>JAEIGL010000003.1:12575762-15151525 GCA_018903715.1 Zaprionus davidi
AGACGAGCACTGATGTGCATTACTGGAGCACTGAAATCTACTCCAACAAAGGCCTTGGAGGTGATACTTGGAGTTCTCCCTATCGACATACAGGCCAAACTACTAGCACAAAAGACCGCACAACGTCTCTGTGCTACAGGTAATATGGCCCTCGCAAACTACGGGCACGGTGAAGTAGGAGGAGAGTCACTCAATAGCACGGACTATGTGACCCTAATAAACAACTTCTCCAGAACGCCCACTCTAATAGGACATGAAGATTGGAAAATCGGCATGGACGAAAACGCAACGAAGCTATTTACGGACGGATCTAAAATGGAAACCGGCGTAGGCGCCGCGGTCTACTGTGCAGACCCGCCCATTCAAATGTCGTATAAGTTGCCAGATTACTGTAGCATCTTTCAAGCGGAGGTCTTCGCTATAAAGAAGGCTGCAGAACTTGCGACAACGCTCAACAAGAATCGGGTTAACATCTTTGTCGACAGTCAGGCGGCTATCAAATCCATGCAATCCTATGTCATCAGCTCCAGAAGTGTACTGGCAAGCAGGGAAGCATTAGATACATTAAGCAGCCGCTCGAAGGTGCGCATCTTTTGGGTTCCCAGCCACCAGGGCATTGACGGAAACGAGATGGCAGATAGGCTAGCGAAGGAAGGTGCCGAATCTAGACAACTGACAGTTGAAGACCTGAAGATACCGCTACGATCGATAAGCCACAACTTAGAAGAAAGCGCTGCAGCAATAGCAGGGAGAAGGTGGTACAGCACAACAAACTGTAAGATAACACGCACTATGTGCAATCATGCGAATGCGAAACTGACCCAATATGTCATTCAGTTCCCGAGAAGAGACTGTAGAATAATGACGGGTATACTCACGGGTCACTGCCTGACCGCAACGCACGCTAAGAAGTTGGGCATTACCGACAACGAAGAATGCAGGAAATGCAAGGTACCAGAAATACAAGAAACTCTGGAACACCTCATCTGCGCCTGCCCCGCACTCATGACCTCGAGAGCGAAATGCCTTGGAAGCCCCTTGCTTGCATCGCTGAAAGAAGCAGCGGGCCTGGCACCCCAAAAACTCCTGGCTTTTGCCAAACTAACCAGCATACTAGACTGGGATAATTAAATCGAGAAATTAACAGCCTCCATCACTTATCCGGCAACACTAAGGATTATACTGATCTATGTGAGGCCCCTACTTGGGGGCCTGCCGATATAACCTAACCTAAGTAATTTTGTCAATCATAGTTTTGGCGACATTTAATTGTTAATGTCATTTTGGCTGGCTCGAGGTAAAGTTCGATGGTGAATAAAAGATGTTGTTTTATTATTTTATTTTCGTGAGCCGTCTTCATGGCTTAAAACACAATATGCTACTTACAAATTTTGACAATGTTTTAATCTAAAATTAAGATGTAATTTGTATTAGGTGTATTTAAGGTGTGTATTTGAAAACAGAACATACTAAACAAAAAAGATATATATTCAAAAAATGATTTTGTTAGATGAACAGGTTGACAGTCGAGCACAGTCGCATGCAGCTTTCTCACTAGTCTACAATTACGTTAATGAGTTTTTGCTCGATATTCCGTCTTTGGTATTTGGAGTTATCGTGTCTCTCAGAGTTGTAGTATATTGAGGCCACCAAGTTGAGCTGGTAGAAAAAGAAGTGCGCTATAAATGTGGCCGACAAGATGTATTCTTTAGATGCAAAATTAATGTAATGACGGTTGTTAATGAGTGTGCCGGCATAGAACATCAGTAGGCAGATGTAGATTAGACACCAAGCATCAACAATAACAAACAGCCACAACTTGGCTACTGCAAACACTACAATGGTTATCACCGTGTAGCCCACGACGAACAAGATTGTAGCAGTCAGTGTGAAGCCAAAGCCGGGCAGAACTTTCACTGGCAGATACAGCGCCGAAAAATTTATTGTCAAATTGAGCAACACCACTATGCCAACGCACTTCGCGCAATCTAACATTGAAAGATGGCTCCAGGTATAACCCATTACACTTAGCGTCATGCTTAGATTGCCAACAAAGGCGAGTGTCCAATTGACGGGGAACTTGTCATGCAGCTCCGAGTATACAATGAGCACCAGGCACACCAACGCAACCATCATCCACATGAAGCCGGGCAATGGTAAGGAGCGCGTTTCAGCCTCTATTATGAATTTTGAACCAAATAATTGTGCCAATCCGATAGTTAAGAAGAGCAAGGCTACTGCATGGACCTTTCGCAATCGCTGCGTTTCGTGTTTCTTGAAATTATTCCAGTCCCATGATTTATGATCTTGTAGATGAATGCCTTTCGGACCTATCTTAGTTGTTTCCATGACTAGTCTACTGTTAAGTAATATACAATGTAATAGGTATGTGTATGATTCAGATTTAGGCTTTTCGAAAAAGAGCAACTAAAGCAAATAAACTGAGAGCTAAAATTTGTATGCATAGTTTTCTATAGTAAAATTGATTGTATATCAAATGCTAGTTATTTTCTCTTTTTCTCGCAATTTCAAATAGTCGACCTACTCTCAAATCTCTTTTAAATTGCTTCAAATGACGCTGGTGCCACTGTGCAGCTGCCGATATTCGCACACTAATCAATTTGCAAAACAGTTTTGCCGCACGCTGCTGATACACTTAACAGCTCGACCAAGTTCTTTTCGACACTGTCCCACCCACCTACACCGCCGTCGCCAGCACTCCACTGTTTGACTGAATTTTAATTGGCTTTCGCGCCGAAAGTGAACACATGTTGAAACGCCAACAGGCAGCGCAAGATGTCAAACAGCCAAGAAATCATTTTACACCTGAACTTAGAAATTAAATAAACATGAGGCAGCAAAAAGGTGCGAAATTGGCCCGAGGGAGCAGCGAATGATTGGGGCTCGAAGTGAAATGATTTGCAGGATGTTGGCTTTAATCAATAATAACGAAGAAGAGTCTGAGTAAAAGTTCTATTTATTTCTATATATACGCGCACTTGTCTATAAACAAATTACACAATTGACATTCAATTAGAGACAGGTGAGATATCGCTTTAAGAAAACGTCAACATTACGCATACGCAGTGTGCGCAGTGAGCTTTCGGTGACATCCTCAATTTCGGGCTGGCATTTTCTGCCCGGTAATCATCGTGGATTTGTGAGTCTTGCTTACAAAACAACCTATTACGCGCATTGGCCCGCAATGTACGCGAGTCTGCGAGTATTTGCCGTTGTTCTTTCAAGATTATTAGCATAATCAGCTTTGCAGTCAAAGCCCTGCCCAAAATGCCCATCAATCATGGCGAACCTGCGACTAGACAAAAGACAATAAAACGGCTCTAGGAGCTTTACTTTACGGGGCCATAGGGCCGACAGGAGAGGAAAAGAGAAAGAGAGAATGATAATTTTCACAAGCTAAGCCGTTAGGCTTATGGCGCACAAAGTTTCCGAATGAATGTTTTTCCAAGGAAAATATGAGAATAAATGAAATACAAAGCCAAAGGCGGCTGCCAACTATCGGAGAATTCCATTCATTCAATTTTTCGACTCAATTTCCAGCTCAATTATTTGGTTAAACCAACTGTAAGCATACCAAATTGAATTCCAATTTGTAATTAATATAAATATATAGTACACAATTGTTGTATGTATGTATGTTTGGCCGTGTACATAACCATCCCATTAGCATGTAATTAACAAATTGCCAAAATTTCACTGTTGCCATGACAATAGCATCAGCCCTTTTGCTGATTGCTCTGGGCTCCTTTTAATGAAGCCAACAAAAAATAAAAAAGAACTTTCCGATTAAAGCCGAGGGACGTTCGCGAAGCCTTGACGCGACAGTCAAGGTTAAAGCTGAAATTCCAAGAAATTGATTAATGACAAATTACATCTTTAAACATTCCTTAAACTGAGGTATAGGGATGGGCGAAAGATGTTACCATATCGATTTAATATCGATACGGCAGTACAATAATTAAATCAAGAATAATACGAAATTAACGATATTTATTATTTATATTATATATATTATATTTTGATAAAATAAACAATATATTCTTACGCTAAACCATCTCTAGTGGAGCAGGAATGCTTTACTACGAACTGCTTTAGAATTAGTCGATTATTTATCGATAGATTCTCAGGCTTGGAATCCTTCAAGCCTTCCTTCCTCTTTTAAACTGCGCTTAATGCCTTATTGACTGTATAGGCTATTTCGACTTGCCGCATTGTAATTCCATTGGAAATACTGATTAGCATAAATAATAGCTTAAATAAACTCTCGCTTCAAATATTTAACTCAACGGAGCGAAAGACAAATGCCTACAGGTTATTCTTATAAATTATAAAACTTTGTCGTCAAACATTTTCAATGACAAATGTGAGGTTTGTGACGCAATTTGATTAATTTACACTCAGGTCGCATGATAAATTATGCATATGTGTGCGTGTGCATGTGCGTGTATAGGTGTTGCTTTAAATGGATTGCACACGTCAGTCACATTATAAGCGATAGCTTTATAAAGCAGGCTCTGTGAAGGGTAACCAAGCGAGCCGCCTTAAATCGAACTTTATTCTTTAAAAGGAGCATTTTAAGAGTCGCGCCCCCTGGCCGCATGACATGCAATTCAACAAATAAATCTAAGAGCTAATAAATTTTTAGGAGCAGAGGGCAAAGTATGCGCTGGAGATTCCCATGAGCATGAATGCCAACGAACCATTAAGAAACCGAAGTGAGCAAAGTGAACCCATGGGGAGGATGGGGGCTTAACTGAAGTATGATTCAAGGGAACTGGCATCTCCCTGGCGCTCTAATATGTACATATGTGTATGTGTACGCATGCACACACAAGCATTTGCCGCGCCACTTCCTGTCTTTCAATTGAATCCAGCCGCACCATGCGGCGTATACGTGTTCTTTCCGGGTCTGCTTCTGCTTCAGTTGCTGGCGCTGTTTAAATTGCGCGTCGCTGCCTCCGTTTTAATATATTGAATTTTATTATTAAAGGCCATTCTCAGCACCTGTTCCACTTCTTCGCCGACACTTTCCTGCACAGCCCCCCCCCCCCTTTCTTCTCTGCGACGCGCCCCCAAGTTCCATCACTTATTAATTGGCATTCATGCTTTGCGACAGATTCGCTTGTAATTTCATTATTTATGCCCCCCAAAAAAAGCATAAGTTGCATTTCAATATATCTTTTTTTGCCAAGTTAAATGCATTTGCATATAAGTTATTAATGGCAACATTTGCAGCAATCAATTGTAATTAATAAATCATTGGAAATTGCATTTAATAAATTAATATAGAGAATCTACTTTTGTTTACTATGAATTAATTATATCCTGTACACAAAAAGCTGATCATATTGGTTAGAATAAGACTGTGGCTACATGGGAATGTGCAGAGTACGCGTAAGTCGGATCTACACTGACTTTGCACAGGGCCCAAAAGCCATTAAAAGCCTTCTTTAAAAGCAGCTTACAGTTGCACCTATTCGACCTGAGGTATTGCGAAACTTTGACAAAAGTTACAAAGAGACAACAAAGATTTGCAACTGTCTACCAAAATGTTTTTATACGTAGGTATGTCTGTGTTTATATGTGCACACACATATGCAAATATACTCATTTATATGGATGTATGTACTGTGTTCATGGGTTGTATGTACACGTATGTATGTTCAGACGTAAGTACATGGCTGGGCATATTGACAAAAGGTATTTGCCACACTTCGTTGACTCTGTATTCGCACACACAAATGCATATTTAATTAGTACGTACACAGACACATATACTTACACATGCGTTCAAGCACTTTCACATCGACTTTTATGCGTATGAATATTTGTTTAAAATTGTGTGATTGCTGTTTTAACATGTAAATTTAATTGGAATCGCCTTTTATTTATACTTAACCTAATTAAAGAGTTGCTTATTTCATTGTTTATGTGCACAGTGCAATCAAAATTTGATTACTTTGTCCTGATCTGGTTACACGTGTGCAAACTAATTTAAACCAAATGTGTTTTAGTGTTCAAAAATTAAGCTTGACTTCTTTTGCCACGAAGCAAAGAAGAATAACAATTGATGTGCTTAGAGAAATGTCAAAGGTAGAAAAATAAGAATAATTAAGAATATTTAAATCAATTTAAACACATTCATTTACCAAAACGTTTTGCTAGGCAACTCGTCGTGACATAAGTCAAATTATGCTAATGATGTATTTTAAAGCTACTGATGGTACACTCTGTAATCCTCGTGACTGTCGATAAGTGCAGCTCCGAACACTCTGATCTCTCTCGCTCTCTCTTAGTTTTGCTCTCATTAAGTCCCAATTGTTTAAGACAAATGAACAACAACACTGCAGCTTGCAAATGCTTGACCAATGCACTCACATTTACTCATTCTTTCCTTGGCAGCTAGCTATCCCATTCACACACACACAGATTGCTTCCACTAATGCCTTTTTCTCTTTAGTTTGCTTTCATTAGGCGTCATTTGATCTTTGCAGCCACAACAAATGGGCATAAATGAATAACAGAGAGAGAAAGAGAGGCAGAGCTTTTCTGAATAGGACAAAAATGCTTGTGTGCGTAGAATAATATTATTAAAGTCCTGCGGATATACTTACACTGCGCACTATATTACATATACTACATACATATAGGTATAAAATGCATAAATAGAAATAATTATGTGTTATTCTCGTTAACGTACAACCAAAAGTCTTAAGGCCTGAGAACTCACACACTTACTATAAGCTCTATTATTGGAATAGTGTATTAATGGACTGTACTTTTGAATATGCTTAACAATTGAATAAGGAAAACTTCTCATGCACCGAGTTCTTATGTCAAGGTTATTTCATTTGTGTCCTGCTTTTCAAAGAATTCTATGCGGTCTACTGTTTGTTTTACTCTTTGGTTCCATTCTTAATTGTTAGGCTTGCTCGTACCTGGAATTTCGCACTTGGCTGAACTTATGGTACAAAGGTCTCCAAGCAAAGATCTCAGTGAAAACAATAGTTGGCAAAAACTGATTATAAAAATCTGTTGGTTACAACAATATAGACGGTGGTGAGAGAGAGGACACAGGAAGAATTTCACTTCTCCCCCAAGTGACACTTAGCTTTATTTTTCTGTACTTTCCTTTGTGGAAAATATGCTCACCAGAGCTTAGAAAGTTCTACAACTCTTGTTGCTTGTTGACAACATGTCAAAGAAAACAAAGGAACAGGCGAGTGAAGAAACATTGCTCCGCACGCGATGCTCCCCCTTTTTTCAGTTTTCAACAACATTCTTCAGTTTACATCTGTTTGCTGCTGTGGCAATTTTGCTGGACGGATGGAAGGTAAGATACCCTGCCAGTCCCATAAAGTATAGTGGTATTTTAATATTAATAAAACAACACTTTTCAATTCATTTCAATCAGGAAAATATTCTTTAAGCTTTAAGCAATTTAATTATTATTATAATAAAAACAAAATGAAAACTTCCTCAGTGTGAACCAATACTTTTCTGATGTCTCTAATGTTCCACAGTTAAAGCTGTTTTTATTTTTGCACAAGTCTCGGCTTGGTGGGGAGGTAGGAAACGTATTGGAAATTGATTTTATGCAATGTGCTTGCAAGTCGCAAACCGCTCAAGGGTCTCTCAGTGCATTTCGTGTAATAAGTAGAATGAACATTACTTTTTATCGATGTGAACAACGACTGGACTGCTTCAGACAAGTTGTGGAATTAATTCGAGTCTATTATTGTTTGCATTGTGTTATAATAACAATCAACTTAGAAAACCATCTTCAAATAGTCTTAAGCATCGTAGTCGCCACTCTATCTCGAGTGCAGCAAGTGCTGGCTATGAGCATGCAACGGCAAGAAGTTGAGAAAACAGCAATAAAAACGACTTACTGGATATAAGAGAACTCAAAAAGGAAAAGAAGAAATGAAAACAATACGGATAAACCTCTTCTCACTGAGACAAATTCTTGTCAGCTTTGTGGTTCTTCTTTTGAACAGGGATAATCAAAGATAAAATGGTGTATTGTCTTTTTGTTGGCAACATGTTCCGAATGTTGCTGTACTCAGCAAGCAGTTTTATCGCAACATACAAATGTTGCAAGCAGTGCATTTGCGACACGAGAATGTTTCCAGCAGTGTACTGTTGCTAATCGAAATAAGGCAAAAAATACATAAAATCAATGTTTTGTGCTTTTATTTTTGCAAAATTTAACATAATTGTTGACTGATTGTATACCCTACTATAGGGTAACGTACTTCGTGCTCAGTGGGTACATGTAATTGTGCGTACAAGGCTGGAACAAAATGTTTATCAGATTTCGTTTGGCTTTAGCTGTAAGTCAATAAAAAATGATGTAGACTTAACAGCCGCGAGGCAAATTAGGAGAAAGTACACAACATAATCCTGTCGGCGTTATCCCAGCCACACAGCGACTGAATCGAGTTGCCTGGGCGTGGCGAGCTGTGTGTTGCCAGTTCCTTATCTCATTATGAATTTATGCCGCGGTCTCGCTAACGTTTCCCACTCACAACAGGCCCAAATTTATGGGCACCTTGCGGCTAATTTATGTGAGAGCCAAATGAGAACAACAAAAGCAGCTACCACAGCGACAACCACAACAACAACAAGTACAACAACAGCAACAGTGGTTAAAACAGTTACAAAATATGTGAATAAAAATCTGTCTTAAATCCAACCCGCCCCACCGCAAATGGAGCAATCGCCTGTGGCCGCAGCTTTTCGCCACTTGTGAATTTTAATTTATTTGCCACTGCACTTGGGGCGGGGGCGTAGGCGTCAGCGTATGGGCATGGGCGTGGTCGTTCTCGTGGGTGTGCACCATAATCCATTGGGGGCGGCATATGCCGTATGCTCTTAATTGTTGCATGCAAATCGAGGCTTTTGTTTGCTGTTGCGTGTTATTGTTGTTTCAATCTACTCCTCACCCAAACGAGTCGCGCTTTATGTTTATTATTGTTCGAGTGTTTACCGAATTGCCGAGCAGGATAATCAATGCACAGTTTAAATATCGCACAACACCACGGTCTAGGGTATTTTTATTGCACTCGACATTAATTCAATTATGCCGCACACTCGACCATGATCGAATGGGAGAGCCTGACTTGATTATCAGTCAGGCAAGATAATGTTTTTATTATATCCTCCCTATTTGTATAAGCGGGTATTTCGATGTTCCTATTCGATTATAAGGCACACAGACGCACTCTACTACATATTCCTAATAAAGAAAACAATTGTACTCCGATCGAAGGTAAAGTTAATCAAGAAACCATTTGCCATAGTTCTGAAGTGAGAAAGCGAGAGACGGCACCTTAATGGATATGAAATGTTTGATATTTTACATGTAGGGTGCGGTCATTGTGACTATCTTAATTGCTGATGTTTGAATAAAGGCCAAAAAAACATACAAGATAGAATTATACCTACTCTATGATACCATCTAAATTATGCATTCTGTCGACATATTTAACTTACCCTGTTTCAAATTTCATTTATTACATTTTGTTCCCTAAAACATGTTTCAATTTTGTATATTCATTTGATCGTAGTTCTTCGTTATCCGTTTAATTTGTTTGCGTTTCTTAGCCAAATTACCTGCAGTCGTTTGTTAAGACTTTAGCACAATGAATCGCATCTACGCCAGAGACAGCCCCACCATACAGCGCAGTGGGATTTGGTCGTGGGACAAGAAAACGGATCATATACACTTTGAGCCGCATAAAGACCTCATTCAGTCAAACGAAGGATCTATCAAAACGAATGGCTACGAGTTCAAACGTACCATCACCCAGGCGGAGGAAAATGTCTTCATTCAGGACTTTTCGAAAATCACAACTCGCGCTGACAGTGACTTGATTTCGATCAACGATGTGCGTGACTTGGTGCTCTTCCTGATGCCCAAACAGTTCCTGACCAAGAGGTTTCTTGAGTTTATGCACAAGCCAGCCGTACATAGATTACTCCACGCTCTCATCATCTACTTTGAGTATTTTCTTCGCCTTGTGGAATTCGTGCTAATACGGCGAGACGAGTTGGCCGGTAAAATGGCGCAGATCCAGAGCGAGCAGACAAACGAAACGAAGCGGATCTTCTCGATCTACCTTAGTCAATATCGCTTGTTGGTTGCCAGAAACTACAGTGTCATCTTGAAGGGAGAAGGCGATATGGAGGAGTTCTACCACATGAAGAAAGTCGTTTATATTTCAAGCTCTATTCGAGACAGACACCACCATGAGCAGTTTCTGGCCGTCGCAATTCAGATTGTCTGGATTACGATGCACAGGCGGGCCTACCACGTTATAGAAATGGAGATGAATCGCCTCTTTCGTTCAGAGCACTTTATGTTTAATCGTCCGGAATACCTTAAATTCACACCAGCGGAGCGCAGTCTACTTTATGGACGCAACAACAAGATCGTCAACTACCGCAAGCAGTTGTCACCGTTGGTACTCGAGCTGACGCATGTGGCCGATGAAGATCTGCCCATACTGTGGATCGGAGAACGTAAGTATCGTGGAACGGACGTTCGAATTGCCAAGATCGAGCTGGAGTATATCGTGCCGGACACGCAACTGCACTTTATTGATGTGGTCCATGGCATACTGGGACATCCGAAGCGCTTCTACGATACGATTCTTAATATGAATTGGCCTGCGCTGCGCCACGAAAACTATTCTATCAAGAACGATCCGTATCACATTATACGCCAGCCATATCTTAGCATAGGAAACATGAACGACCAAAACACATCCGATACATCAGAAAACTTAGAGCACTTCTTCAGCATATACAACATCTACGAGCCATGTACACGAGAGACGATATCCAAGTGGTTAAAAAGGGAGAAGCGAATCTCTCTGAGTCAACATGGCCAGATCAATGAATCTATTTTTGATCGTTATCAAAAGGAATTAGACAGAATGTCATGTATCCCCAGTGTTGAATTGATTACCGTCAAGTATTTCAAAGATATTGCCAGACTTCGCAAGAAAAAGAATTTCGATATTAACAGCGGATACTCTCTGACCAACAAGCACATACCGGGCGTAGATGTCTTCTACGAAGAGTGAAGTGAAGATTTGCTACTATATGTGCTGTCCGCCTTTAGATACGGAATAGGTATCAACTTTATCACTTCACTGTTCTCAGAACACTTGTAAAATATATATAATATAATATACTCCTTATTTAAGCTTATTAAATTATTAATCTGAAAACTACTTACACTCCATTTCAGACGAAAACTCTGTACATGTGATGTATTTTAAAGGTATGTACGGCTCCTCCGAAAGAGGAAGAGCATCCCCATTTTTTATGTAGTTTGGGCAATAAGATAATAGGTGGTGTGACAAGGCTGTCTTGTGCTATCCCTGGTTATATCCTGTGCCCGTCGAAAATGGAAAAATTTGCATGGAATATCCTAAATAAAAAATATAAGTAGTTGGACAATAGACACATAAGTTACCCATATGGTAGAAGGGTATTATAACTTTGTGCCAACTGAAAATGTACGTAATAGGCAAAAGAAGATGTGGCAGACTCCACAGCTGAGTCGATATAGCTATGTCCATCTGTCTGTGTTTCCGTAGTAAATTCTAGATCTCAGAAACTGTAAGAACTGGAATTACCATAATAAATATGAAGAAAGATCTAAATTCGACACACATCAGGCTTATTTTAGATTTTAGCCCCCTTTGTATCCGAAAATCATACATGTTATTTATATTCAGTTGAATCGTATGTCAGAGCGTATGCAATACAAAAATGACAATAATGTTCACTAATAAGTCTTCGGTTTGAAAGTTGTAATTGGCTGAATAGTAGGCTGGAATGTAGCTCACCCTACTTGTTCATTTCAAACTCTCAATACTACAGTACACACGAACACCTTCACCGACACACATTGTTTTTCCAAGTTACACTTTTCGAAGTTACACAATGATTCGCCTTTACGCTGATACCTACGTACCCAAGTACAGCAGTGGAAAATGGTCATGGGATTCGAAAAATGACTGCCTCCACTTTCAGGCGCATAACGATCTGGCGAATACCAGGGAGCGATTCATTGACACCAATGGATTCCGATTCCTTCGCACAATCAATCAAGAGGAAGAGATGATTTTTCGCCAGCAATACGTTCGCTCCGAAGCAACCTTTGACACGGACACTGTAGTTATCAACGATGTGCGTGACTTGGTGCTCTTCTTGATGCCCAAAGAGTTTCTGACCATGAAGTTTCTTGATTTTATTCATCAACCGGCCGTACATAGATTACTCCACGCTCTCATTATCTATTTTGAATATTTCCTTCGCCTTGTGGAATATGTGCTAATCCGGCGAGACGAGTTGTCCGGTAAAATGGCGCAGATCCAGAGCGAGCAGACCAACGAAACGAAGCGGATCTTCTCAACTCACCTCAGTCAATGGCGCATATTAGTGGCAAGAAATTACAGTGTTGTGCTCAAAGGGGAAGGACATATGCAAGATTTCTATCACATGCAAGAGATTGTGAATATTTCAGCAACGATAAAGGATAAGGAATTCCACGAACAATTCCTGGCCGTCGCTATTCAAATTGTATGGATCGCGATGCACAGACGGGCCTACAACGTCATTGAAATGGAGATGAATCGCCTATTCCGGTCAGAGCACTTTGTTAAGTCTCGGCCAGAGTATCTAAAATTTTCACCTGTGGAGCGCAGTCTACTTTATGGACGTAACAACAAAATTGTGAACTATCGTTCCCAGATATCCCCGCTGATCCTGGAACTAAAAAATATGAATGAAGAAGATCTTCCGATTCTATGGATAGGAGACCGCAAGTACCGTGGAACCGACACTCGTATTGTCCAAATTGAGCTTGAGTACATAGTTCCGGGCCCGCAGCTATTCATGATCGACGTCGTTCATGGCATTCTGGGTCATCCAAAGAAATTATACAACACAATTTTAAATCTCGATTGGCCGGCAGTGCGCTTTGCTAACTACTCCAAAGAAAATGATCCCTTCCACATCTTAAGGCAGCCCCATCTAATGTTCCCCCAATTGGACGAGCTTAAGGTGCGTAGAATGTCCAAGCAATACGATCAATTCTTTAAGGTGTTCCGCATCTACGAGCCAACAAGCCAGCAAATGCTCCAGAAATGGTGTCGTCGCGAAAAAGTCGTAAAATTCTATCGCAGTGGCGGAGTTTTAGAGGACATTTACAAGCGCGCCCAGAAGGATCTGGATAACCCAAGCTATGGACCGTCAGTGCGTTACATTATTGCCAAATACTTCTTACTGATCGGCAGGCTTCGTAAAAACGCTGCAAAGGCTACAATCAATTTAGACATGGGTAGTAGCAGGTCAACCCTTACTTCTTTGCATAAGTTGATGTTCAGGAAGAAAATGATGGAGTTAGAGGACCGTTTTTTCGAGGAATATATTATGGATGAAACGAATTGATTAATAAACGAACATTATACAAAATATATCTATTTTGTTGCATTCATTTGAAATCAGTCAAACGGTACAGCCAGCGTCTGACTGTATAAGGCCATGAGTTTTCACTTACCAAGTATATGTATAATATTCTCTTTCTCTTTAAACTAATCAAGTATGGCATTGATTCCCCTACTCTGCTTAACCAAATCAATTTCTTTATTCCATCTAGAGTTACTCGTAATTATTTGCCACTTTCCTTGGACTTTTGTCTCAATAATTATAACTTGCATGATCCCTTCCCTCTGTGCTGATTACAATAAACTGTTAAACAGTCCTCCCTTAATTCTGTCAAACTATACATCCTTAACTACCTAACAATAAAATTAACACTAACCTGCCAATCTGATTGGGTTTACTGGGTTTTCCCCAATCCTTCGGCAACAAATGTTGGATCGGTTTCTTTTTATTATCCAAGTTTAAATTTAAAATTTTAATTTTTAAATTTAATTTTAAATAAATAAAATATTAATAATTTTAAATTTTTTAATTCATAAACACAATTATAAAAATTATTATTAATGTAATAATTTTAATTCTTTATTTAAATGTACAATATTACTTTCCCACTCGATTGCCATTAGTAAACATTAACTAAATAAATAAACAAATATAGAGCTAAAAAACCAAAGATTCTCAATCAACGCATGTTAAAAGCGATTGTTTAAAACAAAACAGTATTTCCACAAAATGTCGCCTGTAGGAAATTATAGTAGGTCTGCTTAAGTATGCATGTACAAATTGAGTTTAATTTGTATCATATCTTATTTATGCATAGTCCGATTTTAATGAAACTTTCACAAACGCCAGTGGCAAGATGTTTGTTATGTGTGACTTAAAACATTGTTGAGTTTTTATACCCTTCGACAATTAATAAGAATTGTTAAAAAAGAGTATAATCACTTTCTGAAAATGTATGTAACAGGCATTAGGAGGCGTAGAGAGCACACAATGTATTCTATATATATTCTTGCTCAAGATTAAGAGCCGAGTCTTTCTGCCTGTTACATACATTTGCACAAAGTTAATATACCCTTTACGGTTTTCAATGGGCGAAGGGTAAAAAAACTTATTGGCCGAATGCTTGTAGTAGGCTGGACGGAAGTTCACACTACTTGTTAATTTATTACTCTTAACACTACAATACTCACAAACACCTTAACGTGTACACATCAACAATTTTCACATTTTCCACAATTTATACATTCTCACAATGATTCGCATTTATGCTGATACCTACGTTCCCAAGTACAGCAGTGGGAAATGGTCATGGGATTCGAAAAATGACTGCCTCCACTTTCATGCGCATAACGATCTGGCGAATGCCAGGGAGCGTTTCATTGACACCAATGGATTCCGATTCCTTCGCACAATCAATCAAGAGGAAGAGATGATTTTTCGCCAGCAATACGTTCGCTCCGAAGCAACCTTTGACACGGACACTGTAGTTATCAACGATGTGCGTGACTTGGTGCTCTTCTTGATGCCCAAAGAGTTTCTGACCATGAAGTTTCTTGATTTTATTCATCAACCGGCCGTACATAGATTACTCCACGCTCTCATTATCTATTTTGAATATTTCCTTCGCCTTGTGGAATATGTGCTAATCCGGCGAGACGAGTTGTCCGGTAAAATGGCGCAGATCCAGAGCGAGCAGACCAACGAAACGAAGCGGATCTTCTCAACTCACCTCAGTCTACATCGCATATTAGTGGCAAGAAATTACAGTGTTGTGCTCAAAGGGGAAGGACATATGCATGATTTCTATCACATGCAAGAGATTGTGAATATTTCAGCAACGATAAAGGATAAGGAATTCCACGAACAATTCCTGGCCGTCGCTATTCAAATTGTATGGATCACGATGCATAGACGGGCCTACAACGTCATTGAAATGGAGATGAATCGGCTATTCCGGTCAGAGCACTTTGTTACGTCTCGGCCAGAGTATCTAAAATTTTCACCTGTGGAGCGCAGTCTACTTTATGGACGTAACAACAAAATTGTGAACTATCGTTCCCAGATATCCCCGCTGATCCTGGAACTAAAACATATAAATGAAGAAGATCTTCCGATTCTGTGGATAGGAGACCGCAAGTACCGTGGAACCGACTATCGCATTTCCCATATTGAGCTTGAGTACATAGTTCCGGGCCCGCAGCTATTCATGATCGACGTCGTTCATGGCATTCTGGGTCATCCAAAGAAATTGTACAACACAATTTTAAGTCTCGATTGGCCGGCAGTGCGCTTTGCTAACTACTCCAAAGAAAATGATCCCTTCCACATCTTAAGGCAGCCCCATCTAATGTTGCCCCAATTGGACGAGCTTAAGGTGCGTAGAATGTCCAAGCAATTCGATCACTTCTTTAAGGTGTTCCGCATTTATGAGCCAACAAGCCAGCAAATGCTCGACAAATGGTGTCGTCGCGAAAAAATCATTGAATTCTATCGCAGCGGCGGAGTGTTAGAGGATATTTACATGCGCGCCCAGAAGGATCTGGATAACCCAGGCTATGGTCCGCCAGTGAATCATATTATTGACAAATACTTTAAACTGGTCGGCAGGCTTCGCAAGAATGCTGCAGTGGATTCAAACATGGCTAAGCCCAAGAAGAAAAAGCAGATGGAACATTTCTTCGAGGACTGTAGGCTGAACGAATCGGTAGACTAATATACGAACATAGTAAAAATACATACTATCCAATTTTTTTGCATGCATTAAAAAAATCGTTTTATTTAATTGTTCGTTAACTGCTAGCGAAGGCTGTTTCGTAGCAAAATCAGCTGATAACGAGGCGGCAGTTTGGCTTGCCATCTGATTATTCTGTTGGAGTCGGCGCTGCTGACAGTAAGTATGTCGTCTGAATTGGCTGCTCGGAGCGTTCCGCCATACAATCACTTTACACAAATCGGGGATATTGTATTGCGGCAACGTTCAGATGAGGTGCCAGCGGAGCTCATAGATAGTCAGGAGATCAAAGACGTTGTAAATCAAATGGTTCAAGTGTTGCGGCACTATGACTGCGTGGGAGTAGCAGCACCCCAACTGGGTGTACCATGGCGTATAATTGCCATGGAGTTCCGTGCGGGTAAACAGCAGCAATTCCCGCCAGAGATTTATGACGAACGCAAGATGTCAACTTTGCCACTGGCTGTAAGTTAACTTTACAATTATGTTATCTTGTTCCACTTATCTAGCATATACTATACCAACAGGTTTTTATCAACCCTGAGATTGAGATTATCAATGAAGATCAACATACGCATCCCGAGGGTTGCATGAGTGTGCGAGGTTTCAGTGCACGCGTCGCACGCTACGATCGTGTTCGCGTCGTTGGCGTAGGAATGCTCGGAACGCCTTCGGAACTGGAACTAGAAGGCTGGAGCGCACGCATTGCTCAGCACGAAATGGATCATCTTAATGGCATCGTTTATATTGATCGCATGGACGTTTCCAGCTTCACTTGCGTCACATGGCGGCAGATAAATGAAGCTGGCGGCCGCGCTGTAATACCATTTGATAAATAAACAAAAATTTTGTTCAATAAAATATTTGAACTTACCGCCATCAACAGCTGTTTAAAAAACTATCGTTTGTTCATCACATCTGAGCTGCTCATTCACAATAGTCACACTCAGCGCGGCAATCGATAAATTTAATAATCGGCAGTGCAAATATGCGTAAAGGTCATATTAGTTAATTTAATACAAATTTAATAAAATAAATTTAAATGATCAATAAAATTAAATTAAATTCTACAAAATTAAATTAAACAGCGAACATTACGTATAACCTAAATCACACAATACACGCAAAATGCAACTAAAATACTTTGCTTTGAATTTACAGGGTATTGTAAAGTAACATCAATGAATTAACTTATTAACTGTTACGGCATTAAGCCGGCAGCCGCTTATTTTGTGAATAAAATAACAAAAATGCTGCTGCTTCATAAACTGTGGCAGGTAAACGCGCGCCACTTGAGTAGCAGTCAATCGGCGCAGCAATCATTCAGAAAATGGTACCAGCAGCTCTGGACAACCGAGCGCACCAATCTGCCACCCTACAGTCACTTCACACAGATTGGGGATCCAGTGCTGCGTGACCCCGCGGCAGAGGTGCCAGCAGACTGCGTGAACAGCGATGAGCTTCGAGCAATTGTTGATCAGATGGTAAAAGTGCTGCGCAAGTACGACTGTGTTGGCATTGCGGCGCCACAAATTGGCGTCTCGTTGCGAATTATTGCCATGGAGTTCAGTCGTCACATCAAGAAGGATCTCTCCGAAGCGACCTACAAGGCGCGGCAAATGTCCGAGCTGCCGCTAACCGTGAGCACTATTAAGTAACTCTCTAAAAGCAGCTACTAGATGTCTTACTTCACAGGTGCTTATCAATCCCCGACTGACAGTTACAGACTATAGCAAACACAAGCACCCGGAGGGCTGCATGAGTGTGCGTGGATATTCTGCAGAAGTTGTACGATACGCGGCCGTCAAGCTTTCGGGGTTGAACAGAGAAGGTGCACCGACAGATCTAGAATTGCACGGTTGGAACGCACGCATAGCCCAACATGAGATGGATCATTTAGATGGCAAACTGTACACGGATAAAATGGATCGCTCGACCTTCATTTGCACGTGCTGGGAGACAGTCAATACGAAATCGGGTCGCGTGGAAATACCCTTTCATAAATAATACACGTTGTTATACTAAGAATTTTCTTTATAGAGAAAGAAAATGGAAACTATCAAATCAATATTCTTGGCCATTGCTCATCACTTGTACTTTCTCAAGTACTGTTTGGCCAGGCCTAGAGCCGATTTAGCCTTGAAGTACTCCGGACTGTCCCACAGATCCCGCTTGCGCACCATGTATGCGTTCAGTTCATTGTATTCCCGCTGAAGAAGGCGCCGCGTTGATATCACCTTGTTGGTTAGCTGATCCATTGTTCGCGTGAGCGTCTCTTCGGCTGCTTCAATAAGCTCGGGGCTGCTATCCAACGACTCGTGCAATGTGAACAGCTGCATGCGCTGATTGTGCCAGTCATCCCACTGCAACTGCAAACTCTTGCCCAAGTAGCTAAGCACCCCCGTGCGCAGAATGAATTGCCTAATCCCGGGATGCGATAAACTTCGTCCTCGCAGCCGTAACATGTTGAAACCGTTCCCAAACCAAAGGGTTAATTACATCGAATACCCTCGAAATATGGCGTAGTTTGTGCAGAGTTCGATTATCAAAGGATTAATACTCTACGGCAGTAGTTTCAGATAAACCTTCACTCTGTTGGTCACCATTCAGATGCGCACACTTCGAGTTCCTGCCTTCCTTCTTTACTTTTCTTAGTGTTTTTTTTTCACACGAAACGATTATTTTATGTTGCCATAGCCGATACTAAACCAAAATTGAGTTCATTTTTGAACAACAAATGAGAACGTACCTGATAAGTGTCTAAACAATTTACTCACTTTAAAAAATGCAACAATTTTATGCATAGTCCGAATACATACAACAATTTAGCTTAATCTTTATACAACATTACGCTTAATCTGTTACACACAAAGCATCTCAGAAAAGTCCCTCGATTTGTCCAGTTTCAGTGTTCAGATCGATGTCATATATAGCAGGACGCGTGGCGAGTCCTGGCATTTTGGTTATACCTCCGCACATGGCGACCACAAAACCAGCGCCTGCGGACACGTAGACATTCTCCACCGTCAGCGTGAATCCCTTGGGGGCGCCTTTGATATTGGCATCGCCTGTGACAGATCCCGAAGTCTTGGACATGCAGATGGGCAGCTTATCAAAGCCCTACAGGAGATAGAGAAAGAAGCAAACTTAAACTAGAGAAGATTCACTTTGTCTTGTTCCACTTACTGCATCGCTGAGGCGCTTGACCTGCTCCAGTGCCTCCTTGGTCAGCTCCACCTTGCCTGCGCCATACATGGTCTGTGCAATCTTGTTCATCTTATCCACCAGTGGCAGCTCCAGATCATAGAGCAGCTGGAACTTGTTCTGCAGCTGGCAGGCCTCGATAACAGCATCGGCAAGTGGCACAGCACCAGCACCGCCATCTGACCAGTGCGTGGATACGACAGCAGCAAAAGCGCCTGCCTTGAGGGCGGCAGCCTTGAGCAGTTGATGCTCGGCGGCAGTGTCGGCCACATGCGCATTGATAGAAACCACAACAGGCAAACCAAAGGCGCGTCCATTGCTGATGTGCTGCAGCAGATTGGGCAAACCCTTCTCCAGCAGTTCCAGATTCTCTTCCGTATACTGTTTACTCAGAGGTGTGCCAGGTGTGACAGCATCACCGCCGCCATGCATCTTGATGGCGCGCACCGTTGTGACCAGGACAACAGCGTCGGGGTTCCGTCCCGAATTGCGGCACTTGATGTTGCAGAACTTCTCCATGCCAATGTCAGAGCCAAAGCCCGCCTCGGTGCACACGAATCCCTCGCTGCCCACCAGCTTGAGGCCGATCTCGTCGGCAATAATCGAGTTGCAGCCATGGGCAATGTTGGCAAAGGGACCCGCATGCACCAGCACTGGTGTGCCCTCGAGGGACTGCATCAGATTGGGTTCCATGGCATCCTTGAGCAGCACAGCCAGGGCACCTGTGACACCCAGATCATCGACCGTCACGGGTCGTCCGGACTTGTCGAATGCCACCACCATCTCGCCCAGACGTTGCTTCATGTCCGCCAGGCAGCGCGAGAGTGCCAGCACAGCCATAATCTCGCTGGCCACAGAGATGGAGAAGCGCGTCTTGCGCGTTAGACCCTTCTCGGTGGGCGATTCACCAATGGTGATCTCACGCAGATACCGATCGTTCATATCCACTGCACGCTCCCACATGATCGTCTCGGGATCAATGTCCAGTCTAGCGAATCTGGAGTACTCCGTCTCGGTGAGCGCATCGGGATCGGTCTTGTCAATGCCCAAACGTTGCAGGCGACGCAACTGAATGGCACTGAACTTGCGTTGACCCTTGATCTTTGGCACCAGACGATTGTACAGCGCCTTGTCCGCCTGTGTGGCCTCGTGGAAGATGCGTGTGTCCAGCTGAGCGGCCACCAAATTGTTGGCAGCCGACACGGCATGAATGTCACCAGTCAAATGCAAATTGAACTCCTCCATGGGTATAACCTGCGCATAGCCACCGCCGGCAGCGCCACCCTTGATGCCGAACGTGGGTCCCATCGAGGGTTGACGCAGCGCAGCCATCACATTGCGCCCCTTGTGCGCTCCCAGTGCCTGCACGAGGCCCATCAATGTGGTGGTCTTTCCCTCGCCCAGAGGTGTGGGTGTGATGCCGGCAACAACAACATACTTGCCCGCCGGACGCTGCTGCAGACGCTGCAGCACGCTCAACGAGATCTTTGCCTTCTTGCTGCCATAGAGTGAGACCTCATTGGGCTCCAGTCCGATCTCCTCGGCCAATTGTCCAATGTTCTTGGGTCGCTGAGCGCGTGCAATCTCAATGTCGCTGGGCACGGGACGCACGAGGGTCAGAGGCAGTGGCTGCAGTGGCCACTTCGCCTTGTTGGAGCGCGCGGCTGCTCGTGTGGCCGAGACCACAGTGTTCTTCATCAACATGGCCACCGTCATGGGTCCCACGCCGCCGGGTACTGGAGTAATGTAGGCCGCCACCAGCTTGGCCTGTTCGTAGTCAACGTCGCCCACGAGGCGAGTGCCACTGGCCTTGGTTGGGTCTGGTCAGGAGAGGAGGTGGAAATAACGTATCAATTGCCTGAATCTTTGGTCAGTTTGACAAACTGTTCGGTTGCGAACTAAATTCGAAACTGAAACTGTAACTCAAACTGATTTCTTTTCATTTTAGGATGGAAAACAACCGCATGACGCGGTTTTCCATGCGAGCTCGTTATCAGCAGCAGCAGCAGCAGCGCTGCAGGGGTCAAGCCGCGATAAGGCCGGGTCTGGCTAGAGATTATACCACCTACCTGGCTTCACATTGATGCCACAGTCAATGACCACAGCGCCGGGCTTTATCCACGAACCCTTCACCATCTCTGGCACGCCAATGCCCACCACCAGAATGTCAGCAGTGCGTGTAATCTCCTCCAACTGGCGCGTCTTGGAGTGACAGACAGTGACAGTGGCATTGGCCCACTTGAGCAACTCTGCCGCAGGACTGCCAACGATTTTGCTGCGACCTAGGACGACAGCACGAGCGCCAGCGATCTCGACACCAGTGCGTCGAATCAACTCCAGGCAGCCCCAGGGAGTGCAGGGCAAGAAGCTGCTGAGATCGCCAATGGCCAAGCGACCCTCGTTCATTGTGTGCAAACCATCCACATCCTTCGAGGGGGAAACTGCATCGGTAATACGATGCGAATCGATGGGCGTGTCGCAGTCCAGGGGCATCTGCACAATGATCCCGTGCACCTGAGGATCGGCATTCAGCTCGGCCAGCTGTGCCAAAGGAATTGCATAATAGTTATTGATATGAGACAGAAGAAGCAGTGGCTGCTATTACATAACTACACTGAGAGAAATGGCCGAGTAAACGGAGGGAAAGTTGACCCTTGAAATGTGCCTTCTATTCTCTCTCTATCTCTCTCTCTCTCTCCCCTCACCTTATCGAGCAGCTCCACCTCGGTAATTGAGCGCGGCAATTTCACGTGCACAGCATTGATGCCAATCTCCTGGGCAGCCTTGATCTTCATGCGTATGTAGACATTGGAATCCTCCCGTCCGCCCACCTGAACAATCCGCAGGCCGGGCACAAACTGTGCACCCTGTGTTCGTAAAGCATTCACCTCCTCGCGCAGCTCATCACGTATATTTCTGAAGAAAGATCACATGATTTACATGGACAAACTCAACTGGAAGTGGCATAAACTCACTTGGCCACCGCTGTGCCCGATATTACTTTGGCCTCCACTGTCATTGTGCTCTCGGTTTCGGTCTCGCTGCACCAATCACTGCAAAAAGGGACAAATTTCAACTCGATCTATTCCTTCGGGACACCACGACACTCTCGATAGCAACGCCAGCGCTCGCGCAATGCAACTGATTGCCAAGCGGTCGAGCGAGGCCTATCTATAGGTGTGTGTTGTGTGCTCTCTATCGCACCCTAATCCCGCGCCTCCACGTTCCGCCAGGCGTCTTATCAGCCCAACTGACTTGCGAGCAACAATTTCAGATTATCGGTTTCGGTTTCGGGTTTCTCAGGGGTCACTCCGCTGTTGCTTGTAAACAACATCTCTTTCTACCAGTTTCAACCAGCAGCCTGAGGCTGTGACCGCAAACTGACATGATCTGCACTTGGAGATGTTTGGGAAAACGGCAGGAAAAAGAAATTGTTGCGTGGTATTTGATATACGATCCATATAAATAATACAAAAGTCGCTAATCGCTAATCCAAACTAGATTCAAGTGCCTTGCATAGTGACACAAAGCCAACAAAAAACTTAATAAATCAACGAATTTAATATTTCGAATTAATGTTGGGAAATATTTATATTTTTATACAGTAATGTCTCACCATTTTAAACAACTGCGAGACATGTTCAGTGGCTGAGTGAACTGTGTCCCGGACTCTAAGGCCAATGTTATTGAGCCAGCTTGTAGCTTATAGTCCGATTTAAATGAAATTTTCACATAACGCCCGTTGCAAGGAATTTCTCATGTAAGATATACAACTTTGGTTGTTCAGTTAATAATGTAGTTTTTAAATAGTTATTACTAATTTACAGAGGCGGGAAGGGGCGTGTCCAAATTTAAAAAAAAAACTTTGAGACACTTCAATATATACGTATGTTGTCACAAAATTTGATGACTCTAGCTCTTATAGTTTTTGAGATTCAGATGTTCATACAGACAGACAGACGGACAGACAGACATGGCTCAATCGCCTCGGCTACTGATACTGATTCAGAATATACATATATAGTTTATGGGGTCGGAGATGCCTCCTTCTGCCTGTTACGCACATTTCCGTTCCGACAAACACAATATACCATGAACTTTTTAAAAATCCATGGCCTAAAAACCCAAAGAAATGTTTTAGCAATGAGTTGTGCACCACTGTGCGTTCTACCTGTGTCAATCACATTGATTTCATAATCATAATCTATCACAAGAACCTGAAATGGGTGCAAAACAAACCAATTCGGCGCGAGAAACACAAATAGTAACAACAAACAAAGCACACAAGGAACGACGACATCTGACTGTAATATACCCCGCACAAGATAAGAAATACCCTTTGTCAATACTTTGGTCTAACGCACACGTGTGCTATCTCTGCTAATAACCTTATATCCTGCGTGTTTAGGAATAAACAGGCTATATTTTCATATGCAGTTACTATCCAACAACGTACAGTCCTGCTGCTCACCTAATCTTCTCATGCACAGTTTAACACTACATCAATCCAAAACTTTCTACTGTTCAAGAACATATATGGTACACTTGTTATAGCTTTAACAGCAAAGTGAAAGAACAAACACGAAAGTAAAAACAACACTTAACGATACATCAATCCAAAACTTTCTACTGTTCAAGAACATATACACTTGTTATAGCTTTAACAGCAAAGTGAAAGAACAAAAACGAAACCAAAAAAACATATAAAGATAAACATGCGTTATCGGGAGGTGCCAATTGATAGAAATAATATTAAAAAATAATACACGGGCCCCACGATAACATGCAGTCAGTCAATTAGCGAGCCTCCGTAGTGGAAAAACATGGCGTGATTGAGGAACGAGAACATTTGCTTGACTTCTTTATTCCTGACTACACAAACAGAGAGAATTGCACACATTATCAACTCATCATCATCATCTGCGTTCTCTACTTAAGCTTAAGGGCAGCGCGCAGCTTTGCCGAGCGACTGCGACTGTTGCGGGCAATCTCGGAGGCATCGGGCACGACGACATGACGATGCAGCTGCCGCCAGTTGATTTGCACAAACGATTCCAATAGCGCGGGATCGTGTGTCAGATCGTGGCCGCAGTACTTGAGGGGCAGTGGATTGGCCACGCCTTCGATGACATTGCCATTGATGTGACGCTTCACAATGGTGTCCTCCAGCGAATGGAAGGTGATGGCCACCAGTCGCCCCTCGGTACGCAGATATTCGCGAGCCAAAATCATTCCATAGTTGATCTCATTCAGTTCGTTGTTCACAAAGATGCGCAGTGCCTGAAATGTTTTGGTTGCCGCGTGAGCGGGACGCTGCAACTTGTCCAAGCGGTGCTGCCCCTCGCCCACCACTGTGGCAACCAGATCGGCCAGTTGCCGCGTCGTCTCGATGCGCTGCAATGCACCGCGTGCCTCGACAATGGCACGTGCAATCTTCTTGGCCGCCTTCTCCTCCCCATAGACACGGAATATGCGCGCCAGATCAACCTCCTCGGCACGTGCAAGAACATCGGCAGCACTCACTCCCCCACTACGTCCACAATCCATGCGCATGTCCAGCGGTCCGTTGTGAGAAATGGAGAAACCGCGTGCTGCCTCATCAAACTGCATGGAACTGCAACCGAAATCGAAGAGAATTCCATCGATGCTGTTGCGTGGCACCTGCTGCGCTTGCAACAACTGTGGCAGCTCCGAGAACTTGCCCAGCAGAGGTACCAATCGTCCCGCGTAGTCTGGCTCTGCGCTCATGCGTTGCGCCAGCTCGTGTGCCTGTGGATCACGATCCAGTGCGTAGACTGTCGCCTCTGGGCAACTGTCGAGCAGGCGACGCGTGTGTCCACCTGCGCCAAAGGTCATGTCAATGTACTTGCCACCTGCCTGTGGTTGCAAGTAGTCAATCGCTGTCTGACAGAGCACGGGCACATGGCGGGCAGTTGTTGATGTTGTTGTTGTTGTTGTTGTTTTGCACTGCCGCAGCTGTTGCGTGTTATGTAAATATCTTAAGCTATTAGTCAGGAATCGTTTCATCTTGCTCTCGTCTCTCCTTCTCGTCGTCTACTTCGGTTTGTCGTTCAGATACTGCAGAAACTCCGAGCTGAGCACCTGACTGCACTGGGCCGCAGTCAGTCCTGTTGCCGTCGATTCGTAGCGACGTGGATACTGCTTGGCATACACGTTCTCGCTGAGGCGTTCCAATGCGTCGATCTGCCTGTTCAGTTGAGCTGCTGCTTCGCTGGAGAGGCCGGCGTCGGCGCTGGTTAGTTTCGTCAAATGCTTGCGGATTTGTTCGCCCAGATCCCTTAGGGTTGGGAGAGAAACATTTAGTTGGTTGATTTGTCATTCACTCAATGTTTTGTGCTGTTGATGTAGTTCGTTGTGTTTTGGCGCTCAGAAACATGCAGGAAATCATAAAGCAACGTTGCAAAGAAAATCAAAAGACTCTCAGAACGAACTCCAATGTGAAAAATGCAAAACTAACGGTAAAGACGAACGATTAAAACATGTAAGGAAAACAATAGTTGAGCTCTCCCGACTGTAAGATACAATCAGATTGATACTTCTAATAAACAGAAAAGACCTACAATTTTATAACAGTAAAACATTGTCTAATAATCAAACGATCTGCCCATAAAACTCCCCACATATTTAAAGCGAAGTTGGGAACCTGAGAAATAATCAAATAACAAAGCTCATAGCAGGATTGGCAACCAGAGAATCAGTTTAAAAGAAAACTGACTTACAAACAAAAGTGTCTCAGCTTATGTGTAAATATGTCTCGAAACCTGATCTGATTGCACTGCTATTTATAATTACTTGTCAACTACAAAGCAATTAAACAAGTACAGGGCACATGAGTAGCCACAAGTGCTAACTAAGAAAATAGAAAACTAAATAGCAACTGCTAATTGGCTCTGGAAATAAATATATATATATCGCAAATTTACAAAAAGATATTTGAGGTTTACGATGAATAACAGAATACTAAGCAAGAAATATTGCAAAGTTACTATTACTGGAAAAATGTTCATAAAACATTACAAAATACTACTATGGGAAGTCAGCCACTCTCCCAATTCACCGCAATTTTAATTGCACAATGTTTGTACAATTGTTTGACCTTTTTAAATGATATAAGTTTAGAAATAGTTGAAATTCTATTGGAAATATTATAAATTAATTAAATTAGGCAGTCTTTGCAAGCATTTTTAATAAAATGCGGATTATACTGGATAGCCCCCGATCAAGATTCACTTCTTGTATTCCACTTACTTTCTCGTCCCATTGTCAGCATCGCCCAGAAGATACTCCTCTGGTATCAATTGATAGGCGTACTTGGAAGACATGGCAACACAAACAGAACACTTTTCAATAAGTGAAAGCAATACACAATATGCCGATACAACAATCGACAAGACACTGCCGGCTTAGGCCTCAAGCCAAATGCAATGCAAGTTCGACAAGTTCCACATTGTCCACACCATGTGTTGTGTGGAGGAAGTGCATTGCAACTTCAACATGCGAAAATGAGCAACAATTTCTAATTCCACTTATTGACCGTGCAACAGAAAAGCAAACAAATATTGTTAGAAATTGTTGTTAGGTAACCGCAACTGTAGGCACCACTCAACGAACATTGTGTTTTGTGTGTGTAATTTAATTTAACTTACCTGCCGACTTTGCTTTTTTCTGCTGGCCACTTCTCGAGTACTTTGAGAAATCTTTGGTATTGTGCGGACATACTTAAAAGAAAGTAATTCTAAATGGGATTAAATAATTTGTTAGCGCCAAAACAAAAACATTGCACGCGCAAAACAGCTGTCTGTTGTTGAGCAATTTACAACACTTTCTTATTGAAATGAGTGCTCCATAATGTTCAAGTAATTCAACATTTGACATATCGATATTTTTATGCACCCCTAGAGGCGGTCAAATTTCAAATTGGCTACAAATATTGATCGCATTGAAAAACATATATAAGTTTATATTGAATGACATATTATAAATTTTTATGCAGTGCATTGATTATAAAACTAAACTGATTTAATCGTAATTAAAGTTAAGTTGTTTCATAAATTAAGTTAATATATACTTAAATTAATTAAAAGTTTGAAAACTAATATTTATTATATATATAATAATTATTTTTTATTTAATACTAGGGTTTTGCTCAATGGAAATTTCATAAAAGTTTCAACAAATATAGTTCTATTTACATTTTCGCTTTAAAAATTGCAATATAATTAATAGTTGAAGCATTTTAAAACCGAAAATCCATTTTTCAAACATAATTTATTTGGTATTTTATTCATTTTATAATATTATATAATATATTTTCTAATTTTTCCAACAAAAAAGCGGGGTATAAAGAACAGCAAGAAATGCCAACCAATCAGAGCTAAACCGGAAAAAAGGCGAGAGAGCCATAGACAGAGCACAATAAGAGAGCGGGACAAAGAGAGCAAAACAGTGGAGGCAAAAAACGCAAACATAAAAAACATAAACAAGCATTTTTTCATAATGCGTGAGCGAATGAGAGGGAATGAGCGGGAGAGAGCGCACACACACACACACCCAGCCGCTTACGCTCCCTCACAGCTGCTTGCTGCGTTCGCACGATGGCACGAAAAAAGTTGAGTGATATTTTTTTCAGTCGAGTTTTTGCCATCGAACCGAATGGTTCCTCTTCTTCACGCTCGTCTATTTTACGTTTCCGTTGTGATTTGTTGTTTGCGTTCACCGCGCACGGCATGTAAACAACGCGCGGGACGATACAAAGCTCGTACTATATTCGCAATCGGAATTGGCCTGTCCCCGACTCGCAGCATAGAATCTCAATTAAAATTACGACGGCGCCAAAATTAAGTCGCGCCAAAAGTTTTCGTAAAAAGGGGACAGTACAAGTGCAAAAAAATACAAAAAAAACGCAGACACACACACAACTTTATGTGTGAATTGGTGTGTGTATATTTTTGGCGTGCGCGGCCATTTTTTCCTTGGTCTCTTTCATAAGTTTGTTTGTGTGCGAGTGTGTGTGCCTAGTGTACTCGAAGTCGTAAGAGGAGAAAACATAAAAAGCGCAAATTGACAAAATTTGTTAAAAACAAAAAGAAAGAAAGAAGTAAAATCAGAAATGTGCGTAAAACGTTGAACGTAAACAAACGTACGATACATAGATTTCTTCCATCTCTTTCTCCATCACCCACGCGACGCCTCGTAGAAAGTGAAAACTGAAAGTGGGAAAAAAGGTAGAGAAGGAGGATCTGACCCGATTTACCTCCCCCTTTTGCCATCAATAGGTCACGCAGAACACGTGCTTTTGCTTTTACGACCAGAATATCAACAGAGCCGCATACACAAAACACACAAAAACCAAAAAGGCAAAGACAAAAAGAGAAAACAAAAGTTACCATAATAACAACAACAAGTGCCGTTTCCAATTGGTAAGTACATCAAACTGTGTTTTATTTTTACATTATTGGGCATATAGTTCTTTTTTATTTCTTCCTTTTCGCAATTGTGCACCGTGGTCGAAAATATGTAGATAAATTGAGAATGTGAAAGTCATGTTGATTGCAAAGAAAAAATCACCCATTTTAATCATATCTGTTGTTATCTTTCGCTTATTTAGAAATCAACTCATTTTGGGCGGTATTAATTGGTTCATTATCAGCATACAGTAGTAACATTTCGTATAAATTGAATTAATTATACTTATATTTATTTCTTAAAATGAAGTTATGTGAAAAGATACCAAATATTTAAGTTTAGATAGGTTTGATATTTTATTTATATTATATTTGCTTCTGAATGTCTTCGTTAAATACTTATAATTCACTTTTGGTGAAAGATATATAAGTTTTGGAATGGCCATTCCTGTTATTTAATGTATAAAATGAAATGAATATGCAGAATAGAGTTTTAATAGTCATTTAATGGTCACTCCACTTACTGAATATGTAGAATAGAGTTTAAAAGATTCTAAATTGCCAAACGATCGTTTGTTTTTTAGCACCCTTAAACAATCAAATGAAATTGCCATTGACACACTGTGCAACAACGGCTGCCAATATTTGTCCACCCCCCCTGACTGCCCTTCCGCAGTGTGGCCTTTGTTCGAGTTCTTTATGTGCCATTCATTCGGTGGCGGTTTGTGTGTCGTCTTTTTATCTCCACTGTTTTTGCTCTCGCGCGCATCATTTTTTGCACATGTCGCCCCCGCCGCCACCAACAGAGAGTCTTTTTTCGTTTATTTGCTTTGTTTCTCTCGTTTTTTTTGCCATTTACCTCTGTCCAGCGCTCTTCATTTGTTTATGTTGTGCTCTCACTCACTCGGCATTCTCCCTCTCTTCTCTCTTTATGCGGTCGCTGCTTGCGCTCAATTAATTTTCGTTGATTCGTTTTTTGTACATGTTGGGTGTGTGTGCGAGAATGTGCTTGTGTGTGTGAGCGATGTATTTTTTTGTGTATACCATTTTTTTTGTAGGCCGCCGAGCAGCGACGTTGACGTTGGCGTTGGCGTCGTGCTTTTTGGGGCCGCCGGTCGAGTGATTTTTTTATTGTAGTTGTTGTTACATGTGTTGTACGTCTGTTTGTTTGTGTATGTTTTACTTGACGCCACTTTCATTGCATACGACATCAGCTTTTTATAACACTGTGTCTTTTGAGCTTGACATTTGTTTCTTATGTGGCAACATAAAGAGCAACATGACGTGCATTAACATGTTAACACGCTCAACAGCATATCCTGGTGTAGTCTTCCTACCCCCCTTCATTCTCACCACTTCCCTGCGCTATTTGGCCTACTCTGGGCGGCCAAACCAACCGACGTCAGCGACTCCAACAACAACCGGTTCTTTTGACCAACCAAGCAATAAAAAATATTTTAAAACCAAACCAAACACAAAAAAAAAAAAAAAGAATTTACTTCTGACGTCAACTGCGCAGCAGCAAAAAACAACAACAACGACAGCTACGCAATGTGTTAGTGTGTGTGCGTGTGTGTGTCAGCAATCTCCTTTGACTCTTAGTTGGTCGACCATCGCAGTCTCTCTCGCTCACTCTCCTTTTCTCTCTCCTCTCTTCCGCATTGCACATAATAACTGAATTTATTTTATGCTGTTGGCGCGCGCCAATTCTGATTGATTTTTCGTTTTTTATTTTCACGGAAAAAGAAATCTACTCTGGAAAGTATTCGACCTGTGATATACCCGCTATAAGTTTTTAAATAATTTCGTTGCATATTGAACGATCACAATCAAATTTGAAGAAATACTTTTGATGGTAATAAGAATTGCACACACTCAAAATGATCAAGTTGGCATAATAATATATGGCAATATAATAAACTTGACTTGCAGGCAATATAAGATCATATTGTAACCAAATTTGATAGCCCTAGCTATTCGCTTCCCTGAGATATAGATGTTCACACGAACAGTTGCGGCAAATGCTGTTAGAAAACTCTGTTAAAAATCTACATAATAATCATTCAAAAAAAGATTGGACAATTGGAATAACATATAATTTCTTTGATTGTACATTAAGAAAATGAAAAACAAAAGTGCAATAACGCCCGTGGGCGTTATTTCTCATTCGAAAGTGAAAAAACGCCCTCTAGCGTTATGTACCCATTTGTTTTACACCTTATCTGGATCTTACGAATTTGCTGCGGCTTTAAAATAAATCCTATTTCTAGCTGGCTGGCTACACAGTCTAAAATCTTCAGTTAAATTTCGCTAATTGACGTTTCCTATACTTCCTCAATTGCTTATCTGTGGGTCGGATTTCTGCATAGCGATACACCCAGGCCTCAGCTATTCTATCAAATTTGATACGATCGCCAACATACATATAAGCCATTTCGGGATAAAATGAATTTTCCGGTTGCGGATCGTCAAAAGTTGCCATTATCACATTAAGTACAGTGCACATACGTGATGTGGGAATCCATTTCTCTGCCTCCAATATCGGTATACATAGCTGACCCCGCTCGTTGATATTGGGATGATAGATCTTTGTCGTTATACGCAATATGGGTGGTACAAAGGGATATCTTTTGGGGAAATCAATTTCCAACTTATATGCGCCCTCATTATAGGGAGGTTGCGTGGGCATTATTAGAGCAAACCATCGGAAAATGTTATCTTCTTCGGGACGAAGCAATTGCATCTGTGGCAGATCCTTGTATTCCATCAATTCTTTTAACTCATTTTTTAAGCGCTTTGGTCCTTCAAGGAATTCGAATTGGCTCATTATGGCTTAAAAACAATATAAAAAGCGCCGCTCCTGGCCAAAATATAAAATATCCAAAGTGTTTTTAATTTATTTACTCAGTTTACTAAGTTCAAGGAATAAAAATTACATATAAAAATTGCATTCTCGAAAAGAAAACCCTCTCATTGATAATTAAACCTAAAAATGTAGTATTAAGAGTACATTTTCAATCATATTTTAGACATTCACTCACAAAATTTGATAGTCCTAACTATTATAGGCTCTGAGATCTAAGTTATCATACAGACGGACATCGTTATATCGTTCAGGCTGTTGATTGTGTTCAAGAATATATAAATATTTCCATTTTCATACGCACAAACTTATAATACCCTCCTACCCTAGGTGTATCGGGTACATGCGGATACGGCAAACACCTGTAACGGGTTTTGTTTACATTGAGTTCTCTCACTCATCGCTCATCATCGTTGACTCTGTTTGTGGGTCAGCAATGTGTGCCTCGAAGGATTAAACAGTTGCAATGCAGACGACGCAATGAGAGAGCGCACAATTATGAATGGACGAGTACATGTGCTTATGAATGTGTGTATCTGTGTGTGTTTGCTGTACCATATATGTATATCATTTATAGCTTTGTTAGACTTGTGGCTGAGTGAGAAGTGAGGGAAGGAAAAAAGACCTGCGATAAGAAGGTGGAATTACAAACATTTTAATGGATATTAATGGAAAGATAATGATTATTTAATTGCAAATACCCTGTAATATGTGTGTCTTATCGAAGTTTTGTACGTTAGTAAGTTAACTAGGCACATAAATAATGAAAATATACAATATAAATCTAGTTCAATAAATAGATAAAAAAAATCTTTGCTTATGTACACATAATATAATAATAATATGTTTTTTGTATGCTTTTCATCTTTCACTTATGTTTTTCTCATAGCTATCGTAACCTTTACTTCACTTATTGTACAAGCATTTTCATGTTCTCAACCTTGTTTCGGCATCTTCTTCTACTTACTTGGTAACATTTTGTGGCAGATTAGCGAGCGCCCCAATTTTATTGTAGAGTTTACGTTTTCAGTTCTTGAGGTGATTGACACGTTCGGTGGCGCCCCTGACTCTTCGTTGCTGCTCCTCCTCCCCCCTCCGCCTATGCTTTGCACCCCTTTTTTAACTTTAACTTCTTCTTGCTTTCGGTTTCGCTTTTTTAGGTAGAACACATAAAAAAAGAAGAGAATTTCATTTTGTTTTCTTGAACTTTTTGTTGTGTTGTCACATCGAGACTTTTTTTGCTTGGCTCAAGCGCCTTTTTTGTTTATCTTGTATTTTTTGGCATTGTTTTTCGTTTTTTAAGTGCAATTCTTGGACTTTTTTGCTGCTGCTGTTGCTGCTGCTTAACGCTTAATGTGCAAAGACTTTTGTTTCATTTGTTGCACGTTTAATTCATAAACAATTAATTAATTCATGCACATTTATGTTAAATTGCTGAAATTTATGTACAAAAACAAAAACAAAATTCAATAAAAGCAGAAAAAAGTAAAGAGTGCGTACGTATCAGACGTTCAAATACCCTAGCAAATGTAAAGTTGATTTATTTCATCATGAGAATAGAGAAATTGATGCATAGAATGCTTGCCAATAAAGTAAATACTACAATAATTGACATACTACAAAAGGATCATAAAATTAGATTGAATTTAATTTAAATATGTATTTTTAAATCTTTCCTAAATCAATAACATTTTAACAGTAAATTATTTAGTAAAATGTGGATTTTTTTGCATGTTTTGATTTCATGATCATATTCTGTGCTCTACATCCTCGATATAATCTCTGTTATACTCTCTGCAAATAGAAAAAAAGTAGTTTATTACTTCTGTTGACTGGGCAGAAATTTGCGCCCAGCACAGACAGAGGCAGCTACTCGACGGAAGCCTAAATAACAATTACAATAATTTCTGTATTTTTCTGTATTTTCAGCATAAAACATAAAACGAAGCAGTTGAAAAAGTTGTGTAAGCCAATTGTGCTGCGCTGTGCGGGGCCAAGTGTCGATTTCATTTTCGCCGCGATCGTTGTACGATTCGGCGGTGCCCGCTTCGGTCCCCTTGTCCGCTGTCCCGCTGTCCCTAGTCAGCCAAAATTTCTTCAACTAGACACGCTATAAGGCCACAATCTGGACGCACGGACAATCGCCTATCGACCGCTGAACCTTGGCGGGCAGCCGCTTATGGCCGAGCTGCCGACAACGCCGAACGGCGCTGCCTCACTTGGCGCTGCCAGTGGCGATTATTTGCATCGATCTATCGATCAATTGCGCACACTCAGTCACCTGACGCAAGCGGATCTGCGTACAGCGCAACTTGTGCACGACTACAAACCCTTCAACATCAGCGAGTTTCGCCAGAACGTTGAACGTCTGGATTACTCGCTGAAGAATGGACTTGTGCAGCATCAGCAGATACTGCTGGAGCAGCATCCCGATCAACAGCAGCAACAGCAGCAGCAGCAACAACAGCAGCAACAGCAACAACTGCATCATCAGCCACAGCTGAAGATCAGTTACAGTGCGCCCAGTTCGCCGCCAACACCCACGCAGCTTGCTGAGCAGCAGGAGCAGAAGGTGAGTGCAGGAGGAGAGCAGAAAGGAGGAAAGGAAACTGGGGCAATACTTAACTACAACTTCAAACTCTTAACTTCTCTTGCAGTTTGATCAGAGCCGGTCTCCAACGCGTCAACAAGGAGGCAGCCAGGGAAGCAACGGTTCCTCGCCAGATGATCAGCGACAAGGGGGCGGCAGCAGCGGCGGCGAAGGCCAGACGAAGCCATACAAGTGCGGTTCGTGCAACAAGTCGTTTGCCAACTCCTCGTATCTGTCGCAGCACACACGCATCCATCTGGGCATCAAGCCGTACCGCTGCGAGATCTGCCAGCGCAAGTTCACACAGTTGTCGCACTTGCAGCAGCACATACGCACCCACACCGGCGACAAGCCGTACAAGTGTCGCCATGCCGGCTGCCCCAAGGCGTTCTCGCAGCTCTCGAATCTGCAGTCGCATTCGCGCTGCCACCAGACAGACAAACCGTTCAAATGCAACTCATGCTACAAATGCTTCACCGACGAGGTGACGCTGCTGGAGCACATACCCAAGCACAAGGACTCCAAGCATCTGAAGACACACATTTGCCAGCTGTGCGGCAAGTCGTATACACAGGAGACGTATCTGCAGAAGCATCTGCAGAAGCATGCCGAGAAGGCGGAGAAGCAACAGCAGCAGCAGCAGCAGCAACAACAACAGCAGCAGCAGCAACAGCAACGTAGTGGCGGCCATCCCATTGCGGCCGTTGTCAATCTGCAGCAGCATGTGCCCACGGGAGGCATCGGGTTGAATCTGCAGCGTCAGGTCATGAACGATGCCAATGCCGCTTATTGGGCCAAGATGGGCGCCGATAGTGCTGCTGCCACGCTGGCTGAGGCTATACAGCAACAGTTGCCACAGGCCAACGGCAGCAGCTATGCCAACTTTGCCACACTCCAGCAGCAGCATCAGCAGCAACAACAGCAGCAACAGCAGCAGCAGCAACAACAGCAGCAGCAGGAGCTGTTGCAGCAACATCATCAGCGTTTGGCCAACGGCGGCGGTGATACGCCTGGACATTCGCATAGTCCGCACGAGGATGCGGGTGAGGATCTGGTGTTGCGACAAACAACACCACAGCATCATCTCCAGCAGCAACACCAGCATCAGCACGCTCACTCTCCAGGCACATCGGCCTTTACGCCACTTAGTGCCACCATTGTTGCAGCGTCGCCGCCTTCGCATCTGCAACAGCATCGAGCGCCGCCTTCAGCTACAACCGCCTATCTCTATCAACAGAATGCCGCCGCTGCTGCTGCTGCCGCCTTCCCCACTCAGCTCATTTCGCTGCATCAGATACGGAATTATGCGCATCAACCTGGAGCAGGACTCATTCCTGGCGACCATTTGGCGCTCGGTCTCAGCGCTGTGGCCAAGGAGAAGGCTCAATAGTATCGGGCAATTGTTGGCCACAAAGAACTCAGGCCAAAGGAAACACGATGACAGCAACAGCAACAAAAGAATAAGCACAACAGCAACAGCAACAACAACAACTTGGGTTAAGTTAATGCATAAGTTTAGCCTAAGTTTAGCTAGAGGCTTAACTGGTGGCAGCTGTGGGCGACTGGTTTGGGGTTAAGAATTATCTATCCCCATCGGCAAATCTATCGTATAGTTAAAGACGCTCGTGTATTAATTGTAATCGTTAATCGATAACATCTTGACCTGCAAATAGTTAACAATATCATAGTATTTAAGTCAGTTATAACCACCTATACGATATCTCTGGCGAGCAACCAAATGCCAACAGCTTCTTCCCATGTTTTCCCCCCCACACAAACTCAGGTTTTCCGATTAGCTTTTCAAACAGTACGAAGCACATAAGCAATATTTACAAAGCTCCAGACTAAAACTCTGCACAACTTGAATCGAGACGATTCCTTCGAGTTGTTCACAGTTTTAGTCTGACTATATAATATGAAATGATATAGGATTAAGCTGAAGATGAATATAGGCTATGTACTTGTGTAAGCAGTAGGTGCCGTACAAAGTACTGCGATAGCTCTCTGTATATACGATTACAGTCTTGAAATTATTACGATTTTAGCTATTATATTATTATCGTATTAGTATTAGTAAACACTCGAAAGAGAGAATGCCGTACAAGTCAACGTATCAACGTAGTTAATACAATCATCAAAACAAAACTTTGTAACTAATTTAATGGATCGATCTATCAATAGGCTAAGCACATTTTATATACCTATTTATGATATGCGCAGGAGAAAGTAATAAAAATTGCCAGAACTATTTATAAAATTCCATATGTGTATTATTTATAAGGCAGAGTCTTATTCAAATCCCGCCGCGGGACCGCAGGATCAAAGGATGCAACGATGTAGAAAAATACAGAGTAATCCGCTTAAGTTGGTCAGGAAGAACGGCAGGCTACTTTCCCTCTCCTTCTCCCTCTCCTCTCGCATTGTGCTCGAGGCGACATAAGAGATTTATGTCCTTAGCCGAGAGAGAAACGTAACGTTGCGTCTCTGGGCTGAAGATCTCAGATCAGAATCAAATAGAAACAGCTGCGCAGTTGAAGATTAATGATGGATGGCTGGATTGATCGCTGAGAGATGGAGAATACATATTGTATATTCAAATGCCGAAATAGAGTTAAATTTAGAAATTACAATATGCGAGAGATTTGCGTACTTATGCATGCGGATGTGGGAAACACATAGAGGGCATAACGAGGGGAACGTCTTCTGAGTAGAGTCTGCTGCAGCACGAATTTCAACTTCAGAGTGGAGTATACTATCAACAGGTTCTCGAAGCGAAGCTTAAAGATTTCTCTCTGGAGTACAAGACAAATAGATGTGGAATGGGGGAATGGGAATTGTGGGTGCAGTCGAAACTAGAATGATTTCTAGTGAACACTCGCCAGTTCCCAACTTTATACTATATACTTAGTTACTTCATATACCAAATAGAAATCATAAAAGAAACAGAATTAATTTCATGGCAAATTAATAAGCAAACCCCAAAAAATAAAGATAATAAAGAGATAGCGCTGAAAACAAAGCAAAAGTCGCTGTCGAAAACCAGTTTGAGTTAGGAGAACCCAACCAACAGGTGTCTAGCGCGGCGGGGAGGGGCGGGAGTAGGGCGAGGGTTGAATAGCATTATTATTAATAAAAGCGAAATGCTGAATTGCGTTAAATGTACAGAAGAGAGGCGAATAAAAACAAACAAACATGCAATAAAACAGGCACAAAAAAAGAGATAAAAAACACAACGATGAGAGGAGAGTGAATCGCATAAAAAACCCCTAGTCCCATTTATGGGCTCGTAAAAATCGCTAAACGGCGAGAATTGAATGCGAATAAGGCGAAGATGTCGATGAAGATGAGGCACCCACGAGGAGTCAATGAAAAGGACATCGAAGGGTTGCGATTGCGATTGTTGTGTATTGTCAACAGGGCACGAGAATACAATGAAATAAAAGGACATTTGTGCCGCATTTCGGCACGAGTGATCCCTGCATCCTTTTCCCTTTTCCTCTTTACTCCTTCTCTTTTTTTTTGCAATAGGTTCCCCGAGCATCGTTGGCAATAAACCAACAAATCATCGCTTAACCCGTCGCGCACACAAAGGGAACGAACTGCCAGAATTGGCAACACACCGCAGAGAATAGAAGAGAGAATAGCAAAGAATAGAGATCAAGATTGAGAGCGGCAGACAATGCGATAATCGATCATTTGGCAGTTTTCCATTGTCTGTCGCGGCGAATTTTGGCAACCCTCTTGAGAGATAGAGACAGAGATCTCTTCATATCGAGGGCGCAACGCAATGTTTGCCAATAATTTAATTGATAAATGATTTGATTTTCGCATCGATCATAAATGGGACTCTATCACTCTCTCTCTTAGGGGTATATGGCAAGTCATTGATTAGCATATCAATATACAATACTATAAATGCTCTAATGATCATGGGATTGTTTGCTTCTGTCGCCGCCATCCCAGTTTTCTCTGTGATCTGCGATAGATCGTTGTTTTCGGGGTGGATGTGGCATGAAGATCGGGCCCGTCATGTTGTGTGCTGGGTGCTGAAATCATCACGAAGCTGTTCGCCCTGTGTGCATCATCAGCCTTTGTTATGTTAACTATGAGAAAAAAACAGAAATGACCGAGCATCTATCCTGCCAAAGAATTTGCCTTCTTCAACTTTCCTCTTTTACTGATCGATATGATAATTAGAATGCAATCCCTGAGGTTGAGGAGTTGATAAAAAATGAGAGGCATCTGTCGAGCAGTTATCTTGAGGCGTAAAGATGGAAAACATAGTCTGGTTTAGCAGAGGAATAGATCAAGGATAGTGTACTTCTTTTGAGATATATAGTGAGGACATCTGCTGAGCAGAAAAGAAAGGGAAGTTATGGCGAAGATATTTCAAGGAAGGAATCTTTTAGAGTAGTTGGAAATTAAGTTAAGTATTGAAACTAAGTTAATTATCTTCTAATAGACATTAGTTGGTAAGACATATTAAATATCACTTAATTTTACTGATATTTATGCTTTCTATATAGAATACATAGCCTTACTTTCTTTGAAACTCTTTCCCTTACCTGCCTCTTCTGAGAGCATTATGCAAATGCAGATACTTCAATCATTTGAATATTGTGTGTGCAATTTCAATGCCAGAAGATAATTTGATGCTGCAGAAAGGCGGCCTCAATGGCATCAATAGATTTATGGTTACTAAACTCCAGACATAATCAAAACACACACGCACACACATATACATATGCACCTCGATCGACACACGCATGTAGGGAGAGTACCCTCAATGTTAGGGGTTGCGTTAACCCTCAGCTCGATTTAGCATAAGAAAGAAACTCGCTCGGGTGCGCGTCTTCTGCGTGTGAAGCCGATTCGCAAAGCATTTAGTCGGGTATTCAGCGATTCTTTAGGATAAACTATTTATGAAATTATTACACAATGCCAACAATAATATCGAGTGGGGTGCTCCGATTAGCTGGCTTCGACAGGGTTCGAATGGCTTCGGAGGTGTGTATGTTTTTCCCATAACTTCTTGTTGGCCGTGTGCGCCTTTTTGTTATTCCCGGTTCCGTTTTCGTGCTATTTTTGCATATTGGTTTGTCTTTCATTTGTCTGATCACCCATTCAGCCCATTATGCGATTCTAATAAGGTGCGATATTGTGAAATCTGATGCCATTTTCTTCATTCTTATATTTTTGGCATTGTGTAGCCTTCGGTTTTTGCACATCTCATGTGCCCTCTCTTGTACAATGGGTTCAATTGTTGAGGTTTTTGTTTGTGGCTTTGTGTGCAATTCGATTGATATGCATTGAATAGCTTTCCATATTTTGGCATATTGCAAATTTGTCGATATTTAATTATAGCCTCATTGTGAATTCACGTTGATTAGCAGATTATTGATGACGATACGCGAAATACGGCGACATATTTGTGACGTACGATCATCAGGCAGTGATTTGTATCTAGAAAGTCTCCCAATATTGAATATAGATTGTCAAAATTATAATGGAATCCGCTAGGTGTTAAGCGACAAATCTCAATAAATTGGCAAAATTTAGTTAAAGGGAATTTTATCTGAGAATATCATCCATCATCAGATAAGAAAACCATTGGGGACAAGCTCGATACGTCGATACGGATGATCAATAGAGACCTTGATCGTCTGAACAAGGAGTTCCTGAAAATGAATAAAGAACTTTTTGCGGAGATAATCAAAGATCGGCAAGAAAGTTGGTAATATAGTAAAGATTTTGAAAAAGGAATCGAAAAAATTGCAGGCTGAGATGGACAAAAGATACGAAAGGATTCGTGCCAACAAAATCTTTAAAATAAATAAGGATAAAGACAAAAAAGATGGATAAAACTAAGGGCCAAATTTTGCTTTAGAAGCAATTTACTATATCTTATGCATTTTAAATATTAAGTATAATTAAAATATACTTTTAAGTATATTTAGAATTTAAAATGTCTAACAATAAATTAATCAATTATTTCATAGCTATAAGACTTCCTTCCTTTTCTACTTACAAATACATATTGATAGCATTAGAAAAAAGCCTCTTCATTGAGTACCATATACATTATTTATCATTGTGAATTCACCTTGATTAGCAGATTATTGATGACGATACGCTAAACACGGTGACATCTTTGTGACGTACGATAATCAGGCTAGGATTTGTATTTAGATAGTCATCCAATGTCAACTTATACTTCAGTATGAAAGAATATTGAACATTATTGTAGATTGTCAAAATTATAATGTTAGTGTTAGGCATCAAATCTGAAAAAATTGACAAAATTTAGTTAAAGAGAATTTTGTCTGAGAATACTATCCAACATGTCTGATAAGGTTGACAAATCACATCCCGATTCAAAAAAGAACACCATGACGGACAAGCCCAAGTCAGATAAGAACACCATGTCGGACAATCTCAAAACGTCAATTGGGGTGATCAATAAGGACATTGACCGTCTGAACAAGGAGTTGCTGAAAATGAATAAACAACTTTATGCGGAGGTAATGAAAAGTGAAAAGGTCGGCAAGAAAGTTGGTGGTATAGTACAAATTTTAAAAAGGGAATCGGATAAATTGAAGGCTGAGATGCGGAAAAGGATTCGTGCCAACAAAAAAAAATGAAACTTAAGGCCAAATTTTGCTTCAGAAGCAATTTACGATTTCTTAAGCATTTTAAATTTTAAGTATATTTAGAATTTAAAATGTCTAATAATAAATTATACAATTATCTCATAGTTATAAGACTTTTTCTTTTCCACTTACAAATATTTATAGCATTAGAAAAAAGCCTCTTCATTGAGTACCATACACATTGTATATCTTGCATTTCCCGTTGTTTGTATATCCATCAAATCCCGCCCGAAATCAAATGAATTAAACGCACGTGCAGGACAAACTTGCCGAGAAACTACGCAATTTGTTATCCTGTTTCGAAAGCAGTCAAAATGACGCAATAACAAAAAATTAATTAACATTTTCACGCTAGCTGGCAAAAGAAAAACCAGATTTCAATTGCAAAAAGAGTACTTTAAAATTCCAGAAAAAAACGCAAAAAAAGCTTACAGTAACGAATATGGTAAACAATGCTCACAACGATCCTTTTTCGGAGAAAAAAACGCGCAAAGACAAAAAAAAACTTGTCACACGGCAATTTAACATATTCTACAAAAGGTGTTCAGAAAAAAAAGGAAACTCGAAAAAAACGCGCGCTAAAAACGAAACCCAATTACAAACGACTTTCTGCTGTAGCCGAGCATAAAAAATGCAGCATTACCAACAAAAAAAAATGGGTTAAAAAACGAACGAGACGAGCATGAAAGGCTGCAAGGATGCGCTGATGATTTTAACTGCGATGTGGAAAAAAAAACTACAGCAACAACGACAACAGCGATATCGGGGCGCCGCATAACGTGTCCCAAAAAAGTATGCAACTCGCGGCCTTCGGGAAGCTCATTTGAATATTTCGCGCTGAGAATTTTCTCACGATTTTTTGCCTTGACTCTTTTTTTTTTGATGGTATGTAGATTCAGCTTGCAGGGTCTGAGATCTGAGGGACGACCCAGACAGCCCTGGGTGACGACGATCTCAAGGATAGAAGCCAGCAAGCAAGAAGCGAGGAAGGAAGGAAGGAAGATACAGCGAGTTAAGAAAAAATCCGGATTTTTTGCCTCATTTCCATGCGGACGCGCTGCGCTTGGCAAGAAAAGGGTGTGCACACAAAAGGATCCAGCATATAAAGAACGAAAGGATAAAGGGCGAAGAATGCTTAATTTATGCACGACACGTTCGCCAATCGGACGCGCTGTGCATGGAGATGAAGTGGAAAGGGTTGATAGCCTGATCCTCGCACAGGATATCTCTGCATCCCGCTCTCCCTGTCCATTTGCATATTTGATCGCGTCCTTTTGTCAAGGGTGCGCCCGGGGGTCAGCATCATTTTTCATTTCTTTCCTGAATAAAAAAATGTTCTTTCAAATTGAAAAATACGCAAATTATTCAAATAATTTCCTAATGCGTCGTGCGTGTCCCTAATGAAGAATGCTTAGTTATATTTAATTTAAACTTAAATTAATCTTAAGAAATAAGAAACTAACACTTTCAATTTAATTTGTGAATTGCTTGGATTTCTTAAACTTTCCAGCTTTGCTTTAGAAGACGTCTCAACATCTATTTAAATACTGTTCAGATAAAAATGCAGATATTTTTCCTCTCGTAGCTCTTCTTTCTTTTACAGAAAAACAGTTCGAAAATCAAAATACATTTCCAGTTCTGTTTAGTTATGCAGATATTATGAGATATATAGAGACTATTTGAATAGTTTGTGTACTTTATATTACTCGTAGTAGATAGTATCCCCTTCTCTGACAGGGTTCCTTACCCCTATAGAAGTCAGCCGCAGGCGCTAAGGACGAACCACCCCAAGGAGTTCGATCTTTCCGATGGAACATCATCTTCTGTCGATGAGGTTCTGTCTTCGATTTGTTTATCTATTTTACATATTCAGGCATTGTAACGCTTTGTGCGCTTTGTGAAAGTCTTAAATCAATATTTGCTCATTAGTCATGTTCAATAATTCTAATTATTATAATTTATGTTTAACGAAGAGCCTCGCAGAGCAGCTGCAAATCGAACTGAGAGTTCTTCAGATGGGGAAATTTTCAGTCTAGAGATTTTTGAAAAGTTTTCTTCTTTTTTACTGTATCGGCGATAACATTTAGTGATTGTTTAGAAATTCAATTTTAACGGATTCGCAAACGATTTCGTATAATTATCACTTTGCGGCGATTGTCGGACATGGCGTAAAAATCAATCAAAACCAGCGACATCGGGAGATAACAATATAAAGATCCATCAAACTCGATAAAATTAATTAGCCAGCGAAAATGGCTGAAAATGAATTATGCAAAAATTATGCAGTCCCCAATGAAATGGGCAAAATCTACAGATTGGATCGTCCAAATCAATGCGAAATATTTGCGAATCGATCGATTGGCTTTGTTCGATTGAAATTAATTAATTTACTTAATTACAGGCCTCGCTGGAAGCTCGACTACAAGTCGCAGCCAAAACTGGGGCTGACCTCTTGCTACAAACTGGTTGACTTGTGCCAAAATTATTTTTGATGATGTTGAGTTCGATTTGCGTGAATTACCACACAGTGGAAGGCTAAGGGGGGACAGCAGAGACGGAGAGAGATAGAGAGAGAGACATACACAGAGAGGAATGGGGAAGGGGTTCTATAGATTGTTAACGCCTTCATATACGCGATGGTAAACAGCATGCACAATCGACAACTTCAGATTGTTTGATAAGAAATGCTCGACTAATTATACTCTATATGGTCCTGTTATTTGAATATTTTACAATCATCGGTTCAGAAAGTATACTAATATTGTTAAGTCTATAAATAAAATAAAATATATAAAATATACCACCTGAAGATCAAACATATTTCATTACTTCTTAAACCAACCCACTAATCCTTTATTTAAAAAAATATATAAAGAAAAAGTTTCTGTTTACACATAGCTTAAAATACTATAAAACTGTCTTCGAATTAGCAATTCGGTTGGTCTGTAAACAAAGAAGTTATTTAAGAATCCCATTTAAGGAATTCCAGGAACAATTAAATGAATATCAAATGATTTGTTACATTTCCATTTATATATATCGTATAATATATAGTTGTTACTTCTTCAAACATAGTTAGTCAATTTTCTCCTATTTCGGTACAGAATTCTTCAGCATCATTAGGTAAAATTCAGCAAGACAGCCCTCCTGGTACCGTTTAATGCCTACAGGGTATTAGCATTTGCACAAAATGATTGATTGAGCCTTAGTTAATAGAAGCTTGGAAGCAAGCACAAAGGGGTCTCCAGCCATTTAAAATTTCGGTACTCGTTTCTTATTTTAGAAACCGACGTAGAATTTCAAGTGAAGATTCGATTTCTAGTCAAACCAGTTCCGAAGATTCGCATTACAAAGCGGGCGGGCTATGACGACTCCAGTTTAAAAAAGAATACAAAAATGATGAAACCAAGATTGTAAAGATGATAAGGGAAAACCGCTAGGGTCTTAGTTTCTAGTCACAAGCTTCGGGTACACTGTCAGAAGGAGAAAACTGTGATAGACAGAATAAGGTTGGGAAATTGTACAATAAATTGAGAGACTAAGATCGATTATAATATATTTTCATATTTTAAAAACATTCCCAACATGTTTGCTGGCTGTCCCGATGAGTTGCCCAATCCGCACAAGAACTGCCTGCGGGAGATGCTCAACACGATGATCTGTAATGATCAGGACGTGAAACGTCTGAACACAGAGTTGCGGAACATGCAGTTGGAGCTTAAGGCGGAGCTGGAGAAGATCGAGAGGGCCAATTTGTCATGCGCTCAGGTGAAGAAGAATATGATGACCAAGGATAAATTGTGCGAGCCCGATGAGGATCTGTCGGCGTACACTAAACGTCTCGTTGATCTGGATGAGGTGCAGCATTTCTATACGAAACGTTTCGAAGAGATTCGCAAGCGACGCGACAGTATCATTGTCTATGGGCAACAGTGTCTGCAGGCCTACAGCGAAGAGAAATGCAAGTTCAAGTCCTTCCATGAGAACACTGTGGATTATATCAAGCGTACTGCATCGCTGTCAAATGATCAGGCTCAGGTGCAGCGTTGTGAACGCGACATATGCGAGTTTCACAAGAGATTCGTCAAGGAGGTGGCCAACCTAAAACAATGTGAGGCTCAACTGCAGCCGTTCTTCAAGCTACTCAAGGATACCGATCCGAATGTATACTGCGAGTGCTGCTGCTTCAAGGACTACGACTGGATGCCAGCAGCAGGTAATAGGGGGGCCATCGAGGACATGGTCGCAGAGTTCAAGGCCACGATGGGCACCGTACTTGTGGGTGCACTGGCCAACTTGCATATCCATATGCCGCAGGATATGTACGCCTTCTTAGCCGGTTATCTCATGAATGTGGAGCGCAACGAACAGGAAGTCAAGGAGAAGTTGGATATCTTCCAGGAACAAGCCGAGCACGATGACAAGGACGTACCCGATCCGACATTCCGCTGTGAAGCCGAGTGCGAGCGATCTACACAGATTTAGCTACAAACCAAGTTGTTACCATTGCAATTCATTTGTTAAATGTTGAGCCAATAAACGTGGTGAATTCCATTGAGCATTCCAACTATTGAATTGATTCTCTGCGCTAGCCTAGCTGGGTTGTATTCAGGGAGTGTGCTCTAACAGTTTGGGAAGAGTCTCTCATTATCTCATCTCATCATGATTGTACTTTTGCTTGAGTTATAACAGTCTACAAGGGATTACGATTGTACGGTTGCTGTCGTACCTCATTCTCAGATCGTTGTCTCCTTACCTCTAAGTAAATATTCTTGCTATGCCATAGGCCTCCAGACTTTCGAATGCTCTGCTCATACTTTAGCCAGTAATCTGCCTCCTCATTCCCTCATTATGTTTGTATATCCCGGTTTCCACCTCAGAGTGAGGACCAAGCTTATCGACCCTTATCAAAGATTCTCAGTGCTAGCCTCGCAAGGTACTATTTAGAGAGTGGGCTCTACCAGTGGAACCTCATTGGGATAAGTCTCATCTGTTTAGTATTTCATCTCTGTATTATAATCATTGGTTGTATTAACTCTATCGCGACCTTTTAGATATATTGTACTCCTGCTAGGGTTATAACAGTCTAAAATGGACTACGATTTTTGTTGGGTTGTGATCAGATCTCATTCTGTGATCGTTGTCTCCTAACCTCTTAGGAGTTCCTCGATATTCTTGCTATGCCACAGAAGAACACCAGAATTTGTAGTGCTCTACTTCAGTTTTCATTAGTATATCTGCCTCCTCATTCCGTTTTATATCATATTTACATATTTATATCAACCGGTGTCCACCTCAGAGTGAGGACAGTGTTCTGGCCAAGCTTATCGCCTTGGGTTCTAACCACCATCACTAGTTGTAGTCATGTCTCTAGACTATCCGCATCCCCACAGGAACTACATACATACGTATTCGAGAGAGAGAATACTATATTTGAACTGTTTCGATTATTAAATATGAATACACAAGAGTTTATACCATATAGTGTTGTTGGTTCACAAAGTACATCGGCCTTAAATAAATACATTTATATATTTGCTGCTTAAGCAGTTTGCTTCACAATGGAAATCACATATAGAGTTTTTGTTGTTTTTTTTTGTTTTGGGCTTAAGATTGAATTTGGATAAACCTTGCAACTTAAATAGACACCTTAAACTGCTAGCTAGGGTTTCACTTTATTATGAGGATTAATATGTGAATCTATAACGGAGCACTGATCGCTACTGCTCCCTAATCCTTCTTCTTGCGCCGCTCACCACGGCGGGAACTGCTCGGCGGCTCCTTGTCGCTGACACCGGTGATGGAGGCACCCGATAGCTCCGTGTTGGCCATCTTTTGTTGTGTGTCCAGAAAGAACATGACGTCACGCAGCTGCTCCTTGAGATCGGTCACCTCCTTGTCGTGATTGTGCTTCAGCTCGTTGTATTGCTGCTCCAGATTCTTGTACTTGAAATGCCACGAGGACTGATTAGTCTGCAGTGCCTTGGACAGCTCACGCTCCTCTGTCAGCTGCTTCTGCATCTCCTTGAGTCTGCAAAGAGTAAAGAGAAATTATATTAGAGCACGTTTATCAGGGATTAATAAATTTTGCTTACTTTGTCCCAAGGTTGGCCAGCTTCCGCTCTAGATTCTGCTTCTCCTTCTGCATGCTCTGCTGCAACTGCTGAAGCTCGTTCATCTCTACTTTGGCCTCGTTGGCATCGGTCTTGTAGCTTTGCCACTCCTGCTCCAGCCGTTCCATTCGCTCCTCGTAATACTTGCGCTGTGTGTCTAGCTGCGAGGTCAGCAAGTAAGTGAACTCCATTTGCATCGAGTCGATCTTCTCCTCTCGCTCATCCTTCTCCGTTTGCGATGCGACTAGTTTGCCATCGGATTTGTTTTGAAACAGACGATGTACGAAATTATCTCCGGCATAATCCCAGACACTGGAGGTACCCAGCTGCATGGCAAAGGTGTGATTGGTAGCCCGATAATGCGCAGCGGCGTGTCCTCCCTGGTAGCGACCGCAGCCGACATGGCCGCAGATCAAACATATCCACAAAGAGTCGGTGCCCTCGCACTCCATGCAAACAGAATCCTCGACCAACTCTGGGGTTTGCACGTGACGACACACTGGGCAAGTGGAGTCGCCCCACTTCATCAAGCAGCTGGCGTGAAAGGCGTGATTACATAGGATAGTCAAGACGCCATCAACACTCTCGTCCATGCGCTCCAGGCAGACAGGGCAAGTGGGAAGCTCTGTGTGTCCGGGCGGAGGCAGACCATGTTCGCCACGTTCCACTTCCGACACCCAGACAGCGTGGCAAAGTGAATCCGGTTCTAAAGAGTTGTAGGCGATGCCGTTGTACGACTTGTAGAACTCCAATGCAGACTCATTCGAACGGAATCTGTAGGGAGGAGGGCAAATAATTTATATGATTTAGATTGAAAATCCTTCCCGCTTCCATTTCACTTACTCCACTAGCACCATAAACTGGTTGGGACTGCCGTCGCGCACGATGCGCACATGCCTGATCTCGGCATGGCAAGGGGCAATGAAGTTTAGCAAGTCGTGGCAGTTGAGGGTCGTTGGCACGGCCAGCAGACACAGCTGATTCGAGGGCGCCTCCTTGATGGCCTTGCGTTCGCTGTGAACAAAGGAAAGGATCATTGGAACACGACATGCTTCAGAGTGTCTTTTTTGCACTCACTTCTTCTTGTACAGATGAATGATGCCTTTGGTCACTTCGACAATAGGATTTCCCGAAAAGTAACCAATCTCCTGTGGAAAGTTCGAGGCTGGAGGTCCGGGTGCCTGTGACTCATCGCTGCTACGTGGAGTTGTCTCTCGCGAACTGCCCGCTGTGGGACTATTCGTATGCTGCTGAAGTGCAGCAGCCCAATTCATTTTATGCGTCTCTTTCTCCTCCTCACCGCTGGCCAAGTCTTGTGTCCAACGTTGGTTCGTATGCGTCTCGATTATAATGTCACGTGCCTGGCGAAGTCCGCGATCCCGTTCGCGTTCCTTTTGCACGCGAGGATTGGTGGGATGTTCCGTAGAGACGGCGCCTTCTTGTTCTGCATTATGGATAATTTTTTTTGTTTGATTTTCAGTTTTTTTTTTATCTTCACGTTTGTTTCTCTTGTTTTCGTTTGAGATTTATTGTTTACCTGCGCTGGCTTCCAAATCGATTTCGATTTTGATGACACACAAAGAAATGTTTTCTAGCATTACACAGGCATAATTTGAATCAGGGCGTATGACCAAAAAATCATAATAAATCGTATTACTTTAAGTATTTCACAAGTTTTTCTTTCTGAATGCGCACAAACAATTATACAAATAAAACACATACATATGTCTGCAAGTTTAGCGCTAAATAAAACCAAAATACCACAAATATCGATAATTGCTATCGAATGTAAACTACAACGCATTTACCAACACTAAAAAACGTTGCGTTTAACTTACCTGTCTGTATATCCATTGGATTTTGAATTCATGAAATTTTTCAGTAATAATTTGAATATATTTAGTTTTGGTTATGTTGAGAAAACTGATTGCTTTGTTGTTTTTTTCTTACTCACATTGTTGTAACATTTTTCACTGTGTTGTCATATTTCTTACAAAATAACTTAAAACGAGTTTTGGTCTTGCCCCGTTACAACAATGTTGCTTTCTCGCTCCCACCTCCTACCATGCTAAGCTTCAGTTTCGCTTTCAATCGGCTCCACTCGGCTTCGGCTTCAACTTCGGCTTAACTTAGTCATAGCACGAATACAAGCTAGTCGGTTCAGTTAGTACGTAAACGTCGCTGTTGCGTGTTGGACGTGTGCGCTGCCAAATTAAGTGAGTTCTGCGCGCAAATTCGAGTTGAAACAGACAAAAACACGCTAAAAGTTTCGTCATCGCGCGTAAAAAGCAAAACAAACCATAGTGAGTGCAGTGTTGTTGTTGCATGTATAGTAGTTTTTTTATGTTCCACATTATGTTTGACTGTGTGTGTGTGTAGCTGTTTATGGGTGGGAGTCAGTCAGTGTGTGAGTGTGTGTGGCGTTGCCGCAACCGAGCGCATTGTGCCGTAATAAACATAACAAATTAATTGCAACAAACATAAAATTGCAATTACCAAGATTGAACCACAAAATATATGTGATTATTGTACATGAAATGTTTGCGGCAATTGGACAGAAATCATATGTATTGATTTTCGCCCATTATATATTAATGCGCAACGTGCAAAAAAAACACAACACCAAAAAAAAACACGAAAGTACAAAAAAATTGTAACTGAAATGTGTCCGTGCCCTAGTCCGTTATTCGCACATGTCGTACGCAAGCAAACACACACACACACACACGCAGGAAGGCAGGCAAACAGGCGAACACTGACACACAAATACAAGCGCAGACATGCTAACAAGCAGGCGCCAACACACACACACACACACACACACATAAAGAGAGAGAGGGAGACGACAGCCGACAGACGTCGTCCTCTTTGGCTGGAACTGACAGCTGCCAAGTGCCAGAGCTTGTCGTCAACAAGTCTATCAAAAGTACGTTTGTCATTTCTGTTGCAGTCCACGGCCACGCCTCCCTCCCGCCCTGCCACTGCTCTGCCTCTGCTCAGGTGGCAAAGGAAGCCAACTCCTTTTGCCTGTGCTTTTATGTGTGTGTGTGTGTGTGTGTCCTTGTGTGTTTGGCGCGTGACAAACACAAAGTCAATTTAAAAATTGCTTAAACATTACTGCAAAATACCAAATAGACTGTGATAACTACCATTGTTCTACTACTGATCGTACATGAGTACAGAGTAGTAATAAATACCCTACTCCCTATCTTTGCGTAGAGTGTGTTAGTTTTGATCAACAGTTTGCAACGCTGAGATGTACAGCATACATAATTAGGTATGATGTAAATATGGTATAATATAAGTATGATAATATAATATAGTATTATAATATATGTAATATAAGTATTAGAATATAATGCAATTCTTGATCAGATCCAACATCTAGTCTATCTATCTAGTCTGGTAGAATAAGTCAGTTTTAAAACTAAATATTATGAATCCTGATGAAGCTTAGCGAACATACAACATTATTTCCTTATGCTATTGCTTTTATTTTCCAAGATATCGTAAACAAACTCTCCACATCTAACTTTTATTATGCTAGCAATAAGCTCTCCAAATTTTATTGAAGTTAGAAAACCTTAACCTATAAATTTTGAGGAAACAATCAGTGGAAATTGTGTCTTTTGTATAAAAACTTGTACTTTATTATTTTATAACCAATTTTACAAATTTCAGTTGTATATTTACTAGAATGTATTTTTAAATTTTATATTATTCAGAGTGTTTCCAACCTTCCAAAGGGGACTAATAGGTTAATTATATGTAAAAATTGTAACCATCTATGCGCAGATATAATTAATCTTATAATTAGCATGGGAACAATCTCTGCAGACTTCTGCCATAAGCTTTAAGAATATAAAACCTTTAGCAGTTCTTTCTTGCTTGCTTTCTTCTTATTTCTCATTTCCCGTTTCATCTTCTTTTTCTTCTTGTCTGCACAAAGTGCTTTTTCTGTTTTTCATTTGCATTTTGCTGGCGAAAACGCGAGTCACAGTGAATATCCGTTTTATAAGTTAATAACTAAAGCAATAAGAAAGTGAGTGGAATAAGAAAACGAAATTGATTTCGTTCTGTTTCTAGGGAGCCTATGTACTGTACTGTGTATATATAAGCAATTCAGTGCACTAATCCTCCTTCTTTTTTAATCAATTCCGTTCTGGCTCAGTAATCGTAACACCCTTTTATACACAGTACTTTTTTCCTCATTCTCTGTCTCTCTCTTTATATGAGGCTCAGTTCTTAAGAGACAGAAAAGATTTATTTAACTTGATAAGGTATAGAGAATAAGATTCTTAACATTGGCGCCCAAAACTCAATTGATGTTTGAATGTTGAAATCCAAGTGACTAATTCTGAATTTAGATTAGCAAAACGTTATTTCAGCAAGCATATTTCACGTATAACATCTGCCTTGTAATTTTCTATTGTTCCGATTGGGATTTGGACCCTGGAGAAATTGCAATTGCAGAAGCTAACATGTGTGTGGGCGGCTTAAATCAAAATAGTTACTGCATTTTCTTTGCAGCCTGGAAACATTTATTCGCATAGATTTATAGCTTACGATTCATGGCAAAGGGGGATGGGGGATGAGGGGGATTGGACTAGGGCTTTGCTTTTCAAATTTAGCAAATGCCTCATAAAATATCATTCCGTTGCTGCGACTTCTGCAGGCGTCGCTTGACGTTGGCTCGGCTCGACTCTCTGTTGCTCTATTCAAATCGAGTTCTTGTTTATTCATGCATTTTGTTGCACTCTGCATACTCCATTGTTGGTCCAAAACACACACACCCAAACACACACACATACGTACACATATGTATGCATTGTGCACTGTTCTAGTTACATTCATTCATTCATGAAGGTCTGGCCATGCTGGGGGCCCGTCCCACTCTGCCTCTCTCTCTATGGAGTCATTCCGCCTCCAAAAAGTTTGTCTGACATTTTCATGGTGTCTGTCAGGGAGCTCAAGTATCTGTTACGCTTAAATGCCGGTGCACACACACACAAATACACATGCAAATATTATTAGTGTATGTGCGTGTGTGTTTGTTGTGTTAGCCTCAAGTGTGCACTTTCACTTTTATGCCGTTGCGAATAAGCGAAAAACTGGCAAAACGACAATCGTGATCAGGTTTAGGTTTAAGAGTCACGGTTTACGTTAGCGATGGCTGCGTGTCACGACACGAAAAAAGTACAATGCGATGATTGAGCAATATTTACAATAATATTATTATTGTAGAGTTATTCTTGAGCTGATTATCATAAAAGTAAGAGTAATACACATATCAATACCCATTATAGTAGCCCTTTCGGACGGACGGATAGACGGACGTTACTATATCGACTCATCTGTTGATGATGATTAAGAATATAAGTATATAGTTTGTATTGTCTGCCACGCCTCCATTTGCCTGTTACATTCATTTTCAATTGACGCAAAGTAATAATACCCTTCTCTCCTGTGGCAAGCGGGTTTACAAATTTATATCAACGAATATTCCATTTTGTATATTAAGAAGGTAGTGGAATATTTCGGCCTCCCTGAGAGAAAGAGAGACATAGAGAAAATGTGAGGGAGAAGCAGCTTGAACTGGTTAAGACAATCAAGTTTTGAAGTCTATTATTATACCCTTCGACCATTGAAAATGGTCAAAAGAGGGTATACTAACTTTGTGCAAATGTATGTAACAGGCAGAAGGAGGCGTGGGAGACCCCATAAAGTATATATTCTTCCTCAGGATCACAAGCCGAGTCGATTGAGCCATGTCTGTCTGTCTGTCCGTCCGTCCGTCTGTCTGTCTGTCTGTCTGTCTGTGGGAACGCACAGATCTCAGCAATTATAAAAGCTAGAGTTACCAAATTTGGCAGGAAGACTCCAGTGCACTATAAGCTGATCAAGTTTATTTCAAAAGTTAGGTGCCCCGCCCCCGTAGATCAAAAATTTAATTTTTGAACTCAATTTGTAAGCGCTGTATAAAAGCTACAACTTTCTGACTTTAGCATATACTAAGCTGAATGAATCATCTACGTATTCTCCAAATTGCAATCCGATCGGACAGCAATCACAGAAGTTATTTAAGAAAGTATGAGCATAAAACCAAGTGCTTCTGTCAGCTAACAAGGGAGGCGGGAGAACGCCATCTATCGTGAATAATTGTAAAGCATGTGCATATGCATATGTGTATGAATTTAAAAAATTAAACTACATGGGAACATAGGTCGAAGGGTATCCCACTGTCGCGTGCTGCTCGACTGTTGCTTTTCATACTGGTTCAATTATGTTTTCTTTCAAATAAACGCAGTGTAAGTCACGGAGAAAAGGGGCTGTCAGAATGAGAGCTGTCCAAACTATATGTAATTGCAACATGAACATGAAATAAACGTTTCAGCTGAGGTCTCTGTGTGTGTATGTGTGTGTTTGTGGCTGACAGGTTAAATGTATTTCTGATTACCTTTCGCCAGCACCATTGCCGCAGCTGACCACAGAAACTTCGCGATCAATATTTATCATGCATCTAATTGTTCAATCATTGTATGCATGAACAGAGCATGTTGCGCATACGCCGCGTACAACATTGCAGTCCGTGCATAAACGAGTTGATGAATGCCAATGGATATGGATATGAATGAATGACGTGTCTGGGAACATAGCAGACGTTGAATTAGAAGATAGACAAAGGTTGGAACACAACATGTTAATGGCGGGGCAAAAACGGCAGCAGCAATTCAAAGAGAGTCCAGAAACGTAATCAAAGCGATTAAAGGTATAAAGAATATAGAATATAACATAGTAATTACATTTGACATTAATGAAATTGGGTATATATGTATATGTAGAGGAAAGTTACAGCACATTAGGACGAACCTAAGATCATCCATAAATAACTTATAAATAGAGCGCAGTGTGCCAAGTTTCAACAGGATATATAAAATACCGAGACTAATTAGGGTTAGAGCAGCAACAAACAGGCACAATTAGTTCAACAGGCTCTCGATGTGGCTCGAGTGTACAAAAGGGTCTTCTTCCTCCATTCTTTACCCATTACAACCTTTCATACCGTCTTCAACGTTACCCAACTGCCCAATGGCCTCATCATTCCTACGAGTGCTTAGCAAATTCACTTTGACAAGAATTTGAAACCATTTAATGCTGAGTTTTTTCTTTTGAATAAAGAGAAAAGCTTAACAAAGCAGAAAACTCAACTAATCCTAACTATTAACGGACTATTAAACCAAGTACAAATGCGCATTAAACTCACTCTCAGCTGTAGGTGAGATGATTGATTCTGTTGCGTGTTCGTGTGTGTGTTTGTGGGTGTGTGCCACAAAATAAACCCCGCGTAAACATGAATGAAAAGCAGCATTGGATTTTACGGGCATTATTTGTGCGATAAATCAATGTCAGGAATTTCATTTGGGGAGAAATTGTTCCAACTGCCAGCGAGTGAGAGTTGAGGGAAATGTATCACATGTGGAATATTATAAATGTATTGTGCGTGTTGTAATAGAGCTAAATCGCATAATAACTATGGTAAACTAATAGATGTTCGTGGAAATTTGAGCATCAGTTTGAAATCAAAACTCTTAACGTTTCAATTTACATGTTGGTTTTTCTCTGCTGTTTCTTGTTGCACACACACACACACACACATATACATTCGTGTGGCAGTGGCTGTCCCTAAACGTTGCTATCAACATGCTGCACATTGACTACCCTCTGCCTTTTTGCTTTGCACGCCCCTTTCTAGAGGCAGCTGCGCCCTGAAATGTGTCGACTGCATCGTACACGACATTCAACGTGTAAATGATATAAAAAATGGTTGCACAACATGAAGGAAGGGAAAGGGGCAGGGAGGGAAGGGAGGGGTAACCAACCTGCTGCCACGTTGCCCTGACAGGCAGTGGCAACAACAATAAAAAGGGGTGACAAGTGCAAATGTCTAACCTGCAGCATTGCTTGCACTCAGTTGCATTTACATGGCAGCTCAACTGGTTGGTTTGGGGCGCATGCGGATACCCTGTAAATAGCATACAATGTGCAACTGGGCGTATGTGTGCTCAAGTGTGCGAGCAACTTGCTAATCAGTCATTGGTCATTATGCTCTACCTTCTTATATGGCCTTTACAGGGTATTTGCAGTTTGAGCTTTGGCTCAACAACAAGCTTACTTTGTTTATGTGAATGTGAGTGCCTGTGTGTGTGTGTGTGTGTGTGTCGGAGTGTTTGTGCACTTGAAGTGCACGCAAAGTTTTGTTGTGCATTTGCCACGCTTCTATTTTAAGGACCAACTTATGTGGCCTGCCAGGTTTCTGTGCGTGTATGCGTGTGTCTGCCAGTAGTTGTATGCGTGTGTTAGTGTGTGCAGTGTCATTCTGACTGCAGCAGGTGCAGGGCACCCACCTGCTGCTGCCATGGTAATTTAGCTGTAACTCTGGCAACGTTGCGTATGCGTCATGTGAGCCACAGTAGGCAAACAAGCTAGTTTTTAATCCCCCTGCTATCTATAGTATCTGGCTCTGGCCCATACTGTCCTTGTACCGCCCTTCATGTTTTCCCCGTCTTTGCCTGACATGATATTTGCATTTGCCTTGTGCTTTTTCCGCATTTGCAGTCCACGCAAACAACAAACAAATCAACTTACATATTTGCCTGCATTTTGGTTTTTCTCTCTCTCTCTCTGTCTTTCTCTTGTGTTTCTGCCTTCTGCTCTGCTTGCTCTGTTTTGGGTTTGCTTTATTGTTTGCTCGCTTTGAGCCCCTCAACTGATTGAGTGCAGTTTTTGTCCGCATGTCGTTTGGGTCAGTTCAAAAGTTGATTATCCTGGACGGCTGCGACGATGGCAACGCAGGAATACGATTACAGCAACGGCAAAATCCACTTACGAGTCAAATTCAATTTCGTTTTCCATTTTGCAAATAACCCAAATAACCGTTAGACTGTTAAACTGTGAATTTCTGTCTGCGATTATTAAATTCCATCCTAACAACTCTCGCTGAGTCAAACCTAATTTAAGGCACAAGGCACAATTTGAGCTTAATTGATATGGGAAGGCTTGGCAACATTTTCCGGCTGCTTTCAATTCAATTAAAAAGTTTAATTAAAAATATTATCAACCAATTTACTCTCGCCATCAGCATACGCAACATTAGCATCAACGTCAGTCTGCTCTGTCCTAATCAAACACCCCGAAAATGACAGAGAACAGAGATAAAGGACGAATGCAAAAAGCAAATATGGGAGTCAAAAGTTTCAAAATAAACCTATTTTGATTAACTTTGAAAGGGTCTAATAAGGAATGATTTAAAATGGTTCATGCTCTCAAAATAGGCAATTGAATGTGTTCTGTTCTTAGAAGTTAATATATAGTATAAATACTCTTATGTTATTTGTAGCTGAAAGCCCTGACTCAATCCCAATCTTTACCCGCATATGCAGATATTAATATGGTAATCCGCTGTTTAATGCAAAGATAACTCAATCTTATACACTTAATATTCCAGATGCAATAATATTTCTTATTAAATATCGTTACAATGAATTGATATTTTGCTATTTTTCGATATTAAACAATATTATACAATGTAATATGACCCATATTTCTGACGTTATGGCATTATTATAGATATTCCCTTAAATTTAACGGTGTTTTTCTTTCTTTCTCAGCTAGACAATAGTTTTTAATGCAATATGGCTAATATAAATAATGTTACTTTGATAATTTCTTGTGTGACATTCTTAGTGATATTTTTGTTGGCATCAATATCGATAGTTTTTTATTGACACCCATCACTAGCTGCAACTGCTTAAACTCTACTTATTGGCATTCATTCGTTTTTCTAGTTATTTATCTAAGGTCTTTGTAAGAATAGTTTCCAGAGAGACATTCACAGTTATTCACATCTTCTTTGCTCAGTGGCTGCTCTGCTCAGATTTGTCGAGTCGCAGGCAAACAGTTGGACAATCCATTTGCCATGGACACTGGGACAAGCTACTCTTATCCACTTCCATTCACATCCAGGCAGTACAGACGAATGCGTGGGGAATGCGGAGGGGGAAGAGTGAGAGGGAGAGAAAGAAAGAGAGATGGAATGAGAGCTTTGCAAATCAAATCTTTAAACTTGCGTGCTTATCGATGCTGCTGCAGGCTCTTTCCGCGTACTTTGCTCCTTTTCTCATTTCTGACACGCCTCCTTTTCCTGCCTTTTGCCCTGCCCTTTCCCTCCCCCCACCTCTAGCTGTAAAGTTGTGCAATAAAGTTTAACGCATTTTTTGCTTCATGCACTTTGTGCTTCGTCATCAATTTTTATTGAAATTGACACTATCTGGACAGCGAAGTGGGCGTTTCGTGGGTGTGGCATGGCGTGAATCACTGTAGCATTTTGCCGAGGACACTTTTAATGAGCAGCAAGTCGAGCGAAACGAAGCCCTTGGGGCTTATAAACTTGTTAATTGGATTAGATTTTGCGATATGAAGTAAATTCATTAAGCACTTTTCGCTTCCATTTCTTCCGCTTCTCCTTCTGCTTCCTTCATTTCTTCTTTTGTTCACTTTCTTTTACATTTTTCACGCTGTGCGTTTTTAACTGAACATAAATTATATTAAAAATTTATTGCCAACTTTTTTTCCTCTTGTCGTCACTGCTGACGCTGCTTTGGCCTCTGCTCTGTCTCTGCCTCTGTCCGTGCCTAGTCTCTGCTTTGGTCCCTCTGCTAAGGCTCTGCTCCTGTCATTGCCTCTGCCCTTGCCTCTGTCTTTGCCTCTGCCTCTGCCTCTACTCCTACATTGCATTTGCCTCTGCCCATGCCTCTGTCACTGGTCAGCTTCAGCCTCTGTCTCGGCCTCTGCCTCTGCCTCTGTCTCTGCCAATGCTCTGTCAACGTGCTGCGCCTTGTGCCATCTGTTTCATTACGACACTCGCAACTAATAAGCAGCGAAAAGTTCACACAGAGACATAAAACAAAGCAGAGGAGCAGTTAATAATACAACAACAACAACACAGAGAACAACAAGAGGCAACGTAATAGAGAGAATAACGCAATGACAACAACAACGTAAATGGCAAACGGTAAACAGCTGCGACACTTGCTCTGCCTGGAGTGGAAGAGTACGTGAGAGAGTGATAGAGAGAGGGGGAGAGAGAGTCAGAGCGGCAGCCAAAGATGAGTGAAAAGATGTTCAACTGGTTTTGCGAGGCAATAAAAGAGGACAACAACAACAGCAACAGTAGCAACAACAGCTGCAGCTAAAGCGACAACAGACGTAACGAATCGAATGGGAGGTGAAAACAAAAGTAAATGGCGCGCAACAAAGGCGCCAAAAGCACGACAAAAGCAACAACAACAAAAGCATCATCAACAACAACAACAACTGTAACAAATACAAGAACACGCGAACCGAAAGCAATAACTGTAAATAGTAAAGCAGCGCAATCAAAAATATAAATTGACTCAGTTAGTCAACTCGAAATTGAGTCAATACAATTTGATTGCGTTGCTGGAGTTGGGAGAAGGAGGTGGGTGGGGAAAGAATGAGTAGAAGAAAAGAGTGGGAAGGCGAGAGAGACGGAGAGCTAATCAAATCGGAAGTGGATGCACTTATTGATATTGGCTGTGAATATTGCATAAGAACGAATGCCAATAGATGGCGGAGTTGGCTACACTCAGGGAAATTACATACACAGTTGTTGAAACAAAGTATAAGATCTTGCAAAAAATTAAAAGAGCAATAGCAGGAAAATCGTTAAACCCGCATAGTTGATGCACTCAGAGAAAAAACACTCGGTTATCGATAAATATGGTATATGAAAATAAAACAAAATGTTAAGTTACTTTATAATAAATTAATTATTAATAACTAAATAAAAAGATATATATAAAATATATGTATATTTTTACTTGATTTCAATTAAACTATTTAAAATATTTGTAAATAAGTATGTTTAATTGTTCATATAATAGGGTGTTTCTAGAAAGATTCCTATTTAAGGCACTCTTTTCTTACCGTATGGTATATCGTCTCGAATGCCTTACATCATATTTAGGTCGAAGCGGCTCTTTAGCCATGGTTCATTACTTTACGCAATTCTCTCAGCCACCTTCTCTGCTATGCGTTTTACAACTTGGCCTTAAGAATTAACAGCGCATCTCATCTTATCCGTTTTACGACTGATTTTTAGTACTCGCTCGTAATGTCTCTCATTATTGTGGCCCTGTTTAATGACTGTCCCTTGGCTCTTTGAGTTCTCTACCAAGTTGTTGTTGCAGGAAGAACAGCGAAACAAACAAGAGAGCGAGATTTATGTGCTTTTATAATTCTACTCTTGGTCTCTTAATGGGATGCGATGCGCCCTTGGGCATTGCAATGAACCGCCACAACAGCGGGGACCAATTAGTGAGGTTAAGGACGAAGAAAAGTAATTGAAAGCCCCTAATGGATGGCAAAAGTTGAGTTTTCACTGAGAGTTTCTCAATAACTTAATGAGCCGAATAATATTGTGATTGTGAAGTGAGCAGTTTATATACTATTTTGTTGTATATAATAATTATAATTATTAAACAAGGGATATAACAGGGGTATTGTTTACAATTTGGTGCTGCCCAATGAAAAAAGTAAATATAAAGTATATAAAATGAATTTATATTATGTATATTGTATTCGAGTGGAAGTAGTAAGGATTCTTTGTACTAACCCTATAGTACTGGCCACTGGTTCATAGCTGGTGTAATAGGTACATACTTAGGGACAACCCCTACTTATTTTACAAACCCTAAGCAAGTTATTTTATCATTTTATTTTTTGGATGAAATTTTCGGCAATAGTTTCCATTCCATCCCCACCACATCGTTTACCAGTAAGTACAGAATTGGGTACACATTATTAGAGTACTTATGTAGGTACCCATGAATAGGCTAGAGAAAGGAGGACCCACAATAAGAGCACTTAAGAAGTAACCCATGAATAGGTGGGTCAAAAGAGTACTCATGACTAGAGTACTTATCTATGTACCAATGAATAGAAGTTTAAAAAGAGTACCCAAAGGTAAACCCATTATATAGGTACCTATAAATGGATGGCTGAAAAGAGAACGCATGATGGTGGTTCGGTGCTTCCTTGCTGTAGTGTGAATACGGTAACTACCTATATAGAGAGTATTCGGATGGGTAGGTTAAAATTAATAGATAGAACTACAGGGATGTTTTTTAAAGGAACTGAAAAGACTAAAGGCATATAATATCATGTTTTACAACTTCTATCAACATGGAAATATTATAAGTAGTTTTATAAGGTAGTTCCCTATAATATGTTGCATTATTTCCCACTACTTTAAGACTTAAGATTGCTAAACATAGAAAATTTAAGAATATCCTTCAAGAATTTTATCATAGGCAAACACACACACAGTGAAAAGCCATAAATTCTGATAGATTGTCTGTTATTCTCTCTCTCTTTCCTTGTCAATGTGCAGCTGGAATGTGGCGAGGAATGCAAGGAAAGGAAACGCGTGTAACAATCATGTAAAATTGTGTTAAAAGCAAATGGAAGGAAATGGACCGTGCGCGGCAAGGAGGAGCACATCAAATTGGTATTAGAAGCTAACAAGCAGCTGCGAACGAGAGAGAAAGCAGTGAAGGAGGAGGAAGGGGAGGAAATACAACTCGTAACAAGCGAAATTGAGGGGCGTATGGGCGTGGCAAGTTGAAGAAAGCTAGAGGCGTTTTACGGCAAAGTTGACTGCAGTCGGGCCTCACTCGCGCACACTCACACACACATAGACACACTCACATAAAAGTCAATTAATGTACAATTACAACAACAATTACAACAATCGCTTGTGAATCAGCGACAGCAGCAGGAAGAGGAACAAGGGGAAGCCTTCGTTGAAGTGGCAGCAGCTGAAGAGGGGTCGGGGGAGAAGAGGATAAGTCAACGGAAACCGACAGGCAACAGGAATTTCTTCACATTACACGCAACCTGAGTTGGCATCGCGCACGGAGACGAAGCAGGAGACGTCGCCAGAGCTGAAGCTGGAGCTGGAGCAGCAGCCCAAGCCGGATTGGGCGTGGTGGTGGTATCCCAAACCAAAAGCAACGTCCGCTGGCGGCCACAAAATGACTTTCGTTAACAAGCTGAGCAAAAGCTTCCGCTGGCTGCGCTGCTCTACACTGTGCGCCATTTTGTTTTATATGTTTTTCATTGGCCTCATATTGCACAGCACCAGCCACAAGCTGCAGCTGCATCAGCAGCAACAACAACAGCAGCAGCAGCAACAGCAGCAGCAGCAAAAGGAGCAGCAACGGGGCGAGCTGGGCACAGCCACAGACTCGGCCTCGGCCAAGGCGCCGCCCCACAGTCGCGACTCGCCACTGGAATTGGAGCAGCAGAAGCAGCAGCAGCAGAAGGAGAATTTCGGCAATGCACAAGCAAAGCAGAACGAAGGGGGGAAGCGGGAGGAGCAAAAACTGCAGCCGATTGCTGCTAATGAGCTGGAGGCGGGCGTTGGCAAAGGCGGAGACGAAGGCGTGGCCCTGAGAGGCGGCGGTAAATCCAAGTTACAGCAGCCGCAGCCCGAAACAGTTATAATAACGACCAGCAATGTGAACGAGAAGCAAATACTGGCCAAAGCTTTCAAACGGTAAGTTGTAGCACCTGCACTGAGAGAAAAACTTAGCAAGGAAACAAACAATAATAAACAGTCTAGAATGTAGAGAGAGCCGAGATAATAGTTAACCTTAAGTTTGAGTAAGTTATCTTTCTATCTGCATGGTTTTCTCGCAGTATATGGTCACCCTAGCAAATATAGGCTACAGGTATAGTATGGAATATAGACATAGTATAGACTTAGTGTAGGTGTAGCAGACTTGTTAGAAAACTTTGAGTTTGTATACGTAACCTTTTTATGTTCAAGTATATTTCACAGTGTATGGTCACCCTAGCCTTGGCAGAATAATAGCTATAGCTAAAGGGTTTAAATATAGGGTATAGACAGATATGATACAGATAGGGTATGAAAGTTGACTTTAAAAATAAAGCTCGCCATCTGTGTACATATATTTATAGCGGTATGGTCACCCTAGTCATGAATAATAATTTTTATTACGTGTAGGTACTGAAACTAAACTAAAGCATGATATTAAACGTAAACATACATTTCTGACAGTATATGGTCACCCTCGCCTTGGCAGAACAATAGCTATAGCTAAAGAGTATAGTGTATGGACAGAGTATACTTTACATAATAGTATGAAAGTTGACTTAAAAACTTCAGCTCGCCATCTGTGTACATATAATTATAGCGATATGGTCACCCTAGCCATGAATAATCAAGGTACTTAAGTTAAGTGAGGTACTAAGCAAAGATAAGCCAAAGCATGCTATTAAACTCTATTTGAACTACGTAAACAAACATTTCCCACAGTGTATGGTCACCCTAGCTTCCGTCTGGGTCGGGGGTGCACGCTTGATAATTTGGTGCTAGTTTGGCGGCCGCTTCATTGTTGTTGCCTGCGGCGATTGTTCACGCTGTGCAGGCGAGAGAATGCGAGAGGGAGGCGAATGCGGAAGAAAGGAAGATAGAGATTGTGTGGGAGTAGGAGGCAAGAACGAGAGCGAGGATGGGAGAGCGAGAGCGAGAGTTGACTGAACACAGTGCGTACCATAATTGTGTGTACGACAAATTGTGAAATTTATGACAACGGACGAGAGAGAAGAGGAGGACGTACGAACAGTGAGGACAGCTGAAATAGGAGCAGTCATCGAGGGGACAGATAGAGGCAGGAGGAGCAGCATCAGCAACGGGAGCCGGCAGCCGTTGATGGATGTTTTGTAAAGGTGCTTTTGGGACCTCACGAATCCAATTTGTTATTTCGACTGATTTTGATTTGCCGCCGCCATTGGCCATTGGATGTGTAATCGGATTAGGGGCTGGTACAGTGCGCCACAGGCGGGGCAATCATAATTATCGATCAAAAAACGTGCGAACGTGAACTTATCGCCTTTTCCAACTGAAAACCAACATGAAATTTAAGGGAATTTAAGAGAGCATGAAAACTCACAGAAGATACTCGTGTGTATCTTAACTTTCGCATATATCATGTTAATAGTATGCATCTCCTTTTTTTATGGCTATAGCCCTCAGAAGATTTATAGCGGTAGCTCAGGCAAGCGATTTGGTCGTTTGACTAACGGCATTTACGACTTACGCTTTCATTGGGGTTGAACTTTGACTCACAGCAACTTTATAATGCAACTACTTACGAGAATATTTGAATATTAATGAGGTGTATGTGATTTAAGATGACATAATCGAAGGTAATTCCAGATGAACAGTTTAAAGAGGATCAAACCTTCATGTTTGCTTAAATTTGGCATAATTTAAAGTCTTTTAAGTGGGGCGACCATTTATAAAATTACTTTTTCTCCCAGTCTGACCTTTGCTCAGCTCTCAGTTCACAGGCTGTCTAAAAAAGCGCACACACAGCTCTCTATCTCTCTGCCTCCCCCGCTTTTTTTTGCTTGTAAGTCTATTCACACTTGGACAAAGCGAATGCGAACAATCTGGCTCGTGTGTGCTCAACGTGGCGTATGCGTAACGTTACCTATGAGACGCATTCACTTTGTGCACGAATTTAAGCCCATTTCTATACAGAAGGAATTCACTTAGTTTCGATCAATTAAGCCCTCAATTGATTTCATGGATATCAATTAAACGAATATGCAAAATATGTTGAAAATTAAATAAAACTGACGGCATTTGTTTTTACGTATTAAATAATCGCAATTTTCCAACTTCCCATACACAACAACAAAAAAACCGAACTGCCTCCGGTGGGTCGAGTGACCAGTGGTCTCTCCTGTCTCCCCTGTGTGCGATGTGTGCGATATGTGTGTGTGTGCTTTATATTTAATCCTCAATCAAATATTAAAACAGGCAACAGGCAAACACGCTCTGTGCAGCTGTGCCACGCCTATAAAGCCTCGCCCTGCAGCATATTTCGGTTTTCGTAGGACTATCATTAATTCTGATTAGGCAGAAGCTATGTAAATAACGATAGTTACATCCGGTCGCAAACATTTGCACAAATCAATTTCATAGCTGTAAAACTGCACTTTAATATTTATTGAATGGAAATAAGCTAATGCCGGCATATTGGCACAGCTGCTTACACAGCTAAATACCCTGTAAACAGCATATGAGGAAAGGGGTGGCTATTGTACGAAGCTTGGCAAACGATTTTTATGTATAAAAAGATTAAATTCACTTGCAATTCATTGTGCACGATAAGCTCATACAAATATCAATAAAATTAATATTATTATATTTTTAACATCTGGTATTTGTTTTCCTAAACCTTGTTAAGCTTTGTAGAATATTTTATAGGCATTTTAATTGGTAAAGATTCCTTAGTGTCTAATGATGATAAAAGCTACCAAATTTGTGTTATGATTGCGCGCAGATCAATTTTTTTTTAGAATTTGACCATTCCCAGTTAATCGATAAATTCCAATCATAGGTTTAAAATGAGACAGTTTATTCTTGGAAAAACACAAAAACTATCGACGTCCAAATGATTTCTGAAAATTTGGTTGCAATGGGATAATTAACATTGAAGTTACTTAAGAAATAATTTAAAGCGTAACTGATTTTCTACTGCTGCCTGAAGTATGCAACATAAAATTTGCTAAAAATAAAAGTTCTATATTTAAGAAATCGCTTTAGTGAGGTGGTAAGTGGGTATATCACAGTCGAACACTTTCGAGTGTAGCTTTCCCGAAGGTTACAATTAGGAAACAACATTCCTTCTATTCACAGGGTATTTCCAGTTCGTTGCCTCGCTTTCTTGCGCTGCTGTTGCCCACAATCTATCTGCAAAAAGTTTTTTGCCCAAAATCGAGCAAAAATGTGTAAAATTGCTCTGCATGGCAGAGAGATAATTCGACAGTTGGCAAACTTTATTTTTGCGATTTCGATTTCCATTTCTAGTATTTCTATTTCTACTTCTATTTCCTTTTTTGCCGTTTCCGATTTTGATTGCTGTCTCTTTGGGCAAAGTTATTGCCGCATAGTAATTCGGCAAATGGTGGCGGCCACTTTAAGCTGTGCAGTATCGCTCATACGCCCCATTGCCGATTTAAGCAGTGCAATTAGAAGTTGTTGCTGCGCAGCAGGAAGCCTTCCAAAGCAGGCGACTAATTACACAGGATTACCGAGACAACAGACCGTATATGTGCAATACATATACAGAATATATGGCTAATCGCATTGTGAAGTAATTGCCGTGTCCTGCAAGTGCTTTCTATAACCATTACGAGTCTATGTTGATTGTTGCACACTCGGGGGCAATTATGTGTGTGTGTACTCCTTCGAAAGGAGCATTTGTTTTGCCATCTGCCTTATGTGCAATCAATTATTAACTTTACTCATTGTTCAGGCCTTAAACGAGATCTGTTATTTCCATTGATGGAATTCAAGAGGACTTCATCTTGATGGACTCTCTTGAAGCAGACTTAATACGAAACCACATGCTCTATACGGCACTTCTGATTGTGTCTGCCGGGGGGCAGCTGTATAACATGAGTGCACCAGTGTTGCTCACAGCAGGTGGGCGTGACCAGGTGGGAGTGAAATTCGAGTATGTGATTGCCAAACAGGTGTCAGCCATTAAAACTTCATGAGCAGGCAAATGGGTGTGTGAGGGTGGGAGAGGCAACACTGTAATCAGAGTAAACCAACGAAATAATCAACAAATGGCAGCTGGGGGAATATCTGTGTGTGTGTGTGTGTGTGGACCGGGGTGGGTGTGGAAGCACCGCACAGTGGTTTCATTAGCATTTAGTTGAGACATTAGAACTTAAGTAAATAAACTGTCAACTAAAGCGATTTCAAGTTAGTTTTCTTTTGCCAACTTTTCCTGTTTCTTGTTTTACTTCATCCTCTTCTTGGCCAACAACTCCTCCTCTTCCATTTGCGGTTTGCGCTTTGCACGCTGCAGTTTGAGTTTCACTGACCTCAAAGTGCACGAGGGGGAAGGAGAGGAAGTAGGGTCCTCTTGCCTCCTTGAGGAAAAACAAACAAGCCGAAAAAAGTAAGGCTTCTTCCACTTGTTTCCCTCTCTCTATCTCTCTCTCTCTTTCACATTCGCATCTTCCACGCACAGTTTGGCTGAAAAAGTTTTTCATTTGCCTCCTACGATTTGCGCAATTTTCCTCTTCCTCTTTGCCTCTCTATTTGTGTACAAAGGGAAAAGCAAAACGGAACGGGAGTGAGTTACAGAATATTCCTACTGAGCAGGGTTTACTTACGAGGCGAAAGTGCATTTTGCATAAGCCTGCGGTACTCCCTGGCCCCTGCCCTCTGCCCACCAATTGTCAATTGGCTCTTGTTGATATTTTGGCTCTTCTTCCTTCACTTCTCTCCTTTTTTTCTATTTCATGTAGGTTCTTTTTTCTTCCTTTCGCTTGGCTTGTCTGAGATAGGCTGACTGTCATTTATGTCAAAGTTCTGCATGAATTCTGCCCTTGATATCCATTTTGGCTGTGCAATAAAATCAAATTGCAGGCATTACTTTACATACATTGTTATCTTTGTTTCCCTAACCCAACATGAGCCCATGGAACATGTGACGTGGAAAGAGGGCAATAAAAGACAAACACTCAAAGTAACTTGAAAGTTACGCTCTGTGATTATTACAAATAATTAGGATTTCTGTTTGACATTTACTTGAAGTAGTTTCTCAATTCTGATAACTTAAAATAAAAAGTAATATATAAAAAGTAATATATAATCATTATTTATATATAATATATAAATAAAACATATATATTTGTATTTCTAGTTGAGATTTTAGTAATGGGGACCTCATATATTTAAGCCTTTGTTCGCTCAATAATATTGTTTTCTCTTCAAAAAAAAAAAAATATTAAAAAAGAAAGTATAATTTGTATTTTTTATATTATTATATATAATTATTATTATTTTATTGATTAACTCAATTTTTTAAGATTTTAAAATCTCCTAGATTTTTGTATTTTCTTGCGAAAAAGTTCTTTCAGTCTTAGGCATTGAATCTTCTTTTGTTTTCTTTATCAGGAAAATTTTAATCAGTTTCCTGCCGAACTTTCCGCACGTATCCAGCGTCGTCGTCGCTCAACTAATGATATAGTTTTCTCTGCAAGTTGACTATCAAACTAGCAGTTGGCCGGCTGCTGTGCCCAGTGAGGAAAGTTCTTTGGGTCGCGCAACTTTGCGCATTCTGGGAAAACTTGCGACTGCGAATGAAGTTGGGGCTGCGTGTTGCGTGCAAGTTTCACGCTAGTTTGTGGCACGTTGTTGCTCCCGCTGCGGCTACTGCTGCTGCTGCTGCTGGTGCTGCTCCTGCTGGGCCAAGCGGAAACGGAAGTGTGGCACTTTTGCGTAGTGCGGCAAATCAATGTACGGGCGCGAAAGGGTAGCCTAATTGGATTGCCCCAACAAGACAATAATGTGCTGCGTGCTGCGTTCCGCGTGCTGCTCACTGTGTGTGCCGTGTGCATTCTGCCCCGTCTGTGTGTGATGGCAACAGCCTCACGACACGAAAGGACAGCGCAATGCAAGGAGGTGGGGGGGGTGTAGAGTGGGTGGCTTGTGGGCGGGCGACTTGTCAGCGCCAGAGAGAAATAGCACAATTAAAATTTATAACAATGGGCAGTGGCTGCGCTGCTGCTGCCCTTCTGCTGCCCTCCTGCTGCCGTTGCCGTTGCCATGACAGTTGCAGATACTGTTTAATTACCCCCAAATGGCCAAGGCACGCAGTAGGCCACAGCGACACGATTATTAAAGGGAAATTTAAATGCGGAAGCCGCAAATGTTGGCTATTAATTTCACCTTTCGCAATTATCACAACATTTTTCGGTCAGTTTAATTGGAGTTTAATTTCTATGCGACGACAACTGGCCGCATAAATCAGTTGCTCTGCTGCCTGTTTGTAAAGCTCCCAAGTGACGCCCCAGGGAACTCAAAGTGTGTTCCTTCTCTTATTATTCTACAGTTACATATATGTAAAGTGACTTATATAGTCAAATTTAAATGGTTTATCATTTGGGTGTTTCTTTGGTCAATTACACATACATATTTAATCTCAACTTATATACTCTATATATATGTTGTATATATAGCATTTAACTGAACTTATGATTGTTTAAGTGCTTATCAAATATTTTTGCATTTTGATTTCAACTGTTGGGCAAACAAATTGAAATGCAAAAGTTGAAAAACTCTGAAGTTTAGTTGGTTTAATTTTCCGGAGCAACTTGCACTGCTCAACAAAGTTTCTTTCCGCACTTCGAACTTTGATTTTAGTTAAATTTAAATTTCAAATGAAGATTTAGAGGGAATTTAATTAAGAGTAAAAATTAATGGAGAGTAAGGTAGTATAACAGATCAGTCTTTTGACTTGTTTACGAGAGAACTTTTAATATTAAATGTAAAATAATGCTTAGAAAATTTTTATTTAATATATGAATGAAATATTACAAATAAAAATATATATTAAAGAAAATATAAAACAACAAATATCAAAATTTATTATTGTAGAAGGTATAACAATAAAGAAGCATAAAGGTATAACAGAATAACAGAACTTCTAACATATCTAACGCAAAAATTCTGAATTAGAAGTCTAGCCAAGTTTGAAAAGATTTCTACTCGAAAGGCTTATTAATTATAAATATTATAAATATATATATATTTTTTTATGGAAAACCTCAAAGTAGTATAACACTGGCTTAACAGTTAGATCCATGCGACAATAGATTAAGAACCTTCAGTATATTAATCCTTTCGTCTCGCCTTTTGCAGCGCCGATCGTAACCATGACGGACGCCTGTCAATACAGGAGCTGGGACAGTATATAAACCGACGGATTGTCGACCATATAGACATTGCCATTATGAACAATGTGCGTGAGTTTCGTCGCGTGGATATAGCGCCTGCCGATGGACTGATCACCTGGGATGAATACCATCGATTCTTTTTGCGTGAACACGGCATGACAGAGGACGACATCGATGAGCACGACGAGATCAGGCACACCTCGCTGAATCGCAAGGCACGCGAGGACATGATGCGCGACAAGGCGCGTTGGACGGAGGCAGCACGCACTGATCTCTTTACGCTGACAATCGATGAGTATCTGAGCTTCAGGCATCCCGAGTCGAGTGTGTCCAATTTGCTTGAGTTGGTCGATGATCTGTTGCGGCAGTTCGATCAGGATGGCGACGATCAGTTGACGCTGGAAGAATTCTCTGATCTGAATGTGGACGATGATGAGGATTTGCTGCGCAAGTCCTTGATATCAAAGACGTTGGTCGAGCGTCGTGAGGAGTTCAAGCGGATTATCGATAAGAATCACGATGGCAAGGCTGATCGGGGTGAGCTACTGAACTATGTGAACCCGAAGACACCACGCTATGCCCTGCAGGAGGCAGCGACATTGTTCAGTTTGTGTGATGAGAACAAGGACGAGTTGCTGACGCTTAAAGAGGTGAGTTTCTCCTTCCCAAGTTTCCATGATCTTCATCTGATCCTTTCTGCTTTATAACAGATGACTGCCAATGCGGAGATCTTCCTACAGTCGAAGATGATCGACACGGCAAATAGCTTTCACACCGAATTCTAAGTACACTTTGTGGTTTTCTTCGTTCACTTCACTTCACCTGCAAACCGTCCCCCTCAACACGTTCCCGGCTCACGTCTATCTAAAGGAAATGAAAACTATATGTATAATCCTTGTGCATTTATAGTGATATTAATTTGTAAGTCGTGGCACCTTCACACGGTAGAATAATGATGAAAGTACATGAGATAATAAAAGTAACTCGGAGAAATTAGTTTATCACAATAATCAAAATAAATACCTTAATGGAACTATTATACTATAAATGTAATAATACTGGAAAATATATTAATAATAATAATGCTACGCATATACATATGTATTGATAGTAATACCATTATATTTAAGGTATAGTTTTGTTAGAACTTTGTACTAAATCAACCTTAAGAGGCAATTCATTTGATGTGTGATCCCTAAAACAATTTTACTTAAGAATGCAAAGCAATTTGAGAACGAATACTCCAAAATTATACACAATATACGTAATTTTATGTAACCGTAATAATACCAACAATTGCTTTCATTTGGGTGGAAATGGGATGGAAAAGAGACAACGATTATACAAATGATTTCCATGAATTATGACCGATAATCGCAATTACAGAATTCTCGGTAATTTGTGCTCTGTCCTGGGCGTTTATGGGTACAGCACAACTTACTTAGGTATGTATTTGCAAGAACTTGTATTACAAGTTCTTGCAAATACTTTGCAGAGGGTTTATTCATTTAGTTGGGGAATTTGCTATTCAAATAGAATGACTATTCTTATATATTGCATAGAAACAGTGGGAGATACAAATTAAAAAAAAAATACAAGCACGAAAGCTACAGTCGAGTGTGCTCGACTGTGATATACCCGCATCACAGCTGACTAAAACAAATTCATAAATATATATATTCTGTCCTGAGTATTTTGTGTTGCATACTTTCAGGGAGAGGCTTCGAAATCAGTGCATATTTAGGATTTCTTAAATAACTTCTATCTTAATTATCCAATCGCAACTAAATTCTCAGAAATCATTTGGCTGTTCTTAGTTATTGTTGATTGAACTGAACTGCATTTAAATTACGCTTGCAATGCTATTTTTTTGTGGATTTAATGGGACGGTGAGAAGCGTGGAAAAATCTAAAATAAACTTGATCTGTGTGCAATGATAGCACAGATTGACATTCAAATTTGGAAGCCCTAGCTCTTATTGTCTCTGAGGTTCAGGTTTTCATACAGAAGTGGGTACAAAAACGGCTATTTAAAATGAAATACTTCTGGAAGAGTATCAAATCTTCGATCTGTTAAAGGTAAGCTAACTTTCATGATTTTCCTTTGTGACTTGTCCATTTGATTCGGATTCCTTGCCCAGAAATTAATTTTGCAATGTCCTTAAGCCTCTTAACTTATTCCGTTCTGTCTTTTCGCTGAGCAGACAAATCGACGTCATTAAACATAATCCCATGTTCAATTTGTTGTTGCTGTTGTTGTTGCTGCTGTTCTTGCTGCTGTTGTTGTTGTAGCTGTGCTGAAAGATAAATAAGAGCAGACGAATGATAAATAAGTGGCACTTGAGCGTAGCCAACCAACCAAAAGGCAGCGTGCAGCAAACGGTAAGAGGCATGCGGAATGCGGCATGCGGCAAGTGGCAGCAAGAGCAGCCAAGCATACCGAGACAGGTCCTCAATATCCTTGGCAACGTGCGCCAAAGCGAAAGCCCAATCCAAAGCCAGAGCCAGAGCCAGAGCCAAAGCTTGATGAATATCCTTGAGAATTGAACAGGCAATTGACTTTCTGATGGGTGTTAATACTTCTTTAATCGCCCCCCGGGGAAAGGGGGGGGGGGCCTAAAAATGATGATTTTAAAGAGCTGCCAGTTGAATTGAAAAATAACTAGAATGAGAGCGAGCTAAACTTGCTGCCAGTTGCTGCCCCAACGATGCTTGGCAAGCATATTAAGTAAGAGGATATAATGAGAGGGGAGAGAGAGAGGGAGACGGCACTGGCACATACCACGTACATACGTAACATACCATACGTACTCGCATAACAAAGGCCGAGAGAGACGAATGGGTAATTGAATCTAATTATTCGGAAGCCCGGGATAATGAGCACGTAAAACGCAAGGAATTGCTCGGGCCAGGATATGACCAGGACATGGCCAGACAGTCGCTTATTAAGACGTGTGTATATGTGTGTGTGTGTGTGCACGCTTATCTTCCTGTTGCTTTGTGTGTGTTTACTTGTTTATTTTGCGGAAACGGAAACGGTAGAAACAACATGAAGCTATCAAGAGCAGATAACAGTTTGTGACGCTGGCATACCCTGTAGATGTCATCTTGAATTTTATGGAGTATATAGCATAAGCTGATACCCTGTTAAATTAATCAACAAAAGAACTCAGGTGCGAGAGAAATAATAAGTTTGATCCATCAAAAACAGACTCCATCTCAATTCATTTGGCAATGTAAGAAAAGTAGCAACTCTGCCATAAAGTATGTACGTTTACAGGGTATACAAGCTTGGCAATTGTGTTAGACTCAGTAGAAAATAGCAGGCATTTGGGTTTACTTATTTCATTGTTCTCTATTCCCTAACGCTTTCATCGTTGGCTCAGCTGCCATCCATCATCGGCCCTTGGCTTTTTATCGCAAGGGGTAACCACAGCGGGCACACTGTGTAGGTTGCCAGTGGAATCGCTATCGGCGCCGTGACTTAAGTGGACACAGGTGTCCTATAGATGGTGAGCACAGTTGCATGTGGCATCTGTGTGTGTGTGTGTGTGGCAAGGGGAGTAGGAGAAGCTGCAGCAGTCAATGCTGGCCACAGGTGCACGGGTCAATGGAGAGGCAGATGAGGAATTTCATATTGATTCAGCTGCATTTTGGGTTTCACTTTGGCTTGTTGACGGAACGGTCTGGTCAGTTGCTGGGCCCTTCAGCTGGCACAGTCATTTCATAGCCAATTGGTCAGTTGTGGGTGATTGGCAAAGCCGTGAATCCGTTTGTGCTACAAATTGACAATTGCTAATTGTAGACAAAGGGCATGACAAATAGATACTCATTACTAGGTCTAATTCGGTCTACAGGAAACGTTAATTAGCTGGCAATTGAACAAGGGAGTGCCAGGCGAGAGAATTGAGCATTTCTGGCATATGAAATAGGTCGAAGATGGATTCTATCAGAGAGAGCAGAGCTTAATCAGATTATGCTTCTGTTCTGCATCTTCTATTCAACATATTTATTCCCTTTGTACAGTCTCTCCTACCCCTGTAAACGAGGTTTAAAGATAAACACTCGAAAGGCAAACAGAACTCACTCAGCAGGGACTCCCTCGAGCGACTCATGTGTTCCATATTCGTTCGTCATTCTTTGGTATTTCTTTGCCAATTACGAGCATATGATTCCTACGTGGGAGAGGGTTCATAAATTGAGTTGGCAACACACGAAACAAATGGCAACAGGCAACTTAACGAGCCGCAAAAAGGAGCTGCCACATGCCGAGCGATGTAAAATGAAGTCCCTGCCTCGAACTGGGCACATCTCTGCCATACAAATGTTTTGCATTATAACAACACGAGAAACGGGCACGGGCACGAGTGGGAGTGGCCTGAGCCTGCAAATGTTCTACACGTAAGTTACATTAGTCAAACTGAGAAATTTGCCGAGCGTGGCAAATGGTACAAAAGAGAACTGAATATAGAAGAGATGCCCACGCAGACAACTTCTCAGGTCCGACAGGAAATTATTGAAGAACTGCGGCCGTGCCTGGGAAGCCGGGGAGGGGAACTACAGTGAACCGGTATAAATATGCTAGACACATAAGCTGAAAGTATCTATGACTCATTGTGTGTCTGTATGTGTGTGTGCGGGGGAGTGTGAGTGAGCCATAAATGCTTCATCTTCAACTCATACATATTAAAATCTCAGAAAATAAACTTCTACAGTTCACCAAATGGAAACACAAACAAATAAGAAAGCAGATTGCATTCGTAGGAGACTATAAGCTACCCTGGAAATGCTTGGAAGTTGAAACAATACCTTACTATATACCATACTGTAAGCCATACTTTATGCTAGACTATATTTTATTCTATGTTAAGTATATGAAAGTATTAAGAAAGTATCTGTGTAATTTAAAAGAGTTCAAATTGAATTTGAGCTGGTTATTTGTAGGCTGATAATGACTCTATATCCATATCGTCATGTGATATTTAGATCAGAGATGATATGCTGTTTATCATGATATTTTCCATATTAATAAACTTTTTATAATTAACATACATATTTATTTATTTTATATACATATGTAAAGGCTTCAGTTAATACATTATACTTCAGCTTACAATATCTCCCATATAATCTGCAACAATAGTTCGATATTAATGATATTTTCTGTGAAACACAAATATCATTATTTTCATTGTCAACCTTAGCGATGACCATGAAATATTATCGATAATATCAGCAATTCAGTCTATCTTTCTATTATTAAAAGTGAAATCAAGTTAATAAATATAAAACGATGCAACTCTTCATTCCTTTTTTACTTACAGGGTAGTAAAACACAACAAAACGCAAAACAAATATAAATATACTCGCTTTCTAACAAACTCACACGCATGCAGAGAAGTGTGAGTGGGAGAGGGAATAGGGGAAGGGGGGATTGGTGTCATGCTGGTAGGTAGTGCTCATGCATTTTAAAATCTGGCCATTAGAGAACTCCGTTATTCGGTATGCGGAATATGATTTGAGCACGTTTTCGGCGCCTGACATTGCATTTAACATTTTGCATGCATAACTGAGAGCTCAGCGGTTGGACGGCTTGGTAGAAGGGGGAGGCAGAAGGAGGTGTGGGTAGTGCGGGTCCCACAACATAAAAAGGATAAGAGAGACCCCAAACAAAAAAGAAAAAGTATCGCAACGATACCAAGCACTCAGAAGCAAACCACCAGAAGTTAATGCATGCCAGAGTTTGTAGCCAAAGGACATGCTTGAAAGCAATTAAATGAGAAGCAAAAGGCGGGGGAGGAGGCGAAGTGGAGGCTGTAGAGAGGAGCACAAAATGAAATTTGAATTTAAATACAAATTTATACGAAATAAATCAGTTTAAGTTCGGTCTGGCTACAAAACAAAGTGTAGCCGTAAAGGATTTCGGTTAAATTGGCTAACAACACATCATTTAGCAGGCGTCCAGGATAACCGCCAGCACACACAGGGATGCCGTTAAGACAGAGACGGAGAGAACGAAAGAGAGAGAGATAGAGAGAGAGAGCGGGTTAGCCAAAGTAAAGCAGAGTAAATTCTGTACAATGGCAGAGAATGAAATACTTGTGGTTATCGCCCCGGCAACTGCGGCAGTGTTTGGGAAAAAGAGAACCAATTGCAAGTCTGTCAATTTATTATGAATATATTCTACTTTAAAATAAAGTAAAATAACAGCATAACTTCTGCAAAGTTCAAATAATTCTTTACTTATTTTTCATACAATTAAATTGCATTTACTGGAAAATATAACTCAATTCGTAGTAAATTCCAAGCATTTTTTTTAAATTAATAATTCTGCCAACACTTTGAAACACTTCTTTCTCGTTTTTCTGCTATTTCTCACATTTATTAAAAGGAATCTAAGTTGTTTGAGTTTGCGTATTAAATTCTAAAGAATTGCAAATATTTTTCAATTAATTAAAACTGAACAATTCTTTGGCTCTACATATTTTCCATTTTATTTGAATATTTGTTAATTGATTTCATGGCAAGCAAAGTAAATGAAATTCCGTTCATGTGAGGGGGGCATGTGAAAGGGGAAAAGGCCTTTGTAATGAATAATCCGCATATTTTATTGTTCATTTTAACAGAACATTGCAAAGTTTATGAATTTTTCTCAGTTTTATAGATTTGTTTTTTATATCCCTTTCAATGGATTTCGCTGCCATTGTGGGGCGATCTGCCCAACTCCAGATGACAATAAAAGGTAATTTGGTAGCAACAACTTGAGCAAACACTTAACTAACTTTGTCTGTGTGCATGTGTGTGTGTGTGAACGGGACTGTCCCACGTTGCGTACCTGATTCAAGCTACACACGGTGTGTGTGTGTGCAAACTCATTCACATACATGGAAAGTAAAAAGCAATTTTCGTAACATTTGCATGACTTAAACCAACACACACACACACACATAGAGACGCAGAAGGAAGCATCAGCGGCAGCAGCAGCACAAGGACATGCGGCCTACCTTCACCTGCAGAGTGGCAAAAACTACGATTATGTATGGGAGCGCGTGGGAGCTGAGCTCGGTGTGTGTGCCTGCCTGGCCATCGTTGAGTGGGTGTGTGTGTGTGTGTAGGGGGGGGGGTTAAGTTGAATGGAGTACGTGTTGTGCTGAAAATGCAATTTGCCTTCTGTGTGAAAAGTACGTAAAATTTATGCAAATTTCCCTGAACTACCCTCTGACCCCTGCTGTGCTTTTCGCACTCGCACTCGCTCTCGTTCTCGTTGCTCCTGCTGCCGTTGTCGTTGTTAGCGATGGCGACTCTGCTACAAGCGGAAACAGGAAATGCGCCATCGCGTGTGTGTGTGTGTGCGCGTATTGGGAACGCGCTAAAATGAAAATGTTGTGAAATATGCGATAGATCGTCCGGCGTAAGAGCGTGTTGTCGCAAATGTATCAAGTATACGCGGCGTTGGGTATGCGCTACGAGAGTGAGGGCAAGAGTGAGAGAAGGAGAGAGAGGGAGAGGGAGAGAGACAGAGAGAAAGAGATAGGGATAGAGAAAGAGTGACAGATATAAATAAATACTCAACTTTAGATACTTTCAAGCAGCAGAGAAAGTTTAAGGCAAATTCTAAGTAAATCATATTATGCTTATCAAGTATACGCAGTGTTTTTACTACTAGAGAGTAAGACATAAAGAGAGAGAGAGAGAGGGGAAGAGGGAGCAAAGAGCTAAACTAAGCCTAACTTAGATTAAAGCTTGCAACTAAGAAGTTATCACGGAAAAGTAAGAATATAATCTGGTCTTATTTTAGCGGAATATCAAGTATACGCAGGACTAAAGAGAATAGACTTAACTTAAAAAACTTGCTGCACAAATACATCAACTATATATATAAATAGATATATAAAGTAAACGCAGTCAAGAGTTATCTGCTTCACATGAAACCAAGACAGAGCTTCAAGCTTTAGTCGTGCATACCCCATGCCACATCTTTGACCCTACAGGCTATGATAACATCCAATAACCCTGGGTGCGAATGCAAAAACTAACGCGACAACAACAACAATAACAACAGCAATAGCAACACCGACGGCAACAGCGACAACGACAACGACAACAAGAATGCGTAAATTTTGTGCCATCGATAGTTTTTGGGCATTGTGTATACGCCACGTGGGCTCTGCGCTTTTTGTTTCTTGTGTCGCTGTTTTTGCGTAAATACATATGTGATTATATGAGTGTGCATGTGTGTATTAGCATTGCCCTCTTGTGCCGGCTTTTCTGGTGTCCGAAAAAAAAGAAAATATTGTGTACACGAGGCTGGACTATTGGGTAAAGAAATGTGTGTGTGTGCACAAAATGAAATGCCGCCGGTTAGTCCAGCATCCACAATCCACACATAAAGCACATGGCTATAGCTGTAAGTGTGTGTGTGAGTGAAAGACTGTGTGTGTGTGTGAGAGTGTGTACAAAATTGTTTATACTGCATTGCACGTGCCTTTGACATGCCGACGTTGGCTTCATTCGAGTGCCTGTATTAGTGCATGTGTGTGCGATTGTACATGTATGAGTGATGTGTGTGTAATGTATGTGTGTGTGTGTGATGATGCGTCTGCGTTTTGGCTTATGGGCAAAGAAGTTGAAGCGTATTAAGCAAACAGCACCGCAGGCAACTCCAGGCGCCCTTTCAGCGCGCACATGCAACACACGCGTGCCCCCAAAAGTGGCATAGAGTGAGACGGTATGTGTTTGTGAGTGTGTGGCTGTATATGTGTGCTTCTATGTTAGTGAGTTGGCAACGAGCTGCGAGATAAACGACAGCGTTTAATGCGTTCAAATCTTTTTTAACGCCACATCAAGCCATTTTTCAATCCCGATCCGAGCGTAAAGATTAACTTGTCTTTAAGGCGCCCCCAACCCGGAATTGCTGCAGCCCCAGCACCCTCAGTACCACGACCTGCGTTGCACACAATGCCTGTGCTGTATAGCTGGAGCTGTCAACGCTGCTCGAGCACATCCTCAGGATAATAATAAAACACTTCACGAGATTGGGGCGCGGACTTCAAAACGCGCTCTAAAATCAATTTCCAATGAGTTTTTATTGAGTGCCAAACTGGGGGAAGATTAGTGCTGATGGGGCAGAATATGTGTAAAGGAAAGTGTGCTTGATTTAATAATTGCTAGATAATTTCCATAATAAAGTAAAGAATCCTAACTACACTAAGCACATGTAGGGCAAGTTGATGACTCTATAAATATGTCTCATGATGCTTCACTTTTGTGCACGCACCTTGTTACACTGAGTGTCATAAGTACATTCTATTATTACCCTATAATACGAGACACATCCAAGTCAGGCAGACAGAAAGAGCGACACGTGCATCTAGTAAAGCTATCAACTTCAACATGAGTCTGGCAACAACTGCTTGCCGCAGTGCCTAATTAATGTCGAATGTTGTCAACTACACACACACACACACACACAGATATATACAATATCTGTTTGTTATTTGCATTTTACGCCACCGCGGGCATTTTTCCAAAATCCATTACCTTTTTCCCGCCCACTGAAGATGCCATTTTGCAACATGGTTGCCCTGAATTCAAACTGACATGCGAAGGATGCGGCCAAAAAGTGCAGCCAAACGTGGCGAAATGAGGCAAATGCAGAGACAGAAAGAGATAAAGGGAGATAGACAGAGAGAAAGGCAACAAAATGGCATAAAAGTTAAAATTGTTGGCCAAAAGAAAATTAGTTCAGTTTGTGTTCAGGTCAAAACAATTATTCAAACTTTGAGGGAGAAGGAGAGTCTGGAATGGGTAAAGCGGAAATGAAAACGAAAAAGTTCGCTTACATAATTTACTTTTACTTTTATGTATCCCCCCCCTGGAGGAATAGACAACACTGGCACTGTCTCAGCTGCCTTCAGATTGAGGCAGCTTGTCAGCAGCCTTGGGAGAACAGTATTTTTAATCAGGGAAATGGGCAAAAGACATGTCAGGATGTTTGTAGGACAAACAACTCTTACCTTGCTCATAACCATCTCTCTCTCTCTCTCTCCCTCTCCCTCCTTCTCTCTCTCGTGCCCGACATGCAATTCATTAAAAGTGATTAATATTTTCGTTCGTCTTCTTGCTGTCGTCGTCGTTAAACGTGTCACCCACGCAAATCTGCTGCGTAACTTTATCTCATTATGGAATATGATTAATTTTTGCCGTAAACTGAGCTGAGATCAGCTCAGCTGAGCCTCAAAGCAGCCATGAGCGATGGATTCAGAAGAGTTGAGCTGCCAAAGAGGCAATTTGCCATGGTGGATATCGCACATTTCTGTATTAAAGTCAGTCCGGAAATTTCCATGCTCAGGCGTTAAGCCGTGGGCGACCTTATCAAAAAGGCCTTTACAGGTGCCGAATGTTTTCAAGCACACACACACACATACACGCACACACAAACACTGAAATTAAGCCGAAAAAAGTCACATAAAGCTAAATGTTTGCGCAAATCACTTGACGGGTCATAAAATGCTTTTACACAATCTTAATTCCTTGGAAAGAAGAAAAGGCAAAGGCAAAGGGCAGACTCTAATAGTCGACAGCTGAATACTCTAGAGACTTTCTTGGTTTTCTCTTATTTATTCTGACAGTGGGCGTGGCGTGCACAATTTAAATTATTATTTATCTGTATATGTCTAGCAGTAAACTCTCTGCAAACTTTGCTGGCCTTGCAGAGTTCAGCGCGTTCATACAGACGGATAATTAGCTATATGGACTAACCTATTCAGCTGACGTATATGTAAACAATGTTGGTGCTGACAACGGTGTTGCTAGTTGTGTAACTATCGATAGGATCAGGGTTGCAGTTGACAGGAATAAACGATTAGTGAAGTCAGCCCTTAAGTTAAGATGAACTAATGTTAAAGTTGAGATTAAAAGAGTCGTCGCAAATTAAATTGTTAAAATTTTAAAGTCGTCCATCGGGCAAGTCGGACTGTCATGTTGTCGAGTTGCGTTTTGTTGCCAGAATCTCAGATTGATTGTTGTTTAAGCAAAACTTATGTTGTCTTATTATTTGTACTATCTAAAATGTACTAACCAATTATGTTCATTAACTAATATTACATTAAATATTATATATATGTTGCCGTATTTATCAAGTGTTCTTCTGCATGTTACGCAACCTTTAACAAAGTTAATCAACCCTTTTTACCAAAGGTTAAACAAAGTGCGAGTTTGGGTTTTATTGTCTGTTCTCGAGCTGCTTTGTATATTATTGTATATATTTTTAAAGCAAATACATTTATAACAATATGAGTTCTATTTATGTTCTTCATTGTGCTTTCATTAGGTACGAGGCAGATTGGCAGAGCTTTTACCGAAATTGGTCTGAAAGAACTGGCCAAATGAGGCACATCCATTGTAAGTCAGCATATCTATTTGAGGTTGCCTTCTGTAGCAGTCACACGCACCACAAGTACACACACGAGTACACACACAAATACACAGACACACACAAGTACAAACACATGCTTATCAAACAGAAGCTGGCACAGTGCGTGCAAATATTTGTTGTCTGACTTAAGGCAACACTTGAGTGCATTATGCCCAGTTATATCTTCATATATATATATATAGAAATATGTGATATACAGATATATGTGATAGATGTATATATAAACGTACCATATATATATATTTTATACGTATATCTGCCTCTCCTTCATGTTTACTTTGCTGACTAAATTGGCTTGACTTTTTACGCTCTTCTGATCGTAAATTTTCATTATCTTTAAGCTTTATTACTTTCTTAAGCTTTTGCTATTCATCATATACTATATATATATACTCGTATTACCGAACTGGCATTGCTGCTGTGTCGTAAACAAACTGCCCGTAATTAAGAGCCTGCATTCAGCTGGCGCCTTTCAATCACAGTCTAATTGGCTTACGGCTCCGCGTAGCAACCTGCCCAGTTGTCCAGCTGTCCTTCTGCCAATTTGCACTCTTCAGCTGCGCCAGAAAGGGGCGACCTACTTTCAGGCCTCATTGAATTACCCTCGCATGGCCAATAATGCAGGCAGTACAGTTGGCTGCCCCGGCGAGGACTACAAGTGGGGCTGGGACTGACTTCAAAGGAGGCGCAGTTGCTGCTGCTTTACATAAATATTTATGCGAATTAATTTGCTGGGGCAGTATCAATCAGACATGCAACAATATTTACAGTTTGAAAACGAACTACGAATTATCCCGATTCGCCGCACTTCAGCAGTTTGTGCCACTGTGCGACAGGCCGCACTGCATACTGACACGTCTGTTGCCGGCAGGTGAGCGGGCACAGTGTGCCTCCTGCGGCGTCTGCTGCTGACAGCCGCATGCCAACATAAACATGAACACCCCTTGGACAACCCTTGCACACCCCTTGTACACCCCTTGGGCACACCCTGCACTCCCCCGCACACACAGAGACAGGGCTGTGTGTGTTCAAGCAATTGACTTAAAGTAAACATCAGCACGTAATAAAGTATAACCCGGCAACATTGCAATAACAATTGCTCTGCAGGTTAGAGCTGGACAATGGAGAGAGGATAATCGAGTGCAATAGAGGATATTGATTGCACTTGAAATACCCTAAACACTGAGCGAAATCAAATGAGCTAATTACTCGCTCTGCAATTGCTCTTCACATTCCACTCGAGTCCCAACCAACTTGACCAACTGCGCGCAGCTATGGCAACTATTTGGGAAGTATTATCTGCGAAGTACCCTGCAGAGGGTACATTAGTTTTGGATACAAGAAGGAGAAATACAATATATATCACTGTTGCGTGCCGCTCGACTGTTGCTCTCGTTTTATTATTTATTTTTTTATTTTATTTTATTTTTCTAAATTGTAAAACAAATATTATATAGTGTTACAATTCTTTTTATACCACAATATTTTGTACATTTTCTATGTTTTGTATATTAAGTTTGTGATCAAAATTTATCGATTTCTTTTGTCGACATGTGAGTAGGGATGTCTTACTGCTCAAAGTAAAGACTGTTACCTAAATAAAAGATTTACAGGTGCAAAAGCGCAAGTTTTATTAAAAACTGTTGCCTACTTAAAAGTAGAAATTGTAATTCTATCAATAAAATTGAACTGTGAACGTAAAATAAATACAAAAGCTTTAAAATTCCTAAAAAAAAGTTTATAACTTTTGTTTGAGATTTATTGCAAATCCGCTGAATTAATGAACCTTTAGGATGGTAAAACTTATGTTTTATTTATGATAATTGCAACATCAATCGTATTGGTTACACACTATCAAAAGCAGAGTTCTTTGCGTTCGCACAGTTGGACTAACAGAAAGGCAAATGGAGATGACTAGTTCAACTCGTATATTAGTTATCATTAATATGCGTATTTACTTTTCTGGCTATGCTGTTTCTTTTGGACGTAACTAAATGTACCAAATATACATAACAAGTTTTGCAACTAATAGTAAAATTAATAGTAAAATTCTGAAGTAAGCGAAGTACAAGTATATGCCGCGATATCAATTGATAGCGAATTCAATTTGATTGATGACAGTTCACAGTATGCAATGTGCAAGTCAGATGTCAACGCAAAGCAGGTATTTCTCCGTATATAGTATTATATTTTTAATCGTCTTAAGTGCTCACCTACGGTTTGCATACAAATATTCTAATCAATCTGAAGCACTTGAGAGTTTATTTTTGAACCCCAGCCAGGTGGGGGCATGAAATTTCCTGGCTCGCAACTCAAATGTCAATTAAATGACAAATGTTTGAGAAGTACTTGTTGTGTGTTAAGCGTTAACACAAATCTTTATATTGCTATCTGATGGTTATTTAGTGCTGGTTAGTGCTTTGTCGATAATTATGATAAGGTGCCTACGCAGGTGCATCACAAATTTCATCGACTATAAAAGAACTACTGAGTAACCGAAAGTTATTACAGTTGTACGAGTAGTACCCGCAACATGAAGATTATTTGGCTTCTTGCTTTCCTTGCATTCTTTGGTTGGTTCTCACATTTAATGTTGTTGCCAAAAGAATGATGTATTAGTAATATGATTTCTTGACAGCTTCGGCATATGCTCTGGAGGAATCGGAGCGTGTGAATGGAGAGAATGGTTGGTATGTCCCACAACAAGATGGTTCATTCGAGTGGATTGACATGGATGTGGCTGAGGAATGGCTGGATAGCCAAGACATGATGGAGGATCGCGCTCTTAGCACTACCCCTGTTAAGTTCTATTTGTTCACCAAATCGAACCCTAGCAAGGGCAAAAAGATCACAGCAAGCGCCAGTTCCATCGATGGTTCCAACTTTAATGCTAATCACCCAACCAGGTAATATTGCCCACCACATTCGTTTTCACCGGCTAACTAGAAACGAATCTTCTGCAACAGATTTGTCATTCACGGCTGGACTCAGAGCTCCTCGTCGGGCATGAACAAGAACATTCGTAATGCCTGGCTGAGCCACGGCGAGTATAACATCATTGTTGTGGACTGGGCTCGTGCTCGCTCTGTGGACTATGCTTCCTCTGTTGTGGCTGTGCCCAAGGTTGGCAAGAAGGTTGCCGCTATGGCTAACTATTTGGCTTCCAACCACGGTATGTCCTGGAATGATCTGTACATTATTGGACACAGTCTGGGTGCTCATGTGGCCGGATATGCTGGCAAGAACACCGACAGTCAGGTGCACACCATTATTGGTCTGGACCCTGCCCTGCCTCTGTTCAACTACAACAAGCCGAACAAGCGTCTTAGCTCCACTGATGCCTGGTATGTGGAGTCCATTCAGACCAACGGTGGCAGCTTGGGTTTCCTGAAGCCAATCGGCAAAGGAGCCTTCTACCCGAACGGTGGAAAGACACAGCCTGGATGCACTCTCGATGTTACTGGCGCCTGCTCCCACGGACGATCTGTTACCTACTACGCCGAGGCGGTCGAATCCGACAACTTTGGCACCATTAAGTGCGGTGACTACGAAGCTGCCGTGGCGAAGAACTGTGGCAGCACCTACAGCAGTGTCCGCATGGGTGCCGATACCAATGGTTACATGGTCGACGGTGACTTCTACGTTCCCGTAAACAGCAAGGCGCCATACGGCAATATCAACTAATGATTATGTGGCAATAAAAAGAACTTATCCAAAGACTAACTGCATTTTTTACTCAAAACGAGAGCAACAGTCGCGCAAAACGCGACAGTGGGATACCCTTCGACCTATGTTCCCGTGTAGTTTAATTTGTTGAATCCATACACATATGCATATGCTTTGAAATTATGCACATGCTTTGAAATTAATCCCGACAGATGGCGCTGTGATTTGGACACTACGTAGATACTTCATTCAGCTTAGTATATGTTGAAGTCAGAAAGTTGTATCTTTTATACAGCGCTTACAAATTAAGTTCAAAAATTAAATTATTGATTTGTGGGGGCGGTGGGCGTGGCACCTAACATTTGAAATAAACTTGATCTGCGCCGAGTATATAGGAACCTTCATTCCAAATTTGGTGTCTCTAGTTCTTATAATAGCTGAGATCTGTGTGTTCATCTGGTCATCCGGACATCCGGACATCCAGACAGACAAACATGGCTCAATCGACTCGGGTAGTGATCCTGGGCAAGAATATATATACTTTGTGGCGCCTGCCACGCCTCCATATGCTTGTTACATACATTTGCACAAAGTTAGTATACCCTTTTTTGACCATTTTCAATGGTCGAAGGGTATAATTACAAAAATTAAAATTTTGCAAAATTTTGGTAATGCAACCGAATTGAAACAGTTTTTGATAATGTTACTATCACTATTATTATTACTATTATTTATTATTATTATATTATATATAATATACAATCGCCAGAGTAACTATTTAGACAGAATAAGGAGTATATAATTAAATATTGTTCTTCAAGAAATTACAACTTATGTATTCCAATTCTAATGTTTTTGTGTCCTTTATAAATGTGAATTAAATAGTTTTACATGGGTTGATCGCAAACAAAAGGCATAACAGCTACCAAAGAGTCAAGGCCACAAGCCGCAAGAGTATTAAGTCCTTCGGCTTGCCGAGGGCAATCGTTCTGTTGTGTTTAAATTTCAGTTAAAATACAGTAGAAATTATTGTTTGAAAAAACATGAAGAGGCGAATTTTGAATGAACTTTATTGCAGCATTCCTTGCCGAGATTCAACAGGGAGAGGTAAGTAAAACTAGCTGCAAATACGTTGGAATTTCTGTAAGTGCCTCCTGGTCAGCGGTGGGGCATGCCACAGCTTGCAATTATCCACGCAGTACACAATGTATTGTATATTATGGTAGGCCGGGAACTTATCAATCGAACTGTTAATGCATGCTTCGAGTGGAGTGAAGTGGAGAGCGCAGATAATTGCGAATACACGTTCGAGTGCATTGTGAGTGCAGGTGAATTGGGCAGATTCAATCTCGGGACATGGCAACGAGTCAACGAGGCGGCACATTCATAGCAGCTGTACAGGGTATGCAGAGGGAGGGATGGCAACCCTTGCAACAAGCGTACAATAACATTAAATATTGTGTCACATCAGGGGGCAGGCACACTGTATGTGTGTGTGTGCGTAGTTTGTGTGTGTGTGTGCTCAACGGTGCGTATGATTGATATACTATATACACATCTGATTGTTTAACTTGTATTAGCAGAGTCAACAACAAGCAGAGCCCAGTTGAGTGCCACAAAAAGCAGCAACAACAGCACAGCAGACATTTAAAAAGAATAATAATCAAATGTGGCTGTGTGTGTGTGCGTGTGTGTGAGTATGTGTGTGTGCCATGACTTGCCTGAGCAAATAGAAATTGAATTTTTGTGTGTACTGTGGCCAGATGCGAACGAGAAGTTGACTGTGCAGCAGCCACTGTGAACTGAAGGCGATTAAGTGAAAGGATTTGCCACTCTCCACTCACCACTCTCCATTGTTACCACTTACCACTTGCCACAAACACATTTGAAGCCCTGCAGGCTTCTTTTCTTCTGTGTGGGAATGGGGGAAATTTGTATTGCCTTTATGACACATGGTTATAATCGCCTTATGTAGCAGCTATTACTGAACAAATTATCCCAGCAAAGTTGTTTGTCCTCTGTGCAGGCACTTGCAGGACCTTCTTGTTGTGCCTTGGACTACAAATCGAAGCGGTGGCATTTTACTGGCTTCCCCAGGAGGTGGGGGACAATTTGTGGATACAGAAATATTTGGCACGTGATTTACGCAGGTACAGCATCTAAAATATAGGCAATTTTCTTTGTTATTTATACCATTTGTTGCTCAATATATTTAAACCAAATTCAGCATATTTTAAATTAAGAATAAACTGTTCAAATTTAAGAAAATCTAAGAGATGCCGGCAGAAGTGTTTTGTTTTCTAGACATATCAAGTAAACTTAACCAACTTGAGTTTGAGAATGTGTGCAGTTCACAATTTCAATTTCATTAATATCAATTAAACATATCATATAGTTTTCATAGAAACAATCAGTTAAATGAAGATTTCTTATCACTACCCGCAATGATTTATTCCATTTCAAACTAGAAAAGACTGGCATATAATAATATTAAGCAGTTATATCAACCTCAGAAGAGCCTGAAGCTGTGCTTTATGCAATTGTCTAGTGAATGTATTCTACTTTTATGGATTGTCAACAATTTAGTTTATTGTTTTTACTGACTCTCTTTCGAAAGGGGCTGCTTCTGCAAGTGAAATCTGGGGGGTGGGCGGTGGGTGGTGAGGTAAAATGCCACACAATATTTTATGTGAACTCTTTTGTTGTTATCTAATGGAAGACTGCGCACTTAACTGCGCATAAACAATGCACAAAGAAAATGCGAAAATTTATATAAGAATTTGGCGAACAATCTGCGCTAACAAGCTGCGATTCACAGTTCGCTGCAGTGTCGCAACGTGCCACGCAACGTTGTAAAGTAACGAGGCAGCCACACAAACGCAAGAAGCGAAAACTTGCAGCTAGGCAACACCCACACACATTCCCAATATAGATATTGCTGTGTGTATACGTGTGTGTTTGTGTGTGCTGATTGTACAAAGCAAGCGAGCCCGTCAAGTCCTTGGTGACGTGTTGAGCGAAAAGAATGAAACAAGCAACTGGCAGGACACAGCGCTAACAGGCGCCAAGGAGCTGCAGAGGAGGACATGGTGCACCTGAGCTGACAGCAAACACACACAAGTCGCACAGTGGGCCAAACGAGCCCAATAACAAGTAAATATAGCAGGACCAGCAGGTTAAGAGAAAGCATGGAATCGAGATCGCAAATGAGTTGCCTTACTCTTACTAGGCTGCATTGAAGAACAAAGAGAGAGAAAGAACAACACTTTTGTTTTTTTCGCAAGTCTGTTTATCTAGCTATCCTTGTCATGCAGTCAGATATGTATGCCCACTAAACTGTATGTTCTGCTCACTCACACATAGCATGCTGCGCCTAGACCGCAATGGAGAGAGCAACAGAACGAACACAAAGAGAGACTCACAGAACCCAAGCAGAGAGAGCAATAGAACGAATTCAAAGAGAGACTCACAGATCTAACAGTAAGAGAGAAATAGATCAAACGCACAATGCATAAGGCGAGAGTAGCGTAAGCATGAAGAGAGAAGAGCATCTTATAATGCAGAGAAATTAAATGAATGCAACTAGTGTTGTAAAGATGGTGTATATTGTCTCTCTCGGCCAAGCATGCAGTGTTAAGCAAGCAAAAGCAGTTTGTCGACTGTTATCGATTGTTATAAGCTTGCAACCGGAGTAGACAAAACGAATAAATAACAGGAATATTTGCTTCTTTATTCTATTATATTCTATTCTTTTCGGCATCAGTGTTTTCTATACAATAATTTAACTTATACGCATACTGTGTGTGCTCCTGCTGCTTCTGCTTCGCTTGTGTCATCATCATTACGTCGATCTGCACTAGAAAATTAGCTAAATGTTAGCGGGAGCAGGGGCAGGTGCCGGGTCCTCATTTCTGTGGCGCAATAGGATGCAGCCAGCCCCCATTGTGCGTTTGCTCGTTTCTTATCTGCATCCTCTTTGCGTTTCCCCCTCCCCCGAGTCCTCATCAATTTAAAATTGCCAAGTTTTGTGCGCTTTCTCTTCCTGTTGTAGACGTTGTTGTTACGGGTGTATGTAGAATATATTGTTGTTATTGCTGTTGTTGCTGCTGCGTGCAGGTGGACACGTGCGCCACGTGCCACACTGGGCTTTGCCCCTGACAGTTAATGGTTGCCACTGCCGTTGCTGTTGCCAGTGTTGCTATCCTCCCTCTCACAACCTTGTCAGCGATAAGTTCTTGCCTGCGTTGCCTGTGCGACATGCAAAGCTGCAGTTCTCAATGCATACGCACGCACACGCACACATACAGGTATGAATAGAGAAAGAGAGAGTGAGTGGGGGAGGGAGAGCGTGAAATGGGGTTTAGTAACTAAGCTCAGCAAGGCATGTATAGTGTTGCCATACCTACGAAATTTCGCTTGCAAGAAGAGACTTTTGCGTAGACAACAGAATACCACTTATAATTTGGTATTAATGAGATAAAGTAGGCAAAACATAACCTCAAGAAATTGATAGTGGATTATAAATAAAGCAAAAAATATAACCTAAAAAACGGACTGTGCATTACATATAAGTATGCTATATTTATGATATATCAAAGAGATTTCTGTATCATATTGTTGGGTATCCATACATATGTAAACTAATAAATTTAAGAGTGTTGGCGAATTATTAAATATTCAAGCACATATGTATAGTTTAAACATGTGAATTAAAAAAAAGAAATATCATATATAATTAAATAAATATATAAAAATAATTTCAATTGATATATTATAATTAAATAAATTTCAATTAAGCGTAGCATGTTCACTGAAGTAATCAGCATGCCCGCAGTGCACAAGCAGTGCAATGCAAATGCTTACGACGTAATAAGCGGCAACAGTTGTCGCTGCGAAACTGAGCGCTGGGGTTGACATTGTGGGGTGACGGACGGCAGCGGCAGAGACGGGGGCGTCGCTGCGCTGTTTAGCTGAGCGTAGTTCTCAGTGCTCAGAATGCAACGAGCCGTGCGTTAAGTGCTTCCCGCTGCCATTGGCACTCGCACTCACACACACACACACTCACACATGAACACAACTTAAAGAGAGAGGCGGGCACACGCGCTCAGCTTTGTATTGACGCACTCGACTGGGCGATGAGAACACGTCAAAGCGTTAATCCCCACAGCGCGAGCCAAGTGAGCCAGTGCAGTTGCCGTCACTGTCACTGTCACAGTCGCGCAAGTCGCAGCCGCAGTCGCAGTCGTAGTCAACGCTCTCGTTCTCATCGTCGCGGTCGCGGTCGCCGTTGCGGTTTACGTCGACGCAGCAACAGCCACATTCGCAAATTGAACGTCGGTGCGAACGTGTCGCGTGAGCGGAAGGAAAATAGAAAATTGCGAAAAGTCAAAAGAGAATTCAAGTTCGATTTCGATTGATAATTATCAAACTGTTGTTCTCCCATCACTAGTACTACTCCAGCATGGCTCTGCGCAGCGCGAATGTGATCTGGTTCCGCCACGGACTGCGGCTGCACGACAATCCCGCGCTGCTGTCCGCGCTGTCCGATAAAGAACACGGCGTTGCGCTAATTCCCGTCTTCATATTCGACGGAGAGAGTGCTGGTAAGTAGAGGGTATCTGTCCGTCTGTCAGTGTCTCCTGCTTGTGCTTCTTCTTCGCCAAATTATGAGCTAATAGTGCGAGTCAGCGTCTTTTCGGTTACAAAATACTTCGCTTGCTTGCATATGCAGCATTTCAAGAGGGCAAGGGAAAGTTGTGTGGACCGGAGAGGGGTAGAGGGCAAGTACTAGCGCCTAGGTACAATCAACTCAAACCAAACAATGCTTTCTAATCCAATTTGCGTGTGCGCAACAGAGACAGGGCTACAGACCGTTACAGAGCAAGAGAGAGGAGGCAGAGAACGCGCAAAACTAACCGTATCGAATGCAGTTTGTTGCTCTCAGCGACTCTGATAAGATACACGAGTGTACAAATGTACCTATGTATATACTATGTGTACATCTGTACCCAAGTTGCATTGTGTGTGCCGGCAAACACATGTTAATTGTAAATACGAAATTCAATACTCGCTCAGTACAGTCTCCATCTCCCTCACGCTCTCCCTTGCTCTCTCTACCTCTCTCTCTCTCTCTCTCTCTCTCTCTCTCTCTCTTTCGATAAAGATACAAGTAATTGCAGAAAATTAAAGCTTCGATTCGATTCGAAACATTCAATTCTCTTTCATTGACACACTAACTGTCAGTGAGCTTATCAAGAGCTTTCCGAAATATTATTTACTTGATATTCTTACCGTACTACATAATAAGAAATACTCAATATACTATCTAGTAATTTACTTTGAGCTGTAGTTATATATTTAATATACCAAGTAAAGCTTATAAGCCAACTCCTACAGATTTCCCTTAACAAAAAGAACAGTGTAACTAAAAGAACATACTTAATAACGCATTATTCATTAGGTTGCAGTATAGTTCCCTCTTATCAAGATCTAAAAATGGTTGTACAAAAACGTGTTAGGGAAACCCTTAATTTGCAAAAACCTTTCAGTAATAAATATTTAAAACATTGTTGTAGCTCTTGGCGAGTTGCTGAATTATTCAAATGCCTTTAATCAAAACTTTTACAACTTAAAAAAAAAAAGAAAATCAAAGAAAAGTGCAAAATATATTTTAGGTTCAAAGAGACATTGAAAAAAATAACATTTAATTTAATAATAATTATGTTCATGTTTAATAATTATGTTCATTATCAATATATAATATGTATTTTTAATATTTGGCAAGCAAACTAACTATTTAATAACGAAAGCAAAGACTTGCAGGTTGTGAGAACCTTCACAAAGAGATTACCCACTGTAAATATTACGCATACGCCGCGTTAGAATCAACTGTTCAACTGAGGTGCATAAAACGTAATTCAATATCATTTGCAGGCACCAAGAGTGTGGGCTACAATCGCATGCGCTTCTTGCTGGACTCGTTGCAGGACATCGACAAGCAACTGCAAGCTGGCACAGAAGGACGTGGTCGCCTGCTCATTTTCCAGGGCCAGCCAGCGTCGATCTTCCGCCGTTTGAACGAGCAAGTGCGTCTGCAAAAGATTTGCGTGGAGCAGGACTGTGAGCCGATATGGAACGAGCGAGATGAGGCCACAAAGAGTCTGTGCCGCGAGCTGGGCATCGAGTATGTGGAGAAGGTGTCGCACACGCTGTGGGATCCGCGCATGGTGATCGACACCAATGGCGGCATTGCTCCGCTGACCTATCAGATGTTCCTGGTGAGTAACTAATGCTGCCTCAGGGTCGACTACTCATCCAACTTGTGGTCCAATGTGTTCCATAGCATACTGTGCACATTATCGGGCTGCCACCGCGTCCAGTGGACGATCCCGACTTTGAGGACGTGAGCTTTGTGCAACTCTCGTCCGAGTTGCGCTCAGAGCTAGGCTGTTTCGATCAGGCCCCCATGCCAGAGGACTTTAACATCTATAGCGACAACATGGGCTACTTGGCCAAGATCAATTGGATCGGTGGCGAGACGCAGGCACTGATACTACTCGGCGAACGGCTCAAGGTGGAGCAGCATGCCTTCGAGCGTGGCTTCTATCTGCCCAATCAGGCCATGCCCAATATACTGGATACGCCCAAGTCGATGAGCGCCCATCTGCGCTTCGGCTGCCTCTCGGTGCGACGCTTCTACTGGAGTGTCCACGATCTCTTCAAGAACGTGCAGCTGCGCGCCTGTGTGCGTGGCGTGCAAATGACTGGAGGGGAACACATTACGGGGCAACTGATCTGGCGGGAATATTTCTACACCATGTCCGTTAACAATCCCCAGTACGATCGCATGGAGGATAACGAGATCTGCCTGAACATACCGTGGGCTAAGCCGCATGCAGATCATCTGCAACGCTGGCGTGTTGGCCAGACGGGCTTCCCACTGATCGATGGCGCGATGCGGCAACTGCTCGCCGAGGGATGGCTGCATCATACACTGCGCAACACGGTGGCTACGTTCCTCACTCGCGGCGGTCTGTGGCAGAACTGGGAGTACGGCGTGCAACACTTTCTCAAGTATCTGCTCGATGCGGATTGGTCCGTGTGCGCCGGCAACTGGATGTGGGTTTCGAGTTCGGCTTTTGAACGCCTCTTGGACTCCTCCCTGGTCACGTGTCCCGTGGCTCTGGCCAAGCGACTCGATCCCAATGGCATCTACATCAAGCAGTATGTGCCGGAGCTGCAGAATGTGCCCAAGGAGTATATGTGAGTGCCGCATTAAGAATTGTAGACTATGGAGACTAGTAGTAGCTCTAAATTGTTATGTAGGGAGTATAGGCGATGGCAAAAGAAATGTAGATACGCTGAGAGTGGTGGAGATCATGTAAGATTCTCAACTAGTGAAGTCTTGTTATACATCTTTTTTTGCAGTAGAGATTATTTCAGATTTCGTAAATGCAATGAATAAGTGGATCATAGTATAAAATAGTAAATATGTAAAAGTGAAGAATTGAAGACCTATTAAGATATAGTCGTGTAGTTTGCTGATTAAGAATATATATAGTTTGTGGAGTAACATACGTTTAAGGTTGGCACAAAGTTATAATACCCTTCTTCACTATGGGTAGCGGGTATAGAAAGAGATAAATTGTGTAGAGTAGATGACTCAAAGTCGTAAGGTTGAACTTGCAGGTAATAGAGACTTGTATTACTGTAGTACTATTATTATAACAAAAATAGGATGTAAAGAACGTGGAAAGAAATAAAACAAATGTTGAAAGTTGTGGAGAGTAGTGAAAATGAGAAGAATAGAGTGTAGTAGAGAATAGAAGGCGTGCAAGTTTAGGGTTGTCTGACAATTCCCCACTCTTTTTCTCTCTTTCAGTCATGAGCCGTGGCGCATGTCAGCCGAGCAGCAAGAACGCTACGAGTGCCTTATCGGAGTCCATTATCCGGAACGTATCATTGACCTGGCGAAGGCCTCCAAGCGGAATATGCTAGCCATGATGGCGCTTCGTAATTCGTTGATAACGCCACCGCCTCATTGTCGGCCTTCCAACGAGGAGGAGGTGCGTCAGTTCTTCTGGCTGGCCGACTAAATAAACGAAGTAGTGGAAATCGAAGAAATCAGCTGAGGCTGAGGGAAATGAAGTAACCCACTCTCATTCGAAGTGTATCTGTTTTATTATTGTGTAACGGTTGAATTAAATCTCCGGTCTTATCATTTAAATCATTAATAATGTTTTATTTCGATTTTAGTTTTTTAATTAAAATATTTGCTACAATATAATTTGTATTTCAATGTCTTTAACAGCTTATAACCCATAGTATATATATATATATATATATATATATATATATATATATATTGTATGTATATATATATTATATTTAGCTTACTGTAAAGTGATTTATGTTGTATCATATATAAGTTTACCATATATATAGTTCTTATTATCATTTGTTTTACACTTTCAAAATAACGGCATTAATTACGAAACGAATTAATTATGCTTTCTTTTTATTTTGAGAGAAATCGAACGCGAATTAATTTGAAAAATTGCAATTTAATAATGTAATTAATTAGTTTGTCATTTCTGTTTTACGGTAATTACGAAAATTGTACGCGTACTTAACCCCTTCATCCTTCATTATTATTCATTAGATTTCCCATTTTGCATTTGCCATTCCATTTCTGTGTTTGTATATTTCATTTTAATGCCTAGAATTGTATTTGTCGAATCTAATTTTGCATATTTGTTTTCGTAGAATGTGTGCAATAAGTTGGCCTCATTGGGGCTCGATTAATGGGGGGACCTATAAGGATTTATTGTTGAAACTTGAGTCCCTCGACAGTTGTTGCTACAAAGCATATATAGAATATAGTAGAACAGTTGACATAACCTCGACTTGGCCAAGGTTCAAGGATTCTTTGCAAAGTTTTTCGCCGCTAAAATTCATTTTCATGGGGACCTTTGCGAAAAATACTATAGTATAGAGATATCGAAATTCAAATAAATTCGAATTAACATTTAGAGCATATTGAGAAAAGTTCTGTCTGTGTGTGTTATATAGTTAGAGTATATGTAAATTTGCTATGGTCGTGTAAGTAGTACACGCGGTATACGGTATATATGGTACAATTGCTGAATTAACAACGAAATTGAACGGGAACTCACGGCACAAGTAACAACAGACTCTCCATACTCATATACAGATATACATATAGATACATACACATATATTTGAATATCATTTCATAACGCATTGTAACACATTTTGCAATATTATTTATTTATATATTTTCGCATTTTGTTTTCATTTTCTTTTGTTTTCCTATGTATAATGTACATACACACATGCATACACGTACATACATAACATACGTATCTACACTTTGCCTATGCATTGTTTATATAAATTTTCTGTGCAGGTCAATGTATGTGTGTCTATGGGTGTGCGTTAGTATATGTGTGTGTGTGTGTGTTTAGATCTCGAATGAAAAGCCCGCCTGAGTTTAGCCTATAAAGCGTTTGCCCCATTAAATATGCAACACTTTGCAGCATTATGCAAATTGTTCGACTTTCCTGCACTTCCTAACGCTTTTCACGGGCTTTTCCAAAAGAAATCTACGCTTTAAGCTTATGAGGTTCAATTTAATTCCATTTAGTGTTTTGTTTTTGTTCATGCGACATGTATAGAACCACACTAACCAACTTTAAATAGGGATTATCATCGAGTATCTTTAAGATACATATTCCCCTGGTGTGTGTGTGTTTTCGGAACATGCCCCGCATGTGTTTTATACTACGATGGGCTCTCTGTTTTGTTTCTTTTGTATCTGTTAAAAGCCGTTCGTAGTTCTCCCTCTCCCTTTCTCTGTTTAAAATGGACGTTTCATAGATAGATAGATAGATAGATAAAGTTCGACTTTGAGCAGAAAGTAGCGGCAAGTACTTGAAGCATTTGGTGTGGGAGTGACGACATTCGGAGTTAGATTTACATGTGTGCCTGGCATATTCCCTATATATGTTAGTTGTATGTGCATTTAAATCGAATTCTGGCAGTATATATTGCATTCGCATTGAAATCTATATAGAACTATTTTATATGTGAAGCACACACTCGACACAACTGTGAGGGATCGATATGGTATTGTATTTCTTTTTTGGGGGCAGGGGCGGGGAATAATAACAACCCGTTTAGTCTTTCGATCTAAATAATTCATGAACTTAAACCGCAATTTGATCTCGATTCCCCACAAGAAACACTCGAAGAAATCTGACAACTTCGTTGCAAATTGTTCACATTTGCATAGACAAGTCAGAGAGTTGCCCCAATTTGCTGTGCGTGCGTATGTGTGTGTGTGTGTGCTGTATATAAATGCCAAACTAACAGATAAGTCGCCTGCTGCTTTCTTTCGCTTTCACTTGGGTTCGATGCATTTCTTTTTTTGTTCATTTATTTATTCATTTCATTTGCTTTTCTTTCTTTCCTTTTCACATGCAACTTTGCGCTGCAATTGTTGTTAAACTTTTTACATTGACTATCATTTTAGTGTTGGTTTCATTTACAGTTGCAACATAACGAGCTTATATCATCATCATCATAATCATCAAATAATACAAATCGAATTCGAGGCAACAACTTTAATCATCCGCTTACAGATTTTTATTGCTACTATTTATGCTAAGGTGTGACTTTCATAGAGGACCTTTTATGGGATAACGAAGCCTGTATTCTTTCTGTGTTGGTATTGTGTGTGCTGTTCACAATTTACGTACAAAATAAAACTTAACTAAGTTGTTGCTTGGTGTTTTTGTTGGTGTTTAAGTTGCTTTTATTTCTGCTGCATTCTATGGTGAGCTGCCCTAAGAGCTTGTTGCTGTTGTTGCTGCTGCTGCTGCTACTGTTGTGTTTGTTGTTGCTTTGCACTTGGTGTTTTATTTTTGTTGTCGTTCATCATCCTTTGTTTAGATTTTGTAAATTTATTTATGCATTTCGTTTTCATTTAGTTGAATTTTGTTTGTTTGTATTGTGTATTGTGTTCTGTTTTTCATTTACATATTTTTTAAAAAATTCTATTACATTTAATCACCATCAGCACGCATGCCCCGCACCTCGCCCACAGAACGCTGCCTGTCGAGCTCCTCCTTCACCTTATCCTCGATGGCGCGTATATCTGCCATTGTTAGACCGTACCAGCGATCAGTTGAACAGAAAACTTGGCTGCAATATTGAAGAGGAGTTAGTATATATATAAATCTTCGACTCTATCTGTCTGCTCACCGATGGAAGTTTGTGAAGAGACGTCGCTCGGACTTCTGTATGAAGTTCTCGACCCTCGTTTGCAGGCCAAACCATTTGAACTCACAGGAGACCAGTTTGTAGCAGGTCATCACGGGTTTCACATTGTGTCGCCAATCGGTGCCAATCAACGGACCACGACCAGTTTTCTTTGACTGGTAGCTGTGAATAGAAAAGTATACAATCGGTTAATAGAGACAAAACATTCAGTCTATTGAAGCATTGTTACTCACGTAGTTGGATCCTCTTCGGCCTTGTAGTCTGCTGCCAGAATGGCATCGTTGGCAATGTCGATGTGGACCACATCACGTACTTTCAGCTTATCGGGTGTAAGCTCGTGAACCTGAAATAAAATCAGATTATAGAAACGCCATTATAGATTAATGATTTCGGGGTTGTTGGGGTCAATTAGGACTAGGTACAATTAAAGAGTTTAGTTAGTTAGTATGTTTTGAATGGACATGCACATGAAACTCATTTGGACAACCTAAAGGAAAGAGAGATGACAAAAGTAAAGAATAAATCATATATAATGGCCAGATAACTCACATTTACACTGTCGCCGGCGTCGTTAAAATGTAGCGAATTAACTATGACAGCAAAATTTTGATTCATAAACCCAGGATTCTAACCGTAAACAGCCAAAATTATAAGCCAAACCAATGAATTTATATATGAATTTAAGTATAATTTTAAAAACGTTCATGAAATTGTTGTTAGTATTTGTGCATATTATGTACATGTGTATGTGTGAGTGTTTAATGGAAGAAAGAAAGAAACGAAAAACACATAAATTAGTTAAGATGTTTACAGCTTCACTTACATTTTCTGAGTTTCCCTCATCGCTGACGTGCAACGTATCGATGATTATTTTGAATGCATCTTTCATGAACTTGGGATTCTAGAAGAGTGCGCAGCAAATTCAATTGATTAAGTTATTATTTTTAAAAATCTTCACAATATGTTCTTAAGATTTCAATGAATTTATCTTCATCTTAGTCAAATTGAAATGATTAACTATAAATAGAAACTTTTAATTGTTATATATTTAATTTAGAGACCTGCACGCCATGGTTTTCGGTACCACAAGCACCGCATATATTATTCAATTATCTATTAGATAGTATAGTAGTTTGTCCTCTATTATGTGTGCCTGCCCATGTTGTAATTACCGTAATAATCGTTCGACAGAAGGGATAAGCATTCCAGGCCTCCTCGTGAATCTCCAACGAACCCTTGGGCGCCAATATTCTTATATACGCTGGAACTTTTGATTGCAGATGGTAGATCTTGTATGTATACTGACCGGAATTGTATTTGCCGCCTGTAGAAGAGTGTGAAGGGATTAACAATGTAAAGTACATAAGGCAAGTGTGCCAAAGAAGCGAGTGCTGCTTACCCAACAATGGGAAATTGTCGAAGGGTTCATTTTTTAATACCTCGATGCCTTCGCCACCGCCCGTGTTCTCCTTCGACGCCTCTGCCACAGAGAATAATTGTGCTATTTGATACTACGGAGAAAAACAAATTAATGATATAATGGCAGCAGCAATACGGAATCTGGAATTCAATATGTCTTACCTCTTCCACAGTTAGTGGCATAGTCACGCGGCTGTAAAGAGAGAAAGAAGAAAGGGAGAAAGATTGCGTTAACGAGCGAGTCTGTTGAGCAAATATAAAAGGTATTTTAAATTAATTAATTTTAATATGTGCTACAATTTTAATTAAATGCAGGCACAGGCAATGGGAGTAAAGGAGGAGGAGGGAGCAGCAACAGCGTGGAAAAGTTTCGTCGCCCTGGAGGGAAATTCATTTCCAAAAACAACCTAAAAGTATGCAACACTTTAAAACTCAAATAGGCGTGTGTCAACGAGCAAACTGGGACCGGAATGGAGAAGGTGCCCAAGGGGTGAGCGAAGGGAAGCAGAGCGGGGGGGGGCATAGCAATGTGATGTGGTTTGGGTGCCACACACAACATAATTGCGACGGCCTTGAAACTTGCTCGCACACCGGCTTCAACTTGCTGCGGTTTCTCTATGTGGCATAACCCAAATTGAAAATATTACTGCCACAACTGCCAAACAACAACAACAAAGTTCTTGGCCACACTTAGTGCACGCGTGCATACCCTATAAAAGTTGACCATGTACAGAGTTTATGAGTTTCAATTTGAACTGTTTCTTTGAGATTTCTGAATCGGTAAAGGACTCTCGGCACAGTGTATGCCTTGGGAAATTGGCTAGAAAGTTGTGTTTGGTTTTCTTTTTTTTGGCCATGACTCAAGCTTCTACTGCTGCAGCCGTAAAACGTGGCCAAGGTGCAAAACTTGGCCCGTAAAACTGACGCAGTTAAGTTTCTCATTTAGCCACGTTTTATGAGCCTTGTCGTCGTCGTTGTCGCTGTTGCTGTTGCCGTCAGATTTCCCCGAGAGGAAGCCAGAATATGCTACTGAGGAATTAAGAACAATGGGATTTCCATCAGGTTTGCCGACTTTGGCTGCTGCTCTGCTGCTGCCGGTGCTGCTGCAATTAACCTTTTGCCATTGTTGACACGTTTAATGACGTGTTGCTAATTGCCCGCCCAATGTCACACGACTGGGCGTGGCCCTGTCTTATTGGACTCTCTCGTGGACTTGGCTTGTCTCACTTAACCTCCTGGGCCACAACTTAATAAAGGTTAAGGTTCAGGCTCAACTCGACACCGGAAACCCCTCAAACAAGGCAACGGGGGCGTGGCAAAGGCGACGAATTTATTCACAAACTGTGTGCAAAGTAAATTGACTTATTCACACTTAATTTGGTGTGGAAAAGGTTAGGTTAATCCTCGACAGTTCTGCACTTGATTACAAGTTTAAACACGACTATCGGGGAGGGGCTTAGCTACACTAAATTAAATTTCTAAACTGAACGTAGTACGAATTCTTAACGAGCTCTAAAAATTTAAGAAGAGAATTCAATATGCTTAAATTTTATATAAATCTTAAAGTCTTTCTCAACAACATTTTAGCATTTTATCTGATGCAAAACTTTTCGCTTCGCCTGCGCGAGTTTAATCAGTGTTTGTTGAATCAATTCAAATTACACAAAAGTTCTTGAGAAAATAAATTGCTCATAAAGCAAGTTGCTGTTGCTGTTGTTGGTGTTGCTGTTGCTGTCAGGAACAATACGAAATGGCCAAATTGGCGACAATACGAAGCTGTAGAGATAAGTAAACAAGTTTTCGACAGAGGGTTGCGACATAAAACTAGGTCAAAAATCAAATGTTGCGACAGATCAAACGATAAAATCAACAGAGAAGAGGAAGCTGTACAGAGAATTATGCAAAAAGTGGAATGTATTGAAGTGTAGTTGTTATCTAGAATGTAGCATGAGCAGAGGGGGGACTTGGGGGCTGGGGGGGGGAGAGAGGCGACTCAAGCCAATGGATTGAAGAGCACTTGAAGCGAATCTCAGCAAGACCAAAAGTCCGCGCACTCATCTCGCTAAGATGAGGAGACTCATCTCGCTAAGATGAGGAGGGCCAAGGTTCATGTAAGACTAAAGGGAAATGTTTTCTTATTGTTTTCATAATTGAAAATGGAAAGTGAATATGCGGTTGCATGTGTGTGAGTGTATCTATTGCCCATGTGAGAGCCACTTGGCCGAGGCACTTCTCCTTCTCTCCGTCTTCCTCTCTCTCTCTCTCTCTCTCCACGCGCCTTGCTTCATATTTCTCTTGTGTTTGTGTGTGGTTTGCGGTCTCTGTTTGTGGGCGTGGATTCCGCTTGAGCGGACTCTGTAGGTTGGTTTTGCTTAATAATTGAAGGCCGCAGCACACAATATGAAAGGGAAACATGTGTGAGTGTGAGTGGGATAGGTAAAGAGTGCAAATACACTTAAAGTGTACTTGAAAAAGAGTTATCAACAATTTACAACAGCTTGGAGGAAGAGCAAATAAATGTGAATTCAATTAAATGAAAGTATTGCTACCTTTTTCTACATTTCACCTTGATAGATACTCCTCAAGATTCACTGATTAATATTTATATTTCCCCAGTTGCAATAGAAAAACTATTTAGCTGACTAAATAAACATTCTGAAAACGCAATTTGTTACGGATCCATTTAACGCCCTGCCCTGAATGTCTGCTGTGATATCTAATCAGTTGTAGCATGTCCCACATACATACACACACACGCACTCATTCATGTTTACAACTAGCAGAGCCAATCATAAATAAACTAATAAAATTGCGTGTGCTGCCCCCATTCGAACTGAAAGTTTTTCAGCGTCTCTCATGTCGAATTCGCTATATGCAATTTAGAAGTGCACCTGGTGTGTGTGTTTCTCTTATCAGATCAAAGTTTCAACTAGCATCAGCTGAAACAGCAATTTAGGATCAAGCTGAACACGTAAATAATACATAATAATCGAAGCAAAGTGCAGTGATCGTTTGCCAATCGAAGCATTTCGAATGTTTTTCGCTTGAGTTAACCAACAAAAATAGCAATATAATGATGGCAAAGTCAATTTTATAGCATTCATTCATTTCAGTGCGATATATTGCAAAATTTCATATGGAATTATAGATTGTAAAGCTGAAAAATAGTAATAATAAGAGAGAGTGAGGCAGAGAGAGGAGAGAAACAGACGGAGTGTGTGGCAGAGAGAGAAGGAGAGAATCAGACGGAGTGTGTATTTTAATGACACACAGAAATAAGTTTGATTGTACGCGTTATAGTTGACCTTTCTGAGAATCAGATAAATCATAATTAGTGTCGGTATATACAAAAATGATTAAAGGATTTCTAAAAATACTCTGGATTTATGTATAGGTATATATGTATATAGTAAAGATTGTGTATTTGCTATAACAGTTTACTCCATGGGTGTACAGGGTTTGTGCTTTATACAATGGGAATTACAGTTATTCCACATTGTACCACACTTGGTAATAAATTCAATTGATTAGCTGCGCAATTAAGCTTTTGCTTTTTAGCATAAATAAACAAACAAATCGAGAACGACCTCCGCCATCCTACAAATTAGACTCTATTCTTCTGCTGGAAATGTGGATATAAAACTTTCAACGCGACTGTTCAATGAAGACGCGAGATTGGCGCCCACTGTGCACAGTGGTGAGGGGGGGGTAGTAGAACACGTAAATATTTGAATGCCCTTTTGACAGCAATTGGCAGAAAACAAATATTTATGCGAAAGCGAAACAGCGCACTGAAATACAATATAAATATGTATATTATTATTGTTTAATTTACGGCAACGACGGGTCTCTTTCATTCCGTGGGCAGCAATTAATTACTGATGTTGGGGTTTTTAAATGTTTGCTTTTCTCAACTTTCCCGGTTTTCCTGCTGCTGCTGTTGACACTTTTCACGCAGCACCAGCAGCAGCACAACCCGCAAATAAACCAAAAAATGCTGGTAAATAATAAAATGCTTACACTGCAAACAAAACCTCGACAGCGAATTTCATTAACGATAGCTCTTTATTGGCGTTTGCCTTTAGTGGTCTCAAAATTTGTTTAGCCTCTACTTGATGTGCTATATACATACTATATACACAGATAAATATATATACATATATATAGTTTATGTAGTGTACATTTACACGCGTCTACCTTTCAATTTTTGTTAATTATTCTGTTTACTTTGCGTTAAAAGCTCATTGACCCGTTTTCAATGAATTCAAATGTAATTTATTTGAATTCAGCGAAACTCGGTTCCACTCCAGTTATGGGCTAACTTATTAAAAATGCATTTAAGTCTGATAATCTGTAAGTAAAGACAGTGTAGATGCAGATACATCATAGTATCTAATGCAGATTCAACTTGAATCTGTAGAATTGCAATAAGCAGCTGCCTGACAATCGATAGAAGTACCTGAATGATAATATACACAATTCTAGAGTATTAAAGATTATTTATAACTTATATGATCAACGCACTTTCATCATGATATGCATATATGGTGTGGTTAACACACATTATATGGTATATACATAGTTATGTATGTCCTTCACTTGCGGCACAATGTCAAGTCAATTAAAAAAATCGAAACTGTTTTATTTTTGGCAATTTCCGCTCGTTAATGAGAAAATGGAAACGAGAAAATATTAACGTGAGCAAGCTGCAAATGACAAAATGAAAGCAAAACTGATGGATGCGTCAAGCGAGCACAGATACAAGTTGAAGCGTTTGCCCTTAATTAAATGCCTGTCAAAGGCAGAGATAAATCAATAGATAGAGATAATAGAGGAGTATAAGAACTGCTATATTAACATCTCTGTTCCTCAGGTATTTCAGTGGATATAATTGGATTACCTCGTACATTTACTTTATAGCGCACTGCGGGCTACAACTTTAAGACTACAGTCTTTCTTAATAATCACCAATCTGATTGGACATTAAAGTCGTAGAAATAAACCCTTGAATAGCCGTAGGGAAGCTAATAGTTGTACAGTACACACGTCTACGACGTTATCAACATGTTTGATTAAAGCGCCGTTACGCTGATAAGGCAACTGTCAAACAGGCGCACAAAATTGCATATGAGGTGAAGTCAAAGAAAGGTAAGAGAAGAGGTAAAGCAAACAGAGAGCGGGGGCAGCTGTTCAGTTAATGACTCATTGCGCATGATAAAAACAACAAATTGTCAACGTGGCAAAGATTATATGTATTTCGTATTACAATCATTTTTGGACACCGGAAGTGTTTGTGATGATGATAAAACGTAAATAGGTTTGCACATCTCAGCACGCGTTGCCAATCATTACGTCATCTGTGAAGTCACGTAAATAACAACAGCAACAACGACGACTGATGAATGAGAGCGGAAAGACAACAACACTGGCGCACACTGCTGCAAAGATAAGGAAAAAACTTTTGGCGCATACTGTGACGAAAAATACAGAGAGATAACAACAACTTTATGTAGAAAGTTAATAATTTAAAAGCAATTTTGAACAAGCAGTTGGCAACGCGGCTCGGATAACTGTAACAAACACAACGATAACGAGAGTAAAGGCAGAGAGCGAGAGTGAGAGCACAGTGAGAGAGAGTAACGAATGAGCGCAAAATCGATTTGTCACAATCAGCGGCTTGCACACGTTTTGAATGTCAGTTAGCAACAATTTGACTGAAAGTTTAAATATTATAAAATGTTAAAAATACTTACAATTCCTTGATCTGCATTTTGTTTTCCAAAAGTATTGCTCCGTTGATTTACTGCTTGTCAGGCGGGACACACACACACACACACGAACAGAGATTAGGGAAGAGAAAGAGAGGGGGAAATTTTGATTTAGATTTCTTTGAATTTCAATGTGTTGCACTTGGATGCAACCTTCACACACGCGATCCGCGATCGCGGGGAGGATGCACGCACTGATTGCGTACTTTTTCAATGACAATACAAAAATTCGCCTCTAGGATTTGATAGCACACTTTTTACGATATTATATTTTCGTTTTTTGATGGACCTTCGGCCCTTGACTACCCTCTTTTTTTGTAGTTTTTCGTTTTAGTTGAATGTCGGCGAAAAGCACGAGTCATACGCACTCACACACACACAAGTGTACGCCCGCTCTCACATGCACACACAAATACACGTTTGAAAGTAAAAGTGGCAATTATTGAATTGTGTACACGTACATACTTCTATTGCTAATTGTGGTTGTCTGCCGTTTTGTTTACTCGCGAATACTTTGCGTATTCAGTTTCAGCAGTAATAGTAATTGATTTTTGTACACGACGACGACACAAAGTGTGACCAAACTATCCAATGTTAAAATTACTGCTGTAAAGAGATAAGTCTACGATTATTTTAACTTGAGTACGAGTATCGATACCTATTGTGAACTAAACATGAGTACTCATCGATATCTATTGTTAGACGAGTAATTAAAAATGTAAACATCGATAAATCGTTCCTTGCTATCGAGTTTCTTGCACGTGTGAGTCGCAAATCATAATAAATGTTATAAATACCCGAAAATTGTTAAAATCGAATTACAAAAATGGGAAAACTAAATGTCACGGTATTGCGGTACCTCACTAAAGAAGACTTTCGCGTTTTGACTGCCATTGAAATGGGAATGAAGAACCACGAACTGGTACCAGGCCCGTTGGCTGCTGCAATTGCCAACCTCAAAACAGGCGGAGTCCACAAGCTGCTCAAAGAGCTCTGCAAGCACAAATTACTGGCTTACGAGCGTGGCAAGAAGTGTGAGTGTTATTATATATGCACACAAAAATACGAATTAGTCTGACACCGTTGTTATTTCTTTTAGATGACGGCTACAGGTTGACAAACACAGGCTACGATTATCTAGCATTAAAATCTTTAACGCTACGCGGTTCAGTCAGTTCCTTTGGCAATCAGATTGGCATTGGCAAGGAGTCCAACATTTATGTGGTTGCCGATGAAGAGGGCACCCCCATTTGCCTCAAACTGCATCGTCTGGGACGCACATGCTTCCGCAATGTGAAATCAAAGCGTGACTATCATGGACGCCGTCACAAGGCTTCGTGGTTGTACCTCTCACGTATCTCAGCGACTCGTGAGTTCGCCTACATGTCTGCCCTATACGATCGCGGTTTTCCCGTTCCCAGACCCATCGATTTTAACCGACACTGCGTGCTAATGGAATTGGTTAATGGATGGCCAATGTAAGTTGATGTCTAGAGGGGGTCAATTTATTTGATTAACGTGGGGTTTCTTTCCTTACAGGACACAAGTGCATGAGTTACTCGATGCTCCACAAGTCTACGATGATCTTATGAACCTCATTGTACGCCTGGGTAACTCTGGAGTCATTCATGGAGACTTTAATGAGTTCAACCTGATGGTTACTGATGCCGGCAAGCCCATTTTGATTGATTTCCCCCAAATGATGTCCACATCACATGAGAACGCTGAATTGTAAGTGACTCTTTAAAATATCATTTGTTTACTAATTTTCTCCTCCTTTTATAGCTTTTTTGAACGCGACGTCACGTGCGTACGTGAGATGTTCCGTCGCAAGTTTGGATATGAGAGCGAAGATTATCCCAAATTCAGTGATCTGGTGCGTGAAGATGATCTGGATGCAGAGGTGCATTGTACCGGCTATGGCTTCACTAAGGAAATGGAACAGGATCTGTTGCAAGAATATGGCATGGTCGAACTAGAGGAGGAGGGCGAGGAGGAAGAGGCGCTAGCTGATGAAGAGCCGCCAGCATTAGTGCCTGCTGCAACAGCTGAGATCGATGAATGCCGCAGGCAATTGGAGAACGAGGTGTCCTACAGTGAGACGAAGCCTACACAGAAATCAGATGATGCCATAAGGCGATACATTGAATCGTGTACGCAGTACTTGGGTAATTTAAGTGTTGGGCCCGAAGTTCCTGATCAGACTCTGGCAGCGGCACCTAAAATCCTAGAAACAGAGCATCAGACAGTTAAAGCTGTTGAAGAGAAACCTGTTGAAGTTATTCCCGAACCTGTGGAAGCTGCTGTAGCAGCAGAAGACGCACACTCCATCAGTTCCAACGATCTGGAAACAGATGATATGCCAGAATTGGCTGGCATGGATCCCAACTCACGCATGTATCGCCTCAAGATGGTCGAACAGTTGCTGAACGATGCACGCAGTCAGCGTTCCTACTCCACCACGGCCAGCACAATAGCTCCAACTGTGATCACCGATCGCATACGCCGCAATATGGATGTGCGAGAGAAACGAGAGCAGCGCAAGCGTTGTGTGGCCAAGGGAGAAGCGAGTGCTGTGCATCGTCATCGTAAGGAGAACAAGGATGTGGTCAAGGAGTACGCAGGCTGGGACTTTTAGTTAGTTGAAGAAGACAACTGTATATAACCATCTTTGTAATCAAATTAGAATGTCGTGTATTTTGTAACCATAACTGACGGTTTCTTTATGCCCTTATAAGGATCGGGAGCTGGCAATGCGATAATGACGTCTGTAAATTATTAATGACTTCGTTCAGTAGTAGTATCAGTATCCAAATATTTATATAAACTCACATCTGTTATCATATTATCCAGTTATCTATAATTCAAGTCAGTCCAGGGTAATGAACTAAGGAAAAGGGATGCGTTGAACGCAAGTTGATGATGAAATTAGCAAGACTTCAGAAAAGTACGAGTATAAACTGATTATTCAACCAGCAGACACTTATGTGTGTGTGTGTGTGGTACAAAGCACTAAAAAACAATGAATAATAGATAGCGTAGATAATATGATGAGGTAGAAGCGTCCAGAGCGAGAGCACTTCGCAAACAAAGTGGAAGCTTGTTTGGAATCCATATAACAGCACAGATAGTCCAGTTACAAATGCATACTACATAGCTACAAAGAAGAAGATCACACGACATCTAGCGACTGCTAAATTAAGGCAATGCGATGACTAGGCAAGATTATAACCATGTGTGTGGATAATAGCGTCGTTAAATCTGAATAAAATATGTAAGTTTTATATACCCAGAGTCGTTATAATTCGCGTTGTTCTTATCACATACAGTATGTCACTATAAAGGTGCAGCAAAAACGGTTCTGGCGGCAAACGTGAGCGAGATTTGCGGGTGTCAAGTTGAAGTCTAGAGATCAAGAGTCAATATGCCAGAGCAAACCATTCAAGAGTTTCATGCGGCGCCAGTTTGGCTCACACGTGAATACGTCGAGCAAAAGCTGCGCGAGTACCTGAAGGATGAGAAGGTAGAACTGGAGCAGTTGCACATAAAACCAGCCACGGCCAATGGGGAGAACTATGCCAGTGTTATGACTCGCATCAATTTAGAGTATAAGGACAAGGATCTGTTACATCAGAGGGCCACGTTTCTGGTCAAGACTACATTCGCCAACAAGGATCCGGCAGCTTATATACTGGAACCCTATGGCATCTACGTGCGAGAGATCAATATGTACGAAAATGTTTTGCCCAAGCTTGCGAAAATTCTCCGCGAGGAATTCAATGATCCGCGTAAGTACTTTGCAGCCACAATGAGTGCGGATCGGGAAAGAGATTCAATTATCTTCGAGGACATGTCGTTGGAAAAGTACTATGTGGCCGACCGACTCGCACAATTGGATGTAAAGAAGACAAAACTGTTGATGGAGAAGCTTGCAGCATTCCATGCAGCAGCTGCAGTGCTCAATCAGAGGCAACCCGGGATCTTTTCTGAGAAGTACGATCGATGCTTCTTCAATCGCCACACCCGTGGATATCAGCCCATTATGCAGAATATGGTGAATGCTTTGGCAAAATCTCTGGATAACGATGAAGAACTTAACCAACGCTATGCGGAGAAGCTCAAGGGACTCGTTAGTGATAAGAGCAACCCTCGTATTATGGAGTACACCGAACGTGCAATGGAATACCAAGAGGGAGATTTTGTCACCTTGTGCCATGGTGATCTCTGGACCACAAACATAATGTTCCACAACAATGAACATGGCGAGGCAGACAATGTTATCTTTATTGACTTCCAGTTCAGTGTATTCAACTCGCCAGCCATCGATCTACAGTACCTCTTTGCCACTAGCATACAGGAGGATGTTTGCCAGGATGAAATGATTCAGTTCTATCACAAGCATCTTATTCAGGCCCTGGAAAAACTGAAGTACAAGGGAAAAGTGCCTAGCCTGTTCGATTTTCAACTGCAGTTCCAGGCAAGAGCCTTCTATGGTAAGTTGCTAGTTGATGTGAAGAGGATCAAATTCATTATAAATGTTTCACTTTACAGCAATTTTTTCATCCTTCGCTTTTCTGCCATGCATGCTCAAAACTGGATCGGAAGAGTTTTCCATAGAGAGAGCTGCTTCCCCTGCCGAGAAAGATGCTGCTGTAAGGGTTTCCCTCTTTCAAACCGACCTTATACGTGAGAAGATCAAGAAGGTACTGCCCATTTATGATCACAAGGGTTTGCTGGATGAAATGTAATTCTCCTCATTATACAAAATAGTTATTGAATATATTGAAATTGAGTAAATAAGTTGTATGTTTAATTATGAATCATGATAAACTAATCCAATATTAATAAATTTACAAACATACATATGTATACAGCTGCGACCTTGCGTCTTATCAGTTAATTATATATTTTTATCTTATGCGAAGCAACATTTGGTTTCATTTTATCTTTCCTTATAGAAACTAGGCTGGAGGTCTTGTAAATAAGTTTTGATATATGTTAGTTTATATAAAATGACTTAAAATCAGGATTTGTATAATCACCTTCATTATGTATAGTACATGCTATCAGACAGTACATTTTCCCAAAACTAGACCTACAATTCATCAATATCCCTCGTTGTATCGGTATATAAATTTTAATGTCGTATTATTAAAACTGTAGCAAAATAATACATAGATAAGATAACCCTCGACTAAGAGTGGACAAATTGCAGGTTCCAAAACGGGATTTTGCTTTTTGTTTACTTTAATTAGCAGTAGGCGGTCGTTTGTCAAACTTGCATAATACATAGTGTGATAAGTGCAAAATCTTGTATAATTTGTTGTATACTAAATTATTATAAATTCGCGTGAGATCTGTGAGATGCGCCTATTTCGAACTTTGCACGCACAGCACATCTTTCACAAACAACGTGAGAGATTGTTTGGAATCAGAAATAAACCTCACCCATACCAATTGCATAATCTATTTTATATACCATATACTCACTTGTAGTTGGACTGAGGTGAATTGAGATACGACGATGTCTGGGCACAGTTATTGTCGCTGTTTGGTAGATTAGCATTTTAATAAAAGACATAACTTATATATATCCGTATATGTGTCACGAGTATTCATTGATCTTATCGCTGAAAAGTCATTACAAGATTCGTCACACACGTGATTGAGTCGTAATTCTTGTTCGAAGTTCTATCAAGGTCGAAACTAAATAGAAAACTAGCCTTATATCTACCACGGATGTATTCCAAGTAAGCGGGTGGCATGGAAATGATTATATAAATGTTTTCTCAATATGTGTATGCTGGTTATTATTTATGTTGTGTTTGAAGAGATATATAAATAAAAGGTAGTACTTTATATAAATTACATTGTAATTAATCATGGTATATGCTAATTCACATTACAGAAACTTCTTTTCTTGAAGACTTAAGTTTTGTTTTTATCCGAAATAATCCGAATAGTAAAATGTTAAAATAATTATATTTCTCTAATAGAGTAATATGGTATCTTAAGGTAATCCTTTTAAAATTCAAATTTTTAGCAAATTTATACTAAGTTCTTTTATTAGTTTCTATTCAGTTCAAATGTTATATGTCTTTCACGGGGTTAAGTATCTGTTATTGTGTAATAATGTACAGTAAATATTATAATGTAGATCTAAGCGCTATCGCCTTCCTGCAGATCGAGCAGCCCGCAGCTATCGAAGATGGGTAGCCAATGCTTAAGGTTTTTCTGAAGTTTCGGGTTCTTATAGGCGACCTTCTTGAAGTTGCGACTACGTTCGTTGTCTAACATGAGTGCGTTGAAGTCTGCGTCAGCTGTCTGATCATTCAGCATTACGGCCTGGCAGGTGAGTGAGGCAGTGACAGCTGTTGATGACAAAACATTTAAGTCAGTCCAAATTCCCATACAGCTATTCAATAGATGACTTACCCATGAATTTGCCCTTCTCCAGCTGGAGAACCATTTGCCTTAATGTGGGAATGTAACCGCCAAAGTTTAATGCATGTAGGGTGTCCACCAGAACAGTATGATAATACTGGATCAGGGAGTCTTGATACTTAATGCGTACTTCGGGCTGCAGCGATGTACTGAAGAAATAGAAGAGATCTACGGCCGGAGAAGACCAGGCGCAGAACTGGAAGTCAATCAGTAACAGTTCAAGTTCATTCTGATCCGTGGGCAGGCGCAGCATAATGTTGTTGACCCAGAGATCACCGTGTGTGAGGGTGTTGAACTGTTCCTCCTGCGGATCGTACACCCTCTCAGTGTATTCCATGACGTACTTCTGTAGACGCTTCAGCTTCTGCTCGTATGCAGGGCCCAATTCGGGACAATCGCGTGCAAATTCAGCAGCCACGCCTACAAAGTTTTCGAACATAGGGTGGAAGGCCCGCGTATGACGATTGAAGATGCCATGGTCCAGTTTGGTCAGTAGTCCGGGCTTACGTTCATTGAACACGGCAGCTGCAGCATGCATCTTTGCCAGTTTGCGCAGTGTCAACTTCGTGTACTCCAGATCGAAGCCAGCCAGACGATCGGCCAGCACGAAGTTCAGCACAGCCAAATCCTCGAAGATAATGGCCGAGTGTTCATAGTCCACGTGCAGAGTCTTTGCGAACAACTTCTCCGACAGATTGGTGCCATCAATCAGGGTACTCAGCTCGGGCAGAATGCGATCGTACATAACCATTTCGGTGTGGCTCGCCTGGTAGCCGGCGAAGATGCCCGAAATGAAGGGATCGTTCTCGTACGTTGTCTTCACAATGAAGAACTCCGTTTCAGGTGAATTGGCACCGCTACGCAGAAACTCCACTTTGATTCTTGTCATAATACTAGCATAATTGTCGCCCTTAGCAGTTGCGGGCTTGATGCCCAGATCGCTGATTGTCAGCCCCTCATCTTTCTTAACACTACGCAGTATGTTCTCTACATAGGCTGTGGTAAGCCACTGCGGTGCAGGATGGTAGTTCTCTTCCTGGTTGCCGTTGCGAATTTCTCCCATATCTGCTTTAGTTGTCTTAACTGAGTGAATGACAAACAACCAGAGCCACATTCGCTATTTATACATGACGAGCGACTAACCCGACGCGACGTGTGCGACGGTCCTGATACGTATACGTAATACTCGGCTTTATTGCCGCAGTAAAGTAGGCAGATTTAGACAATTGTCTCGCTTGTATGGAGAAAAAAAAGATCGTCATTTTACGTTCGTACATATGTCGTAGGACTGAACAAAGCAAGGGCGGTTTTCAAAGTTTAGAGTGAACGCTATAGAATATAAAACTATGGCGATTTATTGCATGAATACTTTAAGGCAGTTGAACCATAATTATTGTTTATTTATATATATTAAAATAAGTTAAAAAAAGCAGTAAAAATTTGACTTATTAAGATACTTTGCTTGATAGTATTGCAATACTATCGTTTGGTATAGGAAAAATTTTGCTATAACAGACTAGAATTTAGCTTTGCAATATTATTATTTAAGATTAGGAAAAAAAGTTTTTATACCAAAATATCACAGTTATAGTTAACTTCGCATTTGTTTAAATTAAGTGTTTTGGAAATTTCGTTAACTATACAGGGTGCTTGTGATGACTTTTGAACATTGTTTCAGATCAGATTAGTCAGATATAAATCCATAAATATATCGATTTTATTCAGAAAATAATGCTAGACCAATTAGCTAGTCTAGTCTAGGCTAGTCTAGTCTGTCTATGCAACAGACTGATTACTTTATTCAATTTCCATTAGAAGGATATAAGGATGGGTACAGAAACTTCTTAGACTTCCCTCGGAGATGACAAGTAAAAGAAAATGATAGCGTAAGAGTGACTTTTGCTTTTTCGCCTTACATTATAAATAAATACGTATAATATATACATACATATGTATATGTATGTAATTTGAGGCACAATCCTCGTAGTCTGTAACGTCACTTAAGAACTGATAGAAGTATGTACTATATCGTATAGTATATAGTCGCCATATAAAAAAGTAGTAGGTAGTAGGTATTAAACTCGGGAAGCACTCGCCAACGCGTAATTTATAGTCAGTGCAACACGTGTGTTCTATATAAATCAATTACATCTGAGAGTGTTTTATCTGCTTGACAAGTCGTTAGCCCGACAGCTTATTTGCATATTAAATATGTGTATAAAACCAAAAGATCTACAACTTAATCTATATGGGTAGGCTATGTTTACTTTAGTCTCACTTGTTGGTTTAGCATAAGTATTTCCCACCTTATCGTTTATCCCCGGAGACTTTTGCACGCTTTCCTCATTATCTGACAGAATAGCAGTAATTTAAAGTCTGGTGACGTAGCGATGAGACTTAGGGTTGGGTTAGGTTAACTAATCTTTGATTGGGACACGTAATTGTTGTTCTTTGAATCTACAATTTATAATTTTATTAAGTTCATGAATTAACTTGTATTTAATTATAGATTAATTACATTTTTTGTATTATCTTTCAAGTCGTCCACTTTTAGTTGAATTAAATAAATAAATTCATATATAAAGACGTCTAGGAAGCGGAATACGCCGTCAAGTTGTGGTTCATTAGATTTATGACATTTCCTTGATGCCATATAGAAGAAGGGAATTACTTTGTAATAACTGACATAAATCTTGTTTTTCAGATTGCTATAAACTGACTATCTTGCGCAAATAAATTATATCTTAAATCACGACTTAAATTTTCGAGTTTGCGTGCTTTCTATAACTCATGTTGACAGTATCTTAGGCAGGGGAGACAATTTACTTATTATCTGAGTTATCATGATGTTATACCCGAGCTCGCACACTTCGTAAAATTTTACAAAATACGTACTGCATACTTTTTGGATAACAATGAACACAGGCAGCGAAGATTGCAACAACTGAGTGCACTCGACTGTTTAATACCCGGTCTAGCTTGATACTTTCGTTGAAATTGAAATTTTATTGAAACTTTATTGTTTACCATATGAATGGATTGAAAGGAAATTTGGCTCATATCTGGCTTTTCATATGGAAAACTAAAATTGTGTTTTTTCAAAACTAACATAGAAACCATATGATACAAACATATGATATAATTGAAACTTATTTAGCATAAATTTGCAATCTAACAATATTTAAGCGGAGAAATGAGTTAAGAGCGTAAACTGAAATAAAGAATTTCAGAATAGTGCCAAATGTACATATACAGTTCTTAGTAAATATAAATAAATAAATTATGTATATACATACATCACTACATCATCACTGCTATCACTATCAGAGGATCATTCTCAACTTAAATGCGATTCGGGCAGATCGTGTGAGTTTTAATTGCCCAGCAGCGGAATTTGTTATCTAAAAGATTATATGTACCTATAAAAGGTATAAGGACAATTGCTTTTATCTTATCGTTGAGATGATATTTTTATTATATGTGAACTTATACGTGTGCCAGAAAATGGCTGCCGTAAGTCGTCTGGAGAAGATAATATTTCTGCCATTAAGCTGGGGAATATATTTTAGAAGGTGCGAGCAGACAAATCGTTTGTATAATTTCTCATTATATTTATCAATTAATATAAAACTATTTTAACAAGGTTATCACTATAAGAACTAACTATGAATAACATAAGTATAAGACTTTTGTTTTTAACAGATTTGATTAACCTCCAACAATCCTTTTCTTTCGAACATGGGCATTAGCGCCTTAAGGTTCTGTTGGACTATTGGATTGTTGTAGAGACGATTCTTAAAGCGAATGCCACGTTCGTCGTCGTTCATGAGAGCATTGAAACAGGCATCGGTGGAGTCCTCACTGATCATCACGGGTTGCACAACGACTGCAGAGTGTAGAGCTGTGGGTAGAAAAGTGAAAGGTTAGAAATCTCAGAGTTGTAGGAGGAGGAGTGTAAAACATACCGAAGAAACGCTTTTGCTCTGCCTGCATCTGAAAGTCGTGCAAACTGGGAATAGGATGCTGTTTGTAGTTAAGTTTCTTGAGGATGTCAGTAAAGATATGATGATAGAACTTGAATAAATCTCCCTGCTCCTCGCGACGCAGTGGTTCTCTCAGTGATGTGTTGAAGAAATGATGCAGATCAATTGTAGGCGAGCCCCAGAAGGAGTACTGGAAGTCAATGAGGAGTATGTCCACAGGTCGTCCCGTAGCTGCATCGTATTTGACCATCACGTTGTTGGTCCAAACATCGCCATGTGCCAGGACGTTCACCGAGTCCTGCAAGGGAGCGAAGCACTCACGACCTATGTCCATATAGCGTGGGGCCAACTCGAAAAGTTTCGACGCGTAACGAGACAACTCGGGGTCTTGGCTCATCCAGCGTGCAGCAGCCAATAGACCTCCAACAAAGTATCCACTGTAGGCATTCGTGTACTGATTAAAGAAGCCCCGATCGTACTTCTCCAAGCTGCCCGAATTGCGTTCATTGAGTACCGCCGATGTTGCGTGCATTTTAGCCAGCTTACGTAAGATCAGGTGCGCATGCTCCTTATCCAAGCGCCCGACGCGATCTGCCATCACATAATTGTCCACGCCAAGGTCTTCAAAGATAATTGCGGTTCGCTCACGATCTACAAAAACGGCAGTAGGGAAAAGGGGCTCAAACTCGCCAATTTCCTTAAGCAGCTCATTGAGCTTAGGCAGAACTTCTTCGTAGAGTGTCATTTCACGATTAAATATATCGTAAGGTTCCATTAGCTCTTTAGTAAGTTCATCATCGTCAATAGATGTTTTCACGATCAGGTTCTGTGTCAGCTCCTCCTTCGGCTTAGCGGAGAGCGTAAATCGTACTCGTGCTCTGGTCAAGACACCGCCATAGTTCTCTCCGGGTCCTAGTGCGGGATTAAGCTCCACCTGAGCTACCCGAAGTTGGCTGTCTTTGTAATAACTTTTCAGCGCCTCCTCAATGTATTCGTGCGTGAGCCACTCCGGTGCTGCAGCCATTTTGACTTCTCTGATTTGAAATACCAACTAATCTGACGATTCCCGAGATAGATCAGCGACTTTTATACTGCACGCTGATTTGCCTTTGTCTGAAGGTGAAACACTAAGGCCGCCTACACGTCTCGTGGCCTGCCTTGCAAGTTGTACCGACTACCCAATTGCCTTATCCGATCTACGATATTCGTATTTGCCTTGCAGCTTAACGCCGTGTGGCAACAGGTCCAGCGCCCGTGCACGAATGACGTGTGCCAGACAATGCCTGATAAGCGTCGCTTTGAAACCGTAATTAGTCTGTGATATACAGCTGGGAATTTTGCTTGCATATGCCGAGTTCACACGATATGCTCTTCTTTAAAACGCTTTTCTGAATCGTGTTCTAACTTCAATGATTAGTTTGAAATCTTTGAAATGATTGATTTAGTAAGTTTCTGAACTGTAACGAAACTTAATTTGCTATTTATGGTTTTTAAATTATATTTTCTTTAAAAAATTCCTTAATATCTTTGTTAGTTACTATTTGATCTTAATGTCATCACAACTGTGATGGTTAAGTTTATATTGCAGATGGAATGCAGCTTTGAAATCGATGTTTTGATCTACAGAGGAGGGAAGGGACTTGGCAAAATATTGTAAATCAATTTATCTTCTTGCAATATACTATACGAATGCTGTTACATAATTTGGTGTCTATAACTTTAATAGATTCGGGGAAATAAGCGCTCATGCAGATAGATGGACAGGCAGAAATGGCTCAATTGACTCAGCTGTTGATGCTGATGCAGAATATATGTATATACTGTATAGGGTCGGAGATATCTCCGTATGCTCTTACGTCTGACAAACACATTAGACCATCCTTTTTTTTAAAACTCAGGTCTAATAAATTATTTGTAGTTGTCTGAAATCATTTTTGGGATCAGAACTAAAATATAGAATCTAGTTAGTTTCGTTGGAATTGTAGAGAATCCATTTATAATTTGCATTACTTGCTAACTACTGTATCACGACGTGCACATTCATTATAAATTAGCAAACGACAGCTTTCACACGATTATGGACCTAAAAGTTGTGTAAAATGACGCATTTAGGCCGGAGATGAAAGTTGATAAGTATTCCGTCGGATACTATATTGTGGCACATTTAGAATATTTGTTCAGACTTCTCTAAAATCCTTTATCAACAGTCGCAAATATTACAATCTTTGTACAGGTCTACAAATATTTGTATATACAAAGTAAGACGTAGTTAAACAATTCGTAGTATATTGTACCATATTTGTTTTGTTTATCTGAACCCTTTTTTAAAACTGAAACTTTCCATTCCTTTTTTTGTCTAAAAATTTAAGTTAATCTTAACTTATGAATGAACTTGTCCCAGTTTCGTAATTTGTCAGATTAGCCACAGTAATTCAAGTACAGTTTAACCTTAAATGCTGTAAAGAGCTAGAGATAACCCTTTTTATATTTCACTGTTCTTAAGCTGTTTTACTTTCGTTTCTCGTTCCTCAGTTTTGTAGTTGTGTGTGAGTCTAATGCCCCTTAACAGCCCCAATTAAGCAGTAGCTACAGTGATAGACGGCACCTGAACGTGTTCAGGCGGCTCAACTAATAAAAGCAATAATCTTCAGAGACGCTCGTCTATATTTACAGCTGTGGAAACAGCTAATCTACAGTCCTATAGACAGATGTTAAAATAAATTACACTTGAGGTGAGTATATGATTTCCCGAGCCAACGAGACGTATAAAAACCCGAGTGTACGAGGTTTCTGAATACATTATTCAAGTTTCACACTCGAGAACAGTCCCAAAAATCCAAAAAACATGTCGGTTTCGGATCTTATTAGTGCATTCGATGCTATTCCCAAAATTACGCCGGTAGTTCCCGATTCAATAGCTCTGTTCTTGGATGCCCCAGCATGGCTGACAGAAAACTATCTTCTGGATGCGCTACGCAAGTATTATGGCGATCAAAAACTAAGGATCACCTCGTTGGATGCTCGTCCAGCTTTAGCGCGTGGTGAAAACTATGGCGGAGTCTTGACCAGAGTTACGGCTGAGTTCACACTGCGAGATGGGAGCTCTCAGATTGGCCATTACATAATTAAGACCTCGTTCGAGAGCGATGAGTTCTCTCGCAAAACTATGGAACCCTATGATATCTTCAATCGGGAGATGTCCATCTATGAACAGATCCTGCCAAAACTGAACTCTTTGCTGCGCGAAATAGGCGATGAGGAGCAAATCTTTGCAGAGACAATGGCTGTAGACTACGATCGATCATCGCTGATCTTTGAGGATCTCAGTGTGCGTGGTTTCGTTATGCCCGATCGTTTGGTGGGCCTAGATCTGAAGCTAGCTCGTGTGGTGCTGCGTAAACTGGCCAAGATGCATGCCACATCGGCTGTGTTGAATGAGCGTGAGTGCGGAGCCCTCGAGGGTTACGACCGTGGCATGTTTAACCGTCACACCGAGAACTATGCACCCTGCTTCTTGGGTCTTCTCCAGGCGGCCAGCAAAAGAGTCTTGCAGATGCCCGGATTCGAGAAGTACGCCGATAAGCTGGAGGCTCTGCTGCCCGTCTACATGGAGCTGGGCAAGCGCGTCTTCGACGTTAGCCCGGGCATCAATGTGCTGGCTCATGGTGATCTCTGGACAAACAATGTCCTAGTAAAGTACAACAAGACCACAGGAGAGCCTGAGGATGTAATTATTATTGACTTTCAATACGCCGCTTGGGGATCGCCGGCGATTGATCTGTTCTACTTCTTGAATTCTTCTTTGGAACTGGATTTCCATTTGCATCATCAGGAAGAGCTCATTCATCATTACTTTACAATCTTCACGGATACGCTACAAAAACTGCGATACAAGGCTTCAATTCCCAGCTTGCATAACTTTCACTTGGAGCTACAAAAAAAGTCATTCTACGGTAAGTTAGCTCCAACATTCCTTGAATTCCTCATATTTAAATCTTCTCTTCATCTTTAGCTATGCACACAAGCTTCAATGTTTTTGCCATCCAGCGTAATGTGGAGACAGCAGATGCGGACTTCAATGCGCTGATGGAGACAAATCAGAGGGCGGTCAATTTTAAGAATGCCTGCTATACCAATCCAGCGATGCAGAACGTTCTTCGGAAGCTTCTTCCCGTATACGATAGCTTGGGCTTGCTCGATGCAGATCAATGAATCAATGTGATATATATTTTATATTTTCTGTTATAGTTTTATTTCCTGTATATACTTTATGTTACTCAAATTTTACCAATTAATCTAATATATATGTATACTTGCAATTGCAATTCTAAATCTGTCTGTCTAAATCTCTACAGAAAAGCGCATGTTAAACTAAAAAGCTTTCTATGTTTTCCGGCACCAAAGCTTTTCGCGTTAGCTTGTAAACAAACAAGTTCACTCGCTCTTTGAAGCTTTCGCTCTCTGCCTAAATAAAACCATATTTGGCAGTGCATTGTTGTTAACAAAAGTTTTATTCGAATTTTGTTATAAACAGAGAAGGTTAGTGAGTATTTGTTTGAGTTCATGCCATCTCTCTCATAATTACGCCGGAGTTTCGCTCTTGCGATGAGCTTTTTGCTCTCAATCGACTGTATTTTCTATAAATTCCCTCCATTTAGTTCTCAAACAGTTGTGATTAAGACATCATCTTTTTTAGCGTGAAGTCTTTTGTTTATTATAATAAATAATGTCCACAAATTACAATCCGGATGAACTGGAGGCACTGGAATGGCTCAACGAGGATTACTTTCGGCAAGTGCTGAGCAAATATGAAAACGCGCCTGAACTGACGTTGATGGATCTGAAGTTATCGCCGGCTAGTGCACAAGGAGATCATTATGCCAGTGTCATGTTTCGAGTGTCGGTGGACTACTCGACAATCAAGGGACATTTCACCAAGTCTTTAATTCTGAAAACAATGCCCGAGCAGGGAGGTCGCAAGAAACAAATGGTGAATGAATCGCATATATTTGAGACTGAGATTGCCATGTATACAAAAGTACTGCCCATACTTGAGAACATTTTGAGAGGTGTAGGCGACAACACTGAGCTCTGTGTGCCCTGCATTTACCACAGTTTGGAACCGCGTCAGGTTATGATCTTTGAAGATCTGGTACCTCAGGGCTATGCTGTGATACGAGACAGATCCGCCAGTTTGAAGGAAATAAAATGTGTACTAGAAAAACTAGCCAAGTGGCACACTGTCAGTCACAAGTTGCTGCAAACGCAACCAGAACTATTCGATCAATTGCGTTATGATCTCTCCACACTTCCCAACTTTTTGAATCAGAGTTTCCTGACAAACGCATTGCCAAACTTTATCTATATGTTGGATGAAGTGGAAGGTTTGCAGAAGTACAAAAAGTATTTCGAACCTTTGCGAGGAAACTTAATACAGAAATGGGCCGATGCGCTCGGAGAGTATCGCAAGAGGCCGCATGTGAACTCCTTTTATGTGCTCTGCCACGGTGATTTTCACATTCGGAACATAATGTTCAACCAAGAGCGTTGTATGTTTATAGACTTTCAACTGTCCCATGTTGGCCCCATGGTCAATGACTTCCTCTATGCCATGTATATGTTCTTTGGTCCCGAAGAGCGTGGAGAGCATCGCGATGAATTGATACGCTACTATTTAGAGATCTTAGGCGAAACATCCAAAAAGATTGGATATCATGAAGCTGTGCCAACATTCGAAGAGTTTCAAAAGCAATTGATCGATAAAAAATATAACGGTGATTATTAAATCTTTATATTTTAATGAGAAATGGTTATTAATCCGAAAATGTTTGTATCTTTTAGAATTCATTCTGTTAACCACATTCCTGCCTATACAGATTTCCTCACGGAAGAATGCAGTTGATCCGTTGCGGCGACGGACAAGTATGTACAAAGATGAAGACTACCAAAGGGAAGTTCAATATCTGCTGGATCGCATGTATCAGTTAGGCTATTTCGAAGAAACATGAACATAATCAAATAACTGATTTCAATTTTGTTTAACACAGTATACAACATAAAGAATGGTTTATTATAGCAATGAAAAAGCCTATAAAGGTTGTATTGGTTTGGCGACCTTTATTTTCCATTATGTTTATCCAGCTATAAAATCACGGTCAAGAGAAAAGAATATTTTATTAAAGAGGAGCTTAGAATTCAAAAAGTTTTTTTTACATCGCACAATCCAGTAAGATTCGTCTGGTTCTTTTTATACCCTTCGACCATTGAAAATGGTCAAAAAAGGGTATACTAACTTTGTGCAAATGTATGTAACAGGCATAAGGAGGCGTGGGAGACCCCATAAAGTATATATATTCTTGCTCAGGATCACAAGCCGAGTCGATTGAGCCATGTCTGTCTGTCTGTCCGTCTGTCCGTCTGTCCGTCTGTCCGTCTGTCTGTGTGAACGCACAGATCTCAGCTATTATAAAAGCTAGAGTTACCAAACTTGGCAGGAAGACTCCTGTGTACTATAAGCAGATGAAGTTTATTTCAAATGTTAGGTGCCACGCCCACCGCCCCCACAAATCAATAATTTAATTTTTGAACTTAATTTGTAAGCGCTGTATATAAGATACAACTTTCTGACTTTAACATATACTAAGCTAAATGAAATATCTACGTAGTCCCCAAATTACAATCCAATCGAACAATAAACACAGAAGTTATTTAGGAAAGTATGAGCATAAAACCAAGTGCTTCTGTCAGCTAACAAGGGAGACGGGCGGGCGCGACGCGCGAGCGCCATCTGTCGGGATTAATTTCAAAGCATGTGCATATGCATATGTGTATGAATTTAACAAATTAAACTACACGGGAACATAGGTCGAAGGGTATCCCACTGTCGCGTTTTGCGCGACTGTTGCTCTCGTTTAATTTGAAAAGTTTTCAATGGTAATTTTATGTTATTTTCGGTACCCAATGTTCTCCACAGTAGTTTACAAACAAAATGTTTTTAATTTTGTCTCTCCCACTGCCGCTCTCTTTAAAGCTTTCGTTCTTAGTCCAACCCAAACACAACTATTATATACGTATGTGAAAAAGTATATGAATATATTTTTGTAAACAGAAAAGTGAATTGGTATTTGTTTTGTTGTCATTATAAGGGGTAATTTCTCTCTCTTTGCCACGCTCTCTCTCTCGCTCTCTCTCTCTCTCTCTCTGAATACAACTGTTTCTGTACTCTTTTTGTAAGCTTTTTTTCTTCCAATTGACAATATTTCCTCTAGTTAGTTCTCATCATCGGTAAAGATATAATCTTTTGCTCGTTTTCTTGAAAAATAAATCTATAATTTATTAAAATAAATATTCATAAATAAAACTTGACTAATTTCACAATTTCTGTACATTCGTCAATTTACTAAATTCGTCACATGGAAAAAGCTTTATAATCTGCAACTGCTAAAAATTTTCCGTTTCATCGGTAAAGTTTTCAGTTTGATAAGGAACGTGATCGTTCGAGAATAAAAACAACTGCTTAAAAACATGTCAACAAACAAGGAGAACTTCAATGCAGATGAATTGGAACCACCTGTATGGATGAATGATGAGTTCTTTGCCGAGATTCTGGCTCATCATGAGAAGGAACCTGATGTAAAAATTATTAATACCAAGACTTCGCCAGCCACAGCGAAGGGTGACCACTATGCAAGTATTATGTTTCGGGTACAAGTTGAGTACCTAACTCGAAGCGGGAAGTTCGCCAAGTCTCTGATAATCAAGACAATGCCCGTAGAGGAGGGTTTCAAAAAGGATTTCCTTGGCAATGCAATGTTCTTTCCCACCGAAATTGCCATGTTCACAGAAATTCTGCCAAAATTTGAGGCGATACTACGCAAAGCAGGCGACCAGACAAAGCTGTTTGCGAACTGCATTTACCACAGTTTGAAACCACGACAGGTTATGGTATTTGAAGACCTCGTGCCGCAGGGGTTCGAATTGATAAGAAAGAGACCGATAAGCTTGTCTGAAATAAATGCTGCCCTTGGAAAACTGGCCAAATGGCATGCAGTTAGTTTCAAGTTGTTGAAAGAGAACCCGGAAATGTTCGATAACTTGAAATACGATTGGACGACTGTTCCGAATTACTTGGAACAGGATTTCTTCAAAACTTGCCTGCCAGATTTCATTGAATAACTGGGCACGAAGGAGAGCTTAAGAAAATACCAGAAATATTTCGAACCTATTAAAAATGAAATTAACAAGCGCTGGGTAGAAATAATGCGAGAGTATCGGGATAATCGACAGATGGATGCGTACTATGTGCTTTGCCATGGCGATTTTCATTCGCGCAACATGATGTTCAAGGGCACCGATTGCATATTGCTGGACTTTCAGATCTCCTATGTGGGATCCATGACGAACGATCTGTATTACGCGATGTACATGTTTCTGGGGCCAGACGAAAGAAGAAATAACTATGACGAGATTATCTATCAGTACTTTGAGACCTTCAAGAATACCCTGCTAACTATTGGATATAAAGAGGAGATGCCTAATTTGGTAGAGTTTCGTAGACAGTTGTTTGAGAGAAGATATCATGGTAAGTTCAACCTTACCAATTTAAACTGATTTAACACATAACTTTTTGATCCTCAGAATTGTTGCTTCTGACGAATAATTTGCCTGGCTTCAACGCCATGCGTAAGGGACAGGATATAGACGAACTTTTGCAGGATCCTAAGATACGTAAACAAATGTATTATGACAGTGAATATCAGGAAGAATTGGAATTCCTACTTCCTCGTATGCTCCATCAGGGTTACTTTGAGCAAAATTAAAACTTTTTACTATTTGAAAAAGATAATCAATAAACAAACACGAAAGCTACAGTAAACTTTATCTGCGTGCAATAATAATACGGACGGACAGACAGATAGACGGACATGGGTATATCGACTCGGCTGTTGAAGCTGATTTACAAGATACGAGATATATACATTCTTGGGTCTGCTACGCCTTCTTGTGCCTCTTCTGCCTGTTACATAAATTTTCGGTTTACACAAAGTCATTATACCCTTCTATCTTACGGCTAACGGGTATAAAAATAGAGAGATATAATTTTTTAATTGGAGGTTGGGGGTTTACTCAGTAGAATCAATGTGTTAGGGGGTAATCAAAATGTAAGATAAGTTGTAGCATTTCACGAAGAAATAACCAGGGTATTTCGTTACCAGCGGATGGTCAATACTCTGCTGCACTGCACGCGATAAATCCGGTTAGGCTTCTTCTGAGAGATATGGGGGGTTACACTATAAAAGGGTGCTGCAAGTATATCCACGCTCAGCTAACAAAATATAAATTGAATTCGCGTGCTTGGGTAGATCTAGTTTTAAATGCAAAATGAGGGCGAAAAAAGGACAGCTAAAGTTAAAGGAAGTAAAGAAATATATAAGAGGAAGGGGAAAGGAAAATAAAAGCTAACTAAAACGACTCGGCTCGATCATTTTCAGCTTGCAGGTGTTGTTGCTCAGCTGTTTTTGTTTGCCCGCCCTACCATGACCATTTCGTCCGCTGTGTTTTAATATTTTCTAATGGTCCCTAAAATCGCGTCGACTAACTAATTCCCTACCCTGTTTCCACTAAGCATGATCCCAATAAATAACTCTAGCTGGATTTCATTTTAGCGTTTAACATTTATTTGCTATAGATATTAAGATTATGCCTAACAAATACATTTTTGAATTTAGAAATGATACAAGTGCGAGAATGAGGCTGTTGAAGGGCATATGTATATATATATAAACTATTATGTTGACGTAGCTAATAAGCTGTACAGTTCAATAAACTTGAACTCTCGATGATGGTTTAGTAAAGCTCAGTCATTGCCTTAGACAATGAAATAATGTCCGCTTATCTGAAATCGTAGTCTGTATTTCAACATGACACTCAAGCTCAGACACACGCCAAATTAATTATTTCATCATGACGCCATCGTTATTCAGCAAAAGCTTTAGAATTGAATTTTAACTATGACGAGCTTTGAAAGCCCCCGACGCAGTTAACAACTATAAATACAGAGAATTTAACAGCGTACTGTTAGTTGTCTTTTAAGATCACCGAGAGAACACGTTTAACATGGCGGCAAATACAGAGAACTTTAATGATGATGAGTTGGAAGCACCTGTTTGGATGAATGCTCAATTCTTTGCAGAAGTTTTAACAGAATATCTGAAAGATGCAAGTGTCAAAATAATCAGTTTTAAGATGTTTCCTGCTACATCTAAAGGGGATCATTATGCCAGTATCATGTTTCGAGCCGTCGTTGAGTACTCCACCCATAAGGGAAACTCTTCCAAGTCTCTTATCATCAAAACGATGCCTGAGGTGGAAGGGTTTAAAAAAGAATTCATTGGTGAATCGTATATATTTCCCACGGAGATTTCTATGTACACGGAAATCCTACCAAAGTTCGAGGCTATACTAAGGGCAGCTGGAGAAGAAGCTACATTATGCGCGAAAATGGTGTATCACAGTCTGAAGCCTCGACAAGTAGTGGTACTCGAAGACCTGGTACTTCAGGGCTACGAAGTTATTCGTAAAAGAGATGCCACCGTAGAGGAACTAAAAGCAACTCTTGGAAAACTGGCTAAGTGGCATGCGGTTAGCTTCAAGCTGTTAAAGGATGATCCGAAAGTATTTGAGCACTTGAAATACGATATGACAACGGTTCCAAACTTTCTGGAACAGGATGTCTTGACATCTGGCCTTCCAAACTTCATAGACATGTTGGGCAGTGTGGAAAGCTTGAAAAAATACCAGAAATACTTTGAGCCGATGAGAGATAATTTAATTCCGCGATTTGCAGATATAATTCGTGAATACCGTGAGAATCGTAAGGAAGACAGTTACTATGTCCTCTGCCATGGGGATTATCATCTGAAGAACATGATGTTCAAAGGCAACGACGTCATGCTGGTGGACTTTCAGATGTCTTATGTTGGATCTATCACAAATGATATTATTTACGCCACCTACATGCTGTTCAACCCCGAAGATCGTCGTGAAAGATACGATGAGCTTATCTACCACTATTTTAACAGTTTCAGTAAGACTCTGAAACTCATTGGCTATGGCGGAAAGCTTCCAAACTTGGTAGATTTTCGCAAACAGTTAATCGATAGGAGATATAACGGTGAGTAGAATACGTGTAGGTGCACTATCTGCAATGCATACAGAGTGCAATATACTCAAAGTGTTCCACTCTAAACAACTCTACTGATTATTATTATCTATTGTTTTGCTTCATAGAAATCTTTCTGATGACCACATTTTTGCCGGCATTCATCAGCATGCGCAATGGAGCTGATCCTGGAGAATTTATGGAGGATGCTAATGTACACCGTCAGTTGTATAATAATAAGGATTATCAAAAGGAATTAGAATATTTATTGGCTCATATGCTGCATCTTGGTTATTTTGATTAGAATTAACGGCAGTTAATATTTCCTTACTTAAAAATTAACAAAACTGTTAAAGAGTATAGTACATGTTTATAATTAAGTTGTACAAATAACCTGTTCATAATAGAAATAAGATTTCTTATAAATCTGTTTAAATGTATATCGGTTTCTATGTCTTTTTTATAGCTCAGCTCAATGTGAAATTGTTATCAGTTTGGAAGAGACTACATAATTGTTTAGAATACTTGTTGATCACCCCCTGTAACAAATACTTAACTGATTAGCTAACTTTGTTTGCGAACTGCATTTACCACAGTTTGAAACCACGACAGGTTATGGTATTTGAAGACTTGAAAGAGACCGATGAGCTTGTCTGAAATAAATGCTGCCCTTGGAAAACTGGCCAAGTGGCATGCAGTTAGTTTCAAGTTGTTGAAAGAGAACCCGGAAATGTTCGATAACTTGAAATACGATTGGACGACTGTTCCGAATTACTTGGAACAGGATTTCTTCAAAACTTGCCTGCCAGATTTCATTGAATCACTGGGCACGAAGGAGAGCTTAAGAAAATACCAGAAATATTTCGAACCTATTAAAAATGAAATTAACAAGCGCTGGGTAGAAATAATGCGAGAGTATCGGGATAATCGACAGATGGATGCGTACTATGTGCTTTGCCATGGCGATTTTCATTCGCGCAACATGATGTTCAAGGGCACCGATTGCATATTGCTGGACTTTCAGATCTCCTATGTGGGATCCATGACGAACGATCTGTATTACGCGATGTACATGTTTCTGGGGCCAGACGAAAGAAGAAATAACTATGACGAGATTATCTATCAGTACTTTGAGACCTTCAAGAATACCCTGCTAACTATTGGATATAAAGAGGAGATGCCTAATTTGGTAGAGTTTCGTAGACAGTTGTTTGAGAGAAGATATCATGGTAAGTTCAACCTTACCAATTTAAACTGATTTAACACATAACTTTTTGATCCTCAGAATTGTTGCTTCTGACGAATAATTTGCCTGGCTTCAACGCAATGCGTAACGGACAGGATATAGACGAACTTTTGCAGGATCCTAAGATACGTAAACAAATAATACGGACGGACAGACAGATAGACGGACATGGGTATATCGACTCGGCTGTTGAAGCTGATTTACAAGATACGAGATATATACATTCTTGGGTCTGCTACGCCTTCTTGTGCCTCTTCTGCCTGTTACATACATTTTCGGTTTACACAAAGTCATTATACCCTTCTATCCTACGGCTAACGGGTATAAAAATAGAGAGATATAATTTTTTAATTGGAGGTTGGGGGTTTACTCAGTAGAATCAATGTGTTAGGGGGTAATCAAAATGTAAGATAAGTTGTAGCATTTCACGAAGAAATAACCAGGGTATTTCGTTACCAGCGGATGGTCAATACTCTGCTGCACTGCACGCGATAAATCCGGTTAGGCTTCTTCTGAGAGATATGGGGGGTTACACTATAAAAGGGTGCTGCAAGTATATCCACGCTCAGCTAACAAAATATAAATTGAATTCGCGTGCTTGGGTAGATCTAGTTTTAAATGCAAAATGAGGGCGAAAAAAGGACAGCTAAAGTTAAAGGAAGTAAAGAAATATATAAGAGGAAGGGGAAAGGAAAATAAAAGCTAACTAAAACGACTCGGCTCGATCATTTTCAGCTTGCAGGTGTTGTTGCTCAGCTGTTTTTGTTTGCCCGCCCTACCATGACCATTTCGTCCGCTGTGTTTTAATATTTTCTAATGGTCCCTAAAATCGCGTCGACTAACTAATTCCCTACCCTGTTTCCACTAAGCATGATCCCAACAAATAACTCTAGTAGGATTTAATTTTAGCGTTTAACATTTATTTGCTATAGATATTAAGATTATGCCTAACAAATACATTTTTGAATTTAGAAATGATACAAGTGCGAGAATGAGGCTGTAGAAGGGCATATGTATATATATAATATATAAACTATTATGTTGACGTAGCTAATAAGCTGTACAGTTAAATAAACTTGAACTCTCGATGATGGTTTAGTAAAGCTCAGTCATTGCCTTAGACAATGAAATAATGTCGGCTTATCTGAAATCGTAGTCTGTATTTCAGCATGACACTCAAGCTCAGACATACGCCAAATATTTTGCGAGCTTCTTTATCAGAATCAGCTGGTATTTCTAATTATTTCTCTGTCATATAGTAATAACAAACATAAAGTAACAGCATCGTCATCGTCATCATGACGCCATCGTTATTCACCAAAAGCTTTAGAATTGAATTTTAACTATGACGAGCTTTGAAAGCCCCCGACGCAGTTAACAACTATAAATACAGAGAATTTAATAGCGTACTGTTAGTTGTCTTTTAAGATCACCGAGAGAACACGTTTAACATGGCGGCAAATACAGAGAACTTTAATGATGATGAGTTGGAAGCACCTGTTTGGATGAATGCTCAATTCTTTGCAGAAGTTTTAACAGAATATCTGAAAGATGCAAGTGTCAAAATAATCAGTTTTAAGATGTTTCCTGCTACATCTAAAGGGGATCATTATGCAAGTATCATGTTTCGAGCCGTCGTTGAGTACTCCACCCATAAGGGAAACTCTTCCAAGTCTCTTATCATCAAAACGATGCCTGAGGTGGAAGGGTTTAAAAAAGAATTCATTGGTGAATCGTATATATTTCCCACGGAGATTTCTATGTACACGGAAATCCTACCAAAGTTCGAGGCTATACTAAGGGCAGCTGGAGAAGAAGTTACATTATGCGCGAAAATGGTGTATCACAGTCTGAAGCCTCGACAAGTAGTGGTATTCGAAGACCTGGTACTTCAGGGCTACGAAGTTATTCGTAAAAGAGATGCCACCGTAGAGGAACTAAAAGCAACTCTTGGAAAACTGGCTAAGTGGCATGCGGTTAGCTTCAAGCTGTTAAAGGATGATCCGAAAGTATTTGAGCACTTGAAATACGATATCACAACGGTTCCAAACTTTCTGGAACAGGATGTCTTGACATCTGGCCTTCCAAACTTCATAGACATGTTGGGCAGTGTGGAAAGCTTGAAAAAATACCAGAAATACTTTGAGCCGATGAGAGATAATTTAATTCCGCGATTTGCAGATATAATTCGTGAATACCGTGAGAATCGTAAGGAAGACAGTTACTATGTCCTCTGCCATGGGGATTATCATCTGAAGAACATGATGTTCAAAGGAAACGACGTCATGCTGGTGGACTTTCAGATCTCTTATGTTGGATCTATCACAAATGATATTATTTACGCCACCTACATGCTGTTCAACCCCGAAGATCGTCATGAAAGATACGATGAGCTTATCTACCACTATTTTAACAGTTTCAGTAAGACTCTGAAACTCATTGGCTATGGCGGAAAGCTTCCAAACTTGGTAGATTTTCGCAAACAGTTAATCGATAGGAGATATAACGGTGAGTAGAATACGTGTAGGTGCACTATGTGCATTGCATACAGAGTGCAATATACTCAAAGTGTTCCACTCTAAACAACTCTACTGATTATTATTATCTATTGTTTTGCTTCATAGAAATCTTTCTGATGACCACATTTTTGCCGGCATTCATCAGCATGCGCAATGGAGCTGATCCTGGAGAGTTTATGGAGGATGCTAATGTACGCCGTCAGTTGTATAATAATAAGGATTATCAAAAGGAATTAGAATATTTATTGCCTCATATGCTGCATCTTGGGTATTTTGATTAGAATTAACGGCAGTTAATATTTCCTTACTTAAAAATTAACAAAACTGTTAAAGAGTATAGTACATTTTTATAATTAAGTTGTACAAATAACCTGTTCATAATAGAAATAAGATTTCTTATAAATCTATTCAAATATATATCGGTTTCTATGTCTTTTTTATAGCTCAGCTCAATGTGAAATTGTTATCAGTTTGGAAGAGACTACATAATTGTTTAGAATACTTGTTGATCACCCCCAGTAACAAATACTCAATTGATTAGCTAACTTTGTGTAGTAAAATACCTATCCTTATCTTTATTAAAAGTCACATCAATTTCTATTATCGCAAACACTCGGACAGATAGACAAGGGAAGCCAGTGAAATGGACTTGATTGCTAAATACCCTGTATTTTCATTTTAGAAATATAATGCCTTTATTTCTCTGTGACAGAATAATGGTTATGCATTTAAAGCGACAGATTATTATCAATGGAGACTAATAGACTTGATTTCTATACATATAGATAGGGTAGGTTACGGTTGGTTTATTAAAATGACACAGCTTATTTGATTCAGCTTCTGATGGTGAGCAAGTGATATATACTTTATACTTCACAGTCGTCCATTTGTCTGTTACCGGGATCTAATAAACCCTTCTTGATCATTTACAGTTTTATCTTGACAACACTAAGTTGTCGAGAAGCTTAATTAATATACTCGTTCCAAGGGTGTAATGAACATTACATTTGTATGGTATATCTCTACAGCGTTAGTTTGAGACAATCATTGATACTAAGTACGCAATTATTGAACTTGAAATGTTTTACACACCTTGTTTAGCTTATCGCATTTTAATTAAGTTGTTATCTTCAAATATCCCCATATTCTTTTTCCCCCAGAATAACGGGTTTGAAGAAGCAATCTTCTCAGCTACTCGCCAAAGCTTTGCGATAGTAATATTTCGACCTCAATTCAAGAATTTCACGTTTGAATGTAAGTGCATTATAAAAAGCATAGAATATTCTAGATACTAGCATATTGTATATAAACAGGGTTTTCAAAAACCAGCTTTCAGTAGTGATCGACACTCGCATCAAAGCAGTCGCCTAAAATGTCGTCAAAAGTAGAGAATTCGAATGAGTTGGATGCACCTGCTTGGATGAATGATGAATTCTTTACTAAAGTTTTAGTTGAGCATCTCAAGGATTCGAATCTTAAAGTTGTCAGTGTCAAAACGACTCCTGCATCAGCCAAAGGAGATAATTATGTGAGTGTCATGTTTCGGACTGTCGTTGAGTATTCAACACAAAAGGGAACGTTTTCTAAATCGCTTGTCATCAAAACAATCCCCGAGGTAGAAAATTATCAAAATGAAATGCTTCGCGATTCAAAAGTCTTTCCGACGGAGATTTCTATGTACACTGAAATCTTACCAAAGTTCGAGGCCATATTAAATGAAGCGGGAGATAAAACTTCTCTATGCGCGGAATGTATTTATCACAGCTTGGAGCCTAGAAAAGTAATAATCTTCGAAGACCTAGTACTAAAGGGCTACGAAGTGAAACGTGGAAGTGATGCTACTGTAGAGGAATTGAAAATAACTCTAGAAAAACTTGCCAAGTGGCACGCGGTAAGCTTTAAGCTACTAAAGGAAGAACCCAAAGCATTTGAACACTTGAAATACGATTTGACAAAGTTGCCGAATTTTACTACACAAGATTTCATGAAAACTTGCCTTCCAGACTTTATAGACTTGTTGGGTAGCGTGGAAGGCTTAAAAAGATACCAGAAATACTTTCAGCCCTTGAGAGAAAGGTTAATTCAGGGATGGGTCAATGTAATTCGAGAATACGAAGACAACCGTAAAAAAGACACTTATTATGTCTTATGTCACGGAGATTATCATCTGAAGAACATGATGTTCAAAGGCAAAGAGGTCATGCTGGTGGACTTTCAGTTATCCTATGTTGGATCTATGACAAATGATATTATTTACGCTATCTACATGCTGTTCAGTCCCGAAGATCGTCGTGAAAGATACGATGAACTTATCTACCATTACTTTGAGGCTTTTCTTAAGACTCTGTCCACTATTGGCTTTAAAGGAAAATCGCCAAACTATGTTGAGTTTCGTAGACAGTTATTCGATAGAAGAATTCACGGTAAGTTGAGTTGTCAAACAAATAATTTATATTTAAATACCAGGGGTGTTAGTTGAAATTTGCCGGTTTTTTCGATGAAGAAAACACTTAATTTTTAGAGGAATCTTAAAATTTTTTTATTCAAGGTATTGCCCATTGGTTTCTACACATTTCGCCCATCTCTCAGACAAATTATGGATACCATTCCAAAAAAAACTGTTTCTCTTTTGAGACAAACCATTCGACGAGCCATTTTTTGACTTCTTCAAAATTAGCGAAGCACTGCTCTGCAAGGGAGTGTCCCATCGATGAGAAAAGGTGATAGTCGGACGGGACGAAATCTAGAGAGTACAGCGGGTGCGATAATATTTCCCAATTAAGTGTTTTTAATGTGTCTTTCACCAGATTAGCATAGTAGTCATGTTGCAAGATAACTTTGCCATGTCTTTGTGCCCATTCCGTTTTTCGATCAACACATGATTCAAATTGATCATTTGTTGTCGGTAGTGATCCGTGTTCACCGTTTCAGCAGGTTTTAACAACATTTATTCTTTTGATGAAATATGAAAAACAACGGTTGCCACGAATGCGATTTACTTGGAACGAAACTCGACATATTCATTGAGGTAAACAAATATGACGCTCTTATTTTGGCGGAATGTGACTTGCGTATTTTTGTAGGTTAAAGTCAATAGAACAAAATTACATACATGCCAAATCATAGAAATTTATACATATTGCTAGACATCTACTAGTAAAACCTTCAACTTCTACTTCAACTAACACTCTTGGTAATTTCAATTTATATTCTAATATGATTCTTATGTTCTTAGAACTTTTTCTGCTTACAACATTCCTGCCTTGTTTTATGACCATGCGCAATGGAGAGGATCCTAACGAGTTTATGGACGACCGTAAAAAGCGCATTGAAGTTATAAGAAGAAAGGCGTACCAGGATGAGTTGAAGACTCTACTGCCGAGAATGCTTCATTTGGGCTTTTTCGAAGAAGAACTTTAAAATTAATTGGAAATTATACATGTGTATATGTATAGATAGCTATCTTAACTAAGTGCATCATTTTGAAGTCAAGCTCGGTAGCTTTTAAGCATCGGGTACCAATAAATGTATGTATATTAAAACAAAAACCCGCTTGCGCTCTTGTTCGCTAGCTAGCTGGAGTTATTGACCTTTTGTCGGTTTGCCTTGGCCGTTTACGTTAGCTTACTTAAAAGAGTCATTTTGTAAATACTCTAACATTGATATTGTCGTGAAACATGGCTTCAAATGAAACTGTGCTTATGTTTGAGAACAAAGTCGACACAGAACATTTTTGCCAAAGCGCAATGGAGAACATCACTGATATTATGGAGAATTCTAATAAACGCGTTGAACTATTAAGTACTATATAAAGGGGTACCAGAAAGAGTTGAACAATATATAGCCAAAACTGCTTCACTTGGGCTATAATAATAAATAAATGTATTACATAAGAATTACAACTCTTTATTCAATAAATATAACGCTGATACAGTTATCAAATGAATAATTACTTTGTCAACGTCAACACTTCAAACATTCGGGTAACAGTTATCAAAAGCTACGACCCACACGATGAGCAAGCAATGTCTTAGTTCAAAAAAGTGTTCTTATCTATGAAATAAAATTAGCAATTCCAAGTTTCAGCATGACAATCAAAATAGCAAATATAATCTACACTTCCGTAGCTTAACCATATGGTGATACAGAGATAACGCTTAACCATATGGTGATACAGAGTTAACGTGTACTGATACTTATATAAAATGAAAGTATAAAAATAATAATATATTGTTGTAGGTCAGAAAGTGGTATATGATATATGCATTAACAACAACATTATCCTTGTTAACGAAAGTTCCATCTCGAACTGTCCAAAACATTGTATGTATGTATATTATACTTGCCATGACATGGCAAGAATGCAGATATATAGATAGAATACAGATTATCTGAATGAGCCATAAAGATAGGATGTGATAAGAATATTTTCTTCTTAAAAGCGTTTCTATTTAAGTACTCTGCCGTTGAATCTCGAGAGAGAGTAGTCTTTTGAAACTGAACCAAGGATGCCACCAAATGTTGAGTCTTTTAATTCGGATGAGATGGAAGCGCCCACCTGGATGGACGCACAGTACTTCACGGAGGTCTTACGTCATTATGAACATGACCAGGATTTGGAAGTTATCGCATTGAAGCTGACGCCAGCCAGTAGCAAGGGAGATCATTATGCAAGCATCATGTTCAGGGCTTCTCTGCAATATAAAACGCAGAGGGGGAAGTCTAGCAAGTCCCTTATCATCAAGACAATGCCCGAAAAGGAAGGACATAAGAAGGATTTGCTCAGTCAATCACACATATTCGAGACTGAGATCAATATGTATTCGGAAATGCTGCCTAGGTTTGAGGAGACACTCCGCAAGGCTGGCGACGAAACGAAGTTATTTGTTCCCTGCATCTATCACAGCCTGAAGCCACGGCAAGTAATGATCTTTGAGGATCTGGTGCCGCAGGGTTACATTGTGAACCGTGATCGGGAACCAAACAGCGAGGAGATACGCAGTGCCTACTCCAAACTGGGCAAATGGCACGCCGTAAGTTACGCGCTAGCAAAGCAGCATCCTGCTTTGGTAGAAAATTACAAGTACAGTCTAATGGAACTGCCTGGAATCAATAAGGATCCTCTCATGTCAACCGGATTGGAGTTTTTCATAAAAATGCTAGATTCCGTACCTGATCTTATAGTGTATAAACCATACTTTGAACAAATGCGTCCTATCTACATGAGTCGTGTCATTGATTCCTTCAAGGAATATCGTGAGAATCCACTTGAGAATGCATATTACGTACTTTGCCATGGGGACTTTCATCTCAGGAATTTGATGTTTAAGTACAACAAAACAGGCGAACTGATTGAAGACTGTATGCTCCTGGACTTCCAAATGTGCAATGTGGGTGCAATGCCCCTAGACATTATTTACTCCATCTACAACATGATGTCGCCCCAGCAGAGACTACATCAACGAGACGAATTAATTTACTTTTACTTTTCCACGTTCCGCGACACTCTGAAGAAAATCAACTATAAAGGCAATTTGCCCTCTTTGGTAGAGTTCCGGCAGCAGTTCTATCGACACAGATATTTGGGTAAGCAATGAGCAAAAAGTTTATTTTCTTCGGATTACTCACTTTCAACCTCCAACAGAGTTCTTCTTATTGACAACATTTATGCCCCTTATGTGTGCACTGAAGACCGGAGAGTTCGAACTCGCGGAAATGATTGAGAAGAAAGATCTGAGAGCGACATTTTATCAAAAGGAGGATTACATAGATGAGGTCAGACACAGCCTGAAACGCTTTTTATATCTGGGGTATTTTGAAGATATTCAATAGCTTCATAGTATTGTATTACTGCATATGAACAGAATAAACTTGAATCAATTGTTAATTCCAAAATGCCTTTTATTTTTGGCGCCGCGCCAAACATACAAAATATGACCAGTGTGACCGTCAGTCGAATGTCGAATCAAATACGAAAATGACACATAAAAAATACCAACACTTAAAATGTACTGAATCAATGCAACAGCTGATAGCGCAACTATCGATAACAAATGCGGCACAATAATGCCGATTACGTACTAAAAAATCTTATCGCTATTCCGCGTGTAATATAAACAATGAAAGTTTGAAGCTCCATAAATATTGACAGATTTATAAAAACATGAAGCAGGAAAGGGATGAACTACTGTGTCGCGTTTGCGTTAATCAGGATGAGCTCATGGTTGACGTCTATGAGCATGTGGCGGAACAGCAAACAGATCTCTGCACGTTGTTGGAAAGTTGCGGTGGTATCAAAGTAAGTTGTAAACACTTTTTGTAAATAACAAAATGCTGTATTAAAAAGTGCTCGCAGGTGGACAAGTCAGATAATTTGCCGAAGTATCTGTGCCAAGAATGCACACAGGAGTTGCTGATCTCGGCCAAGTTCCGTACAAAGTGCGCTGCCTCTGATGAACTTCTCCGACAGAAATTTATTGCGAGTGACGAAGAAGATGCTGCGGCTGCATTGGCTTTAAGTGAATTGGCTGGCGAGGAAATTGTGCTGGATGATAATATTGTAGAGGAGGAAGAGGAGGACAAGATAATCGAGTACGATCCCACTGAACATGTTGAATTATATGAGGAATGTGAGACGCAGTTAGGGGAGCAGGAAGCGGTGCCCATTGCCAAAAAGACAATTGGCGTCATTCCGACAAATCTATCGAATTTCAATTGTGATGACTGCGGCGCAGTTTTCCAACAAGCAGTTACGCTGCAGCAGCATATTGCCAAATGCCACCCCGCTTCCGAAACGTACGACTGCGAACATTGTGGGCATCGCTACACACAGAGCATTAATCTCGATACGCACAGCTGTGCCGAGTCCGATGTGCTGGCAGCGGAAGTTCGGGCCAAGGCAGCGCGCTATCGTTGCATTCACTGCGGCAAGTGCCTTCAGTCGCACAGTAGTCTGGTTATCCATATGCGTGTACACAACGGTGAGCGTCCGTTTGCCTGTGACGCTTGCCCGAAAACCTTTAAGACAAACGGAGCACTAGTCACGCATCAGAAGCGACATCTCAAGCTGATGGAATTTAAATGTGAGCACTGTGGCAAAGATTTCGTGGAGTCAAGTAATCTGCGTCGTCACATTGCCGCCCTGCACAGCACGGAACGGCCACACACCTGCACCATTTGCCAGCGCAGCTTTTCGCGTGTCTATCTGCTGGAGCTGCACAAACGCACCCACACAGGCGAACGTCCCTATGCGTGTTCCCATTGCAGCAGCAGCTTTGCACAGCTGAGTGTGCTACGCTCCCATGAGCGCATCCATACGGGCGAGCGACGACATCGCTGCACACTATGCCAGAAAACCTTCAGTCGCCTGATCCAGCTGAAGAACCATGCAAGAAAACCCTGTCGGTCACTTGACTCGGGGTGTGTCTCACGTACAGCTATAGAGAAGTTTTCCTGAGGGCAGTACAGCGAAAGGTTGTTTGGGATCGTAGCTGTGGAAATCTTGCAATAACTATTGGCTAACAAAGAATCGTCCATTTCTCCCGACTCGACATCTACTTAGATGACAAGTATTATATGAGTTTCTCTTATTTAAATGTCTTTCTTATTAATCTTTTATCTCTCTTTTAGAGTGTGCCTTCCTTTCCACTCATTTGGATACAGTAGATTGTGTTATAGGAATCTGCTACCTTTATCGGTCATTTCTTCGATTTGACAGCCTAATAGAAGGTTCTACTTTTTAAGCACCCCTTAAGATTAAATATCAATAAAGAAAAAGAATCTTAAGATTGAATTTTAGTTGTTTTTTATTGCATGCACATAAATGTTTAGTTACGGTTGTTCTCCATTTGTAATAGGCCTACAAGTTACAACAGATTATGTAATTACATAAATGCTCGTTATGCGTCTACATCAATAAGTTACTCTTGTATAATTGTATAATAATTATTTAAACTTCATATACATATATATACCATATATATGAGAAATGACATACATAACATGCATAAGTTTTTAGCTTTAGGGCACAAAATTCATATTTGATTTCAAAGTTTGTATTTGTACATTAATATATATTGTTTTTATACTTTATTTGTTGTATTTGTAATTTGATTCTCATGCATTATCTGTATCTTTAGTTATCATATATACTAAATATGTATATGTATTTGCATATGTTTGCGTAACTCAAAGCTTGTGACTTATAGATATTTATTTACTTTATCTAACATTCTTATTCGTAGTAAGTTACGAGTAATTATTTCTCGATTAGTTTTTGTTTTTCTTCTATAAGTGCTGGCAAATTTCAATCCAATTATGGCGCAAGTTTCTTTGGGATTCGATTCGGGGTGCGAAGAGCTTTCCATCTCGTTTATGGCATATTCGGTCTGGTTTCGTTATCGTTTATCGGGCTCGTTGTCGGGGAGATCGGGGGCACTTAGAGTCTACAGAAACGTCGCCTCTGCCAAGAATGGAAGCAATCAGAAACTTTTATTACCATTCGCAAGTCTTGTGTGTAGGGGGAGGGAGAACTCAGTCATGTCAGTAGGTGGGTGGGTGAGCAGAATGTTGCAAGTGAGACAGGTGGCAGGTGAGAAACATGTGTGCCCTGCTCTGTTGTCTCTCTTCACATGGTATCAGGTGCATTTATCCGTTACACCGCTGCGCTGTGCTCGGACCGGCGAAAATACTTACGCGCTTGCACATTGAGATCGTCGAGCAGGAGTTCGTTGGAGGACCTGGAACGCTTGGGAAAGATCAAGGCATTGCGCAGCGGTGTAACGTGTGCCACATTCGAGGGACGTGGCTTTGGAGGCGGTGCCGGTGGTGCTCGCTTCTGTTTGTGCGACACGCGCCGCAGTTGCCGCACAAACGATTGACTGAGTGTGGAGCCGCGATTGAAGTCGGGCTCTGCATTGAGTTGCGGCTCGCCTGCGTACTTATGCAGTGGCGTTGGAGTCGCCACCACCGATGGCTGCAGCTGGTGGTCCGAGCTGGTGCGCTTGCTGCCGCCACTCGCGGGCTTAAGCCGCTCAAAGAGGTTGGCCAGCGTGCTAGAGCGCTCTTGGAGCGGCGGTGCTGGCGCTGGATACTTCTGCAGCGGATGACTGTGCTTGGGCGTGCGGCCAGCTGCTGCTGTGGTGGGCGTGGTCGATGCAGTCTGCGCGCGGCTGGCAAAGACATCGTCATCCAGTTCGCTCAGGCTGACCAGCATGTGCTCGTCGTCGAACAGGTCATCAGTGTTGGTGATGGTGTTGGTGTAGCTGCGACTTGTGTCCAGCTGCTGCATTCCTGCTGCTGCTGCTGCCTCCTCATCCTCCCCGTCGTCGTCGTAACGGGAAAATATCTCATCAAAGGCGGCATTTACAATGTACGTTTCATCCTGCAGCTCCTCCTCGCTGGACACTACTGGACGAGGCTGCACCAGGGTGCCGAACAGATTCTTGCGATAGTCCTCGTACGGCAGCTGCTCCGTGGAGCGTGCAGGCCGTGGGCAGGTGCGTGGGCGTGGCAGGCTGGCCAATTGGCTGGCCAGGCTCTGTGTGCTGCAGCTGTTCGCCAACTGGCGGCCCAGCGAGTGTGCTGTGGGTGTTGCGGGTGCAGCCGGTGCGGTTAGTATGCCAGTGGGATGTGCCTTTGTCTGTGCCAGTGCCTGTGCCTGCAGCTTCAGCCGCTGGCGCTGCATCTGCTGCAGTCGCTGGTGCAATTCCTGCGACCTGCGCTTCACCTGGCTGTACTTGCTTTGGCTGTTGCCGTTGTTGCTGTTGCTCTGGCTGGGGGGCGTGCGCAGCTCATACTTACTCTGCTGACGGTCCCGTTCCTGTTCGGCCTCGGCCAGGCGACGCTGCAGCGCCAGTGTCTCGAATGTGTGCACCACACTGCCCACGTGAGTGCTGATCTCCGGTATCCCTAGGTCGCCGCTGAACATGTCGCGCTGGTGTCGCTGCTGCGTGGACAGCAACTCGCCGCCGCCAACGCCCACGCCCACGCCGACGCCACATGGTGCATGGCCATGGCCAAGGGCGTGGCAGTGGCGCAGGGGCGGCAAGGGGGCATCGCCGCAGGGGAATGGCTCAATGAACTCGGCCGAGTCCTGATGCCAGAGCAGATTGCCAAGCTCATCATGGGCGCTGGCGCTGGCAAGTGTGGACGACTGTTTTGTATGTGTTGGAGGTTGGGAATGTTGTTGTTGTAGTTGTTGTTGTTTGTTGTATGCAGTGTTGTTGTTGTTGTTGATGTTGTGTACGAGTTGTTGGCAGTTATATCAAGCAAATCGTTAATGAAATAAACAAATAAAATCAGATTAGCTTGGGTCGTATCCGAAAAGTAATGCGACTGTTTGGTGAGCTGGTTGGGGGGCTATGGGCGCGAGAGGGGTCAGGTATGAATATACTTAGTGCTAGACATAGACATAGATACATAGCTTAGATACGTGACTCGACACCTTATATGCTATATACACATCGAACAATCCAAGAATTTATCATATGTATATATGGGCAATAATAATATTAATCGCTTCAATGATGGCTGACTTCTTATTATTATATGTATTATATTATATAGTAGACTAACTAATCATAATGCAGATCGGTCTATTTCTTCAAGTTTCTTCAAGTTTCTCTTGGATTTTTAGTTGAATTCGCAATTCCTTTTCTGTTTTTACTGTTAATAAACACCACAAACAGCAGAGCAGCGTTGTTTAATATGTGTATGCTTGTTTCTGTCTGCGTATGTGGGTCTTGCGTGTTTAATGCGTGTGTATTGCGTGTGTTTTCCCATGTTATTTCGCAAGATGCGCAATTGTCTGGCGCTGGAAAGTATGCTACGGTTTTTGGCTACACTTCGTACAAGGCAAATAAATCAAATGAAAATTAAATTGAAGCTGCGTGTTCTTATTCGTGTGTGTGTATTGGTGTGTAAGTGTGCGTGTTTGTGTGTGGTGGCTGTGCATTGACACATTGTGTTGTTGTAGCTGTGCAAGCAACAACAGAAAAACAGCTGATACGACAAGTGCGTGAATCTCTGTGTGTGTGTGTGTGTGTTTGTGTGTGTGAACATGCGGTTATATGTGTGTTGCTGTTGTTTGCGTGCTTCAATAATAGTTATTATCATAAGGCAAACTATCGCTGGAGCTGGAGTAATGTTGCTGTTGCTGCTGCTGCTTTTGCAGCTGCGGTTGCTGCGGCAACACTTGATTGTTGCCGATGCGCTTATTGGGCTGCTGCTGCAGCTTATTGTTGCCGCCGCCACTGCTGCTGCTGCTGCTGCACTTTTGCTGCTGCTGCTGCTTGTGCATGGCCTTAAAGTCATCCTGTGACTTGCTGCTGTTTTTTGAGCTGTGCTTGCTCTTGTGTCCCTTGCCGTGTTTCGTGTGCTTGAGACTGTGATGTTGGTGCTGTTGTTGGTGTTGGTGGTGTGTCTGATGGCCATTGCCGTGTTGCTGCTGTTGCTGCTGCTGCTGTTGATAGTGGTGCTCAATGTGTGCTATGTTGCTGCTGCTGTGGTAATGAGGATGCTGGTGGTGCTGCTGCTGCTGCTGTTGGTGCTGCTGCTGTCCGTGTTGCTGCGAGGTGTCGCTGGCAGTGCCGCTGCTGCCGCCATAGCTATAGATCTGTGACTTTGAGAGGCTGCGATGCGGATGTGCTGCATGCAAATTGGCCACGCTATAGTGATCGTGGTGGTCCAGACTGTCGAAGGTCTGCAGATAATGCGGATTGATCTGTGTGCAGTAATCGCCGCCCAGGTCTGCTGCTTGCTTGCGATCGAGCGTGTTGTTGAAGTGTTGCAGATGTGTCATGTTGTAGCTCAGGTGTTGGTAATGCGAGTCGGCGTTGTGTTGCTGCTGCTGTTGCTGCTGTTGTTGCTTTGCTCCGTTTTTCATGGGCAACGGCGGCGGTTGCTGCTGTGCAATTGGCGATCGTCTGTTTGTGTTGCCATTGGACTTGAAACTGTTGCTGCCGCTGTGCAGCGTAAGACTGTTGCTGCCGCTGTGGCTGCTGTTGTTGCTGTGACTGTTGCTGTTGTCGTTTGTCTTCGTCTTGATTGCAATGAATGTGTTGGGCAGCGGCGGCAGCGGTGGGGTTCCTGTTGGAGTTGTTATGGTGGTTGCCGATGACGAGCAAGTTGTTGCTGTGTTTGTTGTTGTTGCTGTGTTGTTGTTGGTGGTGGTGTTGTTGTTGGTTGTAGTGCTGTTGTTGGGGGTGGTGCTGCCCACGTTAAGTTCCCGCTACGCGATGTGATGCCCGCCAAATGTGCGCAGCACTGGCACGCTCTGATTGTGGTTGTTGTGGTGATTGTAGTTGTTGTTGTTGTTGGTAGTGGTGGTGGTGGTAAACACATTTAACAATTGGTGTGGTGTGTTGTTGGTGTGGTGGGTTGTTTGTGGATTTGGTGCGTTGGTTTGTTTGTTGTGTGTGCATGTGTTGATTTTCGGTGGTTGTTGTTATTGTTGTTATTAGGCGCATATAGTTGTTGTTGTGGTGGTGGTGGTAGTGGTTGTTGTTGTCGTTTGGTTGTTATCGGAAAATGAAATTTCAGAGCGTAAAAGAGACGAAAAAAGGAAAAGAGTAGATACTTATCATATAAGTCGTGTATGAGATATATAATTATTGATTGCTTATTTGTATCTGCTGGCTGTGTGTGTGTGTTCCAGTGTGTGTGTGTGTGTGTGTGTGTGTTCCAGCGTGTGTGGGTGTGTGTATAAGTTTCTTCTGCTGTTTTAGTGGTGCGTCAGTAGTTGTTGTTGTTGGAGGAGGACGAGTCTTGGCATGTCTCTGGGCGTGTCGTATCAGATAGATATTTGTACATATACGCTATATATATGTTGGCTATATAGTTCGATTAATCGATAACAAGTGCAAAACTTGCATAAAGTATGGAGAAGTGCAAAGAAAGAATATTTAATAATTTTACAACACTGTGAAACGAGTCAGTTGCAGGTGCATTTCAACTTATGCAATTAATTAGTTTCTTTATTCATTTATAAACATTATAAAAGTAAGAAATGAATAAGAAAAAGCATAAAGAATAAATAAATTCAATGAGCAGAAGTATTGGAATATTTTAAATAAAGATCGAATATGTTTTATGAGCTGAAGTAATGCAATTATTCAAATTATTCAAATAAAGTAATTAGAAAATAATTCATTTGTTTTTTAGTATTTACAGGCACTTATGCATTAAATAAATGTACAAAAAATACATAGAAATTTTATAAATTTTATATATATATATATAAACAGTGCAGCAAGCTTGATTTGTGGACTGCAAGTACGACAGAGATAAGATAAATTCGAAGCGAGAGGCCAAGGCTAAAATTTCATGCATCGACGCCGCTGCTGCTACTGTGGCAGACGTGGCAGCATCAAGTGGCGTGTAAAACTTGCTTAATTCGGCAATGAGCCAGTGAGAGAGAGAGGAAGAGAGAGGGAGAGAGGGGCAGGAGGGATATGGAGGGAGGAAAAGAATGAGTTGCAGCCAGCACGTTGCAAATTAAGCAGATCCCGCTGCAAACGTGCAATGCGCAGACAGAGGCAAGCACGACTAACAGTTGCCCAGCAACTGTAAAATACACACACACATATATTATATATAGATATATAAAGAGAATATTCACACTGAGACTTGATATTCCTTATGCAGCGTGCTGTGACATTTACAGTACAAAAAGATGACATGCAAATAGCAACGAGCAGGAGAAAATAAACGAGTGCAGGCACAGCTCGTTAAGGAGTGAGGGGAAGTTCTTTATAGTATACAAATTTACTAGGGGAATACACATATATAAATATAAATACATAAAGTACGAGTACAATATATATAAATATACATATTCTATGCCAAAAGAAAAACACCTTTTGTTTTGGGGAAAGAGGAAACAGTGCAACATTTAATTACTGACAATACAAAGCCAGCTCTAGCTACCCATCCCTTGTCACTGCATTTACAGGGTACTACGCATGCAGACAGAAAAAAGAACTAGTGCAGCACGATGGAACGAAGAAAGCTAATTAGCCGGGACAATTTGGAAAAAGTGAGCATAAGTTTTAATAAGAAAGCGGGCTGTGGGGCAGGCTAATGCGCCGCAAAACGAAGTGGGCGCGACTGCAGAAGTTGCCACTTTAAAGTTTTTCGGCGACGCTTTGGCGGGCGTGTCTCTAGCAAGGCCATAGCAAGGGGGGAAGGGGAAGGTAACTGAGTGTGTTTGCTACTCTGGTTCGGTAAATTTAACATTTAAATTTAAAAAGTTTTCCACGGCCTTTGTGGCAGGCACTTTGTCTTTGCAACTGCAACTGTCACAGTCAATGGCAGACAGAGCCAGAGAGAGAGAGAGAGAGAGAGAGGGAGGAAGAAGAAGAGGGCAAGACATGTGTGTGAGGTACAAGAAAGTTTCATTCGTTCACTCAATGCACACTCGGCGAGCACTCCACATGCGGCACTTGGGGCAACAACTTCTGTGGCATAAAAAGTTGACAAGCGCTGACATAATTTTACACGCAATGACAAGTTGAAGCAGCCGCGGGGGCAACATGTGCCGTCTTCAAGAAACATGCTGCACTTGCCTTTCAGTCAGCGCGTAAGTAAGTGCCACGCCCCCTCCTCCGACCACTCCACCCGCCGCCCCATGGCAAAGTGCTGCATTTTCTGCATCATTTAGCAACATGCGCACTTGCATTGGATGCGAACTTAATAGACTTGCCACGTAATTGCGGCATGGCTCGCTGCTAATGATGGATTGCCAATGTGGCAAGAAGTGCTGCAACAACAGCAGCAACGTCAAATGGCGGCGACAATTTGGCAGCAGCCGCATAAGATGCAAGATGTGGCAAGGTGTGGCTGCTGCAAATATCGTTAGGTTATCAATGCGGGCGGCGGGAGGATGTGGCAAGTGGCGTTGGCAACATCATCAACAGCCGGAAGTCAGTGTCGCTTAACGTGCCACGCGGCATGCAGCAAGAGCAAGCGGCAAGCAGCTCAGCGTTACGGAAGTTCAACTCGGTGCCACAAAAATTTGAAAACTTTGTAAACAAAACTTTGCGCTGTGCACTTTGCTGCCGGCGCGAGGCAAGACGAGGCGGGGCAGGGCAGAGCAGAGCAGGGGAGGGGGGGGTTGAGACAAGACTGTGCAGGACCTTTGGCAATAGCAAAAAAGAATACAGAAGACGAATACGCCAGCTACAGTGTGCACCCAAGCTAAGGCAATCGCTCAAGGGGATTTGGCATTGCTTTCAAGTTGGATTTTGTTGAGGCAGCCAGCGAATTTCCGCACAGAGTCGCCTCTGCTGTGCTTCACTGTACTTACAGCAAGCGATGCTCATCCTGTTAGCTGCTGCTGCACGAAGTTTGCCACACGGCAAATGGTTGTTGTTGCTGCTGCTGTTGCTGCTGCTGCTGCTGCTTGCGCTAAACTTGCCTCTTCAGTGGCTCAGCCGTTGCAGGGGGGGGGGTCGGGGGCAGCAGGGAGACTCGGATTGGACAGAGAACAACAACAATGCTTTCGTCAATTGTCCAGCGGATGTTTGCCTCAGCAGTCGTCATCCTTGCTGCCACCGTGCTCGTTGTCCTGCTCGTGTCCTGGCAGAACTTCCGGCGTGCTCGTCGACTTCCGTTTGCCGTGCTCATGCGCTGATCAAAGTTAACTGCACTTCACACAAAATGGCTGCCACAGCAGCAGCAGCAGCAGCTAAAGAAAACTGCTGCTTGGTAAATATTACCACCAAGCTGCGCTTCCTCCACTCCCCCATTCCACACTCCTTGCAGCGCAAAAGCAGCCAAAAGGCGCATTTTGCATTTCATTTGAAGAAACTGCTGCAAGTTTAACCCTTCTCTGCCACCCCCTGGCCCCCGTCGCTGTGTACAATTGTAATAACTATCTCAGCGAGTGTTTGAAATGCGTTTACCGAAAACTTTTACAGCTGCCACAGCAAGAATGTTTATACTTTTGCATTTTTGTGTGTGCGACTTCTGGCGCATAAAATACTAAGCGAGGAGGGGGAGGGGATGCAGGGGGTGTGGCGTGAAGGCCTGTAGCTAGCACGTACTTGAGTTAGTTGTAAATAAAATGTAAATTGTTGTATTTTTGTGCGCAAAAGAGTTTTGCAAGAATATTTACTTGCGCGCACAAAAGTATGCAACAATAATTTACCTGCGCCCGGGCAGCGCCAGCATTGCGCATACGCCCTGCTGCACATGGTGCACTTGTCGATCTGGCATTGCACTTGCTTGTAAATGGATATGAAATTCTCATTTGAAGACTATTTAACTGTTCCCATTATGGGATTATTTAACTGTTCCCACTATAGGAAATTCGCTTTGGCAGAGCTCGCTAAGGTGATCTATGCCATTGAATACTGCTCAGTGATTGGCAACTGTTACGAATATCGAGGGAATTTTAATTAAATGACGACATCCCAATTGCCACACCTCTTCCCCCACTGCATCTTCCACTCCCCCATAGGCAGTTTGGCATACGCAATTAACGTGTAACAAGCGATTGTGTGTGTGTGTTTGTTTGTTTGTGTGTGTGTGTGGCATTAAAATGCGCTGGCCCGCAGCATGCAGCACACAGAACGGAGCACGCAGCACGCCAGCAGCAATTGGCAGAAAGCAAATCACAATAAATTACGAAAGCCAAAGCCAATACGAAAGCCTTTTGGCTTGTGGCCTGCAGGCGGCAAGTCGCGCGTGAGCGATGCTTCTGTCTGTAAGTGTGTGTGTGTGTATCTAGTGGTAAATCTCATGTAATAGAGCAAGGTATGTAAGGGGGAGCAAGAGAGGGAGGGGGGGGCTAGTATCATGCGCTCGTGCTTAAATTAAATGATTAACAAGGTTATTTACTGCACGCGCTGTAAGCCAAATGTGCTGGCCACCTGCCGCATAGCCTGATAGCCATGTTGACAGTGGTAGGGGGCGGGGGAGGGAGTGGCAGGTGTGGTCGCTACAGGAGGTGTGGTAGCCCGCAGCACACACCTGCGTACGTTTTTTCTGCTTTTTCATACTTGTGTGGCACAAATAACGCGGTCAAAGCGGTGCCACAACTAGCGCCAGCGCTGTCAGTTCAAGGACAACCGGAAACGGATGCGGAAGTACAGTTTGCGGCCGTGTTGTTGTTGTTGCTATTTGCTGCTATCGGGGCAGCGGCTTTCAGCACGTAAATTGCCGTGTCCCGAGCAACGGTCAATTGCTTTGCTCAAACAGACGACGACGCGGCGTTGCTTGTTTTGTTTGCTGATTGCGCAAATATTTGTGCAGGCATTAAACGGAGAATTGATGGCCCGCCAAAGGGGCGGAGGCGGGGTTGGGGCACTGCCAGTCTGCCATCCCCGGCCACAGTATAAATTTAAATATTAACGCCAACTTAACGGCAATGAGTTGCGCGGTTTTTTGTTTCAACCTTCGCCGACTTCTTGACCGAAGCGACGCTGCGCTGCGTTTGCCTTAACAGGCCTAACAGCCTCGTTTCATTTTATTGCACGCACGGCCGAAGGATCAGCACAAGCTACCAACTTCCAGTGATTGTGTGTAGTCATTACCCACACACACACACACACACACACACACACACACAAAGAGAGAGGGAGAGAGGAAGAGAGGCACAGCGCAAAAGGTACCAAAATTGTGATTATGAACACAAATTTACGCTTAAATTGCGCCGCATTAGTCGGGGCGGTTTTTTATTAAAAAGCGCAAACTCATTAAATTTTATTACAAGTTGAATTTTTCAATAAGGCAAAGCCGCAAAAGTGGCCAGTTTAAAGGCCAATTAGCTGGGACTGGTACACCCGAATGGAAGTCATTTCCCTGACGCAAGGGATACCGACTGCAATGAGGGGGAACTTGCGCCTAAGACGATTATTTATTGGGATATTTGAGTTGATGACTGCAAAACGGAACTGGAGTTTCATTGCCAAGGTTCCGTCTTATTTCTACAGTTATACAGAAAAGTAAACGCACACAAACCTAACTAACTCAGCTAACTCTCGAAACAAGATGAAATCTTAAACGATTCTCAATTGGTTTGGCTTCTTCCACTTAATCGCGAAATAACTGTTAGTTACCTGCACGCAGAACTAGTTTCGCATTCTCCCCACCCCCTGTGCCACCTTGTTCCAAAAGTCTGCAATAAAATGCAAATTTGTGTTGTGCTCAGCTCGAGTAGATTAAAAAATAAAAGACACCTGCAGTCGCTGCACAAATATGCGAAAATAAATTACATTTACGGTGTCTTCTGCTGAAAACTTTAGCAAGTGAGTACACACACACATACACACACACACTAGCATGTAGTACACACTCATACACACGCGCACACACACTCAAGTACACACTCACACTAGCAGCAGGGCACATACTTAAGCCCCTTCCTCATGAAGCATGCCATTTATGACATCCGTGCACCGAAAAGAAACAGACGAAAAGTCTGAAGGGCTGAGAGGCAAATTAAGGTTGTGGGAGTGCTGGACTACTAGCTACCCTGTAGAGTGTAGCTACCCCAGGGATTGACAGTTGTATATAATTAGAGGTGAGAGAGTGCTGGACTGCTAGCTACCCTATAGAGTGCAGCTACTTCAGGTAATTATCGTGGTTTAATAATAATTTGGAAACTTCTTTTGATGATCTTTTCAGTTGAAGGCTTAAGGCAATTTGAAGCTTAAATTTCTTTGCTAGCTACCCCATCTGTATATTTTGCAGAGTATGCACTGGCAAAGAAGCTGGCGGTAGAAGAAAGGCAGCGCATACTATAAAAACCATATTAAATGCCTCTCTCTTTCCATTTTCCCTCATTGTTTTCGGCTTCTTTGCAAACGTCTGGGGAAGGGAAGGGGGGGCGGCGACTTAAGCTGCGTCTACGCTGCTACGACTACGGCTACTGGGGACTACGGCTTGCGTTTGTCATCTTTTAATGGCGCAATTAGAGCACACAAAATGCGTTTGCTGAAAGCTGAGCTGCCTCTGCTGTTGTTGTTGCCTCTGCTGCTGTTGTTGCCTCTGCTGCTGTTGTTGCCGGTATCATAAAGGATTTTTAATAATAGCGCCAAATTACAATAGGCAGTCGCTCGCACACACACACTTGTGAACACACGCATACAGTGGCACATGTGTGCGTATGTGTGTGCGCAGTCACAAATTGCGTATACGCCGTGGCACTTTGAAACAAAAGCCACGACAATGCGAAGTTGTGTGTGGCAAAAGGATTTCGGTTGGCTGCAGTGGATAGTGCCAGCATATCCGCCCATGCCCACGCCCCCATTCCACGCCCACAGCCGCTGGTTGGCAGTGTCTTTGGCTTTGCCAGTGCTTCGTCGCTTCTATTCCAACTTGTTGTTTGTTTTCAGCTTGTTTGTTGTAATTTGATGCGCCATTGTTTGCCGCATGCGTTTTTCATTGTCTCCGACGACACTTTCAGCTGAGTGTCAGCTGAGATTTCGGTTGTGCCCCTCCCCCTGCCCCTGTCCCTGTCCCTGTCCCTGTCCCTGCCACACTCTTCCTCCTTCGCATCTTCTTCTGGCCTTAGTTATTGCTGTGCAATCTTGCTGTAATTTATGCGCTTATTGTTTCTTCATTTCGCCAACGAAGTAAACAGTGAGCGGCAGAGGGCGTGGGGGCTGCGGACAGAGCTGTCATTAGTTAGGTCCTGCCACAAGCGGCAGCTGCATGAATTTATGTGCCCCAACTTGCAGCGGACAGAAGAAAAACTTTCTCGGCCCCCGACTCGGCCCTAATTTAGTTTAAATAGCCAGCGGGTACTGTAAAGTAAATGTCCGTCGAGTAAATGGCGAGAAAATTAAAGAAAATCGCAATGTGAAAATGATTAAAGGCAAAGCGGGAAAGGCATTGAGAGTCCTCGAGTCGCCAGCTCAATGAACCCGTTGCGGAAATGCGAATGCAATAAATTATGGCAATGCCGAATGAGGCGACACACGACCAGGCAGACCAGTGCACCAAGGGGGAAGGGGGAGGGAGGGCAGTGGAAAACATAAATCCTTGCGAAAATTTATGGTGCGTTGAACTTAAAATGAAATACAATAAAATGTTGTATATGCAGCCGCAATGCACCGAAGATGCCACAATCCCCATACGAAGAGGGAAAGAGGGAGAAAGTGAAAAGAAGAGGGGGTTAAGGGGGTGCGCAAAAACAAAGGACACACACGAGTAACAATAATAAAATTTATTAACGTTGAACAATTTTGCATTTCCTGCCCAAAGGGCCAAGCACAAATGATGTAAGAAAGGATCCCCCGTGGAAGAAGAAGAAGATGTTGTAAAATGTACTGTTATAGTACTTTATATTGCGCACATAAGAATCCATAATTCTATATATGTGAAATGGGGCATTTTAAATGGCGCTGAAAGGTGCACGAAGTGAATCGGACGGGCACAGAAATAATGAGACGCATCGGAATTACATTGTTTAATGGGCAAGAGAGACAGAGAGAAAGGGGGAGAGAGAGAATGCAAGAATCTTATTGAGAACAGGCAGCACAAGAAATATACAAAAATAATGCGTCATATATTTAAACAATATACTTACTTTGGCTGCTGAAAGACCCTGAATGGGCGAAGAAGTTAATAATACATCAAGCAAGTGAAGTTCGATAGTTCGAGTAGCAGAAACTTGATCTATCCGACTCCAGTCTCTAGGGAGATGTTCACAGAACAATTTACAAGTAATTTCCACATGCTACAGGAACCATAGTATGCGACAAGTGCTCAGACATTCAGATATATATATACTACACAGTGCTGGGAACATTTACGATCAGTGCAAACACATTACGGACATTTGCTTGGTGCATAGTGCGAAGGGGTTCGTAGAGGGCTGCGTTGCAAGAGGGTGAGGGTGGTTTGGGGGCAGGTGCATGTGCAGTTCCATTGGCATTTGTGAAAAACATAATTAAACTAGAAACTCATAATTAGTGCACTTAAAACTAAGGCCAAAATTAACGATGGTCCGCGAGAACGAGTCGAGCACAAAATGAATTATAAATTTTAATATGTGCGACTGCTGTGCGAGGTGCTGCAGGTGAAATGCTTAATTAAATTTGCTATTTTGCACACTTTTTTTTTGGCTATTTAAAAACTTAAATTGTATTATAAAAAGTTGGCGTATTGCGGGCGCTAGTTTCGCAAAAAAACTCAACTGAAAATGGCGAAAAAAATGAAGGGCAAACTTCGTAGTATGCAAATTACTTTGGGGGTGCACATTAGAAACGCTAAGGGTGTTAAATTTCACGGGTTGTTGTGTTGTTGTGTCTACGATGCGAGTCTGTGTGTGTGTGGGTTTGTCTGTTGGCTGTTATTGTAGGCTCTGTGTGTGGCATGTGTGGAGTGAGTTTTTGCAGTCACTGTGGGAGCGTATTAATTCATTAACAAACTTAAATGGAACGTGAAATTATTAATTGCGGGCTTAATTAATTTATAATGAGTTTTGTGTGCCAGCTGTGGCAGATCGTCGCATTAAGCATACGCCATGTGGTGCGAATGATCGTGACAAACGTGCTTAATGAGTGTATAGGTGTATGGTGCGCTCTAAGTTAGTATGTGTGTGTGGGTGTAAAAGAGAGAAAGATATAGAAAGAGACTGTGTGTGACGAGTGTAACTTGTGTGTGTTTGTAGCGGGGAAGGGTGTTTGCAAGTGTGTGTGTGTATATCATCTGTGTGTGTGTTTAATGTGCGTGTATGTGTATATAATGTGTGTGTGTGTGTCTGTATGTGTAAAGAGTTCTCTTTTCGGTTTCTTTGTGGGATCTCACTTAGCGCTTCGCTTCAATTATCACAGAACATTCAGTTAAAAATTACAATATGCATTGGATGATGCGTACACTAGATGACTAAGTCGTATAAATATATATTGGTTCGTATAGGTATAAAGGCAATATATATGTAGTATATATATATAGTGTGGTATACAAGTATAAGTATCAAAACGATTCACGTATTTCGATCAAAGTAAATATATCAAAGTAAATCCAAAAAACGTTCGCATGTAATTGCAATGGTATTGGTAATGGTTGGTTGATAATATTAATGTTATAGATAGTATATAGTATGTATATATAATCGTATATACTCCGGTTGCACCACAAAAACAAATCATGATCATATCAGGTTAGCTCAAATCAGCTCGCACAAGTACAAGTACATTAGGTAGTTATGCTTATAAGATGTAAATGTTTCTTTGGTTTCGGTATTGGTAATGGTTCTTGTGTTGGTTTTGGTTTGGTTTGGTTTCTGTATTATCAAACTTGATGCGCAAATCACGATCATCAGCAGAACGAACGAACGAACGAAGAAACGAACGAAGGAACGAAGGAACGAGCGCAGGAACGCACGAAGGAACAGAGAGGGAACTGCAGCCACTTCCGGCGTTCCTAGCGCAGTGTATTGTATATATCTATATACATATATGGGATATATATGTATACACATATATATATCGTATATTGTGGGTATATATTTAGATGTAAATGTCAATTCAATGTACATATCAAAGAAAAATTCAATCAATTCAGTTCATTCGCTTATTATTACATCATCAAAGTTCATCAAAAGTAAGAAAAATAATCATGTACATAAATATATAGTCATTATTATTTAGATATCGGTATATATATATAGATATATAGTTCTGGTGTTTAAGTATTTGTATATATATGTATGTATATAGTTAGTCAATTCATCAATCCATATCAATTAAACAGTTTACATATATGCGTATATATATTGAGAGAGAGAGAGAGAGAGAGTTAGATAGAGAGAGAGAGACAAGAGAGGAAATACACGAGAGAGGGGGCGGGGGGCGCTCACCAAGTCCACATAAAGCAAAAACTCCAAACTGAGAACTGAAAATGATTCATAACGGCAACTCAATTCAATTTGGCAGTGTATTTTTTTAATAACGAAGTGAAAACAAAATGAAAATTTAAATTTGGAAACATTTCTCTAGGCTCTTTTCCTTGTATTGTGTAATTAACTTTAATGTGTCTGCATGTATGTCTCTCTGTGTGTGTGTGTGTGTGCGTGGTATGCTCCTGCGGCTACATGTAAGAAATGATAGCATACTTTTTGGGGCACTCAGAAATCATATGGTACAATGTAATTGGAGTTTCGAGTTGAATAAAATAAGTTGGTTTATGCAAGTTAAGACTTTTGCCAAGGTGTAAAGTGTGTGAGTGAGTGTAAGTATCCATGTCTCTCTGTGTGTGTGTGTTTGTGTGTGCGAGTGGAATCCGTTCAGCCAATGCATTTGTTGATTGCCAAGCCGATCTCTGACTACAAGTACCTCTGGTTCTTGCCCTTGGCTTGCTTGGATGCAGGATGCAGATGCAGATGGAAATTTTTTCGTGGTTGTTTTTCGGTTTCGTTGTTTGTTTTAATTTATAGAAAAAACATTTCGCAATCAACTAACGGTGGGTGTACGCAGAGCTTTAAAAATTCATAACAAATGCTGGGCTTCAGCTCGGCCCATGAATAAATCAGAATCAGAATCGGAATCAGAATCACAGTGAGAGTCAGAACGGGTGAGGGGGGAATCAGAACTGAAAAAAATGGTTTTTATTGTTGCATCCATACAATGAGAAAATTATCCAAATATTTGCACAAGGCACACACATCGTCAAGGTGGAATACGAATGCGAAAACGGATGCGAATGCGAGAATGCGAATACGGGAATACAACGAACAGAATCGATAATTATTAATAATAATTATAATGCGCAATGCAATATTAATGGGGGCAACTCAACTGAAAAGTATTAAAAACACACGCACACACATACGTTGTAAATACATACGTACACTGCGTTCTTTGTCATTTTGTTAATGTTTCTTCTCATTTATTTGTTATAAATTTGTCATTGTTCAATTCAGTATTCATTATTTTTTCGTCTTGCATTTTGTTATAAATTAGTTGCTCTGCACATTATCAATAATTATGGTATAATAAATATTTGCGTAACATATTTTAGTTGTTGTTTAAAGTCTGCTACATCGAACACAAATCGTTATAGAGGGCAGCTAACTATGTTAAGGTGATACGACTGGGCGCGCAGCTCTCTCTACTTGAGCTGCAACTTGGATTCTAATGCGGAGCTCGCAAGCTCATGACAAATTTGACGGGCAGTTTCAGTTAACCTTTAGTTTAACTGCCTGTCAAGTGTGTCACAAGCTTGGAGAACCTTCCTAGGTGCGGGCTAGAACTACTGCTCGTTCTACGTTACGTTTACGTTACGTAATCGGTGCACTTGACACTAGTTTCTTTCGTAGTATCTCTGGGTTGATGACTTCTCCGTAATTCCACAGGTTACAAGAAACCAAACAAATAAAAACAGAAACAGAAATCGTACAAAATGAATAGTTTTATTGATAAATCAGAAATTCGGTTGCTTGGGCGATTCGGTTGCATAAATAAATAAAGAGACATATCAGTAAATTTTATTATACACTTAACAATACAAATTAAATACAGGGTGCACACACATTTACATTGCATTTACTTGAGATTCAATACGACATCATCTCATCAACATCATCATCATAATAATCAACTTCATTATCATCTTCATGTAATCCACCACTCCACGGCCGCTTTATTTCAATTTTAATGGGGGTCTGCAAACACGCGGTCTCATATATCTTAACCTTAAACTAAAATGCATATAAACATAACCTCAATCATTAAATGAAGAAAACATCGAGTAGACAAAGGAAGAGATACACGAGAATATATGAATGTGAAAAGGAAAGATAATCAGTAACTACTACACACACTCAAAACCAAATCAAAACAGAACAGAACCAAGCAAGGAACAGACATGGAACAGAACTTAGGATAGTTGGGAAACATTTATGCAAAATCATGGCGTTTACTTTTGTTGTTGCTGTTGTCGTTTGGTTGTTATTGTTGCAGTTTGCGAGGTCAGGCAGAAAGAGTTGAGAACTTAAATAAATGTATTCTAGCAAAAACTTAGAACGTGCCTTGAATAAATTTTGTTATCCTTTTTGCCGCAACAGGCTGAATTTATTTATAGCAACTACTATAAAAAGTCTGACAACAGATTTTACAGGGTAGGCAACTTAGCACTGACAAGCTGACTCGGTAAAGAATTGCTACAGACTGCACAGGGTATTTCATTTATAGACTTGGATTCAGATTATTCCATTTGAGAATAAAGAAAGCGGATTTTCAGTAAATAGTTATGAATTTCAATAAATCTTTTTGACGGAGAAAGTTTCTTAGGAACTTTTAGCACAGTTGCTTTAAAGCTAAAGCAAATTGAAAGGCTTTACAATTCTGTTCAAATGTGACAGCCTCACTCAGTTAGATCATCTAGCAATTTGAAAACTCTACTTAGTTGTGATTTGCAGCTTTTACGCTTTACTTTGTTACTTTATGTATTTGCAATTTGCAGTTAATTAATTATTTATATGCAATTGACAAGCTAACACCGCAAACACTTGACCGGTCGAGAGTTTTCCTCGCTTTTCGTTTTTATTAATTTTAATCAATTTGATCAACATTTTTAAATCGGTTTTTTGTGCGCTCTGTGAGTGGCATGAAATATGCATCACTTTCAATATACATTTATAGTATTCATTCAATATATGGTTGTTTTTCCCTGTGTTGCAGCGGAAAGGAAACCAATTTTTATGGCTGACAGCAAAATGAAATTATAATAATTGCGCTTTATATGCATAAGTATGTTTGCAGTGCTTGTTGTTGCTGTTGCTGTTGTTGTAGTTGCTTTCCATTGTTTGCATTGCGTTTGATTTGTTTGCACTCTCGTTTGCGGTCGAAGCCATCGCTGAGGTAGCCCCGAAGTGGGGTTCATGCTGTAGCAATGGGATTACAAGGGGTGGCAAGGGGGAGGCTTTTACTTCTGGGCTTAAATTGCGTAACTGAACTCAGCTTTAATTGGTTGTAATTAAGAACTATAATTGCTGCTGCTGCTACTGTGCTTAATGCACTCTGCTGACGGCGCAGGCAAGCGGAAAATGAGTAACGTGGGCGGGCGATTAATTATTGCACAAACTGTGTCAGATTTTTCGGCATAAAAATCGTATCAAAGCGAGGGCAGTGAAGCTGCTCGAGTTGCTTCGTGAGAGCCAGGCCTGGAGAGCCATTGCGAGTGCACTCTAGAGCAGCTAATGTGTGTGTGTGAGTGCGTGTGCTTGTGGTTGTGGGCATGCGTACGTGTGACTGCGTGTGTGTGACTGTGTGTAGGTGTTGAGTGCGCATATGTGCTGGCCATAATATGTATGAAATACCTGCCTCTGCTGCTGCGCTGCGGCTTTTTGTTGAAGCTGTTGAGTTAGCGCTGCCTGCAACACACACATGCAGCCAACACACACACACACACACACGCACACTTGTACACGTATTAGTCTAAAGTTGAGCTGCCAAAGTTTGCAGCTCGAACAATTAATTGGCTTATGCGATTAGCAACAAACTGAAGCCTGAGTCACTTAACGCCGCCGCGTCAGGCAGCAGCAGCGGAGGTGGCAGCAGAACCGGAGGCGGAGGTGGCAGCAGCAGCGGAGATTGCAGCAGCTGTTCTCGCATTTTTCTGCCATTTTCAGTGCAGCTGCCAAGTGGCCCCGAAAAGTTTACTTCAGTTTTGCTTCGCGGCTTTGTTTGCCCCAAATTGTGTAATGATGCAATAAAATGCTCTCTCGCCTCGCTCTCGCTCTCGCCGATTTCTGCGTTTAACAAATTGGCCACAAGACGAGCCACGGCCCGAACTTGGAGAGTTCTTGGTGATTTATGCAGCAGGCCAAGTTTGTGAGCTGCGTGTCTGCTCGACTCTCTCCTTTTATTTGCCCAACTTATTTGGCCTCCTGCCCATCCTCGCCGCCACCCCGCGGGCGTATTAATAACAACTCGTTGCCCGGGGTTAATTGAATGCACAGCAGAGAATCTGATGCGATTGGGGAAGCAACAGACGAATTAAAATTTGCCATAAAGTAATGAAAACACGCCAAGCAGGACAAATGTAATGACAGACATGCTGCATGAGCAAAAAACACTGTGTGTGCCGGAAGGGATAAACAAACAAAAGAGAAGGCACAAAAACAACAACAATAACATATAATGCAGGATATATATACAGGGATAACTGATGTATTCGGTGTCAGTTTACAATCGTGTGTGGATGTTTTGCTTTTTTGTATGGAATGCAAACAGAATCAGACATAGATGCAACATATCATCACAGTTGCACTTATCGTTAATCGTTTATCGTTAATCGGGCTTGTGAAACATGCCTCAACAGACATGACAGCAAAATGCACAAATGAAATAACAAAAATAATGAAAAATACTTGAATAAGTTGTAAGTTCTGGAGTTGCATGTGGCAAATTGCATGTTGCAGCAAACTGATAACTGATTGTGTAACAGGAGCTGTTAAAAACGCGCACAAACCGCGTGGAAATCGCGTGCGAAGCAGGCTAACAAAAATTGTTGGCTTATTGGGGTTAAACGTGGAAGGGGTGGGGTACGGAAAAAAAGGGAAAAAGGGAATGGGGCGTGGTGTGAGCTGTAATTGCTTATTAGAGACACAGAAGATTATAAAAAGAATCAACACAACAAACGAATAACAAAAGTAATACAAAAAATGAGACAGACAGATAGAGAGTGAGTGAGAGAGAGCGAGAGTGGAAGATGATTACCAAAAAGGAGAATGCACAAAATGCACGAAGCACATACATGATACGAATTACGGTTACGTTAACGGTTTGCTTTACGTTCTCGGGTTATCATACTTTGGTTCAGTTTGGGGGTTCCAAATTGCTTGCTCAGTGTAGTTTTGTGGGGGTTAACTTGCTTTGGTTCATGTCTTACAGAGTTTACTTCTTTCTTTACTCTCACATTCCATTTGGCAATTCGTTCTTGTGTGTGTGTGAGAGTGAGGTGAGTGTGTGTGTGAGCGAAAGAAAAACTAATGGAAATGTTGTTGTAAATGTAAATGTAAGTTGGAGTACGAGTACAGGTAGAGTTATATGAGTATAAACATTAACATAAACTATGTAAAATTAACATTAGCACGTAAAATTAACAGAGACGAATGCAGCAAGATATCCTAAGAGTTAAGAATGCTAAATTCAGATACGAGTTTTTAACTTAAATCAATCGATTTTTGTGCAGCTGAGGCTGCGTTTTTTGGTTCTTTGTTCTTGTTGTAGCAGTAGTTGTAGTTATTGTAGTTGTTGTAGTTGTTTTAGTACTTGTTGCTGTTGTTGTAGTGTACTTAAAACGAGCACGAGAGGCTTATGCATAGAGAGAGAGAGAAATGGGGTGTGGGGGGAAAATCTCATGGAAACGTATCTCGTTGATAAAGTTCATTTCGGTTAAGTCTCAAGTTGAGTTGTGGTTCGGTGTATTAGCAGTTATTCTTATGTGTGTGTGTGTGTGTGTGAAGTGTATGACAGTCTTGTTCTTCTTGTCGTTGTTCTTCTTGTACCCCCCCCTGCTGGAAACTGAGAAGCTTGCTTAAGTCCCTCTTCAATGCTATAAATCACATATTTATCTTTGTCGTTGCCCGAATTGCAGCTGATAAAGCCAAAGGATTAATGAGGATAAACTCCTGCGCTTGTGTGTGTGTGTGTGTGTGTCCATCCGTCCGTAAGTGAGTACGTGCAACAAGCGACTGCGGCATTGCTGATAACATTCGAGTCGAGTTGAAGCGAGGCCAGGCCGGGCCCCATCAAAGAAATTTTAATTTGACTTTCATTAATTTATGTCCTGCTGATGCGAGGCGCTTCATCTGCCGATAAGTTGATGGTCAGCCATAAAGCGGGCCATGAATTATTGTTGTTGTTGTTGCCGCTGACAGACAGGCCACGAGCCCCCCCCCCTCTCCTTGCACCCTGCGCCATATACATTATGCAGCAATTGCTGTTGTCGCTTGGCGCGGCCCTGCAACACTGTGTGGCAGCTTCTTTGGCCGCTTGCAGCAGCTGCCAGCCAGTAAATTAAGCGGAAAAGTGTGTTGGCTGGCCAACAATAACGGCGACATGCGGCTGCAATGTGCAACAAATGAAGGAAAACAAGCAAGGGCAGCAAGGGCAGCAAGGGCAGCGCACACGGGGCAGAGCAGCACCAGCTCTGCTAGCAGATACCCAGCACTGCCTCCGCCTGTGCACAAGTGCGGCACACAGCTACCCTTTGCCACTCCACTACTGGGTATACGGGGGCTGCTGCCTGCTGCAGAAGATGGCACAAGCTGGCAACGTTATTTGCTGCAGTTGGAAATAACTCAGCCGCAAATGAGATAAATTGCGCGCATACAGATAATTGCATGGGAGGCACGCAGAGAGGGTGGGGACGGGGGTAGGTTGGTTGGGGTAACCCACAGAGACTGCAGTCAGAAATACGCAATGATTTTCATAAAAAAAACATTTATGTTGCCGCGGCAAATGCATTTTGGTTTTATGATTGAAAATATTACGCATACGCAGCGTGTGCGAGAGGGAAGAAGGGCAATGAATGTGAGATTAATGAGTGTGTCGCGTCTGTCATCAGAGTTTGTTTGCTACAATTAGTTGTAGTTGTATTTACAGTTGCTCTTAAAATTATACAAACACTCGCGCCTATTCACGCCTGCCTCGTGCAAGAGCACAAAAAAAAGACTGCCAGCAACAACAATGCGAACGTCCTTTTTCTGTAATTCGCATAAATAAATAAATTGTACATATTGTTCATGTTGTTGTTGTTGTTGTTGCTTCGCCCTTTTTTCTGCCTTTCTCTTGCGTTTTTTATTTGCTTTCAGCGTAATTACAGATTTTCATATTTTATGCGCTTTGTCATTACCATTTGCGGCACATTGTTGTAAATTTAGTTGTTGTTGTTGTTGTTGTTCTTAATGCAGCGCAGCACAGTTTAATTTCCTTTGTGTCAACTGGAAGCTCAAACTGTCCTTGTTTTTAATGATGATTTTCAATTAAACTTAATTGCTTCGCTTCGCTTTACTGTATTCACTTTTCAACTGGCGGCGCATTCCAGGACGATTTTCAAAACATATCAATATCATGGAATGTAGAGGAGTCTTATGCCTGCTACACTTTAACATTTTCCAATGATCTTTGGGTACTGATAAACTTAACATCATAAACATTCGCATATCCTAAGTATCTTTATATATATATATATAGTGAATTTCAAGACGTTCGTAACGATTAGCTGGAGAGTTCTTCAAAATTCGATATTATGTAGGATTAACTGGACTTATAGATATATATATATTTACTATATATACTAGTGTGATATCTTACAGTACGAGTATTTGTGGGAGTATCGTATGCATATAAAGTAACTATCGTATAAATTTGATTTATATGCACTTCTCCTGCTCTCTGCTTCTCATTTCGCTATTAACTTGGCTAATTGAAGTATTTATTGTCAGTAGTTTACGTTTAAGTATACCTAACTATGCCCGCCTTACGGTCTTAAGTACATAATGAAGTTCGATAGTTCGATAGTTCGATAGTATAACGATGGTACAACAAGCACGAGTTCCTAAGCCTAGTTAACATTTACAGCAGTTGATAGAGAGTATATTCTCGTGTAGTTGATTAGCAGACATGGAACTAAGTTAAAGGTAAGGTTAAGCGCTTCCTTTGCAGTTCAGGCTTCACACTGGAATTGAATCGATAAATTTCGCACCCATATAGGCTGCGAACAAAGAAAAGCTTTTGGGAGTCGATGGTTAAACTGAAACTGAAGCTGTGGCGGGGCTGGAGGTGATAATCCAATCAGCTGCGCTTACAATTTGTAATTGTAATTTGGACAAACGAAACCAAAACGTTGCATGGGCAAACAGACAATGACAGACAAGGGGACAGGGAGGGAGCGGGAGAGGTTCGCAATTTGCTGTCGATAGCTGAGTGGCAGTGGGGGAGTCGGGAGGAAGGGGGAGAAGGTAGAAAAAGGCGGAAATGGAAGCTGCAGAAATCGATAGTAATTTAATCGGGCGCTAACACTCATATTCCAGTATGAAGGACTCGTGTGCGCTGCCAAAGGACGCCCCCATGGAGGCAGAGGGGGCTGTGGCAATCGATGCGGATGCGGATGCGGATACGGATGCTGCGGACGCTGTTGGTGTCGCAGCTGCAAGTTGCTGCTGCAGGGCAGCAGCACGGCCCAAATTGACTTGTGACAACATTGCGGTTGCCGATAATTTGCCATTGTAGGTGAGAATGCTGCTGCTGCTGTTACTCGAGTTGCTGTTGCTGTGGCTACTGCTGATGTTGCTGTTGTTGCTAATGCTGCTGCTGTTGCCACTGGGCAATCCATGGCCGTAATAGTTGAGCGCCGAGATTAGCGTGCCACCACTAGCTGTGGCATGTTGCTGATGCTGCTGTTGTTGCTGCTGCTGACTGCGACGTTTGCTCATGTAGTCCACACCAGCTGCTGCTGCTGGCACCGCTGATGAGGGTGTGCTGGCTGCTGCTCCTGCTGCAGTTGCATTTCGCAGCGCTATAAAGTTGTCAAAATTGTCGGCAGTCGAGGAGGCATTCGAGGTGCTCGAGTTGCGACGTGCCCCCAAATGTTGCAGCTGCTGTTTGGCCATGTGCGACTGATGGTGGTGGTGCTGCTGCTGCTGTGGTACGGTGGGTAGTTGCAGCTGCTTCTGCTGCTGCGACATGGACGAGTTCGAGGACGACGAATTGGACAGCGAGGACGAGTTGACGGAGTGCGCGGGCGGATGTTGCTGCTGATTTGCGTAGTATTTGCGCAAGTTCTCCAGCATGTAGCGATTATTTGCACTCGCATTTCCGGCTGACAAGTTGCCTGCCACAGGCGTCGCTGTGCCAGTTGCCGCTGCTGCTGTCGCTGCCGCCGCCGCAGTCGCTGCTGTTGCAGCTGCAATTGTTGTTGGCAGCGCATCGCATGGTGGCAGCAGCAACTGCTGCTGCTGTTGCTGCTGTTTACTGCTGGTGGCATACAACGCATCGGTTGCGGTTGCTGCTGCTGCCGTTCGCAGCGACTGATTGCCGCCGGGCAAAAAGCTGCGTTGCTGCTGCGTTGTTGTTGCTGCTGCTGCTGCTGCTGCCGCTGTGGCTGCTCTGCTGCGCACGTAATGCGTCTGCTTTGTGGCATACGCGGGCTCCGCACTCTCGCAACCAAAGCCATAGTACTCCCCTCGGGCGAACAACTCCCGCTCCCGCTGCTGCTGTTGCTGTTGCTGCTGTGCTCGCTCCGCTCTCTCGGCCCGCTCCACTTGACCAAGTCGCTCGAAGCTACGCTGGAAGTGCGCCAAGTAACTCTCGCCTCCGCCCAGCGGCACTGCCAGCTCCTCCTCCTCCTCCTGCTGCCTCTCCCTCACCTTCTCCCTCTGCTGCTGCTGTTGCTGTTGCTGTTGGGGTCCATCAGCTGCAATCGCCTGTCGCTGTAAATGCTGATTGAGCGATTGATAGAAAGTGCTCTCAGCTAGATTCTCATTATAGCGGCTCCTCGCAGGCTGGGGCTCCTTGCCCCCCCTGCCCAGCCTTCTGCGCCCCTGCTGCCAATCAGCGTGCTCGAACTCGTTTACATTGACGCGTATGCGAATGTCGCGTGCCATGTAATCCGGCTCGTTAGTGGAGAGTCTAACCCCGTCCAAGTCCACCTCCTGCTCCCCTTCCTCCTGCTCCTCCTCCTCCTCATCATCATCGTCGTCTTCGTCGTCGTAAAAGAAACGCGCTGATTTGGCGCTTTCGGCCAGCAAAAGGTCCTCGCTCTGCTCCAGGCCCAGCGCGTAGCTCGACAGGTTGTCGAAGTAGTATTCGCACATCTTGTCCGGATGCTCATAGCGCAGCTTTAGCATTGCATCCTGCTCCTGCTCTCGCTCCTGCTGCTGCTCTGTCTCCGCCTTGCCCTCTGCTCCACTGAAGACCGAAGCGTAGTCGGAGCTGCTGAGCGAATCCGACTGCGTCTGGCGGCGTCGTGAGGCGCAGATCGGCAGTGTGCCCAGATTCTCATAGTTGTTGCCCGCTGCCTGTGACTGACTGCGTCGATGGCGCTGCCCGGCTGCTCTGCCCACAGAGTGAGCGGACTGCAGCACCGTCTGCTGCTGCTCCTGCTGCTGCTGCTGCTCGAAGTTCTGCTCCAGATAGTGCTCCAGATAGTGCAGGTTCTTGCTCAGATCAATCTCGGACTTGTAGCTCTTGTAGATGGTGGCCTGCTTGCCTGCCGCGTGGGCCGCTGCACAGCGCGACTCGTAGTTGGAGATGTGGGCGCGATCGCTGATGAAGCGAAAGCTTTCGTCCTTGGCCAGCGTGTGGAAGCCAGAGAACTCGCTGCCGCAGCTGGTGTCGCCGCTCTGCGCGGCCTTGAAGTTGCGGCACTTGTCGCGTATCTTCTGTATGCCCTGCCGCGTCTTCGCCTGCAGTCGCTCGAAGTAGTTGGACTTGGGCGTGGTGGACACCAGGCGTGGTCGGTAGGCAGTGTGCTGAATGTCGTAGCCTCCACTGCCCGCGGCGCGCATGCTCTGTATGCTCTGCGTGCGATTCGGGTAGCGATAGCTGAGCTTCAGCTTGGGCAGCGTGGGTGGCGGCTGTGCCTGGCCCTGCCCCTGCCCCTGCCCCTGCTGCAGCTGCTCCGTCTTGGAGTGCAGCTTGCGCAGGGAGAGCTGCTTGAAGATGGCCCGCGAGCTGCGCTTGGGCTTGGCACTGCCCGTGCAGGCGGTCTCTGGTGTGAAGTCCTGTCGCTCGAAGCGATGCAGATAGTGCGGATTGGCAGGGGAGCTGCCTGCGCCGCCGCCTCCGCCTCCACTACTGCCGGTGGATGCCTCGAAGAGTCGTCGCAGTCCTCTGCTGGCGCTGGCGCTGCTGCTGTTGCGCTGCGGACGCGTGGCGCTGCGCAGACGGGGATTGACGCCCAGCGTGAGTATCTCGTCGTCGTGGAATATGGAGAAGGGATTCGTGATCACCGTCGAGTTGTCCGGCGGCGTCAGGCTGCGACTGCTTACGGATCTAGTCTTAATGCTTAAACTACTCGCGGGGGGATTACTTAGTGCTACATGCTGCTTACTGTCTAATACAACTACAACTTTGGCTTCATTGTGTTGGTTCAGTGTCGTCGGGTGTGCTTGGGTCGTCTGCCGTGCCAGATCCGTTTCGGATCTGTAGCGACGGCGACGTCGGCGCAAGCGACGCAGCTCCTTCAAGGAGTTGCTCTGCTTGCGGAATCTATAGAAGGGATTGTTGATGCTCAGCCGCTGCAGCAGCAGCTGCGACTCCTCTGCAGTCAGCGGCTGCACTGCTAACCCCTCCCCTGCCCTCTCCCCTTGCTGCTGCTGCTGCTGCTGCTGCTCGGGCTGCTGCTCCTCGCTGGTCACGTTCAGCTGCAACAGCTTGGCTGCTGCCGGCGGTGGCTTCAGCTCGGAGTTCATGTTGTTCTCCAGCTGCTTGTGGCAACTGTTGCTACTGTTTCTGCTACTATTCTTGCTGCTGTTCAGCGTGTTGCTGGCCAGGCTGAGGCAGCTGTTGCTGTTGCCTGCGCCTCCCCCCGACACCAACATGTTGTTGTCGCTGCTGTTGTTGTCTCTTTCTGCTGCAGTTTCTATGGTATTGTTGTTGTTGTTGTTACTACTATTGGTCGTCAATGTGGTCGTTGTAATGTTAGAGTTATTGTTGTTGTTGTTGTTGTTGTTTTGGTTGCTGTTGCTGTGGTTGTTGCTATCATTATCGTGTTCATGTTGTTGCTGTTGTTGTTGTTGTTGTTGTTGTTGCAGTTGCAGTTGCTGCTGAAGCTCGTCGCTTTCATTACCAACTGCCTGCTAGACCCGAGTGGGCGGTTGTAATATCATTGCAGCCATGCGTACCTTCATTGCCTCCGGCGAGCCATGTCCGGGATATTGTTGCTGCTGCGGATGCTGCGAGGCGGCATGCAGCGCTGCCGCTGCCGCAGCAGCTGCCTGCTGTTGATGTTGTTGCTGTTGCTGTTGCTGCTGCTGCTGCTGCTGCTGATGATGGTGGAAGCCCGCGGGCGTGGTGTAAATTGAATCACCTTGGGGGCCACTTGTGCTATCCGAGCGTGATTTCAAATCAGCCTTTTCGCTGCGGGCGAGAAGAAGAAGAAGAAGGGAAAAAAGCGTGAAATTGTTATCAACATTTGGTGACAATTGTGTGCGCCCCTTTGTCTGTCTGTGTGTGTGTGTGTGTGTGTGTGACTCTTGAGTGAGTGGGCGTATATTTGTGTGCTTGTGGCTGGCTGAGCTGTTTCGCCTAATTTTGTGCCTCTGATTGGCAAATTCGTTCGCCAGACTCCTATCGAAATATTTCATCTATTCGGGAGTGGCCCGCGGGGCAAACGTTTTGCCAGAAGCCAGCTCGATATTAAATACAACACAACAATCGCTGCGTGGCGCGAAACACTGAGAGAAAGTCTGTGTGTGTAAAACAATGTTGAGTTGTCTTTTTCGAAATGAGATAAGACAGAAAACTAAGTTTAGCAGAGATGTTAATTGATGGCAAGCATAATCTAAGAAATTTGAAATGATCTGAAATTATATCAGTTTAGATCATATACATCACAGAAACATACAGAGCGAGGATATAGAGATACAAATAACTAATCTATGTACATGTAGTGGCCGACAGAGTAACAAGGAAGGCAGTCAAGACAAGCAGAAGAACAGACAATGAGACAGAGCAGACATAGATACAGGCAGATATAGAAACAGACAGATATAGAAACAAACAGACAGATAAACAGTCAGGCAACTCTGTTGCAATTGCAGTTGCTATCATATAGCGAGTGTAGACTGTGCCTAGCTTGTGTACAGTCCCAGTTTAATTATTGCTCAATCTCTGCAACAGTTTGGCAAGTTTCGTCAATGATTGACAGACTAGGCAGAGCTGAAACAGGCCAAGAGCCAGAACTATAACGCAAGCAGATGCCTAAAACAGGCAGACGGATGTTTAGATGTACCAACAGACAGACAGCCCATCAATGCTTGATTACCAATTGGACTTTATGTTGCTTAAAGCTGCCTCTGCTTTATATAATCATACAGAATTTGAGTCAGAAAAGTAGAATATAATGTATTGTAGCTTGAGCACAGTACTCTGAAGCTCAGAGTGTGAACTACAATTAGAAAGTATTAGTGGAAAGAAGTCTCGGGTGATTATTTACTACATGTTTATATATTGAATAAGGTTATTCATAAATGCAGGCAAATTAAATAACAAAAGACAAATGAAGTAGGAAGGAACTCTTGAATTTATGTCTCTGTTAAGTCATGACAAAGTAAATATGAGAAAGTTTGTTCATGTTGTATTTTATTAAACAAGTCAATTACTTTAAAGCTACTGTGTTTTACTTGTGATGATTTTGATAATCTTAAGCATGCCAAGCAATTTCGACTGTGGCTCAGCTCTTTTCTATCCCGTGCTACGCTCCACACTCTTGTGCACTCTGCCAATATAATTTACCCCATTAACTTTATACATTTTCTGTTTAAATTGGCTTTTTACTCTGTTAAACTGCTTGTTCTGTAAACACAAACTGGTGAGCAAATTCTACACTAGTATTTTCGTTGAGTGTACGCATTGATTGATTCGAAATTTCAATATTTTTTGGGATTAGTTTTGCGTTTAGTTCTTGGGGCCAGTTTGCATAGGCAGTGGCAGCGCAGGCAGAGGCCGCATAAATAATGAACGCTTTGGGGCACGTTGGCAAATGCGGCTGCCGCGTTGCCAAATATACTTATAGAGGAAATTCAAAATCCATTTCCGCTACAACACACAGACTCACACACACACACAGCAGACATAGAGAGAAGGAGAGAGAACTGTGAGGAAAACTGTGTTATGCAATTGCATTTCTGGTCGGTTGTGCGTGCTCGTGCGGGAGTTCCTCTGTATATCTCTCTGTCTGTGTGTATGTGTGTGTGTATATAAACGAAATATGGTAATTTTTAAATGGGAAACAAGACAACGCAGTCGAGCGTGGAGCAACCCAGCAACCGCCACGGCCTCATAACTCATGTCAGCCAAAAAGGAGGCGGCAACAATGAGCGATTGTCGGCAAGGGGAGGGCAGGAAGGGGGGGCATGCTGCGTTTGCCGCACGCGAGAATGAGTGTGTGTGCGTGCATGCATGCGCTTCCTTCATGCTGTGCGTGTATATGTGTGTGTGTGTGAGGCAAAGCATTGAAATATTTTTCAAACAAAGCCGACTTTGCAATATTGAATATATGAAAAACGTAGAATATTCCCATGCAGCGCACACTGGGGCATTACTCATTGTGTGTGTGTGTGCGTGTGCGTGTGGACGTGTGTGGCCAGTCGGGACGCATAAATTGGCTCAGCAGCGCCACCTGTTGGCTGTTCGATGCCATAAACATGCATCATAGCCGGCTATTTGTTGCGGGTGTGCGAGTGTGTGTTGTGTGTGTGTGTGTGTGTGTCTCTGTTTGTTGTGTGTTACGCTTCAACTTACCTGTCCTTATCCGATGATTTATAGCCAGTGGAACCTGCAAAAGGAGCAGAAAATAATGCATGAGAACTCGTTCGTCTGCTCGCGTCGCGTCGTGTCTCGCGTTGCTTATTTTATATTCATTTTTATGGAGTGGATTCTCGCGCTATTTTAACTAAATAAGAGTGGTCTATGCGGGGCAGGGTGCGACTAGCAGTTAAGCTTTCTGAGCCAATGAGGAAAGCAGTCGAAGGCAGCTTTCTTGCACTCTACAAATTCCCCTGGCATCCCACAGCTCGTATACGCAATATATAAAAATTAGTGCGCTCTACACACTTATAGACTGACAGACAGACGCAGATAGATAGCTGGCAGGTGTGGCACAAGGTGCACAGGGAACACACACACAGATACAGATACATCTGTAAGGCGCCACTGCAGATACATTTGACAAATGAGTCGTGCAGCAATTGATGCCAAAAGGTGTAAAGTTTCCGTGAGGTAAATTTGATGGATGCCAACTGAATGAAATGCTAACTCCCCAACCCCCCCTTTCCTCGCTGCTCCCTCTACACCCTCTTTTGATAACTGTCAAACAGTGTTTGATAACGTGGCAGCTGCGTCTCAAATTCTCACATCAAATTGGCATTTTGATTGACAACTGAGAAATTGCAAAGAGGGGCTTGCCTGACTTTTATTTGGCCATTTTCAGGCGAAGGAAAGTCCCCGAGAAGCTTGTGCAACTTTAGAATAGGCCGCACTTGAGGAAGAGGCCAAAAGTTTTCCATACTTTTCTTTGTATTCTCATTTTTTCTTTGCCTTTGCCAAATTGTTTTGCTGCCTTTGCTGTTTGCAAATTGTTTTCTCTCCAAATGTGCATTTTAATTGCGCGTCGGGCGCAAAAGTTTTGCCGGCTTTGTGGTTGGATTTTGATTTCTAATTAGCCACGCCCACACGCCCCTTTCCCTATGCCTTAATGGCTTAAAGCAGTTGAATTAAAATGCTGTGTTGTCGTCGTGTCCTTTGCAGGACCTTAACCCCTTTGTCTCGGCCAGCAGTGACCGCAGGCGTTTGCAGAACGCGCTAATGAATATTTTATGAGATTTATTCGAGTTTCACAGTTGCCAGCGGAAATAAAAAGAATAAAGGTTTTCCCATTTCCACGCTGCCCCTTTTCCGTTTGTGTTTTCTTTACTTTTTTTATGTTTTTATTTTTGTTTTCTTTGCGTGTTTTTTGTTTTCCTATGTTTCCCAGCAGCTTTCGCTCTCCCTCTCTCTGTGTGTGTGTGTGTGTGTGTGTGTGTGTGCTGCAAGTTTTTGTGTTTCTGCAATTAGTGTGACAGCGGCAACGTGGTGCAAGTGGCAAGTGGGGTAGGGGAAGAGTAAGGGGGAAAGCGGCACAAACTGACTGAAAGTTGTTGTCAGCTGACAGAATAATGAAGAAATGCCGTAATTGTTGCGGCTTTGACTTTGAGGCGTTTGTAATTAATATGCGGCTCGCCTGGACTTGCCAATTGTTGCCACTGTCCCTCTTCCCTTTCCCCCGCCCCTCCCTCTGCTTGCCACAGTTTGTGTTGTCATTGTGGAGGACTTTAATGAGCGACACTGCAACTGTTGAAGGTCGCAGCAGCAACGAGAGATTTATGGATTAAAAATTTAATATATATAAAAGTGTTATGCATATTACTATATGGTATATATATATACCATTCTTGTAGTATTATTGCATAGTATCAGTTACATGTATACTACCTCCCCCGCACTTACCCTTGAAGCAGCACTTCTTGCTCTTGATGGCGTAGATGCAGAGGCAGATGAGCAGCAGAATGGCGGCCATGCAGCCGCCTGCCACGCCCAGCAGGTAACTCATCTCCAAAGGTTCTGCGCACACATCCAATTATTGTGGTTGTTGTTAATATTGTTGTTGTTGTTGATGTAGTAAGCGAGATTGTTGTGGCAGAAAAAAGGAATTCGAAAAGTTTTATATACGGTTGATTTTAATTGAAATAATTAATGTCTGCGAAATATTTAATGAGTTTCTGTTTTTGTTCATTTTCTGCATTGTGCAAATATTAAATTTAATTAATAAGAGACATGTGTGCAGTGCCAGCAAGGGAAATGAACGCGGCGATACTCTGCAAACATGTTGAAGGCAGGCAAGACGAACACTCAGAGAGAGTAGAGCTGGACATCAATGAACATCGATGTTTCATATGAAAAGCCTCAGCCAACATCGATGTTTCTTCAGCTCTACTCACAAGAATTGCCTTGCCTCCTTTTCTGGTTGTGTGTGTGTGTGTGTGTGAACTTAGGTTACTTGGTAGGAAAATAAAGAAAACACTAGGCACCTGCAAACGTACCCTCCACAATCAAATGTATGGCGTGGCGATCGGTGCCTCGTTCGTTCTCCACCACGAGGTAATAGGGACGCGAGTCGTGCTCGTCGGTGTGGTGAATGTGCAGCGTGGACAGGTAGCAATCCTCGCGTGCATCCTGCAACATGTCATCGGCACGGAAGCGATCTAGAACAGAGAGAGAGGGAGATGGAGAGAGAGAGAGAGAGCGCATCAGATTTGTGGTCATAAATAACTGTTTTATGGGCACTTCCGGGTGAACGATGCTCGCCTTAATTGCGCGCGTCATGCGACAAATAATTGCACTAAAAATTATGGACAATTTGTCGATTCATAAATCAAAAAAAACATAAAACACACACAAGGTGGGAGAGGAGTCTTTGGGCTGCCGTCGCACGGGGCGTATGCGCAACAGGAAGAAGTTGTGCGCTTCGTTTGATTGCTGTCAGTGGCAAGTACGCAGGATTACACGCACGGAGAGAGAGACAGGACGACAGGAGAGCTCGACTGATGGACAGTCTGGCAGGCGGACAAGCGGGCACAGACAGGCGGATGCCGACGAGCAGACAAGCTGAAAATGAAGAGTAATGCGCGAGATTTGCTGCAGCTTTGGGCCAGTAGCACCAGCAGCAGCAGCAGCTTTGGGGCAGCTCTAGTTAGGTGGCGCCACAATGCAGTTTAAAGTGAAAAACGAGCTGCATATGGCTGCGACTCGCTCTCCCGGCTTACAGCCAGAACTGACAAGCGTGGGAAGAATCTGCACGACTAGCCAGGCTGGTGGGGAGGGAGGGTGTGCAGCATGTTGCAACTGCCAACGCTGCTAATGCCACACTAGTCCAACAAGCTGTTGCTGCCGCAGGCAATCGTCTGATTTTCTGGCCATGTAATTTGTCTTGATTTCAGCGTCATGTTGCATGCACCCCGCTCTCTCCCTACTTAAGACAGCATCTCAATGGCAATTTCATTAGCTGCACATTGTTAAGTATACGCACCTATGCCCGAGCCAGCCTCCAGTCGCAGCGAGCCCCATTCCCAGGCGACGCGTTGCGGACGCGGATCTGCGCAGACAACCATGGTGAGGCTGGCAGGCTCGCCTCGCTTCACGGACACGGTGTGCATGGAGGGATGCAGACGCAGCACCTGAGGAGCACCTGCAAGAGTTGAAGAAAGCAGAGAAGGGTTAGTAAATATCAATTATACGCCATGTTGCGCACAGTTTAGTGCCCAATTCCCTGCACGGCTATTGCAGTCAAATTACATGCAACAATTACAGTTGGACAAGTTCGACAACAGCAAAGTTGCAACATGCAACATTCCACAAATAGATAAAGAACACAACCAGCTCGTACAACTCCCCAATGCCTGCGGGCGTACAGGGTATTGCCTGCGTCGTGCTGGCGCGCATAATGAGCGCTCTTTTATTATTTATATTTTATTCCGTTGCTGTTGTTGCTCGTGTTGTTGCTGTTGTTGTTGCTGTTAGTTAACTAGTTCGTTAGTTACTTTGCACACTCACACACAAACACATGCATGTGCAGGCCATGTGTGTGTGTGTGTGTGTGCGGCCGCAGTCTGTGTGCATTTTTTGCCAATGTTCAGTGTCTTTTTTTCCCTCACTCGCTCTGCTGCTGCTGCTAAATTGCTCGTGTCCTTGGTCGGTCATAAATTATGTACGTGCTGTGGTATTCAGCACTAAATTTAAATATATTTTTTCTGCTGCCCCTCCCTCCTGCTGTCGCGTTCTTCAACTCGTCGCTGGCCCGCGGGCAGTCGGTTCTATTACGCCATCTTTTTTTTCCTTTATTTTCTGCATTGTCGTTTTCGCTTTTTGCTCTGCTCTGCTGCGGTCATAAGTTCATTTTGATTTTGTGTTACATTTTGGTTTAGTCTGTTGGCAGTGGTACGACCAGTGGCGCCTGCAGCAGGGCCGGACAAGGCGGGGGGAGTGGGGAAAGTGGGGAATGTGGTGCAATCGCCAGCGCTTAAAATGTTTTCGACGCGTTTTCCGCTTGCAGTTTTTAATTGAGTTTTGTGTTATTTTAAGTGAGCATTAGAGAGCTGCTCAGTTAGAGAGCAGTGCAGAGAGGGAGGGAGAGAAAGGTGGAGAGGGAGAGAGGCAGATGTAGAAAAAGGCAGAGAGAGAGGGAGATGTGAGTGCGGTCTGCCGAAGTAACTTTGCCTCACATGGGAGACACGTTTCGTAGTTCTTCCTTAAACATGGCTGTAAATTTGCAAGTGGCCATCACTTTGTTGTTGCTGTTGCTGCTGCTGTTGCTGTTGCTGTTGCTGTTGCTGTTGCTGCTGCTGCTGTGGTCATCAGCTTGCCTAACAGTTGCTTACATTGTTTGTCGGCTCGCTTGGCATGTCGTAACTCACTTTGCACTGAATTTCATATTTTTACACCCTTTTTTTGCCAGCGTTTACTCTGCAGCGCAGTGTTGCTGGCTATAGGGTATGCTAGAGGGAGGGGAAGCTCTACTAATGCTTACTTCTATAGTTCAATACTATCCAAATAGTTCATCAATTTTAATTCCCTTCTTTAAATCTTCTTTAAATTTCCACATTCCATAATATCCACAAGGTTCATCAATTTTATATCAATTTCCCTTCTTCAAATCTTCTTTTAATTTCCACCTTAAGTTATTACAATGTCCAGGGTATTTGCTCGTCGAGCAATTGCCAGTTTGAGCAAACTGTTGACTGTCTTTTTTAACTGCCGTTCTGTTCTGTTCTGCTACTATGCTGGCTTTGGCGACAGTTGCGGTTGCAGTCATATTTTGTGGTGTTGCGACTTTGTGGTAGACTTCATCTGCCTCCCCCTCTGCCCCCTGCCTGGCAGCTGAACCGCAACAACATGTACATAAAACATAACTGTACACAGCACTTACCCACAACTTGCAGTGAGACCGGATCGGATATGGCGACACGCTCCTGGCCATTGATGTAGCTCGTCGCACGGCATTCGTACTCGCCCTGGTACTCGTAGGTGACGTTGTCGATGACCAGCCTCGGCTCGTTGCCCCGCTCCACGTACTTGGAGCCATGGGAGATTCTGCAAGCAAGCAAAGAAAGGAGTGGAAAAGAAAAACATAAGTATGAATCGAGTAAAGTCAAAACAAATCGTGGCTTGATCAAGTGATGCAACTGCAAGCAGAGTTGCGTAAGTTGAAGCCGAAGTTGGTTGCGCTCTTCCTCGTTGCGTCAGCTTTTTGGACTGGGCGAAAAATGCAACAGCCACATTGCAACTTTGGGTGGCATGTGGTGGCAAGCTGTAGCTGTAGCTGCAGCGAGCTGTGTTGCAATATTGAAAATTGCGTTTGTGGGCGGGGATATTTTCATGTTGCCTCATCGTCGTTGCACAGCACAAAAAATATTTGATACATTTTTTAATATGAGAAATGCCTTTTATGCTGTGAAATGCTTTCAGCTTCCCAACGAAACCAAACCAAACCAGGCTCCCCTGCTGCCCCTTCTTCCCCGTGCTCCCCTTGGGTATTGCACACGTTCAGTGTGCGCCCAGACAAATTCCTTTGATATAGTCGTGCATAGTTGCCAGCTCAGGCTGGCCTGCTCTTCTCAGCTCTGCTCGGCTCCGTGTGTCGATACTTTCTGTGCTGACTGTCGCCAGCTTAAAGCGGCAATTAAAGTCAACTGCAGGCAGGCACAGGAAGCGGCACAATTAAAAGCAATAAATTAAAAAGCCATTTAAATGCAAATCCTGCATGCGATTCCTCGTCGTGCAAATGAACTCGCAAAACTTCGACAACGACAACGACGACGACGACAAAGAGTGCTCACAAAACGTTTGCCACTTGCTCACGCTTTTCCACTTGCTTTTCCCCACTTTTTGCCACTTTTCCGACTCCTTTTCGCGTTGCTTTGTGTAAGCGACGCCAAATATTTCGCCACATAGCCCGCTGTGCCAGCGAAATCACGTAAATCAAAGTGACATTCCTTTCCGTTGCCCTCTTGATACCCTGTAGGTGCATAGCAGAGGGGTATACTAAACTAGAATTGCCAGCTAAGTGTTGGGTATTGCAGTACATATAAAACTCTTTGCCCAGAACTGATATTAAGTATACGCACCTAAGCAACTTGTCAGCTGCTGCCTGCAGGGTATCTGGCTGTGCACCATTGCCCTGCTGCTTGCGTAATACCTTGTTTTCTAGTACATCTCCAACACCTTTGCTCAGTTTACTCCTTCCCAAAAACTTCCAAAAACTTAACAGGGTATCTGTCTGTCTAGCACTGCATTGCTGCTTGCTTTGGTCGCACAACAATGTGTTGGATTCATTGGCAAACCATGTGTGCGCCTCCTCAGCAGTCGCAGATGGAGTCGCAGCCGTAGCTGGGCAGCTGTTTAGCTCGACGGGCGCGACGTGAGCTGCTTTGGCGTGCAAGCCTCCTGAGCATAGGCTGGCTGTCAACGGCGCATAGCATTGATTTATTACTCTCTTACACCCCCACACACACACACACAGACACACATGCATGCTTGGACTGCCTCAAGTTGCTTTGCATGGCACGCGCCATTTAGTGTGTCGCGTAGCGTGGCGTAGGGAGTGTGAGGGGGAAGCGGGGGAGGAAGCGGGCGTGGAAATTAGTTTTCAACAATTGACATTTAATTTCTGATAAACACGCGCGGGCACGCTTCATTAAGTCAACACGACACACAGTGTTGCATGTGGCATTTGTTATTAGAGCTTGACGCGCCACTGAATCAATCTGCTCAAGGAGGCAACACACAGATACACACACACACACACACATATCCTTATGGCAAGTGCAAACAAATGAAATCACAAATCACGTAACCGGAACACTGGCTGATCTGCCCGACAGCGCTAGACTTTGTGGCATGCAACGAGAGATGGCACGTGCATGATGAGTGTTTCGATTTTTCCAACTGTCGACGGATATGCCTGTTGAATGGACAAGCGAACGGATGGACGGATGAGCAAGCCGCTGTTTTGCATACTAATTTACCAAAGACTTGCAACTAGCAAAGAGCGAGAGAGAGAGAGTAAGAAGTCAAAGCACTGCCACGGCCCACGGCTTCACTTCACTTCACTGTCTCGTCTCTCTTTCTGTGCGCAATTTCCGCTCTGCAGCTAATTAAAATGACGCAAACATTCAGAGTAACAGTTGGTGGGCGTGGCCTGCTCCTGCATGAGCGAATGCGACAGGATGTGCACCCATATACAGAATGAACTAGTACATCAAAGCAGAAGCGGGCAACAGATGGAAGACAGTGGCAAGTGGGAAGCAGCCAACTGCAATTGCAAAGCTTATAAACTAAGCAAAAACTCATTAGAGTCAAACTTAAACCAAGCAATGAACTGCTGCTGACTTATGAAAATATTTGTCTGTCACTATGAAACATTTGTATTTGCACTTTACTGCAATATCACATATACGTCGCAGTGATATCGATAACGTAGCACAAGCAAATATTGCCGCAAATGCAGAATAAACTTTATAAACCTAAAGTAAACCAAACTAATGTTGCCAAATGTTGTTTCCCGTTAGTTTTGGCTTTTTGCGATCTTTAATATTTTTATATGTAACTTTTTAAAAAAACTCAAAAAACCAAAAACTCTACTCGTTTAGCTCTTTTTAAACTAATCCTGCATCCCCTTTAGTTTTGCAGCTAATTTAAAGCTGCGCTCGAAAGTATGCACTGCTATTTTTCGAGCTGCATTGAAAACACATTAAATACGCCGCGCGAAAGTATGCAACACTTGATATGCATAGACCCTGCATAGCGCATTTAATTTGACCCTCCCGCAAAGTGCTCGCGTTGCTTGGCACGCCGCACTTGAGGCCAAGTTGGTTCGGTTCTCCTTGGCATTTCATTCATTCATTCACTCACCTCTGCACCCATTTGTAGGAGGGCATGGGATTGCCATCGGCGACGCACTCGAAGGCGGCGGGACTGAACAGCGGCGCCGTGGTGAGTCGGTCCGGCCCAGCTGAAATAATTTTGGGTGGATCTATGGCAAGATAAACAATGAAGAGAGAGAGCGAGAGAGAGAAAGATGGCGGATGTCAATAGAAAATTAAGGCAAAGTTGGCCAAGCAAATGCAGAAACAACATCAGCATTGCGGACCAAGATAAATACAGCGAAGCACACTCACATTTCACGTCCAGCTGCACCGACAGCTGCTCCGAGGTGCCCACCGAGTTCTGTGCCTGGCAGGTGTACAGCCCTGCGTCCCGTCGTCCAACCGGGCGCAACTGCAGTGTTTCCTAGAGAGGAGGCAGGGGAGGGGGAAGCGGGTAAGCAATTTAATACAATTACAAATTTCTGCTACACTTAAGATAAATACGCAGAGCGACGGGGCAATTTCGGGCCAGACTGTAGCCAGAGTTGTAGCTGGAGCTGGAGTTGAGGCTGGCAGTCGGGGCCAGAGCTTGCCGCATGGCTGAGTCGGATGCTGCTGCTGCTGCTGCTGCTGATGCTGACTTACCTGCAAGCTAGCTATCTCAGAGCGTCCGGCACGTCGCCAAACGATGCTGGCCGGCGGATTGGCATCGGCCACGCAGCGCAGCACAAGCGCATCCTTATCCTCTTCCAAGTCGATTTCCGGTGAGCCAATTAGACGAATGGTTGGCGCGTCTGCAACGGCAGAAAGACGAACAAGTTGACTAAGCAAAACAAGCAAGCAAGAAACATGAAACACAAGAAACAAGTCAACAACAAGCAAGTTATCCCTATCGTCCTCGTCCACGTCCACGTCCACGTCCACGTTGTCCTCGAGGTCCTTGCGTCCTCTTGAATTGCTTAACAAAACAGGAAATTGCAGCAAATTGTAGCTAATTGAATTGTTACAGCTGTTTGCCATGTCTGTTTAGTTTTTGACTTTAAGCCAAATGAAATGACTGCAATCAAGTCGCCCCCCTCGACCAACCCTTGCAGCCATTGTAATTGTGTTAGGAAATGTGCAATGCAAAGAATAAAGAAGATATATGCAGCCATAAATCCATCCAGTCCTGCTCGGAATCAATTTAACAAAGATAATTGCAGCAGGGTACGCGGAGTAGGTTCTCCCTGGGATTATATAGTAGTTATTGCTGTGTTGCCCGACTGCACTTACATTTGACATCCATGCGCGCCTCGACGGGCACTGACTTGGCCTCGTAGTTCTCGTGGAAGGCGACGCAGCGCAGCATGTCCCCATGTCGCTCTCGCATGGCGGACACCTGCACCACTGAGGTGGCCGACCAGGTGCGTGTGCTATCCGGCTCGGTGGCATTCACTTGCGGGTGGATGGGCGAGATTTCCTGGTCACCTGGCGGGGCACAGAGAGAGAGAGAGGGAGAGAGCGCAAATTGTTGAAATTAATTAACACGCAAAGTGGGAGGTGGGATTGTATGGGTTGTGTGGGATGGGGTGTGCTGCGGATAACAAGTGCAATCAAAGGATAACAACTGCAGCAAAACTGAAGCACTTACCCAAATACCATCTGAGCGTTGCTGGCGGATTACCATAATGTGAGGCGCACTTGACTGTCGCCACGGCGCCGGCGTCCACAGTGATGTTGTGTCCTGGCGGCAGCGGAGCGCCCTCGTACTCCAGTCGTGGTCGCTGTGGCGCCACTGCAAACGACACACAGGCAGACAGATTAGTTGTATGGTTTTTGTGGATGGCAATAAATGCCATGCGAGAGATCTGCTTTGCTCTCTGCTCACAAGGAAAATTTAATTAAATTTAACTGTGCAAACGACATTGCCAGCGTCTGCAACTGCTGTGTTTGCAGAAGGAGTCAGTGGCCTCGTTGAGCTGCCAGTTGGCTCTAATAAATCAAAGCTAACGCTACCAGTTGCTGCTGTTCCGGCAGCCGAAAAATTAATCATACGCAACGTTGGCAAATTTGCGAGTGCCATCGAGGCGACTAAGCCAACACACTTACCACGTACAACCAATCGCACCGGTTGACTGGTCAGCGCGTCCTGTGCGGTAAAATCACTGGCCGTCACTTGGCACTCCCACAGGCCGTCGTCGAAGTCCAGCGTGGCGGAGCGTATCCACAGGGAACAGTCGCCGCCGATTTGCATGGGCGGCGGCGGTGGCGGGTGCAGATCCTGGTGCAAGATGCCGTTGCTGCTGCCGCTGAGTGGACGTGCGGCCCACTCGTACTTCTTGGGATAGATGCCCACGGGCTGGAAAAAAGACAGAGAGAGGGATAGGAGACGCGTGAGTGCACTGACAGAAAGGGGGAGTTCACTTTTCACTTGTCATCTGAATATGAACAAATCGCATTGAAAATACTTTTAAATACATAGGATATTTTCACATTTGAAATAGATATTTTCACATAGAAATTTATCTTTAAGATACGATTGTAACTTTGAGATATCTTTGCAAGATACTTTTGTATCTGCTGACAAAAACTTCGAGTGATATTGATGGAAAGCACAGCTGCTGCTTGCAGCCTAGAACCAGTTGCCTAACCTTGTTCAACCTTTTGACACTGACCCTGCTCTCATGGTACCAGCTCAGGTTTTTCTCGCCGTGCACAGCTGCTGCTGAGACAATGGGAGAGAGAGAGAGAGAGATGGAGAGAGTGCTGGCTGGCTCATCGATAGAAATGCAGATGGAAATGGTGTGGGCGGCAGACGTGGCAGACGACATGTTTAGCATGTTTAACTTTTCGATTTAGTCAGGCGTATAATTTCGTCTACGATTTGCCGCACGCACACACACACACATACAGTGAGGGAAAGAGAGAGAGAGAGAGTGAGGGAGGCAGACAGACGGACAGGCATCAACTCGACTATCGAATGACCAGCCGCGTGTTCACCCCTTCCCACTCCCGCGTCCAATCATCCTGCCCCCGCTGCTACTGGCACTTTCAACTATGTGTCGTTTAACTCTGCTCACAGAACTCGTCGGGATATTCGGATGATGTTGCTCTCGTTGGCATTGTTGTTGCTGTTGCTGTTGTTGCTCTCTAAATTGGCATTAGTTTGTTTGCTAATTGGAAATTAAATTACAATTAGTGATCTTTGAGCGTGGCATCGTTCGCATTTAAGTATTTATGTGCCGCCCCGCCCTGCCTCGTGTCTCTCTGCCTGCCCCCCGACCGCATGTGCTTGCAGCAGCTACTTAATTGCGTTTTCCTTGTTTGCCTTGTCCGCCACGAGGCTGACGGGATGAGAGACAGACTGATAGACGGGCAGGCAGATGGGGAGACAGTCGACAGTCTGCCAGTTTGTTTTGGTCATTTAACCCTTAAATCGTCTGCCGCTTTATTGGGTTAAATTAATTGTTACACTGCATTCGCCTCAAAAGGTCACTTAATAACATCACTGACTCTCGACTCTGGTGTGGCAAATCGACAGTTAAATCGACAAAATTGCTGTAGGTAATTTATAAATAAATTCAAGATACCTTACAGACAAACAAGATGTGGTGGCTCAATCCCCTGCAATACATCTGAAATTACCTAAATCTTGATTATCCCAGACTAAATACTGAATAAATATATTATAAATTAATATACATTTTAAACACATTTTATATAAATTTAAAAGTTCATTTGAATTGAAAGTCTTAGAAGAAGTTTAATAAATGAATAACCGCCTTCAATGTCTATCGAAAGTCTGTATACAATAATAACATATAATAATACAGTTATTCCTCTGCTTTGGAAGGCCTTCCTAGTGTACATAAGAAGTATCTGTTAGTCATGCATGCTCTTGGTAGATTTCTTTGCTAACTTTTGTCTAAAGCATTTGCAACATAATTTGACACATAAAATATTAAGGTATGTTCCTCCTCCCGCTCTACTCACTTCCCGAGAGAGAATTCCTGTTCACTTGGCCAACCGCACAGCAAGTTTGTATTATTCGGATTCGATATTAACAGACAGAAAGAGGGGAAGGAAAGGGGAAAAGAGACGGCCTGCATTTGGCAGATATTTTAAATATTATTTCACTCGAGTTTCGACATTTCTGTGTGTGCTATCTTGGGCAACCATCGTCTGGCCAGCTGCAGTTGCCGTGGAAGCCAGGCCGGGATCATCTTACTACCGAGCCGCGCGTGTGTGCTTTTGTGTGTGTGTGTGAGTCGCATTACAAAGAGAGCATTTTGGAAGCGTGCAACTGTCAGAATAACAATTTTGAAAACCAACAAATATTTTGTTGTTTATGAGAAGATGTGTGTGGGGAATGTAAGAATCTGTGTGTGTGTGTGCCATGTCTGAGTGTGTGTGCGTGTGTGTGGCGTGTGGCAACCGCCATCAAAATGAACCAAATCGCTTGCAATCAACATAATTTTCTATATGCGATGCTCTGCAAACCGCACGTTCGATTATACCCATTAAAATTGACAAGGCGGGTCTATTGAAATTAAAACAACACATAACTAAGCTAATATCAATTGCGAAATATGTTTAACAGACAACAACAGAGATAAATCTATTGCATCTCAAGCAATCGATAATCGATAACTGTTACTTATTATTGGCCTACCGCCACTTTCGATAATCGATTGATCGACTCTTAACATAAGTGTTGAATAAGCTTAATTGATAGTCACGTTTAAACAAAGTGTGACCAACTCTTACACATTAAATAAATCAGTAAGAAATAATCTAAATAAATATATCGATGTTTTTAATGGGCGCACTGCTGATTTGCTCTGCTTAGTCCAGGGTATCGTTTGCCAAAGCTCTCTTTGCACTAATTTATATTTATGATTGCCACAAAATTGCTGTGGCCGAATTATGTTCATTCAAATAGTTTCTCAGACAATTGAGAGCTTTGCCCAAAACATCTGGCCTCATTTCTGCTCTCTCCCTTTCTCTCTTTCTTGGCATTGCAAGTTTGAAATGTGTCTCCTAATTTGCATGCAGCATAAGTATGCAGGCACTGTGACCGGACATGGGTAACGGAACCGAGCCTCAATTGGCATGCGAAGCTCCTTCCACGACACACACGAAAATCGTCTACTTACGATAACTATGCGAAATATATACACAAACTAAATATATACAAAGGGGAGAGGGGGGAGAAAGGGGGTATATGGGAAACTTATACAAATGGCATGCTACACAATGCGAAAGTTCGTTTCGAAGGCAAAATCAAACAACACCAAGAACAACAACAGAAATCGGCATAAATATGCAAAAATAAGTAGAATTTTAAATGAAAGCCAAACAGAGGGAACAGCAGCAGCAGCATCAAAGCAACTCTGTGCATGCTGCGAGGGTTGCTCAAGCAGAAGTCTAGCATTTACTATATGTATGTGAAGGGGTTAAGGAGATTCTACATGGGTGAAAACTTTAGAGACATTGGAGACTTTGTAGGAATATTCATAGATAAGATGGAGTTATAAAATAGAATCTATTCTATTGTATATATCTGTATATTCTACTCTATTCTCTTTATATATTGATCTGTTTCTAGTCACGATTTGAGCTCGCGTTCTTGTGGTTCCGCCTTCGCCTCGGGGTTGTCTTTTGAGCACACCGAAAGGACATTCGATGCATGCAAATGTGCTTCTTGCCCAGCGACGTGCACATGTGTCTCCGTCTGCTTCTTCTATCTCTCTCTCCCTCTCTCTGTCTTTCTCCTTTTCTCTCTGTGGATCGCAGTTGCTCAGACACAACGATGTAAACATTTAAGTAGTTGCTGAAAATCGAGGCGTGGTATGGCAATGCGCTGCGTCGCCTGCAAGGATGTGCAGCATATGAAAAGGGACATTTGAAATGCTTTGTGATTTTTGTCATGCGAAAGGACCCCACTCGGCGTGCATTTGATTTTGCATAAGCAACTGCAGCCAAAGCAGCAGAGAGAACCACAAGGAGTGAATGAGGACGGGGGATGCGAGGCTGAGTAAATAAAAGTTATGCTACAAACGCATACAAAAATGCCATGAATAACAAGCAGGAAAATCATCTCTTTGGGGGGCCACGATGAAAGGCGTCCTGGCCAAATGCAATGGATCGATGCCTTGCCTTGACTGCTGCACATAATGAGTGCAGTCTTTGGCAACATGCAAATTAATACTATCACACAAGGAGGCACAACAGCTCGAGGCACAACACAGGCTCCGTGTTTGCCTAAGCCACATTCAGAGAGTCAATGGACCCTGGCGAGGCAGAAGAACAAAGCCAGTTAATTGAGAGACTGCTCTGCCTTTTGCAGCTGAATTAAATGAAATTCCATAGTTCATATGGCAGCATAGTTCGTATAGGTAGGGTATGGGTAAGGTAGATAATAATGCAAATCCCTGGTTCAATTTGCAGACACGGCACACGGTCCTTTGTGCCAGCAGTAATGGGCTTCCTCTGTACTCGCACCTGCTTCTCCTTCAGCTGCATCTCCGTGTCTAATTGAGTTCGGAGTATGCTAATAAAGGTTCTTGCTGGCCCTGTCATACTACAGAGGGTATTCAAAAGGAACCAACTTAATTAAGAAAATAGCTTGATCATGTTACGAAACGAATCTATCGTAGAAAGGGGGATTGCTGCCAGGTGAGATTCTTCGCAAACTAATTCAACAACATCAAAGATCAAATCAGGCAAATACTTCTTATGTTTCACTTCGAACATGCATGCATGTGCGCCAGTGTGTGTGTGTGGGCGTGTGTATGCCTGTGTGTGTCACGCACTTTCTATCAAAAGTTTCGTGCTGCTTAATCAGAGCGAGTCTTTGTCCACGGGGCACATGAAAGACAGGCCAAAGTCAAAGGTCGCATTATTGGCTCGTCGGCGTAAATTACTTTTGGCAGTCACTTGTGTGTGTATTTATGTGTGCGAGTGCGTGTGTGTTGTGTTGCCCGGCAGCCAAAACAACACTTAATTGAACCGCAGGACGCGCCTCGCATCTCCAATGACTTTTGCTGCCGTGTGCGAAAGTTTCCTCAAGATATTTATAAGCTGCAGGCAAAGAGCAATACACACTCAACGAGAGCATGTGTGTGTGTGTGAATGTGGAGTGGGGATGACCATCGATATGGAATACTGTTATTACCTTGTTATCCTTTTGCCACGAACACGAGCCTCGTTTATCGATTACTTTGCATGTGAGCAACGCATCCTGGCGGGGATTCACCTCCGTGTACACGGGCTGCTCCGAGAAACGCTGCAGGCATTCAATTTCTGCAAGAGAAAAAGAGAGAGAGTCACAAATTGAGTGTATAAAAACTTGTCAGAGAATCATAAAGTATGTGCTCGAATGGGCGAGCTGCTTATTGTAATTTCAGGACTTCCCCCCCCACTTTCGCATCTCTTTCGCACTCCACGCACTTAACACTTATCTGCGCTACAATTTGAGCGCATTGTTAATCAGCAGCGCGTTGACATTGCTGCACAGCATCATAAACAAGCCGTGGTCTCTTCCCCCTTCTGCCTCATGACATTCCTCAGCTGCGCATGTAAGTATGCTATATTTTTTAATACCACGCGCTGCGTCCTGCATTTGTCACGCACGCAGGTAATTATCAAGCTGAGTCGCCTCAGCACCGTTTGCTTATCTGCTCTGCACTTGCCACGCCCCTTGCCAGCATGGGTGCTTCATTATCATTTGCCTCTGCTGCGCTGTCCCTACTACAGGCAAAGTGGGGTATTTTAGTTGAGCTACTAAAGAAGGAGACTAGCAATACTGACTGCACATCTTGTGAGCAAGTTTTCTCAAGGGTAATCGATATGCAAAGATATGTTAGATGGAGATTCTTGACTCCCTTCTATGATAACATAAAACATCCATAGAAGTGGAACAATCACTCGCATAAGTATTCCTTCCTCCAGGGTATTTGATATTCGTGCAGCCACGACAGCATCTTGGCGCCCTCTCATGCTTACAGCTAAACGCTCTGAGAATTTATGTTAATTGCTGGCATGTTGAATATTTTCTTTACGCTTGCACTCAATTACACCAATTACAGGTGGAAATTACACGCGCTGCTTGCGCGCGATAAAGGCGGAGGGTGTCGCTGTGCCTGTGGCTGTGGCTGTGGCTGTAGTTGGAGAGCAGCGTTTCGTTCTTAATGACGCGGAAAGCAGAGATGGCAGGTTGCCCCTGGAGGGGAAGTGAGAGAAAGAGGGAGAGAGACAGCGTGCAACTATCACAAGTTAATCAAAGCACTTGGCGTTTTAATGTGCGATCTGCATAATGCACCCCCCACCCCCCTTCCACTGCCGCTCCATACTTGGAGAGTTGCCACATATCGCGAGCTGGCCAAGTTAGCCGTGACGTGCCAATAAACATGTTTAAACAGGCATTCGCGTGTGTGTGCGTGTCGCATAAGTCGACGTCGCCTCGTTTCGTGTGTGTGTGTGTTTGTGTGTGTGCTGACAACACGTGACCGCCGTTGGCTGCTGAGTTGCCATCATTTTTTGACATGCCTGCACGCACACCCACACCCACATACACTAACACACATAAATACACAGCCTCGCATACACTCACGCAATGATTTATTACGCGTGATTGGCGTGATTGCCACTTTGATGCTTTATTTCATCTTCCCGTTGTTGTAACCGTTTTTGTGCCACACTGCCACAATTCCAATCCCAATCCCAATCCCGACCGCTTCCTCCCTTCCTTGTTTCCCTCCCGCATGCTCCACTTTCCGCAGCCGTTCGCTTTGTTTGCCCTTTATCGCTCTGCTCGTGTATAAATTGGCTTTGTATTTCAATTACGATGCGGCACTGCAGCCCCCGCGGTCGCAATGCAGATGACGAATTCGCTGACCCTCCCCCCAAGCCCCTCTTCAGCCACCCCTCCCCTCAGGCTGATATGCTGGCAATGCAGTTGGCATTTGATTTATGCCCGCTGCAGGACAGGATTGACAGCTGCCTGCCTCGGCGCATAATCAGATGTTCCTTGTAAAATAATCACTGCATACTTTCAGGCTGTGGCTAATATCTCGTTGTAAGAATGTCGAGAGATCTCAAAGGCACTTTCTATTATTATGAAAACAATATGAGAATCGCAGAGAATTCCAACTTGCTTGGACTGCCACTTTATTTAAGTGCAAAACCATCGGCATTCTTGGGTCTCTGCTCGCTCTCGCTACGTGCAGAACTTAATTGAAAGACATTGTAATGCAAAGATTTGCCCAGTGAAAGCCACAGACAAATAAACAGGGGCGGGCATCAACAACAACAACAACACGCCTATTTGCAGAAGGCAAATAAAAATATTAAAAATAAATAAAGTCCCAACGAAATGCAAACTCACAAAAATATTCTGTTGAGCCAAAAGAAGAATAGCAGCAGCTGCGGTCGCTAGCCAAGAGCAAACAGAACGTGAAGGGACGAGACAGCAGAAGAGAGAGAGAGAGAGGGAGGGAGAGGGATAGGAAAAGAGATAGAGAGTGAGGGGGGAGGGGGAGAGTGAGGTATACAGAGAGGGATAGCTGGCAGCCACAACTCCAGCTGCGATTGCAGTTTTAGCTGCCTGCTGCCTGCTGCCTCTGTCTCGCTTCAAGTGCGTGCCGCTGAGTGCTGCTTACAGCTTTCTCTGCTTGTTGCTGTTGCTGTTGCAGCTGCCACGGCGCGCATGCCACGCTCAAGTGGCGTTTGTGCTTTGTAGTGCTCGTGCCTGCGCACAGCCAACAAGGATAACAATTACTCTAGTAGCGTGTCCGTCGATGAGTCGCGTGTCCGTCTCCTCTTCCATCCTCTGCCTGTGCTGCCGTTTTCTCTTCACTTTTTTGTATTTACTTTCAATTGTTTAGAGCTTAAATACTCTGTATTCTTGCCACACTCCTCCCCCTTTTAAAAAGCACAGCGTAGCATGATTGTTGCCTCCCCCCCACGACGGCAACATGTCAGACGCACAGGAGTCTTCTTCAGCTGCCGCTGTTTACTCGGGATGATGCATTGCAGCGCAATAATTTCACGTAGACGTCCGTGGCATGCAACAAACAGGAGACAAATGGCATTGCGTCAAGTGCGTTGCAAAAAGCGGGTCAGCTTGGGCCGCACTCGAATGGGCCTGGCTGCCAAAGTGCTTGTCAATGGACTGCACACGTTACTCATACGCAGTGTGTGTATGTGCGCACAATTTAAGCCAATTCCCAGTGTGACACGCCCCCTCCTGGCTGACGCACTGCCTGCCTTAGCTCCGCAACTTGTCCCACTTCCCCTTGGCGCTGTTCCCTTTTGGGCTCCACCTTTGCGACTTGCTTTGTCGGCAATCAATGAAAGCAATTTACGAATCTCTTGTGCAATTCTGCGAAATACAAACGAGTTCACATAACTGCAAATCCGCAGGCGCCGCACACACACACACACACATACACATAGACAGAGAGAGGTATTGGCAGATAAGAAAAAAATCGTATGCAAATCAAATATCGACGATGATTTGTAAATTTTCAAATTTATAACTTGCTCCACTCAACGCAACAGCACAGCAGGAGCAGCTGGCTGCTCATCCCCCTTCCCTTAGCTTTCACCTCTCCTTTCGTTTCCCTTCCTCGCACCGCTCCCCCCACAACTCCGCTGGGCTACTCTGTCGCTTGATTCGAGCACACTGAGTAGGTGCTAAGCAAACATGCAAGCCATGGGGATTATAACATGGGAATACGCTCGTTTGTTGTACACAAAAAAGGCGCGCCAGACACGCCCAAACAACAAAAGGAACAACAACAACAGCAGCGGCAAGAAGTGCGACAACAATGCGGCACATCAGCAAAGCAAACGCGCAAAACGTTTAGGATCTGCGAGCCTGACACTGCCACGGATGTTTCTTTCTCTCTCTCTCTCTGTCTTTCTATGTGTGTGTGTGCGTGTGTGCGTGTGTGTGCGGCAAGCTAAAATGGGTTTCTTGCGTTATCCTGTGCGGCTTTCAGCCAGTTATCCCGCCACCTACTTAAGCATAATGATATATTTAGCTTGCCAAGTGATTGTTATTTGATATTCAACAGATTTCTTCGCCTTCCATGTATGTGTGCGTTAGTGTGTGCGTGTGTGTGTGTTGTTATTATTTCATAAGCTCAGCTTCTTACGCTTGCTTTCACTGCCATTGTGCGGCGCAACATTAAGTTGTTCTTGCCCGCTCGAAGTGCTTGAGTCAATAGTGCGTATACGCAATGTGCCCTAAGCTGATTTATTGCCCATTGCGGCATCTCAAGTGCCATTCCGCTCGAGTTGTTGCTGTATCTATTCCATGAAGCACCTGTCCACGTGTCGATCTGTGGCCATTGTCACAGTTTTCCAATTCGAAATTAGAATTCAACTTCTTAATTTCACTTTACCAACTTTCCCTCGAGTTCTTCTCTCTCTCTCTCTCCTTCTCGCATTGTCAGCTGCCGCTTTTGTGTATTTAACTTATTTTTCATATTTTCATAGCTCATTGAGTGGTGCGTGCAATGGTCTGTAACAGCCTCAGGCATCTCCCTCTTTCCCTTCCCCCTTCCTTCTTCCACTCTGCGGGCACTCGAAAGTTCTGCATTTATTTGTAGCACGGCTCGTTGATTTATTGTATTGTATTGTGCTCTCTGCCATTGTTATATTTCTGCCCAAGTGTCGCACTCAAAAAAAGCTCTTCGTGTGTGTGTGCATGCATGTGTGTGTGTGTTTAATTCGCTTGTCTGTCAAGTGCGCACTTTGGTTTAATTCACTTGCATCGTTTTCTGCCTCATGTGTAATTTGCGCATTATGAATATTTCTCATTTTTCACGCACACTTTCCTGCGGGGGGCAAGCTTTATTTACTTTCGATTAGCCAGTGCATTCATAGAGTAGTGCGTGGGTGGCCCAGAAATGCCTGTGGCAGTGGCATATTTAATCAGTGGCAGCGCGACAAGCAAATGAAATTGGATGGCGACAGCTGCGTGGCAGGGCGTAAGCCGAGTGTCAAAAGCACGCAAAGCACGGCAAATAGCTAACAGTACATACACGCATACCTCCCCCCCTCTGCCACCACCTTCTACAGGCACACACATACGCCCCCTTGTGCACCCCCTTCTATTTAAAATGCAAAGAGGGCTTTGCGCGCTCGGGTGGCTTACCTGACGTATGCGTAACAATTAAAAAGGCCACACAGGGTTAGCGGGAGGGGGAGGGAGGGGAGGGGGTCATGTGACAGATAAGCGTAATAACAATTAATTAAAATATATATCAGATATGCTAGCCCCCGCTACCCAAAGGCGTCTGCGTTATCTGATGCAACAATTAAGCGCGTGTGGCAGGCCGAGATTGCGACTACAAATAAACCAATTACACTGAGAGAAAGAGGGGAGAGTGAGTGTGGAAGATAGACAGAGTGTCTGCTTGAGTGTGTGTGGCAATCAATTTGCCATTCACAATAAGCAATATGCAACAACAAATAATCACAAGGCAAGTCCGAAGAGTCCGCACAAGTTTCTTGCTTACTAATTAAACTAATTAAAGTGTACTTCAATCAGTAAGGGCAGGGGCAGCAGGAGGAGGCGTGGCATACAGAGAATTTCCATGTGCACAGTTATGAAGGGAATTAATACATTTAGCCCGAATTCTGTTGGCGATAATCAAAATAATACCAAAGGCAAAGTACACATTGCCTTAATAGAAATCAAATTATGTCGTTAGCTGCGTGTCAGGAAGGCGGCACACAAAGTTCTTGGGGTTGCTTGGCCTTCTGACTTTTCATTTGGGGCGTGCTTGATTGATTACACGACTCAGTATGTGACGGCAGGCAGTGCATGTGTGTGTGTGTTTGTGTGAGCACATAATTGAGAGGCTTAACAGGCTGACAAAGTGACGCAGACTGCGCTGTGCGCAGGCCTTGTCATTCATATTGTATTGCACGGTGTTAAAGTGCATCTAATCAGTGTTTCTTGCGGGCTTCACTAATGGCTGCATGTGCTATATACCCTGTAATTAGTGAGACATGAAGTGATTGCAGGGGGAACATTACTTTGAACAACTTGAGGAAGAACGTTTCATTGTCTCTCCTTCTCTCTATCTCTCACTGCTGCTTCTAGGGTATCTGCCAGTCGAGCAGTCATTTGCTTAACCCTCTGCATGTTCTACACTGGCAGCACAATTACAGTTGCAGACACATCTCACTCCCGCTCCCGCTCTACCCGCAGCTGACACCAAAGCTGCTCTAGCTTTTCACCACTTGAGCACGTTGGCTTGTTCACACTCCCCTTCCTCCACCCTCAACCCCTGCCCACTCGGACTTGCTCACTTTGTTGCGCGTCTTTTGCAGGCACTTAATGTGTCGCGACAACTCCCCATGCCCCTGTCCTCTCTCTCTCCCCCTCTCCCTTGCAACCCTTGCAGCGCTTGGTGGCAGCTGAGTTTATTGTTGCACGGGGGCTGCCTAAAAACAATGCAGATGCAGGCACCGCACATGCACAGCCAGCACCAACACTAACAGCACAAAGAGCAGCAGCAGCAACAACAATAACAAGGGGCATATAACGTGCAGGACAGCAGAGGCAAAGGCAACGGCAAAGGCACAGACAAGCAAATTTCAGCGCGGAAGCGGAAGTCATTGTTGTCGCACAATGGCGAACGCGTCGCAATTATAATAATTTTGATTGCATGCCCCTCCCCTCTTGCAGCCACTGCAGCAGCTTATTATTGTTGGCAGTGGTTGCATGAATTATGCTGCTTCCTTGCCCCGGGGAGCTGCCACACACAGAGCTCCCTCACACGGCTGGATTTCTATTTGTTTTTAGTGGACTTTTATTTTAATTACAAGCAAGTGGCAGGAGGCAGAGCAGGCGGGCAAGGGAGGGGAGACAGACAGTCATTGCTGGAGTCTACAACATGAACTAATTATCTATAAAAAACAAGTAGAGAAATCGTCTTTGCCAGCAAACCAAATTGAAAACAGGCCCGTCAAGTGACTTGGCAATTTCTCCCATTAAAGTTTTCCCTCTCTCATCTCTCGCTCTCTCCTCTTCACTCTCAGCCTCTCTATTCTCTCGCTCGTTTCTCTGGTCATTTATCCACATTGCACGTTCAACATGCTCGAGAAAGTTTTCTTTTCTCGCACATTGCACAAAGTGCTTAAAAATAATTTTCTTGAGAGTTTCTTTGATTTGGCTAAGTAAACTGTGTGAAAATGGCGCTGTGGAAAAGCTGGAAAAGCTGTGGAAAAGCTGGAAAAGCTGGAAAACCCGCAAAAATACACTTGGCGAGCTGTTGATTGTGCGGCTATCCGACAGTCAGCCCCATCACAGTCGGCTATCATTTGCTTTTAATTTGACTCAAGGGCGTAATTAAAGAAAAATCTTAAGCCCTTTGATTGTCAGACAGTTGCGTAGGCCCGGAGAGAGAGGAGAGTAGGGGGAATGCAAATCTCAGAAATGCAAACTAAAAGCAAAGACTCAAATGAAACTTGTCCAAGGCAGACAAAGGGAGAGGCAGAGAGAGAGAGAGAGAGGGAGAAAGAGATCTGGTGATGTGGTAATTGTTTCAAGGAGCCAGCACAAACAGCAGCAGCTGGTGACGCCAGCCAGCGCCAGTGGTGGAGCCGGAGATGAAGAAAGAGATGGCAGATGGACAGAGAATGGAGCAGGCAAACGAACATCGACTTAATTAACATAAATTCCATTTAACCTGACGCTGCAGGCCTGCAGAAAGATTGCTCAGTCCGACGACTCTAGGGCGGGACACGGCTGCGATGTCTGTCCGTCTGTCTGTCTGTCTGTCTGTTTGTCTGACTCTGAAGCTGGCAGGCGCTGAAAGTCAGTGGACTAACACATAAATTTGCCTTTGTTTCACTTGCATAACACATGCAGTCACACACACATGCACACACACACATACATATGCCGGATACCGACACCATTCAGCAATGCGAACAGGAGAACGAGCCGTGTGCAACTTTTAGTGCTGACTCGAGCTTCATAAAAAACCAACAGCAAGAGCAGGCAGCACGTGCAGATACCCTGTAATGTTGTAGATAGCAAACCTTGCATCACTCTCCTGCCTCCCCTGCACACTCTGCACAGTTTACAGGGTAGCTGCACGCTGGGAACTTTCAAGTAACACAGACGAAGTTATGCAAAGTCAGCAGCAGCGGACATTGACATGCGGCCATGTGTGTACCCGTTTGAGTGTGTGTGTGTGTGTGTAAAAAGTGTGATTCAATTTGCAGTTTTGACACGGAGAGAGAGAGAGAGAGAGAGAAGACTAACTCACACTCTCTCACCAGGCAAAGTCAAATTGCCATATTTCATCTATGACTTTTATGACTTTCTCTTTCTTCTCTTCTGTTCCTTCTTTTATTTTATTTTTTTTTTTTTTTTTTTTTTCGCATTTGATAGACGCTGATAGGACTTCTCCACCATCTGCAGCATCTCTTGCTCCTTGGGCCCGATCACCGCATTTGCCTGCACATCCTCCATGCAGCGTCTAAAGTATCTGCGCGCCGCTTGGCACTCGCTGCTGTTGCTGTAGAATTTCGCGGGACACTTCTGCATGGAGTGGACACGCACGCACGAAGTTATCTCTATGGAGAAGGGATTGCACGGCTCCTCGATGAACTCAAAATCCGGCACATTTACCTTAAGCTTCTTCTCGTGCTGTGCACCTGCAAAAAGGGGAAGGGAATGGGGAGCTTTCTTCTTCTGCTGCTTCTGTGACTGTCACTCACGAAATGCATCGCACACGACATAGGCCGTAATCATGTGGGGCACAGCAATGTGATGTGGCCGCGGCATGGTCTGCTTCAGATTGTATGTGATTGCCGCGAAGTCCAGCACAAGGGGCGGATCAATATCTATGTAGCCCGAGGCAATGTAGTTGCACTCCTCAACGCACTGCGCAGGCAAGACAAGAAGGCTGATTACATCGCATGCACTCGAGGCGCCTCCGCTTACCATATTGATGGCGTACTGCTCCAGCATGCTGTACTTGCGATGCCCCCGGCGAAGCTGCTGCATGCGCTGCTGGCACTCCGCGTTGCCCTGGTCGAGGCTGGGACGCGTTAGCTGACAACAGCTGGCGGCTAGACGCTGTCGAAGGAATCGAAATGGGACTCGGATTTATGGCCAAGGCACAGAGCGGGCACGGAGACTTACCGAGGCGCTGACTTGGCGCGCATCGCAGGCCGATTTGCCTTGGGCGGGCAGAGCAGCGAACAGCAGCTGCAAATACTTGAGTGTGTAAGTGTATTCACATGAATATGAAAGAGACTACTCACGAGTATGGCGACTGCTGCTGGCAGCATTGTCCAAAAACTGACTGCAAATGTCGCAGTTTAATTCAATTAATCGAACATGTCGACTAGTGCCGGCGGTGCCAGCCAATTAAAATAAATGAAATCATCAAAGTGGCCAATTAGCATTCGCGGCCCACTGCCTGCGCAGACTGACTGACTGACTGACTGACTGACTGTCTATCTGTCTGTGTGTCAGTCTGTCTGTCTTTCTGCCTTGGCATTTGGCAACATTTTAATTGGCAGCAGCCTCAGCCAACTTGAACTATTCGCAGTGGACGCTGGTTAATTTATGGCAGCCTCAATCAAGCAAACACTTGAGGAAGCAGGCAGGACACTCCGCGATGCGCCTTGATTAATAATGTCGACACGCAAACAACGCGTATACGCAGCGTACGCTCAAGGTCGCACAGCCAAGTTAATAAATTGTTTCGGCGTTGTTAACTAAATTTTGATTGCCAAGAGCGCAGCAGGGGCGGGCAAGGGAGACAGTGAGGAAAGGAGGGAGGGAGAGGGAGAGTCTCTAGTTGACGGCGGGCTCCGCAGGCAGCAACACTTTTCTTGATTTATTGATATGCTAATTGAGTGTTTGCACGTTGGCCTTTTTTTAATGGCGACTTTGACTTCTGCTCGCTGTCTTTGTGTGTGTGTGTGTGGGTGTGTGTGCGTGTGTGTGACCGTTCGAAATTATGAGCCATGGCACGCAATTTGCCTGGCAAGTGTTGTTCAAATTAATTGTAAATGGTTGTAATTTGCCCTCACTCCCCCTCCCCCGCCCCGCCCTCAGCTGCTCGTGCCCGGCTATCGTTCGCTTTTCGCGTTTACAGTTTAATTGCAGCTTACACGAGCCTTGGGCTCAGCCTTGTACGCCTGCTACGGCCCGGGGCTTAATTAATTTATGGCCATGTCTGGGGCAGGCAACTGGACTCTCCCTCTCTCTCTCTCTCTCTCTCTCTCTCACTCTGTTGTTGCCACGTCATTGTGGACTTTGAGCGTGTTTAACGTGACGTATGAGTGATTTATGCTGATGAAGTACACACGCGCCGACTGCAGCCTTAACAGTTCAACTGTCAATTGCCAATTGTCGCATTCCGCTCATGCGATGCAGATCGCGATGGGCTTCAACTGTCAAGCGACTCTCCTGGTTCCAGGTGAAAGGAGGAGGCAGGGTTGCTACCTTTTATTTCTAATAGCTATCGACAATTCGGTAATTTAAGCTTGCTTCAATAGACTGTCAAGCGTGCCACCTGCCGCAGGAGTTGCCTTCCCTGCGTCTCCCTCCACGCCATGACAACAGACAACAGAAATGTGCCCCAATGTGATTTATATGCCCGACCTGCTTAGACGGTATTCCGCCAGCGCAACAGACTGTAGCATATATATAATATAATATATCGTTTATATATATAATATATAGCATGCTTTATGTATGCCAGCTATTCCCCTTGCGCCCCATTTCACACGCAGCTGGAGACAACTGGAGACATCACACACACACACACACTCCATACACACTCACACTACACACACGTTTAAGCACATAAATCTGTTGTGACTGTGTTTTCTACTTGGGGATTTGACTGCATAATTACTTAAATACAAGTGGGAATTATTCGGCTTCAGTTGGATTTTTCTGCCTGCTTTGCCTGCTTTATTGCTCCCTTTGCTGTTGTTGTTGTTGTCGTTGTTCTGGGGGCGTGTCTGGGTTCATTTTTAATGAAATTATTTGTGATTACGTATAGGTTGCTGCGCCGTCCTACTAGTCGTTGTCGTCTGGCCAGGAGCTTACTATATGCTGCCGCCACAGGAGGCAGCAGGCAGCAGGCAGGGGCAGGCGTTAGTTTTGCACGCAATTTAATTATATTTCCTTGCTAGCATATGTGTGCGTGTGTGTGTGAGTTTGTCAGGGGATAAAGGGATGTGCTGGCTGCCAAAATTAGTAGGAAATTGTTAATGCGATAACAGATTTTCGCAGTGTGAGTGTGGAAAGCTTCTTTCGCTAGCTGTGGTAGTCAAACGGAAAAAGTTGTGGCAAGTGGGGCATGAACTAGCAGATATGCTATAATTAAGGCAGAGCTTATGAAGGTGTTCGCTGTACAGAGAACTATATTTATTTATAGCTAGTTCAAGCTAGATTCATTCATATATCTAGCTACTTCTCTGCCCTCTACTTCTCTCTCTATCTAGTTCTTTCTCTCGTATGTTTTCTTCCACTTTAACTATTAATCAGAGACCTTCTCAAGTTGTGCCTCGCTTTACAGGGTATTGAATTGGTTGCTGAATTTTATTGCGCCCAGCAGATTTAAGAGCTCTGCAGCCTGAGCTGCGTTGCAAATGCAGACTTAAGCAGTTTCTCGTGCTGCTTCTGCTGCTGCTGGAGAATTCATTAAGCTTTAAAACGAGCTGCAGCAGCAACTGGTAGCAAGTTGCAGCTAGAGTGAGAAGGAGGAAGGTTGAGCCATTGCAGTTGGAAGAAATTCATTTGCCACATGCCACATTAATCGTGCCTCGACCAGCTGATGCGTTGCTGCTTCGCTACGAGCAACGAGCAACGAGCAACGAGAACAAGTGAGAAATTCATTGAAGACGCATTTGCGGTAAACGCAGGGGCGTCTGGAGCCGCCAAGTGGGCGTGTCGAGGCAAAGTGTGTGTGTGTGTGTGTGGCAACTAAATTAAAGATGCAGCTCACGCTGCTGCTAACACTGAGGCAGCGCTGGGGCACTGAGTGCGCAGCGCTGTCGCCTTTTGCCACACATAAATCAGTTTTAAATGCGTATAAATAAATTGAGCTGCTTGCCGCAGGTGGTGGATGGAGTAGACTACTCTATTTAGGGTTGCCAACAGGGTCAAGCTGACAGTAGAACTATCGATAAGCAGCGATAAAGGCAGCAATCGAGGGTTAACTTGCAGTTACTGCTGTAACTTGACCCTCGTGATATATTTTAAGGCCTGTTTAGTATTATCGCCAGCAGCGATACTCCCATCAATGGCAGCGTAAATTCAATAGGTGTGTGTGTGTGTGTGCACGTTTGCGTGTGTGTCCTTGTCGCTTAATCCGTTGTCTTCGTTTTGACAATTTATGCCATCCTGGCCAAGGCGCACCTCCGGGAACCTGCGCATATCCTTTGCCACGCCAACGGGGACACGCTTGACACAGCAATGGGGACGTGTGTGGCGGAGTGAGGGGAGGTAGGAGTGGGGTAAGCTTGTGTCGCTGTGTTTGTCTTGTGTTTGTTCTTCTGGCAGCGAGCGAGCGCGCGTGTGGCCTTGTTATTTATTTAAGCGCACAGCACCAGAGCGCTTTATTCTTCCAGCAATACAGGCTCATCCTGCTTTCCCTCTCCCCCTTCTCCTCTTCTCGTCCGCCACTCCTCCTGCTGTCTGCAGCTACTACACATACTTGACTGCGTTTAATCAAAGGATTTTCACATTAAATTTAACTAATTTACTTAGCTTTTATTTGATTTTTCGCGCTGCCCGCATTTCCTTTCCCCCTTTCCCTTTCCCTTTTCCTTTCCCTTTGCAATTTGCTTTTGCCTTTGCTTTCGCTTTATTGGAATTTCATAGTCAAATTTTGCTGGCGCAAATTAAATTTTAATTACGCTACTCTTGCCTCATCGCGCCTAAATGAGAATATACCGTTAGCCTTTGCCCTAATTGGCGCGTGCTGTGCTTCGTTTGCCCTGTGCACATGAGTGTATGTGTGTGTGTGTGGGGCCTATGACAACATTTATGGCGGATCGCGATATTAATTTTCATCTATTCACGCCCAACACCTCTGCACACACACACACAGACACACACAGACAGACATAGACCCATCCGAGTGGGGAATTTGGGGTCAGAGCAGAGAGCAAATTAAAACTGTAGCATACTTTTTGGCGCCACATGAAATACATTTATTAAAGCCGCACGGAAAAGTTTTACTTTCATTTTTGGGCAAAAAAACCCGTTGCCGGAAATTGTTGTGCCAGGCCAACTTCCTAGAGAGAGAAAGAGAGAGAGGTAACGGGAGAAAGAGAGGGAGATAGGCATGCATAGATACACTCTGGCTGCATTTTTGACTTTCTTTGTGGTTCTGTGCGATATGTCTGTATCTCGGTCCGTGTCGGGCCACAAAGATAAGCTTGACACAGAAAGACACACCACATACAGCGCCAGCACACACACACACACACTCAACTAGTGCATATAAACGAGCACACTCTCCTGCTGCTCTTCAATGCGAGCAAAAGCACAAAAAAAGAAATACAAAACAGTCAAAAACAACAGCCATAACAAGCAGAAAGGGAACAGTTAGAAATCAGTGCTAGGCAGACGAGAAAATACGCTAACTGCAGTTAAATCAATTGTAGAGTATGTGAATAAAATAAAAACGAAACAAATATTAAATAATACAATTTATTTAAACTTCAACCACAACTTGAAGCTATCATTGAGATACACAAATTCTCAGCTGAAAACCTTTCCCTACATAGTGTGCAAAGAAGGAATGCAACTCACTCTTGGCTTAGGGTATGAAAAGCAACAATAATATAAAAGTTTCAGCATTTGTTTTGGTTGCATTTCATGATGTTTTGCTTTGCTCCAAAAACAGGCGTCGACTGTCTAAGCGAACAGCATGTGAAGAGTGCAGAGTGAAGAGAGGGAAGAGAGTGAAGAGTGGAGATTGAAGAGTGTGGCCAGGAGGGCGGCTGGCAGCTTAGCTTCGCTTCAAGAACTTTGAAATTAATATAATTTCGGGGGAAATGCATGCAATTTCATGTAATTAATTTTGCATAAGAGCAGAGAAGAGAAGCTACTGCACAAATAGTCCTGACATAACCATGCACCAATTGCTGTCTCGGTTTGCAGCGAGCTAAGCAAATATTTCATTTCATTCTACTTCATTTCTGCATGAACCTCCCCTTTGCCCACTCTCCCTCTCTCTGCCTCTTGTTTTTAGTTGTTTTCTCATTAGCCTGGCTCTGCATTTAATCAACGTTTTATTGAATTAAACAAATTTGCTTCTAATTTGCTCAGCTCAGTCAGTTCCCTGCTGCGATTTAGGCCAACCTGCTGTCGCATGTCGCCAGGTGGCATCCACCACTCTACTCCCCTCCCCTCCCCTCCCCTGCAACACCCTTTAACAGTGTCCTGCTGCAGGGCAACCACTGCAGCTGCTGTTGTTGACAGACGTCATGTGCAAATTGAATCTTTAAAGTGTCGCCAATTGGCCACGTTTCCTCCCACTCGAAAGTTTGTTCATTTTAATGGGCACAACATGGCAAAGGCAAACAGATGCGAGAGCAAGTCCAAAATACATGGGTAAATATCGAGAGAGTGCTATAAAAATACTGCATATTTGCCCTGTTAACTTTTTACTTAGTTCCCTCTCTATTGCATTCTCATCTATCTACATCGCGCGGTTGCTGTTGCTGTTTTCTCAGTGGGGGCATTTTATAATTTATTTTAATTTCATTTTTATGACAGTTGCACATTTTGCATTTTCCATTTCACACGCTGCCACTCATAATTACAAATATCCTCGCGAACACAGACAGAACTTCCCCTCGAACAGATCCGTATATTCTCAGGTGTCAGCTTCACTTCATCACGCGTAATAAAATACTGAGGGAGATGTGAAGTGAGCAGAAGCAGCGGGGTATGCACAGCTAGCAGATATGCCAGTTATAGCTATCAATCAACAGTTATATACGGTACAGGCAGCATAATATATACCCTATATAGAATATACATATAGTGCTAATCACCATAAACAGCCGAGTCTGTTTCTCTGTCTGTATGAACGCCGATCTCTTTGCTACTATTGGAGCTAGTGCCATCAAACTTTGTGAAAATACTCATATGCATAGCAGTGACATAAAGTTTATCTTAGCATTTAGCCACGCCTACCTCCGTCAACATTAATTAATATAAATTGAATTGCAAGCGATATTTTAAAGTTAAAATATAAACATCATAATTCAAATGATTTTTGAAAGTATAAATTATTAAGCATAGAAGTTATTCAAGTGCTTTACTTAGTGGACAAACAGATTTCGTCATTGCTGCATAAAAGTATGCAACACAAAGTACTCTCCACTTAAAATACATTTAGCTATATAGTTAAAGCTTGACTATCAAGCCTAAGCACACACTAATCAGTTCATATGGCCCACGGTAGCATTTGCCTGAGTAAAGATGGCAGACTGCTGTTTCTGCAGTTGTTGCTACCCCATTGCGCCGTACTGTATGCTGCATGCAATAAAAATAAGTGCGAAAAATGTGCTGAATATGCAAATGTGCTCTTTTAACTGGCGACTAATGAATTTTCGATGAAAATGACACTTGTTACATATGGCGAAAAGCCATTTGCAGTGCCAGAGGTGCGTATGGGGTGTAGGGGGTGCGTGTGTGCGAGGGGTGGTAGCTTCTAAAGTGCCATGCCATTGCACAGTTGACATTGACAAGCTTCTGACTGCAAGCGAAATGTAATCAATATGCAACTTTTATGTGTTGCTGCCCCCATCGACGGGGCAACCTGCGCGAGTCGTTTGTCATTCAAACGCAGTTGCTGCTGCTGATGTTGCTGCTGGTGCTGGTGCTGCTGCTGATGGTGATGCAAAGGAGACATGTCAATTTCGTTGAATTGACAACAAAACCAATTGCAAAGTAAATGCAACACACGAATGCAGCAAGCTGTGTTGCAAGTGGCAGCAGCGCCTTAAATTACACATGCCACAGATAATGCGCTAGGTGGAAAAACTAAAAGCTGGCTTCATTTCAACAATGTTGCCTTGCAACTCAATTGAAACGGCACTCAGACGCCCTTACACAGGTCTCCCCCTTCTCCCTTCACTCCCTTCCCCGCCCCCACTCCCCCCTGCAACAGCAACAACATGTGTCGCGCTGGCTGGCAAAAAGAGAACAGCAGCAATATAAAATTTTACGAGTCGTTTACACAAATAGCAACACTGTTGCCAATAAACGCCAGCCCAGCCCGGTCAAAGGTCGTGGCAACGAGTGCACCCTCTTCCCACTGCCTCGCTTGCCCCCTTGCTGCCCTGTCCCCCTCCCCTTCAACTGTTTTTTGTTCCGTTTCGTTTGCAATTTTTATATTGTTGCAAAATGTTTTCGTTTCAACGCTCTTATATTTATTTTGCGCACACACAAAAAAGTTGTTTGTAGCCCTTTTAACAGACCACCCCCATACACCCTATCCTTACCCCCTTCCCCTTCTTCAGCTTCTCCCCTGCCTGCCTGTTGCAACCCTTCTCAAATGCTGCCCAGCACAGCCGCTGCCATTGTTCGTTGCGGCTCTGTCGCCTTTATTGAGTATTCGCTGCTGTTTGTATTTTCTACAGCTGCGTGTGTGTGTGTGTGTAAGTGTGTGTGTGAGTATGTTCGGCATGCGCTGCGTGTTTTGTTTGGCAAAATAATGGGTTTTTATGCACATTTTATTTGGCTGGCAACGGCTGCAAGCGCAAAGTGATTGGGAAAATCAGGAAAAACTGCAGGAAAAGCTGCTGGCGAAACAAACAACAAAATTGTAACAACGCCGATCAGTGGCAATTCGAAAATAAGAACTTCCTCCCATTGGCCTGAAATTAAAATAGCATTAAGCCTTGTTTGAGCCTGCTATGCATTGTGTATACGCCCCGAGTGCCAAAGGCAGCACTAAGATTGAGTTCCCTTTAAGGTTAGACAGTGTATTAAGCTGGCCTAGATGCAGAACTCTGGACTCTGGAAGCCCTGTGCTGGCACAGAAATGAAGTGCAGGAAAATATTTACTCAACCAGGGAGTGTAGGGTGGCAGAGAGGGAGAGGGGAGTGCAAAATGAAAATGGCAAATAGCAAATGCAATTGCACTTGCCTGCCTTCCAGAGGGAGAAGAACTGAGTAGATCGAGCAAAGGAGATGTTGCTGGGGACACTGCAGTCTTGACCCTGTTTACAGCTTGAGTAGAAATTGACTTGCTTTAAATATATGTGAATATGATTCATGCGTACCCAATTTACGCACTGAATATACTCAATATATTTTGAGTAAATTCCAAATTTAGAGAGGAAGAAACTTTGCTGCCCTGCCAGGTTGTTAAATATAACTTATATAGTAGACCTGCCCAACTACCAACTACAAATGGCCGCAGAGCACATAAAAGTCCGACCGTAAATAGATACACACACACACACAGACACACACACACGCATGTGGCAGGACATGCAAGGACACGTCTATACTTTTTGGCTTTCAGCACGTTGTTATGTGGCGCTTTCATCTAGTTGCCAAGCGTCCCTCCTCGCTCCTCCCTCCCCTTCTGTACCTTAACCTATTCCGCTTTATCTACTCTTGCAGTCTGTTCGTGAAAGGGGCAAGAAGTGGTGGAAGGGCGGGGGGGAACTACTCAACTCCTTGACGGCTTTTCGTGTTTTCATTTGCGCGACGCGCCTTCAACTGCTTCTCGTTTGCCAGTTGCCTTTGGCTCGTTTAGTACAATTTTTATATGCATCTTTGTGTGTCACATTTAGTTGTTGTCGTTATTTTTATGATTTTTATTCTCCTGACATTTTTACTGTCCCCCACTGTCAGTCCCCCTCCTCCCTGCCCCACTGCCCCACTGCCTGTGTATGCTGCTTGTCGTTTTGTCACATAGTTTTTATGTTTTATTTAGCGCGACTCTGCTGCTTCTCTGCCACTTCACATTCGTGACGCGTCCTTCTCCCTCTCCCCAGCCCCTCCTTCTTATCCTTTTCTACTTTGTGTGTGGCTTCCTTGTGGCGCTGTCCTCGTTCATATTTTATGTGCTTTCATTTGCCGCGCGCACAACTGACGCTCATTGGCTGCGTACACAGTATTGTGCCTCCCTCTGCCTGCGCACCACCCCCCCTCCCTGGCCACTGCCTTGTCTAGTCTGCCTCATCCTCTCTCTCCGTCTTTTAATTACTTATCGCTTGGACAGCCATTGTCAATTTTAAAGCATTCGCAGTTTTGTTTCCCTTTTGACGCTCCACGCGCGCCCATCTTTTTATTAGCTGCCCCATTAATCAGGGCTACTTGAGGCAACCGTTTGTTTGCTCAGTCCGGCCGTCATAAAAGTTATTTATGTGCGTAGAATGTTTTTAATGACATCGCCCGAGCGTTTTCAGATATTTATTCTGCTAATTAAATGTTCATTTCAATTGATTGCCACGACGCGGCGACAGGCGCCAATTGAGCAGGAAGCAAACTAAGTCTAGGATGGGAGGGGGGAGAGTCTAGGATGAGGCGGGGATGCTGCTGCTGGCACTCGACTTAAGCTGGCAACGCTGTACGAACATCATGTTCTGTGCTGTATTTAAAAGGATTATGCACTCGTGTCGCACTCGTGCAACGTAAGCAGCCGCGCAGCAAGCTGTGATAAATTGCCCTCGACTGGAAAACAATTGAACACACACTCACACACACTCACACACATACGTAGACAGGCGCTTGAGTTGGACTTACACACACACACACACACACACACGTGGCATTGTCTTAGCAGGGACAGAGCGCACAGCTGCCGTTAGCGAAAAACAATTGCAGAGTAGCAAAAAGTTTTATTGAAAAACATTTCAAATGTATTTGCTGCAGTTGTTGTTGTTGTTGTTGCAGCAGTTGTTATTAATGTTGTTGTTGGTGCTGCAGTTGTCGCGACATCTTGTTGCAGCAGCTACCGTTGCTGAGCTTGCCCCCGTGGCAACGGTCTGCCTGGCAGAAAGTTGCCACATTATTCATCAGGCTGCACCCCTTAGCCTCTGCCTCTGCCTCTGCTGCTCTGATCTGATCTGCAAATCTGATCTGCAACATAATGTGGCATGCTACATAAAATCGCATTTGCTGCTATTTCCATTTTCTCATTTTCTGCATTTCCATTGCTGATTGTGTTTTGTTTCTGCCACATGCCACACGCATGCTCGACTCGAGGCTGCCCCCGTTGCCATATTGTATTAGATTTGATTTGCTGCTGCATTTGGCATTTTTGTGCTGACCTTTGCCTCCTGCTTTGCCCAGCAAGTGTATTTAAATTAAATTAATTCTCGCATTTGCAGCACTTTGTTGCACGTGCTGCATGTGGCACGCTGCACGTCGTATGCCGGCCAACTTGCTGAGTTATTTATGCTTTCGATTTTATTTCTAAATTATTATTTGATGCCCCCAAGTCGGCCGTAAATCTGCATTATTTATGTGCCACACACTTGCCACACTCGCCTGCAAATGGCAAACCCAATCAAACACTAATCAACATGCAATTCAGGCTCAACAAGTTCAACTTGCCACTGCACTTCTCGTTGCCCCACAGGGTATGTGCAACCGAGTCTCATGTGCTGACATTTTTGCAAACTTGTCTCTGGCTCTGCCTCTGACTGTGGCCCTGCCACACTGGTTACACTTTTGCTGGTCAACAGGGCTTTGCCGGGGCATGCCAGGGGGGCCTACGGAGAGGCCACTTGGTCAACTGTTTGTGTGGCTTTGGCTCTGCTCGGTCAAGACTCGTCGTCGCAAAAGCCAAGCGAACTTCCTCTGGGCTTGCTTGCCTGCCTCTTGCCGAGTGTCGCAGTTGCTGCTGCATTTATTGTTTTGATTTCAGCTTTCCCCCGTCACCCCCCCCATCATTCTTCCCTCTTCTTACTGCAGCTCTTTGCCTAATGGTCAATTGAAATGACAACAATGCAGGGCAGCCCCTCAAGCGCTCAGCCTCGTCTCGCTTTGGCACTTTTGCTTTTACTGAAATGAAGGCAGCACAAAGCACTAAGGGCGTCAACTGGGAAATTTCTTGTGCAACATTTCAGTCCAAGATGAGTCAAGTGAACTTGCTCAGGGAATCATAACTAATGTTCGAAAATTATTTAAGCACTCGCAGAGTTGCCAAGCGCTGAGGCTCACTTACTGCGGCATTGACAGGCGCTCTCTCTCTCTCCCTCTGTCTCTTACACTCTTCCTCTGCTTCTCTCCCTCTCTCTTTTTCTCTCACAGTTACCCCAGCGCGTAAGTGCACTCCTGACTCCACTCACTTGCTTCAATGAGTTCTGCTTCAACCGAGTGAAAAAATTACAAAATTTACTTACTAAAACGAGACAAGACAACAAGCACCGCAACAGCAACAGCAACCTGCACCGCAGCACGGACGAACAAACAGACAGAAAGACAGAATGACAGACAGACTGGGAGCAAGATCCGGTACTCAGATATAGCACTTGGTTTACGGTTTCCATTTGTGCAGAGCGGAACTCAGTGCCAACAATTGCATTCGCAGTGCAAAGGAGCCTGCGGGAATAGGGAGAGGGGGAATGGGGGACAGGGGTTGGGAATGGAATTCTAAATAAACGAAATAAAGGTGCAAAAAGGTGCAGCAGGCAGCTTTGGCGTGGTGTACATGGAAATCCTTTTTTAAATAGCCACCAACGCAAATGAGCTTATGCACATCACACATACGCAGCGTGCGCCAGCCACAGGAATTGCACTGGGGCGGACAGCAAGTCCATTTGGACTCTACTCCTCCTGCTCTGCTCGTTACGATAAATAAGCTACAACTGAACTGAGAGAGAGAGAGAGAGAGAGAGAGACAGTAAAAACAGGACACACTGTTCTGCAACACACGCACACACACACACACAGACATACAGGACACCCACACACACACACACACACACTGAGTCATTGCTTAAGTCAGGCAGTCAATGAATGAAGTGAAATTACTTAATGGCACCAAATTGTACTTTGCTTAATTACTTGGCCACTGACACAGCACCCCCTGCCTCCCCCACTCCCCCCACACATACCACATGTCATTTATATACCGCTGGGGATGTAGCCGGAGGGAAGGGGGGCGTGGCAAGAGAATGGGCAACGGCAACGAGTCGTGGGTGCCGTAAAAACAACGTTACGTATGCGCCGCTCTTGGCGCTCGTAAACATAACTGTGTGTGCGTGTGTGCTGCTTGCCTGTGTGTGTGTGTGAGTGTGAAGTATGCGTGTGCATGTCTGTGTGTGCGCTGCCTTCTTTATGGCTTGTTTCTTTTGAGCTTTGCGTTTTGTGTGCGCCTTAACTTCCGTTCCATATTCACGTTCTCTGCTTGTGTTTTCCTGTTGTTGTTGTTGTTGTTGTTGTTCTTGTTGTTGTTGTTGCAGCCATTGTTGTTATTGCCGTTTGCCTGTTACGGTTGGTTTGGTTTCTGGCTTTTGCGTTTTCGGGTTTTTGGGGTTTTGGCTGCTGCTGCTCCGCGCGCTGCTAAATAATATCCAGCTTGGCTTTTCATTTACATCGCGTATACGCAATGTATGACATTTTAAATTGTTTATGACTGTCGAAAGGGCACAGAGATAAAGACAACAATGGCTTAGCTCGAGCTTAACTAGTCTCTGCTCTTCTCTCCCTCCCCCCTGCCCCCTTCCCCGTTCTCACACACTTCTCACTGAACCCTTCAGCCCTTCAAGTGGCTGCGACTATTACCACAACCCCCACTTGGCTAATAGAATAAAGCGCTTGAGTGAGTGTGCGTGTGTTAGTGCATAAGTGTGTGTGCGTGTGTGGTTTTTAGTTAATTGTTGGGAGACTTTGCTGGATTGCTGATTGATGCGCTGCACACGCTGATTTGCTTGGGGCTTTGGGGACGCACAAGATTCTCAGTTTAGTTGCTGTCGCTGTCGCTGTCTGCCTTGCTGCAACTGGTCAACTGATCGATCTGCCCTCGCTGAGCTTATGTGCAAATATTTGTTTAGGCCAAGTTGGCAGTACGAAGGGGGGCGTGGCTGCTGTCGTGCTCGGGTTTAGGTGTTGTTTGCACATGATTTGTTATACGCAGTGCAAACAGCAGCGCCAACATGAGCCCCCTCTGCCCCCTCCCCCCTGCTGTTCGCAAAATATTTCAATAATCATGCAGTGCATTAACTTTTGGCTGCCACTGTGCGCTGCACATGTAATTGCATAATAACAATTCGTGTTTTACTTGTCCGGGGGCCCCTCGAATCGTGCATTCTGTGTGCGTTGAACAAACAATGAGAGCCAACACACAGACACACGCACACAACAAGTACACCCTGTTGTTGGTAAATTATGCAGGCTCCGGCTCAATGTTGTTGTGGTGGTTGTTGTTGTTGTTGTTGTTGCTTTTGCTGCTACCGCTGTGCATTGTGCCATTTTATTAGTTTCGATATTTAGGTTAATTAAAAACTTATTTGGGGCTTTGCTGCAACTGGACCACGCTCCTGTGTGTCTCTGTACGTATGTGTGTGTGTGTGTGTGTGTGTGAGTGCGTGCGTGCTCTCATTACATATGCCTAATGGCAGCATCCTCTTGCCATCTCCCTTGCACCCGCTGCTGCCTCGTTTACTTAAATGTCCTGGGCAAATGTTGCAATTGCAATCGATTTTGCATTTGCATCAGAATTTATAACTGTATATTGAAATAACTGTAATGCCAGCATGCCAGCGGCAGTATGTGCATGCGTATGTGTGCGTGTGTGTGTGCATGTCAGCTTGTGTTTATGTATCATTGGCCCTTATCGATTGTAATTAATATGAATTCATTGCAAATGTGTTGCCTGCTTAAGGGCGCCGCAGGCTGCAGGACATGCGATCTATTTGCTCGGGAAATGCAGAAATATTGGCTGAATAAGTGACCCCCCTCTCTCTTGAATACGCTGCTCTGGCAGTCACCTTTAAGCAAATCCCCATGCAGGATGAATGGTATCTGTCTCACTTCATTGCCCCAGGATGTGTCCATGCATCCTTGGATATGGCTGTGTTTATGTATAATGCATTGACAAATGCAAATTCGCCTTGCACTATGATAATATTTTCCAGCAAATATCACAAATCGACAACGGCAACGGCAACGGCAACGACAACGGGCAAAGTAAACGGCCAACAAATATTTATAGCAGTCGACGCAGAGCGACGTGCGAGGCGCGCCTGCAATATTTATTGCAACTCGCATGCAGCAAACGAAGGCATCGTGGCATAGGAGGAGGAAGGGGGAGAGGAGGACAAGGAAATAATAGAACAACAGCAGAAGCAGAAGCAGAAGCAGAAGGAGCAGCAGCTGGCAGTCTATTGCCATTGCCATTCAAGGATACTACACTCAGCAGGACCTGCTTGGCACAACTCGTCCATCTGTCCTGCCCGTCTGTCCGTCTGTCTGTCCGTCCACGGTATAAGGCAGTCGCAATAGAAATCATTTAAATAAAAGTCAATGTCATGCCATGTAGAAAAGACAGCGAATAAATAGTCAAGAGTCGCAAGCAGACTCGCTGTCGCTGTCGCAGTCGCAGTCGCAGTCGGAGTCACAGTCGCAGTGGAAGTTGAAGTTGAAGCCGGCAAGGAGTTGAAGGCTGAGTGTGAGTGAGGGGGCACAAGAAATATGGGGCGTATGTGTAATATGCTAGACTAGGCGAATATTGTGGAGGAAAAACGATGAAACGAGAAACGAATCGCAAACTTGATGCGCTTAATAAATGCCACAAGCGCTAAGCTTGCCACAGCAGCAGCATCAACAATGGGAACAACAACAATGGCAGGCAACGCGGGCAGCGACAACTAGAGGCAAATCTCGGCAGCTTGAAACACATTTAATTTGGCACCAAAATGAGCTGCGCTGACAGATGGCAGGCTGCCGAGCTGCCGAGCTGCTTGACTGCCTTGACTTCCTCGCTGCCTCGTGCTGCCTCTGCCTGAGTGGGCTGCATGGCAGGTAGGCTTGCTGCCATGCCGCTTAATGTATTTTCGTTTTATGGGCTCATTAAATTACGCTTTATTGCCGTTAAAATAAAATATTATGTGATAAAAATGCCGAAACGACGCCAAAGTCTCCCGCGGCAGTGTGTAGGGCGCAGTCTCAGCCTCGACTCGTGCGAGGCACAAGAAGAATTACATTTTAAATGCGCTAATAAAAGACTGCGTCAGCGTAGACCAAACCAAGTGGGCCGCACTTACTGACGAGCCAGAATGCATATGCTATGCAGTTGGCAGCTAAAGCAGCCCCCGCAAGTCTTTGACAGACTTTGAAAACTGCCCAAATTGGCTTAGACAAAGCTGAAGTGGCACAAAGTAGCTGCAAATTAATGAAGATTTAGGGGAAACCTTTTCAAAGTATTCTAGATTTAGAGTTGGGTAAGCAAAGCTAAATGTATCTGCCCGAGTTTAAATACTCTTTAGGTTTTTGAGCACACTCACTCTGGGGTTCGAGTTAGGCGAAACCCTTGGAAAGTATTCTAAATTTAGCATTGGGTAAGGTGACTTTAAGGTACTTGTCTGATTCTAGATACTCTTTAAGTATTTAGACCAGTTTAATGTGGACTTAGTGTGCAGTAGGGTTCGAGTTGGGCGAAACCTTTTGAAGATTCCAGTTCTAAAGATATCTGACTGTTTCTAGATCTGTCTTCCAATTGAAATCACTTTAACTCTATGAAAACGGTCTAACATATACTAAACAAACGTTCCATTCGTAAGTGTTCTAGAAACTTAAAGCAATCTGTTAATGAATTGTTAATGATTGATAAAATATTGAAGTTTATACGACAAGCTAAAGTAACAGCTTATTACTGACATATAGTATGAATAATCTGATGGTGTGCTCTCAGATCTTCTGAAATCTCCTCTCATCACTGTCCCACTGTGATTTATTCTCAGATCTTTCTTGTATTATTGAATTCATGAATCCCGTATTTTGTGCTCAATTGCTCTTGAGGAAGAGTATCTTCTATATTACATAACCCATGATAACCCAGCAAGTTGTTCACTTCGTCAACAAGCCTAATTCGTCGTTTGGCCAGACAAATTACTTGCTTCAGTCCGTTGAATTTATTTCGTTTGCCTTAATTCTATTTTTTTAATTATTGCATTTTTCGCTGGGGCAACATTTTCTGTCTGCCGTGGGGCCGTTTTTGGGCTTGTCACATTTGAATAAAATGAATGGAAACAGGCAGAGGAGAGGCACGGGAGGAGGGGGGCTTAGGCAACGTGGCACAGCAGCGCTCTAACAAGGCTCGGCTGGTGGGTACTGCGGATCCTTTTGGCGCTGCACTTTGCCAGCAGCAGAAAATGTCAGCCCAACTAATCGGATTAGTGTGTCAGTAGTTTTTACAGACATGTCCGAGTTGGTCTGTGTGTGTGTGCGAGTATGTGTGTGTGACGGATGGTTCTGTGGCATACGCCGACTGAGTGCGCCGTTCGTTAGCCCAAGTGACCTCCATTTGAGACTCGGGCTTCGGAGACGAGGCGAGTCGAGTCGAGTCGAGTTGAGTCTGGGCTCAGTGGGCAGCGGCACGTTTTAGTGTAATTAAAAAGATATGCATGCATGTAGTGCACGACACACACATACACATTCACACGGGACGGTACATCTCTGTGCATGCAAATGCGACGGTCCCCTCCCGCTCTCCCTTGCTGGCTGCCCGGCTGTGCCAGATCTAAATCCCTGCGACTTGCCTTAAATTTGAATATCAATTCAAAATTTAAGGCATTTCACGCAGGTGTCCTGCGTGGCAACCCAACTCCCCCCCACCCCTACTCACCTGCTGTAGGACATGCGATGTCAGCGTGACACGGACACGGACACGGACACGGACACATCCTGTGGCTTGTCGTTTCAAAGTGAAAGAGCATAATTTTGACATATGCGATTACAACGGGAAGGACAACAAATACGACAACAAACTGCACAAACAGCAACAACAACAACAACAACAATAATTCAGAAACACGAATTGTGGCATAAAACAAAGCAGCAAAACAAAGAGAGAGAGTGGCGAAGCGAGAAGGTTTGACGGGCAAATACCCCATGAAACTAAATTTCAGTTACCCAGAAAGGATATACAACTTATTTCGAGTCCTTTCCCACATGCTTGCGTGCTCTAACCCTTTGCGTGCATTGCGCAATTACAGGGTATGCAAAACTCAACAAAAAGCCAACAGCAACGGCGAGCAATAAAACTAGCAACCGCGTCAAGGCAAAAGCACATCAATCAACGCCGGCAATCGCAAAGGATATGGCGAGGCAGGAGCAACGTCACGTTGCCAGGATAAGCGTATTGTGTGAAGAAAGTGTTCTCTCTCTCTGTGTGTGTTTAGCTGCGCCATCTCCCAGTTATAGTTATAGTTCTTATTGCTGTTGTTGTTGTTATAGTTGTAACTATTGTAGTTTGTTTGTCGTTGCTTCATGCCGCGCTGGCGACCACAAAATACCTTCCAGTCACGAACAGAGTGAGCTGGGGATAAGGCAGCAGGGTGACTAAGGGGGAAGGGAAGAAGGGAGGGAATGGGCTGAAGAGAAGAGCAGAGTGTAGTAGAGTGTCAGTCAGTCAGTTAGAGTCGACGGACAACATACATAGAACCACTACATGAACATAAATATAAAATATCTAAGCGACACTTGTGTGTACTGTCTGCATTTCTGAGTGTGTGTGCCCGTGTGTGTGTATGTGTGTGTCGGTGTGTGTGACCCAGGCAAGATTAAAAGTGCTGTTGCCAGCAAGAGTACAAAAAAGTCAAACAACTTTCCGAGCAGAAAACAGCTAAAAATGCCAACCCCACAAAGTTGGCCCAAACAATTAAAGGTGGCAATTTCATTTAGACGCTTTGCTGCGCTGCTGCAGTGGGCAGAGCAGGGAAAAGCTGCTTCTAAATAGGTTCCTTCTTCATGTGTATGACAGAAATAAAATAGTTATGTGAGCTATAAATAGTAAGTTCTCTATGCAGTATATAGACTTTAAAGCGATAGTCGGTAAATTTTATTTGAATTTTAGAGCTGTTTCAACTTTTGGCACTTTGCTGCGGATGTTTTATAGACACATACGTTGATGAAACTTGCCACACATATTTCATTCTATTTTATATTAATATTAATTTCACTCATTCATCATACAGTTGCTTTAAAAACTGTAGCTTAATGTTGTAAACTGAGCATATTTCATTTTTTATATATCTTAAATATGTTGCTAAACTTTCAATTTATTGAAGTACAAAATTTAGCAAACAAAGTCAAAAGGGTTCATTTTCATACTTAGTTTTTGTATTGAGTTTATTAAGTTATTTTTTAACATACATATGCTATGTAAAATGTTTTTTAAGTGTGACCTTAATCTCTACACTATCGTAAGTCGAGTTAGTTAACGATAACCCTGTCGATATCCCTATCGATAACAAAATGTGTTGGATAACGCGGTAAGAACGGGACAGCGTCACTATCGTTTCAGAAAGCCATGAGGAGAGATCAAAATTGTGAAATAGACATTTAAAGTGAATAATATATAGACAGTTAATAAATTATTATCTCCACAAGTTGAAATTTCTTCCACTTCAGGTAAACAGGATACACATAAATACATACATAATTAAGCACAGACACAACCGCTACAGACTTGCGCCATTAGCTGAATGGGTGTGCAACCTTTGGCTCTTGGCAAGCCAGCTCTCAATGTTTATTTATATCTGTATTGTTCAGATCTATTGTCTTTCCAGCTCTCCCTCTCGCCCACTCTTTCTCCCTTTTTTCCTTCTTTTCCCTCTCTCTCTCTCCCTGTCCGATTAATATGCGACTGATTAAGTGGGACAAGGTGCGACAAAACTGTCCAAATCTCTTACACAGTGTCACAAAGAGCGAACTAAAGCGAGGAAAGGGACAAAGAGGAGCAGCAGCAGCAGGAAAGACAACAACGTTAACTATAATATTATATACCCTATGCATGAATGTAGGGACAGTATAAATAAATAAGTATGTGTGTGCTGGCACATTATATACACTTGTCTCAGTGTGCACTTGTGTGTGTGTGTGTGCATGTGTGTATTATTGTATGGCTCATGGTAATTACAGGTGTCGCTATAATAAATTACCTTTGAATTTACTGTTTGTCGGCCTCGTCTTTGTTTTTGTTGCTGTTGCTGTTGTTGTTGCCGTTGTCGTTGTCAACGTGCTTGTAGTTGTAGTTGTAGTCTGTGTGTGTTCGCTTGTTGTAGTTGTGTGAGCGGGGAGGGGGGGATAACGGGATAAGGGACTGGCTGGCTGGCTGGTGGCAGGATAACGGGCTGGCGGGATAGCCGTATAACGGGATGCCCAACAGCAGCAGCAGCAGCAGCTGCTCCAGCTGGCGCTGTTGCTGGCAGCTCGCATGTTCTGTCATTGATAAGCTTTATTAAAAAGGATAATGAGCCTGTGGCTCTGAGTGTCTCTGTCTCGCTCACTCTCTACCACACAACATGCGTGTGTGTGTAATGTGGTTTTGTAGTACACAGTGTGCGTGTGTTTGTGTGTGTGTGTGAGTGTGCCTGTGTGTGTCTTGTACATGTGTCCATTATAAGTTTCGTTGTTGTTTACGAGTTGCCGCCGCTTTTGTTGTACAGTTGTTGTTGCCGTTGCTGTTGTAACTGCTGTAGTTGTTAATAGTTATGAGTTAATGGTTTTTTGTTTGCTTTCGCGTTGTTTGTCGCCCCTTTCACCTTCTTCTTCCCTCTCTCTCTGCCTTTCGTTCTCATTATTATTTTCGGATTATTGTGATTACTTTTGTTCGGGCATATAATCAAATTAACTGTATGCGTGGTTTACGCCTGACAGCGACAGCAGCAGCAACAAAAACTGTTTGAGCCTTGCTTTGTTTTACACTTGACCCCTGAATGGAAACCTGCCACGCCTGATGAGGATGTTGTCCTGCCTTCGTCGTCGTCGCAGGTGCCAAGAACTTTCTGCCAAACGACTTTTTGATGTTGTTGATTAAGTTTTGATTAGCTGCTGCTGCTCTCAGTCGATTCGCAATACGAGGAAAATACAAATACAGAAGAAAGAAAACTTCTGCGAATCGTTGCAGCAGCAGCTGCCAATATGAATCTGGCCTGGCCTGGCTTGGTCTGCCAATCTGCTGCTGCAGCTCTCTTGGGAGTCGCGAAACGATTTATCGACTTTGCTGAAGTGCAGAAATTATATTCGTGTACATATTTGCGTACAGCACAAGCACTGCTAGCTGTTTTCAAGCCAAAGAATTGCAAACTGCAAAAGTAAAATGTAGTTCGAGCTAAAATGAAAGTATTGCTGTCTTTGGCCAGAAACATGATGAATGCGCATCTCTACTGTTGCTACTTCTGCTGCTGCTGGCTCCGCTTTAAGCTCGGCTGCATTTTGCCAATTTGATGCGCTGCACGGAAGCTTTGCCGGAAAGGGAAGCGCATAAAAATAATTCGTTATGTGAGTCGCACCATTTCCCAGCGGATTCTACAAGGCACAGAGGGGGTGGGGTGGGGTGGAACTATTTGGCCAGCGCAAGTATTTGGTTTCGACTTGGGCTGTCCGGGGCCACGCCCAGCACTTCACTCCCGCATAGTTATGTGTGAATTTTTCGCATTTCGACTGCAATTTAAATGGTTCAACTCACCCAAGGGGGGTGTGGGGGAGTGGAGGGGGAAGGGGAGGCAAGTCAATTGCAGCAGTTGGCATTGTAGCCCTGTCCAGCTTCGTTGCATCTTGTCACTCTGGCGAGTCAGACACAGCCACATGCATATTGCGTATACGTCACGTTGCTCTATCCGTTGAACTGTTTGTCGGCTTTGTTTTGCATTTGCAGTCGATGTCCTTGCGTGTCAAACGTTTGGCAACCTAATGAGCGCAGCAGGACAACTCCCTTCGCCCACTCCCCCTCCCCTCGCCATGCGTGCTTCGCTTTGTGAGTTACTCGCTGCAGTTGCACGGCTGCCACTCGAAGCTAAGCAGGAAACGGAAATTACTTTGCAAACACTTTGCAGCACCTTCTCGCGCGCGCGGGGCAAGCGTGGCGTATACGTAACGCGAAAGTCAAGTGAAGTTGGGTTAGCTCACTTGCTTGCCCGCTGCTATCGTTGCTTTTCCTGCCATCCTTTTTACGCCATTTTCTTACGCTATTCTGGCCATTTAGTTACCCTGGCCAGGCCGCCCTTTATGGCCATAAGCAAAGTGAAATATGAATTGCGGTTGCTCGGAAATCTGCGCAGCAAGCGGGCAACCGCAAGCTTGGCCTCTTGCCTGCAGGCTACTTCAAAACACACGCACACACACACGCACACACACTTGCAGAAAGGTAACAAGTAAAGCATCAACTGCATTTAAGTTTGTTGTTATTTTGCCGTGTGTGAGTTTGCCTCGTTGTGGCACATTGCCATTTTATGGCTAAATCCACTTTAGCTGCGAGCAAGAAATGATGTGTGTTAGTGAGTGTGCACTTTGTGTGTGTGTGGTGTGTGAGTGGTATTGAGGTGGTATATATCTGTGTGTGTGTGTTTGTAATGTCTACCCCACGTTGACGCCGTCGCCATCGCGTGGCCTTATTGAAAGTTGTTGTAGGTTAAATTATGGCCTAAAAGGCTGCTCGCTCCTGTTTGCCGCTCGATCCTGGCTGCTGCTCGTGGCTATGTCCGTTGTCCTGCGACTGTACATGTGATATTCACATGTGGAGTGGGTTGCCCCCTCTTTCTCTCTTTTTCACTCTGAGCGGGGTTCAAATTACCTTTAAATTGAAAATTATTGTATGTGCGCGCACTCAGCAGCGTCTCCTTCCCTCCCCTCCCTCTGTCGGCACACTAAAAACATCAATTTCTGTGGTTTCTGCTCAAAATTGCGGTAGCTTCTGCTCCCCCTCCCCACCTCGTGCTTGTGGTTGCTTGTGGCTTAAAGCAGCGTCAAGCTTTGAATTACTTTTTCAATTTGAGGCCCTCGAGACCACAACAGCGCGGCAGGTAAATGAATTAATGTGCGGCAAGTGGCGTGAAAAGTTGAGCAACTTCCACGACGGCGCGTTCAATTTGTATGCATATAAACATTTGTTTCACTGTTTCCATTAATTTGCCTTGCCCCACATAACTGATTTAGCCAAAAAATCAACACGATACGACACGATACATTCCCAGGGAAGGGAAGTATTAACCAGACGAACGTTACAGTGCAGACCGACGGACAGCAAGATACCCTATGCCCAGTTTCGAATAACTATTTAAATACACTAACAATTACCAAAGACTATTGCCTATTGCTTTCTCTGTCTTGCAGGCAGCTCGCTGCATGTAACTTTGAGGACTAAGTTGACAAAGGCTACAACTACTGTGTTTCTTGTACGATTAGATTGAAATTCCGAGGGGAGTTAGACATTATAGTCAACTAAGTATATGTCACAGCAAGAACTTTTTAAAGCTTATACGTCATCTCTTGTACGAGTTGAAAAATTGAAAGATTGATTTGCGTAGTGTTGGGCGTGGCATCCAAAATTAAAAAAAAACTGGATCTGCGCATGATATACAGAAACCTTCATGCCAAATTTGGTGACTCTAGCATTTATAATAGCTGAGAACTGCGTGTACATACAGACAGACAGACAAACAGAGGGGGGACAGACAGTTAGACGAACAGACAGGCAGACCTGGCTTAATTGACTCGGCTAGTGATGCTAAGCAAGAATATGTACACTTTATGAGGTCTGCCACGCCTTCTTCTGCCTGTTACAAACATTTGCACAAAGTCGAAGGGTATAAAATGTATAGCATACTTCAAGGCATTGCCTGTAGTTGCCTTAAAAAGAAAATATAAATTACATTTGTCATTTGCCGTTGACCGTAACGACATGTTGCAGCTGCTGCTGCAAGCAGACGTGACAACATACCATCGACAATCGAGCATCGACTCAATAAATCCCAAAAATGCCAGAAGTCAAGTCTGCACACGTTACGTATACGTCTGTCGGTGTGTGTCTGTCTGTGTGTGGGTGTGCTCCACTTTCAGCTGGAGCAACAATTGTTTGTTTTGTGTCAATTTTGAATGGGCTTTTAAAATGATTAAATTTCATTTCATAAATATTTTACAACTGCCAGAGAAGGATATCAATTTCTGTTCGATTTCGGTTGGGAGTGTGGCCAATTTTAAAGCTGTCACAACTGTACACGTCCAGTCAGGCCCCAGCCACGCCCCTCACACGCCTCCTGGCCGTAATTCTTGTTACTTGTCACTGTCGTCGTCGTCGTCGTCGTCGTCGTCGTCGTTGGCCGCTTGTGCAAATGTGTCTCATGCGAGGACCTTCGCCTCGAGAGGTTTCCGAGTTCAACAATTTTGAACTTGTCTATGTGTGAGTGTGTTTATTTGCTGTGCCCGTATGTATGTGTGGGTGTGTGTGTGGGTGTGTGCGCTAGTTACTATTTGGCACGCGTCGCTGTCGTTCGCTGCAAATTGTCGTGGCCCGTGCTGAACTGTCGGCATTGTGACTTGTTTGTTTGCCTGGCGGGCTCGTAAATAAATCATTTGATAACTTGACGCTGCCTTCGATTTGGCAACAGCACACACACACACACACCCCTATACACACGCACACAGACACAGACACAGACAACGAGACTGAGCCAATAGAGTGCTGTACTGGTGGTGGTGGTCAAGGACTCACCTAAGCGGCCCCAGCAGCTGTCCAGTGTTACAAGATTTTGTGATTTATATGCTTTTACTTTGACATGCCTCCGTCTCGCCAGCCCCCTTATCGATTTGCCCAGCCAGTCAGCCAGTCAGCCACTTTGTTGTCCTTGTTGCTGTTGCTGTTGCTGTTGCTGTTGTCGGTGTCTCGCTGGCTTGGCTTTATCTGCAGCTCTGCCGACCGCAACGCAAACTTTGTCCAAAATGGCGAAATGGCGTCGTTAATTTTTACTGTCTGCCCGCGCTAACCAAACAGCCAAACACAGCCGAGAGTCAAACAAGGCAAAGTTATATAGCCAACGGCAGGATTCAATTATCTAGTCGTGTCAGCGGCGGCAACACTTTCATGTGGCCAACCGAGAATCCTTCCTACTTCGAATAGTTCAAGTCCAAATTGATTTTCCGCGCAAATGCAAATCGGTTCATTTGGAGGCGGAGCAGGATTGAGAATGGCAGGCAAGTGAGGCCTTTTCAATTACAAGACTGTGGCCAGAAGTAGCCGAAACTTTTGACCGTAAAACTTAGCCATGTTTCCAGTGCGACTCATAAAAACCTCTAAACTTTCGAGTAGCAGAACACAACACAACAACATGGAATCTCAATCAGTCGAAGGAGCAGGGGAGGAGGGGCAGATTGAGAGCTGAACTGCGACTTCTTCACTCACATAAACCCCATACGAATATGGCTACTTACGAGCTGAGCTGAGCAGCCATAACTGCTTCGCGATGAGCTTCGCTTTAAGGATTTACTGTCAAACTCAGTTTGTGACTGCCAAGCGGAGTAAGAGTGTGTGTGTGTGTGTGTGTGTGTGTATTGAGGCAATCTGCTATTAATAGAATTTTCACCAGTGCAGCCAGGACCGAACTTAAACGCTTCCATTGACACAAGCCGTACAAATTCAGCGCAGCACATGCAGCTTAAGCCGAGCAAGAACAACAAACCGAAGCTGCGATGCTCTGCCTGCCCAAGGTGAGGCGCCCCTTGAAGTTGCTTGACAATGCTAGCTGGATTTAATTCGCTCTGCCGATCAAGCAGGTGTACATCTGCTCGGCTATAACTCTTCTGCTCTGCACCTCACATAATGCTCAACACAACCTTTTCGAGGGTATCAAAAAGATTATTTATAATCATGCTCGGCAGGGCACGGCGCAGTCGAGCGAGCACAGTCGACCCGCTCCAAATTCATAAGCCTGTTCAGAAAATAGAGCTCCCCTTAGCTGTTACCTTCCCCTTAGCCTTGTACACCTCCTCCTGCTGCCACTGCTCCTCTCTTCTTGCCAGGCCATCAGCGGCGTATCGCCAACGTAACTGTGCGCTTAAAGCGGCTCAGATGCTGCTCTGCCTCACATGTATGGGGATTAGATATTTCAAAAGTTTCTGACCCAAAAGGATTTGCTGGCAGTGTGGGGGGCAGAGAGGAGCAGAGAGGGGGAAGGGGGTATTGGTGCACATGGCAAACAGACGAGCCTCGTTTTTGTTTGCTTGACTTTGTTGCCACTTGGCAACAATAGCAACATGGCATGTGGCAGAGGCAGAGGCGGAGGCAGTGGCAGACAGAGAAGGAGAGTCTGAGTCGAGTAGATTCAGCCTATTTGCCTGAATAGCCATTATCTTCATCATCATCAGCAGCAGCCTCGTTGAGGGATTTGGGTTTGGGGCACGACAGCTTGTAGCCCAAGCCAGCCCTTTACGTTTTTGATCTATGCCACACACACACACACACACACACACACACACACACACTTACTGTGGCGCCACAAATTCCTGTTGCTCAGTTGTCATGGCAATTCAGAAGAAGATACTCGCATTCAATTTGAGACAACAAATCTCTGTGGCAGTTGCAACTAATTTGATCGACTGTGGCAAGCATTGCGTGCAACTTGCTGAACACGTTTTTATGATTTGCCGAATTCCTTTGCAGTCCGGCTTAGCTGGGGATTAGAACACGAAAATGCCAACAAATGGGAGCGGGGGGGGAGGAGAAGTGGGATAAGAGGAATAGTTCCCTCTTACCTGTCACACTGAGTCCATAAAGATTCAAACAATATGCGAAAGCTCAACACAGGCGCAACAGCAGTTCTTAGTCCCTGCTAGAGTAGGAGATGAGGCAGTTGTGGCAGTCGAGAGAGAGAGAGGCGGGGAAGAAGGGGCAGGGCATTTACAATTTAAAATGCATGCATAATAAATGGGGAGCCCAAGACTTGCAGCCAGTACTCGCCGCACAACAAGGCCACGCCCCGCAGCAACTGGCAGAGAAAAAGGAAAAGAAAAACAGGAAACCAAAAAAAAAAGATGAGCACAAAAAAAAAAGAGGACACAAAACCATCAACAAGGCCACTCAGGCAGCTCAGCTCAGCTCGACTCGGGCAAATCCTTAATCTGTGCGAATGCTGCTTAAAGGACACTGCACACACACTGCTTGCCATGGCAACTCTGGCAACTCTGGCAACTGGGTTTAAGATCCCTTTGTTTTGGCTTGCATTAAGCAAAGAACTACTGGCAACATGCAGCATGCCACAGAGTTAGACGGGGGTGTGTGTGCGGGGCACGTGTGCACATATTTGCTTCACTTTGTTTGCTGACATGCTGCAACAACAACGACAGCAACATGGGGCAGCAACAACTACTAGGGGCAGCATCTCTTTCAGAAATTTTTGCATAATTTGGTTAGGAAAAAGTATCCCCTTTGTCTCTGGCAGCAGCAGCAGCAGCAAAACAAATTCAATGCGAAATCCAATACACATACGCCCCGTTGCACGACACGCACAGCTCTCTTGACTTCACAGCGACACACACTCAGGCACACTCTCTCTCACACTCACTGCCCCATTTGACTCTCAAGTTTCGTGCTCAAATTTTCGTTTTCTAATTTCTAATTTAATTAGGCGCGTGCCACACGACGCAGCTCGTAAAGCCCAACGCAATCAGAGGCAGTGTGTGTGCTGCACACACACACACAGGCACCGCACACAAACAATGTGTCCCTGCTGATCCAAACACAAATATGCAAACACGCATACAGGCAAACAAGCACGTTCTCTCTCTCTCCCTCTCTCTCTCTCTCTCTCTGTCCCCCTCTCTGCCTGCTGTATTTACATATGAGCAACATTTTCATTACGTGCTGCAGCAGCGTATCACAGCCACGCCTACCCAAAAAAATATGGGAAAGGAAGGAGGTAGAGAGCAGAGGCAGCACAGGGGAGGAAGGAGGAGGATAGCAGGGGGAGCAGCTCAGCCTCGGCAACATTTTGCCAAGCGACGATTTTTCACATTTTTCATATTTTCCACCGGGTTTTTATTGCGGGAGTTTTTCTTTAATTGCTGCACACGTGGCAGCAACAACGCGACTTTTCCCCTGTGTGTGTTTGTGTGTGTGTGTTTGTGTGTGCGTGTATTGAGTTGCTGGCAACATTGATTGGTCGCACAGCGAATTGATTAAGTTTCTGGTTTATAATTATTTTAGTGTAATTAAAAGTTGCCCTTGGCGACCGATGCGTCGCCTCGCGCTTGTGTGGCACGTTGCACGCTGCACACTGCGCGTCGCACGTTGCGCATAAAAAACAACAAAAAGTGAAACAACTGACAGTGCGGAAAAACGTCCAATTTCATTACTGCTCCCACGCCCCAAAGTCAAGTGAGACGACACTAGGGGAGTGTGAAGGAAGAGGGTGAGGTGACGGAGGGAGAGAACGGAGCAAGCAACGCGCAACGCATGCGGGCTGTCGGCTGGAAGTGCAGTCAGCTATTCAATGGGTTCACACTTGATAAATGCCACACTGGCTCTGCTGTCCGACCGAGGACGCCATGAAAGCCCATTAAACACATTTCAAATTGAAAAGTCATGCTTTGGGGCAGCTTAGCTAACCCCTCCCCTGCCCTCTTCCCGCTCCCCTGTTGGCAACTCGCACCCACACAGTTTACATAATGTTTTACATAAATTTGACTTTGAATACTCAAGTTTGGCAAACCATTCGTCCCACTGCTTGTTCGTCCATTAGCCCAAAAGCTTTTATCAACTGCAGCCTGACCGTAGTTTCCCCTCTTCCGCTCTCCCCCTGCAGCAAAAGAGCTCAGACTGCAAAGTTTTAACTTCGATTACTCTGAAATATCTGGCAAAAGGCTTAATCCACGTACAGACGGTTGAAAAAGGACAAGCAGACAAGCAAAAACAATTAAATGCCCAGCAAATAGGGCGTATTTGAGTAGAGTATACCCTGCAATAGCAGAGAGATAAGGGAAATGGGAATATATGAGCAGTGTGTACTCTGCAATAACAAAGAGATTAAAGTATTTAAAACTAAACCCAAAACTCTTCAACTTCTACAAATAACAATTTACAATTTATTCCCCTAAAATTGTCGAGTGTGGAAAGGCTGCCGAGAGAATGCGGCGGGAAGGTGCCTCCTTGGCGTGCAACAGCCCAAATAAAACTGTCCATGTAGTGCTGCCCTAAAGATGCCACTGAGTACCATCGAAAACTGAGCCTCCACTTGTGTTAAAGCGACCCTCGAGCTCGCACACGCACGTCATAAATTCTGGTTCGGCCAGCAAATGCGTCTACTATTAAGAACTTACTAACACATACAGCCTCCCTCCCTCCCACACACACACACTTCCTCGCTCGCACTCACTCGAAACGAGGCTTAATAATGTCTTGACCATTATCCTGCATATAAAGTTGTTCATTTCCTTGTTTTCTGTGCTCTTCTCTGTGACTTTGATTTCGCCCATTTCGTATGCTGTGCGAGCTTTGGCGCTTCTCCAGCATCGATTGTTGTTACTCTTGTTGCTGTTGTTGTTGTTGTCGATGTTGCCATTGTGTTGCATACATAATAAATTTTATGAAACGTAAATTTTTATTGAAACCAATTTTTGGCACAGCCATAAAACGAGAAGCAGCAGAAGAGTGTGGGAAAAACTTTCTCCTCTCTTATCGTTGTCGATGAGTTGGCGTTTATAATAAAAATCCGAATGTTTTATTTATGTCTGCCCTACGATTTGTAAAGAATCCGCAATTGTCTCGCCCCGCTTGGCAGCCTCGCATGAATCCACTCGGAAAAATGCTGAAGGTCTTGCAAATTGTTTTTACTACTTTATTTCTTATCCAAATTCTCTTTCTAGGCTGTCATAAATTTCTAATTCCGGCCAATAATTAAGAACTGTGATTCAAATTCCTACAGAAGTTTTGCCAATCCAAAATAAATTTACCCACTTTTATTATATTTACATTAAAGCATTCTTTGCAACGACATTGGCATTTGCAATTCAAATGCCGATAGATAAATCATTTCAATCATTTCCATGCGCAACTATGGCCATGTAGAAGGGAAGGGAAAGGGACAGAGAGGAAAGAGGAGACAGAGGATTGAAGATAAAGAGAGAGAGGAGAGCAGACACAGAGAAAACAAGTAACAATAGCAAACTGAATATCGCAAATATTTCCACAAAACATAAATGGGAAATACGCACAAAATGCAAAATACAAACACACACGCACACTCACACACCCACAAGCTGACAAACAAAAACAATGTGTACACATTTTTTTGTAAATTAAACAAGCAAAAAATGTCGCAAATAAAACTGAATCAAACAAGCGTGCGACCAACTGACACACAAAGCGCTCGACGTATTTTATTTTATACGCTCATTTAACTGTTTCTTTTTGGGGGAAGAGATTGTAGATGATGGGGGGTGCGGGTCATTCGCTTGACAGGAAATGTTTGCAAATCAATGAAGCGCAAAGCGAATCGACCGCGCTGCCCCAATAGGTGTGTCTGCATTACGTATACGTAACGTATTACATATGCGCATGATGTGAACTTGACAGAGCCACAATTGATTGTTCAGCTTGTTTATTTTGTTATTGCCAACGCGGATTAAAACGAGTCGCTTTACTCTCTTTTTGGTCAGTTATGATATTAACGCAAAGGAGGGACTTATGACACTCTGTTCCAACCTCACGAACGAGGGATGCCATTAAAAATACATCAGCTTAAATAGATTAATGAATTGATGCGAGGGCGCGCACGGGCGCAGGTAAAATTGCGCGATTCATTGCAAATATATGTTGATTAAATTACGCTTGTTTGAGTAATTATTTTTCAATTACACAATGCACTCTGCACTGTTCTGAGAAGGGCGCGAAGGGGGAGGGAGGGAGAGGGCAAGTGGCTGACCGACTCACAGGGCTGGTCGTGCATGCCTGCAACTCGAGGACTCAGACCAGTCATTCAGGGCACGGCTCATTAACGAGCACCCAGACAACTCGATTGAACATCAATTCATGTTGCAGAGAGAGAAGGGTGGGAGGGAGGGAGGGAGGGGGAGTGTGGGTTAGAAGAGGTCTGGAGTGAGCTGGCAAGCAGCAACCCGTGTCGAGATTAATGCTAATGTGACAACTTAATCGAAAGCCATTTATAAGTCATGTCAAGTGGAGCAGCCTGTCTCCGGCTGCTGTGCCGTCCCTGTCCCCCCTCCCTGCCCGCTGTCAGCTACGTTATGACGACAGTGGCTGTCAACGATGACGACGCCTAAATGTAGGCAACGTGGCACAGCATGACAACGACAAATCCATAAAAAAACGCACGTTAAATATTTGCATTAACTTTGGCGATAAGAATACCAGGGGGGGGGGGGTAGGTACACCAGGGGCAATAGGGAGTTAGATAGCATAGAGAGGAAATGAGCACACTTACCCGGCAAGCGCGATGTGATGCTGATAACCAGCAATAGTTGCGCTATCAGCGCTTTGACGCTGCTGCTGCTGCTGCTGCTGCTTCTCCTGCTGCTGTTTCTGCTGCTCATTTTGTCGTCTTTATCTTGTCGTCTCTTATCGCGCAGTGCGTTACTTTGTCAACGACTTACTCTCTTGCGCTCTCTCTCTGGCTCTCTTTCGCTTACTCTCTGTCTCTCTGTCTCACTCCAAGTGAATGTTAAGTGCCTCGCACTTGACTTTTATTGCGAGGGCACACAATGTTTACCGTTGGGAGAACACACTATTCTCGGGGAATAGCAGCAATCCTTGTTCCTTCGCGAGTCCTGTCGGCGTCGTGCCGTGAATGCAGTATAAAATAAATAGAACACAACGCACACTCGCGCACACAAACGCGCATCACATTGAAGAAAGAAACGCGCGCGAATTAATTAGAAAAGAAAATTTGAACAGCAACAAAAGTTACTTGCAACGCTTGCCTCAATTTGTTTTTTATGCTTTTTCAATTGATTTTTGACACTTTTCACGCAGTTGTTGCACTGCAAAAAATTGGGCCAATAATTTGCATCGAAATCAATCGAAATCTGCTGCTGCTGTTGTCCTTTTGTTAGGGACGTTGCCTCGTTATTGTTAAGCGGCTCAGTTGGTCGCCCCTTTTTGTTGCATGCCACAATTGCAGTCTGCTCCTGCTCCTGCTGCTGCAGTTGTTGTTGTTGCTGTTTTTAATCAAGAATTTACACAGTCACCGCATCGAAGTGCTGTTGTTGTTGCCTGCAACCAGCCAAATGAATGCACAATGCAAATTTTCAATCAAAACTTTTTATTCGCTTTCAGCGCAAGGTTTTTTTTTCTGTGTTCTTCTTTTTGCTGTTACTTTTTAGCGCTCGTTAGCCTCGACTATTTTTTTGTTTTGTTTTTGTATTCACTGACGGTTCTTTTTGCACTTTTCTTTGCGCAGTTTCTTGCTGGCGTTTTTCTCAATTTTTAATGCAATTTCCACGCTTAACTGCACTTTTTGCCGTCGCGTCGGCGTTGTTATTGCTGTTGTTGTTATTGTTGTTGTTGTTATTGTTTCTTTTGCCGATGTTTCTGTTGGCGTTTTATATCGCATTTATTTGCACGGACACAACACGCACGCAGACACACAAACAGATACGCGCAAACACAGACGAAATATGCACACAATTTGCATTGTCTCTCTGTCTCGCTCCCTCTCTCTCTCTCTCTCTTTCTTTCTTTGTGTGTCCTTTTATGTATCTGTGTTTGCGTCTCTTTGGCTTGTTTTGTTTCCTGTTGCGCGCACAAATTCAAATTACTTTTGTCGTTATTGTTTGTATTGTTATTGTTGCCGTTTCTTGTCGAGATTGTTGATGCTGTTGTAGTTGCTGTTGTTGTTGCTGTTGCTGTAGTTGTTGCTGTATTTGTTGCTGTTGTCGTTGCTGCTGCTTGTCATGTTCATTTCCTCAAATCAGTTGACAACTCTGCAGCCACAAGATGTTGCACTTACGATACGAATCCAGCTGCAGCTTCTTCTTCTCTGTCTCTGTCTCTATCTCTGTCTTGCTCTCGTAGATTGTGGGCCACGCCTTGGGCATTTTTACATGCCTCGTTGCCGCAAACAGTCTGCAACAAAAAAGAGAGAAAACAAAATGGTAAACAAACTGAGAACGAGAGCTTTCTGCTTTTAAAAGAGAATTAACTTTAATCTGATATATGAATGGAAATTATGAATGATTCACTTTTAAGGAAAGCAAGTTAGTCGGTTTTCGGTTTTTAATAAGTGTGGACACACACTCACACAGCCACACACACACTCGAGCACACACACAGACACTTGTGTGGGCTCTGCAAGTTGTTGTTGCTGTCTTATTTAATATTTTCTTTGAAGCATCTTCTCGCATTTTCATAATTTATGAGGCAGCTTTGCGCGTCTTTGACGAATTCATTTCGAAACTTTTCTTTTTGATATTTCAACTTTCATCACGAACTGAGTTGGGGCTGCCACAGCCACACACACACACATAGATGGGGAAAATGTGTCGGGCCGGAAAATGCGTCAGGCATTTACGCACAGTCCACGCTGAAGAAAGGTTGCTGCCTGCCCCACCTGCCCCACCTGGCTGACTGACTGATGGCTGTCTAGGCCTGCCGCATTGTTGCACTGGCAGGCAGAGGCAGAGGCTTTGTGCCACACAGCTAAAGTGCATAACAGCGCCAAGCATTATGCTTTATTTTCCGCTTGACACCTTTGGGCTGCGTTGCGCATTTCCTTTCCACACACACACACACACGCACACACACAGACTGGCCTAGCTCTTTGTGTTGCATGCACATAAAGCCGTTTTTTTCCTTACATTTTTAGCCGAAGTGCAGGGTAGCCTGCAGGGGCGTGGCAGTGGGAGTACGAGTACGAGTGCTGCTACTACTGCTGCTGCTGTGCAGCTTCTTATCAAGGTGGAAGTCGACGTCAACGTGCCGCACAGACGTCATGTCGTCGACGTCTGAATTGAAATTTATTATTCTGCTTTGTCGTGCGTATGTGCCAGGCACTTTTGTGCCACACACGCCACCCGCAGCAGCAGCAGCAGCAGTCGGGAGTTGGGAGTGTTAAAGAGCAGAATGGGGACAGGCCCAGCAACCCTTTCACAAGAGGGTATTTAATATTTTAATGCTGGCCTCCCACACCTGCCACTGGCAACTGGCAGCGATTGTGCTTTACTTTTAATTGCTTTCCAGTCGAGAGACTGAGGCGAGGGCGACCTTTGATGCTGCTGCGCGATCGCACTTAAGGATATTGTATACATGTCTCAATTATGCTTTGAATTACGCCTGTTTCGCGCACCTCACACTGCCCCCCGAGAATGCTCCCCCTGCCTACCAAAGCAGCAAGAAATTTGCGCACTTGCTGCTCTAATTTCAAAGCAAAGTTTCGATCAACAAAGGGCAGAGAGGGAGGTGCAAGAAAGGGGTGGGAGATGGAGAGAGGGAAAGATAGGAAGAGGGGGCAAGAGCTGAGGCCCTTTACGTTGTTCTCGAATTACACAGAATTTCAGTTGCTGTCGAAGTTCTCCAGGGCTCCACGCCTAATGCATGTGCTAATACCTTATCTATACTACCACCTCCCCCTCCCCTCCCCTGCCCACTACACCCCCTTAGTTATTTTAGATAGCCATCATGAAGCTGTAGGCAATTTGTAGACACAGAATCTTAAGTGGCGACCACGTTGCGGTCGTTTTGCCTTTGCTTTTCGCTGAGGAAAACAGAAAAGAAATCTTGTTGCTTGGCTTGGCTTTTTTCTGCTGACATTTGCCGCCTCACCGCTTAGCACTTGCCCGAGGGAGGCAGAGAGGGTTGTGGCAGCGAGAGAAATTATGCAAAGATTGTGTGCACAACTTGAGACAGAGAGACCCTCTTGACAGACCCTGCTCGAGCTCAAGACGAGACGCGGCGAGACAAGACGAGGCAGTCAAGGCGCGACGAGGCTGAGGTCAGTTTCGGGCTGCAAAGTTTTGTCGAGTGACATGTAAATTTCGCTACAGGCAGTGCGCCATTTTGTTTTTGCACGAAAGAGTTGCCGGCCGCCGGAAGCAGCGTTGCACAGTGGCAAATTCAAAGAAAAAAACGTCAGACTGAACTTCCTGCTTTTTTGTGCAATATTTGTCAGATGCGTGCCACTGTGTCGTCGACACGATGATAATTTGGCATACTCCACAGCCATCAAGCGTTGCCCAGGAGCCACATTTTCTTTCATGAAAATCAGTTAAATGAGTTTGTTTACATGAAGAAGAGAAAATCCAAATAAAAAACCTGCTTTAAATGTATGCAAGGGGGGGGGTAGAGGGGGAGGGGAGAGAAGGAACAAGAAAAGGGAAGCGGCACATTGTCTGGATTGTGGCTGTGTGGCTGTGGCTACACGTTTTTCTGCGGAAATAACTGTAAGAAAAAAATCCCCATACAATTTACTTTTGCAGCCTAAAAGTATGCAGCGTATAATTTGCGTTTTGTTTGGAGTCGGCGTTGCCGCGTTGTTGTTATGTAATTTGCATGTAAACATGTGCTTATTTTCATGCCTCCTGGCAACCACACACACTCACACACACAAGCACACCGACTCACACACACACACGAGAATTCACCGGCAAACACCAAATGATTTTGTTTAACATATTTTGTTATTAAGTGTGGAAATGTGCATATTTCGTTGAAGCCTTCTCTCTTCCGACGAATTGCCAGTGTGCGTGCCTGCTGTGTGAGTGTGCTGGTGTGTGTGTGTGTGCTCACCCCTTTTAGCTGGCATTCGTTCTTGTTCGTGCCTGCAGTAAATTTCCGTTCGCCATCATTCAGCCCTGTCTGGGGGCAGGCATACTTCAGCCTGAACTTTTGTGTGTTGCATGAACTTCTTAAATTATTGGCTAAGGCCGCATAAACTGTTTGCCCCGGAGCTCCCTGCCTAACTGGATGAACTGAACTTTGGCAGTTTTCGGGGGCTAAGCGAATTATGTTTTGTGGCAAGTTCAAACACATTGCTGCTGCCACATTCTTGCCTTCTGCCCCAGTCGAAGCTCGAACTCAACTGAACCATTTGACAATTGACAGTCGACACAAACTTTTTGCCAATTAGTGCTGTCACGCCACGCCTACGATGATTGCCACTTGCCCTGCCAGGCTGCCCGGACAGCGCCTAAACTGTCTACACTGAGAAAAACAACTTGCAGTGCTTTCCAGTGTTACTAAGGTTCAAAAGTTAGTTTTGTATTCCTATTTCTTTCCTCTCTCTCGCTCTCTCACTCTTTCTCTCTCTCTATTTACCTCTCTCTGGGCTTCTCTCTCAGTGCAGACATTTTTTTACTTCGCCTGCAACTCACGTCAGCAATTTGTTTGCTTTGCCAGCAGCAGCAGCAGCAGCTGAGCAAAACTATGAACACCCTTAGACACACACACACAGACACGTTCACACGCACAGTCCTTGCTGCAGACATGGCCATAACCAGCTCAGTTGGCCATCTGACCGTGTTGCATATAAAACGACATCAACTGGACGTGGCCGCACTTCCTAATGCCACGCTGCGCTTTCAGGCAACCCAATCAACGATACGTGGCCCCTCGCCCCTTTCTCTCTGTATTGTCTACAGCTTTTATTGTCGTAAGTCGAAGACATTGCCCCCACCCCCTGCTCACCCCTTGCTCACATAGATCCCCAGCGTTTAATGCCTGCATTACTTTACTCATGGCTCATGGCTCGTGGCTCATGGCTTATAGCTTGTAATGGTAAATGTATTTAAGCCTTTGTTGTTACTGCCACAGCTACAGCTACTGTGGCTGCTGCTGCTGCTGTTACTGCTGTTGCTGCTGCTGGGGAGCTCAGCAAGTACAAAGTGTTAAATGCTTGGGGCTTAGGGCATGGCAGTGGGCGCACTCTAAGCGCCGCCCACCTCGCCGCAGCTAAGCAAATATGGAAGGCAGAGTGGGGGGCAGAGAGGCAGAGGAAGACGGGGCACATTTAAGCCCAACAAAGGCGTTGTATTCATTTCTTATTTAAAACTACTCTTCAGTTACAAGTGCTACATATATATGGTATATATGTTTGTATATGTATGCCAGCTATAGATATAGATAGCCCAGCCCACAGTGCACAGTGTGTTTATTTATCGAACTGTGAATAAATATTTAGCCGGGCAACACAACTACAACTAGTCAAGTGCCTCAGACCCGAGCTCAGACGCAAAGCTAAGCGGTTTCTATAGTCATATCCCATCCCCGCAATCGGGTGCTTCCCCCTGCTCCCCCCTTACTTGACTGAAGACGAATCGATAGACACTTGAGGCACGACTGTGTCGAGTTTGCAGTTTGCAGTTACGAGTGTGTACTGTAATTATGTGAGTGTTCCTACGTGTGTGTCTGTGTGTGTGTGTGTGTGTAAGAGTGTAACCTAATTCTGGGCATGGCTTAAATGGACTTTCAGTCTATTGACTCACTGAGTTTTATATTCGTGTGGCAGCTTAGCTTGCCCCCACGAGCCATAAAAATTGGACTTCATCTACCTAAAGCGTGACGCAGCTGCCTCTCATTAAAGCCAAGTGGCGGCTGCTTCATCAAAGAGAAAGAGGGAAAGCACAGAGAAAAGAGGAGTATAGAGAAAGAGAGAGAGAGAGAGAGAGAGAGAGAGAGAGAAAGCGAGCTACGTCTCGGCAGCTAAAAAGGCTCTTCAGCTTTATCGCTGTAATCAATTGTCTGCATTTGAATAGTTGACAACCGATTTATGGACCATTGACTGAGCAGCAGCAAGAACAAGAAGCGACAGCAACAAAAGTGATGCCAAAGCCAACTGTGCCCCGCCCCAAGCTCATTTCTTTTGTACTTGCGGTTCTCAGCTTGCCTCCCCCTCGTCGACAGTCCGTCTTCGATCTCTGCTCGTTCCGTCCATCACAGTCCTTTGCTGTTTTTTTGTGTGTGCCAGTATCCTTTTCGGAAATCAAGTGGAATGACCCACAGGCTTCCTCACCCCCCGCACTCGTTCGTCTCTTCGTTTCCCTTCTGTGTTTTGCACTACGTAACTTCTGTTTTTCTATGTTTTACGTAATTTCACAGAGCAGCCGGAAATGGCTAGGAAATTGAGCCAACAATAACAGCAGCTTCAGCCTTGGCTACAGCTACAGCCATAACAGCAACAGCAACAGCAACAGCAACAGCAACAACAACTGACATCATGCACGAATAAGAATAATAACGAAAATGTCAGACCAAGCGGCAATTCGTCCAATGTCCAATGTCCAATGTCCAATTCGTCCCTCGTCCTTGGATCCTTTATCCGTCCCCTGTTCATGTCGCTGCGTCAGTCAGCGGGCAAGTCTGTCAGCCACTGGCCCAGATAATGTACTGCCAAGTGTTTCTGACCTTTTTCTCCCACTCCCTCTCTCTCTCTCCCACTCTCTCTCTCCCTCGCTGGCTGTGCCTTTTGCGCTGTCCATTTCATATTTGGTTGGTCTGTCATAAAGTCCGAGGGCGAGGCGAACGCATCCGCTGCTGCTGCTGCTGGCTCTGCTCCAAGGCTAACCAACTGCTGCTGCTCCTCTGCTCCCCCTCTCTCCCTGCTGACCCTTTGTCAAGAGCAGCTGCTGTTGTCGCGCTTGTTTCAATGCGCATCACATCGCATTGCTTAAGGCTCAATGCAAATGAAATGCGGTCAGGCCCGCAAAAGCAGTTCAAGTTCATACGGACATTTCCCAAGCACTTCCTTGAAGTAGCAGAACGAGAACTTTTGCTCTGCGCGTTTGGTCATTTGCAATATGAAAAGCAACTTTGCTGTCCACGTTGGTTCATCTTCAATCTTCATTAGCGAGGCTCGTGAAAGAAGGACATCGATTAAAGGGCAGTAAAGAAAAGTTCTGAAAGGAACCTTAAGGAACCTAAAGGCACCTTAAGACACCTATGTCAAAGGTATCTAAAGAATCTTAAAGGTAGAAATCTTCAGGTATATAAAGGAAGCTAAAGGCACCTATGTTAAGGGCAACTAAAGGAACCTATAGGAACCTAAAGACACCTATGTCAAAGGAACCCACAGGAAAGCAATCGCATCTATGTTAAAGTAACATTAAAGAACCTCAAGGTACATAAGTTAAAGGAACCATAAGGCACCTAAAGGCACCATAGGCACCTGGAGGAACCTACTTCACCACTGCAACCTCAACCCAAGTAGAGAATTAACATGTTAACTCAACTTGAGCTGCAGTTGGTTATCTTAAATAGGAGAGGTGTCCCATCAAGACTTGGCCAGCAGACCGCTTTAAGCCTTGGTAACTGGCAGCTTGCAGCCTGCAACGACGGACGACTAGCGTGTCCGTGTCCACATTGCCTGGCATCAATTCAGCTTGTCGGATGCTCTGGCGCCGACAGTGACGGCGACGGTGACGACGACACACACGTCTCCTGGGTCTGGGCCAGGGCTCACTTGGCAGGCTCTTGGCACGGCTTTGCATTTGGGTTAATGTAGTAATGTTTTCTACCAGCACCAGCAGCAGCAGCGCTAGTCAGATTGATGTCAACCTGACACACACACACACATACACTCGCACACACATGTGCCGCCCATCATTGGGCATCATTGGATTGCCGCAAGGGGCGCATTTTGTCAGGCAGTTGCAAGGCAAGGCGTGGCAAGGCAAGGCACGTTGCCACCGAGAGAAAAATGTGTCAACGTCTTCCTCGCTTAGATTGGCATTGTCATAAAATGCCACCCACACACACACACACACACGCGGAGAAAAATGCACATGACTGTGATTCAACTGCCTCATACCACTCCCCCTCCCTCCCCGCTCTCTCGCGCTTGCACGTGGGGTCGGTTTAAAGAATGAATTGCACTTTATTGTTGGCATTTTGTCATGTGGCTGCCGCTGCCACTGCCACTGCCACTGCCACTGCCGGCACGTCTTGTGCTTTAAATTGTTAAGTAGCCGTCGGCCGCACTTGCGAAACCGCAGACGTATTTCCACTTCGAACGTGTTGCCACTGGCCTGTGCCCCCTCCACCTTCCCCTTTCCTATCCCCTTCACCAGCGCACGCTCGCCGCATATTTCCGGTCGCCGCAAGTAGCTGCAACTTGCAACCTCAGCGCAGAGATCGACCACAAAGCGCAATTTGTATACCCTCTAAATAAAGCAAAGCAGGCATGCTTGACTGTGGGGAGAGAGGGAAAAGTAACAGCTAAATAAAGAGAGGGGTAGAGAAAGAAAGAAACTGCCAAATACTGAGAGAGCGAGAGATGGACAGAGGAAGAGAGAGAGAGAATTCTAGAACTAAAGAGAAGGAGAGAGTGACTTAACTTGACTGCCCTGTGGTCTGCATTTATATTCTCATTGATCAAATCTAAACATACGACAGGGTATGCTGCTAGTTGAGCACACCCCTTGCTCCTGTATTTCCATCTACTTTTTATCAACCGAATTGTACACAAAAAAATTCAATCAAAATTGTTGCCATTTAGTTTGACATTTCATTTTGATGGCTCGCAAAATGATGATGAAGTGCACTGCACTACTGCAATAGCTGGGCGTGGCACGCACCCGCAACACGCCCCTCCCCTCACACTGCCATCGAAGCCTGACCCGCAATGCCAGAAGACGTGGCCAGCAATTTCAGTTGGCCATTGACTTTTTTTTCATGGACTGCCAAAGTGATGCAAGAAGAATTTTCTAGCTGCAGCATGCAACAAAAAGCGATGAAATAAAGAAGGAAGCCAACAAAAAAAATGTCAAAGTGACCGCAGGCTGTGGCAGCGACTGCACGTTGTGTTGCTTCCTCGCAGCTCGTAGAAAATTGATTTTGTTTTTCCTGCAACGCAGACTGGATGCGCTGCGATAAGCATTTGCGTTTCACTCCTCCCCCATCCCCCCTCTGTCCCGCACTGCTGCACCTAATCAGAAACTTTTCATAATTTGCCAATCGACTTCGCTGGCTGTTATTGATAGCTAAAGCTGGCTATTTACTGGCTAGACTTAGCAGTTTTTTTGAGGGAAACAATTGAAATCGATCTACGCAACTTTAATTGGAAAACTCTTCGTTTGATTATTTATTAAAACAAATATCGGGTTACCTATTGTATATTTATATCGACTTACAGGGCACCCCCCGATTAAGTGAAATTCGATAAATTAAGTAAATAAAATCACAAAGCGTAGATAAACAAATAAAAAATGTTTTTTAACAAGCGTTTTATAGCTTTACAACAAATCAGCGTCAAAATGTGTTTTAAATTCTTTATAATAAAGTGATTCGAGCATGAAACAGAATTCCACGAAAACACTCACACACCCACACCCCCATACAAATACTCGCACCCTCACACACTCATACATGTACACTGATGCGTATTTAAGGAATTGTCGGTGTTCGTTTGTTCGCAGATTCGCATTCGGTTTGCTTTGCACTACGCCCCAAAGCACACGAGAATTCATAAAAGTCTGTCTGCCTACGAGGAGGGAGAGATGCCTCACACACACACATAAACACGCGTATACACAGTCACACACACACTTAGAGATAGACACAGCAGCCATAAGCAGCTATCAAGAAATCACAACAAATTTACAAGTGCCGCACAAATGTTTGACAAAAAGTTTCTGAAAAGCTTTCACTGATTTCGCAACGTCTCAACGATTTCTATGCTACGCCTGGGAGGGGGACAGACGGTGGGCGGCAGGGGGCGTGGCTGTGTGTTAGCCATAGACATTTATGGCCCAAGATGCTATCGGGTTGACATAAGTTAAGCTGCTTTGCTTTGCTCTTCAACAACAACAACATCAGCAGCCACCGATTTTTGGGGGTATGAAAATAAACTCATGTGCGTGACTGTGTGCGTGACTGTGTGTGTGTGTGTTTGGCTGGCACAAACAGTTGAAAAGGGTGTTGCTGTTGTTCGAAATGCGGCAACAACGCGTAAATTTATACTCGCTACATTTTTGAGCGACCAAAAACCGCACAACACCAACAACAACAACAACTTCACATATACAGAAACTTTTGAATTGTGGGACCTTCTATTCCCCCCCTTCCCCCTTGCCCGTCCACCTCCCTTGCACGACCTTCTTATGTTGTTTCGACTTGTTTAGACTTGTCTGCTATTTAGTGTTGACACGCAAGGCAATTTGGCAAATGCAAACAGCAGCAGCAGCAGAGCCAAATATAATATTACGCATACGACGCGTGAGCCTCCGCTTTTCAGATATTAAATAAACTTGCGCCATTTCAGTTTCGCGCCTCGACAAACCACAGCGCAGCAACCCCCTCTCTGCCACGCCCTGCGCCCTCTTACTGGTAACGGTTATTGCTTATTACATGCGGGCGTAGGGCATGACCTCCTCTCCTCCCCCTCCCCCACGACCATTTGTTATTCCCCTCTCATAAGTAGTTTGCCGTGTGGCACACAGACTTGACTTTGAAAATCACAAGAGAAAATCTTCTTATATTGTTGTATGTGGTTGTGTGTGTGGCTGGCAGTGTGTGTGTATGTGTGTGTCGGTGTGAGTGAGTGTGAGTGTGCACAAAGGGAATTTAAATAAATAGCATAAACATTTTGCATGGCAAAGCTGCTTAAGCAAGGGAAACTTCAACATGGCTCAGTTCATGTGTATAATCAACTCTCCAGAGCACTCTCCCTCCCTCCCTCTCTCTCTCTCTCTCTCTCTCTCTCTCTCTCCTCCTCTCTATCTGCTACTGCCTTGTAAGCTGGCTTTTCACAGCTCAGCTCTGAGGCAGCTGCACACTGATGAAGTGCGTGAAATTGATAAATGAAGTACGACTGCGGCAGCAGCTGTTGCACGCGCCGGCACCGGGCGTATACGTAATAAACCGAAAACGAGAGTACACAGTTCACAGTTCGCATTTGGCAATCACAACTGGGACAATCGTGCAGGCGCGTGAAACTACTTGAGTGTCTCGCGAGCAAATCCCGCCAATTGTAGCTGATAAACCTCACGAAAATTGGCTGCTCGTTCTGCGGTCGCATAAATTAGCTTTGCCAGCCAGGACGGCCCGCTGTGCCGGCAAAGAGCAAACGCAAAAAAGGCTAAACGCGTAAGAGCTTAGCATTTAAATGCTAAACAGCTAAATAGCTGGTAAAAGGATAACGCATATCCTTATTGCCACCTAACGACGCTCCTGCTGGGCATGCCGTGGCCAGGTCGAGGGCTGCGGGAGCAGCTGCCGCCGCCAGAAATTAAAGTGTTACCAAAATAATAACAACAAATTGCCCTTGTACAACAACAGCAGCAGAAGTTGTTCGCGAAATTGTTGTGACGCTCGCAACGGGTTACAGCAAGGACATTTTCTAGCTTAGCGGGCGGTCTGGCAACGCTTTGTGTGTGTCGCTGTGTCTGTGTGTGGCACGAGGTCACGCCTTGCGCCGCCTGCCACAGCCAAGCGACAGTTATTCAAATTGCAAAGTCAGTCTCGGCGTTATATCAGCTTGACATGCGAAAGAGTTTCCCCCTCACACTGAAAGTTGACACACTGATGTACAAGTATATAGAATGTTTGCTCGATTATACAATACGTACACGTATATACCCACTATATAGGCCAATTCTCTGGTATTTAGAAACTTCAGAACTGTTCTGCATAGCCATAAACTACAACTGAAGTCCCAAGTTCAATAAAACATTTCATGCTTCTCTTGCTTTTTTTGGTATTCCAAATTAAATCAATCCCAATAGAATGTTAGCCGTAGTTTATATATAAAGTATACAGTATATATTAATACGAGTATATACCTTTTTTGGCAGACATTTATGTTATATTTGTATTCAGCAGAGCATATTTATTGCAACTGAAGCCAAGAAATATTCGTTTCTTTGTTAATTGAAGTTTGAAATGAAGAGGAAAGCAAGAAAGTCGAAAAGGATGATATTTCTGGTTTATTGTTCGTATGTTAGCCATAACTTTGACGAAACATAAACGCACAACAGAAGTAAGCTTAGCTGAGTTTGCCTGCTATATCTTCAAAGTTAGAATTAATAGATGACATAGACATAAAGGGGTTATTGGATTTTCCCCGTATGACTTAAGAATAAAGAAAAAAGAAAAATGTTAATTAACAAATTCATTTTAAAAGAAAACTATAGTGTGTTTTATGACTTCTGGCACGGCTTTAATGCTAGATATGGAAGACTGAACTCCCAATTCATTTATCTTGCAGAAGACAGTAACTAACTCAGCTTAAATCAGTTAAAATTCAGTTTGGGAGATGAATTCGACAGGCAATGGCAATACTATTTGGCATCAGACACTGAAGTGCACTCACTGTTGTGACGTTCTAGTCAGTACTGCAAAAGGCTTCACGCTTTAGAAGTTGAACAGTACGAAGAAAGTGTTGCCGTCAGTGTGGCTCAGTGTTAGGTTGAACAGGTGACAAACACAATCTAAGGGATTGTCAGATGAGTTGAAAACCCCGCGACTTGCTGCGGTATTTTTTGTTGACTTTATCAAAAGTTAGCAGAATACAGTTGGATGAAATCCAGATAACTGATGCACCGCCGACAAAGAGATGTTCATATATATGATAGAGGGGAGGAGATATCTTTTTCTTGTCAAAGCGAACTTCTTATCAATATTAAAGAGACCTTAGCAAGAAGAGCAATGTGGAGGTGATCTTAAATACACATCAGTTGCAAATATCTAGGCTGCTTCCATTAGCTACCTTTGGCAAGACAAACTAGCTTGTTATATGAACTAGTTCTGTGAACTACACAAGAACTAACTGTACATCTACATGGGATTCTTAGTTTTGCAACAGGATTGTTAGTTCTTCTTCTGCTCTGCTTTAACTTTAGCGACTTCGAAAGGAAGTCGACTTGGGCTGTGCTTCGTGTATTTCGTCTTTCTTTTTGCGAATTTCAACTTGACTCTTTGCGCGCTGCAAGTGTTGAAATCGTGTTGCGGCACTGCAAGCCAGATGGCAGCCCAATGCCAGCATACCGACGCCCATTAAGATCATTTTGTTTCGCATTTTTCTCAGGCGCCGAAAATAAATTAAAGAGCGAAAACGTTTCCTTTTTTTCTTGTGCGCTCCTTCATCTTTTACGGCCTTTGTTGCTGGCGTTTTCTAGTATTCGAAGCCAAGCCCGGGTACGTTTCTCATTTCAGTCCTCGTCCTCGCCCTCGTCGTCCTGGTTGTCCTTGTCGCTGTTGTCGCTGGTTTTGTTTCACACAGCGCGTGCGACGCTTACAATGTCTGAGGACGACGAAAAATCTGCAATCTACGAACGCTGCAGCTGGACTCAAGCCGAAGAAAAATGCCGCTGGAACGTGCGCTACGTTTGCCGGATATCCGTTCCAAGGAGTGGGGCGGCGCAGGCGAGCCGCACTTGGGGCCCGGAAGGTGATGCCTCGACCGTAGGAGGCAGCACACTGCGCCAGGATGAACGGGAGTTGCGTTACTTAAATGTAACCTAAATGCCCGGCAAGCGGATATGTCGCGTAAAATTGCAAATGGTTGACGCGCTAAGTGGTGCAGCGGTGGTGCAGTTGTGCAATGGTGAAGTGGGAGGGGTAAGGGGCTAGGGGGAATGAAGAATGGAGAGGCAATGGATCGCTGGAGCGTTGCAACAGTCGCGCGCGTGACGCATATTTATCAGACTCGGCAGCGACTTTAAGACTCGCCACATTTGGCATGACAGCAAGGCCATAATTATGCAGAAATATGTATTCACAATGCCATGCCCTGTAACTGCCTGTCAAAGGGGTGTATACGATGGGAAGAGAAGTAACTGAAATGAATCAAATATACACGAATATTTTCCTATTCAAATATGGAAGTGCAAACTAGTTGTGACTCTTTAAACTGGAAGAGTTCAATGCTTCTGAAGAAGTTCAATGTAAGATTGTGCCATTGGCCTTACGGGGTATCTGCACGTTTGTTCACTGCTGCAAGGTTTGTTCACTGCTGCAACATAGCAAAGCTGTCTAAGAATACTCTTTCTTGAAGGGCAGACAAATTATTCCCTTGCAACTAAAGTGGAATTATTATCTTCGTTTTGCTATTAAAGAATATTTGCCCGCATTGTTGCCTTCCTGCCTGTGCAAGTTATAAGTTGTATGAGAGTTTAGAAAATATGAACATAATCCTTTCCGACTATAGCTAAACTATTCTTTTCTATATTAAGTTCTCTCTGCCTGCACCTCAGAGTGATGTATCCATTGCAGGATAACTGCGCACTTTATAACTCTTGCTTGTTATCTAAAATATATACCTGAACAAGAAACTGTTGATATGGTAGTTATATCACTAAATATTATGCTGCTTAAATATAACTTAGAGCAGATTAAATGCTCCTCCTCAAGCTCGTTATCTCTTAATGTACAGGGTATCCGCGTGCTTGGTCTCAGCTGGCTACAGCGCGCTGCTAGTTATGCAATAAATTTAGTTGAATGTCTTGACCGAAACAAAGCCGAGGAGTTAATTGCGTGTTATCGCAGTGCAGATGTTGCAGCTGCTGCACAAGTGAATGCAGCCAGTTGATGGGAATTTATGGCGCACACAAATATACACACACAAGTGCCTTCTCTTCCCTTCTCCCCCACTCTGGCTGTGCAAGGAGCATGCACAATTAGTTGAGCCGCAGTAAAGCTAACACCAATATATAATGCCTGACAAATGCAAACCGATGCACGCCCGACATGACAACTAAATAAATACGCAGCCAGGACAAGCCACAGTCAAGGTGGGGAGGGGGATACAGGTTGAGCACATCGTTGTTAATTTGGTTGTTGCTGCTGTTGTTGTTGTTTCCGTCGAGTTGTGAGTTTTGGCGCTGTGACATTTGCTCAACCTGCCGAGCTGCGACAGGCGGACAAACACGGCGAATGCGTTTGCTTAATATTACATAACCTCGCCTCGTTTGCTGTGCATGCCAGCAGGCGCATTAACTGCACACTAACACACTCACACCCACAGACACAGATATAGAGAGGGAACTGCAAGACAATTGCGCCCTGCGCTGTGTTGGCGTGAAATTGTCATGCGCCATCTATCGTTAGAAAATTGAATTATGAATAATTGCGTCTGCCTGGTGTCCTACATGTGCATGTGCATTTGTGTGTGTGTGTGGCTGCGTGTGTATTTCGCTGTGTGTTTTTGCTGCGTACTTTTGTGCGGTGGCTTCCGGCGTCACTTGCCGTGCTGCATGCGCTTTGCCCTCTGCGTCTGCGGCCACTTTAACAGCCTGATACACTGAGAGAAATATAGGGAAACTATGCCTTTATGATTAATCTAAACTTAAGTAAATGTTTAGTGTATAATTTAGACAAATAACATAAGATAACTAAATAATAAGACCGTCAATCAAAAGGAAGAAAGAAAATCAAATATTTCTCTGAGTTGCAAGCTTCAACTGCGCCTAAACATTCTCTCAGTGCATGTCTCACCTATAGCTAACTTTACTTTATGCACATGGCTGTGTGCATGTGTGTGTGAATGCGTGTGTGCGTGTGTTTGCCTTGGTTTTCATATTACAGCAACCCGCAGAGCACGTGCTTCGTGCTGCGGTTAACGATTGCATCTCATTGCAGCAGCATTACCTGCCTGTGTGTGTGTATGTGTGTGTGTGTGTGTGCTGCGTGTATTTACTTATGCAGTCAAACCAATTTGCCTTTTTGGCACCATAAGAGAGGCAGCTGCTCCAGCCCGAACAGAGTCATAAATGAGAACGAAATCCATACAATTAAATACTTGTAGCAGCTCCCAGGGGGATGGAGGGGGCCGTGGCATAGCTGCTGCTTGTGGACACACACAATGCGCTGCCATTGGCCCTAATCTACTTAGCGAGCGCCATTCAGCGGCTGTCACAATGCCAACAGGACACGGGGCCAGGCACAATGAACCTTTGCACCAGGCAAGAGAATTGAGAATAGAGGCCCGAGCTGAGGCTGAAGCTGGAGCCGCAAGCCTCGAGGCGTTCGCCTTGCTCGTCTTGTGTTCCCATTGTGCGGCCATCGCTTTGGTCATTTGCTCGTCGCGTGACTTCAACGCGCTAACAAGGAGCAGCACGAGTCGCTTGAGGGACAGGGGGGAGGGGGAGGCTGACGAAATGAAGCGACAATCCTGATGAGAGACGGAGTAGAAAGAAAATCTAATTTAGCGCAAGTAAAGGCCGTTGCTGCCTTGTCTCCATCCCCAGCTTGGGCTTCATCTGGCTTTGCCCATTGACGAAGCCATCATGTGGCAGGCAGCAGGCAGCAGGTAGTCAACTTTGCTGCCTCATGAAGCACGTGGCGTTTGACAGTAATTTGGTAAAAAAAAGAAAATATATTTGCCGCTTAATTTTTATAAACTTGCGAGGCAATTTCGCAGCTTCGTGCTGCCCGAGCTGAGTTAACTACTGCACGAGCGACTTGCGCTGCCATTTACATTTTTAAGGCGTCCGACTGAGAGCTGCGAGGAACGCGTGTCACGAAGTAATCTCTATTGTATAGTTATGCATGACACACATTTCTTTTTCAGTGAAGAAACCTTAGAAAGAGAAAGTTCTTATTTTCTAAAGGTTTTTATGTGAATTTTGTGTGAGATCAAAGATTTATTTAAACTAATTCTCTTCTCTTGTGTTGCGGTATATAAATTTTGTTTGTATTGAAAATGTTCCACAGATATGACTCTGACTATTCTCAGTTATCGGAAAAGGTAACTAACTTTGAAAGAATAAAGTATTTATTGATAAGAGTGCGGATCCCTTTCCTTAACTCTGTTTAAAAATGGAAATACGAAAGTTCATATGCATTATTAAATAAAACTCTATAGCAGCTTGATATTGAAAATTAAGCTTATTTTCATTCAAGTTAACGCTGTAAAGGTTGCCAAAAATAATATTTATTCTTAGAATGAGTTCAGCTCTTTGCTTCCATTTGACCTTTTAAGTCGCTTCGTTTCGTGTCTTACACGTGTCACGCATACACACACATACACACCTCTAACTGAAGTACCACTCCGAACTCTGTTCTCTATATGCCTCACTCTCTCTTTCTTTTCCCCTCTCTTTCTCTGTCACCCTCGTTCTGCAACAACATTTGCCATATGTGCTACGTTATTATTAAATCGCAAACTCATGTTGTTGTTGTTGTTGTTACTAATGTTGTTGCTGGTAATGTTGTTGTTGCTGTATTTGTTGTTGTTGCTGTGGGTATTGTTGTTGTTGCTGCGACTTGCCTGGGTGTTAAACATTGTTATAAACGCGCGTCAACATCCAGCAGCTGCTTGTGCTTGTCATCATAATGGAGCATGAGAATCGCATTGCTTGGGTGGGCAGCAAGGCAAGGCAACAGTAAAGGAGGGGGAGGGCAGCCAAATGGGATTTGGAATGGGAACTGGAATGTGCGTATCCCCTATGCGTATCTCGGTGCCTGGCTTGACATTTAAGTCGTGTCCTCACGCGCTCCCTTCGCTGATGAGCGTAAAAAAGCAATTGTTGCTCCTAATAGACATTCATGGGGCAGCTGCCACGCCCACGGCCACGTACGCATGTCTATGACAAAATGTTACATATTTTATTAAGGATTTTTTGTCGCTGGCATTCAATAAATTCATTGGGGCATGTGATTACGCCCACACACACACACACACACGCGCTCACATGTGACGGTGCTCACATGCCGCGTCATGCTGCTGCCTGCCTCATTCTAATCAATTGTTATGCGGCGACTCGGTTAATGCAACAAGCCCGAGATCTGCCCCTTTGCCCTGCTCCACTCCTCCTTGTGCTGCTCTTCATTTCCATCTTCGTCGCGAGCTGAGCTTCTTCTCCTGCTCCTCGTCGTTCTGCTTCTCCTTCTCCTCATCGTCGTCGTCGTCATCTTCATCGTCATTGTCGACGACGATTGATGCGGGCATAAAAGACAGCTCATTATGCTTGAGTGCCATATAATTATGGATTTTCTATGGAAATTGTGCGGAGTCCTCGCACGGAGTACGTCCTTTATAACGTGGGGGGCTTAAAAGGTACTTAGCATTGCAATCTGCCCTTTTGCTTGGCGCTTTTAATTTGTAAACAAGCTGTGTAGCTGTCTAGAAAACTCACTGACTTCATTGCTGTTCTTCTCTCTTAGGGAAAGTTCAACTTTCCCAGAGATTCGCAACTATTTTCTATTACTTTGCCAACTGCAACTGCGCAGCTTGTGTCATTCTGGCCGAGGGGAGCTCCAGTTGACACCTCGTTCGCCTCTAATTAATTAGCCCAGCCGAAATCCAAAAATAGTCGAGCGAAATATATGCGCTGTGAACACGCAACAACAAAGAGGGAGAGCAGCAAGCAAGAAAGGGAACAGAAGAGGAAGCAATAGCAAAAGAGGGAGCAGTAGATGAAGCAAGCGAAGGAGCTGGTGATGAAGCGGAAGCCGTAGCTAGAGCGGGAGCAGGAACAGGAACAGCAGTTGACGCTGAAGCTAACGTTGGAGGTGACGTTGACAGTGACCAAGAGCGACTGTTGCAGCAATGAACTTTGACACAAAGTGTCAACTGTAGCATGTCCTGATGCTGCCGCTGCTACTGCTGCTGCTGTTGCTTTGTTGCCTCGCCTCGCGCAGTTCCTGTTCCTGTTACTGCGCCCTGCTGCTGCCAGCTTCAGTAAAAATGTCTTACAAGGAAATCTACTTAACGAATTTTCGGAGACAGTGCAGCAGAAGACAGACAGGCTGGCAAGAGGGGAGGGGCAGGCAGCTGGGAGCTACAATTAGGCCGAGTCCCACCTGCTGTTGCCTAGAAGGACAAGTGCAGCGCCAGATAGGCATATGCAAGGCGCTAAAAAGGCAAGGGGGAACGGGAGGGAGGGGGTATAGAGACATTTTTATAAACTGTCATAAAGTTTGTTGCGTCACACTTGCTTGTTGTGTGATAAGCAGAGGAAACTTTTGGCTCGCCTTAAAGTGTTGCCTACTTATCGGGGCAGGCATTTAAAACGTGTCGCCTTGAAGCGGCTTCGGCTTTGACGTGGCCTAATTGAAATTTCACTGGGTGTCTGTCAGGCGGAAGCAGGTGTCGTTTGTTTGCTGCCGTTTGTCGCGCTTCCGGCTGTCTGCTCTCAGTTGCTGCCTGATTTGGGCACTCGCACAGTGCGACACATGCACGAGCGCCAGGAAGAGTACACGCCATTGATATAGATTACGTGCAGCCGCAGCGTGCGTGCCTCACCAGGGCAAATGCGTGCGAAAAAGTTTCACAGACGTACCCAGGAAAGAAAAAGAAAGGAGCAAGGAAAAAAACGAAGAGGAAATATAAAGCATAACACTTGACATTGACAAATTAGTTTCAGAAGACAACAGCGCAATGTCGTGTCTTCTTGTTGTCTCCACCGCAACCGCAGCCACAGCCAGGCTGACTAGGGGAACTTGAGAGAGGAAAGTGGGAAGGGGAGGGGGAGTCCTGCACGTCAGTTGGTTAAACCAACTTCGCAGCAGCTGGCGAACGAAGAGCTGAGCAGCGCCACGAGCCGAGTGTAGGTTAAAAATAATAAAATACCTACTGACATGATAGACACGAAGGACTTTTCTTTTTATTTAACGTAGATTGGAAAAGTTTCGACAGTCCAGCCGGGACAGCATCCCCTCCCCGCCCCCTCCACGACTGGCTTGACTTGGCCGCACTTGCACTTAAGTAACTGGCAACAAAGGCAGCTGTGATTTGCCACGCCCCCCTCCTCCAGCACAACTTCCCCTTCATGTGTAGCTAATGTTACTTATTATGTAACCTGCAGCCAGCCTTCTGTGAGTGGTTGGGTGTATTTGGGTCATGGCTGTGCGCCGCGACGCGTGGGACACAAATTTCGGAAAAATTTATTGCATAGTTGCAGGCGCAAAAGCAGTTAAAGTAAATCTCAACTTTACCTAATGAGTTATGTGGGGAAGGCGACTGCGAGCAGGGAGGCGACTGCAGAAAAAACAATTATAAGCACACCGAAAAGTATGCAAGTAATTTTTCTTCTCTGCTGCCACGCCCCCTCTACCCCCCTCCTCAACAGTACATTACTTAGGGCAACTAAGCGAAACTTTGAACGCGCCTGACAAACTTTATGCTTTTCAATTTATTCGTCCGTCGACTGGCCTCCCTTCACTTCCTCTCCTCTCTCTGGCGCTGTGGGGGCTGCCCTTAGTCATTTGTGGTTGAGGATGGAGGGGTGGCTGGGTTACCATTATTGCGTCTCAAATTATGCAACAAATAAATCAGGCAGATCAGCGGAATAAGTGGCCCACTCTTAAGGCCCCGTCAATCAGGACTAACATACTTTTCGGACTCCCCGCAGCGTAATATGACAGCAGAAATGAAATAAATGGAAAGCAAGGAAGCACTTTGACAGAACGAATATTATGTACACTATAGAAAAGGGAGGGACTTTGGGAATAAAGAGAAAGCAACTTCTATTTGAGCGCAAATCAGTTGTAGTTGAAGTAGAATTGAGGAGAGAGTCGAATCGCTTGTTGGGGAATGGAGTCAAAGAATATTGAGTATCTTCTTTAGAAAACGGCATACTACAATATAAGGATAGCACAGTCTAAATTTACTGCCTTATAAGGTTGACCTATTAAGAGTTATCTGCAAAAGCAACTTCAGCGTTTATCTTTTAAAATTGATCTGCAAAGGCAACTTCAAGCTGATCAGCAACGTCAAGCAGTACATTATACTGTCAGTTCGCTTGAAAATATGTTGCACGTGCCACAAAGAACTGAAAGTACTCGAGCGAGTACTCGCCGTAGAGTGTGCACTCTCTGACTGACTCCTGATTATTATTTACGAGTACTTTTTCCAATTTTCAGTTCAGACCATTCGCGAAGTTGGCAAGTAGAACTTTCTACGACCAAGGGGACACTCACTTAGGAATTGTTTTTGAATTTATCATAAAAACACTTTGAGCAGCGCCGCCATTCAACAACTTTGCAAATTTTTTTGCCAGCTCATCCCGGAACCAATAGGGGGAGTGGCACAAGGAAGCACGAGAAGAGATTGGGCAGTATTGTGGATATTTTAGGCAGCTGAAGTTTATTAAAACATAGCTCAGTGGGGGAAACTCTCTCGTTGAGCAGAGCAGAGTGCAGCAGTCAGTTCTGTTCTGTTCTCTTCTCTTGGCTTCTCTCTTTGTTCACTAATTTATCAGCGGATCTTGAGCTTCTTCAACTTCTGCTGCTGTTGCTGCGGCTGCGGCTGCTGCCTGGTCCACTTGTTCGCACATCGCTGGCCACCTAAGTGCGGCACTTCATTTGCATTTAAAATGTTTTCGCCTGCTCAGTTTCAGCCTGCTCAACTTTGGCCATTCATTTGGCACATTTCTCTTTGTTTGCCAATTGCGGCTGCGATGGCACGGGCAGCACTAAGTGGGTCAAGTGGGGCTCCCCAATGTTTATTTGTTTTCGCCAAGTATATTTTCCTGCTGCTTTTTCTTCTATTTCCCTTCACTCTCTCTCTCTCTCTCTCTCTCTATCGATTTCGATTACAACTTCAATGATGGGTTAGGAACGACTGCAGTCACCTTTGCTGGGTTTATGTATCCTTCAGGCAATAAAATTGTATTTAAGATACCTAATGAAGTGGGCGCGTTTTAAATTATTGCGCCATACATCAGGCATAAAGCGCAGCAACATTAAGATAAAAGCCAAAAGGACCGGGACCTTTTAATTTATGACGGACAACGCGTGGGTGCCGCTCTCTCCCTCTCTCACTCCTCTTCCTCATCTCCTTCATAAACGTGCACATTAAATTTACCCGAGTTTAGTGAGCACAAGAACAAATTAAACGCTAATTGTGTCGGCTGCCTTTGAAGATGATGAATTACGGAGGAGAACAGGGCGAGAAGAGGCAGAGCACACACAGTGCAATGGCGCATTAAAAATTAATTTAAATTTTTAATTCATACGCGAATGTCCACAAACGGAAGTCAAGGCCTGAGGCGTGAGGTGGGAGGTGCACATTCTCATCGCAAGCAATTAACATGTTTCCCCTGAAAATGAAATTGCAAACTTCTGAAATTTTGGAAAATTTATTTAAATACGCAAAATTAAATTCGCCTGCACGGACTACCGTTATTTCGCTAAGTCTTAAAGCCATCGAAGTCCGGGCACAGGCACAGGACCAGCCCCAGTCGTGGCCCGAACCACGGGTCAGCTGACCTCGTCGAAACGCTTTGTATGGTAACTTTGACACTTCCGGAAATTAATTACTTTAAAGTTAGCCGACCACGCTGTCTCCCTCTGCCTCTCCCTCACTCTATCTTGCTGTCTCTCTTTTCCTCTCTGCCACCGCCAAATTAAATAATAAATTATTATTTCTGTGCGAGCCAATGAAGTGTGCCAAATTTAATGGTTCCCAGTCCGCGCGCAGTTCTCATAGTTGGCTAAGTAGTGCGCCACTTCAAAGTAATTGCAGAATACACACAGACCTCCCACTTGGTGATGGCGCGGAGAGGGTGTGGTGTAGGTTGGGGGGTGTCGCTTTGATTCACACGAACAACAAGGGGAATAAATTAAAATAAATGACTTTAATCTTTCAGCATAATTTCATTTAGATAATTATGAAAGCTTCGCTACAGCAGCTGCAGCTTTAACTCGAGAGAGTTCCCTCTCTCTCTCTCTCTCTTTCTCTCTGTATACCCCTCTCTCTCTCTGTTTCTATTTCTATCTTCATAAGGTTTTGTATTTGCAATTTATCAGAGCGAAGGAAATTCAACTGTTTCTCTGCTAAATATTTGAGCCTATTTTCTACATTACTCAACAAATTGCCAATCCCCCTCGCCCCCGACAGCAACTGTTCTGCTTGGCAAACAATTTATGTGACAGACACATTCGCAATTTTGCGTTGATGCTTTCAGCCATTAGTTGGCGTTGCCGTGCCACAATTTCTATACCCTGTACAGACAGTAAAGGCAAAGGGGTCGAAGCGAATTGATGTAGAGAAGAGTTCGTTACTTGTTCACTACCTAAAAGATTCAAGTTGATTGGTGAATGTAAGACAAATAAATAAAGTAAATTCTTATAGGGCATATAGGGTATTTGAGAGTCGACTACCCTACACATTGTAACTGTATATTTCGCCTCATTAAAAAGAGAAATTGTCTTGTGATATGTGATATATGTAGGTTAGATATGTAAATGCTAATTGGCATAGAGGGTATCTGACAGTCGACACGATTACTGCGTAGTTCGCTTACTTGTTATACCTGTGTAGGTGCAACTCTCGGTGCTGAATTCACGTTAGACTGCACAGAGTATTGTCAAAGTCAACGACTTGTGCAGGGAACTTTGGAACAGTCGATCACCATGCGAAACGTACCTGGAAATGAGAAGAGAAAAGACATTAGAAACAGTTAAGATATGGCGACTGGAATTGAGATAAGCTCAAGAAAGAACTGTAAAGAGAGAGAGAGAGAAACAGAGATAGTGAGAAAGGGAGCGAAGTGCTTTTCAAATTGGAATTGATTGCCTTTCTTCAAGGACAACTCACGGACTCACGAGGCACATGAGACACACGACGCACAGAGCGAACGAGAGAGACAGAGAGAGAGAGTGGGAAAAGGGCATAAAAATCAGCTTAACGACAATAATACCCATACATATGTGCTGTATGCGTGTTTATATACACGAAATGTGTCAACACCTTTTTACGACAATGCGAGAGGGGGTAGAGAGGGCCGGGGCACGCCTACTAATCTTCCACTCCACTAAAATTGTTTATATGTTACATACGCTGAAATTTGCATATGTATGTGATGTGATTTGTTTCATAGCGCGTGTCTTTGCTTTGCCTGCAGACAGCAGCGGCATATGGTGCGTGATATACCCTGTAAATGTGTAAGCAAGCGGGGTATGACAGTGCAGTGAATACAGATGAAAACTAGGAAGGTTGCTGAATATGTTAAACGACTTACAAGCAACAATATAAACTAATGAACATTAAGCGGTATCTTTAAGTCGAGCATGCATGGCTAGATCAACATTTTTGCGTCTGTCCTTTGGGGCTTACAGGTAGGCTAAAAGGCATCGAAACGCTGTGAAAAAATCTATATTCATAAGCAGAGCGCACAAGCCGAAAGCGGAGCCGGAGCTGCGTCGTAGTCCCTTCAAAATTATGAGTCCCGGGCGCTCAAATTTCACAAAAATATAGCAATATTTTTGACAGACACACACGCACGCATGAAAACCGTAACAAGTCGTCTGTGTAAACGCTGGCGACGGCTGGCGGCAAACCCTTTTGCCCTTTTGCGCGAGGCAGCCGCAATTTGTGCGCCTAAAAGCAGGCAACAAAAAGGTTGCCCCATCGATAAGATGGCAACGGCGGCCCTGCAGGGCCCTGGAGCGCACGCCTACCACACACAGGTGTGTGTGTAGCATTCCGAAAAATCTAGCGACTGTCATAATTTGACACACGCCAAGCACACACGCACACACACACACACTCCCTCAAGTGAGGCGTTAAGCACGCAGGCGGACTCTGATTCAGATTCAGATTCGGTTTCAGATTTAGCTGCAGATTCAATCGCTCGCTCAATGCGTCAACCAGTCAAAGCCATTCAACCCGAGTGCGTACCAGCACCTCCCCCCGCACCTGCTCCTTCCTTCCTCCTACAAAATGTCAATGTCAACTGCTTTAGCTCAGCTTAGTCCCCCCTTTTGCCCCTTACCACTTCTCCATTGACTGTCTAAAAAGGTGTTGGCGCGCTTTATGGCTGCTCAGTTTTTCATTTTTTCTGCGCTCTTCCCTTTCCTTTTGTGGCTCGGCCGATTTACGTTATTTTCAGGTTCATTTAGCGTTTAATGCTTGTAAAGAAATTTTAATTTTATGGCCAGGTGCCAAAGCGCCCAAAGCCCAAAGCCCAAAGCCGAGACCAGAAGGCCGCAAACAAAAACAAATTTCACAAAGGATTAGATGCGCTTCACTGGAGACTGAGGGAAGTGGCTTGAGGGAGCGGGTCGGGGCGTAGCACACACACATAGAAACAGTTGCTATGCTCAGTGAAAATTGGATTGAGTTACGCTGAAATTTAAGTAGGTTAGCCTAAGTGATAAGGGAGTAAGGCAGACTAAACTGAAGCAGCTCAGATAACATAATTATATTGAGCATAAAAAAATGTATGATAATATATAATATAATATATGGTATATGCTGTTTCTTATGCAGACTCTATAATGCTAAAGCATCACTAAGAAATTCACAATAATAATTAACCTATTCGCATTGGCATTTGAACTGTTCTTTGCCTTTATTTATCATCTTTTCTTTATCATCTTTCTCTGCAATTTGAGCTGATAATTAACCTCACTTGTTTAGCATATTCTGTGCATATACTTTAAAGCAAAGCCTGAAGAATACCCCTCTTAATTGTATAAGATATTTCAGTTCAAAATTCTTTCTTAATTCTGCAGACTGCAGGTTGAAGCTCTTTAGGATCCTTTTAAATTTTACAATTAACCTCAAATTTGCATTGTTTAAATGGAAAGACTAACAGCAACAGACCGCACACACACACTCCACACACACACACACACATGTGTATATGACACACACTCATCTCCCAGTCAAATTGCATGCTCAATCAATTTGCGAGCAAACAAGGCAGCTTGACATGTGCGCGGGGCCAAGTAGGCTGGGCGTGGCCAACATGGCGGGGCATTTGTGGCGGCAGCAGCGGCTTGTGGCTGAGCTGCGCGTTAAGTTGACAAATTATTTTGGTAAATATTTGCGTGATTTCGATAATAATGTTGCTACGCCGCCGTTGCCACTGATAAGTTTCGGCTTCAGTTTCAGTTACAGTTTGATTTGGTTTTGCAGGCTGCGGCTCTTGCGGCTTTGTTCGCGTGTGCCCACAAACTGCGTGTGTGCGGGTGTATGTGTGTGTGTGTTGCATGCGTGTGGGTGTGTGTATCTCAGCTGAAACAATGTTACTTGAAAGTGGGCCTGGCAGCGCAGCAATTAATTAGCAGCCCGTCAGAGACGCACATATTGAATATTAATTACACCACGCGCAAATGCCCCGCCCCCAGCACGCCCACAACGGCAACCCCTTCCCACCCACACGTAATTAAGGACCATCATTGACAATAGCGTGGCCAAAACAAACACACTCCTAATACAAAAACACTTTGGGGCAACGCTTGAGACCCTTTCGCAGCTGCGACTCTCAGTTCTCCCAGCACCAGCACCAGCCGCAGTTCCATCTCCACTCGATGGCCCGCACAAGCACACTCGACTTTGTGGTGTAATTAACACCTGGCCAGCAGGTGAGTGTGTGCCAGTGTGTACCAGTGTGTGTGTGCGGGTGGGTGTTTACCGCGCAATTAGCTGCAGAGCCGCCAGCTGTCGGCTTCATTAGAATTAGCGCCCAGCTCGAATGACAATCAATCGCAATCGGAATCGGAATCGCAATCGGATTCGTTGTTGGAATCACAGTGAAAATCGCAGACTTTCCACAGAAAGAAACTTCGGCTTTGGGCTTTGGGCTTCGCTTTGCCTGCAAGCAGCAGCCATGACCGTGACACATGCTGCACGCTGTCCCTGTCGCTGCGGGGCAATGTCTGTGCAGCACCCGTATCAACAGCAACAACAACAACAGCAACAACAACAACAAAAACTGGCAACACTTTCTAATGAACTTTTCGACAAGAGCGCAGCAACAATTCTGGCACAAATCTAAAAACAAATACATAAACGTAGACAAAAGCAGGTGAATTACGTGACCATAGACCATAAACACAGCTACAGCCAGAGAGAGAGAAAGAGAGAGAGGGAGAGAGAGAGAGAGGAAGAGGGAGACAAGCAGAGAGAACAATGGCGAAAACTGTTGGCCAGGCATGACGAGTCTGCCGCAAAATTTTAATGCAAGCTCAAAAAACTAAAGTCGTTGCGGCCTCAGGCACAACTTTATCAAGGGGTACAACTTCATTTGTGCCGCAGCATGTTGTGCACTATATGCGACGACTGCCAGATATTTTAGCTGGCAACTAGATAAACTTGAAGTGATATAAGTGAAGTCAAGTAAATATTTACTTAACATATATAAGTTAAAATGTTAAGAGAGTCTTGAGAACTTTACTTCCGGCTGCCAATGGGCAGATAAAGACAGCCAGATACCTTAACCCACAAATTCCTAAATAAATCTGTAGCGATATAATGCAAAACAGATACTACTATCCATAGTTCACATGCTAAGCGATAAAATAGAAGATAAGTTTAAAGAAGTAAACTTTAATCATGCTTATTAAATTTAAAATAAAACTTTGAAGACTGATAAATGTTGCATTGAATGGTTTGATAGTGTGTAATTCAGCAAACCATTGCTTCCTTGAAATTAAATTATATACATCACATTCATACTTATACTATATAATGAAAAATAAGTGTATTCCTTAAGTGTTCCGTAGTAGGAATGCTCACTCTAATTGTATTATTATTATTATTATTATTAACCATTTTCCATTTGTTCCAAGGGTATAAAATCTCAGATGCAATAAGTTTTGATTAAGAACAATATTTAGTAAGTATAGTGACAGCATTATCACCTTTATGGATAAGTACAAATCTAGAATGTATCAATGTATTACTGACAACGCATACAATATTCCCTCTGGCAAGGCAGAGCATAACTCAAGTGCAGTGTTGATCACTGTTCCTCTCCTGCTGCACTTCAAACTATAATTTGGAATTGTGCGAATCAGTCAGAGAATATGGAAACAGTCGACCTCGTGTGGCAGGTGCAGAGGCTGGGAAAGGAAGCCGAGTAAATCACAGCAATCGGAATGCTGCATCATTTTCTCATTATGTTTGCACAAAAAATAACAAAGGCAACAAGGCAATCGAAAGAGGCAACTGGCAAACAATAACATGCAGCGTGTCCGGCAGAAGGAGGTGGAGGAGGAGAGAAAGAAGCAGAAAGGGCACCAAGGTGGAGGCAGGGCAAGGTCAGCTTGAAATTGGCGTGGGGCATGTCATCGATATTCATGCGTGGTCTGGGCAGAGTGCAGGCAGTCAGTGTATGGGGGAAGGGGGGCAGGCGAAGGCAACTTGGTGGTGGGTGTGGCAGGTAGTTGATTGAGTTGCTGCCTTGTTTTTACGCTGCTGCTGTCAACAGTTGCCTCAACCTGCTCCGGCCCTGCTCAATTATTTATACACTCGACGCACAATATTGCCCTATGAATTTATAAACGTTGTTGTTGTTATTGAACGTTGTTGTTGCTTTCGTTGCTGCTGCTGCTATTGCTGTTGTTTGTTGTCCTTACTCCACGTCGTTGTCGTTGTTGTTGTTGTTGTTGTTTGCACAGTTGTTTTCCTTCTGCTTTATTAGCCAGCTAATTACGCATTGTTGTTGTTGTTGTTGCCACTTAAGGACGCAACAGGCGCGCGCGCATTGAGTCATAGCCAGCCTACCTGCCTGCCTGCCACAGCGTGTTGCACGTACATTAAATGTGCATTAGTCGAGACCGTCTGCCTGCCTTGAAATGTTATCGGGCAATTTTCGAGACTTATCAGCGCAGGCATTTCCTCATTTCCGCTGCACGTGTTGAGGGAGGGAGGGAGAGAGAGACTGGACAAAGTGAGGGGAAGAGAGAGTGAGGGAGAGAGAGTGAAGAAGAGAAGGAGAGAGAGACAGCGCTAGTGGCAGTGTTCATATGTGCAGCTCTGCAACCTGTTGACCAACGCGACTCCCTCGCACTCATTTGCCTTTCACTCTTTGCTCACGCTCTCTCTCACTCTCTCTATCTCTCTCTTACTCCCTCTCTCGCTTCTTCTTCTGCTTCCCCGTCACTCCCTTCACTCTCCCGTGCTCCCTCTTCTACTTCACTGAGTGCCTTAGCAACTCCCTCAGCCTCAACCATCACCCACGCACTCTTGCCCCCGCTGTATGCCCCCGTCGAGTGAACAATTAAAGGCATTCTTCGACAGCAACAAAACAAAACTAATAAAGCACATGGTCAGCTCGTTCCCCCTCCCCCCTCTCTCTCTCTCTCACTCCCTCTCCTCGACTTCTCATCTTACAGCGAACTGTGGCTGTTCCATTGTTTGGCTCAAGACGGCGCAGGAAATGACTCAAACTTCGAGCCCGAAAAGTGTTTCTGTTTTGTTTATACAAACATAGTGGGTGTCCAGGGGGAGTGTAGAGGAGGGGAGTGGGTCTCTTTTAGTAATTTCGCACTTCATTTAGCGTTAAATTAACAACAAGCGCTGGCAACACAGACAGACGATGCCCAAAGAATGCTTCGCGTGGAGTTCTTCTACAGCGCTTGGCATTTAGTTCATAAAGCACGAAATGTCCATAAAAGAGAGAGGGATGGCAAGGGGAGGGAGCTGAAGAGGGTCATGGAAATGGAGTAGCAGTGAGCAGAAGAGCCCCGAAGCTGTGCTGAGGCACGAATGTGCATTTAATCACAGCTAAGCTGAGCGATATTGCAACCAGATCGCGCTTGCGTGCCGAAGCATAAATAAGAATGCACACGCGGCAGCAACAACAACAGCAATAGCAACCAAAAGAGCAGCAACAACAACAGCAACTACAGCTGCAACAGCAACACAGAGCGATGCGGTGATGCGCTTCACTGCAGCAGAACGAACAACCAGTTCTTTGTGACAGTGCAACTAGCCGAAAAGCAGCCAAAGCTGCTTCGCCAACCTCCCTCTGCCTAGCCCCGTCTCCCTGCCTTCCCCTCTCTCTGCACTTCCCCTTCCTTCCTCTCTCTCTCTATCGTCTGCCGCATTTCGCGCTCATAAATGCGCCGTCGCAACACCAAACAACAAACAAAATGTGAAGGCCAAAAAGTCAAAGCAGCAGCTGTGGCAGCAACAACAGCAACAACAACAACAGCAACAGTTCATGCCGCTGCTAACGATGCGACGGCAGCGCATTTAATGCACAGATTTCTTGGCTATCCCCGCATCAAATTGAATTGAATGAAGAGTTGCCCATTGTTGCAGTCCCCAGTTCCGTGCCCCTTGCTCCTTGCACCCACTGGCAGTGCTTGCTGTCCGGCGGCAGCTTAAAATGTTGCTGCTGCTGTTGCTGCTGCTGCTATTGCTGCTGGCCAGGCAGCCTTTCATAATCGCAAATTGATGCGCCAGCAACATCTTCGTCTTCTTCTGCCTCCACTTCTGCTACTTCTTCTCCCACTGCTGTGCAGTGGAGCGTGGGAGCGCACCGAGCTACGGCGTCGCATGTGATGAGTAAGTGGAGCGGGGGGCAGGCGCAGCGGAGGCAGCCAGTTTGGTAGGCAACCAGTCTCTAGTTATTGGCTAATGCCGCAGCCATGCGTTCGGGCCAGCTGTGCGCGTTCGTCCGAATTGATAACCGCGAAATGACAAAGCCAATATCGTTAAATTGCTTACATTCAATTCGACAAAATACCCTGTACAAAGTTGCCGAGAATGCATGCTTGGCACGCCCAGTTACTGCTGAGATTGTGAATGAATGAATGTTCTCTAATCTGTAGAGCCCCAGACAGTTGCTGATATTCACCCACTGAAATTCTTTAACTTTCTGCTGATTGTTTCACATCCGAAGAATGCGAGTCAGCAAATTATTGCTAGCTGCAGCTTACTTTGCATATCGCAGCTCTCGTAAAACTGAATGAAGACGAGTGCAGACCTTGAAGCGACTGTAGCGAGCAGAGACATAAGTATATATTATATTGCAATTTACACTTCTCTCTCTATTTTACTTATTCTGATACTTTAAATGCATATAAAACTCATTTTTTTCCGTTGCTTCTACTAATTCCAGCACAGTTTCTGCGTGTATTTCTGCTTCTACTAACATGCTTGTATTTCTTTTACTTTAAATAAAAAAAAAGGTACTAAAATTCATACTATTACCTTTTACAACTTCACCTAACATTTAAATTTGTACTGCTAAGAATCCTATTATAACTTATAGAATTCCTAACATTAATTATAATTAATAATAATAATTATTATTTGTCTTTTAGTATCAACTATTCTTTTTAGTGCTCTGTCTACTATTATTGCAAGTGAAATACTACGCCTGCTCTTTCTACTATTTATGTAGATTTCTACTTATACTATTGATTTTACAATACCTTCTACTGTTTCTACTACAATCACTAAAATTTGCAGTAGAGAGGGTTTATTTGGGTATTTAAATTCTTTTATAAAATTATATAGTTTAAATAAATCTTTAATTTATTATAGTGTTTTTATATTTTTAGGTAATAGTAGTAGGTTATATTATAGCAATGCCTAACAATGCCTAACACGAGATATACCTTTATTTGTATTACAATTAATACTACTTTTTCTACTAATACCAACATTTAACATTTTAACTTCCATTATACCCATATAAATTACTTCTTCTTCCTATAATCCTACTGCGTACGTTCTAATACTGCTTCTTCGTCTAATGCTAATTGAACTGTAATGCTTGTACTACACTACTAATATTAATTTGTCAATTACTACTACTACATCTAATACTTCTTCTACTATATATCTCTAACTACAACTACTTTACCTACTACTATTTCTTCATCCATTACTACTACTATTTCTATTGCTTCTATTACAACTACTACTACTATTAGTACTGCATCTACAACATCCACTGCTGTTACTACCCCTACTCCATGTACTATTATTAAATCTAAATCTACTACTATTAAATCTTCTACTGCTACTGCATACATGTACTACTTCTACATCTTCTATGTACTTCTTCTACTGCTAATTCCATTATTACTACTACTAATGCCACATCTACTGCTAATGTTGTCCCAACTCTTTCCAGATCAGATGGCTTCGCTTTAATAGCTTCCCTAGGGTATTCGGCTAGCCACACAGCTTAGCCAACACTTTGCTGCTTACTTATGAGCTCTTTCGCTTTCATTTCGACCGCTCCACCACTCACACTCACTCCATCTCTCTCTCTCTAACTACCTTCCGTCTGTCTCTCTCTTGCTCTTGCTGTCGTGCTTTCTTAATATTTCTCGAATTGATTTCTTGTTAATTTTAGATTTGCAGTTCGTTTGGCTGGTGACCTTCCATTTGTTTTCCCCCGAGCCAAAGTCCAGGGCAGTCCTAGCCAGAAAAACAGTCTGTGTGTGTGTCCCTCTCTCTCTCTCTCCTTCTTTCTCTCTCTCTATGTGCCACAACTGGCGCCACTGTGCGGCCTTTTGTTTTGGTCTTTCATGCGCACATTGTTGTTGTTGTTGCTGGTTTTTCTCTTTACGAGCTCTGCTCATTTCGTTGCCTGCTCCCCGGCCTCGGCTCCCTTTGGTGCCATTGTTTTAGTTAAGTTGACCATTTGTATACAATTGCGCTACGCTTTGTGTCCTGCCGCAGACGAGGCACGCTTATCTTCCCAAAAATATGCCCAGGACGCACACTCTGACTCATCCCCTCACTGCTCTCTCTCTCCATCTCTCTCTCCCCCTCTGTCTTGCCCCTTCTCCTGACGCCTTCTGCATTTGTGGGCTCATTTATTTTCATTTGCTTTGTCATAACAATCTTTATTCTTTTTTCTTTCGGCTTGTGCAATATTTGTGCCGTTATATTCGAATTTGTTGTTGTTCTTGTTGGCTACTTAATGCAATTGCCGCAACAAATTTGATTTGGCCATAAAACGGCTGAATTCGGCAAATAAAAGCGAAACAAAAGCGAAATCAAATTAACATAATTGTCGCAGATTTGTGATCCCAGCACGGTGCAGAGGCGACAGCCTGAATTTGGGATGAGTCCAGTTCAGACCCAGCACATGCCGAACATTCCGCAACAATGACAAATCTGTCGCCACTAAGCGCACAGTGGTCAAGATAAGCAAAGACAGTGGGGGGTTTTTAATTAAACAAAATAGGAAACAGAGAAAGGAAACTCTTCTCGTTGAGTGTAGCATAATGTAGCAGAATCGAGAAGAGTTTCCCCGTTTTGCACATTATTCTACACTCTCAATTTATGTCAACTAATCAGGCAACTACAACCACTGTGTTATGCTTTAGCGGCTTTTAACAGCCTCCATCGAGAACACCTTCGTGTCGCAGCCTTTGCGTGGCACTTGACGCTTGCCACAGCTCGTTAAGAGCTTCGATCCGATGCAGAAAGCGAAAACATCTACTATATAGAGTAGTACACTCACACTATATATACATATATAGTGTGTATAGGTCGCATCGCGCGTGTTAAGGGCGATAACTGGGGATGCCACGGGCCAACGAATTGTTAAGTCTCTCGCGTTTTGTTTGCCACTATACGAATCGAAAGGCAATTGTAAGCGGCTTACGGACAAAGCCAGCAAGCAAGGGAATGGGGCAAGTGCTGAGAGGGGCCAGTGACAAGGGGGGAAGGGGCCAGAGTGGACAACGAAGCATGCAGTAATAATAATAACGTTGAATAACGGACAAGAAGTAATGACAATTGAAGATTTACGGCCACAAAAGCAAATAAGTAATGTAATGTTGGAAGTACTTAAGCAAAAGGTTTGAACAGCAGTATACCCTGTAATGAAATATATAATACCAATGCTGTCGAGTCGTAGGACACTTTACTTTGTTGCTATACATATGCATTGATTGCGAACAATTATTAAATATTATAATAAATAAATGTTTGCATAAGTATTTATGAGATAGTTGAGTATATACATATATCCATATAAATCTGCACACAGCAAATATATATCTAAGTATATTAAATTCGTATACATTAATCTTATACAGTTTATATTATTATATTAGTATTAACCACATAAACAAAACCTCATTTTATCAACTTCAGAGACAATTTCTTCAATTACTCTTCCATTTGCAAGCACCCCTCTCACTTTGCCAGCGCACTTAACATTCTTCCCTGCTCCCTAGCCACTTTACAGGGTATATCAATTTTGGAGAGGAGTCTGCAGGAGACTGTTGCAACAACAACAACAACAGCAGCAGCAACGAGGCAAAGAGGCTGTAAACGCAGCAAAGGCAACGAGCTGCACGAAGTTGTGTGTCGGGCTCATTACAAGTTGCACGCTGCTCGTTGCACGCTGCACGTTGCACGAACCAAGCATTGACAACAATAACAACAACAGCGAGAAGACGAAGAAGCAAAATACGAAGAAGCAGAAGAAGAAGCAGCAGAGAAACAAAAATTACTAATTAGATTGCAACCTGCGATGCTGCTGCTGCCTCTGCTGCTGCAGCTGACTGCAAACGCCACTCGCCACTTGCAACAAGCCCCACACCGTGCCGCCGTGGCTGCCACACATGCAACGTGCAACGTGCAGCAAAGATGAGTTGCCTTCAATGTGGGCAACTGAAGGCAACTGAAAGTGCAGCAGACGCTGCTGCTGCTGAGATAATTCGCCAAACTGTGTCAATGTCTGTGAACTGGAACTGGAGCGTTGCACCCACTCCCGCTCCCACCTTCTCCCCTGTACCCCTGTCATGCCTCGCTGCAGTGGCGATTATTGTTTTTGGCCCGCTTCTTCTTGGCTCTTCTTGCTGCAGTCGAGAGTATAATTTACCCATTGCCAGGCCAATTTGCAGCCAAAGAAGAAGCTGCCTCTGCCTCTGCCTCTGTTGCTGCCACTGCCTCTGCTGCTGACGCTGCCTCTGTTGATGCTACTACCTCTGCTGCTGCAGTTGCAAGGGCCATGAAATCGTGCCGCGTCGCTGCGGAGCCAACTGAAAGCTATTTTGTACTCCACGCACGCCTCTCGATTTGCAGGTGGGCGTAAGCAGCTAAATTGCTCCACTCTGTGTGTGTGTGTGCGAGTGTGTGTGGGTGGCTGCACCTGTGCACAGGTGTAGATTGCAACTGCAATGCAGCACAGCACAGCGTTTAGGCCAGTCTGATTAGCCCAAACTAGTCAAACGACCCTCGGCAAGGCACTTGTCTATCTTCTTTGTAGGCTTTCAATTTCGCACAGCTCTTAATGGGAATCATTCGCACTCTCTCTCTCTCTCCCTCTTTCTCTCTCTTTCTCTGTCTCCCTTCCTTTCTGATATTGTTATGAAACTTTGTCAGTTTTCTCTAATCGCAAGCGACATCTCTGCCTAGCCAAGATTTCGATATGCCGCAGGAGAAAGTGTTTGTCATTGCAGCTGATCATTTGGTTAATGGCCAGAGACGACACCGTTTGCCGCATGCCACAAACAAGACACGAGTCTCGCGGCGCAACCTTCGGCTGCCCTGGGCTGGCAACGCATTAAAACCCAATCAGAGTCTCACTGAGGAGGGGGGGGGGATGGGGGGCGTGTCGAGGTGATATCTGAGCCATCAGCTAATGAGACTTTGACTGCGCTCGCTTGCCCAGCCTGATGGCTCTTTAGTTTTCGATTTGGCGCTGCCACACGAGAGCAAGCAACAAAAGAAGCAGTAAAAAACTATGCCTTGCCTTGCCTCCCCTGCCCCCCCGCCGACAAACTGTCAACGCATGTCAAATGAAAGATACATTTGACAGCCGCAGTCAGGCGCAGACGAACGAGCTCAATTAAAGCCTGCAAATGGGCTTAGGCCTGGCCAAGGCGAAGGGGCAGGCAGCACGCACGCATCGCCCGAAAAGAAATCAATTAGTGCAAATTAGTGTGGCAGCTGAGTTGCGAGTGGAGTGGGGGGTGCCACCAATTGCCTGCAAGGTGGGCAGGGGATACCCTGTAAGGGCTGATGCCAGTCAGGTTGCGATTGAAAGATTGCAGTTGATTGAGGCTGGGAATCGACGGGGGAAGGCAGTTGAAAGCAGGTAAACTGAATGAAAACTATTACAATATTATAATTACTACATACAGAAGTTAAGAAACATGAATTAGACAATGAAAATGGCCCTATCAAACTATCTTAATCAATTCGCAAGGCTCTGATTACAACTTTGTTTGATTTAAGTTAATGGAGAAAAGAGAACGCACTGCAAACCTTGGAAAAACAACTTTCTGCATAAGAAATAAAAAAAAAAAAAAATATTATTTGGGTAATATAAAACATATTGATCCGATTATATAAAGGCGCAGAGAGTACAAGAAAAAAGGCCCACGAAAAGGTCACCTTATCAATATGTTTGACTTGTTTTATAAAAAGTTTCATTGCTTCTATAAAGTGATCTAATTATATGACTTCACTTCGTTTGTTAACAATTCAAATGATATACAATATATGTTTTCTATGAAGTTAAAGAAACCAATTATGTTAAAATTTAATAAAATATTTCGATTGCGACATAATAAATAATTGTACCAAGAATCTGAACTTTCCAACATACTTTAAAAAAGATAAGAAGTATGATATATATGAAGGGGACAAAATAATTTTTGAACGAGAGCAACAGTCGCGCAAAACGCGACAGTGGGATACCCTTCGACCTATGTTCCCGTGTAGTTTAATTTCTTAAATTCATACACATATGCATATGCACATGCTTTAAAATTAATCCCGACAGATGGCGCTCGGGCTTCGCGCTCGCCCACCTCCCTTGTTAGCTGGCAGCAGCACTTGGTTTTATGCTCATACTTTCTTAAATAACTTCTGTGATTATTGTCCGATCGGATTGTAATTTGGAGACTACGTAGATATTTCATTCAGCTTAGTATATGTTAAAGTCAGAAAGTTGTGTCTTTTATACAGCGCTTACAAATTAAGTTTAAATATTAAATTATTGATTTGTGGGGGCGGTGGGCGTGGCACCTAACATTTGAAATAAACTTGATCTGCTTATAGTACACAGGAGTCTTCCTGCCAAATTTGGTAACTCTAGTTTTTATAATAACTGAGATCTGAGCGTTCACACAGACAGACAGAGATGGCTCAATCGACTCGGCTTGTGATCCCGAACAAGAATATATATACTTTATGGGGTCTCCCACGCCTCCTTATGCCTGTTACATACATTTGCCCAAAGTTAGTATACCCTTTTTTGACCATTTTCAATGGTCGAAGGGTATAAAAATCACAAAATTTGCGATATTTTTTGAACACACCTCGTATAATAAATACTAGTAAGTGTATGGCAACAATTATGAGATAAGAAAAACAAGAACAAGTCTTTGAACAGATTCACAGCTGGTGGTAATATTAGTTAAATAATTAAACTAATACCATGTGGCGCAAAGATTTACACACACACACATTTATTTACAACAGCTCCTTTTATGGCAGACAAATTTATAGATGAATTTCATTTGTCTTAAAGTGAAAATAATAGAAAACAAATCTCTACCACAGAGCTGCCTGATTAGTTTATTAATCACACTGTTTAACTTGTTCGTTGAAGAACAGAATTACTTAGAGGATGGAAGTGATTAGATAACTAAAGATGAAGTAGCACACTTATGGCAGCCCAGGCAGGTAGGTACAGCTAGTACCCCCTTCTACAATCCCATTTGCAGGGTATAGGCCAGTTCAAGCCGTAGCTTCTCCATTGCCATTGGCATTGTTGGCATTTTATTTGGCTTTTATGCATGGCTTGTGGCTTTTGATATGGGTATGGGTATTCAATTTGTTTCTAATGAATTTCCGAGCTGAAATTCATTAGAGATTTCGACTGACGCTGATGCTGACTCGAATTTGATTGCCACTGCGAGGCGGCACCCAGCGGGGCGAGCTGCTTTGTTTGGGAATGCGGAATGTATGAAATTATGACTTAATCTTAAGTGGATTTGGCTCTCATGGCGAGACAGCAAGAGAGAGGCAGGGAGAGTGGGTGCGGGACGGGTTCGTTGTCCGCCCCGCCCCGCTTGAAGTGATTAACAAAACTGAAATTCCATTAGTGCAACTTCAACTCAAGTGAGCCGCGGCCCTCGCTAATGTCTCCTAATTGCGGCCACTGAACACACACATTTGCGGCACTTGCAGCAACAGTGGCAGTAATGCCAGCAATGCCAGCTAATGTTGCCACTCGTAAAATTATGCGCTTATCTGCATGCTACCAAACGGTGGCATGCCCCCCTATGAATCACATGCCGCACTGTGAGTGCATTCGACCGAACTGCAACAGGAATAAATAGAAAAAAAGGGATACAAATGCAGAATTCTAATTGAAAGCAAAGCAAAGCGAAGCGAACTGAAACAAAAGCAACAATTCAAATTGAAATCGAAACAGACGCTCTGCCATCAAATTCGAATTTCGAATTTATACAAATCAAACCAGGACTGAGATATTACTGTGAGTCGGGCATGTAGAAGTGTAGTAGTGCCTGGGATACCCTGTATGTGAGGCTGGTTAAATATTCTCATGATATGAAGCGAGGTATATATAGTACTCTAAAGTTCACAAGGTGCACAATATCTTAAAAGCATTTCAGCTAAAACTCCCTTAAAATATTCTCAATTTCATAGAATTCTTTTAATAAGTAGAGTTTGAGTATGAGGCTGCTTCTTCTAGGGTATTCTAATGCAAACAGTAGCTATCGAATACGAATTTATGTAAAATGAATGCCAGCTGTACATGTGTGCCGGTTATGCACTGTTCATAATACCCTGTAATTACTTTTTTACAATTTAAATTAAAGATTTCAACATACAAACTAAAGATAACTTTGCAGATATAAAAAAGCCATAATAGAAACTAACGCAAACTCTACAGAATTGAAAATGAATAAATTAAAATATATATACGTATAATTCAAATACATTATACAGATGTATACATTGTATATATAAAGATGTTATAAAGTTTTCTATGCACTTTAAAATGTTTACATTTCTAAAGATGAAACTATTTATTTAAATTTGCTGACAAAATGAATCAAATAAGAAACTAAACAGTTGTCATAATGTATCTGTTATTAGTTAAGTATTTAAGGTATTTATAAAGAAAAGTATACATCTATATTACGTCAATTTGTATATTTTGGCTAAGCTTCAATGCGAATTCTAACCGAAGTTTAGACCTACAGCTTAGCAATAATACTCATGTTATGCTTGGTATATTATTGTTTATAGTAAACAAGTTTAACACTCATGGTATTCAAAACATATTTCTGTGAAGCTAATTTAAGCTCTAGTGTATATTCAGCATTCCAGCATATCCTGCGCGTTCATCATACCCCTCCGGCACTGCTGCTTTCTAATATTACTCTGTCATGAGAGTCTGCTCTTTTTAGCGGCATTTGGCAGCTAAGAATTTCCCAATTATTCGATTTCAGCCCCAGCGCGTTGTGAATTCATTAGGCGAAGTGGACGCAGCAGACCGAAAACTCAAATAGAGATAGAGAATAGAGAGAGAGAAAGGGATGGAGAGAGAGAGGGAGAGAGAGCAGCCTGCACTCTAGCAGCACGTTTAATAACCAAATATATTTTCGAGTTTCTATTTTTCTCACTTGTTTATGCAATCGGAGTGCCCCCTTTCCAGCATACTTCATGATGTATTGATTGACTGACATTCGAGCAGGCTTAAAAGGGGGAGGGGGTAGAGTGGGTGGAGAGGGGAGGTAAACACCTTAATGACATCTAATTGCAGCATTTACCACGAAAAAGAGCCGAAGCCAAAGCAAAGTTGTTGCCATTTGCAGTGTGTGTGTGTGCGGTGTTTGTCTGTGTGTGAGTGTCTGTGTGTTTATGTGTATGTGAATGAATGAATAGGTGAAATTCGCGGAAAAAGGCCTTGTGAATGCATTCGATGGAAAGTAAACTAAGCCAATTGATTGAATTGATTTCGTGGAAAGCAACTAAAAATAAGTGGACTGCCCCAGTAAGGGGCGTGGGCAGTGGGCCAGGGGGAGGGCCCTGCGCCCTGCAGGGATGTTCGACGTGGTCAGATAATTGGCAACGCGTTTCAAGGACTTCGCTGAAAAGGGCCCACACTCGCTGGGGCTCAATATAAATAATTCCAGTTAATTGAGAGCGTGGGCGTCTCCCCTCCTCCCCCTCCTTTCTTCCCCTCCTGCTTACATTGCGCGTGGGAGTGCACTCCCGTTGCATTTCCGTTTCCGGCTTTGACAAGGGGACATAACAATTGCAGTGCTGTGCAGTGACAAGGGCGGGGGAGGGGGGTCGAACAAGGTGCACTATGCCTCACCTGGCTAATTCTCGTTTAATATTTAAATTATTTTACATTCTCACATGCCGACAGTGGCGGGTGGTGGCCTGCACTATGACCTGCCCCCTCCCCCTGCACCATGAGCCACCCTCGCTTCGCTGCACCCTCCTGCGGCTGTGTGTGCTCTTATTATTCTTGTAGCATGCAACGCGCTGGGCTGTTGCAGCAACAAACCATCAAGCAACTTCAGTTTTGTTGATTTCCTGCGGGGCGGTGCCGGAGCTACGAAGAGAGAGAGAGGGGAAAGAAGAGAGGGGGCGGTACACACACACACACTAACGCACAGTTATTCTGTTTTCTAAACCCAAAACGAAGCGAAACGCAACGTTGCCGTCGCAGCGCAGTCGCTGCTGCCGTCGCTGCCAACGTTCTGCTTGGCTTGCTGCGACGGCGGTAAATAACAACTACTACAAATGAAGTTAAGACTGGTACAGCTGCAAGTGCACGACTAGCAAATACCTAGTAAGCATACAATGTAAAATGAAGTAAATACTGTACAGCATGTTTGGTATGTAAAATATAGGCTACACAAATACTGCAGCACTCCAAATAATACCAAAATAAGTAAGGAAATAAATTAGTTTAACACAGATTCCTTATTGCGTTCATGCTCTCAGTTCACCACTGACAGGGTATACACTGCATATAACAACTCTTCTTTACATCAACAGTAACATCCACAATAGGAACAACAACAACAGCAGTAGGCAATGTGTTGTATAAATTCATAAACGGCCGAGTTTAACGAACTGAGTTTTGGTTTTTGTTTAGTTTTTCTCGTTTTTTTCTGTTCGCCTCGCAACCAAATTGGCGATCTACGTTCGCTTTTGCTATGCTTCTCTGCACAATTTTTGCATTTGGCAACACAAGACATAACAACAACAACAACAACAACTACAAACAGAACAGCTGAAAACACCCGCAAAACAACAACCCAAAACAATAAGAACAATATGAAATATTGAAATGAATTTTTGACTGAAGTAACCGAAGCAAGGAAATAACTAAACAAACTGCAGAATTTTTAATTCAATTATGAACTTCATCTTTCCACCTCTCCACCTCCCTCCCTTCCTGCCATTGCCCACCTGCACCAACAGGAATTTCTCTTTTACGAAATGTTCTTCACATTCCCCTTGAAATTGAATTCGCAATGTTGTCAACACTGAAGAACATCAGGAATGTTGCATTTATTTCCCCAAGAATGTTTGCCAAACTAACTTATCCAGTTGTGAACATATGATCAAGCTTATTAGTTAAATAATTACGGCATATTTTCACATCAATTTGTAGCAGTTTTCATTTTCATAATGTGTGTGTGAGGTGTGGGAAATGTGCGAGGAATAATTTCCCTGATTGAGTTCGCCTAATCGAATCAAATTGCCAAGTTTATGCACACTCGAAACAGGTAATTTAAATACTTTACTATTGCCATGTAACTGTAATTTAAATATTTTACTATCTCTATTAGAAGTGGAGAGAGATAGAATGGGAGAGAGAGAGAGAGATAGAGAGCAGAGCAACTTTATAAACTGTGGAATAACTTTGCAGAGCAGCAGCAAATGCTAAGTGGCTTTAGCTACCTTTCAGCTACCCTTAACCCTTAACCCCTGACAGCCCCACACCCTTACACCCCCGCACCGCCTCCCATCACATGTGCACAAGATAAATCCGATTTTCTAACGGCGCTGCAACATTTTTCTTATTTACGAGCCACGTAGCCATAAAACGCATACATAAATTTTCTCACAGCCAAAACCGAAATAGCAAAAGCGAGTTTAGACAGGGGGAGGGAGGGGAGAGAAGGAGGTTGGGGGCAGGGGTAACTGAGGGATAATACTCGTATCTGAATGCAAGTCTTCGTCGCTAGGAAAACCGAAAGGAATAAAGAAATTGATATAAATGTTTGTGCAAACAGACGAAGCAGGAGGGAAGGGGAAGATGATGCCAAAGGGGGCTGCAAAGGAGGGGGGGGAGAGTATAGATAGAATTATGTGAAATGTGCGCAAATTTGTAGAAATGGCCCGAGAAAAGTGTCGTCAGATGGATGACTCTTTTATGATATCAAATGCGACTCAACTCCCCCCCCCTCACGCGATATCAGCGCGTATACGTAATATGGAAATGGCGGCAAGAGCTTTACGACAGGATTCTGGGCGAGCTTTAAAAATCTCTGCTGCTGCTGCTATTGCAGGCGCCGGAAAGTGCCAAAGTTAAGTTAAGCTCGGGGACGTAGCGTGAAAAGAGTAGTGTGGGGGAGGGGGCAAGCGGCAAGGGGGTGTGCGTTAGCCGGAAACACTTAATTTCAGCTGCATCATAAAGTTCGCTTTAATATTTTCTCGATATTCTTGTCTTTTTGCACTTTCTCCCACTCTGCCTTGCAGTCTCTTTCCTTGTCTGCCTCTCTCACTCCCCCGTCTATCTACCGATCTCCTCCCTCCCCCATCTCCCTCTCTCTCCTTCTGCCTTCTCGCTTGGCAAAACAATTTCCGATTATTACGAGGGCCTGGCACTTTTCACTCACGGCAATAACCATTAATAAAAATGGCAGGCATTTAAAATTAAATGACTCCCACGCAGCTCACCTCCCTCTTTCCCCTTCCCCCTCTCCCCTTCGGTATGTTGCCTGCCTTGGCAAGTTTGCTAAACAAAAACTTTTAGGCAATTTCATTTCAAGTGAAGCGCGGAATTTAAGGACCATTTGCATATCAAAACAAAATGAAATCCTGTTGCCGCGACGGCGACGGCGACGGCGGCTCCTTCAGAAATTGGGAGCACAGCTGGCAACTTGAATGGAAATAAAATGCCAACACCACCGAACCCAACCCCCCAAAAGCTTCCCCTTCAGTTCCCTGCCTCCCGCCACCTTGTCGCGGCAGCAAAACAATTAGCGGAAAATTCGGCAAAACAATTTCCACGCCTCGATTCGACTTAATTGCAGATATTTGGGTCGTCCCCCCCCCCGCAGACCCGACAAAATATCATTAAGATGAATTTATAAACAATAAAACGTCAGCTTAATTAAATTTTATTGTGTGACCGAAGGGCGTGTAGGGTGCGCCGCCAGGACGACGACGAGGAGGAGGAGGACGAGGGATTGATAGGCGAAGATATTCAAACTCGATTCGAAAACTTAAAGCGGCAGCCCAAAATGGACTCATAAAACATTCACAGCCCATAAATATGCATGTGACTGAGTTGCTGTCTCTGTGTGTGTCTGTCTGTGTATGTTTGTGTGTTTGTCAGCCAGCTCAGGGCGCCTCAAGGACTCGCGCTCTTTAAATAATTGTCCATAAATATCGGGCTCATAAAGAGGCGAAGGCGCAGTCGAGCGCTTAATCCTTTGTCGCATTCAGCCCATATCTGTCGAGATATATACCCCACACACACACACAAAGACACACACACACAGACACGTGTTGGACAGAGGATATAGATTCTTGGCTCGTAAATAAAGCAGAAGAGATTGTGCATTTTATTGATGAGCCTCGGGGCCACCTTCGATTTCTTTTTACAGCTTAACTTTCTTCTCTCTCAGTTGTTGTTGCTGCTGTTGTTGTTATGTTGTTCATGTCATATTGATGTTGTTCATGTTGCTGTTGCTGCCGTGTGGCACCGGCAATTGTAACTTTTTCTTTTTCGAGGACACTTTGGGCCTTTGCAAAGTTAAGAATTTAGCACGAAGTCAAAAGTGGAAACTGTGCCAAACTATTTTCCGCGACAACACGGACTAATACACTTGTCTCTGCCCACACTCACACATACACACAAACACACACACACAGTTGCACTTTGCAGTCACAGTTAGAGGTCGCCACACAGTTGGATTCACAGTGAAAGCTCCTCGGGGCGAGCACTTTGCCATCTTCCAAGTAACCTTTGCGATTGCCAACTAAAACTAACTTCAAATAGGAACAAAATTGACCCTAAACGAGATTTTCATTTCATTTAACTCTGGTTTATTTTCAGTTTTTAAAGTTCCTTCAATTTAGTTTTTTATTTATGACTTTTCTTATGCTTTTAGTGCGGAATTCTTGTAATCTCTAACATCCTTTTCCTTAACACCTTTATATTTATTTTATTTTCATATTTACTTTTGATACTGAACGAGATTTAAGTCTAGTTTCCTTAGTTTCTTTCCTTAATTAGTTATGCGTCTTTTATTTAAGAATTTTTTAAAGCTCTTGTAATCTCCAACTTCCTTTCTCGTTTAAGCGAATTTACATTGATATTTCATTTTAATTTCTTTTTTTATATTTATTTTAAATAGTTTTCATAGTTTTGAAATTCATTATTTACTTTAATGTGTGTACTTTAGTTTATTTTCATTTCCTTGGCAGCAAATAAAATATTCCACTTGCACTTTAGTCATCAAACCTTTAAATTATTTAAATTGGTTTTCAAATGTTTTCCAAGTTTTTGCATTATTTATTTACTGTTTATTACAATCCTGAGATTGCTCCTTTACGTTATGATTTATTTTAATCATTTCAATTGTATTTTTCTTAGACTTTACCAAATGTTAATTATTTCATTTGTTCTACAGCTCTTTCATTATAATTATAATTGGTACATCTTGATTGTACATTTTATTTATTCATACTTTTTATTGTTTACTTCACATCAGTTCTACATTCTCCCTGAATTCGTAAACAATTTCGCTAATTTGGGCAACAATGAATCTTAATTCGACAGTTTCCTTACTCATGCCCCACGGGCCTTCACTGTGCAACGTGTGTGTGTGTGCGTGTGTGTTTGTGTGGCAAACCTCAACTAGAGTCATTTAGCGTGTCACACGTCGCACTCCTTGCATAGTTTTCAGCGCTATTTTTGCCAAAAAACCCGTAAAAAATCACGTAATATCAGCTTTGGTTTTTCTGCTGTTACTGTTTGCAGTTTTCTGTGTTTTTATTTACGACTTTGTTGTTTGTTGTTGTTTTTGAATGTGATTTACGATGATGATGCTATACCTTTTTCAATATTTGATACCGCACGGCATAGCGCGAGTTACGTTGGGGCTGCCTGGCTGGCTTCGCGTTGGGGTAGGTTGGTTGGTTGAGTGTATTCTTCTTACTGGGTTAACTGTTAACACTTTGTGTGCGCGCCTCGGCTCGCGTAGTACGCAGCAGCTCCGAACTATCCCGCACGAACTCCCGAAGTGAACTGAACTGAGCCACAGCGTGCTGTGTCAGTGGAACGTAACATTCGCGATGTCGCGACAGTCGTCGCTTGCGAACCACACTCAGCTCAACCACGGCTCACACACACTCTCTCTCTCTCGCCTTTACTCTCTTTGATGAGCACCGCAGGCGGAACGTTTGGAAACGAACATCTCTCGTGTATGTGGGTGCTGGCAGAGCCAGGACGACCTATCGCAATGCGCTCAAACAAGTTGAGTGTTGTAAGCTGCGTGCGCAACATGTTGTGTTTACGTTTTGCAGGCCGCGTGCGACAAACCAAAACCGGTTTGAGTGTGTTGCGAAGGGTGGGCAACATGTGCTGGCAACATGCACTGCGCAACATGTTTGGCAGCAACTTAACAGCGTCTAAGCCGGGCTAAAAATGCAAAAATCAGGATAAATCAATAATTAATATTAACCCAAATAAGTTGAAATAATATTAATTATAATATATTTAATAATAATAAATTAAAAACTTAATTAAAAAAATAAAACAATAACAGAATTAAAAAGATAATGTTAAATTAGAAGGTCAAATACAATTAATATAAAATTATACTAATAATAAAAATAACTGAGTATTTTTTAATTAATTTTTTTATTTTCATTTATTTACTTTTTTGATGTACATATTTGTATTTAGTTATTTAATACCAATTAATGGCTGTCGACTTAAATAAAGAATAAAAAATAACATTAAAATGACATATAACGAAATACAAGCAATTGCAAGTACAAATTAATATTTAATTTAGTTTAAATTAAGTTAATTAAATATAAATAATAATAAATAAAGCAAAGTAAAATGAATAAATTTACAGAATTCATTTTAAATGCATAGAGAATATTTCCATTTTTTCCTTGTTTCCAAAGGTTTTAAGGTGAAAGAGTCTTTAAAAAGCCTTCTACTGATTCCTATTGAAAGTGATTTCTTTATAAGGAAAGCACATTAATTTCCATTGACTTCTAGTCTCAAGGTTCATCAAATGAAGCTGCACCCTGGAAAATGCTGGAAAACGCGTCGCTCTTTTTGGCTTTTGCGGCAAACTATTAACGGCGTGCAGACGAGCGAAGTTTGCCGCTTCAACGAGCTTGAGGAATAAGCAGCACACACTCATACACACACACACACATGTGTATAGGCACTTACCTACATAAGTCTCGGGTAGGTGGCATGCCCCGATTATGTCGCACAAATTACGAGCCTAAGGCAACGCATAAAACGCATCGTTGACTTCGTTGGCAACTCATTTTGGGTTTCGTGTTTCGGTTTCTGTTTCAGTTTCTGTTTTCAGTTTCTTTCTTTTCTACGCTTAAATGAAGACGCCCCTTTGTCTGGCACGCCCCCTGCCAGACATGAGAGCACTTACTATATATTTATAGACATTTAATTATGTATTTGTATTTGAACAGAGCACGGAGATTGTGTGGAGGTTATCGCGCGTCTTCCAGCCCAACGACGTGTTGCAACTGCTGCAAGTCGCATTAAAATCAAAAGGATACTTCGCTTATGATGCCGATGCCGGAAGGAGTAGGGTGAGGGGTAGAGGGGAAGGCGTGTGGCAGGTGGCAGTTGGCAGGCGGGAGTTGACAGCGTGCAGCTAATGACTAATGGACTCTTAATGATCTAACAAGGTGCGCACAGACACACACACACAACACCTTGCAGGATGCGCTGTCGCTGTCGCTGTCTCCCTTCCTCTCCCCCTCTTCCCACTCTTGCTCCCACAGTGAGTTGCCTCCCCCACTTGGCGACAAAGTTCACAAACTTAATAATGCCACATTAGTTTTGGGGCACAACGACGCTGCAACGTGGCAGCGATGATGTTGCAGGTAACGGCACTTTATTTTCCTGCTGCGCGCCACGTGCAGCTGACGCAGACGCGCGACTCCGCATGCAAAGCGGCTGCCTTAAACGCAGTGCCAGCAGAAGCAGCACCAGCAACAACAACAACACGTGCCACACTGTGTGGCAACAACAATAACAACAACAAGTTTGTCTCTCTCTCTCTCTGGAGCAAAAATTAAATTAGCAAATTTCGCAACAAACTTGTCGCCAGCTTGCGGCAGCGTTGCAAGCTGACCAGGCATGGCAGCAGCAGACAGAGGCAGAAGGGAAGGAGTGAGTGAGAGAGGGAGAGAGTGCTGTAGTGGGGGTCAAAGGTCGTCGCGTGCTGCGGCCGTGGCTGCTGTTGTTGCTGCTACTGTTGCTGCCACATTTTGTGCCATTCATGCGCTTCATTTATCACACGGTTGTCAGTTTGCCCCCCCCCCACTCTGCTCTGTCCCTCTCTGCCAGCTCTTTACTCTGCTCTCTCTACACTCTGACCCCACCGAAAAATTTCACTCTGCTTTGCTTTCGCTCGGGCAAATCGCGGGAAATCGCGCAACCGTTTCGCACGCGGCCGCACAAAGCAAACGCTTGCAACATATGTCAAGTAATCAGCAGGCAGCCTGAGATCTATAGCTGCGCCCCTGCCCCTGCCCCGCCCACGCCCTCACTCTCTGTCATCTCGCCCCCCTGATGCTTGCAATAACTTTGCGGCAACCTTCGCGGCACATGCCAAGCATAAAATTGAATACGTATCCAAGACATGTTCTACCCTTCTTCCCTCCCCCGCCCTCTCTCTTCACCCACACTCCTTCATACTGTGTCCGCAAAATGAACTTCGCCAAAGGTAACTTCGCCAGCGACGCGTCGATGAGGCATGGTGTAGAGGGGAGGGGGAGGAAGACGGGGGAAACTGTGCGTTAAGCAAACCTCGCAAACAAATCCCGCACAGCGTCAACGCGTCACTGCGCTGCCGAGACGCGACGCCAACAGCGACTGCGACGGCAACAGCGACGCCATTTACGCCTGGCTGCGCGTTCCACACAGGAGCGGACTTGTTGGGCGCCCCTGGTTTGCAAAGTGTCTGAGTAGTCAGAAGGTTTATAGGCATTTTTAGTGTATACTAACTTTGTGCAAATGTATGTAACAGGCAGAAGGAGGTGTGGGAGGCCCCATTAAGTATATATATTCTTGCTTAGGATCACCAGGCGAGTCCGTTTGTCTGTCTGTCTGTGTGAACGCACAGATCTCAGCTATTATAAAAGCTAGAATTACTAAATTTAGCAAGCAGACTCTTGTGTACTATGCGCTGCTCAAGTTTATATCAAATGTTAAGTGTCACGCTCACCGCCCCCGAAAAGCAATAATTTAATTTTTGAACTCAATTTGTAAGCGCTGCATAAAAATACAACTTTCTGACTTTAACATATACTAAGCTGAATAAAATATCGACGTAGTCTTCAAATTACAATCCGAACGGACAATAAACACAGAAGTTAAAACCAAGGACTTGTGTCAGCCAACAAGGGAGACGAGCGCCATCTGTCGAGAATAATTTCACAGAATGTGCATATGTACATATATGTGTATATATATAGGAACATAGGTTGAAGGGTATCCCACTGTCGCGTTGCTTTTCTTACTAGTTGTACTCTTGCAAAGGGTAAGGAGCCAACTCCGAGTAAATATATTCTAAATCAGCAACACCAGGGAAGGGAAGGGTCGATCTAGCCATGTCCGTATGTCCGTCTGTTTGTCCGTCCGTCTGTCAGTCTGTCTGTCTGTTTTAACGCCAACTAGTCTCTCAGTTTTCAAGTTATCTTAATGAATATTGGCGCACTTCTGCTTCTTATTGCTGCACACTGTGTACAGCGTGCCTCAGCTGGCTCTGATCCGCTCCTGTGCTCGGCTCGCCCTCAGTGCTGCAACGTTGTTGTACGGAACGTTATAGGCTACACGCTAGCAGAGCCGAAGGGCGGCAGAAGGGGGAGGGAGGAGGGCAGGAGATTCGGGTGTAGGAAGTAGCTGGACAGAACGACGCCGACAATTTTTGACTTGCCGTTCCGCCCGACTGCATCGCGACTGTGGCGAGGGCGGCAAGGCGGAGAGATTGTGATAGAGCGGGGGGAAGAGGGAGTGAGGGAACATGGCTAGGGTGGGAGGAGGGGGGAGGGGAAAGGTAGCGACGCTTGTTGTTTACTTTTGAACAACAACTGCGAGCGGAATGAGAAGCCCATAAAGCACACGGCAACCGCAGAACTTTGACTGCGTGGCAGCAGTAGAGGGACGAGGGGTAGGGGGAGGAGAGAGACAGAGGGGGGGAGAGAGACAGAGGGGTCAGAGAAGGGGGTAGCTTGTTTTGGTAGTTGCTTTTTATGCTCGTCATATGCATGGGAATGTTTTTTGTTGAGCTTGTCGGCCGATTTGATAAACCAATTGACGATAGTTTGCGCAACTGTTTAAGGTCAGCAGAGAGAGGGGAATGGGGAAGGGAAAGGGGGAGGGACAAGCGAGAAAGAGCAGAGGCAGGCGAGGGCAAAGCTGCCACAAAGCTGTGCACAAAGCTCGGCGCTGAGTGGCATTTCGCTTTATTATCCCTCATAATCAGCATGAGGCAGCAACAGCAGCAAGACGAGGAGGGAGGGAGGGAGAGAGGGGCATGCGACACTATGCCTTGCTGCCCTTTTTGCTGCGCTTTTTCGCATCCCTTTTGTGGCAGCTAAGTGCTTTCCACCTGGCGTGGCAGCCAGCAGACACTTGCCACATGTGCCACGCCGCTCATTTGGCTAAGTGCGCGCGGATGTCGTTGCCCCGGCCGGGGAATTAGGCTGCCCCGCGCCGTGATAAATTAAATCAACTTTTACTGCAATTGCCCCCTTCGCCCTTCCTTATGCCACTGTCTCCTGCCCCAGTGGCATTAGGCGTGCAACAAGCGGAGCAGAGAAGTCGACGCACTCGAGACTATTCAAATGATGCCACACACGCAACGCGTCGCAGCTGACAAGTGTCCACGTGTGGCAGCAACAATTTAAATGGCAACTGCAGCTGCCGCTTAGCTGCGCGCACAAGTGCTCCAGGGGGAGGCAGCGCCAGCGCCAGCGCCAACTGCGCAGTCAGCATCAGCGCCAGCGTCGACGCGCGCTTCAATACTTTAATATAAAAATATGCAAATTATGTTCTGTTGCATGCCACAGGCAGTGCACAGCAGTAGCAGGGGCAGTCAGACGGGGCAGGGGAGTGGCGACAAGGACGACGAAAGGACGATGCGGTTGGCGACAAGAAGGAGAAGGAGAGGAAGGAGACCGCGACGTCGCTTTAATTAAAATTAAATATTTTTCGTGCTCGCCGAATTGTGTGGCAGACGCAAAGACAGTTGCCCAAGGGGGGCACGTAGAGGGGGCAAGGGGTACACTGAAAGAGGAAGAGAAGGATGGAGAGGGGGAGCAGCCGGGCAGATAATGCCTGTGGCGCGTTATCAGCGAATTGATTAAAAATTTCGCTGGCGGCTTTTACTCGCCTCGACAAATGCGCCTCAAAGTAAATATTTATCTTGGCGTATCTGCGTTTTGTTGTGCGAAAATAATTACACACATGCACACACACACTCACACACATATAACTACAACAATATATAGATGTTAATCTCACAAAAGACTCAATAAAATGCGGGTCACTTTGTCTTTCAAGAGGCCTTGAACAAAGCAAGGCTAAGCTGAGCCAAAGAGTTGAGAATGAAGTAAGTTGATTGACTAAGAAATACTCATTTAAATATACATATACTATATATCCAAGGTAAGCTTCTGAGCTATATGAAGTTAAATATTACAAATATATACCTATAAATATATTTATATATTGGTGGAACTTGGATATAAACTGTTTAATTAATGTTCAAGTAGCAGTTGTGAGAAAAACGCGATTATTTTATTATTAATATTAATATTAATTAAGTAATATTTCGATGTAAGTTTCTTAAAATTAGTTAGTTCTTGAGTTTAGTCTTTAAGTCATCGTTGTTTATATTTTAATCTTTAATATGATCGTTGTTTATTAATTGATTGGGCATCAGCTCTTTCACGTCTTCGCTCTACACGTCTTCAAGGAGAACTCCCTGCTCTTCTTCTTCTTCTACATCTACGTCGTTGCCAGTCCGTCGACTGTTACTTGGGCCATCTGACTCGGCGTTGCCAGATCATTCCCACATATTTATTATTATACAAGATTATCTTCCTCCGCATACTCCTTCCCCATTCCCACTTCACTCAATCCTTTTCTCTTCTTCAACATAATTCTACCAACTTTATAAGGACAACTGTAGAATGCTGGCCAAGAGTCTGCAGTCTTTTGGCTTTGCACATAGTTGAAAATCCTTTTAGTTTAAGCTATGCTCTGCCTTTCGTTTCATCTAACTTTTCCCACACCCCTCCCTTTCCTTTGTTTTTCCCGTTTTCCAACTCTTTTCACATTGTGCGCTGATTTGCTTTTTTAGTTGCTTGTTAAGCTGCAGCTACTTGTCCCGCTCCCACATCTACATCTCACTCTGTCTTATACTCGTTCTCTCCCCTCTCTCTCTCTCTCTCTCTCTCTCTCTCTCTCTCTCTCTCTCTGTCTGCCTTTCTACTACTCTTTCTCTGTGTTACTTTCCTCTCACTCCCTATACCCTGACAAAAAGAAGTTTGCTAATATTGTAATTAAAAGTACAACTACTTTCAAATTTGTAATGTATCATGCAGGTGGCAACTCTGCAGCCTGAAAGTAATAACTATTTATTATACATATGGGAACTGAACTGAATTTCCAAATGTTTTTGATCGGTTATTATACGGTTTGTTTGTCGGCTTGACAATTCTATACACAGTACGAAGAGTGAGAAGATATAGTCGTTTTTAAAGTAGATTTACAATTGATGTGATATATACAGAATTGTCAACACTTGCAAGCAGAGCTGCAATCATAATATGCAAATTCAGAGACCTATTCGTACCAAAAGCAACTCTACAAATTTAAATGCAATGAGAACAGCAGACAAAAATTAATTCCATGTGTAGTTAATCGTTCTAATATTATCTATATTATATTCATTTGTGGTTCACTTTATTTTGTATTATTTATATTATTTATAATATTCATATTATTTACATTATTTGTATTGCATATATTACTTAAATTATTTATATTATTTTTATTACTTACATTATTTATATTATTCATATTATTTACACTATTTATATTGAAGATATTTTTTATATTATTATTATTAATGCAAAATGGTTAACCAAACTTATGCAATATCTACAAGCCAATCCTTCTTTGCAACTCTAGACAAACCGAGTCACCTCACAGGGTTGCCACCTGTGTGCCAAAGTGTATTCAGCTTTCGTCGCTTCAGCTGCTGCTGCTACTTCTACTCGAACTGCGGTCAGCGGGAGTTCGTCAACGGTTGCCAGCTGGCGAAGCAGTTGAGGAGCAGCGGCGTTGTGGAGCCGGGGAGGGTTCATTAAGTTGGCACTGTTTGCAAATTTATCATAACTTGGCCAAGTCGACATCGTCGTCACATCCTGGCCAGCGCCAGCGCGTCCTTGTCACTGCAGGAGGACGCTCTTTTCGCACGCAGTGAGCGCTCTTTAATAACAGCTTAAAGGACACTGCGGAGACAGCAGCAACAGCAGCGCAGCCATTGTGCACGCTCTGTCTCCCTCCCCACTTTCTCTCTCTCTCTCTCTCTCACACACACGAAAAGTCAGCGCTGTATGAAATCGATTTAATTTCGTCACTGAAGCGAAAGTAAACAATGAGAAAGTAGCACCAGGAGGGGTGGGAGGCAGATGGAGAGGAATGAGAACAGCAGGGGGAGTGGGAAGAGGAAGGGGAACAGTAGCAGGAGTAGGAGTAGGAGCAAGAGCGGGAGTAGCGTACAAAGCAATGTCCAAGAACAACAACAACAACGCGCAGGGAAAAGTTGTTGACAGCTCACGTTCGCGTTGTCCAATAGATGAAGCTGATGACGTTCTCGCTGTGTGTGTGTGTGCCTGTTGGGTGTGTGTGTGTGTCAGAGTTGTGTGTGTGTGTGTCAGAGTGTGTGCGTGTGTTGCTGCAGCGTGTTCGCGTTGTCCAACCGACCGAAATAGGAAACCAAATTAATCACAAATATTACTTTTTGTTGCGCCCCTCTGTGTGTGTGTGTGTGTGTGTGTGTGTGTATATATTGCCAGCAAGTCTATTTATGTGTCAATATGAGGTCTCTCTGCCAGTTGGCAGGACATTCCATTGCCATCCCATTGTTAGGAACGTGTTTTCCTTTTCTTGACACTCGCTCGATTATGTTTTCAGTTCATGTTTTTGGAATTATATCATTTCATTTTTTGAAGTCGCCTCTCTTCGACACGTTGCACGTGTAACCTGTCTGTCTGTATGTCTGTCTGTCTGTCCAGCTGTCTGTCTGTTTGTCTGCCTGTTGTACCTTATTCTCTGTATCTTCCTCTCTTTCTTTTTATCTCACTGTGGCACTTCATCATTGTTTGCGAGTGGCAGAAATAACAAAACAGAAACAGATACCAAACTAAGATGTTCCTAGCCTCTTCTACTGTCTTTATTCTAAAGGAGACTTTCATTCTTCCTAGCAAGTCTGTCTCTTTAAACTTTCATATTTTTGGTTATTGTTATAATACAGTTCCTAGTCAAAGAAAGGAACATTAATATAATGCTGATAATACTGAACACTCAGTAGGGTTTCTGTCAGCAAATCTGTCTCTTTCTGTTCATGTTCTAATCAACTGATCGCACTCATTATTTTATTGCAAATATTCTTCAACATATCTATAGAGTATTTGCCAGCAAGCTCGGTCTGCTCCTCTTCAATATCTGTAGTACCATTAGTACCATTACCTTCTAAGAATTTGTTTCCACTTTGGTCCTCAAAGCTCCATAACATTACTAATGCACTTCGTAGTTAAGTAACCGCTGACAACCTTCATTCCATTTCATTCCATACTAAGCATAAATATTTACAGAGTATTTGCTGGCAAGCAATACCTCATTCCCTACCCCTGCACTCTTCAACTTTTTGCTATTAAATGAACATCAGCAAAGGGATCTACCAAGGATTTCGAGCTGGTCAGTCACGATGCAAGTTGCTCATTTCCCCAGCACTAGTTTCTCTTTCAGCTTCAGTTCTCCCGTTTCTACGCTGCCTTGTTCAAATAAATCACTCAAAGGCTGATAGCTGAATACCCTGAAAGCAGTGCCCTTCTTCTGCCCCGCTCCACTTTCATCCTTCCTGCTTTCTTTCTATTTCACTGACAGCGCACAAAGAAAAAATTTTAATTTTTCGCAAAATTAACTTTGCTGAAATAATTTTGCGATGGCCATGCAAATGCCAAGCGCAACAACTGCACTTACACACACACACACACACATACACAGATACACACACACATTGGCAAGTCACTTAAGTGGGCGTGGCTGGGCTCAGCTTCAGCTCAGCTCAGAGCAAACCATAAAACAATAATTGCAACATCAACAACAAACAGCTGCGTCGTCAAAGGGGGGGAAGAGGGGTGTTTCCACTAACACATACAGGGTGCTCTGTCAAAGGGTTTGGCAAGTTTTCCACACCAGCTCTCTCCGACTGCGCCGGCAATGCGCCTGATTAATACAAATGAGCGGCGATTTGTCATGTCACTGCGTTTGAATTTATCATTCGAGGCGACAGGCGCGAGCAGGCGACCCACGACCCGCCTGCAACTGTTGTTGTTGCTACTGTTGTTGCAAGGGTTGTCCGGGTAGTTGTAGTTATTGTTTGTGTAGCTGCCACGACTATTGTTGCCGTAACGCCATTTTATTCTCCGTCGCTTCTTATACTTTTTTGGCAATTTCTCTAGTTTTTTGTGTTTGCTTTTCCTGTTTCCGGCTGCGTTTCCCTTACCCCTTTCTCGCTCCCACACACCACACACTCCCACCCCCCCCAACCCCCTTTGAAGTTGAAGGGACTCAGCGGCGCCAAGATCACAGCCAATGCACATTTTGGCTCTGATTCGCAAGCCAACGCCGACTCCAACTTTCTCTTGTTGCTGTTGTTGCCCGCCCGGAGTACATTTTATGTAGCATATGGCAAGGCGCAACATTTTTGTTAATGGCTTGTAACATTTTTTCCCATACACAAATCCTTTTGGCTTTCTCCTCTCCTCATTCAATATGGCGAGCAACAACTTCTTGCCGTAAGCACAGCAACACTGACAGAAAAGAATGGGTAACTCTAGGTATGCCAAGGCGTAAGATATTTTGGAGAAATCTTTGCTTTCTCTAGATTAGTAGGAACTGAGTATGAAATGACGATGTGTCACAAAAAATTTGGAATACTCTAGATAGTAAAGCTAGCTACGACATCGACAATCGTAGGCTTCACTGTTCATCAATTCTTCATTTGCAAAACATACAAAAAGAGTGGGTAAATCTAGGAATGTCAAGGCGTAAGATATCTTGGAGGCATCTTTGCATTCTATAGATTAGTAGAAGCTAAGTATGGAATGAGGATGTGTCACAGAATTTGGAATACTCTGAATAGTAAAGCTAGTTACCACTTGGTTTGTTTTCATTGCAGCTATAACTTGCACTCTTCATTCATTCATTTCATTTCATTATTAATTTGCAAAACATACATCAACTTTCTTCATAAGTCAATCTCTTCGATAAAAGCTTCTTTTAATTTTATAATACAAATTGCAAGTTTCAATTAAAGATTTATTGCTTGTACATACAATTTAGAGAGACAAAACAGAGTAGGGCATAGCAGAAGGCGCAAAACATGTTCCAGAAACACTGAAATTCTTTGCAGACTATATAGAAGTGGATGGTGATGAAGTGTGAGACGAACTACTAAATCTGATGCTGTAATACAAGCAGATGAGTGAGAAGTCGACAAAGCAAAAGGTTTAAATGATTTACTTACCCGATAAGGCAACAGAGAGAAGATGAGGCACAGAAGATTTAGAATATACTCGAGCAACAATGAGATTCGCCATAAGTTAGAACTGCGTAATAGTCAGCTGCTGTCTTTGTTTGCAATGGGGAAAAAGAAAGCATAGAAAAGGCTGCAAAATGAACTTCCCGAATGCTGATAGACTCATCTCATCCACATTTCCCTGTCATCTCTCTCATCTCCCACTCATCTTCTTCTCATCTCCTACTCATCTCTCATTCTCATTCTCCCTCTCCATCCCCCAATCCCCCCTTTAGTTGGGACTCCACTTGTAAGTGTCAGAGTAGATGAAGTTGTGTTGCTTGCACTTGTGATCCGCCTCCTCGGGTCCACGCGATCCAAAGACATAAGGAATGGGCTGCGTACGCTGCTGTTCCATCTGCTGCAGAACAGGCGTAAAGATACGCCACGCCTCGCGTAGCTCGTCGGAGCGCACGAAATGCAGTTGCGAGCCATTGAAGACATCGTGCAGCAGTCGCTCATAGGCATCCGGTAGGTAGGCATCGCTGTAGCGCCTGGCGTACGTCAGATCCAGCTCAGTCTCCGCCAGCTCGAATGAGGCGCCAGGTTGCTTGCACATCAGCTTCAGGTAGACAGCTTCGTTGGGCTGCACGCGTATGACGAGCTCGTTGCGCTTGGAGTGACCCTCGAAGATGTCGCCCAAGACATTCTGGTACTGCACCCGCACCTCGGCCTTGCGATGGTTGAGACCTTTGCCGCAGCGCAGAATGAAGGGCACCCCCTGCCAGCGTTCATTGTTGATGTGCAGCACAGCGAGTGCATAAGTGGGCGTGAGGGAGTTATTGGCCACGCCCTGTTCCTCTAGGTAGCCCGTTTGCTGCTCCTTCGTTTCGCCCTTCGGGTTGCCCACATACTGTCCCAGCACCATATCGCTCAGCTGCAAGGGGTGAATACACTTGAGTAGCTTCACCTTTTCGTCACGCAGATCGTTGGGGCTGCAGCTCAATGGCTTCTCCATGGCCAGCAGCGAGAGTATCTGCAGCAAGTGATTCTGCATCACATCCCGAATTATGCCATACTTATCAAAGTACCCGGCCCTGCCCTGTGTGCCGAAGTTCTCCTTGAAGGTGATCAGCACGCAGGCGACATTCTCTCGGTTCCATGTCGCGCCGAGTGTCCTGTTGGCAAAGCGCAGCGTCATCAGGTTCTGCACCATCTCCTTGCCCAGATAGTGATCGATGCGATAGATCTGATGCTCATCAAATAGATGCGCCAAATGATCGCTCAGTTGCTGCGCACTGACATCGTCGTGGCCGAAAGGTTTCTCGATGATCACCCGATTCCATCCTCGCTCAGACATGCACAACATTTTGATGCGCAGCGTGACCTGCTCGTACATGCTGGGAGGCAGTGCCAGGTAGAAGATGCGATTGGCCTGCGCTGCGCCCTGCTCGTCTCGCTCCAGCTGTTGCTGGAGTTCTTTAAAGTTATCCTCGCTGTCATATGCCCCGTTCATGTAACTGTTCCACTTTCCCCAGAACATCTCGTACTTCTTCTGCTCATTGGACTCCACCTTCACATAAGGCTCACAGTGCGAGCGCAGCTCATCCATTGTCATTGGGGTGCGTGCATAGCCGTAAATGTGTGTCGACTGGGGCAGAAGCTTGTCGCGATAAAGCAACCACAGCGTGGGGTAGATCTTCTTCTTGGCCAGATCCCCCGAGGCGCCAAAGATAACAAAACTGTGCGTCGCTTCATTGATCTGCGTGCTTCTCGCCTGTTCTCTCGCTAATCTACAAGGTTCGCATTCTATGCATCGCTTCTTACCACAATGTTGGGCCTCCATTTAAGCATTGCCAAAATTTCAAATCCAAAGTGTTTAAAAGTATTCATTAAAATTTATATAATTCTATTTGACAGCCCCTCGCTCTACCTGTCTCTTCTAAGCATATATCATTTTTTTTTTTTTTTTTATTTTTAAATCATTATTATTTTATTTATAGCTTACTGTTACTATATTTAATAACTTATACTATAGTGTAAATCTTATTTCTAAATAATATGTACATATTTACATAAATAAACCTGAATAGGGTGAAAGAAAACGTTAAAAATTAAGTGCATTTAGATAGATCTGCTAGGCAGATCAGTAGGGTGTGTACGCTTGAGCCTTCTTCTTGCCCGTAAGCCCCGTGTGCGCCTTTCTCTTAAAAGCTTACGGGCCAAAGCATATATCATGAAGTCAGCTATATGCGAAATACAATTAGACCATTGTGTGTGAGATGCAGACTAATTAATTAATATACGAAACAAGATAGTCAATTCTGGAGTGTGTGTGTGTCCTGTGAACAGAGTCGCGAAGGTTTGGCATAAATTCCGAAGAGCGCAACTTCTAAAGCTCCTTCATTTTATAGAGTTGATTGTGGGTATCCTTTGTATCAATCAAAGCTGCCTGCAATTCCACTTCCACTTCACTAAGGTTGAACTGTATATCGTAGCTTTGCCTGATTCAAAGTTGAGTTCATAAATAGCAACTACAGCTTTTACTGTCACTCACTTTCAGTAAAAACCCCAACAATTACTGAACTCATTCTCTGAAATACTATACAGTAAAAAATGAGTACAGTGTTTGTGAAGGCAGGTGTGCACAGCCATCAAGTAATGAACATAGATTTATTCAATGAATGTATTCATGCATATGCACACACTTATTCCTTTATTTCATAAAAAAAAATTAAAATGTAGTGAGTTTTGCATAAACCAAATATATACATTTTATTCAATGTATTTTTAAATACGTGAAATAAAACGAAGGGAATAAATATAATAAAGAAGAGTTAATGCAATAATATAATACAAGCAGAGCACCCTTTATACACAGTTACTTAACTTGACTTTCTTCTCATTATTTCATCTATCACAGTTTCATGCATATAATCTTAATTCACAGTCGATTCCATTTAATTAAATGAGTTCATGCAATGATATGATATTTGAAGAGCACACTTTATACACAGTTACTTAACTTGGGCTTTCTTCTCATTATTTAATCAATCACAATTTCATGCATAGAATCTGAATTCACAGTCAATTCCAGTTAATGAAATAAGTTCATGCAATGTCCTAATCTATAAACACACTTTTATTAACTGTTGCATTGGCTTGCTCTATCTTCTGTAAGTTGCGCATACGCCTAGTCGTCTCTGCGCTTACCAAAAAGTTGCTTTGCTTTCCATATGACAGTCACTATTCTTCCTTCTCTTATTCTTCCTTCCTTTCTCTCCCCCTCTCTTTCCCATGGCCACACTTACTTGCATTGCTAAGCTCTTTCTACGATATTTTCTCGTATATATTCAACCTCAAATCTTTCTGCCAGTGTACTGTGCTAGCCTGACTTATTCCTTCGTTGACATGACGCAGCAAGTTGCAATAGTCTAACTGTTGCCCCACCCGCATTGCCCCCTTGCCGCCTTCCTGAATTGTTTGTTAGTTTTTGCCACATGCCGTAGCCGAAAGCATAATTCGATTAGCTCTTATCGCAGCGTGTTGAACTGCAATCGTTGCGGAAAAATGCCAATTAGAAAAGTTATCTCACTGACCCGACATCCCTAACATCCCTACCACCCCCTGCCTCCTTCCTCATCCCCTCTCTTTGTGAGCCTACTCGTGTTGCAGCTGTGCCTGGCTTTTGATTTGCAAGTTTCGGCTGCCTCAACTTCGGCTAATGAGCAACAGCGAAGCAAAGTCAATGAAACTTTTGCCTCACAATGCGCAACACAAAACATGCGCCAACAACATGCAGAGAGGGGGAACGGGGGCAGAGGGTTAAGGGAATCCAACATTTTAGCAAAAAGCAACGAAATTTGAGTACAATAAACTTTGTGTTGCTTGCAACAACAGCAAGAACAATATCAACAGTAGCAGCAGCAGCAGCAGCAGAACAACAACATCCCAGGCAGCAATTGACAGCAAGAGCAGCAGCAGCAGAGGCAGAGGCAGAGGCAGCACAGCTAACTAAAACTATTTTACACAACACCTGTGATAACATGAGCTGGTGCACATACACATACACACACATAAGAGGAGGAGGGGGGCACGAAACTTGGCAGTTTCGTTTTCACTTTAATCAAAAACTTTTTGCAACGCCACCAAAAATTTGCATTCATTTTAATTTTACGCTAAATAAATTATTATCTAAGCTGCTAAGGTGTGCATGTGTGTGTGCGAGGGTGTGCATATGTGTGCCAGGCAAAGGTTGCCTGCGCTGCTGCGGCAGCTGAGTGGCAAGATGGTGGCAGCTTGCTCGCAGTAGTTGGGATTGATTAATGCCAACAAATTTGGCCAGCTCATTGCTGCAACACGAGCGTGCCACATGCGGCAAGCGCGTAATTAATGCCAAGACTGCAACAGAGCAACAGCAACTGCAAATGCAACTACAACTGTGTTGCAGTGTCATTTAAGGTGCCGCATGTGGCAGGCAGAAGTTCTTCTACTTCTTCTTCTTTTTTTCACTGATAACATTTTAATGAAAACTGTCAGTTGCACGCTGCCTGTTTGTCTGTTTATTTGTCTGCGGGTGTGCGGGTGTGTGTGTGTGCGGCACTCCGACGTGCAGCTCGAGCTGCTTTGTCAAGTGTGAATTCAACACTTGTGACTTGACATTTTTAGGCGAGCTGCGCCAGCTGCGGCGCAATCTTCATAAGTTGCGCATACGCCCCGTTCTCGCCTGCCACATCCGGCTGCCACATTGCCATTCACCATTTTCGGTTGCAGCAGCTGCACTCTGCCGTGCATTAGGCGAACATCTCAGCGATACAATGCTGCGGTGCTTTGTTTGCCTAGTCGAGCAACTCAGCGACCCTGCGCCCTCTGTGCCCTTTGCCCTCTGCCCTGCCCGCTGCTGGCTGTTGCCCCATTTGCTCATTTTGTTGGCTAAATTAAAATTGCATCCGTCAAGTGCGTCGAGTTCAGCCAAGCAGCTGACTGCGGTCGCCCCTCAACTGCTCAGCAGCTCGGCAGCTCGGCAATTGCCATTTACATTTGCAGTCGCATTTACATTTGTGCTGCGCTTTTAATTGTATTTTCGCGCTTAAGAGAAATTCCAGGCCGGAATTAAGTTGCCGAAGTTGAGCTGAACAGATTTGTGTCTCAATTTGTTTAATGCATAGCGCTGGCAACTCTGCTAAATAACGCATACGCCGTGTGTGGCGCGCGTCTTCACATTTTAATTGTGTCTGCGGAAATGAGCTTTCGGCCACGTCAAACGGGACAGCCTAAGCCCGGGTAAACACACACACCAGCCGAGAGGCAATTAAATTGCCCACCCGCTCTCCCTGCACGCCCTACTTCACCCCCTCGCATTTAAAAAAGGCTCACGGGCGCCATTTTGCGAGTTGGGTTCGCCAACTGCAACTCAATTTGAGTGCAAACGACCAAAGCATAAATAGAGGGCAACAGAGCAGTCAACACACTCACACACACACACAGATATATAGGCACACACATATATGCCAATCGGATTGGCCGTCTAGTTGGATTTGTTTGTGCATCAAATTGCAATTGCCTCTGCATTTGTATGCATACATGCACATCTGCATGTGCGTATGTGTGTGTGCCTGCGCCTGTGTGTGTCGAGCGGAAATAAAACCAAAACGGATATGCTTACTAAGTGCCTGTACACACAGCCGCCACATCCGCCGGCGTGCTAGCTTGTTGTAGACTTCAACGCCAGCGGCAAGTCCAACGCCCAGTTTTATTTTCAGACATTGCCCTGTGTCCTCTGTCTCTGCCTGTGTTACTGTCGCTCTTTCTCTTTCTCTCTCTGGCTTCCTTACCGCTTCGCAATGCCACAATGTGCTGCGCTTCGAGCCTATTGCCAGCTGCTGCTGCTACTGCTGTTGCTGTTGCCCATTGCCCTGTGTCAGTCTATTTGCATTTATCGCTGATAGGTGCATCCATTTTCGTTATTTATATACCCTAACTGGGAGTCGATGCGCTGGGAAGTATAAGAACTGAATGAGTATGTTATAAAATATTAAATAGAGTATACATAAATTTAAATTTTGATCTTGTTTAATACATTCATTTTTTCTATTCAAATTCGATTTTTATATTTGATAATTTAAATATATTAGAGTTGAAGTCATTCCTTATTTATTGTTTAAATTATTTATAAATTAATCAATTAATTTATTTTTTAATTTATTAATTTATTCCTTTATTTATTTATCTATTTATTTGAAATTTATTCTTCCTGTTTCTCTCCCTCTGAAAGCGCATTTGAACTTCGTAGCACGCAGCTTTTTGTTGTGCTTCGCTTTAGCAAAAGTTTGTTGCAAAATTTGTTGCCTACTTTCGCGCGCGCAAATTGTAGCGTCGATAATAGACAGGTACAATTTAGCAGCGATTTTCATGGAGATTTATGAAACATTCGGAACGGAACAGAGCCGACACAGAGAGCCTGCAAGCTATTGACCCATTGAGGCATCAGCGGGTATTCAATTCACTTCTCTTTCCACCTGGTTGCACGAACAGACAACAGAGGCAGGGCAGCATGCAACAAAGTTGAATGTACTTCAATAAATTGCGACAAGTTCTTGTGTCACACAAAAGCTGATGTTGAAGATGAGCTAACAGCAAGGGGGTGGGGAGGGGCAGCAATGGGAGTGAGCAGCTGTGCGACGGCTTTGGTCAATAAAGTCAATTTCAAGCACAGATTGAATGTCATGGGGAATATCATATGCGCGCGCTGCCAGAGGATGACAAGTCAAAGAAGGAGACACGCAGGAGGAGAAAGAGGAGGAGCAGAGGGAGGTGCAGCAGCAATCGATGCAAAAGTTTTTGGCCAGAAGACCGCAGAAACCGTTAGACGTTGTCTGCGTTGGCAAAACTTGCGGCACAAAACTTTCGAACAAAGCAAAAACTTTGGCAGCGCTTCTTTGTTCATTCATCGTGTTGAAGTTGTTGTTGCTGTTGTTGTTGCAGCCTCCTTCAATTCGCAGCATACGATTTTGGCTTTTGCGATTATTTGCGTATATAATTCACACCTAGCAAATGGGCAAAGACCGAGGTCTTCTGGCTCTGGCCCTCCTCTCCCTGCCTGTTCCACATCATCTTCAACTAGTTTTCTGTTCTTCTTTAAGGCGATTGCAGCGTCTAATTATTCGACCCTCTCTTAACTCGTTGCCGAGGCTGAGTGGCAAATCGCCTTAGATGCGGCCGACTGCGCTGCGAAAGATTTTGCGCTGCTTAGTCAAATTAAGCCGCTAAATGAGCACTGAGCTCTGAGTGACAATCAACTCTCCCTCTGCCGTGGGCTTCTGCCCCTGCCAGCCTTATCTCAGGCACAACAGCACAGCGAGCAGCTGGCCAAAAAAGGGTCAAAGGACGTACCCTTTTGCATTCAAAGAGTGCGAAAATATTTTGGATGCGGGAAAGTGCGAAAACAATGAGAGATACGAGCCACATATAAATACAATAAATTGAATATCATTTGTTTATGCGCTCCGCTGCGCTTACCAACTGACAGAGTCCCACAACAACAACAACAATAACAACAACATCAACAACAATGAGCAAACACACAGAGAGAGGCACACACGGGTGCGCGCACTCACACACACGAGCGCACATAAAATGTAATAAAATGCGAGCGTTGCAGGTGTCAGGCAAAGCGTCGGGAGCAAAGAGAGATGCTTTTCGACGAGCGACTGTCAACGCGATGACGCTGGCAAAGGCCACACTTTTGTGGCTAAAATAAACAACAGCTCACACACACATACACACACACACGTACTCATATTTATGCAATTTAAAGTAAAACACAAAACTGTCCTTGTGCCGGCCAACGTGACGTATGCGCAATGTGCATACACAGACACCACCGAATGCTGTCAAACAAGTGATGGGCGGAGCGACAAGTGAGGAGCAGTGGCGAAAGGGGGGAAAGGGGAACGACGCTACGCATTCCCAGGTGTAGTGCTGCGTGGAGGCATCTCTGTTAGACGAAATAAACCTTTTTTTTGTTTTTAGTTTTTCAATTCTGACCAAAAATGTCGAACGCGCTTAGCCTTAGTCCGACGCCGTCGGCGACGCTTTGACATGAAACAAATTTAACTTTTCCATCTCGAGCGCACAAACAACTAAACAACAAACAAACAAACAAGCGCACACATGCACGTGCACGCACGAACTTGCAGACTCACTTACGGATTCACAGAGCGATTGAGAGAGCATGTGAGCGAGATAGAGAGAGAGAGGGAGTGAGAAGGGAATGGAAGCATTGCACCCGATGGAGATGTGTGCGTGTTAAGCAGAGGCTCACGAGCTTATACTATCGAATATATGAAAAGTTATCGATAACTAAACTTAACCTTATTTATCAAATTGAAAGCGTAAACTGTCTGTTGCAAGTTACAGATTTGTCAGTTAGGAATCTTAATCGATTGATTTCATGTCTTTTATTTTTATTTTGCCCTCGATTACAGGTTATCGATAACTTCATTTAGCTGCAGTTTTGAAATGGAAACCTTGAAACATTTATGATTAATTAAATTTATATTTATTCAGTTATAATTGATAGTTTATCAATGGATATAAATCGATTATTAGTCTTCGATAACATGCTCGAAAAATAAACTAAGCGAGAGCTTCGTCATTATCGATTGATTTCGCTTGCGTAAATAAAGTTAATTTAACTATTCGATAATTTATCGATTAGTTTGTACGCTCAACCACATTTCTCTACTCTTGCGGTTTTATTGTGGCCATCACGGCGCCAGGCCAACTCGAGATTTACTTTGCCCTGCCACTGGCCGGATGTGACACGGAAAATGCACGGATCGCAGCCAACTCTGGTAGTGGTTAGAGACGGGGCAGGGGAAGTGGAGGATGAAGTGGATGGAGAACTATCGGTATGGCGCTCTCTGCTGCCCTCTCTGGCCATGCTTCATGCTCTGCTGCATACTTTCAGGCGGCAAAGCGATTTTGCGTTTTTGGCATAGGAGAAAAGCTTCGCCATAACAGTGCAGAAAGTGAGAAAAAAGAGCATGCGAGTATGCGAATGCACAGCGAGTATGTGCGACTGGTAGATACCTTGTGCCAGCACAACATAGCAATACCCTTTAAGCGTGGATATCCGTGTTGCTGGGTATGAGTTGTAGATTGATAAATGATTTCAACTTATACAACTTTAACTAATGCAGAAGTTCCCAGTACGCCCCTCTACACCTCCCCTAAAATTGCGTGGTATCTGAAAAAGAAAAGTGAGCAACACCGCAAAATGCATAAAATATGCGCATATTTAATTTCGACTAGGCGTGCGGCCAGCAGGTGCAAGTGCGAGAGCGAGTGCGAGTGCAGGCTCCTCTATGCCAGGCACCTCCTGGCGCTGCTCACCCTATTGTTGCTGCTGCTGTTGTTGTTGTTGCAACGCCCGTTGCATTACTTTCATAAATATGCATGCGGCAGTTTGTGCTTTTAATTAAAATGCAGCGCAGCAGCCAAAAAGTGGCAAAAAAAAAGAAATCAGCGAGCGAGGCGAAAACGCAAAGACAACACGCAACGCGCCAAAAATTTGAGTAGTCTAAAGATTCATTGAATTTTCCTTATGACAACAACAACAACTATTTCAATTAGACAAAGTATTCGCATACCATTTGCTGTCCGTCGATTTGGGCAGCAGTTGAGGAGGCTGAGGACGCGGACTTGCCGCAACTTGGCTAATTAACTCATGCAAATGTCCCCGCCGAAACTGCCCTGTGAAGAGCTAATTATGCGGCACTCCCACTCGCTTTCTGTGTCTCTCTCTCTATCTCCCTCCATCTGTCTTCGCTGCCCCCGCTCACTGTTTTGCTTTGAGCAGTGACATTTTGTCAATGTTGTCAACATGAAATCCCGAACAGAAGTGTCATAAACTTTGACAACAGCGCAAAACTCTGCGACTCTCAGTCCGTCCCCATCCGGTGTCCGTCTGTCCAGCAGTCTTCTGCTGCTGCTGCTCCCGCTGCTCTCTCCTTATCCCGTGCCGGCGTACTACAAGGGCGTCATTTGCGCAGTCGTTTTGTAAAATTAATTAAACAAAAATGTAAGCAGAGTACAAATAATTTTCCGGCGCGTGCTCCAAAGTCCAACTTAAATGAATTTCTCAACAGTTTTTGATTCCAGCGAGGACACAGCTCGTCCTGCACTGGTCAAAACTGGAGTGTGACAGCAGCTTAAAGTATTGAATGAATAAAGCTGCCTTGGCTGACTATAAAATTTCCAAGTCAGCCTAAGAATATGCTACACTTATTATTTATTGTTACACAAAATATTGCAATTATCACATAATTGAAGACTTTACTAATTGTTTCAATAAATTATACAGGGAATTATTCTAATGATTGCTATGGGTTATGGCGATTCTTTCTTGAAAAATAATAAAGGTTTAAGAACAAACATCTGATCATCGATTCTTGATAAGTTTGGCACTAACTGACGTTGTGGTCCAATGTAATAATAAACAAAAAAAGAAGAGTCGAAAGCTACAGTCGAGCGCATTCGAAAGTAGAATATGCTATGACCTATATTGAGTATAAAGAGTGCTTAACTGTACATCAGTAACAGCTCAAATGAAGCTTGCGTTGCCTCCCTTGTTAACTGACACAAGACAGAGAGACAGACTTGGCTCAGTCGACTAGTGTAGTGTACTAGAAAATATATACTTAATATACTACCACGCCTTCTTGTGCCTGTTACAGACATTTCCACAAAGTTAGTGTACCTCTTTTTTTCGTTCTCAATGGTATAAAAATGTATACAAAATATTTTACATTATAATAGTGGCTTGCAAATTCTTCAAGGCGCTAATTAAGAATATATGTATAAAGTTAATGGGGTCAAAGATCTCACCTGCACCCTGTAGCCAACCTGTATACCCTCAATTATTTAAATTTAAAGTGTTTTTAAATGTATTTAAGCTAACCGGTCAGACATAAAATAATCTTGTGCTGATTGATTTAACGTATAATCTCTTTTATTTCATTCCTTATATTTCGACTCATATCAACGCAAATCCACTAGGGATAATACTGTGAGCATAAACATTTGAATTCAGGAAATCTTCCGCCTTGCAGATAGCATTCTCAGCTTATTTAATATTAACTATTGAATTGAAATCTAGACAGACCAATTACCCGATTATCTACCTAGTTCTCATTTACTGCGCATTTTCTTGCAGTGCAGCATCGCTTGGCCATGACACACTGCATGGCTGAGTCGGGGCGACATCCCCTGGGGCAGGTCTTAAATTTTTAACCACGCAGTGAACAGCGAACAGCGAACAGGGCACAGTGAACAGTGAACGGGGCGCAGTTAACAGTTAACAGTTAAAGTTGCAGTTGTCACCTTTCGGGCGCGAACTTATGCGCAGATTTGTGGAGGATTGCAATGAATATTTCATTCGGGCCGCAAGCGCAGGCGAAGTGTGTGTGTGTTTGTGTGTGTGACGACTGCGGGGCGTAAGTGCCACGCCCAGCATAACCGTGTAATTTGCGACAATGGGTTCTACAAGCGCCGCAGGAGCTCTTCCAGCAATGGAGTGGGTTGCTGTGGCAGCAAAAGGCAGTGAGGCATTGAGGCAGTGTGGCAAGCAGCCGAAAATGTGCAGTGCGAGAAGGAAATCAACTGCGGGCAAAACAATGAAAATTGCACTTAAGAAAATGAATTGCATGCAAATGAGCAAATGGTGGCCGTAGCAGCAGCAGCAACAGCTGTGGCAAGCAGCGAGCGGGGGCAGGAGCAATGCAAAACAAAACCACAAGTCAACCAGAGAACAAGCAGCTAAGCAGCGCGGCGGCAGCGTGGCAAGTTGCAAGGTGGCGCGCTGAAAAACCACAAACAGGCGATAAAATGCCGCTGCAAAATATTGTTGTTGCTGTTGTAGCTAGTTGTTGTTGTTGCCACTGCTGCTGCTGCTGTTGGCAACGCGCAATAAATTTCCCATGGAAAAATTTCGTACATTTGATTTTCAGCAACTTTAACGACATTTTAATGCGCTTTGAAAACAAACGGCAAAACGAGCCACACTCTCCCACACACACTCATACATTCGCACACTCCCTCACACTCTTTTACACACACTCGCACACACACCCGGCATAAGTCAACTGCAGCAGCCGCTGTTAAGTTTGCCGCATGTGTTGGTGGCAAATAAAAATGGGCACTTTTAATCAAATTAATAGTGCCGTGTGCGAAAGGGCCAAAGGGCACAGCCATGCTGAGGTCAAGCAGTCAACTGCCACGCCTCCTCGAACCTGCTACCACTCCCACATCCCCCATCTGCCAGTCTGGCGCACATTCTGCTTTACTCTGATGCGTTCATTGCCAGCGCAATTCGGATGCTTCTCATTTAACAAATAGTGGGAAATGCATTGCGACATATGCGACTAGTGAATACTCTACAGAACTGGTAGAAAGGGATGAAGAATGGAGAAAAGTAGAAGAAGAACTTACAGCTATCTCTTTTAAATGAGAAAAGTTGCACTTCAAAGTAAAGTAACTTTTTGACTGTCTTTTTGCTAAACTATTTCTCTCTGCTTCTCTCCTCCCCCCTCTCTCTCTTTCATTACTTCTTCACTCTCCCCTCTTTCTTTCCCTCTCTTCTTCACCCTCTCCCCCACTGAGAACATTGTGTAAAACTGCGTATGATATGCGGCATTAAGACATTCGACCTCTTCAAAGGGTCGCAGCTGCCCCACGTTGTCTGCTCAACTTTATGATACCCATGCCCAGCACTTTATGAGTACAGGATATAAAAGTGCAGCGAACTGATGGAGTGCGTTAGCAGGAGGGTGCAGATGTATGTGTGCATGTGCGTGATGCATGGCAAAAACACTAAAATCGCTTTGGCAATCAAATGCGAAATCAAAATCCGAAATTGAAAAACGCAAACAAAATTGTAAAGTGGACTTTACGAGTCTATCGAAAGTGTTTGAAATTCACTGGCACTGCTGCACAATTCCCCCGTCCAAAAAGGGGCTAGACCACATGTGAACAGCGGGGGGAACGAGTGGGGGATGGGGGGCGTGGCCATTGAGTCGCAGCAATGCATTAAGTGCTAACTGTAACTGGCGGCGCGTTTAACAACGACGGAGCAAGTTGGGAACTGCAAAACAGTTGTGGCACTTGCAGTAGCAGCTCTCGCAGTTGTGGCCAGCAGGCAACCAAAGGACACTCACACACACACACACACACACACGTACTTGTGCACAGGCTGTGGCAGAGCAGAGCTGCCTCTAATCAATCAGCCCACAACTGTTTCCACAAATAAGTATTAGGCCTGACCGCACTTGCGAAATGCACTAATTACTTTAAAAGCCGCCAGCCGATTGCTAGGCACCCTGACTGACCTCTGACCACTCTTATGCCTCATCGTGCCCCTTGGTCAACCACAGCTGTCAAAAGGGGGCGTGTCAGCTGGGCGCCTAGCTTAAATGATTTTTCACACCGTGCGCCAAAAATTGCCAGCAATGCGATTTTTATTGAACATCTGCAAAGACAACAAACGAGCGTCGATAAATAAATAATAAATAAATAATTATATGCGATATTTCAATGTGCTTTTTTTGCTCCAATACCCTGTAAATAGAGGGAGCTGCCAAAAGGGTGTAATCGTTGGCAGTTATAGAAGCAGAGAGAGAAAGAAAGAGAAGAGTGAAATCTGTTTATTGCGCCTACTACGAGTCAGTTAAGGAATTTTACAGGGTAATTACCTGTCTAGCATACTCTGTAGTTGCTTGCAGTATTGCATTTTATTTCCCATTGATTTGCCGCTGCGGCCAGGCCGATAAATCAGTCATTAAAGCGCCTCAAACTAATGCGACAAATGTGCGCAACGGCCACATAAATTAAAATTAACATTTGCCTGTGTGCGTGTCTCTGTGTGTGTGTGTAAGTGTGTGCATGTGTGTGTCTGCGAATTAGTGAAATGAAAACCCAACATGCTGACCACAAGCTGCCGCAGCAGCAGGCGCTGCAGCTTAATGAGTTCAGTGTGTCCTTCCCTGAGCTGAGTTTGCAGCTTGGCCAATTAAATAACAACAAAAATGAATTGCCTGCGAATTTCTAACTATATTATAAATAATTTATGACAAACGTTTCGTTTGACACGCCCCCACAACATCAACAGAGCCCGAGCAAGCGGAAGCAGCAGCAGCTTAGCCCTAAGAATGCCCCAGGCGGGGTCTGCCGTCGCCGTCTAACCCTTTGTGCACCTGGCCAGGCTCGAAGCGGCAACTAAACAGCAAATTTGGCCACCACAAGGCGACATAAATTTTTCTTATGAATAAATTATTGAGCGCACCAGGAGATGCCCCTGGGCTGCGTCCAGAAGCAGCAGCATTCACTCTCGACAGACTTTTAGTTTTCCCTTTTGCTTTTGCCTTTTCTCTTTTTTTTTAGGCAATGTCAAAGTCTGTTGGGCTACTTAAGACGTTTGTGTGGGTTCAAGCACTTGACTCCTGCCTGGCGTTACGGCTCCTGCTTCGGGGCTGGCTGTAAATGTCGTGTTAGTCGCCACAGCCACAGCCACAGCGAGATTGCATGTACACATGTTTCGCTGTGCGACCAGGACAAGCGCAACACTTAACACTTGCTCCTGCTCCCGCTCCTGCTGCAGCCCGGGGAGAGAGCATAAAATGCTTTCATTTTTATGTGCTTGCTGTCTCTGCTGCTTCAGGGGCTACGCCATCGTTTATCATCATTTGCCTGAGCAGGCTAGCGCCGAGAAGTAGGCAATAGTAGGCAGTAGAGCTGCCTGCCGGGGAGAATATACTTGAGTTGCCTCTCTGTTTCTATATATTTTATAAAGATGTACAAACAGACATATAATTAATCTATACTTTATATAGATATCACTGAGTTTAATGTATGTATGTATTATACATTAGTTGCCTCTCTGTCTACATATTTTATAGAGATATACGTGGAATAAATGTATACTTTATATAGATATCACTAAGTTTGCGCTTTGAAGCTGTTGATTTGCCAGCGCAGTTCATCAATTTGATGGAAAGATGAGAAGTATGTCTAGGTATGAATATCTATATAAAAAATTCATTGACGAACGTTGTGGCAAATAAATTGAATATATCTTTCATATATGTATATTACGGTAAATATATTGCTGATATTTCATTTCAATAGTACGTGCTGTGTTCTCCTCTTCCTCTTCCTGTGGTACTCACATCTGTGTGAACTGTTGCTTAATTAAATTGCAGGAAAACTCATTTAGCCTTTTGTTGGTGTGTTGTTGTTGTTGGTTTTTGTTTCTGGCAAATACGCAAATGTTTTGTAAATAAATAAAAATTGTTTTTGCCATTTCGAGTGTCGCATTTTGGTCTAATTCGCGCCTCATTATGCAGTGTGCACTCGCTGACATTTGTGCGTGTGTGTGTGTGTGTGTGTGTGGACAGGATGTTCCTGTCAATATTCAATGCAATCAGACCTCAAACAAATGTCAGAGATATATATCTCTATCTCTCTCTCTCTCTTTCCCTCTCTGCATATCACTTTTTTGCTCTTCGATTTTAATTTAAAATTCATTTGCACGTTTAATGCAATTTTCTAAATTGCATTGATTGTCTGTGTGCGTGTGTGCGTGTGCAGCAACAACAACGACAACGACAACAACAAAAACAGATATGCAAATATGAAAACTGATTTCTGGTGCCAGAAATGATTGCATACGGTCGAACGCAGCGCTCTTTTAATGCTAATTTAAGGGAATTTAATTGAAATCGATTTGCACAAGGAATTCACTCAGTTTCATTAGGTCTCCCCCTTTCTCTCTCCCTTTGTGTCTCCCTCACTCTTGGCAGTTATTAAATTGTTATAAATAAATATGAAATAAGTTTGGCAAGCAGCCAGCGGCAGCAGGCAGGACGGAAGCATCATGGAAATCGAGAAAACTTGCAGAAAACATATTGCAACTTTCTTTGGCTGATCCTTTTTTGCGCCCCATTTCAAGGCGAATCGAACTGCCTTCGGGCTAAACATCAATCAATCAAGCTGCCTGCTGCCACTTGCTGCCCTAGCTTACCCCTCTGCCTGACCCTTTTAGGTCTATGCGCAGCTTGGAGCAAGTTTTCCAGCTGTGGCTGTACTTGGTCCCAAAGTATTTACAGCATATGCAACTTGTACAACGTGGCGTATGATGAATACTTAAGGGCGAGCATTTCATTATTATTATGCAGGCCTTACTCGGACTCTTTTGGGCTCAAGACAGCATAAACACACAGACAGAGAGAGTTGGAGAGAGAGAGAGAGAGTGAGGGAAGGGAGAGGAAGACAAGCGCTTTGTGTGAACGTATCGTTAGATAAATCCAGAGAGAAAACTTTTTTGGACTGTTTGGAAAAACTTTCGCCTCGAGTTCGCTCGGTTTGCATTCCCATCCACAGCCCCTCTTGTCCCCCTCCCCCTGCCATGGTTTCTACTCTCTTTATGCAGCCAACACCCATTCATGAATAATTAACGGCATTGTTGTTGTTCAATAGACCCGGCGATCCCTCAAAGCACCCGAATTGCACAAGGGGAACTTTAAGTTTTAACTGCGCCCAGGGGCATGCAACGGTTGCGCTTGAACTTGTCAAGTTCTCGCCCAGTCCAGTTGCGGAAGCAGTTGCATGGCTTATAAAATTTAATTGGATTCTGATGCCAGCAAAGCGCCGCAAGAGAAGCCCGAAGGGAATAGGGAGAAATTGATTTGGGGTTGCATGCCACAAGCTTGCAGCTCAGCTTTTTGCATCCATTTCCATTTCCATAACCCAAGTGAATTTCCTTTTGCTAACGTTTTTATTGCCTTTCACGCTGACCAAGCAACAAAATAGTCGAACTTGCCGCGTGCCCCATGCCGCATGCCGCATGCAGCGTGCCAATGACCCACACACTCTCAATGTTGCAACATGCACATGCAACACTCCATTTAAATGCGCGCACGTGACTCTCGTTGCAGCTGCAAGATTTGCCTCAACTAAATTGCGATTGGGGTCCAACAAGAAACTTGCGGCTTTCAGCTTATCCAATGATTTCTGCGATTTAAGCATCCATCAAGGTAAATAACTTGAGCCACAACCCCACGAAACTCAACGGTCGCTGCTGCACACTGCACTCGCTATAAATATTTAGATAAGTTTCATTATTTTTAACTGAATGTTCTTGAGAAAGTTGCTGCATGAAATTGAAATGGAATTTATATATGTTGTGGTTCGATGGCCGCATTGAGTGTCTTTAATTAAAACACTCTTTGTTCAGTTAAAATTATATACATATTTAATTATTATAAGTTTGTAATTTGATGCGTTGCAATGATTTCTTGAATAAGTAAATCGACAGTAAATAAACCGACACAGCACACACTCTGGCATCGACTCATCGATTTTCAATAATATGAATAATACAGTATGTACGTTAGATTGCAACATAACTTACAGTAAATGTTCTTTTGCTGTGATATATAACTGTAATATTGGCTGTAATGCAACTACCTCAATTTTGTCATATTTCTTCTTAATATAAAAGTTATATAACTGTAATATTGACTGTGACGCAACTACCTCAACTTTGTCATATTTTTTCTAAATATAAAAGTTGTAAAGGTTGTCATATTTTATTGAAATTAAAGAAAAATATCAAAGATAAAATAACATACAAATGTGGTGAGTTTGATTAGAGTATCACAGAAAATAACAAAGATAGCAGTTTAGTTTACAGATTATAATCAATTGTGGGCAACTTATTGAAAATAAAAGAAAAGTGACGAGAAGTGTGGCGAGTTTGATAGTAATAACTCGAAAAAATAACAAAGATCAAACGATATTTGCCATGGTAGCTATACGATATCTGTCTTATATACACCATGTAGCATCATGACATATCTGTATCAAGTTTCATAAAGATTGCTACCAAATTGAGAGTGAATTGAGGGATTAGTTTGAGCTGCATGAGGCTGTCAGAAATTTTGATAGAAAGTCACATTGTAGGAGTGTAAGATGGAAAGTTGTATAGAAAGACAGACAGATATAATATATATTTCTCTTGTTGTTCAACATTCATGCGGACTTCCCGCACTTACTGTATCTATCTGTCCACTGGGCTAATCTCATAGAGTATGTAATCAAATGAGCACTTCATTTATTTCGTATTATTTCTGCTGGTCTCATCATCAAGTTTGACTGCGTCCAATCAAGCTGATAATTGCATAAAACAAACTAAGTTCCGTCCTCGACTTAACTTTAATTGCGCCTTCTCGTGGGAATTTGGCAAGTGCGAAAATTATCGGGCCTGCTGAGCTGCTTTTCTAATTAAACGAATGCGCACAATGGCCAAGAAGGCCAAACAGGCCAAGCAGGCAACAACAACAACAAGGCCAAACATCAAAGTTCCATATCCGTTTCCGTCAGAGTCACAGTTACAGTCACCAATACAGTCACAGTCGCAGTTACAATTACAATTTCGCGGCATTAAACAATTCAATTATGCGCAAGACGAGCTTCAACAATGGAAGCCATCGAGCCGATTCTTGTTCAATGCGACTTTTAATTGCAGCGCCAAAGTGTAGTGAAGCTTACCGAGAGTGTCAGCTGCCACGCCCCCTTCCCCTCGCCCCACTCGGCACAGACCCCTGCGACAAAATGAAGTCTTAAATCACAGCATGTTATTTCCGCTGCACGAGGCGCGCTGAAGGAATACGAAATCCCGGCAGGAGCTGCTGGAGCGGCACATTAAACGTTCCGTTTCCGCCAGCGCGCCAGGACATGCTAAGGACAACGATTATGCTGGCCCAGCGTACTCTCACGCGCGTGTTGCCCAATTGGGCTGCTTCTTTTCTTTTTTCCCGCGTTTGTTTTTGCCTTCCCCTGACTGTGCCCTGCCTGGCTTGACTGCCTTGTTTTGCCTTCTGCCATTGGCCGTGGCCGTTTGCCGTTTGCCTTTATCAGCAGCGCCTTTTATGTCATCATAACCGCAGCGCAATGGAGTCCATAACAAGCAGCAGGTCCAGTCGTCGTATCCACAGTCCAGCAACAGCATCGGGCAGCAGGCAGGCAGGCAGGAGCTGCGTCGCCGGCCATCCTGCGGAATGTCCGTTTACATAAATTTCGTGGCGCAGCGAGGAAAACTGTCGAGCGTGCAGAAAAATGAGATGACAAATGAAGTTTGTCGGCTAATGGCAGCGGAAATGCGAGCGGGACAACCAGGGCAGTGTGGTAGACAACGGGGAGAGTGCAGGAGGGGGGCATAGGGAGGGGAGCACTGACCAAGCAGTGGCATTCAGTAGGTACCGTACACAGCTTACACTTTTTGCGGCGTGGCAATGAACGGAAGTTGAAACAAACAAGTAAATAAATGGCGCCAATTGGGCGACGCTGCCAGACCACGTACCCCCTGTCGCTCTGCCCCTTTCTCCACTGCCTGTCATACTGGTGTCGTTTGTTGTTTTAAAATTGCGAGGGGGAACTGAAGAGGAGGAGGGAGGGGAACTCGCTGGGTAATCCGAGGCGAGTCAGCCAAAGCGATTATTACGAGTAAACACAATCCATTTTCGCGTATGATTGGTGGCTCTGGCGGCGGAGCACATAATTAACGACGCACTCAGCTCGGACGGATCTCGACGCTTAGCCGCACAGCAGCACTGCAGCCTCGTCAGATTACGCGGCAGTGCTTAAGCAGTCGTTGGCTTCTCCCTTTGCCTCCTTCTTGGCTCTGCTCTCGTAACTCAATATTAAAAACCAATATCTTCCCTCCCACGGGCGCACACTAAGTCGTTTTCCCTATCTGAAGCTGCATGAACGTAGATAACACACATACACCGCACACACACCACTCACACACAGCAGCACAAGTCGTCGCCATCGAACTCGTTGAGGCGCCCCTGCCAGGACGACTTTGTCGTCACATAAACAAGCTGAAAATCTAATCGCCAGCAACAATCAAAGTGTCCAGTTTTGATATTAAGTTCAGCATTAACTGTAAGCTAGACAAGTGTCTGCGACCCACACGCTGCGTATACGTAATGCGTATACGTAATTTGAGGGGCGTCATGTGGCATAATGTGCCATCAGCAACGCATGTTCGCTGAGCGGACAGCAAACGCATTTACCAATACAGAAAGTCAACCTACACACATTCAGGCACACACACATACAGGCACACACACACAACAGGCACACGCATGTGTATATATGTTTAAGTGTATATAGATGTGCCACCCCTGGGCGTTGTAAATATTATTCTTATCTTACACTATAAATCTACATATGACAATTTTCGCACAGCTGCCTGGCTAGCGGCCAGTTGCCACATGCCGCTTGACACTTGCCACTTGCCACACACATGCCACACATGCCACCAACAACAACAGCACGGTGTCCATCTCCTTGTTGTCCTTAAAGCAGTCGCCATTTGCCATTAGTCCTTCACCGTTTTGCTGCATTTCAATTAGCTTAAAGTTCTTGCCTTCATTCTTAAAGAGTTAAATGGGGGAAAAGTGTTGGGAAATTAAAGGTAACATAGGCACAACCCTTTAATGTGCTCTTGATGGTAGCTAGGTATGATATATACACTCCCTGCAGCTCGCAGAAGGTCAACTACGAGTGCTGAGTGTGATTACCCCTCGAACAAGTTGACTAACAGAAAGTTTTGCAGGGTGAACAACTAAATACTTTGTTTATATACTCTACATTATATATGCTCTACATTATATACTCTACATTATATATACTCTATATATACACATAGCTATTCAGTTTAAGAACACCTGCTTATTTTCAAGGGTAACTGCAGGTCGTTCAGTTTAAACTTGAAGTGAGCCTCCTTCAGTGCCTCTGCCTTTCGCCTTCAGAGTCTTGTTTACAGTACAAGCTTAATTGGCAGCTGCCCTTTGCCCTTTGTCCTGCCACCCTCTCCCCCCCCTCCGCATTGTCCTTCCCTTTACTGCTGCCCCTTTCGCTGTCCGCTAATTAACAATTTGATGCTTTCTTTTGCATAAAGGCTTTTGACGCGCCACAAAGCAAGACGCTGCCGCGAGCTGCCACTTCATTGCTGTAGCAAGTGGCAAGTGGCAAGAGTTATGCGCTACCGCCTGGTGGGGCTTATCTAAAGCTGCCTCACACCTACGCTGTTGCTGTCGCTGTTGCAAATTCAATGAGAACTCGCAGCACAGTCCGTGCAGCGTGCCACATGTTTCAGGTTGAGCGTTTGTGGCACTTTTTGTGGTATTTTTGTTGCAGCCATGCACCACATGCATGTGCGGCATGTTTTGCTGCAGAAATGTGGCACATGCATGGAATTGCATAAATCAGGAAACGGGACACGGCATATGGCATAGCGGGATACGGAATACGGGATACGGAAGGACATACATACGATTGCTGATAGCAAAGCACAGCGAAGACAGCGACAGAAACAGCAGAAACAGCAGAAACGGCAGAAACAGAAACAAAAGATATGTACAACATCCGGCTGCATGGCAACAGCTGCCCCCACGTTGCAACAACAGCACGGACAGGAGAAGAGCAAAGCGCAACAGCCATGTTTAGTTTTATGAACTGGACACGCTGTGGCATGCCCCGCAGCCAGGTGCCATGGCTGCCAATAGACAACGCGATAGACTGAAGGCTGGCGTTGTGGCAAGTGAATCGTTGCCTGATAAGACTCAGCAGCAGTGGTCGTGGGCGTGGCATTGATGGCGCGTCGGCGTGGCAGCAAAACAAAGCAACGGCAACTCCACGACAGGATGAATGCCACTTAACTTTGACCCTAACGAACGCGCGCTAGTTAGCCTCTTTTTCTCTGTGTGAGTGTGTGTGTGTCGGAATGTGTTAAAGTGTTTGTGTGTGTGCGTGTGCTTGTCGGCTGGGCCATTTTGCGTTATCAGCGGTCAGCGCAGCCTCCACAGCATCCTATCGCATCCCTTCGCTTGCCTTTTGCTGCCTCTTGCAGCCCCCTGCAGACCCCTTCTTGCCCCAGAGCAAGTTGTTGACACTTTTATGAACTCCGCAGATTGGCCATGTTGTGTGGCTTCTGCTGCGGTTTGTTGGCCTTTACGCTGCGGCGCACGGCAGCTGCCTGATTTTTCCAGCCACACAACACACACTGAGAGCACAGTTATTTGAGGCGATGCCACAACAAGCAGTCCAAGCCAAAGTCAATGATAACAGCAGCAGCAGTAATAGACGCACTTGTAAAGTCAGAGCAGGAGAAGGTAGAAGAGCAGGCAGAGGAGAAAGCAAAGGAGAAGGCAGAGCAGAAGGAAAAGGTGGACGAGCAGGCAAAGGAGAAGGCAGAGAAGCAACAGTAAGAATAGTAGTTCGAGGACTTCTAGCATGGCTAGGAGTTCTTTCATCAAAACAAGACTCTAGAAAATATTATTGCCTCATCACGGAAATGCATGAATCTTTTATATACAATACTATGTATTCATATCATGCAAACAGTTTTGCAATTCTCTCAGCCTTGTTGAAACAACTTGGAACTAAAACTGTGAAACGCTAATAAGTTGTCCAAACAAGACAGAACGATCTTAAAATCGTATCGTTGGATATTAAATATTGTCCCATATTTATGCAACTTATTTCAAAATAATCACTGAATAATTTGTTAATATTTCATTCCGGTACTGAAGATTTAAGATAAACCATAGATATTCCAATTGTACTATGCAGCCATCATATCATTTATTTCTAATTTTATAATTTATTTCTATTAAATTACATGCATATATCTATTTACTATTTATCTACCACATATGTGTTTACTATTTGTAAGTTTTTTATTAACATTAAATCTGTTAATTAATCATTTCATTGAATTGCTCAGGAACAATCTAAAATTGTAAATAATATTAAACAGCAATCTTGTAAGCTCTTAATTGAGTTTGTTTATATAGTAAATCATTTATTTAATTGATTGCAACGGATCGATAATATTTATTAATTAGTTATTAATTATTTATTAATTACGTCGTAATTACGTTGTGCTGTCTCTCTCGTTATTGACACATTATGTTCACGATATGTATTTATAAGCGATATTTGTAGTTCACTTGTTTGTAAACTATATTCATAAATTGCTCAACACTTATTGCTAGACTTGATGAATGATTTATCGAAATGTAGTGGCAAGTCGATATGATTAAACTGAGAAGAATTAATCGAAGCTAAGGCGGAAAGACGTGAATTAAAAAAAGAGATTAACAACGATCCAAACAAGTTAATATTAAAACATATATTAATAAAAGCCTTTAAATCTCTATAATTTTTGACAAATCAATCGCTACAACAGATACAAAGCACTGTCGGCCCTCCATTAGGACACTTATGCAACGCTTGCAGCAGCTTGTAGACTACATGTCATCAATGGAGCCGCACTGTGGCAACTGCCAGCGGCATTGCTGGCTCAAGTATTACAAGGCGTCAGGTGTGTCCAGTATGTTGCAGCTGACGTTGCCAACGGCCGCGCTGTAGAACTGCTGCCACTCACCAACTGCTGAGGCCTAAATTCACACACACACACACACACAGAGAGAAAGAGAGACAACAATGGTCTGCCACTTGCCACTTGGTGCTCAAGAAACAAAGCCGCATAAGCCCCGCCGGGTGGGGCCACAGTCTCAAGCACATAATTGCAATCGTGATGGCTCGTAAAAATGTCAATTTTAATAGATTGCCATAAAGCAGAGAAGGGAAAATGTGAAAATGGGAGCAAAATGGGAAAATCTTTTGCTGCTCATTTGCATTGGACTCCGTCTTGACGTTTTCATTACGCGCCAAGCGAGGCTGCACTCGGCCACAAGGCCGTCTTGCTATCAAGCATTCATTGTTGTGCTGCAGAGACAAGCACTGCCTCAGTCTCCCTCTTCTATTTCTGTGCTCTTTCTCCCTGCCTCTCTCTGTCTCTCTTCCTCTTCTGCTTAATGCACTTTGCAATATTTTAATTAAAAAATTTCTGCAGTCGCTTCTGCCTTCTGCTGGCTGTTGGCTCATTATGCGGTCCCATTGTGCTCGACTCAACTCGACTCGACTTGGTTCGATGGCGCATTAAGGCGAAAGAACGAAAGGACTTTCGGTTCCAAGTGACAGGCTGACAATTGTCAACAACAAACAGCAGCACTTGAAGCACAAGACAAACAGCACACACTCTTTTTGCCAATGCCACAATCTATAATGTGCGCCTCCCTCCCCTCTGCAGCAGTTGCCCACTTTCTCGGCAGATGCAACCGATTTGTCAGGCTTGAGAAATGACCACACAAAAAGGCGCAATAACTTGGCCAACTGGCTGCTCAGTTTTAAATTAATTGTTTGTGCACAAATTGTATACACAAGCAGTGCCAGTGCACTGAGCGAAAACGGAGGTACGAAACATAAAATGAAATCTGAACAAAGAGTGAAATTTACTTTGTTTGCAGATTGTTTTTTACAGTGCGCAGACAAGTATAAATGAATAGGAAACTCAGCTGAGTGTGTGTGTGTGTGTGTGTGTGTAGAATACAACGCCCTTACACGACAGCCCAAGTGACGGGCCACATGGCGTATGCGTGCTGCCAACTGTCAGCAGCTAATGGGATACAAAACAACTGCAGCCGCATTGAGCTTCTCCCGCTCCCTCCCTCTCTCTATCTGTCTCTTTCTCTCCTGTTTTAGGCAAACATAAATAATGAAACATACCACACTTGATTATAGCTCCCAAGCGGCGTTACGCTAAAAAAGTAATTAAAATTTTGTCAACATTTTTTGCCATCGTCTCTCACTCGAGCTGCCTCGACTTAGGCGCCTATGCAAGCCACGTTCGCTCTCTGTGTGCACAGCTGGGACAGCTCAACACCTAACCAAATACAGACGGAGAGGAAAAGCCATTAAAATTCAAAACTGTTGTAACTGCTGTTGTTCTTGTTGTGTGTGTGTGTATGTGTGTATGTGGGTGTGGCACGTGCCCACAAAATGCTTAATAATAATGTTTTTCGCGAATGGCAAACATTTATTTAGCCAGCAAATATTCAGTATAATTGCTGCATTAACAGCTGTTCACGCGCACGTTTTAATTTTGATTTGCATTTTTTACTCAATACCCTGTAATTATACGGATTGGGGGAGTTGTGATTTGTTATTTATATTTAAATTTTTTTATTTAACTTATTTTTTTTTGTATTCTGCAAGTATATTTTCCTTTCCAACTTTAGACAGTCTAAGCTACCTTCAATAAAATCTTATTACAGGGTATCACTAAGTCTAATAATGCCCTTGGGCAAGTGCATTAATAAATGCTATGCGGCGCTTTGTTCACTTGTCTCGGTAGTACAGAAAACAAATAAATGCGGCAAATCGAAATGAAAAACTCGTTAGCATTATCGACATCCATTATTTACTTGTGCGTGTGTGTGTGTCTGCCAGTGTGTGTGGGCGTGGCAATCAATTGTTGTCATCATATTTGTACGATTGTCGGCTTATCGTTATTTACATGTGCTCAGCTCGCTTCGAGCGCTAATAGCTAAACTATTCTAATCCATTGTAAATATTTGCCCAAATCCCAAACATAATGGACGTTGTGTGCGTGTGTGTGTAAGGGACTGTATCTTGATATGTAGCATATACAGCTTCATTAATATTGTATAGACATTTGGGCTGCGGCAAATGTAAATACTGGCATCATTTTTCGCCAAGGACTCTGACTCGGGTCGATCCTTAAATGTTGCGGCAATCCGATGGACCGCAAATAATTAATTCTCTTCAATTTGGGCATCAACAATAAAGCTCAAAACTCATTAGACTTTTAACGCAATCAATTGTGGGGAGAAGCACAGACAAATACCCTGCAAGAGAGTTGTGCTCTTTATTTATTTTTCATTTACAATTATTTATTTATATGTACAAGTCTCTCTGTTTACAGGGCATCTGTTAATCTTCTGGCTGTCACACATAAATGTCTCTTCATCTATTCACGGTCGGTCAGCTTTTTGGGTATCTGCTAGTCGTGCTCGGTCGTCTCTCTGTCACATTTAAATCTCTCCTTTCGTCTGCCTTTGTTTTGCTTTTGATAGTCGTAAATTTGCGTTGAATTATTCAACTAAATTGCATTTAAAAGCGACAACAATCGTTTATGCGTGACAAGTGTTTATAGATAGATCTCTGTACGATTTATACATATTTATAGCTCATTTCGGGCTCAACTGATTGTCAATTGCAAACTGGGTCAAGGCGCAAGCAGAGCCACAGGCAGCTCCAGCGGGGACAGAAGCTTTGCAACTCTGCAACTCTTCAAATTTGCTGAGGCAACAGAACTCAGTAAAGATAACTTCCAAACAACCATAAACAATGCCATAAATATTAAAGGTGCCCTGCAGTCTTGCCGGAGATTTGGCCAACCAATTCCGCAACAATGTTGTATCCAAAAACAGGTTTTGGTTTTTGCCAAATCGAATCGCAAATTGTAATTAAAAAGAGTCCCCTGTTTTTTTTTTTCTGCGGTGTTTGCATATGCATGAGAGGGGTAGCGTGTTGTAGGCCTAATTTAATTACAAATGCCATAAAATAGACCAAATGCAAACGCATCAACAGCGGCTGCAGCGGCAACAACAGCAGTGGACGAACAAAAAACTTTCAATACTTTCGACAATAACTGCGAATTTTAATTAAATGCAAATAGCTGATGACTGTGTGCGGGTCTATGTGTGTGTGTGGCAGTGTCTGTGTGTGCTGCATATTAAATTTGCAGTATTTTGGTTCGTTTGATGTTTTGAGGCTGCGTGTGGCATCGTGTGACGCCAGTTCAGCTGCATTTCGACCGCTGCCTAAAAGTATGCAGCATTTTCAAATCAAATTTTGGCCATTTTATGCAATTATGCATGCGATTGCGGTGGAATGTGGTGATTGTTGTTTGTATGTGCTGCCAGTGCAATGCAGGGCAGACAAGTACGGATGCGGGTGTGGCCCGCGTTTGTGTGTTGCGCTTTCATTTGATTTCATTTGCGGCCATCCAAATTTGCAGCTGCCTTTCCTTTTTTTTTCTTCTGTTTCAAGCTTGTTTTTCCTTCCGCTGGACGACCATTAATGCCACTTCCACTAAATTATGACACAACGGGGTACAAATACTTACACACACACGCTGGCGCTTGCCGCAGCTGGCGTTGCGGCAACTGTAAAACTTGCGCATAACATGGAAAAGTCCTTCGCATCCTTTGCACATCAACATCAACGCGCCTGTTGGGCGCATGTTAAACACTCGAATGCAATTTGTTAGACAAGATATGTGGCAAACTCCACACTCCACACCCGCCTCCCCTTCTCGTACACCACCACCCTATACCCTGTGTGACTGTCATGCTGTCGGCTATGTTGGCAGCTGCAAAATTTATGCAAACGCATGCGCCAGCCGAACGTATAATTCACATAATTTGTAGCCGTTGCATTTTTCGCCAAAATGCTGCGTCCCTCTCTCGTCCACTCGCATTCCCATTCGTCGTTGCTGTCGTCGTTCGTGTTGCTGCCGCATTTCATATGTTGTGTTGTGGCACAAGGCGTTGGCAAAAGACAGCAGCAGTGGCCGCAGCAGCAGTCGCTGATGCATCACACTGATGGCCGAACAACTTGCCAAGCGTTTTGCATAATATCAAATTGCATTGCAAATGATGATCAGCGGGAAAAACATCGGCAGAGAAGCTGCTGCAACATCTATTATCGCCTTGTCCTCAATGTGAGGCAACTTCCAACGAGTTGAAATTGCGCAATTGTTGTACAGACGCAGATGGATTTATTGAATAAAGGGAACCCTTCGGGCCCTTTAAAACTAAAGGAGCTCTTAGCAGGTGAATCACATGTTAAGCAGGCTATATGTTAAGTATACTAGGGAAGGAGCTTGCTTGGAATTATAATTATATTTTGATAAAATAATATATATGTTTATTATATATATATAAATAGCTTAATAGTTTTTATGGCGATATATCGGTCCACTCCGGCTCGTTCCGACTTTTATAAAGCGTGCAAGTTGTATCAAATTAGCTTTAAAACTGAGAGACTGCTTTACGTTGGAATCAACGACAGAGCTAATTCGATTCCTCTGTTCATGCTGATTCAATAATAATAATAAGTTAACAATAAGTAACATGTATTTTTTTTAATATAATCTTCTAAATTCAATAATCTAAATTTAAATTCTGCAATAATAAGTAAATATCACTTATTTCCGATTTATTTGCTATCAAATATTTTCGATTACAATATCAGTAACAAATTATTAAATTTAACTAAAGCAAGTATGCAAAGAAAATGTTTAACTGCCTGCATTAACAAATGCCATTGGATACCAAACAATTTCAGCTTCGATTATTAGTCAAATATTTAAGTTAATTAATTTCGAAATAAATATCTAAGCAGCACATGTCAAGTATTCATTTTCATTAGTGCCTAAAAGCAGACAATGAAAACTTATAAATGCATGCATAGCACAAAGTTTGCGCAACATAATTTAAAATTATTTAATAGAAATTGCATCTTCATATCACACAAACAACTCACTGTCTATGCATTCTCCTGCTACTCTCAAGTAATGCTAGCCAATGCAACGCGATATATTTACTATACTCTGGCTGAAGTATAAATTGATGGCCACAATATCGAGTTTTGTAATCAGCAAAGATGCCAAAGTGCGCGGGCAGGTCAGCGGGTTTGGTTAGGTGAAAGTTTTTAATTAAAAATCTGCCAATAAATTATTTGTCACGCAAACAAAGACGATGCGATGGGCAACAATAATCATAATAATAACAGCAATAACAATAATAAGGAGAAGCAACCGCAGCTCAAGAGGAGAAAATTCATTACAACAAATATTTCTCATTAACTGATTATGCAAGGCATTAGCATAGACAACAGAAGCCAAGTTGCCGGGACAGGACAGGACTGGCCAGGCCAAGGCACCTTCTCCATCTCTCTCTCAGTTATTTTCGTATCGCTCCTCTTTCCACCCCAACGTTGTTCGTGCTTGTCAGGCGTTTGCGTTGTAAAGTTTTTCTAATTGAAAATGCAAACGCGCCTGAAAGGATGCGGCAACAGGACCAGAAGGGCCAAAAGCTTCAGCTGCACACTCGACCGACGTCGACCACGTCTTCGCTGGCCAGTTGCTTATGGGCCGCAAGTAGAACAGACAACTGCAGTAGCGGCAGCAACAGCAGCAGCAGCAACAGCGCTTCTAGTCCTAGCACAAAATACAAATAATAAATTTAAAATAGCCGCGAAATGGCGTCGGGGCAGCGCGCACACAAAAGCGTAAAAGCGCGAAAACACAAAACAACAAGCGCAGTGAGAAGAAAGAGAAGAGGGGGAATGGGAGGGGAGCAGGGGATGGAGTAAGCGGGAATCGACGAAGCGTTGCAAGGCCACAAAACGGGCGGGCGAGGGGGCGTTGCGTGTTGCATTTGCTGTGTGGCAGGCGAGTGGCAAGTCAAAGTCTTAAATTGAAAATGAAACTTAAATTAAAATGCCAACTGGAGTGGAACGAAAATGATATTAAAACCGAAGCAGCAGCAACGACAACAATGCAATAGCAACAGCAACAATAAAAATGCAGCGGCTGCATCAACAACAACAACAACAACAATGGGCGAAACAAGGCACGCCAGGCAGAGTTCTACGCAGCTCGTCTGTCCCTGCGCCTGCATTGGCATTGATAGTTGACAGTTTTGCAGCAGCACCAACAGCAGCAGCCGAGCGACCAATAAACTCTGCCACTACTGGCATTTTGTGGCATGCCACAACAACCTCAAGTTTGTCAACAATAATGAAATTGTCGCATTCACAGTGCATCGAGACTTTTACATAAGAACACTTTTCTAATTAAGTAGCAAAAAGGTAATTTATACACACGCACACACGCACGCGCAAACGAACGGATGTCTGCATGTGTGTGTCTGTGTGGCTGCACATATGTGCCACACATGTTGCACGAAAGTTTCGATCGTTAAATGCATAAATAACCGTAGAGTGAAGTCGCTTGCCGGAACACTCGGCGTATACGCAATGTTTACCTCTGGCTCCATCTCCTTTTCCTCCACCTCCTGCTCCGCCTCCTTCTTCGCCCGCTCGACTCCGACTGCGACTCTGAATTATGTATTTTACTGTTGCTGCACTTCGACACAAATGTGCACATTTCTCATATGGGGAAAACAGATAGTGAAGCCATTCCTCACATAATATAATGATACCGAACAGAATTACTCGCGAAAGAAGAAAGAGACAGAGAGAGACAGAGAGAGAGACAGCGAGAGAGAGAGAAATGGAAGAGAAAAACTGCGCTGACAAGGCATAAGGCGTGTGGAGAGACACAGAGTCTAACTTATTAAGTACACAGACATTTATTCCCTGCCAGGCAAGGCATACTCCTATATGAAGGCGTGGCAAGGTTTGTACGGTTGTATTTCCGATCGGAACATTGAGCTTAGTCAGAAACAAGAAACGAACGGAAGCAGTCGAGCGTACATGAAACTAAGATACCATTTGCATAACTATTAAAATGATTCTCAACTAGAGCTCGAAGAATAAGTGATTTGTGTGCGAAATGGGCGTGGTGTTTCAAATTTGAAATAAACATTATCTGCGTGCGGCATACGAAAAGCTTCATGCGAATTTTCCCATCTATAGCTTTTAAGGTTGCTGAGTTTAGCGCGTTCATACAGACATAAGGGCAAAAAAAATGGACATGGGTAAATTATTCGATTAAATTACCTTTTTTGATCATTTTCAATGAACGAAAAGTAAACAAATTGATGCTTCGAATCATCCAGCTCATTCACAACTTGATAATCTATCAATATTAATCGCCACCATATTGCTGACTTGATGAGGTTACTCCTTCTCGCTCAGAACTAGCACTGTTGACACAATTGTGCAGTTGGGGGTGGAATGGAGAGAGTGGACAGAGCACGCATTATATAATGACTATAGTAAGCCCCCAGGCACATTTGCCTGAGCAAAGCGAAAGAAAAGCACTGTGAAAACACGACTGGAAAAGCGACTTTAAATCTTCTGCAAGCTGCTTACGAGGCAAGCAAGCCCCAGAAAGAGCACAAACAGTTTAGAGTTGAGTTTGAAAGACCATTTCATGGTTGCCTCGTTGCAGTGTTCTCTCTCTCTCTCTTTCTCTCTCTCTCTCTCTGTCTCGGTCCTTCTCTCATTTTCCATTTAACTCTGCTCTGTCTTCGGCTTTCCGTTGTGCAGTCAATAAAAATAAATGTCATAAAGAGCAGCTTAAGCGGCAAAAATGCGTAAGCGGGCAAATACTTCAGCACAGGAACAGAAGCAGCAGCAAACGAAAGGAGGTGACATGAAAGGGAATTGCCGCTTTGAGTTTGGTTTGCAGTTAGACTGAAAATGGCCAGGAGCCAGTTCAATTTGCCATGCAGCGACTAATCAAGCCGTAGCCACTTTGGTGCAAACTCAATTTGCTGGATTAATAATAAAATTGTTGCATACTTATGTGGGCAGGAGTGGAGGCAACTTGTGTCGAGGCAAACGTTGCCACAGTCGCCTCTTTACATACTAATGATGTGCACTGCACATGAAGCTGATTTAATTTCCGCTACACCTGCAGCACACACACAGACATACACACACAACTGCAACGGACACCACCGCAAGTCGCTGCACACACAGGCATAAAAGTCAACGGCAGCAAATGCTTTGGGAACGAAACTTTGCCAGCAAATACAGCTACTTAGTTGCGAGTCCCCATCTCCCTGCCACGCTATATCAGTATGCGTGTGTGTGTGGGTATGTGTGTGTGTGTCATGCATCAAACTTTAACATAAACTCGGTTGCCGCATCCGTTTCCGCTGCCTTCACGACGTCGAGCGTCGTAGTCTGTTTCAACTTAATTTTCTTCTAAGAACTTTTTGCCAGTGTGCGTTGGATATGCTCTGCATGTGTGCGTGACTGTGTGTGTGTGTGTAGGTGCGTCTTGTAGCTACTTAACCGCCATGTCTTTGCCACAGCAACTGCCACTGCCAGCGCCAAGCTGCGCTGCCGCTGTCGCCGTCGTTTTGTTGTAATCTAGCGTAAAAAATGAATTATGTGCACATGCATTTCTTATATGCCACAGTGAGACGAAAGGAGAAAGAGAGAGAGAGCAAGGGAGAAAGAGAGAGCAAAAGCGACTCAATGTAGTGCCCCCCTCCTTGAGCTTCCCCTTCCCTGCTGCCGTTTAAGCCGTTGAGTAATGAGCAAATGAAATCCGGCTGCTTATCTTTGTGCATACAAGCAGCGCCTCTTTGTGGCCGCTTTGTGTGGCTCAGTGGCATATTAAGCCCTACTCCCCTTCCTCTCGTTCCCTGCTACTCCTATTCTGCCTCACTTACACTCCCCTTCGAAACTTCTTACGTTTTTGACCCAATTTAGCAGCCAGGCCATTCTTCCGGTAATTGCTCAACTAAAGTTAATTGCATTTGCATTTTGAGAAATTATTATTCTCCTTCTCTCACTCTCCCCTTCCCCACCCAACCTTCTCATGCGACCTGCACCTTAATGACACATTAGTCACATATATCGGGGCGTATCAATCAGTCCGCATAGAGCTGAGCACACACATTAATGCCACCTATCAAAATCAATCAGAAGACAACAACAGCAGCAACAGCAATCGCTGGTGCCTTTATGAGCTTTATCCAGGCCATAAATCGCTCGATGTAGCACAGCAAATGGGCTGCCAGAGTTGACAGCAAATCGTTTAATAATCTGCCAAAGTCATCTTCAGTTCGCAGTACGAGAGTTCGATGATATATGTGGCCTACACTTTCGTTTGCCTTGGTTAATTATTATTGCATAACTTTCGTTCGGCGATTGAATCCGGCCTAATTGCCGGAACACATCAAATCTATATTGAACTCACCATTGCCAACTTATTTCGGGTGGCGAAAAGAACTACATTAAATCAATGAATTCTTAACATATATTCGAATGTTGCACCAAACTCAAAACATCTAACTTATACTATTTACTTCTCTAACGTTCGTCAAAATCGGAGAACTTTTAGATCGGTTTTTGTTTGAAAATACACAAATTTTTGTTTTACAGTGCATTTTATATACTGTTGGGCCTTCCTACGAACTGACATAAAATAAAAACTATACTTTAAATAAAACTGTATAGTGTTAATTCATATCCAATGCGTATATATAGAACTAGTATTTAGTAAAAAAAATGTAATGTCAAAAAGTGTTGAAATATTACAGAAGCTCCTTTCTACCCATCTCGCTCAATTCAACACCCTTTTAAACTTCTAGTGCAGCACAATAAATATTCAATTAACTTCTCGATTTATCATGATGCTATACATTAAAGTGCTTAGAAACGCACAACGATTTGCGAACACAAAAGGAAAAGGTGGGGTGGGAAGAGCGGCAACAGATGACAGTTCGAAACATTTTGCTGATTTCCAAAGCTATTTTTATAAACATTTTCAGCGGACAGCATTGACTAAAAACGCAGTGCAAAAAACTGACATCGCAATGCACAGCCATGTGAATGGATTCACACACTCACGCGCACTCATATTCGTACTCAACTTTTGACAAGAAAAACTGCACTCGAAATCAATAAATCATTCGACGGGCTGGGCAGGACTAAGCTCAAACTGATACACAGTCACGCCCCTTTCTACCCTCTGCTTGGCTAAGAGGGGTGAGGAAGGGGAGGCTACGGGGGTGCTGCACATATTGTTTCAATATTTGAATTCAATTTAATGGCAGCTAATTGAAAAAATAGCGATCTGAGCCCAAAATGCGGCAACAATAATACATCAGTGTTTGCTGTGTGAATGGCTAGCATTCGTATACCCTGTAGGCAGGAAACTGACAAACTGATTGACTAAGTAGAGAGAGAAAATCTTGTAAATACAAAAAAAACACAAATGTTTGAAAGGTCTTTATTGAAAAGAATTGCATGAGAAAAACCACTTTACAGTCTCCATTACTTTAACAAATGCCATCAAGTTGCTTAAATATGCTTTCCATTCCAAGTTTATTTCAATAATAAATGTGTAACAACATATTTAAAATTTTTCTGTAACCAAATACTGCTCTTTACAGAGTATTTTCTAGTTTTTCAGCACTGAACTAAATCGTTCAAACCATTTTTTCATCGAAAAAAACATTCTCTTTTCTATTTTTTGTTCACTGGACTCGCTTCACTGGGTCATGTGTGTTTGGTCTGAGTATGTGTGTGTGTGTGAGTGTGCCTATCCAGGGTGTTGAGTTATTTGCACGTTTTGATAAGTGGATTTAACAATCAGTAGGACGGCAGCAAATCCAAAATGAAAAAACAAAAGATTCACTACGGCAAATGGATCAAAGAATCTGTCAATATTTTCGCTCAGGTTTTTGGAATTATAAAATATGACCAACCAAAGAAAGCATTCTATAACAACCAAGCACTTTTCATGCAAAAATAATACAAATTTCAGAGAATTTCATAGATAATAAAACTTAATTTAGTTGAATTTAAATAATTTGTGCTAATTGGAATTCTTCTTCGCAAACTTTCATGCAATTGATGTCATTGAGGTCTGTGAAGTTAGTGTTAGAATCTTTTCTAACTAATTGGGGGTAATTTTCATTTGCAGAACATTTTTTATGAGTGAGTTTATTATGAAATACGAGCGAGTATTATGGCAAACAAATTGGCATACAAACAATGCCCCGACCAGATATTGAAAACTCCCGCTACCCGCTTCCCCTCGCCCGCTGCCTGTGTTGGCATTTGGAAAATCACACAAGACGTGACCAGAAATTAAATGCTCCTGCTCTGGATGAAGCTTTAGAAAAGTCCAATAAAAATGAAAAATAAAGCCAACGTAAAGACCCAGAGTCAAATCGACACACCCATGTAGGGTATGGATGTGAAAATTGTAAAAAAATATATAAATGAAATACTACATATATGAAAAATATACGGTATATATATTTTTAATATCTTTTATGAGCGCAGTATGAAAGGCCGGCGTAGCTGAAGCGCAATGGCAGCAGGCAGGCAGCAGGTGATTTATAAATTCGTCAAAAAGCGCAGTGCATTTTTGGCTTTACTGTTGCCAGGCAACTTCCTCCCCCTTTCACACATACGAGTGCATATATCCCTCTTCTCCTCTCCTCATGCCACTGTCATCAATCTAACCGAGTCGCAACCGCTTGGCTATTTCAAGCCATTTCCGCTCAGCCAAGATGCTGTTGCCAGTTGAAGTGGGAGTGAGAGTGGGAGAGGGAGCTGCAGCTGGCTCGTATTGTCGGTCATGCAGTAGTTCGCACACTTCAGCGCATAAATTGCTAATATTGCTGAGTGCGTAGTCAACACACTCACACACAGCTTCTTGTCGTGTGCATTACTTGCAATCAAACAGGCAGCAAAGTAGGCCGAAATAAGTAAATAAAGTCAAACGTAACAAACTTCTCTGTATTTTCAAACAGCTAACAGTATTTTTAACAATTTTTAACAATTTTAAAATGAAAAAACTGACAAAAAATTAAAATATTCTACTAGTTTTTTGCAAGTAAATAAACACGAAAATATGCATCGTTTTTGTCCGTTTCCGGTTTCCATTTCATTCTTCTTCCTATTCCTTTTTTGTAGTTTGTCCAACCGGGCAAAGTGCTGGGACTAATGGACATGGCACATGCGTTTGCATAATAAGGACCAGGAATATAGCCGCGAATTGAGCCTTTGAAAGCAAGCTACGATATGTACATATAGTACAACTATGCTGATATGTGTAGGGGATTTCTAGCAGGACACATACATTTTCTTTTTCTTTTCTCTTTTTTTTTCTTGGCGGGCAGTGTCAGCATTTTATTTGGTATACATTGTGCGCAGCAGAGCAAAAAACTTGTAGGACAGTTGCAACAGCTGAAAAACAATACGAATAACATGATGAACTAATGGCGAGATCACGTAAATGCATAAGGGATTAGGTTGAAAGCGCTTACATCGGTCATGGAGCCGCGTGTTATCTGTATGAATATAGTTCCCTGCAGATAAGCTGGCTTCTGTGAGCGCTGTATAATCAGGGCCTGAGATTTGCGATAACGCACATCCGCATGGCTCCAGTCCTGGTTGTATGCAGCCGTAGCGATGCCAAGGGTCTGCAGAGAGAGAGAGAGGATACTGCAGATCTATATAGCTTGAACCATGTATCTTATAAATTTGTGACCTTTCGATCTGCCTTTTGGTCTGTCGATCTGTCTGTTTCTCTGCCTATCTGCCTGCTTGCCTGTCTGCCTCTTCATATGTCTGTTTGTATGTCTGTCTGTTCATATGTTTGTCTATCTGTATGTTTGACTAACTTTCTATCTGTCTATCTTTCCGTCTGTCTGTCTTTCCATCTGTATATCTGTGTGTCGCGCAGTCTCTGTCAATCTATTTGTCTGTCTGTACGTCTGTCTGTCTATCTGTCTGTCTGTTATGTTTGTCTATCTGTTTGTATGTTTGTCATTCTGTCACCTGTCTTTCCGTCTGTATATTTGTGTGTTGATCTGTCTCAGTTTGTCAATCTATTTGTCTGTCTGTATGTCTGTCTAACTATCTGTCTGTCTGTCTGTATCCCTCGCTCTCTGTATGTCTCTGTATGCCTCTCTACGTATGTCTGTCTCTCTATGTATGTCTGTCTCCCTGTTTTTCTGTTTGTTGTTCCGTCTCTCTGTCTGTCTCTATATTTGTCTGACTCTATATCTGTCTGTCTTTATCTCTTCTCTTTATCCCTGTCTGTTTGACTGTTTCTTAATCTATGCATGGCTTTCTGTAACCTAGTAGAGTGTGCCTACCGCATCGGCCATCAGTTGTCCATAGTGGCATATTAGATACACCTGACACAGCGAAGAGAATAGAAATAAAAACAATTTGATCATCACATCTGGCTCCACACCCACTGTCATCTGAAAGCCAACAAAACAGATTACAAACGATGAGATCAGAAAGTTCAGGAGCAGAGGCACGCCAAAGACATCATTTAGGTGTCCCGAGAGACTCAGCAGACGCTCGTGATAGCGCACAATATCGGCAATGAAACGAGAATCCACAGCCCAGTCACCAGTTAGCTGCTTGTTTTCGATAGTCCTCGCAATGTAGTCATAGTGCATGATAATCAGCGTAGCCACAGCGCAGAGCATCAGATCTGTAGAAACCTGACCTGCTGCCGAAGTATAGCCCGCAAAGTTCTGCGAGAAGAGGAGCAGATAATAGGACCAGTGGCCCTGCCAATTCCATGGCAGGTACATAAGGTAGGGCAACGTGAGCTGAACGTGCCGCGTGCCAAAGACAACCTCGTAGAAGAGATACTGCATCACGTTGAACAGATTGTAGGTCCAGATGAGCACAGAGTAGAGCAGCGAAAAGGTGAAGCTGATCTTTGAGCACGAGCTCAAGTATTTATCCAATCGAAAGGCAATCTGTTCTTCTTTCTTTTGTGGAAAAATATCCTCCAGTATACCCATAACCAAACTGAGTTGTGGTCTCTTCCACCATACAAAGAGCATCTTGTTGACACAGACGGCAACAAATCCAATGTACGACATTACCGTGATGGCATCAAGGGTATGCTCCCCTGTCTTTATAGCAATCAGCACGAAGACAGCCTCCAGGATTAGCACATAGCCGAGGTTACACACATTGGCCATAAAGAGAATGTTAACCCAAACACTTGGCTTTTGTGAGTCCGAGTCCTTTTTGTACGGTCGTAGTCCGACTGCCTTGAAGAAGAAGTTGGCGTACTTCATAAAGCTTCCCATCTTGGCTAGCTGCATTGTGTTTACTAACGAATTCACTTCACTTGTGTGCTACTGAACGCGCTTTGTCGCCTTTTATAGTTCTAAATTTTTAGAGGCTTCATTGATTATGCATTTAAATTGTAGACCTGCTGAGCTGTAGCCACCCAATCCTGCCTAATTGTGACCTATGCACACGCACAATTCCCACCGATAATTATTGTTTACATTACGTACGCAGAAACCGAAACTCAATCACAAAACGCTGCGGACACGCCCACAAGCCAATCGATAGGAAATACAGACAAAACCACATACCCACTCCACCCCTGCCCCCGCCCCCGAAATTCCGCCATGAACTGAAAGCCAAACAAAACAGAAATCGAGCAATTGAAATGTTTAAATAAATGCAATGGAAAACGAATCGGAGCATCAATTCCAGCCAAAACGAACTCATTTTTCACTCAATCGATTGATAGATACCATAGATAGATACGATATAAATGGGAGGGAGCAGGACAGCACGCCAAGTCGCTATGAGCTGAAGCGCACTTGAAATAAATTAAATCTTCAAGTTCCTCGATATCGAAGCAGCGCACCCGACAAACCCCAAACAGAACAGCTAGTCGCAATTACAAGTAAACGACTACACTGTGAGAATACGCCGGGTAAGTCAATCAAGGTTTGATAAAATCTTTTAACTAAACGTAGAGCAAACTCTTAAGTCTTTGCAACTCAAAAAAAAGTAACTTAAATCTTTTCGTTTAAAGGATTCGAAATATCTTCATGCGTAGGAATAATAAAGATGCCCCACAAAAACAAAACTTGATGTGTTTATTCAGTCCGATAAGAATATTTCTTAAAGTCCTGCATTATACGAGCTAAGTTCGGAACACACTTGTACTTTATTTTGCTTCAAAAAGTACATCAAAGTTAAGGTTTTAGTTCGGTCTCGAAATTGAAAACTTTGCATGCACGCAGCAGACACGCCTCTCCAGCACATATGTACTTACATTGCAGAGGGTGCGGAGGTGGAAATCCCTTGCTCAAAGAACTTGCAAATCGGCTTGCACATGCAGAGACTCGGCCAGTTGGAATTCCGAGCTAAAATTGAAAGACAAAAGCGAAACGCGAACATCAAGCAAAGGCGCGACTTTGATCCCGTGAAAAAAAGACAAAGGGGAAATTGGGAAAAGGGGAAAATGGGAAAAGAAAACCGCAATCGGTTGCTTCATTTTGCACGCACGAAAATTCAATGCAGTTTTCCACCTCGTGCAGCAATTTCAAGCTGGAAAATACAATTAAACCATTGGGACGAAAGTTCTTCAAACGATGGTCCCTCAACACGAAATTGTTTTTATTCTCGTATGTAAGTAAGTCTCTCTCTCTCTCTCTGTCTGTGTGTGTGTGTGTGTGCACAGCACAAATCAGTGGGGCCAGCCAAGTCGTTGCGCGGAAGGCGACTGAAAAGTTCCTGGGAAACTTTTATGAGCAGCGAACGAATTTTCGTGTTAGTTTTCCATGTTTTGCTTTGGATATTGCGCCGGAGACTGCGGGAATTGATTTCAAATTTTATAGCGCGAATATGCATAACACACCTACATACATGGACGTGTGTAAGTGTGCAATTTGCATAAGCTTGGCCAGGCAAACAGCGCAAAGTTCAATGAGCAAGCGATGAGTCCTGCAGCTGCACTTTAGCTGTCACCTGCTCCTACAGGAAGAAGGAACCCTCGTCAAATCGGGCATCAGGCATGCATACATAGCGCTTAGAATCCCGTTACACTTCATTATGGTAATTTGAGTTAGACAGTCCCTCAGAGCAGTAAGCGAACGCACGATGAGAGTGCTGCCTGGAGTTGGCAACTTGACCTCGCTGCAACCTGAAATGGCATAGGGCAAAAATTCCACTTCTATTTTTGTCGTAGTCTCTCTATTCATCTTTCTATGTGTTTCAGTTTATTTCTCTCTCGCTCCCTCTCTTCATCTCTTCCTCTCTCTCTCTCTGCCTATCCATCTCACTTTTGACAGTCTTCATTTCTATCTCTTTAAAAAGGGAATAAGCTTTCAGTCATCTTTTTCTGAGTTGCTTCTAAAAAAAAGCCATATACCTTCAATCCTTAAAATTGGCCTTTTTTCTTCTTTAACAATCATTCTCTCTCACCCTCTCCCTCTCTACCTTCTTCCTGCAAAAATAGGATATGTTTTCAATCTTTGTAATAAGCCTTTCTCTTTTTATCTGCCTCTCACTCTGTGATGATGATCCAATCCCATAAGTGTAGAGGATTTGTGTAACAGCATATTATTGATTTAATTGACTGAGCAGTACTCAGCAGAACTGGAACACCCCATGCCGATTCATGTCTAATTTTTCTGTGGGCACAGCTAGTTAGGCCTTAAAGAGACACAGCTGGCCGATAATCCATCGTTAGCTTCGCATTCGGCCACCTTGAGTGGACACCAAGGCTGAACATGTCGAGAACTACTTGTAATGCAGTTGGAGGTATCCATGTGTGTGTGTGCTTGTGTGACATTTGACACATTTGCTGCGATGTGGATGCGATTATATGTATGTGTGCGGGTTTGCAGATGTTCGTGTAACAGTTGTACGTGTGTGTGTGCGTTGATTCCCGTTTGTTAGCACTAACCACAAATTTCTATTTGATGTGAAGTCTCTGTGGTCTTGGCCGCAATTTTTGGTTATAGCCAACAAAATGCTGAGAACTTTTGCCACTCCACCAGCTATGGCAACAGCTCTGGTTACGGATACGTCTCTAGTTCTGACTACGGCTCTCTGTCTACGGGTTGGCTTTTTAAAGCCTCTCTGTGTGTGTTGACTTTCTGGCAGTGGACAGAGGCACCAGCCTCAGCCTCAGACTATTGATGACTTTGGGCTTTTGTTTTGGCAGCCAACATTTCGGTTAGCCCCAAAGCATTCTGTTGCTCCTTGTGCTTCTTCTTCTTCTACTGCTGCTGTTGTTGTTGTTGTTTTTGTTATTATTGCGTGTGTTTTAGCCCGCAGTGTATTGATAGCTTGAGTTGCTGCTGCCCAAACGTAAAACCGGAGAATAAAATGCAGCAATTAATAAAATAACAACTTTGCGTTTAATTAATTGTGTATTATGGCCGGGCTTGTTAATGGCAGGATATGCATCAATGGCACATTGTCGACGCACATATTGTGTGCTTATCGGAGCGGGCCGAGGAAGCTTTGGAAGGGGCAGTGGGTGATGGGAGGGGCTCCAAAAAGCTCCTGGTAAAATATTACAACAAGGACAATGTCGCCTAAACGACCGGCTGCCTGCTGTGCTAATGTTGCACCGGATGTTGTTGTTGTTGCTTCTATTTGTTGCTGATGCTGTTGTTGTTATTGTTGTTGTATCCATGCGCACCACTGGGCAAATGAACAATTTATAACCGCTTAATTGAACACATTTAGACGCAAGCAGGAACCGCCGTTAGCACACACAGAGACACACACACAAACACGCCTGCACCCCTCACGCACAAGGCTCAAGCCTGGACGACGATACCCAGCATATCCGTACATCGTCGTCGAGGCCAAAGATGTGTCTATAAAATCAATGACAACATGAGCAATTGCCGCTGCAGCATGTTGTGGGAGGCCCCAAGCCCCCATTCCTCTCACCTAACCTCTTCTCCTGCCTATCGCCTTGAGCATGCAATCGTATTCGAGACTGGACAGCAGGCAAACTATTTAATGACCACCCGCTTAGTCCGACCTGAGATGGACAGGGTACACACACAAATAGATGGCACGTGCACTGGATACATGTATTAAAAGTGCGCTTGGATGAACAAATTAATTTCAAAGTGCAATTAGCGCTAGAGCGGAGCAGTTGTCGCCATTTTGTACCTTCAATCGAATACTTGTCGTGTTCTGCTCTCATCTCTAGCTGTCTCTATCTGCACGCTCACCACTAATAAGTAGGCAAAGCAAGCTGCAATCGCTTGGCAAATTCAACAAGATTGCCCTGATCCCCTGATATCACTGGCACAGCTATCTGCTGCGACCCGCACCCGGAAGCTTCTTTGGCCTCTGGCATAGTAAGCACACAAACGCACTGGCACACACACAAGCACGCACCTGATACACACACAAGTCTCCCCTCGCTATTAACTTGAAGTGCGTATTTAGCGCCAAGTGGCATGTCAAAAGCAAAGATTCAGAATCCTACAGCCTCAGCACAGCAGCTCAGCCCAGGTAAATTAAGTGGGTGCCCCATTCAATGAAAGTATCCATGAAATTCATTTGCAAGAGGTGCGTTGGCCATGACAACATCCTCCCGCCTAAGCCCCAAAACCACAATTTTGCTAAGCAGCTAAACAAAAATAACAAAAGCGCGTTCGCAGCAACTTGTCAGTCATATTCTGAATGGAACTACTTAAGTATATTCGCATTACCATATAACATAAGCCAGGCCAGCCTTCCCTTGCCTAAAGCCACCACCCGCGTTGGTGCACGGAAATACTTATTGAGATTTCCAACATATACTTTGAAGTGACTTGCGCAGTTATTACCTTATAATTGCTCTTATTAACTTAACAATGGTAATCCTTTCTAAATTTATACTCACCAGCATTGTCAGATGAATAAGATTACAGCAATTATGAGAGATTTAATTTTATGCTTAAAATATATGCGCGCCAATGTAAGGCAACACATGTTTAAAGTGTGTGTCACAAACAAAAGCTGGCTGCTCTAAGACTCACCCGACATTTCGATAAATGAATAGCAGCAAACAAACTAATGTATACATATGTTTTATATTTACTACTTAATTATTAATGGATATAATAAAAAATACAAATTTGCATTATTCTTGTTGCTTAAACAAATACATAAACAAACATTCAAGCACTCCGTTTGCTGTTACGCGCTTTCGCTGTAGGGAGATATATCGTTAACGCATTGTGGTGGCTACCGATATAACCACTTATCGGTTTGTTGTACATATTAATTTATTACATTTGTTTGTTACTTATGTTAAAAACAACAGCTGATTGCTAATATTTCTTACGAAGGTAATCTAACAGACAATAAATAGATTTACGACCAGTTCAATGAATAATATTTCAAACACATTTTCTTTGATAAATTCACCAGAGCATGTGTGGTCACACTGTGCACAGCTGTTTAAATTGTTTTGTTTACATTTTTTGCTAGAACGCAGTAGCTCTATCAAATCAGACATAAGCAATACGGGCGCACTTGGTATACGAATACTATAAAGCCGTTGTCAAAGTAAAATTTTCTCGCACTTCTGTCAAGTAGGCAGAAACAAGTTGCACTTAAGCAGCAATTAAACGACAACTGGTTTAGTAATTAAGCGTAAGTAACGCGAACAATCTCAAAACGCCCAGAGAGTCTTTGTGTACTTGGCTTTTGACCCGTATACATGTAGGGCAATGGTTTCCGCTCTGTTTCCGTATCATTAAAACAACTATATATCTAAATATATGATAATCTTGTGAATATCAGATGTTACGCTGTTGTAGGGCAAATCTAACATTGGTCCTATAAAAAGCAAAAGTGCAAAATCCGATAAGGTGAAGTGCAACATCGAATGAGCAGCAATTTGATAAGATTAAAGGCTTTATCGCGACCCTGGCCTTTCAGCTCCATTTCAATATTCATGCTGACTAATTTGTAGATTTCTGTCTTATCTCTCCCTACAGATTATTATGGGCATTCAGAGCAAGCTACTGAATCCGCTATGCGTGACCTGTCAGGAATTCCAGCATCCATGGACAGATAAGTGTGTAAATGCCACAGCTGGGATTCTGTTGTCTGCCACGCCCTACTGCCTACGTGTCTACACAATCGTCTACGCATTTTCACTGCTCATGCGTCACCGTGTGCCAACGCTGGAGGACTTGAAGCGCACACTACTGGGCATAGTGCAGTCCACTGCATTCCTGGTCACCAATGCCTACACCTTCATTTTGTACAATTGCCTGCTGCGTAACCTGCTAGGACGCTACTACTTCGGCACTGTAGCCTTTTTGCCCTCATTTCTGTCCTCACTCACAGCTATTTTGGTAGAGCGACCAGCGCGGCGGCCTCTTCTAACTCTCTACGTTGCCAATGTAGCCACTGAAGCGCTGTGGAAGATGGCCGAATCCCGAAACTTGGTGCACTCATTTCCACATGGCCAAACACTCATCTTTGCCAGCAGCATGTCGGCACTTTTGTACCTGTATCGTCTGGGAACCTCATCGGATTCCATATTCAATATACTGCGTATTTTTGTGGGCAAAGAGGAGGCGGGTCCGATAACCCCGCCCCTGCTTCCTACCGGCGAACAACCTGAGCCTTCGCGACATCGGCCATGTGTCAGATTCAGCTGCGTCGCCGATTACGTACGACTCTATACCAATCTTATTGCTGCCAAGCATGAGAGTTGCCACCATCAGGCGAGCTGCTTTAGGTACTCGGTGCTTGGCGGACTTCGGCCATTCTTCGGAGGCGTGGCCTTGCAAGTGGCCCTCAAAACGGCAATGAATATCAAGACTATTGCTCGAGGCGATGCACAGTGGCGAAAGCAAGTTCTTAGCCGGAACACACTGCAGTTGGGCATCTTCATGGGCAGCTTCTCGTTTCTTTACAAGGTGAGGAATGATTAACATTCGAATGTATACTGTACTGTATTCCTTTGTTCTTGTAGTCCGTGTCGTGCTTCCTGCGACACTGTTTAAATCGTGATGATGCGCTTATTGCGCTGCCCGCTGGTCTTGTAGCCTCAACAGCCTTCACCCAGTATCCGGACAACACAGTCGCCCTCTACGTCATGTGGAAGGCCATACAAGTGAGTTGGTTTGTCTTTTATCTCAATTAACTAACGTTGATTCGTTTGCAGATACTCTGCGGCATTGGGCAGGAGCGGGGAGTGCTGCCTCGTATACCGAATTTCATGCTCTATCTCTATGCCTTCTTCACGGCAGTGCTCTTCCACGCTGGCATCATGGAGGCGCGGTCTTTGCGACCCAACTACTACAAATTTCTGCAAGCCATATCGGGCGAGAGGTGCGAGAAGTGCCGACGCCGCTGTTAAGCAGTTATTCATCTCTATTTTCCTAATATACCCTTGCAGATTAAACAAATTCAACCTGAGCGCCTTCGACATCTTCGGCCTGAACACACAGCAGCAGACGTCGGAAATGCTGAGTAACCTGAAAATCGTCGATAAGGCGGCACTGCCTGCATTCTCATTTGCCTCCTGAAGTGAAACAGTTCTTGTGGAACTAGAACTAAAATCGTGCCTACAATAAGTCTCAGCACTCCAAGTGCACATCATCATATCCAGCGTTCGATACGCCTCTCATAATCCAATTTGTATTGTGTAAATAACTGTGTAGTATATGAAATATGTATGTAAGTGTGTACCTACGTCTACCACCTGCACCACCTGCACCCGTTCCGGGTGAGCGTCGGGTCGGATGTTTTCACAACAAATTGACTGTTAAACTACTTTTTAGGTACTAACATACAATAAATAAAAAAATCCAGCAATAGCATTTAACGAATGAAAAAATGCCGCTCTTTTATTCAAGCAGGGGAGTGCCCAAAGAGGGGGCTAGGCAAGGGGAACATCAATATTATGAGTGGGCAACCACTCTACTTTAGATAACGAACACAATCGCTGATGTTCCACTTCTTCCCCCCTTGTGTTGTGCCGCCTCTGTGCGCTACAACTCAATAAAGAGCAATAGCTAAGAGTCAAACTATCCGATAAATACATAGCTGAATGTAACTCCCTGCCCTCCCTACCGATAAGACCGATAGACACTCCATTCTCTGGCTTGCGTGCCAGAGATAAGAATGAGTTTCACTCGAATCCAAGCCAAATATAGTAAATATTTCATTTAGACTGATTTCAGTCGAGTGTAGAACATGCTAGCTAATGGTTATACGATTCCATGTGAAGTGTGCTAAAGGTTAATGAACAAGCTCGAGCGTGAAAATTGACAATTACTACAATTTCGGATTACTTTGCCAGTCTCGCGAGCTGGGAACGTTAACATTTCCATTTCCATTTTGCACTTTGCACAACACACTCGGCGCGGCAGCACGCGTTTCCCTCGATAATCTTATCACCCCCGGCGGCAACGGCATCAACAGCGACGCCGACGGCAACTCGGTGCGTTCGACTCGATAATCTCTTTTGAACAGCTGAACTTAAGTCTTAATCTGGCCACCGCAATACATTGAATAATAACTCTGACAACAACGAGTGAACAACAACAAAAACAATTCGGGATTAACCACGCATAATCATGTCCGCACAGAGCAAACTAATTGACACGGCCATCAACTGCAGCTGCCATGAATACGTGCATCCATGGACCTCGAGCTGTGTCTGCGCTGCAACCGGCCTGATGCTCTCCTGCATACCCTTCTCCCTGCGCACCTACACCGTGGTCTATCTGGCAAGTACACTCAGTCTGGCAGATCTCAAGACCCACGACAACCACACGCGTCTACTGGCTTGTGAATGGGTTTTCCTTGTGGGCAGGGGGTTTCCCGCATATATCGTATATACAATAGATAAGATTACCCCTCTGCAGGGCGAGTTAATTCAGTAATGGAATACCTAAATATTTATATCTAGTGTTTGTTGACAAATTTTATCATTATTCAAGATATACACCTACAACATAAGGAATATTCATTGACATAGAATACTTTTGTAGAAGGGGCAATGCATTATTGTCTAGGGAAGGTAACTGGTTATTCTAATGTAACTTAATCCCTTAGGGGTTTCCTTAAATGACAAGCACAAACTGATTAAGCCGGATATATACTTGTATATATAATATTTACACCACTGTTTACAATTTGATCGACAAAAAGATGATCCATTTACACCTTTTTATTCCCGTCCATAATATCAAAGATTAGCACTTTAATAAAATACCTACAAATTCTGATTCGAAATAACAATTCCTTTACTATTTTCTCAATTTCCTTATCTAATATTCGACCTTGAGATTACAACACGAAGTATTGTGCTTAAAAATTATTTATATATTTATTATTATTTATTTATAATTATTTATATTTATTTATATTTATTCTTATTCCGAAAGATTATTTGCTGGTATTAATATATATTACTTTGCTTTAGCTTAAACAACGTACATATACATTCATGTTCCTTAATATGACACTTGATTCGTCAGCTCTGTTTAGTCTGTTCTGTATTATCTCTCTACCAAATTCATTTTTAAATTTACGTATATATTCTGTTTCTGTCGGAAGATTTTTAGTTTAAGAAAATTTCCATATTACCATAACTTTTAATTTTATATTATAGCTTAAACACTTTATATTTTCGTGTTCATGAAACTCGATTGGCATGTAGTTCTTTTAAAATATAGTTTATTTTATTCTAGTCTATACTAAGTCTTTATATCTCCACACTAAGTCTTTATATCTCACACGCATCCTTAACCCTCGTATAGTTTTCATTGGCCATAAAACTGCGCCTACCCACGCTTAAGGATATCAAGCACACGATTATCGGCATTCTCAAGTCGACTGCATTCCTCACGACAAATGCGTATCTCTTCACCGGGTTCGTCTGCCTGTTGCGCTATATACTCGGCCGATTCTACTTCAGCACAGTTGCCTATATCCCAACAGTCCTGGCCAGCTTGCTAGCCCTATGCATCGAGCGACCTGCACGGCGCACGCCCCTCGCCCTGTATGTGGCGAATGTGGGCACGGAGGCACTGTGGAACATGTTGGAGGCGCGTGGTTGGGTGCGTTCCTTACCCGCTGGGCAGGTTGCCATCCTGGGCTGCAGTGTAACGGCGTTGCTGTACATGTACCGCAAGGGTGTGCATGAGGGAAAGCTCAAGGATGTCAGTTTCAAGGCGCTGCAGGTGCTCATTGGCAAGGAAGAGCAGGGTCCGCTCAAGGCGCCTGTAGAGGAGACACCAACAGAGGAATCCTCCCAGCCCGCCGCCAACTTGTCCAGCATTGCTGGCTACCTGCAGATATACGATCGCATGCGCAAGGCAAAGCATTCCAGCTGTCCACATGGAGAGGCTTGCGGCAAATACGCACTGATAGGCGGACTGAAGCCCTTCCTGGGAGGCGTGGGCGTGCAGGTGGGCCTGAAGTTGCTCCTGAATATATCCAAGCTGATCAAGCTGAAAATGGATCTGCGCAAGCAGATCTTCAACAAGCAATCACTGCAGCTGGGCCTAGCCCTGGGCAGCTTCTCGCTGTTGTATAGGGTAAGCTTGGGCAGGGTGAGGATCTGTACAGGGTATCGGACTAACTAACATATCTTAACTCTTCCCATGCAGGCCATCTCGTGCTCGCTGCGACACTCATGTGGTCACGACAGTGAAGCCTTCGCCATTCCCGCCGGCCTGCTTGCGTCCGTGGGGCTGCTGCAGTATCCCAGCAACACAATCTCCATGTACGTGATGTGGAAGACGCTGCATCTGCTTTACAACTGGGGCATCGGCGAGGGTGTGCTACCCGAGGTGCCGCACTTCAACATGCTGCTCTACGCCTGCTTCACAGGGCTGCTTTTCCACAGTGGCGTTCTGGAGGCGAAGACGATACGAGGCAGCTACTACAAGTTTCTGGTGGACATATCGGGCGCCAGGTATGATGGTTGTTATCCCAAGATATTGCCTCTCTATAGTTAACCTTCCTTGCCCACAGGGTCAATCGTTTTGATGTGCGCCCCTTCGAGGGATTCGGCCTGGCCAGCCACAAGCAGACGCAGGAGGTGATCAAACGACTCAAGATAGACATGTCCTCCGCGTGGCCAAAGATTCCAATGGTGGTTTGAACAATGGGATGGGATATTATGCTAAGCACCAGTTAAGGATAATAGTTACAGTTACAATTTGAGTAGAGCGCGAGAAATAAAGTTAAAGCAGAAAGTCAAAATGAAAATCGCGCGTGGCGGCCCAGAGCGGCCATAAAGCCACGTTTTATGCGCCGCCGCCTCGAACATTCATCACGGCGCCAACGCGACGGAAGAACATTTCTTAAATGCAAATGGCGGACAGGATGGGAGGATGGAGCAAGTGGGCCAGGGCCAGGGGGTAGACAAAAGACGAGCTCGGCTCGATTATTTACATTTATATGTCATAGAAATTTATGGGGCGGCATAATTCACTTGGCTTTCGACTGGCCAAAAGTGCAACGTTTAAAGCATTTACTACAAATAACAGTGGGAAAATAAAAATAATAAGACACCAGATGCCCTGTCCTGCCTCAAGGGAGGGTGGAGAAGGAGGCTGGGAGGGGTTATGGGGGGGGTTAGGCTTAACAAATGAATTATTGGCTGGGTCAAATTTAATGCGGCACTTCGTTATGCCTGAGCATGGGGCCGCTTTGGGCTTTGATAGGTCTCGTCTGCGTCTTGTCAGGAGAGGGGTAGGGGAAGAGAACGGAGAAAGAGCAAGAGAGAAAGAGAGAGCGAGATAGCCACTTGTTTTGCCCATTTCAAATTGAGCTGAAAATAATGAAAATGCAAATTGGTCGACGCGCTGACAGCGAAAAGCGTAGCATACTTTTCAGCGAAGCTGCAGCTGCAACGCATATGCCTCTCTCTGCCTTCTCTATTCCCTTCTCTATGCCCTTCTCTAACTCTCTCGCACTCATATTTATGAAGTCTATATGCAGACGGGCCCTGGGCCAAGTCAACAGCATGGAAAATACAGAAAATACAAATGAACCAAGTGACAAATCTCATTAATCACAACCAGCATTTTATTCGCAACGAAAGCGTGCTCTCTCACTTGCACTCTCTCTCTCTCTCTCTCTGTCCTTGCTACACATAGAATTAACAGCTTAGCAGCTGCAATTGTTGTTGTTCTGCTTCGCAGAAAGAAAGAAACTGCATATAAATTGAATATTATAAATTGCCTCACGCCAGCTTCTGTTGGCTGCTTCTACTTCTGCTGTTGCTTGCCACTTGCCACTTACTTAGCGCTGCGTTTAGTCGCTGGCACCCCCTCCTTCCGTAGATGCTTCCAACTGTGTTGCAAGTCGTAACTTCATTTAAGTCAATCACAATTCGCCTTTCTTCTGGTAAACAAGAAAATTATGCAAATAAATAAAGTCGCCCTAGTTGCACACTTAGTGCAACATGCAGCTGCCACAAGAGTAGTAGTGAGAGGGGGTGAGTGGTTGGAAACTGTTAAAAAACTATGGTCGGGTGTCGCATAAATTGCCGCTTCGATGAAGTAAACAATTAAGAATAATAAACTGCCACATTTCTCGCAGGGAACGATTGGAAGATACCCTGGGAGTAACTTAGGAGTAACTAAAGCTTTATAAAGACCTTAGAATAAGAGCTGACATAGTATATGTCTGCATACGCTTCTTCTTCTTCTCATCCTCTCCCACATACCCATTCGATTAGTCAGACTACAGGGTATACGCTTTGAACTGCATTAAATGACAATCTAAAATGAACTTGCTTGCATAAGAAACAAAAACAGAAGCACGTGAAAAATAAATGACAACATGTATGTGGCCTCTGCCTCTTCCTCTGCCTCTGCCTTTGCCACTGCCACACGCTCGCCTGCGTCAACCTCCCCCCCTCTTGTGCCTTGTGCGAACTTTCCTGTTGCAGTAAATTACATTTGATATTTTTACGAAGACAGGCCAAATGACAAGGTATGTCAACGCAAGATAAGCACCCAGAGAAGCCAAGACTTAGTAGCAGGGCAGAGGCAGGGCCCGGGCGTGTCGTGTCCTTGTGCCACTATCAAACTTGATATAAATGACAGTTTTTTCTTCTTCTCCTCCTTCGCTCCTGCTTGCGTTGAGTATTTTTTAATTAAAATTTCTTGGTCAGTCTTTTTCGGCCATTGAGATTTCACAATTTGATATGAAAATTGAATTGGAATACAGAAAAACAGGGACGCCACCATGCCCTATCTGCTGACCTGAGCAGCTCTTGAGTTTGTGTTACAAATATGACAAAATAAATGTGACAGATAAAGAGAAAACTTTACAAATAAATACGATAGGGAAGGGCATAAGCATAATTGGCGCCCAACGTGGGGTCGGTTTGGTCACTTTATACTTGTTCATAGACATTACATTCTTTCTATTTATAAATAAGTAAAGAATAAGCACAATTGGCGCCCAACGTGGGGTCAGTTTATACTTGTTCATAGATATTACATTATTTCTATTTATAAACAAGTGAAGAATAAGCACAATTGTCGCCCAAAGTAGGTTCAACTGGGTCAGTTTACACGTCTTTACAGACATTACTTAATTTCTATTGTTTAACTAGAAATCAAAACTGCCTCAGAAACTGTTCCCAACCCCTGACTTAACTAGTTTCTGTTTGTCGTTACCTGCGCACATCTAACAAAGTCACAATCTTCCCTCAGTTCCGGAAATCGGTGTCGCATTCATTGCCAGCAATTCATGTATTACAGGCCAATAATCTGGTTGAATCCCGCGTATTGTTTTCACACATGTTCGCTAATCCGCCGCTTGATAAGCGCGTCAAGTGCACAGAAGCAGCAGCAGAGGCAGCAGCTTATCAACTTCAAGAGTTGCGTCGATAAGGCAGCCGGTGGCAGAGGCAGCAATGAGTACCTCAACTTGTTGGTCTGTTAGTCTGGCAACATTGTTGCAGAACACGCACAAACATGCTCAAACATGCTCAAATACACTCAAAACATGCTCAAACCGGCAAAGCGTTCGGCTGCAGCTTCGTTGACCATGCCTCGTGGGGGCGCAGACTCGTGTGCATTCGGAACTGCAGCCAGGCGAGGCGTGGATGCCACACGGCACGTTATGGTGTCCTGTGGAACCAAGCCGGCCCTCTAACTGGGTTAGTGGTACAAGTTCAGTTCGGGCCTGGCGCAGCGCAAAGTGTTCCATTGCCGCACGTTCCTGTGGCATCAAAACGGGATTAAGCACGACGACGTTGTCCTTCACTATGGAATTGTATACCGAGGGGAATACTCGTACAACGCCAGTTTGACAGATTACGTATAAACAAAATACATATAATACGAAACTATTAAACTTAAATGCCAAAAGGAGAGAGTAAAACATTGACGATGTCATACGCAATGTTGGATCTGCGGATGTCGTGAAATTATAATTGAATGAATAATGCATTAAATATTATAGATTTATTGAAAATACGATGGAAAGCTACTTGGCATATAAATATGACCGAACCGCGCTTTAAACTATTGCAATATATGAGAGAAATCTAAGCCAATTAAGATATCAAATTTCAAATTCGTAAAGATTTTATAATCTAGTATTGAAACCTAAAGGCAGTAGACTTAAGGCAAGAAAGAGGTTTAAAAGTGATATATAATTATGTTGGAGAATTGACCTAGAGCCTATTCTGCTATAGATTGCGTACACTCTATACCATGTGCCTCATATAATCTTCTCTTTATACAGCACAAGATCTTTCTAACTGCTATAAGTAGATTTCACTCCGAGCTTAATGATTCGCATAGAATGCAGCGACCTGTGTGAAGGAAGACAAGCCACAAGCCTCACTCGCACATCCCTCTCCATTACTTCTCCCCATTAGCATGTGCCCGTGTCTACTTTGAGCATTCCCCAGTTCCTAATTGCAGCTACAAGGTTTACCAATTTGTAAGGCAGCCTATGCTACATCATCTGGATCGTTTGCCGAGTTCGGTTCGCTTCGGTTTGCTTCCTTTGTCTTTTCAGCGCTTTTTCGAAATACTTTTGTTTGTTCTCCTGCAGCAGCCGGGCAGACCGGCAGACCGGCAGCCAGGGAAACCTACTGGTTGCCGGCATTGCAAGTTATCTTTTGCCTTTGCTTCCTGCTCGAATGCATCATCTGCCGCAGCTGACGCCGCCACTGCCGCAACTGCCCAGTTATTGGCAATGGTTAAACGTTGCTCGTCTCAGAGTCGCGTCGCAGCATCGCATCGCATCGCATCGAGTCTCCTTTGTTCGCTGCGCGGCTGTGTTTACCTTCTCTTTATCTCCTGCCTCCTTCTGCCGTCTCCCACGTGGCACATCTACCACATCTGGTTTCGGGCGGCGCGTCTGGAGCGTTTTCCTTCTTTGTTATGCTTGCCGCTCGACAATTGCGCCGCTGATTGCCCTCATTTCAGACTTGAAATAATATTAAAAACTTTTACTCAACTAGCGCTCTATATGTGTCCTGTTCGTCTGTCCGCCTGTCTGTCTATCCGTCTGTCTGTCCGCCTGTCGTGTCTGTCTATTGCATTCCTCCTCCTCCACCTCCTCCTCCTCTTACTTCTCCTGCACTGGCTTTCAGTCTCCCGCTGTCTGTTGCACCGGATTGCATGTTCTGCCGCTTGCTTTTGTCTGGCAGCACGGCCCCGCCCCCATTTGGCTTGCGGCAGTGCGCTTTGTCTTCGCTTCTCGCTGTGCAGCCTAAATGCATGCTCCGACCGCACTTTGCTGCAACTACACTGAGAGAAAAAACTGTTGGCAATTAACAATTGATTAGTTTTATATTTTATCTATTTTTAAATCAACTTTCTTCCGTATAATCTTCGATTTAACAGTACTTAACGATTCTGTAAATACTAAAAAAATATATTACAACACTTTGGTATATTTCTAGTATATATATTCTCCATATACTTATATCAGTTTGATCTACATCTTGAGCCAGGTTAGAAATTTATTGTTTGAGGGCATATTGATGACTTGGTCAAGCCTCAAGCCGTTCGTTTCGGCCAGCTGCTTGAGATCCCTGATATCCCGGATGCCCCACTCTGCGTTGCGGCGCTTAAGATCTGCATCGAAGTCTACATTGCTCTGGGGTGTCAGCTGTCCGTCCTGGGCGTACGGACCATAGGTGAACATTTTTCCGCCGGGCTTCAACAGCTTGCCAGCTGCACTAAACAGTCCGACTGAACACGGCCAAGGACTAATGTGCATCATGTTGCAGTTGAACATATAGTCAAAGCTGCTGGGTTTCACTTTCTCCAGTGTTGTGGCCTCCCACTGCGACAATTCCTGTGATATGTCCACATACAACGGCTGGCATATGTTGCCTGTACTGCAATCTGCGGCGTAAGCGCTTATCGAATCGAAATCCTTACGATCGTATTCTGTAGTCTGGAAAATCACGTTGGGCAACAATGGGGCCAGAAATCCAGCATGCTGACCCGACCCGGAGGCAATCTCTAACAGCAGCAGGTTAGGTGTCTGTATGTCAACCTGTGTCAATAACGCCTCCGAAATGGGCGCTGAATTGCGATCCGCTGAGGGATGAGTGCGTTTGAGAGCACTGCAAAGCATCGTTACTTGTGAAAATCTTCTCAAGGATTGAAAAACATTCATATTTAATTGATCTTTATTGCTTAATAAAGTTGTGACTTTGGTTGAAAAACAACATGGCACTTTACTGTTAGAATTAACAGTACTTTCGGTTTATCAAAGGCTTTACAACACTGTTAATATTTTTAGATATTTTAAATTACAATGTATAACATGTAATAGGATGGTTACTATGATATATTTTATAAATTTGTTGTTTGAATTCATTAATCTTTTTGCTTTTTGACAATGCCTAACAACAGTGCAAATTTACATAAACAATTTTGCAAATCACTTAAAAGAAATTATACAACACTGCCACAAATTGTAAACTTGTGTGCAATAGCTGAGTTTGCTTTAAACTCAGTTTTGTGTGCATTCATTTCGCTCAGTGTTGCTGCAGCTGCAAGAGTTGCAGTTACAGTTGTTGTTGCTGATGTTCCTGCTGCTGCTGCTGATGTTGCTGCTGCTATTGCTGCCCGTATCTGAGCGCGCTTTGATTCTCATTTGTGTCTGCTTTTATTTACCACATAAATCACGTGCTGCGCCCGTCTCAAAAGCCGAAGCAAGGACATTTCTATCTATCTATCTACTTAGCCTCGCAGGCACTTCCTTTGCTTTGCCTTATCTGCCAGCCAGCCAGTTGTTGTTGTCCCCTCTTGTTGCAGTAGTTGTACTTCACGACTTTGTCCTATAACAGCTGCCCCTCTCTCTCAGTCACTTCACTCTGTCTCTCTCTCTCTCATTGCCACAACAACAGCGAGGCGGGAGTAGTTCTTGGCTGTTAGTTGCCATTTTTACGATTGCCCATTTTCTTTTCATTTCATAGAATTTTCATTGTCTACTACTTGGCAAGCTGGCGTTGTCTGCCCCTCTTACTTTCCGCTCCCTCTGGCTTTCCGCTCCCCCTGGGTGTGTGTGTGTGTGTTTTTTCCGTTATTTCTCTTTTTCCATAGCCTGCTTTTCGGCGCGATAGAACACGTATCCGCTTTGGCGATTTTTCAGCAATTGCAGTTGTTATTTTTTTCGCCACTGTTGTTGTTCCCATTGTTGTTGTCTCGTTGCTAGCCTTGTTGCTGTGTGCGCGTACGTGTGCCACTGTATGTGTGTATGTGTGTGTCTGTTTTTCTGTGTAGGTGTTCGCTTTTTGGGTAATTGATGATTTACAACTTATTTACGCTTCAATTGTGCAATAATTGAAAATTGCTCCAAATTCATTTGGGCATTCCTCGATTCGCAGAAAATCCCCAAACTACCAGAGAAGTCCCCTCGCAGCCAAGCCCGCCCCTCTTTGCCACTGCATCCTGTTGCCATTGGCAACGGTTTGCAGGTCAGCGCTGCCATCGATTGGCCATGTTTCCCATGCGGTCAATGGCATTTTTTATTGTCCATGCTTCTTAGTTGCCTTGGACAAAACATAGGACGACTCGCAGATACCCTTTATATTTTTTGCAAGCACTTCTTATTGTGGTTCACTAACAATTTATCTAGCAATCTTCGCTGGTCTCAGCAATTACTTTACAGGGTATAAACATCATTTACAACTTAAACAGAAGCTCAGTTATCACTAAGTTACTCAGCATAGTCTCTTCCCCTCTCTGTCTATTCACTGCGCATAGTTAATCAGCTTTACGATCGCGCACTAAAAATGCCATAACACATGGCAGCCATGCGGCATGCCACGTCTTGATATGCAACATAAATGGGGCATGGCAAATGAAAACAGCGCAAGGATTAAACATACGAGAACGAGTAGTAGGAGCAGCAGTCGAGCAGCAGCTGCCACAACGGAGGCGGCAAAGTATGCGGCAAAACTGTTGAAATCTCTGGCAGAGCAGACAAAGAGAAATTTTGATCCACCAGGCGAATGGACAATCATCAGGGCAGTCAGAGAGAGGGGAGAGGGCAGGGGACTGGCAGGCAGCTTGTGAAATTACACAACTTGGCAGTGGGCCACGTTAAATTGAAATAGATGCAGGCAACGTGGCCAAAACGTTGGCCAAGACGCGGCCGCGACCGTTTGGCCTGCCTGCCTTGCCTGCCTTTAAATGCAATTCGAAAGTAAATGAAGCAACTCAAGCGAGTTTCCACTGTGCGGCAAATTTAATAGGTTTCAACTTGACTGCAGCGCCAGCTGCCCCACAAAAAATACCATATGGTTGCACGGTGCTGGCTGCAGCTGCCAGCTTCCAGCTGCTAGCCAGCCAAGTTCTTCTAGCTCAAGTGGCCTGGCAGCCGCAGCCAGTCGCAAGCAGGCTGTGGGCCAACATGGTGTATACGTAACACCAGCTGCTGTGTCCGAAAACTTGTTTTCGGTTGCTAGCGAGAGGAATCTGGGCTTGAGGAATTTTCTACTGACAAGGTTTACCTGCAAGGAAGCTAGGGTGCAATCAATGCTATGACAAATGGAGGCAGTGCGAGTCGATAAACCTCTCTCGGATTATGCTTGACTTTTATCAATGCATTAAGAGGAGAGCACTGCAAAACTGGCCTCAATCTGGGCTTAAAGCAGCATTGTGTTCTTTTTATTGGTAGAATATTTTCAGCAGCTTTGAACTAGTTGCAAACACCAGAAATATTCAGAAGAGAATCGTAATTGAAAAACTTCTAAGACAGTAAAACTTTAAATAATTAATTTGAACTCAAGACTGAAGTATTTATGCATTTATGCTATTCTATATAAAAGTATATGTATAAAAAATTTCACAGTACGCCATAGAATACATAGAATAGTATAAAACGAGGAAGAAAGGCAACCTTTGGCACCTTTGGTACCTTGTCTGAGATGTCGCCTAAGATACGTTGCAAATTCCTGGTCTAAATTAATATACACTCTGCAAGGAAATAAAAATGATGATAAATAAAGGGATTAAGTAGAAAACATATCATATATATAGTATAGTTGACTGGTAGAGGGTCACACTGATATATTGATAATTATGTAACACGAAGACTATATTAAGCCTATGTTAAACCGATGTAAACTAACATTAAGATTGAGAGGATGTTAGCAGTTCTTTCTGAGAGAATCGTGGTGTGTGCATTAATCAAGCTTCCACAATAGTATATCATATATATGAAATACACTTCACAGGCTTCTCCAAACTTTGACTTCGCTTCGCCCCCAATTAAACTGAAATTAACAGCTGCCGCTGCAGTTGAGCACCATAGGTTGGGCTACCTGTACAGTAAACACATGCCTGGCAACGACAAATGACAGGGCGACAACAAAATGTTGCCTAATTTTTTCGGCCAGGGCTGCCGCCGTGCGACATTGACAAAGCTGCAGTCAACGCTAAGCGGGGCACATAAATTGTTGTTGTTGTTGTTGCTGCTGCTGCCGAGGCGGCTAATTCGTGGCCAGTGGGCGTGGTCATAAATAAGAGTGGAGCAGAAGAAGCAGCAGCAGAAGAAGCAGGAGCAGAAATGCACAAATTATGCCTGCTTTGGCCTGCTGGCGAAAACAAATGCGACGCTGCATTAGCAGGACTCACAGGCTACCAGTCTAGGGTGGGGGAGGTGGCAAAAGGGGAGAGGGGTAGGTAGATTAGCCAATGACCATTTAACAAGGCCCCCGTTCAGCTGCAGCCCGAAAAGCTGTTGCCATTTCGCATTCACGCTGTCATGAGCCCATGATAAGTGCGTGTGTTAGTGTGTGTGTGTGTTTGCGAGTGTGTGTGTGCCAGCCTTTGTGATTGCCTATGTGTGATGCGCTGATTATATTGTCAGTTGGCAGTTTCTGTTTGATTTATCAATTGACTGCATGAAACGTTGCGCTCAATCATTTGCATAGCTGCTTTGCAGTTGAACACGGCGTATACGTGATGTTGCTCGACTAAGCTTGGCTAATTGTTTGTCGTCTTAAATGTAATTAAAAACGTTGCCTTCCTCTTTATTCAAGTGCCGAAGTGCGGAAGAGTTGCAGACGATTTACCTGTGGGAGGCTTGGGCGTGACGTCGCCTCTTCAGATGTTGTCTCGCCATTTTTTTAGACTTCTTAACAACTTGAAAGTAGCGACGCGGGGCATACGCGACAAGTAAGTTAAACTAAAAGAAAAGTGGAAAGGAAAATGCGAATGATATTTATAAGATTAAATGTTTATGGAGTATATTAGAGAAGCATAAGAAATTTAAATGGAGTAGGTTTAACGAACTCAAAGAAAGCCTCTCTGTCATGAATTCATTATTGATTTAATATTTGCTAAAACATTTTCTATTTTAGTATCTGTTTTACAGGGTATTTTACAGCTGTGCAAAAAAAAGAAAAAAATTAAAATTGTCGTACACTTGGCCAAACATTTGTACAACTCTTATCACTTAAACGAGACAGCAGGAGGCAACGGCGAGGCAAGTCGCGGCAAACGAAGGCGAGGCGAGGCGAGCCAAGTCGAGTTGTTGCCTCTACAGTCACTTGATGGAGCACATCGATTTGCCTGGGATACTCTGCAGATACAAACGTGCAGACAAACATATATATATATACATACGTATGTGTGTGTGTGTGTCGAGCCTGTCTTCGCATGCCCGCACTCCGTGCTCCGTTGTCGAGCACTTAAAACGGAAACGGAAGCGGTGAGCACTCATTGTCAGGCTCAGGCGCAACTTTGTTTGCCCAGCGCCATTTGCCATTTACAACAACCACCTTGCACCCTCCACCCCCCGCAATGCCTCTCTTAGCTATCCCTCCCTCAACTCTCCTATTCCCGATTACCAACTATGCGCGTTGCTTCTGGGCATTTTCTAGTCATTTGCCGCTTTCCTTCCTCCTCCGCTCGCAAAGCTGTTTCGCTTTTTTTTAGCCATCGGTTAAATACTCAGCTCGAGCGTGTTAAAGTACATTTGATTTGATTTGTTGTCCACCCACTACCCTTCTTTTCTCTCCTCCTCCTCTCCCTCTAGCTACATCACCTACTCTTCCTTCCTCATCCTCAGCTCTTTTCTCTCCTCGTCGTCGTCGTCGTTGTCAACGTCTGGTTAATGGACACTCCGGCCGGAGCGGTATTGGTCTGACACTAATCGCTCAGTTAGTCGACAGCACAACCCCCTCACTCTCCTCCCCCTGCACCCCTTGGCCACCCTTCTCTCCCTTGTCCAGCTGGAACTGTCCGTCAACAGAGACATTCGAGTGCCACAGCATTTTTAATGCAATTTGTCTGATTTGTTGTTGACATATCTGACTGTTGTTGTTGTCGCTATTGTTGCTGTTGCCGTTGTTGCTGCTGTTGCTATTGCTGCTGTTGCTGTTGCCGTTGTTGCTGGCTTGTTGGTTGTCGTGATTTGTTGCTGATTTTGTCATTTAGTGATTATAACGTTTTACCCAGCACGCTGATAAATTGCTCTGCGACTGCAATCATGCTTAATTGTCATCGAAATTAAGTGGGTTTTGGCGTTTTAATTGAAATCCTTGCTATCTCTGTCTGCCATTGACCCCCTCTCGCTCTCCCTCACTCGCACAGTGTTTGCTTTAAAGCCAAATGAGTGCGAATAAGTGGCCGAGCAATTATCAAATCAAGTGACACGGCAAGGCACATGAGCAGCAGGAGGTCGCAACAACAACAGCAATCAATGTTGTCTAATTGTTTCCGAATAGATTGACTGTAGGAAACTTGGCCAAAACGTCGTGACGAGACAACTGAACGAATTCTACAACTGCCTTTGGCCCCTGCCCTTCTGCCCCCGCCTTCGCCAGCTGCCTGTCTGTGTCTCTCTCTCAGTGTCCTTGTCTCAATGATGTCCTGTACCAGCATCCGGTGCATGTCCAGCTGCACTTTGTGCATGTGTGCGTCTGTGCATGTCTGTGCGTGTCTGGCTGGCAGACAATTACATGAACTTAGCCGCTCTCTGATGAGGCAGCTTCTGTGGTTTGCCCAGCCTGACATTATAACATGATGAGCCTCATTCAGCCCGAGCACGCAGGACTTTAAAACTTTTCAAACTCAATTGTTCTAGACTAGGCCAGAGAGAGAGAGAGAGAGAGAGAGAGCGAAGGGTGAGGGGAATTTGTTGACAGGATGCATTGCGGATGCGCCTTTAATTTGTTTACTATTCACTGCCAGACTGGTCAGGACTCTGGAGGCTGGCAAAGTTTCGCCAAAGTGTCCTTGCCCTAGGGCAGCATAGGCAAGCGGAAATTCTTTAATTGTGCCGGGATACCCTGTAGAAACAGGCAGAAGGCAAGAACCACCGGTCTGTGGTTCCCCCAAGACTTTGTCTACGTGACGTAATGTGTCAAGGGATCTTTCCATCTTAAAGTCTTAAAGCACTTCGAGCACCTGTTGCTGGCAAATAAATTAAGTATACTTCCTGCCAAGGACGTCACTGCGTTCGTTCTGCGCACGTCATTAATCAACAAACTCATCGAATGGCAGACTAAAAATAGGCGCCAATAATGGTTGAAATTCCCAAAAATGCCTGAAATGACCAAAATGGCCACTTAAGCGTCGTTCGAAGTGCGCCAGAAATAGCCTGCGTCGCAGCGGTAAACAAGCCAAGCCGAGCCAGGCACACGGCGTAGTCCTTGTCCGTGCAATGCCAATAAATAAAATGTCATCGAAGTGGCGAATGAGCACGAATGTACACGTATTTGCACAGGATATTCAAACAGTTTAACAGCTTGACTCGCACAACAACAAGTCGAGATGACGCCGGAAAGGATAAACTACAGGTGCGAGAGCGGAAAGATGTCGCTGAAGTATCGCCGAAATGCAGTAGACTTGAATGAAAGAGATTTAAGTTTTACTTTCTGTGTGATCAGCTTTGGTACTCCTTACTAATTGCTGAAATCTGTTGCAGATTATTTGAAATTATGTAATGAGAGAACAAGAAAGAAAGGCTATCTTCGGCATGCCCCGTTCCTATACTAGTCATATATACTGTTGCAGGATTAAATATTAATACTGTCTTAAATTGATTTGCACTGTTATACATACTCGTATATATTAAAAATTAATACTGAATAGTTTGATAACAATAAATTATTAATTGAAGAACCAAAATTATTAACAGGATAAGTCGAAAATGTGCCGCTAGCGTTGGCTATTGTTTTCGAATAACGCAATCGTTTCTTAAATCCACTTATAATTTGATTTTGCCGTACAGCCAAATCGGTGCAATGGACACACACTGCTCTTTTTGCTCAAAGTTACAGAGAACTTGGTCGTATTTGTTGCTGCCATTGTCTGCACTTCTCGCTTGTCTAGTGTTATGCCAAGATGTTTATTTTATATTATATTATTTTATATTATTATATTATTCATATTATGGCATTTACATCTAGAATTTTAACATATTTAAAGTAATGAGGACAGCTATGTTCTGTGCATAGAAAGAATATCCTATAAATTTGACAACTGTTAAACCAAAACTGTCGGAACTAGTTACGTATATATTGCGTATATTCTATATTGTTGTTTTTATTAGTGGTGCAAAAACATCGATGTTCGCTTAGGTATTTCATGCAACATCGATGTTTCTACAGCTCTACAGTTTTTATAGCAGAACCCGCGCAGAAGTTCTCATTACGACAATCTTTAGGCTGTGCTTTAACAACATAATCAATTGTTAATACAGTTCATCTTCATTTACAGTTAACAACACAACTGTTGTGTCTGTTCACCCCCCCTGTCTGTCGGTCTTGTCTCGCTATTTCAATTTGTTTTGCAGGCCATCAAATTTATTGAGACGCATTAAGCGAAAACGTTGGCACAACTTAAAAACTTACGAGCGCGCACTTGCGACTTACGGCTTAACACGCAATTTAATTCTAATATGAAATTTATTATACAGATGACATCAGGTATCCAGGTAGTGACAGGAGAGGAGGTAGCAGAAGGTGAAGAGTGCCTGGTGCCGTAAGCCGAGCGCAGATCATTGACAAACTTGAGCATTAAAGGCGTTTATTGTGTGCATAAAGTGAGGCATTCGCGATTTTATTAACGCGCTTAGGTGGCAAGTGGCATGTGGCATGCGGCAAGTGACGGGCGGCAGTTGATAAAGATTGATTGATTGATGGACTGCGTTGCAGCATCAGCGTTGCTGTGCTGCTGCTGTGACAAATTGTGCTGTCATAATTTGCGCAGACAACGCGTCGTATGAGTAATCCCAAGTTGCGCAAGGCAAGACAATTGCTGGCATTAAAAGCAAATAATGCCGCACGACAAACAGCGGCTTTAATTTCGAACACACAGCGAGTTGACTTAACGTGCCTCCCACTCACACACACACACACACACACACATGCACACACAGGGAGACACAGATTAAACGAGAACACGTCGCTGGCAGCGCGTGTTGGCGCAGTTGATGAGCTAAATTAAATATTGCAACACAAATAGCAATAAAAACAGACACACACGCACAGCCTGCAGGCGACGCATATTAAGGCAGCCCCAGGCGACAGGTTGCAACACCCGCCCCACAGTTGCCTCACTTGCACCCTCAACTTGCCTCACATTTAATTAAGCGTCGCGTCATGCATGCCAGAGCCGTAGCCGGAGTCCAGTTGAAGTCAGCGCTGATTGCGTGCTGTTGCAGCTCCCCGCCCTCGCCCCTGCCCAGCTCCGCCTGATTAGCGAGCATTATCTGCGCTCAGCGCAAGCTCGCTGCAACAGTGTTGAACTCAAAATAAAACAATAACTAAGCCCGACATTTGCAACTGCCACAAAAACAGCTTTATTGCCACTGCATGTTGGTGTTGCGCATCTTGTTGCCTTGTCTTGTTGCACGCTGCCTTTTGCTGCAACTGTCAGCTGCCAGTTTGCTGCCTTAAAGTCGCTTCGTATCGGCCTTTAAGCTGCGCTCCAATTCGTATTTGTGTCACTTTCCTTGTGCCTTGTGCCAGGAATGCTGGCCAAGTTGATATATGAGTGCGAGTGCGAATGCGTGTACTTCTTGCAGCAACTAATATTTGGTCTTAGCTGTTGCTTCCGACTGCCATCAACTGTTGTGCAACCTTTCAGCGATTTTTTATTCCCTTCTCCTGCATAGCACAGCAATGTGGGGTATGACAAAAAAGAGAAGATGCCAGATTGCTAAAGAAAACAAAAGAAGTCCCTAAGTATGACAAACTGCTTGAGTAGACTACTTCAGCTATCGATTTCAGTCACTATCGATAGCATTAACCTAAATGCGATTGCAAACCTAAAATATAAGCTGAAAAGTGCGTTAACATGAAAGAGGAAAGACTTCAGACATTCTTTTTAAGCAGGTCTCTTAAATTATAGAAAATATATTTAATATTTATCGGCTTATCGATAATATGCACCATCAATTTAGCTAACTATCGCTTTCTATTACAGCCTCAATGCAAATGCAAACCAAAATTGTATCTTCATTATTTCCTTTCGACTCTTCTAAATATCTCAAACAACAGCTGAGAACTGCAAGCTCTTTAAAGATTTATCCACTTTATAATAGTCTAAACTATCTCAACTATCGACACTGTAGACTATCAGCATCAATAGCAGCATAAATCCAATATTAATCGGATTGATTTGGATTGGTTTTTCTGCCTTGTTTCATGCCGAAATCATTTGCTGCATTTGCGCTGCTCTTTGCTGAGTATCTTCTAGTTTACTCACCTTGCGTTATTTAATAGTCTGAACTATCGCAAGTATCGGCTCTGCAGACTATCCTGATCAGAATCAGCATACGCCCCATAGAAATCTGACTCATTTGGATTTGCTTTTCTGACTACTTTCACATCGAAATCATCTGCTGCATTTGCTGTGCTCTTTGCTGAGTATCTTCCAGTTTACCCACCTTGCATTGTCTTGCTTTCAGCTTTGAGGTTTCTGCAAACAAAAGCTACTTTCTGTTGCTGTTCCTGCTACTTCTACTGCTGCTCCCGGCACTTGGCAGACCAGACGCACTTTGCTAATATTAATGCCAAAGTGCAAAAGGTAGAAAACTTGTTTGCCGAAATGGACTTAAGCCCCGGCAGTTGTCTCAAAGTTGACCCCCAGCAGCACACATACGCACACATGACAGAGTGTGTTTTAAATAAATATATGCACACACATACACTAACACACACACAGACACACATGTATACTGTATATGAAATAACTTTTCTTGCACTGCGAAGCGCATTTAAGCTTTCGGTCTCTGCAAAAAGTTCCCAAGCCACAGCAACCAGCTGTGTGTGTGTGTGTATGAGTGTCCAAACGGGTGTATTGCTGACTATATGAGTGTGTGTGTTTTGCTGCTTAAACAAATTTGCACCTGTTTGCATCAAATTGCAAGCTGAGTCCGGCTAAAGTGGACGCTGCTGCCCCAAGCAGTCGCCTGCCGCACGCACCACGTTTGTTTCTCTTTCAAAAGGGTATTAAGTATTAAGTCACCACACAGACTCGCACACACAGAGACTAACACCCGCAGACACTCAAGATGTGCAAACATATAAATATTAATATTTCACATATCATTCCGAATTGTTGAAGTTTGCTTCGCTTTCGTTTGTTTCAATGGCCACCGGCTAAGTTTTGTTGCCAAGTTTTAATAATATATATAGAACACACTCTCCCTTCCTCTCTTCCTCTCTCTCTCTCTCTCTCGCAGACAAAACAACAAATAGATAATCAAATTGTGCAAATATCTGGCAAGTTGCACAAACACAAACTTTACAATATTCTGCATCAAGTGGCAAGTTCTGCGGAGATCTCAACAAAGTGCTGACCACAAAAAGCTAACTTGGCCGCACACACACAGACAAGCACAGCTCACACAGACTGCAAAACGAAAGCAGCCAGCTGTGGCGTGCCGCAGGTGACAAAGTTGGAAACTGAACTAAAGTGCCGCACGCCTTGCATTGATACAAAGCGACGAATAAAAAGCGTAGCACACAGAAATATTTAATGTGTAAAACACTGCTAACAATTGAAATTGTTTAGCTTAATTCTCTCTGAAATACTGCAAAAACTATAATAAAATAAATACGCAAAGCAATAATATTCGTTTACCCATAAAAACAGTTAGAAAAGGAGAGAAGCAACTTTTTATTTTTATTGTATAAACAGAAATATGTTTTGCTTTTTGGAATTTTTGTGAAACACGTTTCGTCAATGTTATCACATGACTTACCGCCCACCGCCCGCGAAATGCACAAAAGAGAACTGAAAAAAACCATAGTCTACTTTTGCGCGGCACCAACATTATCTCTAACATCGTTTTGCGGCATGCCCCGACATGCAAATGCTAACATTTATGAGCACACCAAATTGTTTATGTTGTGCCCTTTGAACTGGTTAGCAAAACACTTTTATTTTTTTTTGTTGGCGCTGACCTCGACACCCAAAAAGTTGCCGCAACCGATGAGAAAAACCGCAATATCATAAATATTTGATGTTGCCGCACGATAGCGCTTTGAGCTTTGGTGAGATGCGTTAGCAAATAGTTTTAGTTAGCCAGAGACGATATACCCTGTACTCAGGCATTTCTATTGTACTATGAGTCCTTAGAGATGATCTAAAGCAATACATTCTCTGTCTCTCTCTCCCTCTTTCCGGTTTGTATCTCTCCTTGCCCCACGTATCTTTAATTACACAAAGTGCTTGGACAACGCTTAATTAATGTGCAGCAACAGTTGCCGCTGTCTCTAATCCCGGCAACATTTAGCTGCAGCACGCGCAACATGATGAACTGAGCTTAGTGCGGTTGCTCTTTTTTACACTATCATGAGCCTTATATAGCTTTGGGGGCGTAGTCAATGCCAGCTGCCATCAGCAGCAGCATCGATTGCCGCTGGGTTGTTGCAGCTTCAAGGATGACCGGGCCAATTGTCAGGCATCCGGCTGTGCGTGTGTGTGTGTGTTGCGTCTCCTTGGTAATTGAGAGCACAGGAACTGCATTGCTTGAGGGACTTGTTGTTGCCCCACTGCCAGGTTGCACTGCCAGTTGCAGCTGCAGCTGCTACTCTTGCTGTTGTTGCACAGCCTCCATTGTTGTGCAGCTACCTGCAACAGCTGGCGCAGCTGAGGCTGTGCAACAGCAGTAGCAAATGTTGCAATTACTATGCAACTGCCACATGACGAGGCAGGCTGCAGTGCATGTGTGTGCATGCGAAAGTTCAATATGTAAATGTGCATTGTGTGCGTGAACTGTCAACACATGGGCACATGCAACGAAAATGAAACAGTCAACGAGGGAGTCATCAACAGGAACAATGAACAGCACACACTCACAGTGTTGCCTGTGTGTGTTTGTGTGTGCAGAGAGAAACGGAAAATTATTGACCACAAATACGGCAACAATTGTGAGACACATTTTGTGGGTCATTGGCAAGAGAGCAGTGGCAACAGAGCAGTAGCAACAGGGTAGAGGCAACAGTGCAGTTCCTTTCACAAGTGAAAAGTCGGAAAATCATAAGAATTTTACCATCAAAAAACAGGATTTCCCATCCTGCCGAGAGGCGCAACTTCCCACTTAAGAAGCTAGAACACATTAGACATGCCATTAAATCGCGCTCAGCTGCGCACGCTGACACTTATGAAAATAGTTTTTCCGCAAGTGCTGGAAAATGCAGCAAATGATTTGCAAATGTTTGGCACTTGTGTTTTCATCAAGTGTTTTCAAGTTTAGCGCGCGTGGAATGCAGCATTTTCCTTTCCTGACATGTTGCCATTTACACGCACGCTGCTACTTGCTTATATGTGTTTGTGCGTGTGCACTGTGCGTGTGCCTTTGTGTGATTGTAGTGTGCAGTTGTTTTGAAGGCATGTGTTAATAATTAAGCATAGATGCCACAAACACTCGCACACACACACATGCACAGACACTTGCGCCAAGTTGCAATAAGCATCTTGTTGTATACCCTGTAATTTGTTGAACCATGAGCAGTGGGCAGTGCTGTACTTTGAAGAGAGTCTGTATATCTTTAATGTACCCCATGACTGAAGTGTTTCCACATAAGTTTCAATGTTGAACGGAGTATATTCTACAGATATGGAAGAAGCAGTTGCAATTTAATAATTTTATGTAATTCATAAATAATGTAGTAATATATAGTACGTGTAGTTATAATTAGTATGTAAGACTCTGTGTAATTGTCTGTATCGTTTAGTTTGTCGATCATGGCTCAACGCCATCTATTGTAAGTTAAACAGTTGTAGTTCACTAAGCGCCCTCTGGCGAGAAAAAGAGGAGTAGAGAGAGAAGAGAAGCGACGCACTTCACTTTTCGAGGAAACGCAGAATTGCACAGACGCGCATTGTGAAATTAAAATAATCGAACGCCTAAAATAAAAACTTTAATTGATTAATAACTAAAAAAGGCTATTCGACTACTCTATCTACTAAAATAAATACAAACAATTATTAAAGCAAATATCAAGTATTAATCCCCTGGCACAAATGTTGCAAGTGCAAGCTTATTTAAAGTGTAGCATACCTTTGCACGTGACTTAAATACATTGTTACTTGGATTTTCCCTGTATGACTTAATAATAATAAAGATAAAAGAAAAATATACTTAAAAAAAAAAAAAAAACTTGTTCAAAGAGAAGTTTGACACTTTTTTATTTAATGTATCATTAAGAATAAGATTTACCAATTGATATATAAACTCATGAGAATCTCGTGTAGTTGTTCCTCCAAGACTACTTCCAAGTAATTATAGTCTCTTATTCTACCTAAGTGTGTGTTCCCATGATGTATTTTATGCTATAAATATATATACAGATTATTTTGAATTGTGTTGGTTGACAAGCTTCTAAAAGTATCTTCTTTTAAGGCACTTTATTGGGTTGGCTACGATTCTTTAGCAATCTGTCTTCTTCAATCTTTATCCATTTACTGAGCACCTTCTAGTCTATTATAACAAATCTAGCCGTCTCCCGTCGTCACATTTCTAGTTGTATTTGCTGCATGCATTCGCTGCATGTTGCTGCAACATGGCCACCAAGCCGCTTCTGACATCCGCTCAACGAGTGCTGCCGCTGCCAACGCGGTTTCTCACATGTCGACTTAATTAAAGAAAACTTAATTAAATGATAACACAGCAGCAGCAGCGGCAACGGCAGCCAACAAAGTTATGCGAAATATTTCATGTATGTATGCGCTTGAGTGTGTGTGAGTGTAGACATGAGTATGTGGCAACTGCCAGTCGCAATATGTTGCATGTCTTCTGGCCACGCTGATCGGCCTTAGCTGCCTTTAAAGCGCAGAACGTGCCTAGAAATGTGTCCACTTTTATGGCAACAGCTTATACAGCTAATTGCCCCAACAGGTGTTCCCGCAAAGGGCTCAGGTACTCAGGCAGACAGGCAGGCGCCGTTCAGAGCCGCATCAATTATTGGCCTTAATGCCACAGCTTATCAATGGAAGGCACAAAGAGTTGTATAAAAAGTGCCTGCACTCACATACACTGCCCGCTAGGAGTATATTGCCAATATTAGGCTGTTGATCATGAATATGTATAATACATAAGTATCTAAATATGCCATGATAGGGAGAGAGGGAAAAGCTTGGATTAATGTCTATACTTGAAAAACGACAAACTTATATTTTAGTAAAGAGTATAAAGGAGGCTCTTTTTACCCGTCTCTCCCTCTCTCTTTCTACGTCATACCCTCTCCCTCTTGGCATCAAACAATACTATGCTGGCTGCTGAAAAGGCCTATGCGATTCATTCGTGAATATTCCAAGTGCTGGGACACTGGCGCACTCGACTCGCAGCAGTTGCTCGTTCTACACACAAAACAGATACATTAGCGGCCATAACGTATGAGCAGGCGGCCCTCGAATGAGTACATGTGTGTGTGGATGTGTGTGTGTGTGGGAGTGGGAAATAGTCCTGCTTTTAGATGACGATGCTGAAATGGCTCTATAAGTGCTTGTGCAACTGTGCGAGTGTGTTGTGCCTGTTGCCTGTTGCCGCCTGTTGCCAGGCAGAAGACACACTGACACTTTTCCGCATGTTATGCCTGTTGTTTCAATTGTTTGCTACAGTCACACACACACACACAGCAGAACACACATAAACATGCACATGCCTCAGTGCATTGCATTATGGCATTGTCTCTGTCAATATTGTTGTTACGTTGCACTGTTTCGAGTGTGCACAGCAGACCGAAACGCAAAAACGAAACAGAAACGAACGAAAAAAATCAGAACGAAAACGACAACATTTGTTGCAGACTTTTAGGCGAATGCGCTTGCCTGAGTACGTATGTGCCACACTTTAATGGGCTCAACTGCAGCACGCATTCTAATGGACACGCATGCAAATTAGCAGCTGGTGAAAGTGTTTCAAAGTGTTGCCACTCTCCAAACTGCAGTAGAGAGACAGGCGACAAGGCCTACTGCCAAAGTGCTGCATACTTTCAGGCTGACGCAGTAAATAACCGAAAGTGCAAGTTCATTAAACATGTGTAGCATGCGGATTTTAAGTCATTTAATATGTCATAATTGAGTATTCCTTTCAATTTAATTGATAGAATAGAGCAGTGCCAAAGTATTGCATACATTCGTGCTGGCAGAGTTAATAACCTGAAGTGCTCGTTGATTTAAATCGTAGGGACGTGCGTGGACTTCATCTAATTACATATATCTCATTCCTTTCTTTTTTGTGTTTTAATTAACAAAATGTATCTTGAATGGGATTTACTTTGCAAAGTTAATCTAATTAAAAAACATTTTTAACGATTTTTAATATCTATATTATTTATATATGTATATATATATACAGTTAGCTGGCGCGCCCACATGGGCTGAACTAATAGATAAAAAGGGCACAAAGGGGTTCATGGAATTCCCCGTATGACTTATTAAATAAACATCTAAGCGAATTAAAAAAAAAAAACAAAAAAAAACGTATATAGTATGACTATTAGGCAAATGAAATGATGAGCTACAAATATGTAGATTATTTATTAAGAAAAATTTATATCGAGGCGCGGTCGATCAGGTCTTGAGGGTGGTGGCGTTTAAGTCTTCTTCTCGTAACTGTTCGATGACTGACAGTTCTTTGGGTTGCAATACTTAGAAGCCCAATCTTTCAGTCTCTCGTTGTACTGTTTGAGATCTCGTTAAATATCCGTGATCGATTGTAAATTATACAGGGGTTCCGGGTTCGAATCCCAGGGGAGGGCATAGTTTTTAAAAAACAGATTTAACATTAAAACAAAATCGATAACGCTAACTATAGTAGTTAGTTAGCCGGCGCGCCTACAACGGACAGAATTAATCGATAAAAAGAACACAAAGCGGATATTGGATTTGCCCTATATGACTTAATAAAAATAAAGATATAAGAAAAAATAAAAAATAAACAAAAACAAAAAAAGTGCAAGTTGATTTAAATCGCAGCATACTTTTGTGCGGATTTAAATGCACTTTAACCAGATATTCCTTTCTATTCTCTGTATGTTATATCGCTTTGCTGCACCACGTCGCATCATCCAATAATAGTTTAAACGTCAGCTGAGCACAGGAGATTCACACACGTACCCGTAAATCGGGATGTTATGTGTCAGCGCACGGGCGCAGCTCCATCGCAGCAGCTGCATGTCCACTCAATTTGCCATTGCCACACACACACACACACAGTCAACACACAACATCCGGCGGAATAATGCGTCTGTGCACGCGCTTGCTGTCTCTCTCTCTCTCTCTCTCTCTCTCTCTTTATCTCTTTCTCTATCTGTGCAACTGCACATCCTGTAGCCCCAAAGGAGGTGCCAGCGACGATTTCTGCATTTCGTTGTTTACGCGCATTGATGCTAATGCCAACTTTGGCTCAGGCTGTCGCTGCTTCTGGCTCTGCTGCTGCAATGGCAATTTTAGGGTCATCGATTTACCGAAATTGTACTGCTGTCGGCCGCTGGTTTTTATGGGCGTTGTCAAGTCCGCTTTTATTATGATCGCAAACACGTGACTGCAGCGCGAGAGAGGCTACTGAAACTGCTGCAGAATCAACCATAAAAGAAGGCGGCGTGCTCCACTCGATGCTGGTTTATAGAGAAAATGGCCCAAACAAATAGCAAAAAAAAAATGAGGAAGCCATACAAAAAATCTGTTCATTCACTTTCGACACAACGCGTATGAATATCAGGGTGTGTATATGTGAGAGTGTGTGTGCCTGTATGTGTCTGCCGAGTCACTTGGGGACAGTTTCGCTATTTTTGTAGCATACTTTTGCGCGCCAAAAATAACTGCCAGCTCTTTCCTCTTTTTGCTGCCGCTTTAAGTGTGTATGTGTGTGAGTGTGTTTGCTTGTAAATTACAACTGATGATTTTCATTTTCCTCTCAGCTCGCTACCCCCCTACCCCGCCCCAATCATTTGCGCATTTTTCTCATCCTTCTCTGTGCACTTTCTCTCTCTCTCATTCCCTCTCTCCACTACTTTATCGCACTATCTGTTGGATTGTTGTCATGTCAGATTGTTTCGCTGTCGCTGCCGCTGCTGCTGTTGCAGTTCCGCTTTTTTTATATCCTGCACAGAGTCATGAAGCAAAGAGGGCATCATAAAGTAGCAGCTCGATAATATACGAGATTGTCGAGATTGCCGATATATAACAGCGAGCATATAAATATTTTCTGTACATTATTGAATACTAAAAATAGTTGAGCGAGTGCAGAGAGGAACCAAGAAGGAGAGTGAGTCAAATTTACAAGTACAGGGTATCTACAGCGTCACCACTTCCCACAGCAATCGTTCTGCTTGTGGAAATTAGAACATCATTTTTGTCTGGCTCTGATGCAGTCGCTTTGATTTTTCTGTATATGTGTGCATGTGTGGGTGTATGTGTGTGCATTTTTTACAATTGCCATTTGGTTAAAAGGTTTTTGTAAATCGAATTGCAGCCCGTTCTCGAAAATTAAACTTCCTGTCGCACAATTAGCGCTGCATCCGTTACGCAAATGTAATAGACACGCAAAAAAGAATCTCATTTAATTCCCTGCATAAATTTGGCAGTAAAATCCTCGCAGAATACATCTATCTCGCCATATCAAAAAAATACAGTTAGTTTCTGTTAGACTGTGCAAATTGATTTTTCATAAGCCATAGCCGAGCAAAACATTTGATTCATCTGCAATGAATGTCGAGGCGCAAGGCCAAGCGCAGTTGGTTGAATGAGAGCACAAAACAAATGTGCAGGACTAAAGAGTGACCACAAAAAGTATATTGCTAAAGATGCTGAAATATTAATACCCTTTCATATCTAACACTTAATGTCCTTCAGCATTTCACAAATCGTTGCCTACTTTTACGCACATAGTTAATATTCTTTGCCTTAGGGTATGGACCTAACAAAGCGGCATTTAACGAGCTACCCACAATCCACATTATCTGCGGGCCAAAGGGCAACGGCATGACACACACAAGTTCACATAATGAAAATGTGTTTGACAGGGCGGCGCAGGAGGTAGAACGAGTTGCCAAGCAGTTTCAGTTGATGTTGATTGATTTCACGCCGAGAACAGCTGACAGTCGCAGCCAGAGTGAAAGAGAAAACAGAAAGCGGAAGCGACGACTCGCCGTCTATTACTGTGACTTATGTAAGGCGATTGCTTAATTAAAAACGCTGCAAATCGAGCAGCAAAACGGGACATGCGAGCTGCGCGCGCGCGCTTCTGGCAAAAGGCAAATCAAAATAGTTTATAAACGGAAACTTTTTAATGAGTTGTGGCTGAGCCGCAAGCAATGATGTTGCCAGCTGTTGTTGCCAATAATTTAACACGCGTTACGTATACGACGCGTGTGCCGCGCTTACACGCACACATACTGATACTCACACTTGCGATGCACAATCCAATCAAAAGTTTACAATTTACGCTCGAAATATCGCGCCTCAACGTTGTCTCCGGCCTACGGCAATGTCTTTATAGAGACAACTCCGTCGTTCTCTTTCTCTCTCTCTTCCTCTCACTCTCTTCCCCTCTCTTCCCGTCATTCTCTTTCTCTCTTTCTTTTCCTTCCCTCAACTTGCCTTGTAGGTGTCGCTTGGGCCGTGTCTAAGCTGCTTAGCACACAGCGCCAGCCTCTTTAAGTGCCTGCGCCCATAAGTATGCTATAAAAGATAGCTACTCGTAACGTGTAACGCGTGTAACGGTAAACCGCATTGTAAAAAATTAAGTACTTGCGGCAGCTGTACGAGCCTAAGAACCAAAAAATATTTTGCCGATTTATGCAACGTTTGCGTAAATCTTTATTTATCCCAAGAACTCCAGCAGCTTCATTCTGATTTAGGTTAGGAGCAATTCCACTGGGTCTACTTGTCGTCCCTCACACATCTTTGCTGCTGATGCTCAATCTTCATTTATTGTTGTTGATTCTTATATGAATAATTAATTAATAATTCGAATGATTTGCCTTGTAATTTGAGCTTGAAGAAGAATCTTCAGGTTTGTTTATTGAAATTGATTTCAGTGTGAATTATTTAGAGGCTTTACCGGAATTGTGCCCCAAGTATAACTGTATTAAAAGAATTTTCATTTATGTTATTGTTATTTTTGATGTTTTATATTTATTTTATATTTATGTTTTACTTTTCTAGATATATTTTATTAACGAATTTAAACGGAGGCCAAAGCGGCTTGGTTCTATTTATGTTTCATGAACTGCTCAGCATAATTTGTGCCTTGTGCAACATTACAGACACACTTCACAAGTGTGTGTATATGGGTGTGTGTTTGTGTGTATAATATATACATATATATCACTATACACACACACACATGTACATAGCTGTACTTTGCCGCGTCACGTGCTCGAAATTCATGAGTTGCTTACGAATTCATTGCACATTACAGCTGCAACAACAATGGAGCCACGACCAGACAAGCAGACGTGTGGCAGACGACAACGAGAGCAGTAGGAAAAGTGGGAGGGGGAAGGGGAAAAGTGAGAGGTAGCAGATCCTTGAATGGGACGCACACTAACGGCAACACCGACTCTATTAGGATCCATCAATGTCAGCCAATTTATGCGCATATTAAAAATGCGGTCTGCCAATGACAAACACAGCGGCTACGACGCGCATCACACATACAGACGCACACACCCTCGCACACGCATGCAGCAACACATGACGCACAAAGGGGGCCACATATGACGTCGGCTTTCGGTGCGGATGCGCAAAATTGAGGTACAAGTCAAGAACGTGACAACACCAGACGAGACGCAGATCGAAAACGCATGCAGCCAAGAAGCATTTAGCGGTGGCAGAAGAGGGATGGGGGTAATACACACAACCTAAGGCATGCCAGCGACAGAGATTCAAGTTGGTTTAGGGTGTCTGTGTGTGTGACAATTGCACCTGATGATAAACCAGTTACAAGGGGAATGCTAAGAACCGTTAGCACAAAGAGGGGGAAGGGAGGGTGGGAGAGCACACAATTATGACAAATGCATTCCAATTGAGTTGAAATGCATAACCTTATCAGCTCATTGGACATGCACCTGCTGAAAGAGGTCGATGTGCGTGGGGAGAGCGGGGAGTGCGGGAAAAGGGAATTAAGTTGGGCATTGGACAGCGCGCAGCTTATCGATATGTGCAGCTGCAGCTGTGCACTATAGAAAATAATGCAATGAGAAGATTTAGAGAGGGAGAGAGAGAGAGAGAGAAGAAGAACTAAGCTGAGAGAACTAAGTAGAGAGGAAGTGCGGAAAAGGGCGTTGGAGAAGGAGTAAGTGTCACAAATTAAAAAGAGAATGAGAGACGGCATTCCATATGAACAGTTGAAAAAAAAGTTGCATGCTTCTAGGGGGCGCGAAAAATGCATATTGCACAGCTGTTCTTCAACAGAAAGATGATGAAAATTATGATAAAGAGAGAGTAGAAGAGAAAAGAAATTGAGAACGAGAATGAGAATGATAAAATGAGAAGAGAAGAAACATATAGAGAACATCCAGCGCTTCTAGGATCTATGTTAACTTAAATAAGGGCGTTCTCAAGTCCCAATCTAGGTAGATCAGGTAGATATACTACTCATCTATATGTTTGCCGAAGCAGAATTTTGTAACTGAAAGACTCAATTATCGTAAATTATATATTAATATGGGAAGTGCGTGTGCCATCTTAAGAAACAATTCCTTCTTGTTTCTACCTTCGATATGCTATTCTATACCCTTTCACTAATAAGTTAAGTTATTTCTAAAATCAAAACTGGTTTTCATACAAAAACCTGCATTTCGGCTTATTGTTCCTATGTTATACATCCATATGTTATAGTGGTTAGATTTTGATGAAATTTTATATGCATTTTAAATATATTCATTCCGATGTTGTAGCAACTATACGATATATCAGTCTGAGCCGGACCGTTTCATTGAAACATACCGACACACAGCCAGAAGGACAGTGCTAGTTCGATTCCTCTGAGATATTTACTAAGGGTGTTGCAAACTTTTTAATACACCCTCTGCAAGATATAAATACATATTTATATCAAAAGTGTCAATTTCAATGACCGATTATTGTACTTGCCAAGGCATTTCCCTCAATTCATTAACTTCTTGACCTCGAATGGAATATTGAAGCAAACTGAAGGGTCAATAAAGTATTCACAAAGCACCCACAGCCTGCGGCGACAATCCCATTAGTTGGCCAATTTTGTCGGCTAACAGACAAGTCAGTCAGTCAGTGCATGCATCAATGAGCTGGAACGCAGCCCTGAAACTGACATGCACAGACATGAGCATATTTAATACATGCATATATCGAACATCGAACTTATGTTTCAAGGAAAGTTATATTTAATTAATGCTGTGCACGGCAAAGAACAGACAGCATCACAATGTGTATTGCAATAGGTCAAATTTCAATAGATTCCAAACACACACACGTCATGGAAGTTTACGTATTGTGGCAAGCTAGACAATTATGTTTATAATCTGTTTTGCAGTGCACAAATTTAAACTGGAGCAGCTTTGGTAAATGAGCACACAACTCATTATAACTAAGGTCTATCAAGTAACTATTGAAGTCCTTTTCTATTATAATTACTGTGAACACAGGGGAAGTAATCTTTCAAAACCTTTTCCTCTCCCATTTTAATATATCAAATACAAGTCTACTTACAAGCTATCAAGCTAGTAAAACTGGCAATGACAAACAACATGCCCTACTTAAGACAAGGTGAGCTCCCCCAGTCCTTTCACCTGTGCTCGATTCAAGGACTCCAGAAGGACTCTGTCGCTCGGTTCGCTTTCTTGACTGCATTCCAATATCCCCAACTGCCTGCGGGCTGACAAGTCCCGCGTCATGTGCTGCCATTTGCCTTTTGGCCCACATTCATTCCCAGTCCTCCTCCATCCAGAAGCGGGTCGCATCTCCATTATGCTTAATGCTTGCGGTGCCTGCTTCGAGGATACAACAGAGCCAATCCTGGCTGCAAAGAGCTCAACGACTCGCAATAATAAATAGAATTAGACAGGTAAATAACAGATAATCTAGTCTATAGGGTTGTGTCAAAGTTGACTTTGAATTGCGCAACCTTTCAAACTTGAGTTCTAAAATGTCTTTAGAAACTTGTTTTTTGACTTATGCAAACTTAAAATATCGACGAAAATATTCAAATGATAAGGCAATGAATTTAAAAGGAAAGCGTACGTTTTCTGGATACCCTGTTTTAGTAGAGTACACTGGGAATACCGCTATAAGTTAAGTATTAATGGGAAAAGCAACTAAATAAATACGTTTCCTAAATAAATAATAACTAAGGTTGTTTATTTTTCTTCATCGAATATTTAAATGACCACAAAATTATAAAAACCGATACATTGGAGCAAAACAGCATAAATAAATCAATCAAATGACGTTTTCGATAGACGGAAATATCGATATTATCACTTATGTTTTCGTCAATTCGAGGTATCTGCCAATCGAGCAACCCCAATGTAACTTACCATGTTCCGCTGTAGACCACGTAAAATGCCAATAAACTGCAAATGTAAAACTTTCCTTCGCGCTGCTGCTCTTTTTACGGATGCCACGAAAAAAGTTGCTCGATTCCGCGTTCGTTCCCGTTTGCATTTGTGTTTAAATTGTTAAGAACAGAACCCCCATGCAGGTGTTGCCTCGCACTTGCTATGCAAAATAACTGCGGTAATTATAGAACTCGGTGCTGTAAAAGTTGTTTAACGTAACACGCAACGCAACGCGGGCAAACTGTGTAATCAATTGTAATTAAGCGGCGAAATGGGCAAATCAGGGAGAAACTTGTCAACACACCAAAGTATGCAACAGCTTTGGCGCCTCACTCTCATGACTCATGCTTTTGCTTTTGCCCGACTTCAGTTCATATAATATTTTTTAGGCAATTTCAGTTAATTGAAGTTCACAGAGGCAGCTTAAAGCGTTGCAGAAATGGCCCAATGCCAGTTTGTGAGCAGCTCGCCAGATATGAGAGGCTACAATACAAACGCAGACCGAAATGTGGGCCAACGCACACACATGCAAGCACATACATACACACACACAGACAGAGAGACAGAAAGACAGACAGTGTGGCGTTATCATTGCACATTTCACTGTTTGGTGTAACAATTACAACAAAACCAACAACAACAACAGCAACAACAAGAACAAACAGCATTTGGCACACATTCAAAATTGCCAGCAGCCAAAACAAGCATACATATTCCCCAAACCCCTTCGCCACTCTTCTCTGCTCAATCTCTCCCTCCCTCCTGCCCTGCCCCGTCCTGGCTTCTGCTGTCATAAGTTTGTTTTTGATAATATGAAACAACTCACATACATTTCCAGCTCTCCATGTTTTGTGGTTTTCCGGCCAACAAGAAGCCGAAAAAGAGAGATGCAAAAAATAAAATACAAATACAAATGAAGGTTTATAGGTAATTGCTTTGTTTTTTGCCAGAGAAATATGTGCAGGCTTGAGATAAATTAAAGTGGACCTAAAAATGAACTTAAATTTGCTGAAGTTACGAAGGCCTTAAGTGCTTGGGCAGTTTATGATTGCAAAGGTCATAATCAAGCATTTTTTTGCACTATCGATCTATCAATAAGTATGAGAGGGAGGCAAAGCAAATGACTGCAGTATTTAAATACTTGTAACACGAAGCAATGAACACATAGAGACCTCAAACAGCGGTTAAAGTTGCTGCCACTGGTTTTTCGATCCAGCTGCCCCATGTATACGTTCCTTGTAAAGTTTGACAACAGGCAATTCCTTCTGCAGCCTGAAGTCAATTTTGTGTTTCGGCGTCGAGAGCCTAGAGACAGGCACAGTGGGCAAAAATGGTTATCTTGCGGCGAAAATGTTAAAACTTTCGAAAACATGTGGCTTGTTCTATGAGGATAATTTTATTTAGTAATTACATATTTATGTATTCAGATTTTTTTATTTTAATTTTTCAATATTGGTAAATTGATATACAAAAAAAATTATAATTGTCACAACTTTTATTTTGATAAATACACAAATGTTGTATATCAGTTTACCAATATTGACAAATTAATAAATAAAAAATTCTGAATTCATAAATATGGAATTACTAAATAAAATTATCCTCATAGAACAAGCCACATGTTTTCGAAAGTTTTAACATTTTCGCCGCAAGATAACCATTTTTGCCTACTGTGCCTGTCTCTAGGCTCTCGACGCCAAAACACAAAATTGACTTCAGGCTGCAGAAGCATTTGCCTGTTGTCAAACTTCGCAAGCAACGCATACATTCATACGCGGGCCGTGCATTCATACACGCACACATGGAAACGATCGCACAGCGCAAAGAAGTACGCGCATGCTTATCGTTTCGCTGTCGTTGTGCGACTGAAGCAATTTTGATGCTATGGGCTGTTTGTACTAAGAGCCGAACATGCAGCCGCCCCAGCCGAACAGTCAGCTGCCTCAGCCGAGCGTTCAGTCTTTACTCTCAACGCTTCGAGCCCTGGGGCAGCTGGATCGAAAAACCAGTGGCAGCAACTTTAACCCCTGTTTGAGCTCTTTATGTGATCATTCCTTGGTACTTGAAAGCAAATACACATATGTATTAAACGGTCACTCCCTGTTTTTTCAATATCGATCTTTCGATGACATAGGTATTAACAGTTGCAAGGGAAATATTGCAATTCTAATGAATTTATCGGTCACTACAATGCATAAACATTTAAAGTTGCTACAAATTAATTTCGGACTGCAATTCAACTATAAACTAAGCCTTTTATTGCCTGAATTATTATTTATGCGTGCGCAACAGGAGAGCTTTATAGAGGGCGGCCTGTTTGTTGCGAACGTATGTCTATTAATAAATAATGTACGCCCGCGAGGGCTGCCTAAGAATTTTTCAGCACATAAAGCGAAAAGGTCGCAACAAACAAATATTAATGTATTCGTTATAGGTTATATTATGTATAAAAGGTTAATTAATGCTTACTCACTATGTTTTAGTACTTCCTGGGAGTCCCTCGCTTGCACACATTTAACTAAAATTGAAACTTTAAAGCAACAAACAAGCGCAGAATCAACATTTGGCTAGCATGTCGCCAACATTTTGATTAATTAATACGGGTTTGATATAACAAATGCATTTAATATACGCCTGCATAAGCACACACAACACACACGCACACGCATTTATGTTTACGCACTTGCGAGAGTAGCGAACAAATGAATTGAAAATGCTAATTGCATATGAAAATAAATCTCGCATGACAATATGCTTAAATGCGACAATATAGACACGTATGCATACATATCTACATGTGTGTACATATTTCATACAGTCATTTGTATATAGTTCTCATTAACGATGTTCTAACAAATCGGAATGCACATAAAATATAACAATCATAACAAATGAGTCGTAGCAGACTAAAACGAGGTCAGGACAGGTCATTAAGTGACTGTGATTTCCTTTTTGTAGATTTTGGATGGAACTAGCAAATTTTCAAAGCCAAGAACAACAAAAAAAATATCAAGAAATGAATTAAGTTATACACGATTTGAATGTTATCTTATAAAGTGATAATACTATAGTTGTAAATAACATGTACATTTAATATTTATATTTTCAATGAATTCAAGTATACGCTGCGCAATAGAGCTGTAAGATCATCGTCAATGATATCGATAATATCGATGAGAGGCGTCTATCGGGAACCCAAGTTTAAAAATATAGGAAAGTGAAACGAAGTAAATTCTACAAAAATATAATAAAATGGATACATTTGTAACAAGGGTAAATGGTAATTTATTTACTAATCTCGGCTAATATCGATACGATATCTACAAGGATCAATCGTCAGATCTTGGCACCTCGGAAACGTCAATCATCCCGGGTAAATCAAATTATAACGATGTTATTGATGGAATAAATAAAGGAAATTGGTGACAATTATTGATGGACTTACAGCTCAACTTGCTTGGAATGGTGATCGACTTGTCTTCGTAGCTATCAATTATTGCCTTTCTGGTCACTCTGAACTAACTGCTAGAAACAGAATATCATAGTTTGATATGAGCTTAGCACTTCTTCCACACCCACTACAGTCATTCCGCAGTTACAGGGTATGCGAAGCGACAATGCAAGTGACTTTTATATGCAGCAATCTTAGAAGAAACAAATATGGCAACTCGCATCGACAAAAACTCGCCTGGAACTGCCAACATGACGCAAGATGAAGGAAGGGAAAGGGGGCAACTGGGCTGCAGAATGCAAGCGAGTGCCAAGGCAAAGTCAAATATAATGCTGTCACATGGCAACTGCACAAACAGATAGCCGGATAACTGACAGGAGAATGCTGTTGTCCTAAGTATTTCTTGCTGTTCTCTCCCGACAAAGGAATCCGAAGATGCAAAAACCTGCAAAATCAAAGAGATCAACTAAGCATGTCCCCTGACCCAATAATAAATAGTCAAGTGTTGAATTGTGACCAACTCGTGTGGGCTTTCGTGACATAAATTTGGGTAATTTACAATGCATACACAAGTAAAACTGTTTGATATATTGGACTACTTCTCCTCATCCTCTCTCTCTCTCTCTCTTTCTCTAACAATTGCCAAATCATTTATCTGAAATTGAATTAGTCCTAACAGAGTTCAAAGCTTTCATTGATAGCCGTGTGAGTACTTCTAGTCGATTAATCGTCGGCCACTTAACTAATTGGGGATGTCATCGATTTGCTGAGTGTAATTTATTTCGACTTACGCGCAATTAGCCACGCCCACTTGAGCCACTTGTGCCAACTGTTACCGTTCACAGAACCAATGCTAATTGAGAGATTTCACAGGCGTGCTGAGAGGGCGGGGCCGAGAACTCTACCCGTCAATTATCAAATTGTCGTCGATGGCTATAAAAGTGCCCCAAACTGGACAATGATAGGAAAGAAAGCAGGACACTAGCATGGTGTGCACAACCAGGAAGCAAACCGGGAGCCGACTGTCGTCGATAATATCCCTTGAGGAGTTTTTCCGTTACGTCAACACATTCTATCTCTCTATAGGCATGGTGGCTTACAATCTGCGACAAAGGAGCAGTTGTAGATGGCGAAGAATCCTGCTCAACGCGTACTTCATACTTCAGATGCTCAATCTGAATGCTGTGCTGCTATCTGAGTTGATCTACGTGTTTCGCGCTTTCATTACCGGCAACAACTTCCTGGAAGCCACAATGAATCTCTCCTTCATCGGGTTTGTGGTGCTGGGCGACATTAAGATCAGACTCATCTGGCACCAAAGGGATCACATCTCTCGAGTTGTTGTCCAACTGAATGAACTGCATCCGCACGAGGTAGAGCAACAGGCACAATACGGAGTATATGAATATCTACGAAGCTACAATCGCGTTAATATCTTCTATTTTGGAGTACATCTTGTGCTCATCTGGAGCTACAATCTCTACTGGGCTGTCTACTATGTGATCTACGATTACTGGCTGGGAATTCGACATTTTGAGCGCACCCTGCCCTATTATTGCTGGACGCCGTGGGACTGGCAGACCAATTGGAGTTACTATTTGATGTACATCTCACAGAATCTAGCCGGCCAGGCCTGTCTCTCCGGCCAACTTGCGGCGGATATGTTCATGTGTGCTCTGGTTACCCTGTTGATCATGCATCTGCGTCGTCTGGCCACGATGCTGGGACAACATGTGGCAGGTCTACTGCCACCCGAGAAGGATCTGGCCTTTCTGAGGGAAAACATCATATACCATCAACGCCTGCTTCTACTTGTCGAGGATGTCAATCAGATATTCGGCATTTCGCTGCTCTGCAACTTGGCCAGTTCCGCGTGCATCATCTGCTTTGTGATCTTTCAAATTACAATTGCCGGCAATATTGATAATCTTATCATGCTGGGATTCTTTCTCTTCTGTGCATTGGTGCAGGTTTTTATGATTGGCAGCTATGCTCAGCGCCTGATCGATGCGGTAAGAATCCTAGGGAGTCTGGAATGCAAATCGATTCTAAAGTATTTTTCGTGCAGAGCGAACAAGTGGGTCAAGCTGTTTATAGCCACGATTGGTTCCGAGGAGGACTGCGCTATCGAAAGCTTCTGCTGCTAATTATTAAGCGAGCACAACGTCCGAGTTACCTGAAGGCCACGCACTTGCTGAACATGTCCCTGGTAACCGTAACGGCTGTGAGTTCATTTCATATGTCATATATTTTAATTTATCCTTGCCTTCACATATATTATAATATTTTTGCAGTTGCTACAGGTATCCTACAAGTTTTTCGCAGTGCTGCGTACCATGTATAAGAATTAAGAATTAAGTTGCATGGTATTTATTTTATATAATTCCATGTTTGTGCACACTTATTGTGTGCATAAATTAAAGCTGTTAGCTGTTTCTCATTATGCGTAATTGAATATCAGTCGCGTAGTTACTGTTTGCTTAGATTTGTAGCGCGCAGCTACTGCAAGTGCAAATGACAAAATGATTAGCGAATCGGACTACGCGATTCAACCAAATCATGCCACGGCAATCATTCACGCCAAATCCACAACAGTTGCGACTTCTAATTAAATTAAACAACCAACTGGCGCGCTGCCCACAGAATATTGCGCGTAAAGAAAGCAGGGAAAAACGTTGATGCACTGCGACCGTTGGTCATAATGAGAAAGGAAAATGCGCGTTCATTCTGCTTTGGCTCGTATAACAAGAACGTAGGGACACTGCAGAAGGGAAGAGAAAAGAAAAAAGGGGATGTAGAAAGGAGAAAGAGGGGAAGTTGCTCTGTGTGCTACCACAAAGGGTATGATTAATTATCGCCATTTCGTTAGCACAAAACGCGCGTGAAACGCAAGACAAATCTTTGACGCTGCGCTAAAATTAGCGAAAAGCGGGTAACGGCAAATGGGAAATGGGAAAATGAAGAAATGCTGCCAGTTAAGGCAATTTCAATTAAAGTTGTCACAGCGCATACACCCACATACACACGCGCGGAATAAAACGATTGGTATTTGCCAGAGGTTATGCAACACTTAAAAAAAAAAAAACGATAGGCATTTAGGCGCGGCATCAGAACTTATGCAACACTTAAAATTAATTGCGAAATTGCCTGGCAAATTGCATTTTTATGACTGTAAAATTGAAAACTGGACACACACACACATACACACAAGCGCTTGCTAACGTGCCTAATTACATTTCTGAGTCTGTCTGGCCTCAGCTTTCAGTATGGTCGGCGCAGGGCACCCTCCCACCAGTCAGATAGATGGCAAAATTGAAGAATTTTTTCAATTAAAATTAGTTTAAAAAAGAAAACGAATTCAAAGACACAGATGGAATGGCGAGGCCAAATGGCAATCACAACAACGGACAAGTACGACAAGTGGGCGTGACCGTGGCCGGTAGGCTGCCCCCTAATCTAATTAGAAATACGCGCGTCACGAACTTGACTTCAACGAGCTGAAGCCTTCTTCCCTTGCTCCTGCCTCTCTTAAAAAGCCGCTCCACGGTATATGGCAAAATAGTTTCGACTAATTTCATTTGCGTTTGCAGTTTTCATTTACGAAAGTTGGAAAAAGTTCTACCAGCCCAGAATGACCCAATCCCCACCCCATCCCGGCACTCCAATAGCTACTGCAACCACAGGCACATTTCCATTGGACGCCGAAGCGCTATTAATCAAAGTAATTGCGGGCGACAAATGGCAACGTGAGCAAGAGCGGGCGCCGTTGCACCAGTTGGACAGGTACTGCGCCCTCAAGGTGCGTTGCATGTCGTGTGGGGATACGGGGGAAGGAATGTCTTGCCAGTGGAGGCAAGCTCGAGGCGCAAAGCAATCAGCAACTTGACCCAATTCACTTTGCGATTAGCCTTTTCGCTTAAGGCATCGGGAAATATTATAGCGAAAGTATGTTTAAGTAGAGATAAGTTATCGATAGTTGGGTAAGAAGTGAGGAATATAACAATCGAAATTGAGAATATTGATATTGATAACAAATTAAGCAAGTGTTATATCGAAAATAAATAAATCATGACACAGATTTCCAAATGTCTTTGAATGAAATATCGCATTGCCGTATCGATATCGATTGCAAGCAACAAAAAAAGAAGTAATCAAGTTTTTAGAAGTGTTTTTGTGGAGTCATCCCTTATCTCTATTGCTGTAAAAGCCTTTATGGGTCAACATATCGGATTACCCAGCAAGTAAGAGAACAGCAAAGGGCTCCTCCGCTGGCCGTATCCAATGTTCACAAACATTTAAGCAAAACTTTCGTATTGTTCGCGATATTTATTCATTTACTTTGTATGGACGAATAAATTAATTTCCCGGATGCAACAAACAACAAAGTTTAAATATGTATTGGAAAGTTTACGCTCCCGCTCGTATCGCTGCCGGCATGCGGTCCGGGCTTTTATAGTCCCGCTGCAATCGGAGTTTATACATATATATTGACTTATAAAAATGTCAATATCTCTGGCAGCGCCAAGAAATTGCAATTGCAACGAAGTTCTTGCAGCGCAGCAACGCAGCGCGTTGAGAAATTGTATTTCATTTCATCAAATGAAGAGAAATCGTACATTTTTATAAGGTCAGCGAAGTGAACGAGAAGGAGGAGCAAGACACGACAAGAAGCCGGCAAATCGGAAGTGGAAAATGGGAAATGGGGAAACGAAGCCCGACTGGCTGAGCTATTGTCGTTGAGTCGGAACTCTGGCGCCGTAGTTGCTGCACGTCACTTTGTCACACTCGCATTGAATTTGACACACAACTCACAAATAACACACACACACATACATACATACTACATGGGAATGTGTCTGTCAGTGTCGGCTAAAGGATTAGAGATAGTTCCAATTTTTGAGTATTTCTTATGTGCCCTGCGCCTGCGACTAGCTTGACCTGCAGTCAAGTCTTCCTCCTTTCTGCCCAACCAACAAACCCCTTTCTCCATCTTCTTCGGCCCCCTCCCCCGACAGCTGCACTTGTCAATTTTCACTTACTTCATTTGAGTAAACACATTTGCTGCATTTCATATTTCCAGTCACGTTCGCAGCATAAATAACTCACTCACACACACTGCCACCCACTTTCCACACACACACATGCACATGTGTGTAGAATAGGTCAGCTTAAATTGTATATACATTTAATAAAATATTTTTGCAAATTTCAACTTATATTTGGCTTAAGTAAACAACATTTAATCCTAATCCATATCCTCTCATTTGTTGCAATTTCAAATTTTGTCTAATAATTCATCAACGTTAAACTTTTAAGCATTGTCAGGATTTCATCAGCTTTTTATTGCTGTTTTTGGCTTTATTTACATAAATCCGTCAACAATCTTTGCAATATTTTACAAAAGCAAAAACTGAACAATTTGAGGCTCATCCGCAGGCGAAAGCAACCGCAAGAATTCAAATTACATGAAAATTGCGGCAACAGCATTCAGCAAAAAAGTACAAAAGAAGTTTTTTAATATTGAAAACATTAACATTTATGTTAATATTGAGTGAAAGTACAGGAGCAGCTGGGAACAGCCTGAATATTTAATCATCTAAAATTCCTTAATATAAAATACAAAATATTTATGCGCTGGCTACGTTCATTTTTAACGGTGTTTAATGTCCTTTAAATGATAGTTATCGATTACATAAATATCAATAGTTTCATATGCGTCAACTCTTTTTTGTGCAAGGATCAAAGCTTTTAGCTTTTGTCACTGTGCCCAATTGAATATCGTCAGCTTTGCCAACTGTGAGATTTACCTTCATTTGTTTATGACAAATAAATTTGTCGATAATGTAAATATTCATGTTCTAAAATACAAAATAAAAGTGGGACAGCTGACAAAAAATGCTTGTTGTAATTCCTCAAGTTTTCCTCTAAAACCTGCAGTGGAGCCGCACAACTATTTCAAATATTTTCATATTTATTTAAAATAAACTTTTGGCAATCTTTGCCATCTTCATCGCTTTCGGAGAGTTTTTATGTTCGTTTTTACAAAAAATAAATGCAAGTTAAACTGCCTGGACCTTGTATGGACTGGTAAACATGGCAAATCCGAACAATAAATATGAAACAATTGCCCAACGCACACACACACACATGCGTACACATAAATATGAGTAAACACGCACACACTTGCACACACCGAATGCAACGAGAATAACAATGCGATTTGGAGTTTGAAAGGACCAAACGCAGCTTACAAGCTACACGCACACACACACCGACGCACACCCTCACACACAGTCGCACACATTTATGGCACATAAACATCAATAGTTGTTCGATTCTAACCTATTTTGCATCGGCCTGGACTGCAATAGAACCAATCTACAATACTTTGCCGGACATAGAAGCCATAAAATAAGTTTACAAAGCAAAATTCACGCAGTCGTCGTAAACAATAAATAATACTCGACGATTGTAAACAATACAGTTCGAGCCTCTAAGCAATTATTGCAAAATAAAACAACCGAGAGAAAACTTGTAAAACACAGAAAACACTTTTGAATGCTTTGAACCTTTAACTCCATTTTATGAATAATAATAAAGAAAAGGTGCGAAAAGTTTGATTTCCTGAAGATCATTTGCTGTCCAAATAACTGAAAGTTACGCAAGGATTCACCTTCATACAGCCTCTTAGTTGGCTTTTACAAAAACAATTCATATGGAAATCAATCAATTGTATTACATCGTAAAATTTTAGCGTACACTTTTTAAAATTCTAAATTCCAAAAAGCAATAAATACAATGTTTCCACTGTCAAATGATGGCGGCGATGGTGATCAAGCAGAGACAAGCCCTTTGAAAACCCCAACCACGTTCAGCGAGTTAGTGCAGCAAAAGGTCATGACCCTTATCAGTGGACCTGCTTTCATAAGTGAGTTGCTTAAAAAACTGCTGGAGTGGCGAACGCAGATTAACAAAGAACCAAAGCCAGGAAACATAAAGCCTTGCAATATTCTGGAAATAGACAATTTAATACTACCCAAGGCGCTGACCGATTCTCTTGCGGCACTGGAGAAGCACAACAAAGAGTTTGCCGAGACATTGCAGCAGACCGTTAATCAGTGCGTGCAGCTCAAAGAAAGCATTGATGTTTTGTCATTGCAAGTGCAGAATATGGTAGAACGCGATAAACTCAGACAGTTGCCACCCTCTCATATTGAACACAGTCGGGTCACTTTCACTTGCGTTGGTGAGGAAGTATCCAAGTGTGATCATAATGAAAAGACGCAACTGAAAGATCGATTTAAAGAGCGTGCATTGAAAGTTCAAAACATGGTAGAATGCAAGAAGTCCTTACAGTTGTTACCCCCTCAGTTTGGTGACAATAATTCTACTTTTACCTGCTTTAATGAAGAAGAACCGCAGTGTAACCAAACCGAAAAGAAGGATCAATTGTTACCCCCTCAGTTTGGTGACAATTATTCTACTTTTACATGCTTTTATGAAGAAGAACCGCAGTGTAACCAAACCGAAAAGAAGGATCAATTGTTACCCCCTCAGTTTGGTGACAATTATTCTACTTTTACATGCTTTTATGAAGAAGAACCGCAGTGTAACCAAACCGAAAAGAAGGATCAATTGTTACCCCCTCAGTTTGGTGACAATTATTCCACTTTTACCTGCTTTTATGAAGAACGGCAGTGTAACCAAACCGAAAAGAAGGATCAATTTGATGAGTTGTCATTGGAGGTGCACAACATAGCAACAGGCGGGGAACTCAGACAATCGTCAACCTCTCAAAATGATTACAGTCAGACCACTTTCATCTGCACCGATCAGAAAGAATCTAAGTGTTATCAAAGCAATGATCAATTTGAGGAGTTGCCATTGGAAGTCCAAAACATAGCAGAACGCGAGGACCTTACGGAGTTACCACGCTCTCGTGCTAATGACAATCCGGCCACTTTTACCTGCGAAGATGTGGAAGAAACTAAGTGTATTCAAACTGAAAAGACACAACTGTATAACCATGTGCTTAACAAGTTCCAGCATAACACATTGGAGACTTCCCTAGAAAACAGACCCTCCAAGCTGATAATATCTAAGACCGTTACGAAATTTCGTCCACCCTATTCCAAATTCTTTTTAAATATGTCGTATGTGTGGGATTTTTCCTCGTCTTCCAATTCTCTCACGGAAGACGTGCGGTCAGTTAGTAAATGAGGATCATGCTGAAGAAATAAGGAAGCTGGAACTAAGGATGTCCACATATTGTAGTCTTAACTAATTTACATATCATTTAATGGAAATGTTGGTTATACAACTTCAATTCAATGGGATTTCATTAAACAGTAAATAAGGTCTCTTCGGTTATGTTCTCCCAACGATTTTGATCGATTTGTCTCATGTTATTTTATAATATAATATATGAATATCTATGTATTTACTTGAAAGAGTTGGAAATTTCATTATGCCCATGGCTCAACATAAGCAACATTTCTACAATGTATAAAGCCCTTCTCTGAAACAGTTTCTCTCCTCTCCTTTCTTCCTCTATACATATGTTGTCCTTCTCTATGTCTGTGCGGGTGTCCCCCTGTTTCTTGATTGCCAGCAAATGAAATTTCACGCTTGTTTTCTAATCAAAAACAGAATAAATAAAAAATCCTTGCATGCTGTGCAAATGAAATGCAATGAAAACGGAGACGGAAAGGACTAACAACTGACATCGACATCATGAGCTCCACTCATCTTCAATTTTTGTTTTCTTTCTCTTCTTTTAGTTTTCTTTTTCTTTTTTTTTTATTTGTTAGCAACAAAATGGAAGCATACAAAAGAAAAGCATCGACTTCTGATGAGACTGACACAGAGAGAAAGAGTTTAAGAAGTCTTAACGATTACGTTTCCGCATACGAAAGTGTGTCCTGCCTTAGTTGTCGCTGGTCCTCCTGGTGCTGCTTCAGGGCAAACAGCATTGCGTCCATGAAATCCGATAAGCTTATTTTTTCATTCAGTTCGAAAGTGTCCCGGCTTGTGTGATAGGCATGCGCCAGAAGCGGCAACTTGCGCAGAGTGCGTCCACTTAGACCCGCACTTTGCTCGACTAACGTTGCCAGCAAACCCTCGGAGTCAGCCTGGTTGTCATTTAAGTTCTTCAACTCCAGTATGCCTCGAGTCATCAGTTCGGTGAGCATAGACTTGTAAATCAATGTTATTGCCGGTGCAGCAGGGAATCCAATAAACTGACGTATATCAGCGCGATCCAAGAAGGCTAGATCGATACTCTGTGCCAAGTTCGACGTGGCCAGTATAAGGACATTTGGACAGCTCTTGATATCGTCCAGCTGCGTGAGCACTGCATTAACCACACGCATGGCATCGCGCGGCTCATTGCTGCCCATCGCGCTGCGAGCATACGCCAGAGATTCAACCTCATCGATGAGTACGCAAACCAGATTATTTCTATCCGCAACAAGTTCTCCGATTTTGCCAAAGAGACGTGCAACCAGTTTACCGCTCTCCGAGAACCACTTGGAGAACAGGCTGTGGCTGTTTATCTCCACCAGGTGAGTGTAAGCATAGCTACTCTCTGTCCTTATCGCCAGTTTCTGGGCCAGAGCTTTGCACAGACTCGTCTTGCCCGTGCCCGGTGGGCCATGGAGCAGCAGTAGACGATTACAGGCAATTACATTGAAGTCCACGCTGTGCTGCGAGAAACTCAGTGCAGATAGCGCAAATTTCAACAGCTAAACGTAAATATTATTATTACTATTGTATATATTAATTATAAACAGATAAGCCCACCTTCTCCTTAAGACCTTCCTCGTAGACTAGATTATCCCACAGACCGATAAATTCGTTAGCTGGAAGTAAAAGATGATTTGCAGCTATCACGCTATCCATATCGTCTTCATCCCCTCCAGCGCAGTCCCCGCCAAAAAGATCTCCTCGCGATCGTATCTCGGAACGCTGCATCATATAGAAATGGTAACAAAACTTGTATTTATGCTCCGTGACCATTGTTCCGTTCTCCCCATTGTCTCTCTCCAGCAGAACACTCTCGACAAACTGGATCCTTTCATCCGGAACGAAGGCGACATTCCAGCGCAAAGACTTTGCCGACAACAAGTAAGCGCTCAACTGTGGCTCGATTGATGCTCGCAGCGTCTGTAGCCGTCTTGATGAAAGAAAAATCAAATTAAATCGACTTTGATTTATTTGATTATCGTAAACTTACTGCTCGCTGCGTTGCAAACGCACTTCAACGTGCACAGTATTGTTACAACTTAAGAAACTCATTTGTTTAATAAACGCGCCGAATAAATAATAAAAATTTAAAGTAATGCCGATGCCAGTGTAACCAGACTTTGAATGTTAAAAAATACACTGCCGACTTTGTCAAAAAATACGATATATGATAATTTCACAACACTGACTGTGCGTGACACCTGCAAAATACGATATTCTTCCGATAACTACTTCGTTTAACAGCATCTGCTAACAGTCTGTTATAGTATTTTTATTAACATTGAATTGATATTAAACCAAATTATAATACAAATTTAATATAATGAAAGCTGGTATAGCAATATCATAACTAGCTTTACATTTAATAGTCGAATTAACAAAAAGCACGTTCTATATCAATAGAGTTAGTATCTAATCGTTGACTCCAGGAAGTACTTATTGAATTTGCGCCAGCCAAATCGTTTCTTTGGATCCTTTTGACTCCACGAGGGGGCGAGGTTCGGCATAAGGCCAGCCTTCTGAGCCATCGTTACTAGCGTACCCATTTTCTTTTGCTGACGATGGCACAATTTTGTTATCCGCCTGGGCAACATACATCCATCGGATCGTACATATTGCGAAAGAATGAGTACATCTGTGTGTTTTACGTCCAGTCCTAGAGTGCATTCAGGACAGAAGGTGCTATTGCAGGCCGGTTTCAGCAATTTCTCTGAGCGCGACGACGTAACATTAACTCCTTCGTATACCAGAGCATCCTTCTCCTGTTTCTCGTGTACTAAGATTTTTTATCAAAACAAACCAAGGTTATGAAACATTCAATTTAAGGAATGGATAATACTCACTTTCCTTGATCCGCAGAGCCGGAAATGTTGTTATTGTGCGTATTTGCCAAAGGGACGTACGCAATGTATTGGTGGCAGATTTTATAAGTGCAGACATGTTTTCATTTATATTTAAACAAAAAAGAGACAAATTTTGATGTTCCAATGCATGAATCTTCTAATGTATCGATAGGTACAGATATCGTTATTTGAGTTAGCTGGCTCTATCGATAGCTCGGCATTTCTAGTATTGCAAAATTACAATTGTATTTCCTAGCTCAAAAATGTGTAAGCCATTTTTTCCGTGAAATAAAATCAAAATGATTAACATATAAAATTACAGCGACATCAATTTCCACAAAGAGTACGCTGATCTCCTCAGTTATATCCGGTATACTGAGTTTAATTATTTTTGCAACACTGCGCTTCTATGCCCATTGGTTCAATGACTCCCAACTAACTATTTTGTTTGCCGGCTATCTATTCTCCTGGCTGTTTATACTAAGCCTCACCAGCCTGTCCAATGCGGAAATGTTGATTTTCGGTCCTGATTTTCAGGCCAAACTTGTACCAGAGATTATATTGTGCCTGACTCTCACAGCGTTTGCAGCGGGGGCAGTTCATCGCGTTTGTGCAACGACATGGTAAAAAACTAAAATGGAAACGCCCACACATATATACATATATCTTCAATATTAACGATTGTATTCCTTTCAGCATTATATTCTCTTTGGTCGGATTGTATTTTATTAATCGAATCTCATCAAAATATTACAACAGTGCAGTTACTACGGTGGATGCACCTTTGCGAAAAACCGGAAAAAAATATAAATAAACTTTTTGATTTTGGTATTTATAGAGATTTTCAATTTTCAACTTAAAATATACTTTACAAACTAAAACCTAATTTTAAATAATTTATTGTGTAACTACGCGATGGTAGTCTCGTTACTGCTATGATGGTAATGATGCATCAGGTCCAGCCTTTGATGCTACTGCATCGGTTCCAGTCTCTGAAGCTACTGCATCGGTTCCAGTCTCTGAAGCCACTGCATCGACTCCAGTTTCTGATCCTATTTCATTTGGGACTTCTGTTAAGAAGCTGAGTATATTGAAGTCAATATAGCGCACCAACTGGAATATTAATAAACTTATTAGTGATTCAATTGAATCTACGATGAATATCATACCAACAAGCCTGTTTTAGATTTGTCTGCCTTGTGCTTCTCATCAAGTTTGTTGCGTAGTGTTCTGAACCATTCTGCAATTGCCAATTCTGTCTCTGATTGAGGTAGCTCAAAGCCCCGATAGCCGGCCTGCTTTAGGGCAATATTGTTGGTATTTAACACAGCAGTCGATAAAATCAGAGCGAAGCTCTTAACAAATGTGTATAACTTGAGAAGAGGCCATTCCTCCAGTATTGCTGTTATGTTAACTGGTTTAACCATATACCATATTTCTGAAATCTTAATACAAATGTAAAGACAAATAATCTGCCAATAACTTAACTTACATTTCGATATATATGCATCATAATTGGAGACACCTTATCCGAAGCCGTCAACTCAGCTAGAAATGCCCTTAATAGCCCAAGCGATATCATCTTTCCAGTATCGCTGGCAGTGACAATATGCGGAATAACCGTTAGTAAATATACCATGTAATTATAGTCCTCATTCTTGTTGTTAAGACTCGTAACTAGCTTGAAATTTTCGAGCAATTTTCGAGTAGCGTAATCTAGCATTGTCGGCTTTAACATATCTGAGTAATTAAAACAGTCGTTCAAGAGTTCAAGATGTCTATTTAAATGATTGGGATCGGCTATGAGAAACAATATTATTGAACCAGTATACAAAGCCGAAATTTGCTCCAGATTTAAATCCTCTTTTAGTGCCATACATAAGTTTTCACAGAGCTAAAAGAAGAAAGGGTATTAAGAAATGAAAATTTTGAATGAAAATACAAACGATCTGTACCTTTTCGTGCGCTTTTAACGAATCCTTTAGCTCCACATCCATACAGTAGATCTCAAGAGGACCTACTCTTGAAAGCATTTTACACAATTCTAAAGGTGTAAAATTGTTTATATTCAAATCCATAATAACAAAATGTATACGAGACAGTCAAATGCATCAGCTGTTAATTAAACTAATCGATAACTTCCATTTAATGTACAGCAATCGATATATATCGCTTTGTCGTCGCTGATATAAATTTCCATTCAGCACTGCATTAGTGAGTTTCGCACGCTCGAGAACAGACGAACAGCTTACATTTTCCAGCAAAACAGCTTTTTTTGTTTTAATCGTAAGTACAAGTTACAAAATTTATAAAACCAGAAAAAGGAAATAAATAAGTCCCTCAATGCATTTTTATAAAACGTGCTAGTCAGTAAAAACAAGAATATATGCTTATTTTATTGCTTATTTTATTTTATAGAACGTGTGTGTATGCATTGCGCTGTATAAAAAAAGTTTAAGGTTATACGTACGTACATATGTATGTATGTATTTGTAAGAATGTAGAAACAAATTCATATATATATGTACTTTCGCTATAGTGATTCATAATCAATACAATTTAATCAATTATCTGTGGTTAAACAGCATAGGGCGACTGTACTCACATTTATAAAAAAGAAAGTGTGTGTGTGTTTGTATGCACATATGTCGCTAAAATGACTATTTGGAAAATGTATTTAAAGCAGATATATATACATATGTATGTGCAAATTAAATTTAAACAATTACATTTTCCAAACGGTCTTGGGTTGGGAAAAAGCCAGTAGAGAAATAAAACCTCGAAAACACTCATTAGTGCACACATGGACGCAAGACGTCAATGTATTTATGTGTGAGTGTGTGTGCGCTTTGAATGGCAATGTATTGACTACAAAATGGCGGCGACCACATGTCGTCGTCGTGTCGTTATCGTCATCGTCGGCATCCGATGGATTTCGTATGTGTCATTTGCTTTCTGAATTTCGTTTAACAAAGTGGTGTGCGCAGAAGAAGAGGCGCTCGGACGAACGTCAAAACACTTTTAGAGCAAAGAATACATATGTATGTGTGTGTAAGAATACATAGTAACCGATTGTGATATATTTAATAAAAATAGAATTTCTTGACACACACAAATTTAACGGCAACAAAATTGTTAAAGTTTATATTAAATACACAAAAACACATTCAGTTGAAAATTTTGCGGTTTTCGCTCTCCAACTGTTGAGTGTCTGTGTGTGCGTGCGTGTCAATTTTGCAGTAATAAAACAGCCAAAGAAAAAGCAAGAAAAGCAAAAGAAAAAATAAATTAATTCCGTTGCGAGGTTAATCTTTGAAGATTTGTACAAGAGGATTGTAAGGGGTAAAAACAGTTCTATACATTCAAACACACACACACACATGCAATAGATTTAACCTCCTAAATACACGCGTTCTCACAGTTAAGGTGAAGTCCACGCGGAAGCAATATCTGAGCCAAATATATTTGTATTGCGAGTGAAAGTGTGAGTTTGAATAAGTTGAATTCAAAATTACAGTTATTTGTCATCACCACCTTCTCCGCTGGCGACAAAGCCTCTGTGAATGTGTGCGTGTACATTGACCTCGTTTCCATCGCGCGCCGTCGTCAGTAACAAAGTCAACGCGCTTATGTACATATTTTTTGTGAATTTCACTTTATTCTTATGTTTCTTCTTCGTTCGTTGTTTCTTTTTACTTACATATGAACGAATATACATAGAGACGTGCGAGAGTTCTCGCAATTTGCCTTTCATTCGCTCTTCTCTGCATTATCAAACTGTAAAGATTGTGTGTGTGTGTATTGGTGTGCGCACACATACACAATCATATGCCGATCAAGCAAATTTTTTTTTAGGTTAGAATAGCATTGGTAGCCGATTTGCTTCAACGTGTAACGCGTTATACCTCAATACTTCCTGAGCATAGTAACCTTTGTCATACGTACATACTAAGTAGACAGATGTACAAATATTTTGTGGAAAGAATAAACGAAATTTAATCAAAAACTATTTCTCTTTTACTCCATAACTGTAGCAATTTATTGTATGAGTCAAAAAACTGAAAGACCAGTGCTATCGGGTCAACGCATCAAGACCAGAAAGAGAGGTAAGTTCAAAAAAAGAAAACCAAGTAACTTTCAGTCTATATTCATAAATTCAAAATATTTAATCATAGATGAAAGAGAAAAATATGACCCAACGGGATTCCGTGATGCGGTCATTGCTGGTCTCGAAAAAACTGAAGGCGACCTGGAACAAATCTCTAAATTTCTAGACAGCGCGGGCAACAAGCTCGATTATCGTCGTTACGGTGAAGTGCTCTTTGATATATTGATTGCGGGTGGTTTATTAGGTAGGTAACACATACAGCATTGCAAAATACATCTTTATTATAATCTATGATGAATGTTTATTTATCGTTATAGTGCCTGGCGGTTCTATATCTCAGGATGGCGAAAAGCCCCGCACAAATTACTGCATCTTCGATGCACCCGAGGATATGGAGTCAATGCGCAACCATGAGCAGGTTTGTAACATATTCTTTAGTGCCCTGAGCCCTAATAGTCTAGTTAATCCCTGCATATTATTAGAACCGGTTATTATTCGCCTTAGCCGATAATCGGTGTCAATTTATGCAAAATAAATCGCTCCGTTTTACTTGTCTTTATATTGTGTAAAAAACCAATCCCAACAATCTAAAGATTTCTAATGGCGCGACAAACCAGTCTCTATAAGTCAAGTTTGAGTAGAAGTTGTTATCCCCCAGCTGTGCATATTATTAGAACCGGTTACCTGATACAATGTAATCTAATCGGTGTCAAAATATGCAAAATGAAACGCCACATTTTACTTGTCTTTAATTGTTCGCAAAACACGATTTTTAAAGATTTCTAATGTTGCGACAGTTGCATATCATACTCATCATCGTAGGAACAAAAGACCCGCCTAGACTAAAATGTACTCTGTATGTTTAATAGATACCATAATTGTGTGTTTGTTTTGCTTTATTACAGGTCTTTGTTAAACTCATTAGACGGTACAAGTACCTTGAGAAAATGTTCGAGGAGGAGATGGGTAAAGTCTTGTTATTCGTAAAGGGCTTTACGCCAAGTGAACGTATTAAGCTTGCGCGCATGACTGCGCTTTGGTTAGGTAAGCAAATGAATTCATTTTAATTGTTAGAGTCAACAATATATTAGAGAGAGTTTTACGAAAATTACAGAAACTCACATTTACTGTTGGCTAAAATTAAATGTACTTTTGGTATACTGACTTTTGCATGCAAAAATCTAAGTCACATGCAAAGGCCACGAGTCCAAAGACAAGATAAAATTAATTGTTATTGAAACTAGTTTAATCTTTCTATAAGTTGTTGCATCTTCTAATCATTTTGTTTGTCATTATTTTATTGTGATTTTGCAGTTAATGGCTCTGTACCGCCAAACGTATTGCTGGTACTGAATAACGAGCATCTGATTAAAGATGGCATTGCACTCGAATTTTTATTGGAGCTATTTTTGACTTTTAAGCAAGAGAAGGGCATTGCATATCTTATACAGGCGCTTAAGAAGGGTGGACTGGAAAGCAAGTAAGTAATGTTATTCCCCAACCTTACTCTATGTCCTATTCCCGGAAAGTTATCAGGAAGTTGATCAATTATCCAGTTGAGCATCTTTAATTGGCATTCCTAGATTAGTATAATTTATACCGGAATTTTATGCATGTCGCAAATAAACTTTGACGTTATTTGGGTGCCCATTTTATTTCGTACAGTTGTAACAATTTCTAAGAATATGAAGTAGTGTGCCTATGTCTATTTAAATATTTATTAACAAACAGCATCCTTTATTTGCTCTAATAGACTTATGGACTTTTTCCCACCAAACAAACGTACTGAGGAATATTTTAAACAAGTTTTTCTTGACAAAGAACTCAATGAAATCATTAAATTGCATAAGGCACAGGCCAGCCAAGAGGCCAAACGTGAACTACAGCAAACCCTTATCGATGATATTAACGACGAGAAGGCGCATAATGAAATAACTGCAGATATCAAAGAGTTTGCACAACGTACCAACATTCCTGATCATGAGATAATTGTTATTGTAAGTCATGATCGAGATCATCTCTCGTATTCTCTATTCTATCTATAGTTATGTTTATCTTTTATTAGATTTGGTCCACCATCATGTCGTTGGGAGAATGGAACAAAAAGGAGGAGCTCGTTACCGATCAAGCGGTCCGCCATTTGAAGGCATACTGCACATTATTGCAATCGTTTGCAACAACGGATCGCTCGGAGCTGGCATTGATTTTGAAAGTGCAAGAATTCTGTTATGAGAACATGAACTTTATGAAAGCGTTCCAAAAGATCATCTTGCTATTCTACAAGACAGAAGTACTGTCCGAGGAGATTATCTTGCGCTGGTACAAGGACGGACACTCCAACAAGGGCAAGATGCATTTCCTCGAACAAATGCGTAAATTTGTCGAATGGCTTCAATCGGCCGAAGAGGGTTAGTATTATAAAACACTTTATATATACATACATTGGTCTCGTGAGCTTGGCAATTTTTGAGAATGGTCTTGTCTAGTGACAAAATTATCACTTGTGGCACTTTCATTGTACAAAATTGCAAGAGCATTTGGGTTTTTTGCTTGCCTCGCTGCCTTCCTAATCAATGAACTTCGCAGGCCAATGAAAACCTGGACAAAAACACATATAATACAATAGATATCACTTTGCACATTTTGCTTAACAAATTTTTAAGTATTACTCAATGAGTCTTAAAACTTCATGTAAAATATGCTAGAGCAAAAGAGTGATTGGGTGTCCATATAACTAAACATAGTTACATTTGGCCAATAATTGTTCGGACAACAACAGTCTGAAGAGAACTTAATTCTGCATCTATAAAAATCATTTAATAATGTGTACTGCCCCATGAGTACAACAATTCTGTATATAGTATGCTAAAGCATTTGAATGATTGGGTGTCCATATAACTGTATCATAGTTACATTTGGCCAATAATCGTTCGGACAAACGCATTCAACAAACTGAAGTTCGAATGATCCAGTTTATTAACAAATCACACCTTGTGTTTAATTCTTGCAGAGTCTGAGTCGGAGGATGAGCAAAAGCTCGGCGACTAACATCGCTTCAACAACATTGCAGCTTCCGCCGACGCTCCATCATCATTATAAATTTCGCATTAACAACTACCAACAACAACAACAGCCAACCGAACTACACTCCCATTTGGAAAATTTTCCTAGATCTGTTAATAAGACCCATGGACAGTCATCAATTGCGAAGAGAGAGTTGGAGAGCCAAGCCGCAAAATTCGAAATTAAATGTACACAGTTGAATTTAAATTCCCCAAAACTGATTTTTCAATTTCAAAATGTGCACTTAACAACATTGTTAGATTTCATCAAATTTGATAAATAATTAAGTGAATTTCCACCAAAAAAAAGATAAAAGAAAGAAAATAAGAAAACACAAAAGAAAAAACAAAGATTGCTTATGATATTTGTGTGCATTTTTTGCGAATGCAATGTCTATATACCCTATACTACTTTAGTTGCATCTGGACTACATTAAAATATAACAAAATTTAATGTGGCACTTAATTTAAAATCAACTCGAAACGATTTTGAGTCAACTTACAACACTGGTCAGGACTTTTAGGAAAAATAGTAAATGCAATTTATGCAGTTAGACATCGATACACTATTGATATATACAATATACATCAAAATATATATGTATAAATATATGTGTGTGTATGAATATGATAAACAATAATCTTTGGCGGACCATCTTTAAATAGATGAACAACAAACATACATGTCTTGGGATACCAACTGAAATGGGGGTGAAAGTTTATAATGCATGGACTGCATGAAGACATAAAAATGGAAAAAATAAACATGTATTAAAATATGAAATTAAAATAAACAAAAGGAAAACGTGCATTCAGCTGTTTCATTGGGGGATTGCGCTCATCTGAATGGGAGAATTTATCCGGCATGTTTCTAGTTTATGTAAAATCCATACTATATATAAACCATATATTTATTATGGGAAAATATATCGGTATACAAAACCAAATCAATATTCCCCACCTTTAATTAATACATGGGACTAAGAGACCATCTACTCAGTATCGGATTCTTCTGTATTTTAAATATATCTTTATATAATTCTCTATTAATGAAAGTCAATTTTTCGTTTGGAAATACTGTTTTATTCAACATAAATTTTTGTTTAAGTTTAAAAGTAATTTTGTTGCATTTTTATTTTCACTTTACTCGATGTGTTATATACGGATGTATTAATGCATATGCTTTTGTTTTGCTTGTTTGTATTGTATTTGTAGTATTCTAAATTTGTAGTTTTTTTATCGTGAACACGCAAACATTGAAATACAATTATAATTGTTTGTTTATAGATTCAGTTATGAACGTGTGTTTCTTTTTAACTCTCGAGGAAGTGCAGCGCATGCGGCGGCTAAATAAATTGATATAACTAATTTCCATTTTGTTTCTTTTTTCGTTTAATTATAAGTATATGTATATATATTTATGTTTCATATGATTTGGAATTGGAAGCAGGTAAAGTATTAGGTATATATATATATATATATTATTTTTCAAACAAATTTAGCTACTTGGCCTCTTGGCAATACTTCAATAACTGGGCGCGTGCGTGCGTTTCGTAACTGTGTATTATAATAAAGAGATATATTACTTCGATCAACAACAGACATTGATTTGATATATTAACGTGCCAGTTACGTGTACTCGGACGCACGATTACCTGCGAACCAGCGAAATGGGAATATCATCAATCATTTCGGTGAATCGCAGATAATAATGCTGAGTGTGCGCCCGTGCAACAGGCAAGTGGCACGATCAATTCCACCGCACTGCACATTGCACTTCTTCTGCTATTTAGATACTTTATAACAACATGTCTAACGATAAGGATAACAAAAATAGGACAAACAGTAATTGAAAAGTGTGCAAAAAATCAATCGAAATAAAATCAAAATGTACAACAAAATTTACCAACATAAGGTAAAACAAAAATTATTTTTTTTATCTTTAACAAATATTTCAAGGACTAAAACGTAAAACGGTTCGAAAAATGTGTGTTGAGGAATGTTATTATGATTAGCTTATATATTGTTGTTGTTTACGCGCCGGGTTAGTTCATAAAAACAAACTTTAACAAACTCTTTTTACGGATTTTGAATCTTTTCTTTATGCTTTGAAATATTCTCTAAAATATATATGTATATTGTAAGTATTTGGCAAATATGTAAGTACAGTAGTAACTCATTATTGTTTGTAGCCTACATATCTGACCAAAAGTTTTCAGTTTTTTCTTTTTTTGTTTTGTTTTTTTCACTATAAAAAGACAACGGCAATAATAATAATAATTAATAGACACAATTTTGTTTGAAATGAGTTCAAGTGAATGAGTTTTGTTCCCATTCATTATTTAGTGGGTGTTCTCTTGTTGTTGTTGTTGTTGTTGTAATAAGCTTGAACTTTCGTGTTGGTATTGTATTTTTGCACTTAAAGAAAAATTTAATCGGTGAATTTACGATTAACGTTACGGCCAAACAAAGCGTTACGTATTTCTGGCACAAGTTGCTGTGAAATCAACTCTAATCTGGACTCCAGAGTGTTGGGCACCTGTTTGCAATAGATGATAATAATATGTAACATATGATAATTGTAATGGGAGTTGGAATCATTCTCTGTATACATACCTTGATGCGTCCATTCAAAGCCAAGAGCTCAACACCTCCGCAGGTATCGGCTGACAGATATTCATGCTCATCGATGAACAGCTCAACATCCTGATGCATTTGGGATTTGTACTGATCGATGGATCGTTGGAGGATTGCTCGAATCAGGGGTACATCGACTTGACGGCAGCGAAGGGTTACTTTGGGTTCCATTACCTGATAGAGGCCCTGTACAATGAGTTTGCTCAACACATTCTTGTATTCCTCCTCGTTCTTGGTGACTTCACCGAGACGTTTGCGTGCATCGTCCAGGACACTGCTCACATGATCTTCACGTACTTTCAGCACCTGTTGAGTGCAACAATAAATTGAGTTGAGTAATTAACAATAAATGCGATTTTAAGTGAGAGTCTTTAGGGTATTCATCTGTTAATACTGCCCATACTGACCTTCAAACGAGCCTGATTGAGCATGTTCGAAGATTGGATCTTCTTTTGCAGCTCAACTTGCTTCTCTTTCTTTTCGTAGTACTCCATAATCTTGAGACGTTGCTGTTGAACGAGACGTCCCTTTTCGATATTGAATTCTTCTTCGGCTTTGGCATCGATCTCCTCTGCTTTTTCATTGGCCTCCTGCTCAATGAATGCCATCATATGTTTGATCTTGAAAGAGGAAGATACAAAAAATTTATAATTGCATGACACATGGATATATTAGAATATTCCAATAACATAAATAGATATTTAAAACATCACTAGCAAAATAAAGTTTAATTAACAATTCCTCAGTGTTCACTATATCGAAAATTTACTGTAATATTTACTTGAAGCTTTTTTAACCCACCTAACTAGCATTTTTGCACAGATCACATGATTAGACACCAGTTAGAGTTATATTTGTCGTAGTTTCTGAGCTGTTTCAGGCAATTTGGTACTCGGCATATTATTACGTTGCCAAAATGAAATATTCATTATTTTAAATGTTTTTTTAGTTAAATTGTTTCAGTTGCCATTGATAAGGCGACGGCAAGTGTATTTACAACCCAGTCGCAAGACAGTAATGGCAATACGGCATTTAAAGCACTGGTCGTCTCGCTTTAACACATTGCACAAGTGTCGTGCGTGTCACATGACCAATAAGCATTTTAGCTTTTTCTGTAAAATTTCAATTAACATTGCTTTTTTGCCACCCTCAACAGTAAAATTGTTTTAGAAATGCGAGTTTATATTTTAGGGCAGGTTCATCTAAACTTATATTTCACTTGTATTTCGTAAAACGTCCGATTAGATAAATGCATATTTTGGGAGGTGAAAAAGTTGTGCGTAAAATTCACATGACACCCGACAAGAGTCCCATGACTTCGATTCTCGCTTTGGCATTGAAACTACGCTCGCTTGCAGAAACATTTTGATTGTTATACTCAATAAAACTATTCTCTGTTAATTATGTTACAATATTACACATGTTATTTACCTGTTTTTGTACATCAGCATCGCTCAAAGCCATCTTGACTGATTTTTCTCACTTTGCACAAAACCGAAATGAAAATTCAATAATTCCGAAGGAATTCACGTACTACCGTTTCTGAAAAGGTTTTAAATGTTACAATTAGAATTTCTTAATTATTAAATACGAAAGAGAAACTAAAAATCCCTTTTTAATATGAGACAAATTGGAACTGAAAATATACTTGCAGTATGAGTGCCTTCTGCCCGACGTCTGAAATTTTCACTACCACTAATCGATCATATGATTTTTACTTCGTGATGCACAGTGTTGTGAAGAGACAAATATTACTACGATAGCAATAATGAAACATCGATATTATAATGCGATGAATGAAATGAAAATAAAATACCATATATCGCACTATCGATAAACACATTATTTGCATCGTGCAATAGCACAGCCCTAATATACATATGTATGTATTCACGCGTTTAGCGAAAAAGTAAACGTTTTAAAACAATAGGATTTTTCTAAATAATAGACATAATGGAGACGCTACTGGAACAGCAGCGTCGGTACCATGAAGAACGTGAGCGACTGGTCAAGCTAATGGTCGACGAGCATGCGGCGAAAAAGGCCGGCGAAAAGGAACGCATCCACAGTGAACACCGACTAAAGTACCTAATGGAACTGCATCATCAGGCCACAACCCAACTGCGCGATTTGTACGAGGACAAAGACAATGAACGTAAAGCTGAGATTGCCGCCCTATCAGGACCAAACGAATTCAATGAATTCTACGCCCGTTTAAAGCAGATCAAACAGTTCTACAAATCCCATCCGGCTGAGGTCAGTGTTCCCCTGTCCGTGGAGTTCGAAGAAATGATCAAGGTGTACAATAATCCCGAAGATATGAGTGCTCTTGTGGAGTTCACGGATGAAGAGGGCGGCGGTCGGTATTTGGATCTAAACGAATGCTATGAGTTATACCTAAATCTACGAGGCGTTGAGAAGCTGGACTATATAACGTATCTCATGTCTTTCGACCATGTCTTTGATATACCTCGTGAGCGTAAGAACCGAGAGTACCGTAAGTATGTGGAGACACTTAACAATTATCTGCACGGCTTCATTCTACGCATCCAGCCACTGTTGGACCTGGATAGTGAGCTGGTCAAGGTGGAGCTGGATTTCCAGAGGCAATGGCTGCAGGGCACATTTCCTGGCTGGTCGTTGAAGGAGACTGAATCAGCACTGGCAAATACAGGGGCTCACTTAGATCTTTCTGCCTTTTCAAGCTGGGAAGAGTTAGCCTCGCTGGGATTGGATCGTCTCAAGTCGGGCTTAGTCGCCTTGGGCCTCAAATGTGGCGGTACCCTAGAGGAACGTGCCCAACGACTGTTCACCACCAAGGGCAAAAGTACCTTGGACCCAGCACTGATGGCCAAGAAACCGAGTGCAAAGAACGCAAATGCTCAGACACGCGAGAACGAGCGAAACAAGGAGATTGCTCAGCTGGAGGCGCTGCTCTATAAATATGCGGAGCTGCTGTCGGAACAGCGCGCGGCCACCAAGGAGAATGTTCAACGCAAGCAGGCACGCACAGGAGGAGAACGAGATGATAGCGATGTAGAGGCCAGCGAGTCGGATAACGATGATGATCCCGATGCTGATGATGTACCTTTCAATCCTAAGAACCTGCCACTTGGATGGGACGGCAAGCCCATACCCTATTGGCTGTACAAGCTGCATGGACTCAACATCAGTTACAACTGCGAGATTTGTGGCAATTTCACGTACAAGGGACCCAAAGCATTTCAACGGCACTTTGCCGAGTGGCGACACGCGCATGGGATGCGTTGTCTTGGCATACCCAATACCGCGCATTTTGCCAATGTTACGCAGATCGAGGACGCCATCACGTTGTGGGAAAAACTCAAATCGCAGAAGCAGAGCGAACGTTGGGTAGCCGATCAGGAGGAGGAGTTCGAGGACTCGCTGGGGAACGTGGTCAACCGGAAGACATTCGAGGATCTAAAGCGGCAAGGATTGCTCTAGAAAGTAGTTTTACTCTATGTTTATATACAACCAAGAACACTTCATGCTTAACAATAACAATTATGAACTTATACCTAGATGTGCTTGCATTTTCAATCCTAATTTCTCGATAGCTGCCAGTGGCAACAAGGACAGTTTATGGGATCCCTGTCTTGATCCTCCAGCATCTGCCTGCAGCCATGGAAACTCCTGATACTGTGCCTCCTGGCTGAACTGAGTGAAGACTGCTTGCGTTGTGTGTATGTGCACCTTAAACTTGGCACTTTGCAATAATTTTGGTAGCTTTTTAACACGTGCCCCCAACTTGTATAGAGCGAATCTCAGTTGCTCCTCGTATTCCAATAAATATTGATCCTGCCTCTGTTGCTGCTGGGAGCCCACAGGTTGCAGGTCCAACATGTAGTTCTCTGAATACTCCGTTTCTTCTCCATATATAATGACTTCTAGCCGCAATTGTCGTTCGTTTTGCAATAAATGTTGCACTGTCCTCAGAACATTGCCAAGGTAAACGTTCAAAGCGGGAAATGCGGCTATATATACAGGTGTATTGTACACTCGCCGTTTCTTGAAAATTTGTGCTGGATAAACACCGCGAATATACAGCAAGTGATTCAACATTACTTCAATTGCCTCCACATATATGGTGGTTACATCTTCCGCATCCATTTTTATTCAAAATCAAGTTAATTTCATCAGTTGCATTGAAAAAGTAAACAAATAACGAAATAGGTACTAAAATACACCACACAGAATCACAAAACGGCCATACTTGGCGAAATAATACCGAATATACTCTAACACATTATCGATATTCATCCTTGATTATCGATTTCTTAGCAAATACTGCAGTTGCATTTTAAAACAGTAATTCAATTATGAAAATATAAATAAATAAGTACATATTCATCAATTCGGTGTTTAGTTGTTTAATTAGGGTTTGAGTAAAAAATTGCATTTCCACATTACGCAACCAAAGCTGAGGCTGTGCTGGACTCGTATTTCCAATTTGGAGCCAATACACTCTTTGTCTTGTAGTATCGTGCTAGACGATGGATTCTGGACTCAACCAGAATCAAGCGGAATTTGCCATCCTTATCCTTACGGTTGCGCTCCAGATGCTTGCGGATAGCCACTGCCTTCTTGATCATGTGGTACAAATCTTCGGGAATGTCAGGTTTCAGACCAACCGATTTCATGATGCGCAGGATTTTGTTTCCGTTCACAAAACGAACTTGTGCCACGCCATGAGAGTCACGCAGAATGATACCTTAAAGAGATCCAAGAGTTTAGTACATAACCTCAAATGGTAAACAAACAATAATACCAATTTTGGAGGGTGTCAGGCCCTTCTTGCCGAGTTTCTTGATCTGATCCTTCACATCCTCGGCGTTAAGTTTAAGCCACGATGGCACTGTGCGTCTGTATGGCAGAGCCGATTGGGAAATACCCTTTCTGCATAAAAAAGAAACACAAAGTTAAAATTTCGCTTGAATCAATAACAAAGCACATCCGATTTCGTTGCCAACATGTGCTTGCGTTTAAAAAACATTTACAAAACATTTACAGCGCGTTAAAATAAAATGTAGAGGTACATTTCGACAATTGGCAGGTACAATTTGGAACGAAATTTCGCTAATCTGACAATCAAAACAGATATTATTACCCTGGAGCGTGCATACGACCCATGTTGAACGCTTAGTTTTTGATACCGAAAAGAAATTGGAGACTTGTTGCGATACACCAAATTGAGTAAAGTCTACACACGCGTAATGCTTTAATGGCAGGGTTACATTTTTCCTTCTTATCGCGTTTTAGTTATCGAACATATATCGATATTTGTCGTCTTTAGTGCCGTGAATTTAGAAACTTAGCCGCCATGTTTGCATTATCCGCTTGTTTTGTTGTCAGGATTAACTAAAATATTAGTCTCTGCTCCTATGAGTAGAATATTAAAATAAATAAGTTTATTCAAGTAATGATTTGTTTTTTTTTTATATAATTTATTGTAATTAAATAAAAATTAGTGTGACCAAGCCACATGGAAAAATACTGTTTGTCTCAATGCATCGTGGACTGGTTCATCTTCTTTCAATGCGGTTTGTGATACATATCATTTCAGCCCTGAGAGAAAACTCTGCGTCGAAAAGTGAGAGAGCAAAACAAAATCGTAAGTACATAGATGCATATAGCACCTAATTGGTAAGAAAACAAGGTTCGCGCCAATTCTAAAATCCTGAAAACAAATATTACAATATACCTAATTAATTGTTGTTAATCTTACTTGTGTTTATACCAACAGTAAAGGAATTATCGTTCCACAGTGTTTGATGCACAAAAACACGCTTGGCGTGCCCCGTTTGGATGTATATTTGTGTGTGTGTTTGTGTAACATGCCCACCATTCGGGAATAAATTTTACCCCAACTGGAATTGCTTGCGATATCAACATTGAATTTACTATAAAATGGACTCAGATGCAGACGAAGGTGAGTCTTCAAAAGTGCATTAATGAAAGTAGCAACCATTTGGTGTTACATACACCACACTTCCACTAATATTAATGTAGGCCTCTCAGATATTGATGTCTCTCAATGTAGTTAGGTTACCTAAATTGGTGTGTGTGTGTATGGGAGGTGTTTATACATTTATGTATGTGTGTGTAAGTGCGTGTGTAGTGCGTATACACGTGTTTGTTGTTGCTGTATTTGCGATGATCGTTTGCCCAGTTGCTATTCAGCTCTCTGCACGACATGAGCTCGCATCGCCGGCGGCCAAATGGAAACGAAGACACATTTGACGGTGATTAAGTCAGCGCTATTTAAAAATTTAAGCAAAGCTCGCGCGCAAACAACAACAACAAAAAACCATAAACAAGAGAAGTCACAAACAATAATCAAATAAATCTTATACTGTTTTGCAGATTATGCTAGCAGTGGAAGAGTTACCATAAACAAGAGAAGTCACAAACAATAATCAAATAAATCTTATACTGTTTTGCAGATTATGCTAGCAGTGGAAAAGTTGCTGCTTTCAACATTTCCATTAATACCAGTGAGGTGCAGAGAAGACTGCTGGAAATAGCCAAGAGCAAGCCAGCCACCAATGCAGCCAAAGCCATAGTGGCCTACCATGAGACGCCCAGCTTGTCCATGCTGTTAATTCTGCTCGAGGAGGTGTCCAAGAATACGGAATTCTCCACTGACATGCGACTATCGCTGGACTATGTAAGTGATATGAACAAGAAATAAACTTTATTTACTAATTATATGCTATCTTTTTAGTACATGGATGAATTTCTGCGGCAAACAGGCTCTCAGAGGGTACCGCGTCGTGCTGTCATCGCCGCCGCCGGCAATGTGCTGCAATATTGCAGTAAAATCTATGGAGATCGTGTGGAGTTCATGTATCAGGCAGTGGAGAATCAAATAGAAGCGCTACTGATAGCGGAACCAAAGAAGGATGACGGAAACAATACAACAAATAACGGGTAAGTACAAAAAGAACAGTTGCATTTGACATGTGCTTTTTGTCAGTGTGTGTGTGTGTGCGTTATTCGTCGCCATGCTGTCTGCCTTAGTTTTGTTATCACATTGCCGGTTATCGGCACTTCGGTCATTCTCTTCACATTCGCCAAACTTAATTTATATTCAAGAAAATACGATAGATAAGATGCTGACTTTTATTACAGTGAAACAGTTAATTAATCATAATTTCTTAATACCATTTCTAGCGCCAACAATGTCAACAGACCGGCGGAACCACGAAAACGTCGCATCAAGAAGCTAACCCAAAAGGATTTTGATCCATTTACGTATAATATGGATGTGAAAAAATTTAAAACAATGTCGGATGTGAAGCGCTTCAGTCGTGCTGGTTATGAGGCAAACAAGAACAGGAATCGCACCATTGAACACATGTATCAGGATCATACGCCGGCAGAGCTGTGGAGACATGCACCGATTATAGATCCAGCTAATCCATACGAGAAGGATGAAAAGAAGAACTATAAGTTATTCACATACCATCCAGAGCCAAGATATAATACTCTATTACCGGATATTCCCTTCGAACGTTTGAATCTGATAAAGGAATATGTGCATTCGTATCAGGTGGACGTGTCCGATACTATGAATGGAAACGTGTCCAACAAAGAGTATCTGGATGAGTATATAGCATTGGAGAATCAAATGCTTGCCTCACGTTATGGCGAAGTATCAGAAGTAAAGAAGTGCAACCCAACGACAGCGAATCAAATTAAACAAGAGACTCTGCAGAAACGATTACTGGAACGCAGTGAAGAGAGTGCCAAGAGAGTCAAGTTGTCGGCGAATGAGGAAGAGAGCGATGATTGTGGAGAGCTATATAATGGGGATGTGGAAATGGAAGTCATGACAGAGCTACAAAAGCAGGTCTCCGTTGACTCGGTATTGGGTGATACACTTAAGAACTTGACGCTTGAGGATCAGTTAGATGGGAGTCTAATCAAGGCACCCGTTTTAAGCAGCACGCACGCTGACATGGATGACTCCAATGGCAAAGATTCACTCCAGATTGATTCTGGTATTGTTGTGGACATAAGCGAGATTACGCATACAGGTAAACTATAATATATATTCATATTTATATAAAGACGCATCGCAGATTTGAAGCAGCTAAAATCAGGCTAAGTTTTTTGTTAATCTCTTTTGATTTAAACACAAATTCATATATTTTCTTTACCTTTTTTATTTTATTTTATTTGGTGTAATTGCTGTGCTGCTCTGCTGTACATCCCCAACATGTTCAACTTGTTGTTGTTGTTGTTGTTGTGGACAGCTCAATCATTTGATGATGAGGGTGTTGTTCTTGCAGATAATTTAGACGAACAGCACTTGCAATCGCTGTCGCCCAAGGTAATGGTAAGGGACATACTGCCCGGTGTGCCTGATAAAGCCAATCTGAGCGTGCGTCTCGATGCTGAAATGCTCGTGCTGAGCGGCATCAAAGAAACCCTCGAGGAAATTGTGAATGTGCCACGCGAAACACTTTATCCCCTTATGCTCAATATCCTGAATATACCTAAGAGGCGTCTGCGTAAAGAATGCGTGTTCAAGTTACCCAAAGATTTCGAACTGTTCAAGAAGCAGGTAAGTAGGCTAAAGAACTCTGCAGATCCATGGTATTTAATTGTCATTTGTCTTCTTTATTGCAGCGTTTGCCACCTAAGCGTCAAGTTGAAGCAAAGCCGCCTGCTGTGCCGCGTGCTTTGGCGACAGCATCTCCAGCTCATTCAGTGTGTTCGCTTAGCAATATACCAGAATTGCCGTTGGATCAAATGGAATTCGATTCCGAGATGAGTAAGTCGTGGTCTTCATTTTCCATTATTGCTTATGCGACTAATCCCTTCTTGTTGCAAAGACTTCCGTGGCTTTAGGCGTCCTACATACGATTCAGGCATTGAATGGGAGGATCAGAGACCGGAATCAGCAATTGAAAATTTCATTGTTGATGTAGAAACTGCAGTACAACAAGATATAAGCGAAATTCCACAAGTCAGAGATGGAACAGAAGTAGATGAATCTATGCATGAAATACCAATGGAGACATTGAATGAAACAGCAGTGGGCGACAGCATGTCAGCATTGAATGAGACACCACTAGACACCAGTGAACCTGCTAGGGACCTGACATTGAATGAGACAAACTTTGAGGATGCACTGACACAGAAGACGAAAGCACAGAAGGAGGAAAATGAATTTGAACTGGGAGCATGTGGAATCGATCTTAACTCAGATGACAGCCTCGATGAGGAGGTCTTAAATGAAAATAAGAATTCATATAGCATTGATGAAGAAACGGATGCCAAGGTGAGAAATTAGAGAATATAGAACTGCATTACATTCATGCAAATTGTTAATATAATAATTATAATTGCTCTTCACTTTGCACTCCTAGATCATTGACTGGCATCGACGTCTGGGACCTACGTTGGAGGCGGCACATGCACGCCAAAACTTTAGTATACAGGACCTTAATGATGAGATTATAAAGAAATGTCAAGAGAAAAATGGACAGGCGACGCTCGCAGACGTACTGGAGGACAAGGATCCAACCAAACTATGCTGCTATATGCTCTCGTCTCTGCTGCTGGTAAATCCAATTCAATTAATACTCGATTCAAAGTTAATAACCGGAACTTCTTTCTCGCGCAGACAAACCAGGGAAATGTTGCACTTAAAATCGATAAACACGATAAGACGAAACCACTGGAGATGCATCAAGTGTCTATGAACCTGTTGAGCACGGAGAGAAAGCAATTGAATCCAGAGGATGAAATTGGCAATATAAAGAGTTCAAAAAACGATAAAGATGAATCAGCTCAACAAAAAACAACGACAACAACAACAGCAATAAAAGCTCAACGGCGCAAGGCAGCATTCCCTGATGATGATCATTTTTTACCAGTTAATGTAAAAACCGTGCGTCTTATAGCGCCTATGCCCAAGGCAAGCGTACGACCAGATGATGCTGATTCAGGGATATCGTCTCTGGCAGCTTCCTTTGTCTATTGAGCGTAGCGTGGGCAGTAGGTTTAGCTCCTGTGTCCTGTGTTAATTAATATGTGTGTGCCTAAATGTCGTAGTTCTATGTATACCAATCTATAGTGGGGTGGGGCGTAAGACGTATGTAGACTTATTATGAATCGTCCAGTAACTGTTGCAATCTTCTTATACCCGCATGAGTTTGGGGAATCACAAAATTTACAAATTATATATATATATATATATTCCTTGCAGCTCGAGCATAGTAGGCCACCTCCCCAAGGCCTCCCATTTGTGAAAATTAAGAGGCTGCGTGAGCCGCGAAATCAACCCAACTGAGTATATGTGCAAACATAGGACTTTATTTTCGTTTTTATGACTTTGTACAAAACCATTTTACATTTATAAGTTAGAGCAGTGATTGCAATTTGTATATGTAGTACCAGTTTTTATGTTGCGTAGTATAAACAAAAGTTTCAGTATTATTTGAGCTCGATTTCCTCATCCTCGAAATATCGCAAGTTTACTTTATTTTTTCCATTAGTTTTTTATAGCCCTTATCATTTTCTTTTTCACTTTTCATTATATTGCATTTTTATCATTTCGATTCAATTTTCACTCTCAATTTTTATTTCACTTTAATTCATTTGAGTTCATTCATAATTTTGATTTTTGATTCTTAATTTTTCATTTAGTAATTCATTTCTTTAGCTTTCTTATTTAAATATTCATTTCGTTTTCTCCCCCGAACTCTTTCAAAAACTATATAATTTTCAATCAAGATATCTGAACACCTTAATACACATATTTTGGAAATCATATTGAGCTGATAGTACTAAAATCAAGTACCTGATCTCCTAGTGTGTAGCGAAATTTTTTTCAAAATCTACATCTTAAAATGTAAATATCTTACACATATATCTATATATATATATATATTTTATACCTGCTACAGAATAATGTCTATTTACATACTGAATGAATGTGCAAAATAAAAGCAACTTTTTTTGTTAGTTTTAAGGTAGTCTAAAATAAAAAGTTAAATGACAACTATAACTTTATTCTTATCTTCAATTCGTTATTGTTTAATAACTCGATCGTGTTTTAAAATTGTCTGTTGGGTTTACTTTTCGTTAACTTAATATATAATTACATTTTTAAAGGTTCATAAAAACATAGTAGATTGGATTAATTGTGTGTGTCGAGAGTTACAACTATTCGGAGTCGCTGCTGCCATCTGATTTAGTCTTCTCTTCGTTCTTCTCTTCTTCAGTCTTGTAATGGCGATATTCCTTTTTGAGCTCCCACATATTCTTGTGTGGATTCTTCATGTTGTAGTCGCAGACGTCCTTAAGTATTTCCTTCAGGTAGCTAATCGGCTGGTTGGTTATCTTGACCAGATCCTTAATGTTATAGTATTGATGCTTTTCAAAGGCATGGAATAGCATATCCATCACAGCATTCTTATCATCGCGAGCCTTCTTGCCCTCAGCCTTCTTACGCTCACGGTACTCGATCTAAAAATCAAGTTATGTCAGTATATATTATATACATATATATATAAGAGGGTGAACTTACATTGTGTGCATGATCCTTGACTGGTTTGTAGTTCTGCACGATTTTGTCGATAGGCTGCACCCGCCGTTGCGGCTCTGAGGCCTTCCGTATCGACTCCAGCTTTAGCTTCATGTAACAAGTGTCGGCAATTGGACGGCATTCAAGCTTCTGCACAATACGACCCTCCATGTACAGCTTTTCGCTGTCCGGCGTCCCTGTGCTGGCACTAGAACCATTCTCCTTTCCATTACCGGCGGCAGGAGTCGATCCCTCATTTGGCGCCATGTGAGAGAAGACACCAAGCGTTTGCTTTGTTACCTGTGAGACGTCCAGCACATGCTCTGTAGGTATTTTCTCGTCCGGATCCAGGGCGAGCACAGCGGGGGTCAATGAGAGAGAGACTTGTGCTTTCTGGCCAGGCGTCTTGCTGATACGCAGCTTCCCCACGTCCATGTTCGACGGTGCTTTCTCCCATTTCTGTGCAATATATTTGGGCACCTTGACAAGCCAAACACCTCGACCGGCATTTGACAGATCCAGGTCTTTGTCAATGATTTGCACCTTATCCTTGTCATCCTTAGACATATTGTGTTCTTTTGAATTTGGAGAGTGCAGCCGCAAGTGTTAAATGCAATCGCGAAATGACAATTATACAGCTGAAGTGGCAGTGTTGCCACCGTGGCACAAAACGCAAGCGCATGTTTACAGCTAACGAGAAGGTAGTCAAAGAGGTTTACGGTATGACGTCATCAGTTAACGCAAAACAAGAGAAACAACCTTCTCGCAGTTTTCATTTGTATTGGTGCTGCCAACTGGTTTTCTGATTGAAAGTGCATCAGCTGTTGTCAATATCCACACGCTGGCTTATTTTTCTTGTGTCGACGAATTGTGTGGAAAATCTAAAAGGAAATCTAGCTGAAATTGGAAATGGCACCGCCTGCGGCAAGGGCGCGTTATAACGCCAACAAGGCTGACAACCAAATACTCACGAAAAAACCACCGAAACGTCTAACAAATGGCAAAAAAGAGACGACCGGCGATTTGCCAGTCAGCAATAAAAAGGAAAAGCGGTACATGTAATCATGCATCAATAACTTATTAATCCCAATTAACTTAAAACATTTTGCAGCAAGCAATCAGCGTCTGCAAAAGTGTCAGAAAAGACGCCGACATCGGGTCCCAATCCCATAATGCCAAGTGTTCACACTGCCTTCAAGACGTTCGTGAGTGCGCGCCTGTGCAGCGCCATTTGGGCATATATAGCCGACTGTGATGAGACGTTCAATTACTGGGAACCACTGCATTACATAATCAATGGTCACGGCCTACAGACCTGGGAGTATAGTCCACAATTTGGCCTGCGTTCCTATACATATCTGCTGCTCCAAGGTGTGCCTGGCTGGATCTATCAAAAGCTGTTCAATCCGAGCCCGATACTCATCTTTTATATGGTACGCTGCATGCTGGGATTCGGTTGTGCCGTAATGGAACGCTTCATGTACAAGTGAGTTAATTAATTGGTGCAGCTGGATAAAGTGAGTGATTTAAGTTTCCCAATTTTTAACAGATCCATTTGCCAGGAGTTTGGCATACACGTAGGACGTCTTTGGCTGATATTCCAGCTGTTTAGCGTGGGCATGTTTGTGTCCAGCACCGCGCTGCTACCCTCCTCCTTCTCCATGTACTTTGGCTGCTCTGCATTGGCAGCCTGGTGGCAGAAACGTTATAGCCTGGCAATTTTCTTCACTGCCATTTCGGCCCTGCTGGGTTGGCCATTTGCGGCTCTAATAGGAGTACCCTTGGTTCTGGAGCTGCTCCTACGCGAGCGTGACTGGCGCACCTTTGTACAGTGGACATTGATCTCGGGTGCAACTATTGCACTGCCGATGATTGCCATCGACACGAGTTACTTTGGCAAAATGACCTTTGCGCCGTTGAACATTGTCTGGTATAATGTCTTCACCAGCCACGGCCCCAACATTTTTGGCACAGAGCCGCTGAGCTACTACATCATCAATGGATTCCTCAATTTCAATATTATTTGGGTGCGTATTCGAGATCTTCCATATAATTTTGAGTAAACTAACATTTCTGTTTTCCTTCTAGTTGCTTGCACTGCAGCTGCCTGCGATGTTGGTCATGGATTACTTGCTTGTGCCTGCCAAGTTTAAATCGACACTTAATTTCCCACGCTACATATCGTTGGCTCCACTATATCTTTGGCTGTTGGTCTTCTTCGTGCAGCCACACAAGGAGGAACGTTTTTTGTTTCCCGTTTATCCATTGATCTCACTGTGTGGCGCCATAACTGTGGACGTCTATCAGCGCATCTTCTTTCGCTTCAAATCGTTGGTCTTTAAGATCAAGTCGGCTGTGCATTACTTGGACCACACCATGTTCATTGCCATTATTGTAATGGTGGCTAGCACGTTGCTGGGTCTTTCGCGGGTATTTGCATTGTATCGTAACTATCATGCGCCCATGGATCTGATGCTGGAGCTAAATCAGTTTAAGACATCGCCACAATATCGTGCAGATGAGATTTATAATGTATGCATTGGCAAGGATTGGCATCGTTATCCGGGCAGCTTCTTCTTCCCTGCACGTAACTTCCGGTTGCGATTCCTCAAGTCCGAGTTCCGTGGCATGTTGCCGGCCTACTATGCTGAGGGAGAGAATGCTACCCAAGTGGTGCATCCGTATTTCAACGATCAGAATAAGGAAAATGAGTACATGTACTTCGATTACGAGCAATGTCATTTCCTCCTGGACTTCGATGAAGGGAAATACACAGCTCTAGAGCCTGGCTACTCGAGACGCACCAAAGACTGGTCCATTATGAAAACATTGCCATTCCTTATACAGGAGAAGTCGCACAAGGTGCTGCGCGCCTTCTATGTGCCATTCCTCACCGACAATCACATCAAGTATGGAGACTTTAATCTACTCAAGCGCAAAAAGACGCGTAACGGCAGCTAGAATATGGAAGGACATTATCATCTACACGTGACTTAAGACATGACTTAACCTATGCAATCCAAAGCGCATTTCCATGCAGCTCCCAAAATTAAGCTACATTTTGTTTTTTATTTATATTTATTACTTGTCCTGTGAGAGTTTTCTTTTGTTTTTTTTTAAAAACTGCATATTTTAATATTTTGATTCCTTCTGCACGTAGAGAATGTTTGCTTAATATCATGCCAAAGCTGTAAAGATTATGCTAAATCGAATTAGAGTTTAAGCAATGTGAGAAAAATAAAACATTAAAAAGATTTTTAAATGAGATTGAAAGACTCTCCCGACTTGTATCGATTAGTTTAATTGATTCTTTCTTAAGCTTTTCTCGTTTAAAGTTACAAATATCATAGAAAGTGGGAAGCAAAATTGTACAATGGAATTCGCTTGCTTAGGGCTACGAGTGCTGGATGTTTACAATGCTATATTTGGTCTACTACATGTACAGTGTGTGGATGTTTTGTTTTAACCTAAATACGACAACGACGCTGACTTAGAGCTAACATACTACGTGGGGGAATTTCTCCTCCATCCAGCAATATTTACAGGGGATTTCGATCACGTTCCTCCTCCTCCTCCACCTCCAGCCTAGAAGTAAACAGTCAGATTGTTCTCGGAAGAGCCCATCGTGTCGGAGGCAGTCAAGAGATTCGATGCCGGACCGGCGGCCGGTATACTCCCGTTGGCCATTGTAGTAATAGTAGTGACACCTCCAGCGGAAGCTGTTGTTGCAATCGTCTTGCTGCGGTTGTTATTCTCCGGCGTCGTTTGTTGCTGCAGCTGCTGATCGTGCTGCGACAATGAGTCGTGCTCGATTTCATCCTCCTCATAGAGCTGGCCATTGGCCGAGGCGCGCGATACAATGCCTGGTAAGAAGACTATTTATAGTGAATGCTCTGGGTTGCTGGGGAATATGGGGGAAATAACTATTAGCTTAACTTACTGCGCACCGTTGCCGCGTAGCTTTCGCGTTGCCTCTCGCGTTCCCGTTCACGCTCCCGCTCCAACAGATTGGCCGCGTTGCTGAGGGCCATGCTGCTGCTGGCACCACTGCCCACATGATGCAGCCCATTGTTGATGGGATTCGCCAGTGTGATGTTGCCGGCTGCAGCATGCTTCATGTGCAGCACAGAGACGCCACCACTGGTGACGCTTGTGGCACCGTTGCCGCTCCCATTCCCATTGCCATTGCTGTTTCCCGCAAGCTTTTCGTGCGTCACCAGGTTGGCAGAGGATACGCTGCTATGTGCCTGGCTGTGCACACGATTGCGTCCCAAACTGAGTCCACCCGGGCTGCTCTTGGATCGCTGCTTCTTGGAGCGCACAATATAGCAGCTGAGCGCCATGATAATCAGCAGGAACAGACCCACAATCATGCCGAACATGCCCATCATGCTGTGGTTCCACGTCGACTGAGCCAGCGTCAGGCCCTCCATGGTGACACTGACAGGCACCGAGGTGCTGCGCGGCGGCACACCCGAATCTGTGGCAATGGCAATCAGGTGCACCGTGGACTCGTTAAGGCTCTGCAGTTGCTCGGGCCGCATATAAATGTTGCCCGTTGCGTCGATCTCGAAGAGGCCTGCATGCTGGCCACGCAGCGATAGCTCCAGCTTGTCATTGCGATCGCCGTCTGCCGCTTCCACCTTGCCGATCAGAACACCCTCAAAGGAGTCCGTGCGTGACTGCAGTGACTGCTAGAAGCGGTAAAGAAAGCAATGAAAGTAGAATTGCGATGGAATCGTTGTAACAGCGTACCCCGCTTGGTGCAAAATAATTGCAACAATTGAAAACGATAGTTTTTTCATTTATCGATTATTTACTTTGAATAAGCAGAAGTAACGGGAAAAGAAGTGAAGAATTTTCGTATTCTCCTCAATGCAAAATCATTGCAATATCACTAGACGATAGTTTTCTGTTTATCAATTAGTTTTGAGTTAATGAAGAAGAAAGAAAAGAAAGGATAACTAATAAGACGCCATTTTGAAGAAAAGCGCGAGTCATTAAACAAAGTGTAAAAACATTAATGAAACAAATTAAACAATTATGTAAATTGTGCTGGATATCTTTTCTTTCTCCTGAATTAAATTTTCATACCCACAAAACTCGCTCTCATACAGCATGTTTGGGTTTAACTTACGCTCTTGGGCACCATGAACTCGTAGTGCGTCTCTCGGAATCGCGGCTCCCAGTCATTGACGTCGATCACCTCCAGCGTAACCTCCGCACTGGTGCTGTTCGTGAGGCCATCGCTGGCCACCACTTGAAAGTCGTGCTTGGTCATCTTCTCGTAGTCCAGCGGCTTGGCCAGTACCAGTTCACCCAGCGAACCAATGCTGAAGAACTGCGAGTTAATCGGATCCACAATTGTGTACTTGAGATGCTTTCCCGGCTTGTTGGTGGGCAGTGCGAGAATGCGATTGCCGACGGCCGTGTCCTCACGAATGCGCATCACAAAGCGCTTCTGCACAAAGGCAAGCGTGCTGAGCTCGCTGTGTGTGCCAGGACGGGTGAGCTGCACCGTGGTCAGTGCATACCGATCTGGATTGTCTATCTGCGTGGCCTTCACCACCAGCGTGGCGCCATGTGTCAGATCCGCATAGCCAATAGGGGTGAGTAGCGTTATGACGCCATTATGCGGATGTATGCGAAAGTATTTGGCATCCTGGGACTGCACTATCGTGTACTGAATGGGCGCACAGATTCCCTCGTCCTGATCCACAGCCTTCAGCGGCTCTGGGCGCATGCGCAACTCGCCGGCGCGTCCGTCTGTCGGCAGCTCGGCGCTGTAGGATTCACGCAAAAACTTCGGATTCTGATCATCTGCATCGGTGATGACCACGCGCAGCACAGTGTCAGAGTGCCGTGGAGGTGTGCCCTGATCCTGTGCACGCAGCTTAACCGTAAAGTTCTGCAGCTGTTCGTAGTCCAACGCCTTCTTCAACACCAACGTGCCCTCGAGTGGATTGAGAAACTGCACCAGTTCCGCATAGGGGCTGGGCAGCACTTGGTACTCCACCGTTGAGAAGGGTCCCGGCTGATCGGCATCCTCGGCACGGGCGCCCTGCAGTATGCGAGTGCCCGGCACCGTCACCTCCGACAGGGTCAGCGTGTACGGCGTTCCAATCCACTGCGGGGCATTGTCGTTGACGTCCGTGACGCGCACATTGACGGGCACAACGAAGCTCTGCAACAAAGGGAGGGAGGGCTTAACTCAAAGATAAACACCTCGCACACAGCCCGCTAAACAATCGACTGTGGTCAATGAACCCGACTTTGGACTGGACTGGAGTTCAACTTGGAGTGCTCCCCTGATGGCCCTCCACCCCATTCCATATGCTTCCTGCTGCTTGTGTGGCCATAAAGCACCACATATATTTGCATGTTGCGAACAACCTGAAGCAACCCCCGAGGAGGCCTCGAGCCCGGAAGTACTAATGCCTAATTTATGGGCCCAGCCGTCTAAGCGGGCTAACCGCAGGACGAAACGCCGCTCTCCTTGGAGTACTGTCCCCCCAGTTCGTCTCGTGGTTAAGTTCGTTACTGTGTTTTGTTGATTCTAAAATTGAAAAAGGCGTCGTCGAAAAAGTTGGGTAAAAACTTTTCAATTGTTTATAGAGTACAAGAAAGCCCTCACGTTGGGAGTGTGAACATTTCAACTCGTGTTTACCCAATTTCAGCCAACAACCCAACTTGTACTGCTTCTTCTGGTGAGCACCTTACTCCCTCCCATCAAGATTACGCCCTGCAGCACGCACATCGAATGACCAGAAACAGTTGGAAGAGGAGGTGACTCCAGCTTCGAAATAGGTTAATTGGTTGGCCATTACGAATCGAGTTGAGTGCAGCGCACGAAGGAAAGTTCTGCAGCTAAGGAATCCAATTCCAAGAACATTGAACCACCCCCCAGGGCAACCCCAGAGTGGCAACCCCCAGTGACAGACTCGATTAAAATGGTCACTAGGTTTGATTGCTTGACGAAGTGAGGGTAGTCGGACAACTTTAAAGAGTTGTAGGATATGTTAAAGTTCCTCCATCTTACCGGATCCGTGGAACGCCTGCGCACACAGATGACATTCACGTAGATGGATGAGGGTCCGCGCAGTCCCTCCTTGTCCAACTCCACTGCCAGTGCCAAGTCCTTGGTACCCGCTACAATCTCGACAGGCGCGTGCTTCTCTCGCAGCGACAGATTAATGTCACCTGTGTCCGCAGTGGGATCGCCATTGATGCGCAGCTTGCCAATGACGGAGCCCACTGCGAGATCCTCTGTGGCCAGGAAACTCTCCGCCGAACCGCCTCCCTCCAGGTAGCAGCGGGAGTCCAGTATCGCTCCATTTGTGGCTGAAACGAAGTAAACAAAATAACAATCGAAGTGAAAACGAATATGCCCTCTACCACTTCCAATCCCCTCCTTTCTCAACATCTGTCTCTGTTTCTCTCCTATATCCCATCTCTCTCTATCTTACACTCACTCCGCTTGCTTTTGTTAGCAGTTGCAGCTGCAGTTGCTGCACTGTGTCCATCGTCGGGCAGGTTTACAATCGACGCGCTTTCGTTGCGCTCTACTAAGCTTCCGTTTGGCTCCCGTTCCCCTCCTTCTGCTCTATCTGTCTTGGCGACCACACGCTGCACTGCAATCTACCTGTCTACCAAGCGCCAACTTTGGTTGCGCCCCCTTGCACCCCCCAGGCTGCACTTGCACTTGCCATGAATCATGGCATGCAGATTCGCCTCAGTCGAGGCGCGTTTCCCGGACAAGCTCCAGTATCTAATTGTGTTAATGTGCCTTGCAGCGCATGCAAATTCAGAGAAATTAAAGAAACCAGAACTGGGACAGGAGGTTCTGCGGTTATGTCTGGTAAAACCCCAAGGTACTCCAATTAACATTGGATTTAGAGGTGAAAAATCAATCTAGACAATAACAAATGTAATGCTTTGGGATTTAGAAAGGGATACAAACGGAACTAAGGCCCGAGCAGTGCGCACTTTGAATTGTAAACCCAAACATTCGCACCTTATGAAACCAAGATGACATAACACCTTTTTAGTAATAACAAAAACAAATTAAAGCTAAAATAACTGCGCTCTCCAGTCGCGTTTCCCATAAACTGTTCCGCTTGTAGAATACTTCCCTCTCCCACACGAGGAAACTAGTTCTTGTGGCTAAGTAAACATACTTGTTAGTTATGTTTTGGGTCTAGAGAAGGAACGGACGTTCTGCTAGACGATTTCAAGAGCAAAATGCCGAGGTTCACTCGACGACCCTGACAAGAATTTCTCTTTGTGTGAGCGGATGAGATGAGGCGAGTCGAGAGGCGACGTCGAGCAGCTGTGTGTGGTGAAATCTTCTAGACTCCGCTCTTGAGATCTTCATTGTAGGTTAATTGTTATGACATTGAGCAATGCACGGGGACGATAATATCGCGCAACGAGACTTTCTTTTTGGAAATCAGTTTAATTGCCAGTTTGCAGAATTTCCCGAAAGGGATTTGAAGTCTGCCAGATATGACAGATAAGTCACGCAGCAGCAGAAAGGAAAGTGAGAAGAAATCTCTTAACTTACTTTATGTACAAAACGTGATATTATTTCTGTAGATATTTACAGATATTTATACTCTTCGACCATTGAAAATGGGCAAAAAAACCATCGTTAAAGTTGCCATTGGTTAATCCTGAGATTTACATAACTCCCAACTTTACTAATTAGTTTTGATTTTTATGTAAAGCCCAACTAATTGGAGTCACCATCACACACACACACACAAGGCCGTCCATAAAGTTCAGATATGCCAAGCGTAAATCCGCGAAAGCACCACAAGATGATATAAAATAGAGTCGTGTAAAAACTATTACATAAATTTGTTTTCGCAAAGCGGCAACGTCGCAACTCGATGAAAGTGAGTTTCGGGTCTTGCTGACTAACGCCCACCACAACAAAATGGGTGTGCTGCACTTGAAGAAAAATAAATAGCATCTTAACTTTTAATTGTACATGAAGTCCAAGTTTAATTTAAATTGAAAACAAACTTAGGATTTCTTGAAAATGTATTGCATAAATTTAAAAAAGAAAAGTTTCTCTGAGTGTAGAGAGAAAGAGCTGCACGCCTGGTTAGCGCCTGGGCAGAGAAAAGTCTCTTGAATAAAGTTTCAGAAAAAACAAATTTGTACCCTGTTCAGTCGTATGCAATCGGGTTTGTTTTGGTTTTTCTTTGATAAGTTTTCGTTCAGCTTCATGATTTTGATGAAAATGAAATGTTTCGCTTGTCGGTACGGTCGGTACCGCAGTACGGCAATACGGTAGCTATCTTTGACTTTGGATTCGACTGTGGCTTACTGAAATTGCCGTAATCGCAGAGACTGTGCAGAGAGAGACTGTTTGTTCTGTCTGGTTAAACATCATAAGCACAACGGGCACATTTCGCAATCAATTTGTGGCACAGGTCAACCCGACGAACCGGTAGAGAACTGTGACAAACCCATTAACATTACGACTTGCCCGAGATCTACTGAAGATCGTCGTCGTCGTCATGATCACAATCGCTGATGTATGACGATGTAATGAAGCGAGATTACTGCACTAAATGGAACTGAAAACTGGAGCACTACGTAAATTCAACTTGGAACTGCGCACCGATTGACGACTCCGATTCCAGAAAAGGAAAACGCCATATTTGCGTATTGGACACACCTCTCCCCTCCCCACTGCGTAGGGGAAAAAGCTCTGGTTACGACTCGCTTGGCCGTAAGTCACGTAAATACTTTTATTCGTCATAAATCGTTCGACCAGAACGCCGAACGCACCGTTGACGTGTTTTGGACTCTTTCTTGGCATCGCCAGGCGTAGCTTTCCTCTGGCTTACTTTATATCGGCCCCTCACGACGTCGCTTAGTTCGGGAATTTCACTATTTTTCACTCTGAGGGTTATTTGTGGTTACATGCAGCTAATTACTTTGTTTGTTGCGCTCATCTGACAGATGTCAGGCCGAAATTCCAATGGTTTATCAACAAGTTTCAACGATCGCAAAAGAATTTCAAGTTGACTTGAAACTTAAAGATACAAGTATGTCTGACTTTAATCAAGGGAAATTCAAAATAGTTTTCCAACTTTTCCACTTATCTGAAAAACAAGGGATACTCAAAACTTACCACTTGATATCCAAGAGATTCCAAGAAATGCGTAGTATAGGCAAAACGGTTTAATCCACATTGTGTAAGTTCTTTCAGAATATAATCGTTTTTTTTCAATCATAACAGTACAGCTTGGATCAAAGAGGTTTCTTCTTCAGTTCGAGCATAATTCGATTTAGTTAGGAACCTTATGTTCGTTATCCTTAACACTTTCGTTTACTCTTCTTCTTCTTCGCGATTTAATTGTTTCTTATTTGTGTTATGGTATTTCCTCGCGTTCTCGTTGTTTATCACTGTATTCTTTACTTTTTTATCGCATGCAATTTTTCACTTGTTCACACGAAACGTTTTTCCTTTTTAGTTGAGGAATTGCTATATTGTATTTTCATATCACTGATGTGCTATAAACGTTTTTCTTGCAATTCTTTGTTGCTTTATTGTGGCACCTGCTAGGGGTCGCGAGAATAGCATAAATGCACTGTAAGAAATGCAAGGCTTAGTTTATGTTTTAAGTGACCATAACTAAAACACGTATGAGACTACAATATTATAAATTAATGTATAATATTATACATGCATATGTATATAACTAATTGATTAATATATTCAAATTGTTGGTATCAACAAACTACTCAAGCTTTCTAGAGGAGTAACTATTTAAATTGAGTATAAAGTGTGATGCGACCTATAAAGTGAGGTTGCCACTTTGCTAAGCGGTTGTCAGACAAGTGGGAGGAGGGGCAAAAGAATGGCGGAAGGTAGAAAGAGACGCTCGCCCTGTCTAGATTACAGCAAGATTATTAGTTAGACAAAACATTTTAGCACAGAAACCAAAGCAACTGGAACATTAGCCGACCTCCCAACCTTCGCCCACGGTTGTTATTGTTATTGTTGTTGTTGTTGCTCTTCTCCTTGCGCCACAAATGTCGCACACATGTCAACCGTGATATTCTCAGCTTGTTCTTCGTCGTTCCTCTTGGCGCTTCTTTCACTCGGTTGCCAGTTCGCAATTGCAACTGGAATTGGCGGCATTTTTTACTCAACATTCAGTCAGTTGTTGTTGTTGTTGTCAGTCGTTGTTGTTGTTTCCTTGGTTCCGGATTGTTCGCATATTTCGACAAACACATTTCACCGCTACTTGGCACCCCAAAGGAGCCTCCTCCTGTCTTGGACAGCATTGAGCTGCCTTATGCCAACCCGTTGTCGGCCTTTGGCCGTATCTCAGCCAGATTTATGGCATGCCAGGAGACGCGACACGATTCACACACACACACTCATGCGCAAAGGCAAATGGCCGCTGGCCACTGGGCGAAAATGAAATGAAAACGCTTTTGACCGGAAGTTGGCGGAAGCGCACTGAAAAAGTCATTCACCCGGCAAAACGGCCACTTTGAAATTTCCAATATTTGCAGGGTGTTTTTTTGAAATTTGCATTAATCGCCCTCGTTTCGTTGAACATAATTGGTGAAATTTACATCGAAGTTTTCGGAATTGGCATAAAGCATATCAAGTAAATTGCTAACTAATTGAAAGGGAATGCCTTCTTGTATTTCTTATGTTTATGGTGTTATTTGATTAGAAATAAGTTTTAAAATAAAAGATTGTAATGTAAACTTTTCATATGTTACCTAATAAACTAATTCTTGTAATAAAAACATTTAAAATCTTAGAAATTATTCTTGAAATCATACAATTAATGTTTAACCAAATTTCAAAGTAAAGTTACTTTCTTAATATTCCTTATTTAAATGGTTTTGAGTTTATAGAAAGAGTATAACAGTTATTAAGAGTATTACAATTTTTACAAATTTTCACACTTTTCGATCAATGAATTCACTTATTTAGTCGTCGATTTAAGTACTTATGATTCACTTGGGGTTAAAGCAGTTAGACTCAGTGTATTTTATATATGGTACGATCCGCTACGCGCGTTGCATGCAACTCGAACTAGACATGCGGCCAGGCGACGCTCCAAACACAAACTGATTTTCCATAATGTTGCCAAAGCAGGGAATGCCCCCTAACAACGGGCAGAGGCAACAACAACACTAACAACAACAACATGCAGCAACATACAACAGCAACAGCCTGTAATGCCGGTGCGTTTGCCTCAACTGTTGTTGTTGTTGTAGTTGGTCATATGCTTTCGCACACATGCATGCATATGTAGCATATTCATATGTGTGTGTGGGTAAGTGAGTGGCAGTCTCGTCTGAAGACTCTCTGGGTCTGGGTTGTTATAGTAGTAGTAGTAGTCGTAGTTGTTGTTTTTGTTGTGTTGAAAATGTTTCCACATCACTCGTCAAGCGTTTCCATTTAGGCTCTTCATAAAAAGAAACAGCAACAACAACAAAGAAACGAACGAAATAAAGCCGAAAGCAGATACGCCAACTACTGCCATGGCGACTACGCGCACGCGCCCAAGCTCAAATTGCGACGCTCAGCTCCGTGTGGACACTTCCACTTCTGCTCCTCGCTTTCCTCTCTTTTCCGTATTATTATTATTATTATTATGAGGCTATTTACTCGTATCAGTTCTCGGGCTAACCCTTTTCCTTTTGCATTCACCTGTATTCCGTTATGCTTCACTGAGCCGGCACCCCAATTCGAAGAGAGCGCTGAGTGTTGGAGGGAGAGAGAGAGTAGAGAGAGAGCGTTGCCACTCTGTTTGCCACTCTCTGTTTACATTGCGTTTTCTTGGCGTAGCAACCAAGGCGTCCTGGCAGAGCGTAAGCCGGTTTGTTGTTCCTTTTATTGCTTCTTCACACTTCACTCCACCACCTGTACTCTCCCTCTCTCTCTTTCTCTCTCCCCTCTAGCATGTCATGACTCAGTGACATTGCATTTGCATTTGCATGCCGTTAATTGCTGTAATTCCAACTGGACGTCGCTTCCGTCTGTACATATATACATATATTCTCACATTCACATAATTGAACTGGCGGTGTTGTTGTTTTTGTCGAGCTCTCCCTCGGTTCCTGTACAGTTTCGTGCTTCCTTTTGCATACTTTTAAGTAGTTTTTGGGCCATGCTTTTTGCTTTCGCTGCGACATGACGACAGGCAACACTTTTGGCTTACTTTACGACCCTCTGTTTTTATTGAGCATTAATAATATGCTTGGGGAAAGGACGGACACCCAGGACTGTTGCACGTATTGATTGCAATCGATGGAAAGTCTGTACAATTACTGCACTTTAAGACCAGAGAAAGGCAATTTCAATTACTCTAGTTATTGAACTATCAAAGTAATGTCTATAAAATCTATGAAACCTCGATCACTATAATGGTCTGAGTCTTTCTTCGATATTTATCATATAAATAGTAGTGGAGAAGAGTGTAGTAGTATACTGTATAAGTAGAGTATAGTATATCAAAGAAGTATATTATTTGTAATACATATACTATAGATATACATATGTTTATTATAAGTGCCTCTAGCTCTTTGGCACTCGTTCATAGAGGGAGTTGTGCTTGAATTGAATTCAATTCAACTTATGCGTATAATCAGTTCACATATAATTAGTATTTTAATCTAGTTTAAATCACAAAGCAGCCTTATAATTCGGTGTGATTGTCGGGCTTATCGTAGAACCGTGTGCAGAGCGTCGAGAGTTGTTGCGCCACCTCCAGTCGATACTCATCCTGGCTGTGTAAGTACCTGTTGCGCACCGTGAGCAGGCCGTGTCTCAGTTCGGCGCTCTGTGACCAAAGAGGTTGGCACAGGTGCTCTGTGCTTTCCAGGGCAATTGCGAACTGCTCCACGATCTCGGGCTGATCCAGAAGATGCACATAATGTTTGCTGAGTACTGCCTCTAGGCTGGTGCAATATCCGTTTGTCTGCAGCCACGACTCGTAGTCGAGGAGCACATATTGGGCCAAAGATGAAGGGTTCTCCTGCGTATCTATATTTGATGATTCGATTGCAGACTTCTTCTCCAGCACCAAGTCGCTTATCAATGTAACAACCTTGGCCTTGTTGCGTAGCTCCACGTCATCGCGACGCAGAACACCGATCAGCGCTTGAGTGCCCGAGGTAGATAGTACACGTTGCTGTGCCAAGGGGAACTTGCGCAAAAGTGCACCGAATGCATGCAATGCCGATGAGGTCTCCGCACTATTCGTTGATGTCATTAGAATCTGGGCAAGATACGAGCCAAAATTTCGTTCGAAGACTTTGATTTGCGCCTTGGGATTGTTTCCCGCCAAAGCACCTAGCACACGCATGGCGGAGACCCGTATATCCGTGTTAGTCTCATTCACCACAATGGGCAGCAGGACATCATCCAGTCCGCCTCTGTCAATGAACACAAGTGCATTGTCGATCTGATGCAACAAATACTCAAGATTCTCCAAAGCTTTTAACTTCGGTTTCAGGTCGGAACTCAGCGGAGATTTGCTGAAATTGCGATATTGATCTACAATCTGAAGAATCACTTCACCATCAGTGCGAAAGTTCTTTTGAAAGTCCTTGTAGGCTTTACGTAAGTCCGCATAGTTTCGGTGCTCTTTCACCTTGCGCACTGACTCCTCGATGATATCCGCTTTGTGCTCCAAAGCCAACTGCTCCGATTCCTCTTGGCCATCCGGCTTACTCTGCAAAGCTGTGCCACGTTCGCTCTCATCGAGTATCTTTGCCTCTTTGACACCGGTTTTTAAATTAATACGCACGTGCAGTCCCTTTGGAATGGCTTGACCTGAAAGATGATGAAATTTGTTAGAAATTTATCCATAAGTTATTGGGACACGTAATAAAAACCTTCAGCCACCACCTGCCATTCCTTAGTGGCCACGAATTCATGTGTATTATTGACAGACTCCGTTGCCGCCACTAGCAGGCAGCCGAGCGTCAAGTGCACGGCTAATAGTGTATATATCCTGTTTATGTGCATCCTTAATGCAGCTAATATTTGTTCTTTTTATGTATCGGTTTAAATCCAGACTCTGTGCGGTAAAGTTATTCCGGCTTTTATAAAACGTTGACATGCCATTAGTGTTGTTAAATGGCAGATATGCGAAATATCGATAGGTATCGATTAGTCTGCACCACTGCTCTCCAACAATCTGGTCACGTTGTTGTTTTTACATCTGTCTGGCAACACGGTAGTTGTTGTACGTTATGTTTTGCTTTCTTTAATTTGATGACAAAGTGCAAATATTGTGACGCGCATCGCTTTTAAATGGGTTTCACACAAATGTCAATAACCATGGGAATGCATAAATAGAAAATAATAAAAATAACATATTCAAAAATTGTTTACTGTTACTTACCAAATGTTTCCACTACGCGCATAAACGGGTTCTTCCTAGTACATCGACATATCTCGTCACTTTTTACGTCACAAGCATGTTGACCAATTTATGTAAATTTATACATTCGTCAGACGGTGATTTTAATTGTGACCCGTGCGTGACTTTACATCGATGATTTGCAAAATTTAGTATGTTGTTGTTTTCTGCGCGTTGTAAGTAGAGGAGGCAATAAAATAAAAGCTGTTTGACGAAAGCGTCGTGGAATTTACTGGACAAACAAAGCGAAACCAAAACAAAACATAACAAATGCGCAAACTGATTAATATTCTAGTGAGTATGACATTTGTATGAAGTCATATGTATGTAAGGTATAGTAAGGCTGAGGGGATATCTGGCGCCAATTGAACGTGCAAATAAACATATTGCAGGCTACTATTCTCGGGCTTTATGCTATTTTTTAGACAACTCAGCTATATACCCCACGCTAATTGTCGATGACGAATGGACAAAGACTTTGCGACCAAAACTGCTCGTATTTGCCAATCGCGTTCCTTTCGAGTGGTTTAATGTTGTTTGCACCTCGCATGCCAGTTGTTTGAAAGTGAGAACATAACCAGACGAATGCTGCAGTCTGGAACGCCCGATAGTAAGATACCCTTCGTCTTATTTTGAATAACCGTTACAAATATACTAACAAACAGAGTTTCCTGCTGTTTAGTAATTGTTCATTCTTACACAAGCACAGCAAGTGACTTTAACTTGACTTTTACAAATGTTTATTGTTCAATCGGATTGAAATCTAAAGGAGAGGTAGATATTAAAGTAAATTCATAACGTAGTAGTAACGTCTCTTTTAAGCATGGTTTACAAATCGAATTGGAAAAAATAAATTATCAACTTGTCGGGCGGTGGGCTTGGCATCCAACATTTGAAATAAAATTAAAGGGCTTATAGTATACGGAAAGCTTCCTGCCAAGTGTCTCTAGCTTTTATAATAGCTGAGAACTCGACTCGAATCGGCTCGGCTATTCGGTGATCCTGTACAAGAATACAATTTATCAAGTCTGTCACGCCTTCTTCCGCCTGTTACATTTACACAAAGTTAGTAAACTCCTATTTTAACTTTTTCATTGATCGAAGGGTATCAAAACTCGCAGGCTGTGCGACAACTTTTCATATTTTGTCTACCTTTTTATTTGACGACTTGCCGAAAACCAGTCCGGCACTCGCTATCGCATGTGATTTTTAGTTATTTCTAATTGCTAAAGACGGAGTGAGGGGAGATCGAGCTGACAGCTAAATAGATCTTGATCGCTGATGACGCGAAACGGAAATTCTTCAGCTTGCATGCCGGCAACTTCAATTCACCTTGAGCTGTTACGGCCACACGTTTTTTGCGTCTCTCTTCATGCAGATGAGTAGCTTATTAAGTATGAATAGACTCTTTAGCGCCATCTTCTCTGATCAAATTAAACTAGCCCAGTCGAGTTCGATCTCGAGCGTGATCTCAGTGCAGGCGAGAAACGTCTCTCTCTCTCTATCTGCCAGTGCATGCCAAATCATTTAACACTTACAAAGCCCCCTCCACTTGGGAAGGGGCTTTCCCAGGCCGAATCTCTCAGCCAAACTGCATGGCTGATGTCAACGCAAATATTGATCGAATAAACAAAGATATATATGTCGATTTGTCATTATCATATGCGTATTTGTCTATTGCGCACAAAGCAAAGCGAGAAACACAATAGAATGCAACTTTGGGATCTATAAAATGCTCAATAAATCCAAAAAGTCATATTCGTATTTCTATTCTTTGTCCCCAAAGAGAAAGGAACCCCATTTGAAAGCCGAGCATAGCACAGATATCGACTAAGAAATATTCTATGTAGACTTAAACAAACAAGACAAAAGGTATTGATAATCTAAGTTATGAAATTTCAACAAAATGCAGGGTATTACGAGAGCGTAGTTCAGTCTCAGTCTGAGCACCTCTTAAAGACGCTTCGTCGCAAAACTGGCTAACGAAACGAGCATTGAAATGTATAAAAATCACTTTTGATTTTGTCGCTGTCGTTTGTTGTTGTTCTTGTGAAACTGCGCGGGACCTGTTAATAATATTAATTAATAATATTCTTGTCATCGTTGCCATTGTTGTTGTGCTGTTGACGCCGCAAGCGCGTCGAACTGCGAATTCTCTATGTGGACAACTGACGATGATGAGAAGTCAAAAAGAAGGCGAAAAACAAAAACAAAACAGAAGCACAAAAAAAACGAATGAACAGACAAGAGAAACAACAACAACAAGAACAACACGAATCGAAATCGAGACAAGTTGAGAATGAATAAACTATGAAATGTATTTTAGCCGCCTCTGGCCGAGCCCGTTTCAATGCGAACTTCGTCGAAGAGAATCTATAAATGGCTGCGTTTGTCCCGAGCGAATTTACAGTTTAGCATTGAACTTGGTCGGGAGTTCGCCAAAAAGATCGTTGAGAAAATAGTGGCTCGCTAGAGTGCGTAAAGTGTTGTTCATATCCAGAGATACCCAATACAGACAACATGCTGCTTCAGCTGTGCTCCGCTTTGCTGCTAGGCCTGGTGCTGGGTGCCAGTGGCGCTGCCAGGTTCGGTAAGTTTAACATAATGAATCCTGCAGCAGTTCAGAATGATTTTACATGTGACTCCCGCACTCAGCTCCCGATTTACCGCGTTGTCACTTCGGCGACACCGAGTGCATCATCAATGTGTCGCATACGCTGGTGAGGCAGTACGCACGTACGGGCTATTCGCCGGCAGCCTTTCCACAGGTTGAGCCGTTCGTGGTCAAGCGCTTTGACATCTCCGATGGACGCACTGGCTCCTTGAACCTGAAGCTCAACTTCCGCGACGTCAATGTGGAGGGATTGTCCGGCGTCAAGTTTGACCGCGCAGTGTAAGTAGAAAATGAGTGAATTAACTGAATAGTATGAATACTATTTATGATATTTACCCCAACTATATTCTCTGATCCTTTGCAGTGGCTTTGGGGCTAATCCTGCTACCAGCAAGTTTGAAATGTATGGCGCGTTCCCCAAAATCGAGCTGCGCGGCAAGTACAGCGCCGATGGACGCATTCTGATTCTGCCAATCCGAGGCGATGGTGATGCCGACATTACTCTGCATAATCCCAAGTTCTCGGTCAAATTCAAGCCCGGCACAACGGTGGTCAACGGACGCACTCATCTCAGTGTGGACAAGCTCAAGGTTCTTGTGGAGCCACAAAAGTAAATTTATCTCTTAGCCGATTGTTATCGATATTACTCATCGCTTCTCGTTTCATGTCCTGCAGAATGAACATCAGACTGACGAACCTGTTCAATGGCGACCAAGCGCTGGGCACCAATTTGAATCTATTCCTGAACGAGAACTGGTCGGATGTTTGGAGCGAACTGCAGCCTTCGGTTCATGTAGCCATTTCTGAAATCATGAAGAGCATCCTCTCGCAGCTCTTCAAGCGTTTCGCCTACGAGGATCTCTTCCTGGAGGACTAGAGTGGGCCCCATTCATCACCCCCTTTCCACACACACACACATACACACATACATTGATACGAATACAATTAGTTAGTAGTTAGAGTTAAGTAACTTATGTACGTGTACGTGTACGAGTATTTTTCACATTCATCACTGGACTGTTTGCTCTATAAGTAAATTACTTAGTTTAAAATGTAATAAACAATGCTGACATGGAACTAGAGTTATGCGTGTGCTTACCGATAAATGATATTGGGAATGCCGACGATTATACTATGCTGGGCATTTGATTAGATGCAGTTGACGCGAGCCACTTGAGTTTCCACCCAATTAGCATAGCCTTTTCGGGTTGAGTATTCAAATTAGCCACGTTTTCTTTATTTTATTTGAGCAAAACCATTTCCGCAATGCTGGCGAATTAACTTGACCATAAATCGACAGTCGATTCACGTGATTGGCTTGATTTGCATAATAGCCAAAAATACAACCGAAATACGCTACTTGACATTTAACAAGTCCAGCCCGGTTTCTCTCAGTGCACGTCAGTGGCAGAAGGAGGAGGAGTTACAGCTATAAATAAATAAATAAATAGGTAGGTAGGTAGCTACTAAAACCGTTGCCAAGTTCAAGTGTAGGCAACGGTAAACGGTCAACTGGGGCTGGGGCAAGTGATAGCCCCGTTAACCTTGAGAACGGGAAGCCAGCCAGCTCCACGCAAAATCTTCCATGCGATAAACTATGTAATTGTGCACTACGATCAAGTTGAACAGCTTTTGTGGACAGGAGGCTGGTTCCCGGCACTGCGCACTGAGGCTAACTGGATGCTGGCCCGGTTGGAGTACACGCATTTCATCGGTCGGTCAATTCACTTAGTGTATTTTTGTTGTTTTATATTTAGCACTGCCTGAGGCTAGAAGCCTTTTTATTCTATTTACACTCAGACCCTTTCAATCCCAAGGGGTCTCGAAAATAAAAGTTGTCCCATCATGCTGATGGTTTAATTGTGGCAAAACTTGTTTCAGTTCTATATCTAGCAGACAAAACAATTCGGAGTTAATACTCTGGAGAGTTTTTGTCAATAATCTAAGTAAGCTGCAGTTTCTTAGCTCTCGAAAGAGCTCTCGAACATTCATTGATTCCCATTAAAGCCTACAGAACACAAAAGTGAATACTCGAAATGCCAGTATTTTCATAAGTATCTTGTTAAACTATTTCTCGATGATGGCATACTTTAATTAGTCTTCTTTGCTTCTACTTGTTTTAGCAAACTATCTAAGATCTTTGATCTATTGACCTTTCTCACTGATTATATGTGTTTTGCATTATACAAACGTCTATTTCGTGAGATTTGTACGCCAATTATCACTTACTATATTCACACAATCATAGAAAGATGACTGCAAATTTGACACGCGGAAACTTAACTTAATATTTAAATTATATATAAATACACACTTCGTTTTATATACACAGTATACGTAAATAAAAGGCTAATTTTCGCATTTAATGATATGAAAATAAAATGGAACATTTTCATTATTTTTATATTTCATAATAACACACTTAGGTTGTAAATAATCCGCAATTATCAGTTTATTGTAATTCACCTTATACCTACACTAAAAAAAAAAAAGAATAACTAAACTTTTTATAATAAATCAACTTATCCGACTTCAGAAAATACTAATATATAAAGATGCTGTATTTAAGAGATTAATAAAAAGTTTAAAGGTATTTTCACCAAGCGTTTTCAATATAACTTACTATGATTTTCTGAGAATGTACGAATAGAACGTTAATCAGGTATTTAGATGCCTCAAACCTGTCAGGAAAGTGAGTAGTTGATCCACAGAGCACTTTTACCTGGTTCAAATTCTAGTTATATTATATTGTAAAACAGGTTATATTTTATTAACGAGGCCGGAATCGGACAAGATCTGAACTCACGAGATGCCCATATTAAAAGAGAAATACATAAATGTGTGTGCATGTTACAAAGTTTAGATTCCATTGAGAGTGATTTTTTGTTGATCTATCGCAATTGCAATTGCAACGATCTATCTTTCTATAAAAGCTTTGCGCCAACTGGAGCCGCAAGTCAGTTGATTAATTCAGTTTCCGAGAATTAGATTCCATACTCTTGAAATGTCTCGAATTGCTGTTGTGTTCCTGCTCAGTACAATGCTGTCAGTGCAAGGAGGCTTTCGTAAGCAAGGACTAAGGCTCATATTGATTTTAACTAACATATATATATTTAATTCTATATAGCCGATGACCCAAAGCCCTGCAAACATGGTGACTCGGAGTGCATTATGAATGTAATCAACGTTTATATGCGGGAAAAGGCAACTACGGGTGACAAGGATATAAATCTACAAAAGCTTGATCCATTGCCGATCGCCAGTATGAATATAAAGCAGGGTGCGGAGAGTCCGGTAAACATTGATTTGACATTTAAGAATAACTTGGCTCATGGCATCAGTACAATGAAGTTCACGAAAGTCAGGTGAGTAGCACTAGAATAGGAATGAGATAAGAAATAAACCACTGATATTCCAACTACAGAGGTTTCGGTAAGGATATTGCCAAGAAATATGAACTGCAAATGAATGCCGACAAACTGTCGCTGGAGGGACCCTACGAGATCAAGGGAAAGGTCCTTATTTTGCCCATCAGCGGAACTGGCAAGAGCAACTTGACTATTGGTATGCTTATATCTAAACATAATCATAGCTAATATATAATTACATCTTCATCTTCTTCTCTGGGCAGACAATTTGACTTTGCGAATGGTTTTCACGGGCAAGCCTTACGAAAAGAACGGTGAAACCTACATGGAGGCGACAAATTTGAAACTAATGGCCAAGCCCAAGCGTATCTTTTACCACTTCGACAATCTTTTCAACGGTGACAAGGCTCTGGGCGATAACATGAACTCATTCCTCAACGATAACTGGGAAGCCATCTATAAAGAGGTGCAGGAATCTTTCCAGAACGCATTTGCGGACATTTTCCAGAAGATTATCTCTGATGTCTTCTCCAAGTATCCATACGATAAGTTCTTCGAGGCGTGAATGTTATTTATATATAAGTCTAGCTTAATTTGAATTCAGTAGTAAATAAACATTGAATGGCTTTAACTGTGACAATCTACACAATTATGGAAATCAATCTCCATACTGATAATCTGGTAATCTTTATCACGAGTAATTTCTTTGAATAAAATTACAATTTTAATTCAATAACTTCATTTGAATTTGAATATTGTAGACCTTACCCGGTTATCCCACATTCTGGAATACATTAGCAAGTTTTCCGCCAGGTCATTTCTATAAAAGCCACGGGGTTGTGAAAACGATCAGTAGTATGTTACGTTGCAATTAAATGTGATAATGATGTCGAGAACTATTTGGTTTCTAGTGTTGTGCCTCACCGGAATCGTGCAAGGAGATTTCCGTAAGCACGATTTTCAATCTATTAACTCTCACAATACATTAGCCGATGATCTTAAGCGTTGTAAATACGGTGAAACCAAATGCATAATGGATGCACTGCAATTAATTCTGAGAGATAAAGCTGAAGTGGGTGACAGGAGCCTGGATTTGGGCGTAATTGATCCCTTTCCAATTAAAAAGCTAAGAATTAAGAGGGGCGATGAAGGCCCCATTGTCTTAGATCTGACCTTTGACAGTAGCAAGATATATGGCATTAAGACGATGCAGCCTAAAAATATTAAGTAAGTTCTGGAAAGGTATATCTGAACATTATCAAAGGAATTACCATCGTAGGGGTTTCGGCAAAGATCTGACTCAACAACACGAGCTTAACTTGTATATGGACGTTGTTAGCTGTGCCGGTCTCTATGACATTAATGGCAAGGTTCTCATTCTGCCTATTACCGGAAAAGGCTTGTACAACATAACACTAAGTATGAACTTTCACCCTTTATATATATATAAGAATATACCTTTAATAATATCTCTCTCTCTCTTTCTGTCTTTCAGTCAATCCTCTTCTAGCTGTAAGATTTGCAGGCAAACCTATTGAACGGAATGGGGAGATCTATTTGAAGCCGATTAACTTTGAAGTGGAAGCTAAGCCAAAGCGTGTTTTATTCAACTTTGATAATCTCTTTAATGGTGACAAAGCATTAGGGGACTCTATGAATGCTTTTCTCAACGAGAACTGGAAACTCCTATACGATGAATTACGGCATGACATGCAAATCGCACTTGCTGTAAATTTTGAAGAGATTGTAACAAAGATCTTTGCTAAGTACCCCTACGCTAAGTTTTTTCAAGAATAATCTCGAATGCTTTATACACAAGCGAATTGTTAGGGCATTTATTATACGCAACTTTGTGTGCATGTTTAATCCATACTCAGTATACAAAAACCTGTAAGGGAACGGCTAACATTAAATTAATCCAATAACTGGATTCTACGTTATCCAAAGTGGGCTGATTAATTAGGTTCCTTCTCGAGATCAAACGACAAATTGTTTGCGGCCCTTGGCTATCTTATAAAAACTTTGTTCTGATCTATTTAACTAAAATACTTTCAAATGATTCGCAAGTGAAAAACGTATTCTACAACAGGCAATAGATAAGGGATTATTTCAAATTGAAAATTTCTTAACCGTATGATAAGATCAGATGCGGCGTCAGGTTTTCTGACTAAAGTGTTATAAGGCGCTTGAGAATAAGTGTTATTACTTTAATAGGTGCAATAAAGAGTGCAATCTAGTATGATATTTGAGCTGCAAATTAAAATAAATTATAGTGGTTTATTACAGTAAATACAGGGACTGAACTAAACGATCTGCAATGTCTTGATTATTAATTGTTCAGCTATCTATTCAAATCTTATATAGTAAGTTTGCATACATTAGACTTCTAGTTGCGGATTTATTTATTAGCTGTGAGAATAAATAAATTAGCCTAGGTCAATGCTTTTATGATTTGAATATGCAACGATAAAAATAAACAAATGTATACTTTCGATCTACTCGTTGCTTTTAAACAGTGTTATTAAATTTGTCGTTAGATTGTAATGCAGGCAGTCTAAGTTCACTGCTTACTAAACGAAAGTCTGTTTACGAAAAACATGAATTTTATGTTCATTGTCAATCTGTAGTTTTTTAAATCTTTCTTTTTTCACATTTTAACGGTATTTTGTTTGATAAACGCCCTTGGGACGTTAGGGGGCGTTTGGGGTAGAGCTGGAAGTTAAATCGATTAATCGATGTTTTCCATTTTCTCCGATGCATCGATTTAATTTTTGAGAATCAATTAAATCGAAAATTTGAAAATAGTACTAAATTACTATAACTAAACAAGTAAACATGTCTAGTGGTATTATAAAATTTGGTAGAGATTGAATATGTGCCCTCATCACGGATTTTTTAACATTTTTTTTAAAGGTAGGGCTATATTTATGATGATTTTAGGTGAAAGAATTAAGTCTCGGACTCTTCTAGTTATTTTTTAATTTAAAGTTTGTAGCAGCTGAGAGATTTCAATACCGCTTTGGCGTGCCGTGCGCCAAGGTAACAATTTTAATCAAAAAGTTTAACGACATCGTTTCATTAGAAAGTGCCTGCGAAACACACATTTATCTGTTGAACAACTATTTGAGTGGAATTCCTTTTCCGTTCGTACATATGTATGTATGCAGCAAATAATTATTATTAGAAACCGAAGAGTATGCAACATGTTTTGCTAGGATGCTTGGGATTTTGCAAAGATTTTCGTTGTGAAGTCAATTTACACCAGGCGAACAGCAACAGCAGCAGGCAAAAAATAATTGAGAGTAAGTTAATCAAAGAGAGTACAAGGAGAGTGGATAAGAAGACGCGCAATTCTGCTCTCTTTGTTTTCAACCAATCAGTACAGTTCACACTGTCTTTTTGCTTTGATCGAGTTTGACACGTGACACCTGCGCTCTCTCTGCGCTCATCCTCTCTCACTCCCTCTCTCTTTCGTCTGTTAATTTAGTGCTGCCTGTCTGCTGTTTTCTCTGTTCGCCTGGTGTAATTTTTTGTGCTGCACTCAACAAAATAAACGAGGTTGCCTTCGTTTGCCCTCTCTCACTATGTGCACTTCGTTTGTCTTTCTCTGTGCTCCTCTCTTCCTTACTTCTCTCTCCTCTTGCTAAACTACATTCCTCCAGAAATTTCTGCGCACCTGGTTTGTTCCATGTTGAGACATAGCAGTTTTCGATGTCTCAACACGGAACAATACCAGGTGCGCAGAAATTTCAGGAGGAATGTGCACTTCATTTGTCTTTCTCTGTGCTCCTCTTTTCCTTACTTCTCTCTCCTCATTGATTCTCAAAAATTAAATCGATGCATCAGAGAAAATGGAAAACATCGATTAATCGATTCGAGAATCGATTTAACTTCCAGCTCTAGATTGGGGCGTCAACCCAGAATAAATCTAGTGCGCGCAAAAGTATGCATTTATTTTAGATGCGGGGGAATTTCTCGCGGCGCCTGAAAAATGCAGTAAAATATTCTATAGCTACTTTTGACGGGAAAAATCGAAATCAACAGCACTGCGCTTTTTGTACCAGCTTTTTTTAAGGCCGACTGAGGGAAATTATTATTAAATATGGAAAGGGGAATTATAGAATTTTTCGGAATAAAGTTAGCTTATTTCCGTTATTTTGTAATGTTTTCAATCAAACGAAATTTCAGAGAATAGAAAAATCAGACACAAATTGTCTGTTATATTAACCTTAATGCCAGAAGTGCTGGGTATTCAGAATAAATGTTTGTTTATTTTTATCCGAGTAAATAACTGAGTTTTCTTTATTTCGTTTACCGAATGCAAACCTTAATTAGTTTGTTACGAACTTCAAACACATTTCGCATGCTATAAAATCGCAGTTGACAAGTCTTTGAACTAGTTCGCAAAGTGACTCAGCTTACTGTTATAAGTATATTGTATTTCTGATACAAAGCCGGTGCAAACCTGTCGTCAACAATTAGAAATAATTAAAATATACTAAGTCAGTCGTCCAAAATATCTGTTTTGGATAATGTATATAATTTTCATACAAAATTTTGTATCTGGGGCGTGGGTCTTATCGGTTGTTAGCCTAAATGATTTGATATTTATTGTCATTCAATGTAAATAGGGGCAACGAACTTAGTACTTAAAGCAAATAAAAGTCGTTAACTTATCGAATGTATCGATACCAATTGAAAAGTAATTCAGTTCAAACAGCGGACAGGGCCATAAACAAAAGACCTAGCAGGTCTAACTGCATCTGGTTTTGTGATACGCTAAAATTAAGAACCCCCTTACAAATGTATTCTTTATTCCCGTAATTTGTTAAAGTGCTCCTGACTCAGATTCGGCCTCAGTCAATGTCAAGCTCTACGCGTCGCGACGCGTCGTTCGAGCCGCTAAAGTGATTTGTGTTTAACAACGCCGCAACAGAACAACAACTAATTCCACCGAGCGGACAGAGCGTACAGAACATTTAAATTTCACTGTTGAACATTTCATTTATGACCTGCTCTCTCACTCTGGCGCCTATAAAACTGCACTCAAGTGTTGATAGGCCCATCAGTCTCCTCCCGACAGCGGCTTCGACAACGTATTTGGATATTATACAATCCTAATAATGGATACGAAACTTGCGGCATATTTGTTGTTAATTAGTGTCTTCATCCACGGCTCAAGATCACAGGATGCCCGTGAACTACGTAGGTGCAAATTTGGATCAGTATTTCATTGAACTTTGTTGCCTAGATCACTTGTTTCTCTTCCCTTCTTCAGCTGCTGGCATCACGAAATGCGCCATATCTAATGAAGACTGTCTGAGGGACGGCATGAACTATGTGCTGAGGAATCATGCTAGAACAGGCATTAAGCAGTTGGGTCTGGTGCAATTGGATCCATTGCACATCAAAAAGTTTGCTCTGGGAAAGAATCCGAATAGTCCCGTTAGTGTAGACTTAACCTTTACCGATGCAAGTCTTTTGGGTCTGGCAGAGGCGCAAGTGAAGCGAGTGTCGTAAGTGGGAAGTGGGATTGATAGAGAGAGCTGCAGCTATAGTGAAGTTCAATTTTAGACCTTTCACCATCGATCTGTCTAAGCCCATTACTTTTGATATGATGTCACCGAAAATAACGCTAACAGGACCTTACAGTGTGGAGGGCAAGGTCCTCATACTGCCCATAGTTGGCAAAGGAAATGCCACCATTGTACTGGGTAAGCGAGATCATAACTATTCCCTTGATTTGGTACTCCCTGCTAATATTGAACATGTTACAGATAATTGTCAGGTGCATGCCGTGGTAAGACTGAGAGCTGTTCCCAAGGGTCCGAATCAAACAATTGCGGAGGTAATCGAAGTCAAGATGAGGTTGGACCCCTCGCGCGTCCATTACACTCTAGAGAACTTGTTCAATGGCCGCAAGGACCTGAGCGATGCAATGCACGCCCTGATCAACGAGAACTGGAAGGAGATCTTCAATGAACTGAAGACGGACATTGCCACAGCCATGGGCCTGATATTCAAGTCGGTGCTGAACAGAATGCTGGGAAGGCAACCACTCGAGCAGCTTTTCTCAGGCATTTAAGAGTCAAACAAATGATGCAATTGTTTTCTAGGCTTTAGTTTGTTTATTCTAATAAAACGTATTCGATACAATAATTAAAAATGTATTAACTGAAATTTGTAAGGTTTAAAGATCATTCAAAAGATTTCAAACAGGCATTACATTAAATCAGATTTGCAAGACGAGTTAACAACTTGACACTTAAATCAAAAGGCATGTTCAGGCTTTTAGAATAATTACTTAATCTTCTTCTTAATTAATATAGTATATGGCTTTGTGCAAATATACGAATACATTTTTGTATAAAACAATATCCAATTTCATTTACAGACTTTTCACAAGTTTGTATTTTATGATGCAAATAAAAATGATTTTTGAACTCAAACTTTAGACTTCAGGCTCAGAATTCTCTATTCCTAAATATATTTTTGCGTAAATAATAATAGTAATTGCATGAGTTTTTAAACTGTGTGGATGTTAACTGCAATGTAAGTCCTCCTTGGCTTTTTCTAAGAGCTAGAACTGATTAAGTTTTCCAGGCTTAGTTACATCTAGAAAGACGGATACGAGAGCTCTGTTTTGGCGGCGAAGAGGGCGGCAAGTCCAGAATGTCAGCAATCAAAAACTGATCTAGACTAGGAGCTGCCTCATCAGGACGCAAAGGTGGAGCTTTTCCTTGCTTGGGTGGATCACACAATGCCATGATCTCCGGTGGGAAATAGCTCTCCGGGGATTTGATGAGCATGTTCAAAAATTCCTCACGTTCCTTGGCACGGCGAATAAGGCTGTGCAAGTTATAATGCTCTGCAATATATTTCTCCTCATCCTTCAAGGCTAGTGGATCTGGTAGGGGCTGAAGCTCAAGTGCAGCCAGTTCCAAGCCTCTTTTGAGGGTGGCCTCATGGCGCTCCCTCATCGCAGTTGAGTAGCGATGCTCGTGATCCATTTCCCAATTGAAGACATGCACATAAAGGTGGGCGGTCTTAAGCTGCTCTCGTAGCTCCTTTAAAACTGACTCCATTCTGGCACCATTGTCTGAAAAGAGGCAAAGGGAATCAGTCTTTGTGCTTGTGTGTTTGTTGTGCCTCGAGACTCACTTCTGGCCACCTGACTGACGAACTCCATTGAACGTTGACGAAGTTGGATGCAGGTGAACTGTTTAAGAATCATCAGACTACGACTGGCATCATTGAGGGCTGTGTCGCATTCGGTGTACTTCATGTAGTCAAAATGACGATTCTGCTCCAGCTGACGACGAAGACGAGATAGGAACCTGTCAGTCTTGGTGCACAACACCTGCACATGATGGCGTATGTTTGACCCCTTGGGCATGGTGCATTTCCGGGGGACCTCGTAGAGGTAGTCCGATGGTACCGAATTCGGTTGATTGCTGGGAAGATCAGAGCTTATCTGCTCGTGCAGCGATCTGAACAGCTCCAAGAGGCGCTCCACGTCGGTATCTACAGAACTGCAAGGAAACTCTGGTTATCCCAAACTTTCCACGTGGCTAATGGCCCTACTGCGCTTACCTGTTGCCCAGCTCATGAATTGTGAGTACGTCGGGGCATTCCTGGTTCTTGTTCCACATGTTTTCCTTCTGCTGATGTTCTTTAGTATTTCGCTGCGTTGCCATTGGGATCTGGCCATGAGTTATGTTGTTTATCTTCTTTTTGGCGCCACTATTGCCCTGGTTGGTGAAACGATTTGGGATTGCATTCATCGCCTGAGTGCAGCCATAGCCATGGAACTCAAACTCAGGTGTATTTTCGTCCAATATTAAATCTTCGAAGTTACGATTCATTTCCTGCAACACTCCCCGAGCGTCACTTACAACAGGTTGCACCATGCTTGGTGGCACATCTTCTTCGTCATCAATCAAATTGCATAATTCTAAATTCAATTTTTGCAAATTTGTATTTAATTGTTTATCGTCAGTGTCGGAATCCATGTTCAAATTCATTTTTAGCTTTAACAACTGTTTGCGCCAAAAATAGAAACAACACTGCACTTTTCTATGCAGACAAAAACCCGCGGGCGCCAAGCTGTCTGCTTCGGTCTACACAACTGTTCGCACTGAGCGTCGCCCTGTCTGCTATGAAATTTAAATGGCGGCTAGAAACGTTAAGGCTGCCGCCAAACTGTCTGTCATATTACCGCCTTGTCTACGCGCTGCTATCGATATACTTTAAAAAAAGACACGATCACGCCACTTGTCTGCAATAAGTTGGCAGCGCGAAGTAAGTTATAGTTATATGTATAAACAATACAGAACTTTATGCAATTAATAATTAAATGTGAAATTATAATTGATGCATACTTGCATATTATTTAATTAGTAAACGTTACCACTATTATTTATAATATGCCCAGGGCTACAACGGAAAGCTGTGAATGTGCGTGTAGAGTTTTTGCAATGCAACCATGTGCTTTCATTTACGGTTACTTTTGTCTATTTACGAATAGGAAATGGAGGAATAAGAATTGTAAGTCGATTTGGGCTTTGGTATATTTATTGAATTTATTTTATATATTTTACGTTTTTATGACATACATAAACAGTTATATGTTTTACATTGTACATTTTTCAATATGTATACTTAACTTGTATTATTATTATTTATTACTTGTAGTTATATGTATTTGTATAGTATATGTATGTATAAACGCACGTGTGTGTGTGTAAGTATTTATTATTCTCATGCGAACGGTTAAGTTTATTATATGTTTAACAAAATTGAAAACATGAGTATAAAAACAAAACCCTCTATTAGTCTGGATTAGCACTACTAGAAATTACATTTGGATACTTTCTGCTAATTGATTAATAATTAATATTGCATTAATAATACAAATTGTATACGATTATATGTATATCAGATAAAGCTACAACTTAGTGCGCATTCTTGTACTTCAATTCAAAAAGAGCCTACAACAAAATCGACAATAAACAATAACAACTTATTACGCTGTTTGCTAGTTTTGTATATTCCACTAATGTTAACAAAACTTTATCAAGCATTGTTAAACAAATACAAAGAAATGGTGATTTCTTTAATCATTATTTGTTTTGTATATCACAAGTTAAAATTTTGATTATTGTTTGGTCAATTTTCTTTTTAATATAATATGTTCCATTCTTTAGATATACATATGTATGCATGTATGATCATATGTGGATGTGTGTGTGTGTATGTCTACGAAATGTTTGTATGTATTATTGAAGTATATATTTACATAAGACAATATTCGAAAATGTTAATTCAATAATAAACACACGTTCTCTTTGTAATATTGTATAGTAATATTTTCCTCGCTTAACACTCTTGGTTACATTTATAAATTGGTCTACACTCAAGTCATGATGTTACATTAAATTGGTATATCGGTTCTAACAATAAGATATAGAAAGAGATTGAGAGATACATATAGAGAGCGAATTGTTCTTTCTTTCATAAGGAGATTACACAGAAATTCGAGTTAGTTGCATGCAGTTAGTTAAGAAGATAAATAGTAGATTAACTTGATACTTTTTATTGATTTACCATCGCGTTCAGATTGAGTAGAGTTTGTCAATTTTCAATGTACATATTGTATGTGGATTTTGTGTAAAGAACAATAACTTTTGGGAAATCTTTAAATTCTGCTTTAGTTGTATTTCTACAGTGAACTGTTTAAACTTAAAAGTTTCTTGAAATGAACTCAATAATTAATGATACGTCCACAATATACACAAATCTGAACGCGAGCTACTAGTTATGCGCGAGATTTGAATCGTATATCTTTCGCATAGCCATCGCATAACTATCGCATAGTCTAAGCTTAGACCAACGACTCTCTGAAGTTGCTGTTTACCTGTAAAATAGTTGCAGACATTGTATAAGTATGTGTATATATATGTTGTATAAGTAGTGTATATTGGGTACTTTAGCTATTTATATAGTCATAGTTGAGTAGAGATATACGGGTCGAACGATATGTTATAGTGGGGATCGGTCGGTTGGATGGTCATGCATTTTAGGAGCAACTCTAGGGCGAGAAGACGCGCAGACTGCGCAACAGTGTGGCCAGCACATTAGCCAGACACTCGGCCTGCAGTGCCAGCTGTCCGGCCCCGATGGGGCCAATCTGTACGCCGACTAACTCACGAAAACTGCTTGCCACATCGTGCACCTTCAGCACAATGTTGCGTGTCTGCAGTGGCGCCGATGTGTGACGCGTCATGTCCTGCGCCAGCTCAGTGATGCGTCGGATTGCGGTCAGGCAGGAGGTCAAATGATCGGGCAGGGTTATCAGCGTCATGTCCGACATTGAGGCAACCAGAAACTTGCTGGCAGTGACCAGAGCCAACGTCTGTTCGGTCAGTTCGTTGCGTGCTCGCTGAAATTTCTCCTCATCAATGCTAGTACCTCCGCCGGCAGACTGTGCCGCCGAGCACTGTGCCGCCACCTGATCCAATTTGATCAGTAGCCCAGCCATGGCCACATCAGTTTTGGCCAGCAACGCTTCGCCGTCGATCAGGTGACCGTTCTTAATGAACAGCTTCTCGCCGTGCAGCTGCTGGGGTTTCTTGGGCAGCGTTGGTAGTAGCTGACCATTGGAATGCGCATTGGGTAGGCGGGCTGTGGCCGGTATAGGCGGTGTGGTGGGCGTGCCATTGATCGTGGGGCGTGGTCGACTGGCAATGGGCGGCAGCGGGGGTTTCTTGGGCGCACTCACCGCGGATCCGGTTGCGATTGCAGGACTGGCTGCACCAACAGGTGCCATGGCTTGCTGCTGTGGAGTGGCTGGCTCTGAGCTGCTGTTGGTGGGACTGCTACGAGGCGGCAGCTGTGGCGGGCACAGTTCTCGCAGTGGCACACTCACCACAGGCTCACTGCCAAGCTGACGCAACTGCTTCTTGGGGGAGTAACGCTGCAGTAGCTCGGCACTCTTGGGCGGACGTGCCGGCGGTGGCGTCACTGGCTCCGTGGTGGGTGTACGAGGCGGCGGTTGCAATTGCACCTGCACCTGCTCGTCTGATGTAGCCTCCTCTTTCTTGTGCGATGTAGGACAGCAGCTGAACTTGCTCTTGCGCTCCACCGTCGCATACTCGATGACATGCGGCGGCGGCGGCTGCGCTGGTGTCCTGTCCAGCACCTGTGTTATATTGTTGTTGTTGTGATTGCTATGATTGCTGTTGCTATTGACCACAGACTGGAAAAACTCGCGCTTTGCCTGCACCGAATTGCTGTAGAGGCATTCTGTCTCCGGTTCCGCTTGCACTGCCTCCAGATTGGGCGGTGGTGGTATTATAAATGACATTATCTCCTCGGGCGTTAGCTCCTTGGCGGGTGTGGCCTTCTGTGTGGGTGGTGCCACCAGCATCTGCTGCAAGAAGCTATCCAGCTCCTCGGCACGTCCCTCGAAACCTTTCGGTGGCGCCGCATTCAATAGCGACAGCGAATCCAGTTCGTCGGGTGTCTGTGGCGGCGGTATGGCACGCAAATCAATTAAATCCGGGTCTGTCTCGATGAACGTATCCTCGCGCACCTCGAAGCCATAGATCTCGGAGAGCTGTCGCGCTGCCACATCTGTGTCGGCAGCCACAGCGGGCACGTTGCTGATCTCCTTTAGCTGCTGCAGATACTCGCGTAGATTGTAGTCCTTAGTCTCGGCACCAAAGTGGGTGCCATCGGGACTGTGCAGTCCGAAGCTGCTGCGCTGCGCCAACTGTTGCTTTATGCCACCGGTGGCCTGGAGCAGTTGCTGTGGCCGCCGCGTTGTTGGCGATTGCGCTGGCGATGCCACCGACTCGGAATCACTTTCACTCTGCGAGAAATCTGTGCCGAGTGCCTGTAGATCGCTAAGCAGCTGACTGAATCCATTCATCCTTCGCTGTGGCCGCGGACTGGAGGTGCTGCACAGGCTGGGCTTGCGTTTGGGTGTGGCGGGTGTGGGCGGTGCTGATGCCGACACTGGTTCCGGTATGGCATTCAATCCCTGCGTAATTCCACTCAGATCATGGCTTATGGTATCCGCCAGCAACTGCAGTGAATCACTGTGCTTCAGCGAGGGTGTGCCGCCGCCACCTATATGGCTAATGGTTGCCTCCTCAGTGGAGGATACCTTGCTGCTGTTTAGACTGTCGCAGTCACTGTCGAACTCCAGCATGGCCACACCTTGGCCCAGCTGAAGTTGCTGTTGCTGCTGCTGATGCAGCTGATGGGTGTGCTGCAGCTCCTGTTCCTGTTCGTTGAGATACTGTTCCGAGCATTGCACAAGTTGCTGCAATTCCTGTACACGTCGCAGCACCTGTTCGTTCTTGGCCTCCACTGCCAGCTGGTTGCGTCCTGCATCGCTGCAATAGTTGCTGCCACTGCTGTCGCTCAGCCCGGAGTCCTTGGCTGCCTCCTCGAGCAGCTCAGTCGCCATGACGCTATGTAGATCCAGGTCGGTCGCATAGGTCAAGGGCTGGTTGACTGGCACTGGCTGTGGTTGACTCAACACTGCCTGTTGCGGCAGAGGATGATATGGCGGCGTCATCAAGAAGTTGACGCTGTGCGCACGTGTATGGAACGGCAGCAGGTAGCTCCAGCTGGCGGGCAACACAGTGTGCTGTGACAGAAAAGAGGGTGCATTGTCCTCCTCGTGTGCTTCACGTTCTCGCAGCAAGTTCAGCACATTTCCTGCAAGATAAAACAGTTAGTTGTTGATTGTAATACGACTTCTGCAGGTTTCCTTCATCACTTACCTGTGAGCAACCTATAATAACCCCCCAGAACCAGACTAAACTCGCAGGCATCGCGATCCTCCATTATAAACTTGACGGCGCGATCGCCCAACATGTAAATGGAAACGCTGCAGGTGACATCGTCCTCGCGATGGACCACAACATGTGTGAAGTCCTCTATGGCCGAAATGGGCTGTGGCTAATGATCAATAAAAGAATAAATACATTATTAAATATATTCCCCATTAGGTTGGCTTGAACTGACCACCGAATTGCGTGCGCTAGATATCTGACTTAGACCGAATCTCGGACTGATGAGCAGCACTCGCTCCATGCCTTCTCTTTGGTTTGTGCTGAAACATTTGGCGCCGTAGCTTGGTAAACTAGCGATTATATCTAGATAATGGAGTTTGGCCTAAGAAATAAAGATAAATGTCTAATGTATATAACGTAAGATATTAATAAATGTGCACTCACCTGCAGCTGTGTTAGCACCTTGCTGGAGGAACCCGTCATCTCTGCATTGAGCTTCAAGAAGTGTGAAATAAGTCGACGCAGTTCTTTGCGTTTCATGCCCTCAAAGAGACTGACGGGCACAAAGCGTTCCAGGCCAAACTCACGTCTGCAGAAAGAGAGAAGGAAGAAATAGCAAGGATTATAATTATTTAATAACTATGGTATGTACTGCAAGCGACACAGGCATAATTCAATGAAAACGGCAGTCTCCAGAGACACAATCGTTAGGTGCTTTATTGATGGTGTATAATCAAACATTCCCTGTACTAAATAATGCCCCGCTTTTGCCGACGAGACCACTTTATTCATTGCATCATACTCTACTCTGCAGTATACTTTACTCCTTGTACTTACTCGACCAACTTGACGGTGAGCTTGGCGGGCGCGAAGTTATTGGCCAGCGCATGCTGATGCATATGAAGGGCAGCCAAACGCAGTGCCAGCTCTGGCTGCAGCTCGGGTGCAAAGCGCTCCTGGTTGACATCGTTGCAGCATTGCATGTACAGATAATCCAGTGCATGCAGATCCCGTTGTGCCAGCTCGGCGGCCGAAATTGGCACGAATGTGATGCGAAACAGACAGCGTAGCTTATGAGCACCTGGGCGAGCCGCAATCTAGGCATAGAATATAAAGCTTACTAAAGTGAAGCTATATAAATATATAGAAGGTGCTTACACGTGCCAGAGACTCCTGCGGATCGAGCAGCGTTAATTTATTGCGCTTTAGACTCTTGACATGCTCCAGCACGAGGCTGAAGAGTTCACCGCAGCACAGGCATAGCTTGTCCAGCAGCGAGCTAACCACATCCTGCACTGTGGTAGTGGCATCGTATTTAAACGATTTGGTCTGCCCATTCTCCAGGAATACCTTGAGCACATTCGCCATTGGTGGCACGCAGATGTCGCCCAGCGAAAATGCCGAAGGCTGCAAAGATAAAAAGGTTACACAAAGCTGTCTTCATCTCTGGTCTAGTAGTCCTGCTTACCGGAAACAATGGCGCTCCATTGACGCACACACTCTCTGCGAAGCGCACACGACTGGGACGCGAACGCAGCTTGGCACGTTTGCCGGCCGAGAGAAGCGTTGACTTGCGGCCAGGCATGACACAGTGCGCCATTGGCTGACAGACAAGCAACGAGACCTGCGCTTCACAGGCGCGTACCAGCTGTATGACATGATCCCGGGGCGCATCCTTAACATCCTCTCCATTGACTGCAAGTATCTGATCGCCGGGCTGCAGCTTGCCTATGCTGGGCCCTCCCTCCGTGACAAAGCGCACAATCACCGGACGCTCACTGCCGGCAACGAAGCCAAAGCCCAAGCTCGGGCTGCGCTGCAGCAATACCAGGCGTGGCTCTGGCGGATGCTCATCCCATCTGATGCACTCGGGAGCCTCATAAGTTGTTGTCTTATTTAGGTGACTGAGGGAGGGAGGTGGAAAAGGTTAAATCAGTACATATACGAGACTATATATTGTAGTATATACTCACTTGATGTAGTAGGAACGACCCTTGGAATCTATGGCACGTTCCCAGCCGTAGGACAATTCCTCGTGCTTGCTCCAATCCTCGCAAGCGGGCAACCAGCCAGACGATTGCGTTAAATGACTGTGAATAAATGGAGAGGGGATTAATTTGTATATACTATATAGCTTATATGGTATATAATGTATCTTATTATAATACTCTCTCTCTCTTTCTCACTTTGCCTATGCTTCATTTTAGTTGATTACTTGAATTCTTTGTACAATGCTAAAATGTGTTTACAGTTTCTCTTAATACAATATGTCTCATTTGCTGGCCGATACTTAACCCTGAACTTGCCACACTCCCCATTCTTCTGCCTTGCATCATCTCCGGCATCATTGGCTTATTCTGGCCTATTTATATTGGGGCTGGTAAAATGCATTTCAATTGAGATTAATCAACACTAATTGGGTTATTTGCTTGGCTATGCAATAAAGTGCAGCCGTAATCGGGCCAACCCAGGACAGCAGAGCGACAGGCAGGCTGGGCAGGCACCAGTCAACCCAGTCAACCCAGTCAACCCACCTTGGTGGCTTCCGTTGCTGTCGTTCTTCATTTCCTGACTGCAAACAATTGTGATAATTAGTTTTGCACTTTCCCGTCGAGAGCATGTAGACACCCCTTCTCCCCCACCCCCATCCACACCCATACCCATAGTCGACCAACTGGTACCCAATGCCCTCTCAACAACTGGGTACCTCCACTTGATGCCCCGTTGAACCCGTGGCAAACCCAACCAGTGCTGCTCATTCATTCAACCAAGCAAACAACTCGCTCTGACCTGCTGCTGCTATTCCTCTCATATTCTATACGTTCCTTTCTCTCTCGCTCACTCTCTGTGTCCCTGTCTCTTTCATGCGCTCTCTCTCTCTCTCCCCCGCTTTGCCACGCCCTGAGCTCTTATGGCGTTATGCGCGCTTTCAGTTTGATGTGCAACAAAGTGTAAAATTATTTAATAGAATTTCGTGCATAATCAATTTATGTGCAGCACCCAGGCATTTATAGGGACAGAGAAAGAGCGAGTGATACAAAAAGAAAGACACAGAGAGAGGGGGAGAAAGAGAGAGAGAGAGGGGGAGATATAAAGAGTAACAGAGAGAGAGAGACGGAAGACAAGGGACTAAGGCAGTCAGTCAGTTGGCAGGGCTTTTAAAAGGATACACCCTCCTCAAATAAAAGAATACATCCAATCAATATAGTCCCTATACATGCACGCACATAAAAATCATAAACATATGTACATACATGTACGTATAACATATATGTATATATACATAAATACATAAGTGTGTCTGTGATAATGTTCAGATTGTTTGCTCAATTTCAGTTAATCTGTAGTTAATTAAACTTTTTATTGAGCATTTTAGTGTCGAGAGATACTTGCAAATTATAAAGTTTATATACATGTCGAACTGGTAATGTTCGTCTATCAATCTGTTCTTCTGTAGTCAAGCTATGTTTGTTGATAAAAATAGTTACAAATGTTAGTTATAAAATCATTAGATATTGATCAGTTTGCAACATTTCGATGCCAGACCCACCATAACTTTGTTAAATTTCAATTCTTTTACTGATCAAAGTGCAATTTAATATGGTAAACTTTTAATGAAAAAGTAGAGTACACTATATAGACTTAATAGACTCGGTACTCATAGACTTAATGGCCTTGGTGGTACTCACTTGCAGTAGTAGAGTCTTCCCTCCTTTCCCGCGTGCACTGTCCAACCAGCCTTGAGCTTTTCCTGCACCGACTCCAGGTGTCGATCAATTTCGACCCAATTTCCGATGGCAATGCTGCCCTGGCCCAAAATCGGGCCATAGAAGCCGATTCCACCCGAATTAACTGTCTCACCAGTTGATGTTGTTGTTGCTGCGGAGCTTGTGGCCGCTTGTGTCGCCGCCGCCACTGCCGCATGTGTTCCGGTCTCTGACAGATTTCCGGTCGTTTCTTGTGCGGCAGCTACTGTTGACGTTGCAAATGAGGCCGAGGCTGAGGTGGAGACGGGGGCAGAGACAGAATTGGAGGAGTATAGCGTTGATGTGTAGGCGTTAGCGGTGCCATTTGACGTTGGCAGGGTCGTCAATTGTGGCGATGATGTTCTTGTCAGTAGCAGGGGCTTGGCCACGCCCACATTGCTTGTCGTCGTCGTCGTCGTCGGTGCGTTGGCATTTTGCAGCGGATAAACATCACTATTCGAACGCCCCGAAGGCAGTAACATCATTGAAACACATTCGCTGTAGAATAAGGGAGAGAGAGAGAAAAATTTGATTTATCAGGTGAGAGTCTATATAGTTATATATATATTATTAACCGCAGCTTGAACTTGGCATCAACTGCTGCTAACCCAGTTTATTTTGTTGTATATGTATAACATAATACCCCGTTTTGTTAGCCAAGTGTAAAAGCCTGCCTCACATCACATTCCACGACGTTGACCCAATTTCGTAAACAGGCTCGTCCGGATATGTCGAGCCTGGTTTGGCCTGGCCTGGCCCATAAGTCAACATCAACAGCGCATCTACAACATGGCAGTTGTTGTTGGTGTTATTGCCGTTTTTGCAGTTGCAGTTGCATTTGCAGCACAAAACAGGTCTCTCTTTCCTCTTGCATCTCAGACGATGATCTCACATACAGCACACGCTGCCTCATGGTGGGAAAGGTTCAGGTTTGGGCCAAGTTGAGCAACTTGTTTGTAATGTTATGACATATTTTGGGGTTTATCGCTGCCTGGCATTGCACAAGAGCAAACGAGAGGATGTTCAGCAGAAAACTAGTTCATTGTAAAATCAATCAAATAAGTCAAGACTAATAATTGGAACTAGTAAAGTTGATAATACACACAAGAGAAGAAAGTTATTGTTATTCTGCTAACTTTGAAAATTGTTTTCCTGTATACAAACTGTGATTAAAGTCTGTTAGAATTGCAGTAACTTTCATATAGTCAGAACCCTTAGAAATTCATAAATTTATCTCAATAGCGAACAGACCGAACAAATTGCTTCTATTGTACTCATTTTTATGAATAATGGAAGTCTGGTTACAGTTACAATATACTCTTCTACACAGATAACAGTTGCATAAGTATCGAAAGAAAGAGAAAGAGTCATAAAATATTCATCCTCTAAGCGCCTTCCATGATTTCCCTTCGAATAAGTACTTGATGAAATTGTCTGTGAATTGGAAGTTGTAAGTTGTTCACCTAGACAGGCATTTCCTTCATCCTGTTTGGGAAAAATAAGTTAACTGCATTTTTGTGTACCGCCTTGCACAGTGTGTGAGTGCAAATATGGCAAGTGACTGTGTGGCACGGCTATGGTCATGGCCAGGCCCGATAGAGCGGATGGAGTCCAAACAACACGTCAAAGTCGCAGCAAAATAAATACGTCTGTCTGCCTGGTCTATCTCTCCACTCGTCCATTTGTCTGGTTTGCTTGCACAATTTCATTGAGTCGCACGGAGTCGGAGTCGGATCGAAGATGTGGCATCAATAAACGAGATACAGCAGGCAGAGCCAAGCAGAGCGCAAACATGGACCTGATGTCCATTAGATGAGCATGCGACGACGGTAAGGACCAGTAGCCTGGTGAGCCCGAGGAGGGCTGCAGAGACAGAGTAATCGAAGGGGGAACACGGCTGACTAACGGCTTCGCAAACAACGGCAACAACAGCAGAGACATGCTCAAGTTCCAACATCGGTTTCTATTTTAATACCCAGTACTGTTGATGCCATAGGGGTATTATAAGTTTGTGTGATTGAATTGGGTAAGGCATGGTAATGTATATATATATATATATATATATATATATATATATATATATGTATGTATATGTATGTCTTTTGAGCTCTGAAATGTCAAATTATCCACAAAAGTTCTCAACTAAAGTTTACTTAGGATAAGTTAAGATCTCTTTTTCTCCTTTTGTCGATTCATTTATTTAGATTAAGAATAAAATATATACCTACGTTAAAGGTTTCTCAAAATTAAGTCAAGGATATCTTACTGTCGTGCATGCGAAACTGTAGCTTGCTTTACTTGTTTTATTCCTGATTTGCGGAGTATAAGTTTTTTAAACAACTTTACACGCATTCACGCAGATAATACATACAAACGAAGACACACACACACACATCGAGAAATAAAGCACTTTTAAAATGTTTTGAATTACATTTTGTTCGTGTGTGCAGTGCTTACTGAATTTGTCTTTGTCTGTGTGAATGACAAGGCACAAGTGCAAGAATGTTGATAAAAGTTTTGTTGGATTAATGCTGCTATGTTTTTGCGAAACAATTTTCTCCTGCTTCACAGATACCTATGTAATGATGTGTGTATGTACGTTATACGTATTTTAAATTAGAATCTTTAAAACTGCAGTATTCCTACGACTGTAGGCAACCCTGATAGATATTCTGACTATAAATCAGTCCTTGGTTAGCCGGTTCCATTTTGACTATTCAAAACGAAACCCAAGAAAATTCGAGTTGTTGTCACACAACTTAACGGGAATAGTACGAACCAAGTTTTCAATCTTTTTCAGGCCATACGTGCTGGTGTAACCGATACGAGAACAAGCATAAGAACTAACAACTTCATTTGGTCACGCAGCTCAGCATTAAATGGGAAGAACAAATCGGGGAAGAGAGAAGGAGAAAGAAAGCAATACCAGCACAGCCTATGAATTGTGTCAACTCTGACTGTGCTGCTTCTCCAGAGATAACCGACTTGTATAAGCTTCAACTGGCACCTTATACAGATCCCAAACCCAAGTGAACAATTGGCAAAATGGTACAAAAGACGTAGCAAGAAACGAAATTAAATGAAATGTGCACAGTGGGTCAGACAAACCTTAAAGAACATATCTTTGTTTGTAAGGTATATGAAGATATATACTTGATTATAAATTAATTCAAATTGATGTAACTCTTTAGAATATACGTAAGATATATACTATAGTATAGTACATGTTTCTTTCTCTTCTCATTCACAACAACTTTAAATCCCCTTGTACCTCAATGTAACTCATTATAAGTATAACGCAAACTGTAAAAAAGTGACAAGCATCTTGTCCACAGTTCCAGAACATTAGACAAAAGCCCAGCCCCAAACCGAGAGTGGGTTGAGGAGGCCTACTTATCGCAGACATGCTGACAGATAGCAGAGAAAAAAAGCTCTTTGCTAAAAGAAATTAAGCACAATTTGTGCGCTTCGCTTGATGGTGTTTACTATTATTACTTTTGTCATTATTTGTACTTATTAAATACAGATTGCAATTTTCCATTCCGCCATTTATTGTCAATGCCTCCTCCTACCCACGTCCTCCCTCCCAGCCCTCCTCGTCGTCAATGTGTGTGTGCCATTATGGCACCTCAGTGCTCCGCTCGTTACTTTTGCTTTTACCAATTTCGTTTCATTTTATTGTGTTTGACTCGCATTGTTAATTGAAAAGAAATTACAATGCCTGCAATCACAGAATACTTAATAAGAAATGAAAGTTGTCGCTAACGAGTTATCTATATTAAATGTATGATGTATATGCATAAATGTATGCATAGTATATGCTTTATATACGAGTATGTGTATATATAAGAACAAATGTTTTGCATGCTAAAAAATCGGTTAAAATTTCGAAAAACTTTACCAATACTAGTTTTAGACAAGGAATTTTTATATATATCGAAGACTGGACAGAATCATCTCTATATAATCTCTATTTAATCTCTACTACAACCGGTCTAAACGGATTCACCGCAAACATAAAGTCGTAATGGATTTTTAACAAGTTTGTAAGAAATGTCATCGCACATCAAGGGGATAGCAACAGGTACTGGTATTTCTGATTGACTATTGAAAGATTATGTTCACGGGCCCATATGGACTGTGTGTATGTGTGTGTGTGCAGCCTGACCGGCAAACTGACAAACCATGTCAGTTTGTATTGACAAAACTTTTTAATAAACATAACACAACTGTCAAATGCAACACGCTCAAAGTTACTTTCAACGATGACGAAACCGCCGCAATGTGTACGTGACACGACAATCGACAACGCTGCGATGGTAACAAGAGTCGTCGCTCGTTTGGGTGTAAACCGTACATTAGGCTTGCAGGAGGTATTTCTTCACTCGCAGTAGGCAATGATATGTAATTTTCACGTACACAAGTCGTGTATAGAGAGAGAGTGGTAGAGCCTCTTTAGTGAATACTCAGACTAACCTGATTGATGTACGCGTATTTATTAACTGTATTACAGTACACTCGCACAACTGTCACAGTCGCTCTCTCTCTCTCTCTCTCTGTCTCTCTCTCTCTCTCTCTCTCTCTCTCCCGCTCTCTCTCTCTCTCTCCCGCTCTCTCTCTCTCTCCCGCTCTCTCTCTCTCTCTCTCTCTCTCTCTCTCTCTCTCTCTCTCTCCAATCATTGTCAAGGGTTTCATTATTGGCTGCATAACTATTACATTTTATTATTGTGACCTGCTTGAAGGCCAAGTTTACAGGATGCCATCGGTATTTGTGTGAATGCTTAGTTAATTACTTCAAATCAAAGCACAAGCTTTGCTTTATACCTGCTAAACACTCTTCAAGTTACCTTTAACTGCTGCCACGCCCAACACCTTGAATTGCTTTGCCTTCTTCCAAAGTTTTCATTTTTTTTGACGACATTGTAAACGGAAAAATAGCCAAGTAATTGTTTTTTGTGAATTTAATCGTTTCTTTCTTTATAGGCCAAGTGAATTGTGCGGAATCCGTTTTCCTGGCTAGCTCAGTGGCTTTGCCCTTTCACTTAACCGTAATTCCATTTCGATTTGGCTTCTTACAAATTCAGCCTCGACTAATCGCTCTGTAATATCCTCGACGAACCGAATACCCTAATTAGGAGAATAAATGAGTACTTTTAGTTTAAATTATGTACATGTTATATGGCATGTGGTCTCCTTTTTGCTGACAGTGTAATCTCATAACAATGCAACATAATATTTAAGTCAATCAACTATTGTTTCGATTGCAGGGTATAAGTTTGTCAATCATTCTTCTCTTTTTCATGCTGCTACTGCTCTTGTGTTTGTGTATTCCGAATTAGCTGCTTATAAGTTTGGCTGCTGCTTATAAAGTGGCTTCAAGGTGTGTGTGTGCGTGTGGCAGTGTATGTGTTCGAGTGTATGTAGGTGTATGTGTTTGTTTCGCAAATAGGCAAGCAATTTACTGCATACATTGAGGGGCGTTTCCGTGGGCGATGGCGCTTTGCGGTCACAGGGCTAAGCTAGTTTCAGGGGCGTTTATAATCAGACTGTATTAACGAACGATAAGACGTACCAAGGGGACTGGCTGGCAAGCAAGAAGATGAAGCATTCCACCTAAAAGCTTAAAGAGTAAAAGGTTTCAAAGTGAATGATTCATTTGCTGTGCAGACAAAAAGAGACTTGATTTATTTTCGATTAAGATGAATACTGTATACTCAAAGATTTAAATTCGAAATCCATATGTTATTTCCAGCATCTTTTTTCAGTTCCATCATAAAGCAAAAGTATACACTGTACATGCCAACACAAAATAATATAATACCAGAGATTATTAGTAAATAGCACAGAAGTTTCTGTTTTCCATTTTCATCGGAATTTAGTAGGCATAGTTGTACGCATGCTGGAATGATTAGATTCAGTACAGTCGCTCCAAGAATGCCAAATAGTATGACGGCCGAAAAGAGATACGGAATCAGAGCGATTATTACAGTTAAAATCAAATATATAATACGCGTAAAATATTTATTGATTATAGAATACGGCGAATTCCTATAGTATGTTTCAACGGCGACAAATCCAGTCAGTTGATATGAACAAAATATAATAAGTGCAGAGGCAACATTTGAAAAGCTATAAAAGGTAGTTGAATAATAATATATCATTAAAAACCGAATTAATAAAATCTGAATTTCATCTTAGCTGTGCCAAATTTTTTACGTCCTTGCAATTTATGTTATAAACTTGTTCATAACATATTTGTAAATTACAATGTCTGGGCAGATAATACTCATAATACAAAACTTTATAGACAATAACTTTGCATAAAAAACAGGCAGAAGGAAGCGTGACAGTACGACAAAGCTTTATCTACTGAACAAAAATATACGACTACATATACATACATATGTTTCTATGCAGAGGTTGTAAAAACAGACTAACAATTCATAATCAAGTATCTGCAATATCTCATAAAATCTGCAAGAATATAAAATAAGTTTAATGACGACAAACTTACGGCGACTGTAAAGATTCAAGTAGAGGAAAATAGAAGGGCGTCTCGACCATTATTAAACAGCCGACAGCCAGAATAATATTTGCAATCCATGTGAACAAAGTTCCAATAATGAATAAACCATATCGATCTAAATACTTCTCAGGTTTAGCTAGACGCGGCTCGATGGTTATCAACTGTCGAAAAGTGAATGAATTACAATTAAAGATAGACACACATACTTTACATACCACACCAAATGAATTGATCGTAAGAAGTGACAAGCCGACAAACACGAGTGATTGCAATTGACAGTTGAATAACGGTGGAGATTTGATTTTTTCTTTAAGTTTTATTCGCTTAATTATAAGCGAAATGAAGAGTGCCATTGTAACCATGTTTCCCAAAACACTTAACGGTACAATTAATTTCAGATCCCTAAGAAGAAATGCTGGTAGAAGTATTAAGCCAGCAGTTATAATAGCAGTAAATCCTTTTTTCGGTTGGAATACGGTTATATTGCCCAAGGGTATGCTCAAAGCTTTAACCAACCATGCACCAATCATGATGTGCACGCAGATAATCAGTATATTCACAAAACCAGCAAAGAATTTGGGACAACAGCATCTTGGTGCCTCGGCAAAGGCATACTGAACTGTTTCAGACATTGTCATCGATTCAACCGATGTGCGGCGACTGGCCTCAAGCATGGCATTTATCTAAAAACAAACAAATATCTGTGGTTACACAACTAAAGATTGTATATAGTTTTATACTTATACCATAATATATGTGCCATACGAGAGCAGTAGAGTGATCAGTGTTAAGGCCAGTATGCCAATAACGATGCCAGTACTGTAGGTTGCTATGGGCACTAGAAAGGTCCAGTATCCAAATACAGAATTTACAATTATGTTAAATGCCTCAAAATTGCTTAGGCTAAGGGGAATTAATACGTTAAATTGATCATCGTAGCCGCATATAAAGATTACCGTACTTTTTTGGGTGCGCCAAATCGCGACTACTATAGGGAGCATCAGCCATATTTCCAGGCACAAACAGTGATAAACTTCTGAATACATTCACCAAAAATTACATAAAATACTTTAAATAATGTCGATAATGTTGATTTAAATATATGAAATAATTTGCAATGATATGATATTTTATTTAGAATTGTTTAAACTTCTATGTGTTGAGAATAAATACTTAACACTTTTGGACGCTGTACTGAAGAGCCGAGGTATCTGCCAAGTCGCCTCAAAAAGTAATGGACTTATAGTTCAAGAATATATACATTTGCCAAATATATAAAGAACGCTTTTATGCACACATTACATACCTACCAATACAGCAGTATATATCTTTCCGCATACATAAAGAATAGTTATTCTTCTTGATCTTCATCGACAGGCTAGTGGCAGCTCACATTTGAAGTAATGTGAAGTCTGTTTCCATGACAATTAATCGTATCCTTCGTGAGGTCGAGTTGCCCCCATTGATTCATTATCGCTGAACACCTTTTACACGTATTGCAAATGCCCGTCATTTGCATGACAAAGCGCTGCCACAGCTGTAAATACACACACACACACACTCGGCTACAAGTAGCTCGATAGAAAAACACATGCACACATACAGTCAAACATACATTCACACACATGAAAGAGAGGACAAAAGACAACAGGACTTGGCAAGCCGTAAACGCCCCCGAGGCGCGCATTAATTACAACTTCCGGTTTTGCTGGCAGTCTCGTCAGATAAGGCAACCCGATTGACTGATGGATTGAACGAATGACTGACGGTCTGACTGACTGACTGACTGACATGACGTGACGTTGAGTTTGGCTTAAAAGTCACGTACTGATGGCCACATAAAAGAAAAGTGCGCAACTGCCAACTGGGAAATCAGAGAAAGAGGGACGTAAGGGCGCGTAAGGGGAGTACATGGAATGACTCTAAAACCCCCTAGCAGGTTTTCTTTCTTATGAAATAACTTAGAAATGAGCATGCAGGTGCTCCAGGAGATATATTGTGCATACACAGTAACATATGTACTGTGTGTGTGTGAATGATACCCTGGAGATAACATATTCGTTATCTGATAAACAACACCAGGTTTTTCTAAATTTAAATAAATATTATAAGAAGAAAGCTTAAGGCAAGTTTGACGACAGTAGCTTTGGCAATTGATGAGTTCTGTCTTTCCATATCGACTCACCCATGGAACCTCATCTCTCCTCATTCATATGTAAATATTAACATTAACATACTCTCTATGCCTGCTTTGAACCATTTTCAGTGGTCAAAGTGTCTAATTAGGAATGGTGGGAGACTTCTTATAGCAAAGACTGTGGCAACTTTTGTTTACATGCAACGAATTTGTAAACAACTGTGAAATGTGTGAGAACAGAGAAAAGATCATTTGGTCAAGTTGGGAAACCACACACACACACCCACACCCATATTCTCATTCCACGGATATCTTTCTGTGTGTAAAATTACAAAATACCACAAAGGGATTATTGACTAAGCGTCAAATGAGTTGCGTTACACAAATCGATCGATTTGGAAAGGAACAAAAAAAGAAAATGTTCCAACAATTTGCTGGCAAGTGAATTTTAGCCTTGTGTGCGTAAAACTTCCCCTTATTGCACCCCCACGCCCCTCTTAGAGTTGGGCCATTTGTTGTCTGTCTGAGGCAGGTCATGGAGCTTCATGAATGGGAAGGCGCGCACATGGCTAGCAGCCGACGCGACGCGACGGACAGTGGTGGAAAACTGCGGGAAAACTGAAACCCCGTTGACGACGACGTCAACGCTGTTGATTCAGTCGCTCGTGCCGCATTAAATATATCTATGTATGTGTGTGTGTTTGTATTTTTAGACCCTACGATGTGTCAGCTATAAATATTATTTCTATTTTATTTCACATTTTTCCAATGTGATTTTCTACAACATTTTTTTGTCTTTTTAACACAGTTCGACAGTGAACGTCCATAAATTTGTTGCTAACAGGCAACATGTTAAAAAAGAATACATTTTTATCAATACTGTATAATATATGAGCTTTTCATGGCGTCAAACGGAATGCCAAATATGTATACCCTTGCCGGGTATTTTGGCATAAGCTCTGCGGTGTTCTTTCTATGGCAATATAAGTATTTAGTATTTAGTTATAGTAATCAGTTATGGTAAAACTCATTGGAAGTTAATGTATAGTTAACAGCCTTAGATTTGGGAGAGATATGGCAAGTTTATGAGATAATCTTGTGGTAAAGTAATCCGATTATAATGAAACTTTAATAGTCACATAAATACTGTATTTCTTGCAGTTAAATTGCAATAAATTGTAAAACAATAAATGTAGAAACTAGAATTGCTGGTTATCGGTATAAAAGCTGCATATACGAGTATATATAATTGTCTGTGTATGTATTATGTAAATATATGTCAGCTCAGTCAGTGGTTGTTAAGGAAAGTCACAGTTTATAGCTGCACTGTAGTTGCGACAACTTAAAACATAACGAAAATCATCTAATAACTTCTAGAGCAACTCAATTATATATCTAGCCGATTCGTTTCATTCCGACTCTGCAATTTCCACAGTCTAATCCTCATTGTTTTAATCCGCGAATAAGCTTCACTGGCCAGACACACACTGAGGCCAGTTAATGACTTACTCTCACCCTGCGTCGGCCCGTTTCGTTATTCCTATTGTTGTAATGCCATTAAAGTTGGCCAAGTTGGGCCTGCCCCATGCACCATCAGTGCCACCAAAACTGTGCCCCGCATATAAAACTAAACTAATTTACTATTCTCAGCGGGTTTTTATGGACTTGCAATGAACTGGACTTGGCGTCTTCTTCGCGGTCTTGCTCTCGTTATGCTACAGCAGGTTCTCTGGGAATTTCTCACAGTGTATCAGACATTGTACTAAAGCGAAAATTCCATTTTATTAAATAAAACTACGGCAATAGCAATAATTCTTTGGCGCATTTGTAAGTGGTCTTCAGTTGAGTTCAGTTCCGCTCATCATCGCCCTCTGCGTCGGCGTTCATGTCTTGGCGTCTGCCATGGCGTCCGCGTCGGCGTCTTGGCGTCATGGTGGGCGTCCGAAATGGTTACTATTCTGTTTATAGTTTCATTGTAGTAGTGCGCGTACACACGTACCATATCATTGTCGTTGTTGCCGAAGACTACACGCCAGTCAGTCAGTCAGTCAGTCAAGCTTACTTAACAGAAATAATTGTGTGGGATACAGAATGCACAGTCACACACACACAGGCACACAACTAAACTAAATTAAGCATATTTTTAGCTATTTTTATATGTATATGCATACATATTATAGAGAAAATATTCGTCGCTGCTTCTTGCCGTTTGTTAATGGCTTTGAAATGAACGGGGGCCAGTCCATGGCACAGCAGCAACATGACGACGAGGCCACCACTCACCAGTCACAGCCAAAGATGAAACTCTTTCGCAAGACTCGATGCCAGCACCGACAGCGACATTATCCACCTGCATAAAAACGCCGACAACAACGACGACGACGACAAGGCGTCTCCATAGGCATCATCCTCAACATGACAATCCCCTGCATAACATATGAACTCCCATACATAAAAGAGGCGCATTCTTTGTCGTACACATTCAAACTGTGTTTCCTAGCAATGATAACAAAAATAAAGGTTTGGCTTTCGTTTGTCGAATGTTTAATTCCCAGTAGCTGAAGCCTTAACTGATTTAAATATTTTAAAGGTATAGTAACTTAATTATTATTTACCTATTTATTTAAAAGAAATCAAGATTTAACTTAGTGTACATTTAGAAATAAAAATGTATTTTAATTATAATTAATATTGATTATATTAAGTCACAAGAATAATTAGATTTTATTGCATTTTATCTGATAATAATAAATTAGATTATCCAAGACTTGTTACAGAGGGTAAACAAAATCCTATTGCAACAAGCGGCACGCGACGGTGGGATACCGTTCGACCAATTTTCTGTGTAGTTTAATTTGTCAGATTCATACACATATGTACATATACATATGCAAATGCTTCCCAATTATTCTCAGCAGATGGCGCTCGAGCTTCGCGCTCGCCTCTTGCCGTTGTTAGCTGACACACGCACTTGGCTTAATGCTAATACTTTCATGAATAACTTCTGTGTTTATTGTTCAATCGGACTGTAATCTGGAGAATAAGTAGATATAACTATCAGCTTAGTATATGTTTAAGTCAGAAATGTATATCTGTTAAACAGCGTTTACAATTTAAGTTAAAAAATTAAATTATTGAAATATAAAACATATATATAAAATATAAAACGAATACAAGAACTCCAAGAATTTAAAAGAGCTGTTTTGGTAGTACAAGATTGCTAGGATTGGTTGCATAATCTTTTAATATACCCAAGCCTCTCTTTGACAAGATAAAAACCTTGTAATCAATTATGTTTTATGTGTTCAACTTACTCACTCAGCTGTATTCTTGTGTGCAAAGTAATTTACTTTTAGAATCATTCACATAGCAGACATGCAACTTGCAAAAACTCAGAATACTCAAGGGAAAATTGACACAGGAAGTGGCTGCTGACGCTGCTGGGGCACTGTCGCAGTCGATATAAATGACTTGATTTGCATATGTATCTGTACATATGTCTGTATATAAGGTCCAACCCCACAACAGTCGCGCGCCTTAGACCCAAATTAGGAAAATCATCTCAGCATTGTCATTTTTCCGCTTGCTTTTCTTTTTTTTATTTTCTATGGAAATTTATCAAGAAACAACTTTGAATTTGCTGGGGCCCAAGCCGCGCGCGAATTTGACACGTAGCCAAGCGCAACAACAACATAAACAGCAACAAGACCCTAGGGATGAGAGGTGGGACAAGGGGTGGAGGGGGGCGGGGCAACGCCCATAGCTACCGTGGGGTCTGTCAGTCAGACAGAGACAGTGTGCTTACCAGCTGCCATTTTCCGTGCCCCTTTTCCGTTATTCATCCATTCATTAATACCCAAAGACGCCAATTGTTGTTTTTATTACGCGATTTTCTTGTCTATCTCTGGATTGCAGTCAACCTAATCCCCCCTATAAGATGACTTTACAACAATAACAACAGCAACAATAAAGGCAACAACTAAAGTAAAGGCTAAGAAAAACTGTCAATCAATGAGCACAAAACTTGCAACAGACCCAAAATGGACTGTCGACATATATTGCCATGTTTATCAATAGTTCAGCCATTTCTCAAGATACTTTTGAACAAATCAACACATGGTTATTTAAAGATTAACTCACTTTAGGCATTAACTTATTGGTACATCTTGTGTTCTGTTGATTGCAAAGTTAATGTCTGGCAAGGTCTTATGTAAAACATAATCTTGAATAGATTACAACTTTCGTTAGTAATTAGTATAAAATATTGTGTATTAACTGTGTAGTTATCAGATTGACAACTATATACACGACTGACTGGCGCCCTTAGCGCAGGATTATGTAAGCAAACTTATGAATGCAGCAGGTCACTTAGTAGATTATCAAAGGACTAGCAGAGTTCTAAGTGCAGTCCCAAGAAAGTGGTCCATTAAATATTCCTTTAGTTGGCATATCATACTATCGAAGACTGTGCAGAGCATTTGCAAGTCTAGCATCCATCTGGCATCTAATCGCATTATCAGAACCAATTGTAGATGAATTGCTTACACAATAACCATGCAAATCTATTAATACGATTACAAATAAAATAAACGTATGTTGTTATACTATTGGCAAATCAATCAACCCAATCAATCGATCGGCTTATCAGTTGCCTGTCTGGGATTTCGACCTTTTGATAGAGTTGGGGTTGCAATCATTTTAATAGTTGGCTCCAGCTTAACCTCCTGCCCTCCTCTCCTCTCTCTCTCTCTCTGTCAACTGAATGCAATATCAATAACATCAAAGAAGAATAACAGAAATGAAGTGTAAAAATACAAAGGAAAACAATCTAGTTAGACTGATACTGATAGATACAAAGATACAAATAACAAATACGTATACAGATACAGATAGATAAATACAAACATACAAATATTGTCAGACACACATACACACAGACAAAAAGACACGCTAACTAAGTTGGAGGCAGTAGAGCAAGTGTGGAAATTTGTAGATAATGTAGGGAATTAAGTCAGTCACTGACTCCGTGTAACACTTAACTGAATTTGTCTGCTATCTGTTACATAATCCACAGAGATACAGACAGAGAGAGTGAGACAGAGAAAGAGAGTGAGAGAGAGAGAAAGTCTTACTTAATCGACCGACTGCAGTTGAATGTTAGATTCAACTTGAATGCAACTGAAACTAATTAGCTTTCCAGGCTGCTGTAATCGCAGCAATGCAGACGAGACGCAACAAACGACAATTTTCCCACTGTATTTTCGCTTTTTTGCATACCCTGTACCTATGAGTACAAGGGTAGTATGATCACAGAGACTCCATTAATATAAATCAAATAAATGAACTTATTTATGTTTATTTTCTTTGTGCCTTTCATTGTGTTGGACTTACATACATGGCTAACGTGGTATCTCACAGTCGAATACACTAGTGTTCTGGCCTCTTCCACTTGTTTTAGTTTTCTGTTTTCTCTTTTTACTCTCTTTTGCAGCGGGTCTCAAATGAAAATGAAAATCAAAGCGTATTTGTCTTCGTAACGGCCAAACAAAGGAATTTATGTGTTTGAAAAACTTTTCAATAGTCCAATGGGAGACAAGAGGCAAGGAGGTAGATGTGGGGTATGCGATAAATGGGAGTGTGCCGCAGAGAACTGAGAATATATGTATATGTATGTGTATACAATATTTGTATCGTTCTTTTATTGTATTATGTGTCCCACTGGCGTCGTTCTGTGGCGCAGCATCTCTTAATATTTAATAGTCAATAATGCAGAACAGTTCAGTCTCTGTTCTCTGTCAATATTTGGGAACTGACAAACCAGTTGTTGGTTCGTTTGCTATCAACTGTTATTATTGTAATCTTTGAACTTTATGGCCTAAAAGGTCACAATTAATTGAATTCTTGGCAATGTCAGCGAATGTGAACAACATTACCAGATACGGCAAGCTTTATTCTACTTTCAAAGCTATTTAATTTAATTGTTTTCCAAGTAAATACAAAATTGATTTTAGAGAAAATATGAGTAACTTTGGAAGACAGATATATGTATTGTATTCACTGTAGTTTACGCTTTTCATCAACCTCAACATCATTAAGGAATGTTTAATGAACCGACATCATGGATTTTCATTGAATATACTTAATAGATTTGAACATTTGAGTAATTCAATCATAAATATATATACTTCATTTCAAAGACTAGGAACAAGGCTTGGGAACTTGAACATCTTTAAAGTATAGTGAGACTTCATGAAGTTATTTCACTAAATCTATCCTATAGACTGTTACAATAGTTACTTAAAGTTTAAGATACGTTGCATAGTCTCTTATTGAAATAACATTGCCAAAAACAACTAAAATCGAGCTTTCTATAAGGACAACGCTTATCAGGTTTATTGGAAAAGGTGCCAAGTACTTTTTAAGAGTGCTTTTAGTATGCCGTGTGTTGATATTTCCACCCCCTCCTCTTTGCATTTAGCTGTTTGTTTTTGATTCAAATACGAAATCAAAATTCAATATCATGGCCATGGCTCACATGCGATTTGACGATTTCGGGTTTTGTGTGGCCACAACAACAACAACAATAAACAAACGGCAACAGCAGCAGCAGCCTAAATAACCAGAAAGGCAATAACAAACACATTAATAAATAAGCTTGGTTGAATAAATGAATATTAAATCACCAACGACTACAGAAATATATATACCGAGAGAGAGAAAGAGAGAGGGAGAAACAGAGGGAGAGAGAGAGAACAAGTTGAATGAGCTACAATTGAGCGTACTCAACTGCAAAATACCCAGTTCAATTACGCATAATGCCCACATAGCTGTGCGTAAAGGGTATAAGAGACATCTCGACTGTATATATGCGCTGTAAACCAACACAAATAAGAATACGATATGTACAGCAGATCTGTATGTTTGTCTGTATGTTTGTTTGTATGTTTAACAGAAGTTTCGCACACTTGCTGCAAATGTAGGCAAAAAACAGTTATTACTATATGAGGTTGCTATAAATAAATGTTCGGTAAATCCAAGAGATATTCAATACGTGAATAACACCAAATGTTTGTCTCTCTGTTTGCGCTATCAATTTGCATTGCGAATACAAGTTGAGTGTTTGACAGTGTGTGCGTGTGTGTGGTGTAGAGGGGGAGGAGCAGCAGGCGACCCTAAAAGCCGAACAGCGCTGAGCGCGCAGCACGTAATACGATGAACGCAAAGCGAACACCAAAAACCAACAACAACGAACAGCAACAACAACGCACAAACCCAACAAAACCAAAGCACATGCAACCAAATGCGACGCTGACGCTGCTGCGAGTAACGCTGTGAACGCTGAATTTGATTGACGGCAACGCTGACGCTCACGAAGGCGCGACACTAAAGACGCGAACGACGTCATCGTCAAAGCATTTCAAGCTTGTAGCTTGTTGTAGCGCGAAACTCTTGGCCTAAGGTTTCACCGCCCACGTACAACAACAGCTAAAAAAGAGATACTTTTACATAGTGGCCGACCATGAGAGCGGAAGCAACAGCTTGGCGCTGAGAATTGAGAGGAAGCGAGAGGGAGAGAGAGAGAGAGAGAGTAAGAGTAAGAGGCAGCTAGCTACGACGATGGCGACGTAACGGCAAGCTGTATGTGGTTTTCAGTTACAAGCCGACAATTTGCTGCACAGTGGAACACAAAGCAAGTTTTCAAAAGAATTTCAAGAGAAGATTTTATATAAAAACTCTAAAGCAATTGGAACATAAATTATAACAAAGTTTAAGCTACAATTTGGTTTTACTTGCTGTTATAACATTTTTTGCCTGTTGCCTGGCACCACTGTGCACAGTGGTATTGTCATTTACATTGTGGCAAGCAATTACAGGCGACAAGACAACGGCGGCTGCTGCTGCTGTTGTTTTTCTCTGTCTCTTCTATTTTTCTTCTTTGTAGGCGTGGCCCAGTTTTGCCCCAAGTTGTTGCTGTACTCGTAGTTTTGCCACATTTGGCAGGCACAATTTATGTCAAGCCGTCGTCGTCTTTGGCACTGCGTGCGAAAACATGCGTAAAAGTAGCTGCCAAAAGGAAGGACAGACCAACTTGGTACCAGCCCCACCCCAGCCACAGTCCCAGCCCATTGGCACACACCATCCCCCCACAGACCACTCGAGGCGGCAAATGCAGCTACATTGTCTATTTAAGTGTGTCTGTGGGTCTAATAGCCGCAAAAAGAAATACTCCAGCAAACACAGTGGGCCAAATTATGAATTATTCACTTATTATAATCGCTTTATGCAACAATTAACTGTTATTAGGCTTATAAAGTTTAAGTTAATCATTTTAAATTAATTCTATCAACTGGATTATATTGGTTAAGGCGTCAGCTTTGTTTATCTTCTAACTCTGAGGCTGCACTTAACAAAGAAGGCTTATAAAACGTCCCAGAGCAAGCGTTGGCATCTGTCAAACATGTCATACGCAAAATAGCTTAACTGTCATAAAAACAACAACAGGCGGAAGACTGAGAAAGCCAATTTTACACTTTATTACAACCCAAGCCACAACAACGACAACACGGCATCATAAACAACAAGTAAAGAAAGCAACAGTTGATGCAACACTCGACTATTAGATACCTATACATTTTATACCTGTTGGGAATGTATCTTATTACTTAAGTGTAAGTTAAGCACTTGCATACTTGTAAATGTAACCATTAAATCTGATTAAACTTTTATAATAAATAAGTAAAAGACAGTATTGCTTATTTCTAGAAAGTAAACTCAGACTATAGTTTAGCACACAACATAAATATGAATATAATAGCTATTTAGACACGAATATATGTATGTATCTTCCATATTTGATAAGTATATCTTCCATATTATTCTTCTAAAATAAAAAATGAGTTAATAACGTATACATTTTTTCAATACTTCAATTTGTTTATGTTATATTACAAGTTTTGTATGAATTTCTAGGTGTTTAACTAATAGATTTAAGTAAACGCAAAGAATCTCATCAAATAATCATCTCAACATCTCAATTTTTTTATAGTTGCCTTAAATGTATCAATTATTATCCTAATTTACTTCAATATAGTGTTAAATTATGGGAAACACATGAAATCTGAACAAAACTTTCTTTAAACAATTTTATACTCAAATGGAACACTCCCATTAAAATGACAATGAGTGTATGTACTTTCAAGAATCAGCTCCTTTCGCACCAAGTCAAGATACCCTTTTCTGGGCACATAAAAGTATACAAATGTCTATTGTGGGGCACATATGGCAAATGTGCGTCGGCGTTTATGCCCAACAATTGCAGGGATTGTGCCTCAACACATGCACAGACGACACACAGACGACTTTTACCTTCCCTCTGATTTTTCAATTCAATTCGTTTTATTGCGGTAAACGCGTTCTATCTTATTTGTTGTAGCGGAGATTTACATTTTTATGCCTTATTTGATTTATTTATTAAGTTCCTCTGGCATTGCCTCTTGCCCTTTTCATAACATGCGTGTGTGTGTGTGAAGCCCCCTCGCTCGCATTCGCATTGCACTCTCCCTCCGAGACACATTTTTTTCGCTCTCCCTCTTTTTCTCTCCTTTTCCTTCTCTCTCTCTAACTCTCCCTCTGTATTGCTGTTCCGGCTGCTTCTTCTAGCCGAAACGCCAACGCCTCGTAGGCAACCACACATACACTGCGAATAGTTTTGCGTTTGGCTTTGTCTATGTGTGTGGCATTTTAATAATAGCACACACACACACATGCATTATAAAAGCTCCAGCTGGAGAAAAAGATTGTAAAAAAAGTAGCATAGAAAATAACACAAAAAATGTTGCACTTAAAACTTCAACGCCCGCTCACCCGCACACTGGAAAAAATACCAACAAAAAGAAAGCACAAAGTTCTGTGAAGCTACACATACACAGAAACTCACACACACACGTGCACATGCACACGCCTACTACTCAAAAGGGCCCTTTGTTAGAAGGAGCGCGGTCTACGGGGTGAGTCGAGTTAGGCTGCCGCAATAAAGCTCATGTTGTCTACGGCAGCAGCGGCAACAGTTATGTTTGCATGTGTGTGGGTGTCTGTTTGCCTGTGTGTGTGTGTGTGTGCTACCCTTACCCCAACAACAGGAAGTTTGTAGTTTTTTTCAATTAACACCAGGGCAGCATGCGTGCGAGTGAGAGAGAAAGAGGTAGATCGTCAGAACGAACTTAAATTCGCTGCATTTGAATATCATAAAATGCATACATACACATATGTAAATACACAAACACACATGTCTATGTGCATGTTTTGTATATTTGCGCAAATTCTATTTATACGTTTGTTGTTGTGCGATGCCAAACACATATGTAAATTGCAATTTGCATTCGTTTATTAAATATTATAAATATTATGATTTCACATACACACACAGACGCACATAATATGTAAACAGAAACAGAAATCTACCTCTTGCTGATGGCACCTCCGACGGACGCGCGCGCTTCTCGCCGCCTTCTCCTGCTCCTTCTGTTTCCGCTGTCAACCAACAAAATAAAACAACAACAAAGTGAACCGCAGCAACTAAAACACCGACAACCGATGAGAATCGACGGCTCAGCAAGGCGCAACTGCAACTGTAACTGTAACTTTCAACTGCGGCTAGTGTTTTGAACTTTTGCTTATTTGCCGCCGCCCCCGACAGCGAGAACGTTGCCCGTTGCACGTTGTTGCTTTTGCTTTCTTTTTGCACACACTTCTTTGTTGATTTTTTTTCTTCCACACACAAAACTCTGTTTTAACACTATTCACACACACACACTGGCACACACGCAAACAAAACGGAACCGCGGACCGAACAAATGCAAGTCGACACTTGCTCTCTCGTTTAACGACTGAAAACGAAATGAGCAAAAGCACTGGTTGAAACGGCACAGAGCGCAACTGACAACAGCTGATTGTAAGAAGTGCTGCCAAGTTAGCGGCCAGGCAGTTGCCTAGTGCAGCCAATCATAAGCTTGCTGTACACTTTTAAACTAGCTGGCAGCTTTTTTCATTCCTTCTGCTATTGGCGCTGTTGTTTTACAGTGAAATGTTAGAAAACAGTCGACTTCGCTGTGTGGGTTGCTGTTCCCGCTGCTTCTAACATACTGTGGACAGCAACCCCAGCAGCGAAACACTGTTACTGTTAACGCCCTGTTAACGCCTCTTTTTGCCCCCTCCACGCCCCCTCACATCCAAAAGTCGGTTTTTAAAACGGTTTTCGTTTTAAAAAAGTAGAGAAACGAAAAGAAGGGTCAGAAGTTTGGAGCCTTCTGCAGGGCGGACTGTACACTTATAAAACTTGGAAACGTTGCACCGCAAACAGAGGAAAAAATCGAACAAATCGCAAAAAACCGCATGTCGCTATCTTGTCTGGTTTGTCCGCAATTTTGAATTGAAAATAAAAAAAAACTGCCGTTATTCCAAATGAAAAACTGCTTGTTTTTCGCTAACAGAGCTCTGTTTTCCCAAGACACGAACCCATTTGTGTCCCGGATTCACGTCAACCGCATTACCGACATTGTGTTTTAACGTTTTTTCAAAAAAAACGGAAAGACGGTTGTTTTGAATGAAAAATAGGAAGGGGGTTCGTTAAATTCAGACGTGAGACAAGAACATACACATACAAACACATATATTGTAGTTAGGAGTGTGGATGGTACGGTGAGACGGACAGTCGGAAGATAGACACACACAGATAGGGACATGGCTCAATTGACTCGGCTACTTGTAGTGTCTGCCATCCGCAAAGTATACCCTTTTTTGTCCATTTTCAGTGGTCGAAGGGTATCGAAATCTGGTTAAATTGGAATTAGGATTAAAAACATAGTAGAGCTAACTAGCATTTATTCAATTTGTAGTCATTTAGCACTTTTTGCTGCACCATTCCCAGACACAACCGTTATTGACTGTGCAACCGAATTCATTGGGATACAGGGCACAGAAATCCTCCCAGTCTATGAAATGACAACTGTCCCCAGGGCAGTAGTAGTTGTAACAATGGATGGAACACTCTTCCCTCTTACCCTGAGCACAGCCAGAGCAGTTGATTTGATCTGGAAATATAACAAAGATTTATTTAGAAAACAAAAGCAGTTTAGGAGAGCTGGACTTTTACCGCTCTCAGCACAGTCGGGAGTTTGACAAGCCTTCAACGGAGGATTCGGAGGCATTATCAGCCTCACCGGATCCTTGAGCTCCACCACTCTAGATGGCTTGATGTAGACTTGTTTGGAATTAGTTTTGCATATTCTGGGATCACAAAATGTCTTGCTGCGACTTGTGCACATCCAGGTGGGTGGGAAGGGACGGCAGATACGCGGACTTGTCACCTTACAGCAATTTTCAGTGGTTCCCTCACTTGGCTGTTGCTCCGTCGTGTTGAGTTCCTGACTTGGTGGTGTGGTCGATGGTGGAGTTGGGAGACTAGGTGGTGGATAAGTTGGTAGACTGGTCGATGGTGCTGTTGGTGGTGATGTCGGACGAACTATTGGCCCGACGTATTGGTAGTCCCCATAATACACGTTTTCCGTTGACGTTTGGTACTCGTGATTATTTCTCACCACGTTTTCTATTTGGAACTTTGTTATCAAATAACCCGCGGGTAGACATTGCTTATTGCGCCACACTGTACCCTTGGGACAGGCAGGCAGTACGCAGCGACCCTCGTAGAACTCGCCCTGGCTGCAAACTATTTTCCGGCACTGTTCTTGGTAGAACACCGTGCCGGGTGGACACCTCTCATCCCTCAGTTCAGCTGGTGGTGAACTCTCTGTGGTTGTTGTGGTGGTGGTAGGTTCTTCTGTCGTTGTAGTTGTTGTAGTAGTTGTGGTGGTGGTAGGTTCCTCTGTAGTAGTTGTAGTTGTAGTGGGATCTTCTGTAGTTGTAGTAGTTGTGGTAGGCTCCTCAGTTGTTGTGGTAGTTGTGGTAGGCTCCTCAGTTGTTGTGGTAGTTGTGGTGGGTTCTTCTGTAGTAGTAGTTGTTGTAGTAGGTTCTTCTGTGGTTGTTGTAGTTGTAGTAGGATCTTCAGTTGTTGTGGTAGTAGTGGAAGGTTCTTCTGTGGTTGTTGTGGGTGCCATAGTTGTGGAATCATCTGGACAGGGCCCTGAATAAAAACACAAGCCATCACTGCGCAAAGTGAACCCTACAGAAAAAGAAAGAAAGAGAAAGATAGAGGTATTAAATTTAGACTAGTTTAATTCAATAATATTGAAGGTACATCAGTAAATGATAATCATTGTTCGCACACTTCAAAAACTAACAACAAACAAATACTCAAAGAAAAACAGACCTTCAACCTGTTTCCAAAAATAGATTATGCGATTTTAAATTTTGAATTATGACAGCATTGTGTGATTATTAAGATCTGTTAATTCTTGTTATAAACAATTGTTTGTGTTAACACAAATACATAAGGTATTTACTATTCATTCAAGCTCAGAAGAGAGAAGCGGGAAGCGATCTGCTCAGCCAAATACGGCTCGAGAACTGATTACGTTGGGATTTCGTTATTGAATTTAAACTTTACGTTTTAGAATGACGTAAGGGTTTGCTATTTAAGGTGCTGAGTACTTAACAGAGTAGAGTTGAACACTAATATTTGATTGCAGTTGAAACCTACCTTCTGGACATCTCTTCTTCTTATAGCACAGTTTGTTCACCAGTTCATAGCCCTCGGGACACTGCAGAGAGTCCTGTTATTAGAAAAGTATAGTTGATTATCACCAGTTGTCTCTTCTTTTTCAGGGGGTGTCTTACCAAACCAGTTGAGTTTTGATTGCCCTGCGCAGTGCAGACAGTTGCCCAAATGGTCAAGACAATCACTGAGATCGCTCCGCACGAGATTGACATCGTGAATTAAGTTGCAGGTCCAAGGCGATGCTCGAGCGGCGGAGCTCGAATGGCAAATGAATCGGAGAGAGCGATGAGGCCGTAAAATGGTTTTACTGCGGCAAAAGCATAATTGCCCGATGCGATAACCCCTGTCCACAGAGAGAGTGAGAGGCACGATTCGATTACGGGAGATACTGTTTCCGGCTCAGATCGACTCAGCTGGGTTCGATCCAAATCAGATGAGCTCAGTTCTAATCGGAATGTTTCTCAATCACGTTCACTTGCTGCTGCCTGTGCTGCTCTCGGCTCTGAGCATTGCAGGTGCACAATCTCTGACAAGTTCGCTAAGCGGGACCATTTGCGATCCGAACTTGCTGAAAATCGGACTCTGTAAGTGATAACCGCAAAGTGTGTGACCGTGTGTGTGATTCTTAATCCAATTCTAATACAAAACACCTTAAAAGAGCTGCAAACATGAGGCATATTAATCAAATTTGGATTAAACTATAAAGTCTTAGTAAAATAAATATATTAGATTATTAGAAAATATTGTTTTTAAATTACAACCACTTCTGTCAGTGTGCCCAGAGTATTTTATGGTGTAGAGTGCCCAAAAAGTATGCTATGAAATAATTGAAACTGCTTTGAAAGTTAAACATGACAATTTGATTTGATAAACGTTTTCTTTTTATTTTGTCCTAGGTCAAAATGTTTATCCCCTTGCAGTGCAACTTGTAGCCATTCCTTGCCAGCAAACAATCACTGCCGGGCAGTCAGCAACTCCGTGTATCCCGCTTCTACCTTGTATCAACTATGCTCCGGGTCAACCACAGCCAAGTCTACCCAGTTCCAACCCTACTGAACAACCTCATCAATCTCCTTGCGCCAGTTATACTGTTACGCCTTATCCTTCCGTCGCCGCTCAGCCTGGCAACACGGAGACTAGCCCAAGTGGATCTCATACCACAGTAAAGCCGGAGCATCATCCTTGCTCTAACTATACTGTTACTCCCTATCCTCCAGTCGCCGCTCGGCCTGGTAACTCACAGTCTGATCCCGGTGCTTCACATCCTACAAATCCCAATGGAAATGAAGGATCTTTTACTCCACCTTGTGCCACACCAGCTACTACTACTACTACAACGCCAGCTCCACCTTGTGTCACTCCACCTACCTCTGCCACAACCCCAGCTCCACCTTTTGTCAGTCCACCTACCGCTGCCACAACACCAGTTCCACCTTGTGTCAATCCACCTACCGCTGCCACAACGCCAGCGCCCGAGGAAATTCGATCGTGTCCCGCAGGAACTGTCCTCAGAAACGGCGCTTGTCGTCAGATATATTGCGCTTCAGGAGCGTATATAAACGGACGATGTGTCAGGGTGCGGTGTCCAGCAGGCACTGCCTGGACAGGTGACAAATGCGCTCCCCCCCAGACGAAGGAATTTGCACCAATTCAACTGAAGCCAATCATAATCGAGACGACCCAGAACATTTCTCTCAACAATGAGCTAAACCCATTGGTCAATGAATTCATATCAATTCAACAAAGTCAAAGCGAATACGAGGACGAGGACGAGGAAGAGGATGAGGATGAGGATGAGTCGGAAGAAGCTCTTCCAGTACCGTCTGGGAATTCAAGTAGGTGTTGCAACGTGATTTCCCCACGTACTTGCCGCTGTAAGACAGGCAGCGATCATTGGAAGTGCTACAATAGAAGGCAGCAACTGTGCGGCGACTTCTGTAGCACCTCCAAGATGGTGCTGAAGCCATCGGCGGTGAGATATTGGCAAGAGAAGGACGAGCAAATTCTTCTAATGCCGCCCAATTGGAATTCTAACTGTCAAGGCAATTGCACGGCGAGTGCGGGTAAGGAATTAAATACTCTTTGCTGCGCTGTACAAAGTTTAACGTAATTTTCTTTCTTGCTACCATAGCGAGGTATGACTGTAGCGGCTGTGCCTCCAATTTGGCCACATCCTGTTCCCCCTACTGTTTTAATTACATTTGCAACAGTCCCAACTGCTCGTTCCAAGACCAACAGGAGTTCTGCGAGTCGAACTTGACCACTGGAACATTAGTTTGTCCCTCGGCAAATGGATGGGTGTAGGATGATAAAAGTCTTTTATTGATTCTAATTGAAAATGTATAAATAAATATAAATATAAAAATACAGAAGAGAAGAACTGAGGATAGCTCTTCTTAATCGATGGGTGTTGCTACAAATTTATTAGTAATTCTACAGATTATTTCCATAAACAGATAAAACAGACAGTATATAGTAGTATATCCAAGTACACTTTATCCATAGCTAGAAAAGAAAAGTAAAATCAATGATTTTTTTCTATTATATTATTATTTTAACATATGGGATCAGATATACAAATTTAGCTATAACTTCTTCTAGAATAATTATTAGTAATTGATTTTGAATTTGATTTTGATGTTGGGAAAGTTTTATCAGACTTTTTCAGAAGTACAGAAATATTTCCTTGAACCTATTTAAACTTTCCCAATGCCAGGCAATAAATAATTTGGCGATAGTTTTAACAAATTTATTTCTCTTTCGGAATTTTATTTCCGAATCACTCAGATTGAGTTAAAGCTCGCACATTGATTGTGTGGCATAACCAATTCGCCAAGATAGTGAGGGCTATCTTATCAAAAGGCCCATTGGATTTCTGCCGATGTTTGGGCCTGACTATGTGGGGGAACCATGCATATAAAAAGCTTCGATGAGACCTTCCAGTCGAGTCAAGCATTTACCCAGTTGCAGACGCATCCGTCCAGCGCCGCACCGGAAACAAATTGAAGAAGAGATTGCCGAAAATTGCTTAGCGCTAATGGAGGTGAGATATGCCACATTTCTGAGCTATGACGCAGTGCGTCAACCCGTTATTCGTTAACGCGCGGCAGTCCATTCCATCGCCGGTATGTCAATTATGTCATTTGATTCTTATCTTATCGAAATTCCACACAGGTGAGCAAAACACAAGCCCTGCCTCTGCTGCTTCTGCTGCTGGCTGCCTGCCTGGGCTCATTCGTCACCGGCGGCGAGGCCAGTGAGGTGCGTGAGATTGTAGTGGAGACGCCACTGCAGAGTTACGATCAACCATCGCTGCGGGACCATAAGGCGTGCCATGAGAAACGTCAGAGTTGCCTGCAGAATTGTGCTGAGAATGAAACCTGTGAGGGGCAGTGTCCCATCTGTCCGGAGCTAATCGAGGAGGCTCCGCTGCTGCAGGGTGTCAACGATACCGACTATGTGGCACCGCCACTGCCAGCCCTGAATACCACCAACATTATTCGGCTCACGAACGAGATTACCAACACAATTAACCATCAAATCAATTTGAAGAATGTGCTTGTCCAGCTGAATTCATCGCTGGTGGGAGGTCGCTTTGGACTCGGCTACAGCGAGGCAGGACCCTGCTGCCACGTGGTGAGTTACGCCCAGAACTGTACCGATGATAAGGGGGAGAGCTCGCAGTGCAAGGAGCGCACCCGTCAGCGTGTCTGCGGCGATCGTTGCCTGGCGCGCACAATGTTTGCCAAGGTTGTCGTACAATGCGAGCCAGAAGATCCAGAGAACTGCTACGAGAAGGTAGAATATGCGCCGGCACACAAGCGCAAGTCCAGGAAGACGCGTCAACCAGCAGAAGAAGCAGCAGCAGGAGCACGCTGTGGCTACCCTGGCTGGCCCTATGTACCTTGTCCTGCCCAAACTAGTTGCCCCAGCAGCTGCCTCAAGTTGACGCTGGGCTACATCTCGCAGCATGGCTTGCCTCCATCTTGCGCCAGCTGCTATTCAGGCTATGCTGCCCCCGTCATGGCCTTCCCCATGCCAATGTGGTATGCAGCACCCATGACCTATCAGCCCTACGCACCCAGCTACCCTGGCTTGCCAAGTAACCCTAAGCCAGCACTGCCAGAGCAGGGAGAGCAGACAGATGATGATGAATGGAATTTGGTATCTGAAAAGTGCCAGAACAGCAGTGGCACTCTTGAAGATTGCCCCGAAGGAAGCGGAGATAATGACGACAGCGATATAGTTGAGGCTCCTGGGCGCCAGCCGCCATCTCATCTCGAGAACGGAGAACCCGAAGAAGAGCCTGACTACAATGTGCCTGCTCAGCGAAGACGTCGTCATCATCAGAGTGATCCTCACAAGTTTATACGTTCCTTGTACAGTCACCGGGGCAGCGAATAAGCCCAACAATGATCAGCACCCTAATCTAACGATTTTTTAATATTATGAGATTTCTATTAGTTCTATGCAAAGTTGTGTTCTCAGCCCAAGCTGAAACGAATAATTTATTTTAAGTATTTCTCTCTTGTACTCTCTTCTGCTATCGAACGTTTTTTGCTAATAAAGTTTTACTTTTTCACACCTAATTTAATCAACTACTCGAATGTATGAGAAGTAACGGTTCTTTCTAGCTTCATTTGAAATAATAGATAATAGATTTCTACAAACTATAACAGGTAGGGTAATTAAATGTGGTGACAACATGTCTGATTGTTGCAAGAAGATTAAGTTAGTTTCAGTATTTGGTTAGTCTTCCTTACTCCTTGTAATTTGAACAAATTGTCAGATACAATAGATTCCTATACAGACAGAGAGTAGGGCTTGGCAAAAAAGATCGTTTGATATATGGTATGTATATTTAACATGACATTACTATACACATACAAACAAATAAGTGTTTCAATTTTAAACATTAGTCTCGTATTCTGTGTTCTAATATCATCCAATACATCGACTGCAAACTAACCTTATCCACTGACTGTATAGATGCTCATACCATATATAATTTATAGGAAGGTTCTTTTGTTTTCAATTCCCTTTGGTCTTTAAATTTCCTAAAATCATAATCGAAATAAGTGAAAACTCATTTTAAGTTAATCATTTATAGGCAGTATATTATACGATACATTTTGGGGCGGGACTACAGGTTTGGTTGCAGGTGTTTATCAAATTTCATTCATTGCTCTATAACACTACTTGTCATATTATTGTAACGATTATATGTAGGTTGCTTTCAACTCGATTTATAATTAATATATAAATTGAACTCATTCACAGAAATTCGAATTGTGAGTAACTTTTATAAATGGATAATGTTGTAGCAATGCGCAAGGTATTTAGACAATTTCAAAACTTGAATAACGAACAAATTTATATAGATCTCTACAGCATTACATCATTTGATAAGGTCAGAACATGTGGCCCATTCTTTTTATGTATGTGTACCATAAAATAATTTAATTTGTTTAAATAACATTCGTATTGTGTGTGTGTGTTTGTTTGTGTGTTGTGTGGTTGGCTTTCTGCTTATAGACTAAACAACATTTAATAGAATTGTTATGCTTCTTCTTCATGCAAATATACTCAAAATTGATCTAGATTGTGCTGTGTGTGTATTAGAAAACAGTTGCAGTTGTTGTTGTTGTTGTTTTTGAATTTGTAGGTAAATAGTTTGCGTCCTTTGAACATGTTGTGGAACAAGATTACTAAACTTATGGTAATATTGCGCTGTATTTAGTTTGTTCAGTGGCTGGCAATGGGATGATTTATTTAATTCCCAATTCCTTGAGCTCGGTTTCTTCGTCCACGGAGTCCTCATCGTCAGAGCCATGTACCGATGGCGCCGGAGTAGTGTGGCCTAGAAAGAGAGAGAGAGAGAGAATTGATGCTAATGTTCCCATAGTAGTGCTGATTAAAAGGCTCAAGTCGCAACTCAATGATTCTTGAATGTCAACCTCGCATGTAATCATATAACTTAATTACTCTCACAGCCGGTGCTTATGCTCGTTAATAAATATATTGCCGGGTTCCACAGTGTCAACCCGGCAATGATAATTCAAAGGCAGGCTACAATGTTCAACTACGTGACATCATACTACATAAATGTCTAATTGATAAGGGGTTAAAGTCCTGGCAGTGTTAAGATTTAAATAAGTGAAACTTCCTGACTGTCAGGCAAGTACTTTTAGATGAAGCTCTTTAAATATCAATAGAATTTATCTGCAAACAGTTTCAGTAAGTAAGCGAAGCGCAAATAACATTTTAAGCTGCACATCTATCTGCACCTTATTAGCTCCTACTCGAAAGAAACAGACTTACAATAATTATTTATAATCTACTTAATAGTTGTTATGTTCTTGTCGTCATTTTATTAACAATCAAACTAATAATTGATGCTATAATCAGCTGTATATATGTTGTCTTGGTCATTAATAAAATGCACCACAAAGTGGAAATAAACAAACTTTCTTAAGTGCTAATATCCATTAAACTTACGCGACGAGGTGGGGCTGGGCGGCTCGCTCTGTGGCCTTGAGAAGATAAGATTGCTGCGAGAACCGTACAGCGCAGTTTCGTCCACATAGTCGGGGTAGACGGCCTGCAATGCCTTCACCCTAGCCTGTCTGTAGTACTGTAGGGTGAGAATAGAAATCACAATAGATTAGACGAAATCGAAGATTATAATCGAATTGTTGTGGATATAATTACAATGCCCAGCGTACGCCAGTCCAACAAGTCGCTTAGTCGCTCCGTACGATTGCGCTGAATGATGCGCTGGCGGCGATTCAGACGCGAGAATTCCATCATGAAGCTGGACAACTGTTGCACACTGTTCTCCAGGCCAATGTAGCGTCGATCAACAATGTAGATGCCATAGGATTTGGGATCGCTGATGTGTTCCTGCATGAAGCAGCCGAAGCCGGACAGATTTGTTGTCACACTCGGTATACCCATGACAGTGCACTCGGCAGGTGTGTAGCCCCAGGGTTCGTAGTACGAGGGGAATACACCCAAATGGCAGCCACGTACGAATTCCTCATAATCGATGCCGAACAATGGATTCGTTGAGGTTAAGAACTCCGGATGGAAGACCATTTTGACACGATCGTGCACTGAATTAAAGAGATGGCAACGTCGAATGGAAGCCAACACGGGATCGTTCCAATCATCGGCCACATTGTGTGTAGTTACCGGTGGCATCGAGTCACGCTGCATGGCGAACATACAGCGCTTAATCTTAACCAGATCATCCTTCTGCAGAAGCTCATCGGGGCCGGGTATGTGACCCTTCAGGCACGTATCGAACATGCGCTTGCCCACTGCCTGCTGCACATTGTTGATGGTATCGCGCAGCTGCTTGATGACCGCATGACCTTTCAACGAGTCCACATTAAAGTTGTTGGTCTTCGTGGGGAAGATTAGGAAGGCCACCACTGTGGTGTCCGGACGTTCGTGCTTCAGCATGGCATTAAGCCGGGCCAACGACTCGATGAAAATATCAGCGCCCTTGTTGCCAAACTCATAACGTCCAGCTATAAAGAAGTACAGCGTCTTATCCAGATCAAAATCCATGTGTCTGTAAGATACTTAACTAAAGCAACTGTTTATCAACTCATGCTCTGCCTGCTTACCCATAGAAATGACCGCGCACAAATTCGTTAATCTTTTCCTTGGCGACAGCATGCAAATTCTGGAACTCATGAATGGCCGAGAACTTCTTCACATTCAATCCGTTGGGCGTGATGATGTCCGGCTTGCGCTTGAGCAGATGCTCCGCCTCATAGCCAGTAATCTCCGATACAGTTGTGAATATGTGCGCCAAGTGCGTAGCTCCTCGCTCGAGGCAATAACGATGATAGATCTGACGCTTGCCGGCCTCCTCGTCCACAGCGAACTTGTCGAGATTGTTGTAGAAGTCAGTGTTGCCGGCGCACAGATAGCGACCCAGTAGTGTGGCATGTGTGGTGAACACGGTGGCGATTTCAACAAGACGTGTACGCAGCACAATAAGTGCCACACCCGCCTGCCATTCGTGGAAATGGGCGACAATGCGAGGTGGACTCAGCTGATTGTTCTCCGAGTAGGTGATGGCAAATTTGCGGAACTCCTCGAGAAATTCGGCAATCATGAAACCCAAAATAACGGCATCATTGGTCTCAATGTCCAAATGGGGTATACCAATGTTGCACTTCTCCCACATCTCGTTTTTGAACTGATCCAGCTTCCAGGCAGCCGACCCGATGTCGAAGAGTATCAGCTGAGGATTGCCATCCACAAGCCAACGTCCAGTGTGAATTTTGTAGCCACGTGAGCGAAGTGCATTGACAGCATCCAGCAAAGGATTACCGCGTGGAAATTCGATTTCCTCCATTTCTGTGCGGGCACAGTGCTCTTTGTAGGGTCCCATCATGCACAACTGTTCGCCCATTTCCTCAGTGGAGACATAGGCCTTCGAACGGATCACCGTATAGATGCCGCCCACCTTGTTGGCCACCTCCCATGCGACCTCAAAGTTCCAGCGATTCTCTCGCGATGCAATATCGCCACGATCAAAGTAATCCTTTAGGTCCGCGCCGGACTCCACGCGTGAAAAGCGACGATTCATCTGGAAATGAAATGAAATAAAATCGAAAAGGAATTAGACAAATCAGACTTAGCCGATGACTACATCATGCAATGCAGTGCAGTGCAGCCAACCCGCAAGGCCATGGGCGATCCATCTTGATCTTCAAAGCGATAGGACATTTGACGTCGCATCATCGTGAAGCTGTTGCTGCTGCTGCGCTTCTAGAGGAGAACCTGCTTGTCCAGGCAATCGGAGCGTACTGATAATTGCAACTAAATTTAGCTACCGACTGACCCAGATTACAGCCGTGTAATCCCTTTAATCATCGGCGCTTGCACGCAGGGTCATTATCAGCTTGCATCATCATAATCAACATTATCACGTACGCAGCTAGCTGGAGGTGCGCCCGTCCAGCGGCTGACTACAGCTCAGCGTTGCTGATAACGCCGACTCTGCCAACAAATGTCCCTGACACTCGGCAGCGAAGTCGACGTCGCTAGCGTCGCTGTCTCCCTGCACTTGTCGCCCCTCAGTTTTGGGGACTTCTATTTATAGTTTAGCGGGAAATGACAGCCAGAAAAGCGCTGACGTTGCCAATTTCATTTTCTCGGCATATTTTGCTTATTCGGGCATTTTATGGCAAACATTTTATGGCTATCGGCAGCTATATATATTGAGAAATATATATGTATATTTGCAGCTGATATTCGTCTTGACAAAAATTATATAACCTTGTGGGTTCATTAAACAATTTACGCATCTTTCAATTATCAAAAATTGACATATAACACTAGAGCAGAAGCACAGTATAACAGGGCGGCATTTTTGTGTAGCAATTTCAAACTTGTGTCAAAATTAATTGAGCAAAAGTTCAAACTACTTCCTTATAGCACGGGGCGCGTGAGCCCGTGACACGACAATCAACTGCGATTGAATGAAAATATTTCACACATTTCTTCCTAAGCACAGTAGCATTGTTTATAGAAACAAAAACATGCCAAACAAATTACAGACGAATCTCTAAGACAAATATGATAATATGATAATACTATTAGCTTTAATTACTTTGTTTAACAACAAATAATGCAATTGTAATTAGCGTAAGGCTGCAAGAGAGTCCGGCACGTGAAAGTAAAAGTTTGATTGTTGCAAGGAAAAACGAGAAAATTCTCAAAAACACATTCAACACTGAAAATTAAATTTCTCAAATTGGCACAGCTTCAATTTCCCTTACACTTTTATTCAATTAAGTTGAATTTTGGCCTTTAAGATTGTATGTGTGTGTGTGAGTCCACACTGTGTACCCTAAAGTACACAAATGTTGGTACACACGCTTCTTCCTCTCTGTGTCTACTTCTGCCTCAGTCGGTGCTTGTAACTCTGTCGCTACCGCTGCGGCTGCATAATACTCCCATAACAGCAACAACAACTAAAATAGGAACCACCACGAGAGACACGATGTCTGTGTGTTGTTGTGTGTGGTGTGTGGCAGGCAGTGTCTTTCTTTTTCATTGCCGAGCAGACACACAGCACAGCACAGGCAAGGCAGGCACAGCTAAAAGTCAAATAAAGGTCAGTGGCTGCGTCGCTGTCGCCGCTGTGTGCGGGCAGAGCGTTAAATATTTTCACCATTGTTGGTAGTTTCTTGCGCCTTTAACTCGCTCAACAAGTTTAACTTGATAATATTGTTATTGCAATCGCAAGCACGAAGGAATTTGGCTTACGACCGGCGCATTGATAGTGGCCGCAGCGCAGCGGCTTATCACCGTTTTGTTTATGTTTCACATTTATCACTTTTTGCGCTAATGAAAAAAATATGATTTTACATCGACAAACTACCGATTGCACAGCCGGCGCCGGCATTGGCGCCAAGTGCAATATGCTGATAGTGATAAGAAATCTGTTTTACTATTGTATGTGTGTCTGTGTGTGCTTTCTGTGAAATGGCACTCGCGCAGCTGTTAATTTATAATTTTCACGGAAAATTCATTCACCTTGCAGCCGTCGTCGTTGTTAGCAGGTACAAACAAAACAAACAACTGGCGGGCAGTGTTGCTTAGTTATTTAAATTGCACAGAGGTGGCAGCTCTGGCGATAACGATATCGAGCGATTATTATCGATGCCTGCATTTTAAGTTATCTAAAGCTGAATTATTTAATATTGTAGTTCATAATATAATTTCATTTATATTTAAAATAAAATGTTGTCTTTTGTTGTAATTATAAAGGTTGCGTACATCCCATAATGCTTTACACTGGCAATAACTGTGCAGCCCTGATTGCTAGAGGTGCCACCTTCTGTATTCAGATAGTTTTATAGCAGTCAGCTTAAAGTGGGTAGCAGTGGGTGGGAAATTCAATTTCTGAACAAGGCAAACATTTAAAATTTATTTATTAAGATTTATTTTTGTATACTTTTAGTAAAGGGTGTCTGTCTTGAATATCTTATACTATCATCGTTTTTCAAAACTGAGCGGCGTCTTAACCTTGCCCTATTAACAATTTAATGTCATTTATGACGTTTAAGTGCTTAACCTCAATGCAATAACACGCAACTCTCACAGTCTTCTCAGTTCCCTGCTTGCCCATTCTTTTCCCCATCATATTAATTGAAAAATGCGCAGACAAATGGCAATAACTCAGAATACAAATTGATTTTCAACTTGACTGCCCACGGCTAGCAGGTACGGGCAGGAAGAAGATGGTAATTGGGTCAAGCAAATTCCCGTTGTTACTTCTCTTGCTTCATTAAACGTTTGTGCATTCTTCTAATTTTGACGGAGAACCTGGAAATACGCGCAGTCACCCATAAGGGGGAATCACTCAGGAAAGCAGATTGCTTTGCCCCAGTCCAGCCTCAGCTGACAGCGCAATTGACATTCGGCCCATCACACAAGGTCAAATGGCATTTATGCTTTATTATTTTTGCACACTCTATAGGAGAGGTTGAAGATGAGAAGAGGTGGGGAGGAAGTGATGCACAGTTTCCAGCATCTCTTTTCCGCATCTGGTTTTAATGTCAGCGTGTCAGTCTGTCTTTGTAAGAGTGTCTGTGACTGCTGTGGCCTTGACAAGGCAATTGATAACAGACACAACACAAGCACAACCCTCTCGCCACGCCCCCAACACGCTCACAACAAGCGTTATCGCAGCACCTCCTCATTTCCTGTGGTTCGCATGCAGTTGTAGTTTTTCGTTAGTTTTTCAATTTCCGCCCCCCATGCGATTGTTTCAAACATTCTCTCGATTATTCCAAATTGCGACAGCTGCACGAAAAAGATTTTTGTGGTTATTGCAATGCGAGAGCATTATGCGAACATTAAAACCGATTTCGGTTGCCCATCTCATCCTCTTTTTCGTTTCACGATCCTATCCCTATTCCCATCCCCATCTCCTTTCCTCTCCCTTCGCCAGCTTCTATCAAGCTATCCCTGTCTGAATTCTGCAAATATTTCTAGACAGTCAAGGTTGCAGGGCACATGGTCCAAAGTGCAATCTTTGACCACAATCTGCACACAATCCGGGTGCAATCCACGCTGCCCACATAAGTAGGCAACAAGAAAATTGTAGCGCGATGTGCTGCAAATTGAGTTCGCCTTAAATTCGCAGACAGATCACAGGCCAATTAAATCACACTTTGCGCCAATAAATTATCTATATATAGGCGCTTTACTAAATTATATCTTATGTATTTATAGCCTTCGGCATTCATAATTTGGCTTTATCTAATCTCGCTGCGTCTCTATTTTCGTAGCCACTCGATAAGTGGGTCAGCCCTTTGGGCGGCCTTTGACTTTGCTACGCCATAAACAACTTCATTAAAAACTTTGCTCTAATTCATTAGCAAGCCCTGTGCTCCCACGCGTCCTTGTGCTCCCACCTGCCACTTGAAACGCTCCCCCGCCTCGACCACTTGAAACGGCACGTGAACTTGGAGCCGGTGGCAAAGTCAAGTGGCCCGGTTGGGTGACTAATTTCATTCAGTGACATCCGAATATTGCACGACAATAAAGATAATAACAAAATGTGGTAAAAAAAGGAATAGAAGTGTGGGGACTCAACTGGGAAATACCCTAAAACTTTTTACAAATATTTTGCAATTCAGTTCACTTTGCCAACTGCACCTGCGGCGATTATTACTGTGTGACCACATTCTTAAATATCGATAGTCGCGCACATACTGCACCCGTGGCATTGAATAACGTGTGCTCAGAAACTCAAATATCGATAGTCACGATCCAAGCATCTGTAGCAAAAATTTTCATCACTAACATTATTCGCCTGGGATTTTAAACTGTTCATTTCTAACCGAACTGTTCATATTTGTTGTAATAAATAACTTCATATAATTAAATGCAACATACCCATTTCGGCAAGCGTTTCGTTTGCAGGGTATTTACTGAGCCGAAAGAAGCGCCAAGTTGCGCGTTGTGTTGATAGCACGCTGCTTGTCATTATGAATTGTTGTTGCCTCCCTCTAGGCGCATGCGTCGATTGAACGCCGACTGCGTGGGGCAGACACTGTGTGGCACAAGCAACATGCTGAACCTTGTCGCATCATTTGTTGTTCTTGTTGTTGTTGCTGATGCTCTCTGCCTTCTCAGCAGCAGAGGCCACAGCAGCAGCAGCTGACGGCGATTTCGAATTTTCGAAAACTGTTATCAAGAAACAGGCATTCGCATCTGTGTGTATGTGTGTGTGTATTTGCTGGCGCTTCTGCTGCTGCCACTGCTTCTGGCAGATAACAAGCAGCACATCAGTTGGCGGCTGTTGCGCGTTGCGTGCGGTTTTGTTTCGATTCGCGCTGCTGCTGCTGCGGATGTTCCCGTTTGCGTCCTTTCGTCCTTTTCGCGCGTACATCGAACATGCAAATAGCGTTTCGCAGTCGCGCGGTCGTCGTTAGTTTTTGAAAAACTAAACTAGCAGACCAACACAAACTAAACCGGGCACTAACGGCTTCCGCCGGACTTTTCACTTATCTGTCGCAGTTCGCGGTGTGTGGTCGTCTGCGCGGAACTCTAATTCCCTGAAGGATTCGTCAATAGTTATAAACCATAAGCCTTTGAAAGGTATTCAGTTATTTATTTTTTAAATACTCCATATGAAAATTGCGATGAGTTCTTTGAACAAATATGAACCATAAGATTGGATTTCTATGAAAAATATAGACAATAGAATAAATAAATAATTTGAAATAAAACCACAGTTAAATTAATAATATACAACACACAATAGAGTGAAATTTATATTTTACAATGTTAAAGTTTGACTCTCAATTCTGAACTGAACAAACTTTAAAGTGCCGAATAAATGTGAATTTAAAATTAAATTCAAAATTGATTTTTCGATTTAAAAACGCGCAAATTATACTAAAAAATAATTCGAGGAATTTATTTGAAGTTCAATTAGAGAATTTTTTGGAGAATTCACTTTAAAGCGAAACGCGAATTGCGCATACGCCCAGTGTGCCGTAAACAAAACAAAACGCGACTGTTTTCAGTTTTGGATGATGGTTTTTCCGGTTTCGAGGAGGGCGACCACAATCATAATGCGATTGCGAGCCAGTTAAAATTGAGAATTAATTAAGAATGTGCGCCAGGGTGAAAGTAGCCCAAAAGGTAAAAGGTTCAGGCGTAGACAGTGGGCTAATTTAAATTCATTAACAAGTGGGAGTCACAGGCAAGCCAAGAAGAATAAGTAAGCAAGCGTGGGATCAGATGGGCTAGGGATTAGGGACTGGGTCTGTGGCCTGTGGGATAAGTCCCTGCTGGAACGGGCACATCAATTTTTCAGGCAATTTAATTGAAGAGCGCTCTGCAGAATTTTTGATTTAAGTCGCCTTAAACAGCAAATAAAAAGCGAAATAAATAAACGCAAATGGTATATGGAAGAGCGGCAAATTTCTTTATACGATTCGTTTGGTGGGGAGCAGAAAGCGCAACATCTTGTTAAGCTAAGGAAGCGGAGGCGCCTGCCGAGATTTCCGCATGCTGAGTAATTCGCCAAATTATAACGAAGCACACGTGCAAATTGCACGAAAGCGAATAAAAACCTAAAACGAAACAGAAACCAAAACCAAAACCGAAATCAAATGAAATGAAATCAAATTATACGAGTCAAGACGGGGCGGGGCGAGACGTCTTTTATTATTATTGCATATTGTTTAACGCCAATCCCCGCCCGGATTCCTCTGAACAATCTTTTTTTAGTAATGGAAATCAGAGTACATAAAAATAAAATTAAATGCCATAAATAAAATTATATATGCAATAAAAGTAACGGTATCCGCGTATGTCGAGCCTGCTCTGATATCTGGAATTCGCACGCGTGCCTCATCAAATATTAAAATCCTTGAGGCACCTCAAGCGGCAGGTTCATCCCGTGTCCGGACAAGTTGACCCCACACCCTCCACGAGCCTGACATTTTCTGTTGCATTCATTGGGTGAGTACGCAGACATGTGTGCTGACAACTCTGTTTATATAGATGCTATAAGAACTGCTTAACATCTGAATTGGGAATTACACAGTGCTCCCGGCAAGAACAAAATTTGGGTATATAAATTTGTATTAGCATACTTGTTTCAGCAAACAAATCATCATGACTTGCTGCTCTTTTTGAATTCTTTTATTTTATTTATAAAAGGATAATAATTCAGTTTTAAAGATTACGTTTTCAAGGAAATATAACTCTTAAGTTATAGTTAATGGAATTAGTTCTTGAACATAGTATCTTTTTATGATTTTATAGAAATGTAAAGTTTCAGTTTTTGGTTTGCTCATATATATATATACTATACATTACTCTTAAAAATAAATAAAGCTGGTGATGAGCAAGAGTTTTGGTTTATTGGCTTTATAAAATCAAATGCAATGGATGGTGTTTGATGCTTAAGATTTATTCTGATAAAATGTATAAGGTTTAAAAAGTTATTGAGCGTCACGTCTTGTGTGATGAAAACAGAAGGATTTAAAGATGATTAAAAGGATATCGATAGTCTAAACAGATATATATTTGAATAAGTGTGATTGGCAAATTGAGAGGGTTGCCAAATCTCCATAAGCCATATTGCTCACAACTATCACAACTATCCACATATAACGTATTACTAATCATTATATTACTTAATATTTACTTCTACATTTAAAAATCCAGTGTTGTCACATTTATTTCCATAAAATTGATTCGCTTTTCATGTAAAACTTTATACCAAATTTAATATTGCTTTTCTGAACATCTTCTTGCCGTCTTTTTGCAATTTAGCAAATTCCTTAAGCGATGTCACCACTAAGCGAGCGGAATCGTGATTTATTCAGCCCTCATTGATTAATTCTGAGTGTCTCGGGTGCTATTCAGTTTTTTTTTGCGTCCCCTCCAGGCCAAAAAAAAAAACACTTTAACTTTTACGAGGCGCTGGCCGAACTCATAAAACAAAATCTTGGCCAGCTTATGGCCATCAACTGCCCACTCTCCAGCTCTGCCCCCTTCCCATAGCACACACACATATGTACTTATACTCATGCCATACGCAGATCGTTAGTTGCGTTGCACATTTCATAGTTTTATGCGCCACATAAAAGCATAAGAGCCGCAATCGGCCTGAACATAAATGCCGCAAACAGCTCTTCCGGCTCTTTAAAGAGCAAAACGAACAACATTTTAGCTTCTTTTTTTCATACATGAAAGTAAACCAAAGTGAGCTAAACCTAACCGAACCTAACTCGAGAGTAGGTATATGTTATGCAAATTTTCTGCCCCACCCACAAAACAAAAGTCCCTTTGGTTTTATTGGTTTCACTGCTGAAGGCGTTGAAGCATTGGAATTTTCACAGGAAAAGCCTCCGCAACAAAACTCAACAAATAATGCGGCAAAATAAAAAAAAACGAAAACATCGCAAAACAAACAATGCAAAATGCGTTGAAAGTTTCATATGATTTTGGCGAGACTCTGTTGCTTTCCTTTTTTTGTGCTCTCCTGTAAACAGGACGTGACAAAGGACCAAAAGGTTTTTGCCACATGTGAAAGGTTCAGACGAGAATTTAACTCCATTGGCAACTGCAAATAATATGTATGTATTATTTGTGTTTGTCTGTGCGTGTGTGTGGAAAATGCGGAAAATGTGAAAATGTATTTTGTATTTAAATGTGTATGTATCGAAAGGATGCGAATGTAAACCGGGGATTAGTCTCTCTCTGTCCCTCTTTCACTCTCACTCTTTGATGAAAGGCTTATCCTTTTAGCTGTGCATTTGTTGAATTAAATTGAAAATATAATATATATAAAAGTGTATTTAATATTTAATATATCAAGCTGGCTCAAAGTTTGAAAGGATTAAAATGTCAATTGTGAAGAGAAAAGTCTTACCCGGAATTAAAAATGACAAATATCAATGAGATTGGCGGGCAATTATAACTTAAATAACCTCAAAATAAATACAAACTCTTGGCAACTCGCGGTGATAACATATATTTGACAATTCAAATATTGTTCGTTTTCCAATCCTCTATTTTAAGCAGTATTTTGTTTGCAAGTTGTCTGTGTTCTGTGTCGATTAATACGAAATACTTAAATATCTATATTCACGATCCGAACTGCATTATCAGGAATTAGAATCACTAATATTAAAGTGAAGTGTGCTTGTGTCCTTTATCGATAAGTTCGAAGTGAAAAAATACTCAAATCGATAGCCATGATCTGTTCTTAATCAGTGTTAACTAGCAGCAATTATCGTCACTAACATTAGTTGCCTTCGCTTGCAGCTTTTATTTTCGTAGCCAGACTTTTTGTACTATATTATTAAGCTTATTAGTTATAATAAGTTGTAATAACTTTAAATCAATCTAAGACCCAATGGATTCGCCAACTCGCAGCTCTCTTTAAAGTTGGCATTACTCAAGCTGTTGCCTTTTGCCTTCACAGCCAGCAAAGTGGCCAAAGTCACAATTGAAATTAAATTGAAAATGGCGTTCGCATTGATCGGGATTCCAATAAGAAAAGCCCATTGTGGGGGCATTCTGTGAAGTGGCAGCTGACGAACCGAAACCGAAGCTGCCAAGCTGCCACCTGTTGCCATAAGGCAGCGCAGTTCAAGGCGTAAAAGGTGAGGTTGAAGGGCGACGCCTGCTTAACGGCTCACTGGGCAATCAAGCGGCACACAGACACACCGCACACACACACACACGGGCAAACTGTGGGCTATTGTGTCAATGTCATGAACTACAAAAGTTGAAATATAGAACAACAGAAGCAAGCAAAATAGACAGAGATAAAGACAGAGAGAGAGAGAGGGAAAACAATTTCATGGAGTTGGTTTGAAAATTGAATTTGTCTCACTAACTTTAGCATACAAAATGCCACTGCTAACGTGCATATGTATGTCGTATGTGTGTCTCTGTGTGTGCGTGTGTGTACGTGTGTGTGGCAGTTAAATTTAACGCCGCCTACAAGCAATTTACATGCCTGTGCTTTAGTGCTTATCATTATAATCAACACGAGCGCCCAAAAGGGCTGACACGGCATCCTTGAGATGCTCTCAGACTCGGCGCGCAGCAGAGACCTGAGTGGCAACAGTAGAGGAGGCATGATGGAGGGATGGGGGATTATTTGTATCATTATAATGGTGATTGCGTTCGCTACCAGCTCATTTTACGTTTATTACCTTGCTTCATGTTGTTATTGTTGTTGTGGTTTTATTCGTAGGGAAGCAGAAATGCAAATGGAACTAAATATATACCTGTGTTTGTTTATTTTCGGACACTGATAAGACGAGATAGTGACGATATCTACATGATTTGGGAAGCTTATCGTTGGCTGGGAGGAATGTCCCCAATCCTGGCCAACTAGTTCAGTCAACTCTCGCTGCTTGTTACCCGCATTGCATTAATTGTGCTCAATTAGAGGCGAATGCCACCGCAGGAGGCATAGCCAAGGTGCTTTATGGGGTATCATGATGTTGCTAAAGATTCGTAGCAAAGTCGAATGCATTTTATGGAAAATGATCTTTGTAGAAATATATATTAATATTTTAATTATTACATTTTCATCTATTTTGTAGGGTATTTGCAGGTTGTATCTGCAATGAGGTTTGCTTAACTGATTTCGTTTTGTGTTTGTGCTTCACTTGGCCATTGCTTTTGTTTGCCAACTCCTCGCGCGCGGTCTCATTGTCCCTTTTTCTCTCTCTCTCTCTATCTCTTGTCTCGCTCTTGCTGCGACCCGCCCTCACACAGTGCACCCTCTCCTACCTCATCCTGCTCGTTTATTAAGTTAATCACTCGTGGTTTAGTCTCGTTTGTTGTTGATGTTGTTGCTGTGTTGTTGTGCTGGGTGCTCCCAGTTGTTGTTGTTGTCGTTATCCTCATTGTTGTTGTCATTGTTGTATCTGCTGATAAGCAATATTACGCTGCGCTGTGATTATCATCAATTATTGACAGTTGATTAAAGTTTCGCTTAGCTGCGCTTTGTCCCAGTCTGTCCCTCTCTGTCTCTCCTTCTCTCTCTCTCTATCTCTGTTAGTCTGTGCGACACTATGCGGCATCCTGTTGGGACACCAGCAACAGCACGTCCGTCGCGTAATTGAGCAAGCATCAGGTTCGATGCAGGCTTCGCCTTACTGCGTGTAATGAAGGTTTTTCATCCACGTTTTCCATCGAGACTTTCCAATGGGATTTTTCAATGGCACCTTTTAAGCTTATTGGGCAATCCACCGTAATTGCTTGTAGCCAGAGTTGTCTCTGGAGCTTGGTTAAAATCGTAGTGTTCTCTAATCGAATAGAAGTGGACGATGGAGATGAAACGAAATTGTTCAACTAATTTGGCAAATTAAAGGCAGGAAAGTTATTAACTATTGATATGTGAATGTATGTTATATATGTACAACTGGGACTGATCAGACTGCAGAGAGACAGACGAGCTGGCAGACAGACACACAGACAGAAAGACAGACAGACAGACAAACAAGCAGCCAGACAGACATACAGGAAGACTGTCAGACAGATTGACAGACAAACACGTGGACAGACAAACAAGCGGGCAAACAGATACACATACCATATCATATATCTATTATAAGCCGTGACATATCATTCATACTAAACTATAATTCACAATAAAATAACAGCTTAAGATATCCTTTTATTTCTTAATCCAATTTGTAACTGCAAAAGTTTATCACATTTCTTCAACATCATTAAACATAGAAGGGAGAGAGACGAAGAAAAGAGAGATACTTATACTATACTTATACTTCATACACATTCCTATTTTATATCATATATCAGTCGAATTTCAAGGCACTTTTAAGCTCTAGTTGAAGAGCAACCCTACTTACAACTTAACTTTCTTCTGGAATATTTTAGCAGATTACCAAAAAGTTTTCTTCCAAGGGGAGCACACACACCCGAGTCAATTACGAATAAGTACTTGCAAATGAGTGGAGAGAGTGTGCTGGGGAAAGGGCGCAATTTCCACTTACGTGGGCACAGTGGGACAACACTTGCATATCATTAGTCAATTTATGCACAGTGACAAGCAGGGATAAGCGGAACAACCCACACAGCACTTCAACTGCAGCCCAGAGGGAACCTCTCTGTACTTTACCAATATCTGCCTCGAACAGGATTAATTACTCAACTGACCCCGTGCATAAATCAGCGACATGTGCCGTAAACGCGTGAATTATGAGCTGAAGGCGCATAATTAATACAGTGGAGAAACTCGAAGCTGTTTTTAAGCCTAGTTGAGAGTAAACTACGCTACAAAACATGCAATTTTCAAGGCGTTGCGGACTGTCAGACAGTCAGTATGTGTCTTTCTATCTTCCTCTCTCTGCCAGCTAATTTGCATTTTTATGTCTGTAAACGATATTTCTTCGTCTTCGTCTTCATCTTCTTCTTCTTGGTGCTCTGGCACTGTCATTTGCTGTGATGGGCGTGGCAGTAATGCCAAGCATCGCATTGTCCGCCTCGTCGCAGCGTGAAGTCGAGCTGAAATGAGTTTAATGCGCAGCCAGTGTATACTGTATCTACCACTTCCGGCCAACGGACCGACAGCTTCCTGTGTCCATCCCGCTCTTTCCCTCTCACTCTTCTCCATTCTCATACTATGTTTGGTTGCTGCTGTGTGTGATAAAAGTCTGAATTATTAAATAAACATAAATCACGAGGCGCAACACTCGCACTGGCAATGTTATCGGACAGCAGGAGAAAGAATCCTCCTGGACTTGCTTTGCCACGCCTCCTGCGTAGTGTGTGCTACGAACGACACGCAAACTGTGGTTGTGGCTTAGCTCTGTCAATGGATAACGATCTGTTCGAGAAAGTGAACCCGGAACTTGGCATATTGCGGGAGACTGTGAATAAACATATTCTTAAGCAAAGCTTTAAGGGTTTACAGGTTGAAAAGTACTTTTCTGTCTCTATATGAACTTGAATTTCTGCTCAAATGTAAGTAACAAGCAGTAGAAGGCGATGGAGGACCCCACAAAGTGCACATTCTTGCTCAGAATCATTAATTTGTGAATATTAAGTTAAGCATTTTAAGTTCAGCTTTCTACTAGGGCATACATTTAGAAGAATACCAAATGAACCTATTTATTTATTTATTTTAATATAAACACAGAAGTTTTTCGAGCTGTATAGAATTTGCTGTTGGGAATTATAAGGTATATAATCAAGAGTGTTACTTACTGTGATGTGCGCTCTGTATTTGTTTTAAATTGTAGGATATACGAATAGGAAAAGGGATTATATGAACTAGGAAAGGGGAAAGTGAACGGAATAGGTTTCTCAAACATAATTCCAAATATCTAATAACTCAACTAACTGTACTCAGACTCTTGCTTTGTTTTTTTCTTTGCTTTACTTGAAATGCCGTTAAGTATTTTCCCCTTCTTGCCTAAGTACTATAGTTACAAAACTTACTCTACTTATTTATAAATTTCATTTGAAACTCATGTTGCTTTTCTCGCAAATTGGAGTAGTTTGCAACTCCAGCATCACATCCTTTAGGTTTCAAAGATCTTCTACAAGTTACGTGTCGATATCAAATTTCACATGTTTACCCAATCGAGTCGCCCATTTGCATAATCAGCTTGCGTATAATTAAAGGGCAATCGCCGACAACATCAGGATAGACTTGCAAATGAACTTGCAGAGTCCCGTTGCCAAGGGAGTGTTGAGGCAGCATGAGGACACATTTTCACCTGGTTGTCAGCCGCTCGTCGTTTGCCCCACTCGTTTATTAAGCTGGCAACGACGCACCTGTTACACGAGCACGTCGAGTGACAAGCGACAGATAGCAGGGAAGGCAGTGGAAAGGGGAATAGGAAGCTGTGTACACACACACATCTACAGGAAAGCCAATCAGTGACAGCAAAATAAATTTTCCCTAGAATGTTTGGAGTGTTGTCGGCCTAATCGAGAGCGGAAATGAAGGAGCTGCGCTGCTGAGGCTTGAGGATCTGTTGTTATAGCAAATTGTTAGCTGTTTGTTTCGCTTTATGAGGATTACAATTATAAGACAATGAAAGAGCAACGAACTTATCTACCTACTTAAATTTTTTGCTTTGCCTTAACTTCAACTTGTACTCTTTTGTATTTGTTTTTGTATTTGCTGTAATTGTTATTTTTGCCTATTTTCCGCTTCAGTTCATCGGTAACAAAGTTGCAAATTGAATAAACTTCAGGCAAACCCTTCGGCATTAACAGTTAAAACTTTCATTCCTTCCCCCCTTCAACTTTAATTGACAGTCCAAATAAGTGACAAACTGTGCTGCGGAAGAATATGCAAAGAGTTGCCAAAGTTGTTCTTGCGCAGCCATTAAAACTTTTGCTCGACAGTGTAAATATTTGTCGAAAAATGTGAGAGTGTTAAGGTTGCGATAAATTCAATTATAAGTATTTTCCAAGCAAGGCAAACACACACAGCCACACAGACAAATATTGCGCATACGCTGTGTGTATGCGTCGTCTGCTGATGTTGCTCAAATGACAGCACATCCTGACAGATTGTCTTCCTCCCCACGCTGCTCTCTTCCCCTCTGATATGTGCCCCCTCCCTCTCTCCCTCAACTGTCCAAGCGTCCGCCTCTGTCAGCTTGTCACGTTAATAGCTGCCCCAGCTCCTGTCTGTCGAGCACATTAAAGGTCTCAAAACTCATATGCATTTGTCTCACGTGTCGGCGCGCCTTTTATTGGCAATGTGTGCTTTGTGAAGACAGGAAGGGGCAGGTGCAGGGGGAGTCATGGCTGTCTGCTGGCCACGCTTAGCAGCCATTAATTTGCAGCGTGCATGTTTTTAATGAGGATGCGCTGCCTGCCTTCTTGCTTGTCCCACTTCCTGCCTCATTTCCAGTCTCACACCCTGCCACATTGCCTGCCTGCTCATGCCTTGAAGAGCTCCGTAATTAATGCTAAGCCCAAAAGTTAACTCGTCGCCTACTGAAGTTTATCACCAGCCAACGAGGCTTTAAAACACTCTAAAACTCTCCGCAAAAATGCTAATCAGTTGCCCCATTTCAATTATGACGTATAATTGGATTGGAGTCTCATAAAGAACTCAAGTTGAGGTCTTAGCTCCATAGAGGCACAAAGCGTAAGAGCAGTGGGAAGGCTGGAGGTCAAATAGAGTCTACCCGTCTATACACTCAGCAGGCGATAAGGCAAATCCGTAGTAAAAACAGAAGAAAGTGCAGCATGGCGACAGTTTAAGCGGCTTGACTTGATTTAAATTTTTCATTGCCAAGCTGCTTTTATCAAATAAAATAGAGCACTAAGTAGAACACACAGGCACCCACGCACTGAAAGAGATAGTCAAGAGAAAGAGAGAGGTAGAGTGTGACAGTGACAAAGTCAAGGGACAAAGAGAGAGAAAGAGAGACAAACTAATGCAAACTAATCACCGGCGACAGCAAAACGAAACGAAACAAAACTGTGAACTGGACACAGCACATTGAACAATCTCGCCAGGAAGCTCATAAAAGGGTCTGCCTTATATGTATGTATCACACACACACACACACACTAACACAGACGGCGAGGGGACTTGCCTTTAATGGCAGCTGCGTGTTTAGTTTGGTTTGCTTTGCTTGGCTTTTAATTTAACTTGATGTGGCAAAAAGCAAATAAAAGAACAAGATTTATAAACAAAAGCGCCGAGGGCCTGTTGTATGTACGTTGTTGCACGTTGGCTAAGTGAAATGTTTACACACAGTTACACACATCACATAGCAACAACAACCACAGCAACAACAATTACATAAACAAGAACACATGTGGCTGCGTGGGTTTGCCAACAGTTTCAATTTCCATTCTCCATTTTCACACATTCGGGATAAAATAAGTGCAGAATAGAACTTGGAATAGATGATATTCCAGATGAACCCAATGAGTCCAATGACTGTGACTTTGTGTTTAAGTAAATTGTGGGACATAAATCGCTTTTTGGCCTGACAGGATCATTAATTTTGATGAAGAAGAGCTGCTGCTCCCTGCTAAACGAATAACCCTTGAGTGACTGCTGCTTGCGGTCTCCTTGAGTGGCAGGGGGTAGATTAAGTTAATTGTAGGCTCTACTTTGGCTTGCGAAGTGATTAAAGTTGAAGTTTCAATATTGATGGACTTTTTGGTTACATTATAAATGCCTTTTATAAATTGAACTGCTTTTTTTTTACCTTGCAAGTCCGCCATATTGAAAGTGTTTGAAGAGAATTAGAGTTCTTGTTTTTATTGCACTAAGTTATAAATTTGAAAGGAGAGAAAACAGAAACTTCAAGTCTGTGTCCGCTCTTCTCACTGTGCACTTGCAGAGCGCGATAATATGTATGTATGTACACTTGCTAAACCTTCCATTTACATGTGGTAGAAACTTCAAGGTACGCTCTCTTAACAGCCTACTTACACAGAGTGAAACATGAAAAAAAGAGTATAAAGCCTTTGATGTCTGTAGTAAGCTATCCATGTTGATCTGCTAATGTGATAAAGAAAGCAATGTAAGCTACACTCACTTCGTGCTCAATGCTCTCAATGCAGTGGGCTCGGAGAGCGCAACATGCATAAAGAGAGCACAGCCTTTGATGTCTTTTGTGCATGTTGATCTGTGGGTGCGATAGGGATAGCAATACTAGCTGCACTGTTAACGTGCTCTCTCACTGTGCCTCGTTCTATGTTTCGACTGCAACAACAACGATCCTTGCAGTATTTGGTTTTCTTGGTTTAGTAATAACGAGAGCAACAGTCGCGCAAAACGCGACAGTGGGATACCCTTCGACCTATGTTCCCGTGTAGTTTAATTTGTTAAATTCATACACATATGCATATGCATATGCTTTGAAATTAATCCCGACAGATGGCGCTCGCGCTTCGCGCTCGCCCGTCTCCCTTGTTAGCTGACAGAAGCACTTGGTTTTATGCTCATACTTTCTTAAATAACTTCTGTGTTTATTGTTCGATTGGATTGTAATTTGGGGACTACGTAGATATTTCATTTAGCTTAGTATATGTTTAAGTCAGAAAGTTGTATCTTATATACAGCGCTTACAAATTAAGTTCAAAAATTAAATTATTGATTTGTGGGGGCGGTGGGCGTGGCACCTAACATTTGAAATAAACTTCATCTGCTTATAGTACACAGGAGTCTTCCTGCCAAGTTTGGTAACTCTAGCTTTTATAATAGCTGAGATCTGTGCGTTCACACAGACAGACGGACAGACGGACAGACGGACAGACAGACAGACATGGCTCAATCGACTCGGCTTGTGATCCTGAGCAAGAATATATATACTTTATGGGGTCTCCCACGCCTCCTTATGCCTGTTACATACATTTGCACAAAGTTAGTATACCCTTTTTTGACCATTTTCAATGGTCGAAGGGTATAAAAATGAAAAGACAGATTCGCATTCATTTAAATCAATTTTATATAAATCAAACAAAAACTGTTGAATTTAATCGGGCTTTGCGTCTTGTATTCTTGCTGGTTTCAAAAAGAATTAAATTCAATCAAAGTTCATCGTATCCTTCAAAAATTTAAGCCGCAATCAAAAGCAACAGCAAAAAAGGGATAATAATGTAACATATGTTTTGCTGCAAATCCGCAAAAAAAGGCACAAAGATAATAAACAAACAACAAAAACATCACGGCAAACTGTGAGCAAACAAAATAATTTCAAGTGCCTGGGGCAACATATTTAAATGAAGAAAACCAAACACGACAAAAAAGCGTAGTAAATGCTAAAAAAGGAGGCGTAACGCCCCAAGCGGCTGCTGTCTATCAAAGAAGGGGGGAAGGAGAAAGACAGAGAGAGGGGGCGTGACACGAGCTCTGCTAATAATATTTATGGTGCTCGCCCTAATGCCGACTGTCAACGCAAAGGAAATGCACACAAACACACACATACGCACATAGAGACTCATATGAAAATGTGCTTTTTATGCGCCTCGACAGACAGACAGACGCGAAAAGCCGCTTAACATCGCGCATACGTCGTGTGAGCCCTAGGCACGAGCCCGAGCCTTATTACGCTTAATTTATCATAAAAATAAAGTGCACATCTCTCTAGTTAGGATGTCCGTGACGACGCCAGCAGGTGGAATGACGACGGCAGCTGTGTGAACTGTGTGTACTGTGGCAACTAACTGAATTATCTTGTGTTTTAAGTGCTTCAGTTTGCTGTTTCCAAATTTGTTTAAGATTGTCGAGACTTAAAGTGAAGCCACACAGCCTTACACACTCTGAACTTACTCAAACTAGCATGCCGCGACTTTAATCAACCCCAAATATGCCTGCTATCTAAGACTCTTTATGAAACCCAAGACACGAGGCTTTTAGAGGTACATTAATGTGCTCGTCCTTGTCGTACATTGTGTAAATAACGGTGTAAACAACTTGCTTTCATTGATTTTGCACGCACAAAAGTTGCCTGACACAACCGTGTAGAGCGTGTCATAATCGAGCTTCCTGTGCTTAACAGATTATACAAGCAGCCGCAAGTTCCTTTGACAGATGACGCAGACTTACGGTTTGCCAATTTAGCTTAAAATCTTCCAATCTCCCAATGCTACCTGGAACACCAGCATACAAATCAAATCCGCAATTTTGTATTATAAAACATGAAAATGAAAAAAAAAATCGGGAAAGCAAAACAAATAAAAGAAGAACGCGTACAAAAAATTGAATTTTAAATTGCGTAACAGGGGAAAATATATTTCTAATATTTGTGCGGCTCGAAGGTGAACCGAAGTAAAGTAAACAGTGTTCGTAGCATACTTTAAGGCGCCTTTAAGAATGTTCACTGTCAGCTCTGACAAAATGGTGTGCCAAGAATTTTAGCTTGGCACATTTTATAGCACAGTTTGCTATTTTATTGGATTATAGCGCCCTCAACGAGTGCCAGCTGCAGGAATTTTCGTTTTAATTGCAGTCAAGCGATTATCCTAAATTTGCCAAACATTGACTTTAAATTCCATACCCTGTACGAGAAGGATGTCTGGGGAGTCTACTTCATCTTAAGGAAAACAGCAGGTGGAGGTAGACTTGAATAACCTCTGTGTTTTTTGTCCTAACGGATTGAAATTTAAAGGAGAGTTAGATATCATAGTCAGCTAAGTATATGTTAAAGTTCAATATTTATATCTCTTATACTTTGCTTAAAAACGAATTGAAAATTGAAATTCATGTTTTGCGGGGGCAACCAACATTTACAATAAATTTAATCTGTGTATTTTATATAGAAAACTTGATGCTGAATTTGGTATCTCTAGCTTTTATATTAGTTGAGAACTCTGTGTTTATACAGACATATTTTTAAGATCTATTTAAAATTTGCATTCAATTACAAATATTTTAAATTATTTCTTGAAAAACAATCACGATTTTCTTGTCAAGCTTTTTTGCTAAATCAACTAAAGTCTCGACCTTGTCTGGCATAGATGGAAAAATGCGCTGTCAGAGGTGGAAATGAAATAGAAAATTGTTTGTCACAGCAAAAGGCAGCAAGAAAAGGGAAATGGTAATGGAAACGGCTGCCAGGTTGTCTCAACTTTGACACTTTTATTGATATGCCACAGCAGAAGCCACAGAAGTCATTGGCCCTGTAGGCAAGGCGAGGATGGGTATCTGGGGGAGCATATTAGATAGCATACGAGAAAGTTAACACTCTGCATGGCATTCTTTGAGGCCAAAATGGGTGTGTGTGTTTGAGCTTGACATGTTTAAACAGTATGGGGAGTAGGCGTACATATGCAAATGGCATAGATAAAACGGAAACCGAATTTTTGGCGCGAAGGAGTTGAGTTACGTGAGTTTCAAATAAAAACCTTTATGTGTTTTCTGCTTGAATTGCTGGTCTAGGAGTCTATATAGCATATGCTAAGTCAACAGTCTAAGAAAACATGATTTTATTGACTCAAACTTATTACATTTCCTAAGGGATTCTTCAGATCCTTCATCTCCTATTAAAATCGTATCAATGAGTCATAATTTTGACTGGTAATGCTTGTATTTTTGTGAACTTTAGCAGACTGCTTTATTGTTTGTTATTGTTGATGTTGTTTACGTTCCCAATTGATGTGTACTTCCCAAATTTGATTTGTCTCCATTGTTCCATTGTGTATACTGTTCCTAGAGCTTTGAAGTCTGGCCTCCCTTCCCTCAACCCTGCTGGGCAGGACTTCTTCATTAACATATACATATGTACTGACAGCGTCTGCCTATCGGGGAATCTAAGCATGTCTGTTTGTGTGTGTGTGCACAATAATAAAGGACATCAACAGAAATCAGACAACAATCCAAGTGTCGTACAATGGTCGCTGAGAAGACAAGTAAACACGAGCAAATATGCTCAAGCACAGCTTGCTCTGTGTTTGTATATGAGTGAGGGTATGTGTGTGTTCGCTGCAGGAGGCTTGCGCTGTTGACCCACATTCACAGCCATTGACAGTTGGCCAAGAGGTTTTGTGCCTGCGGATATGGGAACATCTTTAAGCGGAATTCAAACACATGTTGCAAAAGATGAAGTGAACGACAAAAACAGAGAAAAGAATACAACAAGAAACACAAAGTTCACTTGCAGCGATTTCGGTTTAAAGAAAACCATGTATGTTGGTTATTATAAATCGCAGATAAAGAATTAAGTAATTATTTATTCATTTAAATTATTATTATAATTAATTATTTTACCTACTTTAAACCTTTAAATTTGTTATTTTTTAAATTAAATATATTTAATTATTCTAAGAAATAAGCATATTCTTTTTTCAAGAAATGCATTTAATTCAAAGCCACTTAAACTGCACTTTAAACGATTCTCGATGGGCAACGGCGTAAATCATTTTGCCACATACATTTTCTTTCGCTCTCTTTCAATTTTGCTATCTCTATTCGCGTTGCAACCGCACAAAAACCACAACGAACATTTTGTGGCCACGAAAAGCGATGGAAAGTGGAAAATGACAGCGTGCTTGTGCGACGCACACAAAAGGCCCAGCATATTTCCCTCCCTCTCTCTCTCTATCTGTTTCCTGTTTTTTTGCCGCCATTTTGGCTTATTGTGCACATTTTTGCCTACATATCTGCTGCGCACTTTACACGCTGCGTCTACCAGCGAATTGATTTTCAATTTTTATGCTTGCCTAAACAGAAAATTCATCATGGAACTTCATGGCAGGCGACAGGTTCAGACCGGAGACTCTCCTTTGACAATAACAAAAGTGTTTTCTCTGTTTATAAATTGCATGCACATTTATAAGACATCTTTGTGCTAAAAATAGACAGCTTATTCGAATAGAAATAGTTTTTGTAGCCTGTAGAGGGCAGACTTAAACGATTTACACACGTCTGTGGGGCGCTGACAAACTCGGAGACAATTTGCATATGCTTAAAATATATATATAAATAAATATACATATTTAGATGTCTGCATTTGTTTATGAATTTCTTTTCAAAAGACTTTCATGCAAATTGCCTGCCATTGTGTGGTCCAAAGTAAACAGCATAATTTGCTTGTGGAGGGAGGTGAGTAGGGAAAAGCTGCAGGCAGATGCGGGAAACTTTTTCCGTCAGTTTCTGAAATATGCTTTATATATGCAGAACAAACTATGTCTTGTGATAAAACAACAAATTTATAATTTAATTTTGCCGCAAAGAGCCATTGTAAGTAATCCCAGTAAATGCAGCGTTGCCACCTTATTACTTTGCATATATTGTTTGGTATTTCGATCAGTTTAGGATATTTAACAGCCAGGGCTGCAGAACTATTTACATTCCGTCCACTTTCCGTCTTAATTTGTTGTTTTCATATCTGTCCAATTCAAATTTGCACATTTAGACAGTTCTACAAAATATGCAATTTACATAAATGGCAATTGCAAAACAAATTCTCCATCACTTGTGGCTCATAATTTATTTTCCCCTACTCTATTCTGTCGCAGGTGAAAATGGAAATACGCAATTCGACTGTCACATGCTAATTGGACTGTGCAAATTTTCATGGAAAATTTGTATAGAATGGAATTTATTTGGCATGATATTTATGTGACACTTTAAAGTGCTACGTTTTGGCTTAAAGATACTAAGGACGTCCACGTGTTTCAAGAACTTTTTAATTTAAGCTTCCTATTTTCTTTCTCTACAATTTAACTGCAGGACTTGCCAAGTTTTCAGACGCAAAATAACAATTTAAAATGGTATTTCAGCTAAAGAGCTGCCCCAAAAGAGGCATTTTCTTAAAGATTACATCACTCTCACAAACAGTCTGTCAAAAAGTTGGCACAAAGCTAATGTGAGGGAGCTCGTTCATAATTCACCAGGTGCCAAGAAAAGGCTTCCCGCAAAGCTGCAAACAAAATGGGGTCGGTTTGCCTTGGCGATAGTAATCACTTCCGCTTCCGCGAACCTTTCTGCAGCTTTGGCGGTAAAGTGTCGAAAATGTTGACCTTCGTTCCATGCAGATTTTTGGCAGCTGCGACAACGAAAAGCCACAATTGCCTCTTGGTTGTCCGCATAAATTAGGCGCTAATGTTCCTTTGCCCGATTGTTGGGGAAGAAGATCGTACTGAATAAATGTTATATATAGTATAAATTAGGCATATGATAGATGACCTGAAAAGTTGGCCAATTTGTTTCTCAGCAAATTGGAGCCGAAAAATCGACTGCAGCTAATCACTCAGCAGGCTTCCTTCCTGCCGCTGTCTGGCACATTAATCAGCTCAACGCGAATCAATCAAAGCAGTTTCGCAAGAAAAGAAGAGAGAAAATAATAAGAAAGGCAACTCGAGTAAATTAAATTTAGTTCAAGTCTCGCCAAACTGGACACAATCAACAAACGACGAGACTAAGCTGGCCTTGAACAATCCAGGCACAGGCAATCTTGGCAAAGGCTCTCATACCTCTGCAGGGTAATGGAAGTTTATATCAAAGGGACAGCTACAGGTGTGGCGAGGATAATGTCGGAGTTGTTTGCCTTGGCTTGTGCCGTGTGCCTTGGGCTGACTCCCCTGCTTGGTTTTCCCCTTAAAAGGTAAAGCCCCACAACCACTACGACAACTGTTGTAAGCACAGCTGTTGCAGCGTTGCAGTTGTAACGAAGGATGGAGGAGGGTTGTCTTCCAACAAAGCTAAGTTAGTAACAAGCGGAAGACAGTGGCGTAAAGGTCTGCCAGCTTCACACTCTGACAGTAGAACCAAATAAGACACTTATTGCAGATTACGCAACTAAATAACTGAGTCTAAGGCAGCTTCAGTCAGTCATGCCCAATTCTTAATACATCGTGCAAGCTTAAAGTGTCTGTAAAAGAGACATGACAAAGGATTTGTTATAAATATTCGTAAACATTTCTTTTATAGGATAAATGATGACAATCCTTGGTTAAATAATTAAATATTACGAATGACTCTCTACTTTCGATGAACTTAACGATTAAAGACAAGTGCAGTGCAATAATTTGGAGTGTATATCGAATAGAATCTTCTCATATTTACCTTTGGAACTTATTCATAACTCAGCACAATCAGTTCCCTACACAACAAAGTGGTCAAACAAGCTAGATAAATTTGAGAGGTGCTCTTGGCAATAACCTTTGACTAAGTAGCTCAGCTTAGTTGCGGAGAAACTTGAGCTCTTTTGACTTTGGACGTTGGCATTTAGACTGTATCATTAACTTTAATTTAACCTTCAATAAAACACTTAACCCCCTGTTAACAATGCCAGAGGCGAAAACAACAATTAAAGCTGAATCATCGTTAAAGCAAATAGAAATTCCATTGCAGACAGTTCAAGTATCTCATAGAGCGGGACCAGTGAAGCAGGATTCTAGGGATGAAATCCAAAGACCCCACAGGGTTTGCCAATTGAAATATTTCTCTCAAAGCTGTCGAAGCTTCTTCAACCATTGTGTCTTTATTTCGATTAGGGAATTTTAATTGAGGACAGTCAGAGCAGAGCATGGAGGGGAAACGGGAAGGCGTTTGGGACTGGGATGCGGGCCAGGATATGGTTTGTCTGGCTGTTGCCCTTTGACGAGCATCAATTTGATTTGGTTTTTGGGAAGCCTTCGATTTGGTTCGCTGATGATTTAATTTAAGTTCTATGTTCTTTTGACGTTCTAATTAAAATGAATACTTTGGGTAAGCCAAAAAATATGCTTGACTGCGCTCGACTCACTCTCCATTGTTGCCGCTTTGTGCTTAACAACGTTTTGCAATTAAATCCTTTACAGCAAGCCGGAAATGAAGATGGAAGATATAAAACAAAGAGCAGAAAAGACAAAACCGAGCTCAAAATAGACATACGCAATGTTTTACGCTCCGGCATATGTGACAGACATGTCAAGTGGCTGTCACGCCCATCCGCCTAGAACACCGCCCATTCCAATTAGCAGAATAGTAACTGTCAGTTCTGGACGTTGGCCGAGCACGTGCATTTGATGACCAAAGTTGGCGAACTTCAAAACTTTTGGCCCAAATATAAATCTTTAGCTGTCCCGAATGCCATCAGCAACAGGCGCAGATAGCGAGGAAAAACCGCAAAAAACAGCTTGCACAACGAAAGTTGTATACCCTAATGAGTTGTTTGAAAATTGAAAAATAGAGCTGATTCCGTAAAGTTATTGATTGTCAAACTAAAAGTATTATTCAAATAATTTGATAATAATAAGTTATGTCCTTTTTGTTAGATAATATTTATTAGAGTATTCAAACATTACCATCAAAACCAAAACCAGCAAGACAGAACTAAAGTGGAGAATCGTAAATTGAACTTGACATCGAAAAAGTTGAAATGTCACAGTCAGATACTGCGAAAGTCTGCAAATTATTGCGAGTCAGTGAAAACGAATTAAGATTTTATTTAGTGGGGAGTTGACTCAGCCTCATAACTTGCTGACAGCAATTTAAAATGTCTGCTAAAGTGAAATGCAAACGAAATGCGCTAAAAGTGATCGACAGTATTAATGATTTTAACTATCGATAGCAATCGATAATATTGTTTTTATCAAAATACCGGAATAGCTCATTAAGTGTTGTATTATGCGCAATGAGTTGTGCTTTACAAACATTGTCTGTTGTTTTCGAACACTTCCTAATCGTTACGCTTGCGTTGTCAAGCATGCTATACTTTTTGTTAGAGCCAATGAATTTTCAGAATGTAACGAGGAAATTAAATTGTTAATTAAATGCCTAAGGCAGTTGAGTGCTACTCATGACTGGGCAAACCTTGTGGGAGAAGAACAAAAGATCAACAACATGGCATACGGAAGGGCACAGTGCATGGGTAGGCAAGTTCGTCGGGGGACACATCAAAACAACAGTTAAAAAGCAATTGAATCGCTGTACAAAATGCCGTAGAGCACCGCATCTTGAAAGGAACAGGTCCCTGCAGCAGGCGCCATAATTGACATTGAATGACCTCTGCCAATAGAATTGCTATGAATCAATAATTAAATAGAGAAATTGAAACCCAGGCAAAGCGAGGGAGGGAGACAAAAAAAGAAATGCGAATTGAGCCATGTCAAAAGTAGCAAATGACCAGTAACAACAATAAAGAAGGAAAACACCGGCAGCTCGACCAGCACAATGGAGCGTGTGCATATCCAAAGGACTACAAACAGTCGTTGCAAACTCAGCACAGCAATAACAACAGCCACAGCAACAGCAACAACAAAAGCAATCAACAGAACAGCGGGCGGAGAAAACGAGCGCAAAAAGTGCGAAACAATTGCGTGCTAAACGCCAAAAATGTCAAAGTCAAAAAATGGCTAGAAAACAAAGCAACAACACCAAATGAGCAGACAGGCAGCATGTAACAGAAAATGAAAAGATAAATGACATTGCCGCCCGGGAAAGCTACACAGCGAAAAAAAAAAAATAAACGGAACCATGGACAATTCTGTGACAATGGTCGCCTCCATGTCCATGTTTGCCAAACTGTCCATTAATTGACTAAGCTGCGAATGTTTTAAATTAATTAAGGTCACATCTAAACACGCTGCGTGTACGAAACTATTTCATTCATATTTGTTTATTGGCGAAGGGAAAAAGAGAGTCGGCTGGGAGGAGGAAAGACATGATACCTTTTAAAAAATTAAGCAGTGGTCTCAATTGAAAAAGAACTGTAGATCGACATTTGGAACTAGTTCCTGTTTCACTTACAGCGTTGCCATCTTGCACAACAATCTGTAGCAGTGGTTCGTTCATGGTGATGTATTCAAATATTGACAGAAACTTGTTGGTTTTTTAGAAGTGTTTTTATTTTTTTTATAGAATTTTGTTTTTTTTTTAGTTTTATTACAAATTGATAATAAACATTAGCCGCATTGGTTTGGTTTTTATTTATGGCAGATAGCAGAGCTCTAAACTGCAAACGGCTTATACTTGAAATCGAGTTTGAGTTTGCAATAAAAGTAATTATAGCTATAGCATCTAAAGTATACAAAAAAGGAACAATTTATGGCGCTCGTGCTGTTGAAGAGCGGCACATAAGTGAATTCGGTATTTTATTATAATTAATGTAAATCGATTTTGTTTTTTCCATATACTTGCACTTAACCTATGACATGAGCTAAAAACAATACGAAAATAAAAATAAAAACTGTTTCGAAAGTAGCTGATTATTATTATGTTGGTGTTGTTACGTCGGGAAGTTCGCACTTGTTGGCAATATTATATTTAACTTTTAGTTTTTCAGGCAGCCCCGGATCTTGGGGGGCTGGCAGTTTTGAAAAAATTCAATCGTTGTTGAGGATTTTGATTTTTTTTTAGTTGATTTTCGCTTCCGGTTCTCGGTAACCAAAGCTAGTCGATGTTTTTTTGGGGACCCCATTTATGCATTCGTTGTTGTAGTTGTTGTTGTTGTTGTTGGTTCGTTTCGTTCGTTTACAAAATTGAGCGGTGAGCTGTGAAAAGTTTTTTAGAAAGTGTGAATTAAAATGTCAAAATAATACGATGAAAACATATATGAAACTACGAAAACACTTTGAAAAAAAACGTTATATATGGTTGGCGTGCAATATTAGGGAGTTTGCTAAAATGTTAATAACAATTTTGATAGTTTTTCAATATACTCAATCGGTTATCAAGTCTACTGCTAGAGGATTCTACTGTACTACAATGTTCACTACATGTCGGCTATGTAGTTTAGCATGAACCAAAATGTTTGTAGACATGCTTCGGATCCAATCCACATAAAATTCTTACCAATTTGTTTTTGTTTTGTTTCGTTACATGTAATTTATGTAAATTAAAGTACAAGAAAATTACAGAAGTGCTATATGATGATATAGCGTCGCTTGTTATTAGAGCTAACGATTTTGATTTATGTATTTATATATATATTTTTGGTCTGATCTAGAGATAATCGTCTGCCTCAGCTGTTGTGTATATGTGACAAATAAATGTAAATAAAATAAGAATCAATAATATTGTTAGAGTATTCATATTCTTTTTCGGGTGCACGTTGTGAGTGTATTAAAGGACGACCTTGGGATTGGGGTTTTTATAATCGGGTTTCTACGTCGAGCTGCGAGAGTAGATTTGTACACTTTTTTTTCGGGCTGCTTTCAACTTCAAAGATGAATATTTACAGGGTGCTTTACATCATACGCTTGTATGTACAATCCGGTTTGGGGGTGTAAGGGTTGCAGGAGGTTCCTCTTTGGAAAGTTGTACTTACGTGTCAAGGGCCTGGCTGGATGCTTGGACCACAGATAACGGTTCTTCACCGGCGACAAATACGAGTCACGAGCCACGGGGCTGGATGCGCGGGGCACCGAGGTGGCACGGAGAGGGATCAGATCGTCCACATCCCACCAGAAGGGATCACGCACAATCGACGAGATGGGCAAGTTGGGGCTGGGGCTCAACAGATCCCTGAAGCGGTTACGTGGATGGAAGATTGGAAGTCCTATTTGTTGTTGATGTTGTTGTTGTTTAGTGGCGAGTTGTATCAGAATCATCATGATTTAAGGATGTTGGGGATACAATCAAAGTTGAGTTGAGTTTCGATGTTTGAATTTGATTTGCAATGTGTGTACAAGAAGAGCAAAAAGAAAAATATTGTTTGCTTTGCTTTTAAACTAAAATACGAAAAAAAATTAAACAAAAAAAAACGAGAAAAGACAACGCTTTAACATCAACAAGTTTTTTTGATATTTTCCATGCGTATGTTGGGATTTCGTAGTGGAAAATGTACCAAAAATCGGAAGAGGAATAGGAATAGGGTAGGGTAGAGTAGGGCGACAGAAGGGGCAATGCGATGCAACTCAGAAAGCAAAATGGATAGATGTAAGCTGGAAAAGGATACTCGAGACAGGAGTACAAGTAGTCTAGAAGCACGCCGCTTGCTTTGGGCTCAAGTTTTCTTGTTTTTTTTTTTCATTTCTTTTTACTGATGCTGTTGGCCTTTTAAAAATTTTTTTGTCGGGTAAATGCCGGATTTCACAACAAAAAAAATAAACAAATAATTTTAAATAAACTTCACAGAGAGACTGAAATTGATACGAAAGTGTGTGAAAATTATGGCAACAATTTGTCAACACTTTCATCTGCGTCTGCTCTGTAGTCCTCGTTCTTCAAAAGCCATTATATACTCGTAATAATAACAACAACAACGAAAGAAATATGCTATCGTCTCTTCTTGCACAAGGAAAAACGATTATAGAGAATTTTGATTTTTACCCTCAGCGTCGTAGGCGACTTCAGTGGGACGAGGTCCCCAGCGACCGGCTTTAACAGGAGTGGGACTTGGCGAGCCGGCACGCTCAAAAATACTTGGCCTCACGGCGGCAGCTGCCTCGGCAGGTTCAGCGATTGCGGGCAACTTACTTTCAAAGAGTTCATCCAATGGTTCCAGCGAGCTGGCCCGGAAGCTGGGTCGCGTAAACGGGGCCAAGCTGGTGGCACGATCGAATACCGATGGTCCGGCACGGGGCACGCTGCCATCGCGGTTCCAGTAGACTGGAGGTGGCACATAGGGTTCGCTGCCAGCGCGTGTACTGCGGCTGGGGCGGAACGGCGAGGCCGAGCGACGGGCTGTAAAACAAATCGGGAATGAAACAAAACAAATATAGAGCTATAGCCAAGGATCATTCCTGCGAGATTGAATATGCTGCACGAAAATAGACAAACATTAACATAAAGAAAGAAGTTCTCTTTCTAATATTACTCAACTACAATATTTCAAGGATTTTTTTTCGAAAAGAAAGAAAATTATTTCTCACATGATTTAAAACTAATTTTGAACTGTTCGCGAAACTTATCTTGTGCATTAGTTTTTATATGCTGACCCTACTATTAGAGATATATTCACATGGCTGTTCTATGCTGATTTTCGATATCTTTTAAGATAAGTAAACAAAAAGTTCTTAAAATACTCAAAGTTCTCCTTTTCTACTTCTTTTGCAGTTCGAAATATGAATTCCCTTAAATACTTGGCCTAGCAAAAGGTATGTACTTACCACCAGATATTCCAAACACACAAAATAACCCAACAACATAGGATAACTAATCGTATAAAGAATACAGAAACATATCTGAACAACAAACTAAACATAGAGTACAGAAAAACACGAAAGGCGGGCAAAAGACGCAAGATATAACGATTGAATGTATAGTAATTTATAAATTGAATACTGCCGAGAAGGAAAGGTACACAAAACAGTACAAAGAATGGTACAAAATCGAGAATTGTTGTGAAGTACACTGAACATAATATTCGTTAAATATTTCATTTGGTTTGTTTTGTTGTCGGTTAGTTTAGTCTGAGTTTGAGTATTGGCAGTTTATTTACAGGCACCGCACAGTGTTTGCATGTACTTAGTATTATCTATGTTTTTATTTTAGTAGTTGAACGAGATGAGAGACAAAGATAGAGACGAAAATATATACACAAGGACGGGGGACAACAGAGAGTATTAATTGTTGGATCAAGTATTAGACGAACGCAAATAGAGCTTGCGAAAAAAATTACACAGTTTATTTCGTATTTAATATATATTTATTAATTCCTTTGTTGTATTAATCTAAAGTTCAGCTGGTTCAGTTTCGGAGGCGGGATACAGCAGTAGTATTGCATACATAGACTCGATCGCGAAACTCTTGGGAAGCTTTCGAATATCTATAGTACAGCTGTTAGAAAAATGGGTAAGGCTTAAAGTAGTTCGGATGGTGGATGGGTTTTCAATGGGGTTTCAATGGGGTTTTCAATACGGGTTTTCAATTGGTAGATGATGCGAGGGATGGTAGATGGATAGTTAAGATGTTTATACTTCCATATAGTATCAAATTTTAATCGATGTTTTGAATGATATTTGCCTGAGTATGTCTAAATTAAAATTAGAGTTTATAATGTTTTGTTTTGGTTTTATTACTTTCGATTGTTGTTGTATAAATAAGTTATATTAATTAAGTAAAGCATCATATCGTACAATGAAACATTTAACGAAATTATTTTGTTTTGTGTATTTTTCTATATTGGGGGCTGGATTCTTTTTACAGACAATTAGATATATATCATTTAATAATCATTTACAATTTCTGCGTACTTTTACAATTTACTAAAGCTAAGCCAAAACCAAATGTTCTCAACCAGTTTTAACCAGCTTGTGTTCGAATGTAACGCTCAGCGCTTCAAACCTTAATAGCTGCAAGATATATATAGCATATGATACAGTGTGTTAATGATATTTCACTTGTTCGTTCGAGCAATGCGCGGAAATCGTGTATGGAAACTTGAACGGTGCAAAATTTACTATGGAAAGGGAAATTTGCACGTCAAGTTTCCAGTTCTTTTTTTTGGGTTTTTGTTTTGTCTGTAACTGAATTTGAAAAAATTCTGTTGAGTTCTTGTTGTTGATGTTGTTGTTATCGAATCGATGTTGTTTGCTATTTTTTGTCGTGCTTACATTTCGAATTCTTCTGGCAATTTTACATATATAGAGTTTAAAGTATTATTCGTATTCGTATATTATAAGATTGCGACTTCGTTGATTTCTTGTTGTATTGTTTACTTTCTGATGTTGTTGTTCTTGTGTATTTTTGGGCGATTTGTTTAGAAAATGTCTTTGATATCCTTACCCTTGTTGAGCTCAGCCAACAGCTTGTCCTCTGGCTCGTACTCCAAGGGCACCAAGGAGTTGGGTGTCAGGGGCTTGTCTCTCAAGTAGAGACCGTAGCGAGATGGGTATCTAAGAGTTAAAAGAGAATAGAGAAATGTCAGTCAGAATATGCAAATAATATGGCCGTCAATTTGAAGTATCTTTGGATACAGGGTACACACCTGCGCTCGATCTCCTGCATGCGCTTCAGATGATCATTCCAGGCCTTCTCTGCGTCGTAGTTAGCTGGAACTGTGAAGGGGATTCGATTGAATTAGTTAATTGTCATAATAACTAGATCAATTTTTAACTCAAACTAAACGAAACAATTGGTTAATGCTTACAATCGAAAGATTATTAATACGCAGCTTGTGGTCACGTTGCGTATGCGCAATGCTCCAGTTAAAGCAAATTGGATATACGTACGATATTTATCCAAAATAAAGCAGTTTATAAAATTATCAAGCAACGGAAAATAAAAAAGAATTAATAGATCATTTAGAAGAGATTGCAATAAAAACCGATTAAAAGCCTTGAATATGATGAATGGAGAATGCAGATCGATCGAGGGATGGGATACCAAATACCTGATGAATGTCATGATTATCGGATTTGAATACGATTTCCACACATCACAAGAGACTTTACTAAAAATGTTTTCATTTTTTTTTTTCGTTTTATTGAATTTCAGAGGCAAGAGAACTACAGGGGAAATTGTGCTATAAATCATTCTGATTATTATACTATATACATAACATATCTACTCGACACAGGGCTATACTATATATGCTATAGCTAAATTGTGAGAAAGCTTTTTTCTTTGCGGCGCTATGCTGCGTTGCGAGAGATATATATATATACTATATGTTTTCAATGCTTTCTTTTCTTTTATAACATTTCTTTAGTTTCTTTGGACGACAAACATTTATGTATTTTCTGAAACATTTATGAGAGAGAGAAAGAGAGAGAGAAAAATTGGTTAGTTTCGAGCACAAATCGTACACTTGACTGTGTGTGGGGGCATCAGTTATGGTGTGTGTGTGTGTTGTAGGGCCACGCAGGAAATGGACACAGGGAATGGTCAAGAGACTCACACAAAAGTTATACTAATAAAAGTGTATCAAGAATTCTGTGTATTTCTTTGTGTGTGTCTCAGTTATTTGATCCGAAATGTTCCGACAAGGCTTATGTACCTGCAATATATATAGCATATAAACAGACATGCCCACACACACACACACAAGCACATCGGCATACGGGGCGTATGTGTTATGAACATGTGCATGTCTCATCGTCTAAACTCTGTGGGCCTTTGCCAAAAACAATTCAAACAGAAAACTGAAATCTGAAAATCATTGACGTAATCCGATTTGGCTACCGTTATGCTTCGATATTGCGCATTATAGTATATAGAATATTATGAAATCATAGCGAAAATGTGGCGCAAGAGCACTGGCAGTGCAGGTGCAATGATTGACCGATTGACTGATAGGTGTATGAATTGATTGATTGCTTAATGGATGGCTGGCTGATTGATTGATTGAGCCGCAGCAGAAAAGCTTAATTGTGCGGGTTAGCTGGCAGCAGGTTGCTGTGGAAGTAAGTAGTGCTGGTTGTAGTTCTAACTAGACTTACTTGTTCTGCTGTAGTGATGATCGTAGATGGCACGTGGCGAGTAGCCGTAGGTGTCACGGCTCACTGGCAGATATCTGTAGCCAGAGGACTGCACACGCTCGTTGGCCGTGGCGGGCTCATCGTAGATGCTCCTGTATGAGGGCGAGTCCAGGTACGAGCTGTATGGGCGAGAGGAGCGGGGTGCTTCGTGGGCACGAATGTCCTCGGATCCTGCAAAAAGACAACAACAACAATAACAAATGAATCATAACCCATTATGGAACACAGAGAGAGAGAGAGAGAAAGAGAGAGAGAGCACTCCCTCTAAGCTAAACCTGCGCTACGAATTTTGCCATTTGGCTCAGTGCCAAAAAGTTGATTTCATTTTCTTATTTCGTTTTCCTTTTTGTTGTTTTTGTATTCTTTATTTTCTATATGATCGCCTAGTTATTTTGCCTTGGGCGCAGCAGCCGAATATTTTCGCTTTGTTTGGCTCATGAGCACATAGTTAAAATATTTTCAATATACATATACACATATCTTCTAGCTATGTTATATCTGCCGTTATACATATGCCAAAGAGAGCTGCCTCCCAACGTCTACACTTGCCTCTGTCTGTATGTGTGTATGTGTATATAGCTATTTGGCTGATTACGCCAAAGATGACACCTGCTAAAAAATAGATCAACATTCTATACCCTTTGTGCTATTTATGTAGTCAGCAGATTTCTCATACTTTCGATTTGATAACACCAGCACCAACTATTTTCATACTATTTCCCAACTAACACAGAATGCGTGTATTTCCTAACTATTTCCCAATAATATCATTATAAATAAAAAGAAACATATTTTAACATTAGAAATAACTCCCAAATATCTACAGTTCCCTTGTATCTCTTCGTTAATGCCAATCTTAAATATATTTCTGTTGATTAACTGTGCTTACCCTTCAGGGACCTGATGTAGGACTGCCAGAATTTAGCCTTCTTGCTGGGACTCTCATTGCGCCCAATCATTTCCAAATGGTTCTTGAACATTTTGATCGATTTCTTTTGTGACTTTCAAGCACAGAAGATATTCGTTGAACTCGTTCGCTGCAATAGCCAGAAAAGTTTTCCAATAAGTTGATTAAGCAGTTACATTGATTGATTTTTTTTGAATTTTTTTTTTTTGATTTTTTTTTTTTTTTTTTGTTGATTCTTTTGCACTTTGCACCGCTGCAAGTTGTTTGCTGTCAACGAGTCTCGAGTTCTGCCTCACGTTTTGGCTGTGATTTCAGTGCGTATTACCCGATTGTTCAAATGTCAGCACGAGATCGGAACAGAGATATATATATATATTTTTTAACGCGAATGCGTCCAAATCTTGTCTGACTCGGCGCTTTTTCTCATCAGTTCGAAAATAAACAGACTGTGTGCCACTTTAGAGCAGAGCAAAGTTTACGAAAAAACCGTATGAAATATCTCGTAATTGTGTGTATACATTGTATATCTACGAATATATTTAACTATGTGTATATACAAATATATAAATATGTACGACAAGATCGATCACTAAAAATAAATTCATTTCTCGCATCATATCGTCGGTATATATATACAAATATCTATATGAAACGCCATACTCTCTACAAATCTGTGTATGTGTGTGGAACTAGCAAAAATCTATATACATAATATACGCTATATATATATTATGTTTGTGTGTTCGTGTTCGTGACGACGATCGGTGCGAGCTGCAGCTAAATTTGCGTTATTTTTAAATGTCCTTGAGTTGATTTTTTTCCTGGCGGGCGTCAGGCTAAAAAACCGACGCTAAAATTCCCAATTCAAATTAGAAATGACTTTTTAAACATTTACAAGCTTGGTAAATTCAATTCGAATTCAATTTTGATCATCTTCAAATGATCAAATGATTTTTTTTTTTTGTTAAATTGTGTGATTATTTCGAAATAACTTTTGAGTATTTTATAATTTTCAACACTTCACAACAGCCTTGCGAAATTTTATCAAACTTATTCAATATTCACTTGGTGTCAAATGTCTGATCTTATATAATTGGCCATATATTGATTCATTCATTCATAATTTTGTCATAATTCCATTCCAGTTGGGAATGAGGATCCCGATTCCGTATCGGATCGTTACACTTTATAATTGTTCAATAATAATTGCACAGTTTTATTATTAATTGTCGAATTATTCCATTCGAGAGAAAGATATAGATTTATTTTTATGTCCATATTCTCTAAGTAGATGTCGTGACTGGGGCTTACAATTTGCTTTACTCCTAAAAAATAGCGATCTATCCTCAACGAAGAATTTTTTCAAACTGCAAACCGTTTGAAATTCGCTTCACCAATTTTACTCGTTTCAGCATTTGCCATTTGTTTCACAGCCGACAAAAGCACACGATATTCTTTTACGGCGTAGGTAGCCGATCTCTGTGAACGTCTATATACATACATATATTCCTTCATGGGTGTCAGTGTGCCTGAGTTTGTGTGCGTAAGTGTGTTGTGGCCAAAAAGCTCTGCAAGTTCGGCTATAGCTTTTGGCCAGATCTGAGGGCGGCAGCATCCGACTTCGCCCACTCATTGTTGTTGATCAAAATGAATGTGATGACGGCGATGATCATAAAAAGAAAGTCTGAAATTTAGCCCAATACATATCGGATCCCGAAAAAAACATTGACATTATGTTTTGTATATTTTCGTTTCACGATCTTTATTTTTGGGCCACACACTTTTGTGTGATTGTACCAATATGTTCCATTCATATTTGTCGTTAATTTCTTTGGTCTCTTGTACTTTTCGTGTTATTAGGTCGTTGCGAAACAATCATTATTCGAAGGAAATGCGTCAATTGTGGTATTGAAATGAACATTGAACTCTGTGTTGCTTGTGACTTACTTTTCTTTATTTCCATTTTAATAAACAGTGTTTCGGAATCAAAATGTTTTAATAACCTTGAATAAAGTGTAGGGGGTTCAGCTATGAATTAGCTCATTCAATTTGTATTTTTCTTATCTCCTATTTAAAACTAATTAACAACATTATGGAAATTGTAGGAAACCTTGCTAGACTATACCAAGCATACCGACACCAATAAAAAGTGCAATCTATACAAATTTAAATTTGTTCAGCACTACAATTCTCTCAGTTAATCTTGTTTCCGCTGTCGATTTATTAAGTGAACTCAGCTCATTAAGTTATCGATAAAATTAAAACGATACTAAAAGTAAATTTTGTGTAAATTTTGTGTTGCAGCAGTAGTTCCTTAAAAAATATAATATAATGCTTAAAGAAACTAGTTTTTCAGTTTCTCTTGATATTAAATTTATTTCAGGTGTATCCCTATTTTTAATAGAAATAATCATCTCTTGATATTCACATTGTTTTCAGCGCGTTTTCCTGTTGATGTTTTCTTTACAAGAGTGCATTGTGTTTATTTTTCCCACACCTACCTGGTTCCTGGTAACGAAAAACCATAGTCTAAGGCCAACCCGACGTGGGCAATGGATAAATAAACAAATTCGCTCGTGTGTTAAATAATACTAAAAGTTTTTCTATTAAAACAAAACAGATACCGGAAAATGTAAAAGCAATGTGCTGCATAACATAAACTCAGTCCAGATACACCAGATAGTTTATAGGTGGATAGAGGCATTGAAAATGACTTTTTTTCTATTTGGATCTTTGTCGAATAATGGAATGCATAACTTGTACTACTTCTGAGCTTCTCACAGGAAATATGACCTTTCTATAAAGTTAGAAAACCGAATACACTTTCTAATTTGCACTTGACTCAAGGCCACTGCAATTGCAGCGGACGCGCGTTTGACTTTGTTTGTTTACCTTACATAAGAACAAAAATCTTTGTTGCCCTTAAACGAACGATAAACAATTAGGATTAGCGTAATTCGACGGACTTGAACTTGACTCGGTGTTTTTAGATCGAAACAAACCACAAAGGAACTCTTGGGAAATACCTGGCAACCATTTCTTTTGGCAAAGTGCACCTACAAAAAGTTGGGAATCTGCAAATCGATGAGAACTTTTACTTTCTGGTGCATTGCACAACTAATTGAGAATACAAAAACAAATACTTTAATCCCAATGTATCTTAAGGTGGACATTTTTATGCTATTTTCGTTTCTTGAAAATATATATTTTCCTTTTAAGATTCTTGATGTTTGTTACATCTCTACTTTTCATCCCAAAGGAAGAACGGAAGAACCATGAAAACTCCTTTCCTTACTTCAATGAGCACAGCTGTTGAGACCCCAACATACACACACAGACACACGCCGCAAGTCCCAAAGGTGTTAAGCACGCGCTTGCACTTATAATTCCCAAATGGTTTAAGCCGAGATGAGCTCTTAGCTTTAATAACATATTAAAGCTGGCGTTAAAGCACAAGATAGATGATTATACAGGAATCCTAATTGCGATCATACATATTTATCATAAATAATTCATATATACGAGGCACATGTGCAGTTTTTTGGGGCCATTTAAGAAATGAGGTCAATTATTAAGCTAATTATTTCGTCGCACTTGTAAATAATTTCGATGTCGACGAATAATTCGCCATATTTTATAGACCAGACTGTTGCCCCCTCTCTGGCAGCCTCCCAAACAGGCGACTGTCGCTGATAATACATTATTCAGGAATTAATTAATTGTATATATGATGTGTATATACAGACGGTAATTTGTATTTGATCAAAGTCAAAGGCAATAAACGGCATTTTCCAATTGGAAGGAATGCATTCATTTCATTTGGATTTGCTGCACTTGCAAAATTTTAGAAGCTCTAGCGAAATTTATTTATATTTTCTTCGTTGAGTGTCAAGCGAAATGAAGCGAGACGAGACCGAAAATAAAAGCGCACAATGTCAGAGCGACGTATGAGCAATATCTCTAACATTACGTGAACCAGTCTAGGTGTAGAAACAGATGTGTGATTTGCTGGAAGATACCCTATACGTAGGGAAGTTCGTCTCACTAACTTAGACTGTGTTCTTCTTTATTCGAATAAGCTCAAAAGTAGAATTAAACAAATAAATCTGACCTATTAACATATTCATTAACCATATTTACCTAAAAGTTGAAAGTAAAAGAAAGAATGGCTGAAAAATATACATATATAGGTAAAAACATTACCCCTCTATATTTCTACTTGTTAGATCTGCATTTACGAGGGTATACAAAAACATATTTGAGTCGTACATTTGTTTAATAATACAAAAATATGAGCGAAAAATTCAAATCGTATAAAGTTAAACGATTTTCTATGTTGCGAAGCGAAAAAGCTCTTGCCTCTCTGCATCCTATGTTATATACTTACTTATTACCTTACCATATACATGCTTGAATAGTTGGACTAAGTATATTTAACCTTAACATATAGCTGCCACCTTCAAAGCACAGAAATATTCAAAATACATTTTCTCAAAATATAAAAATAAATATCTGTACTCAGCGTCAGTTTGCATGAGTGTGTGTTCGAGTATGTGTATCTGTATATGTGTGAGTGTATATACCTCTCTGACCATATCTCTATTGCTGTATCCGTTGCTCTGCTAGGCTCTGGCCTATGGTACATAGCCTCCCTCTCTGCTTGTTCTCACCTCCATCACCGGGCTAAACCTAAGCAAATGAACTTGAAAATTAATTGTTTGCCTCATAATTACACACAGATGCGTGTAGGCGGGGTACGGTGTTCACTGTACACGTCTGTGTACAAAAAGCCTTCTTTGTACCCACTCACTGTATATAGTACACACACATAAATGTGTACATACATATGTATGTATCCATGCATTTGTATAGACATAAGACAGTTTCCCATTGCTTGTAGGTGTTGGCATCGATAATTTACTTTCGGGCATTTCGTTTGTTTATAAATTCGTTAAAATGTTTTTGCCATAATTCTGCATATTCCTTCAAATTGTTTTGCCTTATTTCTGCATATGACGTGAATATCTTATCATCTCCAGAGGTTGCAAAATTAAATTAAAAGAGACATGCAGTATTGAGTAAATAATGATCGGCCTTGAACTGAAACAGATTATTGATAGAAAATGCCGCATCTCGACTTTTTTGATGTGCACTCAGTTGGGTTGGAACCGTTAAATGTTAGTCATTTTCACCCCATCACTCACTGTCAACGGCATGACGAATTTCGTATCACGGTCAAGGACATGAGGGTCAAGCAGTGTGTGCACCGCATCCGAAAGTAGAGCCCCCAGCGACCTTGCAATCTGCACACTGCAGTCGCCTATCCACATCATTTGCCGCGACTGATGATTGATGATTAACAGAGAGCGCACACGATCAACTTGGTAAAGACGAAAGGAGGAATCCAGTGGGCACCATATTCCACCAGCAAAAGAAAATAAAATGCATAAAGTATGCACACTTTCATTATTACACCCTGCATATTTGCTTTATTTTGGTATTTGTGGCTGGCAAATGTGCAATAACTGTCAGCAAATTCGTTAATTCCTTTCAAAACAATGTCATTTTGACACTTGCAATTCTTTTGGCTTAATTAGTTGCATTCTAAAAGCAAAAGCTAAAATTCGTTCACCACTTCGATCCCTAAAATTCATAAATACATACGTATGTATGTAACTGATCTATTTCTTCTTCTGTAGTTAGCTATTACAAATGAGCTGATTTGTGAACTCAGCTCATTAAGTTATCGATAACAGGTTGAATTACGTGAACCAAGGGAATGCTAATGTAACTCGTCTAGTTCTTGTTATAGCGTTGTGAGTTCAGCTCATTAAGCTATCGATAGCAGGATAAGCGTAATGAACCAAGAATATAATGGCAACGTTCAAAATTAACTATTTATTTTTTACTTTACTTTTTACACAGGAGAATGTTTCCTGCCACCTGTGAGGATTTCCTATCGATATCAGCGTTATATCATTAGAATGCTGACGTCACTGGGCAGCAAACTCACATCCTGTTTATTGTTTTGGCAGTTTAAACGCGCAAAATTATACAAAATACTTGATCGCATGTGTACCACACACATGCTTACATATGAATGTGAGTGTACGTATATATATTCATATAGAAGGAGAGCATTCCATTCATAAATAAAAGCCACAGCGTAATTGGCGGACAAGAACGAGACAAGAAAATATGTAATAAAAATATAAATCATTGAATCCGCAAAACCAAAACAGATGACACCATCTTTTTTGGAAATATTTTGATGTCTGTGCGACAAGTGTTTGGTGGGCGCTAACGGTTCAATGCCGAATGATGTTGAAATCGAATTCTCTATTATTTTCCCTCACCGAATTTTGATGTACAATTTGTTTCGAAGCTGAACAATGTTGTGTTGTCAATTTTTTCGAAATTTTGCGCTTATATCATGTCTTAACAAGCATTTTTGTCAGACTTTTCGCCTTTGGGGTTCTCTGTCTATTTTATTGTTCACACATCATTGTGTTTTATAAATAAATTGCGTACCGGTTTTTGTTTTCCTTTCTCTCTTTGCCAAAAAGATTTATCTACTTCAATGTTGGCTTTTTTATACACAATGTATTCCGAAAAAAACACAAACAGGAAAATATCAACATAAAACGCAAAAAGAAACCAATGCTTTTCATATTTTCCCATTTTATTTGTCTGACGTCAACCATTTTGTTCTGCATTTTGCGTGATAAAAAATTAAATTATACTCGAATAAATTTTATACAAAAACAAAATTAAGTTATTTGGAGAGTCCATTCTCATGCAAACTTCAAAGCATATCCATTACTTTACAGTGAAACCGAATGATGTAAATCGCGCAAGCGTAAATATGAAATATAACTCGCTTGATTTTTCATAAATTTATTATTTTTGCCTTATTCCATTTGGTTGCACATTCGTTGTTTGCGTTTTTTATGGCTGCTGCATAGATAAATTCGTGAATGAGCTTGTCGGTTGGGGGTGTGAGTCCGGATAACCATAAAGCATACAATGAAATATGTTTATGACAAAACAAATGGCAATAAAGCGTAAGTAAGACTACGCAAAGTGAGAGTAATGGATTCACATTCGCACACACCGCTTTCCCGAGAAGAGGGTATATTGCAGTTTGGCAAATCCATACATGATTTATAACTTTCTAATAACTTACAAAAAGTTTTACAAAAATCGTTAAATAAGTAAAGAATATATTTCTAACTGTATAAAGGGTGTGCATACGTCAAGGTCGTGTCGTTCTGCGGTTTCTTTATAGTATTAGGCATTGAGATTACTGTTGCTTCATGATTTATGGACGTATTTAAGAGCTCAAAAAGCTTTTGGTGCACATATAGGGAGTCGTTTCAAGAATATATCGTTGGTAAATTTGAACCTTGAAGAACCTCTAACTAAATTAGTCACATTTCTTGCTGACAATCAAGTTTATTTTACCCTGAAGCGAACCAGTATGATGCCCCCACATCTGTAATGCCAGCACTCACCTTGTTAGTACAATATCCTTCATGTAATTTGCAGCAGATTGTCAGCAGTGAATGCAGCTGGAACCCTCCTTGTGCACGATGAAGGGATCTATCTCGAGGGCATAACGCAATTTACAGCGCCTAATGCATCGTATGACTTCAAATTGAGACGAGCCATATGCGAATAACATATGTTGCATGTAGTTCTGCCTTGGGGCATGTGGCGTCTGTTTAATATGCGAGTTTCAGTTGAGAAGTAGTCTCTGAATGCGCGCCAATTAGTGTGGCAGCTGCAACTGCAGGTAGCATTGAATGCAATTGAATTAGCGTTGATTCAAGTCGAAGACGCACAAAGCTCCGGCTCAGTCGGTATATACATATAAAGTAATTGTCCTGTGCCCATAAATTAAACACAGCTGACTTAGGAGCCACTTAAGCAGGCCCTCGAAAGACTTTAGATTAGCTAGAATACTTTTTATACCATTGATTGCCATCGTTGTTTGCCCACGCTGCGTATACTTTATAATTGCTTATTTCCCGCCTGCACCTAGTGCGACTTGAACTCAAGCAGCAAGTGCAGATACTTAATTGCATTTTATGCATACCAACATTATTATTAAATGCACTTTTAATAGACAAGTCAATTTGCCTTGTCATTCTAGTTGTGTGTACAATGAGGCGTATGCGCAATGTGTGCTAAGTTCTTCATTAACAAAGGGAAAAAGACTAGACACAAGGCCATCTTTGTGGAAGAGGCTTTATGGTAAAGTAAAAGTAAAAGCCAATAAGATGCAATTTGTCTCCTGCTGTGCTGGAAAATGTCCCTTCAAACGAGAAGCAAACGGGGGAAACTTTATCTGGAATTATCTAGAATTTATGTGGAAAGCAGAATTTAATAAATTAATAATAAAAATCAATTCAAATTTATTAATGTACCAACACTGGCTGAAAATTGTACGAGTATAGCTGTCAATTCCGATTTGGAATACAAAAAGCACAATTTTCAGCGCCATCATCAGAAGACTTGGCTGCACAGTTGTTGATTCAAGCCGAAAGTGTTGATAGCTGGAGGGCGCATCCAAGGCGCATCAAAAGACGAGTCAATCTATTGACATATTTGCCAAATGGCGACAAAGCCAAATGGCAAAAAAATATATACATGACCAGAAAGAAATCAACTGATTTCACTCGAGGCTGGCATAAATTATGAGGCGCAAAATCAACATTGGTCGATTGCCTTTGGGTAAGGGGTGCGACCAAAATGCGCTCAGTTATTCAGTTATTCTGGGACTCTAAGCCCAAGCGGTGGTTAAGTAGCATCACATCCCTCAAAGTAGAGTTGAGGTAAAAATAAAAATAATAAATACAAATTGATTAATAAAATTGCGAATAATATTCAATTAAATTTGAAGAAGAATATACTTTAGTTTGGCATTGCAATATATCGTATATGTTCTATATATCATATGTATATATTATGTGTTCACACAGCCTAACAAACGTGGTATAGTTCTTCTTCTTCTTTTGTCTGTTACATGAACTTACACATAGTTAATATAATCATCCATTAGTCTTAATTAATCCTAATGCAATAAGAGTCCGTCTTCATCGATAGGTCAACGTCAACGCGCACCGCAGAAATGTGTCAAAATCGCATCATCAATTAGCTGAATTAGACCAGACACACTCGCAACATGTACGGGCTGCTGTTGGAGAACCTTTCCGAGTACATCAAGTCAGTGTATGGCGAGGAGAAATGGGAAGACATACGACGACAGGCAGGCATCGATGCGCCCTCGTTCAGCGTGCATCAGGTGTATCCCGAAAACTTGCTGCAGAAGCTGGCCAAGAAGGCGCAAACGGTGAGAGTGCCAAGCAATATACAAATACCATCAGCAATTATAATTGATATTGATTACGGTAAATTTCAATGCAATTCATAGGTACTTGGAGTATCAGAACGCGAATTCATGGATCGCTTGGGCGTCTACTTTGTCGGCTTTGTGGGTCAGTATGGCTATGACCGAGTCCTGTCCGTGCTGGGACGGCATATGCGAGACTTTCTCAATGGGCTGGACAATCTGCACGAGTATCTGAAGTTTTCGTACCCACGTATGCGTGCTCCCAGCTTCATTTGCGAGAACGAGACCAAGCAGGGCCTGACGCTGCACTATCGGTCGAAGAGGCGTGGCTTTGTCTACTACACCATGGGGCAAATACGCGAAGTGGCACGCTACTTCTACCACAAGGAGATGCACATTGAGCTCGTGCGCGAAGAGATCCTGTTCGATACGGTGCACGTGACCTTTCAGCTGACCTTCGATAACCGCGCTTTCACCCTCGCCTCGCTGGCCATGACGCGCGAGGAGAAACACTTGCCAATTAGTGCTCACGTGTTATTCGAGATATTCCCATTTTGCATCGTGTTTGGGTGAGCAAAACGTCGTTAATACCCTTTCCGCTGCTTCCTTAACATCAGTCTCTTATCCCTCATGCAGCGCTGACATGGTTGTGCGCAGCATTGGCAACTCTTTAATGGTCATTTTGCCGGAGCTACTGGGCAAAAAGATAACAGCCTGGTTTGACCTGGTGCGACCGCTTATTGCATTCAAATTCCAAACTGTATGTGCTCAGCGTGTCCTTATGGATTATAGTTATTATAATATTGATTGCTCTTCATCGACAGATACTTAATCGTACTAACAACATATTTGAGCTGGTCACCGTGGATCCAGTGACTGAACGTTTGGATGCACAGAACGAAGATTTGTTGCTGCACGACGATGGCAGTGAGCCGGAGAAGTCCCTAAGGCTAAAAGGTAAAAAAAATATATGTTATTAATGTACAAACAAACATAATTGTAAGCCATAATGTGTTATGGATAATTGATAATAACATATAAAAAGTTCAAATACATAATTAAATCAGTGCTTAACAATAAATAATAAGAAACATGAAAAAATAAAAATCTTCATAACTAACCGTTTATCAATATCGATAATTAGGGCTGTCCACTTGTATAACTCTGATAGCGTTACCAGATTACGCACATGTGTAAAAATTCAAATTTTATTTCTCCTTTAAGGTCAAATGGTTTACATGGAAAACTGGCGCATGATAATGTTTTTGGGAACACCAGTAATGCCCGACCTGACATCGTTGATCACCACCGGGCTCTATATCAACGATCTGTCCATGCATGACTTTAGCAGGGATCTTATGCTAGCGGGTACACAACAGTCTGTCGAGCTGAAATTGGCATTGGACCAGGAGCAGCAGAAGTCCAAAAAACTGGAAGAGTCCATGCGAAAGTTGGACGAGGAAATGCGACGCACGGACGAGTTGCTATATCAGATGATACCCAAACAGGTGGCAGATCGTCTGAGGCGTGGCGAGAATCCCATAGATACCTGCGAGGTGAGGCAATGAATGAAATATTAACCGAATTATATATACATACGACTTCTTCTTGTTTTTCTTGTTTCAGATGTTCGACAGTGTATCCATATTATTTTCGGACATTGTCACCTTTACTGAAATTTGCAGTCGGATAACGCCCATGGAGGTGGTGTCCATGTTAAATGCGATGTACTCAATTTTTGATACACTAACCGAACGGAATTCGGTCTATAAGGTGGAGACAATTGGTGATGCTTATATGGTAGTGGCTGGAGCACCGGATAAGGATGCAAATCATGCCGAGAGAGTCTGTGATATGGCGCTTGATATGGTCGATGCCATAACTGATCTTAAGGATCCCTCAACGGGCCAGCATTTGCGAATACGTGAGTCAGCCCTATGCTAATCTTTTATCTTACCTACATATGACAATATACCAATTCAATACCGAATCCAAACTTCAACAGGTGTGGGAGTGCATTCGGGAGCTGTGGTTGCGGGCATTGTGGGTCTTAAGATGCCCCGCTATTGCCTGTTCGGAGATAGCGTTAACACCGCCTCGAGAATGGAATCGACAAGCATTGCCATGAAAGTGCACATATCGGAGTCGACAAAAGTGCTAATTGGACCCAGTTACAAGATACTTGAACGTGGTGAGATTGATGTCAAGGGCAAGGGCACCATGAAGACTTACTGGCTGGAGGAGCGTGAGAATCGTCTGCCTCTGCAGCTGACCGCGGGTCTACAGTTACATCCCATGTCCGCTGGACCACCCCTAACGCCTTTACCCAAGGCCATTATGCCAGCGCCGGTGACGGTGCCGTTGCCGGTGCCAGTGGTGAAACCACAAACGCCTCTGGCACCATCGGTAATAGCAGCCGTAGAACCAGCACCACAGCACGCTCACATCGCGAATGTGGTGCTGGGAGCCAGCGGTGCATTAGCTGCTGCGACAGCATTGGCGCATCATTCTCCTGCTGCAGCACCTGCAGCTGCTGGTTCAGATGAGCGCAGTAATCGCATATACTCGCCTGTTACCTTCAAGGATGTGGCGCGACGCAGCATTGCCAATTCTCCAGTGCGCAGTGGTGCCGCTGGAAGTGGCAGTGGCTGTTGTCCCGAACAAAATAAACGGCGAGAATCGCGCTCCAATTCCACTGGTCACGTTTTCATGCGCTCGCCCAGCGACATCTTTGGCTCACTCATACTGGATACCGAGGAGTTTCTCGAGGACCTGCAAATCTCTCGCGGATCGCTGGTGAACAGCGCTACCAACAACAATGGCAGTCAGTCACCTACTGGTTTCAGTCCAACGCCCCCCTTCCGAATTGGAAGCGCACCGCCCAAGCCAAGACCAAGTAATCCGGATAAATTTACGCCCGAGGAACTGGCCGCAATGGATCAGCTAACACCTCCTTCAACGGCACCGGCACGAGAATCTGCCACATGCAGCAGCGCTGCCTTGAAGCCCTCGACGTCCAATGTTTCTTTGGAGCAGGAGAAGGCAATTAAACCAAAGTAAGTCTGCAGATAGAACCTACCTTGGATACATTGCTTAACTTTAACTCTCATTAGAAAAATCTCATTCTCCACCAGAACGACAATGGAGGCAGCTAACACACCACCACCGGCACAACCTGCTTCAACTACAAGTGTTTCTTCTTCAAAAGTAGCTCCCACTACCGGCGTATGTCCAATGCGGCGACCCAAGAGTCCGCCTTCGGTTTCGATAGGCACAGCACCAGCTGCGATACAAGCGACCAATAACAGCCGTCCTAGCTCGAAGGACTCCATAACATCCATATCATTACATTCACCACCACCGCATCGTTCCAATTCCGCACCAGCCAGGTAAGAAACTTTACATATGCCGGAAAAATCCAAGGAAAATGTATGTGATCGTGCCTTTTGTTCCATAGACCCCATTCCATGTCGAAGGCGGCTCGCAAAGCCTTTCTCGCAGCTAAACAAACTAAGGCAATGGAGAAGCTGGACAAGATGATTGAAGAAGCGCAGGAAGTGGAGTCCCAGTCTACAAACAAGCTAGCCTCTATGCGTCTTGCCAGTTTCGGACACGCTGGAGACGACAGTGGCGACTTAGCAGCTGGTGGCTGCCCACTGTTCCTACCACCACCGCCACCACAGCTTCTGGGTCGTACCATGCCTAGTTCCATATCGGATTCGAGCATTTGCAATCATGGGTAAGATTTGAATTGCATCATGAATCAGAGACAATATCCACTCTCAATTTTCTTGACAGGCACAGTCATGCCCCCAGCTGTCATCATACACTGCACGAGCCCAAGTTGAGCAACAGTCAGAGTTTCCAGCATGCACGTAGTTCGGGACCCATAACCCATCAATGCTGCAGTGGCTTTGGACACGGAAACGGTCGACACTCGCATCGTATGCATTCAAACGCTTGCAGTCTGCTATAGAGACCATGAGGATCCATTGGTACTGGAACTGTGAACCCTTCATATCGTCTGTTTCTCTCAATGTTCCTGCGTGCTTTTAGTCTATTGTTGGCAATTATTAGAGCTTAGGTCCACCTATAATTGTAGTTAGTTGTTGTTAGTCATAGTTGTACTGCATCTGTGTACCTAGAGAGCTGGCATATTGTCGTTGATATTACACTAAGGAGATGTACATTGTATAAGGAAATTAGCCTTGAATAGAAGTTTATGATCTCCAAGCTCTAACACATTCTCGTACGATATTTAGGGCTAACTCTGTATGTCTCTTTCCTTTGATAGTATGCCTAACCATCAATGTCCAGCTCTATAAAATAACTAGTAGCTAGTTGAAAGGCTTTCAATGCGCATTGAAAAGTCTGTAATAAATGTTCTAAAAAGTAATCGTTATTTATCTACAACAAATACACACATACATATATATATTTATTTATTATATATCTATGTACTTATTAAATGTATCTAATTAAAAGTTAAATCGCAAGATAAAAATTTCTTGACCTCTTGAAAATGACAATACCAAAGAAATTACATCTACAAAAGCAAATTTTAAATATAATTAGAGCTTCAATAACATTGAAACACAGCTGAGAAATAAATTAAATACATATTATGTGTCTATGTATGTATGAACTAATATCTATTATAAATATCTGTGTATAATATCTGTTGCAGTAAACGCTCTTCAATACTTAATTATTTTTCTAAAAGTGCAAAAGACAACGTAAAAGAATTCCAAATAGAGAAAAGGAGGAAATATTTGTATTTATATTATCATAAATGCATAGATCAAGCTGGTTAAAGTTTGAAGCATCAGACCAGCCACAAATTGTACTATCAGTATATGTATGTATGTATAATATATGGAATTGAAAACGAGGGAAAAGCGACGCTAATTGTGTTAGGAAATTGTCGAAATCTGGTTATGATACTTATTTTTTAGCAGTTAGATCCACCTTAAAAAAGAAAGTAAACATAATTGGTAATGGTTTGAGGCTCATCTAGTTTCTCCCACTTGTTGGCTAGACAAGAAATAATAAATGCATATTGAACACAAAACAATGACATTAAATTTTCAATGCAATGGAAAGTTAGAATATCTTTTCGCATGTGTGATTTAAAAAAAAATACAGAAATTGTTTAGTTCTATTAAAATAATCATATCGTTCTACAAATTTATATTTCTATTTCTTATAGCTTTAAAGTGTTTTTTTCGAAGGTCCAAGTAACATAAACAGAAATTTCTCTTAAACAAATCGCTTGCAGCATTTTAAATGTGGTTGAATACAGCAGAGATCATAAATTATATACTAGTTAATTTTTTCTTTTTGGTATTTGTTGTCATTGAAAGAAATTGAATTGCTTTTCAGCGTATCACAAAAATGAGAAAATAATAGGATATGAGGTAACGATACGAATATATATATATATAGGTTTCGTGAAGTTGCAAATGACTAGAATTTGTCGTTGTGTTCGGGGTTTCCTTGAGAACATTGGTGCGTTAATTGCGGTGGGAATTAGACCGTTTCGGAAACAGACGTTTGAACTGATTCTGAATTTGAGTAGATGACGGCACCGTCCAGGGTTTGAATCGTCTGAATGGTGGTCTTACAATAGAAACAGACCTTTGAGTTCATCATGTGCTGCATGATACAGTCACTGCAGGACTGATGTTTGCAAGGTGTAAATACGGCAGTGATAGGCTTGGCGCAACAGATCGGACACAGCGAATCCTCAGATGGCAGCGTTATGTCGGAGAGCAATGATTGCTTGATGCGCAGACTCTCAATGAGTTGACGCACATCTTGAATTTCGTCGAGCGTAACATGCGTCGGATCTGTAAACAACGTATACGTAATAACCCACACAATTTGAAAAAGAAAATGAACATAAAGCTACTTACAATCGTTGAGAGCAAACTTAATAATTGGGGGATCCGCTCGTATGCGTTTGGAAGTATTCAAACTCGGCACGCGAACATCGTTTGTCAACGGATCAATGTTCGGTCGCGTTGAAGGATCAAAATTACCACGTGGTATTTCCTTTTGCTCCAACAGCGGCGTGCATATCTCGCCCAATGCAAACTCCAATGTGGCAAACTGAAAACTGGGATCGGTGAGGAATGCGCGCGATATACGTGTCACCTTGGGCGGCATCATATCTGTATCCATTTCACCACGCAACAGTGCCAACAGTATGCCCAGCGCAGCTGTGATAATTGGGAAGTGGGTAACGGCATTCAAATCGGCGGAACACATGTCCACCACGAACTGAAAACAACCGGGAGGAACTGTTACCCGCGACAGCACCTGGCTGATTAGCTGACAGATACGACTAAGTAATAAATCGCTACTTCCGCGTGTCTCGTCTGACACTACGTTTGGTGCAACGGTTATGATCATCTCCAGGCAGCGCATTAACGAAACGGTCAACTCAAAGCACATAGAACAGATCTTCAATTGCTTGGGCTCAAACAGAGTGTTTTCCTGACGCTGTGCCGTATTTTGTATCTGTACAAAGAATAAGAACTCATAAGAAAAACAATACAAAATAATAAGACGGTAGAATCTCACCTCCTGCAGCAACAATATGAACTCTGAGAAGGCCCAGTTTAGCTGTGTTAATACGGAATTAAGAAATGTGATGGCAAAAGGCTCATCTTCATACAGCTTAGCACCAATTAAGCGCTGAAAATGCTTTGATGGATTAGCTGGTGCCACATTATGCAGCAATCCTGTATGTGTTTCATTCCGCGATCGACTTCGACACAGACCATGATGCAAAGGTTGCGAACCACCCTGCCATACGCTGGGCTGACGTGCGTCCTTAAAGGCATAGCCCTCGCCGAGCCAAAATCGTAATAGAAGCCAATTGCTTTGACCCCATGCACGATTCTCATAGGGACGCAACAAAGCACGCACTAAACATGACTGAGCACGTTTTGAAGCACGTTCCAGAGCACGAACTCCACATTTGTGGCATGTCAATGTACCCAATGCTTGCAATAGCGAATCTTTACAGGATGCAAGAACTATTCGCCCATCCGCCGAGTGCATAGCCAAAAATTCAGCTGCTGCGTTAATACTGCATTCAGCTTCTGTCAATTCAAACTGGGCGCGAATATCATGATGACTAAAATCCATCACAGTGTCTAACAGAATAGGTAAAGTATTTATGTAGACTTCAGGCACGAATGCAAATAATGGCCCAGTTGCGGAGGCACTCTGTTAAAAACAATTTGTTGATAATAAGATAGAAATTTCTTGGTTCAATATCAAACTTACGCTTAAGGTGCGTAGTATCCGTTCTAAAAGCCAAATGAAGAGACCACAACGATGACTGTTTAGTGCAACGGCTCGTAGCCATACCTGTTTTCTCGCCAAAGATATGGAGCGTGTCTATTGGATTAGTTAGTTCGTTTTAATCCCTTCAATAACTGTATTACCATCACTTACCGCAAAAACATTCTGCCGCTGACTAAACTTTGAACGCAGTTCGGACATGACCTCCTGATGGTTCTCATTCATACAAACATTAGCATGCTCCTCCAATGCTAACAGTTTTCTTTCGATATCCTCCCGATAATATTTAGTCTCCTTAAGTACCTCGTTTAATGTCGCAATCTCATCACGAACACTAGCAACCTTAACAATATATTTGTGTCCGGCGGAGTAGTAGAAAAGCACACAAATGTCAAGAAGTTCGCAAACACTGGCTTCGGTAGCCAAGTTTCCAGGGGCCGTATCGTTCTGTGTGGTACGTGGACTGAGGAAGTGAGTGAAGGTGGAGTTATGGGCTCCTTGCGCGTGTCCAATCACAGCCATATTGTTTATATTTTCGCCTAGGAGGTAGAGCGTGGTATCTGTAATCGTTCTAGTTTTACAAGTACAAAGCAAAGGGTATCAATGTTAAGTTGTACATACCCACTTCGTTGACGCGCAAATTATTGCGCTCCTCATCATAGATTTGCTGAGAGCGCTCTGTCCCGAAATGCGTTTCAATGTCGCCTCGATGGATCTTATGCAGATGAGAAAGAACTCCACCAACACGATCGAAATGCATATAATCAAAGCTTCGATCCACAAAGTAATCAGCATTTACTTCCATTACATGAGTTGGCAACTCATCTTTGAAAAGCGTGCGAGCCTGATCGATTAATATGGCAGCAAAGGCAAGCGCCACCGGAGCATCTATAGGATGTTGTATGCTTGACTGCATAAAGAAGAATGCATGGAAGGGCTGAAAGAGAGAAGAGACTATGGTGATAATGTTTTCGCACTGTGTAAAGTGAAAAGAGCTTACACGCTGTTCCATGCTTAAATCGATGACATAACGTCGCATTTTGGTCAAGAACAACTTTCGACTGGAAGGAGAATCTTGTCCACCATCTGTGTTGATCATCAGTGTGTTGAGGAAGTCTTTTTGAGTTGCATACAAGCCCTCTGTACTCTTCCGCACCTTCTCCACAATATTTAGATACTTATCCTTGGGCCCATCAATGCCCTCTGTCCAGGCCATAAAGTCTGGCAGCAACTCACCCAGTATATAAAACTCTAACGGATGTATATACAAAAAGAAGGCTAGACTAGAAAGCATAATACCGAAGGTGAAAATAATTACAATTCATGTTTAAGTTGTAACCAGAAAAAAATAATAACTTACCAATGCTTCTTGAAAAATTTACCCTCAAGCAAATACTTTCGCGTTTGTTCGTGAAGACATAAAGAGTGCAATACACTCAATGTCTGACGATGTCGCTCGTAGTCTAAGCCTTGTACGGTATGTGTAAATCTACAGAGTAAAGCATTGACGAGCTTCCGAAGCACAAACTTAATTTCGTCACCCTCCATAAAGTTCCAGAGTAACGACAACAGACCTTTAAGCACGCTATAAGGATTCTCTCTCTCAGCTGACAGGGTTGTCATATTCGCAATTCGCGATAGTAGAACATCTTCAATGATATATGTATCGAAGATTTCGTTCGTAAGTCGCTCAATAAGCAACGTTGCAAATATACAGTACACAGTCTTTTTTGTAGACACTCGCACCTCAGCCTCCATTGGGTTGGTTGTACTCGATTGGGCATTGTAATGAGAGAATATACGTGCCAAATTGATGAGATAGTCCAAAAGTAAATTAGTACGACGCAGCTTAAGGATGGGGCGTGACATTAGAGGCTGAAAACGAGGCAGTGGATACATAAAGGGCCGGTTACCAAAATTTGCCTGTACACCTTGTGTATATCCAAGCGAAACGGCCGGAAAGAAAGTAATTCCCGGCCCCCGTTGTATCTTATCAAACGCTATTCCCATCGAACGTCCATTGCGATAATACTCAATAATCTCCCGATCAACATCGATGGTTACGCCGATAATATCACCAATTTGCCACTTGTCGCCATATCTGTGACAAGATCGAGAATTAGATGGGTTTATATAAAGCTTTTACTTCCTTACTTCCTGGTAGAGATATGCCAGACCTGTTGCTTGCTGCCATCGTAGCCGTAGCTACATTTTGTATCACCCACGCCGCTGTTCTCATTGAATACGCAATTGCCAGAAGCCCATCCAATTTGCATGACGCCCTTTGTGTGGAGTTGAATCTATTGAAGGATACAAATATCTACAACTATATATGGAAAGTTCAACTTAACGCGCACGTGCAAACCCCACTCCCAATACTGTTCTCAACACACTCCCGACATACCCCATCGAACTCTCATCCCCTTATATCCTGTAAATACTGGTGATTACCTCATACATCCATCGGCCGCCATAAACGCAACAATTTGCTCGCACTGTATTAAAGCTTCCTTGAGAACGCAAAGCGAGCCTGTCGGAGGAGACACGCACAGTAGTCGTATAGTCTACATCGAATATGGCCAGTTCAGGGCCAATGCGTGCTTCTGTATCTATATAGAGCTTCCGTATTTCCTCATTACTGTCTGTTTGTATTTGCTGAAACTTATCCTCCAGCCAGTTTTTCACAATAGTCATTTGCCTGCAAAATATACACATTGCGTTACATTACATATTTAATACTTTTAATGCAGATTATTCCCCTCACTTTGTAACAGAGAGCTCCTCGACCTTTTGCGGCAGGGTATCCTGAATGTTGGAGCAGTTTCCCACATCAAAATCATCTTCCAAGTCGGAGTTGACGGTGTCCAGGTGCTCGAAAATGTCTTCATTGAAAACTTTCACGAATAATTTTGATATCGACATCTTGGCACAGTTAGTGTAAGTGACGCATGGCTTGCTTTTTATTCAATTTTACACATAATAATTCACGACTTTCATTTTCTATCTTGAATTTCAATCTAAATTTGAATTAAAATTAATATTATAAGCAACTGGTGTGCCCGTACGTTTCCAATACCAGAAATGACAAAGAAAAACACAGCTGTTTGTCATAATACCGCCGACAATAGATTTCGATTTTATTTGGTATGACCATTTTTCAAAAACAATTTATACTGCAGGTTATTATCGATTTAAGGCAGCGTTAAAAGTTTATCGATAACAAATAACTTATTGTTGACGCGTCACGTTCGTAACTCCACCAAAGTAAAACTAAATAAATATTAAATAAATTAAAATGGGAAGTGATTGGGATGAAATCAAAAGATTGGCTGCAGACTTTCAGAAGGCTCAACTCACATCTACATTGCAAAAGTAAGTATAAAAGACAAAAACAACTATTAAGCTCATGGTATCTATCATTTAGGCTTTCTGAGCGAAATTGTATTGAAATTGTTACCCTCCTTTTGGAGAAAAAACTGTTGGATGTTGTTTTCACCAATGATGGTAAGGAATACATTACGCCGGATCACTTGGAGCGGGAAATTCAAGATGAGTTATACGCCAACGGCGGACGAGCCAATCTTGTTGAAGTCAGCAAAACGCTGAATGTCGATCTCTCACGGATTGTTACTCTGGCGGAACGAATAGCAGCCGAGAACCCACAGATACATCTTATGTTGGGTCAACTCATCGATGAAGATTATATTACGCATATTGCACAGGAGATTAACGAAAAATTGGCGCAACGTGGCGAAATATCAATATCCGATTTGACTTCGCAGTTTGATTTGCCCTCAGACTTTTTGCAGCACAATGTGGTGGAAAAGCATTTGGGAAAAATTATCAAAGGTCGTCAGGATACGAGCAATCCTCGTGTTTTCTTCACTCAAGCCTATATTCAACGTTGTAAAGCCAAAATACGAGGTGCACTGGCTGCAATCACCAAACCCACCAATGTAGCCGTTATTTTGCAGCAGATCAATGTCCAAGAAAAGATCTTTCACTCGCTGCTGGACGAGATATCGCCTGCTGGACAGGTTACCTCAAAACAGGCTAACGCCCAGTATGTACCACACATTTATGCCAAGACCCAAGCGGATTGGGTGAATTCCTTTTACAAGCAAAACAATTTTCTGGAATACGAGGCCATCAACAAGTTGGGAATATCCGATGCCAAGGCATATATACGTAAACAGTTTCCCAATGAACAGTTCCTGTTCCTCAAGCGTGTTGCGCTTAGCGCTCGTCTTATCGAATTGACCGTCCTGTCCGCCCTAAATGAATGCAGTGCCATTAAGTCATATCTAGATCTAGCCACTATCTTACCCTCAAATCTTTCAGAAGAAGACATTGAGGAGACTTTCGATTATATAATAGCACAGAAGCAATGTAATGCCAGCAACTTTGTGTATATTGAAAACATTGGTAAGTTTTGGTCTGAGCTGAGAATTCAGGAATGTCTTTTAATCTTGTTATTTATTCTTCTTAAAAGTCTTTTCACAGGCTTATCTAACCGAGCTAATCCAACCCTGTCAGGATATGGCACAGGCAGTGGCAAAGGCATCCATCGATAATGGTGTCTATCAGCAATACATTGTGGATAAAATGTTAGCCCAAAAGGGCAACAGCCTGAGTGCTTCTCATGATGCGGATGACGACAAGCTGGATAAGCGCGATGAGCGCCGTAAGAAGGCCGCCTCTGGCAAGGCCGGTGGTGGAGCCCAGGGCCGTGAAACGAAAACAAAGTCGACAAAGAAACATCAACGGGGAAGAGCCGCTGCTCAAAATCATGACAGTGACGACGAGGAGGAAACACAACAATCAACTAGCAGCAAAAAAACAATGAAATCCCTTGAAATTGTCAAATTAAACGATATCACGAAAATAATCATACCCCCATTGGAACAGGAAGGTTTGGAACATCTAGCACAGCCGATTTCTAAACTCTACTTGACGTAGGTTGATATGATATTCATTAAAATTCGTTGTAATTAACAATGCATTTTATTCCCACACATAGCCAACTCAATCAGGTTGCACTGGCCAAGGCCCAAGAGCTGTACGAAGCCACTCCTCAAACAAATCGACGCCAAACCCATGCTGCGATACAAGAACGCGTCAACACTCTTCTCTCGGACATTCGACTATATGAAAAGGGATTAAAGCTGTTTCCCAGTGACACACAGACCCATCTGATCAAGTATTTACTTAAATCGCTGGGCAATGACATTTGTAACGAACTTACTCTCTATGTGGCTGCTGAGTGCAGTCTATCGGTAAAGACGACAAACCTTAATGTCGATCAACGAATTAAACTGATCCAAGAGTGCGGTAAGTTAATAAATATTCTACTCAGGATTGACATTACATTGTCTTGTGACTCCAATCTACAGATGCACAGTTCCGCAACGCTTTGCTAGAACAAAACAAAGCCTTGAACAAGTCTATCGAAGAGTTCGAACTTGCTACGGAAGCAGTGTTGAAAACCTGCAGTATGATTATTAAAAAAGTTGATAAGAAGAAGGATCGCCAACTGATAATCAGCCACAAAGAGAAGCTACTACAACAACTAATTGAATGTCGCGAGCCGGCTCTGTTGCTACATCTGGCCACCTTGATACTCTTTACCACCATCACTGGCTGCATTTTGCATGCCTCTGGCAAGTTTGTCTCCGCCATATTACAGCACATTCGAAGCACACTCAATGAAGAACAGAATGCACTCTTGTTGCGCTACCATGGTATGAACTTAACAATTCAATGGATTCAAATAACAAATACAATTTTAACAAATATTCAATTTTAGATCTCGTGCTGCAAGTACTGCAACAGGCATCCTCGGAAACTTCAGAATCCAAGGCTGTAAACGAACAATTGCAATCACTGCAAGCTGAAGTTGTGCATTTGGCCCAAAACTATTCGCGTTCTTCCGTTTCCAGGGCCGACTAAGAATGCAATTAAAACCAATTGGAAATATTTAATTAGGATACATTGATTGGTTATGGTTTGCTTTAGAAGTATATAATTTGCATTTTGTTTGGAATTGTTAAATATTGTGTACATATTATAAATTTTGCTATGCATGCAAGTCTCTCCTGGAATAATAAATTTATTAAACAAAAAACACATTAAATATTGGATGACGTTTTAGGTATTAAAAATAATTTACGACCAACAATCGAAACACTTTTGGGGAGGAAGATAAGTCCCCGCATTGACGATACTCCTTTCGCTTAAGATTTAATTCAATGTTCCGAACTATATTACCAATAACTTATGAAAGTATGTACAGTTATACAGTGATTTTTATAGTAATCTGTTAAGTGAAATTCGTGAATAGCCTTCTCTTACAGTTTTGAGCCAGATCATCATGTGATTTATGTAATTATTGCTAAGCTCTCGATTAAGAGTATTTGATTGTTGCTGTTTAAAGCGGGAACCCATCATTGAGCTAAAATTAAGAATAGTCTGGTCACTTGCTCACTTTATAAGCTATGAAGTCTTTGCAGTATCTGCTTCGCTTTGTCACATGATTGCCTATACAAAAACAAAAACAAAATTAATTATCTACAGTTATCACATTATTTGCATACCTACATAAATTGTGAATTGTTTGCATCGCAATTTTCCAATGTTTGTCGTATGTAGTTAATGAATAACTCCAAGTTCTTAAGCGTATCACTGTTGGGCAACAGCCACACTGTCGGTAACGTATTTACAATGATATAGGCCTTACTGATGGCATCGTTTGGCGTGCAGACACGCATTGCTAACAGCAGATAACGATTAAGCAGTGCACCTATGGCCAGCTCCCGCAATGACTTGTCTGCCAGTATACCTTGCCAGCTCAGGAAATTACGAAATAGTTTCAAACCACTACAAAACTGGCGTTGGAAGAACGATCCTTTCGCCTCGTGTACTCTAATGTAACAAACAAGAGATTTAATCGAACATAATCTAAACAATTTCTTAACATGTACTTACTGCTTGGGGAAGATTGGTATAAAAACGTCGTTTTCAAGCGCGAGGCGCATACGCTCCATGATGGACTCAAATAGTTTCTTAAGCTGTTTGTTATTGCTTTTAAGGGGGAACTCACGACCCAAGCGATTAATAAAGCCAACCAGACGTAGCGTTTGTGTTGTGGATAATGGATCCCAGCATTCGCTGACAAGAGCTATAAGGAAATCAGACAAATTATATAATACCAAAAATAAATCAAATAAAATTTGTTGTACGCACAGTTTACTCTGGGAAGCACAATTTTTTCTATGAGCGAAGGCACCAGATTCACATCGGGATCCTGCTTTAGACGCTCAATCGTCTCATCTGACTCGCAAGCGTACAGCATGCAGGCCTGATACCATTGCATTGTCTCAATGTCTGTATATTCCTCCAGCAAAGGTGACCACAGAAGCAGCTCGTGAAGCACCAATGGTGCCAGCAGTTTGGCCATACAAAGGCTTACGAATGCATCCTGATACGAGTTGAAATCTGTTTTCCTCCAAGCATAAAACTTCTGGAGTACAAGTTCAATTTTACAGAAATCATCAGTGACATCTTCGAAGGCTTCTGCTGCTTGCGTTTCAATCTGAGCCTTAGCAGCCAAACATTGTTCCTCTTGTTGGTCTGCAATCTCATCGTCGCTAGACATGCCATCCAAATGCGAGGCTAATAGTTCATTACGTTCCCGTTCACAACGTCGACGTGTGCGTCGACCTTCTCGCTCCGCCGCGCGTCGAACTTGCTCCTCGTATTCAGGTGTGCGGCGGACCGCAGCTGATACAGTTTCTGTAGATTGAATGAATATATGCAATAGGTTAGAGAAGAGTCAATTTGAGACATTTAGTGAGTGCCTTACTTGATGCTTCGGCCATCTCCTTGGCCTGATCACGTACATCTTGTCTTCGCCGATTAGCCAGATAGCGCTGGCTCTTACTATACAACTGAAGAGATCGTTTCTCCAAATCGTTTATCAACGGCGATTTCGCTGCCAAGCAATCAACTAAATCGTTTACATAACATTTGACTTCTTGAAAGAACTTATATTTAGCAGCCGCAGTGGGAGCATTTTGTTGACACTCGAGTTTCTGGAGTCTCAAAGATTTCAGTTCTATAGAAATACGCTCAATGCTGGCACTGTGATCGTCGTAGCGGTCCTGAAGTTCATGGAGGCGCGTTGTGATCGCTGTACGCATCTCTTGAGGTGTACGTAGTGCCGTAGCCTTTGCCTTATCCTTTTTAGGCTTAACGAAGTTGGAACGCGTCATCGATATCAGGTTACTGCTCCTTTCTATGGATTTTTTAGCATATGCCTGCTCCAAGAGAGTGGATGTGGAAGGCGCTGGCAACTGCTGCGCCATATTCTCAAATTCTATTGCACTCATACAGCTGGGTGCTGCGGGTTTGATCATAAAACGTGAAAGTACCGTTTCATGCTGAGCATGAACCAATTGAGCTCCAGTGACACCTTTACGTATCTGTTGATTCTCCCATTCATGCATTTCGCGATCGGAATCTTCCTCGGTTACTAAAGTTTGAATGAACAAATATTAGATACAGATTCGCTCAAACTGAACAGTTACGTCCATGGGACACAGCCAAATTGCTGTTAAATAACTACATACAATCATTTTCAACGGCATAGAACTGTTCGCGACGCTCTTCGCGCTCCTTGCGACCCGTAATGTCGCTCATATCCATGCGTTCCTCATCGTCCGACTGATCACCCTCGACATCTTCACGTTGAAGTCGTGTACTAAGCTTTGGCGGTTCCTTTGGCTCTTCCACAGGTATAAAGTCACTAGCACCTACAAATTAAGATAAGCACATTAATAAATTACTCAGTACACATTTTCTTAATGCTTTCGCACCCTGCTCTCGAGCGCGCTGTCTGCGTTTTCGTGCCGCATGTATCATCGCTGCATCTGGTATAGATCCACTCTCCAGCATTTGCCTTAGATGCTCGGGCTTTGAGAATCGATGTCCCGCCTTATCACTGCCTCTTTCATCTTTCTCCTCCTCGTCACTCATATCATCGCGACCGGCGCAGAGGGCAGCACGCCCATTTAATACAACCTCGGGAGTTTCCGACTTCTTGACCACAAGCTGAATTTGGAATAAAAAAAAAACAAATATTAAACATATTTACAGATCAAATAAAAAAAAGCCAAAATATGTTTGAACAACTGTTAAGTGAAAAATTTAAAAATATGCAATTTATCTAATTAATAAAGATTACATATCACATAATATAAATAAAATTAAATTTTAATTGTTTAAATGAGTTGCTATGATTCGATTAGTGTTTCAGATTCAATGTTTGTAGATTCTTAACATGTATATGTGATTATAACTTAGGTACAAATATGAATTTAATTTCATTTTGAACATGGCTTTGGAATTGCTTCTAATGGCCTTAAGGAATAGAAGATTTATTCAAAATGCAGTATTTCATCATTTTGATCTGATACGCCGAAGACATATCCATACTATATTTCATTTTTTTTATATTAAATTTGAGTGACCCTTTTTTATTTTATTTATATCGTATGAAATTTTGTTGTTTTTGTAGAAAAAATTGAATAATAATAACCTTACCACAAAGTCGTCTGTGCGTATTTCAGTTTGGATCATATCATTATCACACTTTTTACTTTTACTCTGTACGTTTGGACTGTCACTCGACGAACTTTTATAAGATCTACTAGAATTAGAGATGCCACCAGCACCCGAAGCGTTGGCACTGGACGAATCTAAATGCTGTGTAGTACTACCATTCTGATAACCAGCCTGATGCGACCAGTTTTGTCCCGAGAGCTCCGCCCGCTCCTCACGTTTCTTCTTCCGCCGCTCCTTGTCCATCATTCTCATCACTTTCTTGCTATGCGAAGATTTACGCACTTGGAAAATCTCACCATCATCCTCTGCTTTAGCGAGAGAACAAATCAATCAATCATTTAATAATAATAATACGATAATATGCCACACTCACCATCGTCAGCAAAACTGAGCAAAGCCTTTGCCTTGTGCTGTCCAGTACCTGTTCCACCAGAAGCAATACCATTATCTTCGGATTGTTTGATTGCCTTTTTGCTTTTGTCTTTTTCACGTTTGCCACCGCCTGACAGTGATATTATTGGCGGTGGTGGTGGGATCGTTTCCATGTTGTCACCATCAATATCCATTGACGACGCGTCGTCATCTTCGTCAGCATTGCTGGAGAAAACACGTCGCTGTATTTTCTTTGGTTTGCGGAAAAGCGACATTTACTACACTTATTGTTCTACTTTTTAAATTGATAATTGACTGTAGAAGTATTGAACAATAATTAAAAGCCAAATACAAGCTCAAAAGACGTTTTCGCAAAAAGTTCTTCTTTTGCTACCGTAATCGATATATTGCCGGCTCGATAACATTTATCGAATAGGGGCGATAAGATATATATGTTAAATCAAGTCAATGTTAACTCCTCTGTTATTAGTTCGTCAATCCGATTAACATAATACATAATTTGACTTAACATTTAGTTGTTTAAGTAACAATTCGTCACTTTTTTTTAAAACTTACATAGACAGACATATTTGAACAGGTTGCAGAGGGAATTAATCTAGTGAAGATCGAGTAATTATCTTAATAACATTATCAGCTTCCGATGACAATGTTACTGAACTTGTTCAGTAACGGAAAATGTGAACGATTAAGACAAACTGAATGAACGATATGTGTTCTTGAGTTGAATTTGTTCAACTGAACTAACTCCAAATGGTTTATTACAACTCTATTGTTTGTGGCGAAACCGCTGTAGCTTAAACTTAATTTATTAAAAACTTGACGCAACACACAAAGACAATGGGTCTCAAAGGCTGCGAAGTACAATTGGACAATCCTTGGAATACATACTACGCTGGTCAAACACTCAATGGTCAAGTTAAAATAACCTTTGATTCGCCAAAAAAAGTGCGAGGTGAGAGCTTAATTTAAACATAAGCATATATACAATGTATTTGCAATATATATATATTACATTTGCGCTGGTATTAGTGCATTCAAGCCCGTATTACTCATAAGAATGTCGGTACTAAAACAAAATAAAATAGAAATGCGATCCATTCCCTAACAAATGGTTAACTGGTTATCCCGAAAGAAATAAAAGCCGGTCCCGTTATGTGATCCATTTGGGTGAACCCAAATTTTTTTAGTTTCCACTAATTATTAATTAATAAATATACATTAAAGTCATACATACCTAGGCAACTGGAAATGATGCTGACGACGATGATGTCATCGCTCTGTAGTCATAGAGAGAGAATCAAAAACGTCGCGTAGAATCTATTTATAGAACTAGGGACACACTGAATCCACAGTGGGGCGGGAGACACTCTGAAAACAAATGCTTAGTAATGATATAGTATAAACGTATAAAATGTATTTCCTAATTGAAAATAATTGTTCTTGTTAGAAACACCGTAGAACAACTGTTTAAATATCATGTCATTACAACTTAGTACTAAGTGATCATTATTACTAATAATTAATAAAATAAAATTAATTTGTTTAATGAATTTCAAGGTATTATCATACGCTTCTTGGGAGAAGCTAACACTGAATGGACCGAGGAGCGCAATGTTACCACAAGCGAGGGAAAGACTGAGAACGAGACTACGCATCTAAAGGGACATGAGGAATACTTTAAGATACAATATTATTTGCTCGGCGGAAAGAATAGTGAGATTTCAATAATCAATTTCAATATATCAAATAATTTGTAAATTTTAATTTCTTTTAGGCTCCGAGACTGAATTACCACCGGGCACTCACACGTATCCCTTCACATGTGCTCTCCCAGCAACCTTACCGTCCTCATTTGAAGGCGAATTCGGTCATGTAAGGTATACAATAAAAGTAACCTTGGATAGACCATGGAAATTTGATCAGGATATGAAAATGGCCTTTACAGTTATCGCACCAGTAGATTTGAATGTCAATCCACGGGTCAAAGAACCATTTAAGCTTGAATTAGAAAAATCATTTTGTTGCTTTTGTTGTCGATCTGGTCCACTCGCTGTAATAACAAGCATACCCCAAACTGGTTATGTTTCGGGCCAAATATTGCCGATAACATGCGAGATTGATAATGCGAGCAATGTGAATCTCACAGCAGTTAAATTTGAGCTGCGTAAACTTGTCACGTTCCATACGAACCAGCCTCGCAGCGAGAAACGCGAGTCCAAGGTGGTAATATCTCAGTTGAGCATTGGGCCCATGAATGCTGGTGAGTCTCGTACATTTACGCAGCAAATGGAAATACCCGCGCTACCGCCCACAAATTTGCTGAACTGTGGCATAATTGCGCTCGACTACGATTTACATGTAGAGTGCGACGTCAGTGGCCCTCATCGCAATCTTACCGGTAAGATACCCATTACTTTAGGCACAATACCATTGGCTGGCATGAATCTACAAGCTGGTGACCCTTCACTGGCACCAACACAACCAGTCAGCCCAGTTAGTCCTCCTGGCGATGGTGGTTTGGGCGGTGCTCTCGGTTGGAATGTAGCGGATAGTGCCAGCGGGGGACTTTATCCCAATATGCGTATGTAGATGTTAATTGCATGATATTTATTATTCTAATTAAACTATTGTAACTTGCAGCACCACCCCAATTCGTTGAAACTGAGTATCGTGCGCCTACAATAACTGGTAGCGATGATTCAGAACACACTCAAGTCATTGGGGATGGCGCATTCGCTCCGCGTTATCCCACTTTTCAGTTCAAGAATGCTACAGCGTCAACAGCAAGTCCTTAAATTTATTAAATAATATTTTGATTGTGCTTAAGAGTCCTCATTTTTGTTTGCTAATAACTTAATTGTAATAATTTAAAGCGAAACACTTTGTCAATTTTGTAATCTCAGTTATAGCTAATTACTTAGCTATGAAGTCCTTCGGTATTTCGTTATAAAATATTAAATCTACAATTTATCAATCAATTAATCGACTAATTTATACCTCTTATAATATTATTGCCCATAAACACAGAAGTAATTCAAGAAAGTATGTCAGCTAACAAGGTAGGTAGGAAGCGCGAGCGCCATCTGTCGAGAATAATTTTAAAGTTCATAGGTCGAACGGTATCGCGAAGATCAAGTGAAGTGATGCCGATGAAAATTACATACAATTTTATGTATACTTTATGGGGTCGGAGATGCCCATGGCAAAATTAAATTCACGAAGGGGTATAATAACACTTTTATTGAAAAAGCATCAAGATCGTATGTAAGCAAAAAAAAGCACAGTATTTATGATTTCAATCTTAAATAAATAAATAATGCGATCACTTTTAACTGTCCTTTTTACACCTATCATTTCTTCTGACTTTTGTTTTGTGAACCGCGCTTTTCAGCCATTTTTTTGCAAGCAAGTTTTAGGCACTCAAGTTTAGACTTGGCATCTGTCTCTTCATCTTCCCCGGAGTCGTCGTCTTCCTGACATTGACTTTCTTCAGCCATTTTACTGCACTTCTCCTTTTGAGCCATTTCTGCGCACTGTTTTTTCTGTTGCTCTTTTTCTTCTTGTTCAGCCATTTCCTGGCATTGTGCATTCTGCTTTTCTTTCTCTTCTTCCTCAGCCATTTTACTGCACTGTTCCTTCTGGGCCATTTCTGCGCACTGTTTTTTCTGCTGATCTTTTTCTTCTTGTGCAGCCATTTCCTGGCATTGTGCTTTTTGCTTTTCTTTCTCTTCTTGTGCAGCCATTTCCTGGCATTGTGCTTTTTGCTTTTCTTTCTCTTCTTGTGCAGCCATTTCCTGGCATTGTGCTTTTTGCTTTTCTTTCTCTTCTTGTGCAGCCATTTCCTGGCATTGTGCTTTCTGCTTCTCTTTCTCTTCTTGTGCAGCCATTTCCTGGCATTGTGCTTTTTGCTTTTCTTTCTCTTCTTGTGCAGCCATTTCCTGGCATTGTGCTTTCTGTTTTTCCTTCTCTGCTTCCTCGGCCATTTTACTGCACTGTTCTTTCTGGGCCATTTCTGCGCACTGGTTTTTCATATTTCCTTTCTTACCTTTTGCTTCCTCAGCCATTTTTCTACACTTTTCCTTCTCTGCCATTTGTTTACACTGTTTTTTTAGCTTATTCTTGCCTCCGTTTCGTGTGTTTGAAGATCCCTTATTCTTGCACTTTTCTTGCTTGGCAAGTTTCTTACACATTTCTTTCATTTTCTCTTTCTCTGCCATTTCCTCACACTGCTTTTTCTGTTGTGCTTTCTTTTCTTGTTCAGCCATCTCCTGGCATTGTGCTTTCTGCTTTTCTTTCTCTTCTTGTGCAGCCATTTCCTGGCATTGTGCTTTCTGTTTTTCCTTCTCTGCTTCCTCGGCCATTTGACTGCACTGTTCCTTCTGGGCCATCTCTGCGCACTGTTTTTTTAGTTTATCCTTGCCTCCTTTTCGTGTATTTGAAGATCCTTTATTCTTACACTTTTCTTGATTGGCAAGTTTCTTACACATTTCTTTCATTTTTTCTTTCTCTGCCATTTCCTGGCATTGTGCTTTTTCCTTTTGTTTCTTTTCTTGTTCATCCATCTCCTGGCATTGTGCTTTCTGCTTTTCTTTCTCTTCTTGTGCAGCCATTTCCTGGCATTGTGCTTTCTGTTTTTCCTTCTCTGCTTCCTCGGCCATTTTACTGCACTGTTCCTTCTGGGCCATTTCTGCGCACTGTTTTTTCATGTTTCCTTTTTTTGCCCCTTTCTTACCCTTTGCCTTCTGATCCATTCCTTCATATTGTGCTTTCTCAGCCAATTTTTTACACTTTTCCTTTTCTGCCATTTCACTGCACTGTTTTTTCATTTTTTCTTTTTCAGCCATTTTATTACACTTCGCCTTCTGAGCCATTTCTTGACATTGTGCTTTCTGCTTTTGTTTCTTTGCTTCTTCAGCCATTTGACTGCATTTTTCTTTTTGGGCCATTTCTGCGCACTGTTTTTTTAATTTATTCTTGCCTCCTTTCTGCTTTTTTGAAGATCCCTTCTGACACTGTTCTTCTTGAGCAAGTTTCTTACACACTTCTTTCATTTGGTCTTGCTCTGCCATTTCTGCGCATTTTTTTTTCTGCTGCGCTTTCTCTTCTTGTGCAGCCATTTCCTGGCATTGTGCTGTCTGCTTTTCTTTCTCTGCTTCCTCGGCCATTTTACTGCACTGTTCCTTCTGGGCCATTTCTGCGCACTGTTTTTTCATATTTCCTTTTTTTGCCCCTTTCTTACTTTTTGCTTTCTGATCCATTCCTTCACATTGTGCTTTCTCAGCCAATTTTTTACACTTTTCCTTCTCAGCCATTTCACTGCACTGTTTTTTCATTTGTTCTTTTTCAGCCATTTTATTACACTTCTCCTTCTGAGCCATTTCTTGACATTGTGCTGCTTGCTTTTGTTTCTCTTCTTCCTCTGCCATTTTACCGCACTTTTCCTTCTGGGCCATTTCTGCGCACTGTTTTTTTAGTTTATTCTTGCCTCCTTTCTGCTTATTTGAAGATTCCTTACACTTTTCTTCTTGGGCAAGTTTCTTACACGTTTCTTTAATTTGGTCTTGCTTTGCAAATTCTGCGCACTGTTCTTTCTGTTTATCTTTTGCTTCTTGTTCCGCCATTTGCTGACATTGTTCTTTCTGCTTTTTTTCTTTTTTTTTCTGTGCCATTTTATTGCACTTTTTCTTCATGGCCAATTCTTCGCACCGTTGCGCCACTTCTTCTTTACTCGCCCCTTGTTTATTTTCCGATTCTGCATTTCCACTCTCTTCTTTTTTTGAAAGTTTCTTACATATTCTTTTCATTTTGCCTTTTTCAGCCTGTGCCTTACTTTTAGCTGCCAATTCATTACGTTTCGCGGATTCAGCTACCTGCAAAACTTCTTTTTCAAGTCTTTTTTGCTCAGCTTGCCTGCATTTCTCCTGTTGGGCCATTTCTGCGCACTGCTTTTTCTGTTTTCGTTTTTCTTTCATAACTATTTTACGGCACTGTTCCTTCTCCTTCTCAGCAATTTCCTGGCACTGTTTTTTCTGCTTATTTTTCTTCTCTTTCTCGGCCAATTTAGCACATTTTTCCTTTTCTGCCATAGCCTTACATTGCTTCTTTATTTTTTGAGTTTCACAATTATCCTTGCAATTTAATATACATTCTTTAATTTTGTTTTGTTTACATTCTTCGGCGAATTTTTGTTTTTGTTCCATAAATATATTGAAGTTATCGCAGTTTTCTTTATGAGCCATTTTTTTAAAATACTTTTTACACATATTATTCAATTTCTCTGATTCATTTTTAGTTTTCATAAACTTGATTTCATTTCCAAATTTAGTGAATTTACGGAAAACCTTTCTGAACTCGTCAATTAAGTGCTTATATTGCTTTTCGAGTTGTACCGCCAACATACCACCTATTTATAGATAGAATATTATTACTACATTTTAGTACAAAAAAAATGCCAAAATTTATCCTTACTTCCTGGTGATGTGCTAAATTTGGAAGATGCATGAAGTTGCGTGAAAATGTTGGGCTTATACAAATTTTGAAACTGTGTATTTTTTTTCAAAATAAGAACCAAACGCCGAATCATTTTTTAATTTGGTGTTATTTAGTAAATATAATTTAGTAAATTTTGAAGAGTGCGAGCCAAAACAGTAAGTTGTACTGGGATTTATAATATATTTTTGGTATTACCTTACAATTTTCGAATGACACCTATTGCAAAGCATTCCGATCAGGTTTTTAATAACTTATAAAATTTCCTTTAATTACAGTATTTAACATAATTACATTTATTTAATTCGTGTTAGCAATAGCGTCTTATTTTCATTTTTACCCTAACTAGGCGTGGGTAGTTAGCGTAAAAATGAAAATCCGAGTTGGGCTAAGGTGTGCCATAGAAATACGCTTACTTAATTGAGGACATCTTGATTCGGTCTTTGGGTTCTATGGCAACTAGCGATCTGAGTCGGAACTCGTCTCGTTTTACACAAATATCGAAAAAAGCAGACATGCTAGAGAAAGTAACAGACACGTCACAGGCATGTTACAGACATGTCACAGACATGTTACAGACATGTCACAGACATGTTGCAGACATGTCACAGTCATGTTACAGACATGTCACGGACATGTAAATGACATGAAAACGTACATTGTTTCATAAAGATAGCTTTTAAACCTGGAGTCTAGTGCCCTTAACACCAGACGAGCACTATGCTCCAGCATACATATAGTATATACACTTGATGAGATCGGAAACGTATCCATAAGTACATGTTAAACACCTGGACAAAATCTATTTTTCATACACAAAAGAATAAAGCGATTTTTTTTTTTGGTTTATACTTTAATAGTTTTGAATGTACAGTAATATTTGGAAAATTGAATAAAGTTTTACATTTGAAATTTAAATTATTTGTGTGTATTTTTCGATTTCATTTCCACCAGTCTGGATTTTGAGTTAGTCGACGACACGCTTATATTCGGCTCTTTTATTACTTTTGGTTGGGGCTGAAAAAGAATGAGTATTGCCGTGTGGCATTGACCTACAAATAACCTAAGTTTCTAATAAGAATGAAGCTGATTTGTGGGCTCTTATCAACAAACAATTACGGTTCGCATATTAAACAGTACATACGTTTTGTCCGTACTGTATTGTTGTAGCAAGATTCAGTTGACGTCATTCACCTCGGTGTGACATTGAATACCCCACAGACGGGGTCTGATAATAATTCAAATATATTTAACATTCAATTTATTTATGGTAAGTACCGAAAGATCAGCTTCTCCCCATTCTACGTATACTCACAAGTCTATTTACGTGAGCGAACCGCTTGTCCCGAATTTCTTGTACAACGATCTGTATTTTTTTTGAATTGCGATCCTCACTTACCTCAATGGAATTCTGCGGTTTCGTATCAATATTATTAACTCCAGATAAGATTTTCCAAATTTCCAAACGATTTTTAACTATAACCTGAGAACGAAGACATTGATTTTTTATTAGATCTGGAGAAATGAAAACATCTGTTGTTGGTTGTTTTTTAATAAGTTCCGAAAGGCGGTTGGTGAATCTTTTCCAGTAAAGGGTGGGCCAATAACGGGGGAACACAGACGAGCTGAAGTTTTGCGCAAGCGAATAGGTGCCAAAGTCTCTTTTACTGCCTGGTTTATTATTTTTTCCGTTTACCAAAGTCAATAAATAATCCGAGAGGGTCTTTTTTGCTTCGGCTGCTAAAACTTTTTCCGGCTTGAGTTGTGCTTTATCGTCTTCTTTTGGACTTTCCTTTAAACGATCATGGGGCTGTGCTTTGTTCTCCATTTTTGGGGTTTCCTTTAAATTATCATAGAGCTGTGCTTTATTCTCCTCTTTTGGAGTTTCCTTTGGTGTTGGTGGGGCTTGTTTTGGATTCTCGATTTTGCCCTCGTCAAGTTTGTATAAATCCTTCAATTTTTGACTAAAAAAGTCCGCAAAGGAAATATCATCTTCAGCGGCTTGTTTTTGATTATCTTCAGGGTTATCCTTTGGTTCTGAAAAATATAAATCGGGTTCAATATCCTCATTTTCTTTTGTTTTATCATCATCAATCATTTTAAATCCTTCATTATTGTCGGTTCCGACTTTCTCCGTCCTTTTTTTTTTCGACATTGGTTCGAAATTTAAATCGGGATCGTTTGAATTGTCTTCATTTTCTTCACTTTCGTCACTATTATGTTCCTTATATGTGTCACGTTCGGGTTCATTCCCAGTTGCACTTGTTTTGTTGTTTTCTTTACTTTTTTCTCTCCATCTTTTAGGTAATATATCCTCATTCGATTTAAAATCGCTAAATCCGGATTTTTGAGATTCTGTATAAGTGTCACATGTTATGGTTTCGTTATAAGTATGATAAAGGTCTCCTGGTGTCAAACTGCAGTCCGATTTTATTTCCGAATTATTCACGTTCACATTTAAATCAGGAGAACTACTAAACTGAGTAGGTTTGAGATTTCTCTTCATCTCAATAGGACTCGACGATTCGTCCGAATCAAACATATTTTCGCTTTTCTTAATGCTTTCGATTTTTTTCCTTAATTCTGAAATTGTATCAGCAGCATTTAAATTCGACTTCGGAGTATATGAATATGGAGTATTCTCATCTTTATCTGGACTTGCAGATTTGATTTCCTCAGAACTTAAGAGTTTCTTTTGTTCTTTAATTTTGGATATCATTACATCTATCGCAGATTGTGCTTTTATATTTGGATTAACAGTTTCGTTTAATTTTTCTTCATCGGATTGTTCAGATTGTTCAGTTGTATGCAAAGCATTTAAGTTCGAGTTCGGAGTAAATGAATATGAAGTATTCCGACTTGCATCAGGAGTTGCTGATTTGACTTCCACAGAATTCAAGTATCCTTTTTGTTCTTGACTTTCGGATATCATTTGATCACTTTCCGATTTTGAAAACTCGACTTCCCCAGAATTTATGTATTCCTTTTGCTCTAGACTTTCGCACATAATTTGATCACTCTCCGATTTTGAAAACTCGACAGTTTCCTTTTCGTTTTTTGTAGATGGAGCTGGAGTTGGTCGAACTATGTGTTTCTGGGATTGGTTTTGTGCCATATTTTCCTGACTTTGATCAACAAATTTAATTGGCTGGTATGTGATAGCGTTATCGGGTTCCTCATTTTGCAAATTAAACGACATATTTAGCTCTTCAATTCTCTTCCTGTTATTAGCTTCTAAGAGCACCGCAACTGTACCCCTTAGCGGTTTTTTAGCGAGATCAACTGGCTCAACAACTTTAGTGAATTCATTATTAGTTGACTGAGTAATATTATCACCAGTAGTTTTCATAGTTATCTCGCTATCATGCAATGCCTTTATTTCACTGCTTTTGTGAGGATTTGTATTAAACCTATCAGAAGTTTCGTTGAAAGTTTTAGTCTTTGAATTCTCCTTAAAAATACTGGTTTCTTTTTGGTCTTTTGCTTCCTTCTTGCTAGCTAACTCAGATGATTCTTTGGGTTTTTCGAATAAGAGCGTATCTTTTTTGTCCTTGATATCAGCATTCCCTACACGAGGATTACTCTCAGTCAAAGCCTTGCCTTTTGTTCTTTTATTGACAAATTTTTTATCTGTCATAGATAAAATTTGATCAAAAGTGAAGTATTTGTTTTTCATTCTGAAGTCTTTGCCTAATGTCTTTGCCAAGTGACTTTGAGGGATTTTATCGACACTCATTGCAACTGATTTTCCTTCGTTTAAGGCATCGGATTCCATTTTTTTCCATTTGTCGATATCTTGTTGACTTATATATGACAAATTGAAAGACTTCTTAGACTTTAATTGTTCATTATTAGATGTAGATGTTGTATCTGTCTGGTCTATGGGTTTTCCAATAGGTTTAGCATTAACTATTTCAGTCGGCTTAGTTTCACTAAAAGCCTTGCCTCGAATCTTTTTCTTACCGGTTTTGTTATTATTAGCTTGTCCTAAAATTTTTTCAGATATTCTTTGTGAAACTTTACTTTTCCCTGCTTTCCTAGCATCGGTTTTAGGGATTCCGCCTAATATTTGAACACTTTCTAACTTTCTATTATTGGTTGTATCATTTTTTCTTTGTGAAATCTTTCGTGCTTTTTTAGCTGTTTCAACGGGGTCCGGAATTCCTCCCATAATAGTTTCCAATTTATCATTGTTATTAGCAGAAGATTTTTCAGTTGCTTCAGAATTGTTCAAGACTTTCATGTTATTATTATCAGCAAATTGACTGCTTTTATTAAATTTTGATCTTAATTTTTCAATAATATCACATTGTCCTCTTATAATGTTTATTAATTCAATTGGTTCTTTCGTTTTAACAGATTCAGTTTTCTCCTGCAATTTAATTGAGTTATTTTCAATTATCTGTTTATCAGATGGCTCGCCTTGAACTAAACTTAGTTGAGCTTTATTTTGTGTAGACATTCCATCGGGAACTGATTTTTTAGAAATAACCTCAGTTGCATCATTTTTCAAGTCTTGGGTTATTTTTGAAGAATCAGCTGGTTGTTTTATTTTATCAATTTCGGGTTTTGCTTGCGATTCCTTGATACGTTTTCCAGAAACAGTATTCGCCGATGGTTCCACTTGACCTAAGCTTTGTTGTACTTTATCTTTTGATTCAGTAGATATTCCATCGGAAACTGATTTACTAGAAGTAACGTCAGTTCTTTTTGAATGGATTTTATCCACGTGACTTTCAGTAGATTTTACATCCTTTTTAAAGTCTTGGGTTAATTTTGAAGAATCAACTGGTGCTTTCTTTTTATCAAATTCGGATTTTGCTTTCGATTTGTTTATAATATTTTCGATTATCAGTTTTCCAGAAACAGCATTGTCTTTTGATTCAGTAGACATACCATCTGAAACTGATGTTTTAGGTGTAAGCTCAGTTCTTTTTTTTTGTGTGTTTTTCTCCATTTGATTCTCAGTAGATATAACAGTATTTTTCAAGTCTTGTGTTATTTTTAAAGAACCAATTGTTTTTTTCTCATCCGATTCGATTTTGGCTTGCAATTCCTTTGACATATTTTCGATTTTCTGTTTTTCAGAAACATTTTTGCCTAATGGTTCACTGTGATGTAAACCGAGTTTATCTTTAGACATTCTATCTATAGCTGTTTTTTTAGAAGTAGGTTCAGTTCGTGTTGATTTGTTTTGAGTTTCAGAAAATTTAGCTGTCTTTTGCAAGTCGTTGTAAATGGCATGAACCTTTAATGTATTGTTTAAAAGAATATTTTTCGTTTTGGTTTGCTTATCTTGTTCGGAACATTTTCCCTCCGTTTTGTGCGAATCAACAACCTTGCCTGCACTTTGATCTAGCGTTATGTTTTTTTTATTGCCTTTATCTCCGTCTTTGGCATCACTTCCGTAAGTCAATCTGGTCTGCATATGTAAACTAGGACGTCTAGTAATTGCCATTAATCGAAGGAATGTTCTACAATACCGCGGATAGCGCCCAAATATCTGATTGGCCATGATTCTATATTTTTATACCACGTGTTCAAAAAGACGTTTTGAAAACTATTGGAATTTTGAGTGTTCTTAAAAACATAAATTTGGTACGAGTGAAATATGTTTATGGTTTTATATATTTTTAGTTTATGTTTTATTTGGAATATTATGACTGATAATGCTAAGATTACTCAAATAAAACAAACAGTCATTTTGCAAAGTTACTCATAACTTCGATAAGGAACGAGCTTATTGATTGCCCCTTATTGAAATATAAATACCTTCCTATAACCACTAAGCAATGGTACAAGCAAATTAAGTTAAGTTAATCAGAGTACATTCCATAATTGTAGTTTATTCCAATTTGATCAATGTAGATATTTATAAAAGTAATGTCTACATAGTATGTGGTATATGAAATCATAAATAAGGAAAAAAGGATATCTGAAAACATGTTGATAATAGTTAAATAATGATGACAATATCTTTATTATACTATGAAACTGAAATCAACTAAATAACCAAAAATGTTTGCTTTAACTGAATTATTATTTATAAAACGTTTTTATTGAGTAACGATGATTACTTTAAAATGCTATGATTTAAAATTTAACAGGATTATTTGTATTCCTGGGCTGTACATGTATCATAACCTTTATAGCTCCACCCAAACCGTATCGTGCCGTCTCAAAGGCCTTGGCAGTCTCAGTAATGTCAAAATGATGTGTGACAAGTCGTTTTACATTCATCTTTCCAGAAGCAACGAGCGCCAATGCACCGGCATAGCTATAGATATATATGTATATATATACAAATTAGAACAGACAAACAATTGCTTATGTCCCAGTTGAACTCACTCGTTGCAATAGCGAAAAACTCCACGTATGTCCACTTCTCGGGCCAGCGCATTGAACAGAGGCAGCTTGATTTCCGGTGCACCCATTCCCACAATGACCACAACTCCTCCGGAACGCGTAGCCTGCGGATTGACAAAATATTGATATAATTAATCTAGCAAGATATTATTATATAGCTCTTACATAGATAGCCAGCCGAGTACTGCTCTCCGCTCCGCAACAGTCGATCGATCTGTCCGGGCTTTCACTCATTATTTTGTGAATGCGTTCTGTAATCTCCTCGGCCTTGTCATCCCGACCAAGCAGCAGAGTGTGTGTGGCGCCCAGTTCTTTGGCAACATCAAGACGTTCTTTCACCAGATCGGTGATCAAGATCTCCGTGGCACCCATTGATTGCGCAGCCTGAGACATATGGATTAATCAGTTTCTGATTAAAGGTAATCACTCTTTAGCCATAAACTTACGATCAGTGTGACTAATCCAATAGGTCCGGCGCCCAGAATAAGCACTTTGGAGCCCAGGCCAACTCCCGCACGGCGGCAAGCATGGACACCCACCGACAGCGGCTCCAGCAGGGCACCCTCCTCCATGGAAACATGGTCAGGGAGCTTGAAGCAGAAATTTGCCGCATGCTTGTAGTAGCGGGTCAGATTTCCATCGTAGGGCGGTGTGGCACAGAAGATCATATCATCGCAGAGATTATATTTTCCCTCCTTGCAAAGATCACAGCTAAGACAAGGCTTGCCCGGCTCGATTGCGACACGATCACCCGCAACCAAATGCTTTACATTCTTTCCAACCTTGGCAACAACGCCGGCACTTTCGTGTCCGATAATCATGGGCTTCTCCAAAATGAAGTGTCCAATTCTACCATGCGTCAAATAATGGACATCAGATCCACAAATGCCCACACTATCCATGGCAATCAAAACCTCTGTGGATGCCAATTCACGGGATTACAATACACTGTCGTTACACTAGGAGTGTTTCCACACTTACCATCATCACAAATCTCTGGAATCGGACGTTGTTCCTAATTTAAACAATTACAAAATAATCACTCAAGTCACATAGACACCAATCACAAGAACTTACCAAACGCATGTCCTCAATTCCATGCAGAACTGCTGTCAAATTATCCTTTGCCATTTTCGAGAAGTATTTTAATGCTGACGCGTATATGATTTGCTCTAAGATCGTAACCGCACGCTAGAAACGCTGATGTTCAACTAATTCCAAAATACTCAATGTCACAGCTCGCCGGGTTCTATGAGCAAATTTATTTCCACCACAGAGGTAAGTATACATATATAGGCACACAAACATATTTGTGTACACAGAACGTAAGTATTTATGTTTGCATATGTATGTATGTGTTTTCTATCAGAGGTGGGTGTGTATAGTTCAACTATGTATACGTATGTCTGCACACATTTGCTGCGTAATTGACGCTTTTGCCCTTTATTTGTTATCGCCACATTTATTAAGCGCTGCTGTAATGCATTCTCTGTCAATATTTTCCACACTATGCGCATAAACAGAATTAGCCGGCTTACTTATAGAACTATGGCTGTCTCGCTCTACTTTACAGTGCCGCAATAAAGATTGACACTGATTGCTATAATTGTGAACAGTTTCTTAACCTCTAGAGGCGCATGCATGAGTTGCAGGCGAGAAATTGTAAATGCAATATGCATAAACAAATAAATAATAGAATTTTTAGTTAATAAAAAACAGGTACAAACACATGCACACTTGCTTATTATCATATTCAGTAAGTAGGAAACCAGTCTGCATACTTATGAACGTACATGCATACATTACATACATATAAAAAATAAACGGTAAACAAGTGTTTTTAGTCGATTTAATGAAGCTGAAATACCTGCTTCCTGATTTATTCAGTTTGCGCCTGTGTATGGCATATTTATAGTAACATACATATATATGTCAGATCATTATTCAAAATTGATATACGCTCTTTGTTATCTGTGCATTTCGAAGCAGCTGATGCATTCTGTCTACCTTGTTTCCAATATTGGCGAGTGCAGAACTTGTCTATCTGTCTAACTTCAGCTTATCATCACTATGGAAAAAGACCATTCTTTTTATTAACTTTTGACGATAACACATTCTCTATTTTGGTATAGGACGTTGTTCTAAATAGTCATATTTTAGGTAAAGCAAAATGAGTGGTTTTTATTAATTTTTTAATAACATCTTACTTGATTAGCTTTGATCTTTTCAATCTTAGATCGACGGAAATGTTGTATAAGATGGTGTTTACTGTACTGTTTAAGAATATCGACAAAAATAAAAATATTTCTTAACAGTTAAAGTTTAACTGAGTTAAAGTATTCAAAATAAATTAAAGTAAAGTAAAGTGTATTAACCCTAAATAATTAATGTTGTATGTGTTTATTTTGTTCAAGTTTTTATTCACATATTTTCTTTTAGAATTAGATACATACATATATTATATGTTAATATTCTTACATAATCTATCATTGAAAGTTGTTAATCAGTTGTCCATATATGTATATCTGATCCAATATATCTTTATTTTCCTTGATTTTGTGGAAGTCGGCCTGTAGATAGTTTTTCCTTTTACTATTTTATTCAAATTTAAAACCCAAAATCAATAATCTGAAAGGGTATTTAAACTTCGGCGATCCTACAAATAGCACTTTAATCAATATATTTATCTTAACTTTTAGAATGTCTATTTAAAAACGTTTGCTTATATCGCATATACATATGTATGTGAGTATTATAGCCTCAAGTATCGGCTTTAAATAGTATGTATATTGTGCTTAAAAATAAAAAAATGGTTGCTTATAGTTAAGAAAAAGTTTCCATCACGAATACAACGTAGTTTTATTTTTTGTTTGTTTTGTATTATTACGAATATAAATGCATAATCCGTAAATGCAATATTGATGCTTTGTAGTATTTATTTTGGATGTTCCATTAAGATTTGAAAGGATTTGGCTTGGAGTTTGAAATAATCATAAACTTTTTAGGTAACCTGATAGAATACAAACGGTTATTCGAGCAAGACTATCGTACAATTATGTAGTTTATATAATTGTTTGAATATATATATTTTATAAATTACAAATATAAAAATCGACCAATAAACAACATTTCGGTAAAACTGGTATTACGATAGTACTGTCGATAGTATGTGACTTAGACGACTAACAGCTTAATATCTAGAGTCTAGACTCGATTAACTTTTGATAGTTATATATCTATATATCTATGTGTATATAGAATATGTATGTACGTTATAATATAATCTAAAGCTGAACTTTCGTATAAAAGGAACAAATTTGGCCAAAAAGGAAACTTAATGTGTTGAACTTTATCGTAGTTTTGTTTTGTTTTTCTTTAGTTTTCCGTACTCGTAGCACTTGATTAGATATTTGTGTCACTTATCCTTGTCTTTTTTTATTATAATTTTACGTTTATCACACATGTGGTCAAAAATCGAAACCGTCATATTAGTTCGATATGGATGAGGGCTGCATAGCTTTGAATGAAGCGAAACAAGAACAATATTCAATTCAATCATTGCGATAAGGTTCTATAACTTATGACAAAGTAATAAAAGCTGGAGTATCTTGTAAACTCTTATCTACTTATAAGCTTTTGGGAAATAGTTTCAAAATAAAGCTGCAGCCGGCACTTGATCAGACTCAGACAGTTCTTTACATGGACAACTCCTGGCGGGGTTTGTTAATATGCAAACGCTGTGGATCTTGTGGCGCCACGCAGATATCGGTTAAGATAACAACCTCGTAGGGGCTACAGTCGGACATGTGTAGAAATCCACAGAGCCAACCATAGAATCCCTTTTCGATGTCTGTGATATCGTTTATCCAGCTACTATACTGCAAACTCAGCTGCCGAAAGCCGGAGTACAAGCCCAAGCCAAAGGTGCAGAGGACAATGGCCAGCGGATAGGCTAGGAAAAGTATTGGCGTAACGAATATCTTGTGCAGATACGACTTCTCCTCGCAGTAATAGTTGAACATGTTGTACCAGGTGAGGGTGCCAATGTAGAACGAATATACCGCGGAGACGATCGTCACAAAGGGCAAGCACAACAACGAGATGAGAAATATATGAAGTCCGACGGAACAACTGCAGGTGCAGCAGAGATTGTGACCCTTCTTCGAGTCCGTGGCCATGGCATGTGCATTGAGTTGTTCCAATTCCTCGCGACTGATGTTTATTTGCAGATCTATAGACTGACCCTTCTTTCGACCCCGCTTAATAGTGCCTATGCAGATAGAGAGTTATTCTAGTATCAGGGCCAAGGGTCAAATAGTCGACCTACCTGTCATGGTCAAATAGTTGCTGCCATCGACTGCCTTGCGTGCCTGATACCGCTCCAGGCTCTGATCGTACGTGTTGAGCACGCTAGTTTCACCCGACTCCAGATCCTCGTAGTTGGTAATGTCTGGCGAGGCACGCTGGCTGCGCACGTGCGGCAAGTCCGAGGTGCGTATGTTAACTCGCTTTTTTGAGGATGACCGATTGCTGAGACTTAGGCAATCCTGTGACTTGCTCAACTTGGCATCCAGGCTACTCTCCGAGTAGCAGCAGCTGCTCGGGGTGACCGTGCTGCTCTCATGCCGCTGCGACTGCGTTGACTTGGTACACTGTGAGATGGACTCGAAGTTCTGCAGTTCGTTCAAATTGTTAGCCGAACGTGTTGACTTATTGCTGTGCTGAGTCGAACTGGCCGAGTGTGTGCTGGCAATGGTATCCTGGGGGCCGACTCCTAGTTCGCCCGGCAGTTGGGGCAGCGGCTGTTTGTTCTTGATAATCAGCTTCGATTTGAGCAGCTCCTCTTCCAGACCCGGATTCGAAGGCGATAACTTGGCGCGATTTGGCTGGAAATAAGTGGGAGTGACCAACTAATAATCTAATTACATAACTATTTACTCACTTGAACATTCACAATGTGATCCACATAATTTTGCTTTTTAGCTTCGGCTTTGTTTTGTTGACGTTTACGTGGCGGTATGAAAACGGGGCGTTCCTTTGTTAACGCTTCAGCGGCGCTGCCCATCGAGCCACCCTTTCCAACCATTTTATAGTGTGGATTCTATTTCTTCACTTAAACAATTAACATATTTCCCGGAGGACAATTATGCTTCATTGGATGCTATAGTTAATTCAACATTTGCATGTAATGCACTTCCGGCTGTTTGTTTCGCTAGTATGTAATTATTGATTTTTCTTCGAATTTCGTTGTCCTTGTGCTGGATTCGCGTTCTATATGCACTCCTTGTTGGGTTGGGCGGGTAATGTTTACAGCTAACTTGCGGCTGCGCAGCATTACATCTGAAAATGCAAGTGAACAGCTGTTGTAGCAAATAATTTTATTTTGATTTTTATTAATAAGAGGTACGCAATTTAAATCATTGATATTAATTTTAATCTAATATACTGTGAATAACGTATTTAAATCCACACATTTTAAAACTATTTCAGTATTTAATAGTATATTCGAATTCGCCGCAATAGAAGCTGTTGAGCGTTGCCAGATAGTCTTTTAATAAAATAAGTCTCATAATTTTATAAATATTCAACACTTGCCCTTGAATAAATAAACATAAATAATATAATAAAAAGTATAAAGGTCGCCAAAACACTATTATATAATAATAGAAATAATAGAAACTTTTAAAATATTTTATTTCAATACGTTTAAATTGTTTTATTTTTATTATGGCGCTAAAACTTTGCAGCTTATCGATTAATAATCGAACAATAATAAACTAAAAAGTTTCGGCGAAAACTAAATTTGCAATCACTTTCTAAAAGACTTGGAAGCATTTTGATTTCGTTGCTAGCCGTAAGCTTCGTTTAATTTAAAAAAATCAGTTTTATTCACAATAAGCCGCGAAGAAAGAGAGAACTAGTCTAACAAAATCATATGTATATCAGCCCGTCCTCCACATATTCTAGCTTTCTATCAATCGGCTTTCAGCCTTCGTCAATTGCAGTTGGAACGTGCTAGAAATATTAAAATAAGATGTCCGCTACCGAGGGAAAAGTATATAAAAAAATATTTAATAATAACCATCAACTGTTTGTTAATTAAATTAATTCAATTAGGTTATAACATGCAAAGCAGCTGTCGCATGGGAGGCCAAGAAACCACTTTCTATCGAGGAGATCGAAGTTGCCCCACCAAAAGCCCACGAAGTAAGTCGCTCAGTATCAAAGTCGAATTGTTCTTGGGTTTTTCAATGTGTGTGTGTGTATAATTTGTAGGTGCGCATTAAGCTAACTGCAACAGGTGTGTGCCACACAGATGCCTTCACTTTAAGCGGCGCAGACCCAGAAGGCCTATTCCCCTCGGTGCTGGGCCACGAGGGTGCCGGCATCGTTGAAAGCGTCGGCGAGGGTGTTACAAACTTCAAGACTGGCGATCATGTCATTGCATTGTATATTCCGCAATGTAATGAGTGCAAGTTTTGCGTGAGTGGCAAAACGAATCTCTGCCAAAAGATTCGTATTACCCAGGGTGCTGGTGTGATGCCCGATGGAAGTTCCCGGTTCACGTGCAAAGGTAAACAATTGTTCCATTTTATGGGCACTTCCACCTTCTCAGAGTACACAGTCGTCGCGGATATTTCCCTGACAAAGGTCAACGAGAAGGCGCCTCTGGAGAAGGTGTGTCTCTTGGGTTGTGGAATTTCAACTGGCTATGGTGCTGCGCTGAACACAGCCAAGGTATAGAAACGGTATGCAATCTTTGTTACATAATCTCATTCGATATTCTTAACATGTGTTTAGGTGGAACCCGGCAGCACCTGTGCTGTGTGGGGTCTGGGCGCAGTTGGATTGGCCGTTGGACTTGGCTGCAAAAAAGCCGGTGCTGGCAAGGTTTATGGAATTGATATTAACCCTGCGAAATTCGAGTTGGCCAAGAAGTTTGGTTTCACTGACTTTGTCAATCCCAAGGAAGTGGCCGACAAAGGCCCCATTCAGAACTATTTAATTGATCTGACCGATGGTGGCTTCGATTACACCTTCGAATGTATTGGAAACACCAACACCATGCGTGCTGCTCTGGAAGCGACGCACAAGGGCTGGGGTACATCGGTTGTGATTGGTGTTGCTGGTGCGGGTCAAGAGATTTCGACACGTCCCTTCCAATTGGTTGTGGGACGTGTGTGGAAGGGTTCTGCTTTTGGAGGCTGGCGTTCGGTGTCGGATGTGCCAAGGTTAGTTGAAGACTACCTAAAAAGAGATCTCCTGGTAGATGAGTTCATAACACACGAGATGTCTCTGGCAGAGATCAACGAGGCCTTCGATCTAATGCACAAGGGAGAAAGCATTCGCAGCATTATCAAATACTGAATTCCTCGATCATATATGTATGCCAAGCATTTGTGTAAAATAAAAAACATGATTTCATCATTGAATTAAATAATGTTGTCTTCACGTAGAGTATATGTTTATGTGGGGGTCTAGTGTCGTAATATGATCTGCTTCCAAGTTAGTTTAGTATTCTTATTGTGCAAAGATTACGCTGCTTATCAGTAAAGTTTTCCATATTGTTCTCTTAACGCAAATGACCGTTGGACGCAACCTACAAAGCGTTCATTATTATTATAATTGTAATGTATAGTAGACCATTACATACTCCAATAGAAATGCAAATACTTAAATTTTTCTAAATCATATAGATTAAATAATGGAAGTCATGGTTTACACAGTTGCGTACATTAAACACTCTAGATTTACATATAGCATACACTGATATTTATTTTCCATATTTCGAGACAAGAATAGTTGCTGTGTGTTACACTACAATAGGGTTAATTATATTATATTTCTACCTCTATTTTTTCTGTAATGTTCACAGTAAATGCGCATGCAGTTTGGTATTGTTTTTTATATTTAATAATTAAAATGACCATTTTAAATGCATACACTTTGTCCTTAAATCTATGTACATTATGTCTTTTTGTTCTATATATGCCATTAAGAACATAATGATATATTGCATACGTATGTAAATACATAAAATATCTTATATTGTTTACAATTTTGTTTACCTCAATTAGCCATAAAAATACTTACAGACTGTGGCATAATAAGTAATACAATTGAGATATTTCTATGGTTATATGAGTATGAGTATAAGTGTATACGTATTTTGAAACAATAAAGAAACATTTGGGCATGTCATAGAAAGTCAGCAGAAATTCGAAATTGAGTCCGAGTATATGACGACTAATACTAACAGATAAGAATGTTTAATTTCATATTTGAGTTTGAGTTTCAGAAAGGCAAGAGAATATTAAACTGCAAGACCATATATGGTTAATACTAGTGGATAAAATGGTGTGTGAATTGTCCGTATTTGAGCACTGCAAAGACCAGAATCAACTTGATAAAGAGAGCTTGGCGACACGACTGGAGACCCCTCGGCCTGGCCTGGCTGGGCTGGACCGAGCTTTGCCGTTTACATTTGGGTGTCGTAGTAGTAGAATTCATCAAATGGATACCCGTAAAAGACCGGGTGCTATGGCACTCACGACCAGCGAGACTTTTGCATATCGATTTGGCCCTCCAAAGTCTTGGCCAAGTAGATGACAAACAGCTGCAACAAGGCAATGCCTAGGGCAACGCCTGCGATCACATACAGATTACGTTCAGCCCAGACACGGACGATTTCAATGCAGCCGCTAGTCCAGATGCGTTTGCTGGCCGCCGCCACCGAGTGCTCTTGCACGCCATAGCCGCACATAATGTTGACTAGCCCCGAGCTAATGTCGGTGGCATTGATGCAACAGCTATAGGGTACTCCGCACTTCTCCACCGACGGAGATGAGCAATTGAAATACTCATTTTTACCTGCCAGACAGTTCATTTAGATCCGTTGCCAAGTTAAACCACTATATATACTCACTCCAATCCTGATAACCTGCATTGCTGAGGCCACAGCACTTGAACTCCTGTTGTGCAAAGTCAATAAAGTTCTGCAGATCAGAATCATCACGATACGAGTGAATTATCTTGTCTGTAAACTGAAACTCCAAGAAGGAGTTCATGTTTTGGGGGAAGACAAAGCAAATGATGGCTATAAAAAATAAACAGAAATATAATATTGAACACAATAATGAATTGAAGGCTACTTACCCACGGCCATTTCCATAAGGAAAAATACGAGTAAACACATCGAATAGAACTTCAGGAGACATGTATTCTCTCGTAGGGCGCCAAGGCAACCAGCAAAGCTAACCACGAATATTACAATACCAGCGATAATCATGACCAGGGAGATATTGAATATAACGTCATATATGGTCTCCAGTCGCACCCAGCCATTGCCATCCTTCAGCTTATCCATGAACGCATATACTCCGATAGCCAGCAGCAGCCCCCCAAATAACCAGAACAGAAAGTTTAACAAGAAGATAAGGTATTTCACACAACTGGAAACGTATGTGAAGTGATGTGGATACGACATGCGTGGGTGCATATAATTGCCTCCACCGTGGTGATATCTGTGGTTGCTCATGGTTACTACGGTCTGTGCGTTTAGGAGATGTCACTCTTAGAACCAAGCAAATATATATTAAGTGGCGTATCTTGTTCCTCTTCTTCTTTGCACTCGTTCGCCCTTTGTTGACGCCCTCTTTGCATGGGGTGTTCTTTTGCTGTTTAATTTATTAACCGCAATAATTTCCCATTGTTTATGTCTCGAGCGTAGCGTTTATCATTCAGATGTATTTAATTGACACAATGTGTCTTGTGAGTATTTTTTACAACAATTTACGATTTACAAGGCATTACAGCGATGAATAGGACAACAAAAACAACAAAATTTTATGTTGCAGTGCTGCCAGAGCATTTAATGCCTACCCAAGTAGTTGGCAACGCGCGGAACAACAGCTGCTTAGTATATCAGTCTGGTAGCATTGGTTATATTTTTACAGGCAGCTGTTTTGTAGCTTTTCTTAGTTTTTCCATTTCATTCGCTGCGAAAACATTGGCAGTTATTGTATAGGCGTGCGCGGGCTGAACGCCGCAGATTACAACATATATATAGAATTATAAACAAAAGCCAAAAATAGAAATAAAACAACCAACAGTCGAAAACTCCAATATATTAGCAGGTAAGCGATTTTCAGGCGGTGCCCGAAGCGCCATCCACCTTCCCCTCCCACCATTCAAGGACACTGATTATATGTTTCTGTGTTTATGACTATGTTTGTATGTATGTTTGCCTTGCGCTTTGCGTTTTAGGCACGCTGATTGGAAAATTATTGTGCACAACGAGGCTGAGATTATGAAAAGTTCTATTGCTATAAGTAAGCTAAATGCATTGTGAGCGAACTGCAGGCATTGGCTTTCTCTCTTGTGCGCTTTCTCTCTGTTACACAGGCAGACACACAAGCTAACTAACTCAAAAACACACACATAAAGAACGTCAAAATACGGAAGTGGGAACAGAATGGGAACAGAAATATAAGTTTAGTTTACCTGCGAGTGCAAGAGAGAGAGAGGGCACATATGTATAGTGGGCAAAACATTGACTTTCCCATGTCTTTTCTTTTGCATTTTCGCAAGTGATTAAATAATCAGCACAGTGCCAAGTGCAAACTGCAGTTGCCGCCGTTTTCGCGTTTTACGTTTTACAATTAACCATTTCGTTGTGTCAATTCGACGTTGAGGCGCTTGTTAAAAATGTTTTCACTTTCTCGCCACGCACTGTGGGCACGAAACATCGCACGTATTGCCTACAATAACAAGCACAGGTGGAACCTTAATCAATTCAAGACCGAAGTCATCGCTGCTGTCTCTGTTCCTCCACCACCACCACCCGCCGTTTTCCTACGTTACTTTGCGGGTGAGTACCGGAGCGGAAGGGGTGTAAGACTGACTGTAAACTGCACAGTGGGTGTGTCAGTTAGGTGGTGGGTGGTGGGTAAGTTGCCCTTTTAATAATGTGATGGGCTTTGATTAATTTCATTCTATTGATTTTCTGATCTAATTGGCAAATTTCCAATTATAGATCAATTTTCTAGTTCAAATAGTTGGCTCACAACATACTTCAGGCTATTTTTAGTTACCCTGTTGTGAATCATTTCAATTCGATCAGCAACTTGAATTTGGTAAAGCAGCAACGTAAAAAGCGAACAAAACATTCGAATGAATTCATCGTTTTTAATTGTGCGCCCGACACACTTGAGTGGCTTTTCCAATTGTTGCCCCTCTCCTCTCTCTCTCTTCTCTCCCTGTCTATCGGTCTACCAAAAATTTCCCCATTTCGTGTTAGTATTGTTGTTGTTTACATGGGCGCCAGCCCACTTAAAGTGCGGGCAAGCTTAATTATTTTTAACCTCTGCGTTTCTTCGCTCAATTTGTAGCTATGCAGTTCCCCAAGACTTAACAAATCTGTTCACACCTTCCATTTCTCTTGTAATGCATAATGATATCGGCGCGTTTTGTTTATAGCTTGTTGAGTTTTGTATTGTATATGTTATAAATTGCTTGGTTTCTATACTCTTGTGGTGATCAAGAGTTTTGTTAGAATGCAATCAAATGCAATGGATGTGTTTGTTACTTAAGATTTATTCTGAATTAATGTACATATAAGGTTACCAGATCTCCATACCCTGCACTAATTGCGTGTGATACAGTAGAAAGTTAACATTGCACAAGTTTTGATATCGCTGGATAAAAAGTATAGCACAGATTGTGTTTAGATTATATAGTATACATACGGTATACAAATATGTCTTTGATTTCGTTTTTATATCTTTTATATAAGTATTTAAGACCCCTAAGCGTCTACATCTAATTGTTCTACAATGTTTGTAGACTGTTTATGCGGCTTACTGCAAATTATTGTTGTTGATAACAGGGCCATTTAGGTTCTTATCATTTTTAGGCCAACGACTTGCACCTTTTTAATATACGATTGCCAGATTCGTGTCGGAATTGAACTGATAAGTTAACTTTAATTGCAAGCTATGATAGGAATCTAAAAGAAGTAAGTGACTTTGCTTCTTTTCTAGGATACAACTTTCATAGTTATTTATAATTCAGTCTTTAAATTTAAACCTACTGTTTGTTATACTTTTTTCTATAATTGCTTAACTTTGGCAATGCCAAATAGATGGCAACAATAAGCTTAAACCTTAACCGCAAACTTAAGTACCTTCTTATATGTATGAACATGATTTCTACTCAAATTTCAGATTCACGTCACAACGAGGGCAGTACAACAGAGTCGAACAGATCCAAGATGGAGAATAAAAGCGAAAAGATTACGGTAAACAAAGAGGAACTGCGCAAACGTCTAACGCCTTTGCAGTATCAGGTTACACAAGAAGCGGGCACCGAGCGCCCTTTTACAGGTTTGCCTTCATTTAAAAACTAAACTATTATTATAAAGAAGATGACACGGTTTTTAAACACGATTCTCTTTGCCTCTTCTTACAGGGTGTTACAACAAGCACTACGAGAAGGGGATGTACCAGTGCATCGTCTGTCATCAGGACTTGTTCAGCTCGGACACCAAATACGATTCGGGTTGTGGTTGGCCAGCGTTTAATGATGTTGTCGATAAGGGAAAAGTCACGTTGCATCGTGATGCTAGTATACCAGGTATGTTAGAACCTCGACTGCCATATGCCATATGTTATATCTCTTAACTTAGATTCGTTCAGCACTTTTAGATGTTTGCCAAATTTATGCATTTGAGTTTTTCGTTTGTTTCATTTTGATTTCTATTGAGCTTTGTATATATAAATTCGGTTTAAATAGAGCACCTTTTCAAAGAAAGAACTACAAATGTTCTACTCTTGATGTATATATACAAATAACAATTGGAGTTCTGCAGTAAGATAACGCATAAGGTGTAAAGGAAACTGACAGAATTGGTGGGTGACTATCCGCAACAAATTGCGTTAAATTACTATCTAGAACTATCCAAATGTTTATGCATATGCTAGTAGTTAATTCAAGATAAAGAAAAAAGATATGTATATTGCTAAGTTTAGAAAAGAACTGCAAGAATTGAAATCTTATATGACATTATTGTTTTGTTTATCTGTTCGTTATACAATTGTGTTTTGAAAGTCCCAATTATGTGCATATATGATACATACATAGTATAATGTGAATACGACTGTGTTACTATCGTTCCATTAAGTCCTGTGTTCACTGTAGTTGTTGAGCCGCTTAAACGCATACTGTTTGTGCCGTTAATGTGAGTTTGTCCTGTTTGATAACTGTTCGTGCAACTAACACCCAATTCTGATTAGAGTAACCTGAACTGAAATTGACCTAATTGAGTATTATCTTTTATCCACATCTTCTTTGCTAACCAAATACCAAATACCGAAAAACTTTTCTCGAAATTTTCAAAAACAAATCACCAAAATAATCAAAAAAAAACCAAAAATGTATCCCTTTTGCAAACATGATTAAAAAAACAGTAGTAATTTCAAAAACGTTAGGCATGGTACGCACCGAGGTGCGCTGCTCCAAGTGTTCAGCTCACATGGGTCATGTGTTCGATGATGGACCTCCACCAAAGCATCGACGCTTCTGCATCAACTCGGCATCGATTGACTTCGTTAAAAGTACAACAGCAGCGACGACTACATCGTCCAAGAAATAATATAATAGTATATTATGGCGCAGAGAGTCTACTTTTCTATAAAAGAAATAAATATTTTGTTAAACTAATGCAAATTTTATAGAAGTTTATGAAAGAAAAGAAAGAAAACAACAAAAAAATACCGATCAAATATTGAGGCTTCGAAAAGTATTATTAAATACCATTTACATATGTTAGTAGAGTATATTTCATTTGAGTTCATAATTTACCTCGCGTATTTTAAACAATTATTTTCAATTGCGGTTTCAATGTACATTCATCAATATGTATTCTTTATATATCACTCGAATATCGCACAGTTTCATCAATTCGCACAAAAGCTTTTACATTTTTTTAAGTTGTCCCGCAATATTCATATTACAAACTGGTTAGGATCCATGTACATATATATCGTACATTCAGGCATACTATATGACTATCCCTATATACCAAATGCGATCGCTTCGTTACATTTTATTTATATTTTCTTGTTTTCTTTTTATTTGGTTTGTTGTTTACTTTCTGTATGTATAACATTGCAAGACTATTATAGCCATTCCATATATCTTATTGTCCAACAAACTGAATAATGTGTATTTTTCGTATATTTTTCTATTTCTCTTTTTTTAACTCGCTTCGAAAACCAACAACATTTAATGTAACGCCTGTAAACGTTCTTTGGGGGTTTGTTTTGCTAACCAAATACACATCGCAAACACACTCACACACACACACACCTAAACTTACACTCATCAACAATTACTCAATTCATCGATATAAATGTTATAACTTTAACTCAAAATACCTAATGGCTTTCTAACCAACTTATTATAATAACAATCATACAATATTAAAAACTAAATATAAAACTATGTAAATCACAAATCATTTGATAATGATCTCTTTATAATTTGTCAATTATTTTTCTTCTTCTGTTCGTCTGTGTTACCACCGTCCATTCTTATTTTTCTTCGTCTTGCTCCCGATTTTCACAATCATCTCTTCTCACTCACGCATTTGTCACATCTGGCATAATTCGTCTCGCCTTCTCTCTCTCACTCCCTGTCGCTGTTACATTTCGCTGCTACTCTCTTCGCTGTTACATGTCTCTGCTACTCTCTTCGCTGGATCAACACTATTTTATGTTATATATTCCCCATCCACTCTAACGCGATCTCACTGCTTTTCTTTTCTTTCTTAATTGTCTTTTACCATTTATTGTTTCTTTGCCACATTATATCGTACTCAATTCAATCAAACACTATATGAACCTTCTAATCTGAAACTACGCAATATCAATTATTGTAAAACCAAAACAAAACAAATGAATGAAAACGTAATCTGCCTTATGCGTAACCAAAACGAAAACCACAAACAAACAAATGCAATTAAAAAACGTATCAAATTAATCTCACAATTTAAAAAAATACAAATTAAAAAGGGGGCAATATTTTACTACTAATCGCACATCCAGAACGCATACGCACCGAGGTACGCTGCGCCCGCTGCAACGCCCACATGGGGCACGTCTTTGAGGATGGACCCAAGCCGACGCGCAAGCGCTACTGCATTAACTCGGCCTCAATTGAGTTTGTCCAAGTGGATACTGCGGCGGCAGCACAGTCTGGCCAGGCCATCAGTCCACAGGGTACGCCTATTGCGCAGCAGTGAGAACCACCTTGAACCACTGGAATGAAACAATCAACGAACATGAAACAAGTGCGAAAGAGTCTAATCTCCTCCTCCGTGTTGCTGTTAAACCTTTTTACACATATATTTTGTAACTTTCCGTCAATGTGGCCAATATTTTAAACTCGATAACGATAACGAGATAAACTTCCGTCTGTTTGTGTAAATAGCTAAATGTTTCTCTCTTTTACTTTGTTATACACATATACATACATACGTACATCTGCATACATCCAATACTTTGTAATACACTATATTGATAATTTTAAAATGTGCGCGCTAATAAACGTGTATTTTTTACAGTAAATGTACATATATATATAAATTTGCATACAATGTGTTATTGTTTCCTTCTCTCTATCGCTCTGATCTGTATTGGCGCCAATCGGCGTATGCAGGTGCGAACAGCTGTTTTCACAACGCGTTGCCAACTGAACTTAAGGCGCATGCACACACACAGACATACACATACACCGCCACAAGCTCACAGCTGCGATGAAATAGTGATGTAATGAGTGATTGCGAAATATACAGCGAATTAAAGCTTTAATGCTAGAAAAACAACCATCAATTGAAGAGTCTATTCAACTATAGTATTTTGGCGTCACGTAAACATTTCAATCGATTCAATAAATCAATTGATAACAGAAGAACTAAGAATTAAGGTGATCCAACGACAAGTTCCATTGAATGTGTAGGGTGTCAGACAATCAATCTGACCAACTGTTGACGTGCATACATACATACAATGTACATTGGTTTGCATTCGTCAGTGTGTGTAAGTGTATCCGTGTGAGTGTGTCTGTATGTGTGTGTCTGCTACAGGCTGACATTCAAAATGTTGTATTGCAAGCCGGCAAATTGGTCGCTGAACGTCGAGGCGAGCACAACACAAGTTCTGTGCTGTCTCATTGTAATTTTTAAATTATCTACCTCTCGTAAAAACAGCAATCACTGTTGGTTTTGATCTCAGATAATGGCATCCAAGGAGCCACCATCCAAGAAGTGCACAGTGCCGCGCCCGAACTAAAATTGTATATATACAATACAACATGTTAAGAGCTTGCAAAAAACTGAAAATCTACCCAAAAAAAGAATTAATTGAACTAAAAAGCAACGCAAGCGAATTGCAGTAGCTGCAATTACAATAACAACAATCGTGCCATTACATTACTTTGCGTTACGTTGCGTCACGTTACGTTACGTGAATCGGTTACAAAATGAAGGAATGGCTGAAGATCTCTTGTCTTCTATGCGTCTTTGGCTTTGTACGAGAGATTCGTCCATCTGAGCCATACGTAACGGAGTATCTGTTGGGTCCATGGCGCAACATAACCGAAGATCAGGTGGGAGATAACACAATTATTCCCTCTATTCACAACTGATCGCATTTCCTATAGCTAACTCGTGATGTCTACCCAGTTGGAACCTACTCACATCTGGTGCAATTGGTCTTCGCATTTCTTCTAACAGACTTCCTGCGGTATGTATTTTTAGTACGACTCTCGCAAAATCAATTTAAGTTGTCAAAAATAGATTCGCCTTAATGCCAAACCAATTTGTAACGAGGCAAATGTATAAGAAATAATTTCAATTTAAATAAACTATCTCTGTATTTTGCAGTTATAAGCCGCTTATCATCACCGTTGGTGCCGCTGGAGTGGTAATATGGAGTATGCTGATTTGGACCACCAGTCTAGTGTCTCTGCAGATACTGGAGGTATTCTTTGGCACCTACATGGCCGCCGAGGTGGCCTACTATACGTACATCTACGCTAAGGTGGACAAGAAGTATTATCCGCGTGTAACTTCGCACACTCGTGCCGCTATGTTTGCCGGAAAACTCATTTCGGGCATCACTTCGCAGCTGATGATCAATCTAGAGCTTATGAACTACAAGCAGCTCAACTATATAACGCTGGCCAGTGAGTATATCGTAATATAGCGAAATGTTGCTATACTAAATTAATACCTTTCTTTGCTTGTAGCTCAAATTCTGGCCACGATTTGGGCCTTTGGTTTACCTAAAGTGGACAAGAGCTTGTACTTTCATCGCCAGGAATATCAAAGACAACCTCCACTAGCTGCGCCCATAAATAATCAGGAGCCGGCAACAGTAATCGATGCAGATGCGACGAGCCAACAGACGACAACAAGTCTGGCAAAGAGCAATGCAGGCCTGTTGCTCTGGCAGCACTTCTACAATGCCTACACCAATCCACGGGTGGTGCAGTGGAGCTTGTGGTATGCCATTGGTCTTGCCGGGTATCTGCAGGTCACCTACTATATGCAAGTGCTGTGGAAGGTTATCGAGCCAGAGCCAAAGATTGCCTGGAACGGGGCTGTCGATGCTGTGCTCACCGCTTTGGCAGCACTGAGCGCTCTCGTCGCGGGATATCTGCACACGGGTCGCATGAGGCCACGTGCCAGTCTGCTCTTGCTGTCAGTACTGTCCGCCTTGGAGGGTCTCAGTGTGCTGCTCTGCTGTAGGACGAACGATATTTATTGGTCCTATGCGGGTTTTGTCATATTTGGAGGACTCTACGGTTTCACCATCACAGTGGCAAGGTATGAGTTCTTATTAATATGTAAAATATATATAGATCACTTATTAAACTTGTTGCTGCTTTCAGTGCCGAGGTTGCACGCAACCTGCAGGAGGAGAGCTTCGGACTTGTCTTTGGTATCAACACGCTGCTGGCCTTGGTATTCCAGTCGCTGCTCACCATCATTGTTATCTCGGAAACGGGCTTCGAGCTCGACCCAGTGGGCCAATACACAGTCTATGGTTTCTATTTCATAGTTGTTGCCATCATATATTTCATATCGGTAGTGGTGGAACATCTGTGTCAGCGCAGCAAATCCAGAGAAAAGCTGGCAGACAGTTTGGAGTAGATAATGAAGACATGAATAGAACGTTATTAAGTTCATTTCGTAGTAGAAGTTACAATAAGATTCCTGAAAACAGAAAGGTTCTTAGAGAACAATGACGTTTAAAGTTATAAATAGAAACATCGATCGTTTGTGTTTATAAGCGGCTGACATTACTTCATCAAATCTTATCGGTTAGATTGAAATATATATGTATGTACTTAATGAAATATATATGTACTTAGTGTGTGCACAAATAGATTGCAGTTGAGCTGCCTCGTATGAAATAAATATTAGATTTTAATGATCAGTTTTCCATGGATTTCATTGTACACTAAAAAAACAAGTCCCTTCATTTAATTGATTAACTGATTTGTATGTTTTTTGCTGAATATAAACGAGTTTCTATGCAGATTAGTCAGACAGTGTCTTACTTATCGTTTAACTGTTAGCTTGCAATATCTTGTAACTGCCATATCAGCATTGCATTATTTTGACTTTAAGACACACAGTTATTACACCCATTAAGATATTATATTTGTAATGTAATATGTATAATAAGCTTAGCTAATCTTTGACTCGCTTTATAGCTAATGCATTAATTTTGATTGTGTGAATTTTTCGCAAGTCGAATGTGCAAACGATTAGGGAAAATTTTTAAGTGTGTTCCATCGATCGACGTCGTCATCGTCATCGCACCTATTCATGGGGAATTAGCGGAAATCGTGTACTTACTTCTAAATCTATATAGACCTATTAATGTATGTGTAATTATTTTAATTACTTGTATGCTACACTTGGAGCTTGCTCGAGCTCACACACGGTTTGCGATTAGATAGTAATAGTTAGATGTTGCACGGCATCGGGTTCACAGATGGCATTGTCTTGGCGCAAAATCTCAGGTCTGCTCTGCGTGTTTGGTTTCCTACGGGAACTGCGTCCATCGGAACCTTATCATGCTGAAATCCTGCTGAGCGATCAGTATAATGTAACGCAGGATGAGGTAAACCGTTCGGTTTACCCCATTGGAACTTACTCCTATCTGGCGCTACTGGTTGTTGTTTTCCTCGTCACGGACCTTTTAAGGTAAGCCTAATCTACTGCTAGTGCACCCTATAAACAAGCATTGTCATTAATCTCCAGACATTACATATGATAGGTATAAACCTCTCATTATTGCGAACGCATTGACTGGCATTGTTATCTGGACTGTTTATATATGGACAACGTCGCTGCTGGGTCTACAAATAGTCGAAGTCTTTTATGGCTTCTATCAGGCTGCCGAAGTGGCCTATTATTCCTACATCTATGCCAAGGTCGAGAAGAAATACTATCCCCGTGTTACATCGCACACCAGGGCGGCTATGTTTGTGGGAAAGTTGGTGGCGGGATTGTCAGCCCAACTACTGATTGGTATGGATTGGATGAGTTACATACAGCTTCTCTACATTTCAGCCGCCTGTAAATAGTTTGAAAAATCCGATCAAGAACTATTGTATATACTTTTATTCCATTCCTTAAACAGCTCAAGTTTTGGCTTTATTGTGGTCATTTGGGTTGCCAAAAGTTGAGAATAGTTTGTATTTTCATCATCGATCCAGCAAGTCAAGTAATAACGACAATGCTCCAGCTGAGCAGGCCAAGCAGGATCAGGTGGAACCAATGGCACTGCTCTGGTCACACTTTCACAGCGCCTACACAAATCCCATGGTTTTGCAGTGGAGTCTGTGGTACGCCATTGGCCTGGCAGGCTATCTGCAGGTGACCACTTATATGCAAGTTGTCTGGAAGTCCTTCGACAATGTACCAAGTGTAAGTACTAGAAAAGCTTTTCGCTTTATCAGTAAATTCTTGAATTCTTACTGCAGGTCATTTGGAACGGAGGCGTCGATGCCGCCCTTACTGCTTTGGCGGCTCTCTTCTCACTAATTGCAGGCTATTTGCATGCAGGACGTTTGAAATCCCGCGCTAGCTTGCTCTCCTTAGCTGTGCTGTCGATGCTCGAGGGTGGCTGCCTATTATTGGCGACCTGGACAACCAATATTTATATATCCTATCTGGGGTATGTGCTATTTGGAGCACTTTACGGTTTTACGATTACGGTTGCAAGGTAATGGACGTTTTTCTTTTCTGCATTTTCTGCAATAAATAATCTGTAATATTTCATAGCGCGGAATTGGCTAGCAGTTTGCTTGAGGATAGCTTTGCACTCATCTTTGGAATCAATACCACGGTCGCCCTTGTGATTCAATCATTGCTCACCCTAATAGTTGTGTCCGAGACTGGAGGACTCAATCTCAACACCTTTGAGCAGTTTGCGATCTATGCGTTTTATTTTATTGTGATTGGTACATTGTATTTTATCGCAGTAATTATGCAATATGTATTCTCCCGTTCAAAGAGTACAAAAACCTACGAGATTCACGCAATTGAATAAACATGAATTTTGTTTGCAATTTAAAAATATTCGTTAAGTCCAGTACATTACCAGATCGCCAAAACAAAATAATTAAAAACCGTTAATTCAAAAACAAAATGTATATTTTTTAAATTTATGTAACTCTCATAAATAAAAATTAATAACAATCTGGTTTAAGATATTTTTTTATTTATTTTAAAATTAATCTTATTAAATAAATCATGTGGATGCTTTCGTTAAGTTCTTGTACCTAAAAATATCGATAACTCTACATGAATAAATTGAATGTACGGTCACATTGGCTTACTCCCACTCTCTTGAATTGACTGTTCATTCGCAATCGAAGGCAAACGTAGCAAATTTATTTTGCAATAAAAACAAATGGAATCATAAAAGGAAAACATCACGTCGCAGCTGACAGATAATCATATTCAACGGTTACACTCTTAATTGGCAACAACAGTGAGTTTATCAGCAATTCTACGGAATATACAATGAGGAAGGCGAATTGGCCGCCCGGCACCAAAATCTATTGAATATAATTTAAAATCGTTCACTATAGTTGCAAAAATGCGCTTCGTACGACGAGGCGTGCAAAAGCTGATACTGGCTGTCAGCGTAGTCCTGATGTTCTTTACGCTGTATGTGCTGAACGTGGAGCCGGAAAATATCGATAAGGCCGCCACAATGTGAGTTATTCCATATACATACATATCTAAAAATAAATATATATTTTAAATTGTTGTTTATCTTACACAGCGAAATAATTGAGCGTTCGATAAGGTCGGAGATGAATCAGGGCGAATGCCGGAAACCCCACTTGCCACTCGATAATCCGGATATAATGAAATTCTATGAGCCGGTTGATAAAATAAAATGCGGATCCGAACTGGACTGGGTTATGTGCGAGGTACGTGCTAATTAATACCCTTGTTCTTGTGTATAAATTATAATGAGTACGTGATAATGATGCGGGTACACACATGTGTGATTTGAATAACCCAAACTCCTCATCCTCTTTCGTTTTGTTTATAATCAATACCTATGAATAATTTTGTATTTTGAATTCAACAGAAATCCATATGCTTTGTAAAGCCTGAAATAAGTGCGATATATGGGGATATTGTATGTTCCTATACGGATATAATACGAAAGTCAGACTATAAAGCTCGTTTCGGACGCACTGTTCGCATCAAGGAACCATATGTGCTGCAGGAAAGCGATTTTGTGAAAGTCTCATGCCATGCGGACACCGGCCAGAGATGGTATGGCATGGCATATGGCATACGTGACACTGTGCAGCGCCCAGCAATGCCGCATTTGTCGCCCAACTTGGCCGTACTGCCCCCAGAGGTTATTGCCCAAGCGCAGCAACAGATGCAGGATCTGCCGACGAATCCCTTTTACAATGTTCTGATGTTTGGCTTCGATTCACTCAGTCGCAATGCATTCATACGTAAACTACCGCGTACCTATTCCTATCTAACTGAACAGCTTGGTGCTGTTGTGCTTGAGGGCTATAATATAGTGGGAGATGGAACGCCTCAAGCCCTGATACCTCTGCTCTCTGGTTACACGGAACTGGAGCTGCCTGAGACAAGAAAACGTGTAACTGGCGCAAGGTCAGTTAGTGTATACCCCATGATTTGGGAGGATTTCGCTCGGCTCGGTTACGTTACGTCCTTCAACGAAGACATGCCCAATGTGGGAACATTCACATATCGCATGAATGGCTTTGATGACCAGCCCACGGATCATTACTTGCGGACCTACTATATGCAGGCGTTAAGCATGCTCAGCGGCAGTTCGCCCCACTGCATTGGCAATCAGCCGGATCACTTGGTTATGATGGACTACACAAAAAATGTTAGCATGAATAGAGTTCCGTTAAATGATTTATATACTCAGTTTTCTATTTAAATCTTCAGTTCATGTTGAAGTACCGAGACACGCCTCGTTTTGTGTTCAGCTTTCATGGCGGCCTATCGCATGACTCTATCAATCTTGTGGGGGCAGCCGACGACGATACTCATGACTGGTTGGTGGCCCTTAAAGAGAAGGCATTGCTCGACGACACAATACTTATATTCATGGCAGATCATGGCAATCGGTTCGCAGAGGTGCGTGCCACACTGCAGGGCAAACAAGAGGAGCGTCTGCCGTTCTTTAGCTTTACATTTCCCGAATCATTCAAGAAGCGCTTTCCTCAGGAATATGCAAACTTCGTTGCCAATCAGCATCGTCTCAGCACGCCCTTTGACGTACATGCCACGCTCAAGCATCTAATACGTAGGTGTAATCACCATCGTTTTCAACTTTCTAAACAATTTCTTCCTTACAGAGCTTCAAACGCCCAACATGGATGATATTGCGCCTGATAACAGCTACGATAATGCCATCAATGAACCAAAGACGGAATCGGATCAACCAAAGAGCATTCACATATCAGAAATGGCGCGTGGGCGAGCCATATCGCTGTTTGACCCCATTCCAACAAATCGGTCATGTGCCGATGCATACATCGAGCCGCATTGGTGCGCCTGCCTTAACTGGAGGCCACTGCAGCTTAATGACACCCGTTACAAGGGAGTTCTGCTGAAGGCAGCCCACAGTATTGTAGATACTATTAACTTAGCAACCGTTGAACGTCGCCAAATTTGCGCACCTCTGCAGCTGGTGAAGATCAATTGGGCACTGCGTCTGCAGCCTCATAGGGAACTCTTGCAGTTCAAGTCCAACGAGGATCCAGATGGGTATTTGGCAAACTTAAATGGTCAGACAGTGGTACAGCAAGAGATGTATCAACTACAGATTCTTACCCAGCCCGGCCAAGCGCTGTATGAGGCAAGTGTCGCCCACAATTTGCACACCTTTAATCTAACAACAAAACTCGCGGATATCTCGCGGGTAAACAAGTATGGGTCACAGGCTAGTTGCATTTACGAACGCGATCCGGAATTGCGTAAGTTTTGCTACTGCCGTGATTAAATCCTAATTCTAGTCCATGGAAATCCATTGCACAAACTGCATAAGACCTCGAATGTTACTCTAAGTCTTCTTTGGTTATTCAACATTATTTATGTGTATTTATGTATAGAAGTCTGAGTTAGTTTAAGCCCAGTACCAAAGATTTGGAACTGTTGTCACCTATTCTTTGTAAGTTATATTGTTCCATGACATAGAACTCTCATCATTACGGTAAACTTGTGAAGGAAAGTAAGACTTATTCAATGTGCCGAACACAAAACATCCTTGCAGATTTAAAATTTCATTTACTTAGGGAATATAGAAATTTAATTGAAGAATCTTTATTATTATTTTTAGGTTTTGTAAAACTCTATGATTATTAAATTATGTATCTGCAGGAGCCGGCAGTAAGTTTCATTATACGTATTGTATCATTTATCTTAATACCCGCTGCAAATGTGTATTATTTATTTGGTTTATCAATTCATGCACATAATTATGGAAAAGTAAAATAAATATTGAAAGATAAGGAAATAAAATAAAACCAAAAATAACTTATTAGCTGATGTTAGTTTTTGCATGGAACTATTCTACTGTGCAGTGCAGTCCCTTGACCGCTGCATCGATAGAAAAATTATCGATACGTTCAGTTGAGTATCCACAGCTTAACGAAGAATCTGTTAGATTATTGATTTCAAGTTCAATTGAAACTATCCTATCAGCAAGATATATGTATGTACTTTTAGATGGGTTACTTTTATTCGGTCTTTCAGTTTAACATTGTTTGCACACTTATATCTATAATATATATTAATGACAGAAACAACTTTCTGTAGCACACTCACATTACTGCCTGCATAAATTCGTTATCGCATTTCTTATGTACAAGTGTTTTCAAGTGTGACTAACATTTCTCTGTAATTTAACCAATTTGATTTGTAACCTGAGAGCTCTAATAGCAATCGTAAATAATTAACTGATTTATTAATATGTATGTTAACCATATTGAATGGATCGCGGATGAAGGCTTTTGATTGGGAGTGGCACTTTCTTCTGATCTGTTTAAATGTATTTATTCCTTCATGTAATACATAACTGTTATTTAAATAATTAATATACCATATATGTGTATTTATATATTTATGTGAGTATAACTATAATACTTCGCACACTGTACGAATCCTAACTTTGGATTGGATGCTACATATTGAGCTTTCTCGATTCTATTAAAAAAAATGTATTGCATTATTTGTATTTCGTATTTTGCACTTTAAGAAAAAATTTGGTTTTAAAAAAAGCAATAAATAATTTATTGAAAAAGAGCAGAGGTTTTTACAAACGAATAGGAAACAAATAAATTTACGCTTGGAATCCAATCAAAAGGTTTGTTTTTTGAAGATTATATTAGATTAGAAATGTAATGTGAGTAGTTTCTAATAAATAGCCTTGCACCGAGTGTGCACCATGTCCGACGGAGTATCGTATACTCCTCGGGCACAAACACACACGCACACGCACACACACACGGTAAACACAACTAAAACTAACCAATATAACTTGGGGATGTCGTACTAATTCATGCATAATACAAATTCGGGAATTTCTCGTATTGCATTGCAAGTGTGTTAAACTAGCTTTAAATAGAAGTAAATATAATTTTAAATGTAATTGTAATTGTAATTGTTATGATTATTTGGTTATGTGCATGAGAGATTTGTTGTTGTTGTTGTTGTGTGCATCTCGAGTTTAGTTGTTGTTGTGGCTGGTCACGACACCGACGTGGCGAGGAACTCTTGCAGACGCTGCACTGTGCCTCGATCCAGCTTGCATAGATCAAAGTCAAATGTCTTATGGGTAATCTCATAGCAGCCGGTAGCAGCGATCATTTCCACCACTTGCTGCAGCTCCTCGTTGTCCTGCAGTGTCATTATCTTATGGTGCAGCTCCTGCAGTTCGGTCAGGTATTCTGTGGGCAAGGTTGCATGATTGTTACTACCCCCAGCATTAGCAAATCCCTCATTGCTGTGCTGTGGCTCGACAGGTGAATGGCCACTGCTGTTGTTGTTGTTATTATTGTTGATCAAGGGGGGGCAGTTATTGATGTTGTTGTTGTTGTTATTGTGACTACTTGGTGATGCAATTGTACCCACAGTAGCTGCCGCCGCCGCCGTCGACGTCTGCCGCAGCGAGGGTGACTTGGACTTTTCACGTGTCGATTTTGTCAGCGCCTCCTTCTTGGTGGTCTTCACAGGAGGCTCAATGAACGTGGAGTTGGTGTTATTGCTATTACCTCCGCCGCTGTTGCTGTTCTGCGAGTTACGTCGATTGCGTTTCTTTTCCTCCTTGAGTTCCGTTTTTTCAGTCTTTTCCAGCTTCTCTGCCTTTGCCTCTGGTGACTTGTCCAGTTTTTCAGTCTTTTCTGGCTTCGATTTGACCTTGTGCTCCTTGCCAGCGGCAGCAGCAGCAGCAGTAGCACCTGTCTTGGATTCCTTTTCCTTGCCGCTCTTCTGTTGGCTGCTGCTGCTGCTCTTGGCGGGCAAGTCGGGAAAGCTGCTGTTCGAGCTATCCGAATGTTGCAAAGTGGCAGCTGTAGCTGCGGCCAATGCATTTGTTGCTGCCAAATCTGGTGCTGATTGCGCTGAATCCATGTCGCTTAAATCCAAATTGTTGGGCGCCTTCACCTGCGCTTGCGCTGCGCCAGCCACCGATGCTGATGTCGTCGACTTTTGGCTATGCTTGTCAGCTTCGCGTTGACGCTTCTCTTCCTTGCTGGTGGTCTTCTCCTTTGATTTCTTATGTTTCTCCTTCTTGCTAACTGCCGGCGTAGCTTTTTCTGTATTTGGTTCACTTTGCTGACTGTTTTGATCAGGTTTGGGTGATGGTTCAACGGCTGATACTGCAGCTGTGGCCCCTGATGGAGCAACATTTGTTGCTGCTTGCAGTTGTTGCGATTTGTCCTTTTCACGCTCTTTGGGCTTTTCCTTGTCACGTTCGTTGCGCTCCTTATCTTTCTCCTTTTCCTTATCTTTTTCCTTATCTTTGTCTTTACTCTTCTCCTTCTTCTTGTGTTTGTGTGACTTCTTCTCTGTGTTGCCACTGCCATTGCTGCTCGTTGTTTTGTCGACCTTATCAGCGATCTTTGCCGGCACTAGTACTGGCGCCTCTTCCTTATCGTGAACCCGCTTGCCGCTGCTGGAAGCCAGGCTGCTTATGCTGGCGCTACTGCCCAAGGAATTGGGGGTGGCTTTGCCACCGCTTGCCTTTAGCGAATCGTAATTTCCCTGCGATTGGAGCGACTGAGTTGGATTGCTGTTGCTGCCGCTTGCCGGGCTATCCATGTGTCCTGCTCGATCATCTTTGAGTGCACGTTTCTCCTTGTCACGCTCCTTTTCACGGTCACGTTCTCGCTCACGTTCCTTATCCTTTTTCTCTTTCTTTGACTTCTTATTGGAACTGCGATCTTTATCTTTATTTGACTCTGACTTGCTCGTCGACTTGTGATCCTCACGATCTTTGGATCGCGAATTGGGAGTACCAGCGGCACCATCGGCAGCTTGTTTCTTAGGGCTCATTTGGGTCAAGCTACTGGCTCTGGCTCCTGCCTTGGGACTGACAGTGCGTCTGGCCACTGTTCCAGCTATGCTGCTGCTGCTGCTCTGCTCTCGCTCTCGATCGCGTTCACGGGTTTTGTCCTTCTTTGACTTCTCCTTATCATGCTTGCTGCTGCTACTGCTGCTCTCGCCGGATTTACCAGACTTCTTCTCCTTGTCGCGCCCATGACGATCCTTTTTTTCCTTCTCTCGTGGCTTGTCTGAGCTATTGGATTTATCGCGTTCTTTGCTAGACTTCTCTTTGGACTCGTGAGATCCACCCTTTCCACCGACAGAGCCTGTTCCCTTGGCATCCGGCGAATGCTTTGATGCTGCCGGCAAGCCCACACTTCCCTTAGTAATGGGCGTGCCAAAGAGCGCAGAAAACGTCTTCCCGCCATCATCGTTTCGTGGCTTATGCTTTTTGCTAGATCCAGAGCCAGATCCAGGACCGGATTCAAGCAAAATACTGCTGCTGCCGCTTTTGCCCTTCACGTGAGCTAACTCTGCGCCGGGCAGTTCGCTTGGGGATAGGGTCCGACTAAGGCTGCCAGAGACGGGATTCTTGGTACCAAAGACAGGTACGCCGCCACCACGCATTAACTTGGCGCGAAACTCTTCGGATGGCGCATCAAAAACCCAAGTCTTGACTTCCACTCGATGATGTGGTGGTCCTGTATTCTGAAGATCCAAATCATATTGATATGTAATGCGCTTGGGCTCGTCTCGATTTCGAAAGTATATCTCGACAGGCATTATGAACCCAGCATAGCCCGACTCCTGTATGGCATATGGAGGCTCTTTGATAACTACAAAGCAAAGGAGATACGATTTTTTGTTTTGGCGCGAAAAACAGTAATTGAGACTATGTTGCCTTACCACGCTTTGGCTTGGGAAATGAATTATGTAGTATGAAGACAACCTTGTCAACGAATGCACTTATATCTGCCTTGTTCACACCCTGAACATAGATCTCCCAGTCGTGGGTGAAGGCCTGCTTCTTCTTGCTTCGCAGCTTTGATGTGTGTCCAATTTCGAACTGCACCTTGACCGCCATATCGATTTCGATGACGCCGGCAATGGTATTTCATCCAAGCTGTATCTTCCGGTGCCAATATGTCAATATTCTGTAACAGTTTTCGTATATAAACAAAACTTTAAGAGGCGGCTCAATATACATTTGTGTAGCAGTGTCTGCAAGTGATTCGTGTGCGCGTGTGTGCGTGTGAGTGTTAGTTTAGCTAAAAGTGCCATGTGCTGATTTCTATTAAATGTAAATGAATTGTGACTGCTCGAATAGTGTATGTTGACAACTGCAGAGGTAGGTGCGATTGCCCACTCACCACGAGCTTTTTTATTTAAGGAACAAAAAAGTGTAATGAAAACGAAAACACTCGCACTACATACACATTGGATAATATATCGATATCGATGTAAATAACATAGATAGTTGGCTAATACACCTCTGGTGTAAAATCTTCCAATGAGTAGTGCTGTAAAATCTTTAAATATGTTATCAGGTTATATTTAAGTTTTATTTTTATTTGTACTCTGATATGAATTTTTAAGGTTTAAACTTGCCATAACACAATAATAAAATTAAATAAAATTATTTTTTGCTAACTTTGCTATAAATTAGTAAATACTTAAACTTAATTCGTAATTAATTATTTATTCATAAAATAAGTTGCTTGTTGAACTCTGATTCATTTAGTTTCTTTTTTATTCCTTTCCAATGTTGTCAGCATAATTTAAATTATTTAAATTTTACGCTGAAGACCGATTTTCATTTTAATATCGATTTTATAGTTGCCATCGACACTAAACCGATAGTTGTGCGGCCAGAGACAGCTGTTTGCCATTCGCAGGCAATTGTGAAAACAATAAAATGTTTTGCAAAAAAAAACCGCAATAAAATTTGACGAAAAGTGTAAAAAAACTTGATGAAATAATAACACCGACCACACCCACACATAACTTCAGTCCCAACATGGCCAGTGATTTTAGCGCCAATCAATTCGTCTCCACACAAAGCACTTGTTCAACTGCCGCAAATTTCTCCCGTTGGCTAACAGAGGAGGTCTTCAAGCTGATCGATATTGTGCAACGGGATGAAGCCATATATAATCCACGACACAAATATTATTTCTGTCGGCCCTACGTTGAGAACTTTTGGCGTGAGGTAGATTTGAAACTGGAGAAGAATCCAGGGGCCAGTTTGGCAAAATGGACCAACCTCAGGATTTCATTTCGACGAGAGTATACAAACTATTTGGAAGAAAAAGTTCCCCCGTGCTGGTCTTACTTCGATCGTATGTTCTTCTTGCACCCATATCTACGAAAGAAGCACCAACAGCCAAAATCGCTGGACACGCAGGTCCAAGATGCACTGGCACATTTGAGCAGTCTCTCAAACCGGATGCAGAGGGAACGGTCGGTAACCACATGCACATCGGCCAACACCTCTAATACAGCGCAGGTTAATCCCTTGGCTCAACAGTCACCGCAGCCGCAACAGATGGAAAGCTATTTGGACTATTTGGATGATCAGGAACACAACAACTCCGATGAGCTGGATGAGATCATCGATGAGGAACAGCGTGCACGATTTCAAACTCACCCGATAGACAATAATGACATTAAATCCGAGTGTGAGGAGCCAGCAGAGGATTACGAGCCAGAAACAGATGCCGAACATCCTGTGCATCAGCATCCACAGGACGAGGACGAGCCCGAGGAACATGAATTGCGCCCAATTCACTACGATACGGCACCTAGTTCCACTTCTACCACCTGTACGTTAGCGCTGGAGAAACGTTTCTCGCAGCACTATCAGCCTCACCCAAACAGCAACAGATTGCAGCACATGAATCGCTTTCAAATGCGCACATATCACGAGGAGGTACGTGCCTTACGTTCCCGTTCACAGGAGCTGCAGAGTGCTGCTTCAATCACCACCGCTCCCGCGGCGGCAGCAAGTGTGAGTGCCGCCAATTCGCAGAACCATTCGAATATATCGTTTGTGCGTCCCACATTCAGCAGCAAACCCGTGGACATGGTTAGCACGACGACGCACAGCAATGCTGCAGGCGTTGCTGGCGCCGGCATTGGCTCAGCCTCTTCGGCTGCCGCATCCACAGTCGACTCGGAGTTGCCAACACCATCAACGGGCTCGATGTCATCGAACAATGCTTATATAAGTCAACGTCACCTCCATGTACCGCATCCGCATGCTCATGGGCATCATCAAGCAGCACCCTCACAGTCGGCCTCCACGGGCGCCTCTATGGCCTCTGGCGCTAATGGTGGAGTAGAGCTCTGCGACTGTAAGACAGATTCGGATGCCATGTTTCTGATGAGCCTGCTACCCGATATACAGAAACTAAATGGACGCGATCGTGGCAAGATTAAAATAGCTTTCCAAAACATACTGCAGGATTATCTATATCCCGACTAAAACACGCGGCTTCAAGCCCCTCTTAATGCTAGTTAAGATCTCCCCCAGCTCTGTTCTGTGTATATATATTTTGTTGCACAAATCTACCTTTGATTTATTTTGTAAGATCGATCGGCTCAGCCGTATAACTCGTTTATTAATTCGCTTAGTCCTTTGCTGTGCAAAACCAAACGAAAAGAAAAGTATCCTTATTGCTTTCGAAGAATCGAACATGTGTGAATGTGTTTTAAATTATTATATTTATATATGTATGTATAAATATTTAAAAATATTTTATGTTTAACACAAGAATAAATTCTTTAAAAATGTAAAGCTCTATTGGGTTAAAGGATCAATACCTCCTGGAATATATCTAATAAATACATTGATTCTTTCCCGAGCTATGCTCAATCGAAGAGCTTCAGATCGCGGGCAATCTTCTGGATTTTATTGTCCAGAGTCTTGTCCTCGTACTCGCAGATGTAATAGTGTCGCGACGTACACTCCTGGCCATAGTAGACGTAGCTGTGCTTGCCTGCATTGTAGCTCAGGCGGAGACAACGACCTTTACCTTCGATCTGCACGGTGTTGTTCAGCACATCATTGGCTTCCTCGCTGGAGGCCTGTTCGCTGCTGTCCACCAGATTGGAGGCTGTTGAATTCTCCGCCGGCTTCTGTGCCATGGCAATGGAAGTAAGATTTGTGTTTGGATTAACTGGCTTGGCCGAATTCGCCCAGATCCAAAGCAAGCCTGGATTGAGACCACCCAACCAATAGTCGCGACCTCTGTGCGCCGGTTGATTTAATAGATAGGCCATTATTTCCTCGTTCTCCGACAGCTTTTCGAACTCGGCCAGATGCGCCGAGAGTCCCTTGCAGGCACTGTTCGCCGTCTTCCAGTTAACCTGCTGCTGACTGTTGATGTGATAGCAATTGTCGCTGATCCGGGTGAAGTTCGTGGGACAAGGATCGCGCACCTCCTTCTGATTGTTGCCTGCCATCAGATAGTAGATCAGTTGCTCTGAACGACGCACGCGACTTTCCAGGTAATCTGCAATAGGAAAGAAATTGTTACTTAACCTGGAAAGTCATGGAGTACATATATATCCCTTCCATCACTACTATCGCCTTCTTACCAACACGATAGACAAGCTTCTCGATGGCGCCCAACAGGTACAAATCGTTTTCGGAGACAGCGCGGAACGTATTGGGCGGGCTGCCGTGCTGCTGCAGATGTTGTTGCTGCTGCTGCAGCGAGACTACGGGACGCAAATGGGCCTGGGGCGGTGGCCCCGATGGTGCGTTGCCAGCACCGCCATTACCGCTGCTGCCACTGCCACCACTGCCGCCACCGAAGCCGAAAAGTTGTTGCAAGAAACCGGGTTGCTGACGCTGTTGCAGCTGCTGCTGTTGCTGTTGCTGCATATGTTGTTGCTGCTGCTGCTGCAACATTTGGTTGGTCATCGGACGAAACTGAGGATTGACAACAGGGGGACCCTGACTGTCGACGGGTTGCCGCAGATGCGGCTCCAGCTCAACAGCCTCCCCAATGCGACGGGTTATGTAGATGTTGTTGCCGGGTCGCTTGTAGGCCGAGGAGTGATAGTTGATGGGCCCATCCCCCATATAATTGAGATCCTTGGACATGCGGTGGCTGCCTTGGCTGCGAATTAGGAATAGCACTTGTTATGTGAATTTGTGACTCACACACACACACACGCACCTCAAGACATAATCTTCGAGAAATTGCGACCAATTCGGCGACTGCGATTGCGTTTGACTTTCGTATTCGGCATTGCATAAGGTAAGTCCGACGAAGGCCAGCCCGCAGTGGAGGAGGAGCTCCACAACGAAATGACGACACATCATCTTCATGACGTGCACGATCTGCACGTTTCTTTACTTTTGAATTCCACTCACAACACTCACTGCACAGCGGACACTTTCGGTTTCTTTCGAGCTGCCGCGTTGAGATTTAAACAGAGACTGAGCCAAAGACCAGAGCCAGAGGCCGACAGAGGCCAACTGGGCCCGGCTCAAGCTACGTCTGGGGCGCTGTTTGAAGCCACGCACTTCGTTGCTGTTGTCGCTGTTGTTGTTGGCTTTTTTTGTGTTTGCTTCGTTTTGTTTGTTTTTTTTTTTCACTTACGAGAAATGCAAAAAATAAAAAATTTCACTTTCTCCGAATGTAAGGCATTGGGTTTTTGTTTTGCTCGCTTAGCTTGGGTTGGGTTTGCGACGATGACAACGAAGACGGCGACGGCGGCGCCTTTTTAACTTGTCGTTAACACATTGTCAAAGCTATCGCGATGGCCCTTATTGTCTGTTTATAAATAATCATAATATACTTTAGTATGTGGCTCAGCTTGTATAGTAAAAAAGGACGATAATTGGTAATTATTAAAATATTACTTTGCCATACTGCACAGACGTAATTGGTAATACTGTGTACGTAACCTAACAAAGTAATTATTTAAATTATTTGTGATTATAATTGAATAAAGAACAGAAACTTGTAATCGTAATCTGTTAAGTAATTATGCATGTTATTTACAAATATATTTAAATGCAACTAAAGAGAACAAATCTTTTTTTCCAACCTCACATTGTACCCTTTTCTTATATTATCTCTATGCTTTCTTCCTAACGTCTGCACAGTGGGGCACTAACTTTTATTTTTAATCAACTTAATAATGAGTTAAATCAATATGCATGCAATATACAATCTTGAGGAAACAAAAATTAACGCCACGTTTGCATATAATCAAAGAGCTCTAATTAATGCGTTCGTTTCTTTGAATCGACATGACGTTAGGTTTCATTGATGGCTTTCGAAGACGGAACGGACGGTCCAAGTTTCGACCATGGAGCGTGTTTCACTTCAACTCTGCCCACACACATTATGTGGGTAAGAGGGAGGGGAAGCTCTTGAAATGATCCAAATTGATTTCTGTGGGCATTCGTCGAGCTCAGTCGGGGAACTTTCATTATGATTTATTTTGACTACTTATTAGCCGACGGCTAAAGATGTTAACCCAACGAGGAAGGCCTCTTCCCCCTTCCCTCCCCATGTACTTTTCTTATCGTTTACCTTGAGCATCATAAGTTTCGATGACGCACTTGGTAGTTTTGTCATATTCGCTTTGGTATTGGGGTCTTTTCCCAAAAGAGCTGAGTAAGCTGATCTGCATGCATATGCAACATTTCATATGAATCGAAAGGTTTTGAATTTAATCTGACATTCAATTTCTGTTATGCCAAGAAATAGTGAATTAACTCTCTCAAAATATCGAAAATTAGTCGAGGCTCTATACTGTATATACAGTCTGTTAAGTTACAAATGTACATTACATTAACATGTACATTTGAGTAAAGAGTTACTTGACTGGCTGTACATATGTTATGTACTCTCCTCGCTTATCGAAGATGTTGGTTCCATGCAAAGAAATAAGTAGCGCATTCTCATCAAAGCAAACATCAACATATAATTTTTTTGTAAATTTTTTTATAAATTTTTATACTTTTTTTTCATATTTTCATTGAGTGTTTTTTTCTTTAATATATTATAAAATTTCAAATGTTCAACCATTGTTCTTAACAGCATAGATACATATTAAGCTCTCTCTCTCTTTCTATATATATATATTTTTTCTCTCGTAAAATTATCTCTTTATCTTACTACTTTGATATTGTATTCTGCTTCAAGTTCTTAATATTTTTAAACATGACTTTAAAAATACAAAAAAATTGTTGAATTCGGGTTTTGTTATTCATTTTTAGCTACTTATTTTGTTGCATTTTGTTGTTGTTGTTATTGTTATTATTATTAAGCAATAGAATTGAATTGGTTCTCTCGAAACTCTACAAAGACTCGTTTACAGCTGGTTGTTGTTGCTGTTCGTCGATCTAGTTGTTGTTGTTATTTATTTATTTAGAAATAGATTTGGTTTTTCAGATATACACAATGGATGTAGTTTTTGGTATTTTGATATTATTGTTGATTTTCAATATTAGATCTTGAGATGGTAATCGATCCTCGAGTCCGCTTAGTAGCCAGCCAACTCGGCGAATGTGGAGTCCATCTCGTCGGCCAGAGACTTGTATCTGTCCTTGTTGATGCCCAGCTCGTCTGTGGAAGAAGTTGAAATGGACAATTATTAATGGTGAACAAAAGAAGGTGATAAATTGGCAAAATGCAACATCCATTTCAACACAGAACATGAAGTGTTGAACCACTGTGCGAAGTACACTGCAAAAAACGAGTGCTTGATTTGGCTATTAATACTAGCTATTGATTAGTTGGCAAGCGTTAAACGATGTTAAATTACTTTAGACTTATCTTTTAAGTGCAGTTAACAATTGCGTTTTGTGTGGTATTCTGACATGGACAGGACTGGAATAATGTATAATCGATATGTATATTGGGGGAGCGGGGTCTAGTGAAGGGTCACCATAACTTGAACTACATTGTGTACGAGTACATTCAACATCTGTCAACGAGATCTTGTAGAACCTTGGCAAAAGCCTGTCTAACTCCAAATTATCTAAGTAAAATATGATAGAATGAGTGTGCAGAGTTTGAATTGGGCTTGTATCGTGTCCGGGTAGGCAACATGCCGCATTAAACGTACACACACACACACTAAACAGAATTCAATTTCCATATACTATATATACATATAAAAGATTGTTGAAATCACCTGGTTTTTCGAAAGCATAAATAACTACAGTTGGCATTTTGATCTTTGGTCTGGACTTATTTTTACAGTGTATAGGGTGGGGTGGGAACAATAATAAGCCACACACAAGGCTAAACAAATTATTTACAGTGTAAATTGTGACAGAAATTGTGGCAAAACTACACAGTATTGGAAAAGGAGGATTGGACGAAATCGAGTATAGAGCAAAATGAGTTCTGCTGGGCATAGTATGTATGTAAAGTTTGTGTCTGGCTGTGTGTGTTTGTGTGTATGGGGTACGGTGGGTAATTTGGTATTTATTGGTATTTGGTTTTTGGTTTTAATATCCAGTAAGTTCAGCAAAGGTCTGGTCCAAATCGTCGCAGATTGCTTTGTACTTTTCTTTCTCATGGAAGAGACGGTCTGCAAGAAGCATTGTTGTTGTTCATATTTATAATTATATTACACATTAATCGTTTCATAAGCAGTGTAAGAGATTAAACGAAATATTTTCAACATATTTACAATGTTTTTTTTTTCTTTCGCATTAGTTGAAGCTGCAGATGAGCGTGCGATATTTACAATATACAATATATATCGTATACCGCACACAGGGTGCATCGATAAATCGATAAGTGCTGACGCATTGATTTGGCGCACTCGACGACCTTGTTTGAAAAGGGAAATAGGAAAAACATACCTTCTAGCCTGTCGACTTCCTTCTGCAGGCGCTTCACTTGCTTCTCAGCGTTCTCGGCGCGCTGTTCGGCCTCCTTCAATTTGACGGACAGGGTCTTCATCTCACGCTTGAATTCCTCCACGCGCTGGTTGGCCTTCTCCTCGGACACTTCCAGAGATTTCAGAGAGTTGCCGACAACCTGTGTGAGTGTTGTAAAATGGCATATAAATATATACAATATTGATATATAGTTTTGATTTTTCTATTCTAAACGCACCTTCAACTCTTCCTCCAGCTCCATGATCTTGGCTTCACCGGAGCGGACACGGTCCTCAGCCACTTCGAGCTCATCTTCAACGAAGGCCAGCTTGCGAGAGACTTCGTCGGACTTGGTATCGGCATCCTCAGCGAGCATGCGGGCTTCCTTCAGCTGGTTGGTCAACTGATCCATACGCTCCTCATCCTGCTGGGAACGGTTCTCCAATACTTTGCACATACGGTTGTTCTCATCAGCCGACTGTGTGGCCTCCAACAGCTTCTGTTGGGCGGTGGTTGAGCGCTCCTCAGATTTCTCCAAATCCTCCTCAATCTGTTGGACCTTACGGTTCTGGGTGGCAACCTCGGACTCCGTGGCAGTCAACAGCTTCTCCTTCTCCTCCAATTCGGTGTTGGCCTTCTCCAGCTGCTCCTTGGCGGTGACCAAATCAACCTCAACCTGAACGAACTTCTTCTCCAGATCGCGCACCTCCTCGTTAAGTTTGTCGGCACGGGAGTTGGCATCCTTGGCTTGATTTTCACAGGTATCTGCCTTGTCGATGGCATTATCCTTCTCAAGCTTCATCGCTTGCATCTTCTTCTTGATGGCGTCCATGGTGTTTGTGTTTTTGTTTTGCGCTTAGGAGGGAAGAAAAGTCTGGAAAAAGGCACTGCAAGATGAAAGCGAAAGGTTAATGGGGTACTATTTAACCTTAGCTTTAGAGTAACTTAAAATACTTCAACATTATTATAAAGGTTCAAGTTGTTCTCTATTTTTCTATGTTCCGCTTAACTTCAAGTATTTCCCCAGATACCTATGCAGCTTTTCATTCAACAGCCTTCAATTTCCATACGAATGTTTCTCGCAACTCATTAAAATGCACTTTATACTCTATTAGAATGTGATAGTGTGCTCTCTTTAGAATCGACATACATACATGTATACGAGTATATGTATATAAATGTATCTAGTATCTTGAACGTGAATGTAAACAGTTTTCAGTGTGCCGAAAATTTATAAAAGCCATCGTAATGTTCCGTTGAAAATACGCCCACTATATAGAACGCTTTCCGGCGCGATATTCTTCCTCTCTCTCCCTCCCTCCTGCACCATTTTTCTCTCACTCTTTCGGTATTTATTTGTTGTAGGATTTAAAAATAAACTTGATATGCTTTTGCATGAGAGCATATCCAGCCCACATACGCACACATATAGAATATCGGCTGGCCGTGGCGTTTTTTGGACATTTTCGCCTAGCCTGTAATTCTAGAGTTTCCAATATATGTTTCAAAATTATCACACCCACACACATACAGACAGACAGATAGATAGATAGATATAGATGCTGATTGCAATTTGAAAAGAATTCAGCTCATTTTATAGAGATGTTTTTGGGTCAGAATTAGTGGGAGTAATATGGAACTTTATAAGTAGAAGGTCTATAGAATTAAGGTATCTCACATAAGAGACCCTTAGGGAATTCGGAATATATAACTAAGTAGAAAAAGACTTTGATGACAAGAAATAATGAATAAAATATAAAAAATTTCCAAATTACTACTATTTTAAATATTTTATATATATTATGTTGATTGAACGATATTTGTATTATATATATCTTTCTATCTTGCTTATATCTGCATTTGCCTATGGCCTTCAGAAAGCTTTCATAAATGGCAAATCACACCGAATTCTGTGTGGGCGGCATTCCCCAATAGCTATATCTACACAGAGTATGCATACATATACATACGTATATCTGTGTTATATGTAGAGAACAGAGCTCTATAATAATTTCCGAGCTGATTTCTGACATACAAGAAACTCAAGGATAAATTACCAATAGTATTTGTTCGCTTCAAGAGATCATGAAAGCTTCTAAGAAAAAGAAAGAGAGAAAAGCTTTTTCGTCTAAGTTTCAAGTAGAGTTAAAAATAAAATCTTTTAAGTTTTAGCCGAACATCGTTAGCTGTGCGTATGCATGTGTTTGTGTGTGAGAGTGTATCTGTGTGCGACAGGCAGGTGTCTGTCTGCACTTAATTTTTAGATAGATAGAAAAATGCCCGAAGGCAGCTTGCTCGCTCTGTCAGAGTGTGAAAATTGTGCGTAGTCCGTGTACAGCTTTTGCTAGATACATATGCAAATTTTCACTCACACACTACACAAACACACACACACAGCGAGAGATTTAGTTACAAAATTCCTTATAAGCGTATCTGTCTCAACTTTCAAAGTCGTCATAAACTCTACTCGCCAAATGAAATTCATTGTCGTGAAAATTGAATTTTATTATATATATTTTTAAAATTTTTTTCATTCGTTTTGAATTTAATTTTTATATTTTTTCCTTCACTTTTTACCGAATTATTTTTATATATTTTATCGTTACGCTTTAGATTGAAGATATATATTTTTGAAACGTTTTTGAGAATTATTTATAGACACACATTTAATATTTTCAATTGTTAATTATATTGTTCTTCTTTATCTCAATTGGCAAATGCAATTTGCATGCACTTTTCACTTGATTTGCAATTACAATTTTCATGCAGTTTCTAATTAATTTCAAATTGTTCTGATAATATTTTTATTTTTTATAGAATTTATTGAATTTGCTTGGGAGAAATCCTGGCGCAGGCAGCCGCAACTAACCTTAGCGTTTCAAACACACTATACGCTGTCGAAACCCCGAGAACACTGATCACTGACCAAGTTGCCGTGCCAAGAAAGCGACCCCAAGAAATAACGCAAGGCGCATACAGCACTCACACAGACACACATTCGCACACACTCTACCATACACGTTCACACGCAGTATTGAATAATTTTTCGTTTCGTAAAATTTCCCATTAAAAAATAAGCGGAAAAGCGCTTTCGCAACTTTTCACGAGATGATCGCAAAAATATCCCAATAAAATTTCCCCAATACATATAGGGAGATTGAATGTATCTGTAGATCCACAACCCACAAACACTCTCGCCTACACGCTCACACACATACAAGCTGCATCTGTCTCTCTTGCTCTCTCCCTGTCTCTGTCTCACATGCTCTCTCTTTCTCTTTAGAAGTTCTCTCAGTCAAATCGTTCTTGTTATTTTCTTCACCAAGAGCAGACAAAATTATGCGTTTTTCTTTGGGCGTTTTTCTATTTTCCTAATTTTCATTGTGTGCTCTTGTGTGTGTGTATGCGTGTGTATCTGTGTATCCGTCAGAATTGCGGCTAAAAATAGAGCGTAATAAATGAACAAACACGGCTAACAAGAGAATCTATTTCGATTAAAGAAATATTGAGAAATATTTCATTCTGTTTCGCATCATGGGGAGCTTTGGCTGTGTGACGTGATACTGCAATTTATACATATATGTATATACATATTATATATATGTATGTTAAAAATATTTTAAAATTCTACTATGTTTTATAGATATAATTGCTATAGCTATGTCCTCACAATTTAATAGAATATTCATTTAAAACACTCATATGAACAATAATACTTAGGGCAAATTTCAGTCATAAAACATACCATATATTATTTGCCAAATCACGAAAGGGATTTTCACACATTCTAAAAATAGATAGTATGTAAAATATCTAAATAAACATTCAATTCAACATCTCCGTTTGATATTTAGTACAAATTTAATTTTCTCGATGGCCCCAGCAGGTTAAAATTGTATATTGTATCTAATAAATAATAATAATAATAAATAATTGCCATTACTTTTTCTTCATTCTCTTAAAAAACAAATATGCTGTATTCAATATCATATCCAATATTATATTATCATTCAATTCATTACCCTTGACTTGTTTCAGGGATGCCTTCATCGTAACTAATATCAGATCAATACATTACGTAAATTATATTTTATTAAAATTTAAAGTATTATAATATTTTTAAACATTAGAGATCTAAAAATGTATGTAAGCATACTCTTTATGAAGCACACAGGGTTGTAGCGAGGTTTGTGCAGACAATGCAGTACACAGGGGCTTCCAAAGTCACCCAAAAATATAAAACAATGCTAAATGCCCATTTAACATAAACAGAGTTCATAGTCATATAACACATGATATCGTACGAAACAATAATACTTAGTTTAGAGTTTATTTTGAAAGATTTCCACCAGGAACCCGGAAACATCGTTATTGAAGGCTTATTTAAAAATTATATCCAGAATTTACTTATTTATTTGTTGGCGGGGAGACATACTGCGCCCTTATAAGTATACTTTACCTCTTGTAAGCTTAGATCTTTTTCCAGTTAAGGATATCCATAAAATCAATCCCCCATTAGAATAATAATAAAAACAATTACGTTTGGTATTTGTAAAAGAATTGTTTTCAATTTATTTATCATAAAAATATAAACGCTATTATCTGAGACATTTGACGTTCTCTTTCATGATGTTACATAAATAATTGTTTGTCTTTGAATTACAAAAGCTATTAATGTGTACATTTTCATTTAATTTTGTTTTTTCATACAAAGGCCATGGAAATTTGCATAAATCTATATATGTAGAGACATTTTTCAAATAACTTGCAAGCACTAATTCGATAATAAATCGATTGACTGTTATGTGAGCTAAAAGAGTGTGTTTGTGTGTGTGTGTGATTAGCCATAGAAAATGATGACAAAATTTTATTGTACGATATCGACTGGTGGGCTGTAGATACATATATTGTTGGAAAAAATGTGTATGTCTTGATCTGTAATGTTAATTCGCATAAGAGTAAATCAGATTTTCTGGTAAAGCATAATGTACTGTAAAATAATATAATAAAGTTACTTGTCCTCTTGCTCATGGAATGTGAAAAAGAAAAGAAGTGCACGAAGCACAAGCTCATTAAATAATTAATATATAAAATTAAATAAACAAATCCAGTTTATTATTAAGAAGTATAAATATGAATTCTAGAAGGAAAGATTGAGGCCATTTAGCATATCTCAAGCTGAAATTGTTCTTTTCCTTTCTCATCCAATGCAGGCAGTTTTTTTGTCTTTATACTTAAAAATTTTTTTGTTTTCTTCATCTTCCATCTTCATTTATATATTAATATAATTGCTAAAAATTTGCTTATAAATCGTTTGAATCATTGAGGAATGCTTAAGTAGGATGTTATTTAGCTGGCAACTCCATTTTTTTGTTACGCTCTTTAGTAATTGTTGAGATCAGCGTACTCCAATTCCTGAGCAATTGTTTTGTACTTCTCTTTGCCTTTGCTGACCTCGTCTGTAGCGGAATGCGTTAGTAATAATTCAAAAGAGAGACACAAGAGAGTTTTATATAATTTTTCAATTTATTGCATTTTGTTGAATACAAATAATAAATAATAAGTTGTAATTGATGTTGATTTAAAATTGAGTTAAACAAATACACAATGCGATTGTCACGAAATCTACAAAACAAAGTCTACACAAATTTCTCAAAAGAGTTGCATGCAAAATACAAGTTTACAGAACGCCTACAAGTATGCTACGATAAAACAAATCGATAAATATGTGCGATAAGTGTTGATAGATTTCTGTGGTCGAGTTGTTGTTTTTGGGGCGGGCAATGGTGTTTGGGGTCTGCGCTTATTCCTTGAGGATGAGCTCGACAAAGGCGGTGTCGAGATCGTCTCCAATATCCTTGTAACGCTCCTTCTCCAACACCAGGTCGTCTGGGGAAAACATAAATTAAGTAGAAAACAAATCGAAATTAATACAAAACGAAATCAAAAATCAATTAACATAAAACCTGCACATTAAATTAGACAAATGAATCTGTAGACAAATAGAACTGTGAACTGAACTGAGACTTTCGACTGACAATTAAAAGCATAAACTGATAATTACCTCCTTAAAAATGAAATCAAAATAATAGCAGTAGCAAATGCACTGCTTGGCGTTGGTGGGCAATGCAGTGTGCGCTGGGGTAGCTGTTAAATTTGGAATTAATATTAAAGTGTAGCAGGCAACAAACAACAACAAATGAAGCGTTCTTTGTTTTTGCAATGCTTTGATTAAGTTTTAATCAGAATTAAATATTTCGAGTCTGAAGTTGAAATAAAAAATAAATAAAAGCGGGCAGCGTTTCGTAGCGGTTATTGTAAGTTGACAACAATTATCGATGTATGTTGATTTATGCTGGCGGCGCCTCGGCGGCCTCAGCAGGCGCTGCGGCTTCAGCTGGCGCTGCAGGTGCTTCAGCAGCCGGTGCTGGTGCCTCGGCAGCGGGCGCAGCAGCCTCTGCTGGTGGTGCCTCGCCTTCTGCTGGCGGTGCTGGTGCTGCTGCTGCCTCTGCTGAAGGAGCAGCGGCACCTTCAGCTGCTGGAGCAGCACCCTCAGCCGGTGGAGCAGCACCTTCAGCTGGTGCAGGTGCAACACCCTCAGCAGGTGCAGGCGCTGCTCCCTCAGCTGGCGCAGCTCCTTCAGCCGCTGGTGCTGCTCCCTCAGCTGGTGCAGCCGCTTCCGCAACTGGCTCAGGCTCAGAGCCGGGTGGTGGTGGCTCATAGTTCTTAACAAACGGCACCTCAGCGCCCTCTGGTGGCAAATCGATCGAGTACTCGAATGGCGGCGGTGGTGGTGGTGGTGGTGTGGGCTCCTTTGGTGGTGGCGTGGGTTCTTTCGCAGCCACAGGCACACCATCGGCAGTGACAGCAGGTGCGCCACCTTCAACGCCCTCAGCAGCCGCTGCCGCAGCAGCAGCCTCAGCAGCGGCCGCTTCTGCTGCAGCTCTGGCCTCCTCCATGGCGGCCAACTCTTCTGGCGTCGGTGTGGGCAACTTGGGTGTTGGTGGCTTCGGATTGCGCACCGTCCAGAATGGCTCTAGGCCCTTTATCAAGTCCAGGAACGCTTCGTCCAGACTGTCTCCGATGAGGCAGTAACGTTCTTTTTCAACAATTAAATCGTCTGCGTTGGTGCAAGAGACAAAGCAGTGGACAAAGCAGTGCAAGCAGTTCATAAGACAGTTGAGAGTGCGAGCGAGCGAGAGCGAGAGAGATATAGAGAAAGGCACGGAGATAGAGAGAAGCGTGAAAATGAAGCAAATGCGCAACTAAAAAGACTAAAAATTTAACGATTTAATTGATAATTTATTTAGTAGACAGAGCAGGGCGGGGTGGGGCGAGTTAGTCTACATGAAATCACACTCAACAACGAGATCCTTCTCAATCTATGTTCGACTAGTCGGCAAATCAATTGATATCGATAACGATAACGGTGTTCTATGTATTTTTATGCTGGCGGCGCTTCGGCAGGTGCTGGTGCCGCTTCAGCTGGTGCCGGTGCAGCTTCAGCAGGAGCTGCTGTCTCCGGTGCCGGTGCTGCAGCATCAGCAGGAGGAGCAGCTGCTGGATCAGCAGGAGCAGCACCCTCCGCAGGAGCAGCACCCTCCGCAGGAGCAGCACCCTCCGTAGAGGTTGCACCTTCCACAGGTGCTGCACCCTCCGCAGGAGCAGCACCCTCAGGTGCAACACCATCAACTGCAGCCGGTGCAGCGACAGGTTCGCCTTCTGTTGGCGGCACCACATCGCCGGGTTCAAAATTCTTCACATATGGCACTTCAGCGCCCTCTGGTGGCAAATCAATACTGTACTCAAATGGTGGCGGTGGTGGTGGAGTTGGTTCCTTCACGGGTTCAGCGGGAACAGCTTGAGCTGCTGCCTCCCCAGTTGCTGCATCAACTGCGCCAGCTTCGGCCACTGCACCCGCCTCCCCTTCAGCCCCATCGGCAGCAGCAGCAGCTCTTTGGGCAGCCAGCTCGGCCGCTGCAGCATCGGCTGCTGCCTTGACTGCAGCAGCTGCTTTGGCGGCAATCTCCTCTTCAGTTAACTCGGGCGTTGGCGGTTTGGGGTAGCGATCATTATAGAATGGCGGCATGCCCATTAGCTCGACGAAGGTAAAGTCCAAGCTATCGTTTATAATGGCATAAGTCTCTTTCTCGTTGATCATGTCGTCTGATCAGACGGTCGACGGTCGATTCGATTCATTGGTTAGTAGTCAGCAGGGTTGTTAAAAGTAAAAGTAAATATGATTAGTGCTAATATCACACTGGCACAAGTTCTGACTAGTCAACACTGACCCCAAGTTGCCAATTAATAAGGATTAAAGGGGGTGGAGTGGAGACAGTAACGATAACACGAACACACACACTTAATGGGTTACCACCACAAAACATCGATTAAGTTGCATTTCGTGTCAACGTGTTTGACGAACAGAGCTAACGATATTTCGCACAGCCCTGGTTGATGATGAGTAAACGGCGATGTTTTGAAAAATACTTTATTTGTGCAATTTGCAGCAGCATGATATTGTATTTTTATAGTATGTAATATATATGTAAATATATTAAAAATATAAATAATTAATTTATGTAAATCGTAAATTGTTGTTCATTTCAATTGAATGCCGTTCTAGGTTATGTTCATATTATTTTGTTTGCTCTCTATACTCTCTGAAATTGAGGGCAAGAACACATATCAAGGGAGCTTAATGTTTTAATTTCAAAATGGTTAAAAAGGATTCGAAATTGTTTTCGAAACAGGAATGATGAGTTGTTGTTTTGTCATTAAATTTTATTTATGTTGGTTTTTAATGTATTTGCTTTGAAGTTGTGTCTAAATAGCAGGGTGTGTATGTGTATGTGTGGCAACTTATAAGTAAGCAAATATTACACAACGTTTTGCAAACACGATAGTTTGTTTATAATCTGTATAAACAATGTAAATATTAGCATAATTAATACAGTAGTTAGGCTGGCGACACAAAATACAATTGGAATCTTTCCGTTTACTTTACATACAAATTTTCATACATAAATATACATATATGTATGTATAAATAATTACACATAAACACTAATTTGCAAAGTTGTGTGTCTTTTGTCATTTATATAAAGTAATTATAATAAAAGTATTTTAATTGTAATTCAATTGATATCAAAACAAAAAACCGTAGCAAAAGCGACAAAAATAAAAAGAGTTTAAAAAAATATTGCAACAGTGTTGTAAAGCATCGAATGTTAATGTGTGTGTAAAAGAGCCGCCATTTTGCTACATTGCTTGCAGCACTGCTTGAAAAATGTTGCGAATGTTTGAGTGTAAATTTTGGAATGAGCCTGTTGTTGTCTCTTTGCGTTGCGTTTTGTGTTTTGTTTCGTATTTTGATTTTATCATTTTTTAGTTGCTGTTGTCCTTTGCTGCTTTTCTTTGAGTTTAACTGCTTAAAAATTATGTATTCTTTTTATCGAAATTGGCGTTCACTCTATTTCTTCATTGCATGGAAGACACTTGTCGTTGTCCTATGTGCCCTCATCATGTGTGTGTGTGCGTGTGAGTGTTTGCATGTGTATGTGTGTGTGTTTCTCTATTTTAATATGGAAAGCGCCAGTTTTTCTGTGGTTGACGTCAAAGCAGGCAGTTTAGTTAATTTACATAAGCGCAAATTGAAAGTTTACATGTTCTGTATATCATGTAAAGTGGCCTCCATCTCCTCCTGCAGCAGCTTGTTCTTGCCGCGTTCGTTCAACAAGTCGTCTGCGTGTATCGGTGTTTATCGAGTGTGTTTATCAAAACAATTTATCGGCATGCATAAATAAAATAAACATTAAGACGAGCGGGTAGGCGGGCGGGCGTTTGTTTGTTTTCACAGGCAGGCAGCGGAATTATTGTTGATTTTTGGTTATGCACACAACAACGAATTAAATCATATATGAAAAATAAACATAAAACAAATATAGCATATTAAAAAGTAGATTCAAATTAAAAATAATAATTTAAAACGACTTTTGACTAACATTGGGAATTTACTGTGGAAAAAGGAACTTAATTTTGCTGCTACTTAATAAGAATAAATCAAAAAAAAATCTCTCAAATATAACTACAATATTTATATTTGTACTATAAGTATAGTATATATATATATATTGACTATCAAAGTCTTAGAGTTATTAGAGTATATTCTTTAACGGACATACCTTCGAGCCTGTCGACTTCCTTCTGCAATTTCTGAACGGAACGCTCAGCGAATTCAGCGCGAGCCTCAGCCTTTGCGAGTTATGGGGAAAAATAGAAAATTGCAATAAATTGATATTAGTATAAAATATAAATATATATTGTTTGTATTCAGCTTTATTGAAAAATATACAACAATTAATGTTGCTTATTGTTCATTTTGGCTGAATAAAGTTGAAATACTGTTAAGACGCCAGTGTTGCAAAACGTTAAGAGACTGAAGCAGTGCTGCCATTCACAGCACAACGTCGACGTGGCGTATTTCAACAATATTTTCAAACAATTCAGTTATCACATATCACAAATAGGAAGCTTCCCAAAGTTTTCTACCAAAACCAGCAGTAAGTATTTAAATTAAATGAATGTATTAGTGAATGTAGGTGTATAACAAATGGCGTTTGTAGTTAACAAATACTAAAAATTAACACTTGTTAAGTTAGACTCTATTATGTTGTGTTATTGTTGTTAAGTCTGACCTTAGTCTGTAAACTAACGTAAGTTGATTTAGTTATCGTAAATCCTATGGATAGGATAGTGTTGAATAACGCAATATGAGCGGGAGAACGTCACTATCGTTTAAAAGAGCTAAGGCAACACATTGTTAAAATTTAAGTGCGCAATATATAGTTAAAACACGGCATAACAAATAAAATAAATACTAAATATATAATTTGATTTACATTGTTTTAATTTCGCCTAGTTTTAAAAACAAAAATACGCTTACAAAGTTGATCGGCTGATATATTTGTGGGGTTTTATTTTAGACAAAACCTAAATTGGATAAATTAAGTATTAACATTACGGGAGTGTAGATAACTACAAAGAATAATTGCCGAACGCGGCGCTACGCAGTCACTGCAAATACCAAATATCAATGAACAATCGACGAACCAATCCGTTCGAAATGCGGTTAAAATTGTTTTGTTTATACTTTTGGTAATTATTTTCATTAAATTCAGCTCTAACAATTTACTTTATATACTCTTGCAGTTGCGACTTACAGTTTCAACATTTAGTTTGAACTGTATGAGCTCCTGTTCGAAATATTTCTGATTTTCGCGTGCCTAGACGTCGAGAAATATACAACAAATGTTTGGTATATCAATAACAGTGCATTGGACAGATTGATATATACATATATATATGAATAAATATAGAAAAAAGAGACATACATATGTATATGTGTGTGCGTTGTGTGTGTAGCTGTGTTATAAAATATCTACCGAAGAGTTACAATTAATTAAATCACAATTAAATTTGTTTGGTATTTCGGGTACAGGTTCTACTGTGCCCAGTATTGTAAAATGTAGAATATTGCAATTAATGCACAAAAAGTTGTTTTCAATTTTTAATAAAATGTACACACACACTTCCTTCGTAAGCATAAGAAATACTTGACCTGATGCACTCTTTTATTGATATACCTTCTTTTTTTAAGGTCATAACTTGATTTGTTGTTGTATTTTCCCCGCACACAGTATTGAGTATTTTTTTGTCTTAAATTGTTCTCAAAAAGAAAATATCAAATGTGAATTAACTTTCATGTACAATTAATTTCAAATTGAGAATAACGTTTTGTGCAATTTAATATTTTCTTTTTATCGTCGTAAGTAAAAATTAACATACAAAATAGAGAAATAAAAGAGATAAATAATAAGTTAACCAACACCAGAGACCACAAGTGCTTATTTCTATAGCGTAAAGTGAAGTATATTTAACTGGGCAAATACCTCTTTCAAGGAATGATCCAAAACCTTGATTTGCGTTTCGAATGTTTCCTCTTTTTGCGTGGCCTATTTTGTTTTTTTTTTTTTTTGTGGTCGTTGGTTCGTTTGGTTTGTTAGCAAAAACATAAAAAATATGTGGTACAAGCATGCAAAGTTGGCAGGCGGCAGGGAGCGGTTTATTTGTTGTTCAATCCAGTGCAAGAAATCATTTAAAATACATATAATATTGAAATGATTTGGATTGCAACATTAAAGCAGAGAGCGTGTGTTATGAAAATAAAATAGAAAATATATAAATAATTAGTTAAAAAATCATATTTTTAATGCAGGCTATGCTGTCGGTAGACATTTTATAAAATCACGTATGAGGTTGTGTCTGTCAATTGACAAAAACACAAAATAGTTAAATAAATAAACAACAACAATGTGAGAAGAAATATATTTTCGCTGGGTTTTGGTGGGTGTATCCCCTTTGGTGTGAAACTGGGAAACTCCTGTTTTGAGTTGCCACATAATTAACGGTATCTACCTCCTTTAGACGGGTGTTCAGGGTCTTGATCTGGTTCTTGTATTCTTCCTCACGTTGGTTGGCCTATATTCATTGTTGTTGTTGTTTAGTGGAATTGTATAGGTATTAAGATATTTATATATATTTAGACAAAGAGATACATATGTAATCTGAATTAAGATCGCGATCGTAACTTTCTATACTGACCTTCTCCTCGGAGACTTCCAGGGACTTCAAGTTGTTGCCCACAACACGCAGCTCCTCCTCAAGCTCCACGATTTTGCTGTGGGGATAAGTACAACAACAATTAATAGAGTTCTCTTGTTAGTGTTGTTGTTGGCGATTAACAAAAAAACGTGTTTCATGCAACAGTTGAATTAAATTTTGTACGCAAAAACGAGTTGACATTTTAGTTTCGTTTTGTTTACGAGAGTGACTATTCAAAATTGCTGTAGGCTTGCAAATTGTTTGTATAAAGGGTGAGTTTTTGGCTATTATCTTTTTTGCAACACTGGCTTAAACAGCTGATGCACGTTTCCTGTTTTCTATCACTGTCGAACATCTTCAGTTTGGTCTATAATTCAACCATGAATCGTGTTACAAACGAACGACGCTTGCAATTTATTGAATTTTATTATCAAAATGCGTGCTCTGTTAAGTCCGCATAAATTGTCGCATTGGAGGACAGCATTGAATCATTTATTCGTGAGATAACGGCCGAAATGTTGGAGAGAGTATTCGACTAAACATTCAATTATATGCACCGTACTATCGATTCAAATAAAGATTTAATTTCTCTAAATGTTGTTCTTGTTTTTTTTCAAAAACATTTCCATGGCTTTTAAAAAATCACCCTTTATGTCCGTAATATCAACAATTGTTGTGGGAGCAACAAATCTGAAAGCGATTTCACTTTTTTCTCCATCTATCTTCAAGTCTTTTTGTAAACCCTCAGGCAATACTTGAGTTCTTCACAATAATTCAACAATTATGCAAAATTATAAATAATATTTCAACATTATTGCGTATAAAATTGAAAATTTCACTTAATTAACATGAAGAACAAATGCAGTTAGTACAAGACAAAGAAAACAAACCTTTCGCTAAGCTCAACTTTTTCCTCGGAACGCTCCAGATCTTGTTCCATGAGCACTAACTTTCTGGCCACCTTTTTGTTTGGCGTAGCGTTGCCAGACAGTCGTAACAAAAATTATAGCAGGCAGGCAGGCGGGAGGCGTAGCAGGCAGAGGATATTAGAGAGGAGCACACCATTAAAATAACGGCAACACACAATTTTGCACATTTTTTTGAGGTTAGGCGTATAAAAAACAATTGTTTGCAATTAGTTTTAAGTATGAATTATGTTTTTTTTTTGGCATAAAATGTGAATTTGTTGTGCATACTGAGCAGAGGGTATAGTGAACTATACAGTTGTTTCTAAACTACTAAACATGCTCGTTAAACACACACATAGCATTATATTACATATGTACGTATTTTGTATGATTCTCTTATTCACATTTTTTGCCAATTTGTTGTATTCTATGCAAAAGCTAGCTAGCTAAAAAAATAAACAACGAAAAAGGAAGTGAGGTTAGGTTTGCTGGAGAAAGTCCTGTGTTAGTCGCTGCAAAAAACAAACTTACAACTAAATCACGCATTGTTTTTTTTTTCTTTGTATTATCTCAAGCATTACAACATTTGAACTGGAAATCGTAACTTGTTTATAGATTTTTATTTTATGTTTTTTTTCAACGTACTTTTCACCCTGCTCGGCACGTTCTTCGGCACGCTCCAAATCAGCTTCAACCATGGCCAATTTACGGGCAACCTTTCATTATACATTCATATATATATTTGATTCGCAATAGGTCGTTTTGGTTTTTGTACACGGATAATATAGGAAATGCGTTAAATAAAGATTTTTACAAACGATTTTTGTGATATGAACAAAACGAACAATGTTGAAATGTTCAGAGTTAACAGATGAACAATGTTATATGGGGTTTTCTTTTAGTAAACAAACAATAATTGTAATTTGTAATTGTAATTGTTTGTTAATGTGTTTTGTTTTGTATTATCTTAGCGCTGATAACTTGTGCTTATTTCGAATATACTCTTTATATAATAAACTGTATTCTTTTGTACTCAATGTGCTTGGGTAAAGTTGTATTTATAATTAAAACCATATATGCATTATGCTGCTGTTAAACATCGGGTTTAGCTTTGTCTTGCTAGAGTGTTTCTATGACGGAAGTAAATTTACTATATAAATTAATGTTTGTACAGGAAATAGTTTAACTAATTAAAAATCCCTTTATTTTTTACATATTTTATATATTATAAGCTAAACTTTGGCGACATTTTTTCTATTCAACCTGTCTAAATACATAAAGGAAATTAGATTTGCCAAATATGATAGATTCGGAAAGATAGGGGAAGCTACGTCTATAGATTTTAATTACACTCCAAATAAAAATGCCTGACACAGAATTTCCTGCTGTCCAAAAAGACGGCGACAGTGTATGGAAATTCGTGGTAAATCATTTGAATGTGAATGCAATACGAAGACTCCCAGGAGTGTGTTACTCATAAATTAATGAACCGCATTCAGATATTCAGATTTCAAGCCAAAAATGCAATACGCATTCGATTGTGACTCACAAAACTCAGGCATGAGCCAAGGTCTGTGTGTCTTCACACTCACATTATTTACATACACAAGTGAGTGTGTGACTGTGGGTCAAATTATTCAATTGACTCATCGTCGAAGAGAGAGTCTTGCAAAAGTTTTTTAAGTTTTTAGCTGCTTATGTCATGACTTGGCATGGTATATACGGTCTCATTTCGATTGCCCCATGCCAGGAAGCCCTCCCTCGTCTACATGATAACTTCCAACTTCTTTGCTTGCTCTGTTATCAGTCAACGCTGCTTGTTTGTTCTCTTTTTTAGTCGGTTTCTCACTCTGTTTTCCCTCTTGTGCTTTACGTTCTGTTTTCCGCGAAAAGATATGGCAAAGCATACGCAGAGTGGAGGGAACAGACCGAGGAAAGTTATGCCGTTATGGCGCTTATCGCCAATCGCAGTTTATCAATAGCTTTATTTAGTCGCTTTTAGATTGACGTATGGTATGGTGTGGAGGAACACGTAAGCAAGAGCTGCCAATGTGTTCAATAAATCGAACCCAAAATCATTCCATTCAAATGTTCAGGCTGGGCAATGCTCCACTCCTTTATTCCATATAAATTAGATATATATTGGAATGGAAATTCATTTAAACTGTTTGCAAAAATAAAAAATAAAAATATGCCTATCTATAGATACCAGTCCCTAAGTTCTTTCTCTTCCTGTAAAAGAGAAGTAAATCCTTTGTTTATACTACAGCGCTCTCATCATTGAATGCAGACTCCAAAATGGAAATTCATTTAAACTGTTCCTGTAAAGATAAAATCATTCTATGATAATCCTTTCTATAGATACCATACCCTAAGTTCTTTCTCTTCCTGTACAACTCGAGTAAACTAAATCCTTTGTTTATATTAGAGCGCTGTCATCATTATACATCATATATGGTTTTTGTTATGTTATTCAACTTTATTGGCAAAATGTTATAATTGAATTGATATTGATTAATTAATAGTTTAGGTTACATATGCATATCTTCAACTTCTTCTGCTGGAAGAAAGTCTTTGATTTAGTTTAGAATTCGCTTACGCTTTACAAAATTGCAAATCACTTAAATAGGATTAGAATAGACCCAACCAATTAAAGAGTTTTTACATATACAACAGAGTAATAAACATTAGACAATAAGAGAGAGATATATATAGATATATATAAGATTATACAAACAATTAAGCAATTTGTTGGGATATGTTTAAGGTCAATGTTACGTACATTATTGTACTATATAACTAGATATATATATCATTATTAGTTGTGGACTTCTTTGCTCTTCTTTGCAAGGCAGCACTTTGAGTACATTCAAAACAGTTTACATTTCTTTTTTTTTGTTTGCTTTTGTTCAAGAACATTATACATATATACATATAAATACAATTGTTCGACTAATACATCAGTTAATTTACTTTTGCTTTGCTTTATATATATATATAATTCTTTTATCTATATAGTATAGTATCGTATTGGGCGGTCAAGGCAAGCCAGCATATAGCTATAGCTTTTAAGCTGCACCATCTTTTATCAACATCATCATCACCATCATCATCTCTAAACTTCATCTTCGATTTAAGCACAAGTTTTACATTATCAGCACCTGTATAGTCGCTGATTCCTGTGCCAAATATATATACGATATATATCGTTAAGGATTTAGGCATCCCCAGATTAGGCATTCATTTTGGCAAAGAAATCAGTTGACAGATCAAGTATTATTATTATCATTATCATTGTTGTTGTTCTTGTTGTTGTTTTGTGTCGATGAAGTGGGGGATAAAGTTGAAGCTTCACCAACAACATCAGCAGCAGTATTTAATGCCTTTTGATTGTTGTTGTTACTAGTCTCAGTTGTTGTTGTTGTTAACGGCAATTTACTGTTACTGTTGTTGTTGTTATTATTATTGCTTATAGTACTAATTAAATTGGTATTTAGCTGCACCTCATCGTATTTCTTGTCAGCCTCCTCAGCAAGGAAACGCGCTTCCTTCAGCTGATTCTCAAGAGCGTCCATGCGTTCTTCATCGGCAAGGGCGCGATTCTCAAGAATCTTGCGAGCACTATATATAGTAAATATATAGCGAATATATATATATATTACAGGATGACCACGTTGCAACCATGCCCATAGAAGACAGTGACCAAGTTGTTTATCGATGATTTGTTGTCGTTCAATCGTACAGCCCCAAAATGGTTTTTGTCGTGAATCATTCGACGTCATCCGCATCCACAATTTCGTTGGTAGTAGTGTAGATCGTGTGTAATTGTTGTTGTTGTTGTTGGTTACGACAAACACATGGATGCGCAGATACACACAGGTAGATATGGGCAGATACAATATTATGTTGATGGTTTTTGTTTTTGTAGGGGGAATTATTGATTTGTATTTTTTTTGTATTTCCATTGTATAGTTTGAGTTTGAGAAAGAGACAAGAATTTGTTGTTGCTTGTTGAGTTTTACAGTCGAAAATATATAGAAATTATGTTGCAAATATACAATTTAACTAAAACAGTGCTTTGTGTGTTGAGTACAGTTTCATTTAAGTATGAAGATCATTTAAAAACTCTTATTTTGTAAGGTATACTTCTAAAATTATATAGTACACCTTTTAATCACAAGGCAATGTTTTTGTTATTGTCACAGAGAGACAAACATTAAGGAAGATTATAAATAATACAGCGGTTTACTAATATACTACCAAAAGCTAGGCTCATGCCATGATATATAACATTAAGTATATACATGACTATAAACCGATTGAAGAATAATTGCGTGAGTACTTAAATATATATAGTCCAAGGGGAATCCATCGTTGTGGCTGCGGTCGACGAAGAGCTTAGCAACTAAATTGAACTTAAAAAATACCCTCTAATTATGCTAAATAACTGTTAAAGCGCTTTTGTCAGTATATATATATTTAGTATTTAGACGACCTAATTAGTTACGTACCTAACCTCACTAGAAGAAGAAAGAGTAAATGAATAGAAAACGAAGAGAAAACGACAATATAACCCTAATAACCCTAATGCCCTAACGTTGAGTGAGAGAGAGAGAATAGATAGATATAATTATACCTCTTCATATTTCTTATCAGCTTCTTCAGCAATTAATTTTGCTTGTGCTAATTGATTCTCCAATAGAGCTACTTTGTCGTCTTCCATATTTGTGCGATTCTCAAGAGCTTTTCGTATCCTACATAACGTTTGGAAAGCAAAGAGCGAAATTTATATGTATAGATTTATATATAGATAATACTTGATAATTGATATACTTAGTTAACCTGTAGACTTATGAATTATTACATTTATAAAGAGCAAGTAGAATAGATAGGACAAAAAACAAGATGGTACTAACCGTTCGCTCTCATCGGCGGCCTGAGAAGCTTCCGACAGCTTGGCTGTGGCGGAGCCCAAACGCTCCTCAGAGCGCTCCAAGTCTTCTTCGAGCAATTGAATGCGACGGTTCAATGCGGCGACCTCAGATTCAGCCTATAAAACAAACATTTGTGGTTCGTGGATATTGCTATGGAAGGAGTACTTAAGAATGTAACTTAACTTAAATTAAATGAAAGCAGGAAATACACTTGAACTAATTTATATTATAGATAATATTCAAATTTGCATGCTACTGCCCCCTGCGCTCTCGTTCTCTCATAACCCCCCTAACAACAAACTCTATCTACATCTATGTCTAAGACATATGTTGTTGTCGACCGCAGCTGTGTTTCCATCTGAAAATAAAATATACCGTGCCTCACTAGTGTTTTAGCCAAGTTCAGTTCACAAGCCCTAATCGTATAACGAAGCCTGCCAATTATAGCGCACCATATCGATTTCCCTTGAACAGTCAGCCCCTAGAGATAGGCAACATAAATAGTTGCGGTGTATGACGTCAACAAGTCACGATAGACAGACATTCAACCTTGCCAAAAATGACAAACAATTTTCCAAGTTTCCCAGGCATATTTGATCTCGATCTTGTTCATTTCAGAGTTTTCCCAAAACAGAACATGCAACCAAATGCCCATTAAAGAGTGGAAAATATTTGACATTGACGCCAAGAGATGCCGAGTTTGCCTTATAGAGAATGACGACGATGAGATGAAAACGAAGAATATTAGACACAACTGTGTGTGAGTGTGTGTGTGAAGCACACGCCCAAAAATGGCTAAAAACGACTTTGACCAAATGCGGCGATAATTGGACAAGGCAGTCCAGATCCACTCGGACATATTTTCAATTCTGTGCAGTGCTCAACATACACACCACATCAGGCTTCTCTCGTGGTCGTAAAAGTATCGTGTGATTATGAATTGGAAGCTAAAGCAAACGTGCCGCTTACGTTCTGGCTTACGTCATCGTCCAAACAGTCAAACGGGCAGCATACAAGGCACACACATAAGCACAAGTTAAAATTCGAATAGAGGGAGCGCAAGCAGCGCGTAGCTTTCCAAACAACAGAAACGTTGATGAAGCAACAGCAGAAAGAAAAAGCAACACAGCAACAACAAAAATGCCAAAAACAAAATACACATACACATATTGAGCTTGAGTTTCGTTCATTTCGTCGTTGTTGTTGTTGTTGTTTCTTTTCGTTTAAAAATAGCGGGAGTTGCTTTTCAAACAGTGGGTGCGATAGAGACGGCACTAGGCGAATCTCTTTGCCTTTACTTTGGTGAACTCATTAACAAAACGAACAGCGCAAAGAAATGCAAACAAGTTTTAAAGTGATACCGGCAAAATGCAAACAGCAAAAAGAAAAGAAGAAAAATGAATAAAATAGTAATAAATTTGAGTAAAAAAATGCCATGAGTATGCAAAAGTTGCACGCCATGGAGAAGTTGTACCAAAAATTGTTGACGACTTAGTCACACACACCTTGAATATGTTTTTTTTGTTTTTTATTTAACTCGTATTGCCGTGGCAACGAAAAACAACAACAAGAAACGGAACAACAGCAGCATATCAGAGAAAAGACAGAAAAAGACGGAAAAGCGGGCGGCGGCTACGATCGAGTGAGTGCGTAGGGTGTGTTTTAATGTTATATATGATGCATTTTTAATTATGACCCGAAAAATAAGTCATAAAAACCATAAAATAGGCAGACAGACTTCCACAACTACTTCCAACTTCCCCAACAACCGTTTACTGTCGCATTTCAAGCATAAAATAGTTTCATAGCAGTCAGCTTGCATACGTCATGTTTGTAATCTTCTCGCACTGTCTCTTAACGGCATTACGAAATTCACAGACAGCCGAGCGAAAGGGACAAAGAGAGAGAGAGTGAGAGGGAGGTAGACAGCAAATCAAAACCAATTTGTCACAATGAGGTATTGAAATTATCAGTGCTCAATTGCATGACAACAAGAAACAGCACAGAGAGATAAAGAGAGGGTGAGGTAAAGGAGACGTGCTGGGATGATCTGTGCTGCAAATGACATTGAAAAGCATTGTCTAAAACAATAAAACACACATTATGTTTTGTGTTTTAACTTTTTTCCAGGCCCAATGACGGGGGGCTGAGACTAAACGTCAATCACTTGACAAAAGTGTTGAACAAAACAATCGAGAGCAAAGCCAACACACACACAACTAACGGTGCACAAGAGAAATGAGGTACGAACGGCAACGGGAATGAGATGATGATGAAAACACAAATTTGAGGAGTGCCGTTTTTTTTTTCGTTTGTTATTTTTTTTCCTCTTTTCGTGAACTACATTCGCTGTGAATATTTATTTCTTTAGTGCAAAATAAAACTAGGGTATATACAGGGTATGCTTTGCTTTGCAACACAAAATGACGTCAGCAGTGTTGTCATTGCGTAGCTGGGGCTAACTGTGATTTCACGCAGGCACACAGGCACACACATACACACATACTCACTGGCCCTCGCGCAATTGTCTAATTAGAATTGAATTAAGCGAGCATAAAAGATTATGGGGAACATGATGGAACAGGCACACACACACAGTGTTGAATTTCAACCATTTATTGATCATTGACCATGGCATAAAAAATCATAACTAATCGATTTAGAATACCGCTAACTACCAAACACAGAAGAAGCCGGTTTGGACATTCTAAAGATTTCTTCTTTTCTTTCTTTCACTGCAAAGCTTATGTAAATTGTCTATAAAAGAGACACGCTATTTGATTATATGTATGTATTTTCGTATGCTAATGTTATGGTTTGTGCCCAGACTCCAATAACTCTTAGAAAGGTAACTGAATTTAGATAAGAACAGTTTAATAAACTGAGAAACAAAACCAGAAGCACCCTGTGCAATCTACAAAAATACACACATACATACACATGTTTGAGCATATAAAAAAATTGAAATTCGTATTAACAAAAGGGGCGACATGAAAACCCAATGAGGAGCAAAACAACAACAAAATGTGTCCAAAGAATGGGAGAGCGAGAGAGGCGAAAAAGAACAGAAGAGCGAACTCACAAAGAGAGCGCGGGCTGTGACAGTCTGTGTATTTGTGTGTGTTCGTTGCGCTCATATGTATTTGCATTGGTAACGTTGGCAGTGGACGAGCCATGGAGAGAGAGAGACGAAGAAGAAATGGTTATTGGTGTTTTCATTTCTTTTTTATACCAAAAGTAGCAGCAAATTTGAATTAATCTTGATTTTATTTGTATATTAATCCTTGAGCTTACTTCTTCACGTCGCACAACTTCTAGCTGAAGGCGCTTATGAAATTCCTCGCATTCATCTTTATACTTTTCCATTTCTTCTTTGGTCTGACGCATTTTCTTCTTGAGTACATCCAAGAGTGTACCTTGTGGAATGCTGGTCGTCATGTTTGTGCTTGTTGGTTTTGTTGTTGCTGTGCTTGTGGGAGTTTGAGTTTGGTAAGTGTTTACACTTGGCCTTTGCGTTGGCAGTAAGTTGGCAGTAGGCACTGTAGAGCACACACTTGTGTATTGACTTTTCGCGGTTATTCGTACTTTGCCGATTTATATTATATGAATATAGAAAATCAATTTCTATATGGCAGCACCGAATGTATTTCTTTAATTTATCAAAATGTGTGAACCACCAACACACACGCACGTACGACGAAACGAAACGGACGACGACACAGAGACAACCACCGGTTTTTTTTCTTCTTTCTTTCTCTTCTACTGCTTTTTCTTCTTTTACTGGTTTGCTTCGCTGCTGTTGCTGTCTGTCGTCGTGTATACTTTTATAACTTTACTCTCTCGTGGTTCTATTCGCATTCAATGCACATTCACAATGGATATTATTTAGGTTTTAAATACTTTCGATTATAAATTGGTATTTTGTTGCAGTGAGAACTACACACAGAAGCTACACACACACTCCACAAACGAAGATGATGAAACGACAACGACGACGCGAGTCTGCGACTGACATTTGTGAGTACGTAACTGGAAATGAACTGGCGAAGCACTTTGCATGCTCATGTCTACAAAGCGGCGGTGGTAGTTCGGTACGATGTGCGAGCGAGACAACTGCTGAGCTCGTGCTCGTATGTACGTGTGACTTTCCAGTCGGACTCTGAGTGCCTCGCCTATGTCGAGTCGTTTCGTTTGTCGCTGCCAGCCACCTATAGTTGTGTGTGTGAGTGCGAGTGTGCTAGCATGAGTGCGCATTGGCGGCTTTCCCACTGGAAAACCTGTTAAAGCCGCTAAAAATTTCAGTCGAAGACATGTTTGTTGTTGTTTTTGCATTAATTAGTGAAGAAATATTTTAAATTTTTGCCGTATTTTACTCTTCAATCTCATCCTATGCTTAAATTATTATGCAAAATAGTTGAGCGACAACAGAGACTGGTGCAAATGAGTAAGCGGCCCGTCATCGGCTATCGGCTGAATAGTTGTGCCTGTGTGTGTGTGTGGCTTGTAAACCTGTCTCTTCGCTGCGCTACCTAACCCCGACAATGCACAAGATAATTGTATAATACAACATACATACGGCATTATGCCGGTTGTTTTATCAGGCTTATCAATACGCAAGCAGCGAGCAGAGGCAGCAACACAATGACTAATCAGTTGCCGCGTGTCTGTGTTTGCAGCAGGCAGCAGGTGTATGTTTGCTGTGTATGTGTGTGTGTTTCCATGATCCTGCGGTGTACGACAGTTGTGCGATTGCCCAAAGCTCGATAACGATAGACAACAACCATCGTATTTGGCAAATGACATAATTGCTGATAATACTACGTTGCGTCAATTGTCAATGGTCAATTTTAATTTCAATTTCAATTAAATGAGCACGCATATCCATTTTTAGCAATGCGGCATTGAAAAGAAATTAAAAGTAAACGTCAGTGCCACACACACACACACAAACATCTACTACGTTGCCAAAGTGGGGGGTACACACACGTACCACGAAGGTCATTGTCGTTCTGCTGCGACTGCGAGAACACACGTAGAGAACGTGTATGCATTTAATTTAATATAAATAATAAAATAATTGGCGAACCAAGTCTAAAAGAAGAAATACTTTTTTGGCCAGAAAAGCGTTTTAGTATTTTTTTAGCTGCTTGCTGCAAACCAACTGTGGCTTTTTATGGAGCTTTACAGCTAAAATAATAACGTGCTCGTGTGTGTGACAGTGAGTTGCTTCGTGTAAGCCGTATGTGGGGGTGTGGAAACAACGATAATTGTAGCAGCAGCAACAACAACACCATTTAGTCTGTTTTGCCTTTTTGGGCGCCGCGCATAGTCACACAGAGTGTGCAAGAGAGAAGGTGGGAGAGAGAAAGGGAACGACGTTCCCAATGAATGCAGGCAACAGGTGCTTAGCAAGAGATACCGTTAGCCGGTCAACACAGTCTGCCAAATTGCGTAACTAATTAAACAATTGCCGGCAATCAAGTAAATATGCATGTTTTGCTTGCTGATTAAACAGTTGAAATACTTTTCTGCTGAGCAATAAGAAAGCTATTTCGCAAGTGTCTCTATACGCGTGAGTATGTGTGTGTGTAGAAGAGCTTAGTAAAAGAAAGAAAGAAACCTTCGTGACAGGTAGAACAATTGGGTCAAGAAACAAGCGACTTAAAGTCGCTGCAAAAGTACCGCACTGGGTCAAGAATGGGTTAAATGGGAACGGGTCGCAATTTCCAATAAGAAACACAAGGGTTAGGCTGGAAGATGGCCTGCAGATACCTACAAAAATAAATCAACAAATGATGTAAAATTTGACAAGATGATCGATACTTGTCAATAAGTATCGAGTACCACAGTGGCAGACAAAAGGACTAACTAGAATGTAACCTGCTGATCCACCTTCAACAAAAGGGTTAATGCACAGAAGATGATCAATAAGTATCGAGCTGTCATAAAATTGCACAGCCGTGGGCCATTGAAGGGTTAAAGCAGAAAAGAGAATTCCGCAAGCAACAAAGACCGCAACGACGTAATCGCTTAGCAATGTGCACATACACACATATAGTCGTACTTATTTGTGTGTGTGAAATTGTGGAGCAATAGAAAAGAATAGACGAATTTGCAATCGAAACCAAACCTAACCAAACTTTTTGGCTAAAACACTTCATTTTTTTGATGTTGATGGCAACAGCAAAGTTCGCTTAAAGAGAATAGATGGAGAATTATTAGTGGAATCAATCAAATTGTTTTTTCGTATACGCACAGTGGAACCACACGACAATGAACTCGAGAAAAGATTTGGAAAAATGAGAGATTTGTTAATTATCGATGTGGATATCTGCTCGAGTTCGTTATAGCGTAGTTGGACTGTGTTCTGTGACCGTCTAATTACCCGCTTAAGTTGCGTGTTCATGATGTTGTGCAGCTCATTGCGTATGATATTGAACTTCATCATGGTGTCCGAGCTAAAGATCGATCGACCAAAGGCCAAGCCTGGATAGTCTGCGCAGCGTCCCTTGTTGCGTCGCGCCTCCCGTTCGGCAACAATCTCGGCTGCTTCGCTGGTGCAGCGCAGCTTAGCCCACTCGGCCGCCTGATTGTCCTCATCCTCTGGATTGAGTACAATGCCCTCATCAATGGCGCCCGCACTGAGATCAGTGGCAAGGCTGTCGCTGCTTAGCTCCATGACGCCGCTACCTCCAGCGGCAGCTCCTTGACGTTTGCTACGTGATGATTTCTTTTTCCTCTCTGATTTATCCGATTTCTGATCATCCTTGTCGCGCTTTTTCTTCTTCTTCTTCTGGGCAACTGGCGCCGCCTCTGGCTGATCACTAACAGCAGGTGCAGCGGCACTGCTCTCATCTGTAGGCGTGGGACTGTTGCTGCCCACCGAATTGGTCACCGAATCCGTAAGGGGCAGACTGAGTGTACTGCGACTGACTTTCGCGTCTAGCTCCGGCTCCAGCTCAGCAGGCGGCTCCACTTCGCCACGCAGATTAGACAACACGCCCTTGGAGTCGCCGCGATAGAGGGCAGCTAATATCTCTTGGACATTAGGCACCTGGGGACGCCGTGTGCCCGCGAAGCGTGGATGATGCTGGTGTCCACGTCGTTTTAGCGAGGACGGTACCAGTGAGGGTGATGGATTAGTATTGGAGGTACTGTGACTGCCTGCACCACTGGTGCTGGACAATGCGTCATCCTCATTGTTGTTGTTGCTGTTGGACATTTCGATGTCGTAGTCACTCCAGTTCCAGGCAAGCTCAGAGCAGTGAGAGTCGTCGCTGTCACTGTGACTATCGCAGTTGGAGTCAGATGAGTGCTGCAGCTGCAGTTGATATTTATCGTAGAGTTGCGCTATATATAGATCGGCCTGTTCGTCATAGTGCAATAGACTATCTAGCACATTCAATTGCTCCTCGATGGAGCCCCAACTTGAGGATAGCTCCGATGTATTGCCGTCGTCGTGGCCACGTTTCTTTTGCTTTGGTTGCTTTTTTATTACCTTATGATTTTGTTGCTTGTCACTTTGTTTATTTGCAATTATTATTGTGTGTTTATTACGCGGCCGCTGCTGCTGCTGTTTTGTTGTTTTTGCCTGCTGCTGTCCTGCAGCAGCTGCGCTGCTACCTGCTTTATATGGGAATTGTTGATATTATAATATATCGATATCGATATTTGTCGGTAAAGACCGTGCAAATCAGCTGGTCTGCAAATACCGATATCGATGGCTGGAAATGAAAAAAGAGTGTGACCAAATACAAGTGCAGAAGACCATATGGCGAATATCTTATGCAGTTGTATTTAATATTTCCAATATGCCATGCAATACATATTTATTTATATTAAATACATAAATAATATGAAATATGTCTTGCATTGCCATCGGGTCTGTCTGTTTTAATATAAATTTTCTACTATTATTATTACGCGTTTGTTTTTGTGGCTGCTTATCGTTGCCGCCACTGGTCAACAGATGGCGGTGTGCACGTTTTATTTGGTGCGCAAGCGTCTGGCGCCTTGCTGCGTTGCCAACGAACTTTTTGAATAGCGGCGTTTGCGTTGCCGGCTTCACCGATGATGGAACCGTTAGTGTTCCCGGTGTTGTTTTTGTTATTGTTGTTGGTGCATTTAAATGTTGAGTGTGTGTTTTTGTTGCATTTTTCGCACTGTTTAAAATTGTTTTGTTATTTTTTGTGCTAGACTTTTGTTGCTTTGTTTTCGGACTGGTTGTTGGCTTTATTGTTGTTGTTGTCTGATTTTTGTTGTTGTAACTCACTTTTTGCCACTCATATGCATTATTAACTTTCGTAGTTCCTTTTGTTAATGTTTTCTCGTACATATTAATTATGAGTTATGGCAATTGTTTATTGTTGTTGTTTTTGTGATGTTTGCGGCCTTTGTTGACGTTGTTGCTGCTGCTCGATTTCAGTTGTACTTAAACAGCTGTGATCATAATACCGATAGTTGGAAGGAGGCTTTTCTATTTTTACTGATGATTTAATAAAGCTTTTCTCTTCTCTTCTATTTTTCTTTTTTGCTCAATTTTCAGTGGCGCATAAAAAATTGTACGATTATATTTGGCCAACTTCCGATACACGTTTTTGCACAGACGTCAATTGCGTTGTTTGCTGTTGTTTTTGTTGTTGTATTGGTTGTAACGTCTGCTTTGCTTTTATTTATGTAACAGAAAATCACTAGAATATTATTTAAATTTAATTAAATAAAAACAGTGTTTCTTATTGGAATTGAATAATTGTAATTTTTGGATTTAATTGAATTTAATTTAATTGATGATATTCTCTGATTTTCTTGTAATGTATGCGGCTCTGTCTTTGCGGGCCCCTCCGGCAGTTGCTGCTGCTGGCGCTGTTGTACTTGAAAGTGGTGTGTGTGCTATGCGATAATTTCTGTGGTGCGCTCAGCAGGGCGGCACGCGCTCTCTCCTGCACGTTCGCTCTCTCTATCTCTCTCTGCCTCTGTATTTCTCTGTTGGGGGGGAGACTCAACGGTGTGGCACATGTGCGAGTGAGTCAGCGTTATGCACACATATACATACATATGTGTGCATGCATGTGAGTGCCTGCATGTACATATGCGTTGGGTTGCAGTGTGATCGTTAGAGAGAGAGAAAGAGAGAGAGAGCGCCAGTCAGAGACCCAACGCCCACTCACTCACACTCTCTCTCTCTCACGCAACCCAAACTTTTCCTGTTCGTTTAATTACCACGCGTGCTCTCTTTCCGTCCTCTTCTTCTAATTTATCATATTCGCGCATATTACTCAGCGGAGTGTGTTGTACATATTTCTTTGTCATTGTCTATTTACGTGCCAGCATAAGCTGAGACAATACAATAAAAAAAATGATTTGATAAAAAGAAACCATGATAATTTATCAGTGGACTTGTACAATTTATGTTGTCCGATAAGTTTTCCGTTTTTTTTATTTAAAGTAAAAGATAGCACGCTGGTTACCTGTAGACGGCAAACATTCTTTTATATTTTTGAAACGTTGCCAATTGGCAATAAATAAAATGTCCTTGAAATACTTTGGGTTCTTGCCGACAAAAACAGAACGATCGCAAAATCAAGTGAAATGAATGATTTCTATATAATTTTTATTTGGAAACGCAACAGCGTGACGGCGGCATCCGACCACCGATCGGGCTAGGAGAATTGTTCTAAATACTGCACGATACAACAATTTTTCATTGAACAATAGGGAACCATGAAAAACAAAACGACAACAACATCGAGCGAATATTTTGGCAAAGCTAGAGAAAACTAAAAGGCAAATAAAAAAAAACACACACAAATTGCTTTGCGTTATTTGATATTGCCACACACACGCATACGTGAATAGGTAACGCTTTCAGTGCGTCACTTTCGCACCAGTCGAAAGCTATTTTACACGAATTTAAAAATAGCGCGTAGCTTAGGCGTTGCCAACAGTAAACGAATAAACTTCGTGTTGCGTGGCGATAGGTTTATTTCTTTCTTTTTATTTCTTCTTTTCTTAGTTTCTTTTGTTTGAATTTCTGTCAAAATTTATGGAATTTACGGCACAAACATAGAAATGGCATTTCCCCCAAACATTTTCCCAAATTTTTGTCTAAAGGTGCCAACAAATTAGCGTTTTCACAGGAAAATATGCGTGTTTCCGCTGTCGAACAGATGGCACAATTTTCCCAGCCCTGCCCCATTTTACTGCAGTTTATCATTAGAACTATACATATAAACTCATAAAAATCTTATTCTAGCATTGATTTCAAGTGTATCTCTTGCTTTATGCTTGAATTCTTATATCGAGCATTCTTATTTCCTTAGGAAAGATATAGATATGTACACAAACTTAAGATTACTCTACAAACACTTTCGCTGTTTTTGACCTACTTATATTTTAACCTTTCATTAAGAAATTTAATAGAGACTATAAAGAATGTATAATTTATTGAAATAATAAAAGTATTTTAATTGACACATTTAAAATATGTTGAAATGTATGGAAGAGAATCTACAGAAGTATTTTGCAAGATACTAATATTAATTAGAATTATATTAAATAGTAAATTATGATAAATAGACTCTTAACAAGCCATAAAGAAAAATAAGGTTATAAACTGATTCTTCCCTAAAACTCTCCTGTCTATGCAAACTCTGACTTATTTGTAAGCTATTTAATATAATATATTGGACTTACATTCTGCAGAGCCTTGTTCTTCTCCTCCAGCTTGCCGGTGACAAGGGTGAGGGCTTCCTGGGTCTGATCCAATTCGTTTTCAACGGTCTGGATCTTCTTTTGCAGCTGGCGAGCCTCCTCCTCGGCCTAGATGTAAAAGAAATGTGTAGAAATATTAAATGACGTGCGATTGCAATGCTAGTGTTAACAAGTTAACAGTTGTTAATTTTACTCTTTATTGTAACAAATGTATTTGGCAGTGACTGTAGGAGAAAGACAGAGTGGTGGGGTTGTGGCAATGCTACATGTTGCTACATGGTCGAGTGCTTACCTTCTCGGCGCGGGTGTTGGCATCGCGTGCCTCCTGTTCGCAGACGAGAGCGCGCTCCAGAGCTCCGTCCTTGTCGACTTTCATCGCTTGCATCTTCTTCTTGATGGCATCCATGGTGGCTGGCTTTGTGTTTTACTGCTACAAACTCGAAAGAAACTGCAAAACGAAATGCAATTGGGAATTGATACTAAGAAACAATGTTTCAATGTTGCGGTCAGAAATCAGTCAATAAAATCAGTCTTAAATAATGCGATAATCATCACAACATTGGAAAGTGAAACCTCGCATATTCCATTAGCAATTTATTTAATTCAATCGATTTTTATTATTCTGTAACATGATTAAAAAATTTAATTTTTAGTCAGCGAATCAAACTGTTAGAAATATCGAAAGCTTATCAATGCATTTTCTTAAAAGTTTAACAGGTCGTTTGCTTGACTCATAACTATCGAAAATACTAGGCTCACTGATAAACCCTGAATTTATTACATCGATTATTGGCTCGGCAGTAAGTGCAGTTTTTTGCCGTTAGACAATGGGAAATTTATCGATTTTGCAGGGCAGCTTAATGAAGCGAAATTGCTCACCAAATGGGAAATAAAGTCGTGCTTTCATTGAAAAACATAAAAAAAGTGTTCTACACACGCATTCCGAATTCAGAATACATGACAAATAAGACGCAGAGAATTCCCTCTGCAAATCTCATATCTCAACGCATTTGACACAATTTCTGTCAACCGTCTCTGCTTAGATATAATGCGCACGCAGCTCGCGCATCTTCGGATATGTGAGCTGCATACTTAAGTATGCAATTTCCTATAAGCTGACTCCCGGACTCAGAGCTGTGCTTGTACCATACATACATACATGTACATGAAATCTCAGTTTGTGGCACAAATAAATCGTTAAGAACGTGTGCTTTGCCCCACCGAATAATGCGTTAAATGATTTACTGTGTGAGACGAGTGACCAGTAAACATGAAGATGAAGATGAAAGAGAGGAACAAAAACCAAGAATTCTACAAACGACTATCAAATATTAAAAGAAGAAGATTAGAGAACCCAGATAACTTAATAAAACCGTAAAAGGAGTAATAATTCATGCATTTCAAAATAGAAATAGCTACAACTTGATATATTTGTTTGCCAAAATACACCCAATGACCAGGTTATCGTTTATCGATAAGATGATGATGAACAGGCTTACTCATTGTGCAGGTGAGAGAGGAAACAAATCAGAAGGCTTGACAAACAATCATATTTTCCTGGAATGCCGAACTAATTAATTCGGTTTTCTGCCGGACTTATTTTAGCGACAATGTTGTTTACATTCTTCCTGAACTGAGCCCTGAGGCAGGTTTCAGGCTTTTAGGTGAGCAAACAAAGCAGAAGGCAGCAAAAAACAAAAGCAACAGTCGAGCGGCACGCGACAGTGTGATACCTTTCAACCTACATACATACTTATGTTGCAGTGTAAACATGTGTACGCGCTTTCTAATTATTCTCGACAGATGGCGCCCGAGCTTCGCGCTCGCCTGTCAGACATGGCTCAATCGACTAGGCTAGTGATCTTGGACAAGAATATATATACTTTATGGGGTCACCCACGCCTTCTTCTTCCTGTTACATTCATTTGCACAAAGTTTGTATACCCATTTTTTGACCATTCTCAATTATCGAAAGCTATAAAAGAAAAAAAATTTGCAAATGAGTTTCAAAATGAAATTGCAATCGACGCACAATTTTAAAAAACGGACAACGATAAAAGAGGACGGAGGTTTAGGCCATTTTTTATGTGCTGGCGAGGTGGCACAATGAATTTTGTGTTTGTTTGTTCAGCAGAAATCATATGGAATTTTATAATTTCGGCGACATGAGAAGTGACAATGACACACATAAATATGTATAAGTATGTTTACAATTGCATACATACATACAATTATGTACATATGTATTAATATAGAGTATTTTTGCAGTGAGAAGAATTATAAACTTTATGACAAGGAAGAATTTTAACTAGTTTGATTTATTAAAACTTAAATAAAATGTTTTCCAAGTGACATAAATTATAAATCTTTTTATAAGAATATAGAACATTTGTATGTAAGTTATATATTGTATATGATGTACGTCAATTCAATATAAGAAATTTTGGCTGTGATCTTTTTAAAAATTACTTTGATCTATTTTTCACTCTTTTTTTTCGTTTTGACACTTAACACACATAAATATAGCAGAAAATCTGTTCGGAACACACTTAAAACTTATGATACACACACCTTATCGGGCACCCAATCGGCTGGCTTCTAATACCTCAAATTTCAACCTGTTTCTAGCCACGAACAAATTTCCAAATTTTCCAAAAAAAAAATAAAAATTCTCTCACCCACTCATACTCAAAACTTTCTTGCTCGTTTATTTTTAACACAATACATATAGATATATGTATATATGTACATTTTAGTGAATCTTTCAACATTCCTCACTAGGCGAAAGCTTTGCAAGATTCTCTCGGCTAAAGGCTAAAAATAAACTCGTTCGGCATCTGTTGAATATATCCTAATATCTGCTCAAAGTTGAATATTACTTAATACAAAGCTTTTTTCGATACATTTTCAAGAAACTCGTTATGCGATGAGGTTCAGTATCGAATTTCACGGCAAGATAGAAGAGAAGAGAGACTCCTTTCAATTGGAGCAATGACTTTCTTCAGTAATGATGGGGACTTAAGAGATATGTATGAAATAAAACGATATCTCTTGAAAATATGTTTTAGAATTTACCCTTTAGATTTTTAGTTTTGAAATGTTTATAGACATTCCCCCATTTTATTTTCCTGTTAAATCTTCAATTTAATAGCCCTATTTATAAAAATAAAACTTCATGCCTGCCCTAACAGTTTTGGCAAAGATTTTAGCCACAATCTTAACTAGCTACAAATATCATAAAATCAATCTTAGAGCTCTGATTCTTGAACTGAAATTCTAGAGCTCAACTTGCGGTTAATTTGGCGAACTTTGAATATGGTCAAAGACATTTGGATTTTCATACTTTAGCTTAACCTCAATTTGGGCTTCACACAACGCGCACTAAATAGTTGAAATACTTTTGGGAATATTATAGGAAAATTCACACAACACTTTAATTAGTCGATTATGTAAGAAGTTAGCGAAAAATCGTTTTTGACTTTTTTTGTTTTTGTTTTAATTTGACTGAAAACAAATCACTTTCCTTGGAATATTTATTTTGTAAGTTAATGTTAAGAATTTGTGAATTTTTGATTTCGTTTTTCGTTTTTTTACTTACAAAACTTTTATTCGGAGTTATCCGCGACTTGAACGGATTGTGATGTTCAACTGAAAATATTTATCCAATATACTGACGTTCGATGCCCGCGCTGCTTTTCGATTTCGAGCTGCGGCTGCGTTTGTGTGCGTGTCGCGCGTCTGTGTCGGTGTATGGGTGTGAGAGCATGCCAAAGTATATGCCAGATACTTTTTCGTCTCATTTCGTCTCTCTCTCTTTCTCTACCTCTCTGTTCGTTTTGCATGCTCAACAGATTTTATTCTGAAACTGCATTTGATGGCTCTCCATTTACAAATGCCGAAGGGGCGAAAGAGAGAGAGAGGGAGAGACAGAGAAAGAGCAGAGCACAACAATTCAAACAATAATTCTTTGGCGCCTTCTCTCTTCCTCTCTCTCCTGTTGGTTTCACCTGTCCGTGTGCGTGTCCGTGTGTGTTTTTAGGCTCTACGATTTTTGAATATTTCCCAATATTTTTGAGCTTTATTCTGCCCAGTATTTTTATTTCTCTGCATCTTTATTTATTTGTTTTTCTCTTGTTGATTTTTTTGCTTTTGATATTTTTCACAGCTATTTTTAACTTTCAGTTATTGATATGCCAAAAAACAGAAATCTTCGCTTCCCAAAACTCACATACATACATGATACACACACACATACATATATCCTTGGCTATTTTTTATAGATTTCTCAACGTCATGTCTACAAGCAAAAAAAAAACACACAAATGTTTATTTCAATTGTTTTTTTATTTTATTTTGCATTAATTATTCTACAATAAATAAGAACAACTGCGAGAAATGTTAATTGAAATCTCGATGAATCACAATCTTCAGTTGCAGCAGCTGCAGAACGTGAAAATTGACCCGTTTTCAGCTTCCGAGATTTCTTTTCCCTTTCGATATCATTCACAGAGAATTAAACACGCACAGTTTTCCTACATTCAAACATGATATGCTGACAGGTCTTGCGATCGAAAGCCATATTACTGGGATTCTTAACAGTGCCAAGTTGAGTAAAAAAAAATCGACAGATATTTGTGATAACTAAATATTAATCCAGCAATGTATTCTCAACTTTCGACTTATCAAATATATTCTCATATTTAAACAATATGTAGACTATTCTGTTTCTTATTTTCTGCTTTTTTTGCATTTCCAATTTTTGGAACTAATATTAAGTATTCTAAGGCACTTTTAATTTGTTTTATATGATTGCAAATAAAAGATACTGAGGAATAATTACTTTCAAAGAAATATTTCCTTACTTAGTTATAATTCAATGAGCTAAGGACTAAATTTTTTCTACTTTTCTATTAATCGAACAAAACAAGTATAGAAAAAACATGTTGAAAACATTTTCTTATTTATTTATTGAGAGGCGTCTGGTTTTTCCTTTGGAAATATCTTAATGAGGCCAACGAAGAATTTATAATTAAATGCGAGCAACACCCACAGAATGACGTAATTGTTTTTCATTCAAATTTTTTGGCAATGGGCAGCATCGTAACTATTCCAAATACATATGCATATACAATATATCGACATTGATATTTCTTCAATGTCGTGTAATACTTGCTAAATATGAAAACTCAGCGGAGTTTTAATAATTCAAATCGATTTCTGTTCCAGTTTGTCTTCCACTTGTGGTCCCAACAATTGCAACAAAGTCTTGTTAGCAAAATTGCAACCATATTTGGCGAAAATTCGTTGAATTCGTCAGAGTTCCGAGCTTCGTGGGATTCGGCCAAGACGACTGACGATAGCGTTTCAAAGCTTAGTTAATAAACTAAAATTTTAAAATTAAGGTTTATGAAATTTACGTATTTAAAAAAAAATTGAAAAATTTTGTATTCAATTTGCTCTGTAATTATTTCATCCATAATGTACATTTGTGTGTATATTTTTGGTATTTAATTTGATTTAATTTGTAATAATGAAATTTAAGCCAATTGAATTTTTTTTATGATTTTAGAAAACAGAAAAACTCATTTAGAGTAATAAAAAGGTTGAATCTTTGGTAAACTTTTTATTACCAATATATTGAACGTATTTTAAGTTGTTACGTATTGTACTTTTAGCTTTGTTTTTAAAATTGTGAACAAATTATTTTAAAATTTACTCTAAAATTATTTCAACAATAATTCTCATTGTCTTTAATAGTTTAATGCATCAATTATAAAAAGTATAACTTTGAGTTTATTTTTAAGCATTCAAATTATGAATCCTTTTGATTTCCGTTTTATACATTTATCAATATTTTTATCAATATTTTAATCAATTTATTTGTTGTTCTTTCACTGCCTGTACTGTCACAAAGCAAACGTGCCTATTGAAGTTAGGGTGCAAAGGAAAATGCGATGTTATGTTAGTGTGTGAATGGGTAGAAGAAGAGAGGGGAGCAGATAAGGGGCAGACTTCAACCTAGTCTCAGTGGCTCACTCGTGTCGACGTCCCGCTGTGCGGCGCCGGCTGATTGTAATGACTCAATTGAGTCATCGATCGATCGACGATCGCCACTGTGTGTCGCCTCCTTGTGATCGATTCGAACTCGAACTGAAGCTCGAACTCGAACTCATGTTAGAGTTGTTCTAAGTACTAAAAGGAAATCTTTGCGACGAGCCACTTGCCTTGCCACTAAGTCGCTGGTATAACGGCCAAGGTGAACCACAGACAGCAGTTCGTTCCATATCAAATATCGTAGTCGTGGTGTGAGAAACTTTTTGGCGTTCTTTGGCGCATACAAACACGCACTCACAGCATTCTCAATTATTTGGTAAAATCACAATAGACCTTGAACTTATAGCCATATATCGTATGTAAATAAAATAGAAGACGCGTCGTATTTATTGTCAACCGGAAAAGAATAGAAAACTAAAAAATTCTTGCGTTTGGCAAAGGCACGTGACTCATTTGATTGGCTTCAAGGGCGTTGAATGTTTAAGAACAACAGCTGCAAGTAAGAAAAATTGTATAATATAACAATGCTTAATTGCATTATATGCATTCAAATAGCACAGCAAATAGCGCGTTACTCTTCACGATTTTCACAATATTTATATCGATATCAATGATATTTATCGAATGCTTCGACGCCCTGGTCTTGTCGTGCGTTATCATTTCATAACAATAACACAAAATGTCTTTTACAAAAAAGCTTAACCATTACGCGAATAAGAAATCATTTAAATATGGTGTACCCTTTCTTGTCATGATGGTCGCCGGCTCCTTTGGCCTGCAACAGTTTTCCAACTTAAGGTACGCAACAATGAGTATTTAGACATACTTTACGCACGTACCTGATCAACTTTTGCTGATTACAGGTATCAGTACTCGAAGAAACAACCGGTGTCGCCTGAAGAAATGAAGAAGTATGGAGTAAATATGAAAAAGCGACAAGAAGTAACGCTCGAAACGGAATATGATAAAGTGAAGAGCATAGATATTGAAAATTGGTCCAATATACGCGGTCCCCGTCCCTGGGAAGAGGAGGAGCTGGCCACATCAGCTGCGGCTGCAAAACATTAACTATTAAAAGTATATATTATAATATAGGCCATAGCTTTTAGTTAATACCGGCTTGTAAATACAACAATTATATTTTTGTTATTGGAATGAGTTGTTTATGGTTACGTTCGGCTGCCCTGGTTAATCGACACACACAACGGAGCTGCCAACCTGCGCGAATCGGCTGCGTCGCTCTTACAAATATTTTCAAGCAAAAAAAAAATGGGTGAAGTAAAATCAGTAAAAATGGATACCTGGCCGGCAACTGAATCCCCAAATACTCTCTTTGCTGATGGTAAGTTTAAAGGCGATGAACTACAGCTATATATTGTTATATATACCTTGTTCCGTAGGAGAGCGAGTACTCTGTTTTCATGGGCCTCTCATCTATGAGGCAAAAGTGCTCAAAACAAAACCAGAAGCAACGCCGGTCGAATACTACATACACTATGCGGGCTGGAGCAAAAAGTAATGAAGTGCCAATGGAATCGAAGTAATAGTGTATTAATTATATATATCCATTTTCTACATACAGTTGGGATGAGTGGGTGCCAGAGCTGCGAGTGCTAAAATATAATGACGAGAGTGTCAAGCGTCAGAAGGAATTGGCGCGTGTGTACGGCGAACGCTCGAAGAAAGACAATAAAAAGGGTATGTTGAAAGAAATAGAAGAAGAACACACTTAAGTTATTTGCATGATCCTTTTAGGCAGTGCAAAGGCCAAGAAAATGGATGAATCTCGTGCATCAACGCCTTCGAAAGATGCCAACACATCTCTGTCGGGAGCCAATGCTGCTGGCGCTGGTGGTACCAGCAGCGGGAGCTCCACCAGCACACCAGTTGCGGCATCATCAATAGCAGCAGCAGCAGCTTCGACCAAATATGACAGCAGTGCGAGCAGCAGCACCACGGCAAGTAGCAGTACCACGGCAACAACAGTTAGCCGTGGCAATCGCAAATCCATACAGTCTGCAACGGCAGCTACAACTCGCCCAACTACGCCAAGTGCAGCTGCAGCTGCAGGAGGAGGTGACAAGAAGGATGAAGTAGCAGCTGCAGAGAATACAGAAGATGAGCTAACTGTGCCGGCGCCGCCGAAAACCAAACGAAGCGAGCAACAGCGAGCATCTTCAACTGGAAATGGATCAGATGCAAGCACCGCGTCGACGACAATGACAAACCTACAAGAAAAGCAGCCTCCGGCAACAGCAACAACAATCACAACAGCAACTACAGTTACATCCGCCACAGCAACAACAACAACAACAGCAGCAACATCACCGGCAACTGTATCTACTGCAGCAGCAACTCCTGCAGCAGTACCAACAGACGCGCCAAGTGTTGAGAGTGAGGAAGTGTATACGGCCAAGCTGGAAGTAAAAATTAAGATACCCGACGAGTTAAAGCATTATTTAACTGACGACTGGTATGCCGTGGTCCGGGAGCATAAGCTACTGGAGCTGCCGGCCAAGGTGACGGTGCAACAAATCGCCGATCAGTATTTGGCCTACAAAAAGTCGGTTAAGTCCACGAATGCCAGCAAGGAAGTGGCCATCAATGATGTCCTTGATGGTATAATTGAATACTTTAATGTGATGTTGGGTTCGCAGCTACTGTACAAATTTGAGCGTACTCAATACGCAGATATAATGCAAAAATATCCGGATACCCCATTGTCGGAGCTCTATGGATCGTTTCATCTCTTGCGACTGTTTGTCCGCTTGGGATCCATGTTGAGTTACTCGGCACTGGATCAGCCAGCTATGCAAACGCTACTCGCGCATCTTCATGACTTCCTCAAGTTCTTGGTCAAAAATAGTGCCATGTACTTTAGCATGACAAACTTTATTAATGTTGATCCCGAGTATGTACGGAATGCACAGTGAATACTAAGATTAAATTGATCTAAAAATTTAATATATATTTGAAGCCTTTATAGTCTTTAACCTGATAGTTGCATTACCACAACTGGCTTGTAAAATAAATATGAAAATTTAAGATGATTACCAAGGTTCTGCGACTGTTTATTTCGTCATCATAACTGAGAACAGATTATACTAGCTCTTCTCTTGTTCCTCCTCTTCACTCTCACTACTGCTGCTGCTGGTGGGGTAGAAATCCTTTAGATCCCGTGGTTTATTACGCTCCTTTTGCTCAGCTTTTAAATACTCATTCTGCACCTTGACAATTTCATCGCTACTTTTACATGCAGCATAGGCATTCAGTAGTTTCTCATTCAGTTCCAAGAAAGCGTGGCCCCAGGAGAATTTGCCCAGAAACCAACGTGCCTCTTTGTCGAAGCCACATATGTGAAGTGTGGCCGCTATTGCCTCTACACAGCTTAGTTTGCAGGGTTTTCCGTAATTTATTGGATTCGCAGCTACCAAGAAAGGCAACAGCCGTGGGTGGGGACTGCGCATTCGATTGAAGGGTGTTTCATCTAGCTTGGCCCACGAACAATCAATTACCGCCACACCAGATGCCATCACTATGTCCCGATCCTGTGGACTTACACACAATTGTCCCATTGGCGAGAGCACAAGTCCTGAAAACTTTTGGCCCAAGCGCAAATTCGAAATGAGTCCCAACCGTGCAAGCTTTCTTCCAGAACACTTCTTGGGATCACAATGGTTGAGATCCCACATTGCAACAGCAAAATCTGGCGGCTGTCCAAGTCCATCAATGTTATTCTGACTTTCAGACGAATCCGAGCTGGAGTCGGAATCGGTGGAGTCGGTTGCATTCGACAACTCATTGGCCTGTTGAGCAAAACTACGCTCGCAGTTGTGATTCGATTTGACATTGCGATACGAAGCTGAACCCGCACCGCGCCTAGATTTGCCCTTATATCTAGCACTCATTTCGTTTGTTTTAATTTATATACGTTTTTTGTCTAATTTGTTGAGAGTTTATCGATTTCGATAAATCATCCGCATGCTACATATGGCGCCATGATAACATTTTGAAATAATAAATTAATATCATAAACATTAAGTTCAATTACTAAAACCATTCATGAATAACTTTATAAATAAGGTAAATAATTTCAAATTACATTTTGTGTTGTCATAATTACAGCATTATGTAAACCAAACTGCCCAATCGACCTATCGAAAAATTATTATTAGTGTGACTGTAGCAAAACCAGATACGTGGATTTTTTTAAGGTCACTCCGACGCCATCTTTTTTGTTTCACAGAAAAAATTAAAAAATTGTCCGGTAAAAACAGTGGTAAATAAGATAGAAATGTATGTTTAATACGTGAATAATAATTTAATACAAACAATAAACCTTTATGAAATGTTAAGCATGTATTTGCAATACCATTTAAAATATGTCAGAGTATAGAAGAGCGATAACGATTGTGTGTGCAAATAAACGTTTAGTGTAAAAAGCAAGCGACAATTTATTAAACTCAAACTTTGAGCGGGATTATTGCATGAAATTTTTTATTAGTAAATTGCAGTTTTTAATGATAAAACTCGGTCAGAATATCAGTGTTCGGTGCATTTACACATACATTGCTAACGCATATATATGTATGTGGCATACACATTAAGGCTGACACCGTGACACGCTTAAATTAGTTCGATAGAATTATTGTATAATAGTGTCAATATTAAAACAAAAATATTTACACTAAATAGCAAACTAATCTAAACAAAAATATAAAAGAATAGAAGTTTCTGATTGGAAGACGTACAGTTCAAATTGTAATTAAACATTATTCGTGCGTGTGCGTATATCGAATTCGTGTTCAATTGACAGAAGCACATCACTATCGCTCACACACGCACGCACACATACACAGACGCATTGAGGAGTTGCATTGCCGCGCCACGGGCAGTTAATGTTTGTTGAAAATCAATCGACGCCCGTGTGCCGCGTTAAACAGTGTTAAAAATTTACAAAACATTGTAAATAGTTTTTGTTATTCAACTAAATTTGTGTATGTCTCTTCTCTTTATTTAAATGTAACTACAATTGTGCTGCAATCGTGTCCTAAATTGAAATTTCCTGCCCCCACACGGAGTACAGTTGCGCCAGCCGCACGCTAGAGAAAAGCCAAACACGACGACATCGCGACGGGGAAGCCGCGTTTCCATCATAATACAACATTGAATTGAAGAGGAGAAAAGTGAAATAAAAACACCAAGCAACAAAATGGGTGAAGTGAAGTCCGTGAAAGTAGACAACTGGGGCGTCTTTTTTCTACAGAAGCTCCAAAATTTTTTTAACAAAACGGACTATTGTGATCTAACGCTGCAGTTTCGTGACAATTCACAATTGAAAGTGCATCGCCTGGTCCTGAGTGCCTGTACCGATTACTTTAATGTCCTGGAACAGACATGTGAAATCATTGACGATGCACTCATCATGCCAGCCGAGTTCCAGGCAGATGTCGTTGTGCCCATCGTCAACTTCATGTACACGGGCACACTGGAGTTCGAGCTTAAAATGTATGGCAAACTGTTGCGCACCGCCAAGGAGATGAATATGACGGTGTTGCTGAAACTGCTCGAGGCACATCGTCGTACCATGGAGAATGTTAATCGCCAACAAAGAGTGAGGATTATTGAATTAATTTTATCAATTTGGTTGGTTTTTCTAATTCTACTTCCCCCATATATTTTTTAAATTTCTTTTGGGAAAGTGAAATTTGAAAGCAGCCTAAATATTGTATATATTCCTCAAGCTGCGCACAAACTAACATATTTTTTTTATTCCCACCAAAAGCCGCCCAGTCCGAAAGGCATACGACGCCGCCCGGTGATGCCCAGCAGCAATGCGAATACTAATGCCGCACAGCAGCGTGTATCCATATCTACACCTCAGAATCGTTCGGGACTTGCTCCAGGAATACGAACGAATACGCAACAACCGCAAGCTCGTGCTGTAAACACACCAGCAATTCTGCGCTCAGGTGGCATCAGCAATCGGTCACAGTATGGCGAGTCGACGACCACTACGAGCAGCTTCGTCAAACAGGAACCAAATTCACCGTTTGAGCAACTACGCAAGGGATACAACAACAATAAGAGGCCAGCGCAAACGAGTCTGCTGTCGCCACCGTCGAAGAAGCCAAGTCTCGAGGAGGTTAAGGAATTTGCCGAGCAACAGAGAATGCGCAAACAGATAGCGGCGGAATATGGTGATCATGGTGATCCCGAATATGACAATATGATGCTATACGATGATGTGCATACTGGCGACGATGACGATGATGATGTGCCGCCACAGCCATCTACATCGAAGCAGCAGCAACAACAGCAGCAGCAGTCACAGGTGCAAACAAGCACACAGACACAGTTGGAGCATGGCACCACGACCATTATACTCAAACAGGATTCGCCCAGCCAAACGCCAACGATAATTGTCAAGGATTCATCGAACACTAAGTTGAATCATACAAAAATTATAGCCGAAGTGTTGCGTCAATATCCGCACATTGTTAAGGGGCACAAAAATATTAAATTGAAAATAATGCCCAATAGTCCAGTGGAAAAGTCTTCGGCAACATCTGCGGCCAAGCGTGGCTCCCCAGCACCAACAACATCAGCATCAGCGGCGGGAACATCAGCATCGCCACAAGCCAGTGCCACATCTCCGCACAAGAAGTTGCATGTATCCTTTAAGCCCGACAAGCCAATGATAACAACACAGCAGCAGAAGGGAACACAGAAACTGGCGACAACTACGTCATCTGGTGAGGCAGACAGACAGACAACTACAGCAACATCAGCAGCAGCAGGTGCTGCTTCCACAGCTGCACAAAAGCGACGCATTGATAGCAAAACAATGCACGCTCTCATTGCACTTGGCGCCGAGAACACGACAGGTAAAGCTGAACATTCCTTACACGAAAACTATCATCTAACTCTCTCCTTTTATCAGGTCCTTGGCTGTGTTTGCGATGCGGTGTCAATGGTCGGCCCATTAGCATTCCAACGTACCGTGGTTTCCGTCGACATTTGATCAACACACACAAGGAGACAATTGATCCAGCGCTGTGCGAACATTGCGGCTGGCGTTCAGTTAATAATCGTGAGCTGCATTTCCACATGTACACGGAGCATCAGATTAAATCGTTGCTCTACAATTTCGCCGACTGTGCTCTGTGTAATCGCACATACTTGAGCAAGGGAGAGCTGGAGCAGCACATCAACGAGGCACACACGGATGAGAATAAGCAGCAATGCATTTACTGCAACAAGGTGTTTGCTCAGGAACTGCAGTTGTACAGGCACATGAAGAGCTATCACAAGACACAGGCGTTAGAGGATGGTATAATTGATGAGACAGATGAGGAATATATGGGCTCACAGGATGAGGATGATCAGGGCGATGAGGAGGAGCAGGAAGAAGAGGAGGAAACCGAGGAGGAGCCAATGCAGGGCGAGAAAGTACGCATTTTATCTGACATCAGTTTGCCAGCGACTGGTGCCGTTCTGCAGCACCAACAGCAGCAGCAGCAAATACATGACGAGCAGGAGACGGAGCAGTTGCTGCAGGAGTCACAGGAGCAGGAGGTGAAGTTTGTCGGCGCTGATGGGAATGAGGTCGAGCTAACCGAGGAGCAACGCAAGGAAATACTGTCACAGCTGAATCAGCAACAGGCTGGAGCACCCAGTGGCGGCGTTGTCATGGTACTCAGTGAGCCAGAGGGAGATGCCAAGCTAGAGGGCGATGGCAAATCCTCAGCGGGTACCGAGGAAGAATACGATGACAGTCAAATCTATAGTGAACTGGGCGCTACAACCACCGGCGGATCTGTGGAGAGCAGCAGCAAGAAGAGCGAAGCTGCCGACGAGAGCAAAGAGTCCATTGATAATCTTGAGTGGGCAGAGAATCTACTATCAAAGCACGACTTAGAAACAGAGCAAAACAGCAAAGAAGTAAGTGAAAATCAAAACAAATTAAATTTAAATAAGATATTTATTTTACTTTTCTACAATTGCAGCCAAAGTCAGATAAGCGTCGGGATGACATTAGTGAAAAGCTTAAGGAGCTAACAGGCGATTGGACCGAGGATGAGAACGAGGATGAGGAGGACAATGTGAAGACTGCAAGCACCGAACAAGCAACAACAGGGCATGAGCAATCGGAGACGGAGAAACAATCTGTTGAAGTGAGCGACGTTGTTAAGGAAGCAACTGAAGCAGCACAACCTGAGCCGGAAGACGATATTGATTTGGCACTGGAGAGCATGCACAAGGGAGATGACGACGTCGTCATGGATACTGTCGAGACAGTCGATGCAGTTGCCACATCCAGTACGGCTGAGGTTAGCCATGAAGAAGGAGAACCACACACAGAGGGGGCTCTTACAACGGAGGAACTTAGCAGCAGTGTCGAAGCAGCCATAAAAGATGAAAGTGTTGCGATTAAAAAGGAAGAGGAAAAGGAACAGGAAATTCAGGAGGAATTTATCAAAGAGGATGCATTGCAAACGAGCGCTACGCTCGATGCAGAGATAAAGGGTGAAGAAGAAGCTGAAATCGAAGCAGAGGCAGAAATTGAAGAAACTGCACCAGCAGCAACAGAATCCTCTGATGATGTTCATTTGGAAACAGAAAACATACGTAAAGTCTTGATCGATGAGCTTATTGCTGAAGCGGATGCACCCGAAGCTGAAGTGGTGTCCGCAGCGCCAGACGCGGCCACACAGCTGCCAGAGATTGATGATTCCGAAGCGTTGAAAGACAACGTCGATGTGCCCAAAGAAGTCGCCGCCGCTGAAGCTGCAGATCAAGCTGATGAGAAGCTGACGGAGGCCACAACAGACAAGACGGCGGCGACAAAGGCAGTAGAAGATGCATCCGAAGATGCCTCCGATGAAAAAGAGAGCGATAAACCAGCGACCACCAGCGATGAGGCAGGCACTACGTTCGATGGCAAGGCCCAACAAGCCGAACAGCAGCAGCTTACAGGAACGCAGGAGAAACTAAAGAGTCTCATGAGTGAATGGGTAGATGACGATGATGACGATAATGATAACGATGATGAGAATGGGGTCAGTGCTGCGGCGAAGGAGCAACTCTAATTACTAGATTTATTTATGTTTTAAGTTCGTTTTCGATTGCCAGTGCTACAGACACACAATTGTAGCATAAACATTTATATATATATATATTTATAAATACATATATATATATATATATATATATATATATATATATATATATATATATATATATATATATATATATATATATATGTATCCAGAGAATGAGTTTTCGGTTTCGATTGTAAATTAAATGAAATGTTTCAATTTTAATTGGCAAGTGGATCGTTCAAATCTACAAAAATACATACCCTATATATAATTACACACACACACACATACATATATAACTATAAATGATATATATGTTTAGCCGATCAGACCAACAAGAAGCGAACCTTTAGCAATATTTGGTTTAATTTATTCGCTTCGTTTTACCACCAACAATTCAACTTTAAGTGAACAATTTACAAGAAAAACATATAGAATTTATCTATATAGTAACGATATTACATATATTAATATGTAGTTTAAATAGATGTTGTTTTAATTCGTTTAAAACATAAAAGAAAACGCATACAAAAAATTATAAAGAGTATATTAAAAACGCCTAGGATCCTGATGTTTTATGATTAATATATATAGATACATACCTAAGTAATTTGAGTAAAAAAAATAAAAAGAAATTGAATGGACGCGATTTTTTGATTACCACACACTAAACTTAAGGCTAACAAAAAAGATACTTTGGAGAAAGCAACAAAATATAAATGTAGATATAATGAATAAAATGCAGTTTTATTTTATTTTATATCAGACAGACATAAGGGACGAGAGATTCACAGTCGCAGTACTTTACTTGAACAGGGATTCCGGATTCATAGCCCGTGGGGAACATGGTTTACTTGCATGACTATGCATGTTATCTTTTTACATTTACTAAATATCGACAAGATTGATAGTAAATAAATAAGGAATATAAATTGTATTTCAATGTGGTACAAGATGTTTTATTAATTCTAATGCTACGAAATCACACAGTTTTCAAGTCACTTAATCAGCTAACAATACAACAATATAACACGGAACAACATTTATAAAAAAAGTCGAACTTATATTATACATTAAAAACAAATCAATGTCAGCAGTTGCAGAAAGAGATTCTTAGTCATCTGAAAAAGGAGAATTTACATATGTATATAATAATAGGCAAAAGCATTTGTAATTTGTGACATACCAGCGAGATAAAAATTGATTACGCACATTGTGGCGAAGCCAACAATGACTGTCGCGAACTGCGCAAATCCCGCCCAGCGACGCTGACTATTTCTATGCCAGCGTGCCTTCTCGCGTGGAATCACCTCGCACACGGTCACATAGAAGAGAGTGCCCCCGGCAAGTGCCTGGATAATTGGGAGCGTAGTCTGTGACCAATTTGCGGGTAAGTCAACGATAAGCATTCCCAGACCAATGCCGCAGACGGCACCCAAAGCAAACACAGAAATGCCAACAAATTGAGAGCGCACACTGGCCCGTGGATTGGAGCGAAATTCGAGACCCAGACAGAAGCCCATCACAAACTTGTGACACGCAACGGCGCCGAGCAGGAAAAGCACCTGGAACAAAAATAGATAGAGAGAGGGAGCGAGATGAGTTGAGCAGCATCAACAGCAACTGATTTGCTGCTTATCTTAGTTAAATATTTGTCTCAGATTAGGCGAAGAGCAAACTAAACTGAACTAGTAAACTAATTGTGCCAAGGCAGAAGTGTGCAAACCTTGGTGGCCGAGTTCTGTACTCCGATAGCCAATCCCTCGATAGCCGAGTGCAAAGACAAAGCGACGAAGAGACCGAGTGTGCCGGTCATGGATTGCACACAGGGCTCCTGGTGACTCGTATGACAGATGCGTGCATTGGCATCCTCAACACTATTGTCATCACATCCGGGTAAGGCGGTATAATTGTGATCATGGCCACTGAAATCAAAAACCATTGATTGAATTCGAACTTAATTCAAATGATAGTAATAAATTGATTTACTTTTCATGATGATGCTCACTGTGGCGGTGGAGCTGCTGGTGGTGCTGGGGACTGTCTGAGGCAAGCAAAGGAGCACGCTCACTGTTGCTAGTGGCACCATATCCATTACCTGCAGCAGGTGAAGGGGTTGAGGGTGCCGCTGCATGAGTGTGTTGAATGGCCTCGCCAAAGAAGAAGTGTATAAACTCATCAATAAAGTATATAATAAAGAAGCCCCCACACATTGCCACCTCTGCGAAATTTGATTTCATTTGCTCGCGCACCTGCAACAACAACAAAACAAAATACATGGCTTATCATCAGTTTGCACTTTGATGCACATGGTTTATGTTTTTTTTACCTCAGGCAAGATGTGCACCAGTGCTGTGGCTAGCAAGATGCCCGCTCCGAAGCAGAGCAGCAACGATGTAGTCAGTGGAAACCGCTGGCGATTACGTTCTGATATAATGGCGGGCAACATACCGGATAAAAAGCTACCAAGACCAAGAACTAACATGGCCAAAACCTTCTCCAAGTCGCCACGATCCTCCGACGTCGTCATTAACGTTGGCTCCAGCCGCCAGTTGCTGTTATTTGTGTCCATACCTGTTGCACACCTGTGCAAATATAATGTATTCCACTAAAATTGAAACGAACGCAGCGAGTTCGTTGTCTTATTTGTTACAAAGAGCTTCGGTATTTAAAATTAAAACAGACTGCACGATCCTCGACATACACAACAGTTAAACGCCACAAAACGACTGTAAGAAGGTTGGCAAATCGCTATCTCTGTAATGTTAACTAACAGCGCTGTCGTTGTCGGTTGCTATTGATAATATTTGATAGCTTGCTGCTGTTAGTTGGCTGTTTATAGCATTTTGTCTGTTAAATTCAAAATGAATAATGCAGTTGCGCAATTATTCGATTGAATAGTTAATAAGTCGTACTTCAACTGTATGTCTGTTTTTTATAATCAAGTATTCTTTGATTTCAAAAATTTAGTTACAACATTTGGCGCCCCCACATATTTCGTCTTTTGTCCATTGTTATGGTTCGTCGTTGTTTGGTTTGCGGCGAGGTTCCCTCGTTGGAGTACACCTACCCAAAGAGCATGGACGAGGCAATCAAATGGCAGAGCATGCTTAGTGTCCATATGCCTGTAGAGACATTGCGCCACCAGATGTGCGTTTGCAACAAGCATTTTAATCGCTCCAATTTTGACATGGTACAAGAGGATGAACAATTCAATGATCAGCAGAGTCTTATTTACGCAAGCTCCTCAAACGTATTAAATGGTCGAGCACAAGATGAAGCAGCTCCACTAAATTCTCATTGCAGTATCGGCTCGACTTCTACTATGATGACAGGCAACGAAAATCTATCGGAAAGAAAGGATTCGGGCTACGAAAGCATTGCCACGGACCCCTTTCGTAGCTCTACTAGGGGCAGCTGTTGTTCAAATCCAGTTCTCCTCAATCTGAAAAGAAAAAAACAAATGCAACCAAAAAATTCCAAAAGTGTTCCAATGAAATGTCAGCCGCATAGCAACTACAGTGGGTGTAGCATAAATTACCAATCGAAAATGCGGAATAGTCAAAAAAGTCCAGTTTTTTCACCAGCAAATCAACCCTTTTCCGGAGTATCACCATGTGTATGCAAGCCGGTAGTCTATGATGATCCTGCGCGGGCTCCAGTCAATGTACTCATGATGGGTGGCCTCAAGCCGAGAACATATACATGTGGCAAGAGTTCTGCAGTGCACGGTTCGGAGACAGAGATTAATGTGTTAGACTCGAATCTGGATAGCGAAAGGGTCCTCTTCAAGCACGTTAATGTGCCAAAGTATAAAGTCTGTCGTGCCTCGACGGGAGAAAAATCAACAGGCGTTGACGGTGTGGATGGTGCTGAGCAAAACGGAAGCACCACAGAAGTCCTTTTAATGGGACATACTGAATATGAGATAAAGTCCTGTCCAGACACTACACAGTGTATTATGGAAAATGAAAGCGACAAACTAATGAGTATTAAAAAAAACACTATTGCTGATCTGGAGGCCCTACTGAGCCAGCAGAAGAAAATTCAAGAAAGCATACAGAAAAAAGTGGACGAGCTGCAGTACATGGAAAAACATGATAAAAAAGTAGATATGAAAAACAAATGAAAAACAATGAAATTGCGACAAAAGACTAAATAATTGGAGGCGCAATCGAATTGTATTCTCAGTGCATACTGAATACAGTTCATCCATTAAATATACATACGGATTCCATAGGTTAATTTCTCATTTTATGCATTATTTCCAAATCTTTCCCCGTATCAATATATGCTCGACAACATGTTGAGTTATGGCACAGTATGCTCATTAAATATATTTGAATTGAAATTTCCCTAAAATTATTGTATTATCGATATGTATGTTATGCATGCATGTATGTAATTATTTGATTACTGACCTATCGATATGTGCACAAACTTTCTTTGAATTCATATTCAAATTTGTTCAGCATTATTAAATACGAAACTGTTTTTTCACATTCTTGAAATACTCAAATTAAGCAGTTAAAATGAGTCGTTGTTGTGTGGTCTGCGGAAAGAGAACCTTAGGAAAAGTCCAACACTATCCTAGAAACAAAAATGAAGCGCTTGTATGGCAGCGAAGCATGGGCGCTTTTGACTTGTCCGTGGATACAATTCAATCACATTGCTGCGTCTGCATTAAGCATATTCCAAAATTTCTGAAGCTTGTCAAGCAGCATACTGCAGAGCGAATGGCACAGGATAAACTGCGCAGACCATCACTCAATGTACTAGTCTTGCCGGGCGCAAGGCGATCGCCTTTCAAACAAATAGAGAATCAAAATCATATAGAGGAGCAACTGGATGCAGACATTCTAGTGCAAGAATCATGTATTATAGATCCTGGCATTACTGGTATTATAGATTCCGACATTGGTGAAACCGAAGCAGTGAAGGACGGCAATCAAGATACTGAACAATGCGGGGACGTCGGAAACCAACCCGACTCTACAGATGTGCTCCTGCTGGGCCGAAGCCAAAATTATTCTGGTAAATGCGAACAATGTGTCCAGCATGGGACCAGTCAGTCTAAGCCAGATGACCCCCAAATACCTTGTGAGCAATGCAATGAGCGCGATCAACTGCGTGAGATAATCAAACAGCAGCAACATCGCATCTATCAGTTGGAATCTCAAGTGTCCCGCCAAGGCGAATGGCATTTAGCAATTCAGCATAAAATGAGTGAGCTTTATGCTGATTTCAAAATAGGTAATTCGGATCAGACGTGCTGCTTCGATGATAATTCAAATGCTGAAATGCCAAATGCTCCAGCGGGCAAGCGCTTCCATTGGTGTGCAGAGAGAAGTCCCGAGTTGAATATATCAGTACCGGATAAAGCGACAGATTCATGAAAAATACCCGAATAATGTGACTATGTCTGTAGCTATCCCAAGAGGTTTATTCGCAAAATCAACAGTTTATTCCTTAATCTTAGGCAGCAGACTGAATGACATCTGTGTAGAGCTTAACCTTGGTGGCAATGCTCATATCGACATATTTGTCACCAATGGAAACAACAAGGCCACCAATAATGCTGGGATCCACACGGGAGGTGATCTTCAGTGACTGGTTGCCCTTGAGGAAGGCCTGCAAGTGCAATGGAGATGGAATAGAATGCCAATATGGTTACACCAACTAAATGTTATAATTTCTCATACTTTAAGTGCACCCTCGAGCTGCTTGCTTTGGGAAGCATCCAGTGGCTTGGCAGTGACCACTTCACAGACAACCTCACCACGATGGGCAGCCATAATTGTCTTGTAGGCATTGATAACAGTATCCAGCTTCTTCAAGCGACCGTTGTCGGCCAAAAGTCCCAACAAATTGGCAGTAGCCGGGGCGAATTTCAATTTCTCAGCAGCCTCCTTCAAGGCAGTGGACATAACTTTCTTGTTGATGATGGGACTGGTCACATATTCGCGCAGTTTCTTATCGCCCTTGATGGTCGACTGCAATGCTGTAAGGTCCTTCTCCACCTGATCCAACTGGCTCAGTTTTGAGGCAGCCGAGTACAAGGCGGTGGCATACCGTCCTTCCAGGCCAAACACCTGCACTGGTGGCTTGACCGACTGCTGGGCAGCAGCGGAGCTGAGCGTACGGCTCTGTAACAATGACAATTAACAAAAATTATTGTATTATAACAGATATGATATTGTTTATTGGTTAATATTTGCCAATTACATAACCAAAAAATCCGCGTTAGATAATTTTGTTTTACTTCAATGAAACATTAGAGCATTGGAAGTTTGTGCAGTATTGAATATTTATGCCACAACTTAGAAATTATTTATGTTATTCTTTTCCTTTTTGTAAAAAACATACCAAAATTGCTAATTTGTTAATAGAGGCCATCGCTTATTCCTTGCGCAGAATTTTCTACCTAAGAAAGCAGCTGTCAAGTACAGGGTTGTTTTGCCTGAGTAAAGCCAGGGTTGCCACGTCGCCGAAATGTACCAGGGACAGTAATATATCGATTAATAAATCTATAGAAGCAAAACATTTTTAAATAATACATTAATTTTAAATATAACAAAAATTACTATAAATCAATATATTTATTTCGCTGCGATTTAAATCTTAGAAATTTCTCGCAGATTTATAAAGCCGCTGTAACAAAAAATAATAAAAATACTTCAAAGCAGGTTTCAGATTCACGTCTTTTTATTTTTAAGTGTTTTAAAAAATTGTTTCTGTTGTGTAGATGGGTTTTTCGAAATACGTATTGATTTTACTTAAAACGTAACTGTAAAACTGACTAAACATGGATGTATGTTTTTTTCAAGTGTGATACAACATTTGAAACGGATTCGTTATTATATTGCTCTTCCGAAATAACCAATACAGTAAATAAAAGTATTTTTTGTGGTTAGCACTTTGGAAAGTCAATTGAAAATTAATTCAGATTATATAGGGTGAAGGGTTTACTTGTCATCTGAAATAATAAACCGAAATTAGCAATGGTATTTTAGATGTTTTCAAATTCTTTTGGGATTACCTTCATCATCGAGGTCTTCATCACCGTCGTCCTCACCGTCATCGTCCTCGAATGCTTCCTCTTCGTTGTCTTCATTATCGTCTTCATCTTCAGGCTCCACTTCAATATCAGGTACCAGATAATACTGTAGTGGATTTGGCCAAAGATCATCCTTTATCAGTTCAGCAATCTCATCGTTAACGGGGTCAGCATTGTCCGAGAACCAATCGAAGAACGTCTTGTAATCGGAGTTTCTTTTCTTCTTATTACCATAGGGTTTTGTTAACAACTGTTTGAGTAGATTCTTTCCCTCCTTCCATTGGATGGGCGTGCTAGTGGAAGCGGGCCAATCGCCATTTTCAGAGGCAGCTACAAATGGTAAAATTATACAATTACTGTAAACTCAATATAACATGCCAATGCAATATATTTACCCGCTGAATTCAAATGGAACTCTTTGGTGAGAACCTTGTTCTCGAAATATGGATTCTCATCAAAGTGAAAATTTATGCGGTATCCCGATTTGATGTCTTCAAATTCTTCAACTTCTAATTTGTTTAACGCATGAAGGCATTCTTCCTCCTCTTCATCCAGTATACCAGACACTTGCGGGTGGTTGATGAACTATTTAATGAAAAGAATATTCAAATTAATTGGTTATCGCAAAGCAAGCGACGGCGAGCACAATACACTGAATGAACTATCGATAACGATAGTCAGCAGTGTTGTATACAATAGTGTGAATAAAAAACATTGAAATGTGAAGATTAATAGTCACGCCACACTAAAAATGCGTATAGAATTTAACAGGGCATTCATGAAAAATTTAACTAACTGCAATTTTACTACTTTTAATGACGAACATCCATTCTTTCAATTCGATACATTGTTAGTCAGACGCACGTACACACATACAAGCTAACAAAAAAGAGCGGTGCGACCGGTGGCGGCGATGCATGCATAGCAGACAAGTTGAAAAAGAACAAACGAAAAAACGTTCTTCGAATAGAGAAATTTTTCTTGCACATGTAGTACAGACATACACAAAATCAATTCATTTTGTAAACTCCCTCCTTCACGTAACTGTGTTGGAGTAGTTGAATTTTTCAATGAAAATTCGAATTTTGCACATGTTAAAATGCAAATCAAGGGAAGAGATAATAATGCCGCCTTCTCCACACACACGCACTCATACAAATCCAAACACATTTTACATTAAAATACTCACAGAAGTCACCCAAAAGTTGGGAATTCTCTTCACCAGCTCGCTGCGTTTCTCGTAGCACGGCTTACGTAGTTTGTTGTATTTCTGCTCAACTTTTAAGATCTCTTCACTGGCTTTTTCGTTTAATGCGTCTATTTCATTTTGACAAGCATCGATTTGTTCTAGCGCCTCAGACTCCTCTTCGTTGGGACCGGCAGATGTATTAGCATCGGCGACTCCATCCAACTTCTGTCGCTTTGGCACGCTCGACATGATGTTCACTTTTCGCTTAGAATGGTGTAAATTAATATTAATATTGATTGTATTGCAAATGTGCAATTATTTTGTCTAGTACAGTTGAGCTACAGCCGATTTATTACACACTTTAACGCGCCGCTCGCTGCGTTTGCAAATTCTATGCCAAGTGTGACCAAACACTGCAAACAAAATATACAATTCTGGATGGTTGCACTTTCGATAACTTCATTATCGAGAATCCACTCTGAAAATAACTTGTCTCTGGAATATTTATTTTTTATTTTTTAACAATTACTATTCAAGATAAATTTTTGTTGATTACAATAATAATAATAATAACAATAGCACAATAAAAACATAAGATAAGTTGTTAGGAATTATTATAATATCTCGAGCTAGTTGACCATTGAACAAGTTCGCTTGACCAGCTGTTTACGTTTCTCAGCACTTGAAAAATTACAATCCATTTTCGTTCCTTTTACAACACGCGCGGACAATATTTAATGTCGAGGTGTAAACGAGCTGGCCCACAAATTTTTTAATTTTATATATCAAGAGTTTTTAAAAAAATTAAAAACATGGCCACGGCTGAAGCTCAAGTCAATGTGAACACAAATTTGCAAAAGCAGGACCTTAGCAATTTGGTGAGTGTATAATAACAATAAAAGTTAATCTTCGCATCGAATCGATGATGACAACGTACGCGTCTTTTTGCGGCCTTTTTCTACGCTGCCTGCCGAAAACAACGGGGAGGACGCTTTGTAGCAGCCATTTCTATATGAAAATGTCAAATTTATGAAGTCCTCAACATTTCACAAATGTTTTGCTTCTGCCAACAACATTATATATTTACATGGCTGTTGTTGTTGGTGCCTTTTGTTAATGTGGACAACAGCACAAAGTGGTCACTAAAGAATGCAGCACGTGGCGTTAGTTTGCTTCGTTTTGGCAAGCTGCGAAAGTTGTTGGCGTTTTATGCTATGCGCGCTATCTTCACATATGTTTCAAATATGTGTGGAGTTGTTGTGAATACATCCAAAATGCAATTGAATTGTGCGGCTCAACTGTTGCTACAATTTCTGATGCAATACAAATGTTAATTCTAACCTCAAAATGTACGGCTTTTCTACGCACACTCATGCCACATACAAAATGCATACATATGTATGTATGTGTGTGTATGATGTAGAGTAGGGGCGTCCAGGCAGGGTGTGTCGAGAGAAAATGGCAAATATTTATTTAAATTTTGTATACAATTATATTAAAATTGTTGAATTGTTTTTGTCTTCGTGACATTTGCAGGAAGTCAGCAATCTGACGCCGCTTTCGCCAGAGGTAATCTCGCGCCAGGCCACAATCAACATTGGAACAATCGGTCATGTAGCCCACGGTAAATCGACGGTGGTCAAAGCCATCTCCGGGGTGCAGACTGTGCGCTTTAAAAATGAATTGGAACGAAATATCACAATTAAGCTTGGTAAGTGAAGATCAGCTTAAATATATAATCATTGTTATTATTATACATTATATTTATTGTCTTAAGCTGCAATGATGCGAGCAAGTATTATTGCAGCTAATTATATTCAACAATTTACGCATAAATATCGTTTGAAAGATTGATTGTCTCTTACAAATGATATTTTCGCATATAGTGGTGTCGTCAAATTGCTTTCAACTTTAGTTTAAGAGCACAACAACATTTATACTACAATTACAACTACAACTTAATTTACACTTTCCCAACTTCAATGGAATGCTTATAAACAATTACTGAGCCTTCCATTCGTCGTGTGGGTAGTGGAAAATCCTCTTTTTATGTCTCAACTTATTAAATACTGACGACGACACAACGCGCGCGCGATCTACTCTTCCTGCATCTGTATACCATATAAAGAATCAGAGAGATCAATTGAAAAAGTGATAACGGATAAAGTTTGAAAATAATGGATAATCCTTTCATTTATTGTTCTGTGTTTATTATAAATGATTTGTACGAGTTGTCTGTATAATGAAATATTGTAAAACTTGTATAAGTTAAGTTTATTTATTTTGATTGCTAAAAATGTTTATTAGTTTTAAGTATTTCGTTTCTGATTTGAAGCTGTAAAGTTTTGATTATGGGAATGTTGTATCTGTTTCTGAATAATTTAAATTGCTGGATTAGTTCCCCTACAATATAAATAACAATATCAACAACACACGCACTGTGTCGTCGCCTTAGTAGTTTGAATTAAAAAATAAATCTCTTTCTGTGTATTCACTTTTTTTTTTTAAATAAGATTTGTTAGTTTCTTAGAGCTTTTTTAATTTGTTTTTTCACTTGATTGGATAATCCAGCAATTTAATTAATTGAGACAATCTTTTTCTTCTTTTTTCGTTTTTCGTTTGCGCGTAAAAAACAAAAAACCAAAAACAAAATCCCCAAAATCGAAATTTGCAGAACGCTTAAGCGAAATGAAAATCGAGAAACTTTTGAACTCCAAGCAACAGCGCCAAAAATACGAGCAACAGCAGAGGAAACAATTGAAGCTTCTCGCCTGGCGCCGACGACGACGATGTCAGGAGGAGGATCAGAAGCATCATCATCAGCCCTCTGGCACGCCCCCCTCTACAATTCTTAAGGTGGTCAACAAGCAGCAGCAACAACAGCAGCCGCGGCGTCCAAGCAGGCGCAGCATCAGTCAAGGTTCTCTCAGTCCAAGTCACAGCAGTGGCTATGGCAGCAATTTTGGATCAGATGAGCGCGAGATTAAAACAATAACATCACTGAAACGGAGACGAAGCAGCAACATCAGCAGTCAGGATACGCCTGTGTTGAAGCGCAGAAAGAGCAATGCCGGATTGATCAACATTAAGAAGCCCAAGGGGGAATATATTGTAGAGTCCATAGAACGTGTCGAAGTGGTTAACTATGAGCCTGTTTTTTATGTCAAATGGTTTGGCTATGACACCAGCGAGAACACGTGGGAGAACTTAATGAATCTAAAAGATTGTGCACAATTGGAACATTTTGTAGAACAGCAGTTGCATCTGCACGAGAAATATGTGGCACTCATTACCAGGGAATTGGAGGCACAACTTGCCGCAGAACCAAATGAGTTGGAACTGAGCAAACTAGGCATCACAATGGAGCAGGTGGAGAACTATGATAATTTGCAATTGCATTTGGATCTGATACTACTGGTACAGTATCGTGCCTCAGGCAGCCGGGCACAGCGTGAACCACAGCGCATTGGGGAGCGTGCGTTGCAACAGATGCGTGTGCAACGCTACCACTATGAGCGTCGCAAGCAGCTCAAGCTATTGGAGCAGTTCGAGTCGCATATAAACAGTGTGGAGTATCCTGCACCTCCGATACGTGTGTGCAATGATGTTGATCTGGATACAATTGAGACCAGTTTCAATTATATACAACATAATGTACTAAGCGATGCGGTGCCACAACCAGAGACAGATCTTTTTGGCTGCACTTGCTGTACGAAGGAAGGAGAAGGCCAGCAACAGACTCCATCATCCGTTGGTATATGTGCTGCATCCAGTCGCTGTTGTGCGCGTCTTGCTGGCGAACTGTTTGCCTATGAGCGAAGTACTCGTCGCCTCCGGCTGCCACAGGGTAGTGCCATTTATGAGTGCAACAAACGATGTAGCTGCGATGACAGTTGCACAAATCGTCTCGTTCAGCATGGAAGGAAACATCCCTTGGAGCTCTTCAAGACAGATAATGGACGCGGTTGGGGCGTACGAACACCACAAGCTCTGCGAAAGGGTGAATTCGTTTGTGAATATGTTGGCGAGATTATCACCAGCGATGAGGCTAATGAACGTGGCAAGCACTACGATGATAAGGGACGCACATATCTCTTTGATCTGGATTATAATACGGCCGCCGAGAGCGAGTTTACCATCGATGCGGCCATGTATGGGAATGTTTCGCATTTTATCAATCATTCATGCGATCCTAACTTGGCCGTCTTTCCCTGTTGGATTGAGCACCTTAACATGGCATTGCCACATTTAGTATTCTTCACACTGCGACCCATCAAGGCTGGCGAGGAGCTGAGCTTCGATTATATACGTGCCGACAATGAGGATGTACCCTACGAGAATCTATCGATGGCTGCACGTGTCGAGTGTCGTTGTGGCTCCGCCAATTGCCGCAAGGTGCTCTTCTAGACAGGGGCGGAGCATGAGGAAGAAATGTTTATTATTTAGATTGATACAGAATTCTTTGTACTACTTTCCTTATCCAATTGCCTGTTAGCAATGTCAATAGTTTCTTTCTACAAAGTCCCACATAAGTAAAAACAAGAACAAAATGACACATATCCTGATAAAGAGAACAAAATTAGGATAGAATTATTTGTATGTTATGTTTAATTACTCCACTGCTTAATGAGAATATGTTAAGTGTGCTGCCGAGTTTTAATTGACTGAAGTGTATTATCATAATTCTATATAATATCCGTTTGGATATTTGATTACCACCCACAAAACACACACAACACATTCAATTGTTCTGAAGTTATTCTAGATATATAATTTTTTTTCATTAAATTTTTAAACATCTATGTGTACAAAAGGAGTATTTATTAATCTTGTACAATTATGACAACTTTAAAATAAAATCGTATGACATTAGTTACAAATTTTAATGAATTTTATTTGTAGAATCTTACCTATAAATAAGTTATAATATATATATATTATTACACATAATAATTAAATATTATTATGTATTCTTAGATGGTCCATTAAAACATTGCTGATTCATTGCCATTTCAGGTTATGCCAATGCCAAGATCTACAAGTGCGACAATCCCAAGTGCCCACGTCCGGCCAGCTTTGTATCGGATGGTTCCAGCAAGGATGACAGCATGCCCTGTGCGCGTCCAGCCTGTTCGGGTCGCTTTAGATTGGTGCGTCACGTGAGCTTTGTGGATTGCCCCGGTCACGACATTCTTATGGCAACTATGTTGAACGGCGCCGCTGTGATGGATGCCGCCCTGCTGCTCATTGCTGGTATGTAAACAGATTATATAGACAGACACAGATACATGACTAATACTTTTTCTTTGTCTTTGCTAGGCAACGAGTCGTGCCCACAGCCCCAGACATCGGAGCATCTTGCTGCCATTGAGATTATGAAACTGAAACAAATTTTGATATTGCAAAACAAAATCGATTTAGTTAAGGAGAGTCAGGCCAAGGAGCAATATGAAGAGATCACAAAGTTTGTGCAGGGCACCGTTGCCGAGGGTGCACCGATAATTCCAATTTCGGCTCAGCTGAAGTATAACATCGATGTCCTCTGCGAGTATATTGTGAACAAGATCCCTGTGCCGCAGCGTGACTTCAATACGCCGCCCCGTCTAATTGTCATTCGTTCGTTTGATGTTAACAAACCTGGCTGTGAGGTGCAGGATCTCAAGGGTGGCGTTGCCGGTGGCTCGATATTGAGCGGTGTCCTCAAGGTGGGACAGGAGATCGAAGTGCGCCCTGGCGTTGTGACAAAGGACAGCGATGGCAACATCACTTGCCGCCCAATCTTCTCGCGCATCGTTTCGCTATTTGCCGAACAAAATGAACTGCAATACGCTGTGCCCGGTGGCCTGATCGGTGTGGGCACCAAAATCGATCCAACGCTCTGCCGTGCTGATCGTCTGGTGGGTCAAGTGCTCGGCGCCGTTGGCCACTTGCCTGACATTTACATTGAGTTGGAAATTTCATATTACCTGTTGCGTCGCTTGCTCGGCGTTCGTACCGATGGCGAGAAGAAGGGTGCACGCGTAGAAAAGCTGCAGAAGAACGAAATCTTGCTGGTGAACATTGGATCACTCAGCACTGGCGGTCGCATCTCGGCCACAAAAGGTGATCTGGCCAAGATTGTGCTCACAACGCCTGTCTGCACGGAGAAGGGCGAGAAGATTGCACTCAGCAGACGTGTGGAGAACCATTGGCGGTAAGTCCATTATAAATTTATATATCTCCATTCCCTTTCCTTTAGTCAATTATCTCTACTTTTTCTCTTACAGTTTGATTGGTTGGGGACAAATCTTTGGTGGCAAGACAATTAATCCCGTTCTGGACAGTCAGCCAACGCGACCAATTAAAAACACCGACTAGACACCCGCTCCGAATTCATATATTCAATTTAAGAGTTTCACGTGTGCGTGTGCAATGTGCATGTGTGTGTGTGTGTGTGTGCACAATATTCGCTGAACTGCCTGCACCGTATCTTCATCTTTACGATATCCCCCGCTCGTCGTCGTCCTTCTCCACCTCCTTCACGTCCGTTGATAGCAAAAAATACAAACAGAACAACAACAAACAACAAGAAAATAAGAAACAAACAGAAACTACTGAAAATTGATGCATACATACCTTAATTTATTAATTTTGTATGTATATAAACAAATTGTGGCTGGGGAAATGTTATCGTATAAATAGCAAATCCGCGAGCACGAGAAACTAATAGGTTATACCATACATAATACTTTATAAAACAAATCTGATATATCGTAAAATTGTTTTTATGATTTAAATACAAACAAACAAAAAACAAGTATAAAATTGTATGCATTTTTACAATTAAAACCAAAAATGTTTTACTTGAAATAATTGGGATGGGGGGTTGATCGACTCGACACTCTTTTTCACTATATACCATTTTATTTGTTTAAGCATTATTAATATTATTATAATTTTATATCGTTTTGAAACAATCGTGACATCATTTTCATTATCGTTTTATTTCGTTAAATTACATATTTTGAAACATTAGCATTGTTTTTATTTTGTTGTAATTCTTGCATAGTGTTTTACTTTCATTACCTAGCGCATACTATATTTATTTTAGTTGGTAAACTCTACACATTGTCCATGTATATTTCATTTGTTTTCTGTTTCGGTTCTCCAGTTAATGAAATTATCTCTCAATAATAATCTTCACAAGTTAGCTTAATTAATAAAAATTCGTACTTAGTCGCGATTCACTGTTCTGTTTTTATTTTTTGGTATTTAATTCATTATTTGAATTGCTGAAAACGTTCGTTATAATACTATTAAGTGTTGAGTAATTCTCCCGACTCACTTGATTTCATACTGCTATACTTTTACAGTACTCTTTGAGCCTTCTATAACAGAGCGAGTAATATTTCTTCGTTGAACACGAATCTTAAACGAATTTCAATTGAATTAAATTTGATTTTGTATTCTATTGTATATATGTATTTAATACCCTATAAATTTGAGCGACATTTGAACACAATTTAGTTGTTTTTTTTTTGAGCTTCGTCACAGCAAAATAGTATCTTGATTGATAGAAAACTAAGGAACTTTTTGCAGTGAGATTTAAGCTCGATTACAACAGATCGTATAAAGAATAATTGGCAATTCAAGTGAAGAACATTGAATATCTATAAGTCAGTTGTGGAATGTTTGCGTTACATTATCTTTGGCTTTTCTTATTTAAAAACTCAGTTGAATTAATATAATCAATTATTTTCTCTGCATGAAATAATCTTAACTTCTATTGAACATGTCTGCTATAGATATATCTATATTGTATATACCCCTATATTACTTAAGTACATTTTATTCACTGTAACTAGAATCAGTTGCCAGTTACAGTTGAATATGTATGCATGTGTTTCTTACAAATAAAACTGAAGAATTTTGCTCAATGTATATTATAAGAATATAGATTCCTAGTAAATTAAAGTAAATTGATATCGTACAATTCATTTTGTAGGACAATCAATATCCTCCGTTTGCATACATATAACAACAACATTCAATTATTACTCGAACAAAGAATCATCTTAGCGTTTATTGAGCACTTGATGGTGCTGATTTTTTTTGGTTAACCTTGCATATTATTCATATTTATCATATACACATCTATTTGGTTTGCTTTTGTTATCATCTTTTTACTTATTAATGCATTAACATTTACATTTAAACAGTGCCTTTTGAGCTTGAATGGGGGATTTCTTCTTTATGTTATTGTTATATCATCAGTGTTGCTTGATGTGATGAAATGCTCTCCATGTGTCATTGCCTCTATGTACTTACATATACATGGTAATATCAGAACATTCTAGCTGGGATGAAAGTAATATGACACTATAAAAATACTATTGAAATGTTCTTTCCCATAATTTGCTGATTCACGAATAATTGAATCATTTCTTTACAGTTGAAGTATCTATACATATAGTATATATGTACATTCGATATTAGATAATACGATTTATTGACATTTAACCTTGGCAAAATTGGAGTTGTTTTCTCTAAATATATTCGATTTTGATTTGAAACTGGCTACACTAGACATACACATATATAATATTTTATAATCAGACATTAAGATTGAGCTTATTACAAAATCTGTTTGTTTTTTTCATCAAATCTAACATCATTAGTTTTTCTTAACAAATTTTCACAATATGCCAAACATTTTCAACTCTTTTGCAAACAGTTTATATATATATTTATATATAGTATATACACATACATATATATACATTCTAAAAGTGCGCAGAATATAAGCCAATTGTACATGCTAATGCCAATGTTAATTATATCTATACACAATATGCTCTGTGGATTTGGATAACTTCCATCATATATATATAACTAGTTTATCGAATATACAAGTGATTTGTGTTCTTTGGATTGGGGTTTCTTTGGTTAATCGTTATCGTAGCCTGCATTTTCTTTAGGATGTCTTGTGTGTTGTGCATGTGGCATCTTGTGGGTGTGGCATCTTAAAGAAAATGGCTTAAATCTCATTCGTTGACATCCTCGTCGGATGAGCTGGCCGCGGGTATCGTTGAGAATTGCCAGGCCTCTCGATTGTTGTTTTTACTGGCACTAAAAGAAAGAAGGAATTCATTAAAATATATATTATATTTAAAATATATCCTTGCAATGTTACCCATGCTTTTTGGCATTGCTGGGCAGCGTGTGGGAGCTGCGATAATAGCTGTCGTGCGGCTCCTCCTTAGTCTCCTCCAGCGATTTGCGCTGCAGCGTCATTGTCTCCTGCGGCAGAGATGAGGCAGCACTAGCGCTGCTTAGCTCCGAATCCAGATAGTATTTGGCATTCTGTGCTATTTTGCAGTTCTCACACTCGCTCAGATAGTCATCGTCCAGGCTGGTGTCATTGGGCAGGAAATGTTCATTGGGATTTAGACAATTCTTCGATGTGGTGCAGACAGGCAACTGTTTGTTCGGTGTGCCACCACCACCACCACGACTTCGAGGATAACTTGGCATTTGACAAGTGGCAACTGTTGTTGCTGCACTGCTGTTGCTGCCAGTTGCAGTGGTTGCTGTTGTTGTTGTTGGCGCCTTCACTCGCAATATTTTTGGCAGTGTTGTGCTCTTGCTGGTGCTAATCGTTGATGCTGCTGCTGCCTTCTCGTTGTTGTTCTCCATGGGAGGAATGCTGATCACTGACGGAACTTTGCTGACCACACTGTTGATGGTGCTATTCAGTGAGATCTTGCCGCTAATGTGCTTGGGCAGCGTGTAGGTCACATGATTGTTGGCCAGCGGATAAAAGGTGCTCGAATTGATTTTGCCTCCACTCGACTTCTCACTGCAACTGCCCGCCGATGGACTTGCTGGCGGCAGGGTCAATGTTGGCTGAGCTTGTTCCTTTTTGCTTGTCGACTTGCTGAGCGTATAAATTGTTGCCACAGCGGTGTTGTTGTTGTGTGTTGCAGCTGCTGCTGATGTTGTTGTTATTGCTGCTGTGCCAGTGGCAGTTTTTAAATTCGTTAGACTTTTATAGAGTTTCGGTGGTAATTGCGGATTGTTTTGTTCTTTTTCTTGTTGCTGCTGTACATGTTGCTGTTGTTGCTGTTCTTTCTGTGGCTGTTGCTGATTATAAAAATGTTGCTTCTGTTTCTGTGTCAAACTCAAGTAAGCATCAACCTGCAAAGAACGTTTACAAAGTGTTATTTAAAGAACATTAACAAATCCTTCGTTAGTTTGGCCACATTACATTATTAGGTTTACTAAATTTTGTCCTCAGCTTTGTATAGCCCACATTGTCATCGGCAGCATTGCAACTTGGATGGGATTACTTACATTTCGAACTCACCTTTCGATTCAAGTAGGCGCTGGATAGGACATCAACGCCGGCAACACCGCTGCTGCTCCGTCCGTTGGTGCTACTGCTGCTGCTGTTGGTGCCGCGCATGCGATCAGTTGTTGCTGAGCTGGAGGAAGATGAACGCTTTTGTACTCTGCCCAATACAATAGGTGGTGCACTGACATCGTCATGATGCTGCAATGGGGGTGGCGGTATTATAGCCGACACACTGTGCGATGGCATGGAGTGGCTCTGCTGCTGCTGCAATTCGTCGCCGACTTGCTTCGAAATTGTTGCAATTTTGGGCTCATGACTGCAGGGATTACGTGGCAACAGCAGCTCCTGACTGTTCGGTAATGTTTGCTGCAGATTTGTTGCCGACTTGGCGCGTTGTCCGTACGCCAACGTGGCAGCATGACGCGTACTCACGCCTGGGGACAGTGCGGACGCATTGCTGCCTGCAAAGAGTTTGCCTGCACCGCTGAGGAAGGCATTGGCATTGGCATTCGCATTGCTGCCCATGTAGGACATCGGCACATGCTGTATGGGGCACTGGCACATGGGCTTCTTGTTCAGCTTGTTGCTGCTGCTGTTGCTGTTGCTGTTGCTACTGCTGCTGCCGCCAGCGGCAACTGCTGCTGGATCAGTGGAGCTAGAGCTCGAACTGGACTTGGACTTAACAGTAACCACCTGCAACGGATCTGCGACTGCAAAGTAGCGTGGAATAGTCCGATGATAGCGACGCGACGAGGAAGGCGTTTTGCTGCCTAGTTGCTGCTGCTGCTGTTGCTGTTGCTGCTGAGATTTGAGTGCCACATGCAGCGGCATGGGCAGCGGTAGCGTTTGTGTTACCGAATCCGCAGTGCTGCATGGTGGCGCCGTTGTTATAGTTGCTATTTCCATGGGCGGCAACATATCAATTGCCGTTGTGGACAATGCTGCTGCAAGCAACTGTTGCTGCTGCTGCTGGTGTTGATGCTGCTGTTGCAGTTCAGCCGTAGCAGGCAATGAATGATAGCTTGCCGCACTGGCGCTGGCATTGATCTCCACATCCGCCACAGTTAGATACTGTTGTTGCTGTTGCTGCTGTTGATGCAACAGCTCTTGGGAGCCGCGTGGTGTGCGACGGACAGCAGCAGCAGCCGCAGCAGCAGCAGCTGCTGCTGTCGTTACACTTGCGCTTATATTGAGGTGGCAATTCTTGTAGCTGCATTCGCTGCTGTTGCCGCTGCTGACTTGACTTGGCTTGGGTGCTGCAAGTGTCTGCACACAAATAGAGCTGCTCTGCCCCGCTGCAACTGCCGCTGCCGCAGCCAAATGCTGCTGCTGTTGCTGCTGCTGTTGATGATGCTGCTCCAGTGTGTGTTGCTGCTGCAGTTGCTGCTGCTGCTCGGACTGCAGACTATACGGTGGCTGATGATTCTCTCCGGTGGCAATTGTAGTCACTCCGCCACTATTGATATTTATATTGATCAGATTTGTGGTGCTTTGCGTGAACTGATTTGACTGAGCAGCCGCAGTTAGCTGGGCATGCGCGGCATGCGGATGTGTGGCAACATGCGAAGCAGTTACTGGGACCAGTTGCTGCGTGTAGGCTGCATGCGGATGAGGATGCTGTTGGGGCTGTGTGTGCAGCTGCAGCGTGTGCTGTTGCAAGTGTTGTTGTTGCTGTTGCTGTTGCTGCTGCTGTTGCTGCAGTTGTTGCTGTTGCTGCTGCAATTGCTGCTGTTGCAGTTGATGTTGCTGCTGCTGCTGCAATTGCTGTTGACTGGCCTGCACTGCCTGGCGCTGTGCATGACTTGGCAAAGTTACCGTGCATTGGGCACTCAGTGCCTCCGCTTGGGAAATAGCAACGGCTTCCTCGTACGGCGGCGGTGCTTCGCCACGCGGAAAGTAACCACTGGGTGGCTTCCAGAGCGGATAATGCGTTGTTGCACCACCGTACGTATAGTCAATGGCACTCAAGTTGCCCTCCATGTAGCCCATGTTACCAGCAATATAGCTGCAAGAGGTAAAAAGAAGTTAAGTTGGAATTTAGTAATCAAGGCAACAGCCTGATGGTCATAAATTAACTCTGAACATCTGCCAACAACGTGTGTATACAACCTACATTCTTAACCGTTTTATATTATTATTATTATTATTATTATTATTTCTTCATTTATTATCCTAGCGTGACAAGTAAAGACTTCGTCACAAAGTTTATCACTTTTCCTATATACATGTACAAGGATCCTTGGAAGAAAAATTGTAATAAATTTTGGACATTTAATTTTAGTTGTAAACTTCTTTGTTGAGCATCGAAATGATAATGACACTTACAAAACTTATGCTATAATCACATAAGAATTCTACGCTCTTGTTACTGCTAGCCAGGACCGTCGAGAGACTATCAGGGCTCGAAGATAGTAACCTTGATGATAAGCTGGTCAAATCTGTTTACAGTTAACACAAATTTAAAAATTTCGATTGACTCCAGCCTCAATAGATATTCCACCTTTCCCACTTTGCTATTCCTTTCTACAGCTAAAGTAAAACTTCAAACTCTCAAAAATAAAAAGATACATTAATAAAGATGCATCGATACAGCTATTGACAAGCTCACATTCTAATACACTCTACTGGTTTATTTTTAATTTAAAAAGTATTCTAAAATAATTCTCACTTACCCAATGCTGCCCACAATGCTGCGTTGATCCTCAGCATTTTGTCGATTCTCCCGGGCACGCATCTTGCGCTGCCTCAGACGATTCACCAGGAAGAAGAGCAAGGATAGCGAGAGCGTGGCTGTAATGCCACTGGCCACCAGTCAAATTCCAAAATCGGTGCTGCCATCGCTAAACTGATCATCCAGGCAAATGACCTCACAGCAATTGTTGCCACTGCCGACGGTCTGAAAGGATTTGCACTTGCTGAATGCTTCGCAGAGCACCATTTTGCATGCCTTGGGCAATCCACTGTCGCAGATGCACAAGCGACACGAATCCGGTCCGGGCATATAGTGCATGCCCGTCTCATACAGCTTGCCATTGTAGTCTCGGCAATGCCCACCCTGGATAAGACTTGAACTCACCGCGTTGCTATCTGAAGTGTTACAAAAATATAATTCAAAAATGTTAGTAAAAGTCTCAAATCTGAATACTGTATAAAACTATAGATGTCGACAATATTCAGGGAATGCCTTAAACAGTCATTGACCGCCGTTGGCAAATGTACATCGAACAAATGAAGGGCTGAATGATGGTGTTTTATTCTTAACTCCAGTCCACAGTTTCTCTTCCCTGACTCTTTGATATCGCCAGACGAACTGATCTGACGCGCCAATCATAGCTTAATTCTTAGTTAAATTACAACAACGATAAAAACGCATAAAATAAAATACTACATCTAAGTGCCCTCTATCGGTGACAATTTACTAAACTAACTATCGATAGCCCGCGACAATATATATTTATAATAAATAAGCATACTTTTAGGTGCTCCCAAGGCTTTCATTTAAATAGTTGATTTTGATTACTGATTTAAAATATAACATACATATGTATATAATATTATATATATTTTTGTGGATATCTGTATTTATTATATGTACATTTATGGTCAAATAAGAAGCAATTTCTAATTATCAATATAAAATTTTTAAATCAAAGTTTTTCCAGATACACTATTTAGCCATTAGCGAATAATTTCAGGACACGATATAAAGACGAACATTTGTATATCGTATATATATACTTATTATATTTAACTATTCTAATTTCCCGACCTTTTCTCTTTTTCTGATTATGAACAAAGTTGAATATAAATATTAAGCACAATTTATAATAATTTCCAATTAATTTCACATCGAATATAAGTTATAAGAGAAAAATAATTACAAGTGTGCAATTTTTTATTTTGACACACTTGACCAACTTTCGTTAAGCTTCTGATTTAACAGTTACCTTTTTCGCCACCTGCTACCAGCCACACACACACACATTTATGCATATGTATGTATGTCAGCTACACTGACACAAATGCAGCAGGTGCTGTACCAAAACACACACCCGCACACACAGACACCAAGCCACGCAAGCTTGCACATTTATCACCCGACAAATGAAATTAAATGCAAACGCATAACGTTTTCAACATAATTTAAATGCTAAACAGCAAAAGGAAATTCAAATTAAAAACAAATATATCCGCAGCACAAACATTTACAGCTGAACAACGGACTGGGACTAAGGGGGGAGGAGGTAGCGAAGGGGACCTGCAACAACATTAATGCGAACAGCCGAGACACGAGCGACGGCTGACGAACACGAGCAGGAAACGCACGACCTAAAATGGCAAACACACCGTGCTCGACGCCCCCGCAGCAGAAAAAATACCAAATGATGCCTCCTTTCATGCGAGTTTCCAAGTGAAATTTTTGCGATACACACACAAGCACACAGATAGTCAAACATACAAACTACACACACCCAATTCAGCCTCAATGCGGACATACGGGCATACATAAGCATGGAACACTAATACATACATACACGCAAAAATAAACAGCATACATCCCACCACATACACAGACTAAGAGCGTAAGAGGAAGAACGCAAGAGAGAGAGAGAGAGAAAAATGGGTGGGCAGCACCAACTCAAAATTTTGCACGCCACTTCCTTTGCATTGCCCAACAGAAAACCGTTATGCCCCCTTTTCGCAGGAGTTGCTGCCTGAGCGAAAAGAGCGCAGCGCAGCGTATATGTATGTGCGTGTGTGTGTATGTGTGCCCTGTGTCCCATAAATTGTGAAACTCTGCTGTGGCCATGGACCATATTCCGTTTATTGTAGAAAAGAGAACAGCAATAGAAATTGATTTTGCTTGGCAAAAAAAAAATGTTGCATTCTCCATTAGAGTACCCCCCGCTCAATACACATATTTATGTAAAATATATATGTCAAATACTTGTTTTTTTGTAAAGGATATGGAATAAATACACATTTTCATATTGCTGCTCTCTTTAGCACACTAAGGATATGCTTTATGCCTGCCTGTGTGAGTGTGATTGTATGTGTGTATTAGGTTTTTCAACTTTTCACTATGTCGTTATTACCTTTGGCATTTCCTATGAACGCTAGCACTGCCAAAAAATACATTTCGCTGGCGTTAATATGCACTTTGTTAACTGCACAATTAACTTTAAGTTCTTATTAGTTTTCACACAGTTTTATTCGATATTTTCAACGGTTATTAACGAACGTTCGAGCAATACCAACTAGTGCTAAAATGTAACTGTGTGACCGTTTGCATTAATCGTCACAAATGTAGAATTTTACAAATATCCTTTAATACCTAAAATACCAAAGACGACGTAAAACTTTAAATTTTACGTAAAACGTTAACGTATTAACGTTTATAGATATCATTTTTTTTAATTAGTGTAATTTTTTAAATATTTAGCATCTTAAGTTGTGATAGTTAAGACATTTATGGCTGATAAACCTTCCCACATTTCGTTTCACTTTGATGTCATTAAGTGTTCTAAAAAGTTAAACATAGTAAATCGTGTAATTGAATTAAAGTGTTGCGTTCTTTAATTTTGCAAAGTTTTTGCGACATGCAACAGTGACAACAATAACAATAACAACATTAAACTAATTGAAAGTTAAGTTAGCCAAGTAAATTCAAAGCAACAATAATGATTTAATACAGGGAGTCGATAGGATATACCCTGCTAGATATGCTAGATGACAATATTTATTTAAAGTAAGATTTAAATTATAATGATTATTTATTTTCTAAGTTAAGTTGTCGCAATACTATTCAATTGACGGAATAATGCCCTGTACACATCATGATAATTAATAAAAGTACTCAAGGTTAGTTTCAAAATGTCGAATAAACTTTTCTCTATTATGATAAGGTATATAATATGTATGTTATATACCTAAAACACCCAGCACTTTCCCATGCTGCAGGGTATAATTAGCCAGTTTGTTGTAAACAACACGCACAACACACAAAATACGGCTAAATAATTTAGGTTCCCGTGTGCGGGTGCTGTGATTAGCTTGCATTCAAATTAAATGCAGGTAATTTGTATTTCCAGGTATTCACTGAGCTCACTTACAGGGTAGTCTGAGTAAAGAGAGGACGTGTTTTGTCGGATCAAGCGAAATCTAGATCTTACTAAGGAGTGATGCCTTTAAAAATGGACAATGCGAGTGCTGCACAGATGACCGCCCTGAAGGGTGTGGCCAGGAACAGTAGCTATGTCATCCCGGGCATGTACGATCTGTCTGTCGAGGATACCAATTGGGTGCTCACCTCCTCCTTCATTATCTTCACCATGCAAACGGGATTCGGTATGCTGGAGTCTGGCTGTGTATCGATTAAGAACGAGGTGAACATCATGATGAAAAATGTCATTGATATTGTACTTGGCGGATTTACCTACTGGCTGTTCGGCTACGGCATGAGCTTCGGACGCGGCCCACTCTCGAATCCCTTCATGGCCATTGGAGACTTTCTACTCGATCCTCCCGTTGGAGATGAGTTGATGGGACAAATATTTGCCGCATTTCTCTTTCAATTATCCTTTGCTACCACATCAACAACCATTGTCAGCGGCGCCATGGCCGAACGGTAGGTTTTAATTCTCTCCTAAAGAGACGTTTCGCAGAGCTCATAAAGTTTATATAATCCGTATGCCTGTCTGTATGTACCCAAAGATCTCAGCTAGAGGCAACAAATTTGGCAAGTTCAGATTACTTCAAATATCTGCTGGCAATAATTTAAACATACAAGACAATCGTATTAAACATACGATTTTCCGTTTTAGACTATATTTATCCAACGAATTGCCATCCGATCGGACTATAAAAAAGAGAAGTTTTAGAAGTCAGTATTTTCTGCATGCGCCTAAAAGATGCTTTAGTTTTACCTGTGTGCCTGTATATGTATGTATGTGTATGAGAAATCAATAGGTCTTTGTTGTTGGGACTTGTTAGTGTGTTTTTGACCGATCCTTAAATTGGGAGAAGGGTCGGGTGTGCTCGACTGTGCTATTCTTTACTCGTTTTCCTCTCTTATAGCTGCAATTTCAAGGCCTACTGTTTGTTCTCGCTGCTTAATACGGTGGTCTACTGCATACCCGCTGGCTGGGTGTGGGGTGAGCACGGTTTCCTCAACAATCTCGGCGCTGTGGACATTGCCGGCAGTGGCCCTGTTCACTTGATAGGCGGTGCCGCCTCCTTCGCTTCGGCTGCAATGCTGGGACCACGTCTGGGACGCTATGCCGATGGTTACGATCCGTTGCCATTGGGCAATCCTGTGAACGCGTGTATGGGTCTCTTCGTGCTCTGGTGGGGTTGGCTGGCCTTCAACTCGGGCAGCACCTATGGCGTTAGCGGTGCCAAATGGCAGTATGCCGCACGGGCCGCGGTCATGACCATGATGGGATCCTTCGGTGGCGGATTCGTCAGCTCCATGTGAGTGCAATGGAACATCTGTAATTCCTCTGTGTTGTGACATTCAACTCCATTTGCAGCTACTCCTTTTGGCGACACGATGGACGCATGGACATCATGGATCTAATCAATGGCATCCTTGGCTCACTAGTCTCCATCACCGCCGGATGCTTTCTGTATCGCGCCTGGGAGGCACTCGTGATTGGAGGCGTGGGATCTTTGCTCTGTGTGCTGGCCATGCCGCTGTTCGATCGTCTTGGTGTGGATGATCCAGTCGGAGCAAGTGCCGTGCATGGAGTCTGCGGCATTTGGGGCGTCATTGCCGTTGGCCTCTTTGCCGACAATCCCATCCCCATGGACACAACCAAAGGACGCAGTGGACTCTTCAAGGGTGGTGGCTGGTACCTTCTCGGCGTACAAACCTTATCCGCCTTCTGCCTGGTCTGCTGGGGAGTTTGTTCGACGTTCCTGTTGCTTTACGTGATCGACAAGATAATTCCCATACGCATGGATCCACATGAGGAGCTGCTGGGCGCCGATCTAACTGAGCATCGCATACGTCACACCCAAATCGGACTATCCCGTGCCATTTCTGCCTTGGCGCCCATCAAAGTTGATCTTAATGAGATTGTGGGCGTGCAACCGATTGGACTAAATCCCGGGCACGAACGTAGCATCGAGCAGTTGCGCGCCGCCGAGGATAAGTTGCAGCAATGGCAATCTTACCTGGATCAAGTGGCCAAAGCCAGCCACAAAAAGTTGGACACGCCCAAAAAGTCACTCGACGAACTGCAACAGGACTCGAATCTGCAGTTCAATCTTAAGGATGACAAGCAGCAGCCAATGGACAATGTATTTGGTGGCAAGGTGAAGTCGATGCACCAAAGACGAGATCTCAACTGGACAACACAGGGTCAGCTGCAGGGCTCCTACAAGCCCAACAACAACGAGCTGCCCATTATCAAACATGTGTCCAAGCTGGACAAGGACGGAAACTTTGCCTGGGTTGATTAGATCAACAACAGTGCCCCCTCTGTGCTTCTTCTTATAGATGGAAAGGAGATCAAGTTCCCCCGCTAATCACCACTCTGAAAGACAAAGACAAGCTGACTGTAATATATATTTATTCTACGAATTGCAATCCGATCGGACAAGAAAAGCCTAAAAGATGCTTTAGTTTTTTACCTGTATGCCTGCATATGTATGTGTGTGAGAAATCAATAGGTAGTCTTTGTTGTTGCGACTTGTTAGTGTGTTTTTGACCGATCCTTAAATCGGACGATAACTTTGCTTGGGTTGATTAGATCAACAATGCCCCCCTCTGTGGTTCTCCTTATAGATTGAAAGGAGATCAAGTTGCCCGCTAATCCCCACTAGAAAGACAAAATCAAGCAAATGCAATTCTCAAATCCGTTTTATTTAATTCAAGTACAAGCAAATATTGTTTGGATGATCGATCGATGAATGATGGATAATAATATAATATATATGTATTATCTTAGTTTTAGAGCAGTATTTGTTTGATGTTTAATGTTTCATGTTGTTGCAGTTGTATTATTATAATATAACTTTCCAAGAGCAGTTGTCGTTTGTTCTTGTTATTCCTCTAGTGGTTCTTGTAGTTAAGTGTTTTCTAAATTAGAATCCAAGTTGAATATGTAGTTTGTGTAGAGGGTGTTGTTGGGGGTATGCAGGATTGTTTTATGGTATCTGTATCTATTGTGGTTGATGGTGAATTGTTTAATCGACCTCCTCGATGGTGGGGCCAGCACCGCCGGCACCGGCTGCGCCAGGAGCACCGCCAGCAGCACCAGGCATACCGCCTGGCATGCCACCGGGCATACCGCCAGGAGCGCCGCCAGCGCTCTGGTACAGCTTGGTGATGATTGGATTGCAAACACCCTCAAGCTCCTTCTGGCGATGCTCGTATTCCTCCTTGTCGGCCAGCTGATTGGCATCGAGCCACTTGATGGTCTCGTTACACTTGTCCAGAATTGTGGTGCGGTCAGAGTCGGAAATCTTGCTCTTCAGATTGTCCTCGTCGAGGGTGGCCTTCATGTTGAAGCAGTACGACTCCAGGGCGTTCTTGGCAGAGATGGTCTCCTTCTGCTTCTCATCCTCGTTGCGGTATTTCTCGGCCTCGTTGACCATGCGTTCAATATCCTCCTTGGACAGACGACCCTTGTCGTTGGTGATGGTGATCTTGTTCTCCTTGTTGGTCGAACGCTCCAGGGCAGTGACATTCAGGATACCGTTGGCATCGATATCGAAGGTCACCTCAATCTGGGGCACACCACGGGGTGCTGGGGGAATGCCCGACAGCTCGAACTTGCCCAACAGATTGTTGTCCTTGGTCATGGCACGCTCACCCTCATAGACCTGGATCAACACACCGGGCTGGTTGTCAGAGTAGGTGGTGAAGGTCTGGGTCTGCTTGGTGGGAATGGTAGTGTTACGCTTGATCAGAACACTCATCACGCCACCGGCGGTCTCAATGCCCAAGGACAGTGGGGTAACATCGAGCAGAAGCAGATCCTGCACCTCCTGAGACTTGTCACCGTGCAAGATGGCGGCCTGGACAGCAGCACCATAGGCAACAGCCTCATCGGGGTTGATGGACTTGTTCAGCTCCTTGCCGTTGAACAGATCCTGCAGCAGACGCTGTACCTTGGGGATACGGGTGGAGCCACCGACCAACACAATATCGTGAATGGCCGACTTGTCCAGCTTGGCATCACGCAGAGCCTTCTCCACGGGGTCCATGGTGCTGCGGAACAGATCAGCGTTCAGCTCCTCGAAACGAGCACGAGTAATCGAGGTGTAGAAGTCGGTACCCTCGAACAGAGAGTCGATCTCAATGCTGGCCTGAGTCGACGAAGACAGGGTACGCTTTGCACGCTCGCAGGCAGTGCGCAGACGACGGAGAGCACGCTTGTTGGTGGTCAGATCCTTCTTGTGCTTGCGCTTGAACTCCTGTACAAAGTGAGTGACAAGACGATTGTCGAAATCCTCACCACCCAAATGGGTGTCACCGGCCGTAGATTTGACCTCGAAGATGCCGTCATCAATCGACAGAATAGAGACATCGAAGGTACCGCCGCCCAAATCAAAGATCAACACATTACGCTCTCCAACAGCCTTCTTGTCCAGACCATAAGCGATGGCCGCGGCAGTTGGCTCGTTGATGATACGCAACACATTCAAACCGGCAATGGTACCAGCATCCTTGGTAGCCTGACGCTGTGAATCATTGAAATAAGCTGGCACAGTGATGACAGCATTGGTGACAGTCTTGCCCAGATACGCCTCGGCGGTCTCCTTCATTTTGGTCAACACCATGGAGGAGATCTCCTCGGGGAAGAAGGTCTTCTTCTCATCCTTGTACGTAACCTCAATCTTGGGCTTGCCATCAACGCTGACAACCTCGAAGGGCCAGTGCTTCATATCGGATTGCACAGCCGAATCATCGAATTTGCGACCAATCAGACGCTTAGCATCGAAGATCGTTTGGGTTGGGTTCATTGCCACCTGGTTCTTGGCAGCATCACCAATCAAACGCTCCGTATCCGTGAAGGCAACATACGATGGGGTGGTACGATTACCCTGATCGTTGGCGATGATCTCAACCTTGCCATGCTGGAACACACCCACGCAGGAGTAGGTGGTACCCAAATCAATACCGACAGCAGGTGCTTTAGACATCTGTAACAATTAAAAACAAAAAGGAATATGATTTTTAATAAATTTAATTCTATCAAGTTGTAAATATGTATGCAAAGATTATTTCAATGTCACTGAACTTTCAACTGGAAATGATTCGAATACTCTGGCAACTCTGAAATATATTGGAAATGGAAAACTTTTCTTGCACAGTGTATGTTTGAATCAATATATGTATCTATATATATTTGTGTATTAATAATCCAATCGATTTCAATTGTTTTCTTGAAGGTTGAGGTTGCAACCCCGTTCATTAAAATAGTAAAAATAATGTGCGGGTAAAAGCGCTTTTGCCTTCTAATTTCATTTCATGCCATTTACGTTGAATTTCTCATGGTGCCAGAACTGGTTGCAGTTAATCTTGCCGAAAACAGCGAAATATGAAAAGGTGACTAATTTATATGGCCCGTATGTACATACTGATGTATATATGTATGTGTGTGTGTAACACAAACAAGATAAATTCACAGATAACAATGGGGAGTACAATTTGAACAGCAGAAGCAGCTGCTCATTTTCGTTTGTTCAAAGGTGCAAGCACCGCATGCACACTAACACAAAGGCGAAAATTCTGGAATGCTCAAAAACCTCAACACATACATTTGTATACATATATCCCCTCACATGTATGCATGTACATATACATCCATGTGTACGCAAAAAACAACGCCGTTGCCTAACCTTTTGCTGTATATATTTTACTAGTTGTGTGAGAGAGACGACGCTAGTGCACGAACACGCGCGCGCGGTAATTCCCTATGTAAGCACAGCATGTTGATGTTTGAATGTATTTTATTCCAACCACGCGTGTACGCACACATTGACATCCCGGTTAGCAACGCGTGTTTTAAATTTAGAAGAATACGTACGTAACTATAGAACAAAACACTACTGACTATAGAATTTATTTTTAAATTAATATTTTCTAGAATTAATGTTCAATTTCATTAACACGTATATTCAGACGTCAACGTGTTCGAACGTCATCATGACTCATGAGTGAGTAGGATGATGTTTGGAATATGTGTATGCGTGTGTGTGATGCGGCATATTTTTTCAATGGAATATTCCAGTATAACCCCACTCTCACATGATAAAATCGCAAACGAAATACGACGAACAATTAAGTATGCAAGGCTTCGAATTTTCTTTAGATGTCAGAAACCGCATTGCTAATATTAAATGACGCAACGTACAAATGTACACACGTCTATATGCAATGCATCACTCTATGAATGTATGTATGTATGAACATACAATACATATCTATGTACTTGCTCTTATTCATGCGTGTGCATAGTTAAGTTTTAAATCTAAAGTTCAACAATTGCACGCGGTGCAATGTCTAAAAATGTACGAAGAAAATGAGCTGATGACTGATGCAACACAATCAAATCGTAGTTATTGATTACGGCCTTAAATTAAAGTATACAATTTGGAATGATTTTTCTAGGCCAACACATGCGGCATTAGAGGGAGCACGTGTTGAAATTGATAGAATGAATGGAAAGCAGTCGCTGAATATATTATTGCTAAATATAACACTTACCTTTGTGTGTTGTTAAGTTTAAATGTACTAAATATATGAATAACCGTGTGTAATTGCTTCTTCACTTCTTTGTCCCACTTTAATTTTCTTCTGCCGACTCGACACTCTGACGTTCGATCAAACTGGCACTTGTAATAGGAATAGTGATGGCGTTCAATTGCACCCTTACTTATAAGCGAATCGGCTTGGTCTGGAAAATTCTAATTTTCTTAATTTACGCGTACGGCAACGCTGGTCGTAACAGTGCTACCTATACCACGCCCAAATATTATCAATACAAATAGTGTGTTGTAGCCCTGATAAACAATAGCGAAAGCGTTGCCATGTTGGTAAATTGCGCGCTAAAATTAAAATCATATTTTTTGCAGGTTTCTGCTTATCTTACTTATCGGATTATAAATCAATAAAGTGCTATAAAAATAGTAGTATTATCAAGACCCCACACAAAATGAACAAACAAAATGTGAAGTAGCTAATGACAAGCGTTATCAGCAATACCAAAACTCATACTGACAGGATTATAGTATAAATTGGTTTTTCATAGATGTATGCGCAGCTTATCAAGAGATTAGCAGCGTGCTGCACTTGTAATAAATATATTGTCCGTGTCAGTTATCATAATGGTGACAAAGTGTGTGTCCACAATGGCTTATAAAATTAATGGGCTCAACAAATTAACAACAACATCGTAAATCCTTTTGAGAATTTTCAGTTCACTTTATTTTCAGTCTTCAGTCTTAATTGCGTGATTCAAGCTTACAATCTGGTTCGACGCCCTCGAAAATAGGACTACTCTCACCCTCGCCACCGCCGCCAGATATCAATTTAAGAAGATCAGATATGTGATTATTGATAAACTGCCAAGAAAGAAGAAAGAACATGTTGAGAGATTTCAAATGAGATTGTAGAGAACTTACCTCTTCGACTTTATTAACTACGGGTGTCTGTTCATAATCCCAGATATCCCCAAGCAGTTCCACACCCATTTCGTTAACTAAATCATGGATAAACTGATTGATGCGCTCTTCCTCCATCAAGTTATCGAAATTCATTTTTAAATCGCCCAAATACATTTCGATTTGTAATCCTGTAATCGCTAGATTTATGCTAGCTCTGATTCTCCATGAAATAACGAACGTAAAGTCCGTAATAGACAATCTAAAAGTGCCATAAAGATGATTTAAGTATTATCATGTTTATACAAATCTTTGCTTTCCTTACTCTCCATTGCCATCGCCGGCCAAGTTAAGGATATATGCCAGCGAACCTTTGGCCGTGTACAGGGATTTGAAATAGGTATAAGGGAACGTGACATTTACTGTACTACGCGCAGTGACAGTATTTATTCTCAGTGTATTTACTACGAAATCGGATAAGCCGCGCAATTCAAAATTATCAACAGATCCTGTAAAGCTGTAAATAAAATACAAGATCAGATAAAAGACACATATAGTACTTCTATATAGACTCACTCAATGAGATATTGGTTATTCACAGCGGCCTCTGCATGGCTCAGCTGTAGGGGATCTAGCGCTGGCAATCCCAAGTTGGGTATTGGATGACACATGCGCATCCTGAACTCTTCCAGGAAACTTAGAATTTTATCCTCATAGAGTGACGCAACTGGTGACAGGCAACTGGCAATTATTGCCGTTGCCAGAGCCAGTTGCAAAAGGAAACTACGTTTCATGTTGTTGAGGAGTGGTTCGAGGGTTTTAACATACGATTAACTGGGACTCAAGTGTGCGACTAACGGGGAGAATGCAGAATATTTTGGGCTTGCGTCAAGTACGTCAATTTCCAGTTCCCATTATGAATGTCAAGATACCAATTCAGGTTATACTCTTTAAGCTTTTTGGGTCTATACCCATTGTGATGAAATGCATTAAGTTTAATACTTCCTCTTTCTTTTTTGTAAAATTTCAGGAACTAATTTGATTGTTATTTTTAATGAATGAGCAAATTCAATTAGCACTAAATCGTGTAATTTGTACAAATTACAATCAAGTAGTTGTGTACTGTAGATATAGCTGAGTTGTACTTATCTTTTATCATTATTACGTATAGTATTCATACGATCTTTCAGTTTTAACATAAGAAATTCTCTGTCCCGAAACTCCACAAACGCCTAGACAGTTTTATATAAACTGGTAAGTCCATTAAATATTATACACCATACATAACTTATAAACGTATTTTGTAATATATACAAGAACCGTCGCCTATCTATGCCTTGAACTGCAAGGGTATAAAACCATCGGCATGCCGCAGGTAACCGTTCTTCCTTTTTTTAATATTAAGACCAAAGCTTATCACTATAAAGCTGGTGGGGCCCGAAGCCGCATACACTTGTACCGCGTTATCAACGAGCTACTGTTTTTCTTGTTTTTGTTGGCTCGATTAGCACAAAGCACTTTATTTGTTTCTGACCATGGCATAATCTATGAAAAGCTTAAATGGCAGCGCGCTGAATGAATTAACACTTAAAATTAGTGGATTAAATTTATAATCTAACGGTTAGATTTGTTCGGGCGGCTGTCGCAAGTGGTCGGGTATTTGTTGCAACTCTGTTTTGGACGCCAGCAGTGCTACGCCCTCGGGCAAATTGCGTTCGATGTACTCAAGAAATGTGTCTAGCGTTGAGCCGGTCAATTTGTGGAAGTTCATGTAGCGAAAATGTGTACGAACTTCATATTGAACACGATGTTTCTTATAGATGTGCACAGACTTTAGCAGTGTCATGCGCTCGTGATGCGCCTTGCGAGGTGACCAGCTAAAGGGGGGGAATAGAATCGTATAATAAACTAATCCAATGGGATCTTTTAATTGATTCATACCATTTGCCCTTTTCGATGCCTAAGTGCTCGGCGGCGGTTGTAGCGAACCAGATGTAACTCTTTAGCACAGCCGGGTCTATTCCTCGCAATTCGATTTCCAATTTGCTATAAAGTTTATCAGGTTCAGCGATGGCAACTTGAGGTACTTCTGTTTTTGTTTCTGGTACCACGCTGCTTAAGGTGGAGGAGAATCTTACAGGCTGCGCCGTGCGCAATGTGTTTAGTAACTAGAAAAGGCAAATATCATTGTAATTATTATTATTTTCTGTAATAAATTTAATTAGTACACACCCGCAACATGTTGTTATTATTATAGCACAGCCAGGGTTATGCAAGTGCATGGTTGCATAGTCAAGCGATTAATATCGATAGTTGTATATGTTTTGCCGGTAAACTAGGGCTGAGTTTTAACATTTTGTTGAGGTGTGGTAGCATTGTCCTATTCTGCACGTGCGTACACAACGAGCGCTTTTAAATTCCTCAAATTGCAAACACAACTTGTAAATCATTTTAACCTATTAACTATTTGAAACTGTGATTGGTTTATAAGCAAACATGGAAAATATTGAAAATAAAGGTAGTAACAAAACGTAAACATGATTTTCAAATGTATTCACTGTTTATTTTCATTAGTTGAGTCTGCCGATCCCAGCTCAGATGAGGAGGACTATGATGACATCGAAGATGATGATGACGAAGAAATGGATGCGGGCGAAGGCGAAGCTACAACTTGTCTCTTTTGTTCTGATGTTTTCGTCAACATTGAACAAGCTATCAAACATTTGAATAAGGAGCACAAAGTCAATTTGCCACAACTGAAGCAAAAGTTCCAAATGGATCAATATGGCTTCATTAAGCTGATAAACTACATTCGCATATCGAAGATTAATCCTGAACAGTTGCTGTTAACGGAGCAGCCACTGTGGAAAGATGAAAAATACCTTAAACCTCTGGAGTACGAGTCTTGGTTGTGCTATGACTACGATGCTCTTCAATCTGATGCGACAACATCGTGTAACGAGCAAGAACTCTTAAGTCGCATTGTTGAGCAGGCTAAGTTGCTGCAGCAGGCCAGCGAGGATATGGAACGCATGCGTAACGACTATAAGGTACTTCTTCAAAAGGTGCACAACGATGCGGACCAGGCCGGTGATAAGAAATCAGTCGGTTCTACTCCCACTGTACGCAACACTCCTACGTTGGATAAGGAATACTTTAATAGTTATTCCCATTTTGGCATACATCATGAAATGCTTAGCGATAAGGTACGATATGAAATGTGCACAAAATATTGTCGAAATTGAAATAATTCTTTCCCTTAGGTACGCACAAACACATATCGCTTAGCTCTTTTGCAGAACCAGAACTTTATGCGCGGCAAATCCGTGTTGGATGTGGGCTGTGGCACGGGTATACTATCGATTTTTGCATCACAAGCTGGCGCCGCTCAGGTTGTGGGCATTGATAACTCACAAATAGTCTATACAGCAATGGATATTGTCAGGTGAGTTTAAATAGTTCATTAATAATCTAAGAATCAATAAAAATATTCAATTTCTTCTATAGAAAAAACAATGTAAAAAATATACAGTTGGTAAAAGGGCGCTTGGAGGATACGGAACTGCCAGAAGCCAAATACGATGTCATAATATCCGAATGGATGGGCTATTTCTTACTATACGAAGCCATGCTGGACTCTATTATATATGCACGAGAACATCATCTGAAACCTGGTGGCATTATCCTTCCAAATCGCTGCACGCTGCATTTGCTGGGCATCAATGAGGAGCTGCATAAGCAGCATGTGGAATTCTGGGATGATGTCTACGGTGTGAATATGAGTGATTTGCGCAAACGCAGCATTGAGGAGCCCCTGATGGAGGTGGTCAACCCTGAGCATATCATCACAGAGACCGAGCAAATTGCCAACTTTGATATGATGACTGTAGACTTAAGTTATCCAAACTTCACGCATGAATTCAGTCTGAAATGCACTCATACTGGCAAACTAGCCGCCTTTGTTGGCTACTTTGATACGCTCTTTGAGCTTGAGAACAAGATATCGTTTAGTACATCACCCGAGGAGACGCCCACACACTGGAAACAGACTGTATTCTTTCTTGATCAGCCGCGAGATTTGCAAAAGGGCGACCTCATCAGCGGCACGATCACTTCGAGACGTCATCAGGGAGATGTCCGTGCATTGCGAGTGGATATCGATGCGTTTGGTAAGCATTACAAATACACAGTCGATTAATTTTGTTGGTCTTCAGATCGTTTTAATGCAGAATTGGTTGTTTGTGTAGACAAAAGTGTAACTTAGGTGTAAAATTTATGTATATATAAATTAAAATGAGTACACAACGCAAGGTAAGCTGGCGCTGTGTGTGCCAAAAAACATTACAGATAATATATTTAGTATGGGAAAACAGGAGGGGAAAGGGGGGGTGAAATGGTTGCCAAATGGTTTCAACTGATGCTTTGCTTTAAGCCGTATTGGTTTCCAGATCGGAGGCGGGAATCTCTGGCTCCTCATCGTTGTAGACATTCTCGGCCATTTGCCACACTTGCATTATGTTGTCCTCAGAAACAGAGCAAATGATCCATGGTTCGTTGGGATTCCAAGAGAAGTCGCTGATCTTTGCGGTATGCCCACCATGGATGAAAAGCAACTCTGGTGGTCCATCTTCGGCATCCTCGGAGCTCTGCTCCTCGCCAATTTTCGATAGATCCCAAACGTGCAGGCGACGATCAGTGCCCGACGAAGCCAAGATGGTCTCGTTATGCGGCGACCATTGCACCTGGAAGATCTCATCCTTGTGCGATTCAAAGGAATGTAACTTCAGCTTGAGATTACGCAAGTCCCACAGGGCGACAGTCTTGTCTGCCGATCCAGTGGCCAATATAAACTCGGAATATGGGTTAAAGCTCAAACAATTCACTTCGGCCGTGTGTGCATCGACAGTGTGTGATGGCTTCGAGGTGTTGTTGTTCCTTGTATCCCAAATCATTAGCTTCTGATCATCGGCCACTGAGCCAAAGAGTGACTCGTGCAACAAATGCCAGGCAACATCTTCCACAACGGCTGTGTGACCCGTGAAGATGTTCTTTGCATCAATGACTCGATGCTCCTTAGGCGTGGCATTAATATCCCACAAACAGATGGTGTGATCGTCAGAGGCCGAGAGCAAGTAACCTAAAAAAAAGACAAAAATAAAAATATATTAATTATAAACTTTGATTGATCGTGTTAAACTAACCGTTTAAGTTGGGATTCCACGACAGACCGTAGCCCTCTTTTTGGTGTCCTCTCAAGCGCAAATCGGGCTGGCATTCGCCGGATGGTTCCGGTTTGCTGGGATGTTTTGTGTAATCGAATACGAGGACATCGCTCGAAGGGGTTTTGGTGGCAATGACGCATGCGTTTTGAGGCATATAACGGGCACGATTAACTTCACCCTCGTGATTAATTTTGATCTCAATTTCGATTTTACCGCAAACCGAGCCAAATCCACCGAATTCACCCTTTTCATTATCATAGTGTGAGCCATCGAATTGTGCATCCTCACTGGGCAACTGGACGCTGGCGATGAGCAAATGATTTTGTTCATCCGAGGTGTGTGTGCCCAATATCAGGCGATGTACCGAATAATCCTTGCCATCCTGCTTGGTAACATCGGGTAGCCATTGGGCCGTCAGTGATGGCCATTCCAGTGCGTGCGTCATTACCAGATCGTATAGAAATGGTGTGTTCTTCTTCCATATCTTGTACTCTTCATTGATCACGCGTTCCTCGACGGCATCGTCAAAGGATTCCGCTGCTTGCAATTAAAATGAAATTAAATGAGAATTATTGCATTTTATGCACAATTAAATAGTATTCTACCATTATCACTGCGATCCACCATTTTAGAGCAGCCAAACTAAAATTTTCGTGCGCGTCGCAAATTCGGGCGCCAAAACAACAAAGCGGCGGCGGCAAAAGCGTGGACAGTGTCGGCAAAAATGTGTACACGATTTGTGAATGTTTTTAAGTATTCACCAGTTGAAAAAATATTATGCTTTTAAACACAGTTAAATATGTGACTTGTTAATTGATTATGTTTTTGCACTTTCCGGAAGCGTACTGTCGGTGAAAAGCAAGAAAATTAGCTTTCTTTCTTTTTTGCAAGCGCGTCGGCTGCTGAGATGCGACAGAGATGTGTCCAAGTGTCATCGGTCGTCGGCCATCGACGGCATCGATAAATAAGTGTTGCAAATCGTGAAAACGATAATAATAATTGCTTTCGAAATTCTGGCAACTCTCGAGGCGGTTAATGAACATAAATAACAATTTTTGTTGGGCTTATCGCATAGAGGTTCCGATATTATCGGAAAAAATTAATATTTTTATTTACAGTTGAAAAATAAGAGAAAACATTTATTTATTTTTAAATTCAATTTATTTTAAATCAAAAAAATAAAAAAATAAAAAAATCAAAAAATAATATTATTAATTAACTAAAAAACAATGAGATTTCATTTCATATTAACCATCTTAAATATAATAGGAACATTTTACTCAGATGTACATGTTAATGTTATGTACATCTGTGTAAAGTGTTTCTTGACTAACTGAATGTATGTACATATTATATATGTACATTGAGCACCTTACAGTTCGTTGAAATATCTATGTTTTTGTTGATAAACATCAGTTTACCCACAACGTCAGGTTTCAGTCTTGTTCGGCGATCGGAAATTATTTGGCCTGCTTTGCTAAAAGCCCTTTCCGACTCGCACGAAGTTTCAGGTACGCATAAATATTGACAAGCCAGTTCCTTTAAGGGTGCTTTGAATTCTTCTAAAATTTAATACAAAAATTTAATTTTAATAACTCACAATACGAAATTCAAAAATTTATCTACCAAAAAAATTAACGGATCGCATTTTTCGGGCTCATTCGCCATCTCCAAAATTAATAGTGGCCGAACGCGTGGCGCCAATTGTTATTGTTGTGGAGTTCGGTAAAGGTTTGCAACGCTGCTGAGCAGAGAGTTTTTTTACAAACAGCCTGGATCTCGTCTTCCAATCCGCGAACGGCTTGTTTGGCATTGCTGACAAGCTGGAACCCCTGCTTTTTGAATCTAGGGTCGATTAACGTGGCTATCCTCGGAACAGTCCTAGTTTTGTAATGCCTGAAACGCTTCTTGAGGAAGCCACTTAAAAAAGCAAGGGCGGCAATAGCTTCGGGGGTTTTGAATGTATTTTCGAGTGAGGAAACTTCCATTGACATTTGCCAGATCATGGAAATCACAAGGGACATGGTGGCATACTTTCCACCGGATATTTTTTTCGTTGCTTCGTTCAAAAGGCCGAAGTAACTCGCACAGCTCTTCCAAGGAATTAATCTCCTCTGCGGAGAAAGGCGAGGGAGCCTTTGCAGTTCCCAGCAATACAGTCGACAGTGCTGTAAAATTCATTAAAAACGCGCTGTCCCAACGGGTTGGTACCTCTTGGATGAGTGAGAGAGGATCAGCGACGTTTTGGGCATCTTTAAATTTCGCCATAGCCATGGAGCTTCGCTTCATAAACGCAACAATTGCTTTGCATTTATTTAATAAAGCTTGAAGGTTTTGCATTTTCAGTACATCCAACATATGTATCGTGTGTGCAAAACACGGGAAATGTTTCATTTCCAAATGCTCAGTCTTTTTTTATTGTTGCGTCATTGTCGGTGACAATAGTTACCACTTTTTGTTTTAGCCCCCACTCAATCAAAATTTGGCGAACTGTGTCAGCTATGTTAACTGCTGAGTGATTGGTGGGGGTCAACAGTGGTGCCGCTGACAATGTGGCTGAAACAAGCTGGAAATCTGCTTTGACAAAATGGCAAGTCACAGTTATATAAACTTCATTTGCACGGGAAGTCCATCCATCCATAGTGATACCCACGTATTGGATCCCGTCAAGTTTGCTTTTTAGGTTTACCTTTATTTCGTTATAAATTTTCGGAAGCATTATATCTCGAAAATAAGTCCTGCCTGGCATTTTGTACCTCGGATCCAAGGTTTTTATGACTCCACGGTATCCTTCCCTTTCCACAACGCTAAACGGATCCACGTCTCGCGCAATCATTATCATGATAACGCGGTCAATATTTTCTTTCTTTGCCGAATTTGACGGGTATTCTGAATTTATATTAAGGTATTCAGTCAACCCCGTAGATTGACTCACCGTTTCATCTGTATTTAAATTTGGGTGAGTCCTTTTAAGGTGGTCTGACAAATTAGTTGTATTTCCCGCCGTTTTTACAAATTTTCCACAGTGTCAACATATTGCCTTGGTTTTCTCTGCGGTTTTTTTAAAATGTTGCCAAACTCTAGATGCCTCCCGTTTTCTCTTCGGAGGCGGACTTTCGCTGTTTTCCTTTGTTATTGCTAAAACATACAAAATATAAAACATACAATAAGTAATGGCGGTTTTATGTCACATACATACATGCATATGAAAACTATTTTGATTGCAGTTGCCATGTAAAAAATTACTTACGTTTTAAAAACTTCTCCATCGATTTGCGTCGCCAATCCACCAATCACAAATTCATATATGTATATATATCTATGTATATGAAACTACAAAATATTAATTGAAATTGAATTAATTAAAATAGCTGAAGAAATTCTAGTAAATTGCTTACCTTTAGCGTTGTAGCTCTTCTTGTTTTTGGAGCAGTGACGGACCTGAAAACATCGATAGAGAAAAAATATCGATATTTCGGCACCTCTATTATCGCACTATACGCGCCATACTACTGGAGCTTCGATACGGTACTTGGTATTGCCCCTAAAACCAGTCTTTGCCGCTAGTGTGTGATAAGTTGTTGATGAATTGAAAGGGTCAGTTCGCTTCGTGCAACTGCTCGAATCAGACATCAATCAGTCCAATTGTCTGCGGCTAAATTGTTAAACTGAAACTGCAGTTAATGCAATTATTTAAATTGTGCAAAACTTGTAGTGTGCGATTTTTTTGTAATTCTTTTTTTTGCAACTTGCGTAAGCTACGCAAATAAACAATAAAAGTAGTTTGAGAGGGTAAGCAACAGTGGAATGCGTTGTGCGGCACGCCTATAAAAAACTTTCTCCCGTTTATGTTTACATGGTGCCCGTTGCGGCTTGCAAGCAGAGCTCTTTTATAATGTTTACATTTTTTTTTACATTGATTAGTGATTTCGTGAGTTCGTTTATGGCAAAATGCACGTAAGCAGCAACGAAAACCCAAAAGCAAAAGATCCTACTGAGGGTGAGGAGTATTTGGAGCATTTATTGACCAATGGCAGTCAGGAGGGCGACAGTGGAAGTCCCTTGGAGCTACCGCCATGGTACGATGAGCAGCTATTCAAGCGGTACGTAGTATACATATTATTTTTTGTTCTTAATTGCGTGTGAGATTTTAAGATTGAGGTGATAATTATTATACCCAGTAACGGGTGCAAGGGTATCATATACTTATAGGCATTCAATATGTATGTTATAGGGACATGGAAGCGACGTGGGATATATAGTAAAATTTTTATAATAGAAACTATAAATTTGTATCATTTTGGTTTTAATTTATTTAATTTTCTAATTTATTTTTCGAATACTCAGGAAACGAAAACAAAAAGAATAAATGTTTTCAGATTTTTTGATATTTATAATGCATATTATTGTGATCAATAAGAAATATGATATAAATTAAATTTATTTTTATATTGTAAATGTAAACCAAATATTTTACTTTTTGGATAATCATACATATATATATATATATATCATTTAATTTAATTTAAAATATTTATCATATATATATAAATATATATATAACCAATCGGGATTTTATTGTTTGATAATATATAATAAACTATTACGCTTAAGTTGACTACATTGATTACCGTCGTAACTTTAATTATGTGCTTTGCGACATACCGCCTGTGTAGATTAAGCACAATTATATTGTCTTGTAGTAAAACTTGACTGATTGATTATGCCAATTCAGAATATGTTTATCTATTTCTATTACAACCTTATACGCCTCCTGTTTGTTACAGAGATGCATACCTTTTTTCTATTGAAATGAGTATTAAAATGGGCAATCAACTCTAAAGATTGCCTGCCAGACAGACTATCATTACAATAAAGAGGCTGGTTTGCTTCAAGTATTGCAATTACAGATAATTCAAAATGTTGTGGAGGTTTGATTGTTTCTGATAGACATATAATTAATGATCATATATACACTTTTACTAGAGATTAGTTGTTAGTCACCACGAACAATACAATCCAAGCGGTCTTTACCTTTTATACAATGCTGCAATTATATAAAATTAAGTGTCATAAAAATGTTCTCGCAGCCGGAAAGAAATTAAATTCTTTTGATTCAGGGCTCTGTTCTGATATTCAAGCACATGTGCAATAAAATATAAAAGTTGAGATTCTAAATGTCAAAGGTTTCATACTCTTGCAGTTTTGAGTCTTCTACATCTTCCGACTAATTTGATGATTACATCATAAAAATGTTTTTGCATCAGATCAAGATTAATATAATCTTTTATGGGTATAAATATGATTATATTCCTAACTCTTATCTAACCCTTAAATCTTTTCAAATACTGTTACTAACTACATATGTATTTATTATATGTTTGATCAATTTCTTCTTTATATTATTCAACTTTCAGGGGGCAAGACTACTACACAAAGTATTGCTTCGTGATGGCGTCGGGCATGTTGGCTGGTCTAATTGCCGTTTTGGCAATACCCTCAATACTGCGGGTTCTTATTTGCACGCGTCACTCGTCGAACGCTTTTACCGCATATCGTCGGTATGTGCGCACGATATTGCACACTAATGCCTGGTACATTTATCCCGTTGAGGATCGGAATAGTAAGTTCTGGACAAGTATTACAGCGGTACGACAGGCGCATGCCCGATCGAGCATGGCGTGTACGCGACAAGGTGCTGGTCAGATAACGCAAAAGGATCTGGCCTTGACTCAGTTCGGGTTCATTGGCTTTTTAACCTTGGGCGCCCATCGTATACAGCTGGAAGATGATGATTTTCTTGAAGCTATCGTGCATGTGTGGCGTGTGCTGGGATATTTGCTGGGTATCAAAGACGAGTATAATATCTGTGGCCGCAACTGGGCAGAGTCCAGGCCCAGATTGGATATAGTCATGCGACGGGTTTTCACGCCAGCATTGTCAGAAACGAACGAAGATTTCGATCGCATGGCGAAAGCACTTCTTGACGGTCTGTGGCATGTGAATATAATGGTGTCGGGGCCGGCTAATATATTCTTTACCAAACGCCTGGCTTACGTAAAGGGTTATGAGTATTATAGCTTCGATTATCGTGCAGGCGATCTGCCGGATCCGAATCAAAGGCAGTATTATTATGACCTCAATTTGTGGAATAGATTTATAGTTAGCTATGGTCTGTTTATGGTCACCTATTTGCATAAATATTCTATTGTGCGTTGGTATTTCAATTTCCGAATATGGCTCATGAACTTCTTAATGTACTACTTACCTTATCTTGCCATTTGGAAGTTTGGAATTAAATCGTCCTATGTCCGCATCTATGGGAAGGAGCATGAGCTGCAGTTGAAGTTAGAATAATCTTGACGCACCATATCAAAAATGTTGCACATTTTAAGTGAAAGTCAGTTAGCATTGGAAGGTCCCTTTATATCGTTAATTTGTTATATATCGATTGTTAAATTTCTTGCCTAAAATATAATTTGAGAACTTTTCGAGCGAAGCATTTGAAACGAGAGCTTTAATTGGTGCAATACAAACATTGTTTAATGTAGAAATAAATTCATAAAAATTAAAATAAATTAATTTTAAATGTGTTAAATTGTTTCGACTTTTAATATTCCCGCCAATTACGCAGATTGTGACATTCTACAGCACTAAAAACTGCCGCTGATACCTGAAATTACGACCTTCTACAACACTAGATATTGCCGGCAATTACATTTATCGATAACGATAGAAGTGTTTTGTTGCTTGCGCGTTTTTTTCTGGTTGCTTTATACAAAGTTAAAATACATTAATTTAGTAATTAATTTAATACAAAAGTGCGAAATATGTTCTATCACGTATGTGTTAAAATACTCTGTGCCTGTTGCACTATTTATAATTGAGATATCTACAGATTTCTCTGGAGCACGAAATTCTCTTGCATCCGCGCTATTTTGGACCGCAACTACTGGAGACGGTCAAGCAGAAGCTCTACTCAGAGGTGGAGGGCACGTGTACAGGCAAATATGGTTTTGTGATAGCCGTCACGACTATAGATCAAATCGGCTCTGGAGTTATACAGCCGGGTCAAGGGTTCGTCGTGTATCCGGTTAAATATAAGGCAATTGTCTTTCGCCCGTTCAAGGGAGAAGTTCTCGACGCTGTGGTCAAGCAGATCAACAAGGTTGGCATGTTTGCCGAAATTGGACCATTGTCCTGCTTTATATCCCATCATGTAGGTCACAACTAACTAATCGACTGTAATTTCTTCGCTAATTCACTTTGACATTTTGCAGTCCATTCCTGCCGACATGCAATTCTGCCCTAACGGCAATCCACCTTGTTACAAGTCCAAAGATGAAGATGTTGTCATCTCTGGAGAGGACAAAATACGCCTAAAGATTGTGGGCACACGTGTGGATGCCACTGGCATTGTAAGTCTATACTCTGCACTTGTTGAATATGTTTAAAGTCGTCCCTCTATTTTAGTTTGCCATTGGAACATTGATGGATGATTACCTCGGATTGGTCTGCAATTAGTTGGATCTCTCTTCAAATTATACGCACAGCTTAAGATACAATTCATATATATGTATATATATATATTTTAAACTTTAATGAAATGCATTTTAGACCGTTAAACATCTAGGTGTATATGTATATTATAAATACTTTATAAGATTTGATTTAAATTCAAAGGTACGTTACGTTTGTAATTTAGTACAATTCTGTGTGTTTGGTGTTTCCTTTCTTAGTGTGTGTGTGTGAGTGTCTTTGTATTGAGCGCTACAAATATGGATGGATATTTTAAGTAAATAAATAGCAAGGGCTACATTAATGTATATGTAAATAGATCTTAAGTTAAACCACACTTAATTAGGACTGCGTACAACAAGTTATCGTTGCCGAGCAGGCTAAATTAAATTGTATATGAGACTAAAAGCTGCGCTGGGGATTGTACAAATTCGACCAACTAAGTACATGGCTATATAAAGGTTTCTTTGTAGAATTGATTGCACAAGAAATGAGGAAGAAAGCATGAGATATTTAAAGCATAATTCGTGCGTGGAGTTTGTTCTCTGATTACAATGCTTGGGATTCCGGAAGCGGGGAATGATTGTATATGTATCTTTATGTTTGCGAGATGGGGATCTACCTCACAGGTCCCAGGAGAACAAATGATGCTTGACCAGCATGTCGCGCACACCGTCCTTTAATGGCTGCGATTCCTTGCCACGCTTCGGTGGCAGCTCCCAGTCCGGGTTCAGATTAAAGGCAAACTGTGAGAGTATTCGCAGTTCACATTTGATTTGCACCCAGCCAGGTGAATCGATAAAGCTCCAGGTATGATACCATTTTTGTACCACCTCTTGGCAGGCGCAGAGCACCTCGAGCCACAGATGCAACACCTGCTCATTGAGACCCAGGCAGATAAGTGACCGCAGCTTCACGTCCATTTGCGCATGTGCATTGTCGTGCGTCTGGTTAATGGCCTGGACACAGCGATAGAGCAACTCCTCGGGCGTTAGAACCTTACCATCTTCGTCCAGGCGATAGGTTTTGCACAGCACCAGGCGACTATACACGGATTTAAAGTCCTTTTCCACCTCCAGTGAGGAGACCTCTTCAATGAAGAGCCACGGATGAATGGGACCACCCAGGAAGGAAGGACGTTTCATGCCATGCTCCAGAAATGCCTTGATCGCTGGCGCCAATGTACCGCGCACCAGATCCGTAACTGTCTCCGAGATGGCATCATCTCCTGCCGAGGTATACAACTTACTGCGCTCGTCCAGCAGCTGCACAAATTTAGCGGGAAACCAGCCCCGCAGTCCGTTCAGTTCACCCACCCAGCAATGCTCATCCTTTTGGCTAATTATGGTGATGATATCGTTACGCCGGAATCCCAACTCATCGTCATCGTGCCGCTCAAAGTCGTGCAGCGCCTTGGCGCGTCGCTTGCGTGTGCGCGCCACATTGATGAAGTTCTCGTGATCCTTGGCATGCGACTCACTGCTGTAGTTCGCCGTCAGCTGGATGTGTCCTGCCAGCTTGGGTTCGATGGTAATAAAGTGTCGTCCCACCTTCAGTATCGCTTCCCGTAGATCCACCAGAATTTCAGTTTGCCGTATATTCTTGTTCTTCAGCTGTTCAGCTTCGGGATCGCTACGGAATAGGAATGCCTCGAGAATGGATTTACTTTTGCGCACCTGACGCCTTGCCAGGTGCTGTTTGGGTAGATTGGCAGCCGCCTCTGGGTTGCCAATCTGATGCCCCTGGTCGGCCATCAAATAGGCCAAATGACGACGTCGATGCGTGTCGATTACCGTCTGACTCAACGAGCCGCCCACTTCCAGGGCCTGCCGGAAAAGCACCTCGACATCGTCCACCTCGCAGCACATGGATAGCGAATTGAATATTTGCGCCGAGTTCTCCAAATGTCGCAGATCCTGTTCCTTTACCTTAAGCATGCCCAGCGTCAGTTGAAACAGAACAATGGATCCCTCGTAGAAGAACCAATCCCAGATCCGCACTAGAATTTTCATGTGCACCACATTGGCGAAGAGCGTGAGAAACCAATGCAGTGTGATGAGTGACAGATCAATGTCATGCCTCTTCAGCGACTCATCCACGCTGGCCAAGTAGTTGGCAATGAGTGTCTGCATTACTCTTTGATCCGCCTGTATGCCCAGCAACGTGGAGCTATAGTACGAAGCGGGCAACAGATCCTCCACAATTGTGACCATCATCCAAAAGGCATTCTCCTCCTCCATGAAGAGCAGTAGACAAGCCACAATCACGCCAGTGCCCTGACAGTAACCGATGTCCGGAAATAGCCACGCTATGCCACGCAGAATACGACGTAATCGTGGTATTCCTGTGCCATTTGGATGACTGAAACAAGCATTTGTGGGCAAGATGCGCAGCAGATCCTTTTCGATCTGCTTCGATGTCATCAACTGGTCGTTGCTGGAAGCTGCAATGAAACAAAGTTAAACAATGTTGCAAGCTATGCCAATCTGAGGGTAACCTTTAACAATGTCCTGGTAGCTGGTTTCGCTCTTTTGCTTCTTTGACAGCGCACCGGATAGTCGCATCCACATCTGTGGCCGCAGACTGTGTGGGATGCCGTTCTGGACCATTTTTCGTAGTTTCTCTGTGCGTTGCAGCAGCAGCTCGACATGATCCCAACTGAGTTCTGTGGCTTCTTTGTTGTGTGCAAACTCCAGATGGGCAATCCATTGTAGCCGCTGTTGGGGATCCTCCATGAATGGAATGCTGAGTAATTTATTTGAGCTCTGCTCGGGTCCATCCTCCTCCTCGACACGAAAACCGAATTCATCGAAACGGTAATCGGGCTGATCGTTTGGACCGGCTACAACCAGTTCCGATTCGCCACCTAACTTGGCCAGAATTTCCTGTGGCCACATCGATGGTGTTAGCGCGGAGAATGGTCCACCAGGATTTGGACGCAGGCAACCGTCCGCGACGCTCAACTCTTCCATTATCGGTGGCAGTTCACCAATATCATCTTCCGAGCACAAGGTCTGCATTTTGCGCTGTGTTGGCAATGTGCGTAGAAAATCAATCACAAAAAAACAAAAACAATTTCAATATTACTAATTATGTTGATAAGCAATCTATACAATTTAATTTTATTGTTACCGTATGTTCTTCACGGCCTACGTAACCCTCGTGGTCGCGGCCGAATATACTTCTTGCCATATCCATTTTCCACAGCAACTAGTTAAGTGTGCCTTGACATTTATTTTACTATGTAAATAAATGTCTTTAATTGTTGTTTTTTTTGTTCGCGTCTTGTAGCTTTCTTCTTTTTTTCTACTTCCACATTATTGTTGCTGTTAACATTTTCTCTGCTTTCGCCCTGAGTCAGCTGTTCAGCTAACAGCAATAGTCGTTAATCGATAGCTCCTCTGTTAGCACGCTCTTAAAGATAACATTGCTCACACGATTTATTTGAAAACTGCCCTACCAGCACTGTTATTTTACATCGAAGCAAAACAAAAAGAATGAACATACAGAGATTTTAATTGCTATTACCGACACATAGAGCACTGTTATCTTTCAGATTTGACAGCGCAGTTTATTGTCTTTTTGTCTTGCATCTGCACTTGCAATCTACAAAATATAATGAAATATATACTACATAGTTCATGATATTATGGTAAAAAAAAAGTAAATAAAAATACTTAATTATTTAATACAATAGTTTCCTTGCAAATGATTTACTTTTAATTTGGCCACTCTCTCCCTACTGTAGTTTTCAGTGTATCAGCTGATTCTTATCGATAACAATCCAATTGGAAGGCGGAATACGAATAATGTTTGTTAAGATTAGTTTTTCTTATGATAGTTTATTTTCCCTTCCGTAAGAATATTCCAATAACCCAATACTAACTCTTACTTCTCCGAAATTAATCATAGAATTGCTTTACCGAATCAGGGCTTCAAGGCAGATGCTTATCAAAACACTGGCACATGCTTTCGGCTTCAGAGGTGCTCGTTTCCTGTTATAAATTTTGGGTTTCTTCGAACACAAACGCAAATAAAATCGTTTCAACAGAAGTTGTTTGTAATTAAATTTAAATTGATTCATTTATTAACGGATTCAATGCAGGTCATTTCTTCAAATGTTAAAGATTAACTTAAATCCTTGATGGGTACAGCATCTGTAATAAAAATTAACATGATTAATATTATTTAAAAAATATGCTTTACGTGTTACGCTTACAATGCGAATGCGGTGTCCCATTGCGTGACCGGGCAAATTCCTGTTGAAACGAGCACGCACTGATCCAGTGTTGCCGTGGATGCGGGTAACCTTGCCCCAAACGGCACGGACACGGGTCTTGCGCTCAGGATGCTGGGGAACACACTTCTTGGTCTGCGCCTTGTAGACATACACGCAACGCTTGCCAATGTAGAATTCACCATGTTCCTTGCGACGAGCACCCTCGATCTGCAATTGTTAGTCCAATAAGTACACTGACATAAAAATGACTGTTTCAGTAAACTTACCTTAAGGATAGCATGGTTCTCGTGCTGGTTCCTCAGACCACGCTTGTAGCCGGTGAAGACAGCCTTGGCGAACAGACGACCATGGCGTTTGTATTTCTTGGCAGCCACTTTGGTCACGGTGGCAGCAGCCTTCTCAGCCTTTGGTGCCTTGGCGGCCTTTGGAGCTTTAGGTGCCTTTGTGGCTTTGGGCGCAGCAGCGGCAGCGGTCTTAGCTGTGTCAGCCATATTTCACTGCAATTACCAAATACAAACAAGTTACAGTTCACATTAGTTAACATATCATTTGTTTTGATTGTCGGTCGTGTGCAAAGCACTATTTTTATCCGAAAACATCTCAAATTTAGCACTGTCTATAAACAAATTATATATTTGCTAACTTAATACACATGTTGAACTATGCACTTTCACACAAATTAACTGATTTTCGAATTGTTTTCTTGTATATTTTCATAATTTTCAGCGCACAGCGTAAATTTCCCGTACATACCGGAAATCTGTCAAATGGCGAAAGAGGGATTCGATGACAGTTCAGTCCGGCAGAGCTGTATTCCCATCGTTTCCCCGATATATCGATATGTTTTTCTGCACAGAGTTGCAACAGAACACAATATAAAACAATCGTTTGACTTGAGAACTAACTCAAAATAAAAAAACAAAAATAGAAATTTACAATAACAATGTTATTTTGTACAACAGTTTAATTAAGCAAATTACAAAATTTACAAGCACATGTACCTATCTGGAGTCGCACACTATTCAAAAACTCAGTAAAAACAAAATCGGTCAACATCCTACCATCAGTTGCATAAAAGCTGGTCCAAACGACATACAGGCCGACTAAGGCAACTGCTGCTGCTGCACTTTTCGTTGTTATAATTATTGACAACTAATGGGTGTCCTAGTGCAACTATTAAAATGGAACCAACGTTGCCCAGCGGTGCTGCAGAGCTGTGATATAATTGCAAAACGTAGCATTAAGAAGCAAGCGGTCAATTCCGTCAAGTAAGTACTGCCCTGTGCGCAGGGGTCATGGGATGGGGGCGCGAGATCACAGCGCGCAGATATCAGATAGAAACGAAAACTAATGTTGCATAATTCGAATTCTATTCATAATTGTTTATCAATTGCAGGCTTGCCGAAGTCGGTCGCCTGTTAGAAGCTAAGGAAGGAAAATATGATACCGGACAGCTGTTTCTGCATCGAATCTTTGGATATCGTGGAGTCGTGCTCTTCCCGTGGACGGCGCGCGTTTATGATCGCGACTTGCACAATCCCGGCAGACAGAGAACGACGACAACAGCTGCAACATCATGCACCAAAGAGGCTTCGCCGGTTAGAGTTGCCGCTGGCAGCACATCAGAAACAGTTGCTCAGCATGACGCAGCAGCAACGAGATGTGAGGAAAATAATGACGAAAGCACCTCAAACTTGGGTACAGGTAAACCAGCAACTAGTAATACGGTAGATTCCAAAGATATTAAGGGCAAAAGGCAAACGTTTTATCAAGTACTCATTGATACCAGGGATTGCCCGCACATCGTGAGTATTCTTACTATTTCCAGTTTGAACTTCATGGGACTAATGAATGTAATTTGTGTTTTTTTAGCGTGCCCAGACCGAAGCTGTCACCTTCCTCGGCAATCAAGATTCAAATCGAAGCCTATATGCAATTCCTGGATTGGATTATGTTGCGCACGATGACATTATGCCATACAGCTCAACGGACAAGCATCCCTTGCAACACGAACTATTCGACAAGTTTTTGACCTACTCGGCCGATGCTGATCCACCATTTGTAAGTCAAGATACACTCAAGGCTTGGCAGGAGAAGAATCATCCGTGGCTTGACATGAGTGATGTGCACAAGGAGACTACCGAGAATGTGCGCATTACCGTCATACCTTTCTATATGGGCTGTCGCGAAACACCAGCCTCTTCGGTTTACTGGGTGAGTATTGCGAACAAATCTGATAAACCTGAATAAAATATTTTCCATTCTCTAACAGTGGCGATACTGTATACGGCTTGAAAATCTTGGTGAACTTAGCGTTCAACTGCGCGAAAGACATTGGCGCATCTTCTCCTTGTCTGGTACTTTGGAGACGGTGCGCGGACGAGGCGTAGTCGGTCAGGAGCCTATTCTTAGTCCGCGCTTGCCAGCTTTCCAATATAGCAGCCATGTGAGTCTACAAGCACCGAGTGGACACATGTGGGGCACATTTCGGCTGGAGCGCGAAGATGGCTATTCCTTCGATTGTAAGATACCGCCATTTTCACTGGAATCGAAGCCAGATGAGGTACAACCCTCCCCGACCGGGACATCGATCAGCGATGAAAGCGATTAAGAAGAATTTCTCTACATTACAGTTACGACCGTAACAGCTAAAGTTATTTTGCCTATTCAGGAAGTACATGTGTTTAGGAAAATTTAATATATTTAAACATTAACAAGCAACTTTCAACTTAACCGAGTCTAACGTTTTTGCTCTCCAATTGGATCCTAAAGTCGAAGGGGCGTCGGTTGTCGTGAGTTTCGAAAAGCGTCTGCAGTGCATCAAGTGCAGCCGTTTCTGTGGCCGTCTTTGTGTCCTCGCCGTATCCCTTTCCCAGCAACTGGCGATTAGCATAGATGCCCACATGGTAGGCAGCGAGCACAGTATTTTTGCCGCAATCTCCGAGCAGGCGAGGCTCTGGTTCACCTAATTTACGCTGGGAACAAACATCAGTTAGCAACTGCAGTGGGTTCTCTGGTGTCCATAGCTCAAGCAAATCTTTTTGATTCAATTGCGTGCAGATGAAATCTCTCACAAAGAGCAAGGCGCGTTCCACGCCGCTTGAATCGGCAAGAGCACCAATAATCGCATTGAGAGTAGTGGCCAATGCTTCGTTGCTTGGAGGGTACTCTGTGGCAAAGATTAGCTCTTTGGTACCCAGATGGGTGGATACATGTGCTAACGATTCGGTGCTTAACAAGTAGGAGGCAATCGCTTTTTGTCCCTGTGCCGGTACTTTGGGCAGGGAATGTTGCAAATAAGCCTCAACATAAGCCTTTGCAATGTGCGCACCCTTCTCGGCCAGCTGACTGTTGTCGGATGTGTGTAGATCCTCTTCAGCTATGCCCAGTTTCAACTGGCGCTCCTTTTCCTGGTGAGCATATGTGCGCTCTGTGAATGCTGTCTGCAGCAGGGGTAGCTCAAATTCCTCATTCAATCGCTTGCCAAAGGCGAACAACTCAGACCGGTAATTCCATTCCACAAATCCGGAACGGGGTTCAGGTTTTTGAGGTCCCTGTTTCTTAACGCGATGGGCGAGTTCACGTAACGTCGGTGCGACCCAGCGCTTTATGTGCCGGTGCGTTTGAACTGTAAATAAAATTATTTATTGTGTGAAACTTATAAAATTGTAATGACTTACCAGTGCCGACTCTATTAATTGGTCTTGTGAGTGCAACTACACTGAAAATACTGCGCAATAAGGACATTTTTCCCAATTAATTGTAAATATAAAATCAGAATGCTAACAGCATATGAGAAGCAGGGTTGTCATCTATTTTAAGTTAAACAATCGATAGATTATACATAAACATATTTAATAACTATAAATGCTTTTTAAGTTTAAAAAGTGTTATAACTTGTTAAAAATTTAATATTTCCAAAATTGCTTGTAGAAAATATAATTTAAAAAAATAATTAAGATAATGTTATCGATAGTTTCTGCCAATACAGTTTTCAGCCCTATATGAGAAATTGTACAAAGAGCTGGTCACCTTAACGACGCCATGTCTCCGTTTGCATGAAAATTTTTTGTCTGTAAAATATCTTGATAAAGATTATTAAACAAAGTGAAACTATTGATTGCATCGATTAAGTGTATATAAGCTAAGACCATAAGTGTATATAAGCTAAGATGGCGCTGCAGACTTACGGTGATAAGCCAGTGGCGTTCCAACTGGAAGAAGGCGGCGAGTACTACTATGTGGGCTCGGAGGTGGGAAACTATATGCGGCACTTCCGTGGTATCCTCTATAAAAAGTATCCTGGCATGACAAGAATTGTCCTCTCCAATGAGGAACGAAAACGGCTTGCTGACTCTGGCCTCAGCTCACATATATTGGCGAGCTCTGTGTCACTGTTGCGTGCCGTGGAAGTCGATGATATTATGGCCGGCAATGATGAGAAGTGAGCAGCATTAAACAATATATAGTTTTTTCGATATTCAATTTAATATATCATTTTAATGTTCCAGATATCGTGCCGTTTCGGTTAATACTTCGGATACACCAGTTCCACGTGAGAGTAAATCGAAAAAACAGCCACAGTATGTGCCGACGATGCCCAACTCGAGTCACCTAGATGCAGTACCACAGGCCACACCTATTAACCGTAACCGGGTTCACACCAAGAAAGTACGAACATTTCCTATGTGCTTTGACGACACAGATCCAACGGCAAGTCTGGAGAACGCAGCACAGAAGGAGTGTCTAGTACCCATACGTCTGGACATGGAATTGGAGGGACAAAAGCTTCGCGACACCTTCACATGGAATAAGAACGAGAGCATGATAACACCCGAGCAATTTGCGGAGGTGCTGTGCGACGATCTCGACCTGAATCCCCTGCCATTTGTTCCAGCCATTGCACAGGCAATACGCCAGCAAATCGAAGCATTTCCCAACGATCCGCCCATCCTTGAGGAAAGCTGCGATCAGCGCGTCATTGTCAAACTGAACATTCATGTTGGCAATACGTCGCTGGTGGACCAGGTCGAATGGGATATGTCAGAAAAGAATAACAATCCCGAGGAGTTTGCCATCAAACTGTGCGCCGAACTAGGTTTGGGCGGAGAGTTTGTCACGGCGATTGCGTACAGCATACGTGGCCAGTTGTCCTGGCATTGTCGTACCTATGCATTCAGTGAAGCACCATTGTCCACTATTGATGTACCCTTTAGAAATCCGAGCGATGCGGACGCATGGGCACCATTCCTAGAGACGCTAACCGATGCCGAAATGGAGAAAAAGATACGCGATCAGGATAGAAATACTAGACGCATGCGACGTTTGGCCAATACAACAACAGGCTGGTAATCCAATAACTAACTGGATTATTACTCTATTCCCATTATTCCTCACACAACATACAGCGTACACAGCTGGCTAATGGCCAACTTGGAACACCCCGATTTCTCAATAACCTAACAATATTAGTTAAAGTTGCCATTTGGCTGTTTGTATCAGATAACTTTTTAAGTTAGGATAACGAGATCATTAAACTATCGAGATACATAAAGTGAGAAAGAAACCCAGCATTAGTTGTTCAGCTTAACTTATAATGATTATAAACGTATCGAGTTCTGAATTGTAATGTCGACAAGATTATAATCACTATTAGTAGTAAATCATCCATAGGTGTTGTATGTACAAACTGCATTCTTGTCTGTCCCGTTTCGCTCGGCAATATAATAATACATGGTATATAATAATAAATACTTGTCTTTGTCTACTTTAACGCCAAAGCTGGCAATCTTATATTTTTCTCTTAGATAGACTCTTAAAACTCTTATATTCTTAACATTTGCATGTATAAGTACTACTAACAATTAGCTTTCGACTGAATCTGGTTTGTCCTGATCTTGATCACCATCATAGAACTCATTCTTCGCTTCAACTAACTTATCTTCGTCCGTCTGAGACATACGTACGTCTGGGTCTGTCTCCTCCCTCATTCGCAGCTCCTCAATATCTAGATCTGGAGGTGTTTGTATCATTTGCACGCTCGGCGAGTGTTGGCACATTTTCAGATTCTCCAAGACATGCTTGACGATCAGCTCCAAATACTGCTTTGAATTTGCATTATCCTGTCGCGAATTAATGTCGGGATGTAACGTAAAGTCTGGAGCAAAGAAGTCATAGTACTCCGTAGCGGGTAAGTCGTTAGAGATTTCCTGATCCAGCAGCAGCGAAGTTTCGTGCGTCCAGCAACGGGCCACGTTTCGCAGCGTATAACCTCCACCGCCCACCACTAAAGTGGGTACATTAAGTTCCTTAACGAACTTCACACACTCTCCATGGCCACGTGTACTAAGAGAGAAGCAGCCCAGGCGATCTCCTGCCAATGAGTCTGCGCCACACTGGAGAACAATTGCTGTTGGACGATAGAAGTCCATGATAGCTGAAATGATGGGCTTAAAGACTTGAAAGTAGCTCTGATCATCGATGCCCTCCTTGAGCGGCACATTGACACTGTAATAGCGGCCAGACTCGGCACCAATCTCATACATATCGCCTGTGCCCGGAAAGAAGTAGTTGCCATATTTGTGAAACGATGCTGTCATCACACGATCCGTTAGATAAAATGCTTCCTGGACACCATCACCGTGGTGTACATCAATGTCAATGTAGAGTACTCGCGGATTGTATTTCAGCAGTTCCAGTATTCCAATGACAATGTCGTTGACATAACAAAAGCCCGACGCTTCAAATTTCTTGGCATGATGCAGTCCACCTGACCAATTAATGCATATATCGCTGTGATTGTGATTCAATTTCTGTGCACCCTCAAGGGAGGCTCCCGTGTACATGGCACAGAAGTCAAACAGTCCATCGAAAACGGGACAATCCTCACCAACGCTGAAGTGTGCCAAATATTTTGTGTATGCAACAGCTGAAAAAGAGAATACAATAGAGAATATTTCAAGAGACTTGCATTAGAATACTTACAATTGCATTGAATGTTCTGTGGAGTAACTTGCTGAAGGTAGGCAATGTATTCATCACTATGGAAGCGTAGCATATCCTGCGCACTAGCTCTGTGAAGTGGTAAATAGTAAATAGATATCTATAATTTCTTCTTTTCATTACTTACTTGTATGGTCTGTAGATCTTCATCTTTTTGTGCAAGTCATAATTCATTACCAGACTATGAGTGACCGCCAGACGCTGAGGCTTCATTGGATGCCCGGCACCATAGTGAAAATTTCCCACATCGGCATTATAGAAATACGAGACACGCCTCTCCGTCATCTTTACATTTGCTATAAGGTGAGAGCTGTCCAATACCACTCCAAAACAGGGAGTAAATGGAGTTTTGTATAGAGTATAACTACTAAAACACCAACAATAAACAAAAGTTGCCGTGTTGTGGTCAGCTCGTTTAGGCCCAATACCATGCCGTCGTCCTCTGAGAAGATTATAACTTTATATCTTAAATTTCTGGTTTCCACAAGACAAATGCAAATTGTCTTTAGTTTGAACTATTGGAATTGTAATTAAAGTTTACAGAAATCGAATAAATTAATATTAATATTGCCGCAGCCGGTGTGCCATCTTGCTTTTGTGCTGCTTAGTTTTAGTGATGACATAAGCAAGTAGCGATATGTCTTCGATGTATTCGATATCGATTAATTTTTTAGTATTACCAGCTGCATAGAAAAGTTTTTAAAGTTATTTACCTAAATTTGAATTCATATCACGCATTTTTAAAGATATTAATTTACAATAACTTTTAAAGCCTCTGTAAAATATATTAAAATTACTAAATGTGTGAATATGCGGGAGTCAGCAAGGCAACACCTGTTTTTACGCTTTGCTGTGAATGGCAAACACTCTTATCAAGTTCCTTCTTTAATTGATAAGCTTTGACGCGTCGCATCGCGTCGAATGGGCGAGTATAGGTAATCAACAATAAATGTCATGGCACAGTGAAATGCAAAAACTGTGTCAAACAGTTGGCAAGGAAGCGCGGACAAAGCAGAGCGCTCCAGCAGTGATAAATGTAAATAGTACTTGCAACAAATTACGAAACGCGAAATTGATTTTACAAGTCCAACGTATCGACTTGATGATTGTGTGTTTTCAATTTCCCTCAATGGCCAGTAATAGTTATAATTAAACAAGATTAACGCTCTGCTTGCCGCTTATTAGTTCAAGATGTTGACCCTCTATTACGTGAGCGCAACCTTTGTGCAGTCCTGGCGCATCCAAAGAGCTTGCAACAAAATTGCTGAGCAATTATCGCAATCATCGAGCATTGCTTTCTATGCGCTTCAGGCAGGAAACGACGATGGTTTCGGTGAGAATCCCTTATTGTCTTATTCCCCGAAAGGAGCAACAACTAATACATTCTCTCTCTCTCTCTCTCTCTCTGTGTTTGTGTGTGTATCTATACCGGGGTGCAGATCCAACACTTGCCAGCTCCGAGCTGTGCGGTAATCGTAATGCGGCCAAGGTCACGGATATATTGTGGTTGCATGGTAACCAACGTGGTTGCTGTCTGCGCCCGTTGCAAAATGTCCAAATTACGCCATGGATCAGCTTCCCCCCGGCTCCAGGACTGTTGCCATTCGCGTATGCCGCCGACACCGCAACGCCAACAGCAACAACACCAACGGAGGCAACGGCACCGCAGTCCAGAATAACTTTGTCTGCGGACAAGTCAAAACATCTGCAATTGTTGCTGGAGGCGCAGGTGGACCAACCACGGGATGCCGCCGCCGGTACACCAAATGCTGCCTCGGTGCGGGTAAGTTAATTTTGTTTCATTTGCAAAACATTAGGGTGTCTCAATAGGCTTCGTTTAAAAATTGTTAAACTGAAGATAAAATTTAATGTTCGTATTTATTTATTTTTTTTTATTTATTATTAATTTATTAAAATAGTTATCCGAAACATAAAATTTAAATGTTTTGTTTTGATTTGTTATTATTATTATTTATTTATGTAATAAAACATAAAATACAAATCAAATTCTTCTTTTTAAGTGAACAATAAAAGTAAATTAAATTTATTTAGATTGTGTTTCAAATAAATAAGATTAAAAATACAAAATTATTTGCTTGTTTGAAATCATCTGTAACCATATTATCAGTCGGTTATTAATAAAAACTCTTCTTATCTTTTAGATTTGTATTTTTTTTTGATAAATAGAAATACTTGAAGCACCCCAATAGGTTTAGTAAATTGCTATTTATGCTGAATTCGGACTCTGTTCCAAATAGATAAAATAAGTGATTGAAGGAACTGCCTGCTATCATTAATGAATAGTTTAAATAATAATAATTTAATGCTGAATATTCGGTAAACATTTAAAGACTAGAACATTGTACGTTTTATGGAGGTCAGACTAGGCATCGACTAAGCATCGAATTATCAATTCCATGACATTTCTATTCACGTGGTTGCTTAGGAAAGTTGTTGACTCGCGTGTGATGACGTGATTAAGATTCTTTAAGTTTTCGTTTTTAGTCGTGGAAAGTTCATGTCATATTAACATTTGTTGCTTCTTCTTATTCTACTACTTTCATGTTCTTCAAATCAAAATCAACATCATTTGGCAGCTGGAAGATTACGGTAAGCTTATAGCATGGAAAATAGACTCGCACTTGGCGGTGCTCATCGATACGGATGTTGAGCATTTCACGCAACTGTTGATAATGACATTCTTACAAAACAATTTATTCATTAATGATAGTTTGCCACTTATGAGGATCGAGTGTAAGCCCAGTAGCTGTTTGCAATTGCAAAAATATTTACATTTACCTAACGATTCTCTTCTCAACTCTCTGTCAATTGCAGCTGTGCAAGGTGAGGGACAACCGCAACCCTTTGAACTGCTTGCCAATCATTTGAAACGTCAATCGCGAACTGCTGCCGAAATGAATCCCGAGAGTTGGCAGAAACATTTGAAGGATCTACGCGGTCTCAGCGTGCTTGCCCACCAGGCCACCGAATTCGAGTTGGACAAGAAACGCGCTGAGCGCAAATCGAGTGCGCCGAAACACGACTCGATGCCACATGCACAGGCACAGCCACAGTTGCGGCAGGCGCAAGAGCAGCCGCCAAGCAAGGCGGTAGCAGTTGTGGAGCCAACTACCAAAGCCACATCCCCAGCGAGAACTTCTCAAGCTGCCATGGACTGCGTCTTGAGTAGGGCCAGTGAACTGGAGAAGATTGCAGCCTCCAAAGTGACGGCAAGGCAACAGCAGCAACCAACAGCAACTGCCGTAACTCCTAGTAAAGCTGATGCCACGCCGGCGAAGGTTCCAACCACGCCAGTGAAGGCTCAGGCAACTCCAGTGAAGGCTCAAGCAACGCCAGTGAAGGCTCAGGCAACGCCTGTAAGGGCCCAACCCCCACCAGTGAAGGTAAAGCCCACGCCTGTTGCAGCTTCGCCAGTCACTTTAGCGGCATCCACCCCTGTGCCAGTTGAACCGGCGGCCAAATCACCTTCACCTAGCAAAACCTTTGTGGCTGTTAAACCAACTTCGCCGCCACCGCCGCCGCCGTCTGCCGCTTCAAGCAGTCGTTCACGTCCAGTTCTTCGCCGCAACAAGGATAGTTTGGGCGAAAGTAAACCATTGAATGTGCTGGTCTATTCGGACAGTGCCACAGCTCGTGATTCCACAATGGCCACGTTGCGTCAGCTACTCGAGCCGGATGTCTACACCATTTATCCACTAACGCCTCAGCAGGCAGCGCAGAAATATTGGATAGAACAGACAGCTCTCTTGGTCGTCTGTGGTTCTGTGGTGCCTGCAATTGGCCAGATATTGGTGGATTACTTTCTGCATGGCGGTAAATTGTTGGGACTTTGCTCGGATATATTGCACTTCATATTGCCCAACTATCGCACGGCAGAGGTGAGTTAGTCCCCATATGGATTAGATAACTGTTTAATTGATTTCTTGTGATTTTTCAGGTGCGTGAGCACGAGTTGGTGCAGTTCTCCTACGATAAGTGGCAAAGGGTCAAGATGATGCATCACATCTTTTGCTATCAACCTTCGCCGGTTAAGAAAAACTTCTCCACCGATAGCGAGGAGTCTACCGGACAAACTCAATCGCGAAAGCCGTAAGTTAATCCGTCAATCCTTACAGCATTTATAAGCCACACACTATAACAGACTCTAATCTCAACCGATTTAAACTTGAAGAACTCCACTTTTGAAGGATCTTTAATACAACACAATTAACGATATATTCTTTAAAATATACTTTGGTTTAATGTTATTTAAATTGGAATTACAGACAAAATTATTATAAAATTAAGTTAGTTTCAAGAGTGGAACTTGGACAATAAAAGGCTGGGAACCTCTGCTTTTATTTTTGTCTCACTAAAACAGTTTCTAAAAGATTTCCCAATCTAATTAATTGATCTAACCAAGCCCAAAAACCATAAAACTGAATTTCATTAAATTTAATGCATGTTTACAGCTTCGAGACAAGAAGTACATATTTTAAATGTTGCCGTCCTTTAAAATGCTGTAGACGCATAAAGAAATACTTAAATGACTTTTTATTGAAAATACTTAATGTACTTTAAACTTTCGATACTCGTAAACAGAATAACAATTTCTTACTAATGCTAATCTCATTCGTGTTTCTTTAATGTTTCCTTGGCTTAACTTATGTAATTTCTTTAAATAATATAATATCTCTCGTTTGATGCCACATGATATGATAATAATGTTGTATGATCTTTCGTTGTCGTACAACTTTTTAAATTTTCTCTTCAAATGCTTTGAATGTCTTATCGATATGTTGCACTACTATGAACTACAATACATACATACATATGTATGTATATATGATATGTTTGTGATGTCTTGCACAATGAAAATATATGTATGTATTTTAAAATGTCATTAACATATTTTCTAAACTTATTTGATTGATAACTCTGATTTCATTATACACATGTGGTATATAAATTAAATAATATAAATCAATAATTTCAATTGATTTTCCGATCGCAATTTTATGATTTCATTAATTTTCTCTCCTTTTATTGCTCTCTGTGTGTGTATGTGCTTGTATGTGTGTGTGTTCTTCCTCGTGTTACTATCCTAACCTAATCTAACATAAACTAAAACTAACAACATAACAACAAACAAAAACCAAAAAACCAAACGAAACGAACGCCGCTTAGAGCTCTAGTATGTCCAAGGTCCTTGGAACTGAACGATCTGGCTGGTCAGTGCCACAAGCTGGAGGTGAAGGTGCTGGGCACTGAAGAGACCTGGAATACGCCCAGTCTAATGCTGGCCAACAGCTTGCAGAGCGGCGGCAAGGCAGTCTTCTCACAGGTAACTCTAGAAATATATCAATTATTATTATTATACTGTTAATCTTCTGTTTTTTTTAGGTTCATCTGGAGACAAGTCCCAATGAATTTGAGTTCGATGAAACTAAGTTTGCCATCTTGAAACAAAACGAGTCCACGCGTCTCGAGATCTTTACTGATCTGTTGCGCAAGTATTTGGCTGTGCAGGTGCGGCTCACTGGAGATGCTTCATCCACAACTGGAGTGGTTTTCAAGCACGCCTATTTCCTGGGGCGTCATGAGGTATGTACAGAGAGCAGCCAATAAATGAATCTTATTCACTCACTATCAACGTTCTTAAAGTCCAAATTCGAGCTGCTCGAGAAGTTGCGTCCACGCTGTAGTGGCACAGAGGGTGTTATTGTTACGCCCAAGTTGACGCTGAAGTTCTGCGGCAAGGATGATAAGATGCCCACAGCAAATACCAATGTCTTACCCATTCTGATACATTCCTGTCCAGAAGATTTCTCCACTGTGGATTACTTTGATGTAGGTAACAGCTAATCATAAATTGCTATGGTATCTAAATATATTCCCTATCCTTGCAGCATTTGAAAACTGAACACATTGGTCGCCTGGTCATCTATGCACCCGTCGTCAGCAGTTCTATGCATGTGATCAACAACCTAGAACTGGTCCATGGCATTGCGGTGCTGCCCAAGCAGCAGACAGCGGGCGTGGGTCGTAGCTGTAATCAGGTAAACACTCGACTTATACCACATATATAGTTTCGGCATCAATTCTAATCTCTTTCCACAACCTCGATAGTGGCTTAGTCCCTTGGGCTGCGCCATGTTCTCCACACAGCTGCACATTGGCATGGACACGCCCCTGGGCACACGGCTGCCTCTGCTGCAGCATGCCATTGGAGCTGCCATTGTAAATACTCTGCGTGGCCATGAGCAATATAGGGTAAGTGATAGAGTATTAAGTATAGCACTGTTCGATTAGTTGCCTCCACAACTTTGCACGCAGCCAGCCTAAAAATACATTTTAAAATTAAGGAGACAGACTTCTTCGACTATATAAAGCATATATAGTTCAAATCAAGATTAACAGCAGATTCTAAACATGTATATCTATTGATGAGCAATCATTCATAATACTTGGCACACATATTTCTTATAAAGTGAGAATTTTTAAATGTTATAGGAAAGTTTTTCAAAAACAAACACATAAAATTGAGAGAAATGCATGAAATATTTATTTGAATCGATAGTAGGGTGCATATAATTGAATATTTGAAGATTATTTCATCCTAATGTTGACCGTGACAGCGCCTCAAATGGTCCGCTTAGTCCAAGTTTGGCATACTCTTTCCAACATTTCTCGCCGGTATCTCACGAATAAATGCTTCAATGTTGTTCTTCAATCCGTCAATTGAAGCGGGCTTGTCTGTATAGACATTAGATTTAACATAGCCCCATAACAAAATAGTCGAAAGGCGTTAAGTCGCACGATAAAATCCTCACCGAACTCACCTCTCAATAAGTCCATTGTTGCGCGTGCTGTGTGGCATGTGGCCCCTCGTCTTGTTGAATCCCCATGTCATGCAAGTCAAGCTCTTGCATTTTGGGAAAGAAACTATTTGATATCAACTCAAGGTAGCGCTCACCATTCATAGTTAACGTACGATTCGCATCAGCTTTGAAGAAGTACGGCCCAATGATGGTCATCATTGACACTGTCCGATACAGCTGAAATATTTTCTTCAGTTCACATTCTACGTAAGATTGTTGGCAGTTTAATATCCAACGATGTACAATGTGGTGCGAAATTTAGACCATAGGAACAGTCTCTGATTGCAGGACAAGTTAAGGTTTTCTTTGTTGTTTTTCTTTACAAATTGAAATAAAAAGACTTTCGCTTTTATTAATAGTATATTTTGACAATTTCTCGTATATTTTATTTATATTCTTTTCATACAACTCGTTTACACTCGTTTTACAATCGCAATTCGTATATATATATATTTGTTTATCTATAGATACACTAAAATATATTTATATATCGAGCTTTGCTTACACATAATTAACAATTTTAAAATTGCTCACCTGATTTACGTTTACATTAAGATTTGCCACAGTGCTTGCTTATCATTTGTTTATTCATATTGTATATATATTTTGCAATTTGTATTTTCTATTTACCTAAACTAAAACATTTTCTTTTCTGCTTCCCTAACTCTCTACCTTCCTTTCTGTTGCACTGTAACATTTTCAACTTTGTCTTTTCTACTTCCATTGTTTTTTTAATTTAACACATTTCTTATGCTTTCATTACATGATTAAATTTAAAATATATATTTTACAATGCGCTTTTTAAAAATTTCTAGAATTGGGATAAATTTATAGTTTCATTTCATTGATTAGATATTTACAGTATTCTTTTGCACTTTTGAATTTTGCTTTGAGAGTTGTTTAATTGCTAAATACACCTTCACATGCACATGCTTACGATGGATTGATGATGATGAGGGGGAAGTGAGCTTTGCTCCCATGATCATGATCCAACAGTTACATTACAGAGTTACATGTGCCTTACAATGACAAAGAAACTAACATACATTCAACGTAGAATTGTGCTAATTAGAAACTGTGCCTGCCTATTATGCATGTGTATGGGTGTGTGTGAGTGTATATGGTTGGTACTCAGAACACAGACTCCGCCGAGCGGGATAGATTAACAGGATGCGAGGGACTGCGAGCCAGACGCTTCTTTGGCAAATGCTCCAGCAGTGAGAGAAGGCGAGCGAAGTCGGGTCGATGTTCCTTCTCGTATGTCCAGCAGAGCATTAGTAGATCCTTAACATCACGTCCAGAATGTAGATTAGCCAACGATTGCTTCATGCCACGTCCCACTTGCCAAATGATCGACTCCGCTGGCTGATCCTTAAAGGTGAACTCGCCACAAATGAGCTCATACCACACAGTGCCAAATGAGTAGACATCCGAATGCGAGGTGAACTCCAGGCACTCGGCACGTGGCTTACGCGGCTGCAGGCCACGCATCAATTCCGGGGCCAGATAGCACAGCCAATTTTGAGGTACCCCTAGGCCCATATCACAGTACAGCAGTTTAGTCGAGCTGAAGAGGCCAAAGTCCGTGATAATCACCTTGCCGTTCTCAATGAATATGTTCTTGGTGCGTAGATCCTTGTGTATGATATCCCGGGCATGCAGATAACCCATGCCCTGAGCAATCTGCTGTGCAATCAGCAGCGTTCGATTCATGGCAAACTTCTCGCGTCGCTGATGTATATACGTATACAGGGTGTTGCCCTTGCACAGCGATGTGACAATCGCCAAATACGGTGGATTCATGCAGGCACCCATGAATAGCACAAGATTCTCGTGGCGCGTCTTCTTGAAGTTCGCTACCTCATTGCGAAACGATTCCAACATCTGTTCATCCTTCAGATAGTCTTCGTTCAGCAGCTTCACAGCCACATCTCCATGCCACAGGGCACGATGCACAGTACCAAAGCGACCTTGCCCAATGCGCTCCTGTAAATGCAGATCGCCATAGGGTATATCCCATTCCTTCAATGATATTGAGTTCTGTCGCCACTGCCCCGAGTCGCCATCCTCAGTGGAGTCCAAGCGTACAGGAGTGCGATCCGAGTCAGTACTGGCACTGCCAGATAACGACACAGTCTTATCGCTATCATTCGATTTGTGTGTGTCCGTACATTCGCTGGTGAACGGTGTTCGTTTGTCCACTCCCACATTGCTGAGCTTGCGGGGAAAGAAGCTGCCGCTGTTCACCAGGCTGGCCGTGTAGGTGACGCTGCTGCTGCCACTGCCACTGCTCTTGCCGGTCATATTGGACTGTTGCGAGACTATCGAGTGCGTTGAAGCTTGACTGCCAGTCAGTGAGGCAAGTAGTTGAACCTTTGCGTTGCTGCTGCTGCTGCCTCCGGCGACGCTGTTGTTGGAGCCGCTATTGTTGCTGTGCTGGCTGTTGCTGTGAATATTATTGTTGCCATTTGGCAGCAAATTCGAGGACGTCTCAGTGCTGGCACTGCTGTTGCAGGTTATGGTTACATTGGGGAAGTTGAATTGACTCTGCTGCTGTTGCTGCTGATGAGCCACAACGACTCCGATTGGCTTTGGCTGGCAGGCGGCAGTGGTTGTAGCCGTCAATTGCACTTGCTGCTGCTGTTGAAATAATGCTGGACTGCTGGGCGTTGAATTGGTGCAGCTAGAGCTGGGCGAGCTGCTGTCGGCATGTTGCAGCTGCTGTTGTTGCAGGCACGCTGGCTTGCCCAGCGTGCTCTTTTTAGGCACTGGTGATGCTTTGCTACCACTGTGATGAGAGATTTCCCACCTGCCGCCCACCTGAGTCTGACGAAACTCGTGCACATACTCGGGGGGAAGGCCACAGGATGGTGGGACATGGGGAGCACAGGCTTTATGGCATATGTACTTGCAGTCGGTGCAGCGGAATCCCTGACTGAGCATCTGCTTCTGGCACAGCTTACAGGTGGCCATGAAGCCAATCCATTTGCTGAAGCGATGCTTAATGGTGTGTCCCATGCCCACATGAGCCACACCCGGCGATGGGGGCACCAGCAGCATACTGGAGCTGCTGTTGCTGGCAGTATCCGCATATGTATCCGAATTGCTGGCCGAACTGTGGCTATCGGGACTGGGATCTGTGGGCAGGCGACTACGTGGTGGTCGGGGTGGTTGCTGCTCCGAAATCTCTAAAGCGCTGAAGTTTTGCATGAGCAGTGTCTGATGCTTCTTGGCGGGCGGTGGCGTGCCCGCCACTGTCGAGGCGTTACTGCGAGTGCGCTGCGGTGTGCCGCTGCCGGAGGCTGTGCCCGAGCCGGGTGTGAAGGGTGAGCTCGGTGGCGAAGGTGTGAATGTTGAGGTCAACGATGATTCGGCTAGTCGCTGTTGTTGGCTGCGCGGGCTCGATGTAGAGTTGCCTTTCGACTTGCTGTGCTGATTTAGGTGCTGTCGATGATGGGCACGTGGTGATGATTTATTCAGTCCGGCAATGTTGCCGCGATGCGGTGGCAGATCCCACGAGTCCCAGTTCCATTGCTCCTTAGTTGCTGTTGAGCCACTGGTCTCCATGGTATCCATGCATCTGCGTAGATTGTTCAATGCCTGGGTAAGACGACGCAACTCCTCCTCAGGCTGAGTGCAGGCAGCATTCTGGGCGAGCAGTTGTTTCAGTTCTTCGTCGCTTAGCTGCATGATTTGCTCGAGAGTCGTCAAGCGCGCTAGGCACACGTTCAACGACTCCGAACTAAGGCCAACCACGCGCAACCAGCAACGCAGCATATTCCCCGTTGCCTGATGATGAGGCAACAGGCCGTTGGCAGGTATGCGCTCATTGAGGCGCGATTTAGTCAGGAGCATCTCGGAAAAGTACCGAATCAGTTTCGACTCTATGAGGCGCATCTCCTGCTGTGTCAGCGCCGCGCTTGTGGAGCACTGAGTTCGCAGGCCATGTAGATGATTAGCGGAGAGCTCAATCATATCTTGGATGATGGTTAGATTGTTATCATACGCTGTCGTTGTCGTTGGATTGGTGTTGCTGATGCTGGTGGTGGTGTTGCTGCTGCTGTTGTTGCTGTCTGGCGACGCAGTCAGCTGGGCGGCGGCGCCGCTGCTGCTCATTTTGTTGTGGCCTGCGCCCCGGCCCCTGACAGCAGCACAAACCGATTGATTTTTACAGACTCACTTACAATGTGTTTGTTGTTGTTCCCACCACATTGGCACACATTCTGTCCTCTACTTAATGCAGCTTCTTGTTTTAAAACGAATACACACGCACGAACAGTCTAGCCAAGTGTGGATTGCAAATGTGGCTTCTACAGTGCGGAAAAACACGATAATTTGAATAGATTTTTTCTTTGGGGCACAGACAACGGGACCTGTGTTGTTGCTGCACGCACGAAATTTCTCTACACCCAAGTAGTAGAGCTGCACAACTATCGACGATGCTATCGATATTTTTTTCAACTCAATTTTCACTTATCGAACTCACTTGAAATGTTTATTTATATTTCTTGAATTTAATTGTATACGAATCACAAAGAAAAAGTACAATAACAATATTGTACTAATTAATAAAGTTAAATTTTATTCAATGATTTGAATACAAATACCAAATAGTTTAAGAAAAACATTTTACAAATGGATAAAAACGCTATCAATTTGCACTTATCGAACTCACTTGTAAAGTTAATTTATATTTTCTGCATTTCATTTTATTTGAATCACAAGAAAAAGGTATTATAATAATAATTTGTCAGGGTATTAAGTTTAAATTTAGTTAATATCTTAAATTAAAATATCTCGTAGTTCTAAATAAACATTTTAAAATGTAGATAAAATCCTATCGTTTATAATCAGCTGTATGCATTTAAGCAATTTAAAATAAGGTTTTTAGAGTGACCATAATTCAGGAAATACTAAAAAAATCGATTTCCCTTTATTTCTACTATTGCAGGTTCTTGATATAGCTTTAAAATGGCCAAATGACATAATTGCCAACGGCAACAACAAGATTGGCGGGCTCGTTGTTAATACTACTTTGCAAGGGTCACAGGCAATTGTTAATATGGGTTGCGGAATTAATCTGAACAATTCAAAACCTACTATTTGTATTAACGATATGATAAAAGAGTATAATGCACGAATGAATGATGCAAAAATACCGTTACTATCCTATGAAAAATTTGTTGCAATGGTTTTCAATGAGATCGAAAGGATTTTGGCAGAAATACAAAATGGGAATTTTGATAAGTTCTTTTCCCTCTATTACGGACTTTGGCTACATGGGTAATCATAAACATAAATAATTATGATATACATTAGCTCCTATCTAAGAGCATTTATTTATTAATGTGAATATTTTTTCAGTGAGCAACGAGTAAAAATATGCCTGCAAAATGCTGAAGAAAAGGATGCTAATATTATTGGAATTGATCAATACGGTTTTCTAAAAGTGAAACTGGTGGATGGCACGATTGAGACTGTTCAACCTGATGGGAACAGTTTTGACATGTTGAAAGGATTAATAGTACCTAAATATAATTAGATAAATTGAAGCGATGAAATTCTTATAAACATAATTCAAACCTATTTATTCCTTAATATATTTATGTACACATACATACATAATCTGATTGACAGTTTGTATTTTTAGGCGCATTTAGATACACTTATTATCAATTACCAAAATATACATATTACTATAACTATTTACAAATTGTTCACTTAAAGTGAAGAGCGAGTCGATGCTTCTTAGATAAAACCTAACAGATTGGATACTGTCATTTAAATACACTGCCAATATTAGTGTTTTTTTCCATATTCACATATACGTGTTTCGAAATATCATAATCCTAAAATTCAACAAAAAGTTCGATTCTACCAATGTTTTTTTAACTATATATATGTCTTCAATTTTGGAATAACTCGTAACCGTTCCCAATTATATACCAAAGTTAAAAAATACCTTCCAAATTATAAATGTACTGTGTTTACAAAAATGAAGTTTAATAAAATCATACACAAATCCAAGTATGCGATGATTTTTAGTTCAATTGATGATTTTATCGATTTAGTATCTTTTCCACAGTGCCGATAGTCTTGTGTTAGTCGGTATTTTGCGCTTTGGTCACACCGATGAAGCCTAAGAGTGGCCATTCTCGGTTTTATATACGTAAAGTTTTCCCTCTGCAGTGGACAAGATTATCTGGACGGGATTTATATAAGCACTGCGGATTTAAAATAGTTAAATATGGCGCAACGTAATCATCGAGTAGATCGTTTTGCGCAAATGAGCAAGCAGGAGGAGATAATAGCTAAAAAACGCCAAGAAATACTCGAGAAGCAGCGCACAGCGCAGCTTGCAAAAGCAGTCGCCGCTGCCCAAACGTTGGCAGCTCAATTGAAAACCATCGAGACCTCGGCGGCGCTCCCGACACCAACGTCGGGGTCTGCTGCAACAGAACACGAACTGGATGAGCAGGAGGCTGGCGACGTTCAACCACAACTTTCGCCAGCTACAGTGCCGCCTCCTGATGAAGGAGGGCACGCAGTAGAAATGGAAAACGGCGATGTATCTATTGCAGGGAAAGTTAAGGGCGACGATGGCACACCCAAAACACTTAACAGCTTTACGGGGAAAACGGGAAAAATAACATTCAGCCTTAAACGGCAACAATTGCCGCAGCCCAACGTGGAGCAACCTCCACCCAAGGTTAAGAATACATTTTGTAACGACGGTTCCTTTTTGGAAAACTTTAAGAAAATACTAGAGAAGCATGAGCAACCAAAGCCACCGTTAATAGTGGCACCAACCGTAGTGCCTAGGTAAGTCCTGCTCAAGTAAATTTTCTTACTTGTACTAATGTAACTGATATTGATACAGCTCCGAAGACAACAATTCAGGAGACTCGCACAGCATCGAGGACAACAGTCCACAGCATAATGTGGAGCTGGCTGTGAGTACAATAGCAACGAGTGCAGCTGCTGCTGCGATAGCCACCTCCATGGCAGGCAGCATGAGTGTGAGCAGTGCTGCAGGTCCCAATCCCCTGACTTACAGCATGACCGGTGCTGTCAGCAGTATGTCACAGACTGTGCAACCACCGCCACCACCACCTTTTGCGTTTAACCCAACGCTCTTGGCACAGGGACCTCCACAAATGCAGATGCCAGCGTTCTTCCATGGCCATCATCATCATCATCATCTTTCCATGCAGATACATCCATCTGCAGTAGCACCACCACCGCCGCCGCCACCGCCACAGCTGCCTATTGCGTTAGCAAATTTAACACCGATCTATATGCAATTGGGACCAACACAGTTGCCCTCAGCCGAGGCAGCAGCGATGCATCAGCTGAACGCAATACAGCCACCAAAGGAGTTCGATTTGAATGCCATTCCCAAGCCACAGATTAACCTGGAGGCCATACAGATACCCAGTGTATCGCAGAGTGAGCAGCTTGGTCTGCTGCCTGAGCATGTTACGGTCAATCCACCGCCACCACCTCCACCGCCAATGCCTATGCCCTTGCCAGAGGAGCAAGTTATACAGCAGCAACAGCAACAACAACAACAACAGCAACAACAGCAGCAGCAGCAACAACAGCAGCAGCAACAGGAGCAGCAACATCTTCAATTGCAACACTTGACGCCACCACCACAAGGTGTGTATGGTATTTTTGAAAGCCTTTATGTTTGTTCTGTTCTGTCACAAAATAAACCACAGCTATAAATCCATTAACCAGTTCCTGCCACTCCCCAACCTCCTCCCTACACATTTCCAATATTCCCAATAATTTATCATTTTGTCTATCTATATAATTATTATATATATATATATATTACAAATCGTTGTGCACGATTTTAAAGCAATTTATGTAGTTTTTTCAGAAACGTGCATACAATTGCCAACGTGTATAGAAAACCTAATCGCACTGGTCGCCGAAAATGGTGAAGATTACGAAGATAAAATACGTTTGCATAGAAGCGAATTGCATCCGGCCTTGTGGTAAATCAGCTGCACATAATCATGCGCAGGGCACTCTCTATCTCTCTTTATATTATGTAGAAACTGTATAGAACGGAGAGCAGCACTAATTGAATTTATCTTAGGATTGTATCCTCGATAAAGATCTCGATTTACTGCAGCTTAGTTCAGGAATTAATCAAGACCATATAGCAAATTTAGCGACACACTGACAACAAAATGAATATTCTATATATGGGGAGGGGTTTATCTTAAACTGAATCATTTCTTATTTTGCTATATAGTACAAATACAAATCGATTAACTGTATCATTTAACTTGATTTTGTTTTAGTTTTAAACTTCTTTCTCGTGCGTGCACTCAGAATAAAATGAATAGTACATTTACAGTGAGTCAAGTAACTCATTACACATATGTACGTACATGTTAATGTTATGTACAGATGTACATGTTATTTACATATGTGTAAAGTGTTTCTTGACATACTGTAGATGGTTGTATATTGTTAGAACTTCTATAGTTGTTGTTGAGCATGAGACTTGAGGGTACGCGCATTGCACACAGTTACAGACAAAGACACAGAAACACGACAGACACAGTCACATACACACACACACACACACACACACACACCTTAAAAACGTATGTTGCCGTCGCCTTTACCACTGGAGGAGTAAGCTGAAGGATTGCTAACTATAGCACACTACTACTACTACTAAATGGGCATCAAAACAAAACCAGTTACTCAATAATAATGTCTTTGTATACGGAATGTGAATTGGGCATTTTTCATTGTACGTTTCACTTCTTCTTTAAACATTTTAACATAGGTTTCTTTATGATAAGAACTGCGAACAATACCGAAATTATCGCGCCCAACTATCCGACTATGGACGCCAGCGTGCTGAGCGTAAACGGGAACGGGAACAGCAACAGCAGCAACAACAGCAAGAGCAACAACGGGAACGAGAGCAGCTGAACAACAAGGTGCAGCAATTGCCGCAACAACAACAAGAGGATCAAAACAGCAACTCGGCAGCGGATAAGTATGATCCTGAGTCGGCAATAAGTGCCGATTTTGATTCGGATGATGAGTATATGCGCGGCATGATGGATCGCAATCGGGACAACATCAAGCGACGCATCGAATGCCGCAACGAGTTGAGCGACGAGGAGCGTAGGGAGCGAGAAGAGGAGGCAGCAGCACTGGGAGATGCTGCAGAGATGGATGATCTTGATCAGGATGATAGGGAGACATTGCGCCAGCGACGGAAGCGAGATCGCAAGAGTCGTTGGGGCGAGAAGGAGCAGCAACAAATGCCCAGCAGTTCAAGTGAGTAATCAGTTACTGCTCGTAAGGATCTTAGCCTAATCTTTGATCTTCTTCTTCTAGACACACCCAGCAGTTTTGGCAACCAGAATAAGCCCATGTTGAGCAGCATAACGCGCAGTGATCCTGCACTGCTGCAATATGCACGCCTCAATTATGGTTCCACTCAGCTATCGGAGGATCAATGGCAACAGTGCGAGGAGCATTACAAGGTCAACTTGCTGTACCAGGACATGATGCGCAAGCGTCAGGAGATTGATCGTTTGGCACGTGGCGGCAAGTTTAAGTATGAATATGACTCGGATGAGGATATCGAGGGCGGCACCTGGGAGCATAAGCTGCGCACGGCCGAAATGGAGGCAACACACTTGTGGGCCAATGCACTTACCAAACAGAGCGAGGGTAAGCATCATATTGGTGACTTTCTGCCACCCGAGGAGCTGAAGAAGTTCATGGAGCAGTACGAGGCAAAGAAAAACAATCGCCAGCCGGATTTGAGTGATTACAAGGAGTATAAACTGAAGGAGGACAACATTGGATTTCAAATGTTGCAAAAACTGGGCTGGAAGGAGGGTCAAGGTCTGGGACAAGATGGTGCGGGAATTGTGGATCCGGTGAACAAGTAAGGAACACTTTCGTTTTGTTGTTTTTATTAGTTAAAAGTGAGTATCCTCTTGGAGAAAGAGTTGCGTTACTGCGACGAGAGTAGGTCTTTTGTATCTGAACAACTATAATGAGAAATACATGATATGCACAGGAACTGCCAGTCCATACCAACGCTGGACATGCGCAAAGATAATTATCTGCATTCTGTGTCCATAAAGAGAAGTGATAATTCATTGTATCCTGATCACTGAGGTTCCCAACAAGCAGATTAGTTTGGAATACTCTTTCTCGTTGCTTTCCTAATTCTTTCATTTATTTACAGAGCACCACAACGAGATGGTAACCAGGGACTTGGAGTAAGCAGCGCTGCCGCGCCGGAAGGCAACGATAATGAGTACGATGCGTATCGCAAGCGTATGATGTTGGCCTATCGCTTTCGTCCCAATCCATTGGTGAGTTACTCTAATGAGTTTGCTATATAAAAAAGTATCTATTAATCGTTTCTCTTGCAGAACAATCCACGTCGCGCGTATTACTAGCTCACTGGATTGGCTACTTGTGCTGCTGCGCATATTTACTGAAGATTAACCAATGCTTTATACTGTTTAAGAAGTCACCCAATAACCTCCATTTGTATCACTCAACATTACACAGAAATTATATATAGTTCGTACTTGCAGCTCAATGAGAGCTAGCTAAAGAAGTTCGTAGTTCGTTAACTGGATTAGATGCCACAAATTGTAATTGTGTTCTTTATTTGATTACACATAATACTCGTCTCGCATGTATATGTATTCATAACCAGTATAATTCGTTATTCACTTAAATGCTAATGGCTATACAATACGTTCTTCTAGGGACTATCAAGTTTTCTCATGTTTATTTTTTGGGGTCTGTTTATCGTTTGTTTGTAAAAAAGAAGTACAGTATAGGAGGCTTCGCGGAACTTGGAAGGCCTAAACGCTAATAATACTAAATTGTACTCGGAACTGGAAACGTTTTGCGGCTTAGTCTAAGAGTAGAGGGTCAGCACTGGCGTCTGGTTGCCACGTGCCAATGCCACCGGGCATTTAATATCTGACGTCAGCATTTCCAGCCAGGACATGTACAGTGGCGCCGATATAGCCTCCTGCAATTGCAATTAAATACGAAAATTAACGAAGTTGTTCTGACTGTCTGAAGTATCTCACTTACCTTGCGGGGCATGGGCAGCGACATGACCACGAGGGAAGCGTTCGACGAGTGCTTGACCACCAGCTCGTGTATGCGCAATTGTCGCTGTGTCTTCTCCGCCATGCTGTGCAGCTCGTCGTCGGTGATGCCAAACTCGTTGCGTGCACTGCGACGGAATGGCTCGATGAGGCGCTTGTGCTTCAGCATTGTGTCGTGGCGCGGTTGATCCGTGACGCCCTTAAGCATTATAAGCTCTGAGTATTTGATGCGGAATTTGGTCAGTAGACTGGCCATGCTGGAGTGCGAAGATAATATAAAATGATGTATAAATATGTAAATAAGAGATGGTCTAAGCAGTTTGACAATGCTTATTTAACAAAGACTCTCTTACAGCTCACTTCTATGTTTAATACTTGAGGAGGGTTCTCATTACTTGATTGATTGCATCTGTGCCAAATAACTTTCTATTCTTTGTCTTGCAAGACCTTAACTTTGTTGTAAATTTAAGAGTTATTTTCTATTTTGTGTGGGTTTTTAAATAATCATAGCCAAAGGGGACAATGTTGAGCTGGTTAGCCCTTGCACTTCTCTGTTGCTTATAGAAGTACACGATCACTAGATCGAACTATGCTTTGCCCAGTTGAGGGTTTTCTTTTCGCACTACAATAAGTTATGCTTTGTTTTTAACACAAACCCTATATCATCTTTAAAACTGTTCATTTTGTCTCACATATGTATCTACAAATTTCACAAACTTTGCTCGAAGCAGTTGAAGAACTATCCTAAGTTAAGCTTACCTTTTCTCCTCCTGCTCCTCGTCTTTGCCATGGCACATGGTAAACACGCGCAGCTTGCAATTCTGCCAGTGCGAACGCATAGAAATGATGTAGGGCAGCAATATGGTCAGACCTAATATATTAAGATACATATAGGGATCAATTAGTCATTTCTCTGTTAATGTTCAGCGACTTACCTCCGTCGTCGTACAGCCAGAAGACATCGATGGTGCCCTTGGGCTGCTTGCGTGTAAATATGGTCACTGCGTCGAGGACATTCTTGGGCACCTCGTTGCCGCCCTTGGTGTGGTATGTGATGGCAGCCGCATCGCTGCTGCTGCTGTTCACTTTATAGCTGCGCGAATTGCGTTGCATGTTGGGCATGGGGGCTGGCTGTGGCATGGTGTACGATGAGTTCGGACTGGGGCTATCCATGCTGGCCAGATTCAAATTGGAATCGATGTGCAGCAGCTCGGAGGCAGCGTTCGCTGCAGGCATCAGTTCGTTGGTGAAGCCCTGGGCATTGGCGGTATTCATGTGACTGAGACTGTGCGGCGGTATGGTGACCTCGGGACTCAGTTCCGAGAAGTCCAAGCCATTGGGAAGTCGCAGCAGTGCCACGCCCATGCGCTGCGAGAAGGCGTTGCTGTAAACAAGTTAGAATTAGCTTGCATGCGCTTAATTGCATCGCAGAAAGTGCAGACTTACTGCAGTATGGCAAAGTAACTCTCCACCTCCTCCTTGCGACAGCGATTCCAGTCGGGCTTGTAGCCCACCAGCACAATATTGGGCGACATCTTGCCAAATCCCGTGGACTTGAGCATTGCATTGATGCCATCCTCAATGCTGAATCCATCGATGACATTGTAGAAACCTTTGATCTTGCGTGCATCCAAATATTTCTGCCCATCCTTGATCAGATTCAGGCGATTCTTGTAGCCGACGCGAACCTAAAGAAAGATTTTGTGTGATTAAGGAATCTAATGAATGGGGGGGGAATCCTTCTCTCACTCACTTACCGGAATTATGTTGCCCACAAACATGAGGGAATTGTTCTTGGTGAGCAGATAACCAAAGTCGACGAGTGGTGGACGCACCTTGGGATCACCCGACAGCACAAGCACCTGCGGATGATAGTTCTTCACATGGTCGGAGACGTTCTGCAGACGATGCACAGCCATGAGGGCAGCCTTGTATTGCTGCGCCTGTGTGGTAGATCCCCAATTGGCATCTGGCTTGCGGTACATCACCACCAGATAAAGGGCAAAGATGATTGCGAAAGTGATAATGGCCGCGATGTAATTGATCAGGAACATAATGGCGACGCACATGGCAAAGCCGAACAGACTGAGCCACGCGTTGTAGTACTTGAAGGTGGGACGCCAGCCGAGGGGCTTGACGAATGCAGCGTGGAAGGTGCAGAAGTTGATGAGCGCATAGGAGGCGAGGTAAAAAGTGGAGATGAGGGGAGCGATCAGATTCAGTTCACCGATGAGCAGGAAGCCCGTGGAGATAAAGAAGGTGAGCACATAGCCGCGATAGGGCTCGCCATGTTTGCCATAGGGCTTGGAGAAGAAGATCAAGCCCGGATAGATCTGGTCGATGCCCAGGGCTTGCACCAGACGCGGCACAGACAGCAGATTCGTCAGAGCCGTGCTCAGTGTAGCCGCAAAGCAGCCGGCATAGATGAGCGGACCCCACAGCGACATGGTCTGCATCATTTCATAGGAGTTGAAGAGACCCCATGTGCAGTTGCCGGCCAGCTTGCAGGGCAGCTCGGAGGCGACAATGGTGCCATTAATGAGATCACTGGGAAACCCGGAGGCATCGCGTACTGCAGCACCACCAGCGAAGAGCACAAACAGTGCATAGGATGTCATGGAGATGAGCAGCGACCAGAAAGTGCCCTTGGGTATGGCACCACCTGCGTCCTTAAGATCACCACAAATGTTTGCACCCGCCTGAATGCCCGTCACACTGGGAAAGAAGATGGCGAACACGCTGAAGAAGTCGTGATTGACACCCTCGGCATAACGATAGTCCGATCCGAAGTTCTCCTTAAACGTTGACCCTGTAAGGAACAACTACAGTGAGACAAACTAAATCACTTGAACTCTGTTCAACTTACATGATAAGCCAACGAATCCTTTGGATATGAGTTCCTCATCACCACCAGGTCCTATTGCAGCACCAATAATGAAATTGAATATAGCCAACACGATGGTGACAATGAGGAAGTTCTGTGCCTTTGTCTCCCACTCCATGCCCACGCAGCAGATGAGGATCAGCACCAGCAGTGTAACCGTGCCCACAATGCGAATATCATAGATGCCATTGTCAATGATTTTCAAATCGTTGTTCTCTGCAAATAATCCAAGAAGGATTGAAGGAGTGTGTCGACTATATCTTGCACTGTAACTCACTCAGTAGCACATTAAGCGATTCACAGAAACCGATGGTATTCATGGATGCCGAAACCGCATTGGCAAACGCAAATACAACGCCCACAGAGGCGCCAAACTCTGGTCCCAGCGAACGTGAGATGATGAAGTAAACACCGCCGCCCTTCACCTCCCCGTTGGTGCTAATGGCCGAGAGGGAAAGCGTGGTTATGACGCAGACCACCGCCGAGATAGCGATTATAATTAACGACCACAGGATGCCGGACTCGGCGACGACCCAGCTGAGGCGCAAAAAGAGCATGACGCCCCAGATGTTGAGCAGGCATGGTATGAGCACTCCCACAATCCAGCCAAGCTTAATATGACCACCAGTTGGTTCCGGTTCTGCGGCATCGGGAATAGTAATGCTCTATAGAGGTGGAGAGGAGAAACAAAAGAGAGAGAGAGAGAGAGAGAGAGAGAGGGAGAGAGAGTTTAATAAAGTTGTCAACAGTTTATGTGCTTCACTAGTTTAGATAATGGCTTGATTATAGTTAGTTGCCATATCGAATATGAACTATGATATTCATTATTTGTATTCTCTTCTTCACAATTCGTACAATCCATTGGGATTTATTTTATGCGATTTTTACGCAATATTATTGCATGTTAATTGATTCGCTCTTATGGATAAGCATGTGCTAAGTATTTTTGTAAACAATTATAAACATGTTCAATTACTTAAACATCTGCTACAATAAAAGTTCAGACTGTTACCTCGCAGGCAAGTGACCTTGCAAAGGGGTATATCAATCGCAATATATTTAATAATAAATATCAAACATATAGTCAAACTAGACTGTTTGTTCAGCTCTATTAACATGTCAATCTAGGGGGTTTATATATAGAAATATCTCTCTTTATATAGTGTATATATTCGAAACCAAATTGGCGAATGTGATTAAGTGTTCACCAGCAACATTTATCATATTTATCACTTGCTAGGAATTTACAGTTCAAAGTATATATATTCTCTACGCTATCTAGGATATATTTCACTCTCTTGACAACTGCGTTTCGCACATTCGTATTAATTAAATATCCTGACGTCAGCAACATGGGCTACGACAACGTCAACTAACTACATCGCCTTCAATTAAAGCTGATTTAATAGCCGCAGTAAATATCGCACATCATCTCAACTCAGCTTCTCAAATGGAAGTCAATAACTTTTATCCGTAGCTGGCTAAAAGCTCAATTGATTTGCATTAGCACATTGCCAATTACCAATTGACCATTTGCTAATTGAGTCATTCGATCCGTATTGCACAGAGATGATTTGCTAAAGTTGTGCTTTAATTTTCAATCTACAGTAGAATTCTTCGAATGATGATAAAGCAATTTTACTTATAACTTTGTTGTTAGTTGTTATACAATAATAATATTAGTGTGATTGTGGTCTTGTTGCTGAATAGATTTAATTTCATATGAATTGATATCTAACGTTTCTTACTACTAATTTAACTAACCCTTCTATCTACCTTAACGTGCCTTATTATTGCTTCTTTCTCATAATTTCTTCGTAACTGCTTTATGCATACAGGACACCCAATGAATTTTCAAAGTTGGAACAATATTTCTAATAAAATTTGAAGAAAACACATATTGCAATTTGATTGATTGACATATTTGGAGCAGCAAACAAAATTGTGTACAAAAAACGTCAAATTTCTGTAACATAATCTGTTATATAATATTAACACGTTGATTTTAATATCTGTTTTTCTAGGGAGAACTTGGCAAAAAATACTTGGCTATATAAAATGTTAAAGTATAGATTCGTATTATAGAGAATCGGCAGCTACACAAAATTTACAATAACTGCAATTTGCAGTAGAAGTATAAGTATTCCTTTTAATGGAATGAACATTAAGCTTACTAAAAGGATATAGTAAGTTATCATTATATATACAAATGAGAAGATAAGAAGATTTCTCTAACTCTTTGTAGGTACTTCTTATAGCGTAACTTTAGGAAAATCTCTACTCGCTATATCTGCAGTATACCACACAAATATAAGGACTCTTCTTGATAATATTTATAGCAAATAGTAGTTCATGGCTAAAAAGGTCAGACTAAATGAGTTGAGGATGGAGGAAGAAGTTAAAGGAATGAGTTTGCTCTTGGCTGTGTCTGTCTGTCTGTGTGTGTCTGCCTGTGCGTCTAATCCATTTACAATGCTGACAAATTAATAATTTTCCTTAGCCTAAATAATTTTTTGAGGGCTCCTCGATGCTGTTTGCGCTGCTAAGTCACGTTATTTGCCATCGTCATCGGTCTCATCTATTCCATTGTTTGCCCACATAATTGAATGTTTTTTAAAATGTGTCGCAAGGAGTGGGCGAGCATGTTGTGTTATGTTGTGACATCGATGGACATGGCTATATAGTCAGACCACACCCCTTTGGACTCCCAGACAGTCGCGCTGAGCTCCTGGCGCTGGCTACAGCTCCAGCTGTGGCGCTGGTTATGGCTGCCCGTTGGGGGTCAATGTTGATTGTTTACACATTTTTGGCGGCGCTGCCAGACGCACACACACGCGCACACATGCCAACACACACCCACGAGCCAGGCGGGAAGACGGAGCAGTAGACAGATAGACAGACAGACAGACAACCGGCTCAAGGAGCTGCTAGCTTGGCTCGCCGGGGCAATTCAATTTAGTTTCATTAAAGTCGCATTTCCTTTGCCGCCAATCGAAGCGTGGAAAATTTCTTTTCGCACATGCCACACGCGCCGAATAGGAAAAGCAATCGGCATAAGAGAAATAGGAATATGATTGCAAATAGAATTCGGCATCGGAATTGTAATTGAAATTGCGATAGCCAAATTGATAAGGCAAAAGCATAAGCGAATTCCCCCCAGGGCGAACTACACTGTGATAACTAAACATTAATATATCATATAGATAAATTAGTAAGTAGAAGCAGAGAAGGAATCTTAAGTGATTTTCTCCAATTTATAGTATGCTAGTCTTTTATATTCAGATTAAAGACAAAGTTTGTTGACAGTATAAGATACAATGTCTTAAGTGATTTCCTGCAGACTTAGCAGGATATCATTGTGTATTGCAAAATGGGGTAAGTCGGATTTTACAACCATGTTGAGTCATATAAGTTTATCTGTCTGTATGAACACCTACAACTCAGAGACTATAAGAGCTGGGACTATCAAATTTAGACACAATATGTCTTACTATTGCACGCAAAAAAAGTACATTTTAAAATTCAACCCCGCCCCCTATTGCCTCTGTAAATCGTTAAAAATATAATTGCAGGCGTTATTTGAAAGCAAGCACATTTATATTTGGTGTGCACTATATTAATCACCTTTCAAATATTTGCTGTAAATTTGGTTGCAAACGTATAAGAAACTTACAAGAAATTTAAGAAACAATTTTAGTGGTATATGGTTTTGCTGTTCACCTGTAAGTATGCTATACGAATACACTAAATACAATGCTTAAAGGGCATATAAGAGTCGAGCATTTTCTACTACAGCTTTTTTGCCTGTTGTACTTTATTATATTTTAAATTTATTATTTATATCAATGATATTTTGATCAAGGTCTCTCACTCAAATTAAAGTCATGAAACAAACGCAAATATAAAATACACTCAGCGAATTGTGTGTGTATGTGCGTGAGAAATGCGCTAAATAAACAGCAGTAAAATCGTATAAAGGAATCGATAAATGCTGTAAATATAGCTCGACGACTCTTTTGATATGAATTGCAAATTGAAATTGTAATTATTGTGCTGCGCTACCCCGCGCACAAAGCGGAATTCAAATGTTAAATGGAAAACAGAGAAACTGAGGGGAAAATGTGTAAATGGAAAATTGAAAACTACAAAACGCCGGTTGCACGGCGCTGGCCACGAGTCGATGGAAATGCGCCCCACAGCCGCCGACAACGATGGTGATGTAAACACACAACACAACTGCAAATTGCACATACGCAGTGTGGTACTAGGGAAAACTATTTCTGTACATTTACCTAAGCATTTACATTTTCCATTTGTATTTATATTTGTTTTGCAATGTGTTGCATGCTTTACATGAACAAATAAAAGGATTAACCCGAAAATTGCGTTGCATGTTGGCGCAACACATTGAAGTTGTCGAGGTACCTTACGGGAACTTTGAGTTACCTTTAAGAGCAATCGAAAGGTATATACACTATAAACATTATATTATACTTTGTTCTCTTTATACTTTATGCTTGTTTTGCGAACAGAAACTAGCAGAGGAAACACAGAAAGCTTCTCAAACTGCCGCCACATCAAATTGATTGTTTACACACAATAACAATTTTTTAATAATGTCAAATTAAGTGGAAAGTGTTATTAATATACTGTCAGTGTTAAAACGAATTGATTAAATTAATTTCGAACTGACAAGTGATAGCGAGAGAGTGAGAAAGAGAGAGAGAGACAGAGAGAGAGAGAGAGTCAGTCCTGCCCCCTTTTTCAATTTATTGCCAGTTGAAAGTAAACAATTTTTCAAGCGAATGCTTATCGCATTGACAAACTGACAGCGCTGCTGACAAGTTGCACACTTACGCACACACGCACACACATACAGATATGCACACGTACATATGAGAGGGTGCATGTCTGAAGGCTTTAATACAAATCCTCTAAGCAGCATTGGCAGCCTGGCTTGGCAACTTGGCAGCTCGTCATCATCGATCGACATCGCCACTAACGACAGCGCCATCTGCCGGCTGCTGCTGTCAATTTTAATGATACACGCTGTGCATTCTTTCCACACACACACACATTTAAACACACAATTGTTGACTCACTTCTCCTCCTCCTCAGCTCCTCTACTCGTGGGCGGTTGGTCAGTTAAAACAATCGTCCATGCTGAGCTGCGTTGCATTGCTGCAGCGCCATCTTGTTGACAATTAATTTGGCTTCAAGGCTGTCATTGGTGTCATCTTTCAAGACACTTGTCGAAGTGGCTACCAGTTGAGCCCCCGGCCCTTCGTTCACTCCTCTCTTCCATTACTCTTCAGCTCTTAAGGCAAATCTACTTAAGACTTTGTATGCGAACTCATAAATAAATAAAAACGAGAGCAACAGTCGCGCAAAACGCGACAGTGGGATACCCTTCGACCTATGTTCCCGTGTAGTTTAATTTGTTAAATTCATACACATATGCATATGCACATGCTTTGAAATTAATCCCGACAGATGGCGGTCGCGCTTCGTGCTCGCCCGCCTCTCTTGTTAAATGACAGAAGCACTTCGTTTTATGCTCATACTTTTTTAAATAACTTCTGTGTTTATTGTTCGATCGGATTGTGATTTGGACACTACGTAGAAATTTCATTCAGCTTAGTATATAGTCAGAAAGTTGTATCTTTTATACAGCGCTAAATTGAGTTCAAAAATTAAATTATTGATCTGTGGGGGAGGTGGGCGTGGCGCCTAACATTTGAAATAAACTTGATTATGCGCCGAGTATATAGGAACCTTCATCCCAAATTTGGTGTCTCTAGCTCTTATAATAGCTGCGATCTGTGTGTTCATCTGGTCATCCGGACATCCAGACAGACAGACATGGCTCAATCGACTCCGCTGGTGATCCTGAGCAAGAATATATACTTTGTGGGGTCTGCCACGTCTCTCACTTGCTCTAAACACTTGCTCCTCTCTCTACAAACTAAATAAGCTATATATATATATATATATATATATATATATATATATATATATATATATATATATATATGCCTATATATTCATATATTTATATGTGTTATATACGTTCCATATATACTAGTTTATATATATATAGTCCTGTTCATATTGTTGCCTGTATAGTCAAATGCATTTCCATACGTTTGTAATTTGAAAATAACAATTATCGACAGTTTCAGAAATTTAACTTATCGAAAAACTATGGAAAAACCTAATAACTTGCGTTGGCGGAGAAAACTAATTAAAGACAAGGCACAACAAGTGTTTTTTAACCTACCTATTATCTGATACCTATTATATTTAGTTGAGTTTTCTAGACAGTTATATAGCCCTTAAATATGTAACTTCGCTGTCGTTCTAGAGGTGTCTAGGCATATTTAAACTGCTTATTCGACTACATGGGTAGTTACCTTAGACACCATAAGGTAAACGAACGCAGAACCACCAAGTATCAATGAAATTGAACATCTACTTTTAGTCGCTTCGTGTGCAATTTCTCACTTTATTTTCTATAATGCACATTTTTGTCTAAATTGGCTTTGACAATATCAAAAACAAGCTTGTCATGCTGATAAAGTTTTGCTTTGTTAATGATAACATAATTTTAGACAAATGTCAAGAATTTAACGGTATTGCCAACTGGAATTTATTAAAAAAGAAAACATTTAAAATATAATTTTAATGCATATTATCCATGGGTAGAGAACCCATCCACATATTTATAAGTATATATAATAAACTACTCAAGTCATGGGTACTCTTTCCACCTACCCATTCAAAGGTACCTTCAAAAGTACTCTTATTGTAGGTTCTTTCTTTAGTCCATTCATGGGTACCTACATAAGTACTCTTATCATTTGACAAATGGTCAGTAATATAGGCTTATAAGTTAAGTGTATTTAATATTGCATACATACAGGCGACGCTTGCTAAACCTGTGCTCCTATACTAGACAGATAGATAGATTGACTGTTAGACAGATACACAGAAAGATAGATAGACAATAGACTGATAGAAACACAGACAGATAGACTGAAAGACAAATAGACAGATAGACATATTGACATATATTTACACTATACTATACTATACTATTTACTATACTATTTCTTAAATAACTCTATTGGAGTTAGCTACAGATGTCATTATTCTGCACACCAAAAATGAATGTTTAAGCTTAAAAATAACGCTTGAAATTAGGGTTTTATCGTAAAAAGGCGTGGCTCAATTTAAAAAGAAACGTGTGGTAATGTGGAAGATAGTTTATAAGTCTTAATTCTTATATTCTTTGGAATCGAGGACATCATACATGACCATGCTTGGCTAGATCAACTTTGCTTTTACTAATAATGAATATATACAGGGATAGATTTATATACATACACATTATAGGTTCAGAGCTGCCTCCTTCTGTCTATTACAATTATTCGCAGTTGTCAAAAAACTATAATACCCGGTTATAAAAATGGTTTAGGTATAGTAGAGTGTCGTCCATCTTTTTTTAACGACTGCTGGCTTCGCATTCATCACATTTGATATTCGAGCAGATGTCTATGGGGCTATAAGGCTACCTAAGTGCGTTATCTGTTGTAATAATTGTCAGTTAAGCTTTAAGCCGAGTCGCTTTATGTGACGCTTTCATTTGCTATTCCCCCTAATGAGCGCCGGGCGTAACTTTTAACGATATTTATCATACGCCGTGTTGGCGCTGTCGGAGAAAGGCAGCGGTGTGTGTGCGAATGTGAAGTGGGCAAGCAAGCGGGGTTAGTTGCAAATTAATTAAAGAAAATACGAGTCGTAATAGACGCATAAAATTTATGGTTCATAAATTCATAAAAACTATATCGCTGCCTAAGTTTCCAATGTGGTATATGCGCCTTGCCTCCACCACGCCCCTTCTCACCATCATTCCCTCGCTGCACTTGAAAACGCAACAACACTTGGAGAGTTAATGCTGAACTTGGCAAACGTCATCGATTTATATCGTACAACATTGCGTATACGTCATGGAAATGTGAAAATTAGTTGAGTAAATAAATAAGGCAATCGCATTATTAAGCTATGTCTACTTAAAGCATATATACTCGTAGAGCGTATAGTATTTGCTCTGACTTGCCATCTGTGCTGCAGAGTGTGAGTGTGATTTCGATTACACTCATACACGGCGCTCACTCGGTATTCCATGCAGTGAGTGCTTTATCTACTCCGACGCGGGCCTCCCACAGTTTCCACTGTTTACTGGGCGAGCACTTGAAATGTTTTCTAAACAGAAGCTGAATGTGGGAATAAAATCTGCAGACTATATAGGAAGGCGGTGGGTGTGGCTTCAGACTAGTCATTTCGGTACAGAAATCAAATATGATTTCGGAAATATTTATAAACAGCACGACAAGCTGAAGGAAACGATTATGTTGGCATACTAGTATCAACAATAGATGTGAATTAAATGCAGAATATAATCAGTAGATCATTTGTTAAATTATACGAATACTCTATTATGTTAAGTCTTATGTTGTTAAGTGTGACTTTAGTCGATACAGTACAGTAAGTTTATTTAGTTATCGATAGCATAGTGCTGAATAACGCAAAAGTAGCAGTAGAGCTTCTCCAATGTTTAAGACAGAAAAGGTAACGCATTGATAAAGTTAAAAAGAGTGTAATAAATAATTAAAACATTAAAGCATTATCTCCGCACATAATTATTCCGATACCAGAGTCTCTAAATATTTTGCAGAAGTAAACAAAATATTTCATGGTAATAATTTACAGAGAAAACGAAAGATAAATGAATAAATGTGAATGATTTGCAGACAAATTTAAAATTAACTTCACATTCACCACAGTCTTGAATTTGCACTTTAAAAACTTAACTTTTCACATTGTAGTAGAGAACATGTGCGAGACAAAATGTTTTAGTTGCATATTTAGACGTGCAATTTCGATTTATCACTTTCAATTAGTCGCGTTTGGTTGCCACTCGAGACTTACCTGATCTGCTGCCTCGCCCTGAAGTTCTCCGATCGAGGGGCGCTTCAAGTTGCGCATAGATATGCGATAATTATCCAAGCGTGGCAACGTTTCCCTGCAACGAACAAAATAAGTTCAGTTTGTGATGTGAAAATGTAGAAAACGTGTAGAAAATATGTAGAAAATGATTGCGTACGGATGATAACGCTGGAGAACCTTTATAGCCTCGGGCAGCCCAAACATCGCAACCTGCATCGTGTGAAGATTGAATAGCCACTGGAAAAGCTCAAAGGAAAAACCACTCGCAAAAGATTTCCCCCCAACAAATAAAGAAAAAAACAAAAATAATAATAAATAAAAAACGCAAAAAATGTGTAGAACGAAGACCAAGGGGAAGGTTGCGGAAGGTCAGAAAGAAGAAAAAGAGAATAAAATGAATAATCGCTCTAGACTAAGTACAATACATGGTGCATCTCTCTCTCTCGCTTTCTTTCTTTCTTTCTACTACATGTTATAATGTAAATTTTGTTCTGATTGCATAATGAAAACAGAAAACAGAAAGGCAATTTGATTGCCAAAGATCATTAAAATGCTTGAAATGGCTAAAAATCAATGTTGTAAGCGAAGGAGAAGGAAGGGGAAGGGTGCGGTTAGTGTAGGCGCCACACAAATGCTATAGCCGACTAGTCTGATTATATTTGATGATCTATGAACAATGATCAGATTGAAATATCTAATTATACCCTTCGATCATTGAAAATAGTCAATATGGGACATTTAGAGGGAGGACAATACCGTAGATATGTTTGTTCACACAGACAGACAGACAGAGAGACAGACCGACATGGCTCAATCTACTCGTCTAGTGATACTGAGCAAGAATATATAGACTTTACTCTACTATATTTTGCCACGCCTGCTTCTGCCTGTTACATTTGCACAAAGTTAATATACCTTTTTTCTGACCATTTTCAATGCTCGAAAGGTACAAAAAACAGTTCATCAAAGTTTCATGTTGCATACTTTATGCAGAAGTTTTGACAATAATAGTAAATCAAAGCACCTCTTTCGATCCCCGTCTCTTGCAGTAAAAATTTGATTAGAAAATACATATCGGAAATGTCAGAAATAAACCTCAATTGGCGTCTGTAATTTGTAAGCGCCCAGGCAGAAGCCCATTTCTGGTTGATTATTTTTGATTTTCTTTAATTCCCCCAACTCAGTTCAGTTTGGTTTTTCCATGCAGCATGCGCCCGATTCTCCAATCACATAAACAATGCCCAGTTGCATGTTGCAAGAGGCAGTGTGTGTGAGTATTTGTGAGTGTATGTGAGTGTTCATATTGATCTATTGCCTGTGCGGCGGTTTTGTTGAGATTTAGCTAGTATGATTTAGTTGTACAATTGGAGAGAAATATGCAAACCGAGCCACACTTCGTCCGTCTCCCGACTCCCTGCCTGCCTCCACAGTCTGTTCGATCAATTGAACTCGATTGCGAGTCTGTTCCTTGCGCCGAATGATATCACACACACATGTCTTGGAAGCTAACAATGACTAATTTGTTGTCATCGCAGCATTGTGAACTCATCATCAGCTTCAGATAACGAAACTGAATCAAAACAAAACGCATCCAGTTGAGAGTTATGTGATCAACAAATTGATTGGGGCTGCTCCTTCTTTATGGGGTTACTCGACTTTGAAAACTAGTTGCCATTAAAGCTCTCAGTTCTGAGCTCCCCCTGCCCGCTTTATATATATTTTATTGATTTGTACTGGGGAATGCTGATGTAACTTGTTTGCCGTGCGCAAAACTTTTCGAAATTGAATTTACGAAACACATTTCATACATTGGAATGAAATGCTTACAGAATATTTGGACTTGACTGCTTGGCACGTTTTTAATTGAATTTAATTTGTAGTCGCTGAATCGTATGCATTGGAAATGTACCCACTGTATAACATTAGAAGAGAAGAGCCAACTGTAATTTGGTTTATTCGATTAAACGGATCTTGGCCCGAGGGTCAAGTATGCGACATCTAGACAGCGTGACATGTCATGCTACACACATCTCAATGCCAAAATTTGGAATTCCATTTGTAACTACATTTTGTATATAGTCCATGTGGGTGGATTACAAACAAGTCTCAGCACTCTCTCAGTCTCTCACTCTTTCTCTCTCTCAACAGTTGCTGCCTATACAGTTACTTTCTATACACAAACTATACATGATATACATATATAAGTTTATGGTAGATACTTATACTATATGGAACTGTAAACCCCAGCCAGGCACCACTGTAGCAATTGGGCATCACGTGCGTAACACATAATGCTAATTACAGACGATTCTACAGTGCGATACGCTCTTTTCAATTTATCGCTAAGAAAGGGTGATTTTTTAAGAGCTGTAATATTTTGGGAATGAAAAATATTCGCATCATCTTTGAAGAAGTACGGTTAAACAATGTAAATTTGGTGAGAAATTTTCACAATAGCCCGGATAGCCGCTTCAGTGGGTCGTTTAAACTAACCATACAGGTAAAATGGAAGAAGCGCGCGATGAATTTTGATAACAAAATGCAATAATTTGCAAGTGTTGTTTGGTTGTAAGACGATTTACGGTTAAATTATAGATCAAACTGAAGATGTTTGACAAAAAAATAAAACACGAAACGTGCGTCAGCTGTATAAACCAGTGTTGCCAAAAAGATAATAGCTAAAAAATCACCCTTTATTTTGTTGCCATCTCTCCCTCTAGCTGTCTCTGTCTCTGTTTGTTGCCCCGATAAACGTGATAACAATATATAAAAAGTGAATTGACCTTCATTCCAGCTCCACAAATATAATATAAACACACATCAAGTTTTCTCACTTTTTTTTTGTTTTTAAATTCACTCGTTTGCAAATTTACTCGTCTCCATTATGATTCGTTTCGCTTTGTTTAAGTTACTTTATTTTTGGGGGCTCCCTTTCCTGTTTTGTTATTTGTTTTCTTCTGCTAATGTCATTATTCAGTTTTCCGGTTTATAGCCACTATAAGAACAAGTCACTAAAACCGCAAACTGTCATCTCTCTGATAGATCAGTTAGTAATCATATCCGTGAAAGGTTTGTGCTTATTTAATTGTGTAAAATGAGGAGAGAAAATCACTTTACTTAATTGATTGTTGTGTGGGCGAAGTGCAGTTAAAAAACCTTTGTAAGCTCATTGCTATAATTATTATTTATATAAATCAAATGTTATTGCTTAATAATCACAATAATTAACTGCCGGATGATGTGAAGCTAAATCACAGCTCTATCGAATAACTACCTTTATGACAGCACTACGACCCTAAACTGTTTCCTATATTAGATTCTGTTAAAGGTAACAACAACATGTTGTACACCTTGAATTGTAGATACTTCTGTTAATCTTGTTTGATAGCATAAAGACGCGCGATAAGCAGAAGTGTGCGAACATTTGGCTTTGATTCGCGCATTTGCTGATAACTCAACGATCATTTCGGGTAGTATAATTGTAAACAATACAACTTATTATATAATAGAGGATCGGAAATAGTTCCCAAGTGCACTTAAGTATGTGTAAAACTCGACGACACTCTCGCAAAACAATTAATGCATTTCCATGTCTCGTATTTGGCCTTATGTATGTATATTTTATATATATTATATATATATATAAATATTTATGATATGTATCTGGCACTCACTTCGTTAGCTGAGCCAGACTGAACTTGCGCTCCGCGTCGGATTTGCGCAGGAATTGTCCAAAGCCGCGGAAGGATAAACGCGAGGTGCGACGATTCTCTCCGCCCTCGGCTGACTTGGGCTGCAGGTGGTTGTCGTGGGCGTGGCTGCTGCCGCTATCCGGCATAATGGTAGCAGGTCCATTACTAGCAGGCTGATCGTGATTACTGTTGACCGGTGCAGGTTCCTCATCAAAGGCATCGTTCACATTGGCGCTGCCATTGACCTTTGAGATCTGAAAACGATCTGCCATTGTAACGGCTTGTTGTTGTTGTTGTTGCAGTGTGAATTAACTTGATATTTTCTTTGGTATTATTAAACACTTGTTTCGTGGATTATTTTTCACACAATGGAAGCACTCGACGAGGAGGATAAAAGCGATACGAGAAATGTGTCCGTTAAAACGGACAACGGCTTAGAAGACTCCAGATGAGGCGGAACGCAAGCGCGACGACGTGCACACAACGAAGTTAGAGCGACGTTTAACTGACCGAGCCGAATGTCGACAGATATTTAACACCACATTTCCATAGATTCGTTAATATATTGATATTTAATAGTAGCGTTGCCCACGTTGTTTAGCACTTATTGCGTTGTTTAACACTTTTTCGGCTGCTGCTGCGACACGCGGCAGTTATTACAACTTACAACTTGACGCGGCGAGTGTCGCACGTCGTTTGAGCAGAGTCGACTGTTTGCCGCTTGATTATTATGGTATTTTGATTATGGACACCATTCTGACTGTTTGCTGCTGCCTCTGCTGCTTGATTACCAATCAGATACGTAAGAATAAGCACAGTGCGCCTGTGTGCGAGTGAGTGAGTGTGGTGAGTTTCGCTTGTCGAGTGTAACAAGTGTTTGCAAACTCAACACACACACACATATACAAATGCAGAAGGCACTCTCTGCAACAGAGAGAGAGAGAGAGCAGCATACTAATCTCACCGAAAACAAAAGTAAAGGCAAACCAAACAGTTACAGTTGAGAATTTACATTGCCGCTTAGCGTCAGCAGCACACGCAGTGTGACCATGTGTAGGATAGTGGCCAAAGGACTTGTTGGTCTGTCCGGTATTTTGTGGTATTTTAGGCGCAAGAACACTGCTAATTGTGGTGCCATTTTGTTACCTATTCCTAGTTAGCACTAGACTAATTTGCACAGTTTCCTTTTCGATTTCCTCTTTGCAGTGATTAAGGCTGCTATTAACTTGTTTCTTTTGTTTACTTAATTCATAACAATGTGACGCGACACTCACACTTTTTCACACACACAAGTTGTCACACTCACTAACACTCACAACAACAGTAACACATCTTTACTGCCCAGACCACAACAACAGCAACCACAATCTGGCCAAAGAGCGTAGCGAAACCCCATTAATCGAATTAAAATCGGTTTTATCTGGTTTCATTGCCTGACGAAGCGACGTCTTGCTGCCGACAGCAGCAGCAGCAGAGCCGAAAAGCAGTTACAATTCAACGACGACAACAACTACAACGATACTGCCAAGAGTTGTTGCTGTTTATTTTAATATGAAAGTGGCTGCGATGATCTGAGAATTTGTAAGTCCCAGACTCAAGAACTGCTCGTGTTGTGCCCCTTGTCCTGTGATGAATTAAAGACGTTCACGTGTTACCTTGTCACCGAACTCAGTTTCTGTTCCATATTATTAGCTAGCTTGTTTCTCTTAACTCTTACGCACTACACGCATAGCTAAGTACGTAATTCTCTTCGGGATTTTAGTTGTCGCTCTTCTGACGTCACACAAAATGTACTCCAATAGTTAAGATCGTCTGGGGAAACACGTTCGAAAATGAGTCTAATAATCAGCATTAATTAATAAGGTGTTCTTTGTTTGACTTCCAGTTAGGTGTCTTGTTCTAGTTGGGTTACTGAACTGAAATGTTCTTGAATTCCCAGATGTTTTACGCTTTATATAAAATCTTACATACATTATGCACCTACGAAAGCTTTAAGATGTGATCTAATCGAGTCTTATCTTTTCAATGGACTTATTTATATGACTATAGTACGTATCTATTCGACTCTCATTGGGTTACTTTCTAAAGATTTGCAAAGAGACTGTGTCTTATCTTTGTTTGTGTGCGAGCAAGATTTACGCAATTTATGAAGATTTTATACCTATTATTGGAGATGATAAAATGTACTTTTATCCCCCGATTCTTAGTGTAAAAATGATGTGTACCAATAAAGTCATAATAAATTAACTTGGCATTCTTAAATCTTTCAAATAATAATTATAATACTTTAATATTTCAACACAAAGTGTATTCAAACTTTTGGCAGGTTGAAAATTTGAAAATTTGTACTCCCCACACTGCAACAGCGCTGGAATTCACCTCAGAACATGAGTATTACGTGCTGTACTAGACTCGCACACATGTTCAGATAATATCTAATTAATGTAGATTTGTGTGAATAAAAAATTCCAGCTAATTACCCAAACAATTGTATCGATAATTAGTTTCAACATTTCACATTTCTTGTTCCTCTTGTTATTGTTTATATGCTCTTTTCTGACCATATTTCGGTTAATTGTTGTATCATTTGTATTGATTGTATTTGTGATTGCATTCACAATGCATTCACTAAACAAATAAGCATTTAATTGCATAAACAGAGTCAAATTGTTTGCAACAGGAAAATCGAAAATCGTAAACTTTTATTAAAATAATAATTAATTTATTTCCCCACTCGCGTTAATGATATATAAAAGTTATATGGCATGGATATAAAACCATAAACTGGCTGCCTTATACTTTTATGATATATTTTTCACACCCATTTCGAATTCGTATTCGTATTTTGGCAATTTCTCATGTCAATTATTTATAGTTTACACGTTGTTTATAATTTTTAATACGCCGCACACATTTCGCTGAGATTTCGATTTCTTTTAATGCATATTCGCGCTTAAGGCGCTATAAAATTGCTACTCAGAATTCTATTGTATAATTGTGTTTTCTTTTCAAATGGGCAATGCATATCGAGGGGTAGTTTTAATATAGAATCTATATATACGATATATATATATATACATATAGGGGCCACTAGTTCATGGCTTGTGTTAGCTGTTATAATCGAATTGCTCTCAAGAATAATATTTTCCCGTTTCATTTTCTACCAAGATTTGCGGTCGTATATTTTGAATTTAATATAGCAAAGTGTAGGGCAATAAGCAAGTATACTTACTAAGGATTTTCTGTTTTTTGTCTAGTCAAATAACATAGATAAGGTATAGATATTATTCGAATTAGTTTCATACTTAAGTTTAAACTTTTAAATAGGTTGTAAACTTTACATTGGTGTCTATTTTTAGATGATGACTTACTTGAAACCTGTACCTAACTTATATTCCTATATGTGAACAGTATTTTCATCTTGGCTTCGCTTTCAATAACTCTAAAACATGACTTAAAATAAGATAACCAACTAACTATTCAGAATCTACATTAATTTATTATAGTTAACTACATTCTTGGGCTTTCTTTGATCATTTCCATTTCTTGGGATAGGTTAAGCAGCGCAACCTATGGTTGGGTTTTGTGATCTGCCTCATGTCAGTAAGCAATCGATCTAATCTCAACCAGTTGTCAGCGGTTCGATTAAGGTGATTGCTGCACCGCAGTTTAGCACCTTTGTTAGGTCCCCCCGTCCGATGCGGGCCCACGTGGGCGCCTACGGACAAATTTGTCTAATTGAAAGAGACGACAGTACGTGGAATAGACAAGTTTATTGTTTTACGACTGATATGAAATGCTTAACCGGTGAGAAGTCGCTTACATTGAATAACCGAGTGTGACTACTAATTAATAGATGGTATATAAATATTATTATATCGTTTGTCATGCTCGATAGTCGATAGTCGATTGCCGATCACTTGCATCATCAGTGCAAGCAGGGGAATGAAACTAGTTCGACTCGAGGGAGTGAAGTGGATCCGAAGGGGGAATGTTGTCGGCACCTAACAATTAGCTGCGTCTTTGCGGAAAACAAAAACAATGGCACTTATCGAAAAGCCAAGAGGAATTATTATTTGACACTCGATTATTAATTGAATTAACTGCTTTATACCACTTCGAAAGGGTTTTAATTTAACGCGAATTCCGCAGCGATCGACAAGTATCTAGATCCAATCGCTTTCTCGGAGCCGAGCAGAGCCTTTGTCTCCTCAATTGATGCGTGTGACTCTTCTCGATGTTTGGGTTACGACTTGAATGCGGATGCCTGCCTGACGTCAATTGCTTTCAACTCAGTTCTGATCGGATCTGTTAACAGTGCCCCACTGTATACTTCCATCTGACTGCGTGCTAAGTAATGAGATAAAGAACAGAACAGTTGAATCTGTCAACGTTTGCAAGATTTTAAAACCTTACCCAGTTGCTCTTAGTGACCTGTTGTCCCATTCCCATCTTATAAATCATATATAACAACCAGAAACTTTTATTTTTACTGCAGGAATGCGTAATTTCCCAAATCGACAGCAGTCTTTGCTTCCTATCCAGTTAGACTAGTATCAATACTTGGGTTCGCAACATGGCAACAAGGTTTAAATTGTTTCAATAAATACTTTGACCGAGATTGAATTGTATCCATTGCAAATGGTGCACTGCACAGTTCCGGATTCTTGATTTGAAGATGTGTCATTGAATGGGAACTGTGCGGGTCTTAAAGGGGTCAATCAAGTTTCGAAGTACTCAGTGAATCATTTCAATAAGCAACAGTTAAATATTTGCAAGAAGAATGATCAATGTTATCGAAATGGGAACTCAGGTTCTCCAGTGAATGCCTTAATTAATCATTGACCGCCGTTGGCAAATGTACAATGAACAAATGAAGGGATGCATGATGATAGGGAAATAGTACAGTTTGCAAGGCATTACAAGACTTTAACCTTAAATCTAGTCCCAAGTCCACATACCGCATTTTCTCTTCTCTCACTCTTGAATATCGCCAGACGAACTGATCTGACGCACCAAACATAGCTTAATTCTTATTTAAATCAGTTTAACCAATTACAACAACGATTAAAACGCATACAATAAAATACTACATCTAAGTGCCCTTGAGAAATTACTTAACTAACTATCGATAGCCAACTTTTCCGTTCGCTACTGAGGTCAAAGTCAATCATTAAAGTTCTGAAAGTATTTTGCATACTACGTCAAGTAACAAATGCCTGACATATCCACGTGTAGTTGATTATTTATTTATTATTTATTATTCTGTTACAATGACTAACTAATATTAAGTCTAGACGGGAATGAAGACTTGCACTTGATGCTGTTGGCGCCTTGGGGAAGACGTTGGGGGATTTTTGCGCAGTCCGCGCTCAACTCAGTTAATTCATTTCACTTCGGGTTGTTGTTGTTGTGGCTGCTGGTGATGTTCGAATCGGCTAACGAAGCTTCGGCAGCGCCCAGTCATTAATGGGACTGATTCGAACCGCTTCGTTGCAGTTACAACTCGCTCAGCGCCGGCTGGTCTGGTTGGATGGTTGCTAAGTTGTTTGGCTGGTTGCTCGCATGGACAGTGGGCACGTTGGTCGCACTATGGAGCGGTTGCTTCGTTTGTTTGATCGTCGAGTCGTTGCTGGGGAGTGCGACAATTGATGGCAAATGCAAAACAAAAATCATATGCAAAAAACTATTTAGAATCAGAAGTTTAATTACACTAATTATATTAATTAAATATTTTTATATAATGCTCGCACAGATACTTTATATATCCGTGAGTTTTGGTCGTCAATCAGCGGCCTTACACGTGCCAGACCTAATGGGAAATATTTCTTATCAATGACTCACGGTCGCTGGGTATCAAATGGAAGAAATTTACTCGTATCTTAATGATACCTCCATGCAGTTTTCGTTTCAAACTTGTTCTGGATACCTTTCATTATTGTAAATTCATGCAGATTAGTTTAGAAAATTAACATATTGAAAAGGGTTTTCAATTTTACAGCGGGTAACCCCCGAATTAAGTTTCTCATTAAGGGAAACCCCTAAAAATATTCATATAACGAATTAAGGGTATTCGTAATACTTGTACTTCTTTATACCCTCTTGCAGTTTATCAGGTTATTTATAACTCTGCATTTTGTTCATTGTCTTATGTTTAAAGAGGTTACTTCTCTTGGTAACTTTCTCGTGAATTCCCTTTGTGCTGTTCTTTCTCCCTTTACGACAAAGTATATTTTAAAAGGGTCAACATTAAGAGCCAGACGTTTAAGTTTTCCCCTGACTAATTAAGAGTCTGCACTTGTGAATACGTGATAAGAGTGGGAAGGTCATGAGTTACGTGGCTGCATTATGTGGCCAAGTGCTTGCGTGTGAGGAGCCTCAATCTAATTCTGGTTGCGCAAGTCGATAAGGTGAACTAACTCAATCTGGTAATGACTGGGTCACGGACAAGGCCGCTGCTGAGTAACTTAGTACCTTCGATCCTACAGATAGGCCGCTGATTACACTGATAGCTGATTTATTAGCCGTGTGGATTGTTTGTCTTTGTTAAGAAAGGGGTAAATAATATTGCAGAAAAATCAGATACATATATATCACTAAAGATATACATGAGTATATTCTGAATTTTTCATTGATGCCAATGAATTCCATTGAATGTTTCCCCCTCAATTTCAAAGCATGGATAACATTTGTTGTTCTGACAATACTTTCCATCGATTACAACAATTCTAAACAATTTAATCAAGCCATCAATCATCGTTATTGGCAAAGCGTATACATATTCTTTTAGCTTGTCAATCATTGATGGATGTGTTTGGATTTATATAAGTTTGAGAAGCGCTAAAAAAAAAAATTGAAATTGAACAGAGTAAAACGATTTCCCGATCGCTCGGATAAATATTTATTTATTCCGTTCTGATTGGAAAAGGAAATGACACATAGAATAAAAGAATTGCTGCAGACTAAATAAGTTTGATATTGAATAGTATCAGAATGAATTCAAATATGAAGTGAATATGAATAAATAAGAGTAATCAGCAGTTGCTTCCTTTCAATAAATATTTTTATTAATATATTTGTTTGGCATAAGTTGTTTACACATTCAAAACATTTAAAATTCCTATCCGATTGTTAATACAATTCATTTAGTTCTTGTTGTTTTAATGTTCTGTTGCTTCACATTTATGCTGTTAACTTTCACACTTAGTATATAGTATATAATGTATAGATATCGTAGACATCGCATGTTACGCTTTAAGTTTCTGTTCGTTTAAGCTTCTTCAAATGTTTTTTTTAGAGTTTTTCGAGTTATCGCTAGAGTTAAGTGTCGCAACACGTCGAGTTTAAGTTTAAGTTTTGTTTATCTCAATAGATCGGTGAATGATGAAAAGAAGCCAAAGATAATGGTTCTATGAAGTGTAAAGATAATAGTTCTATGAAGTGTATAAGTTGTAGATAATCTTGCAGAAAATCGGAGCTTTTAGTTATGGCATAAAATCGTTTTCAAGTTGGAGTAGACACCTTATAACAATGGGTGGGTCTTCTGTGTGTATATTTTTGAGTGTACTGTGATGAGAATGAAGAGTACAATTTGATTTGATTCTCAACAATTTTGGAGAGGCCAAGTAGATACCATATTCCCAGCCTATATGACTAAGCTGGATTTGCATAGAGTATATAGAGTATATAAGTAGTGTATATAGATAGAAGCAGTAAGCATTTATAGAAAGCATTGCCGAGCGCAACGAATTCATATCAAAATCTATGGATAACTACACAAACTTAACCGCAATAAAAACGAATAACAATACATCCATAATACACATATAGAATATATATATATTTATATTTTCTGGGGCAGCATTCGGCAGCTTAAAGTAAAGTTCAAAGAGTTGACAACCAAATACGATTTAAATATATCTTCACACTAAATGCTGTCCCAGTTTACAATAGTTTCTCGCTAGATTTATATATATATAAATCCTTCAGTTTTGAGCAATGATCATGTATAATAATACTATATCTCTCGCTGCAAAATGTTAACTTAAACGACCAAGTGGGACACATCGCTGGTGTAGCCGGGCGAGTAGCGCGGCGGCAATGGATTCTGTTGTGTCGGCCGAGTCTTGCCCAGTCCCAAGGGCATTGGTGGCATTAGACCCGGTTTCCCCAGCTCGTAGGGCCTGCGAATGCGCAATACATCTGCGGCATCGCCAGGCCAGGCACGTTCCGGTGCCAGACGCTGTCCCAGACGCGGATATCGTCGCTTGTCCACGGCAAGGCTGATGGTACCCGGGGCATGGGTGGCCATCAGACCCACATTATACTGGCGTTGCATGGCCAGTGAGGCGCGTATAGTCTTGCGTTTCTGCAAGTCCAAAAAGGGAAAAAGCATTAGGTGCGCTGTTTAATTCGTGGCAACTTGTCGCTTACCTCGATGGTTCCTCGCCACTTGTCGGCTGCGTGGCGAGCAATGTCCAAACGCTTCTGCTTCTTCACCTGATGCTTCTTGTAGATGACCTCAATGATGATGAGGCCCACGCCGCCGGCAATGCCCACGCCCACCAATATAAAGACGCCCGCCATGTTCTTGAGGCCCAACGTGTTCGGTGTCTTCTCGAAGAGTTCGCAGTTCTGTTGCACGTGCCCGTGAAATATCCACTGCTTGTCCAGTTTCTCCATGAAGCCACCTGTAATGCAGAATGTGCAGTTTAGTGTTGAGTAACGATTGCAAATCCTTGTCTCAACCCTACTCTCATGGAACTCGAGTATGGCCAGCGTGACGGCATCCGTCCAAGGTGAACCCTTCTGCAAGCCAATGCCATAGCCACTGCGTCCAAATAGCTCGCCGGCTGTGACCAGTTCGCAGTCCTTGGAGGCTTCGTACTCCAGTCGCGATGAGTCCCAAATGAAGGCCATCAGTTTGCTGCAAACGAAAGTTGGGCAATTGTTAGAGATTCGTATACGTGATGAGGGGTGAGGTGAGGTGAGGTGAGACAACAAGTACGGTGGAAACTTTGAGAAAACATTTAGAGGTTAAATACGGGAGGAGATACGAATGCGATACGAATGCGAGTACTACGGTTACTAGATAGAGAGCGAGACAGAGACAGAGAGAGACAGAGAGATAAATACAGAGTTGTAAAAGGTTGAGTGGAGAGTGAGAAACTGTTGTTGTTGGTAGTTGTTGTAGTAGTTGTTGTTGTTATTGTAGTTGTTGTTGATTGGTTTGGTTGAGTAGTGCCAAATTCATGCGACTAGTTTCAGCTATAAAAAAGAGCCGGAGCACGAGGCAAGTTACCCCTTCTTCACATCCTGTATGGCCTGCTCGGCAGTGACATAATTGTTGGACTCCATGGTGCGATACATGTTGGATAGCTCCACCTGGCGTCGGAAATACATGTCCACCGATGAACCCTTGACCGTGGCACATGTGAGATTCTCCATTGTGTTGCGCAAGCGAGCATCATTGATGCCACTCAGCTTGGTCTTCGGCCGTTCGAGCACAAGGAACGCAGCCAAGTTGGCAGTGTATGAGGCCACAATGATCATGGCAAAGCCGGCCCACACCATGCCCAGCACACGGGCCGAGAAGCTACGCGGCGTACCCTCACCGATGCCGCTATTGAGCAGCACGCCCCAGGCGAACCAAACCGCCGAGCTGAGATTCAGCGCCTTCTCCTCATTGCTGTCCGAGTGCGAAAGCTTGAAGCGTCCAAACGGTGAGAATCTAAGTGTTAGAGAATCAGTATTTCAGGTTAGTAATGCGCATATTCAGTGCTACCGTAATGCAACCCATGGCTGTGTCTGTTTCGGGGGAGATGCTCACGAGAGGATGATCGCACTGCTCGCTGCCTTTCAACCGTCAAATGCAACGAGCAACATTCTACTTCGAGGCATCACTCTGGCGGCGGGGTAGATGATAGGGGGATGTGGGGGGGAATGTCGAGCATCAACTACTCACCTGTCCAGCAGATAGAGGACGAGCGCCACAACATGGACCGACACCATTACCAAGATCCATAGCGTGTTACTAAATGGCTGCAAGAAAGACACAAGAGTACTCGATCGGGACGGTTTCTTCTCGAGTATTGTAATGCCTTGATATTTGAATGGTTTCGAGAATTCAATGTACTCGGCACGCTCCGGATTAATGGTTAGTGGTGCAACGATCATGCTAGAAGAACAAAGAGAAAGAAAAGAAAGGAAAGAAACACTTTGAAGACACCTTTTACTCAATAGGCCGCATAGACTGCTCTCTCTCTCTCTCTCTATTCTCTATAATTCTTACTCGGCACGTTCATTGACCAGTTCTCCAATCAGACCCGTCCACTCCTTGCGCAACGTCATGGCCCCAGTGCTGTTCCGCAGTATGTAGTGTCCAAACTGACCATCGGGCGACAGCGCCAGGTCGTAGGTGAAGTTGATTCGCTTCGACAGCTCGATCAGCAGATCGATGCAGTATCCTCGGCAGCAATACTCGTTGGCTAAGTTACAGAAAATATAGTAATTACTTTAGATGGATAAGCTTATTATCAGCAGGAATATTGTGTCACCTGTGGCATCGCTGGCATTGAAAAGCGGGCAGGGACGCTCATCGGGTTCGCAACGGAACTCGTCGTCCCCCATTCGTCGCACATAGACGAAAGGTTTCTCTTCTATGGTGAGCACCTTGAGATGAGTGGGTATCATGATGCCTTCCGGCTTGCGCTTCTGCTTGCCTCCCCAAATGATTTCGCTGTCATTGATGCGCATTCGCATCTTCGCTTTCTCCTGCATAACGGAAGAAGAGATCGAGGGTCTGTGAGCTTTCTTGGGTTAATTTATACTAAAACAACTGATAAACCATATGTACGATTTCCTTAATAACAAATTCCTTCGTTTCCTGTACTTGAAAAGGATATTATCACATCTCTATCAGTGTTGCTACTTCAAATATACACTTTTTTAATTTGAAATGTCGGGGAAAGACAGCACTGAAAACCTGAAGTCGTGTCATTGGATTGTATTTAAGTGCAAGCAGTTAACTGCTTACTTAAAATAACTCTATTAGTTAAATAACAAGCAGGAATTTTACTAGAAAGAATAAGTGCAGTGCGCGCAGAAGTATGCAAGCAATTTTTTTATATTTTGGCAGCGCCTGAAAAATGCTATACGTAACAAGTTCTATTCATGTTGAGCTAGAGCGGAAACAGCTTCCCTTTATATCTTATATATATAACTTGTTATACCCTTCGACCATTGAAAATGGTCAAAAAAGGGTATACTAACTTTGTGCAAATGTATGTAACAGGAATAAGGAGGCGTGGGAGACCCCATAAAGTATATATATTCTTGCTCAGGATCACAAGCCGAGTCGATTGGGCCATGTCTGTCTGTCTGTCTGTCTGTCTGTCTGTGTGAACGCACAGATCTCAGCTATTATAAAAGCTAGAGTTACCAAATTTGGCAGGAAGACTCCTGTGTACTATAAGCAGATGTAGTTTATTTCAAATGTTAGGTGCCACGCCCACCGCCCCCACAAATCAATAATTTAATTTTTAAACTTAATTTGTAAGCGCTGTGTAAAAGATACAACTTTCTGAATGAAATATCTACGTATTCTCAAAATCCCAATCCGATCGAACAATAAACACAGAAGTTATTTAAGAAAGTATGAGCATAAAACCAAGTGCTTCTGTCATCTAACAAGGGAGGCGGGCGAGCGCGAAGCGCGAGCGCCATCTGTCGGGATTAATTTCAAAGCATGTGCATATGCATATGTATATGAATTTAACAAATTAAACTACACGGGAACATAGGTCGAAGGGTATCCCACTGTCGCGTTTTACGCGACTGTTGCTCTCGTACCTGTAAGTACATTGCGTATGAATACTTTTGGCTAAAGGCACAACAAAGTCTGCCCTTACTCGGTCAGTTGGTCGTTGGTGAAAGACCATACCACGCTGAATACATTGGTTCTAGTCCGATCATCGAAATTAAGCAGCGTCGGGCGCGGTTAGTACTTAGATGGGGGGACCGCTTGGGAACACCGCATGTTGTTGACATCCAGTTGTTAATAACTTTTTTTTTCATTTTCTATAAGTTTTTCATTTCATTTATATTTTACTTTTCTTTTTTTCTTTTTTTTTTGAGAATAGTTCTCGTTCCCTTGCGTGCTCCCCTTTGCCTGTGCCTTCAAAAGTGTCTTATAAATATATGTTTTAAGTACATTAAATACGAATACTTCTGGCAAAACGCAGAATAAAGTCCGCCTTTAATCGCTCGGCTTTCGCCAACGACCATACCACGCTGAATACATCAGCTCTCGTCCGATCACGGAAATTAAGCAGCGTCGGGCTCGGTTAGTACTTAGATGAGTGACCGCTTGGGAACACCGCTTGTTGTTGGCATCAGTTGTCAATAACTTTTTTTTTCTCATTTTCTATAACTTTTTCATATCATTTATAATTTTCTTTTTTCTGAATTTATTTTATTTTTTGAGCATAGTTCCCGTTTACTTTGGCCTATATCTTCTATCTATTTTGTACATACACCCATCGAATATCTTAATAAATACTTAAAGCAAACCTATTATTTGAAATTTATCATGTTAAATCTTACACTGTCGTAGCTGAACTTTCCCACCACGTGCTGCTTTTGGTGTTCGCGTATGTTGATGACATCGTAGCCTGCATAGATACGATCCCCGTTGTCGTCGAAGGCAACTTGACCTGTCTGTCCCGTTATATTGCGAGTCTTCAGATACTGAAAGAGTCGTTTGCCTGGAGTCGAGGGAAAAGGGGGGATTAACTCTTGACTCGATTAGCTGGAGGTGTCGTTTGAATTACGCACCTGATTCCCAGTTGACCGCCGAATCGCCACAGTCCTTGGGCGCTTCGGCGATGGTCTCATTTGAAATCATTTCCTTAATAGCCGAGGCCAGCACATAAACGCTATCCTGCAAGGCAGCATCATGCATAATTAAAGTGGTATTCCGAAACAGGCGTGGGGGGAGGTCGCCTCTCCACAGTAGTACTCCATTTCATTCCACTCACCCTAATGTGTCCCTTGTCGCTGTGGGCGTGCTCCAGCTGCAGGCCCAGTACACCGTCGGGCGTATTATTCGCATGCAGCGCCTGCTCCGTTACAATCCACACGTGCCCCTCCCCCGTCATGTTGTACTCGCCGGCATCGCGGAATATCACTTGAGCGTCCTCGGTGCTGGAACACAATGTACGATAACAGCTCGTGTTAATACAACTATCGTCTGTCGTTTGTGAGCGAGCACAGCTCCCTTAGGAAACTAATGTAATGAGCTCTTCTACTTGCGGTGGCTTACAAAAGGCTTCCGAATTGGAACAGTGATTAAGCATGAATGAATATTAGATATGTATGATATCTGTCTATGGAACCATCAGCAAGATGGTTCTGCATTTTTGATGGCAACCTTTTTATTTCGGCAAAACTGAATGAATAGTTTTTTGATAAATGACTTTTAGGGTGAAGCCCGGACAGCTCTGTGACTAGATCTTTAATCTTAAGAGCTGCGAGTTAAATTTTTGCTAAATTTAAGAATCTTATAGATTACAATATCCACCGATTCATACCTTGCGTACATCAGATAGACTCTAGACTGTGCCGTCTTCATGTCTATCAAATGCTCCGTGAAGCTCTCCAGCTTCGGTTCGAATTCGACAATCAGCTCCACCGTGGCACGCACATCGATATCGTCGTAGTAGGTCTGTGATGTGGTCTGGAAACGACCCAAAATGGCGCGTCCGTCCGTATCGGAGCTGTGAATGATAATTACCTGTTGACGGCAATGGCAATTCTATAAGTCAACAAGTCATAAGCGCTGGCAGCATTTGCCTGCCTACCTTCGTGTACAGAAAGTGGCTGAGCATCTCAAGCCAAACGTCCGCCTGATGATAGTACGGTGGCACGGTGCGCAGGAAGGAGACGTGAATGTTCTTATCGGAAAAGGCTGCATCGCGTGAGGAAATGCCAATGACGGGTATCGAATAGAAGCCGCTGGTGTAGCTCACAGCTGCCGGCGACAAATCGCCTGAGGTTTGTTCGTGCGACACGACGACGGCGTACACCTGAAAATCAATGGAAATGAGACAAGTTGAAAAGGTAAAGGAAGGCAGGGGGAAATGGGGAAAGACGCCCCAAAGGCAGTCAGGCAGACAGGCAGGAAGTGTAAATCGAATTGGGTGTCACCAGAATCTGCAATTGACGGCCAAAATAGATACACATATACATACATACGTACGGTATATACTGGGGAGTACGTACATCATGTGGCGCCAGCTGAACTGACACTGATTTGTTCTCTTGGGTGTGTAATGAAAGGTTAAAAGTGGCCACAACTTGGGCGGCAAATGATAAATGACAATTCTGTCGGCCTGTGGAAACACAATTCCAAAGTGTTTAAGGGAAGAACAGGATGGAGTTGTTGAATTATGGCAATGAGTTACACAATGTTGTGAGTAATGAGTCCCGAGGACATTTTAGCGAGCAGACAAGTTTATGAAGTTCTAAAGACTGTGGATAACTGCGCCTTGTGGCAATTGAACTTTATTCGCTTTTTACGAGCATCGTCGGCAAGGCTTGAGGATGCTTTGTGTCACATTTGAAGGAACTTTTAAGTATAAATTGCTCGAAATTTTAACAGATGGTAAGATGGTATAATCTTTTGCAGAGTAGAAATGATTCTCCTTTTTTTCAGCAAATCGATTGCATAAAATTAAAGCTATATATTTGTTTTATTTGGATGTGTGCAAAAGGATATTCTGATCCAACGCATAGTTATGCAATGCGACCGTCTTGAAGAAATACGCTCATAATTTAATTTACATGGGCTCACGTAAGCCGCCATCTTGAATTTCATAAAAACTCCTTCATAAGGCAATCCCAGCCGTAGGACATTTGTTATTATGTATGTATGTTAATTCTGCTCGAAATCGCACATACAAACTGGGTAAGAGTGTATGTGTGTGTGAGACGAATTACCGCTTGTCATCGACTCATTTCCGAATCATTTCCTTTTGAATTATTAAAACGAATCCCCAACCAGGACGACAACCGCAAGCCAACGGGGTGGCAACACTGTGCCCATGGGGAAGTGATAGGAAGTCGCATAGTAATTGCATTTGCATTGCTGACTGCGACTGCGACGTTGCAATTTTCTACTTACCTGCTTCTCGATGAGCTTATCACAAACGTTGAATACCGTCTTAATTGGGTTCTTGTCCATGCGTATCGTCTTGTCGTAGTAGGTAACCTTGCGCGGCACATACTGCTGGTCAAAGTTCAAATGCTGTGGAAGTAGGTAAATCCAGTTAACACACACATATATACGGCTAATACGTTAATGTGCCTAATGCGCTTACCGATATTGTTCGTCGGAAATGTTCCTCGCTATCGAAATTACTCAATACGCCGCCTATATTGTATGTTGAGGGATTATCCGAAGCTGTATGCCTTTGTGCCCCAATCGTCGGCAGGAGGAGCATCACATTAACAATGGCTGCCGCAGACAAAAGACGGCGATAAACAAATGCAGCAGCCATATTGCTGCAGGGCGGGCGTCTTTATTTGCAAAACTTTGGAGGAAATGTACTAACAGGCAGTTGTAGCTGTGCTTGTGTGAGTGTCTGTGTGTGTGTATGCTGCGATGATTTCTATAGCTGCCCCGACTGCTGTGTACTATGCCCTGAGCATTTTCTGCAATTAAAATGTTAAACGGTTGTAGTTACAGATAAAAAAAAAAAATAAAGAAATTATAATGGTTAATAAAGAAATTAATTGTTACAGCCCTGTGTGAATTGTGTTTTTGGTATTATTAAATTTAACTGCCACTTCGCGTTGCCAGTGTTGATCATACTTGTTGTCATAAAATACCAAATACGTAAATTAGTTACGCCCTGAAATTTTTCTTTTTCTTATTTTTTGAATAAAACTGCGTTGGTGTTGGCAGTGCTGATCACGTTTGTTTGCAAATAAAATAAAAGTAAAATAATAATCAGCAAATTAATTCTGCACAGCCATTTCTTTTAAATTAATTATCGTTGGCGTTGCCAGTGTCGACTTAAGTTATTCCCGTAAAATGCAAAATACGTTAAGTGGTGTGAATTCTTATTGGTATTTTTAAATTTACGGTCACTAGGCGTTGTCGTTGTTATTTGTTGCTATAAAATGCACAGCCCTGAAAACTCAGCCAATTGTGCCAACTCTGTTTAGTATTTTTTTTCAAATTGAACTGCCACTTGGCGTTGCCAGTACTGATCTCGTTTGCTTACTAACGTTGCCCAATCATGGACAATAATCGATCATATGTTAATATCTGCAACAATGTTGCCAGACATTTATCGAAAGCTCCGGCAACAGATGTTTTTAACACTTGTTGCTCGCTCGCCACTCGGTTCAGTCGTCGATGTTGTCGCGTGTCGCTTTGCCGCGATTTTTCTTATCGCGCTGCGCTGCGCAAGCAAACTAAAAGAATTAAAATCGCATTTAAATACTATTTAATCTGTCAATTTGTGCACTTAATTATTACAAAAACCCTATGGCCCTGTAGGAGGTCCAAGTGCGGAATTTGGCGCTTCGGAAATGTGGCAGGAAACGTGTGAAAATTGTAATTGAAAATTGATCATTCTTTGCGTGTTTTTTTTTTGTTTGCTTGCGTCGACGTTAAAGTCGTCGTCGTTGCCGCAGTCACCGTCGCCGTCGCAGTCGTCGTCACCGTCATTGTGTTGCCTGCTAGGCTAGCTCGGCGTCTCAAAAGTTGTCTTTTGCCGCTGTCCCCGTGGGAGAGTGAGGGAGAGAGAGAGAGAGAAAGCGGCTTGTGGGTGCGGGGCTACCGCTGCCGCTGTCGCGAGTGTACCTTTTGTTGTCGCGTGTTGTTTTTGTTTTTATTGACAGTGCTGCGACTGCGTCGCTGCTGCTGCGCTGCTCAAACATTGTTATTGTTTCTGATTCTGTTTCTCTTTCTGTTTTCTGTTTCTGTGTTTTTGCTTCCCCTTTGCGCTTTTTGTGGTTAAGTGCGCGTACTCAAGGTGAAAAATATATTGAGTTCTTTCAAGTGCCTTTTCGAGAGTCGAGTGTGTCTATCTACAATGAGTGTGCCCCTATAAAATTAAATTTGCAATCAAATTATTCGATTTACGAGTGCTCCTATATCTGTATATGTAAATAGTGTACACATGTGTATGTGTGTGTGTATCCAACAGGTGATTCAGCTTCAAATATTCGTGGAAAATTATAAAACGAGAAACCTCAACATCAAAATCTGTGAAGCGCACTCACAACTGCCAACGAGCTGATTAGGAAATATTACTGATATTGTAAGTACGGGTACATTGACGACAATTTTCCAGTGTTGCCAAAGCGAATAGCAACGAAAAAAAGCCATATAAATCCGAAGCTTTATTAGCTTGAAATGACATAATTTATTGGATTTTCAAATTACGTTCTTATCACCAAAATTAAGTTTAGACAAAATCAGCAAACATGATGTATGCTTAAATACGAGTTCGTTTATAGATAATTATACCGTTCGATTATTGAAAATGGTAAAAAAGGGTATACGTAGCTTATAATTATAGCTATATATTATAGCTATATACTATAATAATAACATTGTTTATCATGTTTGCAATTGTTCTACTGTGTCTTTTCAAAAAGGGAATAATAAAATAAAGTTTTGATAAAAACTTGCAAGACTTTTACCCAGAATACTTTTGGTAAATTAATTCTATATCTCGAAAATATTCTTATAAGGTTATTTTTAATAGAAACTTGTTATAGTGCAACTGCTTTACAAATATTCTGTTAATATCAACCGATTACTTTAAGATGTGCAATGACATTTGTCTTCAATATATGCACTTTTTTCCATATTTTTTTGCATTTTTAATGCATTAAAAAATGTGTATATGTAGCCATAAATTAGCTGAGCCGGCAACGCTGGTACAGTGTGGCATGCACGCTGAAACCAGTTCCACCTGTTGGGCGTGCAATGCAAGCCAATCGTCAAGCTTGCAACGGCATACACAGGCATGCAAAGGGCCTGCAATGGCAACTGGGTCAATGCGCGCAACTCTTTGATAAAGGCTGACGAGGGTTAATTGCTAAAAACAAGTTTGCTTTCACGTTGAATAATTGAAGACAAATCACAAACAGAAAAAACATGAGATAAAAGAGAAAAGAAAAACAAAAAATCGGCCCTTTTATTTCCTATTCAGAATCAATTACAAACACTACAGCAACAACAACAACAACAAAGCCCTCATACTCATACTCATACTCACTCTGGCGCCCTCTCTCTCTATCGCTCTCTTAAAAGAGGGCAGCTGACAGACGCGTGCTTAATTAAGCGCCGCATTGCTGGCGGTGCTGGCAGACAGACAGAGACAGAGAGGATGAGGGCAGAGAGCAGAAGAGTGTGAAGAGGGAGAGAGAGAGCTTTCGTTTGAGCGTAGCTTTGTTGTTGTTGTATTTGTTGCGTGGGGTGGGCCAGATGGCGCCACATGCACGCGTTGCATTCAACTTTTTTTCTACAATTTTTTGTTTTTTTTCTGCTTTTTTACGCGCGCGACGTAAACATTTTCACGCGCAACGCAGATTTTATAACGGCACACAGTTATGCACACACACAGAAATACATACATACACGTGCATACGTTTATTAATACACATGCATGGGGATGCTCGCCCACTCACCTACACAAGCACATAAGCCACCGATGACGACTCAATTAAACTTTCAGCAAAAATCAATGCTGAGCGCAATCGAGAGTACTCCCATACACACACGTGCTATGCATATATGTGTGAAATATATATCCATGTGCGTGAGTGCATATTTATGTGCATAATTTGCAGATCAATTGAACGGCAACTAAAATGCCTTCGCCTCAGCCTGCAGTATTTCAATTTGCCCAATTAACATAAATAATTAAAGAGTTAACCAGGGAATGAGGACAGAGAAAGGGAGAACGAGTGAAAGAAAGAAAGAGAGGCAGAGATAATTTATCTCTTATAAATAAAAGATACTCCAACCTGAAGTGGGCTGGAAAAACGGTCTCGATTGAGTGCCCTTTACAGTAATTAGCACTGAGCACAGCACATTGAGAGCTTTAAGAGGGTTTGCTCAGTGTGCGTGTGCATGTGTTCCTGTGTGTATGTATGTGTGTTTGTGTGTGTTGTACTTGCATATGCAAGTAACTTTGTTATCATTAACAACATCAACTAAGCAATTGTACTGGGAAATAGTTAAATTTACAATATGCAACTGCAAATTTGATAAAAATTCAAGATAGTTCCATTTGAGAGTCATAAGATACACTTTAGTGTGTTTCATGCATGATATCATCAATAAAATATTCAAAAGAACTGCATAGAACGTCTGTAGATTACAGGCAGTAATAATACAGACATGGCTAGATAGACTACCCTGCTGATGTTCATTCAGAATAACATATAAAGGGTGATTTTTTAGCTATTATCTTCAGTTTGGTCTATAATTTAACCATGAATAGTCTTATAAACGAACAACGCTTGCAAATTATTGCTTTTTATTATCAAAATGCGTGCTCTGTTAAGAAAGTTCATCGCGCGCTTCTTCCATTTTATGGTCAATTGGACTAAGCGGATGGAACATTTGAGGCGCAGTCACGGTCAACATTTGCATGAAATAATCATCAAACGTTCAATTATATGCACCCTACTATCGATTCAAATAATTTCAAGCATTTCTCTTAATTTTATGCGTTTTTTTTTGAAAAACTATTCTATAGCTCTTAAAAAATCACTCTTCATAAGTATATTTTAGATTTACTCATTACACATATTGAAATATCTCAATGCTATAGTAAGTCGAAGAAGTGCAAAAGTTCTGTTGAAAAAGTGACTTCTGCCTTACATTTTGTGAATATATATACAAGTATATATTAAAAGGAACAAGTACTCAAATGTTAACCCCAATTAAAGTGCTAACAAAGAACTACAAGTTTCAAATTTTGTAAAAATAAAATTAAGACTTGGCACATGTTTTTCTTCAATTTGAATGCATATTAATGTCGCATTCGACAACAGTGAAAATTACGCATATGTAACTAATCAGTAAAATATTAATAGCATTGCTTTATCAAATTCTGTTTCATATATAGTTCCCAATTTGGCTTGTTAACAGTTTATATATTTCATTTAATTGGAAAACTATCGTATGCATTTAAATAATTTGCTATAAATAGTTGATTAGCCATTCACAAGTGCATTACGGGTTCAAAACACATACGCACAGACAAATTCATTATGGAAACGCCTTTAGCTGCGCTGAGTCACACACACACACTTGTATAGATATTACGTATGTTTCCAGACTCTCATGCGATAGCCGCGTTGTTTATGTGGAACTTTTGTTTAGACGGTTTTACGCGGTGAACGTGCCATGGCTTACATTTTGTATAATTAATATTTTTCTGTTGTGTTACTATTGTTATTGTTGTTGTTACAGTGTTTGCTGCGCTGTTGTTGTTTTGCCGCTGCCATGTGTGGGTTACGTTTTTATAACCTGATTGAAACTGGCAGCCACGGACGACGGTGGCTTTTGTGTAATTCGAACTGACATGCAGATACATCCTTATATACATACATATATAGAAACATATCTGTGTATAGACAAAATGCTCGTATATACATATATTTGTGTATTCTTGTTTGTCGTACAGGGTGTTCCAAAAAAGCAACCAGCAGACATGAGGCATCAATCGATTAAAATTTAAGACACTTATTATTGAGACTTTCTATTGTACAATGAAGTGATTAGAAACTTAAACTCGACTATTATAATACTCTTGAATACATGCAACAAATTGCGAGGAGTCACCCTGTACAAACTGCTCGGGTATGCACGGCATGTACTCGATGTTGATGATGATGCGGTTCAATTAAAATATGTACCGCTTGACTTTATCAATTTTCATGTTTGTTCGACATTACTCCCTCTGATTCGGCTGGGCGATGCAATAGAAAAGTTTTAAATTGAAGGCTACAGTAGAGCATGCTCGACAGTGATATACCCACTACACAGTTGACCAAATGGTTTATTAAATATTTAACTTATATGTATATTTTCAGCAAATACAATGAAAGACTTTTAGCACACCGAAACAAACTAGCCACGACAAGTCTCACGGGCAACCCCTTATAGGGAGGCTTTAAAAAAGGCACTTTAATAATCTATTCACCCAAAGCACACTGTAAAGATATTATAACACTATACACACATCACAGGAACTCACACTAAAGTAGAATAGGAGAAGCAACTACACGGGACACTTATTATATATCCATTTGTATATCTGATGTTAAAATAATAATAGAATAATATAAGACCTTAGCATAAGTATTACTTACGAATTTAATTAGAAAAAAATCAACTATATATAACATCCGTTGCGGGGATCGAACCCACGACCTTTGGATTAGAAATCCAACGCGCTATCCTCTGCGCCAAAGGGACTTAGTGTACATATATGTTTTATATATTTAGTGTTGCATACTTTGGGTATGCGGGGCCGACTTAGGATTCATTACCTCCTTACATTTCTTTTTTATATAACTTCTATGTTAGTTATCCGTTTGAATTTTTAGATTTATATGGACTGTAGTTAGTACTCTGCTTAGCAAAAATTAACATCTAGCATTAGGTTTTGCAATTAGGTTCTTTATCGATTTAAGATGGAAGGGACGTGGCTAAGTTCAAAAAATAAACTTGATATACGTGCAATTATATTATATAATATACTACACTAAATTTGGTAGTGCTAGATCTTGATATAAAGCCACGACGAGTCTCACGGGCAATCCCTATAAGGGAGCCTTTAAAAAAAGGAACTTTAACTTTCACTCAAAGTACACTGTAAATATATTATAACACTATACACACATCACAGGAACTCACACTAAAGTAGAATAGGAAAAGCAACTACACAAGACACTTATTAGGTTATATATCCATTTGTATATCTGATGTTTAAAATAATAATAGATTAATAGAAGAAACCTTAGCATAAGTCTTACTTATGAATTTAATTAAAAAAAGTCAACTATATATAGCATCCCTTGCGGGGATCGAACCCACGACCTTTGGATTAGAAATCCAACGCGCTATCCTCTGCGCCAAAGGGACTTTGTATACAAATATATGTTTTACATATTTAGTGTTGCATACTTAGGGCCGACTTAAGATCCATTACCTCCTTACATTTCTTTTTTATATAATTTCTATGTTAGTTGTCCGTTTGAATTTTTAGACTTATATGGACTGTAGTTGTTACTTTGCTTACCAAAAATGAACATTCTAGCATTAAAATAACGTTTGCAATTATGTTTTTTATCGATTTAAGATGGAAGGGACATGGCTAAATTTAAAAATAAAACTAAACTTAATATGCGTGCAATTATATTATATAATATACTACACTAAATTTGGTAGTTCTAGATCTTGAAATAAAGTCTATGAAATAAAGATGTTCATACAGACGGACATGACTATATCGACTCAATTGTTGCTGCTAATAAAGAATCTACATTCTTTCTTAGGTCGGAGGGCAGCCTTCTACGTGTATAACAAGCTGCACTGAATTGTGTGCCACAGTTCAAATGATTTGACTCAAGATATCTATCTAAATGATGAGCTATATATATACTTGCTTGCGGATGCCACCAAATTGTCAGGATATCCTTGAGCTCATGTACAACAGCAACAGGACATGCTGCCCAAATCGAGTCTCTTGCTTCTTTTCATATAAAACGTAATTGAATTTTCCCCCAAAATAAACGACAATTGTTTTATGTACTAGACAGAAGGTGGAAGAGACGGGAAAGGAGCAACATGGGGACAGTTTCCCAAAGTATTGCACGGACAAAAGCTTCAATTAATGACGAAAAGTTTTTGAAAATTCCCACCTCTCTTTCTCTCTCTGTCTCTCTCTCTGCTCTTTTACTCCTGTTGCCTTAACCTTTATCCCTTTCATTGTTCGCTGTCTTAGTTCGAAAGCTGCCTAAGCCAATAAAGAAGCGAAGGACAACACGACAACCAGGCGCAACCAGAAGGACCATTTACTAAAGCGTTGCGATTGAACTGACTCCAGCAGGGGTTAGCTAGGGATGTGTACATGTATGCTATGTATGTGTGTACATTGTATTAGCTGTTTAAGGAGGTACTATCATAACTCTTGCATGAAATTCGCTTGCCCTTGGCGCCTTAGAGCTTTAAACTATTGTGGCACAGAAGAAAGAAACCTGCAAACAGTTGTATCCATCTCCGGCTTACCACATGCCACACGAAAGTATTTCAAGTTCAGGCGGCGATAACAAAGGAATTCGAATTTTACACACGAATTGCTAAACATATGTTGCCTTTGCCGTTACGCTTGGCTGAATTGAGTGAATCCCTAAGCTGTTTATTGGCAATGTCTGAACAGACCCCAGAATTCGACTGAAGTTATGCCTGAAGTTGTGCCAGAATTTATTGAAGGGGGCAGTTTATAAATATTATATTATACACTTATATCTATCTATCTATCTATCTAATATGTATTGTATCTACCATATACATCTATATGATAGCCAGCATCCTCTATTTTGTTAAACATTCATTTAGCATATTTTTGCTTTCTGCATCGTCTTCACCCGTAATTTCCGTACTCCACATTTTTAGAATATAAGCCAAACTGGTGAATATGAAGTTGATGAAATCAGTTCCATAATAACCGTAGATCCAGTAGTAGGTAATGTAGCCAATGAAACCCAAGCTGATAATTGCGACACCAATAATTGTCGTGTATACAATACACGTTGCTAGCTCCGCTGGCTGCATCTAGGTAGGAATCTCAGCCAAGCACAAGAAGAAGAACAACAACAACTAAGCGACAGTACAGTAGCCACGCCTTTAAAGCATATCGTGCAGGGGAGTTGCCTTTGGTTCTCTCTTTAGTTGAGTTGAATGTTTGCTTAGCTATTCGTATTGGTATTGGCTTTTCTTATATTGCAGCTCGTCCATTTCCCTTGTATTGTGGCTTGGACTTGCCTTTTTAATCAAATTATACAGCTAATATAGAAGGACACACACACAGGCACACGCACACTTAGCTTGTGTAGTTGTGTGGGTGCGCCTTAAGTTATGCAAACACTTTTGTATGTGTGCCACTCCTGCGGGATGCTTTGCTTTCTCTATGTATTCCTTTTGCTGGCGCACACACAGACACACACACCAATACCGACAAAGAGACGCACATAGACACAGCGCACATAGAACTTTTATCCTTGTTGTTGTTGCTGCTGTTGTTGGTCCAGAGTTTTTCGTGCCTTCGTTAACTTTCACTGTTAATTTCTTCTAAAACAAAATACATTTAATTTTCGCTCGTTTCGTTGGGATTTTTTTGTTTTTGTTTCGTTTCATTTGTTTCGTTTAATTTGTTTTGTTTGTCTACTTAATTACAAGTTTGTAAAAGCACAAGTTTCCTTAATTTTCCCGTATATATTCTCGGTTTATCAACAATCATAATTCACATACACCATCAACGGGGGGGCCAGCCTCTTTTACTTTGTACTCATACGCACCGTTGTCGTTGCTGCTGCTGCTGCTCTGCCACTGCCACAGTCTTTGCCACTGCCACTCACTAACTGCCACTGCCACTCACACACTGCCGCTGTCGCTGCCCTATGTCAGCCTTTGCGCCTTGCGCGACGCTTTGCAACTGAATATCCCTTTTTGGATAAGTGCAAATTTTTCCTTGTGCTTCGCAGCTTTCGCGTTGCCAACGCTTGTAGCTTTCCCCCTCGCAGAGCTTTCACACACACAAAGCTCAGTTACGCCTGCGCGTTGTGCATGTAAACAACAACAACAACTTTTGTTTTTTTCGGTATGCGCTTTGTTGTTTTCATTCGTCGGGCTCGCAGCTGATTTCTCAGCTTACTCACATGCGTGCGTCGCAGCGCGTCGCAGTCGACGTTGACGATGACGTCTGCGTTTATGCCGGCCACTTGTAGCTTTTGCTCTCTCTCCCTCTCTTTCTCTTTTAGTTAGTCGTGTCTTTTTGTGTGTGTGCGCTTGTAATCTAACTGTGAATTGATTGCTTTTTAATTTGCATTCGTTATCATTTGTCTAATTAGATTATTGGTCTGACAGCGCCGATAAAGTTGTTAGCTAAAGCTCTGCCAGAAAGTCATGAGGCCTCTGTTCTTAGTCCCCTAGGTCAGTCAATGTCGCCACAGTTTGTCACAGCTATGGCAAGTCGGTTCCATATCTAATGCCATATACAATATTAAGGCAGAGACTTTATTTGCATGTAAATTTAGAATATATTATATATATATATTATTTTCTATATAATACTATTTCTTTTTATTTATCTTGGATTGATATATAGATATAAAACTGATATATTATTCTAAACTAAATTAATGGATTCATTTATATACTCTGCTTGATACGAAGTCAGTTTTATCAGTTCTGTCAGTTCTAGTTTTTCTTTTAATCCATATCTTAATCCATATCTAATTCCAAAATATCGTTCAAAAGTAAGTTAATTGATTTATTTTAAATTGATTTATATTATTGAACTTTGTACGATGTCAATTGCAGCATCTTTTCTTTTAAACTGCTGAAGATTTCTCTTAAAAAGTATATTTTCTTAATCCTACTTAGGATTTCTTAACTCCTAACTAACTCTATGTTAATGTTCTATATCTAATTAGAAGATAAGTTAATGGACTTTATTTTTTATTTATTATATAATTATATTATTTATTAAACTCTATAAACTTTTGAAAACCAGCATAAACTTTTCGAAACCAGAAAATTTCTTACATTTTAAAAGTAATGTCAAAACAGTTCCACATGTGTAACCCCTTAAGACGGGATATTTCTTTTGTACTTGGGTGCACTTATATACATATCTTCCGCCTTCAAGAGCTTTGTCAATCTTTGCACTCTGTCTCTCAACTACAAGAGCAACAGGCTCAGTGAAATGAGACGCACACTGCGTGAGAGTTAATCGTGACCATGACCCGGAAAATGCAATTGCATTTTCATTGGGCACGACTCACGGTACGCGAAAGCCATCGGCTTTGCGAAAACTTTAGCACAAATCATAACAAATTTGCACACGCGCCAACGCCAACGCCGGCGTCAACGTCAACGTCGGCTGCACTCAAGCGAATGCATAAAGCGAGAGGCGAATCTAATGCACACACACACACACGCACGCACACTGAGAAGGCTAATTTGCAGCGTTGATGCGTAAAGCAAAGTTAGAAAGAAATGGTGCGGGGGGAAGGAGAGAAAGATAGCGCAAACACACATGAATGAAAGCAAGAGTTTTTGTGGGCCAACAACAGCTGAGAGAGAGAGAGCGAGAGAGAGAGAGAGAGAGAGCGAGGGAGAGAGAGAAAGAGAGGGAGAGAGAGACAGAGTTGATGACAGAGAGAGAGAGGGGTAGAAGAGAAACAAACACGAAAGCTATAGTTAAGTGTGTTCGACTGTGATATACCCACTATCCAACAGAGCAACACTTTTTCTTAAATAAATAACTTGTTGCATACATTAGGGCGCGGTTTGGAAATAAGTAACTCTTAAAATTTCTTAAATAACTTCTATGTTAATTATCCCATCGCAACCAAACTTTCAGAGATCATTTGCTTATATAATAGCTAGCATATGATAGACAGACAGATGGTGGTCAAGAATATATGTAAAGGGTGATTTTTTAAGAGCTATAGAAAAGTTGTTCAATATAAAACACATAAAATTATGAGAAAAGCATGAAATTTTTATTTAAACCGATGGTACGGTCCATATAATTTCAGGTTTAATGATTATTTCATACAAATCTTGACCGTGACTGCGCCTCAAATAGTCCATCCCCTTAGTCTAATCGCCCATAAAATGGAAGAAGCGCGCGATGAACTTTCTTAACAGAGAACGCCTTTTGATAATAAAATACAATAATTTACAACCGTTTTTTTTTGTAAGACGATTCATGGTTAAATTATAGACCGAACTGAACATCTTTGACAATAATAGAAAACACTAAACGTGCGTCAGCAGCTTAAACGAGTGTTTCCAAAAAGATAATAACGTCTCCTGTTACATACTTTTGCACGCAGCCACCCTTTTTTGAACATTTTGAATGGTCGAAGGGTGAACAGACAAAGAAAGAGAGAGAGCTGAAAGCACAACCAGACCAACTGCCTTATATATCGGGCGAAAGCTTTTCTGTATGTGCGCCTGAGCTTTTCGTTCCAGCAGCTTTTGGGCAGCAGCTTCATTCTCATTTGAGCGCTGGCCATTTGTGGGTCGCGTTGTCAGCTGTGTCGAGAACGTTGCTGCCTCCCGCGCTGTTCCTCGTCTGCGGCACAGGAAAATTCAAATCCCTCGAAAAATCATCAATTATTTATGAGCATTTCGCGTATTTATTCTAAACCGAGTAAAGACCACAACCTCCAAACACACACACACGTACAGTGGAGTGGAATGCAAAAATTAAAAACATAAATTTGTGGTCTGTGTGTGCCGCAAATTTGTTTACATCAAAAAAATTCGTGAAGATATTTGTAAGTGTTTTTCTTCAGAGCATGAAAATCTACACCTGGCAAAAGAGACAGAAGTGTGGTAGTGTGTGTGGGAGTGAGTGTGTGTGAAGCATCCGTCAGCTACAAACTGTATAGCAGCAGCCTCCTGCTTGGCATGTGTATACCTCACTCGGATAGATAAGGCTCTCTGTGTGTGAGTGTGTGTGGGAGTATTCGTGCCTCATTGAAAGTTGTTTAATTATTGCTGGTTAATTAAATTGATGCATTATTAAATAAATTTGCGCTAATTGTCTCGACAGCTGTGTGAAAATCAGTAAAACACATTTTCCATTTGGTTTTTTATTATTGATTATGATAATGTTCAATGCTGTGAAAATTGTTATAGAAAAACTCAATTGTATATTGAATGTGATATGCGGCCATGGCAAAGATTAAACTCGCCTTTCATTTCTGTGAACAATTGTGAACAAGTTGCATTATTCACATTGTCAGAGGATGCTGAGGTTCTCGTCCTGGGGCAACACATTTAACGTGTGACTGACAGGGCAAAACTTTTTGCTGCTTATTGTCGGAATTCCTTTCCTTCCACACATACACACACACACACACACAAGGAAAGTTTGCTCTGCCACACACAGATGAAAGATGAAATTTTAATTTCCTTTTTAAGGGCGCTTCTGGTACTTCTGGGCTGCGCAAATTTTGTGAGCTGACAGCTAAAGCTTTGTGCTAATTAGCGTGCCTCAATTCCCCAAACGAATTCAATATATTCTTGGCATAACATGACAAATTCCCTGTCTATCTGTCTGACTGTCTAACAAATCTGTTGCCAATTATGCGTATAACTCAGAGATTCCAGCGATTCTATTGATTGTTGAGCTGCGCCTCATTAATATGCCAGTCAAGTAGGCACACACACGCACCTCACAGAGATGTGTCAGCTTGTCTATTTAAGCTCAACATAAATACTCGCACACACATCAAGTAATCACCTATTAAATAGTTAATATATCAACAAATCGAATCCGGAAATTGCATGTATTTTATTGATTATTTACTACTGTGCATTGCCGCAATGTTTATCTTTCAGTTGAACCTTGTAATTAGCAAGTGATTTCCAAATTCCCTGCTACTTATTTATTTATTTACGAGTCCAATAGATAAACAAACTAAATGATAAATTCATCTTAACTTGTGTAACTTGTGACTTTGAGATATGAGAGCGAAAACTTTTACAAGTATAAAAACTAATGTAGCGTATGTTACTTTCATAAATTCCTGAAAACAATAGTATCATGGCAGAGAGCATTGTAGTTGTTTTCTTTCCAGCACTTTTCATTTGTAATTCGGCCATTATCATCGCACAATGGCGAGATATAGCATCGTAAAAAGCAAGCCAAATTGTGAAGAACAAAACAAATCGTTAAAACAAACGACAAGAAGAGAATGGAAAAGCTGAAAGCACTTCAAGCAGAATTTCAAAAATTTCAGAGCATAATTCTTAAATTGTACGAGTATTTTACCTAGAAAATTGCAGTTGAACTATGTATAAATATATACTATAATATATTAGAATTGGTTTGATTTGATCCAAGTTCCTCTTCTACAATCCATATATGTTATTAGACCAAGTTCCTAATACATAAAGAACTGGCCCCCGTGACTTTTACAGCCCATGTGGCACCATATTGGGGGAAAAACGGAAAAGCTGTGGGAATTCGATTTATGAATAATTTATCTAGCGGACACGCCCCAAATAGCCAAACTGTTTAGATTTCCATAGCGCGTATACGCACTGTGGGTCAATGGCAGCAAAAGCTTTTGATAATGTTGCGATAAGTCGATTACTAATTATAGCTGAGTTATATAATGTAATTAGCCTGTGCATGCTCTGTGCACTCTTGGGATTAACAAATGTGTAACCAAGGCAAACATTATATTCATATTGTTCTCTCTCTCTTTCCCACAGGACAACAACAGGACAAATCTCTGCAATTAACTCATATAACCGGCAGCAAAGAAACAATAGCAAACAGTGGAACTCGTTGGGCGGACCACACCCGCCATCAATACATAATTACCAGAGCAGAGAACACACATACATACACACCCCGCACATACTTGCAAAGGCATCACGCACTGCGGGAGTAGCCTAAGCCCCCCGCCGCCACAGGATGGGCGACAATATAATTGGCTCGGCAAGCTTCCTCCACTTGGGCGACATTGTTTCGCTCTATGCGGAGGGCAGCGTATGCGGTTTCTTGAGCACACTCGGGTGAGTACCATTCGTCACACACTCGTCGAGTACTCATATACTCACAGTTGTGCCTATTCAAATGCACTTGCACCGTGTGACATCTTAATTGAAGAACACGTTAAGCACGTTGCCAACTGTTGCATGAAGGCCTTAAGGCGTAAGGCTCTTGAAGGAGCAATCTCTCGTTGGGAACCTCTTTTAGCACCTTTTTTAGAATACTCTATGAATACACTTAGTAGTAGGGTATATAATGTTATATATTCTTGTACAAGAGAATGTGAAGTATGAAATCGTGTTGACTTTAGTTTAACATGCATAGCAATTTATATTTATTGCTTATATATACATGATAAGCAAGTACAACATGCTTGTAGGGTATATAATGTTATATATTCTTGAGCAGTATGATGACCAGAGCCGATTTTGAGGAAGATATATACTGGAATTGTTTTGACTTTAGTTAAATATAAGCATCATTATATATGTATACTGATATATATTCATGATAAGCATGCTGTAGAGTATATAATGTTATTTATATATTCTTGAACAACATAATGTGCTGAACCGATTTAGAGGAAGAAGTTTGAAGGCATAGACAGGAAATCGTGTTATGCATAGAATTTATTTATATATTGCTTATATATTCATGATAAGCAAGTACAACATGCTTGTAGGTTATATAATGTTATATATTCTTGAGCAGTATCATGAGATAGACATATACTGAAAATCATGTTGACTTCAGTTAAATATGCACACCATTATATATACTGATATATATTTATGATATTATATATTCTTGTACAGCACAATGTCCTGAGCCGATTAAGAGTGTATTGTAATAAAGAATTATAGCGCATACACTGCTATTTATATTGTGATATATTCTTGATCAGCACGCTAAGCTGAAGTGATTTAGTGGATTTAAACAAAGTTATTGTTTTAGCTTAAACCTTAGCGAGACCAACAGTAAACTATATTTATATATATTTTTATATAATCGCTTCTCACAGTCTTGTCGATGATCGAACCGTTGTGTGCCCCGAGGCTGGAGACTTAACATGTCCGCCCAAGAAGTTCAGGGGTAAGTCGAACTACGAACTGTTAATCAATCGAATCCTGGCTAATTAAATGGAATACTACTCAGATTGCCTGATCAAAATATGTCCCATGAATCGATACTCTGCGCAAAAGCAATTCTGGAAGGCAGCAAAGCAATCGGCCAGCTCGAATACAGATCCGAATCTGCTGAAGCGTTTGCATGTAAGCTTCAACAATCTCTCCAAGAAATTCAGAACTAAACTCTTTGTAATTGTAGCATGCTGCAGAGATCGAGAAGAAGCAGAACGAAACCGAAAACAAAAAGTTGCTGGGCACCTTCATACAGTACGGACGTGTCGTGGTGCAATTGCTCCACCTGAAGTCGAACAAGTATCTGACAGTGAACAAGCGATTGCCCTCGTTGCTGGAGAAGAATGCGATGCGGGTGTATCTGGATGCAAATGGCAACGAGGGCTCCTGGTTCTACATAAAGCCATTCTACAAGTTACGCTCCATTGGGGATTATGTTGTGGTTGGCGATAAGGTCATACTGAGTCCGGTGAATGCTGATCAACAGAACTTGCATGTGGCTGCCAATTATGAGTTGCCCGATAATCCTGGCTGCAAGGAGGTTAACGTACTCAACTCATCCACATCGTGGAAAATCTCATTGTTTATGGAGCACAAGGAGAACCAGGAGCACATACTCAAGGGTGGCGATGTGGTGCGTCTCTTTCATGCCGAACAGGAGAAGTTCCTCACCATGGACGAGTACAAGAAGCAATACCATGTCTTCCTAAGGACCACAGGACGCACAAGTGCAACGGCGGCGACGAGCAGTAAGGCGCTCTGGGAGATTGAGGTGGTGCAGCATGATTCGTGTCGCGGTGGTGCTGGCGATTGGAACTCGCTGTATCGCTTCAAGCATCTGGCAACCGGACACTATCTGGCAGCCGAAACAGAGTCCGATGTGGCGGCAGCGGCGACGGCTGGTTCGATTGCATCAAGTGTGCATGAGTCACTGCTGGGTGACAGCAGCAAGGACTCTGGACACGGTTCCACCATGAACTCTACTATGAATGGTGAGTTGGTGGTGTGGATGGATGAAATGATATCTGTGACTAATCTTCTTAATCTTCTTCTTTGCCAGACAAGGCCCTCAAGGGCAAGCAATATCGTCTGGTCTCAGTGCCATATTCAGCGGACATTGCATCGGTGTTTGTGCTGGATGCGACGACCATGGCCAGGCCGGATAGTCTGGTGCCACAGTCCAGTTATGTACGACTGCAGCACATATGCTCCAACACGTGGGTGCATGCCACATCGATACCCATCGATGCCGACGACGATAAACCGGTGATGTCGAAAGTTTGCTGCTCCCCCATCAAGGAGGACAAGGAAGCGTTCGCACTTATTCCCGTTTCGCCTGTGGAAGTGCGAGATCTGGACTTTGCCAACGATGCATGCAAGGTGCTGGCCATGGTGACCAGCAAGCTGGACAATGGCAGCATCTCGATCAACGAGCGACGTGCACTCATCTCGCTGCTCCAGGATATTGTCTACTTCATTGCGGGCATGGAGAACGAACAGAACAAGACCAAAGCACTGGAGTTTACCATTAAAAACCCGATACGCGATCGCCAGAAGCTGCTGCGCGAACAGTATATACTGAAGCAATTGTTTAAGATTCTGCAGGGTCCCTTTCAGGAGAATACCGCCGGCGATGGTCCCTTCTTGCGGCTGGACGAGCTAAGCGATCCCAAGAATGCGCCCTACAAGAATATCTTCAGGCTGTGCTATCGCATATTGCGTCTGTCGCAGCAGGACTATCGCAAGAACCAGGAATACATTGCCAAGCACTTTGGTCTCATGCAGAAACAGATTGGCTACGACATCCTGGCCGAGGATACCATCACGGCGCTGCTGCACAACAATCGCAAACTGTTGGAGAAGCACATCACAGCAGCGGAGATCGAAACCTTTGTCGGTCTGGTGCGCAAGAACATGCACAACTGGGACTCACGCTTCCTGGACTATCTATCCGATCTGTGTGTCTCGAATCGCAAGGCCATTGCCGTCACTCAGGAGCTGATCTGCAAGAGTGTGTTGAGCGACAAGAACGTGGACATATTGATTGACACACAGGTGAAGGCACTGCGGGGCGGTGCTGCTGTGCGCTGCTACAAGGGCACCACGGAGGATGTGTGCCTCTCCACGCTCACTGAGGTCGCTGGCGATGATGAGGATCGCTCGGATGTGCAGTCAACATCCACCACAACCACCTGGGACAGTGCGAGTCTTAACGATGAGGATGCTGCTGCTGCTGTGGCAGGCGAGAAATATGAGATACACCTGCAGTGGAAGGGACAACCGGTAAGGAGAATCGTCTTCTTCTTTACTCAGCTAATGCAGTGCGCTTCTCTTTTAGACCTCTCGCTCCATGGCTGATCTGGCCAACTGTGCAGCCGATGGCTGTGAACAGGAGGCAGCCATATTGAACTACTATCGCCATCAGTTGAATTTGTTCTCGAACATGTGCCTGAATCGACAGTACTTGGCCCTGAATCGACTCTCCCCGCAGCTGGACATTGATCTGATACTGAAGTGCATGTCGGACGAGACGATGCCGTACGAGCTGCGTGCCTCCTTCTGTCGCCTGATGCTGCACATGCATGTGGATCGGGATCCACAGGAACCGGTCACACCCGTCAAATATGCACGACTCTGGAGTGAAATACCCTCCAAGATGTCCATTATGGAGTGAGTAGAAGAAGAAGCACTTACACTTTCTAGCTTTGCTTAATTTTGTTAACTTGCAATGCAGCTACGATGGCAAGAATCAGCAGCCGGATCAGAATAAACAGGCCTGCCGTGCCAAGTTTAATACAACCATTGCCTTTGTCGAGAACTACTTGTGCAATGTGGCCACCAAGGTGTGGCTATTCACGGATCAGGAGCAGAACAAGTTGACCTTTGAGGTGAGTTAGCTGGCAGAAGATGAACCAAGCGAGGTTTCTCTATTAACACTTTGTTGCCTTCTGCAGGTGGTCAAACTGGCCAGAGACTTGATATACTTTGGTTTCTATAGCTTCAGTGATCTGCTGCGGTTAACCAAGACACTGCTGTCCATACTGGATTGTGTTTCTGAGACAACAACTGGAGGTGCCTATGTCAACACGGATATTGATTGTGAGTAAACGTTGCAGTTTAAGTTGTTGCCTTAGATTAGTTAGCTAAGTTAGTTTCTCTGCTCCTCTCCCAAATGACAAGCTGTCGAAGAGGAGGCCAATAGCGATGGTAAGCCTCGAGGTACCCCTTTTTCCCATGCACTAATTAACATAATTCAATTTTGTTTACTTTCCCATTTTGCAGCTGAGGGTGGTGTGCTGCGTTCGATTGGCGACATGAGCACCGTGATGACCTCGTTGGCTCTGGGTTCTGTGGGTCAGGCAATTGCAGCACCTTCAATTGCATTGCAGCAGCGCAAATCTGTGTCGCAGCTGATGAAGGAGTATCCACTGGTCATGGACACCAAGCTGAAGATCATTGAAATTCTACAGTTCATACTGGATGTGCGTCTGGACTACAGAATCAGCTGTTTGCTGTCGATCTTTAAGCGGGAATTCGATGAGTCTGAGGTGATTGCTCAGTCGCAGACAACACCTACCACGGCAGGAGATGTTTCACAGCAGCAGCAGCAGCAAGCGCCACAGCAGACGCCGTCTGGCAGTGCTGGCACCTCTGATGCTGAGCAAATAGCCGCCGCCGAGGCTGCCATGGCTGCAGCGGCGGCAGCTGCAGCAGCAGCGGCTGCACGCCAGAAGAACATCGATCTGGAATCGATTGGTGTGCAGGCTGAGGGCATCTTTGATTGTGAGCGCAGCGATGCAGCCAATTTGGATTTGGATGGTCAAGGTGGACGCACATTCCTGCGTGTATTGCTGCACCTCATCATGCACGACTATGCGCCACTCGTGTCTGGAGCACTGCATTTGCTCTTTCGCCATTTCAGTCAGCGGCAGGAAGTGCTGCAGGCCTTTCGACAGGTAGGTTATATAGAATATATAGTAATTAATTCACTAATCTATATACGAATACCCAAGGCAAGGCTGTTATTAAGGAGTTCCATGTGGGATCTTTTGATTAGTATGTTTTTTAAGAAGGTACTCCTCGTATCGTATACTGGAACTTAGATTGGGTTTCAAAGAGTTTCGATATTTAACAAATTAAAGAATGTCAAATCATTACAGTTGAGCTTTAACTTATAATACTCCGCAAAGTATGCTTTAAATATTGGTTTGACCATATGATAATTTATGGTTGATTGTGGTATATTTAACTTCTCTCCAATCTCTCGCTCAGTTACATGACGATCTGATTCGATTAAAGCCTTGATAACGTCATCATCAACTGCACTTGGCCGACTTGAACGTGGCTTTTCTTTGAGTGACTTTGACACTGTGTTTGTTTTAAGGCCTTGTCACCATACACTTCACGTAACTTTTCAGCAACCTGAGCTGCATTTTTCCTTTACGGAAATAATAAAGTAGAATACTGGTTCCTTTTCGGTCAACCTAATATATAATTTGCAAAGATCAGCATAGTGAATAGAAGCTGATTAAACAAGTAGTCATTTCTCCCTAAGCTCCTTACTAGATAAACTTGATTTATACATATATGTAGATTCTCTTCTGGTCCATCCTATGCAAGGGGTATCTCTTAACTTCGGTTCTCCGATGATGTCACACTTTTGCATTCTTATCACTCTCTAATTTATCTTCAACTCTCTTGTGTTTGCATGCCACGCTCGCTTGTGTTTCTCCCTCTGCGGAGTTACGTGTTACTAACACTAACAATATAACGCTACTCAACACTCAACTGCCATCTCTCTCTCTCTCTCTCTCTGTCATATATATATCGTATGCGACCCACAACTAATACACTAACACACACAACTAACACGAAAGTGGACGTATACCGCATATCGTACTGAAAGATATTTTGATTTTGTATGTATTTCATTTTATGAAGCTTTGCCACACCCGAGTTATGATCGACTAATGTGCCGCTCTCTCCTCCTCTCTCTCTCTCTCGTCTAGGTGCAACTGCTGGTGTCGGACAGCGATGTCGAGTCGTACAAGCAGATCAAATCCGATTTGGATATATTGCGGCAGAGTGTAGAGAAATCCGAGCTGTGGGTCTATAAGGCGAAGGCAACGGACGAGCTGGGAGCAAGTGAAGCAGCTGCTGGAGCAGACAATTTGGAGTACGATGCAACTTTGTCGCCAGAGCAGCGCAGCGAATATCAGAAGGTCAAGGAGATACTTATCAGAATGAACAAGTTCTGCGTGACAGCGGGTGAGTAGAGAAGCAGCTTTAGGCTCTATTTAGCTTTATTTAGCAATTTTTAATTTAATTTAATTTATTTTAGGTTTATTTCATTTAGGTTATATTTAATATTATTTAGTACCAATTTAGGTATTATTCGGTATTTTTTTTTTTTTTTTTTTATTTCCTTTAACTCCTAGTGGAGCATTGGGCCTCAGATAAGGCTTTCCATCTTCTTCTATTGCTGGCTGTTGTCTTGCATTCGTTCCATGAGATTCCTGCTTCGACTAGCTCATTGTCAACTCTTCTTCTCCACGTTTGTTTCGGACGGCCTCTTTTTCTGTTGCCTTGTCGGTTCCAATCGAGTGCTTGGCGGCATAAGGTTCTATTTAGGTTCAATTTTAACTCTATTAAGGTTCTACTAAAGTCTCTTTAGATTTTATTTAGGTAATATTTAGGCTCTATTTAGATTCTATTTAGGTTATACTTAACATAGGTCTATTTAGGTCCCCACATAGATCTATTTAGGTGTATTCAGTTTCTAGTTATGACCTTTCTAGGTCTATTTAGGTATATTTGGGTCCTATTAAGTTCTTTTTAGCTTCTATTTAGGTTCAATTTAGGTCTATTTATGTCAATTTAACTGTATCCTTCTCCTCCCCTTTCAGGTCCCATTGTCAAGCCACGCAAACATGAACAGCGTCTGCTGCGCAATGTGGGTGTGCACACTGTCGTCTTGGATCTGTTGCAGAATCCTTATGACGAGAAGGACGATGTGCTGATGAAAGAGTTGATGTGTCTGGCGCACGAGTTTCTGCAGAACTTTTGTCTGGGCAATCAGCAGAATCAGGTGCTGCTGCACAATCATCTCGATCTGTTCCTGAATCCAGGTGTAAGTATAAGCAATCAACAAAGAGATGTTTCATTCCACATGAAATGTGATTACCCCTCACAGATCCTTGAGGCCAAGACGGTGTGTGCCATCTTCAAGGACAACTTGGCGCTGTGCAACGAGGTGACCGACAAGGTGGTTCAGCACTTTGTGCACTGCATCGAGATTCATGGCCGCCATGTGGCATATCTGCAATTTCTGCAGACCATCGTGAAGGCAGAGAATCAATTCATACGTAAGTGCCAGGACATGGTGATGCAGGAGCTGATCAACGCTGGCGAGGATGTGTTGGTCTTCTACAACGACAAGACATCGTTCCATCATTTCGTGCAGATGATGCAACAGCAGCAGCAGCGACGCCAAACGCTCCCCGACGACAGCCCACTGAAGTACCACGTGGAGCTGGTGAAGCTGCTCGCCTGCTGCACCATGGGCAAGAATGTCTACACGGAGATCAAATGCAACAATCTGCTGTCGCTGGACGACATTGTGACCATCATTTGCCATCCACTCTGCCTGCCCGAGGTAAAGGAGGCCTACGTGGACTTCCTCAATCATTGCTACATCGACACCGAGGTCGAGATGAAGGAGATCTATGCATCGGGACATATGTGGAGTCTGTTCGAGAAGAGTTTCCTGGTCGATCTAAATCTCCTGATATCGAATACAACGGCACCAAGCAACAAGACCCTCTTGGCTTATGTCCTCAATGGCGTCACCAATCTGCTGAGCAGCTTCTTCTCCAGCCCCTTCTCCGATCAGAGCACCATAGTGCAGTCGCGTCAGGTGATCTTCGTGCAGTTACTCCAGGCCGCCTATCGTCTCACGCAGTGCAAGTGGCTCTCGCTTGCCGATCGCTTCAATGTGGAGAACTGCATACGAACGCTCACCGAGTCGGCAAAGATGCGCAGCATTGTGCTGCCGCTGGAACTGGAACAGCAGGTCGCGAATATGTCCAGCAAGACGGCAATGTTGACGCGCCAAACCACCAAGTGGCTGCTGGCCTCCAAGCAACCCAAGTACGAGACACAGCAGTCGGCAAATCTGATGCGCTGGGATCGATCGATCATCGAGGGATTGCAGGACATTGTGTCGCTGCTGGAGGATCAGTTGAAGCCAGTTGTCGAGGCGGAGCTCTCGCTGCTCGTCGACATACTCTATCGCTCCGAGCTGCTCTTCCCCCCCGGCACTGAGGCACGCAAACGCTGCGAAAGCGGCGGCTTCATTCGCAAACTGATCAAGCACACCGAGAAGCTGCTCGAGGAGAAGGAGGAGCGTATGTGCGTCAAGGTGTTGCGCACACTGCGTGAGATGATGGCCATCGATGTGAACTATGGCGAAAAGGGTGATGCACTACGTCAGACTCTGCTGCTGCGCTATTTCCAGCGCAAGAGCGCACCCAAGCTCGAGGAGGATCACACGCCACAACTACCGGGAGCAGCTGCAGCGGCGGCGGCAGCTGCTGTTGCTGCGGCCGCTGCTGCTGCGGCTGCTGCAGCTGCTGCCTCTGCGGCATCTGCTTCGAGCTCTGCTGCTGCGGGCTCTGCCGATCCAGCCAAGCAGCTGCATCTGGTCACCCATGGACCTGGGGCCAAGTACTTGGCACGTGCGGACAAGACGCTGCACGAGATGCAGAATCACTTGGATCGGGAGGGTGCCTCCGATTTGGTTGTGGAACTGGTCATCAAGTCGGTGCATTCGCCCAACATCTTCGTGGAGGCCGTCGAGCTGGGCATAGCGCTGCTCGAGGGCGGCAATCCGATCATACAGAAGGGCATGTTCCAGAAGTTCCTCAGCGACGATCTGAATCAGGCCTTCTTCAAGGTGTTCTTCGAGAAGATGAAGGATGCACAGCAGGAGATCAAGTCGACGGTGTCGGTGAATACCACAGATATTGCAGCCAAGGCGCATGAGCACAAGCAGGACGGAAATATGGAGCTGGACAAGATCACACGCAAGCATGGGCTGAAGAGCAACGGAGTCGTCATCACCGATGAACTCAAGCGGGAGCTGCACAACGCTGGCCTGGCCACGGCACGTGCCTATGGCAATGCCAGGAATATACACTCGGGCGAGGATAGCTCGGCCATCAGTGTGAACAGTCCACTAGAGGATATACTTGCAGAGAAGCTGGAGAAGCATCGTGACACCAAGGAGCAGCGCAATCAACTGTCAAACAAAGTACTTGTCATGCAGCCCATCTTGCGGTTCCTTCAATTGCTCTGCGAGAATCATAATCCCGATCTGCAGAATTTGTTGCGTAATCAGAACAATAAGACAAACAACAATCTCGTCTCGGAGACTCTCATGTTCCTCGATTGCATCTGTGGCTCCACCACAGGCGGCCTGGGACTGCTCGGTCTATACATCAACGAGCACAACGTGGCACTGATCAATCAGACGCTGGAGACTCTCACCGAGTACTGCCAGGGACCGTGTCATGAGAACCAGAACTGCATTGCAACGCACGAGTCCAATGGGTTGGATATAATAACCGCATTGATATTGAACAACATCAATCCGCTGGGCGAGAATCGCATGGATCTGGTGCTGGAGCTAAAGAACAATGCCTCCAAGCTGCTGCTGGCCATCATGGAGAGTCGGGGCGATAGCGAGAATGCGGAGAGAATACTCTACAACATGAACCCCAAGCAATTGGTCGAGGTGGCCTGCAAGGCCTATCACCAGGAGGAGCTTATCGACGAACAGGACGATGCCGATGAGCCCAGTGCCGCGACCGATGATGATGATGCAACTGTGAGTCCACGTGAGGTTGGACATAATATCTATATACTCTGTCATCAGTTGGCACAGCACAACAAGGAACTGGCCGCATTGCTTAAGGCATCCGAAGATCCTCAATCGGCTAGCTTCGATGCCAAAACGAGTCAGGCCCTCATGTACTACGCAACGCACACGGCACAAATTGAGGTACGCGTCGTCTCTCTCGCTCTCTGTTAATTAACAGCTGTTAACTGTAGCAGAGTTGTTTAATTAAATTAACATTCTATGACCTTCTTTCACAGATTGTACGCAACGATCGCACACTGGAGCAAATTGTATTCCCGATACCTGAAATATGCGAGTACCTGACAACGGATACCAAAATCAAAATACTTAATACCGCAGAACGTGATGATCAGGGCTCCAAGGTAGCGGATTTCTTTGACAAGGCCGAGGAGATGTTTAACGAAATGAAATGGCAGAAGAAACTGCGAAGTAAGTCAACTGCATTGTGTGCAAATTTAACAGTAAAATGCGAACAGTGTTGTGTAATGTTTAATGTGTGTTTCCCCAGGTCAACCTCTGCTCTTCTGGATTAGCAGCTACATGTCACTGTGGAGCAATATACTCTTCAATTGCGTTGTGGTCATCAATATGATTGTGGCCTTCTTCTATCCGTTCGATAACACTGTGCCAGGTATGATAGGGGGGTGGATAAGGGATTATTTATTTATTTAATTATATTTATATACATATATTTATATTTATTTATTTATAAATCATTTGATTATTTTACCTTAACTTCTTCTCCTTCTCAGAGCTCAGTTCGCATATTTCGCTATTGTTCTGGGCCATATTGATATTCTCTTTGGTAATTGTTATAACGCTGCCCCGCGAATCGGGCATACGCACATTCATCGGCTCGGTAATACTACGTTTCATCTTTCTGCTTGGCCCAGAGTCGACACTCTGTCTGCTGGGGGTCGTCACGGTGAGTGTTGAGGACTCTCAAGTACCACATAGGATTCTATTCATTCTCTATCTCTCTCATTGTTTCGCAGGTGACACTGAAGAGCGTTCACATAGTCAGCATAATGGGGAATAAGGGTACGCTGGAGAAGCACTTCCTTAAGATCATTACCGACTTCCAGTTGCTCTACCATTGCATTTATATAGCATTTTGTTTTTGTGGACTCATCTTTCATCCATTTTTCTACTCGCTTTTGGTAAGTCTATGAAATATATACATATAAATATATATGTATGTAATCTAATCTGATATAATCCTCCATCTTGCAGCTCTTCGATGTGGTCTATCGCGAGGAGACTTTAGTCAATGTGATTCGCTCAGTGACTCGTAACGGACGTTCGATTGTTTTGACCGCCGTCTTGGCATTGATATTGGTTTATCTCTTCTCCATCATTGGTTACATGTTCTTCAAGGATGACTTTCTGGTATCTGTGGACTTCGAGGAGCCGGACGCTGTTACGCTATCAGTGCCCACAACCACTGAGGAGACATGTGCCAAGCCAGACGAGCTGGGCAGCTGCAATATGCATCCTGCACAACTGATTGCAGCCAATGTGGGCAATGGCAATGGCAACGGCGGTGGTGGTGAAGCCAAGGAACGTTCGTGTGACTCGTTGGTCATGTGCATTGTGACAACTCTGAATCAGGGACTACGCAATGGAGGTGGCATTGGTGACATACTTCGAGCACCCTCAAGCAAGGTAGTCTATACTGAGTTTTGCCAATTTAAAAAGTTGACTAATTTTGCATTTCTCTGTAACTTCAGGAGGGTCTTTTTGTGGCGCGAGTCATCTACGATCTACTCTTCTTCTTCATTGTCATTATTATTGTGCTGAACTTGATATTCGGTGTCATCATTGACACATTCGCTGATCTGAGATCGGAGAAACAGCAAAAGGAGGCCATACTGAAGACAACCTGTTTCATTTGTTCCTTGAATCGATCGGCCTTTGACAACAAGACGGTTAGCTTTGAAGAGCACATCAAGAGCGAACACAACATGTGGCATTATCTGTACTTCATTGTGCTAGTCAAGGTCAAGGATCCGACCGAGTTTACCGGACCCGAGAGCTATGTCTATGCAATGGTTAAAGCGGGCATTTTAGAATGGTTTCCACGTCTGCGTGCCATGTCGCTGGCCGCAGTTGATGCCGATGGAGAGCAGATCGAGTTGCGCAGCATGCAGACGCAGCTGCTGGAGACGCAGCTACTCATTAAGAATCTGTCGACACAGCTGCATGAGCTCAAGGATCACATGACAGAGCAGCGCAAGCAAAAGCAGCGACTTGGCCTGCTCAACACGACGACCAACAATCTATTGGCATTTCAATGAGCCGAACAAACTAGGAATAGAGCCAAGGCTACCTACTTGGAAGGAGGGTAGAGAGAAGAAAGGATTGAATTTAAGACATTCCCTTGTGTAGAGCATGCACTACATAGATGTTAACATAAAAGTATTGGCACTATTTCCAACTGTAACTTCTTGAAATCTCGGAAGACAGTCTCTCGAAAGGATTCCGTTTGTTTTCCATATATTCCTTTTTACTCGAAACAAGAGCTTTCGCTGCTCCGCAATATTACTAAATAGAAGAGCCTTAATTGTGTAGTAGTACTACAATATATAAGATTTGAATGCCAACAAACAACAATTTCTCTCTCTGTCTTAAGACTTGACCATTTCCAGATGATAGCAAGAACCATGTAACCTTCATTCTACACATACTTTACATAGTAATAACTCACTCAGAGAACTTAGGGCTGTTAAACTGTTATTTAGTGGATTTCTTGATCCGCAGTTTCACAATTTAGACAAGTTGTTTTTCACCACAACCAATCTATCTATATATATATCTCTATATATCTATATACACTTTACACCCTGTTACGGTATATACTACATGCATATGTCGCCAGGCGGCTCGAAACATTTACTTAATATTGTTCATCTGCGCTGTTTTAAGTTACTTATCAATTATTAATTGTTATATAAATGTATACAGTAGTAAATTGCAATCCAACCCTAATTAATTCTTTGTGATCTTACGTTCCCTTATATATTCAAATTTTCGAATTGTTTACCCTGTACTCGATACGAGTTTTGTTGGTTAATTTTATTGTAAGCTAACATTTAATTAATATCCTAAGTGAATCTGTTCTACTCTTAAGCTATTTTAATAAAATGAATTCAATATCAATGAATTGGTTTCATTAATCAACCCTTTACGAGAAACAAAACACACTTTTATTTTTATCCAACATTTTTTATTACATATTATTTAAACTACGATTCATTTTCATAAAATTGTTCAATACGCTCTTGAGATTATCGCTTTTTTGTTTCAATCAGTATGTTGTTTTTAATTGTATAACTACATATGGTTGTATATTTGTATGCATATATATATGTATATATAATTGTAAAGATTTCATTCGATTTGCTCTTGCTTAAAATCATATTCATTGGCCGTTTGCTCAAAGTTCAATGAAAACCAATTGAGATAATTCCTTTAAAGTGTTTTCTGTTCTCTTTGAACTTTCAGACCTGTATAAAAGTATAAAATCATTTAGCCAATCTAAAAATAACACTGGAAGCTATTGAAAATATTATGATGATGATGATGAGTAGTTTTTGTGAAAGGTGCACGGAGTGAGAGTACAAAATTTTAAATAATACTATAAGTTCTGTGGCAGTTAACATAATTAGAATCGTTGTAGGAAATACTTGGAGGGTATGTAGATTAAGGGGGAGCAAAGGGGGATGGAATTGTGGTAATACAGAATTGAGTTGGAAAGCGGCAGATACTTGGAGAATTTTTAACAATCATTATTTATAATCTTTTGCTATATTTATAAATGTGAAAAGTTACTTATTTTATTTAACATTTTAATGCCTTTTGCTTTTCTGCTGTTGTACATTAATTCATTTGGTTATTTGGTTATTGGTTAGTACTATTATTTACTTTTGCATATGTGTGTGTTTGGAAGAGAAAGAGAAGGAATTGTTGTAATAGTAGTTGTTGTAGTAATAGTAGTATTAAAAACACTGCAATCATACTATGCGTGTAGATATAAGTGTGTATAAATTAGTTTTGTTCTTTACCATATTTAATATTAATTAACAATATTTCATTAACTTCTCATAGTACAATTCGTGGCATCTATAATAAAAATGTATTATTCATGTTTCTTGTTAAAATTAGGTTCTTGTATTTTTTAGGTACAAAGAAAATCTCATGGCCATTGCACAGTGTGCCAGAATTCATTTCCATCGGTCAAAAATTTAAAATCTCTTAAAAGAACAAATTGTTATCATTGTTGTTTTGTTTGAAATTGCTTATACTTTTGATCTCTGATTACATTAACATATTTTAAGACAGTAGTTTGCAATTGTCTCATCAATTTTGATGATTGATATTCAAAAATAAAATTCGTACTTATTGGTGGTTTGTAAATGTAGCTTGAAATGCACAACTTATTTGAATGTTTTCAAGGTATTTGCAATCTAATGTCTGTCTAATGAAGAAAATATTCGGAATATGCAATATTTCTATGTGAACTGACTTTCGTATAATGATAATGTTGACACACAACCGTTTGACGCAGGTTAACACAATATTCCTATGCCTATCTTGTACAGTCAGTTACTGTCGAACAAATAGTAACACAATGTGTTTAAAACAACAGCACTACTCATATGTATGCCATTCTAACTGTTAATTCAAATAAATACCCCAAAGAGGCATCAAATTTCAAAGTTATATATTCCTTTCCTTCATCTAATTGTTGATTTATTATCATCTTTTACTAAATTTTGCAATAAATCTATTTTTGAAACCATTTATCAAACAAAGTCTTGCTGGATGAGTCTACAGAAATTCCGTAAAATAAAATACTTTTCAATATAGCAAATAGTTACAAGAAAGCGTGGAATGAAATAAAGCTCCTACTATTTGTTTTACCTACAATTTCTTAGCTATAAGCATAATAGTAGTATCTTTCCTTCCAATTTAGCGAACCGATGGAACTAGGCTGATGGGGCACAGCGCATTGTTTGTTTGTTTGATTTTAACTAAAATTCATTTTAATTCCTTTAAAAAAGCCTTTCGAGCTGAAGCTGTTTTGTTTAGTACTGCTAACATGTTTGTTTTTTTAATAAGAATTCGAGTTAAATAGCTGCATAAAATTAGTTTGCGACTAGAATTAAGTGGTTTGCTTTTCAGTTTTGTGTGAGTGTATGTGTTTGTATATATGTATATAAATGTATGTATAAGTTTGTATACTAACAACTCATTTACGCGTATATATGTAAATATATGTAGATATATATATATATATATATGTGTATGTATATGAATAAATTTGTTCATACTACACTTTAACTGCATGCTTCGATTTTAATTGCCAAAGAAAATCGGCTAATGCTCGATCGATTGAGAGAGAATCAATTAAAGCTATTGACTCACAAAATGCTATGTCACTATGCGTCTCATATACAAAAGCATAACTGGATAATGCGAATCATTTGAATGTTGTTGTTGTTGTTGAAGAAATGCTGAGTTAATCCCACGAAGATGCTCGTTTCCTTTCTGTCTCTATATTATATATAAAGTTATAGATATATATGTATGTTGTGTGCCCAAACCAGCGTGAAGCCTTTAGACTGTGGTGCCATAGGCGTTGTTAAACACAGCACGTGAGCTATCCGTATCCAGCGATATATCCTCGGGACTGGCCAAATCGACGCGCACATTTGAGTTAGTGCGTCGACGTGCCGTCTGCGCAGCTCCCCAATTGCTGAGGGTCCAGTGAAAGCCAGAGGCACTGGGTGCAGGCTCTGCATCTACTTTAACCTGCGTGCAAACCTACAGCAGCAATAAGTTTAATATATAAAGAACAAATGAAGATTGGAATAATAAGATTGAAATACGCACCTCGCGATTGCCACATGGTAAGGTTTCTGTGCCATTGCCCAGTGCAGACCCTGATACAGAACCCGAACCAGACTCCCGAGTGCTGCCAATGCTGCTGCTGCTGGCCAGCGAATCATTGCTGGACTCCATGACCGCTCCGTGGTATCGCGCAACCGAGTGAACAGCCTTTATAGAATATCATTAAAATGGTTGATAGATTAAATAATTGGTCAGTGAGTAAGAACAACTAATTGCAAACGCACCATTGCATCGCCGCCTTGACAGTCCTCAATCGATTTGAGTATCTCCCACACAAGCTCCGAGTCCAGCGGTATCGGTTGCTCCGTATCACGATTGTAAATCGCAATAGCAATGTGCACGGGATGCGGCACTGGCAACGGTATGAGCAGCTTCTCCGTCACGCTACGTTCGCCGCAATTCTGTTTCCATGGACGCCAGGGTTTTTTCGCGTCTTGTATCGCTTTTGGCTGTGCACGATGGGCGCGAACTCGTGGTGTTGTCAAGCCCACAGACATGTCACTAAAACGTATGAATAGAATAAGACTTTAGAGATGAACGAATGAACTCAAAGTTATCACATACCGTTTCTCAGGCTTGCGAAAGGTTAACGTAATCCGTGATCTCGGATTGAATGCGGTCACCTCGAGGAATGGTAAATGCACCTGGACATTGCCACGCGGTGCATACACATTGCCCAACAGGTCCAGCCCCTTCGAACCTATCACATCGTTGGCATTCTTAACCATCTCCGTGTAGCGTATTAAATCAAGCGAGGCATGTGGTTCTAGCTTAAAATGCGTATCATTTTCAGTCAATGGCGTTAGAAAATCTAAACTAAATATTTCCGTGTAGATGAGACCTGCCAGGCCAGGCCAATCGTTGACAGAGAGACCCTGTAAACCATCAATATATTTATTAAATAGATCTACGTATATCCCATCTTAACCTCACCTTATTATCCCAGAATTCTTCCTCACTTATGGACAGTCTTCCGATGACATGAGACGGATAGTATTTCTCGAGTAAATGGGCGGCCAATTGTATAGCAATCTACATAGATTAATATTAAAATAGATTAGTATATGTAGTAGAATATATATGTATAATAGTATAGCGCACCTTTAATTCTTTGGTATTCAGCTTAATGCGAGACTTGACCTGCGTGGTTAGCGTCGTTTGCAGCTCCCTTCGCCGTTTCTCTAGCTTCTCGTGGAGTGTGCTCATCAAATCTTGTGCCTCACGATCCAGCGCCAAGTATGGGCCCGTTTTCGATAGCTGTGCCGAAAACGGGCCAAAACAGGCCTCGACAAACTGCAGGAAATCCTGTTGCGGTTGCAATACAACTCGTTCTGTAGCATGTTGATAGGCCTGCAGCTCATCCAGTTCCATTTTAGCCTCAAGTGCTGCCAATGCCTGTTCCGGACGTATTATGAAATAGTAATCCAGTGCCAAGCCAGGTCCTGCAATACGCTTCACCGCAATGCTGTCCGAAGCCGGAATCCGACCACATTTCTTGATGAACAAATGAAAAGTGAGCGAATCCCAGAGCAGTCGAAATGTATAGCGCACTACGCCAACTGCAATAAATTGATAGTTAATGGGGTTCATGATTTATATAGCTGCCATATATATCTACCTATCAGGACGATTCCTGTTGCTAGCGGACAGAATAGCGTGGCCACCACAATCGCCGCCAGCGGCTGTAATAGGCCCTGTATAAGAAACTTCCAGACGAGTGCCTCGAGTAGAATACAATAACGATTTCGCGTGTTGTCCGGGGCATCAAGATCATAGACAAGTATCATATATATATGCAGCAGCAAGACAAATACGGGAATCCACAGGGGAGCGCTCAAAGCCAGTCCAATGCTAAGAAAACTGGTAGCCAAGCATATCAAAGGAAATGCAAACAGAATGACAATTGTTCCCAGAAATCCTTTGACAAAGTAGTTCCATGTGCGATTCAGATTACGTGTCAAGCCCTTGCCAATGAATCCTGTAAGCAGATGTTAGATGTTACTACATATATAATACTGCAGTAAATATTTGCAGTAATCTCTTACCCGTATCCGGTTCCGTTTCGAAATGCGTGCGTGACTTTGATATGTGCCGCCAGAGTGCAATGAGACGCGATGCCAGGGTCTGCGTTATGCTTGTCTTACGTGGAAAGAGTGTGCCATTGATTTGAGAAAGCTCTAGATCGGGCATGAAAGGCTTGACACAGAAGAGAGCACGCAGACCGAGGGGACTGCACCAAGGAACCAGTATGCCCAGTAGGAACATCATGTTCCAGGTCCAACACCAGATGCGCTGCATTAGATTCAAGAGACGCCAGAAGGGCCAACGTGTGCTGGTGGTGCGTATCATTTCCTTTTCGACCAGAAAAACAGGTTGACTAGGATCCGAACGGGGCGTAACTATTGAGGTGGCCTGCTGACTTATCACTGTGGGAATCACATCCGATTGTCCTTGAAAATTGCGTCGTATAATCCATGCCTGTGGCGACCAGATGCGACAAGCCCATTGGAAGCTGCGGGTCGGCGTTTTGGCATTCTTTAGCTCGTTCAGCAACACTGGCTCACGCTCCTTCATAAAGGCAAGATCGCGTGACAGAAAGTAGGCGGTCTGATGCAGATTGTGTTGCGTGCACATCTTCAGTGCCTCCTCGTGGGCATACCAGGCACACTTGTACAGCTTGTGCTGCTCGGCATGACGCAGCTTGGAGCGCAGCCAAGGCGCAACTCGCGACAACACTGAGTGATCGTTGGACAAACATTTCTGGTGATCCTCACGCGTACGCTTAATATCCTGCTGCACCTTATCGACGGCCTTGTACATAATTACGACCGACTGAGCCTGCTCGACCAGCAGCTGCGGCACACCATTGCCCAGCTCGGCGAGCTTGTTATTGGACATAATGGAACTATAAACACGCTGCAAGTATTCCTTCATCACTGCCTCATTGACTTCCTCCTCGATTTCCTTATCGTTTAGCTTCTTGGCGCGTAATTCGGCAATGAGACGCTCACGAAAGTGCAGAAACCAGCCACGTGTCTCTCTCTCCAGTATGCCAACGAGAATGGGCAATGCTTTGCGCATGATGTCGCGACAGAACAGGCGCAGATCAATCTCCTGACCCTTGGGTGTGAGGAACAGATATGGCACTGGCTGTGTCACCTCGCAGCTATTGAAATCAAACTTCTCCATTGTGGCACGACGCAGCATTTTACGCACATACGAACAGAGTCCATCCAGACAGTCCTCAAACTCCGGCTGCAAACACAAATGGAGTTAGCTTTGAACAGAATCGGTTGCAAGACTACTTACACGGCAAACAAGCTCGGCAATAAGAAAGCGACAGCGTTCCTCCTTTATTTTATAATCTAGATTGTGTGCCAGCAATGCAGGCACTCCAATGAACATGTCTGCCAATCCGATGAGTGCATCGAGCAGCGCCTGTGCCGCATGCACCACCGAGAAAAAGTGCGAGAAGATACGTGCTCGTGCGGTGACCACCACAAAGCGTGCCGCCAATGCCAAATCACTTAGAAAGGAATCGTGGGCACGCAGTGTGCCCTTCTGCAGCAGCTGCGACAGTCGCCATTTGTGCACTTGACCAGAGAAATGCAGGCTCGGCACATCGAATTCCCTGTGAATACAAATACAAAGAGTTGTTAGAACTAATTTTGGAATTAAGAGAACACGACAAGGATAACAACATAAAAGAAACACACATTAATGTGTTATATATATATTATATATATTCTATAAAACCACAAATCAATGACAAATTGTGGGCATGCGTTGGAAGCGTGGATCAGATTCTGTATAACAACGGTTTATATGTTATTTCAAGTGTTTATTTATTGTTAATTAAGAACTAATTTTATTTTGCACTAGTATTATTTGCTAGTTTTCTAAATTTTAAATGGGTGTGTAGTGTTTTGGTTAAAGAAATTACTTTGTAAACGGTTCAATAGAGCAAACAAAGTTCGGTTTCTTTAGCATAACGTATAAACTGAAATTAAAATTGAAGTTTGATAGCAAGCAACTTAAGAAAATATATAATATTTGTACTAATATAATAACTAAAAGTCAAGACAAGAGCACGTACTTATAGTAAGTACAGCGTTGACACATAAAGGCAACAACTTCTTGTATTGAAAGATATAAGGTCACTTGGTCCAGGAATAACTGGACTGCATAAGGAGTTCTAAGCTCAGCAGGGGGTACAATAAATGCACAAGTTTCCCCCCCGGTAAATAATAAATATATAACCCTTAATAAAGCCTCTTAATCTCAAAGAGTTCTCACACATCTTTGATTCTCATGCAATATTTATATTTGCTTTAAATTTCGTTCATGCATAAATTTCGTCTAGCTTAATTTATGAACACACATCAAATGAAACACGCACATAATTGATGCATGTTTTAATTGAAAATGAAAAGAATATGTATAGTTGAACTATATATGGTTTGTTTTTTGGTATGTACAATAAGTTGTAAAAGAAAGGAACACACACTGAGACTAAATAATTTTGATTGCAATGGCAAACACACGCAAAACATTTACTTCGTTTGTTTTGTTTTAGTTTTAGTTTCTTTGCTTATTTTTCTTTGTTTATTTACCCATTTTTACGTATTGTTTCCAATTGTTCCAAAGTTAATTTCTTCGGCTTTCCATATTTATCCTTTTGCAAGCTTTACGAAAATACATATATTTCACACAACAAATACATTTTAGCTCCTCACACTCCGTTACGTATGCGCCGTGTGCGCCATAAGTTATTTAAAGTTAGATTTAATGTGTTTCTTGGTGTCTGGCATGCAACTTAAGTTAAGCAAAACTAAAAAGAATAGACAGAAAAAGCAATTTGGCTGCTTTTCCCTTTTGAAACATGCTTTAAATTTGATTTTTTCTTGATTTGTTTTTGGCTTGAAAGCAGCTGAGTATGCGTGCGCAATGTACAAATGAATTGATTGCTGTTGCTGTTAGTATTGCAAATATTGTTGTTGCTGTTGTTGTGGCCTGGCGATTGAGACCGAAATGAGTGTGAAGCTGCGGGTTTTTTAGCGGTATTTTTAAGGTACAAAACGATGCCAGAGTTGCCAGAGTTGTTTACAAGAACTAAATAATAAGAACCTTCAATAGAATCTATATTTTCTATATTTGAATTGAAGAGATTTCTCGAGAGAGAACAACAACTCTGTTTATAATTAAGAAATACTAAGTATATTTTAAATTTTTTCACTATAAGCATTCCTGAATTGAATCGTTTTTCGACTCCATTTCTAGCTGTAAATTGGCTAAAACTGGCAACACTGTGCAGCCGCGCTTGCAGTGGACAGAATTGCGTTAATTTGACCATAATCGATTAGCAGGTGCAGCCCCCCTTTGCCCCTCTGTTGACCCCTGCCCAGTCTGGGCGAGATTTACACCTCTCTCCAACTCACCCAGTTTCCCGCAAACTCTTCAACTGTGCATTGGTTAGGCGCCGTGGCTCTCCACTGCCATCGGACGCAACCGCATCCAGTTCATCAAATGGCGGCGCTATAAATAGGTCACTCTGATTAATGGGACGTTTCTTGCGTCCGCTGACACTGTTCGTCGCATTGCTGACAGTCACATTCAGGCTGCCACTGGCCAAAGCTTGTGGCAGTACTAAAAAGGGAGGCAGGGGGATGGAAATATGTTCATCATTATCATTATACCAAAAATATTGAATGTGTACTAACCGATGGGGAAACTCTTCCAGTGATATAAGAACTGTTCGGCCACGCTTTTAATCTGCTCCACCAGTTGCTCCACTTCGGCTGGTGCACCCACTAGATTGATATTGAATTCGACGGGTTCACGCTCGGGTGCAAGCAAAGTTTGTGGTCGCAGCAACTGCTGCTGGCTGCCAGCACTGCCACCCGCTATTTGCGAGGGAGCGGGGGGCTGCAGAGACATGGCTGACAAGGGGAGAGAACCTTGATCAATTCTCTTTCTCTCTCTCACACACTCTCTCTCGTCTGACTGTCTCGTCCAGCAGATGTTGTTGTTGTTGTTGCTGCAAGCTTACTTCATCGTTGAGCGTCTGCGGTTGGAAAAGCTGAAAATTATAATTTTGTGGAATCTGTTAATATGTTAATCCATCCGCCAAACACTAACAACTGAAATCGCTGAGATGCCCGCCATATTAATATTAATGATCCAATTGAAAACACACACACACACGCAATGCATAAGTATGTGTGTGTGTGGATCGCGCACAAAAAAATTCCAGCAAACTGATGTAAACAATTAGTTAAAGTGTATGCGAGACAGAGAGGGAAAAGAGACAGAGGAATAAAGGGAAAGAGAAGAAAGAAGGGTACTGGCTGGGGAGGTGGGTATAGACTAATGGAAGGAGTGGGGGCGGTAGTGCGGGGAAGGCAATTAAATGCCGTTTTTCGCACAGGCACTTGACTTATATTACACTTTAATCACTAACTAGCTAACTTGTTGGCTTAAACACACAATCCTCATGAATGCAAACAACCTTTCACAACACACTCGCCGCACTCTTAACTCAATTTCGTGGTTCGTTAACTCCGACGAGACGACGGATTCCGAGCCCGACGATGTTTCCGACTTTGCTGGACCCTAACAAAAAAAAAAAAAGTTTCGCCTGCCAATTGTGCGTTCCACGCCCAACGCTCAGACAAAACACCCTGCAAGTCCCCCGCCCTACCTCAATACACACACACTCACATACAGCACACACTACACTCGTGTCTCCTATTGTTTAATTGCGGCACACACACTCTGTAGTTGGTTTTGAGTTACAGTTTGCACGTTTTTACCTCGTTTTATATATCAAGTTGCCAAGTTAGAATGTATATACAAATGTATAAGAAACCACTATATAATATAAATAAACATTCTGCTGTAGTGTAGTGTATGCAATTCATTAAGATTAAAATAAATACAAAAATTTGTCAATTTGCAGCACGCAACTAACTTCAATGGAACTCAACGAGTATCACAATTTGTAGCACAATTCATTCACGCCAATCATGATTTAAATATTGTTTAAAATTCTTGAGTTGATTGAGAAATAAACAAACAAAATGTTAAATCTATTTATAATTCAATTCGGGTTTAGTATTTGGTAATCGATAGTTGATGCAATACGTGAATTTGTGTACAAATTTATCGACAGTTTTAGAAGCACTGACACGCGGCGACAGACAACTTGAAATACACACGTACTTTTCTTAATTACACTTGCTTTTCTCGCAACAAACACCACTTGTTACTGCCGTGCAAAACGTACGCGTTGAATAACACATACTGCAAACCGAGCATAGCACTTACTCTTTGATTTATTTCATGATAAACATTCTGATAAGAATCAGTAGAAAATTTAACGCGTTTTCTCAAAAATCTATTGCCATTTCGAGGAGGAAGCAGAAGTTGAAGTAAAAACTATCGATAAAGCAGTTTGTGGTGTGACTGAATGCGATATTTCACAAAAACACCACTTTCTAAGTGCTGCCTAACGATGAAAACTGATTTCAGCTGGCAAGCAGCTGTTCACACAAACTGAATTTATTTTTTTTCCAACACTGAACTTTGTTTATTTACAAATTCATAGTTTAATCAAATAAGGAGACCAATTTCAAACACGGCCACGATAGTTTCAGATTGAAATAAATTGCCAGTAAAAACTGCGTGAAGCTCGATGCAAAAGCAAATCAAGGCCGTGCGCATAAATATAAATAAATTGGCACAAAGACAGGTACACGCAGCAGCAAAAGAAAATGTAGACAAGGTAAAAAAAGGAGGATGAGAAGGAGCATAAACAATTAAATAAAAGTACAAATATTTTTAAACTTATTGTTTATTTTTAATGCATCAGCAACTCAAGCTGCAACAGACGCTGGTTCGTGGGACAATAGGGCATTGTGGCGGCCATATTGGCGATAGCCTTGGCCCGTTCGCGTAGCATTTGCTTTTCCTGCTGGTATAACATGTTGTTAATGGGCTCGGTCTCCCCATTCAGTTTCTTATAACGCGTTAGTGCAATATCCATTGCGGCCACCATGACATCGGGTATCACTTTAATGACCTCACCGCTTAATCGCCTCACATTGGCCAAGCAGGCATCCACATCTTTTAGGCCCTTCGGTATGAGATCTGTGTGGTCGAGTTGCGTCAGTGCCAGCATTGGTTTCTCATCGTGATAACTATCAAAGAACTTTAGCAAATCCTGCAGCAATATGAAGCTGGCATAGATCTTCGGCTCCACATCCATTTGACGCGTGTTCAGCCGCTTGCTGAAGCGCTCCGCTTCCAAGCTGAGCCGCGCTCGCAATGTGCCCTCCACAGATGGCTGCTGCACCACCTGAGCCAGCAGTATGGAAATATGCTTCAGTGCCAGGGTGAATTTGCCAGCCATGTCATAAAGACGCACCGCCATATCAAAGTTACCGCGTGCCACCAGCTCATCCGCCACCAGTTCCGCCATGGTACGTGTGTCGAACTCAGCACATTTAAACTGACGGAACAGGCCGCTGTGGAGGGAGATGTTAAGAAGGAATTCTTTACATATATCATGTCTAAACTCACCCAGAGACTTTATCCTCTTGTGTCTTTCGATGGCCAAAGATAAGATCGAATATGCTGGTATCGAGCACACCGCTTTCGACAACCAGATCACAGACGCATGTGAGGAACATGTTTCTTCCCCTGGGATCATGCAGATTACGCAGTGTGTAGTAGTAATGCAATGCCTCAGCCGTGTCTGTGCCCTCGAAGCGCTGCACATAGAGACGTATGAGTCGCGCCAGATTGAGGCGACGTAATGGCGTCGGATCTGCTATGTCGATCATGAGCAGTGGCTGCGAAACGCTACGCACGCCACCAAGCAGACCCAGCTCATTGAGGGCAATAGCCATGTGAACAGCGTGAACACGAAAGGTCTCGGAGCGTGTCAAGAATTCAATGGCTGCTTCGAATTGGCCAGTCAGCGCCAAGGCTTGGAAGTAGAGATGTGCCTGTTGGGCGGCATTGAAATACTTTTCACCATATTTCTCGAGAATCAGGCACTGCAACTGGCCATAGCCGGCAGCATCGCCGGGACGCAGCATGGCCAGACGGATCCACAGAAAGTCATCAATGGTCTTGGCCACCTCGCCGTGCACTTCATTCGTGTCGCAGCCGAGCAGGATGCAGTAGACTGCCTTCTTGTAAGCATCAGTTGAGTTGCGGATCTTGTTGGCATATTGCAGTTTCAGTTTGCTTTCGATCTTCGAGTTGACCACGCCCGCATATCGATCCTCAATGAGCTGCGCAAAGTCCTCACAGCTGGTGCCAGCCTCACGTAGGAAATCAAGTGCTGTATCGACAGCTCCACACCGCAGACTGTAGTATATCAGGGGCCAGAGGGGCCTGCCACCAGCTGCTGTGTCCACCAGTCCAATAGTCTGTTGTCCGCTAAAGAAACGGCTGACATAGGTACGCACCAGTTGATAGCTATCGGTGCTACTGGCTGTGGCCACCAGTGAGCTGATGTATACCTTGTAGCGGCGTTCCAGATATGTTTTCGCATGTAGCACAAATTCCGGACGTAGCTGGCGACTCTTGATGGGATCAGTGTGGCATGGAGTTTCATTCACCTGCGTTACACAGGCCAGCAGCATCCACATTTCGGTTAGTCGCACATCTCCGAAGCTATTGGCTAACTTGGCGTACTTCTGCATCAGATTTGGCCGCGTTGCACCCTTCAACACCAACGCATTGTATTCGCTCAGCTCCTGTGCATAGATCTGACCCACTTTGCTCAGGCAGGAGAGTGGCAGGCACTCGGGATTCAGAATTGCCTGTTCGGGCAGACGGTGCAAATCGACAAAATTCTGTGAAGGTCCAACTAAAGCATCCAATAAACGTGTCTTTGACTCGTTCCAGCTGCCGATCAGGCTGCCCCACCTCAGCTTGCTCACCGATTCGCTGATCTGAAAGATAACCATTTAAAGTTATAATGCATATAAAATGGGCTGCATGGGAGGCTTTACATTTTTATTGGTATCCTCAATGACGGACTGGATGGCATTTTCACGTTCATTCTTGAGAAACGTACAGACATCTGTGTCCGCGCCGGCTGCATCCAGTGGCTCAAATGTTTTGCCAGTACTGAGCGTCGCTAGCTTCTGATTTAGTTTGGGTAAATCAATGCCCTTGGAGCCAAGTAATATTTGACTGTTGGACAAGTGCACACACACAATTATTATTAACAAATTAAAATTATTGCACATGCTTACGCTTGGATTTCCTTGCCGCCGGTTTGTGTTACGCGTCTGTGCAACTGCTCGGTGGCCTGCAGCACCTGCTGCAATGTACGCTCCACACCGGGCAGCTCACAGTTCGTTCTCTCCTTAGTCAGGTTTTGGGCTCTTTGTAGCAACGTGTTAAGATCCATTTTGAGAATATTTCAGCGCCAAATAAAAACGCGGATAAACGTAAACAATGAGCAGTGTTGAGCAACGTCAATAACATATGCAACACTGCTATGCTGTCGCTGTATTCGATAATTAAATTATAGAAATTTAAATTAATATCAATTTTGCTAATTAAAAATATATTAAAAAATAATTAGTTGATAACAAATGGAAAGTATTTTTGTTTGAAACTGTGTATTATGAGTATTCAAATAACTGCTTACATTCCAAATCAAACATAATTTGAAACTTGTGTTGGAGAACGTAAAAATAACTATTGTCGGCATTTACAGCACTGGTATGCCTGCGCTGAATTCGAAACAATATGTATTTTATTTTTAATTGATGTGACTTTAGTTAAACAAATATAATATTTTTAAACATAAACAATTATAGCAGTTGATGGCAGTTACATGGCACAGTGTTGAATAGCGTGCCTATAAAAGGTGCTGTTCAACTTGGTAAATGCTTTCGCGCATACTTTCGAAATCGAAACTGAATCATATCTCATAATGATTGTTATCTTTAATCGACTACAAAAAATTTGAAGACCTTGATTTAATATTGTTCTTTGGTGGGGCATCAAATATATGGGAGGGGTATGTAAGGTATCCAGGGGAGTTTCCCCATCACCAAAATAAAACAAGACGAATGAATATTGATTACATTTTACAAATTATATTTAAATTGAAACTAAAGACAATGTAAATTGCATTTTATTTTTTGTTGTTGCTTGTGAATTTTGTAACTGTTGTTGTTGTTATTGTGAAAAAGTTTACTAACTTAAACCTGCTTTTTGTTGCTAAACGCTGCTAAGCAACTGATGCGATCCCTACATAAAAAGTGTTAGTTGTTGTGTAATTTTTTCTTTTGTTTTTGCTTTTGTTGTTCTGTTGCCACTTTAACTTATTACTACTAGTTTGTAGAATTCTCCTTCTGCTTGCTCAGCCCAAACAGTGTTTACATAAGAATAGATGAATGAACCGATTTTGTATTGCCATTTGCATTAGCCAGCCAGAACTTTCCACAGTTCGAGGCGCCACACAACTTATGATACAACACAACTACTCTCCTTAGGTGGATTGCCATTCTCGTTCTCGATCAGCATCAGTAATTGATGGAATACGTCGCCAACAGACTGAGAAAAAAAAAACAAATGATATCTTAGTAATTTTATATATCGTATATATATAGTAAGGTCCTCTTACCTCATTCTGTTTGGCGGAGGTTTCGAGAAATGCCGCCCGCCAGGACTCGGCCAGCTTTTTGCCCTCATCTGTGGAAACTGTCCGCTCCTGATGCAAATCCGTTTTATTTCCTACTAACACTACAGGTACACTAAAGAATGGATAGATAATCAACAATATAGTTTGTTTATAATTCAAATTTCATGTAAAGATCTTACTATTTCTTGCCCATAACATCCAACAATTTGTCGTAGATTATTTTAACAACTTCAAAGGACTTTTGACTGGTTATGGAATAGACCAAGACATATCCATGAAAATCCATGCTATACTGTAACGGAAATATGCTATATTCATCCTGACCAGCTGTGTCTACGAGCTTGACAGCGTATTCCTGCGAGTTCACTCGTGTGCTCTTGGTGAATGCTGTAAATAACATGAAATTATGAAATTCACATTTGAGATAAATCATTAAGTAGAACGCAGAAAGAACTCAAGACGACATTGGCATCCTCCTCCTCTATGACTAATATCAATTGAAATTTACTATATGTTTGTTTATGGTAAACTCCCCGAAACAGCTGCTGATTGTGTACACCATATATGTATATATAATATTATACTTACTATTCTCAATTGTTGGATCATAGGAGTCGACAAATTGGCCTTCAACAAACTGTATACTGAGCGATGATTTACCTAAGAATGCAGGTAAAATTTATTACGATGTACAAATGTGATGTGTTTGCAATGTTCTTGTTGTTGTATCACTCTCTGTTGTCAAAATACTACGCAATTACGCTACAAGCAACCACAACAGAGCAGCAGCAACTACAACAACAACAACGTACACGCACCCACAGACTATGCCCAGCCACAAGGCAGGCAGGCAGAGTTATTAGTCAGCCCGGATCGGAGTTTTATAATACACTTACCCACTGAACGGTAACCCATCATGGCTATATTGCGCTCTTTTGGCTGTGGTGGCATTATGTACACCAATTAAATGATTTCAACTTTGTTGGAATTGTCTTTGCCCTTTCGCGTGTGGGTGTGTGTGTGCGTATAAGTCCGTGTGTTGCGCCTTTTACTCGGATTCACTTTGATTTTATTGGGCTATGTAATTCGTTCCAGATACTTGTTGCTATCACAGTTGAAAAGTTATTGCAACGCAGTGCTTATTTTTATTGTTTAATTTAATTATGTATTATTCCCTGCGCTAAGTCGTAGCTACAACTAGAATTATCGATACTCCAATATAACATCGAAATTGCCATAATTTTGTTCGAATCGATTTTTCTGTAATTGCGACGTTCGAAAATGTTATGTTATTTATTTATGCTATTTATAACAGTAGTGTTTTATACATTTATAATAATATTTTTTTTCTGCAAATTAAAAAAATGTGGAACACAAATACTATTATCATTCTTAAAAACATTTACAAACTAAAGATTCGACAAAAATCTAAGTATCGAAAAATACCCACTGTCATTTTACAACACTCTAGAATTCGATCAACATTCCGATGATTTTAATATCGCTAGCAATTGAGCCATTTTGAACTCAGCGAAGAAAAATCGACGCCTAATTTAAACACTTTTTAAAAATCTTCTAAGCCATGGAGGAAAGTTCAGGTATATATCTAATTAAGTTTATGTTGTAGCCAAATCTTTAGTTTATAATGTTATTTGTTAAAATAGCACAATGCCAGAGCATCCTTTCGCCAAAGCTAAACAATGTACAGGCGCTTAAAACGCCCATCGTCACCAGGACGCGCAGTACGATCATGAAGAGAAGCGACACAGATAATGAGGATCTGCAGCAGTTAACACAGACCCCAAGACGCAGTACCCGAAAGAGCGTCCGGCCACCAAAGGACTATTATGATATTATGCGATCGGCCAGCAAGAGGAAACCAGAAATCCCTATCGATGACAATGAAAATCAAGAGGATGAGCCAGTAAAGAATAAAAGCGAAGTAGGTCGAAAAAGGAATGCCAAACGGAAGGCCAGGAAAAACAAAACTTGTAAGGTAAATAACGCAGAGGAAGTGACAGATCAAAAACAGAAGAAGGAGCACGAAGAGGAGGAGAATAAAAAACCAGAGGAAAAGGAGCAGGAAGAGGAAGAGAATAAACAACAAGAGAAGAAGGAGCAGGTAGACAAAGATGTTACAGAAACGAAAGAGAAGAAGGAAAAGAATATGGACCAACAACACCAGGAGCAGGATCTGGAGATGGAACAACAACTGAAGAAGGAGGAAGATCAGAAGACAGAACAACAACGGAAGAGGGAGGAAGATCAAGAGACAGACAAACAACTGAAGATGGAAGCGGAAGTCATACAAAAGAAGGAGCAGGAAGAGAACGAAGTGACAAAGAAGCAAGATATTGATCTCCGAGGTGAATCAATATCGTGCGTGAAGATGTCACCTAAACAGGAACAGGATAAAACAGCTAAGGAACAAGGCTCTCCCGTTGGTGAACCAAGTGTGCCACCTGGATCGATTATTATATCTGATGATGAACTGAAGTTGAGTACAGATAAGGAAAAGACATCACGTATGGACATGGATGAGGGGGATGATTTCGATGAGCTAGGCCTTAAACCACTTAACAGAGATGAGGAACAAGAAGAAGACATGCCATCGCTTATTTTGCTCGACGATGAAATGGCAGAGGAGCAGGATGATGATGTCCTAAACAGGACCTTCGATGCCGAGCCAGAAAATGCTGTTGAGCAGCCAGAAACTAAAAGCACTCAAAAACCAGAGCCAGTGGCAGCCATCAAGATAGTTCTGACAGACTCACAAAATCAGAACATTACAATCTTGAATCCCAACAACAATAGCATATTGGCAACTAATAAGCCTAAAGCATTCAAGTTTCCCACACCACTCAAGGCCAATTCGAAGCCAAACTTGATGTTCTCAGTGGCTAATACAAGTGCTCGGAAAACCCAATTGGCATTGTACAATAAGGAACTGGAAGACTCCTGCAATATACGCCGTCGTTCCAAGTCGTTTACGGATTTTACTGAAACCAGGAACAAGACGGTCACTATCTTCAGTCCAATTGAGGTGATGTCTACTGCAGATATTGATAAACGCTGGAACTGCCTCGATGTGAGCAGTAAGTGACTGTAGAGAGTTCCAATTTCAAATTATATTAAGTGTAAATCTGTTGATTCTTTTCCAGATGTGACTCAACGACGTAGAAGATCGAAATCATTGGATAGCAGAATTCCCAAGCCTAGTACGTGCTCTATATTCCTTCATTTCATTTTCTAGTTAATTAAAATAGTTATATTTGTAGAATTCCAGGCTCTAACCAAGTCAAACACTCCCGGCAAGTTGAAGGCCCGCAAGAAGGTGCCCAACTTTGCGGCGATCCATCAGAAACAGTTCGATAACATGGAGAATCTGGAGGAGCACATTGAACGTAAGAAGGCTCGTGCCAAGGAGTTGACCGCATCAGCTCTTAAGCAGCTGTCAAGGGTGGAGTCTGTCCAAAAGAAGGTACCAACTGCTGCTGCAGATCGATCTGCACGTCCGAAAGCTGTTAGAAAGATCGTTATCCCTGCGAACACCCCCAATAAGCGTATGGTGGCATTAACATCTATGAAAGTAGATGCAATTCCAAGGCAAAACAATGAAATAACGATGAAATCACGATTACCTCTGCCAACAGTATCGAAGCTCTTCACATCGACTTCTGTCCATGCTGTTGCATCTCAACCAGTGGATCGGGGCCTCCCACTTTCCCTACAGAATAAGGTTGAGGCCAGGCGACAGCGTCATATGGACATGTTTAAGGGGCGCACAATCAAGGAGAAAAATACCAATATCATTCGGGGAGTTCGCTCGAATCGTCGTTTCGAGCTGCAGATGAAACACCGGCAACAATTGGAGGAGAAAAAAATATAACTTTATCGCGTTTATTTCAAATATATGTTTTGGTTTCTGTTTTCAACTTGTATTATCTTAATAAACAAGTATCTTAAATGTTTCGGCAGCAAACAAAATTAAGAAGAATAAAATGTAATTTGCTGTAATTCGTTAATATTATATGCATATTTAATTTATATGAATTTGTGAAAGTTTTAATTTTGAACAATTTTAATAAACTTTAATCATATTCTCTTACATTTTATTTTATTTCTTAGTTATAAATATTTAATTATTCCACTTTTAAATTTAACCAAATCGTTTTTCATTTCCACATTGCCTTAACAAAAAAACGATAAGACAACTATCGATAGTTGGCATGCGCAATCGATAGTGATGAACACAGCTGCAATGTTGCTAACAGCAGTGTTTTCGGACACATTGTTGGGCAACATTTGTTTTTAATGATATTGTGTATTTCGCTGTCGAAGCGTGCGGTCGATCAAGCGGAATTGCTCTTCTCATTTTCTCGATTTTACCGTTACTGCTGATAGACGCAAATTTTGAATGGCTTAAAAAACGAAACGAAATCGCGCGTTTGATGTTTTTGTGTGTGCTAATGATAAATATAAATAAATAAAGTGTGCACAATTGTTATTAAAAAGGTACGTGCAGAGCAGCTCAAAACTTCGATCGTTTATCGATTCGATCTGTAAATAAACAGTTAAGAAAGGGACCAACACAAACAATAACAACAACGAGCAATTGGATGAGCAGTTTCTTTGTTATTGTTCTTAAAGTCGATTATTAACTAACCGAATAATTTTGCAATGGTGTGTGTGTGCGATTATTTGATGCAAATTTTGACAAAACTCGTTTTGTGTGAACTGTTGTTGTTTTTTTAATTCGAATTTCGAAGTAAAGTGAGTGAGAGAGAAAGCAATGTAACCATGTGTGCGCCGACAAAAACAAAACAACGAGACAATTCGCATTGACATTTTATGAGCGGCGCTAACGGCACATTACACATGCTTGCACACACATGCATATGAATATCACATGTGCATATGTATTCATGTGTGTAGTTGGTGGATGCACATGCACACGCATGCGCGCATCATTGACAGCGCCTGCGTGTGTGTGTGAGTGTAGTGTTGCCCTTTTTGGGCGTTTCACAGGCGTTTAGTGGGTTCAGTTCAGGTAGAAGCAGAGGCAGAGGCATGCCGGCAATTTGTTTACCGTTTATTATATCTGGATATATTGTGGGTTACGTCTGGGCGGGCTTTACATTATGGGAATCCGTACGCGTATTTCCGGCGCGCATGCCCAACAGCTTATGGGAAATCGTAATGGGAATTATTCATTTTCATATGTGCATTTTAATTGATTCATTTGACGCGCCCGCACAGCTGTTGAAAATATGTCAGCGGTATTCCGCTAACCCACCCCTCCCTGCATATTAAGAGGGGGGTTAAACCCAACCTATTGGATTGCCTTATGTTTCCTTTTGATTTGAAGAACTTAGAAAGTTCTTACACAAAATTAAATACGATTTTTGTATAATGAATTGACAATATTTAAATAAATAGTTAAATAAACTAAAAGAGTAATAATAAATTAAGTGTATAGTAAGTAGGTGTGAAGATTTTATAGGTTAAAATAAAAAGGGAAATAAAATAGGTTTATTATATCAGGGAAATTAGATACCTTACAGATCATGATAATGTGGAATGAAATGAATTTATTATATATCAATATAGTACAAATTGTTATGAACTGGATAAATTAATAGTAATAAGGAAAAAACATAAAAATCCTTTTTAAATTCGCATTATCTTTAATCTGCTTGAAACAGAAATGGTTAACTAAACGACCTGCAAATCTAGCAGTTTCCTAGATATTAAAGATCTGTAAACGTTAAAATATAACCTTTATATATTATATATAACAGTATTATATAGTAGAATAATATTATATTATAGTATATTATCTAAAATTCAAACTAACCTCGCAAAATTTCCTTCTTATCTTTGCAGTGTACGAAACGAATACTCAAACCCAAATTCGAATTGAAACTGAATCACACGTAATTCCTTCATCTCGCTAATTGCTGACTTAATTCTCTATTCGTAACTGGCAAAAATATGAATAAATAAAAGAGCCGACACATAATTCAATTACTCTTGCTCTGCTCTGGTCCAATTCCGATGCTTAGTCTGAGTCTGGTTGGGTCGAGTTAGAGGTTTAATTATTTGCGCGTTGTGTGCTTAATTGAAGCGTTTAGTTTCCAATCTAAGTGTGCATGTGTCTGTGAGTGTGGTGTCCCATGTAATTGTACCCAGAATGTGGCATAGAAAAGCCGCTAAATGTGAAATGTGTCACGTGTATAGGGAAATTAGTGTATTATTCATGCTCCTCGTGGGCTCAACACTGGGTGCTGCCAGTCCATTTGCCAAGGAATACCGCAGTGCGGGTGCTGCCCTCTCTCTAATGGATATGGAACTGGATTCTGCAACCACACTGGATATGGCTGGTGTAGAGATGTCTGATTCGATAGCCAACTTGCAATCGGAGGATATGTTGCCACTGAAAGCCGAATCGTCGGTAATAGTGCCGGGTGTGCAGTTAAACACAGGTGAGTGTTGAGGTTATGTACACTTGAATTGAGGTTATGGAGACCTGGTTAGGGACACTCAAGTCTTTAAAGAACCCACAATTGATTAAGTTTGTTTATATAATACATACAAATTTATGTTTCTAACGTACATGGTTAGTAGATTGTCTCTACTATTCGCAAATTATTGATTCCTGCGAACTCTTAAGTTGAGGAACTGTGAACTGTAAACTCCCTAAAATAGCTTGATACATATTATACTGAATGTTTCTTACATGGTTAGTAGCTTCTATCGTCTATAGACTATTTCTGAAGTTGTCCGGAATTTTCTCTTACCTATTGGTGGTGCTGGATCTGCAGTTAAGTTAGGTAAGGTTGTCTCTACTAATCACTTAAGTTGAGGTTAGGGAGATTAAACTCTTAAAAGAACGAAATATAGATAAAGACTGATTCATAATATATGTATGTACATGTGTTCCAATCATGACTACTAAGCTCTGTCCCTTCTATACCGAATTTGGAAGTTTTTCATATGTGTTTTCTTCCTTGTCTCCCATTCATGCTCTGCTTATCAATGTCGTTCCGTTTTCCAGTTCTCTCTCTTGCTTTGAGCTCTGCCGCACTAATGTGTCGCAACCGCTCAGGAAACGTTTCCACTTCAACCCTGCACGGATCCATTCAAAATCTCAGTCAGTTTGAGCAGGTATATTGAGCTGACGGCGCTTATCTAACTTTATCTTACAACACTTTGCTGTCTGTTTGGTTGTTTATGACCTGCGCCTGTTGCCTCGCCCGAGTGTGGCATCATATTTCAAAAATTGCTCGAACAAGTGCATTTGTTGTTGCTGTTGTTGTCTCTTCTCATTTTTTGTGTGTGTTCGTCTTTTGTTTGCATTCTCCCTTCGCTTGTGTTTGTCTCTCTCTGTCTCTCTCTTATGGTAATTCAATCCCTCTCTGGGTCCACTCTTGAGCTCAGTGTGTGTGTGGGGATGGTTGGAGTTGCCCAGCTGGCAACCAGGATGTCAACCGCAGCTTAAACTGCTTCAGGCACGTTCAAGGAGGGGGGCACATCCGCTGCAATAATTCTGCTGTTGCCTCATTATAACGAGATTAACGTGTAATCACAGCCAGACCCCGAGACGTGTGCTGCCCCAATGGCTGACCCTGATTGTTTGCCACTTCTTCACTCTCTGTCTCTCTCTATCTATCTGTGTCTCTTTTCTTCTTCCACTCTTTGTGGCTTTTTTCGGGTCTGGACTGAGTGCGAATTTCCTGTCTGAGATCTCTTGGTCCGCCAGTGAAAGGGCTACTGTGCCTCTTTTACCTTTCTATATTTGTCTTTGCTCAGTTCTTTACACCCTCCTTGCCGCGCCTTGCCTCGTCATGGCACGGCACGTTTCTTATTTATTTAAATGTCATTTAAGCGGCTTAAGTTGTGCATTTTACGACAACATATTTGAGCTTTATGAGCGTGAAAATGAAAGTACTTTCGTCATCTTTCTCTTTAAACACTACGCTCCTCCGCCCCTCCCCTTTCTCTCCTGCTCTCTCTCTTTCTCTTACTCTTTAAGCAGGGCTTACAAACTTTCTGAAGTGTTCCACAATTAAAGTTATCATTGAAGTTAACATATGAGATGAGTAAGCAGAGTGCAGAGTACTCTATATACTCTATATACTCTGTATGCTCTATATAGTCCATATACTCTATATACTCTGTATACTCTGTATACTCTGTATACTCGGTATACTCTGTATACTCTATATACTCTATATACTTTATATACTATATATACTTTATATATTCTATAGACTCTATATGTCCCATATACTCTATATAATCTATACTCCATGTAATGTACATATACACTATAAACACTCTAAATAGTCGATAGATACTGCGTATACTATACACTATATACTCTATGTACTCTATACACTCTATATACCCTATTATGTGGTATGTATGCACTATAAAGGCCAATCTATAGTATTTCCTCTCCTTTTTTTATGTGCTACTATTAATTTTTTGCCCATTAGAATGGGCCTTCTCCTTCTGGACTGGCCAACAAGAAGTTGCCTTTGTTTCATTAGGAATGTTGGGCCATAACTTCTGGTTATGGGCATTAGAGATGGCCGATGGGCCCCCGATGCTGGAAATAGTTCTTGACGAACGCAGGCCAAGTTAAATGCAAAGTCGTCGATTTTAAAGGCATCTACCTGCGCCGCTTAGTGCTGCTCTGCGCTTTCGAGCCTCATTTTCGGAGCAACAACAACACGAATAAGAAATTGTGTTTTTTGTGCAAGGCACGCAAACTTTGGCCCTAGCGGGGAGAGACCTGTTTTTGGCGGTACAGTACGCAGGAGTCACAAGGCAAGGCACAGGCACAGGCAAGGCACAAATCTTAGCAGGAGGCTGCCCTGGTTGGGGCTCTCTGGGATCTGAGATCTGGCACTTCAACTCCTCAGCGAATGCGGCATTTACTTGTATATGCATTTAGATACGTTGAAAGATACTTGGAACTTGTATCTCAGCATATGCATATGTATGCATGTGTATGTGTGTGTGCGACTCTATGGCAAACAAAGCCAGCCGACAATCGTAAAAACTAAACGACGGCAGTATTTATGACTCTGAGTTTATACAGAGTTTATACGCCAGCCACATCCAGCAGAGTCTCCCAGTGCGTTCTCTATCTGTATCTGTGTGTGTGTGTCTCTCTCTGTGCCTGTGTGTGAGTGTGGATCAAGTGCTAAAGTCAGACGAGCGTTCTTTGAGTTAGATAAGAACCAAGGCTTTACACTTGCACACACAGCATGCAAATGCAAATTCAGATAAACACGAGAGAGAGACAGATGCAGGGAGAGAGACAGACAGAGAGTACAGTTTAGTTGATGGTATTGCTGACTAGGAAATACTCTGTATGAGGTTCTATACCAGCAGGCTAATGCAAACACCAGAAAGAGACTGGTGAGAGAACTAAAGATCCTGTGCCTGTTACATACATTTGCACCAAGTTAGTATACCCTTTTTTCAATAGTCGAAGGGTATATAAAGAGAATACAATTAAATTGAGAGTGTAACTGACTTGGAAATACTTCGCATCAAATACAGATTTCGCGGTTCTGAATAAAAACTTTAACAACATTTTGAATATATCAAAAACACTTGTGTACTTGAAAGTTTTGTTGTATTACAAAAGAAAATAACTAAATTTAATGAAAGTTATCAATTTATTTCTATATTAACCTATTGCATATACGATTTACATCAATCCCAAGTGCCTAATCAATGCAGGTGTAGGGTACATCAGGGTACTGCAGCTGCAGTTGAGAGTCAAATAAATCAGTTTGGTTTTCACTAGTTGGGTCGCGCAGGTAGCCGAGATTGAACTGGCAATGCAAAGTGCGAAATATCCCACAGTGCACACACACACACGCACACAGATGAGTTCGTCGTTAACGCTGGCACGCTAATTTGACGAAAGCCCATTTCATGGCGTTTTTCCACATTTCATGCCGTTCGATTCGGCACGCCATGCGGCATGTAGCACGTTGCACGCTGCACGCTGTAGCACCTTGCTGTAGTATCTATGCAAGTGTATCTGCGTATCGTACAGGTAGTTTTTAACACTCTGATCAGCATCGTCACTCATCCACAGCCCGCACTCATCTCATGCTGCTTCATTATACGCCCCTCGTTTTGTTTACACCTTTGCGAAAAAGTAAAAAAAAAAGACAGAGAGAGAGAGGGAGACGAAGAAGGAGAGTAAAGAAACCGTTTCCCGTTTCTTTAGCCTATTTCCAGCCAGAACTAGCCGACAAACTCCTTCAGACAGTTTCGTTCCATTTGGCTTCGTTCTTTGCCTTCTTGTTTATTTTAGCTGGCGTTTCTTGTGGCTATTTATTTGTTTTCAATTTTCAAATTGTGCAAGATACAGCAACAAATGCATGCATGTAAATACATATGTATATGTATATAACTTCTACTCTCCATGCTTGTTGCCCCTCTTCGAAGTATTTCATAAACCGTTCAACCATTGAAAATGGCTAAAAAGGCTTAACTGACCTTGTGCATAAAACAGAAAGAGGCATGGCAAATATAACAAGGTATTTAGTACATATGTACATACGTATTCTTAATCAGCATCAATAGCCGATTAGGTTTAGCCATGTCTGTTCGTATGAACGTCTATAACTCAGTTATTATAAAAGGTAGAGACATCAAATTTTGACATTAATGTTTCTTTATAAAATACGCAAGTAAAGTTTATAACAAATTCTGACTTAAATCGATAATATGCCAGAATTACAACTTGCTATTAGATACATACACATATATAAATAATATACATCTTTATTCAAATTTCCCATTTGATCAGTCAATATTTAAAACCATTTTAGTTAAAATCTTTTTAGCTGCTTATACAGTCACATTGATCTATTATCTTTTGCAAATTGTTTTTGGTCACTATTTTATCAATAATTGTCCACTGTGCGTGCATCGTCTTATTGAATTCAAATTGAACTTTCTATGCGAATCTGGCTAAGCAAATGGGCGAAAAATTTACAGATTTAATCGCTGCAATAACGGTGCATTGTTTATTGTTGTTGTTTGTTGTTTCTTGTGCTACGAGACAGGCAACAAACGAACAACAACATGCAAGATCTGTGGAAAAGAGACAATGGCAAGTGCAACAATTTGAGGCTACAGGCGAACCACCTACGTCGTCGCAGCGTGCCCCCTCAGGAGGGAGCCGGCGTATAGTTAACGAAAGACATAAACCCCATAAACAGGTGTCTACCAAATGTATTTACATTTTCAAAAAGGAGCTAACGGCTCTTTTCAGATTTGCTGTTGTGGTTAACGCATGTTTACCGACAACTCCCACGCGCTTCCTCCCTCTCTCAGTCTCTGCCTCCTTCCCTCACTCTCCCCTTCTGCCTCTCTCTCCCCTTCTCTCTCTCTCACCCACACAACATGTCGTTAAAGACAAACAAACTTTCGGCTGGGAAAGAAAGTGCCAAATAGTATAAAAATTAAGAAAGACGAAAAGTGAATGTTAACAACAACGAAAATCCAATAAAAACACAACAACACTAACAAAATACTTCCAAGCGTGGGTGTGCTCTCTCTCTCTCTCGAGAATGTTCCGAGAATATGAGAATATGTAATGCTCTAACATAAATTGAAGAGCGGCCAATAAATTCCAAGATAAAACTTGAAACTTGACTAACAATGCGGGCATGCAGCAATCCCTATGCAGATGCAGATATAGATAAAGCTCAGCTGCATAATAAATTACAAGAAAACCAAATTAATGAAATTAAGAGCATTATTGTTAGCTCATTATGACATGAACTGACAGTAGGACGGCTGGACGGACTGACGTGCCACATGCAACGCGAGCAACGTCAGCGTTCAGCTTCTAATTGAAATAGAAATCACAGCTGTAGCTGCAGAGCAGATGTTTCGTTTCATTATTTGAGTTATGTTCTCGCCAACTTGCTTGCTCTCCTTTTGCCTATGTCCCTCTCTCTCTCTATCTCTCTCTCCTACTCTTTCTTCGTTTCGCTGGCGCACAGGCATCACTGACATTTGAACTTCAGGCGCGCAACCGCAACATGCGGCGGCTTTGGGGGCCTTTTGGGGCACGTTGCATAAATAAACTTTTTTCCAATGAACCAAAGAAAAGAAGTAAATAAGCGTGTGTGTATGTGTCTGTTGTGTGAGTGTGTGTCTGATGTGTATCGATGTCTTCTACAATGACCTAGAAATTTGGCTTTCTTTTTCTTTCGACTTTTGGCATCTGTTTTACGTTCCGTTCTTATCGATACTCGCCATGTAATAAATCAATAATAGAAAGCAATGCTAAACCGAACGAACTTTGAACTTTGCATACGTTACAGACTTGAAAGTTCTTTAAAATTTCAATTGAAATTAACTTTGATTTGGAAATGAAATAAAAAAAGAGAAACTTATTTATTTCTTTATTAATTTGAAGTCTACAAAATCAAACATTTATTTATTTTTATATTTACTTTTTTACAGTAAACTTTAGTAACAATTTTAACTTTATAAAGTCGATTTTCAAGAAATTTATCTTTATTTTTCTAATATTTGAAAACAACTTAGTGTTATATTATTAATTACTTTATCTTTTATACATTATTTCTATATCATTAATTTCATTAATATACCCAAATAATTTGATATTGCAACAGGAGATAGAAAATAATCTTGATTTCTTTATTTAAAATCAACTTTAACATTAAATAGTGATTATACCTTTGCAGAGGTTTTATTTATTTTTAATTCTAATTATTTATTTATTTAATTTAATTTGAATAGCAATATTTCTTTTAGAGTAGTGTAAATATATATTCCATTTCTTTTAGTGTAGTGTAAATATATATTCCTATTCATTAATGCTCTTTTTTATAAAAATTCAATTATATTTCAATTGTAGCTGCAACTTGAAATATAAATTCAATTTTATTTAGATTACTTTGACACAAATTCAATTGAATTGAATGCGTGTTGGCACCTCTCGAGATTGATCGATAGTACTTGAGATTGTCTAAAATCACATGATATTCATAGAGTTTGCTAAAGAATTTCAACTTCAAATTACAAAAGACTTCATCACTTTTTTCGCTGACTGGCAGATATGATAGAAATAGAAAGATACCAACGTGTTCACATACACAGAGAACTGTGTATTTACCGTTGAATCTGAAGTCGCTGCTGGCGCTGTCGGGTCAGACACTCCTCAAATTTGCATGTCAGCACTTTGGGCGCCATCACCATCAGCATCACCATCGTGTGGCGCCCATGCGGAAATCAAAGTCAAAGCCACAATTACCCGACATTAAAATAATAACAAAATCAAAATCGAATTCGAAATCGACCATTTTTGCAGTAGTTGAAACGGTTTTTTTATACGAAATTCGCTTCCGCGCCCGACACGGTCTACACCTTCAACACGGGCACTCTCCCTGCTGCCCCCCCCCCCTTCTCACTCTTTATCTGCAGTGCTATGACAAAATGCGCAGTGGTGCGAAATATTAACTGACTGTGCCCCCCTTCGATAAATGATCAAAAAGCTAAAGCCGACTAGAGTCGACGTAGCCAATAAACAGTCAATTATGGCATACACACACAGACACACACATATGTATACAGACAAGTGCATAATATTTAAATGTTGCTGGGCTTGGGGCGCACCATCATCAGTCACTCAGTCATTCAGTCAATTCGTCAGCTAAAAAGCTTAACAAATTACGCAAATGTTGCCAGCAGCCCCGACAACAACAACAACAACAATATAAGAAATTTGCATTTCAACTGCGTTTCTTTGTTGTGTTGTTGTTGCTGTTGTTGTTGGCATCTCACCTTGTTGTCTAATGCACTCGCAGTGCGCTGAGTTTGCTGTTAATTTATGGCAATTTAATGAAAATTACCTGTTGCGCCCCGCTGCAGGCCCCACCTTCCCACCTCAGCCTCAGCCTCTTCGCTGGAGAAAGAGCAAGCAGAGATGGAGGAGGTGGTGCTGCCAGGTGCTTAGCTATTTGCTCATCATCAGCAACAGGTCTACAGGTCTACATACCCAGCAAAATAAGAGGTGCAACGGGTAGGCTAAAGTAGTTGAAGAGTTTAATAAATTTCCACGTTTTTTCAACATTTTATAGAGTTTTCTCAGTAATATAACTTTAAAATTAACATAAACTACACACAAAGGAAAAAATAAAAATAAATAAGAGAGTTTGAAATATTCTCAAATGACTGCAGAGCAATCAATAAAACTAAAACTGTTAATAACACAGGCCGACAAGGTTTCAGAACCAGAAACCAGAGTATAGTTTTCCGAAGGTTTAAAAATCTTTTTTTTTCTTTGAGATATTCAATTTTGAAGTTTAAGTTTAACCTATAGTTTTCTAAGGCGCCGTCGCTTGGGCGGCATCCGGCTGTATTGTATAATTTTGTTAATTGTATAAAAGAAAACGAGAGCAACAGTCGCGCAAAACGCCACAGTGGGATACCCTTCGACCTATGTTCCCGTGTAGTTTAATTTGTTAAATTCATACACATGCATATGCACATGCTTTGAAATTAATCCCGACAGATGACGCTCGCGCTCGCCCACCTCCCTTGTTAGCATACAGAATCACTTGGTTTTATGCTCATACTTTCTTAAATAACTTCTGTGTTTATTGTTCGATCGGATTGTGATTTGGACACTACGTAGATATTTCATTCAGCTTAGTATATGTTAGTCAGAAAGTTGTATCTTTTATACAGCGCTTACAAATTGAGTTCAAAAATTAAATTATTATGGGCGTGGCACCTAACATTTGAAATAAACTTGATCTGCTTAGAGTAGACAGGTGTCTTCCTGCCAAATTTGGTAACTCTAGCTTTTATAATAGGTCAGATCTGTGCGTTCACACAGACAGACAGACAGACGGACAGACAGACAGACATGGCTCAATCGACTCGGCTTGTGATCCTGAGCAAGAATATATATACTTTATGGGGTCTCCCACGCCTCCTTCTGACTGTTACATACATTTGCACAAAGTTAGTATACCCTTTTTTGACCATTTTCAATGGTCTAAGGGTATAAAAAAAGATTTTTAAGCACACTAAAGCAAAGAGGGAGGTTTGTACTTTAAGATGCTGGCAGTCATTTTACAATGAAAATTAAAATCGTTAAGATACATAACGTCAAATATAGGCAAAAACCACGATTTTACTACTCTTTTATACTCTGGTTTCTGGTTCTGAACTTTGTTCGAATTTTGTCCGCCTGTGTAAGAAAAAGGTTAAAAAGGTTTAAAAAGTTAAATAACTTGACAACCTTCAGCCATAAATTGTGTTTAGTTTACAGGGTAACTGTCTGTGTGCAATCATTGCTCTCTTCGGCACTTCCTTAATCAATCTGTCGCTTATCAGCTTCAGGCATCGCCTGTGAGCGCCAGTCATCAGTCAGTCTTGGCTACCGGAATTACGACAACGAAACTTTGGCAACCCGCTCCCTCCGCCCCTTTAAGCGACCTGTTGCCATTGTAAACATGTGAACTAAGCCGCTTACAAGGCAGCCCCCTAACCCCTTCTCTCCTCTACCTTCTTGCTATTTCTCTTTCAATCTTCGGTGGGATTGTCGCAATATTTTGATAGCGCAACCGTTATAAATACCCAAAATATTTGGCCATAAAAAAACTTGAACATTTTTCCCTTCAGACAATTGAATGGCAGACGCTTTTGAAAATTACGCAATATTTTTATTTCGTAGTATTAGTTGGCGCCAAAAATAAAAGTTTTTGAACGTTTTTGATTGCCTTGTTGGATTTAACATTTAGATTTTTGGTATGGGAATGATGGAAACGGGGGAGCCTCATCAACAAATCGTCAACTCGTCAAGTGCAGCTATAAAATGGCTTGTTTTATGACCAGAAAATTGTTGGTGGAAAATGTCAATGTAATTGAAAGAAGAAGTCATTCAAATCGTATAAAATGGGAAAATTCGAAACATAAAGTTGAAGAAAACATTTAGGAAAAACCAAAAGCAAAGTTTGTGTGTTTACAACATAAATCGAGGGGAATTAGTCAGCTTTTCCATTTCCATTTTCCCCCCTCAAGAAAAGATGTATGTAAATTGTGTGTTCTCTCCACCTTCTTTGAATGTTGTAAACTTTAGACTTATCGTCTTAAGTCGATTGGATATTATCACCTTCGAGTGGAGCTATATTGATTTCAAATCGTTATCGATTGCACTATCATATCGTATCTTGGTGGGGGGTGTGTGCAGTGTCCATCCATAAACTGTTTTGTCATATTTCCACTCTCAATTTATGCACATTTTTCCACATGTTGTTCCACAGTGGGCTTACCGTTATCAGGTTTCTAACGGTACTCAGTAAAGCCCTTCCACTTCCCCCTTCCTCACTTCTTTCTGGGTCTGAATCTGAGTTTCTTTGCATATGATTAAGCGCGTCGTCGAACAGGTGAACGAACCATCAGTGATCGTTGCCGATGACTTTTCGAAATGACCATTTTATTGTTTCTGCTTTAGCGTCGTTTGTTTTTTGCCCACTTGTATGTTTCAGCCTCTCAGACAGGCCATAATAAAAGGTTATTTATGAAATATTGTATAATTTATGCATATTTCGCTGCTCTGGCAACCTTCGATCAATTAGCTAATGATGCAGCAAGAGGAACATCCACTTAAACTATCACAAATCTACGCAAATTATAAGTCAAGCCAAAGGGCCAACAATGAAGATGGTGTTGCAGGCTGTAAGATGAAGAAAGAGAGAGAGAGACTGAGAGATACAGGAAGAGAGACAGGCAGGGACACAGCCAGACAGAGCGACAGATCGGAAGGCAAACTGGCAATATATAATTAAACCAACCTTTGTTTGCCAACCGAGAATAATTCAGAGTCTGGCATTCTATTGCCCATACACTCCTCTACCAATTCACATATATGTATATATATAGCTTATATACCTTAAGTATTTTTGGGACTGTAAAGCAAACGCAACGCGCTGTCCGAAAACTTTCACCCAAACCACAATTAAGGCAACAAAATTGACTTGACGTTGCGGCTCGAAATAATTTATAAGTGCGCCGCGATCTATTCCGATCCCAAACAAGGGGGAAGGGTAAGGTGAAGTGGGGGGACAACAAAAGTGTTAAAACGCGCATTTCATTTTCGACAAAATGTGTTCACTTTCGAGTTACAAGCTAATTAGCCGGGGCAAGACATGCTGCAAATGCCGACCAGAACATGAAAACGTTGAAAAGAAAGCAAGATACTTTGCGAGGGCTGCTCTGGAAGTTGCCCAAATTTTTAGAATAAAACTAAAAGCTAAATAATGTCGTTGACGATATTTAACAAATGTTTTAGAGCGTAATTTTAATTATCTCAAATTAATTACTAAATAAATATTCTTATTTTAGTTTTTAAAATGATGAAATATTCGGATTGTAATTAAATTTAATGTAATATTTATCAGTTTTTATTATTTTTGATAGATTAAAATTAATAAAGTGGTAAAATTTGCTTTCAAAACTATTGGTATAATTTTGAAGGTATTTTCTTTTCGATGCCAAAAGTTTTGGCCCAAACAACAATCGTAGAACTTTAAAAAGATATACAATTTTAACATTTATTTAAAATATTAATACAGAACACTTTTTAAACAGTTCCATTTCTGAAAACCTTTACTTCCAAGTCTCTAAAAACTTTTCGCTTCACCTTCGTTTCCATTTCCAAAAACAATATCAAACCCAAACATACAATTTATCTTGGTATGCATGCTGCCTGTGTGTGTGTGTCAGTGTGTTTGTGCATTTGTTTTACTGCATGTTGTAGATAGAAGTGTGTGTTATGTAGTGTGTTGTTCCATGTCGCATCGAGAGGGAGCACGCGGCTTGTCGACAGACACAACATGGTCGTCAAAGTTCGGCCGTGTCGAACCGAGATGGCCCCCACTAAAAAATGTTGTTGTCCGATATGTAAGCGATGTGTGATTCGTCGTGTATCGCATCGACGTATCGTGTGTAGGCAAACATTGTGCCGGCCAGTGGGAGATTTCTCTGTTCCAAGATCTGTTGGCATCGTTTACCGTTCGTTAGATTGGGGCTTGTCACAAGGTAAAGTGTTGACTTGTGTTTTTCTACCACACATTATAACATACGATATATAAATCTCTCAGATTAATAGCAGTTGATCTATATTTACCGTTTAATCGGGCGCAACAATTTCCCCCAAAATTAGTTTTTGGGGTCAAAGACTGGAGATGCCGTTTTTATTTTTAATGAAGCCACATCCGCAAAGCTCTGTGTACTTTATCGCAATTACACAAATTTGCCGACATTCCTGAGGCCCAATTCGCTTTGGGAAAGTAGTTTAAAGACATGGCCGAAGATTGATCGTTTGTGTGCCGCAAAGTAAAAAGGTAGAATAAGAAACCAGTAAGGAAAGCAACAGTCGCGCGACACGCGACAGTGGGTTACCCTTCGACCTACGTTCTTATGTATATATGTATGTATGTAGGCATATACATACATATGCACATGCTTTGAAATTATTCCCGACAGATGGCGCTCGCGCATCGCGCTCGCGCACCTCCCTTGTTAGCAGACAGAAGCACTTGGTTTTATGTTCTTACTTTCTTAAATAACTTTTGTGTTTGTTGTCCGATCGGATTGTAAGTTTGAGAATACGTAGATATTTCATTCAGCTTTGTATATGTTAAAAAGTTGTATCTTTTATACAGCGCTTATAATTTGAGTTCAAAAATTAAATTTTTGATTTGCGGGGGCGGTGGGCGTGGCACCTAACATTTGAAATAAACTTGATCAGCTTATATAACACAAAAGTCTTCTACCAAATTTGGTAACTCTAGCTTTTATAATAGCTGAGACCTGTGCGTTCACACAGACAGACAGACAGACATGGCTCAATCGACTCGGCTTGTGATCCTGAGCAAGAATATATATACTTTATGGGGTCTCCCACGCCTCCTTCTGCCTGTTACATACATTTGCACAAAGTTAGTATACCCTTTTTTGACCATTTTTAATGGTCGAAGGGTATAAAAACTCAGAGACAGTTTGTGTATTTTCTTAAATAGTTTGATCATATTTTTCAGTTTTTGTTTGCTTACTTTTTTATACCTTGGCATAGAGGGTATATTAATTTGGGTCAGTAGTTTGCAACGCACTTAGAAGACATCTAAGACCTCATAGAGTATATATATTCTGAATCAGCATAATCAGGGCAGTCGATCTAGCCATGGCTCTCTGTCTGTCTGCCTGTCTGTCTGTCTGTTGCAACGCAACTAGTTTCTCATCTATCCTGTTGAAACTTGGCACACATGGTTTTTATAGCTGCACACTGTAAATAAGTTCGAACAAGCCGGATCAGACCGATATATCGTATAGCTGCCATACAAACTATCGGCCGATTTTTGTTATTTGTCAAGATATAGTAACCAAATTTACTACAAACTACTTTTTCTTTATACAAAATATGTATATAAAATTAAATTAAAATCTAACCATTATTATATATAGCTCCTATAGGAGCAGTAGACCGGAATACAGGTTTTTGTATAAAGCCCATTTTAAATTTCAATAAACTTAACTAAACAGTGCCAATGAAAGTGAGACATAATATTAAATACACACAATATCATTCAATTCTGCACCATTATATATAATTGGTATTGGAACAATCGGCGGAAATATAAACCTGCAAGGGTATAACAGTTTCGACATGCCGAAGGTAGTCTTTCTTCGTCTTTATTTTTACTTTTCTGTTTTGGTTTGCATAGATTTTATTTATATTAATTTCATGTTTTGGTTTTCTTGAATAGTTTCTTTCTTAGACTCTTTGCATTGGTGCGTTGACATTCATTTGCTTTTGACCATGGCTAAAGTGCCCATTCGATATGTATCTGTATCTTTTTTTGTTTTTGTATCTGTAGCTTGTGGTCTTCGTCAGCTAAATATAGCAATACCAGCCCAGCTGAACTGGTCAACTGGTCATTGTTGTTGACCATGTGCAAAGATGTGGGCGTGTCAGCGCCTCTGTTGTCAATCAACTCAAATTCACTTAACTTCTCAAGTCAATGATTTTTTTGGGTTCAAAGATAATGCAAATGTCTTCTGCAGTTTTGAGGTCGCATAGAAATAGTCTAGAAATGATGTTTCATCTTTAGAACTGACTTGTGTCTGTGTGTTGTACAGTGTTACTAGCACCGTTAGCAGCTTTACAATTAGAGATGAGTTGCGGATCTGTGTGCTTTAGGGCCCAACTCTGCGGCGGCTGCCTTTGAGTGCCGGTCGTATGGGACTCTAAGAGAGAGGGGGACAGGGAATGGGAGGTGGGGATAGCATAAATCACATTAACCGCACTCGGAGCCATATCAAATTTCGCGGATGTATTGGGTGTTGTTGTTGTCTGGCTGCGTTGCGCGCTTGTTGCCTGTTGGCCAAGTTAATTGATTGGTTGTAAGCCTAGCTGGCCTCGAGCTCAAAGTCAACGCCGATGCAGCCAAATGCCGCACGCCCGCAAGTGCTGACATTTGTTCAGTGTCACGACTTCACAAACAGCAGACAAACTCTAGCAATAACGGGCAGAGCGGTAGAAAGACAGACAGACAAACGGACTGACAGACAGACAAACGGACTGACAGACAGACAGACAGATGAGCAGTCAGGCAGATGAACAGACAGATGGACAGACGGCCAGTTAGGCAGGCAACTAAAGAACAGACGGACAAACAGACAGACATACAGGCAGGCAGGCAACAGACAGATGGACAGGCAGACAGATGGGCAGAGGGATAGATAGACGGACAGACAGATGGACAGACAGATAGACAGACAGATGGACATACAGACAGACAAACAGACAAACAGGCAGGCAACAGTTGCTGCAGTTTGTTCTTAGCTAGAAGCGCGCACACTTCGTCAGTCTGTCAGCCAGTTAGTCTGTCTGTCTCTTCTCCCTGCCTATCTGTCTGTCTGTCTATCAGTCAGTCGGTTAGTCAGTAGCTAGCACTCACGACAACGCCAATGCCCATGGCTCTGCCCAAGCCTAAGAGCAATGGCAAGAGCAAGAGCAAGAGCTAGACCAAGTCGAAGACTTGCCTCAAGATTCTCGTAGAGGAAACTTTCTTTCGTGCCGCGCGCAATGACAGAAGGAGGCAGCGGGAGGCGGCAGCACCAGCAGCACCATCCCAGTCGGAGGAGCCTCATCATGATGTCATTGCACTTTGTGGCAACAACAGGCGTGCTGCATTGTTCTCAAGGAGTTGCTGATGCGGTTGCTGCAGGCCTTATCGGCTGCTGCTGATCTTCAGCTTTGCAGCTTGCGGTACTTGCAGCCAGTTCAAGAGTCAGCAGCACGTTGGGCTCTGTTCTCTGTCTCCCTCTGTCTGCCACAACAGGAACTGTTGCAACTGCAACACTGCGACTGTGAATTTTGAAAATTAATTTAACATGAACTTGCAACTAATTTGGAAAGCTGCGCTTCGCATGAAAATTCATTTCGGAAATGTGTGTGCTCAGCATTTCTTGTGCTTCTTGTCTTGTCCCCTCCTTCCCTCCCTCTTTGTAATTTTTTTGGCCAATTTCTTTATGGCTTCATATGGCTTCCACAGACAGCTGCAAGTTGGCGGCGGCGCTTTAATAGCCCCAACTTGACTGTTTTTTTTTTTCTTTTACTCCGTTTGCCTTCTTGCCAGCGTCTTCTTGGTTCAGCGTTTTTTTGGCCAAAACAAGTTTTCGAAACAGGTTCTTGCTTGCTGCTGTCTGTTGAAGAAGTTTAGTTTTTTATTTTTTGTTATTTTTATTATTATTTTGTGGCTTAAGCCGCAGCAGACAAGAAGAATTTATTTCTAACTTAAGCAAATACGACATTATCGCCAAAAAGCAAGCTCAAGTCGACTAGCCTGATATCCTGCATGGAATTGGCTTTAAGGCAAGAATTTAGCCTGGGAATTTGTTAAGTACAGCATGAACAAGGCCTTCTCTATGGGAAAGAAGCTTTACTCACTTATTTCTTATGCTTCTATGGGAACTGCTATACCCTCTTCACTTTGGGATACTGATAAGAGCAAGAGCTTTGGCAGGGTCAACTTGGGCCATGTGCTTTTAGCCAGTGTCTGCTTGCGTACGTTTTGCGAGCTTGTTTTGGGATTCTCTTGGGAGCGGAAGTCTATGGAGAAGTTTGGGCTACGTGCCCATGGCGCAGCTGAAAGCATTTGGTGACAAACTCTGTTGTGGCTACCGAACGCGCTCATTTCCGCTTGCGTTTCGACCAAATCTGATTGAAGCTGCAGCAAACACGCACAAACACACACACTCAGACCAAATGTACAGCTACAGCAAGTGCAGGCAGATCGATTGAGAGGCGGGAAAAAACGGGAAAATCCACTTGGAAATGTTGACTCCAATGAGAATTCAATTTCAACGCCTCAATCAACAACTTAATTCAATTAATTTCGAAATGTTTGTGGGATGTCGAGCAACAAGAGCTGCAACAACAACAACAACAACAATAATAATAACAACAACCGCAAACACGTGTTCAAAATTCCAACTGCAAATCGAAGAAATAAAAATAAAATGCATATTAAATAACAGCGAAAAATGCAAACAATAAAATGTACATAAATTAACAGGCATTTCATTTGGCTATAAAGTGGCTAAAAAGCACATGGAGTAAACTAGGCAAGATTGCAGAAAAATCTCAGCTTGAAATTAGTGCACAGTGCGCTAAATAAATATGCGCACAAACATGACTAACGCATTCCGAATGAAGAAAATTGCACAAGTTGCTGAGATAAAAGTGCAAAACTAATTTTAGATATGAAATCACAAGGAAGTGCAAGATTTATATAAAGTGGAGTAAGATTAGAGATCAAAGCTAGCTAGTAAATCAAATAAATGTCTAAAAATTACTATATGCCATCAAGATAGTCATATCTGATATGTAAGAAAACAGTTAAGATTATCGTAAAATAGCTTGTAACTTTGCATGAAAAATCTCTTGAGTTCCTGACATTATCTTAATCAGTTTTGTAGTTGCTACTGCAAGAAAAGCCACTAGATGAAAATTTATTGCTTGCCAATCGATATAAAATTGGGGAATAAAAGCTTTTATCGTAGAATTTGGGAGAACTTGCTTTGCATAATTAATTTCTGAGTTTCATTTAGATTTTTTTGTCATTTTTTATAATTTGATTAATGTGCTTAATAGCCGCCGTGCGACCTAATTGACCTAATTTGCAAGTTAGCCAACTCTTTATATATGATACATATACATAGATACTCATATACATATGTGTATGTGTATATAGCATGTTTATATAAATAGCATCAGCTGTCATCGGCTCAGACAATTTGCAGGCCGGTTTGAAGAACCCACTTTGGGTTCTTTAGTTTTGTATACCCTGCAAGAAAAAGGGGAGTATCTTTCTGAATGTAGTCTGAAGTTTTGTAAAGGAAGTCGTGTTTAACTTGACAAATACTTTAACCAATGGAACTAACGGTAGAATTGATTGAACTAACTCATGAATCGATGGAACTACAAATAAAATTGTTCGAACTGTCGATATAGTTGATGGAACTAACGATAGAATCGATGGAGCAATTGGTAAAATTGATAGAACTATAAATAGTACAAATCTGCATTAATAACTTCTTTAGTTTTTGTTAAGGTATCTTTCCGTGCACCCTACACTGCTTGCTCTGTTGGCCAACAACTTGTTCAAGCAACATTTCAATTTGACCAACTGTAGCTAACTGATATCTGCTCAACTCGCTGGCGATTGCTCCCGGCTGCCGCCGCCTGCTGGCGTGGAGGTAATTGCACAGTGTGCTGCTAATCGCGCGCGATCTCGACTAGCATCTTATAAATACCCCACAATTTATGTTTGCTTAGGAATCAACCGTTAAATGCGCCTCTTAATTAAAGGCCTTGCTAGCGAATGGATGCCACATTCGGCGTTGGCCACTTACAAAAACCAATTTACACGCCCCAAGACAACTTGCTCAATATCTAGACAGAGAGAGAGAGAACTGAGAATTGTAATGCCAACGGGGCAGGGGAGCAAGGAGAGAGGAGGGGCAGGTGGGAGGTGGGTTTGGAAATCAATTTTGGAACGCGCTCCGCTTGACATTGAACGGCGCCGTCGATTGCCGGGCGAACGGTGGCCGTCAGCTCATTTCCTTCCATAAATTTTGGCCAGTTTTGTAACGATTTCGCCGCTGGCTTTACATGCGAGTAACGAGTATATACAAATATATATATATATATATATAACATGTAAATGGCATACATATATGAATCTGTCGGGTCTATAAATTAATTTGTTGAGCTCTGTTTGGCAGCCCAAAGAATTTCCATCGTTGCGAAAACATTGAAAATTCTGACACCAAATGCATCAACGAATCAAACAAATTGCCATGATATCATCATCTCACATTATTATAATGTTTGTTATGCGATCTTTGTTGTTGTAGCTGTTGCTACCTGTAATTAACTGAGTTATTGTTTAACTAAGTTCGGATGCAAAGTGCCCATTTGCAGTGAGCGGCGCATGCAAATTGCTTTGAGGTTGGCAATGAATGTGAATAAATTGTGCATATTATATAGTTGTATAGTATATTTATTAGACTGGCCACCCCCTAGTTGTATAGTATATACCAAGCTATAGTTATGAGATTGTACTGTAAAAGGGACAGAGAGAGAGAGAGAGAAAGGGAAAGGGAAAGGGAAAGGGAGAAGAAGATAACCTGAGAACTCTCTTTATTTTATACTGATCATAACTAGAATATTATTAACTATACCATATAGAGAATGGTTTATCTGATTAAAACATGTCTTAACAAGGTCTTCTTTGTATCTCTCTCTTTCTCAAAGAGTAAAATGCTATAACCTGAGAATGTTAGATATAGATCATATTCTATAGCTTCTTCTATCGTATATAAAGGATGGCTTAACTGATAAATAAGTATGCACTTGAAATCTTAACAAGTTCCAAGATCCTCTTCCTATTCTGTTGTAGCTCTCTTTCTCTCTCTTTTACAGTACAATCTTATAACTAGAGAATGTTAGATATTATATACTATACATATGCATATATTCTATAGTTATAAACAGTTAGAATGAAAGAGAGAGAGTGAGTTGTACAAAGATCAACGAACCTGTAAAGATATTTTGACTGCTCCCTGTCTTCTCCCTCTCTCATTTCTCTTTTTGTATGCCGACAGCATGTGGTGGCAAGTGGAATATTAAGTATACGCATGTAAAATCGAAACATTATAAATTATTTGAATGCAAGAAAGCAGAGAGTTATATGACATCTTGCTTGACATTTGCATATGCTAAAGACTCTGAATCATCGTCGAATTTATTAAGAAACTATCGATGATTCACAAGCTGTACAAGTCTTAAGAGGTGCATATATAAAGTATATGCATATATAGTGTGTATATATATATATATATCTTGTTTTTATACAGAGTATAGTATATGTATATAAAGTATGTATTTATGTATATAGATCTTGTTTATTTACATACTGTTTTGATTGAATTGTTTTTTTCAAGTCGCTTCATAAAGTTGTGCTAAATGTGTCGATTGTTTCATTTAGTGTTTATTTTATGAGCTGCTCTTTTTTACACAATTTACGTCTGATTGTACGCATTCGATGACGCGACTATCGAACCCGGGTTCAAGTTCACAACAACAACAACTCAGGAAGCCAGACAAAAAAAACCAAATGTAATTAAAATTATTATGTCACGCAATGCGCGGCGCTCTATTGACAATTTAGGCACACTAACACACATGCAATATATGTATGCATATATATATATACATATATATACATATATATATATATATATATATATATATGCTATATATAGAGTGTGCGTGTGTTCCATATGTTTTGCCCCAGAGAGAGAGAGAGATTGCGCAACAGTTTGTCGCCTTCTAAAGTTTAGAAATATTGTATGAATGAATAATCGAAATTCATGTAATGTGTTTTTGATTGAGCACTGAGTACGGAGTATTGAGTATTTTGTGCACGTCCATCAATATTTCAATGCTGCAATGATTCAATAGCAAATCAAGCCAAATGAAACAACAATTTTTATGAATGAATAGCGTCAAATTGGCGTTGGCAATAAACGTAAAACCCAAACCGAAACCGATACCGCAACTACAGCAACAACAACAACAATAGCAACAAGAGCAGCAACAATTGCAACAGCAACCACAATTGTATTAAACAATTTGGAGGTTTTTTCGCAATATTTGCAAATGAATTTTGACATCGACAGCGAAACTAAACGTCGTTTACCGCTTGACCCCAAAATAAAAAAGAGGGGGAAAAATTTTAAATTGATTTTGATTATTTTCTCAACTCGTTGAACTCAATTAATTAACTGTAGATAACTTGTCGTGGGTGTCAGCAGTAGTGCACCCTGTCCACCCCTACCCGTGCTACTGCCCTCCCCGCTTTGAACATTGCCAATTGCCGTTGAAAATTGTTTTCTCACAAATTGAAGGCAAAGGTTTCTTTTTAGCGGCTCTCATCAAACAATTGTCTAATGCATCTCTCTCTCTCTTTCTCTCTCTATTTACAGGTAAACCATGATGAGCTTTCGCTTAGAGGTAGATAAAACCATTAGATTCCCGAGCCATATAAAACGCAGCACATGAACATTTTATGAGCCAAGCCAAGTGCCAAAAGCGTATTTAAATGAAGTTGCCAAAGCCAAAGCCAGAGCCAAAACCGCAACCAAAACATGTGTCAGACATGTCAAACAGAAAGAGATGCAGACGAAGAGGGAGAGAGAGGGTAAGAGAGGAGGAGTGAGAGAAGTAGAAGCGAGGGAAAGAGAGGGAACAGTGTGGAGGCAGAAAAGTCAAGCTCATTTTTATGCACATTTGCAGTTTGCCGTTTTTCGGCTGAAAAGTGCTCATAACAGAGTTGTGCCAGCGCTGCCAGGGTTGCCATGGCTGTTGACAGAGCTCTTGCAGATTTCCACAGCCCACCTAAGTCTCTCTCTCTCTCTCTCTCTCTCTCGCTGCAAAGTCAGCTTGAAGTTTATTTCCAAGTGCCAGAGCCGGAAATTTCATAATTTAGTTCGCCTTTTTGAGTTTTCAAAATTAATATGTTAGTTGAAATGAAAAGGGGGTATTATTATGTCATTGAGTGACACTTGACATGGCGCCCACGCGTATTGAACTTCTCCCTCTTCTTTTCTTGATGCCCCCTGCCTGGATTTATTTGAACTGCAGCCCATTACACTCCCCCCCTTCATACGCCTCTGGCCCTGCCCTAATTTTGTCGTTTTAAGCGCTTTTTTTGATTGCGGCGCAGCCAACGCAGCAAAAAATTGATAAAGGTAAAAAAAACTTAAAACCCAAATCGAAATCAACATCAAATTCGAAATCTTTGTCGAAATATTGTCTCTGTGTGGCGTGTTGTGGTGTTGCGAGTGGCTGCACTGACCCACCGAACCTCGCAATAATTGCCACAATTCGCGGCCATTTCCGCTCTGCTGTTGTGGGTGAAAAGAGAATCGAAAGGCCCCTGTATGTGCTGCACAGTGGGGCAGAAGGTGATGTGATGGCGAAAGCCTCTTTTAAGGGAAACTTGTTTATTGATATATATATAAATTTATAATACTACAAGTATAATTACTTATATGTATGTGTACATATGTTTATACCAATTACCGATAGTTGTCGTAGTTTATAACGATGAAATTTGATTAGAAAACGAACAAAATATTGTCCGTATATTGTTGTAATTAAACTCACTAGTTATTGAGTTTAGCATTTTATAAGTATTCTTTCAGTATTAGATTATTCTAACAATTTGTTTTCAATTATTTTCCTTGTCAGAACCAATGGAATCTACACACTAATTATATCCCTTATACTTTTTCATTAAGTTAAAATCCGATAACTTTATCCATTAGAACTTTAGAAACAATCAGTCACAAATTAAGATTTTTATAAAAATAAGAAAGGTTTCCTTTGATATACCGAAAGTTTAATAAACTTCAGCTAACGTCAATAATATTCGTCAAAGATGCATATGTAATGAAGTTAAGATTAAGATAGTTAATTTGGAATTCTATTTTAATTTCATTTTCATTTTATTTCTTTAATTCTAATAGGCAGAACATAGATATGCTTTTTTAAACGTCTAGCTTTTAGCCGATTATTCATAAGAAAGATATATATTCATCCAATTCTTTTGAAATAGTAATAGTATACGAAACTAAATAATGCTTAAAATCGTAGTGCAACTCGCACCACAAGTTCACTGCACATACAACTGTGCTTGCTCCACTGTGCGTTCACATGCTCTAAAGTATGCGCTCTGCTGCTGTTGCTGTCCGTTCACTTTTAAAGGCCGTTGTTGTTGTTGTTGTTGCTCACTCGTTCGGTGCTTGCACATTTTTTCATGCACTCGTTCTTTATGAACAATTGTTGTTGCAGTTGTGCTGCTGCTGCTGTTGCTGCAGTCAAATAGTCAGTTTCGCTGCCTTTTTCAGTCTTTTGGGTAATTAAAAGCGACGTCCAAAGTGCAATTGCAGTGGGTTTAATTTACATATGTTCAAACATTTGCTCTGCGCTTGCCAAACAAGTGTGTTGTAGTTGTTGCTGCTGTTGCTGTTGCTGCTGCAGTTGCTGTTAGCGTGGGTGTTTCAATTTCCAGTCATGCACTGGCTTAATGCCAGTATACAGTATGCACGACTAGAACCACGCCCTGAATTGAAATAAAAACCCCAAACTGACCTACTGCACCACAAAGGCCGATGCTGTGCCTGCCACACGAGGCACGTCTGTTGCTGTTGTTGTTGTTGCTTTTCTTTTGACACCTTTAGCTGAATAATTCGCTACGCATTTTCAGGCATCATTAATTAGTTTAGGCTTCGATTGGGTTAGAAAGTTTCATAATGTTGGGCAAGCGATTTGTGAAAGTCGATAATGCAGAAGGAGAAGCAGCTTCGATGTTTCGATGTTTGCATTCATTTTTCATGTTCATGTTCGTGTGTGTGTGTGTGAAAAGCACTTGTTGATTACAAATCGAGCAGCACACACAACATAACGGCATTTTACATTACCTTGAGCTCAAACTGCCAAAAAGCCAAGCGAAGTAAAGCCAGAGCAAGTCGAGGATGCAACCATCATCCATCTTCAAGTGTTCGATGCTGTAGCTGAAGTGTCTGTGCATAGATCGTTCCCTCTTGTCTGTGTCTGTGTGTGAGTATGTGTGTGTGGAGCATTCCGAAATGCACTTGAAGCTGCAAGTCTCATCTCAAGTGGCACTCGATGTCAGCAGTGCCTGCCTGGGCCTCGAGAGCAGCTGCCTCTGCCTCTGGCTCAACGGCTGGGGAGGTCCATATCTAATATGGAGCTGGTGCTGGCTTTGGCTTTGGCCTTCTTCTTTCGCCATTAGAAGCGCATGTCCGCATGTCCGCAGCGACAACAATCAATTGGCTTTAAACACATTTTATTGGCGTCATCAAGTTGGAACAATTCGCTGGAAATCGCAGCGAGGCAACTTTCCAAAGTGCGCGCTTAGAATTGCACTGTAAATGGTCAGTGGACACTGTCTGCCTGTTTCCATGATGACGTCGTTGTCATTGCCATCTAACTTCTTGCTGTCGATGATGATCCTCAAGCTGACTCTCTCATCCAGCCATAAATAAACTGCAGTTCCCCTGCCTGCCTCCTTCTATTTCTCCTACTGCGGTCATTGCTCGCATTCTGAAAAATCTGTTTGTAAAGTCTTGTTGCAGCTACCCCTCCCCTCCCCTCTCTGAACATCTGACTATGCCGAAAAAGCAAAATTAATTGTTCAAACACACACCTTTCAAGGAAGCAGCCCCATGTGCAGCACAACCTCAGTTTGTGCCTCAGTTTGCTTTACTTTTTCAATTGCACGAATTTTGCCATATTTCTTGCACGGCACGATCGACGCTCTTGCTCTTCCTGCTTGCCTCCGTCTATGGCGACATTATGATGTTTTTTGTCGTGCACGTTGTGTATGTGTGTGTGTCGCCCATGTTGTGTCTCCAGACTCAGCTCCATGCAGCTCCTTTGCAGCATGGCAGATTATTATCAATTTTCCTTTAGCCATGACAACGAATATTTCTGTTTGACATGTGTGAAAATATTTGTTTGCCATGCGGGCCACAACATTGTATAGAGTATTGTCTATATGTATGTGTGTATATATATATATATATAGTCACTATATCATGACATACATCCATACATACACACACAGCATGTATACTACAAAGTGTTGTGTTGCAACCGTCGCGACGCGGTTACAAGCACAATTTATAGAGCTGGCCAATTAAATTTGAATTTCCAACAATTGATTAATACCTTGCTAGTATGTAGTATTGTAGTTGCTAGCCTTAATCTTATAATCACCCCAAACAAATAATATATCTTACTGGCTTGACTTGCATTAAGTGTGGCAAGGCAGGCATAGTGAGATATATGATGTTAAATATGGTGTAGAACTCTTAGCAAACAGTTTGTATAGACAAAAAAGGGGTCTTATGACTTCCTGTATACATTCATTGTCAACTAGAGCTGGACAAACATAGTTAAACATCGATGTTTCAGTTGAAAAACCTCAGCAAACATCTATGTTGCTCCAGTTCTATTGTCAACGAGTCATTGATTTCCATCACATAAGAATGTTAACTTTGCTAATGATGCCACCATTGCATTTTGATAATAGAATTCAATAATTTGCACTGTATAGTATTGGATTTTATAGTAATCATCTTTGATCTGAACCTCTTTAGAGTCTTAACTTTACTATCAAATATACACAACCGATATTTCATGGTTTTACAAATAATAATACTCTGTCGGTATGTCTTACTCTATGAATCCTAAGTATATTTGATTGATGAAGAATTGCCAGTAGAAAGTAATTATTATTTTTAATTCTTGACAAATTTATCTTATCTGTAAAACATTCATTCTTGAATTCTTAAAGTTTGTCAAAAAATAAAAAAGTTGCAGTATGTGTTTCTTTTTCTTTTTTCTATTGTGTGAAATTTGGTAACATAGAAGCTATTTAAGAAACAATTTAAAGAGTTATTGATGTCCAAACCGTTCCCTAAAGTATGCAGCACAAAATATGCTAACGGGTATATTCACAGTCGAATACACCTTCGTGCTTGTTTCCTTACTGCAAATAAATATTAATTTCTGATTTCTTAAGATCGTGCTAATGATAATGTTACTCTGCCACAATATGTTAGATGTCCAAAATATACGCGATGATATCTCGCATATTTCTGTTCTCTTGCTCAGCTGGCATTCATTCCCAGTGCACTTCGAAGTCTCCATATGCCTCTCTTTCCCTCTCCTTTCCCCTCCCCCTCTCCTGCCCCTTTGCTGCTGCTGTTTTTTTTGGTGTCAACACAAATGCAGCTGGGGTCGCTGCTGTTGGAAACAACACTTTGTGGCAGTTGCAGCTCGACAGCTTGCCAAGTGAACATAATTATGCACATTCGTTCTGCAAGTTCTTGACGAAGAGAGTGGGTTAAGAAGTGTGGGGAGGGGTGTTGTCTCGTGTTCGGTTTTGTGGAATTCGGTCAAGTACTTGCCACCACTCGGCAAGTAAATGCAACATGCTGTTGCCATTGCCGGCTGTCAACTGGCGGCAACTTCGACTTGGCTTTTTTTGTTTGATTTGATTTGTGTGACATGTGGAAGCTGTCGGTCTGCGCATTATTGACACTTTATCAGGCACACTGCAGACATGCAGTACCCCTGCCCCACCTCCCCCACAACTCTGTGCGTTTGTCTGCCCCATATGCATATGCATAAGTCGCTGAGGCATTTGTTAAGCGGAGCACGCAACTTTCTACGCATTTGTTACACTTTGTCGGCCCACGCTTATCAACTTGGCCGAAAATTTAATTATATTTCGCCTGTCAGACTAAACGACGACGGCGTCAGGCATTCCTTAATGAGGCGACCTCGAAAAGAAAGTCCGCTCACCTAACAATTGTGGCACGTCGTGATAACGTGTCTTGTCTTGTCTTCTCTTGTCTTGTCTTGTCTTGGCCATGTCGCATGACACGGCAGAAGCTGAGAGTCGTTTGTGCTTTATTGTTGTTGATGCTGTTGTTGTTGTTGTAGTTGTTGCTACTGCTGTTGCTGCTGCTGCTGTTGGGCTACCGTTTGAGCAGGCCACAGATACTAGCTTCAATCACTTAGCCGAAAATATGTGTTCCTAAGCGATGCGCAGACTCATTAGTATCGCGCATGAAAGTTCACTTTCTTTTTGTTATACTCTTGTATGGAAGGTATATACAATTTGGGCTGAGATTTGCTATGTAGAGAAGAAGACAAATTTCATTAAAAGTGAAACACTGTAATATATGGGCAATACAAACAATCTCGTTTTATAAAAGTTTGCAATGCAATTTAGAAGACTTCTACAATATATATTGATGATCAACATCAGGCGAGTCTAGCCACAACTAGTCATGTCTATCTCTACGTTCTTCTCTTTGTTTTATCTTGATGGAACTTGCACACATGCTTCCTATATCTGTAATTTTACCTAGCAGGCTAACTTTGTTGTTTTTCAAGATATTGCAACCAAAACGATAAATCGAGGAATTTTTATTCCTCATCATTATGATTATGATTATGATTAAGTTGCATGTCTCCAACAAAAACGAGTTCTTTAATCTCTTAACAGACTCATGAGCTATGGAAGTATGTACAAACATAATATACATATATATAATTGGCATAGGAACAATCACAGCAGACTTGTGCCAAGAGCTGAAAAAGAGTATAAAACCTTCGGTAAACCAAAGTAGACCTTGCTTGTTTAGCTTTGCTTTGCAGTATTTGGCAAAAGCAAGAGACTGAGAAAGGGAGCAAGCAAGGAAGAGTGGGGGGAGGAGAGTAAGGGAGAGGAAGCAACACTCTGCTCAGTTGAATGAAATTATTTGGCTAATTGGGCGGGCGGACTGAGTCTCATTATCAGCTTTAGCTTTGGCCACTTTCGCCGTGGCTTTCGTGGCTTGTCAACGCCGTGAAGTCGCATATATCGCCGTGCTATCGGTGCGGACATTAAACGCCTGCTGAATAAATTCAAATTAATTGATAAACACACAGAGAGGCCAAAAGCAGCAGGCAGCAGTGGCGGCAGCAGCAGCTGCCAATGGGAATTATCGCCACGTTTTGTGCAGCAATCAGCGCAGTTCGCGGTATTTAGTTAAACAATTTGCAGACCAAAATGCAACCAAAGTCGGCAACGCATGCCGCCGCCGCTGCATGCTGCATGCCACATTGCGCAAGTGCAGCCAACCCACTGTCCGCCACTGGACCGGTCTGGCAGCCCGCTCTACCCAGTCTGGCCTGGCTTTATTCGCAGCGCGTGTGCAGCTCAAATGCTGTGCGCAGATTTTGTCGCATTTTTTCCACAAGATATTTGTTTTCCCCCACTTCCTCTCTTCAGCGCCTCCCTCGACTTCATTTGATGTAACCGCCGCTTAGGCATTTGAACTTTTGGCTTTTCTTCTGCACTCTGCCCCACCCACGCCTGCCCCTCCAAGTCTCCGCATTTGGGGTTCGGTTTCTTTTTAAATGGTACGACATTTCGTCATGCTAATCAGTATGAGAGAAGTCGCCTGCCTGCCTAATTGGCTTAGCTTGGTATTATCCATTGCGAAACTGGAAAAGCGCCGCAAGAAAAACTTCAACAGATTCTTGCTTGCTGATTGTATCAAGCTAAAACTACAAAAAGATTGTACAGGTATTAACTAAAAAAAAGGCGTAACTGTTATGCCTGCAGGAGTTTGCAAAGTGTAGATTAATCAATAGTTTATGTGGGAAGTAGATTGAAAGTGTAATATAGTATATAGATATTAAAGGTAGAGAACATTACAGAAATGCGTAGACAGGAGATGATAAACTTACATGTATAAGTAGATTGAAAGAGTAATATAATATATAGATATTATAATATATAGTACATATAATTATGATGATGATTATAGTAAAGTTTTCTGTATTAACCTTAAAGATAGAAAACTTAACAGAACTGCCTTGTTAATGCATGATAAACTTACATGGAGAATAACTTCTGCTTTAAATGTAACATACTATGAAATCTTTGAGAAGTTCTTTGTATTATGTTATAGAGTTCTCTCTTTACTTATCTAGTTAATAAAATCAACTTGATCGGAAATAATACCTATGGCAAGTGCTGATAAATAGATAATATTATCATGAAGTTTACTATATTAACCTTATGCACTTCTATTAGAAAACAACACAAAATGTTATGATAATAAACGATCGATATTAGCAGAGACCTTGAAAGTGCTGCCCCCAAGATGATACATAAAGGAAATAACTCGTCTCGAATGGTGTTGTCCAACAGATGTTTGGCATTGATTACAGTAATCTTTCTTAATGTTTTAAAACATTTCTAAGTTCACTGAGTACGCAGCCGCCTCATCCCGATACCAATCGAGGTCGAACAGCTTAGCGCGCGTGCTGTGCTGTGTAATTAAATGAATGAAGTATAGTAAACACAAACATGAGCATAAATAACATAACTCTATATACGCCATAGATACATAGATACTTAGTACTGCTGTGGTATGCCGGTTAAGGTCTGCTGATCTCGGTATCTGTGACACGATCGAGAAAGAGTGACTGATTGATATGGTTTGCTGTAATTGCAATCAAGTCAATGCCAAAGTCGTCGTTGCATTTGCATCAGTTCTAATTTAAATATTTATTTACTTATCCAGCCACAGTCTGTAGTGTACTATATAGTCTGTCTATATCTTTTGATCGTTTTATTATGCCTATCTGGAAATTATGCAAATTACAGTGGGACGACTGCAGCCAATTGTCAACTGCCAATTGTGACATTGTTTAAACAATTTTCCCTGGGCACCCTACACTCGGTACCGAGATACCGAGGTACCCTATGCCATGTGTAGAGTCGCCACTCTCTGTGTGGGCCTCGGGGCGTGGACAGGGAACACTGCGTGTACTCGTACATGAAACAATTAAACTCAACATGCATTAATGTCAAGTTATTCGCGCTGTGCCGGCAATTAGAGGACAAGTTGCGATGGGAACGGGGAGGAGGGCGTGTATCTAGAGGCAAACAGGCGACGCATGTGCAGTAAATAACCCAAGCAGTAACTGCAACAACAACAACAACAATAGCAACAACACAAACAGCTGACAGCTGCAGTTGTAAATTTGATTTTTATGGCATGGAAACATGTTGGCAATTGGCAACAGGCCGCTGCCAGACCCGACTTGGCCAAAACAAGTTGGCCAACGTATGATCTTTCTCGATATCTGTCACCAGTTAAATGCAATTGCAACTGCTGCAACAACCGCAACGGCTTTGAGGTGTTAATTTGCCTCATCGAGTCGCTGCTCGCTGGTCGTGCCTGCCCCGTTGCTGATTCCATATGTGCTTCGTGCTCATGTCACGCGAATTTTGGAATTTTGATAAATTATGCTGCAAATATTATGAAAGTCGGCATTAAAGTTGAATTATGAATTATGCATCGATTGAAATAATGATCGATAGCTAATTATAAATGAGAGTTAATTATAGAAACTGCTTATTGAATGTTTTCCTAATGCCAAAAATGTTATGGAAATACTTCAGCAAATACCATAGTTTTCTTTTTATATTGAATTATATTATGGTAATCGGCCTGAAAGTAAGTCTATATAATTTATATTGACTTTAGTTTACTATATATACCAGATCTAGGTCTCTTTTTTTCTATAATTCAAGCAGCATTTAAAGTATTATTGATTAGAATTATGAATAGATTTTATTTAATGTTAGTAAAGGAGACTTAGGTGTAGAGACCTTCAATTTATTATGTACTGAGTGTCTTGCTTACTATATCTTAACTGATTCTCTTTCGTTCTTATTCATGTTGCATCTTCTGTCTTGCTTACTGTATCTTTACTGATTCTCCTTTCTTCTCAAAAGTCTTCTTCATGTTTATCTCTTCTTCATTCCCAAATGAAACCATGATGCAGTTTTCATAACATTTCCAAGTCGTCTCAAAAATAAGCAAAAACTTCAATTTGTCAGCTGCATATTAATTACTTTTTTGGGGGGAACAAAAGAAACAACAACAACAAAATTGATTATGTTATTGTTGTTGTTATGTCTGGCTTGTCCAGAGCGATCGAATCGTGACAATAATGCCAAATCGAAACGAATGGATGTTTGAAAAACGAAAATTTGTTCACTGCAGAATGAAGTAATTTATCACAAAAAGTCGTGGTGTTTCAGAGAGGGGGAAACAGAGGAGAAAGAGAACCCCAAATGAAATCGAGCACCTTATAAATGATATACTCTGCTGGCAACTCTGAAATAATTTATAATAAATTGTCGCTTGACGTGTTCGTTGGCCAATTTGTTCTTGACTTGCAATTAAAAACAGGCGCCCAAACAAATTTGCGACTGGCGACTCAAATATTGCGATGACACGCCTTCTTTAACCCCCCTCCCTTCCCACTCTTTGCCCCCTCTCTGCCTTAAGTTTTGAGTAGAGCAATTTGTGGAGGTCACGAACTTAAGGCAAGAACAGCAACAACAATAACAATAACAATGGCATCAATGGGTGTGTTAAGCCCGAGACACAATTCGTTCTCATTGCAGGGGATCGAGCAAAGGTCACAGCAGATATAGTATTAGATATGAACTCAAAGAACAATTTAGTAGCAGAGAGCAATGTCGTAAGATACGATGCGACATTGATAAAGTCGTTTTTCGCCGTAGAATCTGAAGCTACTTATAAAGGAACCTTTAACGATCATCTATAAAGTTCACAGAACAGAAATATTTAGCAGAATAAAATCTATTGTTGAGTTAAAGCCAGATTCCTCATAAATAACACAGTCTAAAAAAATTAAATTAAAATTAAAATAATTGTATTTAATTGACTATTAATGTCTATTAACTTCAGCTTATTTATAAGGCATCAATAGCATCACAAACGCTCTTTAAGAAAAGCAACTATAAATTATATAAATTGTTGAATCAGATTCCTATATTATATTATATATGTGTATATTAGGTCTTTTAGTTATTTATTCTTAATATATTCGGCACTATACTGTTCTATATTTACCCCTTAGTTGTTGCTGCATTCCTTCTTTATATGAATTACATCAATATAATCATTATGATCTTAAATAAAATTAATGTGCCTAAGAAAAATATGGAAACTAGATTACTGTCTAAAATCTTACTAAAGTCTTGTTTGTTCTTATTATAATCCGCAGTATATTGCTATAGATTTACCCAACAATTGTTGAATTCTTTTCCTCTATACTAATATTGTTAGTCAATACTAATCTGAAGATATCTGAATGAAGTGCTTCATATCTTGAATATGCCCCTATAGAGTTTTCTTTCGATTGCTGTCGCATATTGCTAAGGTTGTATATTGCCCCTCCTTGCGTCTACTCTTCGCCTCTCTCTCTCTCTCTTTCCCTCCCCCTCTATCTCTCTCTCTTCCACTCTCTCTCTCATTCTTCCCCTCTCTTTCACTTGGATCCCACATTGTTCTGTACCAGTTTTCATATACTCTCCGCCCCTTTCGACATCTTGACTCTTTTGCTTATTTAGTATTGCATGTGGCATGTTGTAAGTAGTTGTTGAACTGAACTGCAGTTTGCTTAGGGCGTACTTAAGTACCGTTATTTTAATAAACGCCGCCTGAACATGCACAGAGTGCAGTTCGACCGAAGTTCGCTTGCTTCCTTTGACTGCCCGCCCTTAGCCCGGCTGCGTTTTTGGGTAAAAGTTTTCGTTGCTTTTCTTTCCGGAGACTTTCTTCCAGAGGAGAACAGCAACAACAACAACAAGAGGAACTTGCAATCGCCGCCTGGCGGCAATGTTGGCCAAACACGTTGCGAGTTCAAAGCATTTTGTGGTAAATTATGGAGCAACCTGGTCGAGTGCGCGGGCATAATAACAATTTGGCAACGCCCACCCTAATGCGATACAGGGAGGGGAAAAGGTAGCAGAAGAAACTGAGGGAGGGGTGCGATAAGGGGAATTGTTTAAACATTTCATACTTGTTATGGTTTCATTGTGTTTGCTCGCTGGTTGACAGAGTGGTGACCCAAGTGCCACGCCCTGTAATCCCCCTTTAGCTCAAGCTGTAGGCACAGTGGGATGGCTTTGTTGTTGGAGATTCTACAGCACAATCCAGCTGGGGTCGTCTCGCTTCGATATCCAATTTGTAATTACGTTTCGTAATGCTCTGACACGACCTTGAGCGAACCAGTTCAATTATCTATTTGTAGAATTGCCGTCTCTGTCTCTCTGGAATCGATTTACGGATTTCGATTTCGATTTTATGCGTGTCTCATTTGACGCGCCATAAAATTGACGCTTAATCAAAGATTTTGCGATCGTTTTTACTTTTCTTTTATTATAATTGTCGATTTTATGGTTGTTTCTGTTGTTGTTGTTGCCTTTTGGAGTGAAAGTAATTCGTCCCTTGTCTGTCTGTATGACTGACACGCCCAGCTATACGGAATTCACATGCTTATAGCGGGAGCTAATTCACATGCTAAGAGACTTCTACAGATTCTCCTGCTCTCTTCCCCCCCCTCTCTCTCTCTCTCTATCTCCTTGTCTTTCTGATTCATCAGCGTGTCTGGTAGAAAGTTTAAACATTCAATTTCTTGTTGTTGTTGCCTTTTTTGGCTTTTGGCATTTTGTTTATAGTTTCCCAATTTGCCAGAGTCGCATGCGTCGTCGTCATTATGAAACTTTACACGCAATTCAAATTTATAAATTTTTGCCTAATGTTTATACAATGTTTTGTACCTTTAGTCGCTTGTTTAGTTAATCATTTAGCACGATAGAGGGAAACTTCGTGTGTGGGTTTGTTTTGGGATTGATGATTAAGGTATTTTCGATATTGTGTAAGGTTTGTAACAAATTTGAAAAACGATTATGCAGTTTATTGGGAGTGTCAGGTCTGTCATACACAACAGATATGATATGTCAGGTCTGTCATACGTAACTTATATGATATGTCAAGTCTGTCATACATAAGATATATGATATGTCCGGTCTGTCATACATAACATATACATTGGATATGGGGGGTCTGCCATACGTAACATGTCTGATATGTCAGGTCTTACATGTGTGACATATGTGATTTGTCAGGTCTGTCATACATATCATATTTGATATGTTAGGTCTGCCATACATATCATATATGATATGTCAGGTCTGCCATACATAACATATATGATATGTCAGCTCTGTCATACATAATATATATAATATGTCAGCTCTGTCATACTACATAACATATATGTATGATATATCAGGTCTGTCATACATAACATGTATGATATTTGTCATATTTAACATATATAATATGTCAGATCTGTCATACATATGTCAGGTCTGTCAGATCTGTCATACATAACATATGTCAGGTCTGTCGTATATAATGATATTTCACGTATGTCATATATAACATATATGATATGTCAGGTCTGTCATATATAATATGTCAGGCCAGTCATATATAACATATAATATGTCAGGTCTGTCATTCATAGCATATATGATATGTCAGGTCTATTATACATAATAGGAACAATATGACAAACGTATTACTGTGCAATCTATCTATCTATTTAGATCTGACACACTTTGTCTGCGCAAGAAATCTTTTGCAATTTTCTGAATTCATTTTGTAGAACACAAATCACTTGACCAGACTCAACTCACAAATCGAAACACTATGGAGATCTTTCAGTTCTTGAACTTGGCAAAGCAAGGGCGAATGAGTGAGAGACAGAGAGATTGCAAAGGGAATGCTCAATGCAGATATCATCATTATTTACAAAGATATCAATGCAATCGAAGATCGGTAGACGCTGTAATTTCATTGCATTTACATGGGGAAGGAGGAGGAGCATATAGAGGAGGAGGAGGAGTCCATATTGACAAGCGCATCAGGCAATCTTGCATTTAATAACCAATTATCATTGATCAACTGCACTCGCCATGAAGTGGAAGAGGACGAAGAAGGGGAGCATGGAGACACAATATCAATTACGAGCTGCTATTGCGCCTGATTATGCACAGCCAGACAGACAGGCAGATCTCACTGGGATCTCTCTCGATTGGCAATTGGAGATCGACAATTGTTGAGCGGAATTGGATGTACGACGGCTTGGGGGTTGTGTCTGATTAGCGCTTAAACAAGTTAATGCCATCGATGATGATGAGGTTGATCAGGATGAGGATGCAGCTGAGGCTGAGCCATCACCTGATGGCAATGGCAATGTGATGAGGCCATTGCCGAGGCACGTACATGGTGTGCAATGCCTGACACAATGCTCCTCTGTGGGCCAAGATAAATGGGCCAGCTGCGGATCGGACAACGGGGACGAAGCTGAGGAGGAGTCGCTGAGCATAGCTGCTTGGGAGTCGCATTGCGTTGTCTCGTCGCAGTTGTCAATGGCGGCTCCGAAAAGCTTTTGATGTTGGGCGACAATCGCTGAGTGCTTTGCTTGCCTTCTCTTGGCGCATGTTGAACTTTCCCAGTGATTGTCGCGACGACGACGCCGTCTTCCTAGAATATGTATCACTCTGTCTGTCCACTCTTCTTCCCCTACTCCCCTACCGCCTGTCTATCTTCCTCTGTCAGCTCGTTTTCCTTTTCTTGTCTCTGTTTGCTCAACACTTCCATATGCTAATGTTGTGTGTGTGTGTGTTGTTGTTTTCTTAAACCAAAAGTTAAACAATTTTTGTTGGTTTTACCTTGAATTTGAAATAGCAACAACAACAACAACACAAACAACCGTTTACAAAGCTCACTTAGAGTTGGTACCAGAGAAAAAAAGAGTTCATAATGTTCGCAGAGCATAAAACACACTGTGCAACATGCGTCTAGTTCTTGTCAGAATGGGGAAAACATTTTCAAGATGCTTCAATTGGACTAGAACTCTAAGAACTTGCTGTGATATTCTAGATAACTTAAGGTCTATCTATGTTTAAGATTACAACAAGAAGTAAGAATTGCTTAATGATATTAGGGAAATTGTTCAAGATAATTCTGTGAAATTTACTGGAATTACTTGGTAGTTTTCATATTAAAGAAAGAACTGTTAACTATATTTGTTATTATTTCAGAAATATTAAGATATATGTATATACTTCTCTTATGATCATTTACTGCCCAATAAGAATTTTCTTGAAAGATCTACAGATGTATTACGTAAAGAAATACAGAATAATCTATCTATTTTCATATCTAGTTAGCCCAAGATCATTCTATGTATATTGTTAATAAGTTACGATCATTCAATGATTTTCTGGAATGATGTACTTGCAATTAATGATGGTGCGATAAGAAATAGTTACCCAAAGATCATCATCGTTATTAACTTACAATCGTTCAACTGTCAGAAAGTCTTTTCTATGATTATCTACATAGAAAGAAAGAAAGAACAACCTATTTATCTTTATCCTTAGTTAGCTTAAGATCATTCTGTATGCCTAGTTAGTGACCATCTTTGCCTGTCTATGATGACTTAATTTGCTGGCATTAATGCTTTGGACTGTGCTGTGGGAGCGCAGTGACTTCTCCCAATGCAAATGTGACGTAAATTATGATGATCAAGCTAGCACTAATTGCATCAATTACAGCTCCCTCGAGAACGCAAAACTAACCCAATTTTCTTGTTTTGTTTGTCCACTTTCAGGCTGCCCCGCGACGACTAGTTCGCACTGTCTGCGCTGCAACAAATCCGGTTGCATCAAGTGCCCCATGTACCTGGTGACGGATACGCGTCAGTGTGTGGACCAATGCCCTGCCGGCTACTTGGATCAATGGTCAGCGCATACAGAGTTTATGGGTCGTGTCTGTGTGCCCACAGGCTACTCTGGACCACTGATGGCTGCACTGGCTGGTCTGCTGGGTGGATTCCTTGTCTGTCTATCGCTACTGGCCGTCGCCGTGCTGCTGGTGCGACGCAAGCGACGTCGCAAGTCTGTCAAGCAGAAGCTCATCAATGAGAATCCCATGGATCAAGCGGATTTTATGCGTCAGCTGAACGATATGCGACCCAATGCCGAGTACTTTCTGGCCATGCTGAACGACACTCGTCGCCAGATACGCAAACTGTATTTGTCCGGCGAGGTGGCAGCTGCCAACTCGTATAGGCCAATTGTGAGGGATTTGGCCAAGCTGCTGATACTGTTAAATCGTCCCATTGAACTGATTCCGACGCCGCCGCACGATTGGGCGCGACTATATGCGTGGTCGGAACAAGCCCTGGAGCGATATAAGCCGCAAGTGGGGCACCTCATTGACTTCTTTCAGGCAACGAACGGTGCCGGGCAAGAGGTGCTCTATGCGGCGCCCAACAAGAAGCATCCGAGGCACAGCATCTACAGGCAGCAGCAGCAACAGCAGCATCACCATCATCAGCATCAGGTGTCGTCAGTGCCGGGTAATCAACTTGGCGGTGACTTGTTGCCAGGTGATCGCAACAGCAGCGCATCTGCACATCAGAAGTTGCATCTGTTTGGCTCCCTCATCAGCCTGCATGAGTTCGAGGAGCCACGTGCCTCGGATCCATTTGGCAGCAGCTTCAATACGCTGAAAAGCGGCAATCTCATATCGGATCTCAATGCCAGCTCACTCTGGCTGGAGGATGAGTTCTATAAGCTTGGCTTTAGACCGCAGGACGAGATTACGACAGAGCTGTAACCCCTTTTGGAGCCAAGTATTATCCTCGCTGGCTATGCTACACGCAAGCAGTGCAGCGTGCGCCCAGCATCGAGAGAGGGAGTTGATCACATTCCGCTATGCCATCTGAAACTGAGACGCACATTTAGACACGAAGTCGCTAAATGTTAACGTGTTTAGTTTAGCCTAATATACACTTATAGTTATAGTTAGTTAGTCTATAGGCAGAGCGAACTAGTCACGTAAAATCACACAGAATATATATATGCAAATCGCGTGTCGAGATTGATATTGAATTTTATGGATTTTACAAAAATCGCAAACAAACAAATCTTGTAACGAACAATATTCGCAAGACCTACATATCTATATATATATATATACTATATCTATAGTTACAGTTACAGTACCTACTATATGCTATTTATAGCAGTAGCTTATAGAGACGGAGATTATACTGCTTAGTGAATACAACATTATCATAATTATGAACAATAAAATCATGTGCTTAAGACGATTTAAATGCTTCTACTTTTGCCTGATTAACAATGGACTATGGTGCCTCATACTTCCACAATATGTGGGTATCCTCGGGTTCGGGTTCAGGTTCGTGCTTGCGCTCTTCTGCAGGTCATGTGCCCTCGTTACTCGCATCCTTCTGCGTCATTTGCAGATGTTCGGCCCACTTGCGCTCGTTCACCAGCCGCGACAACTCGCAGGCATCGTAGCCTATCAGCAACTTGAGATCACAGTCAAACTTGTATGCGAAACGTTTGCCAGATACCTTGGATATCATGTCGCCATCGTAGTAGTAACGCAGCGCACGGGAGAGCTTCTCGTAGTTCATGGCGGGTTTATTCTTCTTCTCGCCCCAAAGACGGGCAACGCGATCGGGATCACTCAGCTTGAACTCGCCGTCGGTGCCCACCCATTCTATGATGTCGGTGTGCTCGCTATCGGTGAGTATTTCCAGCAGGAATTGCCACAGCTGCACCTGTCCGTTGTTGCCGGAGCCGATGCTGTTGTGGTGGCTGGGACTCTGTGGCGCTGGAGAACTTTCCGAGGCTGTAAAGATGAAGATGCCACATTAGTTTTGAGAATGTCTTATTGAATTCCAATTGAACTCACAGTCGTTGCTTTTGACGCTTTGATAGGATTTGCGCATAATGCGCTGCTCGAGACCGACGCCAGTTGATGCTTGCACTGGTATAGACGCCTTGCAATGCTTGCTGTTGGGCTTGCGCAGCTCCTCGGCCTGTTTGTGTACCACAGAAACGAAATTGCATTCCTTGAGCAGTTGCAGATGAGTCCAAAACACATTGCCTGGATCACGTGGCAGTTTCCGGCTGAACTCCTCGTGCGACATAGCGCAAAGAGATTGTCCATTGATGTACCACGCGGTCAAGTTGATGTCACGCAGCTCGAACTCCTTGATGGCCCACTCGAGCCAGTGGGCGACATGAGCCTGTGTCCACTCGCTGACAGCTTCGGGTATCTTGAGGCGCATCTGTTCGCGCTTGAATTTGCTGTCCAGCACCCAATTCAGCACTGGCTTCGCCACATCTGTCTCCTGTTCCTTGTCCTCTTCTGTTATCTCCACTTCGCATGGCTCTTCCTTGAACTGCTGCTTGCTGGGACTGCCATTGGGTGAGCTCTTGCTCTCGATGCTGTTTGTGTCCTGTGCACCCAGCTGTGCAGCCTCTTCGATGGCCAGCGTGGCCAGCGCTGCCTCTGTGGGCTTCAACACATCCGCAATGTTGATCTTCTTGCGTATGGTCTGGATTTGCACGTTGATCTGCACCAGACCCTCACCCTTGACGCACTGATCGACCAGGTTCTTGTGCGGCTCCAGCTAGAAAGGGAAATAATGTTAGTAATGTAAGTAAACCAAGCGAGTTCGCTTACCTCCTGTGCATCCTGCAGGCAGAATGTATAATATTGCAGTTCCACTCCAATCTTTTGCTCTACAAGCTTTCTGGGCGCGGTAAGGAAAATAAAAAGAATTAAATATTGTGGAACAGGAATCCTGATGGAAACTCACTTGAGTGTACTTAATGGTTCCCTTATGTCCATGTGTACAATGATAATATCGTCGGGCTCTTCCTCCACGTCATTGCCATCCTCATATATATTCGTCTCTTCGAAAATTTCACTGGCAATCACTTCTTCTGTAATGTTCATAAATTCAGATTTATCAGACTTTCTTGACACACTGTGCATGTGTTTTTTTTTCGGGACATCTGCATTCCACAAGTGTGTAGGGCACCGTGGTCGTTACCCGCAGCATGTCGAATTTCTGCACTCACCCAGACCACCACCGGAACTGAGTCGCCGCATTAACTCCTCGGACAGATCGTTGTTGCTGTCCATATTTTTATTTGTTTATGTTTTGCGGAGTTTTTTGTAACAAATTGACAACGTTCTGTATGTAAAACAGCAACAAACTGACCAGACTTTTTGAAAATTGTCTTGCATAGTGCAGCGTTTGGTATTTTTTAGTACATTCCGCACAGCTGGTGCTGCCAACCTGTCGCAGTGAGTCTATAGCAGTGAACTTTCCACAGCTGCAATTGGCGGCATGTTTGAATGTAAGAATAATTTTTAGAATAATGAAAGTTTTTTTTTTTTAAGATAAGTTAAATTAAATGTTTGCTATATTTAAAAAAAAAATATGTTTAAATTTATGATAATACAATTTAAAATAGAAATAACTCTGTTTAATTATGTATATATATTCAAAGTTATAAAATAATGTTCAAATTTCTTGTTATTTTTACTATTGAAGTATTAAATTCCTGTGCGTGAAGTGCATAGAGTATAAATTATCCATTCTTAAAAGCCCTGCTGTTAATTTACACATAATACACAGTTAGAGGAGGTAAGTTCTGAGAATTGCCCGTTAAAAGTCATTTATCTATTCATGTCTTCTTGCTGCATGCTATATCTATATAGACATGTTTCAATTCAGCACAATCAAAAAGAAGAAATATGTAAATTTCGTTTGATCAGCTTAATTGTCGATGATGTCCGCACAGCTAATAAGGAAATTTACGATCACAGCTGACCAAACGGAGCAGAGAATTGTCATCATCGTCGCACAATAAAGTGAAGTGATTCATTTCGCAATCTATTCACACGAAAACTGTTGAAATTAATTGAAAAAGCGCGACAGAAAACACACACTTCAACGATAAAGCCAGATCGACAAAGTGGGGTACTCTATGGGTACCGCCCTTTATTTTATGGAGGGTGCACTCTAGCCGAGGAATTCGCCAACAATTGGCATCGCCTGTCGAAGCGCATTGAGGAAGTGCAGCGGCACTTGTGACTCCCAAGTGGAGCAGCAGCAGCACCTCGTACTGCTGCTGCACCTCGTGGTACCATACGCAATCAGGCGGTGTATCTGAGGAAAAGAGAGAGGGAGAGTGGCGGCAACGACAAAGAGCGGCGATTGTCTTATCAGCAGCTATTGTGGGAGGCTGCGCTGCAGGGAAAGTGTTGGGTAAGGGCAAGGGGGAATGGTAACAGTGAGCAAAGGGTGTAGCAGTTAGTCGAACAGTTTGCCATTTGTCGGCAATTCAAGTGCAACAAGCGATTTTTCATGTTCTCCAAGATATCTCAGTTTGCCCACCCCCTTAACCACCCTTCCATGCCCCACTGTGCGGGAGTTTCTCAGTGCGAAACATTTATTACCTCATTGTTGACTCAGTTGGACAACTTAGTTGGCATTGGGCGTGTTCAAACTATGTAAAAAATGTTCGCAATTGTATCGAAGGTGCGAGGAATGGATGCCTCGCTAATTAGTCGACATTAAGATTGATAGACGCGAGTAAGTATACTTTTCATTGCCAGTGTTTAGAACCTCTGAAAGTTTCCTTTATGTTACTCTGTGCAGCACCTTTCGGTTTAGAGATTCTATTGTATTCTAGTATATTATTATATATTCTAGATATTCAGTGTATATTAGACACCTCATTTAAAATCTACAATTTCGTACTGTCTACCATACCCGTGTCAGCTTTCTAAGTTTGTTTTGTGACTCTTCAGTCTTCAATCCGTTTGAAGATTGACTCATAGCCAACTCTGTGGTCACCGTTGTTAGTCACTTTTGGGTAATTGTTAAGCTGTTCAGAATGCAAATGAAGTCAGCCCCTGAAGGCAGTTGCAGGAAATACTTCTTGGCTCACTAGTTCAAAGTGTCTAGGTCAAGTCATGCTCGGCAAGTACTGAGCAGATTACGGCATAGAAACAGGGGCAGGCTGGTACTTGGTCAGGCTGGAACTTGCCCAAAAATGTTTATATCAATTATGTCCTCAGGCACAAGCATAACAATTCAGTTGGGACGACGACAAAGCCATAAAATTATGCGCAGTCATTGCGGCGCCGCCAAAATAAAAGAAGAGACAACTCTGCTGCTCCACGGGTTATGGGGGAGGAGGCGCTTCAGAGGCAAAACAACCCCTTGGAGGCGCCTCAGGGCGCATTCAACTTGGCGCGACCATTGCGTCACGAGCTGGAAATTAAATCAATAGGACAACTCCCACATAGAATTGCCCAGGAATTTGTGGCAACTCTATCCCGAAATGGGGCACTACGAGCAGTCAAAACATTTGCATTTTCGGGCATATGAAATGGAGCCTTGCGTAGTATTTAGGTCGCCTCGCAAGGGGGTGCTCAAACCTGCTAGGCCAATTGCAAGGACATTTCAAAGGCGGCAGTGGGAAGTGGATTTTCTTTTCCACTTTCGCTTTCTGTTTCCGTTTCGCATACGTTTTCATTTCATGTTCCTCATTTCTTTTTCCACATTTCATAATTTCCTTTATTAATTAATTGGTTACATTTTGCATTTTCAATGGGCTTCGTCGTGTCGTGAGTCACGAGTCAAGTTTTCTGGGTCATCACATAAATAATACCGCTTTTTTTGGACTCCACCTGCAGCCTTGACAGGACACCGAACTCGCCTTGTTGGTTGACTCGTTTTCCATGTGTTTTATTAGGCATTTTTGGAACAGCGATGAGCTTTAGATAAAACTTTTAAATATTCATAAATAACATGCGAATCTGGACTGGCTTGAGTCGGATAAAAACCCGGATAAAAGCCGGATAAAAAGTGATTCATATTATTCATTGCTGATAGCTTTTTGGGTTTTTATAAGCAAATGAGTTATTGCGCTGTTAATGAGATATAAAAATCTTAAAATTTGGTTGAGTCTCACTTCCACAAATTCTCTCGAAGTTTATCAAATGAATACATGTGTTTTCATTAAAGATTCAAAAAAAAATATTATGTATTCCCAATAGGTTAGCGAATTGCTGATAAGCCAAAAAACTAATATATGTACAATATTATGTAAATTAAATCAAATTTAACTTTAGTATACACCATAGTTATATTATATGTAAACCCATTATTATTTCTTAAATATCTTGTATGTTTATTTTCAGTAATTTGTTTAGCTAATGATAAATATTGTACATATGTATATGTATATTATTTTATTGTATAAATATTATACTTAAATTTTATTATATATTTCCTCTGAATGAATTGAATATTAAATACATTTTATTTTATTTATTTTGATATCATTCACAGAACGTAACGCACTACAGTTTTATAAATAAGCAACATTTAACTAAAATGTGTGCAAATTAATCGCACACTAACCAAACGTTTAACAGCAATTAATAAAATATCGCTTGCAGTATAATTGCAGTAAATTATAAATAATAATTGATTGAAGCACGCACTGCGAAATGTTGCTCTCTCGCTCTCTCTTTCTCGCTTATCAGTCCATTGCAGTGCCGGCAAATTTGTTACTGGATTTGCTGTGCTTATCGTTGCTGCCTCTGCCAGCTGTTGTTGTTGTTGCTGTTATTAGCTCTCAGTCTCTCAGTTCTTTGTGCTCTCTTCTCTTAATGCCTCGGCCCGCTCTCTCACAGCTGTTATAGCACTTTGCTTATGTCTGTGGCTCTGTTTCTAGCTGTTCACTGGCTGTGGCTGCCTTCGTTGAGTTAGTCAGTTGGCGCAAGTCAAACGCGGAGGTTGTCGGTGTCGCGCTTGTCGCTCTCTATCGCACTCGCACTCGTACTCGTGTCGCCCCGTTCTTGGCAACATTTGTCGTTGGCTAAAAACAAAAAAACGTTTGTTTTGGCCAGGTCTAAGTACGTCACTTTCATAACTTAACCAGAACAAAATTTGTTATTGTTTCTCAGAGTATTCTTTCTGAACTTGTTATCGCGCGCTGCGTGTGCGTGTCTGTGTGTGTGCTTGTGTGGGCGAACGATATTCGGTGGGCGTTTTAAGAGAGCATTAGTTGAGCTAGTTATTGATTCAGAAACAGCAACAGAAACAGATTCTTAACTCTTCCCTACATACAATAAAACTGAAACTCAAATGGAAAAAAAACAAAATGTTTAACATTGCATTAAAGGCCAGACAACAACACATCACCAGCAACAACAACAATAAAAACAATCAACATAGTATTTATATGCTGCGTGTTTTTCAAATCGATTCGCTCATTTTATTTGTTAATTTTTCGAGTTGTTTTTTTGTTTTTGTCTGCCCGCCCTAATCAAATCGAATCGGAATCGCATCGGAATCACCTCGGACTGTGCCTAAAGTGTAGCATATGTTGTTGTTGTTGTAAGCTCTGATTGTTTCGTAAAGGGAAAATGTTTTCATATTCGAACTGTTGTGAAGCCAAACACACGCGAAGAGTTACAGGCAAACAATCGAACGAGAATGGCAAGTGGCAAGCAGTAACTCCCCCACACACTCTCCATCTCCCTTACAACACTCTTGTTAGGCAGAAGCACCTGCAGTTGCAGCCGGGCTATTTTGAAATATCGATTTTCACATGTGCGCAGCGTACCCGGCACGCAGCAAATGTCCTTCGCAGGCTGCAGTCCACCCGAAGTCGAGTCGAGGCGTGCCGGGAACAGCTGCTGCTGCTGCTGCAGCTTCGCCGAGTGACCAAGGACGACGGTCGTGCGGCAGCACGTGCCCCACATTGCGGCACAAACAGCTGTTCGTAAGCTGCTCTCCCTGGCAACATTGCGTCCTTGCAGCATTTTGCTCTCAAACAAGTGTAGACTCAACTATGTGTGTGTGTGCGTTTGCCGCATTGTATTGTTGCCGGCACCCTGTGACTGTGTGGCATGTGTGGGTGTGCTGGCTGCCACACGCTGTGCTCGCGGGACCACTTGTTAAACGGCCGGCACAGCGTGGGCCTACAGACACTGGGGCGTATACGTAATTACAAGATACATGCAACAGCAAAAACGGCAACACTCTGATTACCTCAGCGCTGTCTAAGTGGGTCGCCTCGTTTGTCTCTGTCTAAGCAGTGCAGGCATTAAGGCACGCCTCGACGCCCGCAGATAGGCTACAAAAGTAACGCCGGCAAAGAATTCAGACAGGAAGCAGTATAAGAACCTTTGAACTATACGAATATCATAAACATGGTATATTAGACATAGTTCAATTACACTTTCGAGATACTTTCTGATATCAAGCACCTTGGGCATATCATTTTCGATACTTACTCTACGTTAGTTTTGCCAACATTAACAGTTTCATTTGGTTAAGTGAATAGCCTTTATGTGTGTATTCTATATCCTAAAAAAATGACTTAAGTACAAAAATATATCACAAAAATATATCATTTTTGAACTACTCTCTGCATCTACAAATCTGCTGAGCGATAGTTGAAAGTATATACGAATATCTTGAAAGTATATACTTGATACCTTTAAAATCTTTCTATAATGTTAATCTATATTCATTTGAAACTACTTTCTGCATCTACACGCAATACAAAACTGTTAAGAGATGGTTCTATCGATAGTTTTGCCTATCTTGAAAGTATATACAGTATGTATTCCTTTACAATCTGTCTATAGTGTAAATCTATATGGTTTTCAACATTCTATCTTCATCTACGAGCAATCTACATATTTTGTGCGATAGTTCCATCGATAGTTTCACTTGACTGTTGCATTTTAAAGCTACGTAAATACCTTTAAATTATCTATATCGTTTTTGTGTAACATTCTCAGTAATTACTTTCCACTTCCGATAGTTTTGCCTGCCTGCAGAACTTAACTAAGTGAATATCTTGAAAGTATATACTTTGTACCTTTACAATCTGTCTTTAATGTTAATCTAAATCGTTTTCAACATACTGTCTTCATCTACGAGCACTCAACCGCTGCTGTGCGATAGTTATATCGATTATTTTGCGTAACTGTTGTTTCTTGTGCGATAGTTGTAACGTTAGTTTTGCCTGCCTGCCTGTAATTTGTTCAGCATTTTTCACTAATTAATTGAATGCTGCCCATCCAAGCGACACTCGACAATCGACTATTTTTATTTTTATAAATTATGCCAGCATGCCCCATGGGCGAATATACAATTTAACAGTAGAGCGATTTTGTCGGGCCGCTTATCAGATTTCAGGGGAACGAGTAATTCGATAGACAGAGATACTCAGATAAGGGCAAACAGTGAATGAATGAAGCATATGCCAAATATGCGATCCAAATACACTCATATATATCCACTGTATATAACTATCTATGTATGTGTGTGTTGACTCAATGTCGTAGGCGCGCTTCATCCGGAACGGGGCAGAGGGGGTAGCCTTATCTGGCTATTTGATTTCGCCTCGGGGCGCTGAGCTCATCGGCGGCTGCAATTTTTTGGCACAAAGGTAAAGCAAAGGCAAGAAGAAGCGTATCGTATTCCCCCGACGACCGTTCCTCATTACCCACCCCTGTTTGTATACCCCCCCTCCACCAACCACTATCCTCGTATCGATTCCACATTAAACTAGGCCTTTTATTGTATCTGGTTCTGTTTGGTCGCGTGTTGTCAATTTCTTTTTGCTTTTAATTGCTTCAAATCATCGTCAACTTGGATATTACTTCCCAGTTCCCAGGAGGGGAGGAACTTTCACTCAGACCTCTTTGCTGGCACCTTTCCACTATTTGCATAATTGGATAGGGATTTACCTTTGCCTTAACTGTGAAATGCCTTTTGTGGTTTCCCATTTTGCGGTTTCTCTAGACAGGGGAGTAGAAAGCTGGCAGATATCCTTTTACAGCCTGCCTGCCCGGCATAATTAGAGCCATATATGTATGTTAGCAGAAGCCATACCAGAAGCTGTCAGTGCAGAGAGATTCCCACTTAGAGAAAAGAATGGGAAATAATGAAACGAAGTGTGAAAGCATAAATCACACAAAACTGTGAAGTAATCGTGTACAGAGTAAATACCTTCCTATGGTATACGAGGGATACAAAGAAAGCCCCCTAACTGTTCTGTTCTATTCAAATTCACACATTCATATTCCCCACACACACAGCCGAAACTCCATAATTGTTTAATGCTCTCTTGGCATCCCATCTCGAGATACTTATAAATAAATATAATTGCGCAATTCACGCACTTTTTCCATTCCATTTTTATTCCTACATTGTTTACACTGGGAGTGAACTGTGTGCAGCCCTCTAAAATTTCGTGAGTCGTTTGATAAGAAATATGATAATTATTATGAAGATCTCCCTCTCTGTCTCTCTCTTTGGCAAACGAAATGGCATTTGCTGAGCTAACAAACGTTTAATAAGCGTTTTCAGATGGCAACACAAAACTATTTCAAGTGCAGGCCAACAAACACAACCCACAACGCCCACACACCCCACACAATCCACACAGAATTCACACACAGTCCACACAGCGCTATCTCCCCCCACAGTTGTGGGGAATTCGATTTGGTGTGTGTGTGTGTCGATTGGTGAAATGCTTTTGAAACATTTGACATTCCGTATTTTCCACCTTTTTACTTAATTAACTTTGAAATGGCAGTATGCGCACAGCAAATACCCTGTAAGATGCTAATTAAAATGGCATGTTATGAGTTTTGTGTGTAAGAAATAGATAAGAACAGAAAAATTGAAAACGTGCTACATGCATTGTAAATACAATATTATATACAATATATTAAATATTTGTTTAATATTAATATTGTAGAAGAACATATATTGAAACATTCCACGTACTTATAATATTATTACAAATATTTTAATTATTGCATTGATTTATATATAATATATAAAGAAAGGCAACTACATATAATAATAGAAGATGATTAAATACCTTAAAAATATGTTGCAAAGACTTTAATTGTTTAAAAATGTTATAACTTCCATATAAAATAGAATTATAATCATAAATGGTATATTATTTAATTTCATTAACCTAACTTACAAGTTTATAAGTTTATTCCAACTCTGTAGTTGCATTTCTTTTAAGAAAAAAAAACAAGAATTTCATTAATTTCAACTTTAAACTTTATCACTTATTCGAGAAGTCTTAAGAAATTTCGAGCTTCACAACATTCCAAACACCTTTACCACTGTAACGGTTTGCAGTGGCTTGCCAAGGTCAACCGCGTCGTAAAATGCTTGTGGATGAAAAGAGAATTTTTTTTGTCAAACCACAAACGGCAAATATATGTATAGGTATATATGTATACCAAATATACATAGATATATATTATATATGTATATAGCGCGAATAATTTGTTCAACGTGTGGTGATAAAGAGAAAAGTAAATACTCTATGTGTGAATGAGTGTGAGTGCGAGTGTGTGAGTGTTGCACTGTATATTCGAGTCAGACGTGAGGCAATTTAATTAGCCCAAAGAATTGGCGCATCTACGAAAATAGTAACTTGGTCTGGGGAGAGGAGGAAGCTGCCAAGAGACGAGGCAATTGTTTTTGTAGGGTGACGTTGCTCACAAGCTCATGCTTGTGATGCTGATAAGCTCAACAAGGCAACACTGATAAGGCGAAGGCAATCCCGAAAAGTCAGCAGACAAGCGCTTAAACTATGACTATTAAGGCTATCCCCCATCTCTCTCTCTCTCTCTGTCTTCCCCTTTTCCTCATTCCCCCTTCTTTCGACGTCAGTGATGCATTTGACAGATGACAAAACAAAGCGAATGTGGCAAATGCAAATGCAGAGGCAGCAAATGATGATGAATGAATGAATGAGCTGACTGTGCCAGCTAAATATACGAATGTGAATATGAATATGAATGAACTGAATGGGGGGGAATAATTCTGTGAATATGAGGCAGCAGTTTTTGGACTCAGCTCGCGGCAATGACAGTTCAATTTGGACAACAACCACCTGCAGCACACACACACTCACATTACACACACAAACATACTACACTCACACACACCCACACCGTGAGAGTGTAACTAATTTAACTTGACACACAAAAATGTATAGTATGCAAGGGCTGAGGCTTCACCCCTTTCCTACTGCCACTCCCCCTGCGTCGGACACGCCTGCCACGTAACGAAACGAAGCTGTTGACGAGCTGCCTCCCTTCAAAAGTGAACTCTACCTTCCCCTCTTGCTAGTCTGATATCAGCCAACTTCATCTGCAGGTCAAAAGGGCAGCGGCACATGACAAACATGCAATAGCGTTAAATTTTAATGCGTGTTCAGCTGCAGTTGGAGTGAGAAGGGGTTACAGAAGGCAAGGGGGAAGAAGGGAGGGGGGGAACTATATATTGTAGTAGTACTTGCTGCAGTTGAAAGAAGGTGTAGCAGTCAGTTGGTCACGCAATGCAAAGAAGACTTTATGAAGGAATTTCAGTGGAGAAGATTTGCTGCGATATCGTTGCTTCTGGGTGGCAGATAGCGCGTGAGCAAGTGAGCGTGCCCCGTGCTCCGCGCGGGGGTACTTGGCACATGACATCAATGTGTCGTCGTGCTATCTCTTCCGACATGGCAATTTATTAGATTGTCCACTTTAAAGATTAAATACTTTGGAGTACGTGTCACTCTCTCGCATGGAGATGGCGATGCTTATCTGCAGATAAGGCGACCTGTCGCAGTGGGCAAAGTTATACAAATATGGCGAAATACGTAATTCGAAATACGATATACGATATTCGAAATACGGTATACGATATTCGAAATACGGTATACAATATTCGAATACCATATTCACAATTCAATATACTTACGATATTCTAAGGGCAATACTGTTTAAGGCAATACTGTGCATATATAGCAAGTTACTACATACGATATTACAAACACTGTAGCCTAAATTCACATTACAATTTACGATATCTGACATTCTATTTACAATATACGATGAAGCTCATTATTGAGGAGAGGCAGTTTCAATATACAATTTACGATATTTTAAATGTGATATACAATATTAAAAGTAGCTTGAAATGAATCCGGCGCAGTATCTTGGTATCTTGGTAACTAAGTTGATAAACTTGAAGAGTTTCTTCTGGAAATATATCGTAATAACTAGGTAGATAACGTGAGAGAAATCGGACACTCAGCTGACACAGTCACCTAATTATTGTATATCTATGTATGTGTAGATAGTGCAGCGTCATGAGGGACAAGGGCTTCAGCCTCACTGACCTTGAGCGGATTGCGTCACCTGGTCAACAACGACGAAACGGTTCCCCGAAGAGTCAACAAGCGTGTCCAAGCATGTCCGATCCGCCGTCACATCGGCTGACAAAAAACTGTCAAAAAGACTTAATTGACTCGACTGATTTCCAACAACAAAATCGGAACAACCTTTGCGATAAAAACAAAGAAAGAAAGAAAGAAAATGCAGAAGCGAACAATATTTCGATATCAAAAGCGCTTCGACTTGATAATGTGCTCACCATTAAAAATAGCAAAAAAACTAAACGCAAGAAATACCATTTCTAAAATGAATTTGCAAATATTTCATTAACAAATAAACTGAATTAAAAGTTCAGTGGAAGAAATAGAAATGTGAGAACATTTTGGTTTTACCTTCATCAAACTGAAGAAATAATAAATATAGAAAGCAATGTGACGGTTATGCAGGCATTTTCTAAATAAATATTAAATGATTTCTTTAATTATGGTTAAACAATATTTGATTCGGCAATTTCTGTGAAAAATTCATTAACAAATAAATTGAATAAATTGAATTCCGTGGAAAAATGAGAAATGTGATCAGGGAGAGCAATCTGAAGGTTATGCAGCAATTTCCCAAATAAATACTTTATATTTTCTTTAACTTGCTAAAACAAAAGTTAATTCGGAAATTTCTGCGAACAAATTTCCCATTATTTTCGCATGATGTCAGCCTAGTGATACGTGGATGTGTTAAAGACACGAAATGTTTTAATGAATCCATTTCGAATTCAATAACGTCAAAGGAAAACCAATTAAATGAAATCTTGTCGCTTCTTTGTCGGCACCAGAGTTGCCGCCGAGCTTGCCAATTTCCATCACGTTTCAACAGCTGTGGGCATTTCCCTAGCACATCCCATGGCTTCGGAACTACATTATACACTTGCAGAGGGTATATTAATTCTGGCCAGTAGTTTGTAACGCAAAATATCAAATATATATATGAATAATTGTAATTAGTTCAGTACATATTTAAATTAAGCTATAACATATGTATATTTTTCAACTGCATCATAATCTCTATATATCCTATGTATCCTATAGTTTTTATAGAAAAAATCAGTTGCTCGAAGGAATCAACAACCTGCAAGGGTATCAAACCTTCGACATGTCTTTCTTACTGGTTTTTGTTTATGCCAGTCCATGCTGCTGCTGCTGCTTCTTCTTCCTTGTCTCTCCTCCACACGCTCCTTCCTTCCTTGTCTGTTCTTGTTGGCAAAGTGCGCTGAACTCGGAACTGTTTGAATGAGTCACCCTGTTGAGTTATAGTATTGTTATTCATAAACGTATAATGTAATTGCTTTTATGGCCACTCGCACTCGCACTCGTAGTCGCTGTTGCTGTCTGTGCGCGTATGTAATTAACATCAAGCATACGCCACGTGCTACGTTGGCTAATTTCAAGTCAATGGAAACAATTTGAAAACACTTCTAGTTCTGTTCAAGTTCGCGCCTCGCTGCCGTCGGCCTTTTTTAACTTTTTGTTCTCTTTTTCGTATTTTGATTGATGTGTTTCCGTGCCGCCTTTTGCGACTACCTCAAGCGATGCTGCTGTGTGTGGCTGACCCACTTTTGCTATTTACTTTCGATAGTTTATGTAGCTCTTCTACTGCGAAAATAAACTATTATGTTTTATTTTGTTGTCGCCACTGTCAAATTTATTCATTCACAGTAGCCACACGATGACGTCGTCATTGACAACGACAACGATGAAAAAAACTGGTGTTATTCATTTTATTTCACTATTTGAGTGACTGACTTGCTCCCCACCTCCTCCCCCTACTCTGACGCGTGCTCGCATTCGCCTCGCTTCCATTGTCATGTCGTATACGTAATGCGCAGACGTAATGCACTTGCGTTGTTTATAGATATAAGTTAGTGCGGTTAGGTCGCTTGGTTATCGGATGGAAGGCGTCGAGAATTGTGACAAAACGCTCATTACTGCAACACAAACACACACACACAGTGAACGCACTAAGATACATTATATATTGTTTATGTCAGAGCTGACCTGAGCCATAAATTAAGACTAAAATTGAAAACAAGAAAAAACCTCAGGCAGAGACTCTGAGAACGAACCTTGAAACAGCGTTTTTTATTTTCGGGCTTTTTTCGATTTTAATGGAATGTAGGAATAACTTCAACTTGGCTAGTCGAAAACTGAATACACTCCACGGAAAAAAGTAGCTGGATATATGAAATTGAACTTATCTTAAAGTCATTGGGCTGTAAGAGTTGTGCAACACTGGGAAAGCCTCTTTACGTAATGAAAGAGATAATGTCAATCAATCCAAAAAGAAGTCACAGAATTCATAGGAAAGATTGGATTATGGAGTTCAACATGGGTACCATAGATCTTATAGGTTGTAGTGCAGATCGAACAAACACAAAACTAACTGTCTAGCATGACTGTCTAGCATTATGCTTGCAATAAAGTTTATATCAATTTAAGGCTGCTCAAGAGGGCGTGGCAACATTCTAAAATAAACTTGATCTGCGCGCAATATTTAGACATATTATCAGCAAATTCGTTAGTACTAACTCTCTTAGTCTCTGAGTTCTAGGCCTTAATACAGACAGACATGACCACATCGACTGGACTGTTGACGCTGATCATGAATATATATATTTTGTAGGGTCTGCCATACCTTCTTCTGCAAGTGACATATACTTCCGATAGGCACAATGTTATAAAACGCTTCCGTCCTATTGTAAGCGGGTATAATAAAGGGAAATAACGAGCATAACTTATCGCGGAATGTATCATGAATCAGTACCATATGTCGCACATATCGCCCTATACATACGCTTATTGTGCGCAGCTTTTTATCCTGTTTACATTATTCTCAGTATTCTCATACAGCTAACAAAGCATCCTTTATGTGCAGCGACTATATAAACAGCTTGCCCCAACTGGTTCTTCTTCTCTCTTTTTAACTTTTGTGCATTTTTGTTTGTCATTGTGGAAAACCCTTGTCACAGCTTCAAGGCAGACAGACAGCCGGACAGGCAGGCAAGACAATTGCGTAATTAGAAACTTGTGTTCGCAATTAAATCGAAGCCACCGGCAGCAGCAGAGTTTCCTCCCTCCTTGGTAGCAATTTGTTGGCTTGATTGATGATACTCTGATTGGGAGTGAAGATCGAAGAGATCTAGTGGCTGCCTGCAGGCGTCCTTAACATCAAATATTTACAGTAATAAACAATAAATATATGAACTGTCAATTGATCGAATTGTCGCACTAACGAGTGGCGAGGGGAGGCAGAAGAGTTGCCTGTCTGCTGAGGGTTACTTTAAAGTAACGAAGGCCGCACAGACTGAAGAGATTTAACCCAATAAAGGTCTATTAAAAATGCATAATGCCTTGCTAATAGTTACAACAAATCGACCACAATCGAATCGAAGCACACAATTAGAAGGCGTGGCTGGGGTGGGGGCAGTGGTGGTGGCAGGGGTAGGGGCTGGGACTGCGGGTCGCGTTGGGTTCAACGATTATTAATCAAGTGCCGCCTTAATTATGCGACTTGTAATAGAACGTGCAACAAGTAGAGGCAGTGGCAGGGGTAGGGCAGGGGCAGGGGCAGGGCAGTGGCAGTGGCAGGGGGGCACTTCACGGCCCTTTACAGTGACGTCTTCGATGTCTGCGGCATCAATTAAAATTCGTTTCGCCTGGCGCGGTTCATTCGATCAAATTGAACGCCCAAAATTGTATGAGCTGCGTTTTTAGGCATTAGACTGTCGCGAGTAGACTGACTACTCAGTCTTCTCTCGGTCAGTCTTCAGCACTCACTACAGTCCCCCCCTCCTCACACTGTTTCCCCTGCTGTTCTGTGCTTGTTCTTGTCGCTTAATCGAATGTCAAGTTTGAATCCATTGATGACCATTTCGTTTGATGACATTCCCCTTCTCCCATCTCTTTCCCCCCTCTCACTGTCTCATTGTTGTCTCTCTTTATTTTTTATTACATATGCATAAATTCGTCGCTTTTTGGTAAAGCAATTTCAATTTCAATTTCAATTTGTTGTATCTTCGGCTCGGTTCGCCTCGTTTCCGGCTTTCGTCTTTCACGCAGTTCTCCGACAGCTTCGCTCGTGTGCGGTTCATTCTACGTTGCGGTTTTCGACATCGATTTCGAGTAAGCGCCACTTCGAAATTAGCATAATTATGTCTTGTTCATTTGACATTGAACTTGCAGCTTGACAGAGGCAAACAAACAAAACGACGAACTGATTTCAGTTAAGCAAATTTACTGCGATATTTGCAGTTGAAATTAGTTTGGCGATTTGCGAACTGCAAACATTGACAGAGTGACATCAGCTGAGCAATGTGTATGTGTATGTGTATGTGTGTGTGTGGAAACTCTTTGTGCTCACTGTTTATTTACCAATAGATTAGGAAAAGCAAACATGATTGTTCAAAATCGCGTGAAGATTCCAAGCAGCAAGCAAACAAACAAGCCAAGCTCGAATGAGTCAGGCAGATAAACAAGTGTGGATAGTATGATATAATAGTGCGCTCTCTGCCACGCCCCTTCCCTTTTCTACTCCTCTCTATACCCGCATTGCAGTGTAGCAGTGTCAAGGCGCCTTTCCAAAATTAGCAACCTCATCATTGGCCAAATGAGGCGTGGCAAACTGAGAAGAATTCTTTCTGTTAGACAGCCAGGTCAGGCGGGGGTCAACGTTTATCATCGGCATCCAATTTACGTTTAGCATGTTTATTTATATTTCTTCTCCATCTTCTTCTTTTACTTGCAGGCAACAACATCACCGATAAGTATTATAAACGCCAAAAGAAAAACCAACCGAAGCCAAGCTGCGCCCCAAGCACATGCAAATTCTGAAGAATTGCCACACACACACACATTAATACATAGATAGATAGAGAGGGAAGAGTAGCAGCTACGTTGCGCAGATACAACTGGAAGATAAGTTCGCCTGCAGCTCCAACACATTTCCGCACTCTGCACAGTGGGACGAAACGCCTCTTTATTTATTGGGGAGCAACTGAAAGAAAGAAAAACTGGAACTTGCCTTCGGACTGCAGACAGAGCAACGTGCCAGAAGATGCCAAGCAGCATTTAGCCTGCAGAGCACACACACACGGCATATATGAAAATAAACAAAGTGCTGCTCCAAGTGGCGGCATCTACTAGTGCAACCAGGCCGGAATAAAGTGCTGGGCAGAGCAGCAATTTCGAGAGGCGAATCGCATTGCGTTGCATTGTGCAATCGCAAAATACATTCTAATAAATAGCCCAACAGACGGAGAGACAGACTGAGAGACAGAGAAGACAGACAGACAGAGAGACAGACAAACAGAGAAGACAGACAGACGGGCAGAAAAATAAATAAAAGTCGAGCCAGCGGGGAAGACAAGGCACACAGGCCAGCTGAGGTGCCGACTGCATTGGCCCAGAGGGAAGACTACCTCTCTACCTTCCCCCCTTGCCAACCTAAGGCCCTCCTTGCCCACTTTCCATCGCGCACGTGAGACGTAGGTCGTGGCCAAGGTGTTCGGCGACAACAACAATCGCAGCCGCAGACGGAGCCGCAACGAGGTGTACACATTCGGCACCATGGAGGGCGGTTACGTAAACGAAGGTGAGTGAAAATGCCCAACTGCACTCAATACGATATATACGATATACGATATACGATATACGATTTATGATATTTGCTTGGCAATTTATGCACTTCTTGGCGGCTTCTACTTGAGTTCCCATTCCAGTTCCCGTTTCAATTTCGTTCTCTATTGATTTAGCAATATTCAATTTGAAATTCTTTCTTTCACTTTTATAAATAGTTTTGTTGCTTTGTTGTTCTTTATTTATTGTTGCAATACCTGCAGCTATTTATAGATCGATCGAGACCGATCGAAACTTGGCAAAACCACAGCGAAATCATCATTTGTTGTAGCGATCCAGTCGCTCATTCTGTCAATGGACTCTCTTGCATCATGCACAGCTGCTGATGAAATACATACATGCATCACACACACACATACATACACACATGTACATATGCATATATCTTCTAGTCGGTTGCGTTCGCACCTCTGTGCATTCATTCAAAAACATTCAGCATTCAAAACAACAACAGATGTTTGCCAAATTTTGACTTTGAAAAATGCCACACAAAATTTGTTCATTGCATCAAATTTGTTTATTTTCGCACAGTGACACCAGAGCGCAGCAACGCTGCGAATACCTGGCGAATTATTCAAACTGCTGCCATTAGTCATGCCTCACAGATCCCGCATATATACGATGTACACATCTTTTGTTTTTGGCAAGCTCTCACTTCAGTTCATAAATTGCATTAGACAATAAGCTATATGCGATGACATCACAGAAAGATCTGACGATTAGTGTCATTATCATTATTAGCATCCATTCCTGATCAATCCACCTACCCAACCTTCTCTTTCTCGATATTCTTCTTACATGCCGCCATCGCACAGAGGATTCCGATGCCATAATGGGCGTGGAAAGTCCAGGTAAATTGAAATATCTTCAGCTCAGCTCGTTATATACATAAGATATAGCCAATTATCGGTGCGATTAGGCCAAATTGTGGCAGCAGACACCTCTCGTCTCTGATGTAACTGGAGGCAGTTACGTCGACGGGTTTGGTCAGCTTTGAGATACGATCAGGTTATTAGCATCGCATACAGATGAGTTGCCCCGCCCACATGCTCAACTTGTTGTTCTGCTCTGCTCTAGAGCAGGTGTGTGAACGTGTACGTGTGTGTGAGGGGGATCTTCAACGATTTGCATATTTACAAAGGCAGCTGCGATTATCAAATGTTAATCAGTTCTTCTGCCTTGGAAATGGGCGTCAAGTAGTCAACATTGTTGACATCTCTGTTCCATTTTGGGGCAACTGACGGATGCTGGCCCTGCCATAAATGTGAATACATGATGAATGCAAATAAATATTCATTTCAATAACTTAAACTGTCATAAATTCTCTGGGCCCTGAGCCAGACAGACAGACAGTTGCATTGAACGGCGCCGGTTTTTGCGCTGAGAAGATTCGCCATAAATTGAACGATTGATGCAATGTCAAACTTCAAGTACCTACACACACACACACACACATATAAAGGGGAAATGAGTTTGGAGTGCAATTTGAGGCAAGTCTTCCCTAAATTGTGGCACGCCCAAGCCAACTGCAGGCGCAACAATCTGCAACTCTTCAACAATTTGAGGCAGCTGGCTGAGCGTGCTGATGTCATCACTGAAAGATCTTCAAGGATCGTCGCGGTTTGTATCTCGATCACGTTTCCAGTGCGAGTTGGGATCGCGACACAATGAAGATAAATTTGCAGTCGAATTGCCTTGAATGCCATTTCTGTCTTGCAAACGAATTTGATTCCAGGAATTCAGTTCGCCCCATGCCATAAATAAGATGGCACTGGCTCGGGCTCGGTTTCGGGTTCGGCAAAAGGGCCTGACTGAAATTGCTTATGCCATGCAGAGCCCTGAACTTGCTTTCGGGATGAGTTGAGAATAGAAAAGAAGAGAAGTGATCTGCCTGCGCGACCTTGAATACATGTGTGAAGTTTTTTGAAGAAGAAACTTTCGCAATAAAGAGCAGATTACTTTTGTTGTTGTTGTGGCACAGCTGCAGCAAACGAGCAAACATCGTTAAAAAGTTAATGAATATGAAAACAAAGAATAGCAAAAATTAGAAACAGTAACAACAACAAAGAGTTGCCCGCACATTTATGTTTAGCTTAATCGAGTCGAATGGAATATGAAGCAATGTCGTCATATAAAAACAGCTGAAACAGCTAAATCTACTGGCCAAAATAGAGCGTGGGCAGACATAACAGTGAGAGTGAGTGAGAGAGAGAGAGAGAAGTACGTGCGCTCTCTGCGATGCCATTTTATAGTATCAGACTGGCAGATCCGATCCGAAAATACTCGCATGTGAGTCGGAAAACGAAACCGAAGCGCGGACATGGTCGTATCATTTTTACATTGACCCTGCCGTGGCCGCGAGTGCTTTGAACTGTAAACAAAAAAACACACACAAAGATACTACGGACAACAATTACAGATGTGAGGCCAGTGGCGTAGGTAGAAAACTTACTCAGGGGACTTTAACAGTAAACAAACGAGAGTTCAGAGTGTAATTTTTAGACGGAACAGATCTTTGATTTTATTTTTATACCATAAATTAAAATTTGAAATATGAATAATACTATAATACACAACTATACAAATTTAGAAACAATTTCTGGATATAAAAACCAAAACCTGCTATGGTATTAAAAAATTGGAATACCGAAATAATTTTTCTTTCTGGTTTTTTAGCATTTGCGATATATTTCACAATCAAAACATCTTTTTTAAAACTTTTAATAAATTGAAGTATTGTTGAAGTATTCATTGTAAATCTCAGCAAAAAAATAAGATAAAATTTAAATTTTGTGTTTTTAAAAGTTATTCAAAAATGAACCGCAAACCTTTTATTAATACTTTTGACTTTTTCCGTGATTTTCCACAAATTTATCAGACATCATTTAACAACCTGAACTTTAAATGTTAATTTTCTAGTTTTAGTTTTATACTGTCCCCTTTTCGTTTTGTATATTAGCTACCCAAACTATCCCCTTTTGCGTGCGACTCTGTGCCTATTCTGTCTGAGCATGGGCACATGTGTCTGTCTGCTTTTGGGCCTATGTAAATCCAAGACAACAAAACGATGACGACAACAACGAGATCGCTGGGACTCGGGGAGATTTTGGCAAAATTTATTAGCAGCAGACGCTAGCTAAATTTACTGCTGGCAGCTGCTCTATATCTCCCTCTACCTCTGTGGACTTCAACTTGACCTTAGAACAACATGTTGTCTTGTCTATCCGTCCGTCTGTCAGATAATTAGCTAATGATAAGGCGCCTGGATTTGCATAATCCACGTGACAGCGTGGTGTTTATTTTTGACACCTTTGTTAGAAGGTGGGAAAGGGGATTTGCCAATAAACTAAACCGCTAAACAGTTCGATAATTACAAGCTAAATACAAAGTTGTTTGACGGGTTTATTATTATAGTTATTCGATAGAACTCGACAGGCGATCGCTGAAGTGATCTTAATATCTTGAGTGCCTCATTTGCTGAGGTGTTCAATTACATGACATGAAAAATGCATCTGTCAAGTTGTCAGTCGATAGGAAATACAAACCCTTCTAGAACTAATCGGATCAATTAAAAAGGTAGAGAGGGGGGGCTGGAAGTGAAAAGTGTTATGTGACACCCATTTAAGGCCCTTGACAGGCTTTCATTGATCATAAATCGTTTAAAGTGCTCGCTCGATCATTTCCATTTTCACCAGCAATTTTCACAATATTTTCGACATTCACATGTCACTTTTCATTTAGGATATGACGACAGTCGATTTTCATTCCCATTTCCATTTCCATTCCGATTCCCGTTTGCAGTTCAAGTTCAGCCTGCCCCAGTGCATTAAGAAAACATGATTTCCACGTGATTTCCATTCAAATATGTGTTTGGCTAACCGCGAAATTGATTTTCACATTGCCACCGGCTGCCGATTCTCCAATCTCGATTCTCGATTGTCGACTCTCGATTGATCGTTATTTATTTGCATTGGCTCGCTGCCGGTTGCCCCTGAATATTGCTGCATGCAGCATGATCGGAATATCTTGGCACATAGATGACGTCAGCTCTCGATCTGTCTGCACAGTGTCCACAATTGAAAACAATTTGCAATTTCTGCTCGCGGCAGCGACTGCAATTGCTGACACATTTTGTGCGACACCCATCGATTTGTTGAATAAACACTCCGATTGAGATAATGAAACTCTCGAGCCACATAACAAATGCCATGAGATATATGCAAATTTCATTTGCCAACGATCTGTGCGCATGCGCAGCAATCTGTTGAATGCCACGTTAACAGTTTTCAGTTAATGCGACGTTGCCAGTTTTCTGCTGTCTACAAAACAATGCTCCCCAGCTCTCACGATCTCTCTTCTTACACAATCAAACATTTTGATGTCTTCTTAAACGTTACAATTATACATTCTTTTTTGTTGTCGAGTGTATTCAAATTACCGTAATCTGCGTAATCTTTGAGGCTGACTGGCTGTCAAATCTTAAGCATTTTATGTTATTCGCATTCAAATAATTTTCCAGCCTTATCGCCAATAATGAAATTAAATAATTTATTTTAATGGCCGGCTATGTTAACGGGGCTAAGTGTTTTTCGCTGTATAACTTCAAGCCAAACTTGTGAAAACATCAAGTGAGACCACAGATCAGTATTAAGCGATTACCAAATACCCTGTAAGTGAAGAAAAGCAACTATAGTGTAGATCGAATAAATGAAGAAATGATTGTAAAGTGATGCAGATAGAAATATTTAATATATATTCAATAACTAACAAAGTTGAGTTGTAGGATCACAGTTCCAATTAGAGCGATAAACAAATACCCTGTAAGTAAAGAAAAGAAGATTAAGTGTAGCAAAATATAGAAAGAAATGAGTATGAAGTGTTTGTATAGTAGTATTTCATATTTATTCAAGTACAGCGTACAAAACTGTTTAGCATAGCCAAAGTTGGGTCTTGGCCTGCGGCTGCGGTATGCAAAATATACCAAAATTGGCTAAAATGATTGCCAGCAAAACTGCACAAAGCCGGCAGCTAGTTCGTGACTCGCCCCCCGTCTCCACATTGCCCAAGTTGTCCGGCATTAGACAAAGACCATCGGATGCCATCAGATTGCCCCCATGGAAGCCGGCACGTAAGTTAATAGTTGCCCAAGTGCTTTGATCGCACCTCGATAGATGATTGAAGAGCCGCCTCCAATCTGAGCACCTGAGCTGCAAAAAAAGAGGAAAGGGGAAAAAATTTATAATAAAAAGAAAAAAAAAACCCCCTTTTTTTTTAAATTTTGTGTTTTTTAAAAAAAAAAAAAAAAAAAAAAAAAAAAAAAAAAAAAAAAAAAAAAAAAAAAAAAAAAAAAAAGGAGGAAAAAAAAAAAAAACCCCACTTAAATTTTTTTTAAAAAAAAAAAAAAAAAAAAAAAAAAAAGTTATTTTATTAAAAAAAAAAAAAAAAAAAAAAAAAAAAAAAAAAAAAAAAAAAAAAAAAAAAAAAAAAAAATATAAATAAAAAAAAAAAAAAAAAAAAAAAAAAAAAAAAAAAAATAAAAAAAAAAAAACAGTAGCTATCTTGGTGGTCAGACGTGTTTAGCCTTTGCTCCCTGTGTTTTTTTATAATTCTTGCGTTTTTAAATCTCTAAGTGGTGTAATTATTAGTGCGGTATTTTATTAGTGCTAACCTTGTAAGTACAACCGTAAAAGTAACACACTAATACTTTTATTAGCAAATTCCTAAACTAATATTCTTAATTTTTCACTTGCGCGTCTTTGGCGTCAAGTTTTCGTTTCTGTTTTGATTAACATTCCCACGCTCTCCCGCTCTTCCGAAATTATATTTCTCTCTGAGTAAGCTGCGTAGCGCTGTTGTTGTAAACGCCACAGCTGTTGTTGTTTTGTTTACTTCGTTGTGCTCGCTAGTTTTGCAGTTTTATTGTCGTACTTGCTTGCTTGCCTGGTTCGGCGCTGTAACTGTTTCTTGCTCTCTCAAGAAATTTATTTCTTTACTCTGTCTTCTATTTGGTCTTCGTTGTCACCTACATTTTAAAGGCATATTAATTCTCACAACCATGGTGTCGTGCTCCGCAGCAATTTGCTTATGCTCTTCTGATCCTACGGCGGATTATATTGGTTGCTGGCTCTGTGATAATTTTTGTCACTTAAAATGCTGTGGCCTAACTGTGCGGGTTAGTGACGCCATCCGAGCCAATACTGGTCTCAAATGGTCGTGTGAAACGTGTCGTGTGGCTGAATCCGATTTACGGAAAATCCATAATAAAACCAAACTTGGGTTTTATAAGATACGCACAGCTTTCTCTAATCTCCAATCTGAATTCTTGGAGATGGAGGCCAAATTCAAAGCCTTTACGGTTCCTCGCAAACCACCGGCACCTGTGAGTGTTCCTTTAGATTCGGGCTCTACGAATTTAAAGGTCACCAACCTACCTTCTACTCAGGCTTCTTCTCCTGATCTTTTAAGCCTACTTTCGCCTTTACCGTCTTGCTCTTCCAACTGCACAAAAAAAAAGAAAACTAGCAGCAAAGTTGCCGCACCCAAACCTCTTGCTCCTCCTCTTGTGCCTACCCCCATTACGAGCAATGACAAGAACACAACGGGAAATGTTTCCGCAATAATGCCTGCTACAAAGGCACAGAGTATAAAACCTCTGATTGCGATCAAACCCAAAAAATTGGTGTTCATCTCTCGTTTGGCGCCGGACACTACCACAGAAGATGTACAATCGTACATCTTCGCAAGGCTGCAGTCAAATAACTTCACAGTTGAAAAATTCAACTTTAAATTCAAGCGCGACATTTCTTCTTTTAAAATTAGTCTCCCAGCAGAACAGTTTAAAGACGTTTGCGCTACTTCCTTTTGGCCGCCGGACCTTATTGTTAAGGAGTTTACTCCTAAACAAAAAAGCCGAATTGCCGTTAATCTTCCTACGTTGGCCGTTACATCGCCTAAACATGCAAAAAATTCAAAGTCTTCAAAAAACTGAACTTTTCTTTTTTTCATGCCTCCGAAAATGTTAGGTGTCCTACAAAAAAACTTTCTTCTTTAATTCTTTCCTATCAAAATGTTAGAGGTCTCTGTAGTAAAATCTCTAGCCTTTATCTTAATAGTCTTGCCTTTTCATCCCAAATTATTGCTTTTACCGAAACCTGGTTAAAACCAGAGATCCTAAGCTCTGAAGTCTTTCCAGATAGGTATATAACATACAGGCTTGATCGACCTGACCGACGAGGTGGTGGAGTACTGATTGCAGTAGACTCCAACATTGAGTCGGACCTTTTACAACCGGAGTTTCAATTTGACATTGAACTAATTTGTGTAAAACTACACTTTCCCGGTTTTTTCATGTATATAACCTGCTCCTATATTCCGCCGTCATCGGAATTATCAGTCTACTCGCAACACTTGTCTGCAATTAAGACTATTTTTAACCTGTTATCAGACAGAGATCACTTCATAGTCCTGGGCGACTTTAATATCCCAGAATGTAATTGGACATCTAGTGCTGAAGGAAACTTCCTTTTGCCTTCCCGGCAACATGACCTATTAGATGGTTTGTTTGACATATCTTTGTCGCAGGTCAATCATGTCAAAAACTCTCTGAACAGATTGCTTGATTTATGTTTCACCTCTGACCCTTCCAAGGTGATTGTAGACAGGGTACAACCCCTTTCCCTTCCGGAAGATCCTTATCATCCCACTTTCGAAGTGAATTTCGACTTGGGTATTAGTATTTTGGATAAAAATGAAAGGCCGTGTAATCGCGTGCGCTGCTTCAAAAAAGCAGACTTTGAAAATTTAAATTCTTTAATTTCAAATTGTGATTGGTCTGATTTTTATGCATCAACTGATATGTCAGTTGCAACTAATATATTTTATAACACCCTAAACTCTGCTTTTGATATCTGTGTTCCGTTATCCTATCCGACATGCTCAAGCAAGCCCCCTTGGTTTACAAAAGAGCTGTCTCGCTTAAAAAACTTAAAGAGTAGCTTATACAAGAAATATAAAGAAAAAAACTCACCGCTTGTCTTTTCCCGCTACCTAACTGCTCGGGCAAATTTTACCGTGCTTAACGCGAAATGTTATAAAAACTATTTGACCAGATGTAGGTTTCAGTTTTTTCAGAATCCTAAAAAGTTTTATAGTTTTGTTAACATGAAGCGCAGGTCAGTGGTCTTCCCTTCTAAACTTTCGTTTGATAACGCTGAGGCGGACACTGATCAGGCCATGGCCGATATGTTTGCTAAGTTTTTTCAAACAACTTATTCCTCTTCTACGCCGAGCATTCATTCTTATCCATATAGTGTACCAAGTTCAAATGGCATCTTCACACCGTTACTGAACGAAAGTTCACTTTTTAAGGATCTTAGCTTAGTTAAACCAGTCTTTTCACCAGGTCCCGATGGTATCCCCGCTTGCGTACTTAGATATTGTGCCTACTCCTTATGTAAGCCATTGCTCAAATTATTTTCGCTGTCCTTAGACACCGCCTCCTTTCCTTCCATATGGAAGGAATCATTCATTATCCCTTTACTCAAAAAGGGCAGCAAGGCTGATGCAAGTAATTATAGAGGTATCTCTAAATTATCGGCTATACCTAAATTCTTCGAGAATGTTATAACTCCTCACTTGCAACATTTTAGCAGATCCGTTATATCCCCTTTTCAACACGGATTCGTGAAACGTCGTTCTACCACGACAAATTTGCTTGAGCTGACATCCTTTGTGGTAGAAGGATTTCAGAAAAATCTTCAAACCGACGTCATTTATACTGATTTCAGTAAGGCATTTGACTCAGTCAACCATTCTCTTCTTGCACATAAACTGAATCTCCTCGGTTTCTCACCAAAACTTCTTAGTTGGATTGTGAGTTATTTGGGTGACAGAACCCAACGGGTCCTCTTTAAGAATAAACTTTCTTACCCCGTTCATGCCACATCTGGTGTTCCCCAGGGAAGCCATTTAGGTCCCCTGCTTTTTACACTTTTCATCAATGACCTCCCAACGGTCATACTTAACTCCCGTACTCTCATGTATGCTGATGATGTCAAGTTATGTTTTCAATTTAAAGATGACTCCTGTCATTCCCGCCTTCAATCTGACTTAGACTGTTTCTATTCTTGGTGTCGTGCAAATCTTCTTAATCTGAACAGCTCCAAATGCAAGCTGATGACATTCTCACGAGCCTGTCCAAAGTACGTATCTTATTCTCTTTGTGGGTGTACCCTGGAAAGAATTTCCTTAGTTGATGATCTAGGTGTCCGTTTGGACCGCAAGCTCAAGTTTTGCGAACATATATCATCAATGGTTAATAAAGCTATGGGTGTGCTCGGCTTTATTAAAAGATGGTCTAAGGAGTTTGACGATCCTTACCTAACTAAGACTCTTTTCACCTCGCTTGTTCGTCCAATTCTGGAGTATGGATCATGTGTCTGGAGTCCTCAGTACACAGTTCACAAGGATCGCATTGAATCCGTACAGAAAAACTTTTTAATATTTGCCTTGCGAGGCCTTAACTGGGACGTAAATTCAAGACTTCCTTCCTATCCTAGTAGACTTTTGTTACTAAATCTGCCTTCCCTAGCCAATCGTAGAACTATGCTTGGTGTTGTATTTATTAATAACCTTATACAAGGGGACATTGATAGTAAAGACTTGCTAAGTCGACTACACTTCTCTGTCCCTGGTAGAATCACCCGTAATTATCTTCCTCTAAAACTTTCCTATTGTAGCTCGAATTATGCCCTGCATGAGCCTTTCAGGGTATTATGTTCGGACTATAATAATCTATATTACATTGTATCTAACAACAACAGTAACTCTGTATCTTGCTTAAAATCACTAATCCTCACTCACCTTTCTAGTAGCTAGTTAAATACACACTTACCTTCTTTCTAGTAACAGTAGCACTTTTTAACTAACTGCATGCTTAGAACATTCTAATCGCTATTTTGATTAGGCTTTGGTTACTAACACTAACTCTCCTGATCTGATTGGGTTTTTCTGGGTTTTCCCCAATCCTCTGCAACAAATGTTGGATCGGCTCTTTAATTTTTGTTCATCCCAGAGTCAAATTTATTTCAATTAATTTATTTTTTCTTTCATTTCTCAGAGCTAAGATTTTAATTGTAATTTAAAATTATAAATTATAACTATAAATTGTTTTTTTCTTTACTTTTAAACAGTCGACTGACCTTAGTCGACTATAAACTAATTAAATAAATAAATAAATAAATAAATAAATAAATATATTTTATTGCTGCGAGGTTCTACTTCAACTTATCTCTTTTTTTGCAAGCTAAGTTTCTTCTTTAGTTTATTCTAATATGTTCTTAAATGTACCAATAATATATACATTAATATACCAATCTGCTTTATTCAGCTGATGTTAAATTACTTGAACTACTTGTCTTAATTATCAACACTAAATGTGAAATGATAAGCAGGTTAATGAGGTTCACAAACTGTTGTCTAAGGGTATCCCAAGTGTGCAACCTCTCTCTCTTCATCTCCATCTCCCTTTCTCTCTCTTCCCCCTCCTGTCATTAATTGGCGCACTAAAAATTGAAATTGTTTTAATTTGAGACTGCAAATTGGCAAACGGAAAGACCAAAAAATGCCACAATTAATCAATTGGCACAATGGGAAGGCATCTTGGGTGCGTGGGCCGCGTTGCCAATTGGACATTGACAAGCCCTCAACCGATCGCAGGCAGGCAGGCAGGTATGTTGGTAGAGGGGCAGGGGCGGAAGAGGAAGGAAGGCAGTGAAGTTCTCCGGCTCAGAAACTTCATTAAAATTGGAATGAGGCGAGACACAAACCCGACTTTGCCAGCCAGATAAGTGGCAGCTATAAATCACACACACACTCGCACACACAGAGAGTCGACTCAATGCCAATGGGGCATGCGTGTGGATCAAAGACTTGGCTAAATTCAAAAGCCCACACACTTACACACACACTGGCACACACACACACTAATGCTAAATCGCATGACTAAGTAGCTACGTTTTTCCAAGAAAATCATTGCCATTACCTCAAAACGAACGTTGCGTCGCTTTCAAGCACTTTGGCAAATATTTTTGACAGCGTTATAAATACATTTTCTGCCCGTGTGCATATAAACAAAACCTAAATACTTTCATACAAAAACAAACAATAACAACAACAACAATAACAAACTAAACAACAGTAACAACAACTACAACTACAACAGAGGCGCGACAATGTCAGTGCCAGCAGCGAATGAAAATGAGAGCGAAACGAATCTGGCGAGGGGCCAAATCAAAATCCGATTATATTCGTGTGTCTCTATATGAATATCGTAAAAAACTGAAATGCCGTAATAGTAGCAAAAATAAACAACAACAATCAACAGCAAATCTAATAAAAAAGTCGCATAAGGAAGGCAGACAACGCAATTAAGCATAGACTTTAAGATACCCTGTGGGAATTACTTAGAATGATTTTTATATTTTAACAAGATTAGTTTTTGAATGAGAAGCAGACAGAAATAAGTTTCTGTTATATAATACAATATATAAATAATATAATATCATATTTATCTAACATATTTCCTGCTGAATTTAACAATAGTTAAATCTGCTGATTCCAAGTTAGTCCCTTTAAATATACTACAAATTTAGCAAGGTTCTATTCAGTTTGAGAATTTCTTCATACGATACTGTCCAAGTATTTTAATATAGTTTAAATTACTTAATATAGTATGATTCTATAAGGAATATCTCATACTTAGTTCAAAAATTTCCTCATGTTCCACAACTATTTTAATATAGTTTTAGTTGTGTCCCTTCCATAAGTTATATAGCAAGCTGCTATAAAAAACTGTAGTATCACACACTTTATTCAACAATATCTTAATATTATCCACGTATTTTACAAAATAGTTTTAGTTGATGATCTCTAAATTTGCAGAAGGTAAACTCTCTCGCAAAGAATTTATAGCTACATACTTGGGTCCTCCTCATATTGTGTGTGTTTAGTATTATAGATAGTTTTAGCTATAAATTTAACAAGTCGGAAATTCGCCGCGAATGAAAATATACATCAATTTGTGTATTTTATCAGGCGTAAACCTCACAAATTACCGTAGACTGGACGACAGCCTAATGCCAGCGAAGGACAAAGGGAAATATTATTATTATGAATGCTACGAAATTATAGTTTATGTCATCTGTTTAGTTATAGGCTACCATATACATATTGTTGTACAATATATAGTATAATATATATACTACTTTTCATGACGCAATTTCAGAGCTCATAAACAATTCACAGGTATAAATATGGTATTTGAGAACACTTAATAACAAGGTAGAGTGAGCATAGTTATAGACTGGACCCCCTCTCCTTACTATACAAAGCTCAGGCCAGCAGGCGCTTAACTAAAAGGTGATTTTTTAAGAGCTATAGGAAAGTTAAAAAAAAACACATAAAATGCAGAGTAAAGCATGAAATCTTTATTTGAATCGATAGTACGGTTCATATAATTAAATGCTTGAAGATTATTTCATGCAAATGTTGATCGTGACTGCGCCTCAAATGGTCCATCTGATTAATTAAAAAATGGAAGAAGCGCGAGAATGAACTTTCTTTACAGAGCACGCATTTTGATAATACAATTCAATAAGTTGCAAGGTTCTTTTGTTAGACGATTCATCCTTAAATTATAATCCAAACTGAAGATGTTTGACAGTGATACAAATTACTAAACATGTGTCAGCTGTTTAACCCAGTGTTGTCACAAAGAAAATAGCTAAAAAATCACCCTTTATAACGACCAGGCCGTCAGGCGCTTAACTATAATCATTCATTTTGCATTCAAACTCAGTTCCCATTTACAGCTTACTCAGAAACCATTCATTAATATCACAGTAATGACTGACCGAGGGAGGTATGGGGCGAGGCAGATATTAGCCAGCAATTAAGAATATCAATGGGCGTATATGTTACGATTTCCGCTGATTCGCAAAGTGCGACAAATTGCCGAGCACTCGAATTATACATTATTCATTTACAAAAGTGTCAACTCAATTGGCACGGCAAATCACGACGAGCTCATCAACATCATCATCATTGCATGTCGAGGCGAATGATACCAAAAGAAAAACCAAGGCAGGAAAATGTTTAAAAAACTTCAAAAGTTTTTTGCGTGCCATAAAAAGTGTTTTAGTAATTGTTTTTATTGTTGCTGCACTCATGTAATGACGTGACATTGTTAATTAAATTCAACAATTGTTTGGAGTGTGTGTCGTTGCTCCGCAATTGAATCAAACACACGACACATTGCGCATACGCCCCGTTAGAAGCTTTGCCACATGACCAACGCAGAGTTTTATGTTTATGGCAACAAGATCATCAGTCCAGTCCAGTCCACAATAGTCCAGAGCAATGACTCCAACCTAAGCTGGCTTAGCACCGAAGCCAATTCCATTTGGATGCCGAAAAACTTTTCATTGCTTTGTTTTTATCGCCGGCTTTTTATGGCTTTTTTGCGGCTCTTTTGCCTATCTACGATTCGCTTGACATGCAAAATATATATTTTGGTGTAGGCGAGTTAATTCGCTCACCCGGCGCCAACTGACGACCCGCCCCCCACCCTCCTTCCGCAACCCACAACTGCCACTGCTAATGGAAATTGCCTGCCCTAAGACTGACTGAGGTGGACTCCGGTGTGGGGTTTGGGGGTCAGGAAGGTTGCTAACTGACGCGGGCATTGTTTGCATTTCGGGTGGCGTCATGGCATCACATTCAGCCAGCGAATGGGAACGAGCGCTAATTTAATTTGCAAATTAGCCATAGCCCGTCGCAAGTGTCGATCTTGTTGCCGACCGCGCAATGCATCAGGCGTTAACTAAGAGCCAAGCCAAGTGCTGGGCAAATATCGTACATAGATATATACTAGCTTATTGGGCTACACAGAGTGCACTCACTGACTGTCATTACGTATACGTAGGTTAGGTATACTCTGCCTTAAGGTGTCTCTGTTATAACTCTATAAATCTTTTCTTCTTGCTACATTAACTGAATTTTGAATGCAGACTGTTGTGCATGGTAGAGCATACTATTCCGTCTAGACTGTTAGTTACCCTGTGATACTTACAGAGAATTCCTTTTAAATATGCAGGATAAGAAAGTGTAAAATATGCAATTGAAAATCGCATTAATGCATAACTCTGTATAAAAGGATATTATATCATAAAATTAAGTCGATTTAAAGTGAAAATAAAGCAAATCTAAAAGTTACAGATAAAGATTTCAATTTAAATTAGAATTTGTATTCAGAGATTTATATTTACTTATTATGAATTGAAGTTGTGAAGAATGAATCGCTCTTATTGTTAATTAAAAGATATTACTATAATTTAATGCAACTTATTTATTTTTACATTTACCGACAGTTAAACTTTTTGTCTCCAAAGATGTTTCCATGTTTCCATTTAGTTGAGTACAGACTGTCATTACGTATACGTAGATATGCGCTGTCTTAAGGTGTCGCTGTTAAATCTCTGGCACTCTCTCTACTTCACGCTAAATTATCTGAATTTCGAATGCAAGCAGTCGAGCGTGCCAGAGCAAACTCTGCCCCTCTCCACTCAGCTCAAGGTGCTGCAGTAGCAAGTTCTTTGGTTCCCAGGGCTTAGCTTTGTTTGTGCTCTGTCACCAGTTGCCACGTTGTCACAATGTGTTGCCCCCCTCCCCCTATAATGATGATGATGATCATTATGTGTGTGTGTGTGTGAGGTACATGTGTAATTATAATTATGTCTGTCCCTGCTACCGTTGCGCAGTGCAAATAATGCGACTGGTTTTCAAGTTTGTCTGCACCGGAAACGTGACCCACAGCGAACTCCAGCCGCATCTGTGGAAGATGAAGCTGGAACTGGAACTAAAACTGGTGCTGGAACTGTGGATCTCATTAGGCTTGCCAGCATAATAAGCTGCATTGTCTGCTACATTGATAATATAAAGATTATTAAATATATGCATGGTTTATCAATAGCAAACGCTGAACTCGTTATGCTAAACCGGTGTTATCCAACTTTGCTGCGATCTAGTTTCTCCGCTTCATCGTTTAGCTAATGTGAATAAAGTATTAACAAATTCTGCTGAATTTTGGTGATTTTTTGGGAGAAAACTGGAAAACGTTTTGCCGTTTCTGGCTTTTCTTTTTCTCATGTCGGCACGAATCAAAGCAGACGCACTGGGTCCAGAAATAAACATTTCTCTACCGAACTATATACCGAGTTCACTTGTACTCGTTCTGGTACGTGTGAGCTCTACGTAGACTCTTTCGAGCTGAAAGTCTGTTTGTAATTCACTTTTGATGCGACAACAATGAATTGTTTATTGCCGAGCTGCATGCGAGATTCGTGTTGGACCTAATGGACTACAAACTCGACCACACTCGACATTTACCGAGAATAGCTCCCCCCCACTCTGTCTCTCTAATCAATGGGCTCTTTAAAAGAGTCTAAAGAGTTCGTAATTGCAGCACCCAAAGGGTTCATTAGAGGCATGCAAAACAATATGGGCAATAACAATGTGAATGAATACTCCCCATTCGCAATCGCATTCGTATTCATGCTCGCAGTTCCGCACTCACAACACGTTCAGAGTTCAGTCAACTCTTTTGGCTTTTTTTGTTTGTGTAACACGAGTCGAAGAAGCAGTAGAGAAGGAAGAACACAAGAAGCAGACACAAAGTGGAATCGGTTAACATGATTTTTATTATTTTCGCATTACTTGAACAGCAAATTAATTGACCAAAGGCTCATCGTGTGACATAATCGCATCGATTGCTGATTAAAGCGCTTCAATTGACCTATATTTGTGGGCGCTGCTGTGTGCATATTTCGTATATCTTGCAAGTGTTTTCTGCTTGTAATTAATGCGAAATTGTCGCAGAACAGCAAAGAAAGGAGTCGAGAGAGAAGAAAGCCCAAATTGGGTCAGTGAGCAATTGAATCAGTTGAAAAGTAAATGGAAAAGCGCAAAATGATGTAAACAGACCTCGAGCATATGGCGGGCTTTAATAGGGAGTATTACACGCGAAGAATGAGAGATGGAGAGAGGGGGGAGAGAGAGGAAGAGGGAGAGTAGCAAGAAGTTAATCAAGCGGCGGCACTATCTGATCTCGTCATCTTGCTTTTGTATGTGACTCATAAATCTGTAGAAATGAAAGAAAACGACAAGGCAGGCAGAAGAAAGGAACTCGCTTGTACATAAAGAGTGCCACAGTGCCGCAGGGTGGAAGGGGCAGAAGTTGTGTTTATATAACCCACTTGCCACAGAGACCCGGTAAACTCTTTTTCAATACTCGACACGAAAATGGGTTATCATCGCATGTGACCCACTGGAGGTGTTGTGAATGCGAATGGGAATCGAATGGGGAAATGGAAAATGAGTTGGAAACGCAGTTCGGGTTGGGGTTGGGTATGTGGAGTGTGGAGAGAGCACACATTGTACTTAAAGTAATTAACAGAAAAGCATACAAAAAGCGATTGTCTGTCATGTTGTGATTTCGATGGTGCCGATAAGATAAGCAGCCACAAACTGCAGTAGAAAGTCACAGCCAAGCTGTCGAGGTTATGACGTAAATTCCGCCTATCGCCAGCGATAAGACATACAAACCGATATCAGGCGGTCTTGGTGTCTTTCACAACATAAGTTCTGTTGCAGCCAGGTGAAGTGGAAAATGCCAGTTGACTTCCTTATTGCCACAGTTTAGTTCTCGGAATAGTTCTTATCTGTTAACTGATTCTGTGAAGTGAGTCACTTCTTTTTCACTCTGCAGATCGAATTGCAAATGAGGAAGAAGAAGTGAAGTTCAGCAAGTTCAAAGTCTGCTATTGAACTCGGGCTGAGCCAGACGCCAGTTCCATTGCGGTCAGTTAACGCATGATTGCGCACTCCAGTTGCCTCTCTTTCTCTCTCTCGCTCTCTCGCTCTCTTTCTCCTTCTCCCTTTCACTTTATGTAAAACGATCTTGTATGTGCGCTAAATGCCAAAAAGCAATTTAGTTTTATAGCCTGTGGAATGAGAAACGAGCAGAAGAGAAGTCGAGCAGACGAGAAGAATAAGCGAATGAGCATATGCTTCATTCAATTGGTCGCCCTTCCCAATTCCTCTTCCCCTTCCCCTTCCCCTCCGCCTGAAATTATTGCAGCGAATTCAAGCTTGATTTGTGCGATACTCAAGCTTCATCGTTGCATATCGTTTTATTTCCCCAATGAGATCAATATTTCTGATTTAAATGCGGCCCCAGGAGATCTTTGCTATATTTAGAGGGCGAATGTGCGAATCGCATTTTTAGCTATTTTTAACGGTTAAGTGAGGAAACATTTTGAAAAAACATTTGGCGCCGCTCAATTTGAACTCAATTCCTCGGCCGATTTAGACGAACGTGCAACAAGAACAAACAACAACAATAATGATGAGGCGCACCCCCGTTGCGACACGTGCCACTGCACGCAGAAAAACAGTGCAGGGCCTCTGTAACATCCTCTCCCTGCCCCCCCTCCTAGCCCTCTTGCACTGCCCACCCGTGGCGTCAAATTCATTAAATTGCCTTTCAATTGGATGTGGCTGCTCATTGGCTTTTTATTCACACACACTCACACACACATACATTTGCACAACTACACACACACACACGTACAAATACACCTGCTTTACTTTTGTTTCCATTGCATTTTCCGTTTCATTAATTACAAATTCACCTAAAACATTTTCACCTGGCTCTCAAAATTTCGCATATTTCTTTTTCTCTTTCCTTCTCTCTCTCTCTGTCTCGCTCTCAGCCATCATATCCTATTCGAATCCCCAATTGCAAAACTCATCAATTTATGCGCCAACAACAACACCAGCTACAATAGAGATAGCTTCATCCTCGTCAGGAGCCGCCACAGCAGCAGCAGCAACATCGGCATCAGCAGCAGCAGCAACATCAGCAGCAGCAGCAATTCCACCTGCAACATCATCATCAATATCATCATCAAAACCATCAAGCTCATCATCGAACGACTCATCGACTGCCCCCGCACTTGGCACTGCTATCGGGGGAGGGAGTGGGCCGTTTAACGGTTTCGTTGCCAAGTTGCGCCATTTCAAGTTCGACGATTCGAAAAACATTAAGAAACGTTTGCATTTCGATTTTATCTCCAAGGACAGATTTTTGGGTATGTTTGCAAAATTCCAAACTCTTTAAAATACCAGTGAGTATCGATACAATCAATAGTATTCGATGGTTTCTTTTCCATCCATGCACCGGCACTCTAGAATTGTTAAAGCATCGGTAATAAGCAATGTTGCTGGAAAACTATCGATGATTGGCATAGCTCAGCTTCCATCGATACTATTGAATCTATCAATGATTATTTTACTGCACTTATTTCTCTGTTGACATGATCATTAAACAATTAGGGAGAACTTACAAACTCGTACAATACCAATGAGTATCAATAGTTTCTCCCACATTCACCTGCACCCTAGAGTTTTTTAAACATCAATAATTATTGATTTTGTAGAAAATGGTTTCGTGTAAAACTATCGAAACTAATTTTCTGTACCCATTTCTCTGTTAACAAGTTCATTAAACATTTAGGGAGAGCTTCTAAACTCGTACAATACCAATTTAGGTAGGTTCTCCGCCATTCACCTGCACTCTAGAGTTTTTCAAACAGCGATAACTGCCGATGTTGTAGAAAAACTATCGATGTTTTCCGTAGCTCAGCTTTCAAAGATGTAATCGATACTATGAACGATTATTTTACATCTCTACTGCACCCATAACTCTGTTCTCTTATTAAATATTCTGAAGGAACTTCTAAGCTCGTATAATACCAATTACTATCGATAATATTCGATAGTTCTCCGCTCCCACTCCCGCACCTGCACCCATGACTCTGTTGACATGTTCATTAACCATTTCGGGAGAACTTTTACGAGCTCAGCTATGCCAGAGCCAGAGCCAGAACCAAAACCGACCCAGTTCTGCGTCTCTGGCGCCTCACGCATAACGCCCACGACAGATTCACCTCATTCACAGCTCGATTCGATAGTTTAGCTGCCGTTAAAATGCTACTTGAAGCTTGACTTATGCATATTAAATATGCCCAGAGCCGGAGGAGGAGTAGAAGGCGGAGGTGGAGTGTTCCATGTTGCCGACTAATGAAGCGACGACTCGCACACGTGGGACGCGGAACATGTGTTCCCAGCACCCCTCTCCCTCCTCCCCTCAATGTGCAATGAAATTCTCAATCGTTTCTCACCTAACCACAGACAGGGGCAAAGGGGGAAATGGGCGAAACTAAACAAACAATAAATAAAAACTAAAAAAACTGACAACATTTAAAAAGCTTTCCACATCAGGCGAGTTATGATTAGGGACAGAGCTCTAATTTATCCGATACTAGACGATGCACCTATGCCTGTCTGTCTGTCTCTGTTCCCTTGACATGATCCATAATCATGTTGCAGCTAGATGATGATTTTGAATTTGGCAGCTCCCCACATAAATTCCATTTGCCACAAAGATCAAAGCCAGAGGCTGTGCAGATGTGGCAGCAGATGTTGGCCCGTGGCCCACAGATTGCTCACTGTGCGACAGGTGGAACAGCGACGATAGACAGAGAGTGTGTTAGAAAGTTGATTTAGCTACCATTTCAGCCGGCGAACACGTTGCTAACCTCTTTGCGGGGCTTAATTAAAGCCCAGAGATAGCTGCAACATGCTGACATTCCACTTGCATTTGAGGCAAGCATAGCTATGCCCTCTCCCCCTTCTCGCTGCACACGTCATAAAACAGCCGCCCATGGCGGTTTATTGCCAAAGTCCAGCGAGCGGATCAGGCTTATGCTAATCGCTAAGGTAATTGAAAATGCCCAGCACGTGTGGCTTCTGCCCATGTCTGTAGGCATACAGTGCGCGCCAAAAGTTAAGTTTCAACTTGAAGAAATTGTGCTGTGAACAAGTTAAAAAAACGACTAGAAATCGTTACTACTCTAGCTTATTTTTGCATTAAATTGTTCTCTGTTGAGGTTAGAAATCAATATTTATAGCATAAAATAGAAAACACAATTAAAAAACGGCTAGAAAGTTTGTAGTACAATCTATACCTATCTTAGCTTAGTTTTACATGAGATTGTTCTCTTTTAAGGTTATAAATTACACATTATCATCATTATATACCATAAACTAGCTTGGTATTGAAATAAAAGGTAGCCAAATAATTAAATAGTACAAATAGCGAGAAAACGGCTACAAACTACATTTAATTTAGCTTAGTTTTGCATGAGATTGTTCTGTTTTGAGGTTAGAAATTACAGATTATCGTCATTATATACAATAAACTTGCTTGGTGTTGTCATAATTTCATTAAACTTGTCTTAACCCAGTTAGCCTTTTTTCTCACTAATTGCTAATCACATTGTAAATCTAAACTGTTAATCTTGAACTGTTAAGAGAACTGTTAGAGAGAAATGGCTAGATTTGATATCTGTTCTAGCTTGGTATTGAACAAAAGCTAGACAAATAATAAAATAGTAAAAATACAGTGAAAATGGCTGCAAACTTTATCTTTCAGCTTAGTTTTGTATAACAATAACTCTTTTGAATTTAGAAATCACTACTCAATATCATTATATGACATAAATTAGCTAGATATCGTTATATTTCTCATTAAATTCTCTTACATCATTTAGCCTTTTTTCCCCACTCGTTGCTAGTCACTTTGTTAATCTCTGCACCTTAACGTAAAGTGACATACATTGTACTTCTCATGCTTCATATTCCGTTGCTTTGTAGCTGTGTACCACAAGTTTTGGTCAGCACTGTAGTCGCTATTTGTTTATGCACAGAGCCCATTTGGCTGACTGCTTTGCTCTTTCGTCTTTCTACAAGTGTTCCGGCCTTAAAAATGATCCACACATTAATTTTCACTCAAGTTTTCGCCAAATAAGCAATGAGTTTTCTGTTTCTATTTCGAGTTTAATGATCTCTCACACAGCAGGGGGTGGGGGAGGGGCGCGGAGTGAAGTTTGTGGCGCTGTCATCGACTCGCTAAATGGTCTATTACCCATTCGGAAATTGACTAAATTATGCTATAAATCAGTTTGATGTTTACACCTCGCGCAGTGGAAACAGTTTTTTATTTTTTGAAAATATTTTTGAATTGCAACGGAATGCGGGGAATGTCAGAACGAGGAGGGGGAGGGGAATAGACAGACAGCCGATCGGACTGCCCCATAAACAGTTTTTAGTGCACTCAAAATATATTCAAAACGGTGGGACAAAACCGACACACTTTACGATGCACCCACATAATAAAACTCGATAACTTCAGCATAAAACTGAAGCACTCTCAGTTTTAACGAGCTTAGTATATTTCTCTATTTTCCTTACGATACTTTCCCATGTACTTTAAATGATTAACAGCAAACTGATCTTGTTCTCATCTTCTCCCCTCTCTGCAGGCGGTCAACTGAAGACCAAAAATGGCCAGAAATATGTTTTCAATGGGCCCCCATCCGGGGTGTATGTCTCGCGGACCTGCCTCGTCGTCTCGTTTCTGATAATGCTGGCAGCTCTGATCTCAGCGGTGCTCATCACATACTTGCTGACTGCACAGAATATACCACCTGCACCCACCCCCAGCCCCACTGTCAGGTGAGTGAGTTCCCGATCCCAAATCAAAGTGGCCCATTTAAGCAGTGGGAGTGGCTGCCAAGTGTTTTGGCAAACTGGCTAATTGACAGTCGTACCCCAACGTGACCTCATTCTGCGAGAGAGACAGCGAAAGCAATCGTTGGGTCTGACGCATTTTGAGGTGCGGAAGGGTAACCTAAGCACCCTTTCTTCTGCTTGCACTGGGTGCGGTCCCGTTCTATGCAAATATCCCATTTAGCACTTTGCATAGGTCCTCATCTCTCTCTCTCTTTCTCTTCATAGTGCCAAGGATGTCGACAACGGCACCGTTTATCACGCCCAACTCCCCTTGATTTGGTCAGGTGCCTCAGACCCAACGACCACTTCAACAACTTCAACCACTTCAACCACTACAGCAGCTCCAACGCCAACAACAGGCCCCGTAGGAGACATACCCAAGGAGAGCAAGACAACTGCGCTGGAGGAACTCAACAGCGCCAAGTCAACGGATCGCCCGCTGCAGCTATACGAGGGCTGGCGTCCACTACAGTACACGTGAGTAGGGTTTGGGTGGCAGGGGGGGAAGGGAAGGGAGCAGTCACTTCAATTCAATACAGATTGAATAATAGCTGCAATTGCTTTGGCACGCGAGCTAGCCCCATCCTCGTGTGGCATTTCAATTGGCGTGCGACACAAATGGATTGTGGAGATTTTTGCTGCTTCCGGCTCAGAGCGGACTTGTGACTTTTGAACTCTTGTTTGTGTGCCTGCTGGGCACATCCTGGTGCAGGCAGTGACGTCATGCCCTCACCCTCACCTCTCCACGAAGTGGGTCAAGGCTGATGTGCAGTTTATTGTCCGTTCATCACACATGCCACTTGCCACACGTTCACTCATTCCCCACTCACCCGAGTGAGCACTTAGCTCAAGTGCAGCTTCACTTGCTTGTCAACTAATGCAGACATAATCAGACCAAAGCTGCAGTCCAGTGTATCCGACAATGAGATACCCTTTGCTGTACTGGTTTCTCACTCTAACTACAACTAAAGCACTACGGTGACTTCAATACCTTCTGTGCTTATCATCCGATTTGAAATTTAAAGGATAGGTGGACAGACAGGCAGACAGACAGTCAGACAATCTGTCAGACTTACAGACAATCAGTCAGATAGACAAACAGACAGACAGACAGACAACTAGGCAGAAAGACGGAGAGACAGAAATACAGACAGAAAGACAGACAGAAAGACAGACAGAAAGACAGACAACTAGGCAGAAAGACGGACAGACAGACAGAAAGACAGATATACAGACAGAAAGCCAGACAAACAGAAAGACAGTAAGACAGAAAGACAGAAATACAGACAGACAGACAGACAGACAGAAAGACAGAAAGACAGAAAGACAGAAAGACAGAAAGACAGAAAGACAGAAAGACAGAAAGACAGAAAGATAGAAAGACAGAATGACAGGAAGACAGAAAGTCAGAAAGACATACAGACAGTCTTACAGACAGACAAACAGTCAGATAGACAAAAAAACAGTCAGGCAATCAGACAGATAGACAGTTAGTCAAACAGACAGTCAGTCAGACAGACATAACGAAAGAAAGACAAACAGACAGACAAAAAGACAACAGACAGACAAAGTCACAGACGAACGTACAGATGAAAAGTCGAACATGGCGCAATCGATTAAACCTGAACAAGTATATAGTATATATAATTTTTGGCCTCTCCCACGCTTCCTACTCCCCGTTACATACAGTTTCACAAAGTAAGTCTACCCTATGTTGACCAATTTTCAATGGTCCAAGGGTATAACAAGTTGTTTGTACAATTGCGCGCACCGCAGGAGCTGCACAAGCTCAGCTCTATTACTTCTTGGCGCCCCTGGCGGCATAGATCAGAGTAAACGGGCTCAGCACGCACGCCAGCTGTCAGCAAGCAGATCCAAGATGCGCTTAGCCCTGCTTCTCCACTGCTGCCTCCCTCTGCTGCCATGCTGCTGCTGTTGCTGCTGCATGCATTAATGTAATTGACACAGAAATGCGAAGAAGCGGCTCAGAAGCAATCGATGCCGCTGCTGCTGTTGCTGCTGCTGCAATCGATGCTAACTGATTTTGCAGCTGTTGATCAAAGCGCACGCCAGTCTGTCCCACTGTCCCTGCAAGCGTGGCAAATTGTGTTGCACATACGCTTCCTGGTTGAGGCAATTAACAGCAGCAACAAGGCTACATCTGCCGACCAGTCTGCTGCGGGGAATGCAACCGGACAACAACAGCAACGAGTTGCACGAGTCTTCGTGCCTTCGCTCTGGCAGGTTCAAATGGATTTTCTGGGGCAGCCCTAGTCACTTTGGTGACCCCTGGCACGGCATGTGTGGCATGTCTTGTCTGTTTGATTGATTGATTGGCACTTTTGATTGAAGCAACTTGTCGTTTTTTTGGCAGTGCTATGTGCAATGTACTAATGCGATTTGTCACTCATCATTCCCTTTTGCAGGATTGTCATTGAGCCAAATCTTGAGACGTCCACCAACAATGGCAGCCTGGTCATCGAAATCGAACGTGACCCCAAGGTGCCCACCTGGGAGCCCATTGTACTGGATGTGTTCAATGTGAGCATTGATAATGTGAGAGTGCTACGCGCACCACGCGACAAATATGCCGCTGAGGAGGATCTGAAATTCGAGTGCAACTATGGGGAGGATAACTCCACGTTTGTGGTCACGTTGAATGAGGCGTATGCCAATGAATCGCAGCTACGTGTGGAGTTGAGCTTGCAGTTTGTCAGTCAAATCACGGACACACTGCAGGGCATCTACAAGACCAGCTACACCAGCCCCGACTCGACAAAGCCGAGGTAAGTAGTCCAGATATATTCAGGTGGAAGAAGCAAACGAATCTTACTCTGCATCTCTTTCTTGCAGCTGGGTAATCTCCACACAGTTCTCGCCCATCGATGCGCGTCGTGCCTTCCCCTGCTTTGATCGTCCGGACATGAAGGCCAACTTCACTGTCAGCATAGTTACCGAGAATAATATAAACATGACGCTCTCCAATATGCCCCAATCACGTTTAAGGTAAGGCAAATTTACTAGGGTATCTAGTGAGTCAGTAAGGTCTAAAGTACCCTCTTCTTCTGCAGCAATGAACGTCCTGGCTATAAGCGCTACGATTTCATGACCACGCCCAAAATGCCAACATATCTGCTGGCATTCATTGTCTCCAACATGCAAGACTCTGCCTATGGCAGCCTGGACGGCAGCCTGACGCCACACGTCGAGATCTGGACACAGCCCACGTTCGTGCAGATGACAGACTATGCCTACAAAATGGTGCGCAAGTTCCTGCCCTACTATGAGGATTATTTCGGCATCAAGAACAAACTGCCCAAGATTGATCTTGTGTCGGTGCCGGACTTTGGATTTGGTGCCATGGAGAACTGGGGCCTGATCACGTTCCGTGACTCGGCGCTGCTGGTGCCAGAGGATCAGGAGCTGGCCTCGTCGTCGGAGCATATGCAGTATGTGGCACAGATCATTGCGCATGAGTTGGCCCATCAATGGTTCGGCAATCTGGTTACGCCCAAGTGGTGGGATGATCTCTGGCTGAAGGAGGGCTTTGCCTGCTACATGAGCTACAAGGCACTCGATCATGTGCATCCCGAGTTCCAGATCATGGACACCTTAACGGTGCTGGTGAGTATTCAATGCACTATCTTCTTCTGCAATCATTCATGGAGAGAACTTTCCATTTGCAGGAGTTCAAGGAGTCAATGCAACACGACGCAACAAACACATCGCATGCCATCTCCTTCGATGTGAAAACGAGCAACGATGTGCGGCGCATCTTTGATCCCATCAGCTACTCCAAGGGCACCATCCTGCTGCGCATGTTGAACTCCATTGTGGGCGAAGAGGCCTTCCGTGCCGCCACGCAGGACCTTTTGCAGCACTTTGCGTACGAGAACATCAACCGCGATGACCTCTGGGCCTTCCTCACTCGCCATGGCCATGAGAAGGGCACTCTGCCCCAGACCATGAATGTCAAGCAGATCATGGACTCGTGGATAACACAGCCAGGCTATCCAGTGGTTCACGTGAGTCGCAATGGAGCTGACTTGGTGCTAACTCAGGAACGGTACCTGCTACCCACCCGCAATCCCACGGACCATAGTCGCTGGTATATACCCATCACCTACGAGACCGATGTACTGCACAAGGGCGACAACATTCCCACGCACTGGATGAACCAGGAGGAGAATGAGCTCATCATCAAGGATGTTTTCCCCAAGAAGGATAGCACCAACAACATTGTCTACCTGAACCTCAACAGGCAGGGCTACTACCGCGTCAACTACGATGAGGTATCGTGGCTGGCGATAAAGAAGAACTTTAGCGCAATTCCCAGAATCAGCCGTGCGCAGATGCTGGACGATGCACTGCATCTGGCACAGGCAGAGTACCTGTCCTACGATATACCGTACGATAAGAACACCTTATCGCCTTTCGCTTTTCTCACTCATCTGTTTGTCTTGTAGGTTAACCTTCCTAATGGAGCTATACTCATCCTTGGACGATGAGCTGTTGTGGAGCGCTGCGAAGCCGGGACTTAACTATCTGATCTACAATCTGAAACGGGAGCCAGCCTACGAGACCTTCAGGGTAAGTTAGCTGTAGCAATAGCGTTGACCTTTCGACTTACCATACAAGGCTTTTTATTCAATGTAGGCCTTCATGAAGTTCTTGGTGCAGCCCGCCTTTGATCACTACGGCCTGAACGAGCCGGATAACGAGTCACATTTACAGCTCAAGCACCGCGCCTTGGTGGCCAATTTCGCCTGCAAGTTCAACTACGATCGCTGCACGCAGGTGGCACAGATGAAGTTCCGCGAATGGATGCGAGGACCCAAGAAGAATCCGTAAGTACTCGACAACATTCCCACGCACTGGATGAACCAAAAAGAGAATAATCTCATCATCAAGAATGTTTTCCCTCAAACAAACCTCAAACCAACCTCAAAGCAAACACAATTCAACCTCAATTCCAACTCTACTTTCTCCACAGCATTAAGCCCAATCTGAAATCGGTGATCTACTGCACGGCGCTGGCGGAGGGCTCCTATCAGGAGTGGTACTTTGCCTATAAGCAGTACAAGCGAACCACTAGCGCTTCGGAGAAGGAGGAGATCCTCACTTCGCTGGGCTGCACTACAAAGCCCTGGTTGCTTTCCAAGTGAGTATCGACAGATGGAGATTTGATAAATGATCAAAGATTAACACGATTTACTCCACATAGGTATTTGAACCTCACCATTAACTCGACGGCCGGCATACTGAAACAGGACGGCGCACTTGCCTTCCGTGCTGTGGCCTCCAATGCGATTGGTTACGAGCTCGCCTTTGATTTCCTTCAAACCAACATCAAGGAAATCGCTAACTAGTGAGTTAACCAATGATTCAAACAATCTGAGAGATCCATAAGTGATCAATTTAATTAATTTTAATTGCAGTTATGGTGATGGCTTCTCCACAATCTCGGACATGATTAAGTCGCTGACTATCTACATGAACAAGGACTATCACAAGCAGCAGCTGCAGGCTTTGGCTGCCAACTGCCACAAACTGGGCCTGAAGGCTGTCGAGGTGGCAATCGAGATGGCGATGGCGCAAGTAAACGACAACATCTACTGGCGGAATCACTCCTATGATAGTCTCAAAGGATTCCTCGAGGGCATTGTCAGCGAACTGCAGATCAACATCTTTTAAGCTTGGGTCTTTCAACTTAGTTATGAAAGCTTTTCAACCAAAAAAAATGCGACGTTATCTTTATTCAACAGCCTCAATATTATTTTAAAAACCGAATTATTTGCGAAAAGTGATATAAACGTGTAAGTTAGCCAACTTAGTTAAGGTAAAGCCTATTCTACTTTTTGCAACTGTGTGCGTGTATGTGTATATTTATTTCTTGATAAGTCCTGCTTCGGTCGCTTCTTGTACTATTTAAATAATAATAATGATTTGTAATTTGTAATTGAAACTTCAAATATTATAACGTTCCTAAACGTGGCAACTATTTCTAATGAGAACATACATACATACATATATTTTTTGATCATCACGACCAATAGACAATGCTGAAGATCTATTCACTCCTTTGCAAAAACAAATACCATATATAAAGAGCACACACACAAATGTTTGAACTAGTAACTAGTAAGTGTCAGAAACTCTATGCGTGTTACAAAGAAACAGAAAAAACACTAGGAACTTAAAAACTAAGCCATTTAGCATTAAGTCAACCAAAAAGAAATATATTTTTAATCGAAAATGATCTGATTGATGTCGTAGAAACGCCCATGAAGTTTACTTAAAGTGAAGACGAATTGTTGCCTCCGATAGTGAGAGGAAAATGAGTGTCCTTAATGCATGGTTTAAAGTATTGCGAGAGCAAACTAAAAATAAAAAAGTAACATAACCAACTAATATACAAGTTATTTTGTAATAACTAACTTTAAAAAATAAATACACTTATTCGCTTAGTGCACAATCCTGTAAATACGTTTTAAGGCCCATTTATCGAAAAACAAATAAACCATGTAATTACGTACATTTTGATTAAATTAATTGCAGTCTTTTATTTACGTAAATTTAGTAAATGATTTTTTTTAATTTGAATTCCCATTCAAGCGGCAAAATTCTTCTCTTTGTCACGACCAACAGTGACTGTTCACAGCTATTGATCACGCTTATTTCTCCGTGAACAGCATATTTCGCTACAAGTATTCTGAGTTCAAGCGAAATTCTTAAAAATATCACGGTGACAATTTTTAATCGTATAATGTTTTGTCTGTTTTTTATTTAATATATTATTATTTATTTACTAAATAACAATCGTTTGCATTACATTTTACACATTTCTTCTGCAAGGTGGCAACGCCATTTATTTATTTTTTTTCAAAATTTTTCCCTATCTGAGTACCAGCTCAAAAAAAATAGGGTGTTATATTCGATTGTCACTTATGATACAACAATCGATTACATATAATAGATTATATCGATGATTTTGTCATCTCTATTGCAGCAAGCTTAATCATAACTTATCAAAATGAGTGTATTGGAATGGAATAAAATTGAATTTTTCGATTTAATTGCTTTGCCATCGCAAAAATTGCAAAATATTAATGCAGACATTGCGGCCCACTGTTGCAATGTTATCAAAGCCCCCATCGGATCAACCAGCACCACCGCTGTACTGTGTGACAAGAATGGATTTGTACATGTTTTGTTTGAAATAGATAAGCAACTGAAAACTATTTCTTTTAAAAGCGTTGACAACGAACGACCCATCAAATTTGCATCGCTTACAACCAACAATATACTAGCATTAGTATCACAGGAGAATAATGGCAAATCGTTATGCATAAGTATATACGATCTAAGTAAGTTGAACAAAAAGGAAACGAGTCCATGCATTGCTACAGCGACTATACCATCAACAAGTCGGGCGTCGTTTCTACAAATTGAAGTCGTTGAACCTCGTAAAATATATGCCCTAGCTATAGGATTTGAGAAGGGCGACATTTTGTTGCATTACGGCAACACCAACCGCGATCATTTATTAAATATGCGTCGTCATGTGGTTTGCTCAAGTCCTATTAATGGAATACAATTCGAGATAAACAGTCCACAATCAGGTGTACAGGCGAACTGCAACATGTTCATATCGTGCCTTGATGGAATCTATTGCCTTCTATTGAATGACAAAGGCGTTGTGGAACCTAAAATTCCCCTGGACAATAAGCGAAACCTCCATAATCATTGTTGCACAATATCTCAAGCAATTGAATCCGAAACATTCTTTGTTGTTGGTCGAGATGATGCGATATTCTGTTTCACACCCGATGGACGAGGTCCGTGTTATGCCATCGGTGGACAAAAGATATTTCTCTCTTGGATAGAACACCATCTTATGGTTGTAATTAAAACACCACAAGGCTTCGATGTGATATGTGTTGACGTTGATAATAAATTAATTGTCTCCCACAAGCGAATAAAAAATTTGCTTAGTGTTGTTGGTGGCAAAAGGTCATACCATATTATTACCAAAGAAGAGAATCCGAATAACAGCGGGTATACTTATAATATATATAAATTACAAGAACTAAGTACCACTCGTAAAGTTCGACTTCTAATATTAAAACACATGCACGACAATGCGCTGCGAATATTGGAGAGAGAAGGGAATACCAATGGCGAGAATACAGCGTATGTGCGTCTCCAACACGGTAATAATTTACTGAAGAGAAGCCAAACCTCAAGAGCAGTAAAGGAATTTGAGCAAACCATTGGGGTTATAAAACCGTATCACATCATTTCTAAACTCTTATGGTCCCGCGACAATGATGATCTTAAAAAATACCTAAGTAAATTATTGGAAAATGAAAACGCTACAACAGATCATCAGAAATTATTTAAAAGTTGCGTTGATCGAGAGAATCTAAACATTAATATACAACAATTGTGGGATTGTCGAAATAATTCCTCTATTTCCGACTATAAACAAATATCTGCCCAAGCTTTAAGCACATCAAACGATTTAAAATCGAATACGATACCCGATTTTCACAATGCTGATGAAGATGAAATCTATAATTTTTTCCAAGAACATGGACAACTTCTTCTGTCCGAACACTACACGGACGTCCTAGAGACTCTTAAGTCATTAGTAAAAACCCATCAAATTAAAGATATTTTACGTTTCTTAAATATTTTCTTGGACAATTCAGAATTCTGCGCGAATTTATTGGAGAGTTATATGGAATTAAATTCTGGAAACGAGAAGTTATCTTTTCTTTTGCTGGCTCTATATCTTGGACTTTGGCGCGATAAGAAAATGTCTTCGGAATCAATTTCAGAATTCCTGAAGAAATTGTCTAGACATGAAATGAAATTGATTGTTTGTGCGGCAAATTTATTTTCTATTGGAACCAATAATGTACAAGCTGTTAAAGATAATAAACTTACTGGCAATGAAGCTAAGCTTTTCCAATCCTTGAAAGCTCACTTGAAAAACAATCCAAATTTAGCGAACTTGCTAACAATCGGACCACGATCATTGCTATTGGTATTCGATACAGTTTGTACAACTGAACATGTACAGCTTTCGGATTTAAGATCATTCTTAGTGGAAGAATTTAAGAACCGTTCGAATACAATTGCAACTGAAAACATTACAATTGGTGATCTCAATGATTCAATACAATTCAAGAGCTCAAATCTATCACAATTTAAATCGAATTCCATAGAATTTCGCAATAGCTCCTGCGATATTTGCCGTCAATTATTGCACACACCGATGATTTATTTCTTATGTCAGCATTCATTCCACAAAGATTGCCTGCGTCATTATAATAGCTCACAGTCCGCCGATGGAAGTGTCTGCATTTTATGCATTGGAAACAATAAAATCCCTGGACTGTCTTCTGTGAACTATTATAACAATGATCAGTCTGAATCGAGCAACACAATTGAAGGAATATCAAAACTATTTTCCTCAGGCATACTAATGGGCAGAGATACGAAACGTCTTGCAGATACTAGTAGGAGTAACAACCCTATGCCAATCAATAACAATCCTTTCGAAACTAACCCATTTGATGATAACTTTAACCTAAATTATTGATTCTTCTATAGAATTAAAATTTGTAATTTATATTATTTATTATTTCAACTTCATTAAACTAAATATTCCCTAATGGCTCAATATTGTTATTTGATTTTTCTAATGTTGAAGAGAAGTGAAAGAACTACCTAAGGTCCTCTTCCAGCTACTTGCTGGCCTGTTATTCAGATTATGGTGGCCAGTTTCCTCTACAACATCATTTGATCTTTAGCATAACATAAAAAGCCATTAAAATATCATAATATAATTGAAAGCATTACAGTTTTCAATTGCCTAATGCACCTGCCGTGGTCCCTTACCTCAACGTAGAAGCCATTTCTCCGACTATCAGAAGACATGAACAATTGAAAATGCATATTTTGTTTAAACACATTCTTTAACTAATTAATTGCATTAACAAGCAGTTGAAAATGTGTTTCATCGCAACTTAGTTTGGTTTAACAAAATGATCGAATTCTCCTAATTTACATGATTTGAATGAAAACGTTCTTCATGCGTCATCACGCGGGATTCCCAATTCAGCATTTGTCCATTTTTTGGCATCAGGATAGTCAAACTCTCCCTATAAAAACCAAGTACATAAGTTTAAATATATGTATATGTAAATATATTGAAGTACTCACAGTAATATGGTCGGGCTCATGCCATAAATGCCAAATGACCCACCACCACATAGCGGCACCAACAATGACAGCTCCAACTTTGGTCTTCTTTGAGTGCGGTGGAGGAGCACTCCGGTAAGACACTCTATATAACACACGAAAACACACATTAATGAAGAGTATTACATAAACAAACAGCTGATGTCTTTCATATAAATTATAGGGGATTTTAACTTACACATGACTCTTTCTATTTATTAATTTCGCTGAGGAGTTCAGAACATTTTCTGAACTTCCAATAACTAACAAACGGCGAATTGCCTGTATGTTTCGAAACATCTTCTACTTTTTATGCTAGAATGAAAGAAAACACTGTAGAGATGATAAAATACAACAGCATTGAGTAATCGACTTATTCGATAACTTGCCAAAGTCACTTCACATGTGTGTATGGAGACTATACTTTAAAATGCGGCTATCGATAACAAGTTTTGAATGATATAAAAGGTTTTTCGAAATGCGTGAATTATATTATATTAGGCATAAATATTATATACTTAACTCTTTTTAAGGAACTTGAGTAAATGAGAACTTTTATTTTATAAATACAAATTTATTAGAGTTAACAACAAATTGACCACTGTATTTAAAACATGAGTAAGTGGGACCTGCGATTTATAGATACACATTTAAAAGACAGTCCAAATTTTATGGTTTATAACAAAATAAAATCATTTTAATAAAATCAAATTTGTCTGGAATGTATATAAAAAATTGTTGTCCACACAGGCATTTATTCGTAAAAGTGCTTCTCGATCCATCGAGGCAATGTGAATGCGGCTCTATGTATTTTACTAGAATAGTATTTTAAATTTAAAGAATCAATTTCTGCATTCTCAAATTTCTTAACGGGTTCCTCCAGCTGTCGGCTGCCATCGAGAGAAGCTATGACAAATCCAATATGACCGCATGGATAAGATGGCACCGAGGTAATGGCATAGGCTACTTTGGGGAAATGTAGTGCACAGCCTGTCATTGTTTTCTTTACGTAATCAAAGTCCAACCAAAAGCTTCCACCTTGAGAGCACACAACACCACCATCTCTGAGGGCTTCTTTAAGTAAACCATAATAGCTCTCCTGGAACAAACTAGCGGCAGGTCCAACCGGATCTGAGCTATCAGTAATAATGACATCAAATTGTTTCTTATGATTTTTCATGTACTCGAATCCATCTCCGATGGTCAGCTTTAGCTTCTCATTATCGAAACCACAAGCCATAGCCGGCAGGAATTTCTTAGAGACTTCAACAACACGATCATCGATCTCAACCTGATGCACTTCCTTAACAAGTGGATGTTTGACCACCTCACGCGCCACACCACCGTCACCGCCGCCAACAATCAGCACCTTCTCGGGATTTGGGTGACAACATAAAGGCAGAAAAGAAATCATTTCCTGGTATGAGAATTCATCCCTGGATGTACATTGAATGACTCCATCCAATACTAAGCACCTTCCATAGGTTTCACTGTAAAAATAAAATTATTTAATCGATTAAAACAAATGAATATGTAATTAAAATGTAATTATAATTTATTTTAAAACTTAAATACTTTTAAGGGAGTTAAATATTGAAACTTTTTTAGTACAGATCGTCCGTACATATTTGTACATTCTTATCAAAGGGCAAAAATAATCTTTTAAAAATGATGACCTTTAAGTTGAACCGAAATTTTCAAGGCTTAGCGCCTGGTTACGAAAATAAACTGCCTATTTCGGCGTAAGTGTACTTACATATATATTAAACTAATCAGATGCACATCTATGTATTTAAATACACACATAAAGATACATAGTTTGTTTGAACAGATATACAAACGCAAATTCATATTTACATGCATACATAAACACACTCACACACACACACATATTTGTTATCATTCATTTTAAAAACAAACAAATAAAGTTACTTACGTTTCTAATATTTGAATATCTTGAAAATCTGATTTTTCCGTATGTAGAACTTCCTTCACTTTAAGGGAAAACGATTGTCCAGGCCATAATTCATCCTGGATTTCACTAAACCATCCACTTGAAATCTTATTCATTTGTGATGCTGCTGCTGCGATCGTTCCGGATGATCGTGACTTGTCAACGCGAAAGCTCGTATTGGAATGTGAGTGAGTATACTATCAATGCAGTGTTGTATACACACACACACACACACACATTATAATCTGGGATCAATGAAAATCGAGAGCACACGTGGTAACGATTTAGAGTAACCATACTTTGAAAATGCTAAAATATCACAATAATGATCGGGAAATACCAACGAAATAAATTATAAGTGACTGGGCAGTGTAACTCAACGTTACAATAGAATTCAATTTAAATTCCAACTGTTTTTCCAAGATTATATTGTTATTTTTTGCAATCACATATAAAACAGTTGTTATGCATTTAGATTTAATCGATGCATTTCCGTTTGATTCATTTTAGTCCAAAAACGAAGGCTTAAACTTTGATTGACACGGTTACGTTATTTCTAAAATTGAATCTCTTTATTTCGGCATATTGTTTTTAAGACAGTTTTATGTTATAGTGATCCAATTTTGAAGGCATATTAGATATATATAGAATAAATATCTTTGCCAATAACAAAAAGCGACCAATAGCTGGTATGGCAGTCAACTTTTAACGGTTCATTGTCATCTATTTATGTGTATTATATAATAATAAGCGTTACTCTTCTCATGCACGCCTCTGAACTATGCGTCGCCAATGGATTTCCCTAGTTTTGATATTGGTATTCGCACCCTACTAACAAAGAATTTAACTGCATATAAAACAGAAGTATTTCTTGAAATTAAGTCATTTACAAAATGTACTTTTCACATTACATTCTGTGCGCTTTCGTGAGCATCTCTTCTGCCATACCTATTGTCGAGGACGATATGATGCTATCCCAAAAACAAATGCATTACCTGACTGATATAGAGCCTCGGAATGCTATGGAATGGAACAAATACTATTGGCCTAGAAGAACATTAGTGTACCGCTTTCAAAAGGGCATAAGTGAGTGTGTTGGAAATTTAATATAGTTCAAATAACTAAATAAATAATTTCCCAAAAGAACAATACGACATTAGAGGTATCGAAGCGAACATGCGAAATATATCGGCGGTTTCCTGCATCAAGTTTCGACGCACTTCTAACGCAATGAACCACAGCTTGTCATTCAAACTTCTTATCCGGGCTGCTTTTCCACCGTTGGGTACCATGGTAGACTTAATGAAAAGATGATAATGAATATTGGCAATGGGTGCATGAGAAATAAAACAGTATTGCACGAGTTATTGCATTCGCTTGCCTTCATTCACATGCATTCCGTTCCCTATAGGGACAAATACGTGAAAATCCACAAAAAGAATATCAAAGATGGGCAGTTCCACAACTTTGAAATTCGAAAAGCAAAGGACTTTGGAATCGGTTACGACTACAGTAGTATAATGCACTACCCGAGAAACGCTTTCTCTCGTAATGGAAAGGACACCATAACACCACTTAAAAAGGGTGTAAAAATAGGCGAACAAAAGGTTTTAAGCCCTAAAGATATCATAAAGTTAAAGAGAGTCTATTGTTAATAAATAAAACGTAGGTCAATTGAAAAAGTTTTCGTTTTTTGGCCAATTTCCAATTTTAAATAATACTAATATTAATAACTTTTCTTTTTATCTTCATGGAGAAGTAATAAATATAAATACTTTTAATATTATAGACTTTTAGTGATCCCTTATATAATAATAAATAAAATCAAGCATATTAATCAATCATTAGGAATACCCCGCAAGTTATACACCATTATTTATATAGCCTATTATGACATTAAGTCGTGAACACTGCTTATAGAGAATGATCTCCAAAGTTTAAACCATATTTAGAAGCTTTACCAGTTTTTGATTCATTTTAGTCCAAAAAGGAAAGGCTTAAACTTTAATTGGCACTGATAGGTTACGTTATTTCTAAAATTTAATCTCTTCATTACGGCAGATTGTTTTGAAAGTTTTATGTCATACTGATCCAATTTTGGGGACATATTAGATATATATAGAATAAATATCTTCGCAAATAACAAAAATCGACCAATAGCTAGTATGGCAGTCAACCTTTGACGGTTCATTGTCTTCTTGTTATGTATTTCATATGAAAATTAGTGTTACTCTTCTTATTCAACTCTTAACTATGCGTCGCCAATGAATTTCCCTAGTGTTGATATTGGTATTAGCACCCTACTAACAAAGAATTTAATGGCATATAAAACAGAAGTATTTCTTGAAATTATGTCATTTACAAAATGTACTTTCAACATTACATTCTGTGCGCTTTCGTAAGCATCTCTCATGCCATACCCATTGTCGAGGACGATATGATGCTATCCCGAAAACAAATGCATTACCTGACTGATACAGGGAATGGAACAAATACTATTGGCCTAAAAGTACATTAGTGTACAGCTTTGGAAAGGGCATGGATGAGTGTGTTGGAAATTTAATATAGTTAAAATAGATAAAATAAAATTTCCCAAAAGATCAATACGACATTAGAGGTATCGAAGGGATCATGCGATATATATCGGCGGTTTCCTGCGTCAAGTTTCGACGTACTTTTAACTCCAAGGAACCCCAGCTTGTCATTCAAACTTCTGATCCGGGCTGCTATTGCATGGTCGACTTAATGAAAAGATGACAATGAACATTGGCAAAAGGTGCAAGAAAAATAATATGGTATTGCACGAGTTAATGCATTCGCTTGCCTTCATTCACATGCATTCCGTTCTCTATAGGGACAACTACGTGAAAATCCAAAAAGAGAATATCAAAGATGGGCAGTTCCACAATTTTGAAATTCGAAAAGTAAACGACTTTGGCATGGGTTACGATTGCAGCAGCATTATGCACTATCCGAGAAACTCTTTTTCATAACGGAAAGGACACCATAACACCACTTCAAAAGAGTGTAAAAATAGGCGAACAAAAGCATTTGAGCCCTAAAAATATCATAATGTTACTGTCAATAAAGGAAACGTAGGTCAATTGGAAAAGTTTTCGTGTTTTTGGCCAATTTCCATTTTTAAATAATACTAATATTAATAACTTTTCTTTTATTCTTCAATAACTAGTCTTGGAGATGTAAAAAGTATAAATACTTTTAATGTTATAGACTTTTAGTGCTCCCTTATAAAATAATAAATAAAATCAAACAATCAATCATTAGAAATACCCCGCAAGTTATACACAGTTATTTATATAGCCTATTATGACAATAAGCCGTGTACACTGCTTATAAAGAACAATTTCGTTAGATTGGACCATATTTATCAGCTCCAACAGTATTTCTAAAGAACGAAGACATCATTAATTGTTTTTCTACTGTCAAAAATACCCTGCAGCCTTATCGACTACTGTGAAAACAACTATTGTTGTTCGTTTGTACTTTCACGCGTGACACGTTTGAAGCCCTGATTTATCAGCGTGTAACATCTTAAGATTTGATATAAGCAGTGCAATGCGTACTTTTCTTTAAATATAATTTTGCAATAAAACAAAAACGTAGTTAAAGATGAGTACAAACGATTCAGCCCATTTTTAATATCTAGTCTTATAAATTAAGTTATAAATAAAAACTAACCAACAAATTTAGGAGCACTGCTGCAGCTATATATATATTTGAAATATTTTCACAGAAAAATATTTGTTGAAATTTAACGTTTCCTGTGCATTTGCTCGCGGTTCTTGCGCCTCCAGGCAGCACGACGAGATCCACCAATGGTCTGGGAGTAACGGTATCCCTTGCCAAGACCACGAGAGCTCTTGCCGGCAGAGGTCAAGCCACGCAGTTCGCGATGCTTGTGCACGTGCTTGCAAATCCAGTTGATCTTAGGATCACGGGTGATGGCATTGTGATGAATATCCACCAAGATAACCTCAAAATATTTGTAGGAAGCATCTTGAGCAACCCAGTACGAGTTCAGAACACGCAGTCCTCCAAGTCTGCGACCAACACGCTCCTAAAAATAAACAAATCAAAATATACTTTAAAAACATATCGGAATGGAGACTTTTCATAATTGAGGTACAAGTTCAGACATCTAAGGAAGAAAAGGCATCATAGTTGTCTTCAAAAAATAAAGATTGTATCATCAGAATGGAAATAAAGGTTATGCCTGAGATGATCAAACAATGACTTACCTCAGCGATCGACTGAAGTGCACGGTATGGCTTCAGTTGGTTGACACCATGACTCTTGGGCTTGCCGTAGGTGCATCCCTTGGGTACGGGGCGCTTGCGGCCACCACGACGGACACGAATTCTGTAGATGACGTATCCCTGCTTGGCACGGTATCCCAGACGACGAGCCTTGTCGGGGCGAGTCGGTCTTGGTGAACGGTGCAGTTTAGTCAACTGACGATATTGCCAGACACGAATGCGAAGCAAGTAACGCATAACATCGCTCTGCTTCTTCCTGTACAGTTCTTGCATATACCGGTAGGCACCCATTTCCAATCTAGTATAGACCTAGTAACAAATGGAAGTTGTTATTTTTCATTTTAATAACTTGTCACATCATTGGTCTATTCAGAAAACAATCCATATTCTCTTCATTTTCATTTCAACCTTACAATTTGAAAAGAAATTCGATTAAATTATTGAATTGAATAAATAATCTCTCAGAGACTGATTATCTATAATTTGTTCAGAATATCCATAATCTGCACATAGCACAAGTGCTTCAGAGTGGTGCATGGAAGTATCATCAATTTACTAACGTATCATTCTTGATTTTTACATAAATATACAGTTAATCCTATTGATGTATTTACCTGTTAAACGAAAAGAGAAATAATTTTGTTAAATATACTGTGATTAACTTAGAAATTAAATTTTTTTTTGCTGGAGAACAAAATTCCCACACCTACCTTGACGGCCGACCGAAATCCAAAAGAAGGAAATAGTGGTGATTGGTGATGGCAAACGTTTGTTAGAGATGCTTTGATAAATTGTCTACATTAATGATTTTTTTAATTTATCGATAGTTCAGTAATGCGACTGGAACAGTGGAAATGGAGAGTTTATTTCGGAAGTGAATATTGGTGTAAGTATAAATTAATATATGTAGAATATAGATATAAAATAATCCTTATAAATCCTAAATATTTGTTTATCATTTTGTTAGAATATATATATTCTATTGGTTAAACATATTCTACTTTTGAAATGAAACGATCAACTTGACCACTTTGCATACAAATTATATAAAATACTTGAGAATTGAAATAAATTTAAAAATGATTTTAATGCATACATTAATATAACCTATTTTATTAAAAGGATTTTATTTATTTGACTGAAACTTTCTATACCTGGGACCTATCGTTATTATTTATAACTTTTTGCCAGCCCTAGCAACCATCGATAAATTGGTATTTAAGTATATTATCACTAAGCAATGAACACATAGAGACGTCAAACAGCTCTAAAGCTGTTTCCAGCTGATTTTTCGGACCTAGTACCCCAGGAAAGAAGAAGAACAGAACAGCTGTTCGACACTCAGTACAAACTGTGCATAGCATCAAAACTGCTTCAGTCGCACAACGACAGCGGAACGATAAGCATGCGTGTACTTCTTTGCGCTGTGCGATCGTTTCCATGTGTGCGTGTATGTATGCACGGCCCGCGTATGAATGTATGCGTTGCTAGTGAAGTTTGGCAATAGGCAAATGCTTCGGCCAGCGCGCTGGCAGCCTGAAGTCAATTCTGTGTTTCGGCGACCAGAGCCTCGAGACAGGCACAGTGGCCAAAAATGGTTCTCTTGCAGCGAAAATTTTAAAACTTTTGAAAACATGTGTCTTGTTCTATGAGGATAATTTTATTTAGTAATTACATATTTATGTATTCCGAATTTTTTATTTTAATTCATAAATTTTGTCAATATTGGTAAACTCATATACAAAAAAAATATAATTATCACAACTTTTTTTGATTTTATAACTTTGCTCTACAAAATATAATATAATTATCAATTTTCAATCCCTCTTCTCAAAAATTAAACATAAATACACATGTTTTCTGATACTAAAATTATTGCCACCAAATAACCATTGTGGCTCACTGTAATTTGGTCTCTTAGCTCTCGAAGACAAAAACAAAAACAAACACCCAGTTGATTTCACGCTGGCCAGGCCTGTAGCTAAAAGTGCGCAGGGTGTGCGGTACAAGAAGGGCTCTCAACAGTCAGGGGCTCACGGTTACCAAACACAAAAATTGTATTAATGCGGATATATTTCTAAAATTTAATTCCTTTGGTAAACACAAATATATTTATTAATTAATGTAATTTAAGTAGGAGTCCCTGATAAGTATTGCACAGGGGCCCGTAAAACCCTCACTACGGCCCTGTGCCTCATTCTCTAGGCTCTCGACGCCGAAACACAGAATTGACTTCAGGCTGCCAGCGCGCTGGCCGAAGCATTTGCCTATTGCCAAACTTCACTAGCAACGCATACATTCATACGCGGGCCGTGCATACATACACGCACACATGGAAACGATCGCACAGCGCAAAGAAGTACACGCATGCTTATCGTTCCGCTGTCGTTGTGCGACTGAAGCAGTTTTGATGCTATGCACAGTTTGTACTGAGTGTCGAACAGCTGTTCTGTTCTTCTTCTCTCCTGGGGTACTAGGTCCGAAAAATCAGCTGGAAACAGCTTTAGAGCTGTTTGACGTCTCTATGTGTTCATTGCTTAGTGATATTATCTATATTATTGAATCAATGAGACCGAATTTTATTAACTGAATTTTCGCTTTCAGTATATGCTATCATCGATGTACCAATGTGACCGTTTTTAATAACGATATGTTACGATGTTAGCAATATCGATATTCGACCCAGCCCTCTCGCACATTCGTTCTCTTAGGCTAGTTTATTATGCACTTTTCTTTCTCGCTCTCTTCACTAATTTAACTCTAGTTTTATTGCGCCGCTTGGTGCAAGGCCATTAATTTGTTGTTGTTGCTGCTGCTGTTGTTGCACAGCCGCTGTCTGCGCCTGTGTAGGCTGTTGTTGCTGCTGCTGCTGTTGCGACTGCGCTGCCGAATTACTGCTGGTGCTGCCACCGCTGTCGCCGTTTTGCAAATTCGCCTGCTGCTGTGGATTAGCTGCCTCAGCTCCACCCGTCACGCCCGTGGAAGCTTCACTTGGCGCCACCAAACTGCCGCTGCCGCCACCGTTGCTCTGCTGCTGCTGTTGTTGTTGCTGTCCCTGCTGTGGCTGACTTTGCTGTTGTTGTTGTTGCTGCTGTAGCTGCTGCAGTGCAGCGGCCGTTGCTGCCGCATTCTCCTGCACCGAATTGATGAGCTTTATGCGTTTACGTGTATAATGTTGCCACTGTAGAATCGCCTGATCATCGATAAACTTGCAACATTGATTGTTGACGATCTCACGGCGAAAGTGCTCGTATTGCAACAGATCGAGAAAGTATAGGCACATCGGGTACATCAGATACTTGGCATAGTCTGGCTCCTTCCAGTACTGCAGATACTTGAGGTAGTTAATGAATGAGGGATCCTTAAAATAGCCACGCTGGGCGAGGACTGGCCAAAGTAAAGAGAGATCAGTTGAGGTTCCTTCTGGTGGAAGATTCTACTCACAGTTCAGATAGTTAGGATTGGATAAGCACTGCACAAACTCCAGTTCGATTTGCCAGCGTCGTTTTTGTTGCTCCTCCGACTCGATGGCCGCTAAATTACAATAAAAAATAAACCCAATTAGCATTTGTTTATTATTTGTTTACAAGCGTCTCTCGCGTCGAACTACTACAATTGCAGTTTTATTATTATTTTATATATAAAAAATAACAACTTGAAATAACGTGATTAATGCAATGTGTTGTTGCTGTTTTGGTTGGTTGGTTGTTGTTGTTTTTGTTTTACTTACTCTTACCCTTTCCGTACATTTTGGCCATTTTCGTAGCTTTCGTTGTGGAAAGGGTTTCGTTGTTGTTTTTGCGTTTTTTCAGTTTGTTTCTGTTGTCTGTTTTGCGGCTAATTCATCGGGTGTTGTGCATTGGTCGTGTTCTTGTTGTTCTTGTTGTTGTGATTTCTCGTGTGTGCTTCAAAAATATATACTTAACACAGAAAATCAAAATCAAAAGTAATTACACATAAAACGAGACGAGAGAGCGAGTGTGCTGCGTGTGTTTGCCTGTGTGTGGGTGAGGTAGGTGTACAAAATAAGGATATTTTCGAAGCGCATTTACAAACACAAAGGTAATTCGAACGGCTCAATATAAACAATGGTTATAAACTATAAATCTCGTTGCCGCTTCTTTAATATTTCAATTGTTTTAAATTTTTGTGGTAAGCATTTTATTTTTAACAGTTTTATTTTTTGTTATTTGCAGCTACAAACCGTAAGTGTTCATGACCGACAGGCATCAGCGTGACCGTATCTTGCATAGTGCAAAATACGTATGTATCATCTATATTGTGTTGCACTAATAATACCAAAACAAATACTGACTATAGCGTTTAATAAATCCTTTGTATATATTTACTTCATATTGCAATAATAAATGTATTGTAAATTAAAATAACAAATAAAAAATCGTTTGTTCTCGTGTTATAATTAAACAACACACTGAACAAAATGCACACTGAACGAAGCTCTTCAAAGTCGCGATAAGTGCAATGATCGATTATTAAAATAATGGCTGTTAAATTTAAAAATTAACTGCCTAGTTGTTTTTATTATATTTCCATAAAAACTCTGTTTAACTTAAAAAATAGTGGAATCTCTAAAATATATTTTTTGTTTTTAACTTTTCTATGCTTAACATTAAAATTAAATGTAATACGTTACATTTGTTTATGATATTAGTGGTATGTACGCTCTCTTGACAAATCTCTCTCAATAAAAATAGAGCGAATTGTCGGTCTCTCTTTCGAGTGTCATCGCTCGTGAGCATATTCCGATTGCCGTACTCTCTCCATCTCACTCTCTCTCTCACGCTGGTCGAATTTCATCAATTTTGTTTTGCCGCTCATTCGTATTCTGGCATTTGAATCGTACGGACGTCGTGGCCGGTGTCGCGGACGCTTGTTTGTTTGTTGCTGCGGAAAAATATCGTTTTACTAAATAGTTTGAAATATGTATATGCGTATATGTACATAGAAAGAAAGAAGTGTATATATAAATAATTAATTGAAACAAATCAAAATCATAATTCAGTGCGATTGTGAGAATAATAATACATAAGAAAAGTGTTAATAAAGAGAGTAAATTCCAAGAAGTCACAAGTGCGTGTGCCGCCGCCTTCGAACATGTACATAAATTCTACGCCATACAAATGTACACATACATATATGCAAACGCGAGTTTTGGCGAGTGAGTGAGTGAGTTAGTGTGCATGTGTGTGTGTGCGGCATGCTGTATATGTCAGTGCGCGCGCGAGGTGCAAAATAAAATTCACTAGAAGCGGTAAAATAAATGAATAAAATTGTATACACAAAGTGAGCAGAGCAAATGTTGTGAAGTTGCGGCGCAAAAAGAAAGCCCGCGAATAAAACGAGAGAGAGAGATTGGAGAAGGAAAAAAAATCGGAATCGGAATCAGAATTACGCTTGCATCTAGGAAAGTGCGTCGTTTTATTTTGAAATCGATACCAAAATAAAAATATACAAAAAGTGGGCCTCGTTCTACATACAACTACACATACTTGCATACATACATACGAATGCAAACAGAATCGCATATTCGAGAATGCTTGTAGTTGCGGGTGTGTGAGTGTGCGTGCGTATACGTGTGCATGTGCAAAGTGCAACATAAACAAACGAAAATGGTTAACAAGAATGCAAAAAAGGTAAATACACATGACATGTATGAGTATTTCTGTATATTCCCCTCTGTGTAGTGTATGTGTATGTGTGTATACAAAATACAAACATATTCGAAAAATTACTACGCAGCAGAAATTTATGCGGTACTCTTGTTGTTCCATATCTATCATATCTTCTCTGCCTCCTCTTTGCCGCCGCCGACGTCGTCTCGTTTTGTGAATGAGCAGCGCAGCAGCGGCCACGGCAGCGATGTTATCTAGTGTGCGTGCATGTGAGAGCAAAAGTAGCAAAACAAAAACGTCGTTCCGGCTTCTTACGCGCTCTCTCTCTCTCCTTCTCTCTGTGTGTACGCTCTCACGGCACTCTTTGTGCTGCTCTCGCTCGCTTGGTGTCCCCTCTAGCGCACACGTATGCGGGAGTGGGAAGTGTGAATGCAGCAAGAAAAGCAAAAGTGCGAAGGAAGCACGGAAACCACAATAACAACAACACGTTAAACAAGACAATTGCACAGAAACTATAACTAAAGCGTATGTGTGCGTGTGCGTGTGTTGAATTGTGGTGTGGTGTGTTATGTGGAGAAAGGGTGATGGAGAGAAAGAGAGAGAGAGGGAGACGGGTGCCGCCTGCTAATTAAAAACCGTAGCAGTAATTGGCATACCGCTGTGCCAGTGTTGCCACTTGATGTGTGTGTGTGTGTGTATCTTCTGTACTAATTGTGTTGTGTGTGTGTGCACTACATATAAAGAAATACCATAAAATTCCGTTGTATTAATCATAATATTATTTTTGTTGCCGAAAATGTTAAACATGCGTATGTGCTCGTTCTTCTCCCGTTGTCTCTTTTGCACTCTTCATCAGTGTGTGTGTTGCTGTGTAATTTATTTATTTTTAAATCCAATTTGCCTGTGTTTGTATGCGTGTTCTGTGTGTGTGTGACAAAAATAAGTTGCCGCAAAAACAAAATTGTTGAAAAACAACAGGGACCGGCCACAAGTTTTGTATATAGCAAAACCGGAAATTGTTTATGCGACGTCAACGTTGGCATCGGCAGCGACGCGACGTTAAGCGATCGCTATTTTTTATGACGTATGACACACACACATACGTAAGTACGCACGCACACACATAGACACTATGCACATAAGGTGGCAACTCATTGGAAATTTTGGCGCATAATTTGGCCACACTAATTAGCAGTAACAGAACAGCAACAGCAGCAACAACAACAACAACAACAACAAAACCTTTGACCACATGTCTAAACAGCGCGCGCGTGTGCAAGCACAACAACAACAGTAGCAGAGGCAGCGCAGCAAGAGGAAGAGCCAAAGAGAGCGAAACGGGAGCCTGTTGTCTGTGTGTGTGTGTGCGTGTCGGTGTGGCTGTATCTGTCTATGTGTTGGTTAAGCGAGACAAACTGACAGGTGTCATTGACCTTTTTCGCTCTGACGGTAAAAGCACATTTTTTTGCTGTTGCTGCTGTTGTTATTGCTATTGTTGCTTTGCAGTTTGTTTTTTTCTTTGCTGCGTTTTGTGCGCATGGTGTTGTTGTTACTACTTATGCTTGGCCTTGAACTTAGGTTCGTTTTCTAATACATATTTGTTAGCTCCAAAACACACGCACACACACACACACAGGCATGACTCCGAGTTGTGTTTTGGAGGCGCGCACACACCAAATTTGGTATCAATTACGCAATTTTCTGTCGTTGCCGCCCATGTTGCTGTTTACTGTTGTTGTTGTTCTGTTATTGTTATTATACATCTATGTGACTATTGGTGTGTGTGTGTCTTTTTATTATTGAAATTGAGGTCAACGATGCCAGGGGTATCAAGCACGCTGGGGAAAGGGTGAGTGGGGAAGAAAGTGCGTGAATGGGTCACGTCCTCCGCCTCCTGCCTCTTCCCCACCACCTCAGCAAATAGTGCCATAGCGCATTTTTATCAAATGACTCAATGTTCTCTCATTGCTCTCAAGAGAGCACAGACACACACACACACCCAAGCATACGCACACAGCAGATGCGGGCTTTGAACTCACACATAAACAAATAGTTAGTATATGCGTGTGTGTGTGTGAGTAACTCATATCAGTCATAAACAAGCAGAGAATCTATTACGTACTGCAGTAAATATTTCTTTTAAGGAATTATACAATAACTAATAACCAAATAAAGTATGTATAAATAAAAATTTAAATTCAATACTTTGAAATTTACAGTTATATGTTATAGTGGCCTGATTAAATAAAGTAATTAAAATAATTATTATTAATGTAGAAAAATGCAATGTATTCTTCATTTATATTTATTTATTTATTCATTTGTAAATGGCTAAACAACTTATTTATGAAATATGAGTATTTTAAACTTCCAGCTTAGCAAAACTACTCATATTTATTTTATTTATATATTTAAAATAAAATACACCCTCTCAAATATAATAGTTACACTAAAATTGAGAATTTATTAATCTATTTTGGAGTTTAATTTAAATTTTTAATGCACTTTTACTTCATTACACAATCATGTTAATTCATTTAATTATAAAATACAAAATAGAAAACGCAAGCTATTTATAATAATTAATTATTCGTTATATTCATCATTCATTATTCGCTCCGACAATTATTCAATGTTGCGCTGTTGATGATGAAATACCATTCATTGGCAATTAGTCATCAGCATGAAATGTGTCTAACTACCGAACTATCCAAATTTGCCATAAACAGCGAGCGCTCTATATAAGTTCAGAATACGAGTATATCTCTCATTCACAAAGTATTTGAAATGGCTTTACTGAAACTAGCAAAGCAAGTTCCGTGTATGTGTGTGTCTGAGACTAGTGTATTAAAAAGATTAACAATATTTATTACATCATTGCGGAGAGCAAAGCAGAGAGAAAAACAAACAAAATGAATTGAACAACAAAATAGATTCGTCAACATTTACGATGTTTATTAAGCTTGTTTTGTAGGTAGAAATTGTTTTTTATTATTTATTATTAAATTAAAAACTTATAAATAAAGCAACAAATTAGTTTATAGAAAGTAAATTTATTCAAACAAATTGGAATTATATATATATATATACTTTTGCTATATTTAATAGTATTCAGAAGAAATTAAATTGAATTTACACATAAAACAACGAATTAAAACCAAATAGTTAGTTGATTTAAGGTAAATTTATTAAACAATAATGTTAATTTTGTTAATTCTTCTACTCTTTATATATAAATGTATATTTTAGTCAAGCTATTCAGCATTCTCCCTCGTGCATTAGAATAATTTGTAGTACTTCCAAATGCACAATTGTTATACTTCCAAATACATTTGTAGTACTTTCAAGTACTTTCAAATGCACAATTGATATTCAAATTGAACTAAAAGATATTTTTACTTTTCTTTCGAATAGATAAGAAAGCATATAGAAAAAACTAATTAGTTCTAAGAGAATCTAAGAGAACACAGACACGGCATATCTCATGTACTTACGTGTACTTGGAACAACTCTCTGTGCTGCTCTGCACTCTATTTCACATTGACTAGAAATGATCATATGCGTGGCGCCTCCCCCTTCTCGAAAGAATAGCAACACGTCATGGGACGACAGGCGAACTGTCACTCACTCTCCCTCAATCTCTGTCCCTCTCTCTCTCTCTCTGTTTCAGGGCAGTTTCCACTTTTATTAGTATTTTTTTAAATCACATAATTGTGATTACGATTGTACTCTGTTTATGCGTAGGCGGCGTGTGCGTCGGCAACTCTTGCGTCTGTCTCTCGCGCTCTCTCTTTCTGTATCTGTGTGAGTGTTTTTATTTACTTGGACCTTAGACTCGCTTGATAAGTGAGGCGGAGAGCTTGTGATGTCTGCATGAATCACTTGTAAAATATCATGTAAACAAGCGCAAATAAACCCATCGATAACAACAACAATAATAATAATAATAATAATAACAAAATAATAATAATAAAATAATAATAAAATAAAAATAAATAAATAATAATGAAATGATCAATAAACAATAAATAATAATTAATTGTAAATTATTTTTAATAAATAATAAATCAATAAAATATTAATGATAAATAAATAATGAATAAATAATAAATAATAATGTATAAATAATCAATTGATAATAAATAATAATGCATAAATAATCAATTAATAAGCAATAAATAAAAAATAAATATTAAATAAATAATAAACAAATAATACACAAATAACAAATGAATAATTAATAAATAATGAATAAATAATAAATGAATAATGTATAAATAATAAATGAATAATGAATAAATAACAAATAAATAATAAATAATACAAAATAAATAAATAAGTAATAAAATAATAATAAATAAGTAATAAATAAATAATCAATAAATAAATTCTACATTTCACTTTGCACTTTTTATGCTTTACCGTTGCAAGTCAAGTTCGTCTGCTCTCTTTCTGCCTCTCAATGCCCGTGTGTGTGTACATGCATATGTACTTCTCTGTGTGTGTGTGCGTGCGTGCGTTTTCGGCATTTCTTTTTGCGCAGTTATTTGTTTTTCTTGTTTTTAAAGATTCCGTTTTCGTATTGACGTTCGTCAAAGCAGCCACAGCCGGCGTGCGTACGTGCGTATGCGTGTGTGTGTGTGAGTGCCCGCGCTAGTGTACCTGCGTGTGTGTGTGTGCTGCTGCAATAAACAACACACGTGGTTGCATTTGCTATTATTGTGCTCATTTCTCTTGCCTCTCTCTCTCCCTCGCTGCACTTTGTATGTGCCTGTATGTGTGTGTGTGTGTGTGGCGCTTGGAGCATTTAGTGCGAACGCTTCGCTGTCTCTGTCGCTGCTGCTGCTTCTGTTGGGTGGGCGGCTCTGGCGTTTCCTGCTATTTATAGTCATTTTTTATAAACATTAGCCAGAGATAAACCCACTGCCCGCTTCGTATTATTATTATTGTGCTCTGTGATTGTCTTCTGTCTGTGTGTGTGTATAGCATGCGTGGGTTTATTTTGGCGTTGCATGAATATCTGCATGTGTGTGTGTGTGTGGGATTTGCTGACGGCATTTGAAATCTTGTTAGTTAATAAGTTTTTCAAGAATTTGTTTAGCTTTTTCTAATCGCCTTGGCGCTGCGCCACTCACACACATTGTCTTTCTTTTTCTCTCACTCAGCTGCCTCGTCAAAATGACCTTTGTGCGACCTAATTTGGATTTGTTTGTTATTATTAATTGATTTTGGGAAAGTTTTTTTCTAAATTGTTGCAATTCTTCTAGAGATAATTTTTGGGAATTTTGGCATCTCTTACAATCTTACTTGAGATTAATACACTAAAAATAAATACTATATATCGGATACCCAGTAAATATAAGAAAGTATACGTTGTTTGTATGTAGAAGAGAAACAGTAATGATCTATTCTTTATTATCTGTGTTTGGTTCAGCGATATTAAACTATTAGAAAACTCTTCTTTTTCCTATGGAAGTATACTACATTTTTGATCTGTTTATATTTTATAAATCCGCATTTTTTCACATTAAAATCAAATTGCAGGTTATTGATAACATATTGATTGATCGATAAATCGTTTTTCCTAATTATCGACTACTCAATTATTAGATAATTATGTTCGTTAAAAAGTTTATTCGATAAATCGATTATTCGATAACAATAACGATCGATTGCTCGATAAAGCATTTCATATATGTAAGTGACGAAGTATATATAATGTCGATAACATTCGATTACTATTTAATAGGTCATCAACATATGGAATAATGTCTCGAGTCACCCGTTTATTGCCTTCTTTGTCATCCACACACAAATGCAAATGTATGTGTATGTGTACTCCCCTTTCTTTCTTCTTCCACATTGTCCCTTTTTGTCGGGCTCAGAGAGAGTGCCACATAATATTTACTTTCATTACGGGGTCCCTCTTTATTGTACAATAATGAGTATTTAAACACACGACCCGCCACACATTTTTCTGGGCTGCCACTTTGCTTTAACTTCAACGCCGCTTGTCGTCGTGAGTTATCGTTGTTTTTGTTCTTCTCCTCCTCTTGTTGTTGTTGTCATTTCTTCATTGAAATGGAAAAATGCTTGCACTGTGTCCCCAGTTGTATAAAGTCTCTTGCTCTGGTGGAAGTCTATGGCTGTGTTTGCCTAGTTATAAAGCTTTATCTGCTTATCGATATATCGAAATATCGAAAAGTTGTATTCGATTAATAAAAAACACGTTAATTTATCGGAACATGTAACTCCAAAAATAAGACAGAAAAATTAAAAGTTAATTAAATAAGAATATATAACTTAAGAGTAATTGTAATTAGCATTTAATATTAATCAAGAACTATTATATCAAAAACTAAGTGAGATATCATCAAATTTGACTAAACCTTATCTTATTTCGTGCTGTAGATTATATATACATCTATAGTTGTATAGAAATCTATCGATAGAAAGTATCTGCAAATCGACTATCGGAACTTTTAAGTATTTCTGTCATCTCTACTATGTACAACAAAAAGAACAGGCAACTAGTCTTTTCTCTTCTCTTCTCTGATATCCTCAGTGTGTGTGTGTAAAAAGCTATTTCGGGTATTGATGTAAATTTCAGTCTCGTCCTGCTGTGTACTACTTTACTTAACGCACATACACACATACACGCAGAGAGAAATATGAACATGTGTATGCATGTCGGTCTGCATGACGCTGAGTGACTCGCAACAACAACAATGAGAAAGGAATTTTTATGATTTTATTTTAACTGTACTCGTAAATTTAGCGATTAGTGGACGACGACGACGACGTCGTTTGCCTCCTCTTCCATTGCTTCTCCTTCGTCTGCGTCTGCCTGTGATGTGCTTCTTCTTCTTGTTGTTGTTGTCTTTTGCTTGGCGTCGTCGCCTCTTTGCTCATTTCTCGTTTTGCGTGCTTCACGCGCCAGTCGCGGCGGCACTCAATATTTTTTGTGGCTGCTCCTTTTTGCCCGCTGCCGCCGTCGACGTTGAAGTTGACGTCGCTGCCCCAAACCCTCCCCAAACAATGAAACGACGCGACGTCGTCGTCGTCGGCACTCGGCAGACAAACAGAGAAACAGACAGGCAAAGGCAAAGCTCTCTAGCATTGTCTGTGTGTGCATGTGTCTGTTTGTGTGTGCGTGTGTGTTGTGTCTGTCTCGTCTGTACCGCTTTGTTTGGCTTTTGCAACATTGTTGTAAGCTAAGTTTATTTTAAGCCACAACTCAACATGCTCTTACCCACGGTGCGAGGCGACGCGACGTTGACATCGTGTGCGAGTGCAGGCACCACATTTGTTGTAGTTATTGTTGTTGTTGTTATTGTTCCTTCTGCCTTGTGCGCCTTATTTTTTGTTTTGTTTTCATCGTGAGGTAATTAATTTTCGCCTTGTTTTTGGCGCTCTCAATCTCCTGCTACCTCGTCGCCTGCTCTCTCCCTATTCTGCTCTTTCTCCCTCCCTCCCTCTCTCTCTCTTCTGTTTTTCTCTTTCTATTTATGTTTTGATTAGCGTGCATAGGCGATAGCTTTAACTTTTTAATGGCTTTTTAATTAGGCGGCTTACTTTGATGTCGTGTCTAGACCCGACCAACCCACCCCTCCCTCTCTCTCTCTTTCCTCTCCTTCTTTCTACTCCTGCTGTCTGACTTACTGTTTCTCATTAGTCAGGCGCCGCCGCCACTAGAAAAGCACTCAGCCAAATAAAAACCAGCAGCAAAAGCAACAAAAATGGCAAAGGCAAAAGCAAAGACAAAACCACAAACAAAAAAAAATACTACACACAGTTTACAACTTTTTACAACCGCATTTGTAAATTTTTATTACAATCACCAGAAATGGCAACAACTTTTATCCTTTCCCTCATTCTCTCTTTGGCTCTCTTTCTCCCACTCTGCCTGTCTCTCTCTCTCTCTCTTTATTACGTTTTAGGCCTTTTTACTACTACTAGTATTTTTTGGTAGTCACTGTACCACATTTTTACAACAGCCCCAGCCAGACACGGTCACACTCACACACATACACACAGACACAAACACTCACAGACACCGACGCAGCAGAATCAGACACAGGGGCCAACGACACCATTTTGCCTTCTTGCTCTCTCACACTCTCTCTCTTGCTCCATGATGTGCATTCACACACACACAGACGCGCACTTTGAGGACAGGCGTGCGCCTTCATTCATAAGCGCTGCGCTTTTTGCGGCGCCGCCGACGTCGTCGTCGCTGCCGCTGCAAAATTTAGCGACTGCGACTGGCATGTGAAATATTTTCGTTATTGCATGTACGAGTGTGTGTGGTTGAGTGAGTGAGTAACGAATGTGCTTGAGTGTCTGTGGCGGTGTCTGTGTGTGTGTGTATTTTTTTACTACGTTGGCTTTAGTTCTTATTGTTGTTTTTGTCGCTGTCGCTTGTTATTGTTTTTGTGAGCGCGTTGCTGTTGCATGCGTAGCTTCCGCCCTTATCACAACATTCACACACGCACACATACACTCACACATGCACATGCACGTGCACGCGCACATGCGCTCTGTCTCTTTGTACTCTCTCGGTCTCGTGTACTCTCTCTCTTTTGCCGGCCGCCTAACTGTGTTTACACTCACACACAGACACACTTGTGTTGTCGTCCTTTCGTCTCTGCTTGTTTTTATACGCATTGCGTTTTAAACGTCTATCCTTATGAAATGCTGCTTTTCGCTCTCCCTTTTTCTTAGCATCTCTCGCATGCAAGAGAGCGTGTTGTGTACTGTCTCTTTCTTTCTCTTTCACTCTCTCGCTCCCACTTGCCGTATTTTGTTATTAGATTTCACTTTGTTTTCATACACATTCGCCTGTTTCACACATTACTCTTCGCGTCATTTTTCGGGGTCAACGTCATCTCGAGGGTTGCTGCTGCAGCCGGCGCTGCTGCTGCGCTGCCGCGTCAATCTTCGCAGTTGTTTGCGTTTGTTGTTGGTGCTGCTGCTTTTTTTGTGCATGTCTCGTATTTTTGCAGCGTCGCGTCTACTACGTTTATGCGGCGACCGTTATCATGATGTCATCTCTCATTGCGCGCATAAACGTGATATTCACTTTCTGCACGCGTGTGTGTATGTGCCTGTGTGTGTGTGCGTTACGTTACGTTAGTGTATGTGCGACTCTGCTGCCGCTGCACTTTTTTTAAATGGGGTTCGTTGCGCCTGTCTGTCTGCCAGTCTGTCTGTCTCTCTCTTCTTCTCCCTCTCTTTGATCCTCCCCAAATAAGTCTGTGTGTTTATTTATTGTCTTGACCAAAATACATTTTTGTTTTGCGCGGCTAGAACTTGTAAGCAAAATAAAACTGGTATTTTAAATGTGCTGTTGTTCGCTGCCGACGCCGACGTCGCTGTCGGCGTCTGCTTTATCTGGTCCAATTAAACGGCAAAAAAAGAACAACAAACGCCAAATTGACTAATTTATTTATTTATTGTATTTTATTTGTTGCCTTTTACCACACACCCCCTCTTTCTGTGTCCCTCCCCCTTCCTCTCTCTCTGTTCCTTTCTCTTGGTTTCCTTTTGACTGCACTTCGCGTGCCGCACACAATGCTCTGCCCCACGTGACTTTTTCGTCGACTTTTTTTTCTGCGCTCCCTTTTGCTGTTGTTGTTGTTGTGTCTCGCACTGGTTTTAGTTGACTGGGTTGGGTTAAGGTGGTGCTGGCATGCTGGCGTGGTAACACTGGCGGCGGCGGCGGCAACAATGCTACTCCAATTTTTCCATAGGCGTGGCCTTTAAGTGGCAAATCAACAACAAGAAGAACAACAACAAAACTTGTGGCCTTTTGTGCTGTTGTAATAAGTTTATTAAACTCGTATTTTTTTTTTTTTTGATATTCTCCATTAGCGCTCTTCTGCCAGCTTAGCATGTTTTGTTTAATGGTTTTATGATATATTTTAAGTTTGGTATATTTAAGGTATGGTATTCTTTGTTGTACCCTTGCACAGGGTATATTCATTTTGGCAAAGAGTTTGCCATGCAACTTAGGAGACATCTATGAAGCCATAAGCTATCTACATATACATACATACTGAATCAGCATCAATTGTGCTGTCGATCTAGCCATGTCCCTCTGTCTATATGTTGCAACGCAAACTAGCCTCAATTTTAGAGTTATTTTGCTGAAACTTGGCACACAAGCCAGATCGGACTTATATGTCGTATACCTGCCATTGCATAGCCATAGCCATAGCTGTATATTGCAAACAAATTTGTTACATCCAACTTTTTCTATATACATATATAATATGCCTAACAAATAGCATCAAAATCAGACCACTATAACATTTAGCTGCCATAGGTATTATTAGTTGAAATGAAGGTTTTTGTATTAAGAACAGTTCTGATTTTCGAAATTACTTAACTGAGAGACATAATATTGAATATACACAATACCATACAATTTTGCACCGTTCTATATAACTGGTATAGGAACAATTGGAGCAGATAAGAGCCTGTAAGAGTATAGAACCTTCGGTATGCCGAAGACAGTCTTTCTTCCCGTTCTTTGTTATAATTTTGTTTAATTACTTTCATCATATTAAGAATAATTCTTGATGGGTTTAATTCCATTAGGTTCTACAGATAATTATTGTAGTAATTGTAAACATTAGTTTTACTCTATATATATGTATCTATTATTTTCTCATTTTATTGCTTAACCTAACTAAATCTCGTATCTGCTTTTATTTTTTTCCTACAGTTCTTCGTATATATCATTGAAATCATCTAAAAATATGTTCTTATCTCGCGAGATGTGTGAATTATGACAAAGCTAAGAAGAAATGCCGAGCAACTGACAGAAATTCAACAATTAAGGACAAAAGCAAATGCAATTTACTAAAGCGAAAAAGACGAAGAGGAAGGAGAGCGAGAAGGGAACGGAGAACAGAGAGTGTGTGACAATGCCACAAAATAAGAAGAAATGATGATAACCTAAATAAATAAAATTGCTAGTCAAATAGTTTTTGTTTTCTGTTTTGAGAGAAAAACGAAACGACTTTGAATCGAAGAATCGAGATAAGATCGAAAGGAATTATCGCATTGGGTTGAAGACAGATCTGCAAATGTGAGGCTCGAATGCATTTTCAGTGAAGAACGAAGAGAGAAGAAGGAGAACCTTTTTCCTTGCACTGTTTTCGTCTTAATTCCTAAACGATTTGACACTGTTGTTATCGATACTTTCTACGCGCCCCGCAGCAGAAAGTGCAACAAAGTCTAAAAATAATATAAACCCAAATCAAGAAAAGTAAAGAAAAACAACCAAAAATTTTGTTGGAAAAAACAATAAAACATTAGTGAGCTCTCAGATCATTCATCGAACATTATCAAACACAGGAAGAATATTCACAATATATAATCATCATCATCATCAACTCCAACAACTTCAACAACTATAATAGCAACAACAACTCAGCTAAGGTAAGTTGCATTCCACACTCTCTTCTACTATCTTTTTCAGCTGCTCTTTTGCTTTACTGTGTGCTCTAAATTTGTGTGTGGCACATGCCAATCTGTTTGCTTGTATATACCCTGTAAAGGCTAATTCTTTGAGGGCATACATATTGTACTAAACTAATTCTTAAAGTTTGAAGTCTTTTAGAGTTGGAGTTTATTTCAATTATCAAAAAGGTTTATAAGTTTCAATTTGTTGAGGACCTTCTTTCTTTGATCGTTGAAGATTGTCCAAAATTGATGTCTTTAGTTACCACATAGTCATTTTCATCTGTCTCAATGTTGTATGTATTGATAAGTGCTGTAGATACCAAATATGCCATTAAGGATTCTGTATATATGCTGTATATAAAGGGTGATTTTTTAGCTATTATCTTTTTGGTACACACTGGTTTAAACAGCTGACGCACGAGTTCGTTGAACAGTTTATTTCACGTTCGGCAGCGATTAATTGGTTGCCTAGCTTGATGCGATCTAACGCCTCTTTTATTTGTGAGGCTATGTTAAATCGAATGTCTATACAGACAAGCCCGCTTCAATTTAAAGCATGGGGGGACAACATTGAAGTATTTATTTGTGACATACTCGCTAAATTTTTGGAAAGATTATGCCAAAATTGGACTAAGGCACAATCACGCTCAACATTTGCAAGAAATAAACCTCAAATATTCAATTATATGAACGATTCCAATAAAGATTTCATGCATTTCTCTAAATTTTATGTTTTTTGTTGAAAGCTCTTAAGAAATCACGCTTTAGTTAAGTCTACAAGGTATCTACATGCATTCATAGTTGCATCTGTGATTCTTATATTGTCTCTGCAGCCAATGAGTCGAAGATGCCATGGAATTTATTTAAATTGACAATGTGAAATGTTGTGTCAATATGGGAAGTTTAAATACGGCAATGTAGGTTGCACTAAAGGAAGGAAGCACTGGAGGAGGAGGAGCAGTAGAAATAGGAAGAAGTGGGAGAATGTTTCCGTTTGTTCCTCCAATATTTTACAGTATATTCGCCCTCATCTCTCTCTGCTATGTTTAGTATGGTATTTCCGCATGGCCTAGTTTCCAGCCCAAGCACTCGGTGGGGGGGAGCTATAATAAATATTGAGGAAAATTCCGGAAAATGGGAAAGCGTCCAGGCTAAATAATGTGTAACAAATGGCGCGTCGTCGTCGTCTGTCGCAACAACAACTGCAATAATAATAACTTGGCTCCAGCAGTAGCCGGAGAAAACTTTCTAGAGGTTTCGCACCACGTCTGGCATAAGTAGGGTGGGGCTGTAAGGGGGTAGGTAGGTGGGCAGGGAGGTAGCGCGTCAGTCACTCAATTGCATACTCACTGTCTGGGCATTTTTTCTTCTCATGCTCGGTGTGTGTGTGGATGGAGCACACTTGAGACGTCTGTTGGCATGCGGCTTGTGGCATGTGGCATGCATTTCGATTTGTGGCACTGCCATTGCACATTTAGATATCGCGTCGCGCCTCTGCCTCACTTGAGCGTCGTCGTCGCTGTCGCCATTGCCATTATTGCCCGGAAATGCTTGCAAATGCAACTAAAATTACTCAGAATTTTAGTTATTTAGTTATTGTGCTTGTAGTTCACACTTTAGTATTAGCCAAAGTCTTAGAAGTTTTAAATTAAATGTATAATGCACAGAATATTAGATGTGTCGTTCTTGAACTATACGTATAAAGTTGTTAAAACAATCTACCCAGAAATAAGATTTATTTTCACAAGTTAACACTATTTATACACGTTATCCAAAGCGTAAAAGAAGATAGGAGAAATAAATATATGTAACAGGCATCAGAAGGCGTGGCAGACCCTATATAGTATATATATTCTTATTCAGCATCTACAGTGGAGTCGATAAAGTCATGTTCGTCTGTCTGTTCGTATATAAATCTAGATATCAGCTCAAGTCGAGTGATTACGCACTCTATCTTGTACCTAAGGTACCATGTAATTTCCTAGCCAACGTTAATATATCCTCTGCAAAGGTGTAAGAAGGCAATAATACCTTAAAATTACATTAGAAAAAGAACACTTCAGCAAAGTTTTTTGTTATAAACAGAATCTTTAGCTATATGTCTTGGATTTGCCATAAGAAATAACTAGAAATGCGCTAAAATATGAATTAAATTTAAATCTATATAATATAATATGTAATATAATTATTATAATATAATTATAATATTATAATATAATTATATATATCATATAGTTATATAATATAATTCAGTTTCTATTTCAACCTCTTTATACCTTACGAATATCTTTAAACTAAAACTTTATATTTATTTATATCCCTTTATATACCGCTTAAAATCATAGCATCCTTAGAATCGTATTCTACGTTGTCTCTCGTTAGTGCAGTTTATGTGGAAATACTCTGATTGGAATCAATATACGAATTGGGGGGTTTCGTACGTTTGCTTCTTCTTCTACTGCTTCTTCGAGTGCTGCAGCACGTGCTGCCTGGCCGTCCGTCCGTCTGTCAGTCCCTACTTCGAGGTGATTGAGAGCGCGTGCGAGGGAGGAGCTGTCTTTCTTTTTCTCTCGTTGAAATGCATGCGCCGAGAGCTCTTCGTTAACTCCTCAGACTGTTGGGGCTATTGTTGTTCTTGTAGTTCCCTCACGCTGTTGTTGTTGTTATTGTTAGCACATGCTGCAGACGCGCGCGTTCTGTCAGTTGCTCAATTAGACGCACTTCCGTTGCATAGACAGACAGGCAGGCAGAGGCCATAGCCAACTCCCTCACAGAGGGAGAGAGAGAGAGAAAGAGGAAGGGAGACATATATGTATATTTATTTTTGTTTTCTTTTCCCATGTTTCTTCCTATATTTATTTCCGTTTTGTGCGTGTGATTGATGCCTGACTGCTGTCGCACAGTTGCAGCTAGTGATGGCAGTTATCGGCAGCAAAATATCGATAAAAAATATTACATATCGTAATGATTGTTTAAGGCATTATTTGAAGTCTTTTTTTATATATTGAAGACGAAAAAAGGCACAAAAATGATCATAGCAAATAATTAATTGATTTTTAAACAGTTTTTTTTTTTATATTATTTTTTTATATTTTATTTAATTTTAAAAATGAAATAATATTTAAGCAAATATTTGTTTGCCATATTGTATTATCGTTATCGTTGCAGTAAATCTGATGATATTGTTATTTAACATAGAAAGTGTATTTTGCATGTTAATATCGATAATTTAATTAAAAAGCAGTGAAGATCAAGTTCAGGAATCAATAGAACAAGGGCAGATGCAGATAGACATATTCAATTTAAATCAATAAAATATCGCATTATTTTTGAGTTACATATATCGCATGAACTGCCATCGCTAGTTGCAGTTGTCGTTTTGGGACAGCGGCTATTAATGTCGCTTTTTATGGCTTGTAAGGCAATGATGTAACAAAGGAAAAACGAAATAATGTAACGATTAACACAATTCATAATAATAAAATAAAAAGGCAACCAAACTGCTGCGGGTCTATTTCGATTTCGATTGTCCCGTCGACGGGGGTCGGGGCTCGGCTGTGGGAGAAAAATGGGCATAGAGCGAGAGACCTCGAACCGCCACGAATGATTAATTACGGGGCTTGTGTGTGTGTTGTACGCATAGACGGAGAGAAGGCAACAACAACAATACAAAGAGACAAGAACTCCTCGTCTTGCTCTCCTCTCCCTCCCTCCCTGTATGTGTCGCCCTTCGTTGCTGCATTTGCTTTATGAGCTCTCAGCTCTCTCAATACTTGCCGTAGAGACGTTAACATGCCGTAACATTTTTTCAGCTCTCACTTCTTTTTTTCTTCTTTTTTTGGGCGACCATCGTAAAGAAAGAAAGGTTAACATTGCGGCATAACGGAAAGGTTTTATACCCTTGCAGCATAAATTTTTCTTTATGTTTGATATTCTCGTTTCTATGACAATTGTGCTGAAGTTTTCATCAAACTTGTAATAGTATGTGATAAGTTGAAATAATGTTTATTAAGTTTTGGAATATACATTCAGATTTTCATTTTCAACTGTTTCTTTACATTTTAGTGAAATCCTAGCAGTAAACAGAGGTTACCTTATTGTTAAAATTGATCAATTTAAGAAATAAAAAAACAAAAGTATGTTCTTTCTCCTAAGTTAATTTAGAGGGGACGATGCAGAAATACGCTTTCAACTGTAAATAAACGATATATGCGATATAGTCTGAACGACGTGAATATACTTAACTTTAATTGTCACTTCCAAACTTAATATACCCTATGCAAGGCTATAACAACAAAGTAAGAGCTGCAGACAACGGACTTTCGTTAAGTTTAATCGGCGTCGTTGTTGTTGTTGTTATTGCTGCTGCTGTTGCTGCTGTCTCAGCAGTCAAGAATGCAAAGATTAAGCAGCAGTCGCGGCCCTTGCTCTCTGTCTCTGTCTGTCTCCGTCTGCTGCTGCTGTGGATGCTGTCTAGTGTGTGTGTAATGTGGAAAGCACGTTTTAAGTTATGTGAACGGCGTGTGAATGAGTTGTTGCCGGCATTGTCGTGACGAAGAGCGGTGAAAGAGAATGAGTTAGTTGTTGAGAGTGGGAGAGCAAGAGCAAGAGAGAGAGAGAGAGAGAGAGAGAGAGAGAGAGAGAGAGAGAGTTATTGTAATGTGGTTGCATATGGAATGCAATGAAAAAAGCTTTGAGTGGGTGAGTGAGACACAGGGAAAGAGAGAGAATGAGAGAGAGAGATCAGTTAGAAGGAAAAAGAGAGAGGGAGAGAGAGTACGCTGGAATGCGATTATTGTTATGAACGTAGATTGTAAGCGTGTTTTACAGCATACAAAATGATGTCAGGATGTCTGCAATGATTTCAGTTACGCTCATTTTTTGCAGTTTATGTATGTGCCCCCTTTGCTCCTTGCACAACAACAATTGTTGACCTCACTCAATGGCGAAAGTAATTACAAACACACACACAGTGTTAAAAGTAACAAAGCAAGTATTTCCACACAGACCAAGGTGCGAAAGAGAAAGCGCTATGAGTGCTGGTGACACGGGCAAGCAGTAAAGTAATACACAACCCACACAGACAGACAGACACACACACACACACAGAGTGAGACAGACAGACACTTGTGGCGCCCATAAAAACGTCATAGTTCTAGCCAAGACGACATAATGCAGCTGCTGCCTCTGTTGCTACCGCTGCCTCTGCCTCTACCCCTGCCTCTACCTCTGCCTTTGCTGGCTGCTGCTACTTCTAGTCCAGCGGTAATAATAGTTTTTAAATTGCTCTCTAAATGTCGGCCGAGTCATAGAAGGCCATGTCGAATGTGTCTGTCTCTGTCTCTCTATGGCTGCTGCTCCACTCACTCTATACTCTCGCTCTACTCATTAATCACATTGAGTGACTCCAGATGCTAAAAACGCCACATCAAGTAAATCGTTAAGCGTATGCAAGACCAGACTTAACATATGCGCATTTTGCAGTCCCATAAGCTACATAAGCTACCACGCCTCCCCCTCACCTGTTTCTTGCTCTGCTCCCCCTTGTAAGTGCAAGCGAGATAAATGTAGTAGTCAAAGCAAAAACCAGAATGAAAGGTTAACTTTGGCATGCCGGAGGGTTTTATACCCTTGCAGGTTTACAACTCCTTCAGATTATTCCTATACTAGGTTTGCATAATGCTGCAGAGTTGAATGTATTCATTAATAATTACAACTTATTTATTTCTAACTGATTAGTCGTATGAAAGATATAGAATAGTAGTGCGACTAATGGACAGATAGGATGTATGAAGTCTATTTGATATATGGTGTGGTAAGAAGAAGCATGTCTGCCAAGTTTTATCAATATAATTATCTCCAATACTGATGCTGATTCAGGATATATAATATATGGTCGGGGATGACTCTTCAGGTGCACTGCAAAACTTCTGACCACAAAGAATATACCCTCTTGAAGGGTATAAAAACACAGAAACAGCAAAAGCAAAAAACAGCAACATAATAAAACAAGTAAAGAATGAAGCAAGCTTTTTGCGCACTGTATCTACTAAATACCCTACGTCTAGTTCTATAAAACTCTTACAGGAAGAACTATTAATACTTTCGTATTTCATATTTCAATTATGAATATGTAGACAGCTCAGCCTTTTTCCGTTTAGATCTTTAGTCTTACTTATTTCACAAATAGTCGCTTAAATTGTCATATTTGAATCTTTCTTATATAAATAATGTACCAACAATGACTACAATATTCATATAGCTTTCAAAACCTATAGAAATATATGAATTTATAAAATACTTGCCTTTTTGAATTTCTGGCAGCACTAAGTTCAATCGTCGCTTTCCTCTGTCTATAACTTATTCATCCTTAAGCTTAATATACCCACTTTAAAAGAAGCAGAGAGTATGTTAAAAAAGAAACTCCATAAAAGTGAGCACAATCGACACAAATACATATGTACATACTTGATATTGACATTGACAATGTCGTTCAATTCTTTTCTGCTCCCTCTATATATTTACATGTGTAGAAAGATTGAACCAAAAAAGAGCTAAGGAAAAGTATGATTTGACGGGAAAAGTGCGAATTTGACATCAGATTTGGTTCGATCTTCAAATACTTGATAGAAGTTTGTTGATATAATTAAATACTCTCAATATAAAGAGAACAAAATAAACAGGAGAATCGAAAAAAAACCTTGTTGCATACATACAGACATAGTGCGCTGTATCTGTATCTGTTTCTTCAAGAAATTGTCTACAAACTAGGGCTTGGTCGATCATTCAAGATACTATCGATATATTGTACATTTTTGTATGAAAAATCACTATTAAAGTGAGGGTATAGAATCCAAACTATATAAATATTGATGGTTGACTGTATCAATATCGATAATTATTGCTAGTATATATATAATATATAAGCTATAGATGCTAAACAATATTTATCGATATTTTTACTTGAAAGTAACGTGAATAATTGTTAGAAAAACCTTAAAAACAATCGATAGTTCACTAGTTCTCTACAATCAAACGGAATTTAAAGTGGATACAGTGCATACTAAATATATACGACAATTTGACCCAATGACTTCAGGTGAGAAATCTTTGTTGTTGTGATTATATGATAATGTACATAATGACTGGCACTTTTGTTGTTGCTATCGTTATTGTTTGTTGTTGTTGTTGTTTTTACTTTATCAATGCCACCGTGGGACAAAGAATATGCATAGAAATAAAGATTGGAATGTTGTTTATTGCATTTCTCAGTTAAATGTCGCCGTCGTCACCCAATGAAAAAACAACAACAAACACTATGCATAATGGTTTAGAGAGAGAGGGGGGGGCAGAAAGGGGACTGTGCGAGTCTATACGATGATTATGATGATAGGGTATGTGTGTGTTGGTGCGGTATTTGGAAAGTTAGTTGGCCGTTTTTCCGTTCGTTTTATAGCTCGCCTTCCCTCGATACACACACACAAAGAATCTGTGCACACTTTGAGTCACTGTGCCATTTTTATACCCTGTACGCATTGTAAATGAATAAAAAGGGGTAAATTGAAACTATGGGAAACTTGTTGAGCATAATAGACATATGGAAAACACAAGAATCGCATTTATCGAATAAGTTAATTGGAATTGTAATTGATAAACAGTCGGCTGCTATAGCCGCCGACTTTAAATAAATAAATAAAATTAATATTGTAATCAGGGTATTCAATAGTTCATATAACTTGCAAAAGATCTATCGCAACTTGTTGGATATTGCAATTTGTGCATCATGCATCCGTGTGGAATGTGGGAATGATGAGGACCAAGATGTTGTTATTATGATGCCGATGATAATGACGACGAGAACGATTTGATGATGAAGTCAAGTGGAATGCGATATTGTGACAGCATGATTAATGCTCTCGATATTTGGCTGTAAAACGTAGCATTTTTTACTGGTGTGGTTTTTATGGGTATATCGATGCTTACATATATGCAGAATAAATCTGTTTATAGTTAAATAGTTATTATTATTCAGTTTACTGCTCAGTATGAGTTTTCATACACTTCGGCCATGGAAAATGTTCAATAAAGCGTATATGTACTTTGTGCAAATGTATGTAACAGACAAAAAGAAGACGTGGCAGACAAATAGACAAGTTTACTAGGTGCCGTCGATTAAATTGACATATCTGTTGATATTTTAGTTTATATATTCATAATAATACTCTCTATCCATGCAAACTTGCTTGAATGTATCTAAAAGATCGTTTAATCACCAAAATTGCATAAGTGCAGTTGATTTTAGCCGCCACAACGTGCCCCAAATGGGCCATAACCGAAAAGAAAATACACAGACGTTGATGCAGATACAAATGCGTTTACAAATTGAATGCACAACAGATGACGACGTAGAGAGAGACAGAGAGGGGGAGAGATGGAGGAAGAGTGGGTGCTGTGGGTGGGGAGGGCGTACAGTGGGCCGACACTCATGTGCTTTTGATGACGACCCAAAGTGTTGCCGGCATGCAATCTCTCGCCCTCGCTGAAACACACTTACACACACCCCTGCATACGAATAGCCCCACCCGGCCGACTGTCTGTCTGGCAACCTTTGTCGACGTCGTGGTTGTTTCTATACCCAGCATGAGAGGGAGAGAGAATGCACAATGTTGTATATGCTGTGCTGAGAAAGGGAATTGGAATTTCAGTATTGAATAATTTTAACAGAAACATAAGAAAGGCTGAGTGAAATATATAAATAAACAACCGAATTTGCAAATGAAACAAAAAATAAATAAAATAATAAATATATAAATAATATGAATAAAATCAAAATAATAAAAAAAACATAAAAAATAATGTAATAAAATTCAATAAATAAAACAAACTCAAGAAACAGAAAAATAAATGGACTTAAGTTAACTTTACTCATGCTCAAAATGTCTGCAGGGTATTTGTCAGTCGCAACTATTAAACATTGTTGCATTGCTTGATTTTAGTTGTTTTGTTTTTTTTTTCATATGCAGCCGAGCGCAAATATTTTTTTCGCATTTAACTGGCGCGTGAGTAGGCGGCACTACTGGCTGTGGTTCTCCTGCCCCCTCCCCACCATCCCCTGCCCTCCCTTCTTTCCCCCCTGCACTTCTTTGTTCCCCCTTCGAACAGGCATATATAGAAAAAAATGTTTTTAATTACAATCATTGGAATGAAATTGATCGTGAGATGCAACACGAAAATCAAATTAAGAAAATGCTGGCTTGTTTTTCCCTGTCCCCCCCATAGGGGGCTTGTCTCGTGTTATACTATACCATATAGAACATGTATTATACGAGAGACGAGTGTGTGTGCATACATATGTTTGTGTATAATTGAATTGTGCACTGTGGCTATTTTTAATGTAATGGCCAAAGAATGCGTTTTATAAATAAGTTAAAAGTGGAAAATACATTTAGTTGCCAGGTAATGCCCCCGACGCGTGCTTGCATGAAGCGATTTAGAGAGCGACAGTGCGGAGGAGGAAGTGGCAGCTTTATTAAGGATAGGTTTTGGGAGTACCATATCTATAAAGATGAATCGAAATGAAGGAGTAAAAGTATAAATAATTTGTAGTATCTTTTTCTAGGTTATTTTCAGTATTATTCAAAATGTAACAGAAATAAATGTAATAGAATGTAGTAAATGTAATAATATCCATATATAACTAGTGCTTGTGGTATTACTGGTAAGTTTGAGTAGATCTATAGCTTAATTCTTTAAGCCGTACAATAAACAGTGTAGACTACAGCTACTTTTGCCTCACAAAAATAGCATAGATTAAGAAGAAAAACAAGGATATACGATGGGGGAAAAGGCAAAAAACAGGACAATTGCTTTTGATTAAAAAAAGCTAACAAATTAAAATATTTGTAAATTTATGTTATTTCTAATGCTCAATCTATAATGTTCTAATGGTTATACCCTTCGACCATTGAAAATGGTCAAAAAAGGGTATACTAACTTTGTGCAAATGTATGTAACAGGCAGAAGGAGGCGTGGAAACCCCATAAAGTATATATATTCTTACTCAGGATCACAAGCCGAGTCGATTGAGCCATGTCTGTCTGTCTGTCCGTCTGTCTGTCTGTGTGAACGCACAGATCTCAGCTATTAAAAAAGCTAGAGTTACCAAATTTGGTAGGAAGACTCTTGTGTACTATAAGCTGATCAAGTTTATTTCAACTGTTAGGTGCCACGCCCACCGCCCCCGTAAATCAAAAATTTAATTTTTTGAACTCAAATTGTAAGCGCTGTATAAAAGATACAACTTTTTGACTTTAACATATACTAAGCTGAATGAAATATCTACGTATTCTCAAAATTACAATCCGATCGGACAACAAACACAAACGTTATTTAAGAAAGTAAGAACATAAAACCAAGTGCTTCTGTCAGCTAACAAGGGAGACGGGCGAACGCGAGCGCCGTCTGTCGGACATAATTTCAAAGCATGTGCATATGTATGTATATGCCTACGTACATATGTACACAAGAACATAGGTCGAAGGGTATTCCACTGTCGCGTGTCGCGCTACTGTTGCTTTCCTTACTGGTTTTTTAAATGTTTTCAATGGTCCTAATCGAAATATGGCCATATTTATTCATATTTCTGAAATATTTGTTCCTTTTATATGTTTCTTTTGATACATCAATGAAATCAAAAAAAAGAAAGAAAAAGATTTGTATACAAACATGTGATTCTACATCGATTTTAAGAATTAAGAATTTTATTAAAATCATATCAAAAATACGTTATATTTCAGCAATTAAAACTGAATGTTTATGGACAGTAAGACTTAAAGATTTATTTTGGTTGGACGGACAAGTAAATGGACAGATTGTTCAGAAAAAAAGGCTGACCTGCCAGCCCTGATAAACCTCTTTATATTTTCTTTACCTTTGAAATCTGTATGCGAATAAAATGATTTAATAAATACCATAATCAATATATGTACCACATTTAATTACATGGTATATTTTCAATTGGTAATCTTTGATTTTCCAATCAATTTTATGTTTATAGTAATATATGTACAATAATTTGATATTTGTTTCGTATAATGTATGTAATTTGATGTGAGACCAATAGAAAAGGGCTGGTATTATAATACCCAGCTTGAGATCTTAATTAAACAAGCATTAAATTTGTTAATTACACAACTGATGTTGATATTGATTGACAGACAGACCCTCCGGATAGCTAGCTGCCTTTTCTTTCCCTTCTCGTTTTTCTTTTCCTTTCGCTATTCAAAATGGCAGCTATCAGTGTGTGCGTGTGTGTGTATGATGGACTATTTTACATATTTGATAAGTTGTTATAGTCGTGTCATGGTGGAGAAACACACAGCCCTTGTCTGACAACCCCTGAAAATAACTCGAAACTAGACGAAGAACGAGGAACAAATTGTCGATCTTGTGATCACACGGGTGCATTACAAAAGGAAACGCTGCTTATTCTTACTTATTGTATTTTCGTTTTGTTGTTTACGTTTACGCCTTACACACACACGAACACACACATACAGTCATGTATAGATTTATTTTTGCCTTGCAACTTAAACGCACAGACATTTAAATTTAGATGGCGATCATCTAATGGCCTCGTCTGTGGCTCTATTTGTGTGAGCGTATGTGTGTGTGTGTGTGTGTATGTCCATATGTATGTATGTGTGTGTCACCCAACTGTCTCGCCAAACGGCAATGTTGTTGCGGTTCTTCATGTGACATAAAATGTGTGATCGATGTAAATCTTGCGCCTCAGCTGTCGCCGTCGCCGACAACAGCAGCAGAGGCAGCGCTGTTGACGTCTCCCAATGTCTGCTGATCTTCTTGTTTTATTTTTATACCAATCACGTCGTGCAGCCAACAAAAAACACATACACGCACACACATACACACACACAGGAACAGAAGCAAGGTGGGTTGGCTCGCTCGCACTTTAAGCTGATTTGTGGAAACAACTGTAAATCTGTGTTTCGAATTCGCCGCGTCGCTTCGCCCTGCACGGCGGTGGCTTACGCTGTTAATGTGTGTTGTTGTCGTTGATGTTGTGCGTGCCTCAACATACATTAAAGAAATTTTGAGTTATCGATAGGCAGCAACAGAAGGTGGAAAGGTTGGGCTTGAATCGAACGAGTGGTGGAGGTGGAAATGGAGGAGGTGGAGGTGAGCTTCCCTTTGCTCTTGTTGTTGTTTACAATTTTTGCTGCGCTGCTGCTGCTGCTGCTGCTGTTTCTTCTGGTGCTTCCTCTTCTTCTTCAGCAATTGATGTCGTCGTTGTTATTGCTTGTGCTCGTTTAATTTCTATTTTTATTGCCGTTGCTGGCCTGCTATACTACATTGTATGAGTATAATGTGTGACCATGTCTGTGTTTGTGTGTCTGTCTATTTATTCTTATTGGTGTAACGACTATTACGTATTGTAAAAATAAACGCAATCTTTTTGTTGTTGTCGTTCTCAGTCACCCGTTTGTTGTCTAATTTATTTCTATTTCTACACTCGCGCGTTCGCAGATTGAAAAGCAAATTACCATAAATGTCATTTTGTAATTGTAATGCATTAATTGTAATACAAATATTGTGTCCGTTTCTCTCACTGTCTCTCTCTCTCTCTCTCTCTATCGCATACGCACGTACACTATTGTTGTTTTGTATTCGTCACATTGGAATGCTGTGGCAAAGGAAGTAATCAAGCAATTCAACGGCAAGTAAATAAAACCAGCGTTTAGTGTATCCGCACATGAAATACCCTGCATTTTGTTTGTAATTGAATTATTTATTGTTGGGTAATCTAGTGTCACCATTTTGTAAATTACTCAACACTTATTGTTAGACTTGATCAATGATTGATTTATCGAAAGTGGCGGTGGCTCGATATCAATTAATCGCATGTGCATTACTGACTCTCCGCATCTACCATTTTCACTCGTTTGCGTTGTGTGTAATCAACCACAGCTCAATTTCCGAATTGAGAAAAAAACAAAACAAACCCAAAAAATACTTGCAAGGCTGTGCGAGAGCTCAGCAAAAGTTCACCTCTCTCTCATACACACACACACACACAATTAGAAACATGCTCAGTGTCTGCTTCGTAAACAACTTGAGCAGATACGTGGCTTTGTGTGTGAAACTTTATGCGACTGCGGATCACAACAATAATTAAGCAAGAGAGAAAGAGACCGAGAAGAACTTCGTTTTTAAATGATATTTCTATTATTTATTTATGCAAAAAGTGCAGGCGTGCGTGTTAACTTGCGTACTCTTCTCTCTTTCTCTCTCTCTTTGTCTACTACTTTGCAAATCCTCTTCACTAAATCTGCTGTTGTTCCTTTTATTCTTCTTCGTGTTCATTCAACTTGCGTCTGTCTGCCTGTGTTTTTGTCAACGTTTTGCATGGGTGTGTGTGAGGAATTGAATTGAACAGACAAAGAATGAGAGAGCGGCAGCAGCTTTCAAGCTGCTGTTGTTGTTTTTGCTGCTCTTATTTCGTTTTGTCTTAGGCTGGCAAAACACAAAAACAAAAATGAAACAGAAAAAAAATAATGGGGGAAAAAACAATATAGTGTCTTGTTTATTGCTTTATTTGCGGCGTTTTGGCTCTTGATTAGGTTCTTTTGTGCCTCGCACTTTGCTTTGTTGCTGCTTCTGCTGCTGGCGCTTGCCTGCATGTGTGTGTGTGAGGGAGAGTAGAGTAGAGTAGTGAGTGCCTGTGTGTGCGGGAGACTAGAGTAGTGAGTGCCTGAGTGTGTGTGTGTGTGTGTGTGTGTGTAGTATTACAAGGGACAAGGCAAATGTGAAAATAATTTAAGCGGAACTTAATAGCTTAACAACTATTTTAACTTTGCCACACTGTGCAAGCTTTTGCTGCTGCTGCTGTTGTTGTTGTTATTGCTGTTGCTGTTATGTATTTTTTCCTCCGTTTGTAAAAATGTATTGCGTTTTATTTTATGCTCGCTGTGCGGCGTCGTTCTAAGTTGTTATTGTTGTTGGTGCTATTCAGCTGGTTTTTGCTGCTGCACTTGTTGTTGCCATCGTTGTTATTGTTATTATTGCTTTTATTTGCTTTTGTCCATTTTCCGCTAGCAACCTCCTGTTCTCTTTCCTTTCCCACTCCTCCCTTCGTATGCCTAGACAATTGCGTTGTGTGCGAGGCGCCTCTTTGGCGCCTCTCAAGTGCCGCTTACACAGAAACAACAACAACAATCGCATACAACGGCATTTACTCACTCTCTGTGCGCTCTCTTTCTATCTCTCACATACACACACACATACAGTTACAGTGCATTCGTATTACGCTGTCGAAATCAAATCAAATTAATTCAATAAAGCAAATTTAATGTTTAATAAATCATAACAAGAAAACAAATGTAGTAACTTTTGCATCTACTATCGCTTCCCTCACCCTCTCTCTTTCTCTATCTCTCCCTCTCTGTCCTCCTCTCTGGGTGGGCCTATGGGCTGACTGACTGGACTCCAATCCCAATCTGTCTGGCGCCTATTTTATGTACGGTTCAACGGAAAATGTCAAATTTGACAAGTGAAACGACTAGAAAAGACTCAGACTCTGTCACACACAGACACACACAATATGCTTGCATGAATAATATGTGTGTGTGTGTGATTATGTATTTATGTTTATGTGCATGACTTAGCTCTGCCTGCTGATAAGCAACTAACTTTTTTGTGGGCAGGCGAACCGCGAGAATACTACAATGACACGAGCTGAAATTCGTATTGAAAGAGCGATGCTACAGATTAAATAATGATAATAATAATAATAATAGTAATATAAAAATATAAATATAAATATAAAAAAAGGAAATATTAATATAGTAATTGTAACATAATAATAAAATTAATATAATTATAATAACATATTAATCAAAACAAACACGAAAGGTACATACAGTCGTGTGTAGTCGACTGTGCAATACCCACTAGACACTTATATTTTTTGTGTATGTTATGTTGCATACTTTAGGCAGCGGTTTGGCGTTTGTAACTCTTAAAATTATTTCTTAAATAACTTCTGTGTTAATTATCCGATTGCAACTAAAATTTTAGATATCATTTCGGTGTGGATAGTTATTATGTTTACCAAAAATTAACTATTAAGCATTACAATTACTCTTCAAATTTAGTTTTTATCAATTTACGAAGGCAGAGAGACAAACAAACTTAATCTGTATGCAGTAATGATACATATTGAGAGATATGATATCTAGGTTTTAATATGAACGGACAGACAGTATACTAATAGTAACATAATAATAACATATCAACAAAAATAATATAAAAGTAATAATGTAAAATAATAATAAAGTAATGTTCGCTATTAATTTTTGATCTGTTCAACTTTTAATTCATTTTAGTATAAAATTTATATGATTGTAATTTTAATTTCAATTTAATCATCATCATACATCAATATTGTTGAATGTTATTGAAAATGGGTCGTTTTATTTAACAAATCGAAAAAAACTAAAGTTATTTCTAAATAAAATTCAGTAATTCCGATTTCCAAAGCTTATAAATAGTATATTATATATTATAAATATAACAATTGCCTTTAAATAATTATAATAATAATAAAGTTAATATTAGTAGTATTTGCAATACTAATAATTATACAAATAATATACAATAAATATTTCGAATTATAATAAATAATATAATGAATAATATTAGTATGTGAACTGAAATGTTTGTAGAACATTGAACGTAGTATTTATGATCGCCATTTTGTTTTGATATTCATTCACAAAATGTAAAGCCCAATCAAAAGCAAAGCACACACACACACACAGCGAAAGCTTAAGCCAATAAGCATGTTAAGTTAATAAAAAAGAAGGAGAGAGAAAGAGCGTAAGCAAGAGTGCGAGCGAAGGAAACTGCGATAAGCGCATGCAGCATGAAATGAAAAAAGAAGGGAGAAGGAGGAGGAGGGTAAATACAAATGCGCTTATCTCAATGCGTAAACATGCATATCTACCACAAGCATGTTAAGGGGTGGGGAAGAGAAAAGAAAGAAATAAAATAAAAACAAAGCAAAAATTGACAGAAAGGAACGAGAGAGAGAGAGAGATAGGCAATAATTCATTTTCAATGGGGTGCATATAAAAATACACACACACACAAACACAGTAAATACATTTGTGAATGAAACTACAAATTACTCTAAAGTGTGTGTGTGTTTGTTTAGGTGTGCGTGTGTGTGTAGTACAATTTCATTGATAACTTTCAAATCGAAAATCAAATAACACAGACACACATACAGACACTTTTGAGCTGTTGCACAACACACGCAGCACGAAGGGACAAGCCAACAGCGACGTCAACGTCGACGTCAACGCAACAAATTGGGCAATTTGGTCAGCGTAGGAGAGAGCGAGAGAGAGCAATGCAGCGACGGCAATTGTGAAACGAACTTAAAGCTAATCATAAATAACAACTAAATAAATAAATACTTGCTTGTGTGTTTGCGTGTGTGTGTATAGCACATACCAGAGCTCAATCTATCTCTCTTTCTCTCCTTCCTTCTCTCCTTTTCCCTCTCTTGGGTTTATCAAAATCAGCTTTGACTTTTATACCAAGTTGAGGCTTGTCGGCAATTATTATTTACACACTTGCATTCAACTCTCGCACACACACAGAGAGTGGTCGCACACTGGCGAACGGCGCACAGAAAACACTTGAAAATGTCATTCAAAATACACGCTAAATTTCATTCATTTGATTCACAGCAGCAGCAACGACAACAACAACAACAGCAGCAAGTGTAGCCTGCCTTTAGCTTTTTTTTACGCTGCATTCACTCACACACACACACGTGCATGTAGTGTACGCCTGAGAGAGAGACAGAGCGTGCACGCAAAGACATGCAATGAAGTCGGATCGCAGCGCAGCAGCAGCGCAGCCCTGGGCAGCGACAACTAACGGGGCAATTTGGCTCATTCATTGAGTAATTTGAAATCTTCGAGTTCGTTACGTGTTCGTCTGTCGTCTGTGTGCGTCTGTCTCTCTCTCTCTCTCTCTCTGTCGCTGTCTGTGTTTGTGTTTGTGTTCATTTAACACGTTTGACACACACACAATAGACAACCACAAAAATGTTTGTAAATATGCCAACAACAAAATAGCGGCAAAAAACCACAACAACAATAATAAAAGTATTTGTTTTTTTTTTTTGTTGTTTTTGACAAAAATGTTGTTTTGAAATTACGTTATTTCCGCCGTGAGATCCGCAATCGCGGAGGCCGCTGCACACAGAGTTGCCAACTATGATGCTGGAAGCGAACGTGTGTGTGAGAGGGAGAAAGAGAAAGCACGATTGGAGGCTCGCTTTCTCGACAAGTTCTATAGTCGTTATTGTTGTTGTACTTGGCATAGGTTATAAATTACATATGTATGCAGGTCTGACAGTCATTGATTGCATTTTAGATAAATATCGATACAATATGGCATTCATTAGATGTTATTATATTGGTGAATATCAATATTTAATGCATACAATGTGTTATTCAAAACTATCTGTGTTGCTTGCAGCGATGATTCGTAAAATATATCTATATATATTCTTATCTCATCTAAAAATCGTACTATATATAAGTACATACTGAAATATCTTTAATAAATGCATCAGAAACTTTTCAAATTCATAAAAAATATAAAGAAATAGATTGTACAGCAATATGAACTACAGGCAGGAATAATTGTGAGTATATGTTACTAAAGGGTGATTATTTAAGAACTATATTATTATATATTATATTCTTGATCAGCATCGAAATTGATAAAAGCATACTAAATAAAAAGCTGTTTCTTATTTGTTTCCATTTACATTAATAAAAACTAAAATAATAAAATTATAAACAAATCTCTACCAAACACTATAAAATATATTATTACCGTCTAATACTCGTAGTATTGCTATTCATAGTCCCCATTCGAGTATCATTTTACACTACAACACTCTTTAGAGTACTACGAAAATATATATAGTATTATTATTTGTCGTTGGTAAACAAAAACAGGCGTTAGATTATTTGGTTATCCGTATAGTATAGTATGAATGTTTTCATTATTCTTTCTTTATCGATATCAAAGTGCAAGTTGACGCATTTCCCCCTTTAACAGGAAGTTTACTCACATTATAGCAACAACAACAACTGTGACAATAACAACCATAAAATAATTGTATTGTCAGGCATTTACTGTCCTGAGTACTGTGTGTGTGTATACTGGAGTTAACAGTCTAGACTCTTTAGATTATATAGTATTTATTTACGTGTGCACCTTGTGGAATGCGGAAAAGGAAGTTCCCTAATGCAATCGTTTAAGATATTATATTCAATTCTTATATCGACGTAGAGCATTAGAAAATCATGTAGATAATAGAACATAATGCAGTACATCTTATCGCTAAGTTATTATTGTAGAAACAGGGTGTAATAATATGTGTGCATCGTAATATTATTGCGCGTGCAAATGATAAAGTCTTTAATAATAAACAAAGCCGTAGAACGTGCGCAGACAGAAGTACGTACTAATAGCATTGATGGGATTTGAATGGGGTGTTGTTTTAAGCGCTAAGTTCCTTCAGGTGTCATGACGTGACCGCCCAGAGCTATGTAGCAGTGATTTGTGTCAAGGTACGTTACTTAAATAGTCACGATAACTGGCACGATTTTAAGACAAGGTGTTGTTGTTTATCGATTTGTCGAATCAGAGAGGGGGAGAGAGATTAGGGACTGGATAAAAGATGCTTCGATTAGGGTACCTTACGGGAGAGTCTAGAAAGGGTTAAATCTAGAAAGAGTCTAGATAGGGTGCCTTATGGAAGAGTATAGTATGGGTACCTTACGAAAGTGTTTAGTTAAGGTACCTTACGAATGAGTCTAGTAAGGGTACCTCACGAAAGAGTCTAGTGAGTGTACCTCTCAAAAGAGTCTAGTATGGGTAACTCTAGAAAGAGTCTAGTAAGTCTATTAAGGGTACCTCACGTAAGAGCCTACCAAGGGTACCTCACGAAAGAGACCTTCCTACGTTTTCATATAACTATTGTTGCTCTACTAAGCATTACATTGAATACAGTTAGTATGTGTATATATATATATTTCTTTATAGTCACAGTTAAGGTACCTTCCAAACAACACCTTAATTCATTTTAATATATTTATACTGTTATAATGTTTTACAACTATTCTTCTATTACAAACCCACTGTAAGCCAAAAGAATGCGATTCATTGAACCACAGTATCATTCACTGTGCTCTGCTATCGGTTATCGGTTTCATCTTTGATATGTGTGTGTGTGTGTTTGTGGCACAGTTACCCATTTTCATTCACGCACTTTTTTTCTAAAGAGATCGTCACTTTTAATCAGTCACGCGTTTTGTTTCCTCTTGTTTTGTCATTTGACATTTATTTAACGCGCGAGAAGAGAGGAGAGGAGGGAGTGGAAAGTAGAACGAGGGTGAGGTGGGAGTTGTTTTGACTCTTATTAGATTTTCCATTCAGTGTTATCGGACTCAATATTGATACCACCACAGCAAACGCATATTGGACGTGCGACCCTCCTCGTCGTTATGCCTCAGCTTATACATGTGTTTGTGCATGTGATGACTGTGTGTGTGCTGTGCTTCCCCAATACTGAAGAGTTTAGTTAGCCTATTATCAGCTTCCACCCTTAAAAAACAAACCATCTACGTCAGGATTTCTAAAGAAATCGTTTAATTGATAAGCAGAAAAATTTGATATACAAGTATATGAGATTATTGAGCTGGAGTCAATTTCAAGTGTTCATAAACTAGAAATTTAATATATTTTATTTTATTTATTTAATTGCAATTACAACAAAAGAAAACTCGATTAATTTATAGCAAATATGATAAATGCAGAAGATTATGAAGCTCGTGTCAATTTCAAGTATTTCTTTCATTATTATTTAGAACTTTAACTACGAGTATATCTAACTTGACCATCCTTGATTAATAAATAATAAATGTAATAAATAATAAGCAAATATGATAAATGAAGAAGATTATGGAGTTCGAATCATTTTCGAGTATTCATTAATAAAAGTTTAGCATATTTCTTTTATTATTTTATAACGTAACTATATCTTTTTTGAGAATGCTTGATTAACGCATAATAAATATAAGATTTAAGCTTAAATCAAGCATAAGTATATAAGTTTCATTATATCAGAACTACCTATACATATATAACTATGTGTATTTTGTAGCATTCGTCCAAAGTAAAAGTCACTGTTTTGGAATTTCCGATTCAAGCTTAATCGGCCACATATTTTCGTAGGTATCTCGGCCAGGGGGGGATCGGGGGTCTTGCAACCTGTTTGGTATGTCGACTCACGTATCCGGAGTTAATTTCTTATGAGCCACACTGGCATTTTGTGTAATGTTATTCACAGGTGTCTCTTGTAATGCTACTCTATGCTCGGTTCGAGTTCTTTGGAATCGCGCATCGTATTTGGGGCCCCACACTTACAATTCTTTACACAATATGTACAAAAGACATAGTGTACTTCTTGGGTTTGGGTGCGCTTCGCTACGTTTTATGACGAATTGTTGCATTCCCCTAACGGTTTCTGCTTCCAAGTTCTTTTTTGGCTTAATGAAAATTGTACTGGAATTTTGTTTTAATGTTTATTTAGCGGCTGTGTTTGTATGCGAGTCTCTCTCTTTTTTTTTACGAGCTTATGAATGAACGCACAAATAAGCAAACAAACGAATGAACAAGAGAACCAATCAGCCAATCCCCCCGCATATCTCAAACGAATGTTGTTTAATCGGTTTAATCTGTTTTTGGAGAATGCGCTCAACTACAAAGAGAAACGCTAACATTGCATGAAGAATACATATACACATACGATACATATAGTTATGTGTATAGTATGTAGTATTTAAGTGTGTAAGTAGTAAAAGAACAGTAAAAATAGCAAGCAAAAGCGGTTCCACAAATGAACCAAACTGAACTTGAAAGTTTCGGGGTTTTTTCTATGACATTCTTTATGTTGAATATAAATATAATCTTAATGATTCGACATTCCATTTAAAGACATATCAATAGAATTTAATAGTATAATTATTATTATTCTTATTGGGATATTCCAATTGAAAGTTTCAATGAGATGACGTTAAACCAAATTTTTATTTTATTTTGTTTCTTGGAATTTTCTAATGATTTCTTTCTTCTTAATGTTAAAAATAAAATACTGTCTATAATTTTATTAAACTTAGAATATTATTCATCTAAAGAATAGAAATCGAAATATAGAAATTTGGTATTTGAGCTGATGTTGATAAAACTGAATCATTTGTGGAGTGTAGTAAAGGATTATTTTTTAGCTACTATTTTTTTTTGGCAATATAGGCTTGAATAGCTGACGCACGAGTTCATTGAACAGTTTATTACACGTTCGGCAGCGGTCAATTGGCCATCTAGATTGATGCGATCTAACGCCTTTAGACTATTTTTTTTGTGTGGCTATGTTAATTCGAATCTCTGTACAGACAAGCCCGCTTCAATTTGAAGCATTGGGGGACAACATTGAAGCATTTATACGTGAGATACCCATCGAAATGTTGGAAAGAGTATGTCAAAATTGAACTAAGGCATAAAATTGAACCAACATTTGTATGAAATAATCTACAAACATTAAATTATATGCACCGTACTATCGATTCATATAAAGATTTCATGCATTTCTCTGAATTTTATGTGTTTTTTTTTAAGAAACTTTCCTTAAAAAATCACCCTTTACATAGTTCCAATTCTATAGTTGGCAATAGTTAACTTATCTTTCTCTTCTGTGGCTCTTCTTTCTCTTTGTACCTCTCTAAGATGTTCCTATCCCATACTATTCTAACTAACTGAGATTTATTTTCTTATCTTTGCAAGTTTGGTATATATAAAACTTGTCCTGTACTCTCAATCAAACATGTTAAGGCTGATCTGATCTTAAACATTTGTACACTGAAAAAAATTATGTAATAAACTAACATAGGTTACTATTGTAAATATTACATATATTTTCAGTAGTGTATTCGCGTATAGTTCTCAGTTTTGTTAGTAAATATTAATTCTTATGTCGTAACTGGCGCTTAATATAGTATATATATAAATATATTTATAAATTCAGGGGGTCTGTCTGTATTATTCATTATCAGCATTATACATACATATGCATGTTATGTGTGTGTGTGTCTGTGTCTGTATTTAAATGTCATATTAGTTATTAGCATTTGTTTCGACGAACGACACCCTATAATGCCTGCCTGCCTGGCTCTACTTCTCTCTGTCTCTCTCTCTCTCTCTGTCTCTATCTTTGTGGCCTGCCTAACGTTCGTTCAGAGAGTCGATTTATCTCGCGTGAGGCGTTACTTTGCTTATCTGAAACTTACACACAAATGAGTCGAGTCGAGTCGAGCAAAACAACACACACATGCAGAGAGACACAGACGCGCACACATACAGCCGCAAACTGTAACTAACAATATCAGTATGTATAAATAAATAAATATACCACACTAACAAGTTTAGTTTCACCTGTTAACTCGCGCTCTCTCTCTCGTCCTCTCTCGCTCTTTCTTGCTGTCTCTGGCTATTTCTAATTGAAAATGACTTGGCGGATTCATTTGGGGTCTGGCCCCAGTTGAGATTAGGGCACTACATGTGACCAGAGTGGAGCGTGCGGGCGTTACCCAAAAATGATGAAACTACTGACGACGCTGATCATCATCATGATGTTGCTGCACAGTGAATTACAGTATCACAATGATTAGAGGGTATACAATCCCCATACAGGTCGCGTGTACTTTGCCTGTGTATCTCGAAAGTATTTCAAATTATTTCACAATCAACTGTTAAATTTAGTACACACACACAAAACAGAAACAATACATAAAATGATGTGAACTTTTGTTTATCTGATGAAATGAGCTACGAACTACGAACTATAATAATCTGCAAAGAAAGGAGTCTTGTTGAAGAATTGTTAAATCATCCTCTATACGCATTTATTGTACCATAATCTGCGATTTGTTACTAGACTGATTGCAAACTGTACCAAAAAATATTCTATTTCTTTTCTTAAATATACCAAGCAGTTTATAAATTATCGTCTTTAAAATATATCAAATAATATAAAATTATTAATATTTAATGCAATATTTAATAAATATCGTAAACGAGACTCTGACAGAATATTTTCTTTTCTTGGATGATTTTAAAAGTACAAAAAATAAATATAATAGTTTATAAATAGTACACAGAATTACATTTATAAAGTATACGTAAAAAGTATAACATTAACCGTGACAGTGCATATTCTTGTGACTCATGTGATTCCCCTATATATGATGTTACTTAAAACTCTTACGTTATCTTACTATGTAATCGATATTACAGCACAATATAAATAATATTTATATGATATATGATATATTCCTATTTCTATATGCTAGTGATTGTTGTTATTGACAACCTTAGCATTATACGTGTGTAGTTTGCAACAATTATTCATTTCTACACAACAATACGTAATTGTATTCTGAGAAAATCTATTATGAATATTCCCTTTGGAATTTCCAGCAAAATATTTATTCTTCCCCGGTTCAATGGAAAATCGATGAATGTTACATTTCACTTGTGCTCTTGTGTCATCTATGACCGCCTGTACCCACCCCCTATTACCCACTACCCTTCTCTCTATCTCTCTCTTAAAATGTTAGTTCTCTTAGATCATCGACACATCAAAAATGAAGATCATCAGCTGAGTTCATTAAAATTAAAATATTTTCGCTTTGGAAAGGAATTTGTTGATTAACTTTGTTGTTATTGTTTTCTATTGTTTTCTGTGTGTGCGTGTGGACAATAAAATAAAACGAAAAGCATAAACAACAACAACTACAATAACAATAACAAAAAACTTGCCCAGTGGCGGATTTGGAGCATAAGAAATATTTCATGCATTGCTACGCTTTGGTTTCTTGTTATTGTTCTTGTTGTTGTTGCTCGTCTTGTTGTTGTTGTTGTCACTGCTCTTAACTGGTCTGGCAACTTTGTGTTTGATTGGAATGTTGTTGCCTTTTGGCTGCCCGCGCTCAGGGTGCTCCTCTTGCTCTCACTCTCTTGGCTTTGCTCTCTTACTGCTTATGTTGTTGTACTTGTTGCCGTTATAGACATCGTTGGCGTTAATGTTGTTGTTAATTGAAGCACAGCATTGTTGTTATAATTACATTATTATTGTTGTTATTATAAATGATTAGTTTTATTGTTATTTTCATTATTATTATTATTATTATTAATATTATTATCATTACAATTATTGCCATTATTATTATAAATGTTATTGCAACCATGAGTCAGGCAACGTTAGCGCCAACGTTGGCGTCATTCAGCGCAGCGCGTCGTGACGTCGTTCTCCGCATGCGGCCAGCTGCGACGCCGACGCAACGACCGACGCGTGCGCAGCGAATGCAGCTTGTGCTAAAAGTGCCCTTTGGCAAGTTTTCAATGTTGTTGTTGCTCTTGCTGTTGACGGTTATTGCACCTGACGAGTTTTACGAGCGCGTGCACAGTGGCGCCTGCAGGCTAGTTTAACAAAATTAAACAATAAAATGCCAAATGGAAAGGCGGCGTCGATGTCGGCGTCGTCGGTCTGTTAATTTTCCATGTGCAGCTGATAAGCGGCGTGCGCAAGCGTGTTTTGCTGTGTGCATACACTGCACACACACATAAACACACTCACATTATTTGTGTGTGTGTGTATTAGTGTCTGCTACTCATCATCGTTTGTTTTAATGTCATCGTGTAGACGGAAATGTTGCGCTTTTTACCTGATTGTAGTAAGTAACAAAAACAACAATAACTTGGGAAATTGGGTCAACACTCGGCAACAATGTTACACGCACAGTTTTAGACTCACTGTGCTGCCACCTCTCTTTCTGTCTGTCTGTTTGTTTGCCTCAGTCTCTCTTCGAGCACACACAATGCGTACGCAAAGAGTTTTACAGTTCGACAAGCATTGCTGTTATGACCGTCAAACCAACGCACACAAAGAGAGCGCAAGGAGCGCCAAGAGAGAGAGAGAGAGAGGGAGAGAGAGTGTAGCAGGTGTCATGGCGGTCGGCAGTGGCAGCGTACAGAGGGCAGAGGCAGAGACAGCGTGCAGTGGGCAGTGTGGACACACTGTGTTTATTATTATTTCGTTTTGTTTTCTTTGCTCTTCTTTTAGCATGTGCTGCCCATGTTATTGTACAATTATTATAAGAATTTTTAATTATTTTAGTTGACTTTTTTCTCATCTTATGTTCGCTCTTTTTTGTTTCTAATTATTTATGGCGACGTTGGCTTTAAACCGCAACTGTGCTGCCTCTGTTAGTATATTATTTCTTACTGCGCAATAAAAGCAACAACTACAAGAACAACAACAGCAGCAACAACAAATAATGAAGCATAATAAAACAAACGGCGTCCGCAGCATGAGCTAAAAGCGTGTGCGAGTGAAAATGAGAGAAAGAGTATGAGAAAGAGAGAGCGCGCAATTGTTGTTATTATTGTTGGGGAACAAAAACAATTTGAAAACTGGAGACGAGACAGGCCCACACGCCTTACACTAAACATATGTGAGACTGTGTGTGTGCGTGCGTAAGCATGTGTGTGCTAACTACGCAGCAGCATTTTTATTACTGCATCAAAAAGAACAAGGAGAAGGCGGGTGGTGCTGCCTGCCCCACCTCTGATATGCTCTCTTTCTCTCTCTCTTCTCGTTCTCTGTTTTGATGCCACGTTTTGCGCTCATACCGCTGACAACGCAGCCGCATTTTGTTTTTCCCTACGCCCAAAAAATACAAATAAACAAAACAGAAACGAATAAAGAGAGAGAGAGAGAGAAACAACAACAAACTTAACCGGCAACACCCTGTGCGGCGGCAAGTTGATGAATTACAACGCAGTTGTAAATACGCTACGCGCAGTTTTTTTCTCTCTCTTACTCGCCCTCCCCCCACTCCCTTACTCGTCTTTTTACTATTTACTACACTTTAAATTCCCCCTCCCTGCTGCCAACGTAATATGTATGTACTGTGCTGCTAACGTCAATGCGACGACGATGTCGACGCCGACGTCGACAGAGGCGTTGCGCGTCATGCAAACAAACGTCAATGCTGTTTGGCCGGCAGCAGAGGCAGAGACAGAGGCTAAAGCAATAGCGACAACAACAACAAAAATAATCATTTTTATTTATTCTTGCTGCTTTTTTGCCGCATAAAATTATTATTGTTGTTGTTTCGCGACTAAAAAAGCAACAACCATTGGCGCATTAGCATACACACACACAGAAAGTTTTGTTGAGCTTTTGAGAGATTTACCAAATCAGAAGAGATAAAGAGAGTGCGAGTGTGAGTGAGAGTAGTGGGCAGTGGGTGATAGAGCGAGAGAACAACAGAGTGAGAGGCGACAGCATCCGGCAAATTACGCACACAGACACTGTTATTAACAGCTGTTAAGCTTTCATTTCAAGTGTATGCATAACATATGTAATTATTGATGCATTGTAATGACAGCAACGTCAGCGTCAGCAGCGGCGTTTACGTTGTCGTTCAGGCGACACGTGTGAGCCGAGCTAGAGCACTTGGCGCCCTTTTTCGCATTTATAATTATTACAATAGAACGACTCGTTTGTGTGTGTGATTAAGAGTCTGTGTGTGTCTATGCCTGTGTGTGTCTGTGTGTGTCTATGTATGTGTGTGTCTATGTCTGTGTGTCGCATGTACACGTGTAATTGTTGTTATTCTTTCTACTGCACCATGACATGACAAGTTGCATTTTACAAGTTGACAAGTTGTATTTTACATATTTTAATTAATAATAAAAATTATAATTAAATAAAAGTAATTAATGAATGGATAAATAATAAATTAAATACTAAATAAATAATAAATTAAATAATAAATCATATAATGAATAAAATAAAGAATAAAATAATAAACTAAAAATGAATTTAAATAATAAATTAAATAATAAATAATATACAAAAAAAAATGTAAAAATATCGGTTTAAAAATGTAAAATTATAAATATTTCTTATATTAAATGCAACTTTTAATAATTATTGTCGTTAAACCTTCTCTCATTACAGTTTTAAAGCATAGAAGAAGCATTCCAACAACAACAACAACAAGAGCAAGTGAAAGATCGAAGGCTGCAATGATTACTTAGTGGGCCTTGCCCCCACCCCCCAAGAAAATAAAAGGAAAGAAAAAAGAAGAAAAGAAAAGAAAATACTTGATAAAAAAACATTAAAAATCAAGCAAAATGAAATTTAGCAATTTCATGTATTCACGGGATGACTCTTTCTGGAGTTACTTCCAGACAGGGAAGAGAAGAGAAGCAACAACAGCAACAGCAACTGATGATGTATTAGCAACAACAACAACAACAGCAGCAGCGCGATTGCAAGGCAACATTTGTATCATATGCCGGCATGTGTTCCCAACAGCAACATGTTGCAGCTACAGCAACAGCACAAGTTCCTACACAGATACCAACAGCAGCAGCAACAGAAGCTGTAGACAACAGCAGCAGAGCAGAAGCAAACGGCGCAGCATAAGCAGAAACAGTGACTGCGACTGCGACTGCGACTGTGCTGCAACCCCAACCACAACAACAACATTCCCTAGAACACAACAGCATGTTGCTAAACATGCAGCTCCAACATGTTGCCAATGTCTGCGAGAAATGAGCGACAGCAGCAGCAGCAGTTGTTGTTGTAATAGTAATAGTAGTAGTTGTAGCTGGTGCAGTAGTAATAGTACAAATGACAATAACCAAAAATTAACAACAACATCAACAGCCAATTGCAAGTGGAGCAATAATGAGCAACAACAACAACAACAAACGAGACGGCATCGAAAACATTATCAGCATTATGGGCGAACACAAAGCGCCGCCTCTGCCCCTGCCTTCGCCTCCGCATTCACAATTATTGCGCTGCTAGCAATCCAGGCAACAACAACATTTGCATGGCAAACGACGCAGCCGTCGACGCTTCACTCACAACAACAGGATCAACTACTACTACAACAACAACAGCAGCAACAACAGTGGGAACAGCAACAAGATAATGAAGAATCGCAGCGCTTTGCTAACAGTCTGGCAACACTGACGCGTAGAACGCGCAGTACCAGTAACAATGCAATTAGCAGAGACAGCGATGTTGATAGTGGCAGCGGCAGAAGGATTCCTACTGGAGAAGCCAAATTGGCAAGAAAAGTGACACGTAAGTCAGGCAAGCTTTTTTAATACTCCTCGAAAAGGCAGAAGGAGGCTTGGTAGACAAAACAAAGTATATATATTCCTTAACAGGATCAACAGTCGAGTCGATATGGCCATGTCTGTCTGTATAAACGCCTATATCTCATTTACTATAAGAGCTATAACTACCAATAAGGCCCCTGCAAAGTATGCAACACAAAATACATTAAACATAGAGTTCAAAATACACTTTGCTGGTGTTTTCTCAGTTATTATCTTTTCTTATAATCGTGTTTGTTCATTCTTACAGCCTGCAAATCAATGGATGTACGAAATACGATATTGGAAACAAATAAACTGGAGAATTGTACGGTTATTGAGGGATTTCTGCTGATAACACTCATATCGGATGCGAGTATCTTGAACCGGACGTTTCCATTGCTTACCGAAGTCACTGGTTATGTTGTTGTCTATCGTGTTCAGAATCTGATTTCGTTATCACTTCTCTTTCCCAATTTGTCTGTGATACGAGGCAATATATTGTTCGAGAGTTACGCACTGGTTATTTATCAAAATCAACATTTATCCGATATTGGACTATATAATTTGCGTGCTATTGCCAAGGGCGGAGTGCGGATCGAGAAGAATTCGTTTCTCTGCTTTTACAATACTGTGAATTGGATGAAAATCTTACCGCCAAATGCGACCAGTGCGGAATTAAAACTTCAGCACAATCGCGATGAGAAACAGTGTGCCAAATGTCCGGGTGATAGTAACCAAGAGACTGGCGGAGATGCCTCAAATCGCAACAAGGTTGCAGCCTGCCAGCAATATAGTGGTAAACGTTATTGCTGGAATAGTGATAAGTGCCAGAAATGTAAGTATGCTATGCATATTTAAACGATATATTATTATTTATACTCTCCTCTCTTCTTGCAGTTTGCCCCAAGGAATGTCCTTATAGCTGCCTCAATGAGACTACTTGCTGCAACAGAGCCTGTCTGGGCGGTTGCAACGGCCTCGATAATGGACTCAATCAATGTGTTGCCTGTCGCAATGTGTCCAGTAGAGATGGCATATGCATTGATAGCTGTAACAAGCAGGAATATCTTGTAAGTACTAAGGAGGTGCTGACCTATTAAACAAACCAGAATTGTATAAGTAGTTCCCCCCTATATACAATATAAACACAACTTAAACTCTTCATCTCTATTCTTTGCAGTATGAACAACGTTGTCTGACGGCCGCTGGGTGCTATGCACTGCGCACGAAATACGAGAACAGTGAGGAGATGCAACTTCTAACGTTCAATGGTAAATGCACAACACGTTGTGATAAGGGCTATACCCTGAACAACGGCACCTGCGAGAAGTGCATCGGGAGGTGTGTTAAAAAATGTAAAGGGGACATTGTCGAGAGTGTGGAGCGTATTAAGAAGTTTCAAGGATGTACACACATCGTTGAGAGAGGTCTACAAATAACCATCAAACGTGGCGGACGTAAGATATATACAATACCATAAACAATCAATTTATACGAATTCTAATCTATTCAATTCTAATTTTCTATTCTTTAGCGCACGTTACCCAAGCCTTGATCTCTGGTTTTGGTATGTTGGAGACAATTGAGACCTTCCTGCAGGTATACTCCACCTACGGCATTGTGACGTTGGATTTCTTCAAAAATCTTAAAAGCATTAAAGGCAATATTAAAGTTGATGGACGTTATTCGCTATATGTGCTGGAGAATCGAGATCTCGAGACAATTTGGGGTGAAAATCAAACAGTTCAAATCGAATCAGGCAGTGTCTTTTTTCATTTTAATCAACGGCTTTGTTTCGAGAATATCGAGAAACTGCAACCCATGTTGCCCGGCAAGCCCACCAAGTTCAATAAAAATGAAGTGTCCGAGGATTCCAATGGTGATAAAGGAAAATGTACGTTGATAGAGAGATATATATACTATATATGAAATATATAGGAATCTGTGATCTTTCTTATAGGCAACACGAGATGGATGCAAGTGTCCAAGCCAAAGAGGTTTTCCACCTTTGTAGCATTCGATATAAACAACACAATTGTCGAATTCAACGATGATCGATCGTTTATTGGCTTCTTGATCTACCATGCACTCGATCCCTATGAAAATGTGACCAGAGACTTTGAACAGAGTTGTTCGGAAGTGTAAGTAAAATATATATATATATAATATATAAATATAAAAAATATTTCCATTAATCAGATGGAAAGTCTCGGATCCTGTGTTACCAATGGCAGCGAACACAACTAAAGGATCAATAGATGGTTTAACGCCATTCACTAAATATGCATTCTATGTGCGTACCCTGACAATATCATCAGAGAAGCGCAACTATCAGAGTGATATACAACGCTTTCAAACAATGCCGCAACAGCCAATGCCTGTGGCCAAATCCATGGCAAACTCCTCAGTCAGCTCTCAAATTGTGAGTACAGAGAAAACAGGAGAGAGACAAATGGACAGAGATATATTGTAGTTACTAAACCGATTTGTATTCTCTTCTATTCTCCAGTTAATGCGATGGTCACCCTCGTCAGCAGTGAATGGTATATTGGAAAAGTATCAGATACGTGCCGTACTCTCTAGTCGCGATCCTCTGCTCGAGAGTAATCGTAACTATTGCATATATCGTAAGTTGAATACGAGTCTACTATATATATCCTATGCACACACTCATCGTGTTCTTCTCTTTAGCATTACCACACCCCTCGGAGAAAGACGAAGCCGAACAAAAGATAGCGAAGGAAATCGAGAAAGATGGTTGCAAGTGCGAGGGAGGTCAAAATACGTTCAGTCAAAGCGACGTGGATCGTAATCTCGCCGATGATATTGACTTCGAAAATAATTTGCAGAACTTTCTCTATGTGGCGAAGAAGAAGAAAACAGTTGAAATTATCAATAGTAAGAACGATTCCACTGGTGACAATCGTTCACGATCAAAGCGTTATATTGAGATTAATGAACACGAGCCCATGGAGAGCGTACTGATGCGTACAGTGCGATCGGCTACAGAATCCCCGCCGGATATTAAGATCCAAAATGAAACAGATAAACATCTTAATTGGGTGCAAGAAAGAAGAATGGATCCCACAAATAGCTATTATACGATATTCTCAGCCGAAGTGCCAGCAAATACAACGGAATATCTGTTTACAAATTTGCGACACTTTTCACTGTACACACTCTCGGTGCACGTATGCAGAAAGCGGATGGATTCTGATGACGAGGCTACTAAACTTTGCAGTCCGTTCGAATCGTGGGATAAGCGAACCTTCATGATGGGTAAGTGTGGCTAACAGGCAGAAGGAGCTATCTCTGACCCCCATATATACATATTTATATGCGATATATATTCTTGATCAGTGTCAACTTTTGAGGCGATAAGGTCATACATGTTCGTATGCACCTAGTTGCCAGAGACTATAGGAGCTAGAACTACAAAACTGGTTGACAATATCTTAATATTGCACGCAGTTTATTTTTAAATTTTGCCACACCCCCTCAATAATCAATAAAAATCTAATTGCCAGCATAATTTCATGTGATACAAAGCTTAATAACTATCAACATCTAAAAGATTGTAATGAAAATAGGTTGCAATAGGATAAATAGCATAATTACACAATTAAGAAATAATTTTGAAGGGATACTGAGTTCCAAGGCGTCCCCTGCAAAGTATGCAATACAAAATACGCTACACAGTAGATTAATATTTAAGAAATCATTGTGGTCAGGTGGATCGGTCGCTCACACTCGACTATAGTTATCTTATTTGTTAAAATTTGATATATTATATATATATATTATATTATATTATAACTTATGCATCTTGTGTTGTAGATGGCGTGGACAAGGTGGAAGTACCCGTAGGTCGTTTGGAGAAAGTACAGAATACGACGCGCGATAGTGTGCGTCTAACATGGGATCCGCCAGTGAATCCTAATGGTGCAGCTGTCTCCTATTCGATTTTATACAGTAGAGTAGAAGAGAATTCCGATGTGGAGAGGAAATGCATCACGACGCAGGAGTATCACAATCAAAGCGGCTATGTATTTCAAAATTTAAAAGAGGGTCAATACAAATTCAGAGTCCAAGTGGGTACGCTGGCCGGCGATGGTGAATTTTCCGAGTACACATATGTCAATGTTCCGGTATGTATAAGTTATGGAAATAATTGAATGATATATGTATAATAATATATATATAATTATTTAACAGCCTCCCAGTAAGACATGGGCCGAAATTGCCGTTTGGATTGTTGTGCCCCTCATTGTGCTGATCGCAGTGTCTCTCATCATTTACTTCTACATCAAGAGCACAAAGAAACATCCACAGGATCTGGTAATGAATACCGAAGTGAATCCATTCTATGCGAGTCTGCAGTATGTGCCAGATGATTGGGAGGTGCCACGCGAACGTATCATTCAATTGGGTCCATTGGGTCAGGGCTCGTTTGGCATGGTGTACGAGGGTTTATTGAAGGCGCAGAATTCACAGGATGAGGATACGCCATGTGCCATAAAGACGGTGAACGAGAATGCAACCGATCGGGAGCGTACAAATTTCCTAAGCGAAGCGAGTGTAATGAAAAAGTTCGATACATACCATGTGGTGCACTTACTCGGTGTCTGTTCGTGTGATCAGCCAGCACTGGTTATCATGGAGCTGATGAAGAAGGGAGATCTTAAGTCATATCTACGTGCCCATCGGCCCGACGAGCGTGAGGCGTTGAGTGCATTTCAGCAGCGCATTGGACTCACAACGAATCCACAACCGCCGTCCTACAGTCGCATCTACCAGATGGCCATCGAAATTGCCGATGGCATGGCCTACCTGGCCTACAAGAAGTTCGTGCATCGTGATCTTGCTGCACGCAATTGTATGGTTGCCGAAGATCTGACGGTGAAGATCGGTGACTTTGGCATGACACGAGATATCTATGAGACAGACTATTATCGCAAGGGCACCAAGGGATTGTTGCCAGTGCGCTGGATGCCTCCAGAGAGTTTGCGTGACGGTGTCTACGCCAGTTCCAGTGATGTCTTCAGCTATGGCGTTGTGCTGTGGGAAATGGCTACACTCGCCTCGCAACCATATCAGGGTCTTTCCAATGAACAAGTGCTGCGCTTTGTCATCGATGGTGGAATTATGGAACGACCCGATAATTGTCCCGAAGCAATGCATGCACTCATGCATCGCTGTTGGCATCATCGGCCATCGGCGCGCCCGACGTTCTTGGAGATCATTGCTTTTCTGGAGCATCTGTCTGAGCCAAGGTTCAAAGAGGTCGCGTTCTATTATTCCGATACGGGTGTACAGCATCGCGAGAAGGAGCGCAAGGAGAATAGTAATCAAATGGAAATACAACTTGATCCCGATCCTCATATGGTGGATGGTGGCGAAGATGCAACGACACCATTGCGTGTGGGTGAATATCAGGGTGAATATAAGTCGAATATGCAGCACAATACATCAATGGATCAGCCCGCCGAGAGTCCCATTGCCCTGGTAGATGATCAGGCCACAACCCATTCACCCTTCAGCATGCATTCCGGTTTCATAGTGAGCAGCACTCCGGATGCACTGTCCACAATGCCCACAGCTGGTGGCTCTCACATGGAGGATGCCGCCTATGTGATGCCAGATGGACATGCGGCTGCTGGCACACATCCCGAACAGGGCTACGAGATCTACGATCCCAGTCCCAATTTTGTGGGGCTGCTTCATAGCGGTGGCAGCACTGGCATGGCTGGTGGTCGCCTGAGTGGCGAACAGCATCTGTTGCCCAAGAAGAAACGTGGTGCAGGCAATGTGGTGGGCAACATGAGTAGCTCCATGCCAGATGACATGATCGGTGGCAGTGGAGCAGTTGCAGTACCACCTATGTTGCAGCCATCGACGGGCAGCTCCAGCAATGCCAGCAACAGTCGCCATCCCAGTCTGAAGCGTGTCGTTGCTGAGACCTTGCGCAATCGCGTTGGCTACGGCCTGCTGAGTCGCTTTAATCACAAGCGGAGTGGCAGCAATGTCAGTCACAAGAGCAATGTCTCGAATGCGCCCAGCAGCAGCAGCAACTCGAATCTAACCAGTCATCCGGTGGGCATGGCCATGACCAGCATGGGCACCAATCTGGGCACCATCGAGAGCGGCGGCAGTGGCAGTGCGGGCAGTTATGCTGGCACGCCTCATTTCTATACGCCCACAGCGACCACACCCAGTGCGGGAGGAGGAGTAGGAGGAGGTGGAGGCGGTGGCAATGGCAGCACAACCATTGTTAGCGATAATCCCAATTATAAATTGCTCGATGAGTCTATCAACAGTGCTGGCGATCCTGTTGTTGGCAACTCCTCTGTCTGGCCACAGCAACTCACCACGAGCAGTTTGAATCCCAACTATGAATTGATGCAGCCACCGTCGATAGGGGAGAGGGATGCCCAAACCCGTCTGCTCAGCTCGGATAATCCCAACTATGTCTTAATGAATGATCCCAACCCGCCCAGCGAACCAACTGCTCACATCTTCACCACCGACAATCCAAACTATGCAGCAATGTTGGCCCCCATTGCGGTGCGCAACAGTTCCGATGACGATAACAACGATGACGATGAGTGAGTAGTGAATCGAATTTTATATACATATATTATGTATGAATGCATTCATTTATTACTTGACTGTACTGTACATAATTTACTTTACTGTACTTATTTATTGTACGATATTTAAACGAATGAGTACACTACAACATTCTCTCATATTATATTTAATAAGTACAGTACAATATTTACTCACATTCATTTAAAACTGTACTCATTTTCTACTGTACAACATCAAAAAGAGTACACTACAACATTCTCTCATATATCATTAAAACTGTACTCATTTTGTAATGTACAACATTGAATTGAATGAGTATAATTCAATCTTCACTCATATTCATTTAAAGCAGTACTTATTATCTACTGTACAACATTAAACTGAGTACACTACTACATTCTCTCATATTTCATTTAAAACTTTACTTATTTTCTACTGTAAAACATTCATGTGAATAAGTACAGTTTAATAATCACTCAAATTATACTCATATTCTACTGTAGAATGTTCATGTGAATGAGTACAGTACAATATTCACTCACATTTAACAGTGAATGATTCATTTTCCCTTTTGGGTGCATTCATGCAGCACCTTAAAATATATCGATAAATTGTTATAACTTTTAACTGTTTCTGTTTTAGTGATGACGACGATGCCGATGAGCACACGGAGCACATCAAAATGGAGCGCATGCCGCTTAGTCGACAGAAACCGCGAGCGCGCATCAAGCCAATGCAGCATCAGCAACAGCAGCAGCCGCGCAGTCGCAGCGTCAGCCAGACACGCAAAACAGCAGCAGAGACGCCGACACCGACAGCAAATGTTGTTGGTGGTACAGGTGGCAATACGTCCAATATACTCAAGGAAAATTGGCTAAGGCAGGCAAGTACGCCACGCCCACCGCCACCAAATGGTTTCATAGGACGCGAGGCGTAAAGTGACGCCAGCAGCGACGCCTCACGTTTGCCGAATGTGTAAATACAAAGAGAGAGAGACACACACACGAAGACGCTGGGCAGCAAAGGAAGAGAGAATTGAAGTCTCTCTCGCCTACGTGTGCTTGTGTGTAATTTCGTTAAGTTTTCAGCTGTAAATAACAGATGTTAGTTAACAGCGCTAGCAACTGTAAACTGTAATTAAGCCTAACATTTAAGGCCGCCAGCAGACTTTTGCCCACAGCCAAGCCTCCTAACGATAAAGATAACGATTAACGATAAACGATTAACGATGATTTATTATGATTAGAAAAGCATGTATATTATTAATTAAGCCACTTAAGCCTAATTTATATGTGTTTTTTGTATTTGTTAAGTATTTCTTTTTTAAATTAACTAGCGCCGTTAAAAGAAAAAACACATACAACAAAACAAAAAAACAAAAACAAGTCCTAAATGCAAATAACAAAAGTACAAAAGCCAACAACCAACCAACCTAAGTACCGTTAATAGCTAGACATAGACCTAGACATACTGCATACATTAAAATACAGTTACAGTTACACAATACCGCATACGCTACAATATACGACAGACACATGCATACATACATATGTATGTTAAATGCCTGTGTGTGAGAGAGAACCTAACCTAACTTATGTGTAAATTATCGTATAGAATTATTTAAGTACCTACCAAAACCGCAAATCGAAACGAAACGGAATGAAACGATAACAACATTGAAGCAAACTAACTGTACAACAAACAAACAAACGAGAGAAACAACAATAAGCAATACAAAACAGAAACCGATACAGAAACAGAAGCAGAAGCAGAATGAGAATGAGAACGAGAGAAACAAAAGCAAAAACAATACAAACGAAATAAAAATGTCTTCACTGAGTTAATTTCCTTAAATTAGTTAGTTACTATTAGCAACAACAACTACAACTATTTGTAATGTACTCAAACAATTATTATTATTTTTTTTTATTAGTTTTGTTTTTGTGTTGCAATTTTTTTAGTGCGTTTACGTTTAAGTGTTGCTCGTTTTTTATAGCAAAAAAAGCAAGAAAAATAACAATACTAAAAATGAAAACAAAAACGAAACGAAGAAAAGGAAAGAAAATAGAAGGAGAAATGTTCGCTGAATTTATGCAATGGCGCTTGGTAACTGGCAAAAGTTTGTGCGAGAGAGCGAGAAAGAAAGTAATTTATATGCTATCATAGACACACCCAGACAAATAGCAAAAGATGTTTAATTTCTCTTTTATTTTCAAAATTTATGTAAATTTATACAAATAAATTGCGTACAGACAGAGAGAGACAGAGCTTAATCTGCATGATTTATGTACAACACACACACAAGCATACTTTTAAGAGAGGAAGAGAGAGAGAGAGAGAGAAGTTGCCATAAAACTCAAGTTAGAACAAGATAATAGATGAAATCGACGACGGCGCTTAGAGATCAATATATTTATGATGGCAGAATGATAAACGATCACATAGACAATTACAAACATATACATGGAAAAGCAATAGACGAATTACATATATATATATATATATATATACACACACACTTACATACATCTATAGCTATCTATATTTATAAGCTGGCCCGTGATATGTTTGCTGAGTGTACTATCCGGTCAGTTAGTAAAAATAAATAAAACACCGCAACCGATTTGAAGACTTGCTATATTAAATACACTGAAAGAAATACATACATACATAAATAGATATATATATACAACTCCCCCCCCCCTCCGCTCCCACACACACGTACACATTCTTCAAATTCAAATTTCTAATGCGAAAAAACAACAGAAATAACAGAAACCACAACAAAAGTATTCGATATTTGCCTTCGCTCTTTATATACAAACAATATATTAAATATAGAGAGTAACTTTAACGAAACAGTAACAACAACAAAAATGTGCGAAACAAGAAGAAGAAGAACATGAACGCAATCACGTTTATTTCTTATCTTTTTATTTATAGAAGATGCAAAGAAAAACAAAAGAAAACAAAAAAACAAGGACACTTAAAATATTTAAATGAATTATACAAAATGCTAGAATTAAATAATCTACCATATATGGAAAATCTATTGAGAAGGAAAACTCTATTCAATAAATAATCAAATTAAATTAAAGCAACGATATGATGTAATACACACACACACACACTATACACGCGACGCATACATAGATACTACATAATACTACAAACAATAGATATTCTACACACATACACACACACACACTAAAAAGACTGAAAAATATAGTTCCTTTTGTTTTTATGTTCATTAAAGAAAGGATTCTAACGAAAATTGTAAACTTAATGCGAAATGAAAACGTAAAAACAATTAATGGAATTATAAATTAAACAACGTAAATTTACATACATGCATATATACATATTATATATATATTATATATACTATATATATACTATATATGTATGCGAAAAAAAGCAGCCGAAAGCATTATACAAAAATTATGTATATTTAGTAGTTGAATTAACTCAAATTTTGTGACAAACTGCTGCAAATGCTTAACAATAAAGAGAAGGAATGTTTGTAAAAAGAAAAATAAATAAATCTTTAAAGCAGTTGCGACGATGTTCAATACCAATCCTTCTTATATGCAAACACATATAGTATATTGGAAATAGTTGACTCTTCGTTGGTGCGGCTAGCTGCTTTAGTGTACATATACATACATACATATACATATAATACTATATAAAAATGAAACCTATCATAAAATAAATTAATACAAAACAAACAAAAAAAAAAGCTTCAATATTTTTATTATTTCTAACGAAAGCTAATTGTAAATGTTAAGCTAAGTAATTGTTTCCTGTTTATATAAGCGAAATAAACAACTACACATATTATTATGTAACAAATTTATTATGGCAAGCCTGTAATAAAAATTAAATTAATAAACAACAAATGAATACCTAATCGAAATGTTATTGTAGCTGGTATGGGCGAGTAAATTATGGTAAATTATTTTGACGAAGAAAATAAAAGTATCCAGTAACAAACGGTTTATTCGAAAATCTCTTTTGAAGTACTGAAAGGATCAGAACATCAGTTCAAAAATCAGCATACGAAACCCAATGCAAAAAATGGAATTATTTGAAACGCCTCTGCAGTTTCGCAACTCAATAAAGATCATATAAAAGGCGCCTATTAAGTATATTTAACGTAAATTGATTCAGGAACTTTCATGCCTAAATTTGGTGTCTCTAGCTGGGATTGACAATGTCACTTTAATCAGTGATATTAACACAAGAAAGAAAATATACAAAGCAAACATCTATAAGCATAACAATACTTGCCCATCTCATTAATATTGTCCACTTTCGCAGCCCCAGTCAAAAAAGAAAATTTTTCAGTTTATGTTTTCTTCGTTTTTTTATATTTATTTGGTTTTTTGTGTTGCGTTTTGTTTTGAAACTAAAGAAAAGAACCTAAAAATGTGTGTTTTTGTTTTTGTATGTTTTTTTGTTTGTTTATAAAATAAGAGTACATTTATAGAACTTTTCTTCTTCGATTTTATACATTTGTTGTATGATAAGCTTGTTTGTTTGTTTTACATCTTTAATTGTATTTTGTTTAACCTCTAGGCAATGGATTTATTAAATAACTAGTTGCAGTTGACTCTGTTGGGATCTGTTCGGTTTTGTGAGTTCGGTGTGCGTGTGTGTGTTTGTGGGGGGGGTCAGGGGGAGGGTCATGTAATTTGGCTTTGACTTTGATGGATGAACTTTGATCTGTGTTGAAGTGCTATTGGATTACGAGTCGCGTCAAGTCTGATATATGATTCTTTGTGTACGTGTCTGTACGTGTGTGTGAGTGTGTGTGTTTCTAGTTTACATATTTCATAACAATAACAAATAAGTATGTTTATCCATTAACTTTAATATAACTAAATCAAACGCACTGAGAGCTTGAAACGGCAACTAAAATATACAAAACAGCAGACAAGACACAATGGACAGCGATGAGACAAAAGACTTTCTGTTCTGCTCTTTTCTTTTATTGTTTTCTTCTCCATTTTGGATCTCTTAAGAGTCGTCTGATTCTTCACGTGTGCATGCGTTGTCTAACTAAACTGGGAGTTGGTCGTCGAGAGGTTCTTTATTTCTTTTTCTTTCTTTTCATTCTTTTGGAATTTAATTGCGTTTCTTTTTGTTTTGTTTTTACAATTTTCAATTGAATCTGTTGTTGTTTATGTTGTTGTTGGTTTTCCTTGTTTTATTTGTAATTAATAGTATTATTATAACTATTTTGTTTTACTAATTAAAAATTATGTTTCTTTGTGTGTGTATGTGTGTAGTAATTTACAGACAGTTCTTGCGCAATAAATTTATTAATGAGGCATCATATTTGTTGTTATTCTCATTCATTTCTATCGCTTTTGTTTTTGTGTTTTTTCTTAAATTTTTCTTCTTCTTGTTTTTGTTTTTCTTTTAAGGCTAAAAATTGAAATGTTCTTATAAAAACGTTGCTGTTGCTTTTGCATTTTGTGTGGGCATTGTTTTTTTGATGTTTTCTTTTGTTTTTTGTTTTTGTTTTTTACTTAATATACGTTGTTTGGATTATAAATTTAAATGTAGCTTGGTTTTTTACGCTTAAAATGTTACACACAACTTAGTTTCATTAAGTTTTCTACATTGTTGTTTGTTTTTTGTTGATTTTGTATTCTTTTATAAACTGTTTTGCTTTAATTAATCATTTTTGTTTAATAATTATAATAATAATAATAATATTAATAGATCATCTCTAACATAATATGCGCTGCTTTTCCTTGTATATAATTTAAAATTATAAACACCCCCCCAAAGAACAAAAATTCCCCGTTCCCCAAACCCCCCCAAAATCATCATCGATTCGATTCGCAACTTATGTGTGTAGGTGTGTGTGTGTATGTGTTTCGGGTTTTAGGATCCATAGGTATCATCGCTAAAGTCGAAGAGGCGATCGATGCCTTCCTCAGCGTTCAGCGCATACGGATAATCATTATCACCCGGCGGATCAATGGATACAAAGGCATCATTGTTGAAGTCTGCAAAGGGGTAAAGAAGAAGAGAATAACACATTAGTATATGTTATATAGAGTATACTATATAGAATTGATGATGACACAAAACACAAAGAGATGATGATGAAGATATTGTTGTTGTGATATGTTTCGCTGGGTGGTTTCGCTTGTTGATTATCGCATATGTGAATTAACATTTGTTGATTGGTTTTGGTTTTGTTTTAGGTTTGATGCATGTTTGAAATTCACGCCAGAGCTGAATCTCATGGTGCTACAAAATTTCAATTTCAATATGAACAATTGGCCGCGAACAACGGTCAGTGCACTGCAGACCCACGAGAATTCAGTTCCAAAATGAATCTGCGCTTGCGCGTTGGTAATATTTTCCATTCTGACGACAGATAATGATATATACATACAATATAGAGGCGGCGGGTTAATACGAATATATACATATTGTTTATTTACAATGATATGTGATTAATATGTTAATAAGCCTGTCAGAAGTTGATTTCGTTGGGTTACATTGTGCGACCCTGTTCAACGGGCAGCTTAACAACATTATGCTAACAGTTTAACAGTAATTTGAATTTTACAATTAACAGTAGTGTGCATGTAATTTAACATTCTACGAACAGTCGTTGGAATGTTATGTTAATGTAAGTAGAATTTAAAGCTGGTCTGTTATTAAGCTGCCCGTTTAACATTCAATGATGTTAGTATGGATGTACGTAGGTATGTGTGGGTGTAAATGTGTGCGTGTGTGTGTTAGTTGGAAAGTAACGAGAGATATTACAAGTATTTAAGGTTAGTTTGAATTAGTTTTAATGTTACACAGATGTCACTTTAGAGGTCAAAAACAATTATAACAAAATAAGCCAAATAACTAATTTGAAATTCAATTTTGAACTGATTCTCGTTGGTTGCCAAAGTAATTGGATGAGTGCATGAGTTCGTGCACTTATGCACTCATCCAGTATATGAAATTAATTTAAAATATTTTAACAGACACTGTTAACCGATTTCGGTTCGATTGTTTTGATCATTTCTTTTACTATGCTGTATAGTGAAGAACGTGCTCAGCAAGAACTCAGACTGTGATGCGGTTTGAGAGAAATGAACGCAAGTCACAGAGAAAGTTCTTGACAAGTTCGCTTCATGTCAACGTTGCACATTCGCTGTAAGCCCTTCTACAGCTGCTGTTATTTACATGTTATGTAGACAAACAGTTGTTATGATGCGATGAAGTGAGCACTGTTAAGAGAATTGATTAGCTCATATGGTACTTACAGTCCGTATCGATGTCACTAAAGAGCGCATCGAGGGTTTGCAGAGTAACATTGCTGCCATTGCTGTCAGCGTCGCAGTCGGTTACACCAGGCGGCAGACTGCGATAACTATGATGTCTACTGTTGTTGTTATATTGCTGATGCTGTTGCTGCTGCTGCTGCTTATTAACATTGGCGCCAGCGCCAGAAATGTTTCCATATGTTGCCGCCAAGCCGACACCGACGCCATCTTGATCAGCTACTGCGGCAAATTGCATTTGCAGCGAGCCCATGGCAGTGGAGTTGCTGCCGCTGTTAACGTTAACATTGACGTTGCTGCCGCTGTTAACGTACGTCGCAGTCGCATCTTCCATTGCATAGTTATACATGGGCACATCGCTGCAACGCTGCTGCTGCTGTGACTGATTGTTGTTGTAGTTGCTGTTGGGGGGTTGGGAATTGTTGTTGTTGTTGTTGTTGCTGCTGCTGCTGTTATGACTATTAAGCGTATTTGTGTTGTTGCCCGCGGCGCGTCGCCGCGTCGTTGTGGGCGTGGGCGAGGATTGTGTTAGGCTGCTAAACATCTGCTGAATAGCGCTCTGCTGCTGCTGCTGCTGATGGTGACTGCGCACAACGGGACTGGTCAGTGTCGGCACCAGCTGGTTCAGCTCATCATCGACGTCAACGTCATCGTCAACGTCTGCGCCTGCTGCGGCGTCGCTCGTATGCGTCGACCGTTGCTGCTGCTGTTGCTGCGGCGATGTCAGTTCATATTTGACGCCGCCAATATCACAAATATTATATTCAGGCTGCGATTGTTTCGCCGCCTCCTCAATCGACTTGCTGAGGTTGCGCTGCGCCGATAAGCGATATGGTGGATGGCCTAAAGTGAGATAGAATAACAGTTAGTTATCGATAGCATATCGATCAATTGATGAACTTTACCTAAGCCTTTGGTGCTCATGGCATCGATATTATTAAAGAGCGGATCGTTGAAGCGCTGATTGCTCAAGTGATGCAGTCGCGTCGACGTCGCCGTACGCAGTCCACTGTTTGGCGGCAGCGACGGCGCACCCGCATAACCGCTGCCGGCCGCTATCGGTGAATTCTCCGGCGAATTGTCGTGGCACAGAAAAACATTGATCTCCTCACTGTTCTCCGCCTTCACGTATATCTCACGCGTGTTCGGCAGCTGTAAAGAGAGAGAGAGAGAAATGTTAATAAATGCAGCACTGTTATGTTAACTGGTGATAATATTAGAGTCAACAGTGGACTGATAATTAAACTGTTTATTCCTTCCTTTAACAGACACTGTTCATTTAAATGTTATTACTTTCTGTTACAGTTGTTAGTGGACTGCTAATTGAACTGTTATTCCTTACTTTAACAGAAACTTTTAATTTAACTTTTCTTATTTTCTGTACTGACTGTTATTACTTTCTGTAATGGTTCTTAGTTAACAGTGGACTGCTAATTGAACTGTTATTACTTTCTTTTTTTACTATAAGTTAACAATCGCTGTAAATTTAACAGGGGCTGAGCATGATTCGTCTTTTCGAAAATCATATTTACTATTTTGTTTTGTATTTAAATATGGCGTTGCCAGACCTTTGCCTTTTGTAACCGATATTTATCGTCTTAAAATTTTGGAAATAGCCTTCACTGTATGTTTTCATATATTATATGTACCTGTCTTTCTGGCACCACGATTCTTTTCCCTCGTGCGTGCGAGAGTTCATTAAACAGTTCAAGGCGAGCGGAAACATTAAGCGAAATATTTATAAATAGTGCGTGGCTAACAGATCAGAAAAGACTGTGCGAATTCTCGATTGGAAAATGGAAAAACACATGCGCACACATGTATACGTGTGTATGTATTCTATACGATACGATCAAACAGGCATCGAAACTAAAAATTCGTCTTTACTCAACTGCCTCTAAAACTGCTGCTGAGGCAGGAGGTGGCCTGCTATGAGAGGGTTGAAGGGGGCGGGAGGTGGAGAGAACGAGGATGTTCCATTTAGCGTCAGTGCGTCACTTGTCGCCGTCTGCGACGGTATCTAAAAATAGGGCGCCATGTTTAATGGCATGCAGACGGAAAGAAGAAGCACTACGTTGCCTCGCATAGGGACGACTCTTAAGCAGATTATAGCTAAATACTGATAAATATATATATACTCAGGCGATATATAGTCAAATGTATATCTTAATTGTTGGGCTACTATATGTAAAATATTTGCAGCAGAATACAGTTTATTAAAGCTGACAGACGAAATGAATTTCACTCTCTAATACGTATATATCTCTCTTTTTGTTAAGAATCTTTTAAAGAACTGATCCTTGCGATGTTAAGGTACTAAACTTCCCTGTACATTATATACTCTATGTATAATGTTTTCTTTTTGTTACTGTACTTTCCTATATATCATAAAATATATACATTCCCTTTCTCTTTCAGTTCTTGCCTCATTCCGAGTTTACTCACCACAAGTTTTGCCTCTGGCGGCGCCTTGATCACAATAACAATCTGATCTTTGAACAGATCGACGTTTAATAAATCATTTTGCGTTACATAGGCCATGCCGCCGGTATTCGCCACTTCCTGAGATATTTCAGCCAGTTCGGCCCGCATCAGATCGATGAGGGTGTTCATCTCATTCTCACGATGCTCGAGTCGTTCGCCCTCCTCCTCGATGTGGCGAGAACGTTCACTGCTCACCAGAGATTGACCGCCACGCCATTGTATATTGTTCTTGGACTTCTTCTCCAAGATACCAATGCCTTCCAGCACATTGGTAATGTCGTAGATGCGACGCTTTTGCACAGCCAAACGATTTGAGGCATCGTTGAGATCAACAACACCATTGGGGGACTCCTGCAGCAGATCGACAAACTTCTTGGTCAATATACCCAATGAGGTGTCGGCACGATTGCGATCACCTGCGCCACCACTCGATAAGGTCGACGATGACGATGATACCAGCGATGATGTGTGTTGCTGTTGCTGCTGCTGCTGATGATGATGTTGCTGCTGCTGCTGCTGGTGCTGCTGCTGTTGCGATCCTGTTCGCGTGCCAAACTGCGAATGAGAATGCGATGAACTGTTGCCGGCCGGTTTGCTCGTCTCCACATCATCGTCTTCGTCTTCGTCGTGCTCGTTCTCGTATTGCTGCTGCTGCAGATGGTAGCGCTGCTGCTGACGTTGTTGTTGTTGCAATTGCTGATGTTGTTGTTGTTGCGTGTGCTTGCCACTGTTGCTGTTGTACGTAACTGTTTGATGCTGTATGCTCTGTTTGGCCTGTTTCTTCGGATGGATCTCGTGGGTGGCAGCATGTGGCCGACGCTTGACCTGTTAACAGACAGAGAGAGAGAGAGCGAGAGAGTGTGGTGTGTTGAGTATGGTGTGTTTAAATTGTGCTCTTGCAATATATCGATAAGTTAACAAACTATCGCTGTGCTATGAACATCAGTGCTGCCAAAGCTACTTTATAAACATTATTTTTATGGTATATAAATTACTTAATTGATAATGAATAAACTTCTGCATTATTTTTTTATTCTTTAGCTTTTTAAAACTAAAGCTCAACAGCTCTTCTCACAAGTTGGCAACCCTGTTCAGTTTAGTCTTTGATTTCACATCGATTACTTGCAATTATCGATTTGAACTTACCCTATAATATTGTGTGATATCATTCGTCTTGCCCGCTGATCCGCCTCCGCCTGCGCTATGCCGCTGCTGCTGTGTGTGTGTTTGTGTGTGCGTGCTGGTGGCTTCTGCAATAACTGTTGCTGTTGTTGTTGCTTTATTCAGACTTATATAGACATGATCTTGCAGGTGTGCAGCAACCCCAAGTTCGCTTCCATTCCCATGTTCGTAATCAATATCCAACAACTTTTCATTCTTTAACACAATATTGTTATTATTGTTGTTATTGGTGTTGCTGTTGTTGTTGTTGTTGCTGGCAGAACCACTGTGAATTTCATAGTTGAGCTTGCGTACCACCTGTGAGCTGCCTCCTCCGTTACCGCCACCTCCACCGTATATCGTCGAGTGACGTTGTGTGTTGCTGCTATTGTTGTTGTGGCTGTTGGGCGCGGCGGTGTTTATTAAATAATTCGACATTTCGCAGTCGCGCGCGCTGCCTGCAGTTATACAAAAATAGTTTGCTGCTTCTTTCTCGTCTTTCTGTTCCTCTTTCCAACACCTTTCACTCTTCCGCTCGCTCTCTCACTGGATCGCACACTCTCTTCTCTCTCACTCTCTCTCTCTTGCTGTGTGTCTTTTGCTACGTCGGCCTGGCAGCACGGCAGTCACTTGATTTTTTCTGTAGCATACTTTTAAGCGCGCCCACTCTATCGCTCTTCAGAGCTGCCACCTGATTGAATACTTGCTGCGACAATGTGTGAGTGCAAGCGTGTGTGTATTGGTGTTGGTGTGTTTCTTTTATTGTACTTTTTGTTTGCGCTTATCAACTAAATTAGCACCTATGGATTTCCTTCACATCTGCAAAGGAAAAGAAAAGAGAGACAGAGAATGCAACAATTAGTCATGTTTAATATATGTAAATAGGTGTGCATATCGATATATATGCATGGATTCGATATTTATGCAATCGGGCCAAGCGTCATTTGCTTTGCTTGTCTTCTACACTCTGCTGCATTTACATAGTTCCAGTTTATCCCATTGAATTATGTATGAGATCGCCCTGTGTTCCCCCTACCCCTACCCCCTTCTCCTTTCGTCAACCATTCTATGTTGGTATGCCAAAAATATTTCTAATATTTTGTTTGGTCATCGCAAATGTCAATAAACTCAGCATAAAAAGTATTTAAGCAATCAATACGACACGGGAAGAGAAGAGGGGGATGGGGGAAGCCGACGAAGCTGTGTAGAGAACGAGAAGCAGAACATGAGCAAGACAACAACAGGTAAGGCTGGGGCTAGGTAACGTTATATTTAATGCTGTATTAACCGCTTTTGGCCATCGCCATCGCCGTCGTTGTCGTCTCTTGCTCATTAGAAAGACATGACTTGTGGCAATTGTTGTTGCTGGCTGTCGTTGCTTATTTCGTTCTCTCTTTTCTTCCATAGCTTTTTTCGTGTGTTGGCAAATTAAAAGCTTAAAGAAGCGTAAAAATACAATAACAATAACAATAAAACCAGTGTGCCAACAATTAACCCTGTCAGCCTCTGTTAGCTAACAGCGACTGTTACAATGCTGTTAAAAACGGAAGTTTGAAACTTTTATGAGCTGTTAATTGCAGCAACAAATAACTCACAAATACAAACACACAGGCACAGGTATGTACAAACATGTGTAATCAGAATAAATATATATATATTTGTATATATATTCATACATATATATATTTCTACATAGGAACGTGTATAGAGTGAAACGTAAAACGGAACGTCGCGTGGAATTTGCTGAAATTGGCAAGAAAAAAAAGCGGCAAGCAGCAGCAGCGCAGGTAGCCTTTGCCTGTCAGCCTCTCTCTCTCCCTCCTTCCACTCTTCGGTTTTGCCTCTCTCAATAACTCTCTCTCACTGCAAGCGTCGTCGTCGGCTGAGATTCCATTGTTGTTGTTGTTGCTGCTGCTGCCAAAAACGGTATCTGTTTACAGGCCGGCGAATTCTGTTTTATTTATTTCGTTTAGCCTGAGCAGCAGTCTCTGTTCAGGTAATTCAAATCGAAGACATGGAAATTTTATACCCGCAAACACACAACAAATTATGTGGGTAAGAAAGAAGAAGAACAACACAGGAGAGATACAACAAAATACAATTTAAAAAGGGTAGCGAAGAACCTTTCGGCATTTCTTAATTTGAATGCACACGAAAATTTGCAATAAAAACAAGTAAAGTTGTCTACCGTTAATTTGTTTGTGCATATAAAATTACACGCAGAGTATAAAATTACACATGAAGAAGCGCCAACAACAACAACAACAGTGAAGAAGGAGGAGGTGAAGCTGGCGAAAGAAGATAAAGAGAAGGGAGCAGTGGACTATGCTAATTTCTGGCACACAGTGTGATCAGTCTTAGTATTTTGCATAACATTGCAGATCACAGTTAACAGTTGTATATGTGTGTGGGTGCTGACGTTGATGTGTGTGTGTGTAACAATTTCCAAATGCACTTGTCGGGCATCAATTTTTGTGCGTATTTATCTAATAACAACAAAACAAAAGGTAAATAACAAATGCAACTGTGCGACAGAGAGAAGAAACAACAACAACATTAGACAAACAGGGAAACATGAAAATAACAGAAATCGTGGACAAAATGGCCTAGAGAGCAAAAATAAATAACGAATGTGAGTTACAAGTGCAGGCAACAAACAGCAAAGACATATTCGACTGTGAGATACTCATTATTATTAATATTATGTATAATGAGATATTTGTATATAAGACTCTCCCTGTTAAATACATATGCAAAAAACATTTTATATACCCCATGCTCCAATGGATGCGGGTACTGGGTATCTAAAACAACGTCAGCGCAGCGGCGCCGCAGCTTTTTTTTCCAATCAACCTAACGTCGCAATGTCGGCGCAGCAGAGCGCAGCGGCCGCGACGCGTATGACTGATAAAGAAAAAGCTAGAAATACTAAACACACACATGAGCACACGCACTAGTGTGTGTTTATGTACACACAGAAATGTCGAGTAAATAAGCCGCAGAGGTCTCCCAAGCACGCAAACGACGTTTTTTGATAGCGCTGCTCGACCGACTGCGCTGCTGCTTATTGTAAATTAGTAAAGTAAAACACGAGAAAATGGTATTAAAACAAAAACAAATGAATTGCGCGGCTCCCTCTTCCACCCCCATTCGTATTTAAGGTGGTCAGCATGCGCTGCTAATTAGGCACTGCGACTGCAATCTAACGGGGCTTTTGAATAACTTCTAACACGACTTATTAATTATACAAGCAGCAACAACTTATGATGCTTTAATATGCGTAACACACACATGCACACATGCTCTCCCTCTCTTTCTCTCCCACTCATAGCAGCGCAGCGGCAGCGCTGCCGACTGCACCAACGCATACGTCAAAAGTTTCGCTTTCTTTTTGCACAGTATTTTGCATGCGCAGTAGAAAAACAGACGCAAACACAATAAAACGAAAGACTTCAGAGGTGTGTGCATGGATGTAAGTATGTGTGTACATATACATGCATGTTTGTATGTGTGTTTAATACATGCTACAACAGCAATTGCCATAAAAAAAATCATTCAGCAAAGGCGCCGGGAGAAGAGAAGAATTTTCTGTGTATTGCGCACACACAGCTAGTCAAGTGCATGTGCGTGTGTGTGTGTGTGTGAACCAGGGAGAGCATTTGAAAGAGAGAGAGTGAGATGCTCCACCAGAGGCCGTGGCCGACTCTTCTGCTGCTTTCACGACGGCGGCAGAGGCAGCGACAAGAGATGCCGGCCGCTTTTTTTCTTGCTTGCTCTTGCTTTTGCTAGCTAACAGCTGTTACTAGACTAATACGACCCACGTCCAATGTTGTTGTTGTTCTTGTTGTTATTATGCTGCGCCACAACGAACTAGTATGTGGAATTCATCGCAGCAGCCGGTTTTGAGTTCCACACACTGATTATGCACTATAGACATTGTTGTTGCTATTTGATCGATACAACATTACGTGTGTACATATGTGTTCATAGTACATATCCATATACACTTGTACATTTGTCGCCATTTTAAGAGTTTACTGTTTGTTTCTCTAAGCCAATTACATATGAAGCACCCACGCCCTAAGCAATCAACGATTAACCTAAAAATGTCAATCAATCTGGATTTAGACAAAGCAACATCGAAAAAAGAAAACTAATTATTTATTTGATAAACAGAAAAAACAACAAGTGTAAACAGCAGGTAAAGTAAGAGAAGAGACGATAAACTGCGCTTTAATCAACCGCAACAGAACAGTGCTTAACATTGACGCAACAGAGTTCTGTTAGGCATAACAGCGGCTGGTTTTATTCTACTTTATTTTGGATATTTTTGGTGGGTGCAAAAAGCCAAAAATAATTGCCAGTTGGTAGGCGGCGGGAGAGAGAGACAGAGAGAGAAGCACAGAGAGAGCTGTTGGGGCTGGCGCATAAAATGCGACGCAAAATATTTCGCCAGAAAAATGCAAACAAAAAAACGAGAAATGCGAGGGAGGAGTTGACGCTTTTGGGCGTATATGTGTGTGTGTGCAATCATCACTCACCATTATCTGTGGAAAAGTGGAAATTGAATGCCGGCTAAAATGAAGAAACATATTGAACTCTTCTCTGATTCGGGAAATCCCGAGAATATAAATGCTGGGCCAGCAATAAAGTTGCAACATTACCAGGAAACACATTTCATACATACTCATCAAATATTGTGTGCGTGTGTGTATGAAGAAACATGCATGACGCATTTGCAGTCATATGAGGTTCCTCTAACAAAAATTGTGACAAGCAAATCGCGTTATCAGCAGAGACTCTCTGAGTTCTCTCTCCCACCTCTCTCTCTCATTCCCTGTTCTTATTGTTTCTCGCTAGTTTTTCTTGCAGTGCAAGTGTTAACTAACTGTGTGGATCTTAAGTCCCTCACAACTGATAATGTGGAGCCTGAATGAAGGTGGGTGGGCGAAGAAAGAAGAAATGAATTACACACACACGTACACTAAAGACTTTTAAAGGTTATTAACTGACTTTAAAGTTTGATCAGAGCAAAGAAGAGACACAAAACAAACTCGAAAGAATGATTAATTGTCAAAAACACACACACACACATGTGGACCTTAAAGTTTGACAGCTACTGATAATTCATATCTCCAAATATGTATGCTGCATATGTGTGTGTGTGTGTGCATTTATGTAAATATCATTAACATGTGTTTGCACATTTGTTGCTTAAGTTGCACGCACCTAAATTGGAATTTCTTTGCATTTTTATATCACGACGCATAACTCAGCAAAGGCAATGGCAAAGCAAATGCCCGATGTCGCTGTCGCTGCCGTCGCCTGCGTCGTCGTCGTTGCTGCTGCTGTTGCTGCCGCCAACGTCGTCGCTGCTTCTGTTTTGTAGTTGTTGTTATTTCTGCTGCCCTCGTCGCGCTCATTTAATATCACACACGTTTCATATTTTTCCGTTTTTCATGTACATTTTTTTTGCTTCACTACGTTTTCTTCTTTCCCTTTTAGCGCAAACCTTGTTGTTGTTGTTGCTGTTTGATTTACGTTTCTTCTTGTTTTTGACTTGTGACGTCAGCAGTTAAGAAATGTAATTTTTTTAATTTGTTGTAGATATCACATAATTGTTGTTGTTGATCGTTTGTCTGTCTGTCTGTCCTAAAAATGATTGTTGTTGTTTAGTTGCGCTCTCTGTGAATGTGTGCAGTTCAGTTCAGTTTCTTTATTTTATTTCTTCTTTTCATCAGTTTTCTTCTCACATTTTGTGCGGCGCCGCGCGCTAAACGAACTTCATGGGCCACGACGTAAACGCAAAGTGAGTGCCTGAGTGTGCCTGGTCTGGCCTGGCCGACGTAGTAGTAAATGGAGTCGCCGGCAAGTCCACACACAACAGCGAAAGAGAGTATCACACGCAAAGAGAGCGAGAGATTGAGAGAGAGAGAGCGCGCGACGTGCTCACAGAGAAAACGTAACGTAACGACAAATTCGACGTTACGTTAGATAGCAACGTGCTGAGGCGGCGACGGCGGTCAAATGCTGCTGCTGCTGCTAATGATTTTAGTTGTTGTTGTTGCTGGTGCCATTGTTGTTGTTGTTTGCAAGGCTAGTGTGGACATCCTTGATGACGTCACTAAAGTACTCGGACAATTGTCATTGCATCATGCATAATGAAAATTGATTTCGCAACGTACTCAACGGATTTTCTCCACGCGGGCGCTTTTACGTAGTATGTTTTGCGTTGTCGCTACTTTTTTATGTGTGTAGTAGTTCAGTGGGCAGCAGCAACAGCAACATCAACAGCGACACGACCACGGCGACGGCGACGACGACGACGACGACGACGACGACAGCAACAACAAACAGACACGACCAGCAGTGCTGAGCGTAAACGAAAAACTGATTACGGCGAATTAGCTGCCGCCAATTTGAACTGTTATTGCCTCTGCTTTTGACTCTGTTAACGTGCGTGTTTGTCGCGGCGAATTCAAGGCAGCAGCTGAAAGTGCTCTCAGCAGAGTTGTCACAGCTGAGAAAAAGAGAGAGCAGGCGTAGCAGCAGCAGCGGCGACAGCAGCGACGCGGAGCAATAACGTAGGCAGCAGCAGAAGCAGCGACAGCAGCTGAGTGGGAAATTATTCACGTTAGTGTGAGTGTGAGTGGAACGTAGGCAGATGCTTTGTGTGGCATGTGGATGGCAGACTCAGAATGGGTAGGTGTGCGACCAGTATGTATGTGCGTGTGTGTGAGTTTGCTTTTAAACCGAGCTCTCTTTCTCTCTCTTGCTCGCTCAAATGCCGGCTACAAAAACTGAGAGACGGAAGTGACGTGCCGCCTCCAACGTCACCGCCACCGCACCCACAAGCCGAGGACTCTATGTACAAATAAATACTTGCTTAAGTATGGGCATAAATACATATGTACATACACACACAAATTCAAATACATATGCATATGAGCGTACATGAGTCTTCTTCGTTTTCCCACTGTCTTTTCATGTAGCTGGACAGTGATTGTGTGTGTGACGCATGTTACGCGTGTATTTTATTACTAACAACGCTGCCAATTACACTTTTTTCCAGTCAAATCAGGCTATTATTGAAGGCCTGGTTTTAATTGGTAATATAGCTAAATATAGTTAGCTATTTTCAATTTGTTTACCATGCAGTTTTGGCTAGAATATTTGCAAGCCTAATAAATTTTAAATACAGTTTGTAAATATTTAAATATATTCAAATCAATGCAGTTGCATTTTAGCTTTTTACGACTTCTTTTTAATGTTTTCTATGAATTTTATCGAAAATTTTTATATTGAATATGTTCCTGTTAAGGATCCAATTGTTTCATTTCACAAATGATTGCCATTGGATTTTTGCATTGTATTTCTAGCTTTTTTTTTAGCTTTATTTTTAAAAAATTTGATTACTCTTTGCCTTTTTTGCATTGTTCTTAAACAGCTTTTTCTGTTTCTTTAAAGTTGGCAGCACTGCCAACCTCAACAATGTTGCCAAGTAGTTTTTGGGGCAAAGAAATAATAATTCGTAATGTGTTATGACAAAAATTATGATAAATAATTTGATTGTTTTTGTTTGACACAATTTGCGCTTAGCTCGTGCAGAGTTTCGCATTTTCTATTAAGTTCAATGAATTAGATAAACACATCTGCTCAAATAGGTAGCTAGCTATGTAATTAAGTGTGTGTGTGTATTGGTAACTGGGCTACGCACACACACAAATGTATCTATTACTGAGAAAAAATCAAACAAATATGGTAAATATGTCGCGAAACTCACGCCCCAGCCCACAAACGGCGTCTTTGGTTTTGGTTTCGGTTTCGGTTTCTTTTCTTCTCTGCTCTCCTACTTCATTTTTAATTTCTTGTCCTCTTCCTGTTGCAGCTAGAGCAAGACAGCAGGCAGCCAGACGTACTCACACACGCATTTCCAGTTAATTAAAAGTATTTATGACACACTGCATACACACATATATACATACATACATAAAAAATGTCTTAAGTACAAAAGTCCACAAGGATCGTGGGAAGTTCGAAGCGCAGACGATCGCAAAACGAGCTCAAAAATATCATATGTGTGTGTACGTGTGTGTCTGTGGATATGGTATCTATCGTAGCAAAGAAAAAAACGCATTGCAAAAAAAACAGTAGTTTGAAGACATTTTACCCTGAAGGGGTGACTCCTCGTTGGGTTGGGTGGCTTCGCTGTGAAAAATCGACAAACGAAAACCAACAAAAAAAATGATACTCTTCTTTCTCGTCTGCTCAGTCAAAAAGCAAAAACATATCAAAACAAAAGTAAAGGATAACAGCGTCTTATAAAGTCTGCCTCTCTGTGGGGTCATGAGAAGCTACAGAGATCGAAGACATAAAAAAGACTGAAAAAAAATGTAGATAATATGAAAAAAATTGAAAAAAAAGGCAGCAATAGAATTGGGAAACAGGAAAGCAGATTTACTTTTACCCAAAGGGTTGCGCGCTGGGGTAGTCAATTTGTTTTTGGTTATATATGTATATACAGAGAGATAAGGAGTGAGGACTTAAATTAAAAACACATTCTACAGAGATTGTAACTATTTTAATACCTATTTTCCCATTTATTATAAACTGATATTATATATTTTACTATTTTTAATATTTTTTACTATTCAAAGTATTTGATTTTTTATTTTTATTTAAAATTGAAAATATATTTTGATAGTTTTGAGATAATTTAGAGAAGGTGTTCAGTGTACAGAGATCGGAATTGTTTTATTAGTTATTGTTTCTCTGTATTATAAACTGATTTTGTATATTTTACTATTTTTAATACTCCTTACTATTTAATGTATTTGATTTTTTATTTTTATTTTAAATTGAAAATATATTTTAATAATTTTGAGATAATTTAGAGAAGATGTTTAGTCTAAAGAGATCGGAACTGTTTTCTTTTACATATATGTTTAATATATATTTTTAATATATTTTATATATATTTTTACTAATTTTTTTATACACCCAACTACTTTAGTATATAGTTTACTTTATTTTAATTATTTATTTTCTTGTTTTAATTATTTATTTGTATTTTTCTGGTCTAAGCAGTATCAAATAAAGCTGTCAAGCCGCAGTCAATGCACTTACAGGGTATCATAAGTATTTGACAAGCCAGACGAAATGTGCCGGCAGCATAAAAGCGGCATGAGTACGCTGTGAGGATGCTCGCTCTTCTGCTCATAATCATCATCATCTGCAGCAGCAGCAACCCCTTTTTGCAGTGGGGTGCAAAAACTCTTTTACAGCCTCAGTCGCTACCGCTGCTGCTCTGATGCTGCTGCTGACATGGGAAATGAATGAGAGATGATGGAGAGAGAGAGAGCGACGACGATGTAGTTGGCACAGAAGACATGCCGCAGAATGCAATCAACTTGAAAACTACTTGAGAATCTGAGCGACGGCGCGATATTCAAATTTGAAAATAAAAGTGAAACAAACAAAGAGAAGAAAAAAAAACATACAAAAACGCATTGAGAGAAACCAACGACGACGACGACGTCGCCGTTCTACGTTGACGTTGACGTCGCTGCATGTTTGACAGAATGTCAGTCACAATGTTGATTGTGTGCAGCAGTTGTTGTTGTTGTTACTGGTGCTGCTCTTATGGTTGTTGTTGTTGTGTAGTCATTCCTCAACTCTTTGGTTAGGGTGGCAAGGCGATTCCAAGGCGATTCCCTCGTGAGAGCGGGCGAGTGAGTACTTGTGTCTGTGTGTCTCTGTCAGTGTGTGTGTGTGTGAGTGTATTGCTTACTTCCGACCCAAGCAACTAACTTGACGCAACATTTATTGAATTTGGCGACGCTGCCGCCAGCAGCGCATTTTTTGCTGTCGTTGAGGAAATTGCTTCGAGCAGTCTTCGCTGCTGCTGCTGCAGCTGCACATTAATGACAAGTTTCGGAAGTTTGTCTATTACATTCTCCCCTCCACCCACAACTTCATGAGTTTAACACTAATTGCAAATTAATTCGATTTGAATGTTAATCATTTTTACAGACAACGTGTCGCCTATGGAAAGAGAGACAGAGAGAGTGGACAATCTTTTACATAAACTTAACAGCGCAGACTACAGAGGGGCAGGAATGAGCAGTAACAGTGGGGCCAGACCAAGTGGGAACGCAAAATACGAAATGTTGCTTTAATATCAGTTCTGGTACTTAAAGAGTATGCGGGAAATGTTTTTGTTAATTTATAAATAAAATATTAAGGAATTAAGTAAATTTGTTTTCATTTTAGCAACGTTCGCCATACAATAGGCAGCAAATAGTAGTACCAGCGGCACGGAACAAGGTGGGAAAATGTTTTGCTAACTTTATAAATTGATATAAATGATAATTGCTTTAATTTTAGTAACTTCAGCACTTTATCGTTTAATTTATATAGAAAATTATCAATAATAGTATCGCTGGGTATCGCTATTTATTGTGTCAGAATACTAACACTAATGACATCTTCACGCTTTCAGTTGTAATTTGTATGTTTGGGGCGTGTAGCCCTATCATGTGCAAGTTAAATGATCGTATAAAAAAGGTTAGCGATGCAACCATTACGGAGTTAGGGTTAGGTTTATAATGAGTGAGCGCGGGCAGTGGTGAGTCTAACGACTGCTTGACTTAATATAAAAAGCACACTGCATGTCCGCCATAAGAGACTGACACTACTCACTCTCAGCCGGTCGCGGTCTCGATTACGGCGCGGAACAACAGTAACAGTGTACTCGTGTCTGTGTTAAATATAACACATACCCACACATAGACACACATTATAAGTATATGCGTGTATGTCTATATGGTTAGACAGAAGTCAGTCAACACAATCAACTCGTACTCAGTTTCGGAGCCAGAGAATAGAGACCGTCGTCTCCAACTGAGTCTCAGTCGAAATTCTTTCAGATCACGTTCATTGAACTTCATTGTAAGCCATAAAACGCAAGCGATATTCCCCTACAAAAACAAAAAACAGAATCCCAAAAAAATAAAAGTATAAAACTTAAGTACAACAATCAGTTAGAGCTTATTATTATTTAATTATTCACTTGAAAATGAGTGCAAATAAATTAAAACAAGAAGAAGAAACTAGAAAGACTGCACAGTCGTGTCGAGTCTGATCAGAATGGAAGTACAAATTGAATTTATGATCAAATAAGTTAGAGGTTATAAGGTTTTTATGTTTTTTTCCCTTCAAATCGAGTAAACCTAACCATGTTGGTCTTTGTCCTTGTGCATTTTACTTTTACTTACATGGTGCTGGCTCTGAACTCCGTATAGTCTTATAAAGTAGTTAATCCAAAAGGTCATCGCTGTGTTTCGTTCCAGTTTAATTTTGGCAATGAATTTAGCTTTGATTTATGTCATAACATCATTTCACTTCAATGCTGCTATTATACATTTAATAAAAGTTTCTATTTGTTTTTTATTTTGTTTTTGGTAATAATAAGTTTAGAACAAGTAAAAAGTAAACACTTAGCACATATGAGATTTGGTTTAACAGATTAGAAAGAGGTAAAAGGTAAAGATGATAGAGAAAACGTTCAACACTTTTTTTGAAGAATAACAAATAGAACAAAGTGGGGGGGAATAATTTCGAGTAAACTTATTGCATTTTCGAAATTTATGGAATCTTTTAATTAATCAAGTAAACAAGTATTAACTTTGAGTTTTAGTCATATTTAATGTGGTGGATCTTTTAGTAATTGATCATTTTATGCGATATTCATTTGAAATTCTGCTGTTTGTAATTTTGTAATCCTTGTGCGTGGGTAGTTCCGTGTCATAGTTCCGTGTGTGTTTAATTTATTATTTAGTATTTAATTTGGAATTTTTGTTGGCAGTTTTAACAAATTTACGAGTGATGTGTGAAAAACGTGAACAGTAACAAGGAAAACGATAACGATAGCGACATAACGATCAACAACAATATCCGCACGATGTCGGGAGATTCACTTCCACTTTCTGCAGCGTTCGGTTTGTAAATGTTGCGTAGACACAGCTCGAGCTCGAGAGCTCAACCAAAAACGCACACAAAACAACACAACAACAGAAATTGAAACAACAACAGGAACAGTAACAGCAGCAGAGGATGAAGACAAACAGGAATGCAATTGCAGGGCAGCAGCAACAACAGTGCGCGAGTGTGTGAGAGCAAGAAAGAGATCATGCGTGCGTGCACACACACACACACAGAGAGCGACAGAGCGCAAGGCGCAGCAAAGGCAGCAAGAGCGGGAGAGTGAGTGTAACAGAGTAACGGGGAGAGTGTACAACAGGAATGCAACAGCGATAGCAGCAAGGGAGGATAATGCAGCGATCTCTCTCTCGCTCTCTCTTTGCTCGACCCAACTCAGACAGGGTTGACAATAAAATAATACAAAACTTTTCATAAATTGCCTTTAATTTGACACGCCAAAAAAAAAGCTGAGCATCTACAGATAAGTTCAAACTGTTGTTGTTGTTGAAGTGGGGGAGGGTGTGTGTGTGCTACGGTTACCTAACGACAGGTGCTAACTAGTTCTTTATGGTCTAGGCGCAGTCAGTCAATGAACTCGGCCCAGTTGCAATTAGCACTACTGCAGCTGCAGCTGCCGAACATAAGTACATACAGAGAAGGAGAGGAAGAGAGGGCAAAGGGAAATGAGAAACAAAACAATCGGAATTATAATCACAAAGAGATTGGCCAACAAAATTACAGAGCAAAGCAAAAGAAATCAGAAAATCAGCAAATCAAAAAGCTCAAAATCCATAAGCAATTTGAAAATTAATCAGTCCCAAAAGTCGAAAGGCGAATTGCGAAATTTGAAAAACGGATATGAAACAGGAGATGAATTGCCGCCCCAAAATGCAAGGATGGAACGAAACGGCAGATAGACAGAGACTGTACCGTACCAAACCCCCCCCCCCCAAGTTGAGTTGAGTTGGTTCCTCGTATCCTGTATGTTCCTCGTCCAGTTGCATATGGGATTGGGGTTCGATAAGGTTTGAGTTAGTGCTTGTCGCCCCTTGTACACTCCTTCGACTGACTGACTGACTGACGTATTACCCGAGACTGGCTGAGTAATTCCGGAATCGAAATATCAACAAGCGTCTGTTCCTGTCCCGGTGCCTAGGCAGGCACAGCATTTGCAGCTGTCGTCGTCCCGGTTCGGTCTTGTTGTTGTTATTGCTTTATGGCTCTCTCTGTCGTCACAAAACGTCGTAGCACATGCCAAAACACAGAGAGAGAGAGAGAGAGAGGGAGAGAGAGAGGGGGGGATGGCGTGTGTATGTTAAGAGAGACTTGAAATTGCCCTTCTGTTTAGAAGTTCGTTGAATTCTTTCGGTGAGGTCTTCAACTGATAAGGAATACGTAAAGGAGGAGAGGGTGTTGTGAGGGGATTGTACCCTAGAATTTCTGTATCTGTATTAGTCAGCTCTAAACGAGGCAGTACTTTATAGGTTAGATTGTCCTAGATTGTCTGTGATTTCATATAAGATAATAGTACGGTTGAAGTAGAGGATGTTTGGCTTCTGTGGAGGAGTACAGGAACCCCTAGGGTTCCTAGCTTGCGCATCTAACAAGTTATCTCTACTCTTTATAGGTTAAATACTCTGTGATTTCATCATATCATTATCTCTACTCTGTGTAGGTTAGATTCTCTGTAAGAAGAGGGTGCTTGTCTTTTGTGCAGGAGTGTACGACTCCCTAGAAGGTTAGATTGTTATAGGTTAGGTTATATATGTAGGTTTGGTTTAATCTTTTTTTAATATTAGCCAACTCAAACTTAAGTATTGTCTTTGGTTTGCATTGATTCAACGATCATTATCAAGTGTTTTATCTGGTACGGTTAGACTGAACTGATGTCAAGCTAATTGATTACAATGCGAGCTAAGAGAGAGTTTATCTCTCTCTCTCTTTGTGGTGGGACTAGTCCCACCTCGTCGGCAACTGGACCAACTTGGCTCGTACCCAACTTGGTATCTGCTCTGGTGTATGGTGCGCCTAAGGCTGCCTCGCATCGGGTGCTCATTAAATCTCTGACTACCTGGTCGACGACGTCGCTGATGCCTTTGGCCGGCTTACCGGTTTTCAAATTTGGGATATGCGCTCACGTTTTTCAGCTATTTTAAGTAACAATGCAGTGAGTGCGAAAGAGAGAGAAAGAGAGCAGAGAGGGGGGAATTCTGTGAGAGAACGAGGCAACTACAAAAGCTGTGCCGGGACAGGGCACAAAAACAAGAAGAACCTTCGAAAAATAAACAGCAAGCAGAGAGCGAACCAGAGGCAGAGGCCAAGTACGAGAAGTACATTCATAAGATATTTTATGCCGAGGTTCAGCTTCAGCTTCGACTTCAGGTTTGGGTTCAGGTTCAGTTCTATAGGTAGAGCAGGCCAGTCTCGTCTGCCTAACCTCCTACTCCTCATACTTCTCCTCCACCTCCTCATCATCATCGTTGTCGTCGTCGTTGTCGTCCTTCTTTTGCCTCATCTTCTGCGTTCGTTGCGCTTTTGTTTTTTCATTCACGAAATTCCTGGAAATTTGTAGATCTGTAAATCTCCGAAGATGTTCTTGCTGCTGTTGCTGCCTGTTGTTGTTGTCTTAGTGTGTGTTTCCTATGAAAGAGACAGAAGCAGTGGCGACAGGACATACTGGCTGCAATTAGCCTTAAACTAAAGCTTCCTCCCTCTCTCTCTAATGGGGCCTGGAGCGTGGGAGCTTCCGCGCGGATGTGTTTTTTGGAGCTGCGATTAGATGTTGGACTTAAATCATATGCAGACACAGTACAGTACGAAGTACAATGTACAAAGGAACGTAGCAGATGTCCCAAATGTGGCAGAAACTAATGTCTGAGAATGGAAAACGAACGAGAAGAAACGGGAAAGGAAAACGTGGAAAAGAAGTTGTGAGACACGACGATGGATAGGGCCAAAGGCGTCGACGCACCTGGACAACACAATAACAACAGCAGCAACAACAACAACATCGGCTTGTCTTGCGCAAAATGTGTGTAGAAGAAGCACCCTTAAAAACGGAAAAGCCAGAAGGTAGCAGTAGCACCCTCGTGCTGAGGGTTCCTCGCTAGCCTACGAGGCACTTCAGACTTTTAGTCCTAGTCGTCGTCCTCGTCGTCGTCGGCGGCGGGTTACCTTCTGTGTGTGTGTGTTTTACAGTAGGAAAGTGGAACGAACTCAGGCTGCACTCGAGACACCACAAGAAATCCACAAAATGTCGCTAAGGTAATTTGTCTATATCCTGTAAGCCAAATAGGGTATGCCAGAATATGCAGCTCATTGTTGCAGTCAACAAATATGAATACAGTTGCCTATTAACCTTAAGTTCGTACAGAGTATCTAATAGTCATGCATCCACTGCTATTGCAAAGATATATTGCGTTCCTCAGTTGTCCCGTTTGTAATTGTTGCAAAATATGCAACAGCGGCAACAATTTTTAGGGATGCAACCCAGATGTAGCCCAACAGGGTTCAATCTCTTGCTCCCTCTTCCTCCCGTCTTCCCTAACCCACCCAACAGCGCTATCTCTCTATCTCTTTCTCACCTTATTCCTTTCTCTTTTTTGTACTAGTATTAGAATTGGGCGCACTCTGTAATTGTTGCGTTGCGTTTCCTGCAATTCAACAGGAAATGGAAGTGGTTTTTGTGTTGCAGAAATTGTTGTAATGGAACAAGAGCAACAACAACAAGACAAGCAACAACACAGCCGACGCCGCTGATGAAGTGGAGCGTCATACAGTGGGACACACGAGGTCATAGATGTAACGAATTTGGGTCGCAAGTGAAGTACAGAGCGCGACAGACAGCCGGGTACACCCCCCTCGCATTGGAACTAGAACAATGCAAAATATGAAAAGAATATCAAATCACATTCATAATAAAGTAGGGTTATGTCTATGCCATGCATTCAACAAGGTGTTAAAAAGAATAAGGAGTAGCATATCCTACTCAAATTTCAGCAAGGTTGCATTACAAATGCGGGGATAGTCAAAAGAAAAGAAAGCTGCATGACTTCGCATTGTATATGTATAGATAGTAAGGGTCGAACATCTTTATATATATTATAGGGTGCTTTAGTTGCAATTTTGTTGAAAATTTAATTAATTTTTTATAAATATCATAATTGTTCTTTATATGTATAAGTTCAAAGCAGAAGTAGAAGAAGATAAGGAAGACTGATGACTTATAAAACTTCTGCTGAATCTTAAACTTAAACTAAAGATCAAGACGTTCTAGAGCGTTTCTTTTCTATTAATTAAACAAATATTTAAATTCTAGTTTCTATATACCAATTACATTAGCAGGAAACCCTTTTTAAATAAGTTTTTCAATTCCCTCAATTACAAAATTTGTCTTTGCTTATTTGTTTGTAACAAATATTATATAATAATTATGTTTGTTTATATTAGTTCAAGGAAGTTGAAGAAGGAAGTGTAGAAGAGGCAGACGAGTAACTCTTCTAGTTATATAACATAAATCTACTTCAATATTAAACTCTACTTAAAGTCCAACAAGGTCCAGAGTGAAGGTTCTGTTCTCATTTCAGTCTTTTTATTGAATCCACCAATATTTCACATTCTATTTTGTATATTCCAAATAAACCAACTGAAAATTCTCTTCAATTAAGTTTAAATTTCCTAGAAATACTAAATTTGTCTTTCCAAATTTAACTTTCAAAGCAACTTTGCTCCACTGTGCTGCAGTTCGTACTCAATCGTGTGTCCATACAACCCAAAGCCCAAAGTCCAATGCAGCCATTGACATGTGCCAAATGACGGCGACCCCTCCGGCAAGGGTGCCGTTCCCTGTTCCCTTTCCCCCTGTTGTCGTTTGCCATTGCCACATCGCAGAGAGAGGGCACAGAGCTAATAATTAAAGTAAAGTAAAGCGGCAGCAACCCCTAAGCAACTGAGTGCTCATTCAAATAGGGTGAACTAAATGTGAAATACACCAAGTTCTGTTCGGTTTCTCCTTCTTTTTTTTTGTTTTTCGCAAAGACCGGCGACGAATTGTGTAAAGAAGAAAAAAAAAACGCATTGTAAATTAGAGCAGCCTGGCGAGGGGTAGGTCGGGGGTAGTGACACGGTAGTGCAGAGGGTTGTTGTTGCTGTAACAACTAAACAATTGTGTTGTGCTGCAATGTTCAAAAATTAAGAAAACAGCTGGCGTTTCTTTCTTGGGCCGTCGGATGCTTCCTTGACGCGCGTGTTAAGACGGAAAAACCTTGACATAACTGCGAAAACCATACACAGATTATGTTCCAGGTGATATCTAGGACCTCCTCCTCCTTCTTCCTCGCCATCTTCCTCCTTCTGCCGCCGCCTTGGGCATGGGATGCAATTACATGCGTGAGATTCGAATCACAATCGAAGCAGAACCGTAGCGGGTTAAAAAGAGCGTTAGGGTTAGTTAGCCCGCGGCTGCACTATTATCAGGTAGAAGAGGTCGGAAAAGCGTTAAGCACGCGAACGAATTTTCAGCTCTCTGCCTTCCTTCCGACTCTCCCTCTCCTCCTTCTCCTGTGTGTGTGTGTGTGAAAATCAGCCGTGCATGGCAAATCCCTCAAGCCAACTCGGGCTCGTTGGATTAATTAGCATTTGGTTTAGGACAAAATCTTTAAATTTGGGTCACCCCAAAAACGGAACCCAGGCACAGGCACATGTCAAGCTAATGTCAAAGCAAATTGCGACTGGGAACATTTACAGAACGATTAAATTGATTTGTAAACTCGTTGAAATTAATTCAAACAACCAGATTATGCATACCCTGCATATGCGTCTTTGCAAAAGGACGAATACAATTGCCAATAGTTATGCTATAAGCAGAGTATACATAGGTTGTCATTACATTGCCCTCATTTGCTATGCAAACCAGATATTCTTCTAGCCTTGTCCTGGCCATTTGTGGACTCTCAACGTTTGTCGTTGTCTTTGATGTACTTCGAGTTCATTTGTCTTGTGCGATCTTTAGCTAACCCTGCATATTGTGTTGCCACGTCTGTTTGTCCACGGTTCAGTGGACTTTCGAAAGGGTTAACAACACACCTTGAAGACCCCAAGCAACAACTTGATCTGCATATGGTGTTTACTTAAGTGTGCTCTCTCAGTTATCGGCTAATTTTTGTCCCTTTGCGCAAAACTTACCAACAGTTCAATAGGTAAAATAGGCATGCAATCTGTAAAGTAAATAGAGACAGAGAAGTAAAGGAAATATTATTCGACTTGATTGTGATCTTAAGATCTTATGAGCTAGATAATGTTAATGATTCATTCATTCATCGTTACTACAAACAGCTCGTTAGACGCGAGAGACTTACAACAGGTTTGCATTGAAAACATAATTGAAATTCAAGTGGGAACCCTGTAGATCGCATGCATCTTAGAGAGAAACAGAGGGAAGAGAGGCTGACTAGATCTGAACTAGATTTATATTTCATACAAAGTTGTCTATCAGTATATACGACATCAGTATAGTTCTCTGTTAAAGGCAGTTATAACTTTTGATCTTAGAAAGCCAGACTTGAGGTGGTATGGCAAGTATTAAACCAAGTCATAGGGCCTGCTTGGGTTAGTTTTGAAAATACCCTTGCGATTTATGCGTCTGTCAAGAGTCGAAACCTGATTTGATGACGGCGCAAGAGTTTAAAGGGCTCGCGTAGGTAGAGAGAGACAGAGAGAGAGAGGAGCAAGACAGACCGAAGGAGCAAAAGACTGTGAAGTCGCTGAAGTCGTCGCTGTGTGAAGTCGCCAGACTATACTGAAATTCCTGGCCAAAGTGCCGCACAATAGAAGAAGAAGAAGGAGCCAAAGCGGCAGCAGCAGTCAACAGAAGTTGGAAGAAGTTGGGAGTCATCGTTCATCGCGTCTGCTTTGCAGCATTCCATGAGAGACTCCGACTGGGAGTTTGCCGGCAACTCTCGTGCTGCTTCTACTGCTCCTGCTCCAGTTGCAGTTCCAGTCTCTCTCTCTCTCTCTCTCTCTCTCTCTCTCTCCGTCATCATCAACTGATTGCCACATGTTGCACACACTGTGAGAATGAATTTAATTAAAGACAATTTTCCAACATTTGCAAATGCGGGACCAATGCAGCGCCACAACTAGCTCAAAGTCTAGTTGTGATTGCACAGTGGGCCCCATCTGCATAATTGACAACATGTTCTGATCATGAGAAGATATCACTGTTATTATGCATAGTTAAAGCTACACAGCCTATTTTATTCATTATTGCTGTACGTTGTAAATGCATATATGTAGGTCGGATACGTAAGGAAACCATACCACCAATCGACCTATTTTAGTCATTTTTCAATAAATTGCCACCAGTTATACATCCAACTTTTACTAATATTAATAATATTATTTCATCAATATCGGAGCCCTATAAAATATTATATATATAGCTGCCATAGGAACAATCGGCCGATAAGAGCAGAGTGAAGAACAGTTTTGATCGAAATAGCTTAACGTAACTGTGTTAATCAAAGTTAGACCTTAATCACAGTTACACATTAATCAACGTATAGTTCTTCCATTTCAATAAGTGGAGAACTAAAGGTTGATATTTTTTAGCTATTATCTTTTTAGCATTTCTCTCAATTTTAAGTGTTTTTTTTTTAAAACTTTTCTATAGCTCTTAAAAAATCAGCCTTTATATCATTTAGAAACTGTTGTATGTGCAGCTACCATGCCGTCAATGAATACATGAACAATGTTATTCCATTCTGTACTATATGCAGCAAAGGAAGTATTAGAGTAACCTGCCAGGGTATATAACCTTCGCAATGCTGAGTGTATAATTTCATTCTTTATTAGCACTAGATTTCGGTCTGATTTTCTGTACTCAAAGTCCACTGTGCAGCACATTTTCTGGATGCAGGCAACAATGCCAATTAAATCACATTTCAGTGGCACATTAAAATGCAATAAAATATATCTGTGTGCGTGCGTCTCTCCTCTTGCTCTGTGTGTGTGTGCGTAGCAGCGTCTGCCATTGGAGCGTTTCAAAAATATTTCATGCCCGGCTCAGTGCAGACATAGTGCACCATCTCTCCCCCACCCCACCGCTTCTAGGGTTGTCCTGCTATTGCGCATGCTCCAAAAACTACGCGTAGATGTTGCAAGTGCGATAAGCAAAACATTCCGAGGTAACCAATCGCAGGCAAGCTCAGGCTGTAGCAGTTCTACGGCTTCCCGAAAAACTACAGTGTTCACAGTGTACAGGGGGGAGAGGGAGAGTGGGAGAGGAGGAGAGGCAGTACAACGTAGTGTAGCCATGTCCAGTTGAAGTTCCTCAGCTCACGGCATTTTTGCCGCTCTCATTGCATTTTCAGCATAATTTGGCGTAATTTTACAGCGTACAGCGGCAACCGAAATTGTTTTCTTGCTCTGCCGATCGCCGCTTTAAAGGGTATCAACTTGTGTACCCCTCCCTGCCCCTCTACCTCTTCGCAACATGTGCTCCCTCTGGGAGGGGTGGCGCGTGAAACTCGTGATATCGAGCTGACCACGAATTATGCTGCGGAATATTGAACAGTCTCAAGGTTGTCCTTGTTGTCTTCGCCTTCGTCACGCTTCTCTCCCCCCCTCACCACCTTGTGCCCCCTTTCTGGGCAACTCCAGCTGCGAGCGAGCAAGTGGTAGAGATCGTGAAAGCGAGAGAGAGACAAGGCAAGACGGCTTTTGTTTTATGTCTGTTGCCAGTTTTGCAATAAACAACGACAAAATAAACAAGAAGAGATGCAAGTGTAGGTGAGAGACAAATAATATTGCAGGCAATTCTCTATGTATGTCTGTGTGGGAGGGAGGAGTGGCAAGTTGCGTTGCAAGTTCCTATGCAACAATGTTTAGCAGAATAAACAGAGAATATCATCTGTACAACACATTTAACATTGCACACATTACAAACATTACATTACAGTCTCTCCTATAATTCTAACAGCTGCATTTGAAATGCTACCTAAATGGTACCTAACATGCTACATATGCTAGTTATGTATATGAGCTTGCTTATGTTATGTGTTATGGTATATGACAGTCGCATTTGTCTATCAATTGAAAATAGTTTCCCCACTCCACACAGCTTGCGATCAACTTTCCAGCTTAACTGTGGCTCGCGTCGTCCTTCCTACACCACCCTACCCCTCGTGTTGGTGTCCAGTTGCGGCTAAAGAGAAAACCGCAAAAGAAATATTTCTGGCATTGCAAAGGAAATAAATGAAGTTAAGCCAATTTGAGGTTAAGCCCCCAAGAAGGAATTCATTATTTGTGGGGGAAAGAAGGAGATGAAGAGATAGGGCGAGCGCGAGAGGACAAAAGACGCGCGTGTCTCGCGTGTCCTGCCTGGGCCTGAAAGTGGAATTTGTGCAACCACAGAAATGCGACAAATGCAACAATAGCTGTAAAGCGAGAAGCACAAGAGGAAGAGAGACACCGCAAAAAACTTGTGTGTGGAGATAAGATGCAAGAATTCGCAAAAGATAAGCACACAAAAAAAAAGCAGAAAGCAACACAGAGAACATAGTGGATAACACACAGGGGGGTAAGCGTGGGAAGTGAGAGGGGGGGAGGGTGACGTATTTTTGTGGGGTGTGGTTTCAGTTACTAGCCAACATTATCTAGTCGTTATATAATTCGATAAAGTAGTCGACAAATGCAATTTAATAAGTACTTGAGTGTGTGAGAGAGAGAGAGCAATCTAGCAAAAGTTCATTCGAAAATTCCGCAGACACCGCCAATGTTGCTGCCAGCATCGCAGTTGACGTCGTCGCTCCCATCGTCGGGCAACTCCAAAAGGGCCAGCAAAACGTAAACAACAACCAATAAGGCAAGAGAGCCAAGCAGGAGTGAAGATGTGGCGTTAGCGGGGAAATGCAGCCAAAGGCGGCGACATGAAAAAATAAAAACATCATTCGAAAGGCACAGAGAGAGAGAGAGAGGAAGGAAGGGAGAGCAAGAGAGTGCAGTGAGTTTTGCTGTTACTCGAATGTTAAATACACTTATAATCAAACGATTTGGCAGCATTTGTATATTATGTTAGCGCACTGTTATGCTAGCCGATAACACACATACTCACGTTCCGTATGCAAGCCAACAGTTGTGCCGACTTATTTGCATGCGTAGATAACAGTGCGCTGTTTATAACATTTTGAATGCATATTAACATATGCTTAACATAATAATTAGGTGGTTCAACTTCCACGTGTGCTTAGATTATGTGATTTAACATTTGCAATAGATATGCAGCTCTATCAATTGTCAATACTTTTATATTTGCTGGGTATCTCACAGTTACATGCACTCGTAACCAAGGTGCTGCTTTAAGGATGCGTGGAAACCCTGTCTGAGTTGGCTTGGCTTGGCTCTGCCGACGTCGACTGCAAGCACATGCAGAATTCCATTGAAATCGTTTGAAAATTGAGCCTGCTGCGCAGCACAGAAGGGAAGTGGGGTGGCAACATTGGTCAGACGTCGTCCATCGTGGTGTCGTAATAAATATGCACTGAGAGAGGGCACACCAGACTCGGCTCTTCTAGCTTCATGTGTGTGTTTGCTCGTAAAATGTGTAAAAATAACAAAGCAAATGAATTGCAGTTTAGCAATAAAGTAAAAGGGAAACGGATGCGCGTTACGAGCTTTGAAAGAGGCTGAGAGGACCATGTCTGCTGCTGCTGCTACTCCCTCTGCCTCTGCCGACGCCGCTGCGGCTGCACCCGCATAATAAACCAGAGTTAAGCGCATATGTGTGCAATAATAAAATGTCAGAATGTGTGTGTGCGCAACTTTTTGCATGTAACGACAAGAACAGTGCAGAGTAAAGAGAGAGGGAGAGCGAAAAGGAGAGAGAGAAGGGCGTGAAGAGTGCACGGCCTCATCAACGACTACAACTACAACTACAACGGCAACAGTGTTGCCCACACTAAATTGCAAGTGCAAAGCAAAATAAACAAGTAACGAAAACTAAAAACGGACTCCCACGACTTGTGAATACGCTGCAGATGAATTTAAAAGTAACGAAAACTAACCACCAGTAAGAAAAGCAACAGTCGTGCAGCACGCAACAGTGGGATACCCTTCGACCTATGTATGTATGTTCCTATGTATGTACACATATACATATGCACATGCTTTGAAATAAAATCCAGACAGATGGCGCTGACAGAAGCACTTGGTTTTATGGTCATCCTTTCTTAAATAACTTCTGTGTTTATTGTCCGATCGGATTGTAATTTGGAGACTACATAGATATTTCATTCAGCTTAGTATATGTTAAAGTCCGAAGGTTGTATCTTTTATACAGCGCTTACAAATTGAGTTCAAAAATTAAATTATTGATTTATGGTGTCTATAGCTCTTATAACAGCTGAGATCTGTGTGTTCATCTGGTCATCCGGACATTCGGACATCCAGACAGACAGACATGGCTCAATCCACTAGGCTAGTGATCCTGAGCAAGAATATATATACTTTGTGGGGTCTGCCACGCCTCCTTCTGCCTGTCACATACATTTGCAGAAAGTTAGTATACCCTTTTTTGACCATTTTCAATGGTCGAAGGGTATAAAAACGGACTCACTCGACTTGTAAATACGCTGCAGATGAATTTAAAACTCCTTCCTAGGAAGTTTGCAAGTAAATGATAAACGAACTCAAGGTGGTGTTGCCAGATGGCATTTGCCAGTAGATCGGTAGTTTGCCTAACTGATAAATCAGTTGCTATGGCAACCCTACACTTAAGGTGACATTAAGGCGGTCATAACCTCTAATTGTTACAACTTGCACAATATCCTTCTTTGCTCATCTTTCATGGATTCTGTTGAGTAAAGCAGAAGAGAGGGAGAGAGAAAGAGAGCCGGCATATAAAACGTTTCACAACAACAACAACAAAACATCCGGCAAGTGCCAAAGCTGAGCAAGCGCCACACACAGACACCGACACCAGAGCAGAGCCAACATGCAGTCAGCGGCTGTGGTGGCGGCGGCGCTGGATGCAGCGACTGCGCGGCTTTGCTGAGAGCAGATGCGACGCGACGCACAAAAACAAGTTGCAAAACGAACAATTCATAAAGCTCTTCTCTGCTCTCTCTCTCTCTTCGTCTCTCGCTCTCACTCGTTGCTGTCTGCGCTCTGCGTGTGGCTCTGCATGGAAGTGGAGCTCGAACACGAAGGCGGCGCAGACAACCACAACGACGACGACGGCGGCGTCGACGTTGGCCAACGCAGCAAAATTTCATGAATGGAATTTGTAAATTTTCTTTTCATTTGCAACGTTGCGCTGTTGCTGCTAATGTTGTTGTTGTTGTGTAGCGCTAATCATGTGGAGAGAAAGAGAGAGAGAGACAGACCCCATGTGGGACAGACAACAACAACAACAATAATGTTGCAATGTGGTTGCACTGTCTGAAACGGGTTTTGTGGCTTTTGCGTATTTGCCTGCTCCCCCACTTATCTTTCCCCTCTTTAACAGCTGTGCGGGTGTCTTTTGCATGAAAAATGATAACTAAATGAGAGTTTTTTTTCAGGTTTTCTAATCAGGCAACAGTGGTGCAAAAAAACATTAATGCGATTTTAATTGTTGCTTCGCCTGCCACCTTCTTCTGCTCCCTCTTCTTCAGCAATGTGATTTGTGCAGCCAACTTAAGAGAGCGGAAAGAAGGCGCGACAGAGAGAGAGAGAAGCTTTAGTTTGCATTTGTCAATTTCTTGGAATTAACATTTAGAAGTGTTAAGAAAAGGAAACAACAACAACATGAACACGAAGGTAAAACAGAAATGGAAAATAAAACGAGGACAAACACAATGAGCAGTGGAATTTCATTATATAGCGAGACGATTCGCAATTACATGCTGCACATGGAGAAGCGAGCTGTGGCTAAAAAGAAGAGCAGATAGAGAGACGAAGGTATCGACAGCGGCGGAAAATTAAATGCATACTCGCAAATATGCGAGAAAGTGTGTGTGTGTCTATGTGTGTCTGCCCCGACTGAGAAAACATGTAGAAAGCACATGAGCTGCAATGATACTCTTCTTTAGGCTGCATCTTCGTGTATTTAAAATTACAGTACGCTAACATATATTTAACATAGAAGTTAAAGAGCTACATTTCTGTTATTTTTGATTTGTTTTCCGCTTTTTTATACACTTTACGACTTTTATAGTTTGGCAGACCTTATAAAATATAAGAAACTTCTTGTTTAACATCAATAATAGCAGGATTAAGCCCAGTCCGTCTGTATGAACGTCGACATCTCAGCAACTATAAGAGCTGAAGACATCAAATTTCATATGAAAGTGTCAGTATACCAAACATACAAAGATATAATTTATAATTTTCAATGCCAAGCTTACAGCTCTCATATTTTGATAATATGCAATCAATAAGTCTAGTATTTCTTAGGTATACGCATAGATGAATAATATATTCTCATAATATCAATCTGAACGCACAATAAACACAAAAGTTATATACAAATTATTATATTTTAGTTTTTTTCCTCTTTAGTTATAATAAGCATACTTTTTTGGGTATATTTTAGTAGAGCAATACTTTAAAGAGGGCACTTAAAACAGCGTAGCAGTAAAAATAGTTAATTGACTTTGAACTTGCGCGGGTTCGATGCCAGCATTGTTATTTATGATGGAGGTAAAGGATATTACTAACAATTGGTAATTGGTATGCCTCAAGGCTCACATGGATGTGTATGTGGGTATAATCTAATCAGGCAATGCGAAACGTGTGTCGACTCAAAGACGAGGGCGTTAGCAATAAAACGGACAAACAGGCAATAAATTGCAAAGGCAAACAAGTGTGGAACAGCACAGACAGTACAGTAAAGTATAGAGGGAAAAGGAGTGAGATGGCACGAGAGTGAGAGAAGAGACTGTATATTCAAGATAAATTATTAACTTAGGTTTGTTTTATCTTTTTCTTATATTAAACATGAACATCTTATAACTTTATATAAACGTATATCATATTTAAAAATAAATTTTTTATATACTCTGCATTCATTATATATCATAAGTTCCATGAATACTTCAGTTATAATGGCATGAAATCGACTCTCCAAAGAGTAAAAGTCATCAGCATTTAATCGATGCATTTATTTCAATAACCAAAAATGGTATTTCTTCACTTTGGATGCTCCTGCAACTGGCACTGGCACTGGGGACGACACTTCCCCTTGGGCAGCTGTTCCGGCTGTACAAAAGGTACAAATTATCAACACGAGCGAGCGATGATATCAACGAGCAAAGGAGACTTAGGGGAAATGTTTAATTAAACAGCAAGAAAACTGATGAGAGAGAAAGAGAGCGAGAGAGAGAAGAAATAGAGATAGGCAGCAACAGGCGGCAGCTGGCTAGAAAAATGAGAGGAAAAACTAGCCAGAAAAACTGGGCAGGCACGATGAGCAAGCAGGTGCGTGTGCTGTATAAATTATGAGCACGTACGAGTTCTAGCAAGCGCAGGATTATAAAAGATCAAAACAGCAGCAGCAGCAACAGGACGAAAGACAAGCCAAGAAGAGAGAAAGACAGAGAGGGTAGGGAAGCAAAGCCAAAGGTCAAATAGATTTCCTGCCCTAAGAGCGAGAGAGAGATGATGCAAAACGTTGTCCTTAATCTTTGGTTCAGCCGATGCAGCTGCCGTAAAGAAAGTGAAAAGCGACTTTGCCATTTTTCTTTTGCATTGTTTCATTGAAGAAAAATAATAGATAGCAGGCAGGCAGCTGCAGATACAAATGTATCTACTACTGATTTTTCGTATCTGACAGATGCAGAGGAACACAACGTAAATGTGTCTCATAAATTGCACAACTTGGGACCCTTCAGCCCTCACCCAATTCCAAATGCATTAGGCAATTAGATCAGAGCAAATCGGGGAGTCGAGCATACTTTCCCTGAGATCTTATCAAATCGAATCAATTTCGCTTCATTATTTTGGCTCTGCATGTACCAAATGTCATAGTTGGGTATGAATTATGAGAAGGGTTCTTGCTTCTTCTCTGCTGTGGCATAAGTTATGCTCGGGCATGATGTTGTTATTTTTGAAATACATGCACAACTGTGAGTTTTAATTTATTATTCATGATTTTCAGTAATAAATAATGATAATCGTTAAAAAAACATTACAACTTATAGACCTTTCACAGAGAACTGCCTTTGTGCTGATTATAATCAGCGCCTTCGATATCAGTGCCTCTTTAAAAGTATTTCTTAAAGAACTTCTATGTTAAATACCCGTTTGCAAGCAATGTTTCAAAGTTACAGTAATTGTTATTGTATTTGTAACCTTAATGCATGGGTATACAAATATTCAACAGTAAAGTTCATATAACATCAGATTAAATACAAAATAAAACTTTTGAATCTACATCAATTTAAAGTGAACTTTATTTAGCTCGAAATTAATTTAAATCGTTCAGTAGACTGCGCTTTGTCATAAATAAATAAATATTACTTCAACTATTTATATAAAAATAGAGAGGAAATATTAATAAATGCCATAAAATCAAGAATCTCAGCACTAGCTAAGCATTCTTCAGTTACTTCTATGTAGTTTGTGAGACTTTGGCCTGATCTTCTAGTAGTCTGAACTCAGTTGAACTCTCTGGCCACGCTTAAAGATTGTTCACAGGCTCTCGACAGTCACACACACAATGTTGCTGGGGTAGCCAAAACGTCGTCGGGTTGTGTCGTTTAAACATCCGCTTAGGTGACACACATAAGCACACACTGCTTGCATATGCAAACACATACACACACACACACATAATTAATCAAAACGATTAATCATTATATCAATGAAGTGCGAAGTCGTATTTGGAGCTGAAAATTTTTTAGCCACAGCGACAGTGTGACCCAATTGACTGAAGTATTAGCTGTTCTTGTTGTTGTTGTGGTTTTTGTTGTTATATTTCTTGTTGTTGTTGTGATTGTTGCTGTCAGCGTCAGCGTCATTTATAGTGACGACATCACCCACAGCAGCAGCAGCAACAGCAGTAGCCGCAGGCAGCACAACAACAAACGAGTTGACATGTCTGCGTCTGTCTGTCCCTCATGCTGCTCTACTCCTATTCTCTCTCTCTCGCTTTCTCCTTGTCTCTCTCTCTCTCTGTCTCTGTCACCGACTGCAGCAGCAGGAAATAGATGTCGGGGGCAGCACTGCTGACGTTGGCTTCAGCTTTTTGCTCCAATTTGCACGCACTGAGAACGAGCGGAGTTAACGTCGCGTCGTCTCTCTCTCTCTCTTTATGTACATGTGTGTGTGCTTGTGTGTGTGGGAGCCTCAGTCTGAAATTCCATATTCCACATTTCTTGTGCGGCAACAACAGCAACCAGAACAACAACAACAACAGCAGTAGCAATAGCAACAATGATGGCGTCGCTTCTGTCGCTGTTTTCTTCTTGTTGCTTTCGCGCATTTTAAAAATAGCCAGGCTAGTGAACAGTGTACAACAACAACAACAACAACAACAGCAGCAGCAGCAACAGCAGAGGCAGCAGCAACAATATCAACAACAACAACATCGCCAAAAATAATAACAAAAAAGACAGCAACACCAAATGAACAGACTAAAGCAGCACACCGCACACTGATATACACTTTCTGGCAATTGATTTGGGTTCGGCGTATAGATAAAGGGTTTGTATTATTATAAGAAAATCTGTACTAAACGGTTTTTAGCTCTTATCTCTTTAGCAACACTGGTTTAAACAGCTGATGCACGAGTTCGTTGAACATTTTAATTCACGTTCAGCAGCGGTTGGTTGCCTAGATCGATGCGATTTAACGCCTTTAGATTATTTTTTGTGGGGCTATGCTAAATCGAATGTCTATACAGACAAGCCCGCTTTAATTGATGCATTGAAGGACAACCACATTGAAGCATTTATTCGTGAAGTATCGGTCGAGATATCGGAAAAACATAGTAAAATGTATAAAGCTTTAGCAAAGAAGCACATTATTCCTTTATAAAACAAATGCAATGAGGTTATACAAAGCAATTTAAGTTATAGACTTCATTTAATTGAATATATTTTACTAAATTTGTTAATTTTCTAAGATTATAAATAGTTATTGTAGAATATTTATTAGCAAATTCATTAAAAATACACCATTTAATCTTATATAAAGAAATTTGCATTTTTATAGCATACTTGTAGGGTGCATATGAAGCGATCTAGGTTTAGTAATAGATAAATAATAAATACATATAATATACACTAGAAAAATGAATAGTTTTCTTTATAACAATCCATAAAGTTACAAAATGAGCAATACATTGAGTATACCCCATTGTTAGGGTATCACAGGCAACGCGCAACCCAAAACGACCAAAATCAACAACAACAAAAAGCAACAAAAACATATTAATGAAATCGTTTTTAACTCGTTTCGCTAAAGTATTTTCATGCGTTTTGTCGGAAAGGGGGCCGATTCATTCGCTCTCTCTCTCTCTCTCTCTCTTCCCTTCTTTCTCTGTCTCTCTCTTTTGTCCCTCTGCTCTCTCTTGGTTTCAATCTTTCTCTTGTTCAATTTTGCCACGGCCTGCTTTTTTTTTATTTAAAAAAAAGTGCAACAACAACGCGCAACACGAAATACATCAAAGTATATATACATACATACATACATATGTACATATATACATAAATATACACACCCGATACGATCAGCAGCAGCACTAAAAAAGACGCGACACGACCCAAGCAAGTCGACGAGGGTCTACAATTAAAATCTCCCAATTTGAAATCAAAATAAAACACGAGTATCTTACAGGTAGAGTACACAGGTATGCATATATAATAAGTATATATCATATGATATAATATATACACGATGTGTGTGTGTGTACTTCAGTGTGTCAGTGTTGCTTGTTGGAACAAGTGCGCGTCATTTGTTTTGTTATTAATTGCCGCCACATTTGAATTGTGTGTAAGCCCGCTTCGGGGCGTTGCCAGATCACTTCGAATCGATAATTTGAAGCACACAAAAATAATTGAAACTCTTTCAAAATTGTATACCAAGCGCTCATCAATTCTAAGAGAAATTCGAACTTCTTTTAGAGTTGCCACCATTTGATGAACGGCAACAATATTAATACCATGTGGTATTTTCTTTCATCAGATAACTCGGACAGAGATTACAAAACGACAATGAATTGATGGGGAATAAGGGAAATACAATTAATACTTTACTCATTTTAAAACATTTTTAAAGCAAATGAAAGACAGGTTTAAATCGTACGGGCGCCTATCGATGAAAGAAAAACAAACGAATAAGCACAAATCACGGTTTTCATGCGTTATTTATATCGTGATTTCGTACGTAACCATATTTCTACACATGTGACTGTGTGTAGATTGTGTAAAAGGCAACTGGCAAAAGGAAGAACAACAAATCACGGCATTTATGTGTGTATATGCGAGACAGAGAGAGAGGGAGAAGCGAAGCCAAGCGAACAGGTAACAAAAGCAACTGGTTCACAAATGATTGGCCCCAAGTCGAGTGAAGGCCAACAGAGGCAGCAACAGCAGAAGAACTGTGACCAAAAATATGCAGACTCAAGTAGAGTTATACCTCTTTCCACCACCACCACCTCACGGCAAACCGATGACGCAGCGTCGTTGTGGAGGTCATCAAACTATGATGACGTCGCAACAAAGCAAGGCAGGCAAAAAGAACAGCAAGAGGAGGAGAATCAGTACTATATGGGGTACTATATGTATAGTAAATATATAGTACCCCCTACTCCCTTTATAGCAGAGATTTAGTAACAGTTTTCCCCAACTGAAATTGATACTACCTCTATCTCCTTCTCGCTCTTTGTATTATCACGTGCATGTGGTGAAGTTCCGCGTTTTCATTTTGTATCTGGGTTAATTGTTAAGACTGATAAGGCGCGTGGAATAGGACAAGAGTAGAACAGAAAGAATATATACTAAAATACAAATCAGTTTGTGGAATATTAAAGCGGATTTTGCGGTTTTTTTAACAATAAATTCTTTAGCATTGCGGTTTAGCATGTTTATAATATTTCCCTTGTGCAATTAAAATTTTTAGCGAATTCTTTATGAATTCTAACTTGTAATTTAATACATATGTTTTCATTTGATTTCCCCCATTTAAAATGATCTTTATTTGTGATTCATTAACAAGATTATGCACCGATCGCAAGCTCTCGTAGTGAGCTTTGACACCAAACCTTTGCTTTGCTTAGCTTTAATCTATAACCCTTTGACAATAGGTATAAGCCAATCCATACCATATCACAAATGGTTATACAATTTAAATGGGTCAACAGAATTAGAAATCATCGATAACTGCAGACACTGTTTGCCGCTTCTTTGCCTCTCTACTTCTTCTCTTTCTCTTTCTGTGTTTTCTTATTGCAAATTTCTAATTGGAAATGCAAACGTCGTTGTGACGTCATCGATAGAACTCTATGAATTGGAGTTGTTTGTTCAGTTATAAAGCCGTTAGTTGCGCTCATACTTACACACACAGGCACACACATGTACAGGGAAAAGAGAAAGAGGCAGCGCTGCCAGCAGGTTGATGGATCGCAGACCAGTATTGCCACCTTCTCGGATGTGTGTGAGTGTGTGTGAGGGGGGACATACCTAATGCAAGATCGTGCTATGTCATTAAAATATTATATAAAATGCACATTAGAGAAAGTCCTCCTTCTCCTGCCTTGTGCCTTGCCCCGTGGCGCTTTGTCGTCAGCTGTGCCGCGCTGCCGGCGTAGACCAAATGAAAATGTCCAGCGCAGCACCCACACACACACACACACACATACAGCTGTCACATTTTTCGCAGCCTCTACATTCTAATACTACTACTACACACACACACACTTGTACATACCTACCACATTTTTGTCGTTCCCTCTATGGATTTTTCTGCCACGTTTTTCATACACTTTTACTTTGGCCACACACTATATTTCAATGTGCAATCGAAGCTTGCAATATTATCTATTAATTGAGTCTAGTTTGGCCGCGCTCGCTGCACGTTTTCTATGGAAAAATCAAGTTCAAAATAAGTAAATGTGCTTCAATGCTTCCTCTTCGACACCATGACAATTGGTGGCTGCAAAAAGAATGAACGAGAGTGTGCGAGTGCGATAGAGAGAGAGAAGCAAGCGCGAGCAAAGCGGCGGCAACGACGACGGCGACAAGCGAATTGAAAAGCAACAGCAGGCGAAACAGTGCGGCCGCCGCGGCGATGTTGATGACGTTACGGTTAACTGTTGTTGTTATTGTTTTTGTATTATAAAATATATATATACAGTGGCAGCAGGTTTATTGTTAGTGCACTTACTATAATATGCTTTAATTATTGAGCTATTTTCAAGCTAAAATTCAGCTTTTTAGCTTCTTTTTTGTTTTTTGACACTCGCGTCGTACGCGTCGCGGGGAATGAGCAATTTTCGTAGTGGTATTGGTGTGCGCTTGTACGCTTGTGGATGTGTTTTATTGCCTGCTTTGCTTTTGATACTTTGTTTGTTCTTTTACACACACTTTCTTATACACACAGCGTTGCTTTTAGCGCTCATCAATGCGCGATGCCGCGACAATTGTCTCAAAATTCAAAATTCACCACGTAAGGGGGTAGGCAGCGCAGGCATATTTAATTAAATGCCAAATTTAATCGGTACACAAGAACTCGAAAACTTGCGAAGCAGACAGTGCGAGAGAGAGAGAGAGGGGCACAAACACATCAGCAGTGACGACGACACGTGAGAGCGGCGCGGCAGTTTCACTGTTGTTTACATTTTACAGCTGTTGATCAGCTGTGCAAACAGCTGTTAAGTGCGTCTGTTGACTGGCCTGTTGATTAACAGCAGCCCTGCCAGCAGGTAAGTTGGCAGTCGTCCCAGGGTTGCCAAGTACATGCAAATAAAGTGTGTGTTTTTGAATTCGCCTATTTTCATATTTCGCTAACTTAGATTTAAATTACATTTTATTTATATTTCATAAATATATATATATATTATATATATGTGTAAGACAACGAGATTTCAAGACAGTGCATTGAACTGCAGTCTGGGAATGCACAAAAAAAAGAAGGGGTTGTCTGGGAAACGGGCACGCTGCGAATTCACAAAGGGTAGGCAGGGTAGTCAAGGGTTCTAATTGCACAAATTGAATGCGTTTTTGAAAAGTCATTCAAGGAGAAGGCAACCCCAGGATTTTTGGGTCTTTTCTGTTGCATTTTTTTTTAAATTTTTTTCGGGCTGCAAGAGATTGCAAATTTTTGGCGCATGATCCTATTATGCATTATGGTATGTTTCTTTTGTTTTATTTGTTTTCTTTTCCTTTTTTCGGGCACTTCACTTATGATTAATGGAGACAGGGGTGAATAATGCAAATTGCATTCTGGCAACAAGAACAACAATGTATAACTCATTTAATACCTTTATATTTAGCTCGGCTCTGGCCACATTGCATCAGTCGCTGCGTCATCAACGTCATCGTCGTCATCAAATATCAATTATAACAAACACTTCGTAGTGATTCCGCTCGACATCCTGGACCACTTGCATGGCGGAGTACGTGATTGCCTTCACTTCGGTGCCCTGGGGATGTTTACCCAGCTCGAAGGGTTCGCCATAGCAGCGGCATATGATCTCAAAGTTATCCAAATCGAATTTGGTTATTTCTAGTTTCTTGCATACCAGAAACGGTTCGCAGGAGAATAGAAAGAGAAGCTCGTCAAGGAAATGAAAGAGTAATCCCTCAATGTCATCGCCCTTGGCCTCGAGCTCGTAGCACGATTCCACTGAGACATAATCCAGCTCGGTCATGTAGCCGAACATGGCGACGCCGCATTGCTCGAACGCCTCCTTGAGGGATGTGCCCCAGCCATGTAGTCTGTGGATGATAAATATTCTTGGATTAGCCAAGGGGAAAATCCCTTGGGGGATATACTGTTCTACTTACTGCACATCCGCCGTGTGATCCAAGTCTGTAAATTTATGTAGAATATCACATTATTATTGGCATTAGAGCCAAACTGAGTTAATAACTTACATTCATATTTGGTTTCTGGTAGAAAAAAGTTCTCCTTGCTAAATTCAACTTCCATTTCAGGTAACTTATTTGCAATGATAATTTCATCAACAAACGCAAAATGCGCGTGTTTACCTACAAACAGCTGATCGGATAATTGTATATTTCCCTTTGGGGAAATTATAACAGTCTTGCTTAGATTAACATAATGAATAACATAACATAATGGAAGCAGCTACTTAGTTTGCTTGTTAACAATTAAAAAAGACAATCTCATTATATTTATATCAAATAATATGTATATGTTTTATTTCTATGTAGTTAATTTATGAAAAATATTTTATCAACGCTGTGGAACGTGTATTTGTATAATACCACACTTACATTGGTTGATGTCTGCACTAGACAGAATTTTCCGACTATGTTATCGGTTGACTACCACATTGTACTGATGGAAAATATGGCATGTTAGTGTTATCGTTGTACTGCCACACTTTGTTGTAGAGGACACGAAACTGCAGAAAATCACAATTTTTAACTAAGAATATTAAATAAATACAATAAGTGAGCTTTTACCGTTGTTAAATTACAAGTACATAAGAAGACGGTGGTATGTTTAAACGAACAAACAAAAATTGAAAATACGGAACTGAGAGTTGAACTGTAAATATGGATACCGCTTCGGACAACGACAGCGATGAGGGCTCCATTGGCGGCAATGCTGACAATGACTTGGGAATGGATCTCACTGGAATACTATTTGGTAATATCGACTCGGAGGGCAAGCTGATGGACGATGGGGACGAGAAGGGGCACATATTCGATGCTGAGCTAAGGGAGAATCTAAGCTCTTTATCCAAGTAAGTGTTTCCTATTGTCTGTCTACCTTATGCAGTCCACATATGAAATACTTATAGATTGGGCCTCAACTCATTGCTGCATGAGGTAATTGATCAGAATGCAGCTACCAATTCGGATGATGAAAGTGACGAGAAGCCGGAACATGCAACTCCTTCCGAATCGGCTGATGGTTTAAGTGCATTCGATGCCCTCAAAGCGGGTGTCAGCAGCAGTGGAGCAGGAGGAGGAGATACACATGAGGATGGCTCTATCAAGGCACAGGACGATGCCATTGACTATTCGGATATAAATGAATTGTCTGAAGATTGCCCACGCACACCATCGCCTCCACCTGCGGCGGCAAATGACTCCGGCACCGCAGCGACCTATGATGATTTGGAGGATGCCATACCCGCCACAAAGGTAGAGGCCAAGTCCAGTAAGTAGGCAGCTACAGCTAGCAAAAGGACTTCCTTATCATCTTCAATTATTTGCTCACTTACAGCTAAGGACGATAAGGAGCTAATGCCGCCGCCCAGTGCACCCATGCGGAGTACGAGCACCTCGTCCGGTGGTGCCGAAGAGTCAACGGGAAAACCAGCTAATACCGATGCGACGAGTCCAACCGATACCAAGGCTACTGATGCCAAAGGTAGTTGAACTTACCAAGTGAACTACGCGGGTTCCTTATTGTCTGTTTCCCTTCCAGCTGAGGCAGATCGGCGACTGGACACGCCTCTGGCGGATATACTTCCATCAAAATACCAAAATGTTGATGTTTGCGAGCTCTTTCCCGACTTTCGTCCGCAGAAGGTGCTGCGTTTCTCGCGGCTCTTTGGTCCGGGTAAACCCACCAGCTTGCCACAGATCTGGAGGCATGTGAAGAAGCGGCGACGCAAGCGCAATCAGTCACGGGATCAGAAATTTACCAATACAGGAGGTTCTGATTCGCCCAGCGATTCAGAGGAGCCACGACGACGAGGATTCAGTTTACACCATGGGCCAGAACCAACGCCAGCACAATGCGTGTCGGACGATGAGGATAAGCTGCTGGGCGACTTGAATAGCGAGGATGTGCGTCAGGAGGGTCCGGATAATGGTGAGAATAGTGATCAAAAACCAAAGGTCGCTGATTGGCGATATGGACCCGCACAAATCTGGTATGATATGCTTGAGGTGCCCGATTCGGGGGAGGGCTTCAACTACGGCTTCAAGACAAAGAGCGCACAGTCTTCCGCCACACAGCCAAAGTTCCAAAACGGCGATCGTCAAGTCATTATTGAAACTGATGCGGAAGTAGCAAGAGAGGAAGCCAGCATTGCGGACGATGCGTTCCTTATGGTCTCGCAATTGCATTGGGAGGACGATGTTGTCTGGGATGGCAATGATATCAAGGCGAAAGTGCTGCAGAAACTCAATTCAAAGACCAATGCCGCAGGCTGGCTGCCATCGAGTGGATCTCGCACTGCCGGCGCCTTCAGTCAGCCGGGCAAGGCATCCATGCCTGTGGGCAATAGCGGCGGTGGTGGCAGTGGCAAACAGAATGCCGGAGGCTCCACAAAGAAAGCATTGCAGAGGTGAGTTGGCAACATTATCACTTGGTTTCCCTTATTCTAATTGTCATCTCCATTTGCCACAGTGCTGCACAAAACAAACAGGTAGAAGCTCCCGACGATACGTGGTACAGTCTGTTCCCGGTGGAGAACGAGGAGTTGATATATCACAAATGGGAAGATGAAGTCATTTGGGATGCACAGCAGATGAACAAGTTGCCCAAGCCCAAGGTGCTTACCCTCGATCCGAATGATGAGAATCTTGTGCTTGGCATTCCCGACGACATTGATCCATCCAAGATCAATAAGAATACAGGACCGCCGCCCAAGATAAAGATACCACATCCACACGTTAAGAAATCTAAGATTCTGCTAGGCAAGGCGGGTGTCATCAATGTGCTGGCCGAGGATACGCCACCGCCGCCACCCAAGAGCCCTGATCGTGATCCCTTCAACATATCCAATGATTCGTAAGCTAAATCTGCAAATGTTTAATATCAGATAATTATAAATGAACTTCTCCCACTTTCAGTTACTACACACCCAAAACGGAACCGACTCTGCGCCTCAAAGTTGGCGGCGGCAATCTCATTCAGCACTCAACGCCAGTGGTGGAGCTGCGTGCTCCGTTTGTGCCCACACACATGGGTCCCATGAAGCTGCGTTCCTTCCATCGTCCGCCGCTCAAAAAATTCTCGCACGGACCGTTGGCACAGACAATGCCACATTCAGTTTATCCGCTGCTCAAGCACATTGTCAAGAAGGCAAAGCAGCGTGAAGTGGAGCGCATTGCATCCGGCGGTGGTGATGTATTCTTTATGCGCAATCCCGAGGATCTAAGCGGCAAAGATGGTGACATCATATTGGCCGAGTTCTGTGAAGAGCATCCGCCATTGATGAACCAGGTGGGCATGTGCTCCAAGATCAAGAACTACTATAAGCGCAAGGCCGAAAAGGATAGTGGGCCACAGGACTATACGTATGGTGAGGTGGCCTTTGCCCACACCAGTCCCTTTCTAGGCATTCTCCATCCCGGTCAGTGCATCCAGGCACTGGAGAATAACATGTATCGTGCTCCCATTTATCCACACAAAATGTCTCCCACTGACTTCCTAATCATACGCACACGCGTTGGCTATTGGATACGTGTGGTTGATGCAATCTTCACCGTCGGCCAGGAGTGTCCACTGTACGAGGTGCCCGGACCCAATTCGAAACGTGCCAACAACTTTACACGTGACTTTTTACAGGTAAATAAGAGTAAAAGGTAGAAAGAGGTGCCTAAACTACATAGATTCAAGTACAGCCAAATCTGTCTGTATGAACACCTAGAACTCAGCGACTATAAGAGCTAGAACTATCAACTTTGGTGACAATGTGTCTTATTATTGCACGCAGCATAATATTGCCATAGCGCCTGGCCACGCCCTGATCGATAAAAATCGAATTGCAAGCGTAATTTTAAAGCTGGAATATTCATTTTTAGTGTGTTCAATAATTATCACCATTCGATTCATTTCTGTTGACTTGGTTTCGTTACGTTAATAAACCTTTAAGTTATTTAAGAAATTAACTTAGATTTGGCAGCGCTTAAGTATGCAATACTAAATACGCTGAACATTGAAGATGTATAAGAAGATGTACAGTTAATCAAGAAACTCTTTACACATACACATGTACATGTAAATATTATGTTAATGTACATGTTAACTGTTTCTTCACTAACTGAATATGCACATGAGACAGTAGCTTTCTTACGTAAATCCTTTATCTATTTTTGCACAGGTCTTCATCTATCGCCTGTTCTGGAAAAGTCCCGACAATCCGCGACGCATACGTATGGATGATGTGAAGCGCGCCTTTCCGGCTCACTCGGAGAGCAGCATACGTAAGCGTTTAAAGCAATGCGCTGACTTTAAGCGCACAGGCATGGATTCCAATTGGTGGGTGATCAAGCCCGAGTTCCGTTTACCTTCGGAGGAGGAGATACGTGCGATGGTGTCGCCAGAACAATGTTGCGCCTACTTCAGCATGATTGCAGCCGAACAGCGACTTAAGGTGAGGTATAACCAGAGAAGTCTTTGAATATCTACTTAACTATCTCTATGGAAATCCATAGGATGCTGGTTATGGTGAGAAATCGTTGTTTGCACCGCAAGAGGATGATGACGAGGAGGCACAACTGCTTGATGACGAGGTGAAGGTAGCACCGTGGAACACCACACGTGCCTACATACAGGCCATGCGTGGCAAGTGTCTGTTGCAGCTCAGTGGTCCAGCAGATCCCACTGGCTGTGGCGAGGGCTTCTCCTATGTGCGCGTGCCCAACAAACCAACAGTAAGGCTGCATTTTATTCTTCTCAATTTGCTTTAATAATATATTTTATGTACTTTGATTTAGCAAACGAAAGAGGAGCAGGAATCGCAACCAAAGCGCTCTGTGACTGGTACCGATGCAGATCTGCGTCGTCTGCCTTTGCAACGGGCGAAGGAGTTGTTGCGCAAGTTCAAGGTGCCGGAGGAGGAAATTAAGAAGCTGACACGTTGGGAGGTCATCGATGTGGTGCGCACACTGTCCACGGAGAAGGCCAAGGCCGGTGAGGAGGGCATGGATAAGTTCTCACGCGGCAATCGCTTTTCCATTGCCGAACATCAGGAGCGCTATAAGGAGGAATGCCAGCGTATCTTTGATTTACAAAATCGTGTGTTGGCCAGCTCTGAAGTGCTGTCAACCGATGAGGATGAGTCTTCGGCTTCTGAAGAGTCTGACTTGGAGGAGTTGGGCAAGAATCTGGAGAATATGTTGGCCAACAAGAAAACATCGACACAACTCTCGATGGAGCGTGAGGAGCAGGAGCGTCAAGAGCTGCTGCGTCAGTTGGAAGAGGAACAGGGCGATGGTGGCAGCAAGGCAGCCAAGGCTAAGGAGGAGGCCACACAGCAGCCGATGGGCAATAGTAATCAAGGACGCATTCTTCGCATTACGCGCACCTTTAAGGGCAACGATGGCAAGGAATATACGCGTGTGGAGACCGTACGTCGTCAGGCGGTTATCGATGCCTACATTAAGATACGCACCACAAAGGATGAGCAGTTCATCAAGCAATTCGCCACACTCGACGAGCAGCAAAAGGAGGAGATGAAGCGTGAGAAGCGACGTATTCAGGAGCAGCTACGTCGCATTAAGCGCAATCAGGAACGTGAACGTCTGGCACAGTTGGCGCAGAATCAAAAGCTGCAGCCAGGTGGCATGCCCACTTCGCTGGGTGATCCCAAGAGTTCGGGCGGACATGCGCACAAGGAGCGCGATAATAGTCACAAGGAGGTCAGTCCATCGCGTAAGAAGTTCAAGTTGAAACCGGATCTAAAGCTCAAGTGTGGCGCCTGTGGTCAGGTGGGTCACATGCGCACCAACAAGGCGTGTCCCCTGTACACGGGCATGCAGAGCAGCCTGTCACAATCGAATCCCTCTTTGGCCGATGACATGGACGAGCATAGCGAGAAGGAGGTTAATATGGATGATGATGATTTGGTCAATGTGGATGGCACCAAGGTAACGCTAAGCAGCAAAGTTCTCAAGCGTCATGGACATGGCGGCGATGGCGATGTCAAACGACGAGGAGGTCTCACTCTGAAAATGCCTCGTGATTCTTCGGGCAAAAAGAAGCGTCGCATGGCCAACGATGTGCACTGCGATTACTTGCAGCGACATAACAAAACTGCCAATCGTCGGCGCACCGATCCAGTCGTTGTGCTCTCATCGATACTCGAGCACATTCTCAACGAGCTGCGTTCCATGCCAGATGTATCGCCGTTTCTCTTTCCGGTCAATGCCAAACGTGTGCCAGACTATTATCGTGTGGTCACAAAGCCCATGGATTTGCAAACAATGCGAGAATATATTCGACAGCGTCGTTACACCAGTCGGGAAGTCTTTCTGGAGGATCTCAAGCAAATCGTTGACAACTCGCTGATCTATAATGGTTCGCAAAGTGCGTACACTGTGGCTGCACAGCGCATGTTTAACAGTTGCTTTGAACTGCTGTCCGAGCGCGAGGATAAGCTGATGCGCCTGGAGAAGGCCATCAATCCGCTGCTGGACGATGATGATCAAGTGGCGCTGTCCTTCATCTTTGAGAAACTGCACACGGAGGTTAAATCGAAAGCCGAAAGTTGGCCCTTCCACAAACCTGTGAATAGAAAGTTGATTAAGGATTACTACACGGTCATCAAGAAGCCCATGGATCTGGAAACTATTGGCAAGAACATTGAAAGTAAGTGAAAATGGAGAGAGAAAGGGCAATGTAGCTATTTATAGGGTTTCTACCCTAGGTTATCAAAACCAATAAGAAGGAGGCATCTTCGACGCTAAAGTGTCAACAGCCCAGTCTGATATACACTTGTCTGTTTTTAGAAACAGCTAGATCTCTGAGATTATAAGAGCTATGACTACCAAATTTGCTGACAGTATGTTAAACTAATGCACGCAGTTAAAGTTTACTTTAGAAATTCCACCACGCCCCCTTTTGGCACCCATAAATCTTAAAACTTAAATGGCAAGCGTCATGTTATTGCTAGAACATTCTTTTATGGTGTGTACTATACTTAACATCATCAAAATGAGATCTACAACAACAACACTTGAATAATTATAGCTTTCTCACTTGATATATCATAAATATAAATTATAGCTTTCTCACTTGATATATCATAAATATAAATTTCTAAAACATCTTGCCTTCCACAGACCACGTTTACCATAGTCGCGCTGAATATCTGGGCGATATGGAGCTGATCGCATCAAATTGTGAGCAATACAATGGCAGCGAGGCACAGTACACGAATTATGCCAAGAAGATAGTGGAGTATGCCTACACACAGCTGGAGGAGGTAAGTGTTGTAACTGGGAATTATCTTCATTATTATATATACTATATATTTATCAATTCCTTTCAGTTTGCCGACCACTGTGCGCAGCTGGAGGAGAACATACTGAAGACTCAGGAACGTGCGCGGGCCAATGCCCCTGAGTTTGAGGAGGCATGGGGAGGTGTGGATGAATACGATTTGGGACGTGGCAGTCGTGCCAGTTCGCCTGGCGATGATTATATTGATGTGGAGGGTAACGTTGGACTCGTGCCACCCAATTCGATACATCGCACAATGGGTGCCGACACAACAAGTATGTCGCATGCAACGCCACCGTTGCGTAAGCAAGCCCCAACGCCGGCAACGAGCGAGGTAAAACGTGGTCGCGGTCGCCCACGAAAGCAGCGCGATCCTGTTGAAGAGGGTATGTTATGTTTAGGCGCAAAGCCAACTTTTTATTATCGAACTAATCCAGCACAGTCTAGTCAGGAATTGGTCTTGCATTGTACTACACCACACACATACAAACAATCAATTCATAATTACTATATCTCTATGTATGTACAAATTCCCCCCTTGGTCTTGTTTACTCTGTCTACCCTCTGGTAATGCTACTTCTGCTTCTTATCCCCGTTCCTATTACATCAGATACATAGTACATTCTAAATCTCTATATATATATTTATGTATATGGGCATGTTGCTTATACATTCTACACACATGGTTCCTTCTGGTTATGGTCTAAGAGTTGTTGCCATTTGCTTTTACTAATCTACAACAATAAAATAAGAAGAACTGTTATGTTTGACAGTAGTCGAAGTTATTATACCCTTGCAGTATATAGTATACTATATGGTATAATACTGTTCCGATGTGTTAAATGTAAGCTAACATGTGCTCTGCAAGGATATAAACAAGTAATGGCCATAAGAAAAGTTATATTGCATATAGAATATTGTTTGATAGAACTGATTTAGTTTCGAGAACTTAGAGTTTGGTTTATAGAACAAGACAAGTTGTAAAATTCGAAATGATTCGGGTATGATCAAAAGTATTCGAGATGAGTAAGCAAAGTAAATTTGATAATCTAAAGATCGTAAACAAGTATGCATATATGTCTGTTGTTAGTTAGTTGGCGTATGTCATCATTTGATAAACACACACCCCACCACATCATTTGAATGGTCTTAAAGTACTTATACAATAATATAATAATAATACACTCACTATTCATGAAGTCCCCCCAGTGTGTAGCAAAGAAACAAACATAAATAAAAGAAAGAAAAACAAAAGATATTCCGTTCTCAGAGATTAATGCACATTTGCTTTAAAAAAAAACAAACACCCTGTATGTGCTCGTTCTACAATATTTATCGGCATTGCAATTATTTGCTCGTAATTTGATTTAATTGTCCAACAACTTTATTCGTTTTGAAACATCAGATTGCAAGCCCAATTTAAGTGTTTCACTTTGTAATAACTGTAACTGTAAAACAAAAACACAAAACTCAAGATTTCAACGTGCAAGACGCAAATGCAAACGCTTTTTTTTTCTAGTCAAAAATGCGAGTCCTGTTAAACGTGGTCGGGGCCGTCCCCGGAAGGACAGCCTTGGCTCTAACATGAGCCAAGTGCAAGCTTACTTTCTGGACGAAGGTAAGACCCACACACGGAGTTACCAACCTACCTACCATATACACAATATTAATAACTATGCGGATCTCAGCTATACACACACACACATACACACATATAAACTGTGGGCTCACACACACAAACTCACAGTGTTTTTACACATACAACAATATGATTTTCTTTCCTTAACACACACACCCTCACCACACACACATACAAACCATTAACCCACTAAAGCTTTCATACTAAATTTTGCATTGGCTTGGATTTTATTCAAATTATATCATAAATTTATTAAATTAAATTAAAATTAACAAAAGATATCATACTTTTTCAGTATTATATTTTCTAAATATTTTGGTAATATTCTTATTTAATTTTGTAGCTTGATTTGAATCTATTCATAATTTAATTTAATTTTAAATTTCATTTTATAAAGTTCTTTACTTATTTTCAAACTAAACATGATTTATAAATTTTGCAATTGAATCTTATCAATTCATTTAATTTAATTCCAACTTGCTTGATATGAAATGTTTAATCTATGTCTTTATATTTGGTAATTGCAACGTTCTTTAGATCTACAATGTTCCACGGATGATGACGAAGACGACGAGGAGGATTTCCAAGAGGTGTCCGAGGATGAGAACAATGCAGCCAATATATTGGATCAGGGCGAGCGTATCAATGCGACTTCCAGTGAGAATATGGACTTTATAGACCCCAAGAATATCAAGACGGAGCTGGACATTGAGGCACAACAGATGGCAGGTGGGTTGGATTACAAAAGAGAGTTGATGGACAGAAAGATTGAGAGGGAGAGATAGAAAGAGAGAGTGCACACCGGTCAAAAGTCCTTTTCGCTTATCTAAATGTATTTTCTCTCTTGTGTGCTTAAATTCCGTTTCTATTCTTATTTGTATTGTATTGTTATTGCTATTTCGCATGAGAATAGAGGAGCAGTGCGGCGAGGAGGATGACAGCCAGCAGGCGGCTGAAGCTATGGTGCAGTTGAGTGGCGTTGGCTTTTACGCTCAACAGCAGCAAGGTTCATATTATTCCCATCCCCACAGTTCTCTAGCTACCTCCCTCCCTGCCATCCCCTTCCAATATGTTGCGCACACCTTGTTCCTTCAGTTGACTCTCTTTGTAGTTGAGGAAATTTGAAAATAATTAAATTTTATTATGTTTACAGATGAGTCCATGGACCTGGATCCCAACTATGATCCCTCAGACTTTCTGGCCATGCACAAGCCGCGTCAGAGCTTCAATGACGCATCATACAATGCTCCGGGTGCCTTCTCAGACTTCATGTCTCAAGTGCAGGACGACAATGGACAGCAGTACAACCCATCGGAGCCCAGCACCAGCGTTGCAGCTGCAAGTATGCAGTTGCCATCGCAGGAGGAGGATTTGCCTGCTGTAGCAGGCGGAAATAATAATGGCATGGGTATCGATGAGGATCTGGATATATCGGAAAGTGACGAGGACGATGATACTGCTGCTGGTGGAGGCGTGCGCATCAAGAAGGAAATATTCGATGAATCCGAATCAGCTATGCACCATCACCACCATCACCAGCCACAAGATCAATCAATGCCATCGCAAATCTATTTACTGGACAATTCCAACGAAGCTGTGCATCCTTCGGAATATCAAATGCAAGCTGCACAGGATTTCCAGCATGCACAGGAACTTGATCAGCCACCGATGCATCTGCAGCCACTTCCTGTCGAGCAAGATGAACAGCAACAAGAACAACAACAACAACAGGATCAGCCCAAGCCACAGGGCGAAAGTGATTACGATTGGTTGACATTTTAGTGAGAGCAGCATAGATTGATTGATTGATTGTTTAATTTAGTCAGTAAGTTAAGAAAACTAACTAATTGGGATTGATGATGCTTTACAATCCTGTTCTTTCCTGTCCCCACAACACGATTAAGTTGCATTCTTAAAGAAGAAAACATAATAATAACTGTTAAACTACAAATGAAACAATTAGAGTTACGCAAAGGTGATTAGTCCATTGGATTGAATTACTTAGGGTTCGTAAGCTAATGCACGTTTTTTAATTTTTTCAATAAATGCTATTTTTATAAAAATAATCATATGTACAAAATGTTTGAGAACATTGTAAAATGTATAAAATTGATTCGATATTCAATGTTGTAGAACGAGTATGCCTAATTTTCGCACAATTTAAGATGAGAATATATATAACATATCTATATAAAAAAACTTCAAAGTCTGTTTAGCAAACCCATCACGACCGATCAAACCAATCTCGACCGAAATGCTCGACTCGTTTAGTTCGAACATAGTCAAGTTAACTCTGCAACCCGAACGGTCGTAAGCACTAGGGTATAAGCAATGTTCGATCGTTCGATTACAAACCATCATTCACGAAGCTTATACGATACTAATGACTCAAGTATAAGCAATGATTGTATACGAAACGATCATGCATGAGAGTTTGATGCATACACAAAGTCATTGATCGTTGCAGGTCTCGGTTGTGTACATGTATGATACATATTATATTATTAAACCATTAGCAACGTGCTATATTCCATCATTGAGGTACTACATCTGGTAGCTATACATTTTTCTTCCATTATAAACTTAAAGAAGATCAACGCATATTGTATTTGCTTGTGATTCCTTTAAATGACAGTCAACATAATCTTATCGAGCCTAAACGTCGAACTTGCTATTTGGAAGTAAGGAGCTTCCTATACTGCTGAAGATTCCTTTTCAATATGCTACTGCAATTATCTAGTTTGACTTTTGTGTATACCCGATCGAGAAAGGGCTCGCTTTACATCAAACGAAAGTCAATACAATGTCAAACTGAATGAGGAATCAACCAAAGCAAACTTTTAGAGAACTTTCCCAATTTATGAACAATCTTTTGGCTTGAAAAAAAATAAAATGAATTCCGATAAAGATTCTGACACAGAAATAGCGCCCCAAGTAACATATCCCTTAGTGGTAAAATACTGCGGTAATTGCTCTATGCCCATTGAGTACTGTGAGTACTATGCGGAGTATGACAAATGCAAGGAATGGTTGGCAAAGAATTATCCCGAAGATTATGAGAAGCTCAAGTTGCGCGAGGCAGAGAGTGCCGAAGAAGAAGGAGAGCGAAAGCGACAGAAACGAGGAGGCAAAGGGATGTTGCGTGCCTGCAAAAAGGATGCCATCGATGACGATGCACCCAAACGGATCTGTATATCCTGTGCCACGCGTAGCAAGAACAAGAGGGTGACCATTGTTGCCGGTCTGGCTGCATTTAAGATCGACTTGCGGGTTGCAGCAAAGTTTTTTGGCAGTAAGTTCGCTTGCGGCAGTTCGGTGACAAATGACATGGAGATTGTCATACAGGGCGACGTTAAGGATGAGCTTTTCCGCGTGATACCGGAGAAGTGGGAGGAAGTACCCAAATCAGCCATTGAGGATTGCGGTGATAAACGCAAAAGTGGAGGGCAGCAAACAAAGAACCGATGCCAAATTTCTGAAAAGGAGACCGAGAAAGATAAAGACGGCACAAAGAATAATTTCGTATGAGTATGTAATAGCTCAGTTTTACATTAAACGTAACGTAACGTAACGCAACATAGTAGGTCTACAAAATAAACTTGCGTGTCACAGTTTCACATGCTCCCAATCTATATATTGCTTTTGAATTCTATGTGTGGGAGGGGGGTGAGATTTAAGTGGTTCTATATATGCATGTGTGTGTGTTTTATATGTCTCTGCTGCTAAGCGTATTTTGTTTCATCGGATGATTTTATTACAATAGCTTCAGGTGGCCGGTGACCACATCGATGTCCTTGGCCGATGCCGGACCTATGGCCAGCACAGTCTTTGAGTTTGGTTCGATCTGAGTGCGTCCAGCGTCGCGTATGAGGCACGTGTTGAGTTGCTTTTGTTCAGCCGCACGTTTAATGAACATCATCTCTGCCTCGCTTTCGACGCGTACAGCGATCTTGGCACAGCCGCAGTTCTCCCAGGCGCGCAGCAGGCGTGGAGTCCGGGTCACAGCCCTTTGGTAGGCACCGACAGCACCATGTGAGCACTGGGAGGCGATTTTACCCTTGCCCATTTTTAGATCGTTGCGTACGACCAGCACCATTTTATAGTTGTCGTTAAATCCGCCGTAAGTCTATGTAATTTAATCGTTTTAGTTAATTTTCTATTAGTTTAATGGCTTTTCATTTTTCCTTACCTTGTCGGCGACTGCGACAGCGGCAGCGGCGGCGCCAGCTGCACCTTCTTCAGTCGATGGCGTGTCGTCGATTTTAGCACACGCTTCTCCACGTTTTAGTGCATATTTGTAGCCGACGAAAAATGATATCATCACAGCCAGGCCATTTAGGATTTGTGTTGCATCCAATAGTTTATCACCCATTCTTCTTTTTCTTTTAATTTAGATATATCTAACAACAACTTTGTGTAATATTTGAAGAATGCATGAATTCGCACTGCAGTGTGACCGTGTTCGTTTACAAAAAGAATGTCAGCAAATCAATTATGCCGGTCTAAGAGATTAGTTCAATTGAACAAATCCAATAAGCATCTGGAGCAGTTCATTATGTTTCTTGCCAGTTCTTTGTATGAACAAATTAATTTAGTGCTGTTATTCAATTTTAACCATCAATTGCCTTTGCATAAGTATTTGAAATACTTTGAATTTTTGTAATCGATAATTTGTTAATAAGTCCAATTGTCCAAAACAAAATAAAGTTGCAGTATTTATGCATTGCAAACCGATAAGTTGTCAACAAATAATTATCGAGAACAAATGATCAAAGTATTGGTATTCTGCCATTGCAAATTTTCGATTTCAGTATTTTTTCGCTTCTGCTGCACTACTCTCCTACTGACGTGTCGGACCGACGCGCTTGTCTATAAGGCGGCTCTACAACCTGTCAATTTTTGTCTTCGTGGAACTGCTAAACGATTTTTAATTGCAAAAATTTGATAATAACTCTAGCTACACTCACTGCACAAACGCAACCATGGGATTAGCCAGTATGTTGCAGGTTGATGAAATGCTGGGCGATTTTAATAGAATGAACAAGCGCCAGGTAAGTACCGCAAATCGGCGCCGCCTATGTTGTTTTTCTCTTCCTCCTGCCCTAGCTAATGTGAGAATTGCATTTTTAGTCACTCTATCAGGTACTTAGCTTTGCCATGATAGTATCATCGGCACTGATGATATGGAAGGGTCTGATGGTAGTCACCGGCAGCGAATCACCGATTGTGGTTGTGCTCAGTGGCAGCATGGAGCCGGCATTTCATCGTGGCGATCTCCTCTTCCTGACCAACTACAAGGAGGAGCCAGTGCGTGTGGGCGAAATTGTGGTCTTCAAGGTGGAAGGACGTGACATACCCATTGTGCACCGTGTGATCAAATTGCACGAGAAGTGAGATACTTATTGAGATACTCTTATTTGACGTTATTCATTAATGTATCCATCATTCACTTTGTAGAGCCGATGGCACCGTCAAGTTCCTGACCAAGGGCGACAATAACAACGTGGACGATCGAGGACTGTATGCGCCCGGACAGCTGTGGTTGACCAAAAAAGATATTGTGGGTCGGGCCAGAGGGTTCTTACCATATGTGGGCATTATCACAATTTTCATGAACGAATATCCAAAAGTCAAGGTAAGAGTAGAATTGTTATTAAACCATCTTGTCTTCCTTTACTAATTAAATATTTATTTTACAGTGGGCCATTCTGTCGATTCTGGCAATATTTGTGTTGCTGCATCGAGAGTAGACGAAACCGGGTTATTTCTAGTTAAAATTTAAGTAGGGATGTTGCACAATCTCGAGAGCCTGTTTGCATTTTTGTTCATTTATCCCAAAAAGAAAATAATGTGTACTTTGTAATTTGATTTTTTTTATAAGAAATGGCAAACACACACGAATACAAATCCAGATGAACAACAACAACACACATTGGATTCAAGTCGGAGCTGAATTTCAATAAAATGAAGAATTTTTAAATATGTAATCAAACGAGATTTGTATTTGCTTCATAAGTTAACAATTCCTGCTTCAGTTCTGCGCCCCAGTGATATTTCAATTGTCCATTCTTCGAGATAATCCGATGACAGGGAATCAGTATGGCCACCTCGTTCTTGGCCACAGCGTTGGCCACGGCTCGTACTGCATTGGGACGCTCGAGCAGCTCAGCCAGCTCAGCATAGGTTATTTTCCTGCCACTCTTCAACTTTATCAATGCATTCCAAACGTCCAATTGGAAATCGGTACCGGGCACAGCCACATTAATGACAGCAAGATTTTCTTGATCTCCGCATAAGATTTTACTGAACTCTTCTACGGCCACAGCATCTGGTTGGAGTTCTACATTTGGCCAACGTCGTCGTACTTCATCCAAAGTTGAAGAATCGCTGTTAACAACAAAATAAATAAGGCAAATTGCGTCGCACTCGTGTTTGGCGCCCTCAATTGAAGTAAGTCCAAGTAGTATTCTTCCGAACTTAGATTCGATATAACCATATCGAATTATTGCAGGCAATTTATGCATCTTCGTCAGTGAGATTTGTAAATCGTCTGATATCCACATTTTTATTAATATCATTTTTAATTATGGATGTATATTCGAAACCACAAATGTATTTAATACTAAACTGATTGCCAAACTTTAGGTTGGCAGCACGACCGTATGTTAATCGATATTTCTATCGATATAGCTAAAGTGTAGTGAATTTAGAACTTGTTCGTTGCAGAAACTATTTGAATGAAATAAAAAATACTGTTTTCAAAGAGATTACTAAAACAAATACTTCTTTTAAATGCAGTTTTAAAATAATTCTTCTCCGGCTCGTATTAAAAGCTAAAGTAAAATGTTTTATACTAAGTAAATATCAGAATATTTATATCATTCAGCACTACAGCATAATGCAGAATTTATATAGCGAGTTGGGCAATTCATTTGTATTTATTATATGCTGAATGTTTTGCAGGATACATTGTTGTCGAGTGCGATCAGCTTTCTTTACTCGATTTCCGCTATATAAACTTGAAAAGGGAAAACAACCATGAGTTCGATTTATGTAATCGCTAATGTAGATTGTGGGTTTAAAATCCTATCTATCATATACTCTGTATGCGAACCGACTTTGATGAATTTTGTTTTGGCATTTTTCACATTTGCAAATTAGTCAAGTTATCAAAACAAACAATAAATCCCAACGAAAATTTAAATATTTTTTTTACGCATGTGATACTGATTTTTCCGTTTTGCAGTAATCCCCTAATTCATCATGACAAATGCTGATAAGATCTCAATTAAACAATGTGCGAAATTTACGTAAATAGGAAAATTCTTTTGGTATTTCCCTAAACCAAAGGTTGTTCCGATTTTAATTAAAGAATAATTGTTTTTCACATTACTTCATTTATTTCATCATCTTTACATATATTACAATAAGGACTAGATTAAATATATATATGTATGTATATGGTATATAGTTTATACATCAAGATGGAATACCAATAACGAATAACTCTTGTTCTCTCGTGAAGGCCTTGCTTAGAGAGTAAAAACAATAATAATACTACGAGTACAGGGGTAGGGGGAGTACGAGTACATTATACAATGTCTATTGCTTACGATTATCATCAAATTTATCATAGATTTTGATTTCGATTTATTTTTTAGGAGTTTGTGTTAGTGAAAGTCAATTGCAGTTAGTTAGTAGTATTAGTACGTAGTATAACCCTGAGTTTAGTTTAGGCTAGAGTCTAGAGAGTTTCGGCTGCAGCATCGGTTGGTTAGTTTTCTATATTTAGATATTTACAGATGTGTCGAGCTTTGATTTTGATTTTCACGATTTGTACAAATTACAAAAGAAAGAAGATTAATTTTTTTATATATTTATTTTTGTTTCTATTTGCTTGTATTGGCTATAAGTATTATTCATATATGACATATCGTTTCTCTTAAACTAAATCTACTATATATTTTTTTAATATTTCTCAAGTTCTTTGCGCCTTTTTTTCTCTATTTATTTATCACAACAAAATGCGCTCGACATTTGGCAAATTTCACACAAATAGCAATAATAATTAAATAACAACAACAACAACTGTGACTACAACGAAATGAACAGTGATAACAACAATAACAACAGCAGCAGCAACATTGAGAACAACAACAGTGTGTGTTCAACTCTGTTTGCCTGTTGTTGTTGTTGTTGCTGCTGTTGCACCAGACAGTGTTGCTGCTGTTGTTGTTGTCAGCTCATCAGTGGATGATTTAAGCTCAGGTTGCTGCTGTTGCTGTTGTTGTTGTTGCTGCTGCTGCTTATCAGTTATCACGTTTGCATTGTGCTGCGTTAGAATGTCCGCCGGAATGAGACCTTCCTTGACGCGCTTCTTCTGCTTCATTCGGCGATTCTGAAACCAGATCTTGACCTGCAGATGGATAAGGTATTTATAGTAAAGATACTGATTTACAGGGTATATATGACTGCTTACCTGCGTCTCATTTAGCTGCAGCGTATTGGCAATCTCAATGCGTCGCGCACGCGTCAAGTAGCGATTGAAGTGGAACTCCTTTTCCAGCTCCGTGAGCTGTTTGTTGGTGAAATTGGTTCTGCCGGAGTTATTCGTGGCTGCTGTCAGGCTGCAGCTGCTCAGGCTGCCTGGGCCGGCAGCAGCCACCGCTGCAGTTGTGCCACCATTGACGGTCAGGCCCACGCCCAGTCCGAGGCCCACACTAGATGCTGCACTCGCTCCAGATGGATTATTGGACAACAGCAGAGGATTCTGTATTGAGGGCAGGACAGCAGCCGAGCCGCCGCACATATCCAGGTGACCATTCAGCTGATAGTCGTGCATGTTGGCAGGTAGTTTCGGTGCTGCAACGAGAGGGAGAAGAGAGCAGAAGATGAGAAGACGAAGGCACAAGAAACGATGAGGGCTAAGAAGAAAAGAGCAATCGTCATTGTCTTGGCATTTGTTGTGGTTTCATTTGCTTTGCTTGGCTGAGTGAGATCCCCTGGCGTTGATCTCTAGCTGTCGCAGCTAATCAGTGTGAGACCCTCTTTCTCTCTTGCTCTCACTCACTTACTCACTCCTTCCCTACCTCTGCGGCCATCCCTCCCTCCATTTTTGGGCCGTGCTTCTTCTGACTTTTGCTCTTTGCGTGATTTTGCATTTTATGTTCATAATTTGACATGCGCCCCGTGGCTAAAGCCGACGATGATGAAAATAATCTCGGTTTCGCCTGTTTCCATAGAACGATTCCCTGTTTCCCTAATAGGTTTGTTTGAAAATATTGGGATTATCCTGACAGCGGGTATGACTTCTCGTAGTCGTAGCAAAAATGCATTATTTTTTGTTTGTTTGTTTATACAATATTTTGGGTGGTACAGGAATTATGATATTCTCTATGTGTTGCTTGTGGGTTTGTCTAGTTTTAGTTGAGAAACACCTTAAAGACGTGGCTACACTTTTTAGTGGATGTTGCCCACGCATCACGAAATAATCAGTAAAGAACGAGCGGAAAATTAAAAGGAATACAAATTCTTTTGGGATTTCCTGTGGTTTGTCTGAGAGAAAGAAACCATTCCTAGTAATATAATATCGTCTAGCTACGAGTATTATAAATATATAAAACTTTATTATATCATATACCAGTTTATGCTTCATGAACGAGTTAAGTCTTGGCATCATTTTATAGAGATTCTAATTGAAATGTAAATACAGAGATACAATAAAAGTGTCAAAAAGAATTATGTTCTCGATAGACGAGAGCAGGTTGTAGTGATGCTCATCTGCGGTTATCAAAGAAAGGAAGAACTGTAACTCTGTCGTAAAAAAACCTTTTCACACAGTCATAAATCTATGGGAAAAACGTTTGGCTCGCATAAATCATTTTATAATGGGTATTAAGTAGCCATAACGATACGTTGATTAGCCACAAGTTAAAAGGTGCCGGCCGAGCGAGCAGAAGCCCAGTGATCCAATAATCATATTAAGCTACACGGGCACTACCGAGCTATACCGGGCTCTACCTTCTCTCTCTGTAAACTTCTGGTTTCTGCATTTTTTTTCGGGCATGCAATAAATCAAACAAGTCTCAGATATCATAAATAAAATGTGTGCCGTCCACACGAGCACAACACGCGAATGAACGACTAAACGAATGAATGATGAATTTATGACACCCGCTGCAAACCCGAAGCCAATTGGCAGCATACAGTTGGCAGCCACTGTGTGCCAGCTCAATTTGCACAGTAGTTCGGAAAACTCGCAGGTCCAGCTCAGAACTGTCGCGCTGCTATCGTAATACGCACAACACACACACACTCACACACATATTATATCTCTCTTTCACGAGGCGGAGACAGACACTCCTGTCTAAGAAAACAAGCCCAAGGATTATGTCGTGAGTGGCGGCTTGGGCTACATTTGAATTTTCCAAGCAAACAAACGGAGGACGGCAGCGCGACTGACTGTCGCATTCCGGTTATCAATGGCCCGGCATTTGGGTAATGGATCTGGTACGGGTATAACTACACTTAGAGAAATATAATGTTTGTCAGGGTGGTAAAATGAGCAGAACTTTGCAAATGCAGTAAGATGTTTTTGGGCAAATAAACGAGAGAATCGAGAGCGAAATTTGAAAATGAAATACATATTAACAACAACAGGAACGGCTAGAGCCAAGGTTTGACATGGTCCTTTAATTTCTATATACAATACTATATACGAAACCTTTTCGCGTAATAAGTAAATTTCTTGAACCACTTCTATATTGTTTATTCGATCATAATCAAATTTAAAGAAATCATTAGGATGGTGATACTTATTGCACACACCATAACTAAACATACAAGTTATAAAATTACAACTATGATATTTTGATCGATTTACGGAAGCCAAAGAGGTTAAGGCTGAATTCTAAAACTTACTTTATCTGCGTGCAATCAGAATACACATTGCTACAAAATTTAGTTGCTCTAACTTTAATACTTTCTGAGATATGCGTGCTCATACGAACAGAATTGGCTTTATCGCCTTGGCTGGTTGATGCCGAACCTGAATATATACATATTTTGTAGGATTAAAGATGTCTCTTTTTGCCATATATTACACATATGGCATTGAAATCTAAAAAATGCATATTTATATACCTAGGACCTTTTTGTCATTCCTCGTTTACAACTAGACTTTTCTTGCAGTGTAGTGGTTATTGGTATTGGCGCATGGGTTTGGGTTACGGGTATGGGCATAGGCACGGGCACCGGCATGGAGCTGGTGTCGCTCGGCATGTCAAACATGTCGCGGCCAGTTGGCGTCCGCGTCCGGCGCCAAACGATATCTACTTTGTAATATTAGTTTTAGAGAGCATTATCGGCGGATCGCTTCCACTTGAATGCGCGCACAACTCGCTGACGTGTCTACCCTGCTCTGGCTCTACGGCGCCATCTCCCTCTGCCCACCGCCTCTTCTGCGCTGCAACTGCTGCTGCTGCAGTTGTGTGTGTGTGTGTAGGAGACAAACCCTACGGGCTGCACAAGGCCGCAAGATGTTTGCATGGGGTTCCAGACGCGGGGGCGGGTGCTAAGCGCAGTGTGGCTTACTTAACTCACGGCTGACACTGCTGACAATCAATGTAAACAGAAGCGCATAAGTAGTGCAACAGCAACAGCTGAGGGGATGACATACTGTGTGTGTGGAGCGGGACGGGGTGTGTTGCACGTGCAACACTGTCGCGAGTAACTCGATAACATCGGCTACTTGGTTTAATTACAATTCGACTGCATTTCTTCAGTTCGTGTTTACTCTTGTCTAACTCGACTTGATTCTCGTGTGAAAAGAAAGTTAATGGAGTTGACAAAGGTTTTGGATTCATAACGATTGTATAATGGGCTGCACAGTATCTAATTGCTGGAATATATCCATAAAGAGTTAAGGACTATGTAAACTCATAGTTCTAGGATTAGAAATAGATTCAAGTTAAAGGATTTAAACTTTATCTTTATAAAATAAAGTGTCAAAGTTTCAATTTAATTAGATTATATAAGTAAAGTATGCTGCCTTTATAAGAACCTCAACCTTGTTATAAACATCTGACCTATTTTAAAAGATATTTCACTAATACCTTATAGGTCTAAGATATGAAAAGATTTACAGATTCTGTGCAAGTTTTATTGATGACGACTGAAGAAACATAATCTCTATAAATATTTAGGATTTATGAAAATTTGTAAAAACCATCATTAGTAGATAACTATAATATCATATAAAAGTAAAATATTGTTATTGTTACAGGAATCCTTTTAATAAAGTCTTAAGATTTAAGAAATTGGATGTACAACGAAGGATATCTATCGTATTTTCTAATTCCAAATAAGATCAAACAATGTTGATCAATATTATAATGCTGGCAGTACGTCCATTAAACTTAATAGATTTGTATTGTGCCCACACACATAGTTCTGGGGGTTTTCTTTTCGAAAACTCAACCTTAGTTTTTTTCGCATAATCAAACGGTGTGAATCATCATCACTGTTGGATGGCCCCACCGGACTGCCGGCCATTTTGGTTATGGTGATATTATCAATTGTGTGATATGCAGGCGCCAGTGGCACTTTACTCAGATCCCCCATCAGCCCCAAGAACGACAATAAGGCGAGGCGAGTAGATTAAGTGGGCAGACGACAATGGTCGCGCCCGGGCTGCACGAGCCTCCGATGAGGGTCTCTTGGGTCTACAAGTAGTGTAAGTATCTGATGTCTACGATGTCTACGATGTCTGTGGTTGTCGTGGGCTCAGTTGATAATATTGTTTAATTCGTGTGCAAATAGAAAATTATTTTGCAATTAAAAGTAAATTGTTTTAATTGTTGCTCAAACACAGAGAGAGAGACGTGGAAAGGGGAAGAGAGGTGTCGAAGACGGAATGACCATCGTTGTCGTTGTCGATCCGGCGTAATCACAGTCATAAAAATGGGCAGTTTTGTGATATTTTTCGACAATCTGAGTTTAGTTCTAGTGACGATTTGATTGATCACCCTTTAAGTGCCCGGTACGACTAATTTGACATTTTTTGGGCAATAACATTTCGCAATATGCGCCGATATATTTGTTCAGTTCAAGGCAGATGGTCAGCAGTTTAACTCTCAGCTGACCAAATAGTCGAAAGGGTCAGTAAGGGTAACAAACAAGCGTGTACTGCGACTGCAAGGTACCCTACAAAGTAAAGAAGGTCTTCTATCTCTCACTGACAAATATAACCCTTTCCAGAGCAGCGTATCACAGGACTAATTGACTTATGCCCCCGGTTTAACCCCTTGGTCAGTGACAGATTCGACTGCGAGGGTGTTACACATACAGAGACCCTTTTTCTTCTCGTTTTCGTTGGTATTTCCTCATTTGTATCGTTTTGGTCATTTCAATGCGTCGCTGACTTGACTAAAATCTGACTAATCCAATCCATTTATGCTGTCAGTTTTATAGACTGTGTGTCTCTCTGTCCGTGTGTCCGCCTGTCAACCTGAACTTTCCACATGTCATGCAGTGGTGCTGCAGTTTTTCGAAATGAAATGCATAAAAATGACGAGAGAAAAACCAAAATGAACAACATATAAAGTTTTCCATATTAATTGAAAGTTGTTCGGTTTGTTCAGACTCCCCGTCGGCTTATTAGTCACGATCCAGGCAGCTCTAAATGCACATACGTGGAAATTGCCCAACAATGAAAACCTCAAGTACTCAAACATAAACTCTATTTGAGTTTATTGAATATCGTATATACTCGTATGTAACTCTCAGCTCTCTGTCGCGCCGGAAGAAGTTTTATCTTTGTATTTTCTTGTTTGTCTTTTCCGAGTTTGTGTGTGAAAGTGTTGTCGCCCAAATGGGAATTTAAATATTTACACAGATCTATCGAGATATGTGTGCTATATTTAAGTTAAACAAGCATTAATAGCAATCTCTTTTGGCTACTGTTTCCGTCCAAACACAAATAGAATCGAATTCCTCAACATTTTTAGCTTGTCATATTGTGATAAGCCGCAGTATCTGTTCGTCGTTCGTTCTCATATCATCATAATAGCTAGATAGACAGAATTTTAATACGTTACGATACCGACTTCAATATGTTGTTCTAATTAAATTGGACTTTAGCTAATTATATATTATATTATTTATATTATGATAGATTCCTAATTGATTGTTGTGAGAAGTGTGAGTCATGGCACTGTCAAAATCTTAATCCTTTCTTTAGGTGACTCATGAGGCACCCCAATAGAAATTAGGACTTTGAGCTCGTAACTCAAAGAATATCCAAGGCCAGCAAACTGTGCTAGTTATACGATATATATCTATATCTATATGGAATTTATATAGATATGTGTATTTTTAAGAAAGCGCTCGCACCGCAACAAGGCGAACATGATTTATTATATTGAAATTATCTCATGTAAACAAGTCAGAGCTGCCAGCAGAGCTAATGCCACTTGTCGGCAGTGCCACACCCCACTTCAGTAGCACCCCCGCTCTCACGCTCACGTTTGAAAACCAGACCAGCAGAATTCTGTTAATTTGTCTAATGAAAAATGTTGAGAGGAATGTGGGGAAGGGGATAAGGAAAGCCACAAAGTCGGCCTATGGCGAAGAGGTTTTTCTCCAACACTTTTAAACGGGCACTGCTGCCTGCCTCACTCTCTCTCTCTTTCTCCGTCTCTTTCCAACTCGCTTCTCTGTATTTTTCGCACGAAGATTGATGATGACGTTGGCATCTTTGTCGAAAATTTTAAAGCGCGTCTGCAAATTCGTGTCGTCTTCTTCATGGAGAACGTTTTCAAATTTGTTTTTGTTGACATTTTAATTTGCAAGCCTATTGAGTGTGTGTGGGTGTGTGTAAGTGTGTGGGTATCTGAGTGTGTGTGCTTGAGTATATTGCGAATCAATTTTCGTCTTATGCCAGAAGCACACACTGGGAATGGGGCATTAATTGAATTAAATCGTCAAAAGACGCGGGCGGAGCGTGTGTGTCAAGTGGATTCTCAATTTGGAGCACACTGAAAGTGTTGACTGTCAGCCATTGGCACGCACACACACACACAGTCTCACACACACACAGACACGCACGCACACTGCCGTGTCAACCCACATTTGGCATTGGCAGCCATTTTTTCTTGGCTTTTATCGAACACCCTTATTTCTGTGTGGCAAAAACGGACCTATGTACAGTGGCCACACACACATATCTAAGTACATAACAACAGGCAAACTATGGGCATCTACTGTGCGTATGTGCGTGTGTGTGTGCGTGTGTTCCTCTGCATTTTCGTTGGTGATCCGTCATGTTGTCAGAATGTATTATTCGAATTAAGATTTTACTTTTTTTGCTGCCATTGAATTGAATTAACACAACATACACACTCATACACACACACTCGCACACAACATGACAAGCAGCTGTGCCATAGTTGTTTTAGTTACCAAAACTGTCTACTAACTTAGCCAAGTCGTTTCTTAATATAGAAGTCGATGCCTCTTCCTGCGAATTTCATTTTAAAAATAAACATATGAGTCTAATCTAAAATATGCCCCATTATCAGGTTGAGACAACGTAGCTATCAAGTACGATCTGATACTTTTAGAGGCGACCTTAAGTCTGAAATCGCCTGTTTTTCCCCATATGGACAAATGTCAAAATGTATTAGCCAAAACTTGAAGAAGTTAAGCAAGTGAAATATATGAAAAGATATTCTACTAAGTGGAAGTGGTGCAGATAATACTGGGTGGTTTTAAAGTAATTGAAAGGAGCATACCGAATGAGGTGCTAATACTATCAGCATGTTGTCAGTTCCAATGGAATATTATTGCAGACTATATTTATTGATATACCAATCAAATGAGAACTTAGATATTCCATATCATATCAGAACTAACTGCAGAGTACAAAAAAGTTTTAGATCTGACATTCTAGTCAACATAAATCTTATATGAAGAACTAAATATCAACTTTACATTAACAATAGATAATAGCAAAAGTAATTATAAATACTAATGATATATACTGAATTATTTTGTACGTTTACTAGGAACTATAATGGAATTAGTAAAACTATAATGCACCTTTTGCGTACGATTAAATATGTGAACAACTTATAAAGAAGTTTAAGATCTTTACCTTAAGTTCATACTAGTTATCTGGGCTTCAAGTAGTAGCTCCATATTAAGATCTAAACAATTACTTCAGATTGATCATTTCAAAATTAAAAACTTGGTTGTCCAACTAATTTCCAATATAGTGTCAATTTGGTTAATACTTTAATCGGGCAAAAGACACCGAGGCCAACATTCGTTTCAGCACCTGCAGATAGAGCACATCCATCATTAGCAGTACGGCTCCATCCGTAGTGCGGAGGTTCAGGTAGCTGCACAAGTTGAAGTTCAAGCGTACAGCCCTAATGCCCAGAAGCCACTAGAATGTCCAGTTTAAAGCCCGCTGGCGTCAAGCGGTGTCCATTGTTGTTATCAAAAGGGAAAGGGGTACGGGAGCAGAAAGGAGGGGGACGTGGTGTGGGGCACGGGCGGATCATGGTGACACTTCTGTAATGCGTTTGATATCGCCATTTCACAATTGATATACGAAAAAGTGTAGTAAAAATGCCATAGTTGAGAGTGCTAGACTTGAGAATTCCCTGTAGTAAAGTTTGAAATTAAAGAATTGTTTAAGTTATACCAATAATACGTATACGATATGTGTATTATTTCTAGCTAAGCCTATATTTAATTTAAATCTGTAGAATTTATCTGTCGAAGAATTTGCATAAAGGTTCCTGTATTCGTCTTACATTTTAGTTTGTTTACTATTCAAATTCTATTAAATTATAAACATATAAAGATTATATATTCATCTACTTGAACTGATCAAAAAATTATAGATCAGCTTAATATGTTTACAGGGTATCTTAAACAGAAAAAGCTAAACAAAGAAACTTCAAATTGACAGCTTTCGTTTGACTTTTATCTGCTGAAACCGTTGGCTGCCGTTCGGCACAACACACACACCCCGCACACCCCGTACAGCCCGTACACCCCGCACAGCACACACACCTACCGCACACACCGCCTCTTGAGTTGGGAATTTTTGGGAGCTTGGGCATGAAATCACCTTCACGTGGCGATGGAGACAATTGTAGAGCCAGTCGGTGCTCAGGGGCGGCTCCTTTGATTTTGCAGATCATTGGCTAAACGCAAGTGTTGTTTAGCTGTGTGCGTGTATGTGTGTGTATATGTGTGCGTGTGGAGAGTCGCAGCTACTCAAGTTGAGACTCAAAGAGCGCCGCACTAAATTGGAGAGCAATAGCTGAGCCCGTCGATCTATTGTGTCCGTTACAAGCACCTAAACTCAACCCGAGACCATTTGCCATTGTCTCCCGATCGCGCAAATGATCGAAGTGTGGTCAGCTTAAATTGTTAGATTGTTAAATTGTTAAATTGTTAGCCCGACTACTGTTTGGTTACGTCAAATGATTCATTAAGGCGCAAAGTGTTTTGTTTTTGTTACTGTTTGATTTGTCATTTCTATATTTCGGTTTCTGTTTATGTTTTCAGTTGGTTTTTTTTTTGTTCACGGCGTTACATCGAAATGCCATTTGGTTGAGGTTTGGTAGCCATGTTTCGGGTGGGAAACAAAGCCCAGTGGCAGTCAGATTGATGCATGGCGCAGGTTCAAAGGGATATCAAATTTCAGCGCATTTTTCACTTCCCTCGACATTTAATTAAAACCAGATTATCATTTTTATACCCTTCGACCATTGAAAATGGTCAAAAAAGGGTATACTAACTTTGTGCAAATGTATGTAACAGGCATAAGGAGGCGTGGGAGACCCCATAAAGTATATATATTCTTGCTCAGGATCACAAGCCGAGTCGATTGAGCCATGTCTGTCTGTCTGTCCGTCTGTCCGTCTGTCTGTGTGAACGCACAGATCTCAGCTATTATAAAAGCTAGAGTTACCAAACTTGGCAGGAAGACTCCTATGTACTATAAGCAGATGAAGTTTATTTCAAATGTTAGGTGCCACGCCCACCGCCCCCACAAATCAATAATTTAATTTTTGTACTTAATTTGTAAGCGCTGTATATAAGATACAACTTTCTGACTTTAACATATACTAAGCTAAATGAAATATCTACGTAGTTCCCAAATTACAATCCAATCGAACTATAAACACAGAAGTTATTTAAGAAAGTATGAGCATAAAACCAAGTGCTTCTGTCAGCTAACAAGGAAGACGGGCGAGCGCGAAGCGCGAGCGCCATCTGTCGGGATTCATTTCAAAGCATGTGCATATGCATATGTGTATGAATTTAACAAATTAAACTACATGGGAACATAGGTCGAAGGGTATCCCACTGTCGCGTTTTGCGCGACTGTTGCTCTCGTTTAGAATTGAGAATTGCTTCAGTTATGTATATTAAATAAACAAATTACGAAATAAATGTATAAAGTATATCTTTCTATATTAATATTCCCACTAACTATTTATTATAAGATACTGTTTAAATTCTGATAGTAATATTGTACAATAACTATTTATATTAACTGCAAGAAGTCTGGGAAACAGCTTTAGTTACTCATTAGCTTGTAGATATATACTGTTCTTCCGATTCCTAATGTATAATAGGGAAAGAATATTCTATATTCATATTTTTTAAAGCTTGAACTGTATTTGAAACTTGATTAGGGAAAATTACTAGAGCAAACTTACTTTAATATGATGTTATAGGATATTAAGTCAATGAGTGGCTGAGATTCCTATTTAATGGTTTGTCTATATCTAAATTGATTAACCGTGGAGTACGTGAGGGTGTTCTTTATCAGTCTCTGCCTGCACACCTTGATACAGCTCGAATATATGTATGTATATTCCACTCATATCTAGGAAGTACTGTCGGTAGCATGATTTTGTGCAATTTCGTTAAGCAGATATTAAAGCGTTTTTATCGGTATATCGGGAAAGCGATATAAATATGTACTGAGTGTGTGTGTGTGGGGGTGGGTGTGTAGAGCAGTGTGTGCTTGTCATTCACGTAACGGGATACTTATATAATTTGGTAAATTATACACTTGAAAAGTATTAAAGGGAGCCGAGCAGACGCCACAAGGACGGAAGGAGCCTTATGCGAATGCAAACAAGAGATAAGATATCCATCCTCGCGTTGTTTGCACCAAATGTTGTCCGAAAAGCAAACAGACAGTGGCCAAAATCAACGGCACGATGACGGGGCAGTACTAGATGATATGCTCCTCTCTCTCACTCTATCCCTCTCGCTCTCTTTGGTTAATGTTACATAACAAGAAGCGCACCCTCCAGTATCCTTTCAGGCTGACAACGGGTGGGTCAGACAAAGCAAGGAATATAATATATATAAATATATCTTATATAACTTTTCCTCAAGGGCGACTCGCCCTGCTACTCCGTCTTCCAGCTACCCTGTCGCCCTGTCGCTTTCCATTAATGCGCTTCTCATGTCTGATCTGAAGACGAGCTTTTATGAGAACTGACATTTGAGGTGTGTGTGTGTGTAGTGCAGAGAGCACCGTTACTCGGGATTCGGGCTGCTTTTTCGGGGCACTGATAACGACTGCGCTCTCTGCTAAGTGGTAATTAATGTAAGTACCTTGGCGTTTATCGGCTTACAAATCGATTTAGTGATCCAATCTGAGACGAGAATACCTCCAACAAGTTGAACTTGGAAGGTGCTTGAAGCTGCTCCTCGCTCCCTGTTGACCCTATGAACCCCTTTTTGGAAAAAGAAATTTAATAACACGCTTTCCAAAATGTTAGCTCAATGTGCGCGCCAGCGAACAAATTTGTCACGACACATGCCACACACACACACAGACAGAGGCACACACATATACATATACAGGTATATGCATTAATATTTTGGTTTTATTTCGGCCCGATCCAACTAGCCACAATGATGGACGGTGACAGACAGGCGGGCGGGTCTGACACGGCCTGGCGCTGGGCTCGGTACGGTTCAGTTCGGTAGGGTTCTCTTTGGTTCGGCCTGGTTCGGTTCGCTTTGGTTCGCAAGGCAAACGCGTTTGATCTTATCTCAAATTCCTGGTGGTCACTTTTCTATCCACAATATCATTTCGTTTAAATAGTCTGCCTGCCTGCCTGCCTGTGTTTTTTTTTCAGTTTTCTGTTTTCTGTTTTGTTTTTCGTTTTTCTTTCAGTCTTTTTTTATTTTCTTGTATTTTGTTTTGAAATGCACGTAATTAATTCATTTCAGTGTGCTGCGTCGCCGTCGCGTGTTGGTGTCAAGAAATATCAAAACATCACATCAAATAAATGTTGAATACGCCAAGCGAAAGGTCCGGCGCGACCCGACCCGACCTCACTCGACACTGCATGGACCCGCCTCGTCCCGCCTGCCGTTGTGGCCCCTTGCTACACCTCCCCTGCCTCCCACAGGCTTGTAACACCTTTCCCAAAAAGTTTTACTCAGTTAGTTACAACCTCGCAGCGACAGTTATGTTAATTCTCGTGTTAGGTTTCGTTTTCGTTCACCTTCTTTTTGACTGAGAGCTCTATTCATATTTCATATTAGTTCGCGTGTCTCTCCCCCCCTGAGGGGAAATGCTGCGACAAAGTGGTAGATCGTTTAAAAAACAATAAAACACGAAACCGAACTGCGAACTGCCAAGCAGATGGAACTGTAAACGAGGCACGACATGCATCCAGTACGAGAGGTATTAATTAAATTGTTATGCCACAAGCCCCGTCGGGACAGTTTTCAATTATGTGCGCCCATAAAAAGCCCAATAAACGAGAATGTTAACAATAATACTGGAGTATGATTTAGGGCCAGTCGCGTCGGCTGAGTAGATGATAAAGGTAATCACAAAATGGGTGACAAAGCTCCCTTCCCCAATCAATGGCCATCGAGTAGGAGGCGGGGCAAACTATGGAATACAGTAGTTACAGCTTAAGAAAGATAATACGAGTGTGATAGTGGACAGAGAATGGATTAACGCAGAAGAACTAAACTGAATATTGCCTGATTCTAGTTGTATTCAATCCTTTATGCTGTGGTTACTCATCGAGATTTGTATCTGCAATTTGAACTCTCTCTCTTTCTCGTGTCTTGTGCCAATTTGCTGTCGTTGGTTGGACAAATTCCTAGCCAAATCCCTCGAATACACTTCATTAATCTTTCTGTGGAACTTCTCTAATTTATGGCACTCCCCTCGCCGCCCTGTTGCTCTAAGGTAATTGAAAAATGCTGATTAACACATTAGAGCATATTGCAATGAATGCGATCGTGAGCATGAGTGTGTGAATGTGAATGCGAGTACGAGTGTGAGTGTGAGTGTGAGTAAGCAGGTATCTTTGAGCCGAGCTTCTGCTGTGCGTGAATGCCAATATGTCGAATGCTACCATTTATAACCATGATTGCTGATTATGCTGTTTCCCTGGCTGAAAATGGATGACATGACAGATGGAGCGCAGCGAGGCAGGCACAGCGAGAAGACTTCGACCACGATCGCAACCACGTCCACCTCGACGTCCACGACTCGAGTCCGACTCAGTGACAGTTCGGTTGCAGTCGAGCTCGAGAAGACTCGAGGAGACTCTTATTTAAATAATCATTTTTCTGACAGCCAACTTGACTTCCAGATCGGCTTCATTCTTTGGCCCCCAACTGCATTTCTTTCATACTTATTCTCCCCATTCTCTCTCCATTCCCCCTTCCTCGTTCGCATTCTCATTTTCCTTTTATTTTCCCTCTTGCACGCTTTAATTGTTTGTTTGACTTGTGGCCGAGAGAGACGTTTAAGCGCCCGACCCGACTCGACTTCTCTCGTCTCGGATTTGGGCTCCTCACTTGCCCACGTCATTGTCATGCGGCGAGGCATGAGCATGATCATGGGCATCGAGATCGGCATGAGCTTTGGGTGCGGCGCGTGGAGATCTCTTCTTGCTGGCGTCGTTTAATTGAAAACGATGCATGTAAATGACACTTTTCAGCATTAATAAGCAAATATTTGTATGATTATTGGTGTAGCCAGGGGATTACGTTCTCGGTCTCGGTCTCGGTGTCTGCTTGCCTACTTGTCTGATATCTCGGATATCGAATGTCGGATTCGAAGGCAGGTTGTGCAGGTAAAGTGCTTTAACTAGTTTCTGGAAGTCAAATCTGTCACATCAAATTGCACAGGACAGATCGAATCAGAGGAATCTCGAAGAGAACTGAATAAGTGCACTTATTCGAAAACACAAGAGCAGTTTTATATTCAGCAATAAGGAAATTCATTCATAGCTATAAAGGTATAAGATGTCTAAATATTCAACTAGTCAGCTCAGCTCATAGAGAAATGGCTGGAATGACAGTGGAATTTAGTTAAAAACTTGTGTCAATGAAAAGATATTTGAATGAAAATTAAAACTTAAGGGTTTTATGATAATTCTTATTTGCTTACCAAATTTGAACTTTATAATACAATTATTGGTCATAGTTCTCATACGAATGTTTAAAAATGCGCATTTTTCAATTTTTTAATTGGTCTGTTTCTTTGGTTTCTCTTGTTCTAAGCTTAAATGAATAAAATGCTGACTTGTCAACTTATGATTAACCCTTCTACACCTAATTAGCGTACAGAAAACGAATAAATACCCGATTAACATTCGTATAGCCCCCATATTGGCAATGTGTTGTGATGCCCATATACCATTTATCATGAATTTCAGTTTCGGTTCGGTTTATCGTTCGTTGCGTATTTTCTTAGCTGGCTAATTCCAAGATACAAAACTCCCCCCGACGCGAAGGCAGTGACAAGTGACAACCTGACTGACTGCACAGCATTGACAAAATTATCTGAAATATGCAGGAAATATGCCAACAGGCAGACTAAGAGAGACAGAGATAGAGAGAAAGAGCGAGGGCACAGCCTGAAATTATGAGAGAGAGAGGCAAGCGAAATCTTTGGCATTTGAAGAGACATTCTTATTTTTAGGTGACATGCCCTCGGTTGGACGTCTGACGCACTTGGCTTGGCTTGTTCGTATATCTGGCCTGTCAATCAGTTTTGAAAGTCATCGTTCCTTTTCTTCTCTTTTTTGCCTGCTTGGTTTTGATTTTAAGTTTTATTTCACGTTTACCCTTTACCTCCTTATACCGTGTGTAATACTATATTATATTATAGTAAACTGCTAGCTAATATATTCACTTTGTTCGACGTGATCTATGACGGGAAGCTTTCAAATTGACTTTGCTAAATGACTCTGTAAAGGCTTAGCTGGTAATTAGCGCAAAGTTATAATAGAAGCGAGATTTACACCGATTTATGCAGGAATTCCAGGTGGCGACATGAATAATGAGCAAAGAGTTGACAGACTAGATCCGTTTATAAATGCTTTTGTTCAGTGAGTCTCATTTCATAGCCGTGTCATCGCCTAGCATGTTATAAGTGCTAAGACTTAAACTGTATAAACCATATAAGGTGCAAAAGATGAATTTGATTTCCATATATTTGAAAAGTTTGAACTTAAAGCTTTCAGAAAAAAAACTTCATGACTTAGTTGTGAAATAATGATAATGAGCATTTTCCTCTAATTTCTCAACAATGAAACTTATTTGAAATCCTATAAATATTTCGGAATTATAAAGATAGAAGGAATGAATTGAATCCTTATCAGTTTCATTTCATTTTAATATGTAATATTTAGAAAAACATTTCTAATTGATTGATATTAGTTTTATATAACCAAAAGTGGTCTTCAGATTTCCCAATTTGTTTCCAATACTTGCGAGAATTCGTGGCAAAATCAAATATTGAGAGGGGGTATCGTTTTTGAATGAGTTTGATGTTCTATGTGGTTGCTGCCATAGATTTACCAAGGTATTATTAAACATAGATCCTTAACGAGAGCAACAGTCGCGCAAAACGCGACAGTGGGATACCCTTCGACCTATGTTCCCATGTAGTTTAATTTGTTAAATTCATACACATATGCATATGCACATGCTTTGAAATGAATCCCGACAGATGGCGCTCGCGCTTCGCGCTCGCCCGTCTTCCTTGTTAGCTGACAGAAGCACTTGGTTTTATGCTCATACTTTCTTAAATAACTTCTGTGTTTATAGTTCGATTGGATTGTAATTTGGGAACTACGTAGATATTTCATTTAGCTTAGTATATGTTAAAGTCAGAAAGTTGTATCTTATATACAGCGCTTACAAATTAAGTACAAAAATTAAATTATTGATTTGTGGGGGCGGTGGGCGTGGCACCTAACATTTGAAATAAACTTCATCTGCTTATAGTACATAGGAGTCTTCCTGCCAAGTTTGGTAACTCTAGCTTTTATAATAGCTGAGATCTGTGCGTTCACACAGACAGACGGACAGACGGACAGACGGACAGACGGACAGACGGACAGACAGACAGACATGGCTCAATCGACTCGGCTTGTGATCCTGAGCAAGAATATATATACTTTATGGGGTCTCCCACGCCTCCTTATGCCTGTTACATACATTTGCACAAAGTTAGTATACCCTTTTTTGACCATTTTCAATGGTCGAAGGGTATAACAACTCTATATATCATTTTTATATAACTCTCCTACCGAGGAAACAAAAGTTGTAAAGTAAATAAATATATCTCAGTTATATTTATGTATAAAAATATATTTAAGCAATAAAGAACCTTGTCTTTAGGTTGTCAAACTTACCTTGTGGCTTGGGAACGTTCCGTTTGAGCTGCATCCACTTATATGTGGGAATGTTGGGGACGTGATTTGGTGATTTTGATTGTGAGTTGGCTTGGTGTGAATTGGCATTGGCAGCACTCGCCGAGGCTGTGGAGGACGAGGTCGAGCTTCCCGGTGAGGTGACTCCACCGCCACGTTGCGGATTGCGCGCCATGCTCAGGTTGGGCGAGAGCGCGTGCTGTGGAACCACCTGATTGCCGCTTGCCTGTTGTTGCTGCTGATGCTGTTGTTGCTGTTGTTGCTGCTGTTGCTGCTGTTGCTGCTGCTGTGCGCTGCTGGTCAAACTGGCCAGATGACCATGGCTGAGGTGGCTGTGGTGCAAGTGCGCATGCGCATGTGGATAGTCCATGGAATGAATGCCCGCATCCAGTGCATATCCACCGGCTGCCATATGCTGGTGATGGTGATGATGCCACATTTGCGGCGTGTGGCTCTGTTGCTGTCCCGTTGCAGCAGCCAGTTGCATCATGGGATCCTGTTCCTGATCCAGCATTAGTCCAGCTGGTGCTGCCGCATAGCCTGCATGCAGCACTGCTGCATATTTCTCCTCCATGTGCGCTGCTCCGCCATAGCCAATGTTACCACCATGAGGCTGCGCCTGCGCTGCCTGCTGCTGTGCCACACTGGGCGTATACAAACAGTCCAGGTTAGTGTACATCATGCCATTCTCCGAGCTGATAATGGGCGCATGTGCATCCATTGTCTGCTGCTGCTGTTGCTGCTGCAGCTGCGAGGCATTTGCAGCCGTAATGGGGGAATTGTTGGTGGGTGGCGGTACTGTTGCCACAGCTGCGGTGGCATAGTACGAGTGCACCGAGTCGCTCTCGTAGTAGGAGTCGGTGGGCGAGTGGCTGGTCGGATGCAGCGGCGTGCTGTTGGCTCCTGATCCAGTTCCTGTTGCCGAGCCGCTTGTCGCCGAGCTGGTGATGCCGTACTCTGCCGCGCTGGGGCTGAACAGATGCGAGTGGGGATAGAGTTGCTGCTGCTGCTGTTGTTGCTGCTGTTGTTGTGTATTTTGCTGCAACTGGTGCTGTGCTGTTGGCGGCGGCGTTAGCTGCTGCTGCTGCTGTTGGTAGTAGTTGGGCGAGTTGCTATCGTAGCCATTGTAGGCCAATTGCTGCTGCTGTTGCTGCAGTTGCTGCTGTTGATGTTGCTGTTGCTGCTGAAGCTGTTGTTGTTGCTGCTGCTGCTGTTGTTGCTGCTGCTGCTGCAGATGATGGGTTGGGGAGGGAAAATAGTTGCTGCCATAGCCATCGTAGGCTGTGGTAGCGGCATGTGGATGATGATGCGGATGGTTGCCGTACATGCTGCTAACGTCCATCATGTTGTTGGCCAAACTGCACTCAAAAGTTTGGCGAATTAGCCCGAGTTGTAATCAAGGGATAAGGCGATAACGGGATATAGCCCGTGCTAAAACTGCCCTAGTTTTTTTGGTTTATATATCAGCATAGAATATGAGAGAGAAAAGATCTAATAGATCCTATTGCTTGCAGTTATTTTCTTTCCAAATCTGAATCTTTAGCCAGGTTTTAACTTTTATATATAAAGCAATATTAGGAATTTCAATAACGCCTTTTTATAATATTTACACATTTAACTAAGTATATTGTATATATATTTTATAAGTATTTAAGGCAGAGACAATTGTGAATTGAAACTCTTGCGATCTCAATTTGCTTAACACTTTGTTCGGCACACTGATCGGCGAAATATGCCAGTTATATATGCAGTATAGCGGTAACTGTTTCTCGATTTCCGACGGCCTCTGCTACTGCTGCTTCTACTTGCCTACAACGCGACGAACTTGCCGAACTTCGTGCTGCATGCGCGCTAACCAAGTCGTGACTGATTGCCCGACCGGGCCGGGGCAGCCAACCCAGGCAGGCATACACGCAGACATAGGCCACGCCCCGAGCCCGAGATACCACGAGCCAGTTGTCCCGTTCGCACTTGCAGCACTGCGAACAATTGCCATCTCGCTCTTGTGCTCTTATCACTTTGGGCCCCGACTCGGGGGTTAGTCATTACCGGTTTTGGCAGTTTCGCATTTAGTTTTTGTGCCTGTAGTCCCTGGACAAATGCTGATATTAGAGTTACGCCCATGTTCATGTCTTATTTAACTGGAAACTACACACACACACACCTCACAGGCTTACAAGCATATACACAAACATGTAGCCTACATGTGGTATGGGATTCTTTTTTGTTATAGTAGATTTGGCACGTTTTGTTATTTGCGTTATTCGTTTTTCGCACCTACAGAGCGAAAACTCCCAAATGAATTGACAGTTGCAGGTACTGTCCGAAATTGAGCGACTCTGCGACTGACTGTGTGTACCCACTGTGCAGCTGTCAATCGTCAACGTCACTGAAACACATATGACAGCACATCTATGCACCGCAAGAAATGCATATTCTTTTTATATTTTATATTCCTATAATAATATTACGTAGTGTACGATTAAATATTTAATAACGTTGAGTTGTTACTTTTATAAAACTAAACATTGCAAAACAATATTTGTTTTTCAAATAGTATTAATCCATTTAAATCGTTTAAAATATATATGTAGGTCAATCTTTAACTCTTTAAAATAAAACTAAAACTTGAGACAAATAACTAGTTTCTTAAATACTGTTAAATTTGTTGTTATTTACTGAATATCATTGAAAAATATAATTTAAAGCTTCAATAAAAAGGACTCAAACATTTTTTGTCAGTCTACATATTAGCTTATTATAGCGTGTTAAAAAAATCCATCTATTATTGGAACATTATTGTCATATAATTTATTGATAAGTTATATACATTTATATCTAATAGTTTTCTACAAATCAAATGTAACTATAACTCGCACAGCTTGCTATGTAATATTGATTAAACATAATATTTCATTAGATATTGTAATATGCTACTGATATTAATGTGTTCATATATTTATTTCGACCTTCGGTTATAAAATGGTATACTAACTTTGTTCAAATGTATGCAACAGGTAGAAGGAGGCGTTGGAGAACCTAGTAAATACAATATATACAATAAGGATCATTAGATTTTTTTATTTTATTTATATATACATTTATAAAAAATAAATTGTACCTTTTTATACATGTATATGGTTTATAATATAACTATTAGCTGGACCTTCGACTTCATATAAAACTATATTATTTCATATAATTAATTATTTATTATTTCATATAATTTACTGCTATATATAATATTACATATTCAAACTTTTGTTTGTTATTTCCTTAATTCTGATGTGTTAAATTATTTACAGTGTATGTCCGCTGCGGAATTTAAATAGCCGCCAAGCGACTGTGTCGTACTCACAGTTCTGTCTCCTTCTCCTTCTTAAAGTCTGACTCAGTGGGATGCAATTCGTAGGCGCCCCCTACGAGTCTGTCACACTGTCCAGATAGAGAGATACAACATTCAGATATCTACATAGATATCTTTATGCGCCATACGAACAGGCGTTGCACCTTTCACGCACAATGCATCATCTTTGAGGCTGCCTGTCTCTGGTTCTCTCTCCCTCCCTCCTGTCTGCCTCTCTCCTGGAAAACTTTTGTGTTTATTCGTTGTGTGTTTTTCCCTTTCTCTGTCTACAAGTTGATTGACATTTTCACAACTTTTTGTCGTGTTGCCGTAGTAGTAGTTGGTGGTTTTGCCGGCCGTGCCCAATCCCGATCCGAACGCAGGCTCAGTTCGACCATCCACTATCCACTATTCCCATTCACACTCTCCCCCCTGCTAGTTTTCTATTCTTAACAACAACAGCAGCAGCTTATATTGAGTTGTTGCACAGTCCTCGTCCACGTCCTCGTCCTTTTTGGGTCTCGAAGGTGATTCGTTATATTTTCGGACAGCAGCAATTAATACCAACAGGATGTGTGTGTTTTCATCTCCAGCTTCACTTCTGCACCGATCCCGAATCCCCGCCATATTACTATATACACGTGTACATGTGTGACTGTGTGTGTGTGGATGAATTTATTATGTTATCTGCCTGTTGTCAAAGTTAAAGAAAAGTTTTGGACTTTGTAAACATGGTACCATATTATCATAGTTTATATTATCATAGTTTATATTTACTTGTCGTCGTATTTCTTTAGAGTTATTTCAATTATTTAATTTACATTTTATTATATATTCGTCAAATTTATATTCTTTAAAGAACTGAATTAAAAACGTTACTTTAAAATATTAGTATCAATATAATCATATATGTATGTATATATGTATTGTTGGGAACACTTTATATATAAATATATATTTTTAAATATTACATAAGTGTAAATGGTTGATATATGAACATTAAGAGTAGAAGCCTTAGACGATCTTTCCTACTTAGAAATATTATTTATATAGAAAGTAATTTATTAAAATAATGAAAAAATATAGATACTTTTTTGCGAATCATACGTCTATCACTTTATTATATTTCTTCAACATTCCTTGAATAAAAATAAAACATTCCCACCTTCATTAACAGTAGCACTCTATATTAATTGGGTTAATTGTTCTATGAGCACTAACTAATAATAATCAATCCAAGATATGCCATATATGTATGTACATATATGTTCTGAAATGTTTATCATCATTTGTCGATAATATTGTCTGGCTTGCTTTTGTTGAATGAATTATTTCGTATGCAAAGCAATTAAGGAACTTGAAAGTCACAAATTGCGCAGATAAAGCGAGCTAGATATGTGTTTTATATAGAAAGTAATGTGGTTTGTGATTGTTAATTGATACTTTTAGCATTTAGTAGCCGCAATAAATAATTATTAAATTGTTTATATTGATTATATATTCACAATTCAGTAACCTGACTTACTGTCCCTGCTTATACGTTAGTTCCAAAAAAAATATAGTCAAATTTACAAAGTGAAGCGGGTAGGGGTGGGGGTAACTGTAATCACAGTTCACAATTCGTTACTTAAATCATTAAGGTGTCTGCGAGTGCTTTTAAGGCCGTCGGAAGTTTGACATATGGATTTGATGGGTACTTTAGAAGGCGTCGATGGTCAGACGTCGACGACGACGACGACGACGACGACGATCGAGTGATTCGACTGTTCTGTCATCCAGGCTAATTAGAATCGTTGGCAAGTAAAGTGACCAAAAGTGACGCCAGTTGTCCACGTACTTGGGGCGCCACTGGGTTACTTGTTGTAACTTCGGGCGACGTGACGAGTAACGGTAACAGTTGTAATTGGCGCTGCACAAATTGATGGATTGCCTGGCGCCGACTGTCACAGCGCGGAGTCGGACAAGTCTCCAGTCCGGGGCTACTTGGCGGTCTTTTTTGTAGTTTGTAATTTTTGGGTAAATCGATATTTGTGCCATTTTTTGTAGAGTTTGAGGGGAAGTGGGGAGTGTGGGCTGCTTCTGTAATGATTAATTAATTGTGTGTACTTATCAGATTCAACTGTTAACTGCTGCCTCTTACCTGTTGCACTGACAGACAGTGACGACGACGATTGAGACGGAGACCGAGACAGAGACGTCGATGGAGCCTGTCGCCAAAATGCTAACTGGGCTAAGCCCGTGGCTACACTCTGTAATTGAATACATAATTACAGGCCGAGAATCAGTCAGTCACTCAGCCAGACGTCCTCAATGTTTAGCATTATTAATATGATTTTAAGCTTATTGTGTGAATTCATCACAAGTCAAAAGTCTTCCTGGAGCATAGTCTGCATTCCGGAGTTCTTTTGCAACGTGATTGATAGACGGAGGTGTCAGCATTCCTAATTAGTCGGGCAGAACTAGTTCACTTTATGCAGAAGAGATCGAAAAATATGATATTGACGAAGTAGGTGACCTACTTATAATTCTACATAGATGATTCGCAATTTAATTCAAGCGTCAGTTATTTTGCATTTAATAAATACATGATTTTTGCCATGTGCTTAGCATATGTAGTACAAGGTACCTCGCTCCGTATCCATGACAGTCAATTTGCTATAAGTAACGGTTCCTTATCTTATCGCTGCACTTCAAAATGGTTGTTTATCGTGATATTCGTGTTACTGGGAACCCAAGTTTGCCTTTTAAAAGCCATTACCATGTGAAATGCTAAAAACAAAACATAAAAGAAAGGTGAAGTTCCGTTTAATGAAGGCGTTAACCCTCTTTATATATCAATACATTGACTAAATACATTGACTAAAATATTATTCAGTTTTTTTAAAATTAAATACTTGGAAATAGTATAGGATGGTACTTTTCCTACTGATAATAACAACTATACGATAGAAGTCATCTGATTTTGATTAAATTTTAAGAGTATATAGCTTATAATAGTTGAAATTTTAAAAGTATACATGATAGTTTGTATCTATTTTATTGTTTTAACTGGTTTATTTTATAGCGTTATCTAAAATACTATATAGCCTTTTTATATAATATAAAGGCCAAATTTTAGCAAATATTTTTATTTTTTTAATATTTATTTTACATTTTAAACCTATATTACGAACCTATGGGCTGAGCTCGCTGGCCATATCTTTAAAAATGACTAAAATCTTACTCTCTCAATGAAAATACATTTTTCAAGTATTATTTAAAAAGATTACTTGCATTCCAAACACACCAATTGAATTCTTCTATTAGACAACACGTCTTTACTTAGTTATTACACCGTTAACACGCTCTATAAACATGCCAACGACCTTGGCTCATTACAATGCAAATTTATGCAAAGGTTTTACAGTGCGAAAGACTCGCGTAATGTCGGCTTTACTTTAAAGAGGAAAGAAGAACATTCAGTGCGTTTCATTCATTTTGCGCGCGGATAACGTGTGAGCGGGACAACTAGCTGAGCTCAGCAGCTGCTGTTATCCGTTGCGCAAACATCGCCAGCCAATGACAGCGGAGAAGATGAAGTATGCCAAGCGATTGGATTGCACAGAAGAGCCCGCAACCCTCCATAGAGGGTAGAGGGTACCCTGACAGACCCGACGTCAACTGCACCAAGATGGGGGAGAGAACAAGGAAAACTCCATGTGCTTGTAGATGCTACAGTTAAACAATCAGTTGCCAAATTTGTGCAGATGCTAACCGAAGACAAAAAGGTTTCTCTGATTACTCTGTGCAATCTCAATTGCCGCATAGAAAACTCTATAAATGGTTAAGACGTTGACAGCGAGATTTGTGAAATACTTTTTACCTATATGAGCATATGTGTTCTATGTGTGTATTTTATAAATTGTGAAAAAAGTTAGTGTTTTTAAAATTGTGTAAGCACCAAACATACATATGAATTTAAATATATAAATTTCTTTTAATAATTGCGAATTGTTAGCCCACATGAAGCCAAAATGAAATGTTATATAGTGTCCAAATGTGAAAACCCAGAGATATGTATGTATCTTACTTAATCGATCGTGAAGAGAGTAGTTTTAATGACATCTGAAGAACTTAGCTTTATTTACAGCTGTATTAAATTGCGTTTAACTGTAAGATGGTCCGCAGTAAAGCTAGCCAAATTTGGCTACTTTGGTAAATGTGAATAATGCGTCCGCCTGTTTGTCCAGATTCTATTCAGATTGTCAAAATGTCTGCACTTACATAGCAGCATTCTGTTAGCGAAAAAAAGAGGATTGAATTGGGAATAACAGCAGTTTTTCTCCATTTTCAATTAAATATCTCTTCGATTTTTCTAAATTAAATATAACAGAAGTTACCCAGAGTATATCCCGCCCTGGAAAAGGCCCCATAGTTCCCAGTTTCTTCAGTTTTTCGTTTTTTTTGAGTACATTTTTCATTCATTATTTCCTAATTTACAATTTTTTTCACGTTGTTTTACAAAATATTTTTAACATTTCACTGTTAAGTCAATCATTTCGCTGTACAAAAGTATGCAACAGAAAATTATATTGCTTGTATTGCGATAACAGAGTTAGGTTTAACAAGCTGTGAACTGCTTGGACTGCTTGCACAGAAGCGCACTTCCATGACCACGATTTCAATGCAAGCCAAAACAAAAGTGGGGGCCTTTTATAACCATTGAAAATGGTCAAAAAAGGGTATACTAAGTAGGTATTAAAAAGCTAGATTTCCCGCACCTCGCTCAATATCTCTATCAGAATTTGAATAAAAATAGAGTTGATCTGAAAAAAAACAAGTGGGCAGCATTGATTAAGGGACGGCACATATATTTGAATTTTTAGAAATGAGAGAAAGTTATTATATTGTAATGGTGCTTTCCCACCTAAAGTGGATTGAAGTAATTACTGAATTACAATGTTATTGCTTATGTCTCTCGAAGTGCACATTATAATGTGTGTGTTATGTGTATTACGAGAGTAAACATTCGTGTTTTTGGGTGACAGCTTCGCATACTTTTAAGTTCAGACAATTACGGGACGATCGGCGATCAGAAACCTGTCGATGGATGATAAACTCGTTGGAATGGTTTGGTCTGGTCCAATTAGCGCGAGGTTGGAGGTCTGGCTGGCGTCTGACCTTGCCACAGGGACAGGGACAGGGACAGGGAACACAGGAACTGGTAGAGTGAGTGGTAACAAGTGTGGCATTGGGTTAATGCACCTCCGTTGGCCTATATAAAGGGTCTGCCCGGCCGAGGAGGCTATCAAGTATCAAGTCAACACCATCTCAGTCATGTTGTGCAAGGTGAGAACTAGAGTTGGACGAAGAAAATATATTTCGATAAACATTTGATTTATTCACAAGGGATTTCTATTGGTTGCCTGCTTTGCTCTGGCCAGCGGCGGTTTGCTGCCTGCGAAAGAAAGCAAATCTGCCGACACCTTCGATGCTCATCCGCGCTATTCCTTTGCGTATGATGTGCAGGATGCACTCAGTGGCGATGTCAAGTCACAGCAGGAGACACGCGACGGCGACCAAGTGCAGGGTCAGTACTCACTAAACGATGCCGATGGCTATCGCCGTATTGTGGACTACAAAGCAGACGGAGAGCGTGGATTCAGCGCTGTGGTGCGACGTGAACCACTAAATGCCGTTGCTCCCATCGCCGCCCCTCGACCAGCTGCAGTTGCAGTTGCGGTGTTGCCCAAGAAACCCAAGGCAACGCTACTGCTGACACCCAAACTGCAGCCAGTGCGTGTAGTGCAACCGGCTGTGGTGCTAAGAAGCATTGGCACGCCCACCACTTTAATTCATCACGCGCCAGTGGCCCATGTTGTTCACCACACGGCAGCTGTGCAACCTGCAGTTATCGCCCACCATCACCACGTGCCGCTGTTGAAATCCTCCATACATGCGGCGCATCAACCAACCATTTCATACGTTTACCAACACTGAAGAAGGTTGGTAAGCGGGGAAAGTTTGAAATTATACTGCAAAATGTGTTCTGTTGTCTGTAAATGATATGAATAATATGTTTGAATATATGTATCTTATAACCTATACATCTATCTTTCAAGAGTTCGATGTTGGCACTTGATACTCTTTTAATTATTTATATTTAATGGAAGAATATACCATATTTACATATGTACATCAGTACATATTATACATGTATATGGTATATATTATCTTACACTTTAGAGAAGGGTATATAAGCTAAAAGTATAGTTTATATTTGTTACTTAGAACAACAACTACTTTTAATTACTGTAAGAAGTCAAGGAGAGGTAACGCCTTATTTTGATACTTTTTTAGGTTAGTTATTTCATTAGGTTATTAGTTGCTTTTCTGATCCCTAATGGAAACAAAATAGTTCATTATTTTTATTATTTATTTATTTTTATATTGAGGCTCTTTTGTGTATTGTTTCTATTTTACATTAGTCAGCAAAATAATGCAATATGTTATCTTAAAATAAAACATTTCTATGTTCAAAGTCAGAACGAATTAAAATTTGAAGGATAAGTTTATTTTATATTCAGGCAGATGTATATACGTATATTGCCAAAGATGAGTAATAATAGAATAGATAATGTATAGTATATAGGTATCTTAAGGTCAAATTTGGTTTCTTATTAAATAACAAACAACCAGATAGATAACATACATATGTATATACACTGAAAGGACTAAATCGGCTCTAAGGGTTTAATGTCATTCATTTACCATATACGTATACTGTAGTTTATTATATTTCATTTAAGTATGATATAAATTATGAACAAATGTTCCTGTTATTATGAACAATCTGAAATTGTCCCGCACCAAAGTTCACTTTTAATAAGTATGAAATCCCTTTGAGGCATGACTATGTGTACTTCCTATAGGTTTGGCTAGTAAACTTTAATAGCCGTAAAATAGATGAAATTAAACCTTTGTGCCGCTAATTGAAAAGTCTTATGTAAGCTCTCCCCCACCCCATCCCAACACGGACTTGGACTCGGCTCGGAAGTTCGAAGCGAACGAAACGAAACAAAACAAAAAGGTACTCGGAATCCAATTAGAGCTCAAATGGATCGCTGGCACCTAATAAATTTTTAAGGTCGCTACTGGTGGGGGACAACAGACTGGTATGGTTACTGTCTGTGTCAGTGTGTGTCTGCGTGTGTGTGTGAGTGCAAGTGCAGAGCAAGCTGCGCAGTCAATTTGAAAAACCGTTGGTTATGCATTTGCGCATGCGCTGCATACGTTATTATTAATATTGCTGAGTGTCTGTGGGTGTTCGTGTGTGTGTGTGTGCGTGTGTTTGTGTGTGTGTGTGTGTCTGCTTTTCGAAAGCGAAAACAAACGAGCAATCGCATCGATTTAGTGGCTCGTCGCATGCGACTTCTGAGTATCTGAGGCCAATATTAATTCGGCTCGAGTGCGTCCAATTCAATCAAGAAGGCATTATGCCTTGCCTTGTCGGACAGTGTTGTTGTTGTTGTTGCTGCTACTGCTGCTGGTTGTGTTAGTGTTGCCTTTGTCACTCGTGCGCTTAGCCTTGGTTAATAATGTGCTTGGATGTCTCCACCTCCCACCACCTTCCAGCTGCACCTCCCACAACCTTCCATTGCCTTCTTGCTTCGTGCTTCTAGTTTTGTATATTTTTAACCACTCGTACTCGCATCGGTATTTTCGATACGTATTTTTGTATTGTAGCCAATACTTTGTGACGCAAGTTGCTCGTCGCATTTGGTTACGAATTCGGGCACACGGCGCCTTGTCTGCCAAGTCGGAGTATATAAGCCCCAGTTGGACTCTTGTCAAATCAGTTCAATTCCAATTACGGTATCTAGAGCAACCCCCGAGCAATCCAACAATGGCATTCAAAGTAAGACCAACTAGGAATAAGGATTCTACTTATAATTATTCCACATCGCGAATGAGGCTCGGGAACCTTCTTTAGTTGTCCTGCCATCGAGTGACAAGTGTTTTCTTTATCGTGTGCTTATCGTCTTCGTCTCTACTTGCAGTTCACCATCCTCTTCGCTGTCGCTTGCATCGCCGTGGCCAGCGCTGGTGTCGTGCCAGTTGCCACGCCCCTGGCTGCCGTCGCCCAGGTGGAGGAATACGACCCTCATCCCCAGTACACCTATGGATATGATGTTAAGGATGCGCTCTCCGGCGACTCCAAGACTCAGGTGGAGACCCGTGACGGCGACATTGTCCAGGGCCAATACTCGCTGAACGACGCCGATGGCTTCCGTCGCATTGTGGACTACACCGCCGACCCCATCAACGGTTTCAACGCTGTCGTACGCCGTGAGCCCCTTGTCGCCGCCGTTGCTGCCCCCGCTGTTGTTGCCGCTCCAGCACCAGTTGTCCGTGCCGCTCCTCTGGCCGCTGCTCCCTTCACCTACGCCGCTGCCCCAGCTCCAGTTGTCGCCGCCGCCCCAGCACCCATTGTGAAGGCTGCTCCTCTGGTCGCCGCCGGCCCAGCCCTCGTCAAGACCCAGTTCGCTTCGCCTCTTATCTCGTACGCCTATTAGAGAACCCCCTCTCCCCCCATAGGTGATGCCCGACCTGATAATTGCCGTTAGTTGTTACTGAATAAAGGATTGTGATGTCATAGAAATTAACATTTCTTTTAACTATACAGGGACAATTATTTTGGGGTATTATAATTCACTGAGCTGATGGGTATTCTTCATCAGTATTCTAGAGATCTATGTAGAGTTTCAATTCCTAAAAGATTGTTACAGTATACTGTGTAGTTCTGCATACTTTTACTATCAGACCTACTGAAATTTTTAGTAACCCATCTAAACTCAAAGGAAATTAAAAAACATTACATGCTCAGAGTAATTTGACTTTCTCTCTGTCTACACCAAAAACCTGTTTCAAGGTCGTCGGACAGAAGAAAGAACCACGCAAAAAAAACAAAGTTACCAAACGAGCCGCGATTAAATAAACAGGCGAACAACTAAGCAAAACAATGTAAATGTAAATGGAAACATTCACATATGATTCACGTGCGGATTCGATGTACGTGAGAAGGCAAAAAGTGCACTCGAAAGAGTTAAGTTGATCGAGAACGAGGCACAGCAAGGTAGTGATCAAAGCGGTAAATGGTAATCGAAAGTTGTGTTCAGACTTGAGATTGATGTAGGAGATCCGATTAAATTGAATTATGTCATACATATATGAAATTATAAGATCTGGACAGGATTTATTTCAAAATACGCTAAAAGCAATTAAAGTGAATATCATTATTTAATTTTATTTGATTTGGGGAATAAGTTCAACGACCTATATATATATATTTATCTCTTGTTGAGCATAAAGCTTCATAATCAATCTAGTTTTTTATGAAATATAAGTTTTTTCCTGGTCTTTGTCTCTTTAATTTCGAGGACTTGCTTTCCTAGTGTTGCACATCTCATACGGCAAATTGTAGAAGAATGAGAAAAAGTTTTACTTTCGATTTATTGTTTTTTTCAAAATATAAAATTTTTGTGAACTTTGAACAGCATAAGGAGCAACTAAAACTGTAATAGTTACGATACGGGTTCTTTAAATATAATAAATCTAAACATTAAAATACAAAAAGAATAATTTCGATCAATCATTCTTGTGGAAAGTTTATAGTCTAACAACCACATAGAAATGAAATTGTAAAGTTACATGTGATGGGTTGGTTTGCTATAGCTTGAAATATTATATAACAAAAATGTTCGAAAGTTCGCATGGCAACTATAAGACATAGTAGATATCGGTTGGATACAGTTTATTTCGACCTATTGAAGTTGCACTGTATAGCATTAAAGCTCCATATAGGAAAATTAAATGGTAATTTACATTTTTTTATTTATATTGGCCAGAATATTTTAAAATACTTTTAATTTATTTCAATGTCTTAAATATAGGTCTATATATGTATACTCTCATATGTATACATATATAATGTATGTATTCAGAAAGTATTTCCAGACGGTGAATTTTTTGTCACCACCACTTGGTCATCAATTTGTGGCTCTACCGTATTTGGTAGTGTGAACATGCCTTAAGCGTGATGGCTTTAACGCTCATTGCGCATTGTTGTTACTGTTGTTGTTGTTGTTGTTGGTACTATCGCCTTGTGGGTTTTTGGGCCAGGTACACGGACGGGCCAGGTACGAGTGAACACCTCGAACGGGTTGCCAAGCTGACTGGCATAGTAGATCGTAACTGTAATTGTGCATGTAATTGCAACTGTAATTGTAATCGCTGTGGAAGCTATTCGAGTGTGCTTTAGTTTACGATCTGCTACTGCCTTAAGTAGCCGGTATATGTATGTGTGTGTGTGTGTGCGACAGGCTTAACATGGGAACGACGCAAGACACGAAATTGTCATCGGCTACTGCAACAGCAACTTTGTGGTAATTAACCATAAAACCTGACTTTGACCTTAACACTCGACACCGCGTTGCCTGTCGACCGCAGCTGCATAGTGGAGGACAGACTGGGGGCAGATAGGGGGCAGACAAGGGAAGTAGACAGACATGGGGGCAAGCAGACAAGGAGGCGTACTGATGCCTTGGCATAGTTGGGCGTTCGTAGAGGCTTCCCATCCATTGGTATCACTGGGTCGCTATCTTGACGATAAGACAATGGAATCGCTGCCAAACAATATCATCGCGTAAATCATTCTCTGTATTATTGGGTCAATATAGCGCGGATTGCATTTGGCGAAAGGCCCGCGACCAAAATTGACTTGACCTTAACTTGTTTTGGTCGCGATCGCATCAATTTGCGCTGATTGCTGCAAATGGAAATGGAAGTGGAAATGGAAAGGGGAAGGGGAATGGAAAGGGGTACCTGTTACTAGGGCAGGTGGTAAATAAGCAATGTGGGCTGTACGACTTACCGTAATGAGCTGGAAAGCGTGCAATCTGCGTCAGCTGCTGTCAGAAATTGATTTAAAGTATATGCTGCCTGCTATCGGGGCAGGGCCATCATAATATCGCATCCGAAGCGATGCGATGCCAGATGCCATAATTGAGTTGTGAATTGTGCGTGGAGTACGTGATTTGATTATGGCATGGGGGATATGTTGTGTAAGGAGTAAGTCAGTTGTGCTATAGGTTTAGCGACTGTAGTTATAAGTGAATATAGCCTGAGTTATGTTATCTGTCTAAGTTAATCAAATATATGTTGAATAGTCTTGAGAGGGAGAGATTCTTTGGAAGATTGAAAGGGAAAGTGGAGAAGAAAGAGATTGTTAGGAAAGGAAGGAAAGTGTGAGAGATAAGGAAAGAAGACAGAATACATAGAAAATGATCGGGAGATGCATGTCGATAGAGAGGGAGAATGAATAAATCGAGTAAGTAACAGCAAGACCACAAAGAGATATAGCTAACCAAGCATTAAAGGAGAGAGAAAAAGATGGAAAGAAAGAAACGGAGATAGAAATATGGGTAGAGGGAAAGAGAGAGAGAGAGAGAGTAGGACAGAGTGTGATAACGAGGATGAAGATAGAAAACTAAATATGTATGTACTTTACTTAACTGGTTTCTTCCACACTTTAAGCTATGTGCACTTTTGGTATTGAGTAATATTTAATTAAATGTTAGCAATGTGCAATTGATAATAATAATAATATTATTATTTATATTAATAATATTAATACATTAGCAAGGGGTATTTACAATGAGGTTATGTATGATAAGCCAAATGCAGCAAAATAAAAACAAACCCCTTTTAGAAGCTTAGAAATATGCAACAATTTATTCAATTTAAGAACATGAACAAAGTCAAACATGGCCAAGAAGAAACCCAGTTAGTCCTTAATGGTGGTAGGCAACGGGCAAGGGCGCAGCATGGAGGGCAACGGGAGCAGCGGCCACAGTCTTGACCACATGATGCTCGATGGGCACACGGTTGACCACAGCATTGAAGCCGTTCTCAGGGTCCGAGGTGTACTGCACGGTGCGCTTGTAGCCATCGGCATCGATGAGGGAGTACTCGCCACGCACGACATCACCATCGCGCTCCTCCACCTGACTCTTGGAGTCGCCGGAGAGGGCATCCTGCACATCGTAGCCGAACTTGTACTGAGGATGGGGATCGTATTCATCGTCGTGCTTGGCCAGCACTGGGTGAGCGTGGGCCACAGCCACTGGAGCGTGGGCATAGGTGACGGCAGGAGCGGCTGCGTGGTATACCTGCTGGACTGGCAGCACGCCGGCGCTGACGGTGGCCATGAGAGCAAGGATAGCGAAGAACTGAAAGAGATAGAGAGAGAGACAGTGTCAGCTAAAGCATCCTCCAAGGATTCACGCTGAATTCACCTGGAAGGCCATGGCGATTGAGTTTGGCTTGGCAAATTGTATCCAAATACTGAAGCGAAGGCAAAGAGAAGCTGTGGAATGATTTGCAGAGCGTGGACCACGTCGTTTTATACCCGCAAATTGTAACTGGCGAAAATGAAATTGAATTTATTTTTTTTTGTTATTTGACTTTGGTTTTTTCGCCTTTGCACAATATATTTTTGTCACTTGTATTTTGGCTTATTTATCGACCTGGAGCGGGGCAATTGCGCGAAGCGGGCGGATTGTTTTATGCAACAGCAACGTGTCGCAGCACGTTGTATGTAAATGTGTGCAGATTAGTGTCATAGGTAAGTGGTGCCCCCACACCACCACACCTACAGCCAGATACATACAGATTGATACATGGTCACACATACAGGTACTCACAGTCTCATATGCTTGTACCACACCCTCTTCAAGCTGCTGCTGTTTGACCGCAGGCCATTGGCGATTGTTGGGCGCTTTCACAATTTCACCTTGAAGTGATATCAGAGTATGCGATTATCATTAACAATTTATGGGATCGACAGAGTCGCGAAGCTGATGGACTTAGCATATGCTAAGAGAGAACATGCTAAGAACGAGTTAACAAAAGCAACAAGGCCCTAAAGGATGTCTTGAATAACTTCTATTACAAATTACAGGTTATGTTAATAAAGTGCTAAGTGCTTAGTGAATCTGCATATGCTGACCAAGCAGATGCTAGGTATACCTTGTAAGGTCTTCTACAGTTAGTGTATTCTGTAATAAGTAAAAGAACTTGAACAACGAAACTTCTTTAAAATACAATCACATATATTATATTTGCAATAACATGGAACAGATCAATCAACATAGGATGCCATCAGATCGGGTCAAGACTTTACAAGTTCCTTACGGCATAGGCGGGCGCGGTGTATCTCAGTGGGGCAGCAATGGCAGGAGCTGCGAGCGCCAAAGGTGCCGAGCGGACAATGGGAGCGGCGACTGCCAGAGGGGCAGAGCGGACAAGAGGGGCGGCAACAACGGGCGCCGAGCGGACGACGGGAGCTGCAAGGGCAACGGGAGCCGAACGGACGAGGGGTGCAGAGACAGCAACAGGGGCGGCGGCCTTGATCAGTGGCTCAGCTACGGCGACGAGTGGTTCACGGCGGACAACAGCGTTGAATCCGTTGATAGAGTCGGCGGTGTAGGTCACGGTGCGCCTGAAGCCATCGGCATCGATGAGGGAGTACTCGCCACGGACGACATCGCCATCACGCTCCTCCACATGACCCTTGGAGTCGCCGGACAGAGTGTCCTGCACGTCGTAGCTGTAGGTGTACTGGGGATGAGGATCGATCTCCTCCAGCTCGACCTGCTTGGCCAGCACGGGGGCAGGTGCCACGGCCAGCGGCGCCACAGTCCTCAGCACAGCACCGTGGGCGACGGCGAACATAGCCAGAACGAAGACAATCTGCAAGGGTTTAATAAGCCTATTAGTAATGTGAATCTATATCCTAGTGTAATCCATGGGTCCACCAGATCCTGCTGCGTACCTTGTAAGCCATTTCGATGGGATTTGATGGGATTAGTTAACTTGTGCTGTACAAAGCCAAAGCCAAACACTGAATGTCTGACCAAGTGCTGGACAATTGGTTATATAGCCGACTGGATGACATTGATGACACCTAATTGGAATTCATTTTCGGCACTCCGCAGTCCCACGACGGCCAACACAAGGGCTGGGTATCGAAAGTGCATTACGACAAAACAGTTCCAACGGTTCCAATCGTAAATTCGTAAGGCAGTCACGTGCGTTCTTCGATTCTCCAGGTCGACGACAGTCCCAGTTCGAAACGGAATCTATCATTAAAAACTCATACTGAATATTTTATACTTACGAGTTACTCACTATATACTATATATTATATTGAATGGTATATTATTTTACACACACATTATTTAGCTTTGCCTCTCTTACAGTTCACAGTTATTGCTTAAGTCGATACGAAATAAATGGTGTGCGAATTATCGAATATCGCACGGAATTTCGATCGATTTTGCGAACTGAATTCTCAATCAGTATGAAATTTAATAATCAACTAGTTATAAATGTTTATAATTCATTGTACCAATTGGGTTTCTTTGAATTTCACATTTGAAAAAACCAGAAAGAAAGGTAACCTTTGGCATAGAGTCTCTCTGCGATTAGTTCTATGATAACTTCAGAAATAAAATACAATACAGTTTCAATAACTTATAACTGACTTGAAGGGTCAAAGTAATTATAGTTATTGGGGATATACTTATATATTTTGTATAAAATTCTCTGTGAGAAATGTTGATAAACGCGTTGCTTAAACATAAATTGGTGAATCTTAGTTTCAATATCTTGGATAATGATAGACGTTTTCATAGCCTCCTCATTTAGTCAGATCGTTTCTATAGTATGTGTGAGCTACTCGAGTTTGATAAGATGTTAGTAACATAACAAATGACTTGGGTTTTGAATCTGATGTATTGAAAATATCCAATTTATATATGATTATAAAATCTATTATGATCCTACAGAATACTCTCCCCGGAGGATCATTCCCATCATTAGGGATTTTAAAGAGCAAGTTCTAATGTCAGTTTCTTTCATTAGTCCAATAACACGTTTTCATTATGTGCTATCATGTGTTAGTAAGATTAAGCCTTTTACAGTAATGAAATTTAGGTATAACTTAGGTACATATATGTATCTCTTTAACAGGCCAATTCGTTACGAATTACGCTTGTCTTGGATATATAAACTTACTGCATTTGAATGCAGCCTCAAGCAATAACCTGTTTCGCACCCCCAAAATAATTGAATTTATTTGAATGACAACACAGAAAAACGAGTAAAATTCGGGACAAAACAAGTATGTGACTGCGAGATACGCTGTAACAAATTTAAGAGAAGTATCATATAGTTAACAATTTGAATATTATATAGATGCATTAGAAAATACAATAGTAAGATGTATAGTATACCTTACATATTATTAAATGGATACATATCTTAGTTCAGTAGGTAGATGAAAACATATGTAAACTTAATAGATCTATAACATATAGACAGATAGACATACATATATGGTAAATATAGATAGATACATATATAGAGAGATAATTAGATATAATACTAAATAGAAAGATCAGATACATAAATGTTGTTAGCTATAGTATACACATTTCTAAGATACCCTCCGGCTTATGCTTAATGGGCACTAAAGCATGATAATAGAAAAGACATGCGATACGCTATTCATAGATGCAAGATACATATGTGAGTGTATGTGTTCAACCTCAAAGCTACGAGTACATACATTTTCCACACACATTTAGCATAAACGAAGCAAATGAATTGCACTAATTACGCGACTTCGGCCACGCAGAGCTTGGCCCGATTCGTCAGCAGGTAGTTCGCTCTATATAAGCGCTCGACCAGCAACAGCAGCCACAGTTCAACTCGTTCTCTGCTCTCAGCAATAACCCCAACCACAACCACAACCCAACCAGACGCAATGGCATTCAAGGTATGTTCCCCTGTAGATCTTTGGGTAAACCAAATCTGACAATATGAATCTCTCTCACTCATTCAGTTTGTCGCACTCTTCGCTCTGATCGCCGCCGCCAGCGCTGGCGTCCTGCCCGCAGCCCAGGTTTACCATGCGGCACCTGCCGTGGCCACCTACGCCGCCCCAGCTGCCGTGGCCCAGCATGTGATCACCAAGGCTGCCGAGGAATACGATCCCCACCCCCAGTACAAGTACGCCTACGATGTGCAGGATGCCCTCTCCGGCGACTCCAAGAGCCAGGTGGAGGAGCGCGATGGTGATGTGGTCCGTGGTGAGTACTCCCTGGTCGATGCCGATGGCTACAAGCGCACCGTCCAGTACACCGCCGACCCCATCAACGGCTTCAACGCTGTGGTCAACCGTGAGCCCCTCGTCAAGGCCGTTGCCGTTGCTCCCGTCGTGAAGACCATCGCCGCCGCCCCCGTTGCCCACTACGCTGCCCCTGCAGTGGCTCACTACGCTGCCCCAGCTGTGGTCAAGACTGTCGCCCCAGTTGCCCACTACGCTGCCCCGGCTGCTCACTACACCAGCTATGCTGCCCCCGCCGTTGCCTATCATCATTAGGATTGTTATAGCTTGCTGATCTGTTATAGTATAAAGATAAAGATGAAGAATATATGTTAAAAGCTTAAGTCGAGTGTTTCGATTTAGATATGGAATGCATTACTAGCCTTGTCGATGCCGCAAACAGTCCAAGCTGTTGCTAACTGAATTTGGTTCATTTAATGCGACATTGAGGTTCGACGTTGGAATTTTTAATTGTTACACTGCCCAACAATCGCCATGGGGAACTTCGCTAATCTTATAGAAAAACTCAATCAAAAAGAATACCTCCTCAATTACCTCCTTAATCATTGCAAATTGACAAAAAGGACTTAACATGTGTCAATGTATGTAAAATTTAGAAGAAGCCGTGGCAGGCATTACAGTATCTCATAGCATCATAATTTAAACTCTTTCTGTGTATGAACACGTCGATCTTAGCAACTATTGGAACTAGAGACATAATATTTGCTATAAAGGTTCCCATGAAAGCGCAGTTCAAATATACATAAATTATAGTTCTTGTTGTAAGAGTATGAGCATATGTTCCAAATTACTGTAGCTAGGTGCCTTCAAATTGGACGAAGAGACATATGGTAACTATCATTCCTTAATATCCAGCTTGATGCTGGCTAACTTTATAGTTTTCGCCAAGAGGAACTACTCTGGCTCCGTTTCAGACATGATTGTGTATTTTTTAAAAATAAACTGATATTGAAAAGCACCTTAGATTCAAAATAACTTTACTCTTTATAAATTCTATAATATTTAAAGTAGGTTTGTAATTAACCTATTGTTTTACTTCAAATATAAATTGTAATTAACCTATTGCTTATACCAGAAGTAAAGCAATAGCTTAGTTACAGCAGACTCAACACACTTTGAATGGAGAAATATTAAATTTGCATGGCCTAAATATCGTAAGAGCCCGAACAAAGATCTTTAAAGACTTAAGCATCTATCAAAGAAAAGGAAAAGTGAAATTGGGAATGTAAGGATTAACGAATTATGATAATTTATTGGGACTTGACATTGCAAGTGGATTTGCAATCAGTTTCAGTCGGCACAAGTAACAAAATGGCATTTAGTAGTGATGGGCCACATGGACGGCGGGGGCGGCATAGCTGGTGTAGGCCGGTGCAACAGTCTTGACCACGGCTGGGGCAGCGTAGTGAGCGACAGCTGGGGCGGCGTAGTGGGCAACTGGAGCGACGGTCTTGACCACAGCTGGGGCAGCATAGTGAGCAACTGCGGGGGCAGCGTAGTGGGCAACGGGGGCCGCAGCGATGGTCTTGACGACGGGAGCAACGGCAACGGCCTTGACGAGGGGCTCACGGTTGACCACAGCGTTGAAGCCGTTGATGGGGTCGGCGGTGTACTGGACGGTGCGCTTGTAGCCATCGGCATCGACCAGGGAGTACTCGCCACGGACCACATCACCATCGCGCTCCTCCACCTGGCTCTTGGAGTCGCCGGAGAGGGCATCCTGCACATCGTAGGCGTACTTGTACTGGGGGTGGGGATCGTATTCCTCGGCAGCCTTGGTGATCACATGCTGGGCCACGGCAGCTGGGGCGGCGTAGGTGGCCACGGCAGGTGCCGCATGGTAAACCTGGGCTGCGGGCAGGACGCCAGCGCTGGCGGCGGCGATCAGAGCGAAGAGAGCGATGAACTGAAAGAAGAACAGGCAGAAGCTGGCTTGAGGACTACTGCAACTACTGTGCCAGGGGTAGCAAGTACCTTGAATGCCATTTTGTTGGGTTTGGTGTGCGACCTGAGTGCGTGTGCTGTTGAGTGGAGCGAAGACTGTGGTATGATTAGAAACTGGACCAACTTGGGTATTTATAGAGCGCAAAGCTAACAGTGCGCTCTGATGGCTTTCTTGGCAAGTGTATGCTCGAGGTTGTGGGTTGGTTAACACCACACACACACGCACACACACTCGACTTGGAGACAAAGGGGAGCGAAAGGCCGAGCCGAGTTGAGTCTACCCGAATTGCTTGGACCCGAGTCGATTCGCTGCGTCGGGCAGAGAGTGCAGGGCGAACAGAGCAAACATTTGTTTGAGGAATGTGGAGCAAATCGGCTCCGTCTGGCAATTGGTCATACTCGAAGTCCGAGGTTCCGGGCTTGTTGGATGTGCCTGCCTGCCAATCTGGCCTGAGGCTACTTGACATTCAGTTCGTGTACGCGACATTACAATGAGAGTTAAAGAGTCCAATTTGCCATTGTTGCTACCGGATACTTTGGCGTGCCCAACCGGTTCTCTACAGATAATCTGTGTATATATGAAATCAAATCAAATGAATTTGAATATACTACGCATGTACAGGGGGAATGCGACTACTGAGTAAGAAGTCAAATCATGCCTTATCAATGTGGGTATGTTAAGTGCGTCTGTTGCCATATGCCCCTTAGGCAATTCCCCTAGATAAAAGTAATTTTGGGGGTCTTAACATAAGTAACTATTTCTGCAGTTTTTGTAATTTTCATTGTTATTAATTGCTTGATAATTGCACACAATCCCTGCAACTCTTTGTTTATAATTATGCAAGTACTTTGTAATTCACTTTATAATGTTGCATATATACATAACATACATTCATACATAGTTACATAGTTACTTGGTAAGAAGTTACTTAGTTACATAGTTACTTGGTAAGAAGAGCGCAACGCAGCCATGTTATTCCGACTGTGTAAAGCATATATATTCTTGATCAACATCAATGGGCAATACCAATTAGCCCCGCATATGTATATTGTAATCAGTTTAAAATGCTCACTTCTTTGTACGTACTACCTCGTAGAGGGTCTTCTATACCAATAGAATAGTCAATCTAGCGTTGACTGTCTGTTTATTCGACTTAGCTTTATAGGTAGATACGAGTATATTACTGGTAATGGCTTTTTTCTATACAATAAAAACAAGACTGATTGGATTAATATATCGTGCTGATATTATTAATCTTAATCTTGCTTAAATGTAATCAAAATTAGATTGCTATAAAATGTGTGTTTCATAACCGATTCAAGATCCAGCTTTGAATTGTTTGACATCTTATGAAGTTTAATAAACCCTTGTTGAATACTTTGGGAGGTATTTGAATTACTCGCTCTATTCATTTCTGTTAGACATCATTCAAATCGGCTCAAGAATAAAGATGCGTTCATTTGTTTAAACAGTTAAGATCAAGTACTATATGTGTATAATACTTACTTATTGCAATGTACACCAACCAACACATGCCCAGTAGACATGTAGAAAAGTAAGCCACACATATTTTATATGCATTTTGAATGTATTTAAGTATTTACAAGTGAGCTAACATATTCAAAGGGGACTAAGGAACTAACTATATCGATGAATGTCGATGAGTGCGTGGAGGCTATGGGGTAATGGATGCTATAATACTGTCGCCGGTGCCTCTGCCAACTCTAGTGGTGGTAATAGTCATGGGCGTCATGGGTGACTGCGGGAGCGGAGGTCTCGTAGCCGGCATATTGCTGCTCTTGCTCGTGCTGCAGCTGCTGCTGCTGCTGTTGGTGGAGCTGGTGCAGGGAGTCGTGCTCGTGGTGCACATTGTAGGTGGCAGCTGGGGCAGCATAGGTGGGTGCAGCATAAGTGGGTGCCACATAGGCGGGAGCACTATACGCAGCAGGGGCAGCATGGTGGTACTGAGCGGGTGCAGCGACAACGACCTTGTGGGGCTGGGCATGGACGTGGGCGTGGGCAAGGGGCTCACGGTGTACGACGGCATTGAAACCGTTGACAGAGTCGGCCGTGTACTTGACGGTGCGACGGAAGCCATCAGCATCGTCCAAGGAGTATTCACCCTGCACAACATCGCCATCTCGCGACTCTACTTGGCTCTTGGAATCCCCAGAGACGGCATCCTGCACATCGTAGGCGAAGTTGTACTTGGGATGAGGATCGTCAGGATAGACCTCATGTCCGTGGGCGTGTGCGTGGGCGTGGATGTTGTGGGGTTGCTGGTAGATCACATGCTGTGGCTGGTGTGCTGCCGCTGCAGTGTGGTATAGCTGTGGCTGCTCGTGTTGCTCCAACTGAACAAGTCCGGCCGAGACACTGGCAACGGCAAGCGAGATGATCGTGAGCAACTGTAAAGGAAGACGAAGATCATGTAAAGACAACTCCGCCAAAAGAGATTTGCGAACTCACCTTGAAAGCCATTTTGCGAAGTTTATGAAGGGTTTCTTGGGTTGCTTGGGTACTTGTTGCGTCGAGGACCGTGATTTGAATGATAATCGAACCGCAATTGCATTTGGTATTTATAGACGAATTTCAGTTGAGGCCACCTTGGCCGGAGATCCATTGTTTCTGGCCTTTCTCTCACTTTTTCGTAAAGTTTTACAGAAAATAATTTGATTTTGAGTTTGAGTTTGGGTCTTAATTCATTTGCATGTCTCCCTTTGCATGGTTACCAAACGATCGCCGCAAGATTTGCACCCACGAGTCACACCCATTCGGCTCCAACTTGCTCCGGCACATTGTTATGAATGAAAGACGCGAAAAAGAGGAGGGAGAAAGACGCCGCTAACAAAAGACTTAGGCGAGCAACTTGGGTTTGATTGCCGTTGGAGTAGGGTCGGGATCGGAGTCTAAGTCGGCATCGGTTGCCAACTCTCGACTCATGTAAGTAACCCAATAAAGACAGCTTGATCGATGCCAGCATTGCACTTGACACACTCGCACACTCTCACACACTCGCAGACACATACCTTGCCTCCCTTTCGCACTGCAATGACCTAAAAAACACTACAAAATGATTGAAAAACTAACTATTCATTCACACGCACACATTCTCACGCATACATACACAATCACACTCACATACACTGCACAGACAAAGAAATCGACCGGCCCCTGTCCAAGACTTGTAATGTTTGAGCTTTGAGGTTGTAGCTTTTCTCCCGCTATCGACTTAAGGTATAAGTGCTCAATCATGCCACAACAAACCAACAAACACACACACATACACATTCACACTCAGTTATACATATAATGACTCAACTCTTTGCAAAATGATGTAATATTTTGCTGCTTGCAATTTCATTTTGAGAGAATTTCGTTTGAGATCTTTGGCAGTAAAGAATTGAGTTGAGGTAGATGAAAAAACCTTATGATATTGAACTTGACTAAGGTATAAATATAAAACTATCTTCTTCGAAAGTTAAACGACCTTCCCAACTGCAGTTAGGGACCAAGCTTGAAAGATTTGCAATTATGGTAAGAATAAATATTAAACAACCTTCACAATATTCATATTCAATTCGCATTTGTCTTTAGTTTGTATCACCCAGGATAGAAATCAAACGCCCTTCACAAATTCAGTTCTAATGCAAAGTAAAACGACCTTCTTAAGTTGAACGATTTTCATTTAGGATAAGAATAAAATATAAGTTGGCACTGCTAACAGGTTTCTGGTATTAATTTTTGATTTATTGATTTACCTAGAGGTACCAAGTTTCAAGTAATATTGAATAATATAGATCCACTTTCCAGTTAAGTATCCGAAGATCTTGAAAGGTTTTTTTTATTGGTGTATAACTGACCTAACGTCTCCAAGGGAAATTGTAATATATATTTAAGATCAACTATCCTGTACATATGAAACGACCTTCACAAGTTTTAGTTCCCACTTATTTTCAAGTCAAACTGCCATCAATACCAAGATATCAAAACAACCATTACAAGTTCAGTCAGGCTCAGTTGGGATAGTTATCGAACGACCTTCACAAGTTCAGTTTTAGATCGACCATCCATGGTAATTAGTTACCGCACATATCATAGCCTAAGACCTTTCCCAAGAATTCAATGACACGACTCGATACAACGCAAGACGAGATTGACTTTCGCTTTTGAGTTTCAATTAATTTGATCTTTTATGGCCATAGAAATTGCACAAAAAGAACAATTCACAATTTTGTTTATTCACGAGAAAGGTTAATTCCCATTCTCATTGTGCAAAAACACAAAACGGTAATCAGAACTTCTGATCTCCGGGGTCTAACGCGCGTCTGCGTGGCCAGTACCAAACCAGTTTCCGATCCACTAAAAATAGAGCGAGTCATGTTCGAAACGGAATTGGAAAAGCCGCTGCCACAGCCGGCAATAGTTTGGCAAATCACCAACCGGAATCTCCCAGTCGGGAGAGATACGAAGTTCCGTCGTCAGGGCAATCCAATCGCCTAGAGATAATCAGAGCCGCGCTACGCTGATTCGATACTTGTTGATGGGATTAGTTCACTTCCATGGCGATTGTCTGCGAGTGTAACAAATGGAGCCGTAATTGAAAACGCCGATTGACTTTGGAATTTCAATGTCGCCCCAACACTTAATTGGCAACGGCTCCAGCACCAGCTCCAGCTATGGGTGGGTGTGTGTATAATCGGTTAATGGTTTCCCCCAAATTGGCCACGTCTCGCTTGATTGGAGCGTATCCTGTAGCAGGGTCACAGAACCGAAGCCAACTGATTAACAAAGTGATCAACAAGGTTGCCAATTAGATTTCTCATTCAAGCATTATTTTATTGTTGATGTCAATAAATAAATGTACAGTAAAAGGTGCAACAATTCTATATGTACGGGAACTATCGAAACTGCTCTGATCTAACATATTCAAAATGTAATCAAAGTATTCCCTTTACAGTTCTAGCAATGATTCTTTTTCAACTGTTATCAACTGTTCTAACATAATTTTAACAGTTTGCTTATTATCAACTTATTCTTTACAATCTTCAGTTTCCCATTGTTAAAAAGATATTTCATTTATATTTGTGATATTTTTAAAGACATGTATGCATTATTTTATTGTTGATGTCAATAAATAAATGTACAGTAATAGGTGCAACAATTCTATATGTAGGGGAACAAGCAGGAGGGGCTTAGTGGTGGTAGGCGACGGCAGGAGCGGCGTAGCTGGTGTAGTGGGCAGCAGGGGCGGCATAGCTGGTGTAGGCTGGGGCAACAGTCTTGACCACGGCGGGGGCAGCATAGTGAGCCACTGCAGCTGGTGCGGCATAGTGGGCAACAGGGGCAACAGTCTTCACGACAGTGGGAGCGGCGTAGTGGGCAACAGCGGGAGCAGCGTAGTGGGCAACTGGAGCGACAGTCTTGACCACAGCAGGGGCAGCGTAGTGGGCAACTGGAGCTGGGGCAGCGTAGTGGGCAACGGGGGCAGCGGCGATGGTCTTGACGACGGGAGCAACGGCAACGGCCTTGACGAGGGGCTCACGGTTGACCACAGCGTTGAAGCCGTTGATGGGGTCGGCGGTGTACTGGACGGTGCGCTTGTAGCCATCGGCATCGACCAGGGAGTACTCGCCACGGACGACGTCACCATCGCGCTCCTCCACCTGGGCCTTGGAGTCGCCTGTCAGTTGGTCATCGACTCCGTAGGAGAAACGGTACTGGGGATGGGGATCGTAGGTCTCGTCGGACTTGACCACCACCTTCTGGGCCACAGCCACAGGGGCAGCATAGGTGGCAACTGCGGGGGCAGCTGCGTGGTATGCCGCGGGCACGTAGCCGGCGCTGGCGACTGCGACGAAGGCGAGTGCGAAGACAAACTGCAAATCGGCGAGATAATCCATTAATTCACACATGTTGCCATTGTACATTGTGCAGAGTTGAGCTGAGACTCACCTTGAAGGCCATTTTGTTTAGGTTTTTGGGGCTTGGCTGAGTTCTTTACAGAAGCAAGAGCAAGTGTGGAATGATACTGCTTCTGGCCTGGCCTGGTTATTTATAGGAGGTCGCCAGAGTTTTCACAGATAGCCGGCGATTTGATTGCGTCTGCATACGCCGCTGCTCAGTAGCAGCAGCAGCACCAGCAGCAGAGCGGTACCGCTGCCGACCCTAGCAGGCGTTGTCGTAAGGTGCTTAACTGTGGCCTTCTGCATATCATGTTGGAAATTAGCGCAGTCACTGCGGACGGCGGTAATCGAGGAGATTGTCAAGCTGCAGTGCGCCACAGTGCGGCAAGTGCAGTTGCAGAGGGGAATCTGATTTAGAAAGGATTTGGGATTTCCTCTCTTACGACCACAGACCACAGACAGCTGGAGAGAAACCCACGTACAAGCAAATTGCTCATTTAGGGAGAATTACATGAGTTTACAAGTTGTAAAGATTGCATTGATAAATGAATTTAAAGAGGTCAGATATGGAAGGAATGAAGGGGAATTGGTTGTGTCCTTGACAACCTTGTACTTCATAGATGCGAATTTTGAGAAAACAAGGCAAAACTGATACAAATTGTATAGGTGCTATTTCACATTTTCCAGGCTCTATAAATTACAATTCATTTCTGATTAGAACTTTTCATTTTTTATTTGAATTGAAAGAATGATAATAAATTAAGTTGTGGTGCACATATGTTTGGAAACATTAGAACATTGTATAACAATGCATGGGCTTTTACACAATATAAAGTTACCATTACATAACATAAGATAATCAAGTCCCTTATGGAACAATCTATGCGTATATTATGATATATTATATTTATTGACTGCTGGCACGATATAAAAACGGTTCTAGAACATTATACAGCTGTGGTAATGTCTCCAACAAACATAAATTGCACCATATCCTTTTTTTATGAAGGTATTTACAATTCTTCGATTAAAGTAAAATATAGATGCACTATACTTGAAATAGTATTTTTGATTACGATATCTCTTGAACTTATGCTAATTATGTACATATCTATATGAATTAATAACAACTATCTTTATATAGTTAACATTATATAAAGAATTTATTTATTTTTTTCTTGACTGGTTTCGTGTTGAAGAGAAAAATACCAATATTCACTGATAATGCTGCTCAAGAATATATGTAGGGTATAATGTTATACAGCCTCTAAAATAAGCGTGCTCTCTCCCAATGTTCTTCTCCTTTTGCTCATCTCCAAGTTAAAAGATAATCCGACTCAAATGGAACCTAAGCGAAGCAAGATTATTCCTTGTAAGATTCTATTCTGGTTCTGGTTGTGGTTCCAGTTCTTGTTCTTTATCAGCTGGAAGAGATTCATGTTCTGCCATTCGCAAAGCTGCTTAATTCTGCGGGTTATGCAACACTAAAGATTGTTTGATATGATATGATATGGAAACGAAAACGATATTATACGCACGAGCAGAACCGTTAAGCCTTTTCGACTGGAACATGGACTTACCCTCGCACGTCAGCGATCTTTCTCTTTTTGGCTGTGGTTCTCGCAGCATGATTAGCTGCACACCCACAGTACTTACCTTCGAACAGGAAGTAGCAAGTCCAAAACCAATACCAGTACCAATAATCGTGGCCGGCAGCAGCAATCAACGTCGAAAACATGAAACTTTTGTTGTCACCATGAAATAAAACGCCGGCAGCAAGCAGCGCAGCCGACGTCAACGATTTGCTATATAAGTTGCGGCTTACGCCCAGAAATGTATCATTCGCAGATCCAGTTCACTTCTGTAAAGAACTCAGCCCAGATCCAGCCCAAATCAACCGAAATGGCCTTCAAGGTGAGTCTCAGCTCAACTCTGCACAATGTACAATGGCAACATGTGTAAATTAATGGATTATCTCGCCGATTTGCAGTTTGTCTTCGCACTCGCCTTCGTCGCAGTCGCCAGCGCCGGCTACGTGCCCGCGGCATACCACGCAGCTGCCCCCGCAGTTGCCACCTATGCTGCCCCTGTGGCTGTGGCCCAGAAGGTGGTGGTCAAGTCCGACGAGACCTACGATCCCCATCCCCAGTACCGTTTCTCCTACGGAGTCGATGACCAACTGACAGGCGACTCCAAGGCCCAGGTGGAGGAGCGCGATGGTGACGTCGTCCGTGGCGAGTACTCCCTGGTCGATGCCGATGGCTACAAGCGCACCGTCCAGTACACCGCCGACCCCATCAACGGCTTCAACGCTGTGGTCAACCGTGAGCCCCTCGTCAAGGCCGTTGCCGTTGCTCCCGTCGTCAAGACCATCGCCGCTGCCCCCGTTGCCCACTACGCTGCCCCAGCTCCAGTTGCCCACTACGCTGCCCCTGCTGTGGTCAAGACTGTCGCTCCAGTTGCCCACTACGCTGCTCCCGCTGTTGCCCACTACGCCGCTCCCACTGTCGTGAAGACTGTTGCCCCTGTTGCCCACTATGCCGCACCAGCTGCAGTGGCTCACTATGCTGCCCCCGCCGTGGTCAAGACTGTTGCCCCAGCCTACACCAGCTATGCCGCCCCTGCTGCCCACTACACCAGCTACGCCGCTCCTGCCGTCGCCTACCACCACTAAGCCCCTCCTGCTTGTTCCCCTACATATATAATTGTTGCACCTATTACTGTACATTTATTTATTGACATCAACAATAAAATAATGCATACATGTCTTTAAAAATATCACAAATATAAATGAAATATATTTTTAACAATTGGAAACTGAAGATTGTAAAGAATAAGTTGATAATAAGCAAACTGTTAAAATTGTGTTAGAACAGTTGATAACAGTTGAAAAAGAATCATTGCTAGAACTGTAAAGGGAATACTTTGATTACATTTTGAATATGTTAGATCAGAGCAGTTTCGATAGTTCCCGTACATATAGAATTGTTGCACCTTTTACTGTACATTTATTTATTGACATCAACAATAAAATAATGCATACATGTCTTTAAAAATATCACAAATATAAATGAAATATCTTTTTAACAATTGGAATCTGAAGACTCTAAGGAACAAGTTGATAATAAGGAATCTGTTAAAGTTGTATTAGAACAGTTGATGCAAAGCAGTTCATTGATTGGAATACAAAAGGAAATAATCACCAAAAGAAGAATCATTACTAGAAAAGTAAAGGGAATACTTTGATTACATTTTGAATATGTTAGATCAGATCAATTTCGATTGGCATGTTAAAAAACGTATACTTTAACGTATACGTAGATAAAGTTATTTGGGAACTTTAATTGAGTGCTGAAATAATGATTATTAACAATGATTATGATTGGATTGCTACTCGTAGATATACAATATTTACCTGGCTCTCCAGTTGCAATTGCAGTTTCAGTTTGGGTTTGGTTTGAGTTGTTTTTAATTGGGAAGGTCGTTCACATTATGCGAACTATCATCCTGTTTTTTCATGCTTATTTCATCGTGCATAACTTGTTTGGCGGCAAGGCAAGGAAAGGCGAAACAACGGAAAAAGTTCACAGACATTTAATGCAGACAAAAGGATCCTGCAGGACTTTTGTTCTGAGTCCGAAGAAGTTCCTCAAAGATGTCGACAACGACGAGTGCAACGAACTGCGCCGTCGACTTGTCTTGCCGCCTTATGGTCTTGCAAGCAGGAGACACAGGGAAGGGCAGAGATAAGGCAGGGGAACGGGCAGATATTTGCATTTTAGGTACAGCCAGGACCTACGCGATCTGGTTGAAGCCGTCTGGGGTCATGACTTCAATTTTAGCAATGACAAACGGATATTTTGACGCGATAAATAACCACAATTATAGTGAAATACTCCCCAGATCTAGTTTCCCATGGAATGGGGAATGGGGAATGGGGAATAGGGAATGGGAATCTCTGCTGCTTCCCAGGTGTGGGAAGATGCCTGATGCACCTGTTGTTGTTTTGCAAAGAACTATTCTGTAAAGGGGTAGCTCAAGGTTGCGCTGGGCAGCTGACCATTCCTCAGTATTCCCTTTCTCCCTTTGCCATCTTCCTCGTCTACAGTCATTGGGAGATTTCAGCTTAAATCGAAACTAATCAAGTGGAAGATTGTACGTTTTTGAGTGCAGACATCGATATATCTGCTCTGTATGTGTGTGTGCCAGCGAACCCTTTTCAACTTCATCATCATCATTATCATCTTCCCAACAGCAGCAACAACAATAATGCAAGCTGACAATGCAAGCAAAAAGCTGAAAAAAAAGACATGAGGAGTGGAGAAGGAAGGCATGTAAAACCCGATCAAGTGAGTTTAAGGATCTCGAGCCAGACGAAACTGGCTTTCGCTTTCGCCTTCGCCCGGTGAGTTCGGCAAGAGATATAAAAGGAAGGGAATCGACTCCTGGCCGACTCATTCAGTGTTTTGTGCTGAGTCCAAGAGGTCGGGCCCACGGCCAACAATCGTGCAACATTTGGATTCGTTTCGTCATCGGGCAACAACAACAACAACTGGAATAGGAACTTCACAGAATGCAGTTCTACAAATTGTAATTGTTGGAGATAACATAAAACGAACCCATACTAACCTACAGTCTCTTGCAGCGCAGATCATTTGATCCATTCCCAGCCCCATCTGCAGCTGCTGCCGGCAACCAAACGAACTCCAATGGAAAGTAATCCCTGAGCTTGCGATCGGATTCGGCACCCTACCCCACCTACACCTTTTTGGCTACCTTTGGCACTACCCACACCATCTAAACATCATCATCATCATCATCTCCATCTCTAGCAGCTCCTCCTGACGATGATCCTCCACTGGCGACAATCGACGGCATTTGGAATTGCAATTGGCATCTGATTGTAAGCCGGCTTGGTCGCTGGCATCTTGGCACCCATCACAAGGCATTGAATCAATCGCACGAAACCGTTGGAAGACCCCCAAAATTACATTCGGCCCTTGAACTAAATTTTCAATTTGTGATTAAGTTTAGGTGTAACCAATAAACAAAAGAAAACTACAATAGGCTACCAAAATACGATTGTCTTCTCTTCTTTTATTGATATATACACTCAAGAACTCCTAGGTGCCGGTTACTTTAAGGTGTTTCAGATAAAAGTTTTCATCTCCCTGCCAGTTTTTTGAGTAGATCGTTTTATAGGTATATCCCAAAACAAATTAAGCTTAACCTTTTATTAATCTGATATTCTAAGGCGTGACTTTTATTATCTTAAGTTTAATTTATTCTTTAAAGAGACGTAAGAGAAGAGTAAAAGTAAATTAGAAAGAGGATAAAAAGTGATAAGATTGATATGATTGTCTTGAAGAACTATTCCAACTATTTATTAAGTTTTTGGTAGTATGAGTCAGAGGGTAAATAATTGATATGGACTTATAAGATAAATAAAAAAAGGATCCTCATAAGAGTTGAATTACCCTACTAAGTCCGTTTCTAATAAGGGAATTATTATTTTAATCGTCCAAGATCTATTTTGGTATTCTAGAACTAGACAGGTGTCGTTTTTATTTGATTTCAAATAAAGTTGAACCACCCTAATGTACGTATAATGGACTAAGTGATGCCCTCAGCATATCATTTTAACTAGTTCGCTGGTAACGCTCCAGCTTAGCTCGCATTTTTCACAGTTGTTAAAAATAAATATGATTTAAGTGCGATTATAAAAATATGCTTGGACACAATATATACACACGTGCATACATATTTATGTATATATGTTAACGTATTTGTATATTTAATATATTTCGTTACGATTACTTTGCACAAAGCGGTCAAAGTAAACCATTATAGTTAATGTATATCAAGGTCAGAGGGGCCCCCACAAAGGCCTATGACTGGAAGTTATGGATCAAAAGAAATAAGCCACACACAAACGCACATACGAGGCTGTCTCTATGCATGTGTGTTTCTGTTTATGTGTGTGGTGCTGCCAAAAATTAAGTTAAGCGCAAACTGGTTTGCATTACTTTAATTGCGATTATTTCACTTGCTGGACAGTGTGTGCCCCATACGAGTTACTTGGATTTTGTCGAAATTGTAATTTCTCATGCTGGCAGGTAAACAAGATACACTTCGACACAGGCCAAGCACAAGCGCAGTCATTCATGCCCTTCTATCACTAAAGCTTATTAAAATAAAGGGTATACGCAGTTTGTATGTAGGAGTGAAAGGGAGGCATGATCGACTCTACATCTTGATTAGTACATTTCCTTCTGCCCGTCTGTTTGTACGCGATCTCAGGAAAAGAGCTGGAGAAATTAATTTAACATTTAAGTGCCTCTATACCCTACACAGATTTAATTCATATTAACTTACTTTTCTTTTATAACATATAGGAAAACATTTGTATGAATAAATTCCACAAATTTAAAATTGATAGAACTTTAAGCAAACAAGTTATTCATGTAACCATCATTCACAGTTTTGTTCGTCTCAAAACCAAGTGCAGGGTATCTTATTATCAAGTGTGCTTGACTGTGGCTCTCTTAAGTTGTTTTGGCCAAATGTTTGTAAATTTTGTGTTACACACATTGCTTATTTGTCAACGTCATCGTCATCGCCATCGACTTACTCATCGCCGGCTCGTTGTTTGGTCTGTTAACAAAACGCCGGGCTCTTCAAGTGCTGCCGTGTGTTATGACCAAAGCCAAAGCCAAAGCAATTGGCCAGTTAGTGTACTTAACCCTGCTGGAATGCGAGTAACTCGCGACGACTTGTTAACCGATTACTGCCAACCAACTACATCGAATTCAGTCCAGTGCAGGCCGAGATACTTGTTGTTTTCTTGTTGCTGTTGCTGTTGTAGTCTTGACTGTGACCAACACAATTTGAATTTTGATTTTTCAATTACGGAATTCCATTTCCACGCTCGCTGACCTTAACTCCCCCTCCCTGCCCCCAGGCCACAGCTCGTGTAGCTATTTACACAGTTATTACCCGTGTCCGCCCACATTCCGCAAACCACTTTGTACTCTGGCCAATCTCTCGGCCATCAGCAAGAGCGTCGAGAGTGTGCTAATTAATTAATTCAAATTAGGCAGGACACACGGGCAGCCCCAATTACGTTGGTCACCATGTAAAAAACATAGAGAGATGCGCAATACGTTGACAGGGTTGTCGCAGTGTGGTTGCCCTTACTCTCGTAATAGTTGCCTGGTATTATGATATGTATATTGTATTGTATATTTTGTTATATGGATAACCTAAATTAAATTTGGAGTCACAACATTTATTAAAGTATTAAAGAATATAATATAAATATATTTTGCAGTAAGGCATTATAATGAAATGTATATATATATATATATATTTTATACGATATATCTATTACATTTATTTCATCAAACTAAACTAAATTAGCACTTATACCTTCTGCAAGGGTATCAAAACAAGCATTCAATGGGGACACAAAAGCAGAGCCTACCACATGCCTGGTAGTACGAGCATGATGAAGAGGAGGACAACGATTTGGGCTACAACATGGCGGACAGCAGACGGGCAGACGTTGCGACATTGTTTAGGTTTTAGCCTGCACTCGACATAGACAGGGACAGGACACGCCGCCTGCGCCCAGTATACCAAGTACACCCAGTGAATTCGACTCAACTCGCTGGCAATGCTGGCAATAGGCAATTTCAAGAAACACTCGGCCTGGTGATCAATCTTAAATTTTCACCGCTTCTGTCAGAATTGTGCGTAGCCGACGACAGGGGACCGAGTCGAGGACTGGGACGAGTTTGGGATTTGGATTGAAAGTGGGTACACAGGAACTGTGACTGTGACTCTGAGTACGGATGCGGACGCATAAGAGACTGGGACAGCATGTGGCATAGCACCAGGTCTCGAGCATGTTGACAGGCAAACCCGAAAAAATTCTACTGGTTGACGAATGAGCTCGACTCGTGGTCCCCAAGGGATGCGAACTGCGACCAATGACCAAATGAAGCATAAATGTCCGCACTTCAAATTTTGAATCAATATTATTTTGGTTTCTGAAATACTGAGACTGCAGAAAGGAAAACAATCTAAACTAGCAGGCGGAAGGTCAAAAAGATAATACATATTATTTTCAGAGATATTCTTCATACACTCGTATTATATACGGTCACACAATCTAAGCAGTATTCTAACTAGCTTGAGGATTCTATAAATTGCTTATTCGAAGCATTTAAAAACATATGCTCAAATTTATTTATGTTTCTCCACTTTATAGTTACGCATTCTAAAAGGTAACGGGAAATGGGCTCAGTTCCCTTCAACACCCGAATCACATCCATCATTTCTTGTCAGTCGTGTGATGCTGAAGGGTATTGGAAAAGCGTGGAAACTTCTATTGTTATGTGAAGTTTTTTTTATATAGAACGCATTTACACCTTCTCATTTTGAATTTATGCAATTTGAGTATTCAAAAGACTTTGAACTTGTGCTATATATGTACTTCACATTACTTCTTTTATGCTATATTCTCCCACCTTGAAGTTGAGCACGTCTTTAATGTAAGGTTATTGACAAAATGAAAATAAGGCTAGAAACCTTCTATTTTGTATATGTTAGATTTAAATATTCTTATCTCTCCCGTAAAATACGTTTAAGTTGAATTACTATTTATGTAGATTATTGTAGATTACTCTTGATTAATAGGAGTATAACCATGTACAATAACTTTGATTTAATATATTTTTAATATTTTGTCTTAAATCTATCCTTACGATAAAATTAATACAGTTTATAGCCGCTAGATCGCAAAAAAGCTAGCGCCATCTATAGTTATGTAGCGAAATGCAGAATATTAGTACACATTGTTGAAGATAGGTGGCGTGTGCTGCCTGCGGCATCTATTGTCGAGTAATTCAACTATGAATTTTAGTACAATTCATTTCAGCCAGAGAGAAGTCATTGATTGCGCCATCTATTGTGTGACTTGCCAAACGCCATCTTTTGGTTTTTTTTTGGTATCTCGACTGTAACAAAAAGATGTCGTCAGCTTTAGTTATCTGATAATGAAGTATTTTTAATCGGTTACTGGCCTTGCCACTTAAAATTTCGACTTCCAATTGTGAAATATTGAAAACATGTTATTTTAGAATAGTGCAAGTATAATACAATATTCATACATATTGAAAATATGTTAATAAACACTTTTATCATTATCATTACACATATGGTAATTAGCATATGTTGTTTATACATAGCTGTAGACAACTCTTCGTAATTCAGTGAGGCACCATTGAAACATCGTACTATGAGTTGCTTTGCCACCTTCACAGCGCTTTCCCACAAGCCACCAAAGTGTGGTGAGCGAGGAGGGATGAATTGAAATTGTACTCCTAAATTGCTGCAATGGTTGATGATCCTGGGCTTTTCATCCCATGTGCACCCAGCTCCCTTGCAGCTCCAACGAAGTTAGTTGCGGTATCGCATGACAGTTCCACACTGAGCCCACGTCGAGCGAAGAATCGTTTAAGCGCCACGATGAACAACATATGTATATGTATATGTATATACAGAAGTTATTTTTGTTATTATTTATTTAATTATAGTTGAGACTTGTCGCGCAAGTAGCAATTAAAATTAACAACAGGTATAGAGAACAAAAGTCCAAACAGAACAGAAAGTCTATCATAATATTCAAAACGTATATAAATATAATAAACCCAACACAGTCAATTGATCATTAATTTGTGAATAATTTCAATTGATACAAACGAAACGCGACACTCGAAAATGTGTTGAGTGGGTTAAGGGAATACATATTCATGAGGATATTCCGTGGTCTATAGCGCAACTGAAATTTAACTCTAAACTCAATTTATCAGTTAAGAATACAAAACAGCAATATAAACTACAAATACAAAATACGTTAATGTCAAGTTGCAATTTGTGACGTCACACGACAAGTATTCATTGATTTTATGAAGGCTATTGATAAAGAAACTAATCGAGTACATTTCTATTCATTGTGACTTCGGGAATCGATATGACAAAACTATAGATAAGATTGTCATGAAGATACATAATCGAATTCTGCGCCAAGCACAGGATGTTCACGCCCCATTAACTACTTTAAGTATTATAATTTTTAAAATCTGCCAGTCATCTTTATTGTTGTGTTTCATCATTATTGTTGTGTTTAGCTACGCATCGAAGATTCATAGATTGGGAACAGCTTTGGATATATGAACAACAATAAAACATGTTTATTTAGTGGATTGTTTTGAACTTTAACATGTATGACAAAATATCACATCAATGTGTTATGTACAATAAAAAATAGCCGATAACAATTACGTAGACGTACGAGTAGACTAAATATATTATATATAAAGCTAAGCTCTCTATAGAAGACCTTTGTTCCTGAAAAACGGTCAGGTAATGACCCATGTCTTCAAAGGAAACGCCATCTTTTGGTTTTATTTTGGTATTTCGACTGTAACAAAAAGATGTCGTCAGCTTTAGTTATCTGATAATGAAGAATTTTTAATCGGTTACTGGCCTTGCCACTTAAAATGTTCAAATTGGTTTTAATTAATTTGTAGTATAAAGAAATTTCGACTTCCAATTGTGAAATATTGAAAACATGTTATTTTAGAATAGTGCATATATAATACAATATTCATACATATTGAAAATATGTTAATAAACACTTGTATCATTATCATTACACATAATTAGCATATGTTATTTAGAACTATATACAGAAGTTATTTTTGTTATTATTTATTTAATTATATTGTAGTTGAGACTTGTCGCGCAAGTAGCAATTAAAATTAACAACAGGTATAGAGAACAAAAGTCCAAACAGAACAGAAAGTCTATCATAATATTCAAAACGTATATAAATATAATAAACCCAACACAGTCAATTGATCATTAATTTGTGAATAATTTCAATTGACACAAACGAAACGCGACACTCGAAAATGTATTGAGTGGGTTAAGGGAATACATATTCATGAGGAAATTCCGTGGTCTATGGCGCAACTGAAATTTAACTCTAGACTCAATTGGTCAATTTGTGACGTCACACTAAGTATTCATTGATTTTATGAAGGCTATTGATAAAGAAACTAATCGAGTACATTTCTATTCATTGTGACTTCGGGAATCGATATGACAAAACTATAGATAAGATTGTCATGAAGTATTATAATTTTTTAAATCTGCCAGTCATCTTTATTGTTGTGTTTCATCATTATTGTTGTGTTTAGCTACGCATCGAAGATTCATAGATTGGGAACAGCTTTGGATATATGAACAACAATAAAACATGTTTATTTAGTGGATTGTTTTGAACTTTAACATGTATGACATAATATCACATCAATGTGTTATGTACAATAAAAAATAGCCGATAACAATTACGTAGACGTACGAGTAGACTAAATATAATATATAAAGCTAAGCTCTCTATAGAAGACCTTTGTTCCTGAAAAACGGATATAGCTCGGTCATTACCTTCCCATACAATGGGTTGGTAAATGTCTTCAATCGAAACGCATCTCCTTCGGGTCCAGGTGCCATAAGCATATTAATGTTAGAGTCCTTATCGGAGGGCATAACGACAGCCACTAAAACAGAATTTGATGTCACCAAACCTGATAAAGATAAATATATTATGGTTAATTATAGTTTAATTGATCGCACTTCAGACTCACCCCAGTTGCCGTTTTTAATCATCGTGACGTGCAGTTCCTTTAGAGTCGGAATGTGCTTTGAGTACCCCAACAACTTAAGGCATTCTACTAGTCGTTTATGATAAATGTAGATAAAGTGATCGAATTCTTTGAGCTTTATATCCAGCGCGGCAGATGAGGTAATTAGATACCACAGATCCTGTGCTGGACTGCCCCATTTGGCAATTTGCAGGTCCACGAATAGAGTACGCTCTTCAGCTCCCTCGCCAGCAAACATGATGTTGTTGGACCACATGTCACCATGATTGAGCACATTAAATTCACTATCGTTCACCGTGTTCAGACCGATGCCAATATCGAAGGCCTCCTCTGGTGATGGAAGTAACTCAACGTATTCCTCCACATCGGGTATCTGCCATTGTCGCATTGCCTTGATGTACTGCGAATGACGCATTCTACCCAAACCTTCAAATATTTGCCGATTGCTCTCGTTGTACATGGACTTGTTGAACATTTCGTTATAGGGTCCTTCTTGCTCATGAAGAACTGCAGAGGCGGCGTGGAACTCAGCAATTTTGACTAGCACGCGACGCATGTGCGCCATATCCAAGCCCTTGAGGCGATCAATGTTGTGGAACTTCTGACGCTTAAGATCTTCCAGCACCAGCACTATGCCCTTTGAACTCTGCTCGACGTGCACGCATTTGGGTGCCAGCTCAATCTCAACGCCTGCAGCTTTGTACAGTTTCACGAACTTCGGTATGTAATCCTGGTACATTTGCTTCTCCTTGGGAAACAAGTTCATGCCCTCGATAAGGTCGCCACCCTTATCCGACTCCAGCGTTGTCTTCAATATATACGAAATCGTCTGCTCGCTGCCATCTAAGAGAGGTTCAGTTGAGTCAGTCACTGGACTTTCTTCATTCCGAAAGTGACCCACTTACCTTTGATCTCGATGTCTACAATCACTCGCACCATAATCGAGGTATAGTTTTCACCTGGCTGCGTGGCAGCAATCGGTGTGAAGCTCTTAATGCTGACAAAGTCTTCAACATCTTTGGCAATTATTGGCCGGAAATATTCTTCATTGACCCACTTTGGTATAGCGAGATGCTCGTTGGGGTTTATGGGTTTGTTGGAGTCGCTATTATTATTTGGGGCCATTTTCTATAATGATTTTATTTGTATTTCAATACGATTTAGATTTGCTTAGATCTATTTTCTTCCGTATTCAAAATGTTTATTATAATTGGCGGTTTATATTATATACCCCGTTTAATTGGCATTCACTTACGGCTATATGCTATATGCGAAACTGTTATAAAATCAAATTCCCAGCGGATAGAGCACGAGAATCAACTATCGCCGCTATCAAAGGCCAAACAAATACTGCGCGTTCGCGTTTGTCGTCGATTTTTATACTCGAACAATACTATGACCGGGAACGAAATTCGCGACTCGGCTATAGAGCAAACCGGTTTGTGGGCTTAGGGGTTTGATAGCACCGATTGCAATAGTGTGGAACAGCTGTTTCCCTATACGTACGAACAGGTGTACTAGAATTGGTAGAGAGTATGCCCCCGGTTCGGACAATCAAGCAATCGTGGCAGTTCTACTACAAGTGGGCGCGTGCGTATACATTAAGGTCTTGTTTCATATCGCTAATAAAGATTAATTTATGTGAGCGCACACGCGAAATACAAATTCTGGACATTCTACACAAGTTGTTCTCACGATGAGACAGCTGAACAGCGAATCGCGTAGGCATAACGAAGTTTAAATACACTTTACAACTCAGATACCCAGATGCACTTGCTTGGGCACCGATTGAGTGCATGGCAACTATAAAGATAATATCGACTTTGAGTTATGTATAGTTACATTTGGTTTTATCTACTTTCCAAGGTCTCGGGGCTCAGCTGTTTATCGTTAATTATATATTTGTTCTAAGCACATTTGTGTTTCCTGAAAGAAAGTGTAAATATAATATATTTCAAAGAGACACAGATTTGACTTGCAGTAAAACTCAATGTAGAACATATGCAAGGTGTATCTCTTTGAAACCTTCTAAAATGTTAAAACAGATCAGATAGCTTTTACTCTTTAATCAAGAACAGCTTGTCCATCGATATTTTCAATTCTTTCGATAATTTCTAAAGTAAAATATAAAATTATCAATAATAACTCTGCTTGTTCCTATTATCACTTACGCAAAGCACATTCGTTATCTGATAAAATATCTGAAGCTCCCGAGAGCTTAAAAACTACTGAGAAATCAGAGTTTGTCATGTTATAATAGCGCTCATGAAAAAGAAGAGAATTCTAAGGCTCTCTTAAATCAGCAACTGAATAAAAGAGAACGGGTGCGCACGGCCTCATTTGGCACACACAAATTATTACAGTGGGTTCAACATGTTTTTGTATCAAACGTGCAGTTGCAGTTTTTTTAGTTTGTTTAATGTGCTATAAATAATAAATTTGACGTGTTTTTGTCGGCAATCCTTAATCTGAAATTTAATTAAATTGCATATTACAATACTAATATTTTTTCTCTAGTATTTGCTCGGTTCCATTAGCTTGTGTTTCGATGTTATTCGAAATTTAAAATTCCAAAAGACCACGATTGTCCAGCCAGGGCAATATTTGTTCAATATTAGTTTTATAGCGCACATTGTCGTAGAGTTGACTTGTGGAACTGCGACTATCAAAGATTTCCTCACTTGGATCCAGAAGTACAATTGGTAGAACCATAACCGAGGCTGTAATGGCCCAAATATTATATTTGAAAAGCTGTAGGTGAAGTTCCTTCAGAGTGGGCACACGCTCTTCATAACCCAACAGGGACAAATGTTCCACCAGATTGTCGTAATAGTATTTGATAAAAAAGTCAAACTCTTTCAGCTTGTGATCAATGTGAACCGATGTCATGATAAAGTTGAGAAGATCTGTTGATGGGTGACCATATTTTGGCAACTGAAAGTCGACAAAGACTAGGTCGATCAACTCTTCTCTAGTTCCATACTTGAAGAGGAAATTGTTAACCCAGCAATCTCCATGATTGATCACATTAAACTCATCCGGATCATATGAACTAAGCTTCAGAAAAGTTTCACTCATATTTGAAAAAAGAACCACCTGCAATTGAACTGTTGTGATTAAATTCAAAAACGGAATTATCCTCAAATAGACTTACGAATTTATCATAGTACTTTTCACCATCCTTAAAGTTTTTCAGATTCTCCAAAAACATTTTTTTAAAGGGCCCCATTATGCCTTCCAGTATCGACACTGATCTTTCGTGATTCGAACCAAACATGGGCTGAGTAAAGATATCCGTATAGGGCCCGTTAACTATTCGGTAATATGCCCCAGCTGCATGATATTGTGCTAATTTTCGTAGGACCAACTTAGATTCCTCGACGTTAAGGCATTCCAGGCGATTTGCATTCCTATAACCATCCTGGGCCATATCATACATAAGCACAGAGTTGATCAACTTCGGCTCCTTCTTCAAACTGTCCTTGAAATTGTATGTACGCGGAGCGAAATTTATATTCAGACCCTTGGTTTTATAGAGCTCCTCGAATTTGGTCACGATCTGTTCGTATGTTGCATTTTCCACAGTAAAGAAATTTACAGTTTTTAGCATCTGCTGCATTTTTGCAGATTCGTGTGGAACTTTCATCATAAACGACATGTCTTTTATTGAGTTATCTATAAAGATATATTAGAAATTGCATTGGTATCCTCACAAAAAGAAAAGAACTCACCAGTTAGCCTTGTCTCGATGGTCACCCTCAGCATCAGCGAAGAATAATTCTCACCTGCACTTAATGCCCGCATTACGAAAAAGTTCTCAATTTTTTCAAACTCAGGTTCCTGATCCTTAAGAATTTCTTCGAAATGAGACTTGTTGATCCAATTGGGAACCAATTTGCTGTCAGGGTTATGGGAAACCTGACCCAAAGTCTCCTTTTTTAGATTTTCTGGCTTTTCACGGCTGGTCGATGGCCGAGCTTCACCACTTGCTTTCGAGCTGTGATTGCCCATGGCGAACATTGAAATGTATTCCTACAACTGACTGATAATGATACTTATTATTTGTAGTACACAACTATTTATACCCTAAATATTGGCATACGTAGGTCACAGGTACTGAGAACTTAACTTGGTTATCTATTATAGATAGAAGCTATGGAATCGCTAATTTTGCGAAATTCACATTGATATTTCTAGATACAGTTTTTATTTTGTTTTTCATATTTCTATCAGAGATACACTTTCGCAGAATTACTTTAAAAAGCTCGTTTGAATGATAAGTCTAGAAGATTTAACCTGATTTCCATTAGAAATTCAAGATAAAGAATGAGATCTGTAGAGTTCCAGAGCTCCCTATGTACTATCATCATGATTGTTCTGAGCAATTTGTACTTACAGCCATATGTTCCTCTTCAAGGAACACATCTCCATTTGATGATATTCGACTGGTCTGTTAATACGACTTTCTGCAGCTGCTTATCTCACATTTTCGATTTTAATTCTTTGTGTATACAATACAATACAATACAATACTCTACTGAAATTTATACATTCTATTTGTCATTTAATTCAAAGCATATGAATCAATGTTTTTAATTTCTATTCGATGTTTGCTATCAGATATATATTATAAATGGAGCTTAAGTTTATTTATAAGCACTGAGTAGCGGCCATTTTGCTTTAAATTTACTATGATCCTTTTTAACTTCGTGCGTCTTGTGCTGAAATGCCAGAGTCTTCTCTGTATAATCTTCCAATAGCCTGTAGCTATGCTTATCCATTGTAAGACCCAGTTAAATCCAGCTGAACTTCATGATTTGTGGAATCTGTCAAACTGTTTAATGTTATCCGAATTAACGATACTTTATATAGCAGAAATGTTGGCATAGGTTCTATTCTTTAGTCAGTGTGCTTTATTTCTTATCTGCCTGGCTAAGCTTTTACGCTGGCAATAAGATTATAAGCATGTGAAATTGTAATTGCTGCAAATATACACTGGTCAAAACATATATTCATTGTGTATATTGAAAATAATACGTATTTTATTTGTAAAACTGAACTTTATTAAAAATTGTTCTCGATCTAGATTCTAGAGTTTTAAAAGGGTTTATGAGATTTAGACATTAATTGAAATCACCGACATACGTGCAACTTAATTCATAAATAACAACAATTATCAAATTAAACGTTAGCAAAAAAGCTTTTTGATAAAAGAATGCGTTGCACAAATGATGAAATAATAGTAGGGTCGCTATCATAATATGAACAGATACGACTAACGAAATTCAAGAACTCGGCTATCGGGTATTCCATAGTCTGTTTTTAAAAGACAGTGTGTGAAGTTCTTTAGGATATCATGTATTTAAAAAATGAATAAAAGCTTGAATGCACTTCATGCAATTTAATTTGTACAAGTTGTTGAATCTATCGTTCTATTATTACACCTCCAAGTAACCGCGATAATCCAGCCAAGGTAGCAGCTGTTCTAAGTACATCTGGTATCGCTTGTTTGTGTACAAAAGGTTCTTGAACTTATCGCCACCAGCACTGTCACCCAGTAAGTTATCTGTGGTTGCAGCTTCTGTTGGGTCCAAAAGGACTATCGGTAGTACCATGAACGAGGAGATAATAGCCCAAATACCGTTATTGAGTAAACTGATGTGGAGCTCCCTTAGCGTGGGCATGGATGCTTCATAATCAAGAATTTTCAGATGTTCGACTAGTTGATTATGATAATAATATATAAAGTAGTCGAAATATTTTAACTTGTGATCAATGTTCACAGATGTTATAAGAATGTTAAGCAAGTCGGCGGAAGGGTTACCGAAACGCGTCAACTGAAAGTCGATAAAGCGCATATCATCAAATTCGCCTTGATTATTCATTTTGAACAGCAAATTATTGATCCAACAATCACCATGGATAATTGTATTGAACTCAGTGGAAACGTATTTTACCATCTCTGCAAGCCTGTTGGTCATCTCAGGAAATAGTTTCGTCTATAAAAAGTGTACAGATTATTATCGGAATAATAGTAGAGCTGTTTATCATATTTACAAATTTCTCACGATAGTAGTCGCCTTCTTTATAATGTTCAAGATTATCGAGGAAAATTCTTTGAAACGATCGAAGAATGGTTTCGAATATATTCAAGCTTTCTGGAGTAGATCCAAAAGTATCGCGCATCATTTGTTTTGAATAGGGTCCATTAACCCTATAACATTGGGCACCAGCAGCATGAAACTGAGCCATCTTTCGCAACACAAACTTGGTCTGTTCAAAGTTAAGACCTTCTAAGCGATTAATGTTCCTATAACCTTCCTCCCCTAGATCGTCCATGAGTATTGTATCGGCCAGTTTTGGTTCTTTTTTCACACTTTTGGTAAATTTGTAAGTACGTGGAGCGAATGACAATCCTAAACCTCTTTCCTTGTAAAAAGCTTCAAATTTCGGCAATACGCACAAGTAGACCTCATTCTCGATGCTAAGGACATTCGTAGTGCTACCAAATTTGGAGTTTTCATGAGGTACCTTCATCATGTAGAAAAGGGAATTCCAATAACGATCTATTAGTAATAATGAATTAGTAAGTAATAATGAATTTATTAGTTAATGTGGAGACCTGTAGCTTTCTTGTCAACTCACCTTCGCGTAGTATATCGATTTTCACTCTTAACATGAGCGATCCATAGTTTTCGCCGGCACTTAAGGCAGGCCTTACATCAAAATTAGAAATATGTTTGCAATTTGGCACACTCTGCTTAATAATTTCCATAAAATAAGACTGATGAATCCAATGCGGGACAGCAGGATGTTGTTGTTCCATTTTTAAATGAGAATTTACTTAGCAATGTTTATAGTTCTCAATCAAAAAATCGAATATTTAATATTCTCCAGAGCACAATGGTCTTTATATATTGTAGACTGCATATGTTCTTATCTTTCCTTTAAATGATTCGTGTGCCAGGCTGATTATGATTCAGTAATACTTTGAAAATGCCAAGAATGGATGGACTTATATGGATGGTTGGACATATATGGAAGCGTGAATACAACTGTGATAACGCAAAACGTATTGTACCTCATATCTAACTATTAGAAGCACAAGATAAGAAACCGTTTGGTGTACTTTATTTCCACGCCCACAATTGTTAATAGATAATTCGTAAATTCAGTTTCCAAAAAGATTAAGTAAGTTTGTTTTATTTGTTGATTAGAACTGCTTTATCACATGCAATCTAACGTTGCTTTCTATTTTTGTTTATATTGATAAGAATATATAGTAGGATTGGGAATTCATAACATACAAATATACTAATATATATTTATATATATTTATATTTCACACATTTATTTATTTTCCATGTACTCAAATAGTCCGCGATGGTAAGCCCAGGGTAGAATCTGTTTCAAGTGCTGAATTATACGTGGACACCCAAACATATTGTTTCGTAACTGATTGCCATCACTTTCCTGGTCCATCATCGTTTCCATATCGGCCTTTTCATTGGCATCAACTAGCATCAAAGGCAGTAGGAGTGATATAACCGGGTAAACTAAAAGTAAAATTATAATCAGAATAAATCACTTGTTGAGACAATTATAATGTGGGACATTACTCCAATCGGCGTGGTTAAAGATGGCCACATGAATGCTCCTCAGCGTGGGCAATGTTTTAGGATACTGCAGTAGTTTCAGATTCTCAATAAGTTTGCCGTGATAAAAACTGATAAAGTAATCGAACTTTGATATTTTCAGTTCGATGGAAACAGAAGAGAGCAAAATGTAAATCAAGTCTTGAGCTGGTGAACAATATCGACTCATTTGTAGATCTATAAACTTGGTTTCTTTAATTTCCCCTTCTTCATCGTATTGGAACATGATGTTATTGCAATGGAAATCACCGTGATTAAGGCAACGAAATTCATCCTCAAATTTGAGCGCGTAGGCCTGGAACATGTCTGGAGCTTGAGAGGTGTAGGATTTCTGAAATAGAAGATCGTATTAAGTTATATAATAATATGGAAATATAGTATATTTAGTTTGTTTACCAGTGCGCTCTCCAAATACGCCGCCTCGTAGAGCGGCAGAGCCTGGATTAGAGATCGAGCCTGAGTGTCTCGAAACTCCTGGAACTTATCCTCATCGCTGCAAAGATTTCTATCGTAAACATTTGGATAGGCACCTTTCAGTTCGTATCGTACAGCTGAAGCGGCATGGAATTGGGAAAGTTTCTCAAGAACTGCCAGGGTGTGCTTCATATCCAGACCCTGTTGCCTATTAGCATTTTTGAATCCACGATTTCTCAGATCCTCCAGAATAATGAGTTCTGTCGACGCAGTCAGTGGATTACTTGTCTCATAGTAGTTGGCACCAAATTGAATCGGTTTGTTTGTATTTCTAAACATCTGCTCGAATTCAGGTATATAGCAGCTATAAGAAAGCTTTTCTTTATCAAAGACTTTCCAGCTGGAAACCATGGCACGCGTGCTTGGAGCTGTTGGCAGCAGTTTGACAATATACGAGATGTCAGCCTGGTTGCCATCTGCAGAGATTAGATTAATTAGTTTTGTATGGCTGTTTAATGTATTGGCATAATCATACCTTGAAGTTCGGCAGTGATCTTAACGCGCAGCACTGAAGTTGTAAAGTGTTCACCTTTGGCACAAGTTTCTTGCAACTGGAACTTATTAACGGCCTTAAAATCTTTGATGTCGCGCTTTAGAAATTCAACAAACAGATCTTCATTCAGCCAACTGGGATACTCAGTGTCTTCGCTTGTGTTTGCCATTTTCCCGTTCCGCAGACTTACGCCCAACACTGTGAGTGAGCTACAGCAAAGTCGAAGAATTGATAGAACTCTTCTGAAATATACTGCCAGCAACAGGTTCCACAATATAAGAGCTTTCATGCTAAAAGCTTAACGTTGATTACACAATGTGCAGAAATGATAAGATTGCCGTTTGGTAGTCGCCCCGTAGATGCCCTGCATTTATGACACTTTCTATATTATATAGTTAAATAAATAAATAAACTCTTTAGAAAACAATCCAAACTGATGTTTATTGCGTTTGTTTGTTTACAACTACAATACTTATATAAAATGAATACACCCGCCCCAGTAAAAGCTTTCCAAGCTTATGATTAAAGTAAGCGCTTTATGATTTTAGTAGCTGTGATACTTTTTAATAATAAAGAAAAACATTTACTTATATCACACGTCTTTGATCAATGTGCAAAAACATCTGTTCAATTTGGGTTAATCATCTATCATGTCGCTCAATATAGATTGCATTTGTTCTAATAGGCGCAGAAAAGTGTCGATATTTCGGGCAAAATGTGTTGAGAATAGTAACAAAATTCAATTAATTTGTCACTGCCATTTGACATGGGCACAATGAGCTGACGAGGCGAGGCAAGGACTCGCGGTTCGGGGGATGAGTCAGCTACAGGGATTACGCAAATCTCAGTTAGGAATCACTTCATAAACTTGTACATCCATTGTGTTGATTTACTATGGGAAGTATTTAATGAGGGACACGTGTTGTTTCAAAACAGATTCAAATACATATATAGAAATATTAATTGAAGAATCTGAATCATTTGCTTGCGTTTCTCACGCAGCAGGTGGTCAAGTTTGTATTAACTTAAATTGAAACAAATCTACAGATACAAGTTGAATATTAAGCTGACATAAGTCGCTAATCACAGACACGTGAGCGCACTTCATTGAAAAAAGTCAAGGGATAAGTCAAGCCTGCAACGAGGGGTAGCACTTTGCCACACTGTGCCTTCTATCTAATGCGGCATGAAGTGTCACGAATTCGTCAAAACATATTGCACACCAAACCGGGAAACAAGAGCAGCAACCACATGGTGAAGGGGTCGCAAAATGTTACACTTTGTTGCCTCGATCCGGGATCATCGCAGGGAGAGCAACCCTCAGGTAGCTTACTGTGAACGACCCTAAAATAATTTGCTCGGGGGCAGCTAATCTGTTGAAAATGGGCGTTGAACGCAAAAATTCCTCGGTATTTAGGCAAGACGGCAACGCAGAGCATAGTCGACTAGGAGATACCATATAACAAACTGTTATAACGAGTTTTATACGTTACGAATGAATGTATTTTAAAATGAATTTTATTCTTTAATTCTGTTGAACAACAAAAGCCGTGCCTAACCTCCCCTCAAAGCAAGACATGTACAAGGTAGAAAAGTACGTGCAGTTGCGTCCCTCGAGTGCTACACTTGTTTTGCCCAGTCTCCGAGGGTTGCTGCAACAATTGTCATTGTATTGCTGCCGTCTTGCCTGCACCCCTCCCTTGCGCATTCATTTATTAATAATAATTTTACGCTTTGTTTACGTTGTCAAATTGTATAATCGTTTTTCCCCTCTCTGTCTTCTCTCCAATGTGACTCGAATGTTGCATGAACATGTGCCCAAGGCAGCTGCAGTGATTCACACGCAAATCAGACTCTAATAATGTTGTAAGAGGCGCGTACCATAACAAGTGTAGTTGCAAGCCCGACCCAGTTTTGAGGGATTATCAGGTGCCTGTGGCTTTAAAAATCTGTCATTAAACATTAGATTCATCATCATTTTAATCATATTAGCACATGTTTTCTTAAAGATCGCTGCTATTCAAGTTCAAAGTAGCCACGGTTCTCCAGCCAGGGTAGTAACTTCTGGATCTGTGCTGAGTAGTTGGCAGTCTTGAATATGTCTTCAATATGAACTCTCTCGAAATCCGACAACACTACGGGTAGTATTTCCGTAATCACCTCAAAGCCTGTTGAATTGTTGCGAGACTATAGAATATGATCTATATATGGATCATATGGATAATGAGTAACTTACCCCAGTTTCCATAGTTCAATAAATCTATCTGAAGGTCGGTCAAGGTGGGCAGCTTCCTCTTGTACTTAAGCAATTGCAGATGCGCAACGAGTTCGTTTTGATAATGTCTTAAGAAGCCATCAAACTGTTCAGTCTTCTCAGCTGGAGCTGTCAGCAGTAATTGCATAAGATCATATATAGCTGGTCCATAGAAAGAGCTTCCGAAGTCAACAAAAACGACATCCTTAACCTGTCCAAAGGCATCGAAATTCCCCAACAAATTGTTCGGCCAACATGATCCAACTGAGATCACCCTAAAAGACTTCTTTGGATCGGGCGTGTCAACGTTGCCTGATGCATACTTAAGGTAAGCTTTCTGAAGGTAAGCATTGTATGGTTTTAAAGTTCTTAATATATCTTAGATTCTTATAGATTCTACTTACCACCTTATCCTCATACTCTCTTAAATCATTTGCTCGCAAACTCTCCCAAAATCGCATTTTCAATCGATTCTTAAGGTTTTCTATTTCAAGACTTATTCCTTTAGTTGAAGTTAGCTTTGCCAGTTCCTTGAGTTGGCCAGGATTCAGTTCGAGATACTGCGCCGAGGCTGCATGATAGGCGGCCAGCTTGGATAACACTGTCTCCATGGCCGACTTGTCCAGTCCCTTTGCCTGGTTGGCAATGCGATAGCCCTTGGTCTGCAGATAATCGAGATACAGACACTTGGATGGTTGTGCCGGGTTCGATTTGTCTTTGTGGTTGTAAGGACTAAAACTAATGTCAAGATTCACATTCTTGTAGAGCTCGACAAGTGCAGGGAGGACCACGTTGTGCATGTGCAGGTCCAGCTGAAAGTTTTGCGTACGGGGGAACTTCAAGGAAGCTTCCTTGCTCTGTTGTTCTGACTTTACCAGGTAGTTTCTTACTAGGGTAGCATTAGCTGTGGAATTCCGATATAAGAGTTATCGTTATCGTGATCACAGTTATCGCACTGCTTACCCGCTAATTCTGCTTCGATCTGCACACGCAATGCACTCTGCGTGAATTGTTCAGATCTGCTTCGAATACTAACAATGCGTTGAAACTTGGGAGTATCCTGAATTATAAGATCCTTCAGCTCTTGTTCGCACAGCCAGCTGGGAGGTCCATTGGGATCACTTGATATTTGCGAGACAAACGGAACCTTTGACATTTTTGTTGAATTCTCAATCGAATACTGAGCTCAATTGCGGCACTTCTCGATCGTTGAACGATAGAAATAGAAATGGAATCCAGCCAATTCAGCAATCTATGCGATTTTATGAGCTCATCGATTACCAAGCAGAAACGAACTGATAACGAGGTCTGTTGAAGTCGCATTGATAACCGATAATATTGTTTACAATTTGTCGACAAATGACAAACAAAAGTGCGTTCAGATGTGGCCAGAAGAAACGGTGCAAAACGGGTAAGCTTTCATGCGCTGCTCAAATATATATAATATTAACTTTATCAATCGGTTTGCAAAGCTTCCCCCTTCACCAAAACTAAAATACTTTAAACTTTGCATCAATATTTGTAATTATTTATATTTATTTTCGTCAATTAAAAACATTCACAATAATATTTTTCCGTATGCACAATCTAATTGATTTTCTCATATTAATCGGCCTATACTTCGCCTTTGCTTTGATAGATCTTTTCTCTTACAAGCCGGATATGTTCGTTATGAACCCAAAGATTACACACACTTGCTCGATAACACCACGAATATAACGTATAAGCATTAGGATATATGTTAAATTACATCATTATTGTCAATCACAAGCTGAAACACAGGAAATGCCAACAAAACACAAGGAACAATAATATATATGGTCGATCTCTTCTTCTAGGTGAGACTGTGATTGTAGGGCGAGGCAAAGTCGCGCTGATAGGCTCCCGGATGCAGATGATGAGGATGCATTGGCGGTCCGGGGCCTACGCCCGGCGGCGGATGATGATGTCCGTTCATGCCACCGCTGTAAAGATCTGTGCGCGACTTATGCGAATTGGAAGGTGTGCCACTCAAGAGCTCTGCCATGAAGCCAATGTAGGTGATGGCCAGTCGCAACGTCTCGATGCGCGACAATCGCTTCTCGTAGGCGAACGTGGGCACCTTGCGACGCAGCTTGTCGAACGCTTCGTTCAGGTTGAACATGCGACGGCGCTCGCGAATATTGGCGGCACGGCGCTGAGCCATTGAGGCGACACGGCGCCGGGTCTTCTTCGACATGGAGGAAGAGCTGGAGCCATGGGAACGCCCATTCGTCGTGGGTCGTTGGTTAACTGCCAAGGGTCCAGCGACCTGAGAGCGTTGCCAGAGTGCTGCAAGAAAAGCAAATCGTTAGTATACTTGTAATGTATTATCCATTTCTCCGTTAACTTACATAAATCTGAGCAGGGAAATCCCGCAATGAGTTCTTGATACGGTACAATTGGCGGCGGAGGTGGAGCCTCTTGGCCCCATAGTGGCTGGAATGGCACCTCTGGCATGTAGGTGGGTTGTTCACTCGGATGCTGCATGTCTGTCTGTCTGTCTGCCAATCTGCCTGTCTGCTGTCCAATTCTGATACGATTGCAGCGACCTTGGGTCTGTTCTGCTTGGAAACCCAAATTGGAATAAATTCTTATTGTTCCCGCTGCCCGGAGCTGAGCTCGCTTTGTCTGACTTATTGGACTTCAGCCACCCTTCAAACAGCGGCAACATCTGCGACAGGCTGTTGCCTAGGGCGGCCATTTTGGATTGGCAACAGTGCGAAGAGCTCTGATTGGCTGCAACCCTAAGGGAGGGTCGGCCAAGAATGCAAGTAATGGTTAAACAGTTGACGGTATTTCCTGTTTGGCATATATCACGTTAATTATAGTATAGTTATAGTTCTAATAGTTATATTCCTTTCGATATTTTTTTATTTTTAAATAACTTTTGTATATTATCAAATATTTCAGTATGAACGCTATTTGCAACGAGTCCTGGCAGTATAACAAACCCAGTGCACAAGCCGGACTGTGGCTGCTGGTTGTTGTCTACGCTCATTTTAATATCGTCTCATAGAGGGCGCTTTAAAACAGCGCACCAAGAAACAACTTCAAATGTTTTTAAAAATAACAGTAAGTTATCTCTAAATCAGATAAATCAAAAATATTGGTAGTTCAATTTGCGTAAATGAAATGTAAAATGTTTAAATAACTTAATGCAGACAAGGCACACCCCTTTATCGACTAATTTGAATACTTAAATTGTTTATGGTATATATGATGAGAGCATAAGATCGTGTCCGATTCTGCTAGGCGTCGTTCAAAATGTTTGGCGAGTGGCGTTCCTGAAAGAATTGTTTACATATTATATATCGTTGGAAAGGTGACAATCCGAACTGTCGATCAAGTATAAAATCATTTCGGTTTTTTTCAGTTGCTAAGTGAAAAGACGGACAACGTAAAAGCGCATTTGTTATATGTTAAATACATACATGTTATATTATTTGATACGAATTCCGGAAAGGAAAAACTGTGGGCGGCGTAATGAAAGATCGGCTCGTGGCAGATGATGAAAAACGAATCCTATACAACAATGTTCAGGCACACGAAGGGGCGGAACTGGTGTCGAAAGGAGGACTGCATCCGATGAAGGTACAGCTGTGCATTTGATAGGTAGAGGTGTGATCTATTCAGAACACTTGCCAGCTGGCGAAACGATCACTGCAACAGCAGTGCCTATAGTTAAACAGATCACAGTGATCATATAAAGGTTTGTACAACAATATCATCTTAAGCTATTACAATATTTATAAGTTAACATTGATGGGACAATACGGTCCATAAAGAGATTACTTGACATATCATTTAATGTTTATTGATCTCATCTAACTGATCATCTCTCATAATACACCTGTCGATATGTGTTTAGTATAAGAGATTTCAGTTCAGTGAGTCACTTAATACTTTACAGTCTGCTAACAGAGCTTTAACTTATGAATATGTGTGCTTTCATTGTGCACATTTCGAAACTAGCACATACCCTGCAATGTTTTTTTTTCTCTTATTTAATAACGCAATTGTGATCCATTGCTACTTTGGTTGAAGTTAAATGAAAATAAATCCAGTTGATTGCAATTATAATTACATTTATCAATGCAGTATTCACATTAATTATATAACAATTATTATATCAGTTTACTATCGCAGCCTAATCATTCCCTGCTGCTCAGCGATTACAGGGTATTCACAGAATCGCGTTTTGGCGAGAAAGAGAGTAAAATGGCGACAGAGGACAGGCCGACTCATTGGCTAATCGGAACTCGCGACGACGTCGACTGCGCTGTTGCTTTCGCTGTCGGAGGTTGTCTCAACTTCATCGTGTCTATTGGCTCGGATTGATAAACCCATTTGGGCAACGGTGCGGCTCAGATGTCTCTGGCTCTGGCTCTGGCTAATCCCACAATCATCTGATAAAACATAAGAAAAAGTGCAAGTGTCGCCTATTTTGAACCTGTTGCTAAATCCGTATACGGTAATTAAATTGATTAGGACCTCCAACGCTTCTCTTCGTGATTTCGCCATGAAGCGACAAAGCATCGCAGATGACTCTGAGCCCATTGTGGAATCCTCACGGCAGGCCGCGCCCAGCATTCAATCAGCTCAAGACAATTGCTCCAACGGCTCCACGCAGCATCAGGAGCAGGAGAAACGTGAGATCGCTGGCGAAGCACAGGAAGATTTAGGTTATACGCACACTCTGGTAAGATATAAGAATGAAGGAAACTACTGCTTATAAAAATCAGAAATATCTATACCCAATTTATGGCAAAAAAAGGACTTACAATAAATCAGTTATGGTGAAAATGAGTTGTTTATCAAAATTAAAAATTAAAACGCATATTACTACTTACAAATTAAAGTGTCAATCACAACTGGCAGTAAAAATATGAACAACATCAATTTTTGATAATTACAAATTTCGTTTACAATAAATTCTAAATGTTAACATTTATGAACTTATTCCAATAATATTGACAGTTCAATGATTAAGGTTTTGAGCTGTGAAAAGAGTTTGTTTTTAAATTGTGAAACGTTTGTATTGATATACAATTTGAAGAGAATCGTTTCCAATGACGAACAACCGCAATAAAAAAGTGATGGTCAGCTTTGCGAATTTTTCAAGTTGTCCAAGTAATTCAATACTATAAAATAATGTTGAAGCTAAGTAAGTTTTTCATATGAAAAATGGTACAAATGACTGTAAGTTATGAATGCGTTTTTCCTAACTATTGCATTGTTGATGCGCTTTTTCCATGATAGCTCAAAATTGATTACAAGCACAATTTAGTGGAAAGAATTATTTGGCGAAAGCTTCTTGATCTTTGATATTTATATTATATAGTATATTAATATATATAGCGGCTTCAATCAGGGCTTAAGCTTGATAAAAATAAATAAATAATAAATAAAAACGCGAGTCATTGGAGACACATCCTGGATACAAGGAAATTGCGACAAGACCGGAGGAGATAACGACATGCGGTTTTTTTATTTAAAACTGTTTGTTTTTTTTTTTTGCATTTAACAGAACACAAGTCTCAAAGTTTGTAAAGTATATATGATGCCATGGAAAAGGCGGAAACTTTCTCTTTTTTTTTTAAAACCACCATTTTGCCAGGTGGCGGAGCTGCGTTTGTTCACATTTCACAGTAAAAAGTATAAAATTTTTCACTCCTAGCAAAGACATCAACCACAGCAGAGTTTTCTATCTAATCGAAAAGGAGCTTTCAGCAGTCCGAATAAAAGTTAAAATTCAAATCATGTGCAATCGGATTAAATTGAATTACATTAAGTATCATAAACAATAATTGAACAAATTGAATAACAATCGAAATCAAAATCAATTAATAAATAAATAGCCATTTTCCAACTGTCACAATTTTTTTGGGCATATTCTCAGCTGGTAATTATAATGTGACAACTAATTGGCAAATAGCTGGCGATAATTTGTCAGTTATCTGGTCTAATATTTGATGCCAGTAATGACATAAGTGAGGAACGGCCTGAGGCCTCTCTCAGCCCAGGGCAGCCGCCTGAAAAATGTGTTTGCATTGCTTTTTAGTTGGGCAAATATTATGAACTTGTCAACTATTCTTTCATTGTTGCTTTGATTAATGTCACCGCTCGCACTCGGCACCCCTTTTTTTTTTTGACTGGTTATATTTATTTGTGATCTTTTGTTGTGGGGATTATTTTCCGGGGGCTGCGTTAATTGAACCTAATTAGCATCGCTTAAAATGTGTTTAATTCGCTGCGCATGTGCAAAAATGTGACTATATTATTCACAATTCTTTTATTTTTGTTACGAATTCGTGTTGTATATACCATACACAATACCCTGTATGATATTTATACACACCGATCAAAGCGAAGCGAGCCGAGAAGGGATGGTACGAATTGAACGACTATCTAAATATGTTAATTTTTTAGCACATCTGTTGCGAACATGTGACAAAATGGTGTCTCTATGTCTGTCTGTCGATCTGTTTGTCCTTCCGTCTGCCAAAAGAATGAATCATAATGATATCATAATTCGATTCTTCTTTGTACCCACACAGATGTACGGTCGGTATTCGAGGGATCTGCAACAATTCGCTGGAGATGAAGCCCGAAGACTGCGAAAGTTGGCCAGGCTGCGCAAACAGGAAGACAAACTCAGAAGCAAGGTAGAGGTAGCGCTAAATGAGCTCTTGATCTAAGTCCCTAATCCCCGTCTTCTCCTTATGCAGCTCTTCGAGTTGGAGAACAATGAACCCAGTCGATTGCAGAGTCTCTCGTCATGGGCCTGGAATCATGTCTCCGAGCGCATTGCCAAGGATTGGATATTCCTTACCATATGTGGCATTATCATGGCACTGATTGCCTTTGGCATGGACGAGGGAATTCGCCTGCTTATTGAGGGTGAGCAATCATAATTCACATTCACTTGAACTTCATCAATGCGATCCTTTTTCAGTTCGTTTCTGGTTCTATGAAAGAATTACTTCCGATCCATTTGCGCAGTATTTCGCCTGGGTTACTATACCAGTTGCACTGGTTGTCTTCACAGCATACTTTGTGCAACGTGTGGCGCCACAAGCTGCAGGTAACTTTGCTTGCAGATAACAAGGGGACTGTCTATTAACTCCCTTGTTTTGCAGGCTCTGGCATACCCGAAATGAAGACCATACTGCGTGGTGTCACACTCAAGAACTATCTGACTTTCAAGACCCTGGTAGCCAAGGTAATTGGTCTGACTCTGATCCTAGGAAGCGGCATGCCACTGGGCAAGGAGGTGAGTACAATTCAGAACTGCGTATGTCCAGTCTAAGTCTTTCTCTCCTTTTTCTAGGGACCCTATGTGCATATAGCGAGCATTGTAGCGAATCTTTTGGGCAAACTGGCCACTCCCTTCCGCAGTATCTATCAGAATGAGTCACGCAGCACGGAGATGCTGGCAGCGGCCTGTGCCCTGGGATTGGGCACCTGCTTTGCGGCACCCATTGGAGGTGAATTGGACGCACTGCACAAATTAAACATTAAACGGTCCACAATATACATGTATCTATTTTCAGCTGTGCTGTTCAGCATTGAAGTGACCACGACATACTTTGCAGTGCGCAACTACTGGCGTGGATTCTTTGGCTGTGTGGTGGGAGCCTCGGCAGTACGTCTGTTGTCCGTGTGGTTCCAGGGTGCAGACACAGTGCATGCAGTATATCCCACCTATATATCCACAGAGTTCCCCTTCGATTCGCGTGAACTGATCTTCTTTGCCCTCACCGGGTAAGTTGTGAGACAAAGTTGATGCTGCCCTGCATCTGCTGAAGCATTTTCTTGCAGTGCACTCTGCGGTCTGCTGGGCGCCACCTTTGTCTGGGTACATCGTCACTACGTGCTCTTCATACGCTCTAGCAAGGCTCTGAATAAGTTTCTGCAGAAGAAGTAAGTGTAGTGTAGTGTAGTGCTACTCAATCATATAATCCTCCATTCCTTGTGTTGCAGTCGTCTGCTGTATCCCGCCATTCTGTCGCTGATCATCTCCACACTCACCTTCCCGCTGGGTACCGGACAGTTCTTTGGCGGCGATCTGGAAACTGAGAAACAGTTGGTACAGCTTTTCAGCAACTTCACCTGGACGCACAATGATCTCAATGTCAACCAGACAGAGATTGTCTCGCATTGGCACACAAAATACACGAGCATCTTTGGCAACCTCACCTGCTATACACTCTTCCATGTGGGTAGGGACAATCTTCGATTTCGATACCTAGTCTAAGCCCTTCCGTCTCCCTTCCTTCTGCAGTTCCTCTTCTCCATCATTGGCTCCACGATGGCTGTTCCACACGGCATGTTCATTCCTGCGCTGAAGATTGGCAGCGGATTCGGTCGTCTGATGGGAGAGTTTGTCGCCTGGTCATTTCCACGGGGCGTGCGCTACGGCGACTGCATGTCGCCCATTATGCCGGCTGCATATGCCATTGTGGGTGCCGCTGCCTTCTCCGGCTCCGTGACGCACTCCATTTCCGTAGCAGTTGTGGTGTTTGAGATCACCGGACAAATCTGCTTTGCGGTACCAGTGCTAGTGGCGGTGCTGGTGGCCAATGCGGTGGCCTCGCTCCTACAGCCCTCCATGTACGAGAGCGTGATACTCATCAAGAAGCTGCCCTATCTGCCGGATCTGCTGTACACCAGCTCAGGGTTCTACGACAAATTCGTGGAGGATTTCATGGTGCGCGATGTGAAGTACATCTGGCAGGGCATCTCGTATCAGAAGCTCAAGCAGGTGCTCAAGTCGAACAAGAAGCTGCGCTCCCTGCCGCTGGTCGACAGCCCCGAGAGCATGATCCTGCTGGGCTCGGTGCAGCGTCAGGAGCTGGTTAAGATCATTGAACAGCAAATTGGACGTGAGAAGCGCATGGAAACAGCGCACAGATGGCGTGAGGAAGACATCAAGGAGCAGGAGGCCGATCGACGTCCATCCCGCTTTGAGGTTATTCCCACACAGGATGTTCAAGCTCTGCGCCAAATACACAGCGATGCCATGTTACCCAATGCATCATCCCTCGATCAGCAGAGATCCATTCTGAAGAAATCCTCGCGATCGCACGATTCACTTAGCAGCACACACAGCCAGACGGAGTCACGTATACGTGCAGCCTTCCAATCCTTCTTCAAGCGATCAAACGAACCTGAACTTGATCTGGAGACAGGCTCTCACGATGATCTACACATCCAAAGCACTGCGTCAAAACGTGTGCACTTGGTATGGCTATAAGATATATATATCATGATACAGCAATTCTATAGCTTAACTCTGATTTCAGTGCGGTGATCGTGTTGTGGATATGTCGCCGGAGGGCAAGAAGCAATGGGAATACGATCAGCTGGCGAAACCCATAGACTTCAAGGCTTTGGCCATACGCATCGATCCCTCTCCGTTCCAACTGGTCGAACGCACCTCGCTGCTGCGTGTGCACTCGATGTTCTCCATGATGGGCGTCAATCATGCCTACGTGACCAAGATCGGTCGCCTTGTTGGTGTGGTCAGCCTTAAAGAGGTGAGTTTCCCCCAATGTTTTATCATTTCCTATGATAATTAAACTGTTTGCTTCCCCCTTTAAAGCTTCGACAGGCCATTGAGGATATCAATAACCACAGCTTCGAGGAATCACCAAGGGAGCAGACTGCCGATGTTAAACCTCTGCTGGCAGCCAGCTCGAGTGAGGAAGGCGTCAACAACACCATCAACTCTATAACCTCGATGACAGGCGAGATCAGAACAGCTCTGACGAGAGCAGAGGGCAGCAATGTAACTTCTCAGGATGTTCACACTCATGTGACCATCGATCAGGCCGACGATCACGCAAAAACTAAATAGGTTACACATCGTGCATGATGAATGAACCTCATGATTTGATTGATTCAAATAGCGTGGAGCAGGACTCAAAAACTTTCGTTTGGAACTTACAACTTCATTTCTGTATATCGACTGACTGGCCTCATCGAATCCAAACTACATTAAAACTTAATAAAGTTTTAGCCTAAGATTCAAATCAATTATTATGTTCTTTTAACGGGTTTCTCTTAAAATTACGTAAATAAATTTTTTCTTTTTTTCAAAATACTTATGAAGTTTTAATCTAATGCGAATAAGGTTAGTTTTTCTATCAGCCGATCTTCACGTGGTAAGAAAGCTATCGGAGATTTGAAGATCAACATGATTGACACACCTAAATGAAACGAGACCAACTGTCGAAAGGCATACGACAGTGGGATACCCTTCAACCTATGTTCCGATGTAGTTTAATTTTTTAAATTCAGCGGCACCCACAGGCGCTCGCCTGTCTCTCAAGCACTTGGTGTTATGCTCATACTTTCTTGAATAACTGTTGTGTTTATTGTCCGTTCAAATTGAAATTTGATGCATACGTAGATATTGTAATCAAAGTATGAAAATTGTATCTTTTATATGCGGCTAAAAAATCAACTTTAAAAATTTAATTATTGATTTGCGGGGGCGGTAGGCATTTGAAATAAACTTGATCAGCGTATAGTATAGAGGAATCTTCATGGCAAGTTTGTGTGTTCACACAGATGTACATGGTTCAATCGACTCTGTTAATGATCCTGAGCAAAAATATATATACTTTATGTGTTCTGCCACGCCGCCTTCTGCCTGTTACATACATTTGCACAAAGTCAGTATACCCTGATCTATTTCAATGGTCGAAGGGTATAAAAACCTGTAAAGCGTTGACAGCTTTGTTATAATCATCAATTAACACCTTCAAATTAATTCGCAACGTGTTGCTAGGAAACCAAAAAAACCACTTCCTATGAAAAAAGAATCGCAACCGCAAGCTGAACTACAGCATCCAGTGTTGTACAACAATTGACAGCACGTGCTGCACATCGAACATATAGAGTACTCAAACAGCGGAAAGTACTCGCCAGATGCTTTCGGTTTATTATGACCCCAGGACCCAACGGTCCTTTTACAAGTTAGCGAGTGATCGGCTCCCTTTATTCACATTACGTATGCACCCCAAGATCAATATTAAGGGTGCCTAATTGAAGTGTCCTTAATTGAAGTGAAATAAAAGTCGAGTTTCGTTAACATTTTTGTATATTTTGCATTTTTATTGAGGTTTTTTTTTCGCGTTTTTTTATGTATAAAACAATATCTCATTTGTATTTTGTTTTTGCTTCGTTTCGCGTGTTTAGCTTTTCTTGTTGATAATTTCAAACAATTTTATGCCATACAAATGTATCTTTTTTTGGATTATTTGCAGTCGTTGCGGGCTCTCTCTTTCTTTCTCTCTTTCTCTGTGTCTCTTGGCGAGTAAGGCGCAGCGCATTCGTCGCTCTCTTTCTCTCTCTCACAGTTTTAACTGCTAAGATTACTTGTAATCGTAATTTTAACGGACATTTGCAAAAACTAAAGTTTACTTATATATTATGTATATATGCATGTAGACGATGTGTGTGTCTGTGTGTGTTTAGTGTTGAGTAGTGTGTAGTATGCTTGTGTAGCGCTGCTTGATTCACATGCTACCTCTCTACCTGCCTCCCTCCCTCTTCATAGTTCTCTCTCGTTTTTAAGTTTTGTTTTTTGTTTCGTTGCGAAACATTTCTCACAGTTTTCACAGATTAAAACAAGAATGTTTCTTAGTTAATGCCATCGTCATCGTCATCATTTTCGGCTTACAATGCAAACGAAATTATTGTTTTGTTTGTAGGAATACATATTTTTGTTGTGTGTATAAATGAACTTTCAATTATCTCTGGGGTACTCGCACTTTACTGTTGTTGTTATTGTTGTTGCTGTGTACAAATTTAGTATTATTGTAGTTTGAATGTTTTTTACTTTATTTTCTGTGTTTCTACTCTTCTTCATACTGTGTGTGTGTGGAAGGATGAACTCGAAGAGTTACTTTAGTTGCTGTTTTTTTCTTTTTTTAAGTTTTACTTTAAGTTTACAGTTTTGCTTGTTGGAAAAATAGAAGTATGTTCCTTACATGGTTTACGTACAAATCATTGACATTTTGATAGTGTGTTTGTTTGTGTGTGTGTGTGTGTGTGTGCGTGTGTGTGGGGCGTAAACAAACCAATAAAAACAAAAAATATAATAATAATTCAACGCATTTGAATTGGGCTTCCTTTGCTTCCCAGCTAACTACTATTCTACTTCGCGACGTTTTACTGTAGTTCAGTTATTGTGTTTTCTGTAGTTGTGGTTGTTGTTTTTCATGTTCTTGTTGTTGTTGTTGATGGCACAGCGTCAGTTGATAGTTGTTTTTTTTTTTCTTTTTCTTCAGGTGCAATTTACATTTACATTTTATATCACAATTTTTTGTTGTTGTTGTTATTATTATTATTATAATTATTATTTTTATTTTGTTAACACATTTTCCATATTTCCATTCTTTATCTTCTTATTTAATCTTCTTCTATTTACGCCCAGCAAAAAGTCTGTTGAGCAATGTCAAGAACTCTCTCACTCTCTCTCTGCTTTCTAAAGAAATGAGTGTGTGTCTCAGTGTATGTGTGTGAAAGAAAGGAGTACGAGATATTACTGCAACTACGCAGGGCTAATCTGCAATAATATTTCAGTAATATCTCGCCTAGCCTGTTCTTAATATGTGCCCAATATTTATGGCAAAGGAATGGAAAACTCGTTTATTGCCATAAACATTAAACACACATTAAGTAAATGTGTTTTAAGTTTAAGAAGTTAAAGGGGTGTCTATCCAAGAGTTTTATAAACAATTAACATTTCCTGTCTGAGGTTTGGAAGATGCTAAATGCTTTTGAGGTGGTTGGAACATGATTGCGAACCAACTTAGGCACACAGTGTACGTTATATGCATGTGTAATCTCTCTCTGTCTCTGTGTGTGTATAGGTGTGTGTGTGTGTATGTTCGCTGTTGGTGTTAGTGAGGCCTTTCAACTCTCACCTCAGTTTTCATTACTTTAACTCAATATTCTAACTTGCTGCACTTCTGCATATCAAATTAATTTTCTTTTTTTCTCTTCTTTTCTTTTTTTGGCATTTTTGTAACAATTTCTGTTATTTGGAAATTTCAAAAAAAATTACATACGTTTATCAAAGTTTCAACAACTAATTTTGCGTGTTGTACATTTTGGGTTTTCGGTATGCAAAAATTCTTAATTTTTAATTGATATTTCAGCACTAAAAAACAACTTTCTCCTCACTTGGAGTTAACAGAAAATACGCGCAGAAAGGAAACTTTTGTTTGTTTGCTGAATTCGATTTGCATCTTCAGTTTCTATTTCTAATTTAGCAAATTTAATCAAAATAAAAACAAAATATTTATATTCTTGCTCGAGTGTTTGTGTATGTTAGTGTGTGTGTGTGTGTTTATGAGTGTGTGTGTAACTCGCTTTAACACGTTTTGCTTTCATACTTTCGTTTTTATTTTCATAATAAAAATTATAGCGATTAATTACAATTTCTTTTTTAAATCTTTTTTATAAAAAAAGGTTCTTTCGTTTGTTGTTTTTTGTTTTTTTGTTGTTGTTGTTTTTCGAACGACTGTTTGGTTCTTGCTTCGTAAACAGCATCTCTTTCACATCATTTTCTTCTCTTCTTATCAATCCTTTAACACAATTATTGATCTGTATTAAAATAAGACGGAATTTTAAGTAGTTTCTTTTTGTTTACAGTTTTAGTTTAGGTTTGTTTTGTTGTTTTTTCTTTGTTGAATGAAGAAATTTGGCAAATTCAAAATATTGTTTGCTCTTGAATTTCGTATGTATTTGAGTGTGTGTGTATGTATATAAAAAATTATACAAAAAGTAAACATTGAATATGTTTTTATTTTTGCTCAGGACGCCGCCAATCACAATTCTCGTTGGCCAATCGCATCATCTTCTTGCTTGGCTCTCCTCCCTCTTTACTCCGTTGATCCTTCGTACAACAACGATGTACCCGCTTAGCCACTTGCCGTGGCGGGCTCACAGTACTCGGCCAGATGATCGCCGGGTCTCTGCTGCTGACGCATGCGACGCTGCAGCAATCGACTCTCGCTTGGGGGCGACAAGCCAATGCCGTGGCGTGGCGGCTCCTCCAGCAGATGCGGTGGTATCTCCGACAAGTGCATAAGACGCCCGGAGCCAATGCGTGGCTGGTGCTGGTGCTGAGAGCGCTGCATACTCCTCGGCGGATTCATGCCGTATACCTTGTTAAACACACAGTCCTGGCGCCAATTGCGTATCTGGGTGGCAGGCAGCACTGATTGCTCATCGGATGGTGGTGAGCCACCGCTGCCACTGCTGCTGCCGGCGCTGTTGTGCCGTTGCTGGTGCTGCTGTTTGAGCGATAGCAACGGTGGTGCCACTGGCTGTGATGATGATGGTGGTGGTGGTGCCACCTTGTAGCCAGCTGCGCCGCCGCTGTGCGAGAAACTGCCCAAATAGTTACGCTGCTGATTGCCATAGTGACCGCCTCCACCTCCAGTGCTAAATGGCGGACGATACTTGCGGTATCCACCGGCTGCCACTGCCGAGTGATGCTGCGGCTGTTCGGATTGGTGGCTGCGATAGCGCCAATTCTCCTGGTTGTCTGCACGAGGTGCTGCTGCTGTGTTGTAGCTGTTGTTGTGCTGCTGCTGGCGCTGCTTGCGGGTATATGCAGTACGAATAGCCGGAGATGGTTGTTTGGATCGATAGTCCGATCTCCGTTCATCGTCATCATCGTAATCGTCGTCTTCCTCGTCTATATCGGCGTCCTCGTCATTCTGTTGTTTTTCCAATACAAAGTAAACATTGCGTTGCTGCTTATTGTTGCTGCCTGCCTTCGGTTGCTGTTGTTGCTGTTGTAGTTGCTGTTCTTTGCCAAAAGTCGTTCGCATTGTTGTCCCCTCAGCTGCAGTAGTCGAAGCGCTCTTCGACGCTTTCAAATCATCTTCATTTGTATCGTTATCGTTATCGTTATCATAATCATTTGGTGGGCAAGTTGCTTCTTTTTTAGCTGCTGCTGCTGTCGGTGCTGCTGCTGGTTTAGCTGTTGTTGTTGTTGCTTCCACTGCCGCTGAGTTGACAACAATTTTTGCAGTCTCATAAATTTCAGGTAGCTTTTCATTTAAATCACTAATACTATCCAATAGTTTAACATCATCTTTATCATCGTTCTCATCATTATCATCAATATCGTAATCGTTATCATAATCGTTATCCTTTTCAATGCCTGTTTGCTGATCGCCGTTCTTCTTGCCATTCAATTGTGTTGCAGTTGTAACTGGTGTTGTTGCTGGCATATTACTGTTGCCACCTATGTTGCCGCTGTTTATATTAGTATTGGTGATTGTAGTAGCACTAATATCACTTGATGTTGGTCGTCGCTTTGGAGCCCCATCAACATCGTCATCATTCGCCTTCTGCTTTGCCTCGTCCTCCTTCTCCTTTATCTCCTTCTCCTGCGCAACGTTGCGCACTGTTGTTGGTTTAGCAAATTCGCTTTGCTTTGATTTTAGCATATTATCCATAATAAGTTGTTCCGTCTTCTCCTTCTCCATCTCTTCATCATCATCTTCCTTTATCAATTTCTGCTCTCCATTCACTTCGGTGCCAACACCAATTTGTACAACTTTAGTTTGCAATTGTTTTTGATTGTCGGCTTCGTTTCTCTCTACTTCTGCTACATCATCTTCTACTTCTTTTACTGGATCTCCTTCTCCTTCCTCGTCATATTCATCTTCTTCGGCAATTCCATCCACGCGCTGTTGCTGCTGTTCATACAAATAATCATCGCCTTCATCCTCGTCCAGCTCGCGCCAATAATGTTTGTAGTGCTGATAGTCCTCGCCATCTCTCTCCATCATTCCCTCGACACCCTCATCGGCCTCACTGAGGCTACCATTAGCCAAAGGTTCATGGTGTTCATCCCCCTCCTCCTCCTCCTCAAGCTGCTGCTGTTGCATTTCACGTTCCTGCTGATAACGACGCGTCGACTGTGCCCACTCATCATCGACATCCTCATCCAGACGACCGAAGGCCTCCAGTGCCTCATCATCGTCATCCTCTTCGTGCACATTAAGCGTCTTAAAGCCACCGCTGTTATTGAATATGCCGGAGGCAGTGCGAGACGATTGACGACTATGATTGCTGCTGTTGCGATGATGATGTCCATGTTGAGCTGTGGACAAGCGTCCCCCATAGCTGGACGTGGATGCTGCAGTTGTTCCCGTGGTACGCTGAGAGCGACTGCGTACATATTGCGCCGGCGGCTTTGGATTGTAGTTCTCATCGCTGTACGCATCCATATACGCCTGCGACGGCTGATAGATGTTCGGCCGCTCCTTCATATAATCATAGCGCATTGAGAAATGCTGCAGGATCACGCGCTTCACCGCCATAGCCGACTCAGCAAACTGTGATATCTCGCGCGCCGACTGATGATTGCTGTGAATCCCAAAATGGAACAGTTTCATCATAAAGATCTCGAAGATAAATCGCATGTTCCCCTCGACTTACCGTCGAATGTTGTTTGGCGTTTGCAGCGGCCTGTGACGGCTCGTCTGCTTAGTTGTTGGCGGTTCCTGCTCGCACATTCTTATCCAACTGTGATTGAGCACTGCCTCGGCGCTTAGACGTTTAGAAGCCTCCTTGACCAGCAGACGGCAAATTAAATCTTTGGCCTCATCACTCACATCATGCCACTCGGCCTCCGGAAAGGAAAAACGTCCTTTAAAAGCAAAGTTTATACATTAATTAATTAAATCGATTGTTGGGAAGCCACAACATACCCTCTTGAATGGACTCAAAAAGCAGCTCCTGGCAGGTGCGACAGTTCTCGCCCCGATTCCAGCCGCAATCCTCACCACAATTGCCAGAGAATGGCGGATAACCGCAGAGTAGAATGTACGCAATCACGCCCAGAGACCACAAATCGCAACGCTTATCGTAATAGTTCGCCTCGCCCACAAACAGATCGACTACTTCGGGCGCCATGAACTCGGCGCTGCCGACCTGCAATTGCAATAAGCGGAGAAATCGACTTTACAAATCTTATGGCCAAACAATTGATTAGCGGGGGAACTCACTGGTGTCAGTAACTGTGGCGTTGCTGCTGGCGATGAGATGTCCGTGGTGAATTTAATGCCGGAACCCAAATCGAAATCACAAATTTTAATGGGGCACAATGAATCGGTTTTGACGCACAGAATATTCTCCGGCTTGAGATCGCGATGAGCAATGCCCTTCTTGTGAAGAAAATCCAATCCAGATGCAATCTCTTTGATTATCTGAGCCGCTTCGTGCTCTGAGAAGCAAATGTTCATCTGAATGCGAGTTAACAATGGTCCGCCGTTGATTTTCTCAAATACCAAATAGAATTTCTCATCATCCTCGAAGAATTCGATCAATTGCAAGATGCCCGGATGTCCCTGACAGTGATGGAATGTCTCCACTTCCCGAAAGACACGCGCACGCGCATGTCCCGGTATCTTATCGATAACCTTCACAGCATATTCCAGATCGGTATAGATGTTAACGCACGTCTGCACTGACGCATAAGCCCCTTCGCCCAGTATTTCGCCACTCAACTTGTACAGTTCTAATAACAAATATATATTAGAATATTATATTATATGATATTATAGTCAATACTCACCCTGAAATGTTGACGAGTGCAGCGACGAGCTGATGCGTTTCTTGCGTCTCTTCTTCTGCATCTCCTCCTTGTGCCGATTGAGCTCCGCTTGTCGCTCCACTTCGGTCATGTTGGGCGCTTCGCTCGACTCATTACCGGACACATCTTCGCTGCTGTAGCGCGTCAATTCATTTTGGCCGTCTGTAAATGGAAATAAAAACATTTATTTAATTATATTTTACAGTATTCAACTTCTTACAAAATAAATCTGATGCAATACTATATGATGAAATAGCAGAATAGAAAGTGAAAACACATGTTATTTCCGTATTTCCCACAGCTACTCAACTACTCAGGTCAACGCAACGAAGCTAACTGACCGCACTCTGTGGGTAAACGTAAAAAATCATTTCATATACCATACATAATTTCATAAGTTTTACCTTTCTACAATTGTTTACACTATGACACCATTCCTGAAGTTCCTAGACTAAGAAAGATACGAATTATATATATTTGTTATAATAACAAAATATATATAATTTTGTAGGTCTAAGTTGTCTAAATTTACATATTCTATTACTTTTTTCACTGCTTCAATGAACGTGTAAACGTGCCAGCTTCTTGGGATTGACTGACTCACGTTTTGCCGGGTTTTCTTTCTACTCGTCTTCTCCCCTCGGCTTTTGCTCGACTGTGGGCGAAATCTACGAATGTCTCCTGTTGCTAACGTGATGTAATTCGAAATAATTGTGATGCATATCGCTAAATAAACAATTTCACAATTATGTGTGCCCTGCTTCGTGTTTATTTCATAGATTTCATTTGATTCAAATTAAAAAACATAAAGATAGATTGATATATAAGTCTATCTGTTACATTTGTTAGCAATGTCATAGATAAAAAAGGTTCTAAAGGTCTAAAAAAAAAATAGGATTGTTTCATGCTCTGAGTGATCACTGTGCGAACAGCTGCTGCTGTCGTCTGTTCAATATTTTCGATATACGAAAGCGTGATAATTTAATTCTTTGGCCAAGATCTCTCTGTCAGTTTATGGTTTAGTGCGCTAACGATAAATGGAAATTAAACAAACGTTGAACAAATAACAACAGCAACAAGAACAGCCACATGTGCAAGCTCAAGAGCCCTCAACCCAACGATGTCAAAAGATCTACAAGAAGAAACTTTACTAGCTTTGCCATTTGTCTCTTTCGGCAACGGGGGGCAAGTTTGACAAATATTTGCGCACATTTATCGGCGACCACTTGCCATATTTGTATGCCTATTTTTCAACTTTTTATCAATGCATAAAAAATTATAAATAAATAAACGATCAGCAACACACACAGACACATAGAATAATAGCAAGTACATAATTTAGCGCAACTGCGTAGAAAGCAAATCGCGTGTCGTAAACAAGTCGTCGAATCGCGCCATGCAAAACCGAGTAAGTCAAATAAAATATGTAAAAATAAAACATGTATGTAGTATGATTATGTATAAGTATGTTTGAGTATTTGCAAGCTCACACATATCACAAAGTTTATTGTAAAAATGCTAAGGGTAGAGCACGAGAAGAGGGCACTGACTGACTGAGTAACAGACGAGAGAGAGAGAGAGAGAGAGAGAGAGAGAGAGAGGCGATCGAAGCCTGACAATAATGTTGATGATCATCATGATGGCGGGACGGTACGCGTGTATTTTTGTATCTTTTAATTATTGTCATAAACCAGGCACGGGCACGAGTGTAAGGGTATGTGTTTGTGATGCTATTTATAGAAACCATTGGACTTACGAGCTACTTAAAAGCACTCGACCAGGCCAGGCTGTCCGATTGAAAGTCCCTTTGACACTAGCAAATGCAACGCGTAATCAGTCAATAAACAGAACCCACGATTGGCTAAGGGAAGAGTAGAGAAGAGGCCGATCAAGTGGAGTGCAGCGAGTAGAATGGAGGAAGAGTAGGGGCAGACACTGCACACACACAATGTGCAATACATCTAATGTTGATATGCATCGTTGCATTTGTTGGACTTTCAGCGAGAGAGGTAGTTGGCCTCTGGTCGCCACCGCCAGCGATGATGATACGCATAATAAAATATATTGAAAGACCAGACAACGACGCAGCCAGAACCCACTGCGTAAAGTCAGAGAACTATAAGAGGGACAGCAGTGAATGATAGTTATAATAATTGAAGGAATAACTTCAATTGATTCATTATTTGCAGACAAAACCTCTACAAACTTTAATTGTTCTACAGTCTTAGTCACTTGCTATTTTCGATAATCCAACTGCCAATCATAGAATTTCTCAACTGACCCAATTTCTCTAGACATTTCTTCTGCCTTCTGGCAACAACTTTTGCCTAAGAACGCAATTAAGAGAAAGATTCAATTCGATAAACAAAAACATACTCTTTTTTTTTATAAATATTTAGACATCATTTCATTTTTATTCTCGTTTCTTCTGGTTCCGGTGTATAGCTATACAGATCCGCAGTTCTCTGCCACCCTCCCCCTCACGCATTTTATCATCATCATTGTCGGACGTCATTTATATAAAATTCTTTTGTGTTTTGTTGCTGCTCTTGCTATTTCGGTTTCTGCTAAATTTCCTTAATGCCTCACCGAAACTTTGGCTGACAGCCCACCCCCAATCCCGAACGCGCGTCATCCTTCGCCTGCCACGCCCTGCTGCGGTTCGCACACGTTCTTACGCCTACTTGACGCACACACGCGTTCGTCGTGTCCGTCTATCTGTCAGTCTGGTGTTCATCATGTTTATTTCTTCATTCTTTGGTGCTTTTCGTTCTTATCTAAATTTAAATTTGGCCTAATTAGTGCGTCTCTTTTATTCTTATCAATTACGTAAATTCAATTTAAAAGCAACAAAGAAGCGTGCGCGAAAATATAAAGAGCAGTACACACATAAAAATGCTCTGGTCTGCTGTGTGTTTATTTAATATTTCTTTTTTTGCATTGCATTCATTTGTTTCTTTTGGCATCTGACGCCGTCACTTTTTGGCGCCTCTTTGCGCATTTCTTTTATAGATATTTGCAAATCATTTTGTTTATTCCATTGCATATATGTATATTGTTCTTGTTGTTGTTGTAGTTTTTGTTTTTATTCAATTTCGCTGCCATAAGAAATTAATTATGATAAATTGGCGGCGATTTGTTTTCGCCGCGATAACAATGAGAACAAAATCATGACAAATCACTTGAATTCCAATTGGTTTTAGAATAGAATCTGTTAAAGTTACATACAAATATGTAAAATGTATAAAAATAAGTTTAAATATACTTTAAAGATACATGGGAAAACAGTATGTGGATATTTTTTAAAGAAACCCACGTGCCTGAGGTTTTTTGAGTTTCTTTCTGATGATTTACTCTCAATAATTTCATGACAACTTGTGTATCTATCAATGAACATACTGTATTATTATAAACATCCGTTATCTTCCCTTCCGTGCGTCACTTTCTTAACCTATCACACTTCTCAATCACCTGATTCCCCCTTTATTATTTAAATAGATTATACATTCAAAATGTGCTCGAATTATTGCATCAGCCTTGTTTTCAGATCTCGCAACCTTCAAGGTAAGATTGTCTTGTCTTGTTTTGTCTGTCTGATGTGTTTTTACGTAAAATCAAAGACTGCAATTGAAATAAGAGAGAGACCTGATCGGCTTATCTAAGCAGGCGTCGCATTTCCAGTCTTAGATTGCATTTGAGCTCTCGTCTTTCATGATTATCGAATCACCCAACTTATTTGTGGCTCCCATGACTATGTAAGAGAGAGCGCATTGCGAAAAACAATGCGAAAATCGCCTGTTGTTTTCCCTTTTTATATCTATCCCTCTCTCTCGAACGTCGGTTGGAAGCCGTAGAAAACTTATACCAAAACAAGCTTAAAATAGTTTTCTTTTCTATGTGTTTTGCTTGCTTATTTTGCGTCTCGAAAAAGGCTAAAAAACCAGCTAGTTCTAGCTATGCCTGCCTCGGGTCTTGAGTCAGATTAGCGCACTGACGCGTTTGCCGGCCGGTCAGCGGAGACTGTTCGCGGATTAGGGAAGGGGCAGGGGTTAATGTATGCGAGTGGGCCTGAGAGGTTTTAAGCACTATCAGGTTCTAGTTTAACGACGACGCGGCGGCATGTGGGCTCTGTCGACGACTCATTTCAATTTATTGCGCCGTACTCTTTTTTCTCTCTCAAGAAGAACAAGCACAAATACAAATTTAAATATTTAGAGCATGGCAACAACAAAAAGGAAGATGAAAATAATAAATACTTGCTACGAAAAAACCGAAAGTTCTCAGTTGAGACGAGCAGGCCCCAAAATGGAAAGCTAAATAAACGCAGGCAACGTTGCATCGCGTAATTTGTGTAAATATTTATGCGAACCAATTATTAACATGAACATAATGCACGACTTTGAGATACCCCATATGGGGTATAGCAACAAACAAGAGTGTGTCATTTATATTACTTATCGCAGCTTTGATAAGAACAATATCATTTAGCATATAATTTTAGGCTCTTCAAAGATAACAAAACTGTTGTTTGGTACCCTATAAATGATTAACTGTTTGATTAACAAGACGCAAACATAAAATAAATAAATATTTTCCCATTTTTGCAGCACAACTCAATAAACAAAACTATATGCAACAAATATTTGCAAAGAGATTGTGTTCATTAAATGCAAGAAATAATAATAAACTGCGTTTCAGCCAAGTGTATGCGAGTGTAGACAGTGTGTGTTTGTGTGTGTGAGAGAGTGTGTATTGTTATAAACAAGGCTATAATAAATACAGTGTCATAAAGACAATTGCTGTCCTGTTTGCCCAAGACTACTTGCAAACTGAAACAGTTGTTGGTAAAGCCCGAGGGGCGTATTTCCCTTCCTCCCCCCACAACCCCTTCCCCTTTGACTGTAGCAACAACAATTGTTGACGTGATGCAACTGGGGAATGATCTAGTACTAGCAGTTGAAAAGAAATGCCAGATAGATAATAAATTACAACTTATCTTAGGATAGGTCGCTTGCACTGACATTACAAATAAAAAGGGAGGGGGGTTTGATAAATAAGTATTTGCGAGACTAGAGAATAGAAGTTGTACAACAAATTGTAAATATTAATTGCAATTATGATATTTACCCCACTATATAAATGTTTAAGCTGAGAAAACTTACTATTTCTACAGATAATTTGAACAATTGCTATCTTTAAATACATTTACCTATCAGTATTTAATGAAAATAATATATTAAAAAAAATAAATAAACTGATATGAAACTTATAAATAACTATAAAAGCAAGGTCAGACTGGAGCGTAACAAACATGTACTCAAAATAAATGCCCTAAAAAACAATACGCAAAAACCGCAATCGCTTGACTATATATCGCTGGCCCGATCTGTGTTTTGGACAGACTGTCTGGGGCACAATGTTTCCTCAAGGTGTTTGCCAATTTGCAATTGACTACACAAAGTACTCTTACTCTCTCTTTCCCCATCTACCCCCTCTACACGTTATCAATTGCACAGAGCAGACGAAACGAAGCTGATAGCAAAACAACAATCAGAGAAACAGAGCACACGAACATAAATTGAAACCATATTAAAGAAGACAATAAAAACAACAAGAATAACCTTGAAACGCTTTACCTAACGAGCCAACGCACAACAGCAGCAGCAACAACAACAGTAAAGTGCCATAAACAGTAATAATAATAATTTAGAAGTTCCTATTAAGAGCAACACAGAAAACAACACGCAAGTTTGTATGCGTGTATATGTGTGTGTGTGAACTTGTTTATAACTCTTTTCAAGATTAACTAACTGTGCCGAAGTGTAGATAAAACACTGCGAAACATAAAGAATGTCGCAGTAGCAAACAATTTAAAACGTTCAACATTTTGTGCAAATGTAATTAAAGTAAAAGCTATTAAAATGAAAACATGCCGCACATGCGGGTGAAGAGAAAGAGAGAGAGACAGAGAGCAAGAGCCATCTGGCAACGCAGTAAAGAGCGAGAAGCAGCAAACCCCAACGACTGTATGCAGACAAACTCTCTTTGAATGCCGACGCGCGCTCTCTTCTTTTTCAATCTCTTAATCTTTTGCTGTTACTTCATACAAAAAGCACGAACAACAACAAACACTCGGACCAAGAAGAAGAAAATTATTGCGCCGCCGAATGAAATTGTAAAAGCAAAAGTTGAATAAAAATGGCGAGCCAACCAAAAACAGAAACAACACCAACAACAGCAGCCGCTAAAGCCGACCGGCAGGGTGTGTACCGTGAGTGTGTATGGGTGTTGTGTGTGTATTTACACGTGCGTGTGAGTTTGTTTGCTCGTGTATGTGTAATAACAGCAAAAACAAACCGAAATGCATAATTATAATATGAATAACAAAATACATACAACACATACTCATCTGTGTGTGCTCATACATTCAATACAACAAATGAGGGTTCTGCATGTGTGTGTGTGTTCCTAGGCCTGCCGACGTCGTCGCGCCTCAAGGTCAACGTTTGAGGATTGCTAGAGGAGGGAGTGGGCGGTACAGGCTGCACTGTTTGATATTGTGTGGGCGTCTGTGCACAGAAAGTGAAATACTCCCCACACTCCTTGCCCTACCCAGCTGGGAACAACTCCCCCCAACACCCTGACCGCCCACACTTATTCCATCGTTGTGCTACAACGCAAATTCTTTTGCAAGTGACCGAAAGCATCTCTCTGTCCCTCTTTCACCCACTCCTCCCTACCTCACTCAAAACTAAAGAGAGTGAGCCGAAGCGATGCTTCCCTCTAGCTGTCACGTAGTCACAATGGGATCAAAATACAAGAAAACACTTTGTAATTTATGCGATGTGTCGACAAAAATCCTTGGCCCGAGTAATTGATACCCTAGAATACAAGTTGGAATAAACACAGGGATTTCTCTTCGAACAGATAGAGAGAGGGGAGGAGGAATGTGATATTGTTGTAGACTTCTTTGCTAGCACCGAATTTTTACATTCCGCATCTGTTTCATACTTGCTTGGTTGACCACATACTTACACATACATATGCATACACTCATACATTTGTAACTGTAGAGTTCTAATTGGAATTGCAAAACTTGTTTACCGTTTGTCAGTGCAATGCATGAATATGCATCAGAGAGGGAGAAGAGAATATTACATGCCATTTACTCGTTGTTTCCTTTCATTCGGTAAGGCAAAGGAACATAATAAAATAGACCGAAACAAGGAAGTGCAACAACAACAACATCAAATACCAAAAACATTGCACACATGCACGCAAATACAGACAGACACAGAGCGAGAGCGAGCGAGAAAGATTGCGGAAAGACACTCAAAATGAAACAAATGGCAAAACAAAATGCAAAACCGGCATTTTAATCGATTCACTTAATAACTTGTGTATGTCTGTGTATGTGGCTGTGTGTTTATGCACACGCGTGGATATCGGGAATATAAACACTTAATAAATATACAGAATACATATAAAGAGGCTTCTATAATTGGTAATTTTCACATTATATTTGCAGTATTTACCCAACATGTTTGTGATTCTAGTTGTTACTGTGGCCGCCGCTGCCGTTGTCGCTGTCTCGCTGTGCTTTTAGCCGCAACGCAATTTGTCTAAGCAACGCCCGTCGTCTCCTCTCTGCCGGCGTCAACGTCGATGCTGGCGTCGCTGCTACGCTGAACGACACGTTTTTTTATTATTTCCTTTTTCTGTTTTCTTTTTTGCAATGCGTAGATAAAACACTACTCTTGCTTCTTATTCTTCTTCTTCTTGACGTTGTTGTAGTGCTTTTAGTTTTGGGCTGATCTATTCTTAACCCAAATTCGAACAGAATATTGATCTAAAGACGCAAATTGTCAGCCATCATCGCAATATAGAACCAGATCAACCGATGTTTCATGAATAATAACTTTAGGAAGATCTCGAGATCGACGACGACGTGGAATTTGTTGTTGAGACGGCTGCGGAAAGTGTGTACACGTGCCAGTACATGTGTGTGTGTGGGGGTGTGAATGATAAAACCAAATGGTAAAAAATTTAAAACAGAACAATTCTTAAAACACGGACAAAATTTAGCCGGACCGTCGTCGCGCGGCGCAAACGAGGAAAGAAACAAACACGCGTTGCCGAACAGCCAACACAGTGTCAGACCCAGGCGGCACCAGCAGCAGCCGAAAAACTAACGAAACAAGAGAGGGAGAGACAGAAAGAGAGACCTGCTGCTGTTGTTCGAAAGAGAGTAAGTAAGCAAAAGCACAAAAGCACTGACAGAGAAGTGCCAAACGCATTTCTAATAAGAGTGCGCAACCGACCGCATGGGTTGGTAGCAGCAGCGACACCCGCTTTCGCTCGGGTGTTGTCTTGTAAATGAGAGAGAGGGGAACACAGCGTGGAGAATGTGTTGTTGATTTTATGCTGGGCACACCAGTCACTCTCTTTGCACGTGCTAAAGAGAGTGTGTGTAAGCGCAGCGCTGACGTCGCAAATGTTTGTGCATATTTTGTGCTTACGTGACTATTTTGACACATGATGTTACAAATGTAAATATGTAAGTATGAACACCGTTATTAATTTATGTAATGTAATAATGATTAGTATACGGAATAAGAGAAACAAATTATTAATTCTAAAAATAGCAATTTTAAACACAATCGAAAATGATCGCGATACTCATTAAAATGCCGGCTTTTCTGCTGTTTTTGACCCCCACTGATTGAGGGCCAGCATGCACACACACACATGCGTGTACATGTGTACAGAAACAGACAAACAAACATGTTTTGACATGGAAAGTTTTTCAATTTGATTCAATTAAATGAACCAATCCGATCCCGACCCAGACAATTACAAACATATAAATATCGCATTGCAGAAACACTAGTACAAACGATGCACAACAGACGTATATACATACATAAGTATGTATGTACGTAGGTTATGGATAGTATGGATACACTTCGACGACAAGAGAAACCGATTAGCGAATGAAATTTGGCAACATTGCTGGGCGTGTGGAGTGGGAAGCGGAAGATCGTGCTCACTTTTTTTTAACGAATTTAAATTGCGTTCTATTAAAAATAATGAAATCTACATTGCAAACACATAAAAACAACAAGAGCGCATAAGAAGTATAACGTGTGCGGAAGAGAGTAAGAAAGAGAGAGAGAGCGAAGTGACGATAACAAGCGAGACTGACATAATCGCAAAGCACGTTGTTACTTTGTTTTTATTTTGACTTCGCAAGCAAACACAAGAGAGGAGGACGGAGAAAGAGAAAGGAAAGCCACCATAAAGCAGAGCAACAACAACAACCAGCTGAGTAAAAACAGCCGACAGTCGCTTAGTCGCTGCAGCTCAAAACAAAAACAACAGCAGCAGCAGAAGGAGAAGCAAAATAACAACAAAAGCGACAAGTGGTGGCCCAACTCGGCTTGCAGAAAGGTTTGGGGGGGAAGGCGAGAGCGAGAGACAGAGAAAGAGAACGACAACAAGACACAGTCATCGGATAAAAAGACCGGTATGACCACGCAAAAAAAACACAGACAGCTGGCAACACTATTGGCAGCGCCAAAGAGCGCTCCTACGAATGAGCATGCAAAAGACAACGACGAACAAACAGACACAGGCTGTCAGGTTGGCGCTCTCCCTGTCTCTCTCTCTCTCTCTCTCTGTCTTTCGTTTAGTTGTATAGGTGTGAGGCGCATACACACACAAGCCCAACATCACGTAGGCTGCTGACGTGCTGTTGTGGAGGGCAGAGTGAAAAACGAGGTTAACTCGCAAACAACAACACATCGGTAGACAAACACACACAGGCAAAACATCATCGCCTGATATGCGAATTGCGTGGAAGGGCAAAAAGCATGCAAAAAACAATAACTACTTTGATTGAGCATACATACATAGTATGTGTGTGCTTATGTATGCGTATTAGTGGCACTTTACATACAAACATCATGTTTATAAGTAAATTTGAATGCGGCTGGTTTTCTTTTTTACTGCACAATACAAAACGCGGCGTTGCCAGATGAGAGAAAAGTGTTTCACTCAGGGCTGAGTTTCGTTTCCATTACATGCCCACAATAAACTTGTGTGTGTGCGTGAGTGGGAGGAGGTGTAGAGTAGTGTGCGTACGTGCGTGTGTGAGAGGCTGCACGTACACACAAATTTATTGTTAGTTTGTTTATTCGAAATGCAAGTAATTTGCATGGCAACAACAACCAACAACAAAAACCACTTTGAACCTTGTTGATAATAATGATGATACACTTAGCATCAATGGAGGCACAGCAGAGGCCAGACCAACGCGGGGTGGCAATTAGCCAAGTTAGCCACCCACAAAGCTCTCGTGTCAGACACATTTCTGTCTAGCATCGTTCGACATGTGCCCAAAAATAACGGTGCTTTGCTCTGCTCTTCTGTCGCCTGTCGCCAAAAACAAACTTTCATTGTTGCCTGCGAAAAAATTGCTAAATAAATTATCGACAGTGCTGCCCGACCCAATCCCGTTTCTCGCAAGGCACGTGTATCCAGCGGACAGCTGCATATTGCTATACATAACCCCTACCCCTAGCCTCTTACCCCACCCATAACCCACCTCTTCAATTTATATGCATTCACCTCTCTTAAAGCGCTGATAAACGTGATTTTTATTGCTTTCATTGCGTATACCCTGTGTTGGAATATGTAAGGGGTGCAGCACTGATTTATTAGTTATTTATATGTTATATATAATATTATATATATAAATAATACAGGGTGCCTAATAATGAAGCACGTCTAATTCCTTATTTTCTCATATATATATTTAACATACTAACACAAGGCACAGGGTATCTTGTGCTCCGTCATTAAACTGTTTAACCGCTCTTTTATATTTTTTTATACCCTTCGACCATTGAAAATGGTCAAAAAAGGGTATACTAACTTTGTGCAAATGTATGTAACAGGCATAAGGAGGCGTGGGAGACCCCATAAAGTATATATATTCTTGCTCAGGATCACAAGCCGAGTCGATTGAGCCATGTCTGTCTGTCTGTCTGTCCGTCTGTCCGTCTGTCTGTGTGAACGCACAGATCTCAGCTATTATAAAAGCTAGAGTTACGAAACTTGGCAGGAAGACTCCTGTGTACTATAAGCAGATGAAGTTTATTTCAAATGTTAGGTGCCACGCCCACCGCCCCCACAAATCAATAATTTAATTTTTGAACTTAATTTGTAAGCGCTGTATATAAGATACAACTTTCTGACTTAAACATATACTAAGCTAAATGAAATATCTACGTAATGCCCAAATTACAATCCAATCGAACAATAAACACAGAAGTTATTTAAGAAAGTATGAGCATAAAACCAAGTGCTTCTGTCAGCTAACAAGGGAGACAGGCGAGCGCGAAGCGCGAGCGCCATCTGTCGGGATTAATTTCAAAGCATGTACATATGCATATGTGTATGAATTTAACGAATTAAACTACACGGGAACATAGGTCGAAGGGTATCCCACTGTCGCGTTTTGCGTGACTGTTGCTCTCGTTTTGGTTTGTCATCATCCTCTGCTGCACTCGTAGCTGTGCTGCCGACTGCTCAGTTGCTGTCTCAGCCGCAACACGTCAGCAGACGCTGGCTCGAACTCGGTCAGCGTTGGAGCATAGCGGGGGAGGAAGGGGAGATTGGGGGTGGTGTGCATGGATGTGTGTTTGTGAGGAGGAGGACAGAGAGCCAGCGGGCGGCGCTCATCGCTTTGTCTTTGTTCGTACATTCGTTCGGTTTGTTTGCTCGCTTGCTTTGGCTGTCGTTCTATTTTGGGATGCACTGCGGCTTTGTTGCTGCTGTTGTTGTTGTTGCCCCTGCTAGTTGTTGCTGCAGCCCCAAAGTGCAATAAACGTCATCAAGGTTATGCGCTGCCGCAGCGCTGTCGGCATCGACGTCGACGCCGCTGTTGCAGCTGCAGAGCACTGGTTTCGCTTGCAGTTTATTAACACTTTGATCCGTTTTCATTTGTTATTCGTTCATTACTCTTATTTTACTCGCTGCTTTTGTTGTTGTTGTTATTGAGAGACTCGCACAATGAATCATTGCTATATTAATTGTCTGCTCACTCAGCGCTCAAAGCGCCAATAGATACTATAGCCGTCTCGCTCTAATTGCTCTCTCTCTCTCTCTCAGTCATCTTTTTTAGTTGCGTCTCGCTCCTTCTTCTTTGAGTATAAAATGCAAATAAATTTCGTCAATTTGTCAATTCCGGAAACAGGCTTCGACGCGCTGCTTGCCCAAGCATATTAACAACAAAAACATCAGCAGCATTAACAACAACAACAATAATTCATTTCACGCTTCTGCCCACGCCTGCCCCCTTTTCGAAGACTAGACTTGCAAGACGTTCTGGGAAAGTTTTATGTCTCCCCTATCAACAACTGTTTATATGTATATAGAGCGCATTTCCTTTCCACATCCCCCTCACCAGATGTGTTTGTTTCGTCTAACGCACCCACTGTGTGTTATCTTATCACTCGATTTAATATATCAACTTTCAATATAAGGTATACAAACGTACTTTCCATTAAAAGAGCTACCAATAAACTGGCAGATAAGTCCAAGATAATTGAAATAAAGGAAAGTCCAATGTGCTTGAGATAAGCGCTATTTTTATATGTCTAAGAGACAAAAACAAAAGACAAAACAGTATTTAGCCAAGATTAATTATATTCCATTCAAATGCAAATTATATTCCATTCAAAGTTCCACTGCTAGGGAAAAAGTGATGCAATATATCTGTTGCTGCTAGATGACACATATTAACAAGCAGATTACAAGCGTTTGCACACTCTTTCCACTAGATAAAGAGTTAAAGTTTATAAAACAAATATTTATAAATTTTAAGAAGTAAATATATTCTTCCTAAAAAATAAATTTGACCCAGTCTTCTTTTTATTAAGTATTATTCTTAATCTTAGATTCTTCGATTCAAGTTAAAAATGATAAACTAACTCAAACTACGGGTAACACGCGTTCTCTTCATACCTATCATCCTTCTTTATTATACACATCCACCATTGAAAATTATCAAAAAAGGGTAAACTTTGTGCAAATGTAAGGCGTGGCAGACCCCATAAAGTATATATATTATATATTCCTGCTGAGAATCACTAGCCGAGTCTATTGAGCCAGGTCTGTCTGTTTGAACACACAGATCTCAGCTATGATAAAAGCTAGAGTTACCAAATTTTAAATGGAGGTTCCTATGTAGCCTCCACAATAAACACAAAAGTTATTCAAGAAAGTATGAGCATAACACCAAGTGCTTGGCAGGCAGACGAGCTCCAATCTGCCAAGAATAATTTGCAAGCATACATATGTTCATATGATGTATGAATAAACAAAATATGATAGGTCGAAGGATATCCCACTGTCGCGTGCCTTTCGACTGTCGCTCTCTTTATCTAGTTATTCTCTTCCATGCACGCTCGTCAAGTATCGTTTACTCTTCAAGATTTATGCATTTTAATGATAACATCTGCAAGTCTGTGAATATTACCATATTTTGACCTTTGTGGACCACGTTTATCGCGAAACAAATGACTTTTTACATTGAAATAGCGAATCAATATTCAAGTTGAATTTGCTTGTTTTTGATATCACTAGCAACACTCCCCTCACGTACGTACGTGATAAAACAACAACAAAGAAAAACGGGTTGGGCGTTCAATTTCATTAGTAACTAGCTACAAATTTTGCGAATTACAAAGAAAATCAGGCAATCTATATCCATTTCATAAATGTATACATACATTTATAAATGTATACATATTTTGTATGTACATATAATATATAATATTACATATATATTTTCTACATTTAAAAAGTAATCACTTTGTAGAGTTTGTCAGTTTGGAATTAAATCGTAAACGCAAACAAAAAGTGTGAATTAATATTCCGTGAATCAAGAACTGACGTGTCTCTGCACGATTCCCCCCTTTCCTATTTACATAGAACAGTTGTCCATGTGGGGCGAGAGGCACCTATCGTCGGACACATGTAAGAGTTCTTGGAATGCAATAATTGCACACGGTGTTTGCTTGTTGCCAGGCTCTGTTGGCCAAATTGCAGTGGAAATGTAAACGGCAAGTGCCATACGCACAGTGGAACAAAAGCCCAATAGAAATGGCGAGGCGAAGAAGAACAGCAGAAGAGAGAGAAGGAAGTGCAGAAGAGACGCACAAGCAGAGCACAAGGTAAAGGGATGAAGAAGGGCCCCGCAATGTGCACTTTAAAATGTGTCCCCGTTTCGCGCTCTCTCTCTCATTCTATCTCATTCTCGGTGTCTCTTTTTGTGCGTGCTTTCTGCTGTCGAAGGCAGCTGCAAAGTTTCAATGCACACAGCTTGCACAGTGGGACAAGCAACGCTTTGCATGCCATGAAACGTATAAAACAAGCGAAAGCCAGTGAAGAGAGGGAAATAGGGTGAGCGAAATAAAGAGGAAAGAAAGGAGCGATAAAGAAAAAAGTTGAAATTCAACACTCACCTGATTGACTCTGGCTGCAGCTGTTGTTGTTGCTGCCGCCTACGCCGCTATCTCCTGAGCCGCTCGCGTTGTTGTTGCTGCCACCGCCGCCACTGTCGCTGTTGCTGGCTCCGCTGGCGCTGCCGGCGTTGAGGCGCAGCGAGCCAAACTCCTTCGCGGCAGCTGTGCTGGCATTTTTCTCCTCCAAAATGCGTTCAACCATTTTAGGTTCGATTTTGTTTTTGGCAATTGGAATTAGGCACTCGGAAACAGTCGTTGGTTCTACTGCACACTCCAAACTCCTCTCTTCTTTTCTCCCTCTCTCTCTCACACACAAGACACAAGGAAGCGCACGCAGTGTTTTCAAGAATTTTTCCGGTCAAACAGCTGCAATGTGGTCTCTCTGTCCCACACTCTTTTCGCTGCTGCAGCGCTAATAAGAAACAACGTTGACGTCAACGTCGCTGCTGTTACTTCTGCTGTTGCTGCGTTGCACTCTCTCTCTCTCTTTCTGCTGTTTGCGGCGTTAGTTGTTGTTGCGCTCATTCAAAATGGTGGCTGCTTAAAGATTTTTTTCACTGTAGCCTCCTCTCTGCCAAGAAATATAGTGTGAGTGTGTGTGCGATTTGAATTCTGCTACTGCAGTTGGTTCAAGTGTTGCAGTTGGTGGTGTTGTTGTTGTTGTAGTTGAAGGTGCAGTCGGCGTTGTTGCAAATTGCGCAGCAGCATCAAAATTGTCGCACGAAATTTACTTTGCCAATACGAAATTCATAAACTTAACGGCAGCTGCTCTGCCCTCTGCTGACGTTGGCTGCGCTGCTCTGCTCTGTTCTGTCGGTCGGTTGGTAGTTGTTGTTTCTGTTGTTGAAGTTGGTGTTTGCTGTTGATTTTCTTTCTCATCACATCGGAAAAGCGAGCAATAAACGAAAAATTCCTATAGGCGTTGATATCTTCAATTTTAGCTCTTTTACTTTATTTTTGCTTTTCACCTTTCCTTTGCGGGTATATATATTGGGCTTGGTATGGTATTGATGTAGTTGTAGTTATGGATTGTGGTTGCAGTAAAATTTAATAGATATTGCAAAATTGCTGTTGGTTATTGCCTGGGACTGACTGGTGGTGGTGTTTGGTCGTTGTAGCTGCTGTTAAGAATTTTCCTGCTGATTACAACACAAAAAAAATCGCTGAAATAGCGGACAAAAGCCGTTTTCTTTGCGTTTTTCGCTTTAAATTATCTCTTTTAGCTACCGATCCATTTTTTAACGTTCGAAGATGATTTCCGACTGAGTAAAATATTTGCTGTTGCATTGAGTGTGACCGAAATGGGGCAGTAGATATATACCATAGAAATATACCAAAATATACTCACTGTTAACTAACATTGACAATAAGAAATTGTCGATTGAACTTGTATTTTAATCTCAATATTTGATAATGTAAAAATCAGTAACAAGTCATAATTATACAGACATTCAATGAGGCTGCACTTTTTATTGATTCGCAATCAAAATGACTACTTTATTTGATGTTCTGTTATATGTGGAGTAATTGCTGTTAAGCAAGCTGTTGAATGTGGAGTAAGCTTTCAAATTTAAATTGACGCTCTGTACTGTAAGCAGTGCACTGCTTGAAAGCGTGAATGCTAAGCAGAAAATAATTTAAATTAACAGCGCTGTGTTAACTCGCTGTTAGCACTAAGCATCGATGCTTAGTGCTGTTAGCAAACATTTTTATTTTTTAAAATTGTGAATTGCGGGAAAACGAGACCAGGATAATAATAATCTAATAAATGATGAAGAAATAAATAGCATATTAACTTTATTTAAGAAATTATCTAGTTTTCCTAAGGGTTTCATCTATTGCACGTATTTAACTGATGAGTAATCCCGCCTTGTGGGCGGAGCTAGGCAATTTTGCAACCACCAATCGCCTTGCTGGGCGTTACTTCCCCCAGATATGGGCCAATGCGCTTGCGTAAGTCAACAAGGAGCTACAGAAATTGAATTATTCGCTTTGAAACAATTGACCGCAACTCCGTCAAGTGTGTCGGAAAATTTAGTTTCTTTTGAACGTTACAAACGTTGGCAACTTTGATTGTGATTATCCGTTTTAATTGCATCATCATCTCTTAGTCATGGTCAATGAGACTGGTGTGGATGTGCCGCCGGTTAGTGGTAAACGTGCCCGTCTAGCAGCTAGCAACAAGATCTCCAAGTCCACGGAACATCCAAAGATCTCAAATCGTGTGCCCAAGTGCGCGCGCTGTCGCAATCATGGAATCATCTCGGAGCTACGTGGCCACAAGAAACTCTGCACCTACAAGAGCTGCAAGTGCGCCAAGTGCGTCCTGATCTTCGAGAGACAGCGCATTATGGCAGCACAGGTGAGTTAAGAAAAGGAACCTTATTACACCAAGGGGAGTATTATTATATTAATTATATAAACTACTTGAAATCCTTCCAATAGGCATCTTAAATCAAATAATGTAATAATTGTGGGTAGTAAAGTAAGACAAAATTCAGCAAATAAGACCCTTTCAAGTGTTTCCTAATTGAACCAATTAAAACTGTTCAAATTAAGTTAAACAAAGGTTTACAAGTTAGGTGAGCAGAGTATGGAATTTATTATAACAAAATACGATCAAGTATTTCTCCTGTCCATCAACCAAACAGTTAAAACACTTTAATTGTTTTTCTTCTTTTCAATTGATATTTTATTCAACATAACCCCGCGCTCTCATCATCTGATCAATTACTTTTAAACATGAAAAGTGAGTGGCAACAACAACTGAGTGAGAGAGAACAATAATAGAGTGCGTTCTCACTTTCCAAAATTTCAACACAACATTGTATATGTGTGACTTTTGTATTTTAAACATAGAGAAAGAGAATTGACTTTTTTTTGCGCACTTGAATGGCTCTCTTTTTCTTCCTTTCCTTTTTTCCTATCTATTTCCCCCTCCTCTCAGTATCTGTTTCGTCTCTCTCTCTTCATCTCATTTCCCAATGGATACAACTAGAATATATTTTCTTATAGAAATGGCAAATAGTAATAGTTTTATTCGTCTAGTATTGTCTTCTAATTCGTAAGATAAACATCCTCCAGGGTAAAGCACACTCCCGTCTCCTATCCCTCTCCTTCCTGCATGCAATGTAAGCAAATGAAATACGACGAACTGCTGTCCAGATTTGAACTGAATCATTTCTGGTTTGTGGCTTGCTTTGATGATGATAAACTTGCAGATGATGATGATGATGATGATGGAAAGTTGTCAAATCGTACGAACAAATCGAGCTAAAATATCCGCTTACGAACTGTTTACACAAGTGTCGACAAGGCTCGCATTACGTGGCGGGGAAGAGGAAGAGGCGGGGACAGGGGCAAGGGCAGAAGGAACTGCAACCGAATTGCGAGTAAAGCTGTGTCTTCTTTGGAGGGTGTTCTGAACCACAGTTAAATAAATAACACAGAAAAGGAGTTAAGAGACTTCCGTAATATAAATATAATATGGTCCATTTAAAATCTAGTTTGCTTTAAAGCTGTTTAGCTGTTATTGCAGTTTAGTTTAGGTGTGACCTTTCTTCAATAAATTGCAAGGAAATCTAATCGAAATCTGCAAAAATATTGAACTGTCATTTTATTTTATTTTAATTTTATTTATTTATTTATTTTATTTTATCTTTATCTTGGCTTTTAACTTATGTTTTTATTATTTTCCGACTTACGCTAATTAATTAGTAATATTATTTAGTTTTCACAACTAAATCAAATCGAAATCTGACATTTTTTCAATAAATTGCAAAGAAATCTAGTCGAAATCTGCAAAAATGTCGAACTCTCTTTTTATTTAATTTATTATTATATTTTATTTTATCTTTATCTTATGCTTTTATCATTTTCTGATTTATTTAATGAATTTATTAATTCATTTCTAAAAATATTTTATTTTCACAACTAAATCCAATCGAAATGTGTAAAAATATTGAACTTTCATTTAATTTTATTTATATTATTTGATTTATTTTTCATTATATTTCATTTTATCTTTATCTTATCTTATAACTTATGTTTTTAATATTTGTTTAGCTAACTCTTATTTAATTATAATAATAATTGATTTTCACAATTGAAACTGATTTGAAATCCACAAAATTTCTCTATATTTTTGTTGGAGTTTTCCTTTTCTGGAACACAGTTTAACCCAACGGAGTCCCAAAGGAATTGCAGTTGGTTTTTCTGTGTGTGTTGTGCTTTTGTATGTCCAGGGGAGGGGTGGTAGAGAAGGAGGGGAAATAGAGGGGGGGCCAGTAAGTCAAACAGATTTCCGTGGGGTTGTCCCATCACACTTGCCGCATATTAATTTCAATTGGGCATCATCATCGTTTGTAGGTCGCCCTGAAGCGTCAGCAGGCGGTGGAGGATGCGATTGCGCTGCGCCTGGTGGCAAACAAGACGGGACGCCAGATAGACGCACTGCCGCCGGGCAGCATTTTCGGTCTGACCGTCACACAGCCGGCGGTAGCAGCAACGCCAGCGACTCCAACAGTCTCTGCCAGCGGGCCAAAGGCAGAGCATGCAGCGCACACAGAGCAGTTGCAATCGGAGCAGAGCGTTGGTCGAGCAGAGCCTGAGCCGTTGGCTGTGGCACAGGATCTGAGTGCACCACGGCGTGAGAATGTCTCCCAGACAGCCATCGATATGCTGGCGCAGCTGTTTCCGCAACGCAAACGCTCCGTGCTGGAGCTGGTGCTGAAGCGCTGCGATCTGGATCTGATACGCGCCATTGAGAATGTATCGCCGCCCATGGAGCAGCCAAGCAGGGAGCTGCTGCCAGCGCCTCCGCCTCCGCCCACATTGCAGTCGCAGCTCCAGCTGGCATTGCCCACACGCAGCAGCGCCTTCCGGCCGGTCATAGCCGAGCAGCAGCAGCCGCAGGTGAGATGATTTCCGAGGCAAGTGAGTGAGTCATTCCAGCATCTTCTTCCTTTACAGTTCCCCGAGAAGGCATCGTCGTCGTCGTCTTTGTCCTCTGCAGCTGCTGCCGCCGCAATCTGTGCGTATCCCAAGTGGTTTGTTCCTCTCTCCTTTCCCGTCACCATGGGGCACTTATCGAACCTGGCGCCACGCTGCACGCTGCCCAACTGCAACTGCCTGGAGAGCTACCAGTTCCACTAGCTCTGCTCAATCTTAACCAATTAATTCTTCTCACTAATCTTACCAACTAAGGCTAAACTATTCCAACTTGGGTTAACTTATGACTGCCGTCGTTGTGGGTGCGTCCTCCTCCTCATCTTCCTCGTCATCCTCTGATAGATACATGCGATCCTCGTCGTCACTGTGCAACTGCTGCAGCTGCAGGCTGCTGTTTGAACTGGGCGTGGCTGTGCTGCCACTGCTGGCATGAGTTGCCACTGCTCCCGCTCCCGCTGCTGCTGCTGCACTACGCTTGGTTTGATTAGCACGTCGCCATTTGGCGCGTCGATTCTGAAACCACGTCTTCACCTGGCGATCTGTGAGCTTCAGCTGCAGAGCCAGATGGCGACGCTCCTCGGGCGACAGGTACTTGGAGCTGGAGAAACGATTCTCGAGATTTTTCGTCTGCTGCGAGGTGAAGCGTATCTGTCCTCCCTTTCGCTTCACTCCGAAGTTGGACATATAGAAACTCGCAGCCGGATATGCCGCATTGCAGTAGAGAGCCGCCGCAGCAGTGGCTGGATTACTGAAGCCTGCAGAAGGGAAGAGCAGTTAGAATATCGTTGGTTCAATCGAATGGATAGTTAAAGAGATTAAAGTTGAGTTAACAACAAGTTTGTTGAAGCCTCTTGTTTAAAGTTTTGAATGATCTCTTTATTTAAAAACACTTTGCTTTGGAAATTTGCTAATTTAAAGTTCGTATTATCTAGTAAACATCTGTTTTATCTACCTGTATATCTTAAGAAAAATGAATGACAATGACTAAGTTCTTTTGAACTAATACGCAAAATGAACTAACGTACTAAACCCTGATTTTAGTTCATTGGTCATTTGTTATAATCAAACTTTGAATGAAGTATTATGTCTACAAACTAAGTAACTCTCTGTGAAATTCAATTAAATAAAAGTAAACAATAAACTATAGTTTAAATTTAAGAGTTAATAGGAATTATTCAAGTGTTAATAGTATACCATGCTGTTTATTATTTACAATAGTTGGTTAGTAGACAAGCTCAAATGACGTAGAGGAAAAACAAACATGGCTGTGCCAGAGCTTTGGCTTGAGTGTGCTCGCTTCTCATTGGTCGCTTGCATTGTAAAACTCTCTCGCGCGCTCTCCCGTTCTCTATGCTCTCTTATGACTGCTTTTGCATATTGTTGGCAACGCCTACCAATGAGAGGGAGAGAAAAATAGCGCAAAAGGGAGAGTGAGTGCAAGTGTGTGTATTGGAAATGGGGAATTGGCAAACGGCAATCGAGGCGGAATCAATTGCTCGAATCGTTATCGGGAGTACCTGGTCAACAACTAATTCGAGTGGATCGCGTGATAAGGTGCGTAGTGCGAAAGTTGCCAATGTGTGAGCAAAAGAGAGAGAAAGAGTGAACGGAAATTCGCACTTGGTTGAGCAATTTAAATTACGCTGATTTGTCAGTTTTATAGCCGTGCTCAGGGAAATCTCCACAGTACAATCTTGCTATAAATTGGTATAGCATACCAAGGCATACATACATATATATGTATACCATACCTATAAATAAATAGTTCTGTTCTCTTGTGCTCCCATTGTAAAATTCGTTATAATGCTTGCAATTTAATGTCATAATTTAAATTGTACAAATACAATTATTAACGGTTATTTTTATTAAGTGGCGTATTGTGTATGATAAGCCTGATATACCCCTTCCCTCTACTCTCTGCCCCATACCCCATTCCTTCTTGTTTTGAGTTTCTTTTTTTCATTATTTTTGTGGCTCACACACTTGAGAACAATTTGGTGTTAATCGTTCAAATATTGAATGAAGAGGCGATGTCACCTGCACCCGCGGCTACGAGAAAGACCCGATTGCTCCACACGGACGACAAGGTGGACGGGGCTTATCTCGATCTCAATCGAATGGCAATTGTCGGCAGAAGATGATGGACAGCGCCTATTAATCGCCACTAATAGCATTTTTTTTTCTACGATAAGCTGGAAAATAGTTTTTAAAGTAACAGACGAACTCAACATGCTTTCTACTCAATTTGATATTGAGGGGAAGAAGTACCAATCGAAAGAATGGAGTAGATTGTTTAATATTAGTCGAAACTGAGCTAAGGTTTTACTCCCTATACAGTAAAATATTTGATATGTTCACATATACATACATATGTGTATATTCTAGTACAGCTAAGTTTGATAAATTACAGATAATAGTCGAAAAAAATTAACTTTAGTCTTCAATTTTCGCAATTTAAAATACATTTTTAAAGTAACAGACGAACTCAACATGCTTTCTACTCAATTTGATATTGAGGGGAAGAAGTACCAATCGAAAGAATGGAGTAGATTGTTTAATATTAGTCGAAACTGAGCTAAGGTTTTACTCCCTATACAGTAAAATATTCGATATGTTCACATATACATACATATGTGTATATTCTAGTACAGCTAAGTTTGATAAATTACAGATAATAGTCGAAAAAAATTAACTTTAGTCTTCAATTTTCGCAATTTAAAATACATTTTTAATTGGAAATAATGTAGAATAAAGAAAGAAATAATTCATATAAGTTTAAGTAGTAATTTGAAGAAATAATTCTTAAAATATTTTTGAAAATAACAATACTACAATTACTTCTATATTCTTTCTAAATTATCTATGGAATTCATTGTTTAGCTGAACTCTCACGTTGCTTAAGGTTTTCAAGTTCAGAACTCTTTACTTCACACAGTAGTAGAATAATCCGTAAGATTAGTGCATATCCAACTATTCCACTATATGTCCTATGTATCTTTCCCACATGTCACAGGCCCTATTATGAATCCAATATACCTTCGACTCCCCCTCACTTGGCTCTTACCTCAATTTCAAATATTTGTCATATTGATAAGAACCGAAAATACATGTTTGTGTGTGTGAATTTGTGTGTATGCTTGCGGGTTTTTTCGGTGCGTTTTTGGGGGCTGGAATTGTAATGCTTAGGGCTAATCTACCGTTAGATTGCACTGGAAATGCACACAATGTAAAACTTGAGAGGGGGCACAGTAAGGGAGAGAGAGTATGAGGGAGCTCTGAAGTGGCTCTGGCGCCAACACTTGACTTTGACAAACATCAATCAAATTGGGGGATCTTTATATCCACACAGAGAGTGCACACTGCTTGTAATACCCTGCCAACATCAAGGTCATAGTGCATACTGTATACACTTTTGCATGTTTCTAGATACAAAGTTTACAGACTCTTTGGAAACTCATTGCAAGTTCATTGACTCGCAATTGAGAATAGAAAACAATGTCATTCATTGGAACTTGAAATAACATTTAACCTTTCAGGATTTCGATTAGTAATATTATCAATTTGGTAAATAAGTTATTGCGTTTCATCAACATTATCAAAGTGAGTACGAGTTGTTTGCTTGAAATTACAGTTTGGACTTTCGCCTTTTTGGCAAGTTGCTTCTTAATTATTAATTATTGTAGTATTTATATCACCTCGTTCATTATATCTATGTCTGACTCACACCTGTATTTCATAACTCTATGCATGATCGTATGATATAGTAGTTTTCAACAGGCCACCGATGGAATATCTACATAGACTTTGATACTTCGCACAAGCCATGCGGGTTTATTGAGGGCCAGATTATTTAAATATCAATTCGGTTTCTACACTAAACTATTGTGGATTTATTTGTATAGAGACTTTATGTTGTTCCTATTTTATAATAGGGAATATACAGATGTATATACAAATAATTACAAGCATATTGCTTAAGTTCATTATGTTCATTGCCAGAAACTGTTTTTTTAATACAAACTAATTAAAATTTGTTTAAAGATTGCGCATGAGAATTGTCTATAATTATGAGAATTGTCTATAATTATTATATAAAAACTATCAGTCTGGCAAATTCCTGATAGTAAATGCATTATTATTCACTTAGAGTATATTAATGAGTATTAAACAAAAAATGTAACTGTTTGTATGATTTTCTACAATGATTCTTTATAAAAGGTTTCGAGCCGCCGACTATATCCAGGGAATGCCTTATACAATCAATGCAAATGTACATCGAACAAATAAAGGGCTGAATGATGATGTTCTATTCTATGGGGGAATTAATACAGTTTGCAAGGCATTACAAGACTTTAATCTTAAATCTAGTCGCAAGTCTACATACCGCAGTTTGTCTTTTCTCACACTGATCTGACGCGCCAAGCGTAGTTTAATTCTTAGTTAAACCGGTGTGACCAATTACAACAACAATAAAAACGCATACAATAAAATACTAAATACTAAAATCTAAGTGCCCTCTATCGGTGACAAATTACTTAACTAACTATTGATAGCCAACTTATCCGTTATGCGACAAAAGGATTTAAGCTACATAAATGCAATATTGTGAACTTTACTAGCGATCGACAGAGTAGTATTATATATTTTTTTGTTATATTGACTGGAATATTATATTATTAATTTACAGAGATTTAGAGCTTTCTTTACCTTCACAATCCATAAACGGGCTGTACTGATCACAATATGCAGCAGGCTGTGCGGCTGCCGCAGCAGCCACAGCAGCAGCCTGAAAGTGCGGCATGAAGAGCGAAGAATTCTTCTGCAGATTTAGCATTTGCTGATAGAAAAGCGAGGCGGGATCTGAGTAGATTGCGGCGGGATTGAAGCGCAGTGTTGTCGGTGTGAGCAGAGTTGCTGCTGTAGTTGCTGCCGATGTTGGCTCCAGATTCTTGAGGGCATATTGCGAGGCAGCCATTGCTTCTCGCGACAGGTCGTATATAGCCGCCGTTGTGGGCGTGGCAGGAGAAAAGGCTGTGGCGGGCACAGGACTCGATATTGAATGCCTTGTGGGGCTGACAGGATCACTGCACTGTGTCTTATGCTCCAATATGTTGTCAATTGAGAAGGATGATTTGCTTGCTTTGATTATGTTGCTGTTGTTGCTGGCCATGATGATCACACGGCACAATACTCCAAATATAAAATAAAGCCGAGGCGAGTCGAGGCGAGAACGGTAGCGACGACGCGTCTTGAACGGGCGCAGACGGTGAACTAATTGCTGGGTGAGCTCGCAGGGCCCAATAAATTGTACTAAATCAGATTTCACAGAATATAATAGATTGTACATATACATATAATGTTGTGCTAATGGGTAGATATCTATATTAACAGTAATATAGCGGCGGCATATGTAGATATGAATGTACATAGATAATGAATGGGCTACTATCATCGATAACGTTGACGTCGCCGCTCCCTCTCCCTCTGCCACTGGCCCCGGCAGCGATGGCTCTACAAATTCTTCAATTCGAATTCCAATTCCAATTTTCAATTCGTTTATATAGACAAAGAATGCTTGTTCGGCTCGCTGTCGCCGTCGCCGTCACCGTCGCCTACGTCGTCGTTGGTGCGACCCAATCGCCGATCCACCAGTCAGCAAGTCATATAAATCAAAACACTCGGGGCTTATTAAACACACTGCCAACAGCTACCCGGGACTGGCAATGCTGACTGCCATTCCGACTATACACCAACGACGATGACGACGACGACCAGTGCAGCCATATATATTGTTGTCTTGCTCGCACTGCAATGGTGTCGGTACTTTTGATCGAGTAATTGTTAATCACCCGCTTATCGGTATCGCTCGGACGTCGTTGTTGTCGCTTAGGGTTGTCGTAGTCGTTGTTGTTGTTGTTGCTCTCATCATCCTTGTTTGGAGTATTCCTCTCAATTGGAATAGCTTGCGTAAAGCGAGAGAGAAAGAGAGAGTACAATACTATGAAGTAGAGTAGAAACTCTGATCAATAGTAAACCGACAAGGGAACACAGATCACAGCTATTATAAAAGCTAGATATACCGAATTTGGCAGGAAGATTCCTCTATACTATGCGCTGATCAACTTTATTTCAAATGTTTGGTGCCACGCAGTCGATTTGTAAGCGTCGTATAAAAGATTCAAATTTCTTACTTTGATATATACTAAGCTTATTAAAATATCTACGTATCCTATAAATTTCAATTTGATCGGTCCATCAACACAGAAGTTATTCAAGAAAGTATGAGTATAACACCAGGTGCTTAGGAGGCAGGCGAACGCCATCTGGCGAGAATAATTTGGAAGCATGCGCATGTACATATATGTACATCTATGAATTTAACAAATTAAACCACACCGGAACATAAGTCGAAGGGTGGGATACTGTCATGTGCCGCTTAACGCTTAATGCTCCCATCATTTTTATAGAGCATTTCGCAGTCGTCTCTATTTTTCGCACTCTCTTCCATTCGTTTATTGTAGTTGTAAACAAATTAAAATTACCAATAGGTTCTCACTGTCGCCAGCAACGCCCCCGCAGAACTATGCAGCACCCCGCCTGCACCCGGCTTTGCTTAGTCGTCGCCATCGCCATCGGCAGTGCTCTGATTGAGTAATCGAGTTGGTGTTATGATGATTTGAGCCTCTGGTTACCATCTTTTTTCATCGGCCGTGGGGACTTTCGAAACAATTTATGCGTTTGTATAACTGCGCCCACGAAGGTGTCGATGGGGAGTGGCGGGAGAAGCGTTGTCGCTTATCAGTCGCATTCGGGGACCCCTTAAAGCTTCTGAGATGATGGATTACTTTTGATTTTCGGGCATTGCGGACGCGATAAAATATACAAAATAAATGCGCCTAATTGTTGTTATTGTTATTTGCTTGGTACCTGAGTTTGATATTGTTTTCAGGTCGCTCGTTATATCTTTTAGATATGCACTTCAGTTGTAGGCGGGAACTCTTCCGAACTATCTCGAAAATATATAATATTTTTGGAAAAGCAAAGAAGTTTTCTAAGAAGTAGATTTATATATTTACTAAATTTAACTTGCCATTACTTAGAAGAAAATTATCCCATGAAATTCTATAGAACCAAATTTCTTATGTATCCAAGTCAGGGCGAACTGATAAGCTTCTAGTTCCAATAAGTAATAAAAGAACTGTATGATCGTATAACAATAAAAGTGTTTCATTATAAATATCAATCTTAATGAGCACTTTGAACACGCACCGTTGGGATTTTTTCCATAAACTTCGTAGAACCATAATAAAATTCGATGATTCAATTAAAACCAATTAAGATTTGATTTGAAAACTTCACGAAACGACGTGTCAATTGCTAAAAATAGCAGGAAGTCACTTATATGTGTATATAGGGTATGTACCCTGTCACAACTTGCATATGCTGAGAAATTGATAAGCAAATTTTGAAATTGTCGCCTTTGAAATATGATAATTCCATTGTCGATTATTTAGCGTTATGAATGAACACGGGAATGTCAGCGATAATATGCACGCTTTGCTGATATAAACGATAAATAATAACTAACTAATTATACAAAAAGACAACAGAAACTGTAGAGGAAGAGTTAAGAACTGCTAAAAACTGATAAACATATTATATCACTATACTTTGGGCCTTTGTTAAAAATGATATTATATCTTAGAATCATCGTTACTATACAACAATCAAACAAATCTCAACCTCAAAGCATATTCGAGACCTTGATATACATTTTCCATAGATCTTTCACATTATAATTTTGAAATTTCATCTAAAAATCAAAACGTAGAAACGCACAACCTTAAATATGTTGTATAGACCATTCGGGAACGGTAATTTTCACAATTTTACAATTGTGCGTCGTATGAATCACAATTAATATCCAATGTGATTATGGGCATTGAACGGTATGACAATCGTTGCCTTCAAGATTGCTGCATATACGAGCCCCAAAATTGTACTTAAAGCACATTACCAAAAAAATCGAAAACCTTGATAAAACATTCAAAAAGAAATAACTACAAAAAAATGTGAAATGAAATCAAAAGCTAAGTAAACATTGGGGCGTGATAAATGCACCCGATTCGGGGTTTGAATTGATCGCTGTCGGTGTCCCAAATAGTTGGCAAATAAATGATAATGCTTTGTCAGAGTGAGGCTTAAGATCGTCAAGTGACACTAAATTATTAGCAATTATCGGACGACAAACGGTTCGTAACGACTTTAAAATTGGGCATAAATTTGCAGTCGAATATTATTTGAAGACACAAAAAAAAAGAAAAGAAATAATGAAGAGCTGCCTAGATTTATAGTGCGCCTCAAATTTAAGCTGGGTATGTTGATAAGCAACGTGTCAAATGTACGATTGTGATAGACGTGATGATGTCTATGATAATTGGCTCGTTTTCCCCATTCCCCATGAGTAGCCCCTAGGGGGAGGTACCCAATACATCAAAGTTCAATCATTAATGTTAAGAAATTAATATTTTGGCTCTTTATTTATATAACTTTATTCATTCCTCATGCTTCACCGTATCGATCTCGATCTCGATTGTGTTTTACATACCTACACATATGTATTTATATATATGTTCCAATTGTGGTTTGGTTTTATCTCTCTCTCTCTCTCTTTTACAGTTTGTCATTATAATTATTATATATTGTGTTCTTGTTCGTGTTGTGTTGCTCTTGTAGACTACTATTTGAAGTTGTTGCGCAGCATTTGAATTGATTTCTTGTATCTTTAACATTTAATTAGTACGAATAAATATATATTTTTATGTATATATAGCACTATGTTGCTGCATGAAACTTTAAGCAGTTTTATTCTTCAATTGTTATTCAGTTATTGCATACGCATCGGTTTATAGTACATTTATTTCTATTTATATGCATATATATATATTTATATTTATATATTTCGTGTTGTGTTGAGAGTTCTTTTGAGTATTTTTCTTGGCTCGCTTAAATGAAAACATTCGAAATAAATAAATAAAATAAGAACTTCACACACACAACTAGCTTAACAGTTTCAAGTGGAGAACAATTACGACATTTCTGCATTGGATTATATATATTCGGTTTTGTTTTTGGTTTTGAAAGCACTACACGTTACAACGTTGACAATTCTGAGTATTTGTTGTTTTAAATTAAGCAGCCTAGGTAGGTATTTATATATAAAATTAGTTCAATAATTTCGTAGCAATAAGTAAGAAAATTCGAGTAGCAAAATTATTATGGTTTCAATTAAGTTAGGTGTTAGTTAGGAGCTGTTGTTCATTCTTCTTAATCTTCTTTTGATTTTGTATAAATACAAATTACAAGTTAAATCGCGAAGGTATTTAAGTAGTAATAGTAATAGGTAAGTTAGAATAGGTTAATAACGTTTACATAGATGTAAGGTTTGGTTAGTTGGTTGGTTGGTTGTTTGGAGCTATCAAAGCTGAAGCCAGCTTTAAGCCAGATTGGTCACATGCGTTGTGTCCATGTGCTGTATCAAGACGTGTATGAAGGACATCTCTTTGCGCGCATTCTCCAGTATCACCTTGGGATCATCGGAAGTGCAACGCAAACAGTTGGGAGCAAATACCATGGCCAGATTCGATGAATCCATTTTGGTGCAGCTAACAATCTCCGGGTTGGAGAATTGTTGCAAAAAGTGTATTAAATACGTTAGCACCTGTTAAGTAAGATACGAAAAAGAAATTAGCATTATTTATAGATAGTTTCTAGCTTTGTTAAACTTACCAATTGATTAATTTGGGGCAACTTATTAACTATTTCTTTGGCTTTATCGGGATCCTCAGTATTCACGCAATCCTCGTAATAATCATCGGGTATAAGCGGATCGTACAACTCACGATACCACAACTTAAGCAGACTAGCGGGCGCATGTGCATCGACTGTGGCAAACAAAAGGATGATTAGATTGAATTACTGTTTAATGCTGATTGCTGGGTCCTTACCCATTGTGTTCTTATAATCAGGAACATCCCACCGATCCAAGCGATTCTTCAAGCAATTGACTTCATCCACATCGGCGGAGACACGAAAAATACCTTCCGTTTGTTTGCCATTGAGCAACAATACCTGAAAATAAAATAGTACAGGAAATCAGACCCTGCACTCTAGAATTGCCAGACTCTTTCTGCACACTCACATGCTCCGACAACGTGGTCTGTATCCAGGGCAGCTTCCTAAATGGAAATTTATCCTTCTGCAGATCCATCACCTCCGATAATGTGTTGCCGAACATGCTGTTCCGCAAGATTTGTTGCTGCACAAAGATTTGCATAGGTTATTAGTGATCTATATAATGCTATAGAATGCAATCAACTTACCCTCGCCTGTTCCACTTCATCTACAGTGGGCTTCTTGGCCAAACGGCGACCACTACTGCCAATGCGATCCAAGCGACGACAGCAGACGGTGGCATAGTGAGATATTTGCACGTGGATGGGCCATTTGCAAACCTCCGTGAAGCCAATGCCAAATGAGGGATCTCTATGTCGATTCACATAGCTGCAATGCAACAAAGAAGAGATTGAAGTAAGTGAAATGGAGGCAGCAGCAACTAGGCTTAGGCTTACTTGAGCAACGTGGGCTGGAACGTTGGTGAGGGCGGCACAAAGGACAGACAAATGGCCATCAGCTCCCAGCCGCGTATAAGTGATTCGCGTTTGGGATTCTCCGTTGTCTGTCGGCACAGCTGCACATAAAGCTCATCTCGCAATCTGTGAGGAAAGTATTCAATGTTAATTTGGTGATCAAATCGAGAGAAAGCTTCACTTACTGTTGCTGCGGCAGCGAGGCAACGATTATGTCAATGGCCACCGAATTGAGATTCATGCCAATGCGCGCCTTGCGATCACCCATGTAGATTTGCACCAGTTTAAACAATTCAATCGCTATCTTCTTCTCGGCCTTGTCGCGCGACAACGCCAACATGGGACGACCAATAGCCTCCGCTGTCCAACTAAGCATATCGCGCACCGATGCCTTCTTGCGGAAGATGCCCTTCGAGTGCAAGTTGAGATTGTCTGCGGCAAACTTCTCAATATCACATTCCTTCATGCAGGCCAACGTTGTGGCACCGGGCGCACGCTCGCTGGGCGGAAAGATCTGCTGTATGGTGGGTTTGAGCGATGGTGGTACCAGCTTATGATTATTGCCAGCACTGCCACCACCACCTCCACGGCTTAGACTGCTGATTCCGACTGATTGTGCGTTTGCTGGCGGCAAATGCGGCGGCTGCGGTGGTTGCCCATGCTGATGATGCTGGCTATGATTGGCCTCCTCTTTGGTTAATTGGCCGGCGACTAGACGTGAGATTTGTCGATTCGGCGATGGCAATGTCTGCGATTGCTTCTGCTTGGCCGTCGACGCATCACTGGGATCCAAATGCAGCTGCTGTTGATGTGGTGGCGCCGGTGGCTGAACCACACCATGGCCACCATGACTGGCAAATGGATAGGATGGTGTATTCGAGTACAACTGCTGATTATGCTGATGACCCTGACCCACCGACGAGGATGGGCTGTGCGAAACAGTGTCGTAGTATGAGATCTGATAACGCGGCTTCGGTTTGGGCACTGCAGCAGGTTCTGTCGTGTTGCCGCCAATGCCCTCCAGCACGGCCTCCACATTGTCGGAGCTGTCAAGCAAAAAGAGAGAGTTAACTAAAGTGTTTACATACATATATGAAGTATTATCACGTACATATCCTCGCGTCCTGCCGGATCGTAGGGCGGAAACTGATAGGCATAGTAGGAGACACTGTCACCCATATTGGCATAATCATCGATCATGCCATAGTTGTGCTCCAGGTAGCCTCCATGAGTATCAGAGCCACCATCAGAGTCCTCGTTGTCCGGCTCGTGGCCAGAGAGCGAATGCTCCGACTGGCTGTCCGAATGATACGAGTCCGAGTCACCAGCTCCGTCCCCGCCATAATCGTAGCGGCCAAAGATCTTCGCCTGTTCGATAATGTAGTGCCTGAGCGGCAACAGATGTGGCATCTCCTGGCCACAGTTGCTGTACAGTGGCGAGATGTTGCCATTGTCGTACTCCACATCGCTGTTATCCACCTGTAGATTGTGCTGCTGCTGCTGGTGCTGTTGCTGCTGCTGTGTCTTGCTGCGACGCGAGTCACGTTTCTCGCCGCCGCCGCCAGTGCTGCCTGTACTACTGTGCAGCACCTGATAGCCACGTTTATCCAGACTGGAGCTGGCACTGTGTCGCAGTGAACCCTGACCAGGATAATGATGAGATTGCGATCGAGTGGCCGTTGAATTGTTGGACTTCTGACGCCTGGCCGCCGAGTCGTTTGAGCCACGTGACGAGTGCGTCAGCATGCCAAGATTATCAGAGCCTGCGCTGGGTGAAATCGGTGCCGTTTTGCCAACGAGTGACATGCGCTCCAAGCTTAGCAGATCCAGCCCACACTGGGGATCCTGCATGCGGGGGGAATGTTGTTGCAGCTGCAACTGCGGCGGCGGATTTGTGGCGCTGGTTTTGGCCTGACGCGAACTTTTCGTCTGTGGACTGATGGGACTCTGCGGACTAGAGTCGCTTGAGTAATTCTTATGGCCACTGCTGCCGCTGCCGGCGGTACTGGTGGCCGTATTACTGCCACTGGCACCACCACCACCGCCACCAGTTCCAGTTGCAGTGCCGGTGCCAGTTGCATGACCGTTGGGATTTTTTCCATAAACTTCGTAGAACCATAATAAAATTCGATGATTCAATTAAAACCAATTAAGATTTGATTTGAAAACTTCACGAAACGACGTGTCAATTGCTAAAAATAGCAGGAAGTCACTTATATGTGTATATAGGGTATGTACCCTGTCACAACTTGCATATGCTGAGAAATTGATAAGCAAATTTTGAAATTGTCGCCTTTGAAATATGATAATTCCATTGTCGATTATTTAGCGTTATGAATGAACACGGGAATGTCAGCGATAATATGCACGCTTTGCTGATATAAACGATAAATAATAACTAACTAATTATACAAAAAGACAACAGAAACTGTAGAGGAAGAGTTAAGAACTGCTAAAAACTGATAAACATATTATATCACTATACTTTGGGCCTTTGTTAAAAATGATATTATATCTTAGAATCATCGTTACTATACAACAATCAAACAAATCTCAACCTCAAAGCATATTCGAGACCTTGATATACATTTTCCATAGATCTTTCACATTATAATTTTGAAATTTCATCTAAAAATCAAAACGTAGAAACGCACAACCTTAAATATGTTGTATAGACCATTCGGGAACGGTAATTTTCACAATTTTACAATTGTGCGTCGTATGAATCACAATTAATATCCAATGTGATTATGGGCATTGAACGGTATGACAATCGTTGCCTTCAAGATTGCTGCATATACGAGCCCCAAAATTGTACTTAAAGCACATTACCAAAAAAATCGAAAACCTTGATAAAACATTCAAAAAGAAATAACTACAAAAAAATGTGAAATGAAATCAAAAGCTAAGTAAACATTGGGGCGTGATAAATGCACCCGATTCGGGGTTTGAATTGATCGCTGTCGGTGTCCCAAATAGTTGGCAAATAAATGATAATGCTTTGTCAGAGTGAGGCTTAAGATCGTCAAGTGACACTAAATTATTAGCAATTATCGGACGACAAACGGTTCGTAACGACTTTAAAATTGGGCATAAATTTGCAGTCGAATATTATTTGAAGACACAAAAAAAAAAGAAAAGAAATAATGAAGAGCTGCCTAGATTTATAGTGCGCCTCAAATTTAAGCTGGGTATGTTGATAAGCAACGTGTCAAATGTACGATTGTGATAGACGTGATGATGTCTATGATAATTGGCTCGTTTTCCCCATTCCCCATGAGTAGCCCCTAGGGGGAGGTACCCAATACATCAAAGTTCAATCATTAATGTTAAGAAATTAATATTTTGGCTCTTTATTTATATAACTTTATTCATTCCTCATGCTTCACCGTATCGATCTCGATCTCGATTGTGTTTTACATACCTACACATATGTATTTATATATATGTTCCAATTGTGGTTTGGTTTTATCTCTCTCTCTCTCTCTCTTTTACAGTTTGTCATTATAATTATTATATATTGTGTTCTTGTTCGTGTTGTGTTGCTCTTGTAGACTACTATTTGAAGTTGTTGCGCAGCATTTGAATTGATTTCTTGTATCTTTAACATTTAATTAGTACGAATAAATATATATTTTTATGTATATATAGCACTATGTTGCTGCATGAAACTTTAAGCAGTTTTATTCTTCAATTGTTATTCAGTTATTGCATACGCATCGGTTTATAGTACATTTATTTCTATTTATATGCATATATATATATTTATATTTATATATTTCGTGTTGTGTTGAGAGTTCTTTTGAGTATTTTTCTTGGCTCGCTTAAATGAAAACATTCGAAATAAATAAATAAAATAAGAACTTCACACACACAACTAGCTTAACAGTTTCAAGTGGAGAACAATTACGACATTTCTGCATTGGATTATATATATTCGGTTTTGTTTTTGGTTTTGAAAGCACTACACGTTACAACGTTGACAATTCTGAGTATTTGTTGTTTTAAATTAAGCAGCCTAGGTAGGTATTTATATATAAAATTAGTTCAATAATTTCGTAGCAATAAGTAAGAAAATTCGAGTAGCAAAATTATTATGGTTTCAATTAAGTTAGGTGTTAGTTAGGAGCTGTTGTTCATTCTTCTTAATCTTCTTTTGATTTTGTATAAATACAAATTACAAGTTAAATCGCGAAGGTATTTAAGTAGTAATAGTAATAGGTAAGTTAGAATAGGTTAATAACGTTTACATAGATGTAAGGTTTGGTTAGTTGGTTGGTTGGTTGTTTGGAGCTATCAAAGCTGAAGCCAGCTTTAAGCCAGATTGGTCACATGCGTTGTGTCCATGTGCTGTATCAAGACGTGTATGAAGGACATCTCTTTGCGCGCATTCTCCAGTATCACCTTGGGATCATCGGAAGTGCAACGCAAACAGTTGGGAGCAAATACCATGGCCAGATTCGATGAATCCATTTTGGTGCAGCTAACAATCTCCGGGTTGGAGAATTGTTGCAAAAAGTGTATTAAATACGTTAGCACCTGTTAAGTAAGATACGAAAAAGAAATTAGCATTATTTATAGATAGTTTCTAGCTTTGTTAAACTTACCAATTGATTAATTTGGGGCAACTTATTAACTATTTCTTTGGCTTTATCGGGATCCTCAGTATTCACGCAATCCTCGTAATAATCATCGGGTATAAGCGGATCGTACAACTCACGATACCACAACTTAAGCAGACTAGCGGGCGCATGTGCATCGACTGTGGCAAACAAAAGGATGATTAGATTGAATTACTGTTTAATGCTGATTGCTGGGTCCTTACCCATTGTGTTCTTATAATCAGGAACATCCCACCGATCCAAGCGATTCTTCAAGCAATTGACTTCATCCACATCGGCGGAGACACGAAAAATACCTTCCGTTTGTTTGCCATTGAGCAACAATACCTGAAAATAAAATAGTACAGGAAATCAGACCCTGCACTCTAGAATTGCCAGACTCTTTCTGCACACTCACATGCTCCGACAACGTGGTCTGTATCCAGGGCAGCTTCCTAAATGGAAATTTATCCTTCTGCAGATCCATCACCTCCGATAATGTGTTGCCGAACATGCTGTTCCGCAAGATTTGTTGCTGCACAAAGATTTGCATAGGTTATTAGTGATCTATATAATGCTATAGAATGCAATCAACTTACCCTCGCCTGTTCCACTTCATCTACAGTGGGCTTCTTGGCCAAACGGCGACCACTACTGCCAATGCGATCCAAGCGACGACAGCAGACGGTGGCATAGTGAGATATTTGCACGTGGATGGGCCATTTGCAAACCTCCGTGAAGCCAATGCCAAATGAGGGATCTCTATGTCGATTCACATAGCTGCAATGCAACAAAGAAGAGATTGAAGTAAGTGAAATGGAGGCAGCAGCAACTAGGCTTAGGCTTACTTGAGCAACGTGGGCTGGAACGTTGGTGAGGGCGGCACAAAGGACAGACAAATGGCCATCAGCTCCCAGCCGCGTATAAGTGATTCGCGTTTGGGATTCTCCGTTGTCTGTCGGCACAGCTGCACATAAAGCTCATCTCGCAATCTGTGAGGAAAGTATTCAATGTTAATTTGGTGATCAAATCGAGAGAAAGCTTCACTTACTGTTGCTGCGGCAGCGAGGCAACGATTATGTCAATGGCCACCGAATTGAGATTCATGCCAATGCGCGCCTTGCGATCACCCATGTAGATTTGCACCAGTTTAAACAATTCAATCGCTATCTTCTTCTCGGCCTTGTCGCGCGACAACGCCAACATGGGACGACCAATAGCCTCCGCTGTCCAACTAAGCATATCGCGCACCGATGCCTTCTTGCGGAAGATGCCCTTCGAGTGCAAGTTGAGATTGTCTGCGGCAAACTTCTCAATATCACATTCCTTCATGCAGGCCAACGTTGTGGCACCGGGCGCACGCTCGCTGGGCGGAAAGATCTGCTGTATGGTGGGTTTGAGCGATGGTGGTACCAGCTTATGATTATTGCCAGCACTGCCACCACCACCTCCACGGCTTAGACTGCTGATTCCGACTGATTGTGCGTTTGCTGGCGGCAAATGCGGCGGCTGCGGTGGTTGCCCATGCTGATGATGCTGGCTATGATTGGCCTCCTCTTTGGTTAATTGGCCGGCGACTAGACGTGAGATTTGTCGATTCGGCGATGGCAATGTCTGCGATTGCTTCTGCTTGGCCGTCGACGCATCACTGGGATCCAAATGCAGCTGCTGTTGATGTGGTGGCGCCGGTGGCTGAACCACACCATGGCCACCATGACTGGCAAATGGATAGGATGGTGTATTCGAGTACAACTGCTGATTATGCTGATGACCCTGACCCACCGACGAGGATGGGCTGTGCGAAACAGTGTCGTAGTATGAGATCTGATAACGCGGCTTCGGTTTGGGCACTGCAGCAGGTTCTGTCGTGTTGCCGCCAATGCCCTCCAGCACGGCCTCCACATTGTCGGAGCTGTCAAGCAAAAGAGAGAGTTAACTAAAGTGTTTACATACATATATGAAGTATTATCACGTACATATCCTCGCGTCCTGCCGGATCGTAGGGCGGAAACTGATAGGCATAGTAGGAGACACTGTCACCCATATTGGCATAATCATCGATCATGCCATAGTTGTGCTCCAGGTAGCCTCCATGAGTATCAGAGCCACCATCAGAGTCCTCGTTGTCCGGCTCGTGGCCAGAGAGCGAATGCTCCGACTGGCTGTCCGAATGATACGAGTCCGAGTCACCAGCTCCGTCCCCGCCATAATCGTAGCGGCCAAAGATCTTCGCCTGTTCGATAATGTAGTGCCTGAGCGGCAACAGATGTGGCATCTCCTGGCCACAGTTGCTGTACAGTGGCGAGATGTTGCCATTGTCGTACTCCACATCGCTGTTATCCACCTGTAGATTGTGCTGCTGCTGCTGGTGCTGTTGCTGCTGCTGTGTCTTGCTGCGACGCGAGTCACGTTTCTCGCCGCCGCCGCCAGTGCTGCCTGTACTACTGTGCAGCACCTGATAGCCACGTTTATCCAGACTGGAGCTGGCACTGTGTCGCAGTGAACCCTGACCAGGATAATGATGAGATTGCGATCGAGTGGCCGTTGAATTGTTGGACTTCTGACGCCTGGCCGCCGAGTCGTTTGAGCCACGTGACGAGTGCGTCAGCATGCCAAGATTATCAGAGCCTGCGCTGGGTGAAATCGGTGCCGTTTTGCCAACGAGTGACATGCGCTCCAAGCTTAGCAGATCCAGCCCACACTGGGGATCCTGCATGCGGGGGGAATGTTGTTGCAGCTGCAACTGCGGCGGCGGATTTGTGGCGCTGGTTTTGGCCTGACGCGAACTTTTCGTCTGTGGACTGATGGGACTCTGCGGACTAGAGTCGCTTGAGTAATTCTTATGGCCACTGCTGCCGCTGCCGGCGGTACTGGTGGCCGTATTACTGCCACTGGCACCACCACCACCGCCACCAGTTCCAGTTGCAGTGCCGGTGCCAGTTGCATGACCTTTGGCATTGGTTGTATGGCGTCGTCGAGACAGCGGAGTATTTTCCACAGACTTAAAGTACTTTTCATGCATCGAATCATCGCTAGCCGCACCACCACCGCCACCACCGCCGCCACCTCCATTCGCCTCGGCGCTGCTTTTGCGATATGATTTACTGTGGTGTCCAGCAGCTGCAGGATTTATGGACGAGGACATAAAGCTGCCGGATCGTGCCAATGCTACCTTGTACTCGCGGTCTGCAAGGGAAACAAAGATTGGAGTAACAAGACAAACAGACGGGAATTGTAACTTTGATTTACCATTTACAGCTGCTCCATAGGGTTTGCCTCCTCCTCCTCCACCACCTCCCACTCCTCCTCCTCCAACTGCGCGTTGTGCGTTGCGTTGCTGCTGCTGCTGTTGTTGTTGTTGTGCGTAATTATACTGACGTTCGGCATCGGGTGATATCTTTTTCTTCTGCGCCTGCGGCGTGTGTATCGAATGTGTGGGTGAGGCTATATCGGATGACTTGGATGAGCAATAGCCCTGCATGTGGCTGGGCAGTAGCTGATGATCAAAGTACTTATTGTTGTCGCCGCCGACGCCGCCACCGACGACACTGCCACCAACATAGGATGAGGAGTAGGACGAGCCATGCGGTAAATTATGTGAGCTTGCGCTTTCTTGCAACATTTCAAAGCTGATGCGATGCAAAAAAGATTGTCGAATGCGTAGAGAGACAGTGTGTGTGTGTGGGAGGAAAGAGATGTGAAAACAATGAGAGAGATGCCTTTAAATGAGTGTGTGCAAGTGTGTGTGAGTAAGCCAAGGCGTGTGTACTATTTTAACAGTGTATCAGAGTGTTCGGCAGCTGATAGATACGATAATCTCGACAAATTATAAGCGTAGAATCCTATTGAAGACTGATTACTTTAGCTTGATAGCTACCTAAGTATTAGATCAATCTTTTGCAGATAAGTGTAGATACTTTGAAATATGTTATAACCATAGCGCAGAAGGATATGTTCCCTTTGTGCTAATTGAAAATGAATGTAAGAGATAAAGAGAACCCAGAAAGTATAGATATTCTTGCTAGCTTCAACATATTCTGAGTTCGTATAGCTATATTCGTCTGTATGCATTTAAAGGGTGATTTTTTAGCTTTTACGTTTTTGGCAACACTGTTTTAAACAGCTGTTGGAAGTTTCGTGTTCACTGTCAAACATCTTCAGTTTGGTCTATAATTTAACCATCTTACAAACGAACAACTCTTGCAAATTATTAATTGTTGCTTGACTTGCATGACATGTGGTTTCAACAAGACGGTGCCACACGCCACACAGCACGCGTAAAAATTGACTTATTGAGAAGCGAATTCGTTGAACATTTTATTTCACGTTGGGGACCAGATCGTACGATTTAACGCCTTTATACTATTTGTTGTAGGGCTATGTTAAATCTAATGTCTATACAGACAAGCCCGCTTCAATTGACGCTTCATTGGAGGACAACATTAATGCAGTTATTCGTGAGATAGCGGCCGAAATGTTGGAAACTGTATGTCAAAATTGGACTAAGGCGCAGTCACACTCAACATTTGCATGAAATAATCTTCAAACATTCAATTATACGCACCGTACTATCGATTCAAATAAAGCATTCATGCATTTCTCTCAATTTCATATGTTATTTTGTGCACAACTTTCCTATTGCTTTTAAAAAATCACCCTTTATTGATCTAAACAGAAGACTATTCAGTCTGTCTAAATCGATAATCATCAACGTTCATTTCTGTCTCTATATTGCTTATATAAATTGAGCTGCCAAAGTCTCTACTATATTCAATGCTATAAATAATAAGCGCACCACCTGCTCAACCCTCACAATATTAAGCATACGCATAGTTAAACCAAATCCAGGAACAAAACCTAATGCTTTGAATTGTGTAATAGTATGAACAATGCTGCCTTAGAAGCCATAACTTACGCTCCATTATCCTTGCCCAAACGTTGCTGCTTCTGCAGCGAGCCAAGACGCAATCCATCGTTGGCTGCAGCTGCAGCACCATTGGCAGCATCATTAAAGCGACGATAGCCCTGCGCACTGGACAGACTGGAGTCACTGGACTTGCTGGATTCCTTGTAGTAATTACACGAGTCTGAAAACAAAAAACAAAACATGAATCACATATTTGAGTGGAGTGAACTCCTCCTCCTCCTGCTTACCTTGTGAACGTCGGGAGGCGTAACCCTGTTGCTGTTGATGCGGTGCCTGTTGCTGCTGCTGCTGCAGGTCCATTGAACGGGATGAGTCAGCCGTGCCGACGCTGCAAAAGTTGTTCCAAAGTGGAATGCAAATAAATAAATATTTCCAAGTTATTGTAAACAGAATCGAAACAATTTCTCACCGAAAACTTTGACGGCCACGCGGACTAGAGATCATTTCACTGTTTGTCGAGCTGCAGAGCTTCTCTTCGGAGGTGGCCACAGTGCCATTGCCGCCACTTGCTCGCTGGCCACGCCCCTTCTTATTGGCTGCCGACATTGGCGACTGTTGCAGCTGCTGCAGTTGTTCCGGCTTTGGCAACGACGACGACAACGACGACGATTGCTTCTGTGGCGTAGTCTGTTCCCTGCGCTCGCTGGGATCGGTGTTCTGTTTGAGTGTCTGCAGCTTGGCCAGCGGTATAATGTCACACTTGCTCGGCCGATGCCACACAGTCTTCTGTGTGGCCGCATTGTAGTAATAGAAGCGTTGCGTATTCGTATCAAACAGTTCCCACCACTGCGATGAGTCGGTGCGCTTAATTGGCACATCCTGCAATGTGAAAATGCGAACGAATCATGAGCAAATCATACACATAACTGGCACTATCAACTCTCAGTGTATGTGTGAGTGCGTGTGTGCGTGGGAGGTGTTAAGTAAGCAATTATATTATGTGTGATAAACATTTCGAGTGTTTTTGCTTTTTCACTTTATTCAGTTCACTTCGCACAGAGACAAATCCAATGGAATGTGTTTGCAACTTGAGGCGTTTAATAATCAAATTTGGACACCTTTTCTCAATAATCTATGCACAGACTGAACGAACTTCTATGTAAAATATGAAATTGCAACATCAGCAACAGCAGCAGCAAACGTTTCAAGTTTGTGGACACGTTTGCAAATCTTGCCAGCGACTCTCTCTACTTCAACATTTTCCATATTATATTTCAAGAGAATCAACACAAACGTGCTGCCCCCTTTTGGGGTGATCTCTGCACATTAATCCGCATTAAATATGTACAGTAAAAGCTCTGCAAAGTGACAGCAGTTCTTATTATTATTGAGTAGAATTTCTCTTGCTTTATGTATATGAAGACGTGACCTACATTAAGTTTGCCTGTGTGTATCTAGGTGGGGTTGTCACCCATTGTACTTATACAACTTTTCTCGAGCATTTTTAAAGTCAACTTATTCTTACTCTTTGACGAAATTGATGCGAATTCAACAGGACAAAGATCTGAACTACACTTTAGTGGAATAAATCAATATCAATCAACAATGTATATAATATTTATACCCTCTATCTACATACTTAAAGACTGGACTGTTACTATATTGTTATGTGTGCTTAGTTATTTAACATTTCACAACTTTGTAGAGTAATCTGTGGCTTCTTTTGGTTCTCTATTCCGCGGCTCCATTGAGTCTGGCTTAATCAGCAATTTTGGCACAGAAATCAGCTGCCTCAGTTGCTTGTCACAACAGCATCAGCAGGTCATCATCAACTCATCTCTTCATCATCATCTCATCATTATCTTCATCATTAGTAGCTCATCATCATCTTCATCAGCTCTTGTAAACGCTTGACAAAACTCAAGTTTACTTTGTGCGGCGGCACGGGGTCGAGCTGCAACTGGACTGTCGAGGACGTGGCCAACAGCAGCAGCAGAGGCAGTAGCAGCAGCAGAGGCAGCAGCTTTAGCAGTTGCATGTGAGTGTTATCTCGCTCGCAGACTTGCTGTCTCTTGGCCTGACTGTGTGGCAACTGTGTGGCTTTCTCTGTCTGTCACATTGGCGAAGTCAGGGTTATTTCAATGTTGACCTTGAACTTTTTGCTGCAGCTGCGCTCAGGCAGTTGCTGTTGCTGCAGCTACTGCTGCTGGCAACCCACAAGAGCAACCCACAGTAAATTGTAGCAGAGGCCCGAGACAGGCCCTGACCCAGGCTTGTTTTTCATTTTCCTCTTTTAATCTATGTTGCATTGTTGTTGTTGTTGCTGCTACACGTTGTTTGTGGTTTGTGATAACGGCAACAATTCAGGCCAGTACGCCCCCGTTAAACACACACACACACATGCAATCAACAGCAGCACACACACGCTGAAAGCTTTCGGCTCGGCTGCTTTTCATTTCTGGTTTTCATTTCCATTTCCATTTCGAGCTTCAACTGCGTTGCAAGTTGCATAATTTGTGGGCGCACCCAGAGCGTTGATTGGGACAAGGCTGCCAGCAGTAGCAGCACGACAGCGGCATCATCGTTACGCTTTTTGCATTGTTGCGCTTGCAAATAGTTCGTCAGTCATGCAGTCAGTCAGTCACTCAGTTCGTCTGTCGTTTGCTCATTCACACAGCCAGTCAGTCATTCATCCGTTCATCCATGCAGCTGGACAGACAGAGATGCCATAAGTGGGTCTACTTTACTGCGAGGCCTGCCACTCTCTCCTCTTTCCTCTCTCTTCTCTCTTCTCTCTCTCTCTCTCTCTCTCTCTCTCTCTCTCTCTCTATCCAGCCCCCTTTAGTTTGTTGCGGCGCGTGCCACAGCAAAGAAGCCACATCAAAAGCAATATAAACAAGCAAAGAAGCAGGCAATGCTATACAACGAAGTGTGTATGCGCTTTCAAGTTAAGTAACATATTAAAGACATAATATATTATGTTGTAAAGTTATAAGTATATACTATAACTGTTTATGTTAAGTCTTATGTTGTTAAGTGTAACCTTTGTTGATACACTAGACTTAAAATAGTGTATCGACAAAGGTCACACTTAACAACATAAGACTTAACATTATCTGTTATAGTATATACTTATAACTTTACAATTTAGTTATCATAAACCCTATCGATAGGATAGTGTTGAATAACGCAAAAGGAGCGGTAGAGCGTCAATATCGTTTAAGATAGCTAAGGAAACATATTGTTAAAATCGAAAAAAGCGTAATAAATAATTTCAAATAATAAAGGATTATTTCCACAATGTATAGCAATAAGTTGAATTCATTTATACATTTCTCATTAACAGACAAACTTCATAAGAAGACCAAACAACTCTGGCAAGTGTTCCCAAGTGTATTACAAATACACTTGTATCGACACTGATGGCAATATCTCTCTCCATCCATTCTCAGCCTCACTTACACGTCGTCAATTTGGCCTTGTGCGATATTCCGAATATTTTGTAATTATGGAATTATAACAACAGAAATAAGTACAAGCAACGAGAACAACAACAGCAACGAGAGCACAATAAAGTCAAGAACAGAGGAGGCAACATCTTTATCTCATTGCTGGAATTTGTGTTGCCTCCATTTATGAAAACAGAATTTAGAGCAAAAGAAAAACTGCACAACGTTTGAGGAAAATCTGTCAAATATTCTATACATACATACGTACATAGATGATACGTTTGTTGTTCAAAAACATGCGAGAGACTCTGGCAATATTTATAATTATTACTCATACGCAAATACAGAAATTCTTCGACATGAGTCAAAAATTGATGTATTTTTCATATTTATTTAAATAAAAAACGATTGATCATATTTAAAACAAGAGTTGAAAGATGTAAGACAGTGTAATCTGTAAAATAGAATATTTTTAGCCTACGTTGGCAGCATAATTAGAATTGCTCAACTTTCATTACTCCATACGATCCATTCATGGCTTTTGGATAAGCTTATTGGGGATTGCAAAGTCATTATAAATTCATTAAAACTGTTATTCTATGTGGATTGCATTTTGGCTTTTAATCAGCTAAAAATATAGGTCGAATGATTGAGGCACGCACAATTCTAATCACAGCAAAGGCCTGTGCTTCCTATCAGCCCGTGCGCCGTGTCTAGGTCAGTAATGAACCTCTGCACCCCATGCCACAATTCCCCCAATGCGCAGCACAACATCCATGAATCACACGCAAAGAAAATAAAGAAACAAAACGGAAAGAGAGAGAGACAGAGAAAGAGAGAAGCACAAGAAGCAAAGAAATAAATGAGACGTATAACAAAAATTCATCGTTGTTTGGTTTTTACGTAAATTAGGTCATCATCGATATTTCAATTCAAAAAGAAGAAACAGCAAAAACTTCAAGCGCGGCGATAAAATCTGGCTGAAGCGACTGCTAGAATAATCAAAATATCTCAAGCATTTTCATCTTCTTTTTTCTCTTTGCAAATTCAATTTAAAATGTGTCAACAGTTGGATACATAAAATGCTAAAAGAATTTCATTAAGCTTATTTATGCATGCCATAAAATATGCCAGGGAACTAAGCAGTTATTCTCATTTAAGATGTTACTCATAATTTAGTCACGTTAGATCTTTAGTAACTGAGACTGTATTAAACAAATTATACATTATCTTGAAACAACAACTTGCAATTAGGCAAGACAATTTCAATAATAATGAGTTCCGTTGAGGCTACTTCATTTGCTTAGTCATGGCTGCCTTTTATTGTTAATGAAACGAATTGCTGCATAAATAAAGCATGCACTGTTTTACAAAGTATTTCTATTTATAGCATTGCTATGTATATTTTCAGTTCCCAAGGGACCGCATAAACATTTATTGACTCGGCACAATAATCTATATATTTATAGATGTCTTCGTCATTATGGACTTTTAAATTTTCCGGCTTAGTTGCTCTATACAGCTGAGATTCCTCAATTCCCATATACAGTTTCATTCTGACTCAAGATTTCCACATCATACATATGAAATCAATTCATTGAAAGTCGAGAATTTGTGGTCTTTGGCAATAATCGTTTTTCAAATTTAAATGACAAATAACTTGATATATAGCGCTGTTGGTGGGGAAACTCTTGTTGTGCAATTAATGATGAAGATTATTTCCACTTAAATATATAACTACAACTTGAACTCTGAGTTGTACTCATATTCGCATTCAACAAGTCGTAACTTACAGTACGAAAAAGTCGTTCAATGTAAGAAAGTATTGCTACCGAAAGCCATTAGTGATATTTATAAACCTCTAATTGCCACTGTAATTACCCACGAATTTATGCAGCCCATGAAGCATATAACCTACTTTGCAAATACAGGAAGCGACTCAGCGCCTCAGACCCCAAAATGGCGATAGCTATAGCTAAACGATAGTCAACGATAAAAACTAACAGCGATTTGAAATTTTTCGACGATTGCGTAGCATGGCCTCCCAAAAGAGAGCTGCTCATTTACAAAGCCACTCACTTGGTAGTGTTGAGTGGATTGGGGTGGAGTGTGGGCCATGCCCCTCAAGTCTGTTGGCCCCCGATGACAGACGCACATAAGCATTATCGTCGTCGTCGTTGCCGTTGCTCTACGCCGGCAATTTTTGTAACACTAAACGAGCGTGTGGGCAACTCTTTTTTGTGTTTTTCTTCTTTTTCTTTTCTTTCTTTCCTTTTCTTTTCTTAACCGGAAGTTTTACAAAGGCAAATGAGCAAAAAGTATGAAAAAGCACACAACGAACATTCGGAGGGGAAGTAAGCCAAAGAGTTATAATAAAATGTTTGAATACAAGTCAATTCGAGCAGAAAGACTGCAGAATACCCTGTAGGCAGCTTGATGTACTAGAGCTGACTAAATAGTTATGCAGCAGGGATACCCCTTTCATATTTGTCATACAGGGTAGTACAAATAGACAGTGGACTCAACTTGCTGTGCATAAATTTCAAATCACGTAGCAATGAACACAGCAATTGTTTTTGTTGCTTTTGTCTTCATTGTTGTTGCTGCTGTTACTGTTGGCACCAAAAAGAACAGCAGCAGCTGCAACAGCAACAAAAAGGAAAAGAGTTAGAAATAAGAACAGCAACAACAATCAAAAAGCGACGACGTCATTAAAACAAAAAGAAAACAGTAACAGAAAGTCATAAAAGAACTCAACATAGAAAATTGTTGCTAATTTAAAGCGCATTTCAAAGAGAGAGAGAGCGAGAGCGAAAGAGAGAGGGTGAGAAAGTTGACCAGTTAGGGCGTGTGCAAGTACGTGTGTAAGTGTGTGTGTGCCAGAGTTTTGTATTCCTTTTGTTGTGTTGCCTGCCTGTGCACGTTGCACTGCATAAAATGAATAGATTATATTGCGCAGCTAAAAGGATTCTTCATTCTTCATTCACTTCCTCATAGCAATTACAACAACAACAAAAACTGCAGCAACATCTGCGTCAGCGCCGCCTGCAGTTGAATTTAGGGCATATGTTAGGGCCTATACTCCCTGCAGTGTCAGAGATAGTTCGGGGTATGCACAGTTTTGAAACAAATTTGCGACAAGAAGCAGGGCATCGAACAAATTTGTAAAACTGCATTAGAGATTGCACTTTCCTGCATTAATGATAGTTGATTTTAGCTATAAATAAAATCGGCAACTCAAATAAGTTACCCTGAATTAATAATTATGGTTACACTAATGTAATGCATGGTGTAATAGGCGTAAGGTGGGTGAACTTCGCTATGCATGCATTAGAAATTGTTAACCGATAAAATCGATAACATTTAACAGATTATCCTGATTTAATTATTATGGTTACACTGATCATAGTGAGCATATTCTAATTAGTATAAGGTGAATGAGCCTCTCTTTCGAAATGTGAAGTTATACACAAGTATAAGAGTATTTTAAAATTCGGCCTTACAAAGTGACGTCTCGATTGATGCACACTTCCTGCAGTGCGACGCGGTCACTGAACGAGGGAGACGCGTGTGCAGTGTGTGGGCGATGACTCAAAAGAGAGCGAGAGTGACTTAAACCCGAAGAACACACATACACATGCACACCGTTCAAAGAGAGTGCATACAGAAGGCTTCACTGTAAAACTGAACAGCTTGATGTTAATTTGTATGTGTTCATGCTTGTCTGTATGTGTGTGTGCGTTCGCATGTAGATGGAAGAGGGTCGCAATAAATCACAGCGTGAAATGGACAATAACAGGCAAGCTAAGCAAGCGCCGGCCAGGGCTGGGCCTGGCTCTGCATGTTTCTGCAAGCAATAAGGTGCTGCACGGCATGCCAGCCTTTTCATTAAGGACAAATACACACACACGCAGACATACACACACAAGTAAACAGCGAAACGAGGACGCAGTCGAGGACACCGCAAGGCAACAACAAAATCAATGAAATTTTCACTACTTCCGCCAGCTCAAAGCAATGCACCTCGAGGCAACTTGGCTGCCTGTGTCGAAGCTTTTCCATGAAGGATGCAGGAGTTTTTGTTAGCACAACGTTGTAGTTGTGTTTGCCTTTGAGCTTTACCCCCCTCCCTTCCCATGCTGTCTAAAGTTATTAGCCTACGACACCTTTGGGTAATGCCGCATTAGCCAAACGTGCCACATGCCACATGCAATCGTGTAGAAGCGAACAAAAGAGCCGCAAACAAGTAGAAGCTGCAGAGCAAACACGGCACATTGACTCTTAAAAAGCAAAAGTTCTTGTTGCGTCACTAAAACGGGACAAAGGGGGGGATGATCCTTCTCTAAACTTTATATAGTAAGCTGGGTAATTATTCTAGGATTAACTCCATGTGGAAAACAAATAAAAAACACAAAAAAACTTAAGATTCATTCAATTTGTTTATAAATTACAATTATAAATCAATTAATTTAGTTTTAATTTAATTTTCAACCCATTTGCAATAATCCTTTCCCACTGCTCGCTATCTATGGCCAATTCCCGCAACTATTACGCAAAAAATTCCACAATTCTTTATAAAACACAATTAATTAACATTGTTCACGCCATTGATGAACTGGGTCAAACAATTTTCCATATCTTCGCATACGTAACTCGTATAAAAAGTGTATAGATATGCGCACATGGCTATATGGTGTTGTAAAATTTGCAAAACAAGTGACCCATGTCAATTAAGCAACAAATTAAACAAGACTTCAATAGAGTCGCAGTAAAAGTACCCTATAAAACGTACTTTCTAGTGTTTGAAACCTATCATAAACAGAGAACATCTACAAGAGAACATTCTTTGCATATTACAGTACTATTTGCTATATATTTTGTACTACATCATCATTACATTATATATGTACATATTACTCTCATTTAAAAACGACCGTGTATAGTGTAATAAGCCCTATAGGACGCATAAGTTCATTAGCCCTCCCCAACACTGGCCGAGGTGACAGTTGGCAATTAGCAGGCAACTGTTAATGAACATATTGGCATAGATATTCGTAAGTGTGTGTGTGTAAATAAATAATTAATTCAATTATTGAGTAGAGTTATCTGGTTAATTATCGAGTTAGTTGAGCAATACTTACTTCGGGTGGATCCCAGACGCACTCGCCAGTTGTTAGATTGGCATACATGTGCTCCTTGGTACGCGGCTCGATGATTTCCACCCATTCTATTCTGTAAGTCAAAAGAGAGAGACAAGAGGAGAATGAGTGAGAAGTGAGAGAAGATGTAACATAAATAAAGATATTAAAATACGAGATGTGCGAGTGCTGCTTGCTTGCCTATTTTAAAGTTAAAAGGCATCTCTGGAATGCAGCACAGACACTGTAAAAAACACACAGGCAGCTAAAACAAACACGCATAAATATATGCATACACACATGCAAGTATTCATACATATGTATGCATATATACATATGCATGCATATATTTAAAAGGGAGTACAACAACAACAACAAGCGTTAGCTTAAAGAACTTTAAGAATTGGCGGACACACACAACTGAAATTCATTCAATACTTCATTCATTCATTAACGCAAAGTAAAAGTACTGCAAATACGCCCAAAAATAAAAATACCACCCACAAAAAATACCACCCAAATTACCCTGTACGTGAGTCGTCGCCCTTTTTTTTAACTCTGTGTGTGCGTGTGTATGCGTGTGCATTGCTGGTTTCCCCATGAGTTCCTTGTTTTCGGCTTTTCTCCACACACAGACACACACATACACACACATACACTGATTTCCAAGCACGCATACACTCACAGGCATTCAAATATATTTTGTCAAACATTTTCCGGTTTTTCCTTATTCGATGTTGCAGTTCAGAAAGCCGCGCTGTCCTTACACACACCACACACAATTATACGCACACCACACACACACATTTACAGAGAACGGGCGGCTGGCTCGCACTCTCTCTCTCTTAAACGGTAGCTCGCTCTCTCTTCTTACACGGACGGCTGCGGGGGCCCAAACAAAACGACGCTTGTTGCCGCGCCTTGCAAGAAAATCGATTTTGCAGCGACTGTTGGTAAAGTACCAAAAATACATAAATTTGCCAGCCAAATAGAATTTAATTAAGCTCAGTTGGAAATACGACAAAAAAGGCGAAGGAGCAATGCAACCCACACGCACAAAAACACACACGCATACACACGGTGAACGCAACGCACTCATACATATTCAGACAGCTGCTGCTGGCGTCGCCTTTGCTGGGCTCGCCTTAAAGGGGAGGGGCTCTTGCTCTACTCTCTATTTAGTTGCATTGCGTATAAATTTTCGCACTTCTACACATGTACGCACACGCATACATGCAAGCATACAGACATACACATACAATTGTATGCTTTGTTTTAAGACAATTTATTAAGCAAAACAAATTACAAAGCGCCTGGTTGTTGTTGTGGTTGGCTCTCTTGAACAAGTTGTATATACATTTCGAAATTTGCTTTGATTGTTGTTGTTGTTGTTTTCAGTTTTCAGTGCTAGCACAGTGTAACGGCACACACCTTTCACAACTTGAACTCATTTTTTCTACGCTTTATTACTCTGGCCGCTCTGGTTGTCGGCTGTCGTCGCTGTCTCCTTTTGCTATTTCTGCAGCTGCTGCTTCTTCTTTTACTGCTTCCACATGCACCCCACAAACTCGCGCACAAACACGAACAACAACTTAATATTTTCCACTATTTCCACAACTACAACTACACTTATTTTCCGATTTGAGGCTGGCAGCAGCGAAATGCAATTTTCCTTTTTCAATTGATTTTTTTCTCCTACTCGCACTCCTTTTTCACTTTGCTTTTGCCACAGACTCGTGGGCAATACTTTCACATTTATGATATAATTTACAGGCCATATTTTCGCTTTGCTTTTCGCTTGCACAAATGCATTTTCTTTTTTAATATTTATGTGCCCGTGTTTATAATTGAAAATAATACATCCGCCTTGCACTCCACACGCCGCCGACGCTGTTAACGAACTGTAAACGTCAGCTGTTTTCGATTGCAAAGACAAACGATACAAGTTAATCGATCTAAATATTTCATCGCTGTTAATCCAAAATAAAATGTTAACCTTTCTAATAGCAGAACAGCTGATTGCTTATCGATAAATATCAGGAATATCGGTAATGTAGCCATGTATCGACAGTACAGGGCGCGCAGATTTAAGTGTAGAAAATTTGAATACCTTCGTAACCGGAAGAAGGTAAAAAAACATGTCCAGCTCACTAAGCGAACCTTTTTAATTTATTTTCTTAATTCTACAAGAATAGACAAATCGTATATTTACGATTTGTTACGTTCATCAAATTTTATTGAAATTTTGCGAGTTAATACAAAAACGAAAACAGAAATTATTGCAATTAACATTAAAAACTCCCACTCACCATTACAATGCCATTGAAAAAGGGTTTTTTTAATACTATGGTTAACGGATTTTTACAATTACTATAAGAGTGTGTCTCGGTTCTTGTCTACAAAAATGTAAAATAATAGTCACGTTTAAAATTGCATAATTCTAGACAATTCTAGACAAGTGATGTTTAAGTATGACGTACATATTGTTGGAAAAGTTGTCATGCATTAAAAAGTTGCTTCATTGTGTTTTCATTTATTTTGTTTTTTTTTTTTTTGTTTAAGTCGGCTCTTGTAATAATTTTGAATAATTATGCTTTTATATGCTTGAAATTTTTATTGCATTTTATATAATTAAATATATATAACGTACATCTACATCACGAATCACAGCAAAACTTTATATTATTTTTTTTATTCGTTTTTTGTTTTTATATTCTTTATGATAAGCTTTTGACTTTTCAAGTATTTTGAAATTAAAAACGATTTAAAGTTAGATTTTATTGAAAGTTTCAGAAAAGGTGGCAATAAACCAAAGAAGACGAAGAAGGGCAACTGAAGTATTTTGAATAGGGAAATAATCTTGAAAAATGTTTATCTAAGCTGTTTTATTCTTAGTTCGGTTGATTGAGATTTTATTTGTAAATATATATATGTATATTTATATACTCGTAGGTAAGTATGTCAGTGCACGTATAAAAGGTATTCAATTCATATCCATGTATGTATATATGTATATATATATATATTTGCTTTCATTTTTTTTTTGTTTTCTTTATAACGTTTTTGTATTTATTGTGACAAAAAAATAAACATTTTCTTCTACTAATAAAATTCTAGAAAAGCACAACACCTTTATAATGGTCTTTTGGAAATACCATTTATATTTATGTAGATTAAAAATAAATACACACACATTTTACATACATATATATATGTATATATGTATTGTTATATACTAGGTATCAAGAATTGTTGTTGTTGTTTTCACGTTATGCATAGCATTTAATTGTTAAGGATTGAAATCTTTATTGTTGTTTTGGGCAATCTGAACGTGCTCGTCGTTGTTGTTGTTCTTAATCTTGTTGTTGTTGCTGTTGTTGTGGCATTATTTGTAAAGTCGATAAAGTTAGCGTCGTTAGAACTGAGCCTAATTGCAATGCGCGAACTTTAAAACTCGGGTGGGTACCGGAAACTTTAAAACCGTATGAGTTGCGTAGAGTAGTTAAAGTTAGTTAGTTATTTTAGTGTTTATATCGTAGCAGCATATAGGAAGTGAAAAACTCTTGCTATAAGCAACTCATCTCGATAGTTTATAGTTATTATGAACTGTCCGAAAATGTTACCTCTATGTATGTTATGATCTCTATATATTGTTAGTATGTATATTTATGTATATACGCATTTTCACAAAAAAATCAATGCCATATATATGCTATAAAAAACGTTTTGAGTTAGTTTCAATGGTTTGATACGAATGGAGGGCAGGAATCATTTCAATTTACTTGGTATTCTGTATTGTAATGTTAAAGTTTGTAATCATATATATGTATATATCCATCGCTATCATCATCATCATTGTTGTTGTTATTGTTACTGTTTATATAAAGACTATGTAATTTGCGTGCCGCTTAGTAATAGCACATGTATATTGTTAAAAACGTATGGATTTAAAGTCTAGTTTAGTGCATGTAAATATCGTAATTGTACGTATGCATATACCATACATACATATTTAAGATACACCATATAATTCGCGATAGAAGAAAACTCTATATAGGTAGATATATGTATGTATGCTTGTGGTTGTTTAAGTGTAGGTATATATCTGCATATATGTATATAGTATGTATGTATGATGTATATGCATCTGATGCTCGGCCAGCGTGCTACTTTTAATAGACAAGTCACATTGATTCAAATTCAAGGAGGTTTTAGGTTTAAGTATGTAACAATGTGTGTGAGTGTGTTTGTCTGTGTGTATGTGTCTATATATCATATAACGAGGAGCATAATAAACACGTTTGCATACTGATTTGAGAATGGCAAAACTACGGAACTGCAACTAACGAGAGACCCCTACCCGCGTATTCAAGAGCGACATCTTGTGTTGGTTGGCATTCGGGATTCGAAAATACGTATAGAATAAAACGACACAATACTACGAATTTACACAACACTGTTAGCAATTGCATAATTACGCGAACGTCTACGACAATACAGTTAAATAAGCCCACCGATATATGTATGTATGTTTGTATGTATGTTATGTATTTAATATGTATGCTAAATTCATATTCTATTATATATGTTTGTATGTTTGTTTGTTTGTTGTCTGCGTATATAGTTATTTTGTTTTGCGTTTAACGATTCCTATACGATTCCCATTTTTGTATTGTGGTATTAGTCGATTTCAAAGATTGCTTATATGTTTCAAAGTTAGTTGCTTTCTCTATATGTATATTGTATAAAGTTATGTATTCTAATTGAAAAAGTGTGGAAACGCAAAATATATAGAAAGAGTTCAGTAACCTCTTAATTTGGGGTTTGTTTTTTTTTCATTTCTTTTTTTGTTTTTTGTTTGCTCAGTGCAAAAAGAAGAAGAACTTCTTCAGTGGGTTCAGTTCGTATAATATACATATATATGTTTTGTAAGTATAAAACTAAATGAAATGCAAATGTAAAAAAGAAAACGTAAAGCATAAACAAGTAAAAATATATTTCCATTATGTTTGTGTTCTTCCATCCTTGCACATAGTATGTATATATAGCGTTAATTTATGCATGTAAGTATGTTTTGTATGAGTGTGGACAGCAACATTTTAAAATACATCATTTAGTAAAAGGAATCGATGCTCGTAGTTAACAGTAGTAATTTTATACTACCGATAATTGCAGCGCACTGATTGGTATATTCGTACATATATTTATATATGGTACGCACTCGTATTGTTATACACTTGTTACACGTAATGCAAAGAAACTATGTATAAGCACAGGCGGCAGTTGAGAGTTCAAAGTGTGTTAATGAAACGATCTATCTCCTTATTGACTCTTCTGCAGGACTGCAACACATTTGCTCGTTACATTCTCTAGCACATTTAACAGGGCTATCGATAGCATCGATAATTATGCACATTGTACTTATGCGTGAAATATTGGTGGTATGCATGTATTTTAATTATGATTAGAAGTTAATCGTTACTGTTACATTACATTACTGATACTGTATACACCGTTACCGTTACTTACATACAACTACCGCCTAAGTAATTTCTACAACAAGCTATTGAAGTGGCCTGGCTAAAAGGGAAGCAATTTGGCAGTTGGATTCGTTGCGCGTTATATCAATTGTGTTAATAATCCATTTAGGCAAAGTGTGTTTCTGTGTGTCTGTATGTGTGCTGGTTTAAATGTGTGTGCGCGTGTGTGTGTGTGTGTTTCGTTATGCACTGCTTCTGGACGACGTGGTGAATAAGCGTGTGTGGTTCCTTTTCTGTTATTACAATAATCGGCCTAAGCTGCCTGGCTCTGCTGTGGGGTAGGAGGACTGGCAACAGCCACTGTGGCCGCCACCGTTGACTGATTATTGCTGCTGGCAGTGCCGCCGGGTCCTGCTGGGTTGGCAACTCCCTGTGCCGGCACTTGTCCTTGAGCCTGTGCCGTTTGCGCCTGCTGCTGATGGTCGGCGCTGTCAAAGTAATCGGAGGCATTGCCACGGCAAATGGGGCAAGTGCGATTCGACTGAAATATAATATATGTACATTAATAATCAGATAATTTGCGACTATTCTACACTGTTCAACATTTATTGCCGACTTACGCGTAACCATTTGTCCACACACTTGGCATGAAATTCATGGGAGCAGGGCAACACACGGAGTAACTGGCGCAGCTCGAAGTCGCACATGCAGACCACGCAGGAAGATTGATCACCTGCACGAAAGAAAAATACATTTAAAGACTCTTTCAAGGTGCAGATCACACACTCACCATTATGGGCATCCGGATTGTATTTATAGTTGGGTAGCTGATCAATTTCATTGCGTGTCAGACCGCGTGGCTTGGCCTCGCCCAGGCGTTCGGCCAGACTGAGTAGCGCCTCATAGTTCTCCGTCTCATTGGTGTCCGCCGAGGTAAGGTCATGTTGATTGTAGGGCGATAGCGGGAACATGGCACTGCAAGGGATGGCAATGGATTAGTGAGCATATTGGAGAATGTAATAGACACTGATTGACTTACAGGAAATTGAGCAAGAAGCCCGGATTGATGATGCCAGCGGTGGTTTGGATCTGCACGGGGGGCTGGTGAGCGGCCAGCGATTGTGGAGGCAGCACATGACGGTGGGGTCCATGATTTGGCGTCCAGAAGCGCGGTATGCGTCTGTGCTGCGGGAATGTGCGTCTCTCCGACGATATGATTATCTGCTGCGGTGCAGCCGACATCTGCGTCACATGTGCAGCTGCTGCCGCCGCAGCAGCCGTGGAATGTAGATGCTGTGTAGCCGCCGCTGCGGCGGCACTCATCGATGCAATGTGAATGTGACTCGGCGGCAACTGATGCGCATGTGCATGCGGATGCGGATGCGGATGCGGATGCGGATGAGCATGTGGCGCCTGTGCGCTCACAGGTGCTGTGGCTGCAGCAGCTGCTGCTGCTGCTGCCGCCGCTGCTGCTGCTGCGGCTGCCTGCTGATGGCTATCCAAATGATGTGCATTAGGAGGTTCTAGCGTCAGATTGGCCACAGCAATGGCGGCCACATCTCGTTGCTGCTGCTGTGCCGTGATTGTTGCCTGCTGTATCATGGCCTGTGCGGCAGCTGCAGCGGCTGCCACTTGCGTGGGCGTTGGCACCTGGGCCACTTGCAGAGGTGCGGCGGCTAAGCCGGCCGGAGCTGCCGAGAAGGGCTGCGTGTAGATGCCGTGTAGGTGACAGGGCGCAAGACGCGCCTGCGCTGGCAACGGATACGTGCAGAAGGAGGCCCAGATGGGTTCGTGGCGCAGGGCCAGGCTAACGGGCACCTGGTTGAGATTTAGATCAACCATTAGCGAGGTGGGCGGCGGTGGAGGTGCCCCAGCAGCAACAGTCGGTCCCTGCGGCGGTGCCTGCACCTGTTGCAGTATGGTACCGACTGTGCTGCTGGACGATGGGCCACCGCCGTTGGGATTGCTGGCCAGATCCCATGGTGAGCGATGCGGGTGGGAATGGGGATGTGGCGCTTGTTGTTGTTGTTGCTGCGGCGCATAGTGCGGCTGCGACTGATGATGATGCATTGCATGATAGTTGGGCGGCGGAGGGGGCTGCTGTTGTTGCTGCTGCTGCGCGTGATGTTGCTGTGGTGCATATTGATGGTGTTGCTGTTGCTGTGTGGACGTAGCCACATCGCGTAGTCGCGGCCTGCGCAACGGCGGACTGCCCTGTTGCATCTGTAAATGATTTGCCATATGTACCATTGAATCTTTTAAGGATTTTTAGCTGTGCACTCACCATGACGCGCTGTGAACGTCTCGGTTCCCATATAGCCGGCGGGGATTGGCTCGGACGTCCCGAAATGCGACGGCGCTTGCGCGATGGACTATCCGAGTTGAGGCCATGCGGGCCGGGTCCAATGGTCAAAGACAGTGTTGAACCCGATAAGCCAGAGCCAGAGGGCATATCACCCATTAAACCTGGACCCGAGGATGATGTGGATGCACCATTGTTGTTTCCGTATCCATTTGCCATATTGTGATAATGAGATCCGTTGCGTCCATAACCGCCGCCGCCGCCGCCGTTGCGCATAAAGTTATAGCCACCATCGGATCTATGATCAAGACCCTGATCCGAGCTACCGTTGCCAAAGTGCTGCAAGAAGATTAAAATTACGACTTGTGGCGAAGAAATCAAGCTAAACGGAACTATACACACAGTTGCTAAATAGTAGAACATATAAATATAATAATATAGCTTCTATATACTCAAGGAAAATTGTATAAATATTATAATAATAACAATAAGAGAAACATTATCTGTATTATCACTTACATTATTATTCGAATTCCTGTCGTAGCTGTTGTTGTTGTGGCGACGATTGTTGTTGTTGTGGCTATTGCTCGAGTTGTTGTTGTTGTTGTGATGTTGCTGATAGTCACGCGACAAGGCGGGACAGGCTCGACGGTAACTCATATAATCAGGAGCATTGCCATTGGGGTTACCATTTCCCATTCCGTTTCCATTACCATTCACATTGCTGCTGCTGCTGTTGTTGTTGCTGCTATTGTTGTTGTTGTTGCTACTGCGGTTGTTGTTGTAGCTACGCTGATTGTTGTTGTGGTGTCCATGACTGGGTCCCTGCTGCTGCTGGCCAGAAGGGCCTTGGTTATGGCTATTGTTAATATGGGAATCAGTCAGTTGATTGAGGTTTATCATAAGAAGCGACGGCGACAATTGTTGTTGGTTGTTCGTTTGAGATCGTCGATGTTGTTGTTGTTGTCGTTGTGAACACATTTGTTGTTGTGGTGGTTGTTGGTGTTGTTGTTGTGGCGCAGAAGACCCATGAGGAATTATATCGGTACAAGAATTTACATTCACAACATCAGTAGGGTTACTATTTGTTGTTGTATTGGTATTGGTTGAATTTAAAGTTGTTGCAGTTGTTGAATTTGAATTCGTACGTGTTAGCGGGAGGGATTGGCGATTAGTCGGTTGTTGTTGTAGTTGCTGTTGTTGTTGTTGGTGTTGGTTGAGGTTTTGTTGTTGTGGTGGTGGTTGAGGTTGGTGATTATGATATGGCGGATGGTTATGATTAGTGCTCTGATATTGTTGATTGTGATTGAAACTTGGGTTCTGGCTGAAATGATGTAGGTTGCTCTGGTTGCTGTTGCTTTGCAAGGGATGGGCGGGAAAGGAGAGTACAAGCGGCGAACGTCGCTGTGCATAGGAAGGCGGTGATGGCGTGGGCGTGGCAACAGTCAAACACAAGCGTGCTGGATTCAGTCTAACAACGGACACAGACATGGCAGGACCAAAGGCAGCGGCGACGGGTGGCGACGATGCCGTTGTGTGGCAAATATCGTAATAGCTAGGAAAGCTGTAGTTGGAATTCGAATGCGAATTCAGATTTGGCTGCTGATGCGCATTGGCATTATTGTAAATTTCACCTCGAAAACTGTTTAAATTGTGACTTGTGTTGTCCGTGCAACTCTGGTGGTTTTGGTTTGTGTTGTGTTGTTGTTGTTGTGCAATGTTCGTGATGGGATGTTGATGATAGCTGCTGTTAACGTTACTGTTAAGGTTAATGTTAATGTTACTGTTATTGCTACCAATACTGTTACTGTTACACTGTGAGTGGGAATGCGTTTGTGGATAATGATTGTGGGACATATTGTGGTGACCGTGACTCTGGCCTTGACTGTGACTATGACTTTGACTGTGACTGTGACTGTGACTAAGGTTAAGGCTGTTGAGATGATGCGTTTTGCTATTGTTATAAATACAAGTTCCGCTAGAATTACTTGTTTGTACATCGCTGGATTTTCGATTAAGGTTTGCATTTGCGTTTTTTGGTTTTAGAGATAATATGTAATACATATATAATAATATAATATATATTCGGTTTACGAGATACATTTGAAAATTGTTCAATCAAATCAATGCAGTAGCAGTGTGGTGGTAGTATAAACACAACCCATATATAGTTATTTTGTATGCATATACATGTACAGGTAGTAGGTAGTAGTAGTAGTAGTAGTGTATATATGCAGAGTGGTAGCCACACATATACGTTATTTATATAGTTTTTTTATTTTGCAGTTTTTCGGTTTTTTTTTTTTTTTGTTTATGAAGAAGAAAGAAAAACGAAAAAGATAAAAATAATATATATGTAAATGGCAAAATGCAATAATTAGATTATTAGTTTAATATAGATATATATATATATATATAATTATGTAATATCAATATATACACACACATATAGTATATAATATAATGGCAATGCGTGTATATGTAGTGAACGTTTCTCTTGCTATTATTGTATTTGTTATATTGTTGCTTTTGTTTTGTAACGGACTATTTTACTACATATACACACATATACAATATGCATTTAGTAGAAACAAATACGTACTAATTTTGCACATTATGTTCTTTTCTTTCATTTTTTTGTTTTCTTCTCATTGTTTTTGTTGTACTTATGCATTTTAAATAGAAATTGTTAGTTTGCTATTTTATTTATTTATTTGTTTGGCTTTCGCTTTAATGCACACTACGCTTACAAACAAAAAAGAGTTCAACAACAAATGCGAGAGAGTATCACAGTTTTATGGACACTTTTCAACGTAACGCTTTCACTAGCTAAACATGAGAGATATAGAGATATTTGTACTTATTTGTAGTAGAGTTTAATAGAGAGAGAGAGAGAGAGAGAGAGTGCTGTACATGCTCAAAAATATACAAAAGAGAACCCAAAATCGAATACGTAAACCGTTACTCAAGTACATGTACTTCAAAAGCTTGGCAATACCTTGGGAGAGTATATGGGTGCTGCGCGCTCTGAAGAATCAGCTTTGCGGCGCCCCGCACTACGTAATCGTTAACGTAACGTAACGCGAATGCAAACGCAACGTTAACATACATAACGTAAGCACAACAGCATGCGAATGCAAAGCTTTGACATTATTTTCGGGGTGACAGATCGAATGATCCAGCTGGGATTTACAACTTGTATGTAGTACTAACAAACACATACACATGATTTATATATACACACACGCACAGTAGTTGGTGGGCGTGACGAAGCGGCAAAATACTTTAACGTTGTACAGTTGTGTCGAAAATCAAATAGAATAAATCATACGCTAAGTAGAAAAGTAGTTAAACAGAGTGTGACAAAGTTCAAAAACAATGTTTGCTGCTGAAACTCGCTTGAGTTGCCGTTACTCGGACTCATATAGACACACACACACACACACACAGAGAGACACACAAGTACAATTATTGAACATTATTAAGTAATATTTATAAACTTGTTAAAGAGAAAACAAAAGAGATATTTTCAGAAAAATAATATAAACGCATTTACTAGTATTATGTAGATAGATAGAGATAGAGAGAATTGAATTATCATATTAGAAGCTTTTTTTAAACGGTTATTTTGTTTTTGTTTTCTTTTTTGGATCTTCTAGGCAGGTACATTAAAAACTGTTCATTAAACATTCTAAGCCGCAGTGTGCATAATGCAAATAAATAAGTAAAACATTAAGCTGAGTTTCTTGATCATTATAGCATTGGTCAGCAGTTCTCTTTTTGCTATTTGTTCTATTAATTTAGTCATCTCTTGATTATGGGATTACTTAAAAATTCCGGCACCAAAAATGCAGTTAAGCGACAAATACAAATACACCAATCTATCTAGGTACTTATGTGTGTGTTTCAATCCAATCAACAATCAATAAACTCAACTAAAATGCATTATCATTCATAAAATGTTGAATCGAAAAAATTACAACTAAGTATTTACTGTACGGTTTGGATAAAGAGGAAATTTTGTAACTAAACTTTATACTTGGCTAGCACTTTGACGGTTGCATTATTATCACATGGTTTAACATCGCATTATTTGATTTTATTTCGATTTTTTTTTGTTTTTCATGTTTTTTTCTTTTAGCATAAACGTGAAGCATAAAACTGCGCAAAAAAATAAGTAAATTGGTAGTTAAAATAAAGATTTTTAATGAATAAACAATAAAATACAATTGATTTCCTGTACGCACACTGGAAACAGATTCGAGGTTAAAACTCTCGATTCTTTAGTTATGCATGAAAAGCACCTGAGGCCGATTAAACTGAAATTAATGAATACTTTACATTTTCTTCAGTGCGAATTAATTTCATTTTACACCTGAATTTCCTCTTCAAATTACTAAAATCTAGAGCTTTCAAAGAATACCTTTTATTTTTTTAAGATTAATTAATTATAGTGATAAATAGTGTTATTTATTTGAACAGCCTCTATAAATGTTATATAGATTTCTCCAAATTAGGAATCGAAAAGTTGTTTCAGCTAGGATTGTTCAGTTTTGTGGCTATATTCTTGATAAGCAAAATTGGTAAAAACGTATACAAAAGAGAGTTACAAACACACGTAGCAACTATATATTTGAAATGAAGCAAAAAGGTCATATGCAATTGCAAGAGAATTTTACCAACTACTAGTACAGGTACACAAATCTGAGATAATGGCTAGCCGAGATTATTCCCTCAGTCTGGCAATTGTAGATTGAGATGATGGGCATGCTTTGGGTAAGTTAGAGAGAGTCCGTTTAGCGCGAGGCATATACATATGTACGAGTATGTATGTATTTTTTTAGTAAGTACGTAAATTAAGAAGCTTTTGGACATGAATGAAAGTAACAACTACGAGAACTTAGGACATTTGCTACGTATATATGTACAGTGAGTCAGGTAACTCTTTACACATATGTACATTACATTAACATGTGCATTTGAATAAAGAGTTAACATATCCATTTGAGTAAAGAGTTACTTGACTATCTGTATATAAAATTTGATCGCCATTTTCAAGTGCTCTTCATGCATTTTCTTTGGTTAAGAATTGGTATTGTATTTGGAACTTTTAAGTTATTATATGGTTGTAAATTAAGAGTATTCGGATTTCAGTTAGATGTAAATATCTACTACGGAATATCGCCGTATATGTAGTATATGTACATACAATGCTATTGTAATTGAAGCGTTTTTAGAAAATGTACATACGATACATTTAAGAATTGATTGTTTGAGGCAAAAACAAACTTTTGTGTGTATTTTAATTCATATTTTTTGGGTTTTTTCGATAATATAATGTATAAATGCAAAGATAATAGATACAACGATAATTAGTAGTTAGATGTATACATAGTATGTATGTGCCAATCGACAAGAACAAACACAAAGAAAAAAAATAATTTACAGTATGAAAGGGAACGAAAATTACAAATGAAGAAACGACGAATTCAAAAAAGTAATGAACATCAAAGCAGCTGCAACAATCACTGTCGCAAGAGTGAGATAGGCACACATACCAAAATGGAGTAACAAACATGTGTGTGTATGCAAGAGAGTGTGAAGAGAAGTAGGGTTACTCTATTCCTCTTTCTCTCTGTCGATCAAGTGCTTATCAGCTGCAGGCTGCAACTGCTTTGATGATGATGCAAGTTTTTTTGAGTGCTTCGAAAATTCAACGGTTAACAGGGCCAAGTAAAATTCTTGACTGCGATACAATTGATTTATAGTTTTGATTTTGATTAGGCGCGATTAATTACAAAATTCTCCCTTTAACCTAAAAGCGATTTTCATTCGTTTGAGGTGTAGTTACGATATATTTAGATAGAGGCAGATAGATAGAAAGTTGAGAAAACTGTTCTAGAATTGTCGTGGGGGGAGCATTGGAACGAGTTACAAAGGATGTTGTTGTTATATATTATGGTAAATCGAGGCATAGTTCGGTGTAGGATAACGGCGGGATACTGGTGGGAAGGAGGGGGAGGTGGGATGCTCAAGGTTACGTTGGTTAGGGTACTTCAAATTCGCTTTTATGTCACTTATAGCTAACGTAAGTTTCAATATATATTTTTTTGTTTTGTTTTTCATTTCGTTACCATAGGCAGTTCAGCTCTTACCAATTTGAATTTCTGCCATCGATTGCATCTTTGTTATTGGCATTGTTGTTGTTGTTGCTATTGTTGTTGTTGTTACCGCTGCCGCCATTGTCATTACTGTGTCGATTAAGATTGACATTGCACCAGGGACTATGACCTGGTATGAGGGCATTGTTGCTGTTGTTGCTTCGCTGCTGCAGTTGCTGTTGTTGTTGCTGCTGTCCGTGCTGCGTGTGAGGATGCGGCGAGTAGAGCATACGTCCGCGATGCGAACGGGCCGATGAGGAATTACGTGAAAACGGCCGCCGATTGTTGCCAGAATGATTGGCATTCGAATTCAGCATATTGCGGCTGTTGCTCTCTCTCTCACACTCTCGACTTACTTGCTGCTTGTCTTTATATATGCGATGATCTTACGGTGTTACTCGAAACTGTTCATTTATAGCTGCAAAAATTTTACAAGAGGGGGAGAAATGGAGAACGTTTGCGTTTGAAAAGTTGCGGGTTTCTAACCAGGTTAAGTTACTCGTACTTTAAAGCCGCGCCCGCGTTCCACAACAGAAAGCAAACAACCAACAAGCCAACATGCTCAATATTAAATAAAAAAACAATATCAAATAGTAAATATAAATAAATAAAACCAAAACAGAATGAAACATTTATGGGCTCTCTAAAGGGGGTTGGGAGGCAGATACACATGTACTTACTTATGGGCAAATATAGAAATGTATGCATGTGTGTGTGTGTGTGTAGTAAGAATGTAAATAGAATGTGTGTATATATGAACATTCATATATATATATATTCTCGTAATAAATAAAACAGCGACAATTTCAGTTTTGTTTTAACAGTGTAGCTTTAATAGTTTGTCAATAATAAATGGAACTGAATGAGATACGTGCGTGGTTAGTCTATGAGAGCTATATAAAAAGAGAGTACACAATATGCCTCAACTGAGTTTAAGATATTTATGTATATATGTGGAAAATCATTTCATACAAAGGCCATATATAGCTAATAGTTATATTTATATGCAGAGTATATAGATGTGTGTGTATATGTATGTGTGATAATATTATAATATAATAAACAAAACACATTATTAGTAAATGTTCTCTGCGGGATAGGAAGTTCGATTACAAGTGTACTCTTATCAGTTCATGAGGAAGTTAGTACTACCAAGAGAGAGAAACACACTATCGTACATGTACGAACATATATAGAAATACATATGTTGTTGTACACATATGCGGCAGCCCAACTTTGATATAGTGCTATTTGAAATCTTATTTCACTTATCACAGTTTTTCTATCAAAATCAATTCTATTCTATATATTTATAACTTAGTTATTATATTATTGTTGCAATAAATGCATGTCTTGATCTGTAATGTTTATTAGCATAAGAGTAAATCAGCTGTTCTGTTCAGGCATAACGCAATGTAAAATAACATAATTCAGTTACTTGTCCACTTGCTCATGGAATGTCAAAAAGAGAAGAAGTGCACCAAGCACAAGCTCATTAAAAAATAAATATATATAATTAAATAAACAAATCCAGTTTATTATTAACAATTATAACTCCACTCCAATATCATTATAAATCTTCTTTATTTTTAGTATTTTTCAGTGGTTCGATTAGTCCCTGCTCTCTCTCTCTCTCTCCTATGCTTTCAAGCTGCATTTTCTTTATGCTTCTCAATCATCCTATAACATATCAAAGTTGTACTGTTATATTTATATACATAGATTTATGTGCAAAAACAAACAATGAGTGTGCTATAGATATTGTTGTTGTTGTTGGATGGTATGGGGTTAGAGCATTGGAACCAAATAACGTTGAACAAATACAAAAGGGGGTACAAGTGAGAATAGAGAATGCTAAATAATAGACGAAGAGCAATGACTATATATTTATATTATTGGCAATTCGTCAATCATTATGCACAAAAGCTTACATATTGAAATAGTACGTACATATTAAAGATAGTTCATATAGATAGTTTTAACAAATTTACAAAGAAACAAGCTTACAAACTAAAGCCGAGACTGTTGCCGAGTTGCACAATGTTGATGGTACTTGTTGTAGTTGTTGTTTGTTGTTGTTCTTATTGTTGTTGGTGGTAGTAATAGTTGGCGGTACGAGGATAATAATACTATATATGTATAGATATATAAGTTGGCGGTATGGAGGCGAGAGCAAGTGATAGCGCTCTTAACATGAGCTTGAGGTTGAGGTGGGTGCAATTTATTGTTGCAGTTGCATTTTGTTGTTTGCGCTTGCAGTAGTTGGTCAGTGAGATACAGATACAGATACAGATAGACGCGTGGCAATGGCAGTCTTATGTGGTATATTGTACTTAGTATACATTTCGGTTAAGTTTCAGTACTTTTTGGTTTTATTTTTTATTTTTTTTACATGTGGGACAGTCAACAGAAAAACACTTTCATTGTGACATGTTTGTTTTTTTTTTTTTTTTTGAGTTAAAAAGCGGGCTCGTCTGGCCAATGCAAATTTACCACCAAAACCAGCAATAAAATATTTGTATGTATGCTAAAAACAAAGAAAATAAAAGGTAAAAGAAACATTTGCAATTACATTCAGTTTGGAAACTAAATACTTATTTTGTTTTTGTTAGATATGTTAGTAAATAAGGTAATGGATATAAAAGTGTTTGGACGCATATACATTTATGTGTTTGTATATATAAAAAGCGTGGTTTTAATTGCCAGTGTAATGCACATGTTATATAAAATCAAATATGTTTATATATATATTTTACTATACTATGTAAGTTAAGCGGGCAGTTAAAGATATAGTATGTACGTAAGTATGTATGTATACATGTGTGTAAGTCTGTGTGTGTGTGTGTATGCAAGAAATAAACAATTATAAGATTGTGTGTGAGCTTCAATTTGCTTGCAGGAATCGTTAAAATGTCCAACAATCAAAATACTTTCATTTACACATACACACACACACACTGTTTACACCACACGCATGTATGTATGTGTAAGGTTTTATGTATAAGAGACAACACATTTACTTCGGTGCACAGAATTTGTGTTTGTGTGTGTGTATGGCTGAGGGCCAGGGCCCCATTAAAAGTTGAACACACTTTGCCACCCTCTCAAAATTAAAACAATAAATTATCAAAAGAAAATATGTAAATATGTTTATATGTATAATTGTGTGTTTGTATGTATGCTATATACATAATTACATACACCGCTGTGCCTTAAACTGTGGACAGTTCAAAACCACACACAATAAACGAGAGAGCGGGAGTGTGAGAGAGGAGAGAGAGAGCACAAAAGATAAGGCAAACCAAACAAACGGACATACGGACACAAACATAGCTCCCTTCATGGCTAAACGAGAATAACGACGAGACGATAAGCATAAGAGAAAGAGAAAAGTATAACCCACCTAACGCAGTCTCGAGTCTCAATGTCTCTTGTCGCTGCTTGTTGTTGCTATTGCGTAGTCATGGCAGTCGGAACTTCAACGACGATTGCTCTTTGTACGCGCCATACATATCTACATACATACATACACACTTCGATTATGAGAATACGTGAATATGTATACTATAAAAATGTTGTCTGACTCTTATTAACTTTGTATGTATATTTTTTTTATTATATGCACATCGTTACGTTCCAAAATATCGTAGTATATATGTTAACATTATTCACACTGAGGCGCGCACACACAGTCACACATGACACATACGATTGCAAAATGAAACAGGGTAAAATAAATACAAATTTAATACACCAAGCGCGAGCGAGAAAAATACGAGCACGAGAGCTCGCTTCAACGGACAAAGAGGTAGTGTGGTAAAATGCTCAGACAAGACTGTTTTTTTGCTCCCCCATTTGCTTGAACTCTCACCAGATGTCTCTCTTTCTCTCAATATCTCACTCTCTTTGCGTGTGGAGAGGCGTCGTATCAATTGTAAATGCGTTGCAACTATACATAGATATGGATAAAAGAAAAAAAATCGAAACTCAGTGCCCCAAAGAGGCTTGGAACCGCTCCCCTTTGGTCATAGCTCACTTAAAATCAACACAAGTTCACAAAAGTATGTGTACGTGTGTTTGTGTCTGTGTGCACATACATACATGCATACGTACTAATGTATATGAAATCACAATGACAACCACTTCGTCACCATCCAGATAAAAACTGGCATTAAACAATTGCGTTTTATATAATTCCACTACGTAAATGCGTTTACTTTGACGAGCACAATTTGCGTTGTACAAAAGCTCAAAGATATATCTACTTTTTATAACAATTACACTTGTTTTAAAATAAATTTGAATTTTTTTATGGGAGTTTACCTCTGCGACTCGACCTGACAAAAGCGCTGTATATATCTGTATGTATTTTAATATCGAATCATCGGCCTCGCTGTTATGTTCCCTAACAGTGATGCATTTTTAAATAATCGAATATATTGCAAATGTCGATACAACTCTGTAAATAATCGGTTACTAACAGCAACCTTTCGATACATCGTCGGCATTAAATCATCGATGGAAGAACGCCATTGAATATTCGGCTGGGATTTCGTGTTTTAAAAAAAATTGATTCTTGAAACAAATTTTGAACATAATTTGATAACTAATTATTGTAGGACATATTTAGCTAAGGCCTGATAATATAATGTAAGTAAAAATGGTATTTTAATTTGGTTTACTATCAGCGAAATCTTTTTTCATTAGGGCGCGTGCCCGGTCTCCCACTGCCGAGGGCGAAAAGGAAAATAAAGATAAAGATGTTAAAGAGAAGGACGCAAAAACTTCGGCATCGAATTCATCGCGCAGAGAACGGGAACGCAAACGAAGGGGGTCGGCCTCTTCAAGCAGTGACTCCAGCAGAAGGTTCGTTCTGATGCCGGCAGTTTCCCTTGTAAAATTTTATTGTAAACGTTTACCATACCACAGCTCATCAGGAAGTTCATCGTCAAGAAGCAGTTCTGGTTCAAACTCTCGATCCAGCTCTAGCAGCTCAAGCGATTCATCTAGTTCGTCGTCCTCATCGTCGAGTGATTCTGATCGCAGTGAGAAAAACCGGCGTCGCGGTGCAGGAGGCGCCGCCGCCGGCAAAGATAGTTCTCGTTCGCCTCGCAGAGCAACCAAATCACCACGCGCCAACAGTAAGGCTCGCAAGGAATCTGAACGTGAACGTACGGAAAGAGATCGCGACCGTGTACAGCGTAGCCGAACCCGCTCCAGAGATCGTGCTCGTCGAACTTCAACTGATCGTGCCGGTGGTGGTAGTGGCGCCGAGGCAAACAACGTAAAACGTGAACGTACCCGTTCTCCCAGTCGCTCGCGTTCACCTCGTCGTCGTGGTGGTGGTCGCGGCACAGTTGAACGTACACCGCCACCGAAGCGTCGGGAACGTTCACGTTCCCGTAGTCGCACCCGCTCAAGATCGCCTACACCGAAACCGGTGCGCATTCACGTGGGACGACTTACCCGCAATGTGAATAAGGATCACGTGCTGGAGATCTTCAGCACCTTTGGCACTGTTAAGAATGTCGAGTTCCCGACAGATCGTTTCCATCCGAATTTTGGACGCGGCATGGCCTATGTAGAGTACGCAACATCTGAGGATTGCGAATCGGCTATGAAGCATATGGACGGAGGTCAAATCGATGGCCAGGAGATAACAGTATCACCTGTTATAGTCCCCAAACAGCGACCGCCAATGCGGCGTCCATCGCCACAGATGCGTCGTCCACAAGGTGGACGTTGGCGTTCCCCGCCGCAATTCAACCGCTTCAACAATCGTGGCGGCGGTGGAGGTGGACGTCGCAACTCTCCACCAAGAGGACGTCGTTCACCACGTCGTCGCTCACGGTCTCCAATTCGTCGCCGTCGCCGTAGTAACAGCTCAGACAGTTCCCGTTAAATACAAACTATGACGAAAATAACTGCATGCGTATTGGTATAAAAAAAACATTAATAACAATAAAAATGGAAACAACACTTCAATTCAAATTAGAGAATAATGCAAGGAAATATTTAAAACGTAGACATGAAATATATCAATTTAAACTGAACACAAAGTTGTTTATCGCTGAGAGGAACTAGAACTGAAAGAAATATTAGCAGTCTAAATATTTAAAAACTTGTACAAGAATTCCGCAAATTGATTGTACATTTTAAATATGCTTTAATGAGCTTTAGTATATATGTAAATTTTTTTAAACTGAAACTAGTGTATAAATGAGCACTCGCTATCCTCCAGCGGGCAACCCTGTGGATGGTGTAGTTTAAAGAAACATGATCGCTTCTTGGTTGTCTGCAATTTTCCAGATATTACACTCTGAGCTACTGACTTGGGCATGCGAATACCAATGCGATCATTGCCACAAAATTCGAAAACTTCGTGTTTATTTCTCATAAGGGTTTTAATGCCACCGCACTCAGACTTGATGCCACAAAGCTCCTCCTTGCTAAGACCTTGTGCGATATCACGCATTGTTAGTGGATGTCCCTGCTCCCAAGAGGAATCACTAGTAGCGTTTGTTGTGATATTTCCAAGTAACATGCGAAAGATCTTCAAGACTAGGGAATCCAGAATACTCTTCTCCACTTGGGTGCAGTTTCTAACAACTTCGGCTTTCTCTCGCAGCTTGACCGCACTCCCATTTGACTCTCCAGTCTGGTACTTTTGCAACTCCTGTTGCACAAAGTATTCCAAATTTAGGTCAGCTTGCGATGCATGTTTAAGCCCTATTAGTGCCAAGCGCTTTGTACTTGGTATCTTTAAACGATCCTGCTTTGTTGCGAAGCCACACTGATCCGAGATTTGTCGTGCGTAGGCAAAGAAATCCTGGTAGGCGCTTATGCTGGTGTTGCGTCGATGAAACTTCGCTCCGGAGAGTTCAAAGGGGCAGCAAGGCAGCAGAAAGAAGCTTGTCTGCAGTCGCGCTGCAAGGACAGGCAACCAGGGTGAAAGTTCATCCGAATGATTGCCTATTAACCAGTCGACGCCATCGAATCCGAAGCTGAAACTCTTGGGTTCCACGGTCTGTTCAATCAAACGAGCAGCTGTGCTCTCCGGATAAAGAGACCAAAGTTTCCGCCTGCGTACATCATAGCCATATCCCTTGTAGCCTTCGGCATTTAGCACATGCACGAGCAATCCATTCCCACAGCCCAGATCGGCAAATCCTTTTGGTTCTGCTTTAATGCAGCTCCACAGTGTGATAAGGTACGCAGCGATGGCCAAATCTTCGTAAATGAACTTTAATGGATCGGTCGACTCATTTGCTGTTTGCCAATATTGAAGTAATGTGGGTGCATGCTTCTCCTTAAGCTTCTTATACAGATTATTGTACTTCTCGATGTCCAGCAAACTCAGCGACTTCTGAGCGCCCTCGTTGCGTTTACTCTGTGACCAGCTGAAGAGCTTTGGTTTCAAAACAAACTCGGCCCAGCGTGAAGTCTTTTCTGATTCCGCCTCCGTGTCCAACCGTTGTATACCGAGTACATCCACTTTCATGTCACCCGCATTGAAACACACAACGAAGTCATCAAATGCTTCTGTATCCACAAAGTGGCATGTATAGGTTTGCTTGTTGAAATCTGAAAATGTTGTTTTGAATAACACTCGGAAATATACTATTTAAATCATCTCACCCACAATTCCACTTGCTAAAATATTTGTCGCCAGTTTCTTGGTCAACATCTTGTAGTAGATCTTAAATCCTTCACATGTTCTCGTGCCTGGGTCAGCAGTGTGCAATTGTTGCTTCAGTTCTTCCTCATTGGACTCACATAGTTTTCCATTTTTTTCCTTTTGCACTTCTATGATGAGCACCTCGAATATCTTTTTATTCAAAGCGTGATAGTTTTTTATTAATATCGCAATTGCCTGCCAAAATTGCGCCTCATTGATTCGCTCAGCTGCCATGTTTGCAATGTTTACCAACACTTAAAGGCTGGTATGCTGTTTAGTAATTGCGGGCAACTTTATAACGTATGTTAGCAATACCTGAGTGTTAAATAATTTAAAAAACTAATAACGAAATTGCTTAATATTATTTATTGTATTTTAATTTATTTAGTTTGGTTTTTTTTTTAATTAATATATATTTAATTTAAAAGTTTTGCTTGCGCAAAAGGTTATGTACTGCGTACTCAGCGCAACTTGTTGCGTAATTCAGCTGATTGAAGTACGCAAGGCAACGGTAGAACCCGCAGCAGAAACAGTCGTAAATAGTAAATTTTCCTTCCGTTCCGTTTCGTTTTAAATATTTCCTATATTCTCTTGTTGATATGTCATTCTTGCGAAAATCTGTTAGACTGTTAAATGCTGCGGGCGCAGCACGGCAGAATGTTAAATTGGTTTGTATTCCAATTGTCAATTCAACTGATATCGCGTGTTATCTCAATGAGTTTGTTGTTGTTTTCGTGTTCTCATGCTCAGCTGGGCGCAGCGAGTGCACAGCGCACCTATAGCTCCAGTCCAAAGGATGATCGTGCAAACTTTCCTGGATTTCATGATGCTGCATTTGTGAACGATTTAAAACTGACAATGCCTGAGGATTATGCGCCCATACCCATCTATCGGGTTTTGGATCGCGATGGTTATATACAAAATGAGAAGGAAGATCCTAATCTGAGCCAGGAGATTGTGGAGAAAATGTTCCAGAACATGCTGCTGCTGTCGACAATGGACAAAATTCTATACGAGTCCCAGCGACAGGGACGCATTTCCTTCTACATGACCAACTTTGGGGAGGAGGCCTCTCACATTGGCAGTGCGGCTGCCTTGGAAATGCGTGATATCATCTATGGCCAGTACCGTGAGGCTGGTGTGTTAGTCTGGCGTGGCTTCCGCATCGATCAATTCATCGACCAGTGCTACGGCAATGTGGATGATCTTGGACGCGGCAAGCAGATGCCGGTGCACTATGGCTCCAAGGAGCTTAACTTTGTCACCATCTCCAGTCCACTGTGTAAGATCTCATTCAAAAAGCTTTTTCTATTGCAATGCCTAACCTAATCTTATCTTGGTAGCTACGCAAATTCCACAAGCTGTAGGTGCTGCCTACGCATTGAAACGTCAACCCAACAACGATGCCTGTGTCGTGTGCTACTTTGGCGAAGGTGCCGCTTCCGAGGGTGATGCTCATGCGGCATTTAACTTTGCTGCTACACTCGAGTGCCCCGTTATACTGTTCTGGTGCGTATTTACATTCCCTTTTTATCCCAATTTTTCATCGCATTACTCACAACATTTTCTCATTTTTAGCCGCAACAATGGTTTCGCCATTTCCACGCCCTCCAATGAGCAATACCGAGGCGATGGCATTGCTGGCCGTGGCCCAATGGGCTATGGCATTGCCACGATTCGTGTCGATGGCACCGATGTCTTTGCCGTCTACAATGCTATGAAGAAGGCTCGTGAATATGTGTTGCGTGAGAACAAACCGATTGTTTTCGAGGCACTGGCATATCGCGTGGGACATCATTCGACTTCGGATGACAGCACCGCCTATCGCTCGGCAGATGAAATTGAAGTGTGGAATACCCTGGAGCATCCCATAGCGAAGCTGAAGAGCTACATGGTCCACAAGGGCTGGTTCAATGAGCATCAGGAAACTGAATTCGTAAATGGCGTGCGCAAGCAGGTGCTCAAGCAGATTGCCGCATCGGAGAAGAAGCCAAAGCCCAATTGGCGTGAGATGTTCGAGGGAGTCTACGATCACATTCCCGAACATCTGCAGGAGCAAAAGCGCGAACTGGAACAGCATGTTGAGGCCCACAAGCAGTTCTATCCGCTGAAGAGCTTCAAGCAGTAATCAGAAAAAAGAATGATCGATATATCTACAAAAACTTAACCGGAAAGACTCAATCAAAAGTGCATTTATTAAGCTTAAGCAATCTTCTTTTATGTGTCATGGGTATAACCCAAAAATGGAACCCTTTGTCATTGTTGTTAAATACTTAGGACAACCAATTTACGCTGGTTAAATACATTTTATTCAGAGGCATGCCATGCAAAACCGTAATATACAATAAATCTTCTTTCTTTTGGCTTTTTTGCAGCCACGTTAAATAGCTTACTTATGTGTAGAAAACATTAGAAAATGCAACTTATGCAAAAATTACCTATAATTACATGTGTGTTGGTGTGGATCGATCCTTTTGTTTTTGGAAAAGAGTTAAAATTTATTAGTTTGATTTACATACAAATACAATACACAGGAAAACAATACATCTAATAATATTAGGGTTATTACCGCAGACGAGATAACTGAACTGTCCCTCAATATTCTGAATTCAACTCGGATCGATTAATCACAAAATATGCAACATATAAAAACAATTTCTAGAGACTTTCTTCATAAATGTTATCAGTATTCAACATATGAACATGAACTGAATAGGAATATATCAAACAAGTTGTCATCGAAAGAAATAGCTATTCATCTGCGGGAATATATTTGAATATACTTTTGACTTAACGCACATAATTCGGGCGGGCACGCACTGTGAAGATGAAAGCTAGCTAACATACTCATAAATCATACTAGACGAAACAAGAAGGACTTTCGCTCAAGCTTGGCTGGAATGTGTATGTGTTTATGTGGTGTATGTGGAGGTGGCTCAATTGGTGCGCAGTTGATAGTCGCCGTTCTGTGTGATGTAGCGTACCCAGGGCAGGGCCTGGTATCCGCTCTTTTCAATGATCTTCAGATAGCGAACTTGTATGCCCGATGTTGTAAAATAGGGTATCTCAAAGCGCACCTGTATTGGTGGCTTACCCTCTGTATTGTCTTCGCTCTCCACACTGGGCAGGCCGAAATGTGCGCGCATCAGATACTCCTTTCCGCCGGGGAACGATTTGATCGTCCAAATAATGGCATTCTGTTCTGGCGCATACTTGCAGCTACCGATTGTTGTCTTAAACTTTGGCGAATCTGCGTCCGCCGGCACAGGTATAACGATTTCCACATTGTTGGCCGTCGATCTACGCTTGAACTGAGACTTTGCCTTAATCATATATTCTACGCGAGAATGTGCATGTCGTTCGATGACCGATTCAATCCAGATTAGAGGCTTCACCTGAAACAACAAGGAAGGCAGTCAATTAGTAAGGGTCTCACCATTACCTGAACTTCAATCGTCAACTTACATGTGTATTTAGGCGATAGGACATCAGCTCGAATTCGCCGTCTGGCGGTATAAATGAGATCGTACGATCGTTTTCGAAACGCGACAGACGCACACACTGATGAAACTTGACATCTTCCAGCTCAACAGACTTGGACTTTCCACGTCCAGTGCTCTCAAAGAGTACTTTATCGTTCAGGCCCAAACGTAGCTCCGGCATGCCCGACAGATAAACACGCATTTTGATTGCTCCAACGATTTCGCTGCGCAAGACATTGCCATTGGCATTGGCCAACAAGTTGACCGACTCGATGACATCAAGGAATACTTCATTTTTTCGATACTTAATGCCCTCGGAACGCCAGGAGACAGCATTGGTAACAGCAACTGGTATGCGTGGTTGCAGCTCAAGCTTGTGACCCTCCTGCGTTATGTATTCCTGCAATATTTTCGAGTCTGTTGTCTGTGGATAGCCGAAGTCAATTAGTTCATCGAGCAACTCGTATATGATAACGAAATTATCCCGTATGGACTCCTCCTCCAGCTCTTTGAAGTACTCGACAAACACCTGTGCGATTTTGTGCAGAAACACAAAGACCAACGCGATGTTGACATTCTTGTTGCGCGGCGTTGTGGATACAATATACAGATTGTTCGTCTTTATGTAGGCGAATGTGGTCTCTGACGTCTGCAGAATGGGCGTAACGAGGCCCTCCTCTTCTCGTTCCATGAGCAGTGGCATGAACTTATCGATCACTGCCATGTCGATGTTGTCTCCGCGATAATTTCGGGATATTAACACCTTGCCTTTCACGTCCAGCACAAATATGGCTGAAGAAGACATTTTTGAGCTTTTCTATAATTTTCTTGTATGGCGTGAAAAGTTTCCAGCTGCCACTTGTTCTTGTTGCCGAAATATATGAACGTCAATCTTCAGCAACTAGGGACCTGCGAAATTTAAATTTACTTTTGAAACACATCAAAAACATTGCGTACACTTAAATATATTACATTATTTCTTTGTGTGGCTTTTATATTTTTACCACAAAAGTGGAATTACAGTTTAGTCACACGAAAATTACTTACGTCGTCGACTACTGCTTCTTCTTTACGCGCCCATTCGCATTTTTAGTGCACTTTCTGTGTTTTACAGCACTGTAACTGGAAATCAATTTAAAAAATTTAATTAAATAATTTAAATTTAAATATAACAATAATATTTATATTAAATTTGTACTATAAGAATTCTAATTTAAATATTACAAATGAGTTTAAATTAATTCAAAGTTTCCAAACGACATCTTTTAAGAAAAAAAGCTTTAAACGACCAACAAAATATATCGATAGTTTATTTTGGTGTAATCCTCACTTGTCCACATACTTGCAGGTGAGTACAAAGTCACAAAGTGAAAAGTATCGAAAAAGACGCCTGCTGCAAATGTAAGAGCAAAAATAAACAAAAAAACATATTATATAGAAATTAGCAAATGAATCCTAGCATAACAATCGAACGTAAACGCGTCGACTGCAACGCACTACCAAAAGGTTGGCAGCGCGAGGAAGTGCATAGAAAGTCTGGCTGCAATTCGGGAGTTGATGTATTCTACTACAGGTAACCAAGCAAATTACTCGGCTGATCTTTAAGTAAAGCAGGTACACGGTGGAGGTGGAGCCTGGAAATTAATGTAAACTATAAAATACGTCAACACACTTATACAACACACACGCAAACTGCGACTGCACGTGCGATAACGAATTTGTTTTAATCACTCTCACTACTCTTTTGTTATTACATCTACCACACACACACACACACCAACGCACACATATACACATCTACATCCACACAAACACCCCTACTCCCACCATACTTGCCCCATCCAACAAATGGATATGTGTACAGCCCCACAGGCAAACGAATTGAAAGCAAGCCGCAATTGGTACGTCAACTAAGCGCCGAGATGTTTGATATAAGTAATTTTGATTTTCAAACCGGCAAGATGCATCAAATCCAGCGCCAAATGCCTTCACCGTCCATATCGCTTTATCGGTGCAATGCAGCTGGCACGATTATCAGCAACCCCGTCTCTGGGGGTAATGCTGCCAATGCCCTCAAGCGAAAGTATAGTAGAGCGCAATTACAAAACACGAACAGTAACAACAACAGCATCATTGGAGGATGTGTTGTGACTCCAGTACCAGCGCCTACAGCAGCAGCATCACTATCAGCAACACCAACAGCACCATCTAATCTGAGGCAGCAACAACAACAACAACAGCAGCAGCAACAACAATTTGATTTAAGGTAGAGCCAAGTCGAACATCCTTGGCTCCCCGAGCTCTTTTGCATGCCTGCCTGCCTTGACTACCTTCTTTTAACCATCTCTAACTACATTTTCACGCTCTAAATTGACAACAACTGCAAAAACATTTGGCCAACTTTCTGTTTGCTCTGCATAGTTGATCTTTAACGAGTATTTGCATGTTCTACTCTCATTTCCCTACCATACACTTGTATATTTATATGTTTATCACGCAGTTTTTAATAATAAGTATTTGCCAATGTTATAACAATCAAATGCATGTGATAATGTAAAACACATTAAGTACATATAATAATGTACATAAGATTGTGAATTTGTCTCTCGGAAATCACTTTGTTACTTAATTTATTGCCAAGCCTAAAACAAATATTTAAGAATACAAGTTCGTAAGACTTCCGAGAGATCACTGCGCAATAATTAAGAATAACCTATTTTACAATACTTTTGGTACTACGCCGACATAATTCGTAATTTAATTAAGTTATTATTATATTATTTTATCCATTGTTTGCTAAATCAAATCTTGTTTTCCGCAGTCGCAATCTACGCTCAGATGTCTCATTGGTGCCGCCTATACGACAGACCGCCTCCATATTTAAGCAGCCGGTGACGGTGGTGCGTAATCATGAACCCAACAAGGTGAAGCATGATGCCAAACACGGTGGCCAGGAGAAACCCAAGCAGTTATTTTGGGAAAAACGATTGGAACGCTTGCGGGCTTGCCATGACAACGGCGAGGAGTTGGATGACATCACACTGCCAAAGACCATTCGAACTGTCGGTCCCAATGTCAACGAACAGACTGTGCTGCAATCGGTGGCCACGGCGCTGCATATGCTCAATGCCGGCGTGCACGGCCAGAGCTCCACAAAGGCTGAGCTTACCAAGAATGCCATGGCATTCATGAATCCAGAGCAGCCGCTAATGCATGCAGTTATTATCTCCGAGGATGATATACGGAAGCAGGAAGATCGCGTTGGCGTGGCACGTCGAAAATTACAGGATGCCCTCAAGACTTGAACTGACTGAAGAACGCCAGCGCGATATTCACTTAGTAATTCCATTACGGCTTACATACATATTGTATAACTATTATATTATATTACATTCAAACAATCTACGAGGCAACCCACTGCTTGACTTCCGTGTCCTCCACTTCGAATCAATGTGAAAAATATAACGATAAGCTTAGTTTTTTAATAAATAATATTATAGTCAAGCAAGAAAACCATAAAACTTGAGTTGTGCTAAGTCTTTCGCGGGTTTGCTTATGAATCTCTCGCTGAAATCACAAAAAACGGTAGTGCAGCGTCAGTTGCACGGTTTATTTAGTTTTGGATGGCGCTTTTTTTTTTTTTAACAAACAATTTCACATAGAATCAATAGTTTAAAAACGAATGACAAGTAGGCGCAATACCAATTTATATAGTACCTTCATGCAGTATATATACACGTACATTTCTTGTATCTATGTAGATTCAGTTTAGTTTTTTTGTGTGCTCTCAAAAATAATGACGCCTACTCTGTCGTTCTCTTTGAATGTTATAAATATACGTAGACTATTTTTATCTAAAAATTTACAATTTGCCGCATCTACTCCAATACCTCGTCTAGCTCATCATCCTCGTAGTCTATGCCATCGTATTCTGTTGACGATCGTGTTAACTGAAATGAAAAAACATATATGAGGATACTGTTAATAATTGAAACAATGCAAAAGTTACCTTTACATTTTTAACTTGAAAATAATTTTAATTCTGATTTGTTTAAATATAACAATTCTTTTGTATGTGCAATTCAGTAATACGGATACCACCAAAAGTTCTAATAACGTTACGTTAAGATCTGTTATACCTAGCGGAGAATTGTTCAACTTACCTGCGTGTAAATGCCACGCCAGGCTGCAAATGCACCCATAGCTAACACTGCGCCAACACCTGCGACGATCTTTGTATTAAGGTCAGTTTCCATAAACTTGCGCTCTGACGACGTCAATGTGTTGTCAGTGTGGGTAGAAGCTTTTGTCTGTTTGATAGAACTATAACATTCGTTGCGGAATATATCTTTGGTGATGCGGTTGATGAAATTTACAAGATTTTGACAGCCTTTTATGTGGTTTTGCAGTGGATTATTGGGCAGTGTTATTTTGTAAATAATGGCCAAATAACTATACACAATGGCATCCAGTTCACTGTAGATATCGCCAAAGAACCACACCTTTCGTCCCAGTTTACGTGACAGCAGGTTCACGCACTTTTTCGCATTCACAATCAGCTGCATAGATGGGGAAAGTTATTATTAACAAGATATATTAGTTTCTGTATGTGCTGCTGCTCTTCTTACATAGTCACTTTCATGCTTCTCCAGTTTATCGTATATATCGAATCCTCCCATTACTTGGACCACATCACATGCCTCGCGCTGGTACGTTGATGGATAGTAGAAGTTAAACGGGAATGGAGTGCGCTTGGCGTACAGACCACGTGTGGTCGTTTCATAGTTGTTAGGCTCTCCGTAGAGAAAATAATGATAGTAGGCATGTAGTTGCGTAAATACCCAGTTGGAGTATGTGGTGGAGAGGTTCTTTTGTTTTGTATTTAAATGCGAATCCACCGGATAGCCCTGAAAGATCAGACAAAAATTGTTTTCAATTTAATTTCCAATTGGAACAATGCAGAAATTGAGCCAACACAAAAGATTATAAATAGCTCGATGGATGAGTTTATTCACCCGTCTATTTTTTGTTTGTTTTCGGCTTTCTGCATTGGCCATTCACCTCGAGATCCAGCACACGTTTTATCTCCTTGTAGCCAATAAATTTGTCACTTCCAATCTGTAGATAGGGCAGCTTCCCGCCTCCCGATCGCAGTGGATTCGCATTTGTTTCTATCTCCACAGGGCAGCGGGTGAAACGTAGCAAGCACTGTTAGGGTATTTCGCCAAGAGACAACACTTTTTGATTAATGATAATTGATACGGCGACTAATACGGCCAGATAGCAGGAGTTGTCGTCTATTATGATGCAACTAAACTTACCAAAGCACGCATACATTCGAAATCGATGGACGGCAGCCCCCATTCGCCTTTGTATACATATAGCTTGGAGCCCAATTGCATTTTGTTTTTCTCTTTAGTTATATTTCAACTCTTTGTGGTATATCGTATTCAGTAATGCACATGCATTTGCATTGTAAAAATGTTAAATCAAAGAAAATAGATTTGCCAAAATGTGCCGGACGATTTCTGAGAGAGACTTTTGATTGATACTCAATGCTAGTGTGACCGTACAGTTAACTAGAAAATATACTAAAAATTTAACATATAGGCTTAATACAGTATGCAAAGTTCTGATAAGAGCATACCGAAATCCATTGGCGCCATTTTGATAGATAAATTATGGTCACTCTTTTAAATGTTTGTTGTACATTTGTCCAACAGGAATAAGCTTTTTATTTATGCATAATTATAATGGCACTGGTGGATTATGGCAGCAGTTCCAGTTCAGACGGCGAGAATCCAGTTAACATTGTGCCCATGACGGCAGTCAGTGTCAAGAGGTATTGTAAATTGTTTTAAACCAACCATGATTCCTACATGATTTAAGCCCGGCAGACCGGCTTTACCCACAGCAGCTTCGTTGCTGGGGGCCAAGGTAGCAAAGCAATCGCAGGCAGATGTGGAGGATGATGAGACTGATAATTCTGCCTTACATGGCGGACGTATTCGCAGCTTCAAGCACGAGCGTGGCAATTGGGCAACATTCGTTTATATACCTGTTGTTGCCTCTGCCGATCAGCTGGAAGAGTTTCAAACGGAGGCTATAGAAAAACTTGCACCACACATTGGCCTGCAGGCCAATAATGCACTGCATTTAAGCTTGAGCAGAACAGTTGTTCTGCAATATCATCAAATCGATGAGTTTTCCAAATCTCTTCAACATGCTCTGCAAAGCAGCGCCGGGTAAGTAGTGAATCCTTTCTTATTAGCAGCAAGTTATTAATATCTGACTGATTTCCATAGCTTTAGCAGCTGTCTTAATCGGGTATGTAAGATAAGCTCATATATAAAGCCACTTTTTGAACTGTCTCTTTATCGATGCAGCTCCGAGTCTACACAAACGAGGAGCGCACACGCACCTTCTTGGCCGTCCAGCTGGATGCGGCTTACATAGCCAAAATGACCGATCTCCTGGGGCCCATTGATGTTGTAATGCGTGATTATCGCTTGCCACAATTCTATGAGTCGCCCTCGTTTCACGTTAGTCTTCTGTGGTGTGTGGGAGATCAACAGGAATTGCTGCAGCAGAAGCTCAAGGAACTGCAGCAACTGCTGGATGAGAATGATACACTTAAGCTACCCGTCAATGAAGTCCATTGCAAGTGCGGCAATAAGGAATTTATTTATAAGTTAAAATAGCAAGGAATGCTTATCAAAATGCGTATAGTTTAAACCTTCTTCTTATTACCATTTCCCTGTTTGGCCTGTTGAGCCTGCTCCTCAATCAGACGCTCCTCTTCCAGTTCTAGAAAACGTTGCCGACGTCGACCTAACGGAGTCTTTGACCACCAAGATTCGAAGGCTTCCTCTTCCTCGCGATAGACCGGATCACGAGTGCTGTTAAGAATAGATTCATATATAGGTTTTATTCACTGAATTCCACTAGGGATGCTTACCAGAGCACATTGATGAGCTCTGCGTTAGTGAGGGGCTGGGAACGCAGCTGCAGTTTACGTTTGCAGGTCATGACCTCACGCAGACAAGCATCAATGGCGCCTATGGTATATCCATCGGATATTTTGGCCATAGCACTAGTGTCCAAGTTAGAGATACCGCCAGAGTACTCACTATGGAGGGATTGCAAAAAGTAAGTATAGATCAATCCTAATCCCTAATGGGGGATACCTACTGCAACAGTGTTTTCCACGCATGAGACATGGCGCCATAATCGGGACGCGGAATGTAAATAAAACGATTGTAGACCGACTGCAGGAGCTTTTGATCAGCCTCCCAGGGTAAATTGGATGTACCAACGAAAATTACACGATCCTCGGGCGCAATATTCTTGATCATCTTGGGTAAATCCTTTTTCAAACGCTTTGGATCTGTCCGATCAGTTTTCGGTATCTTCTTCATAAACGGACGCTCCGCATCGCCCATATAGATAACTGCTGGCTGCAGGAGCCTCGACACTTTAATTACCAAATGGATAAGCATGATAAGACCAGATTTTCCTGGATACTTCCCAACAATATTCGCTGGCGTTAGATCAAACAAGACGGCACCAACTTCAGTGCAAATTGCATGGAGCAAGGCCTTCTTGCCCGATCCCCTTGGACCGGCCAGCAAAACGGAGCGTATCAGCGGTGTACAGTTATGTATGGCCTCCGAGCCAAGGGGTAGAATACAATACTCGATAAGTATCTGACGTATGTCACCCGGCGAGGGATTCGTTCCGTTGCGAGCTGTTAAAGATTTATCGCCCCGAAACTGTTTCAATCTGATTTCAGGATATTTTCGTATTATCCCGTTGGTGACCAACTCCTCGTACAGCGACTCGGTGGTACGATCTGGCGTCAGATCCTTTTCCTTCTTCTTTTTGCTCTTCTTGCCCGAACGACGTGTCTTCTTGTTGCTCTTCTTAGCCTTTTTGCCAACCATTGTCTGCAGCAATTCGAGTTCCTGCCGCATTACATCGTCGACGGCGCGTCTGAATTCCAGCTCCACTTCTTGGTACTTCTCATTATAGATCATATCCTCGTAGGCCGCCTGGCTAAGTATGCCTGTTTCATCCCTGTCGCGCCAAGTGTCGTTAAAACTAGAAAGAGAGAAGGTTGTTAAAAGTTTCTTCAGTTTGTTTGCTGGCTTTGCTCACAATTCAATCTCCGCTCGTATGTCTGGAAGGCAAACTGATGGCGCTGGTTGAAAGTTTAGATCCTCTTCTTGGTTATCGTTCACGTTCAGATCTCCACTGCGTGCCGGCGACTTGGACTTGTCCTTGGTCTTGCGCGACTCTTTGGAGGAGCGTGCCGAGGAGCGACTATGCTCACTCTCAGTGCCGGGCCGACTGAATATATGCAGTGAGCCGCCCTGATCTTCGGAGGGAAAGTCGGGCAGTTTTCCCGTTTTGTCATAGCAATCCTTGATCCAGGCACGTATCTCGTCGGCAATGTCCTCTTTCATTGTGGGGCCATGTTTCTGCTTGATCTCCTCCAGCACTGTCACCTGACGTGCCTCGAATTGTGCTGCGTAAGTTTGTTGTGCTACATGACGACGCTGTACATCGGTTGCTTTGTAGTTCTCAAATTTCTCGGCTCGTTCCTTGAGCACTGCAGCCGGCGGCGGTATCATTCCAATCAGTATCATCTCCTCCATCTTGCGACGCCTTGTTATGCGGCGCGCCGTGTGTCCACGCCACATTTTCTGTATCTTCATGGCCGCCAAGAGGCCGGAGTCGGTGCGCTCCTTCTCACTACGCTCCTCCGACTTTCCCTTCTCCTTGCGTATCTCTTTCATGAAGTGCGCACGGAGTCGTCCTTGCCGAGCTCGCTCGTGCATCTGCAGCAGTCGAATGGCTTCAATTTCCGTCAGTGGCTCCTCCAAGGCATGCTCCTCCAGCCACCCCAGTTTAACCAGTATCTCATGCATGGTGCGCTTACGATGTTCCAGCTCCTGTTCCCGTTCGCGCAGGAAATAACGTGGCACTCGCAGTTCCGTCTCCATGGGCGTTACCCGGAGTTTCTCAATGACATCGTCGTTGTAGCTAAACTCCATCAGATCGATATTGACCAGATCGTGCTTCAACTCAATGACCCGACCCAGGCAAGTGTCGAGCAGCTTACGAACCAATTCACGCTTCTGTGGTTGAATCATCTACGTAAAGCGAAACAGAAAACTTGGGATGCACTGTAGCCTCGACTCCCAAACACACTTACATTATCGTACACATCCTCTAGGCGATTGCTTAGGCAAATGTAACGCAAATAGAACTCATAAAGACTGGATTGCAACAAGGATTTGGCATCGGCAGCGGCAGCCACAGAGCTTGCGATGACACCAACAACGCCAGTAATCGTTGCCACAGTTGTGTCCACATTTTGGTGCTGTCGCTCGTAGTCGAGGATGGCCAGTTGCTCGCACTCATGCTGCGACTGATGCCAGATCTCATTGAAATATGTATTGGACATCAGAAGATTCGCTTGGAGAATGTTATCCAGCTACCAATTGGCAAAGTTAGCAAACAAATAGCGTTGTCATGGTGTAGTATATTAAGGAACCATGGTAATAAATGGGGAGGAGAGATCCTTCTCCTTCTTCAACAACCCTTACATTCTGGTATTATTTATGTATTTGTAAAAGATCATACAGTATATTACATTTGGTTAGCGAAAAGATAAATACATTATTTGGATTAAGCTATACATTAAGTGTACGTTCATAAATAGTTAACAATAGCAATAGTTGTAGATTGATTAGGAATGCAGAAGTGCCCTTACAGATTTTCTGGGGAACAATACTTTAGCATGGATTTGGTATGTTTGAATTGGGTGCCATTTGTGGCGGTCAACACTTCGTTGATAAAGCTCTGGGAATTGTGGATTGTGGTGCCGCCCAAGATCACCCTGTAGCCAGCGTTGTTCAGCTGATGCACGGTGAGGGCTTCCTCATAGGTTGCGCCACCAATGATGAACACAACAACCTCCTGAGGTGGTCGCCGGAATGGCACAAGCTCGGAATTGATGGCCGGATACATTGGATCCAATTCGCGGCCTTTGAATACATCTTCAAGCGTCTCCTTTAGCAGTGGTGTGTGTTGTGTGAACACATTCTCCACTCCCTTCAGTCCCTTGATTAGAATACGTGTTAGCTTGACAGCATCCGTGATGCGGACCATGTTAAACAAATCGCCCTGGCGCACATGCATGCCAGCGTACTCGATCAGGGCAGGCACAATTTGTGTGTTCCCACCACGAGTCTTGATAATCTGCAACAGGCCAGAGGTATCACAATTCGCATGACGCTCGTAGCGCAAAGCATAGAGTGCCACCAGCTTTGTTGCATCCTCAATGCTGACACGCTCATCGCCGATTAGTTTCTTAATGCGCTGCAGCTGCGCCGAATGCTCCGCCTTGCAGGCAATCTCCTGCTCTAGTTCCGATACCTCAAACAGATTCCGCTTATTCGTTATGCTCGACAGTTCACCCATGATGCACAGGTGCTTCTGCACCGTGCCCGACATTTTCTTGAACTGCGGATACGAGTCAATGAAGTTTTTCATGTCAGCAATGCTCTCGACCTTTTTATGATCGTTTGCCTTGCGCTGGAACTCCTCCATCAGTTGTTTTATGGTAGAGCCAATTTCACCGTAGTTGGCATACATATTATTGCCATAGAATTCGTCTTGATCACCGGACAGTACCAGCTCTTTGAATTCCTTTGGCACATTTGGCCGTTCGGACAAGTCGAGCCGATTGTTGCGTATCTGCAGCAGCTCATGCACCATGGCCTGATACGACCACTGATGCAGTAACGGTGTCACCGGGTCATCTCTTCGATCCAGTATCAGCAGCAGTGGCGGTGCAGCGCCATCAATATTACCACGAAAGTCAAATAGTGATGATTCCTTGGTCGTCTGATCATAGATATGCTTGGCCAGAAGCTGAGCAACCTGAGACCCGACTCGATAGCGTATGACAGGATTCAGTTTGAGGGACAACAGCACTGCTGTTATACCCTGCACACTGTGTGTTAGGGCATCCGGCAACCAGTTAAGATTCGTCATGCAGTTGGGGATGTTCAGAGCAAATAGATTGGGATTCACACACAAATAGTCAGCATACAGTTCCTTCACCTCGCGCACGGACTCTGATTCATCGCATTCGGCCAAGTATTTGATATCCGTACGTGGTATTATGTTGCTAAAGTCTGAAGAAAATATATTTGAATTATTTTACCATCTATGCCTGTGAGCAATATACATCCTACTTACATATAAAATACGCGCTATATTTGGGATTCCGCAGCTCATTCGCCAGGAGTTGAATGTTTTGCTTTGTGGGGCGGATGAAAACAATGCACTTGAGATACTTAAGCCGCTCATTGGAGCGACCAGAATCAATACGTTCGAACAGATAGACTTCACGTTGCAACATATCAGACTGACTAAATGCCATAGAAATTATGCTAGTCTGTAATTTAAATAATATGTATGTACATATGTTTATTAGGTGTCTGTGATATTGTTGTCACAATAAAATTTTTAAATTATCGCATTTACTTACCGTTTCTTTGTCTAGCAATATTATTTTCATGCCAGGCCCTGACTCTGTGCACATCTTTTCAATGTACAGTTTAATACCGCTTATTAAATTCATATTTATTGCTAGACTTTAATTTTTCGTTTATCTTCAGCAAATAATTTTCATATACGCAAACAGCTGTTGTCCGAGATGGGTGGAATGTTGCCACCCCATCTCAACGATTGCAATTATTTTGCTATCGATACCTATCGGTTGAAAACGCGCCAATTGAATGCATTTAAACGAAATAATAATTGTATTTTCATTTTACGTTTCTACAGTCTTGAGAATGTTTCGTTTATTTGTTGACAAAAATCATCTAAAGTCGTATTATGCTACGTGTATTTAAAACATACGCGGAGCCTCCAACAATTTCAACTTAAGCAATAATGAATCACGTCCTTAAGGCAACAATAAACCACATATAAAGATATGGTTATTTGCTTAAACTAAACACAACAGAATAGGGAACGCAAAAGAGTTTCGATATGCGTAAGTTGTTGTGTTCTGTGCGTGTCCACAATCCATCCACTTTATAAGATCAACTTAACAGTGCTAGCTTGTTCATTGTGTTAATGCGGGCTTCTCATCCTTAACGGGGTTTTCCTGTTGCAGCTTCTCCTGCTCCATCTGATAGTTGTAGGCGCGTCCAAGCTGCACCAACTGTGTCATACCCACAAAGAGATTTACAGCAAACAGGCCATAATTCTTTGGTATAATAACCATCGAGTAACGGGACCAAATAATGCCAGTGGCAGCCAATGCACCGCAGCTTGTTACGGAAATTGTATCTGCCGGACGCGCCAAATCACTGAGGCCAGCAATAACAAGACCCTAGAAATGGAAAAATATAAAGCAATGTCATTGAGGTGTATCAGATCTATGCAGCCAGCCAGTATATCTTATCATAATATAGACACGCGTGCAAATCTTTGAGTAGAAAAAACAACAAAAACAAATCAGAAACAGAAACACGCGCTAACCTAAAGAGACCCATACAAATGCGCAATTATCGCACTCTCATTCACTCATTCACTCACTCACTCACTCCTAATAAGCTGTGGGGCAGCACCAACACGTTATTCTGCTAACATAAACAAATAACAATATAAAGCAATGCTAAATAAATACACGTATACTGCTTAATCGCGCCGTGACACTCTCGCTCAGATTCTGTATTATTGCCATTTAGATTTTTATATCAGCGGCAGTAGCAGACTGAGAGATAATGAAAATTGGCGAAGGTCAGAGAATTATGTAACCACGTCTGTCCAAATAACTTACCCATTTCACAACGGGTGCCCAGAAAAAAATCGTCTTTGGTCCTGAAGGAATATTGAACATTGATAAGTAAAATAACAGTAAACTGATAGCAAATATAGATAATCTCCCACCTGCTGGATGCACCCAAAGGGGTCGCAGCTTGGCGGGCACAAATTTGTCAGCATAGCCAATGATGCCATTGTAGATCTTGGACGAGACACCCTTGCCAGCGGAAGCAGCAACCGATGGCGGCGTCGGAGGTGGTTTCACTGGTGGCGGCGGTTGTACAGCTGTCGGCGATGACATTTTGTTTTGTGCAGAATATACGGAATTCGAAAGAAGACGAAAACAAATTTCAACCAGCTGCTCTCGCCCAGTGACTAGCGTGCGGACAGACTGCCTCACCCGTACTGACTACTCTGAACACAGAACTCGGTGCGGGCAAATGAGTGTGAATAACGAAACGCGTTGAGTTCATTAACGTTAGCGTCGGCGCTCTGTGCTGCTAACATTGTTTCTATGTATCTATGTGCATGTGTGTGTCTGTGTGGGTGCGCGAGAGCGTCACTCGTATGGCACATAGATACAACATGCTCACGAATACACACACACATACACAAAATCAGCTGTTAAATGAGTTTTTGACTTTCTAAAATAAGCAAAAAAATGAAACCCCGAGAAAAAACTCGTTTTCGAAAACTGAATCTCAAATCGAAACGATTTAGCATTCATTTTTTCACTCAATACAAATCCGAATGCAACAACGTCCTTGACCTTGAACACAGTGCATGCAACACTTCCCCATCCATAGCTGTGCCAATTTCCGCACCGTAATGTTGACGGAAGCAGATAAATACGCACTTTAGTGCATTTACATACAATACACATGCATTAAGCTAAAAATAAACAAACTGTAGTTTATCTTTCCCTCCCTCACTCTTCTCTCTACCTATCTATCTTGTCTCAGTTATATCACGCGACAGTCTGTTGAAAAGAAACGGTTATCATCGCGTTGCTCATACCCTGCATTCCGTCAAAGCGGATAGTTGTTTAAAAACCATTAATCATTAATGAGTACAAGTACTCACTGTTTTACACATAAAATTGACTTGCTGCTCAAATAAATTGTAAAGAATTGTTGTTTATAGCCTGCATTTCGTCAAAACGGATAGTTGTTTCAAAACGATTAATCATTAATAAGTACAAGTAGTCATTGTTTTAAATTTGTGAAAAATAAAATTGACTTGCTGCACAAATAAATTGTAAAGAATATACAATAAATTAAATATATGGAAGTATAATAAAGTAAATAAACATACATATGTTTGTTTCCCCTACATATATGTATGTACATACATATGTGCTGCGTACTAATTTAAGAAAATAAATCCTTTATCGATAAATCTGATAATTGTTCGTTTGTATCGATATTTAGATAATTGGCGCCGTAAGGAAGGTCCATCCTAAAATACTGATTACTCACACACAGATACTGCGTACTTATATGCATATGCAAGAAACACACAGCTTCAATCAAATTTGTGTATGCATGTATTCAGTGTGAATCACACACATTTTTCTTACACTCATACGCATGGTATCACTGCCCTGAACAGTGAGACAAAATATTCTGTATTTATTAGTTTTGGACCAAGCTATTGCGCATCAACGTGAAGCGTGTACCTTGTACATGTATTCATTTACATACATACATATGTGTGTATATTTTATATATGCATTTTTTTTATATTTAAACATACGTATCTGTAACTTGATTAGTTTGTCGCCCCGTCTTGAAGCAGTAAACACTACAGCTCAAGTGTATATACACAAGTGCTTTATTTTTTCAGCTTGCTAGGCCTCCACCTCATCAGGCGATTCTACGTAAATTACCCGTGAATGTAAATAAAAGCCATAGAATTTGCCGTTTTTTTTATAGTTTTCGTGTTAGAAATGTATATGTAATTTCAATTACAAATCAAAGGCGTACATATCATTAAAATTATCCATTACAAATCAAATAGTTCTACATTTTTTTATCGTTCCTGTGTGTTTTCGCTATATTTAGCACATTTGTTGCAGTTACAATTTATTTCGTTTGCGCCTTTGCAGCCCGTTAAAGGGTTGGGGGAGGGGAAGATGTACTTGAATTGAAGAGAGACCTACTTTGAATTTTTAAACTAATTAGTTGAAAACATATAATATAGCCAAAGGGTAGACTATCTCAATTGCAACATGCTTCAGACAAATTTTTAACAAATTTTGGGTTTTTTACATTTTACATAAATTTTTATGTATTCATAAAATTGTTTGTTTCGACAGAAATGAAAATATGTTAATTGCTGCAATGATTCTTTGTTGTTGTTGTTGTGTATGTAGTATGCAAGTTTTTCTATTCTTTTTGTTATTGTTGTATTATATGTATATCTAAGCTGTCATAATGAATGTGCATAATTTCTTTTTTGTTGCTGTCAGAATCAAAGTTATTGATGGGCACAGAGTAACGCAAGGAATTATTATTGCTATGCTATCATCCAATTATACACATGCGTTGCTTGTTGATGAATACGCTATTGGTTACTCCCTATCCTTGTTGTTTTCATTTCGCCTTCTTTCATTTATTGTGTTTTTATTTTAAAAGTTGAAAGAGTTCATTGGTAGTTTGTCATTATTCGGATCAAAATTGTATTCTGTGCCATCGGAGGTCGGTGCCAGGTTAGCTTGTTCACCCTGTGTGTAAACAGAGAAGGATCGTAATGAGTCATATAGATAGGTGCAATTAGTTTATTAACTTACCTCTGTGAAGTACTTCTCAATTATTTCGTATGCCAACTTGTAAATTTCAACATTCTCATGGCTCTGTAGGCGTTCTATTTTAGCAAGTCCCTCGCATTCCTCAATCAAATTGGCAACCTCCTCTACATGTGATGCGGCTACTTTGAGCATGTTATTGAGACCGTCGAGCACAACCTGCACAAGGGGAGAATAAACTTAGTTAAGCCAATCACATGAAACTTGACAGTATTGTATCACTTACATTGATGACTTGTGTGTCCTGGCACGAAAGCAGATCGCAGAATGGAGGTATGACACCTTCCTTAATTAGTATGAACACCTGCTCGGGTCTACCACTGATAGTCAAATTGCTAATGGCCCAGGCAGCCTCCTTCTGGGTTTGGAATTCGCCCTTGCTGAGGTTATCAATGATTTTCGGCAGAAGGCCGACATTGATAACAGCCTGCACCTGGGATTCATTGCCGGCGGTGATGTTGGAAAGGAACCAGACAGCCTCCTTGCGTATCTTCTCTTTTGGATGCGATAGAAGCGCTGGGAAGTACGATAGAGCATCGTAGTTGAGCACCACCTGAGTCTGTTCATCGGATCCGGTCACAATGTTGCCAACTGCACGCAATGCTGCCGTTTGTACCTTCACCTCGCTGTTACCAAGCAATGGTATCAGTTTCGGCACAACTCCACTATCAATCACCATCTGGATTTGATCATTTCCGCCATCGGTCAAGTAGCTAATGGCCCAGACCGTATCGACCAATATGTTTGTATCAGTGTGATGGATCAGCACATTAAGTGCAGGCAGGATTTCGTGAATTGTGGCAGCTGGTGGCGGCGGATCCTTGTTTCGGCACAAATTCACAATCACCCAGGTGACGTTGCGCAAGAACGATATGGGTATATCGGGTTTGATAAACGACAGCAATGGCTGCACAACGCCATGCTTGATGACAAAGTCACGCAACAGTGGTCCATCTCCAATAATGTTGCCCAGCGCCCACACAGCTTGTTCACAGACATTCGGAGCGGGTGAGTTCAATAGTTGAAGGAAGAGCGGTACGGCACCTGCGGCAACCACCTGTAATCGAATGAATTCGAATATAATACTATATCAACATGTAATTTCAAGGGAAATAAATAAAATGTCTGTGTTTTCCTATTATCGAAAATTCTATTGTACAAACACAAGTGTTTGCTCACCTGATTGGTTTGATCGGAAGTTCCTGAGGCAATGTTGGTTAATGCCCATGCGGCCTCAAATTGGAGCATTGTGTGATTATGTTGCTTCAGACATTCAACTAGAATGGGCAATATATCGCTGTTGATCAGATCATTGATGGGTGGATTCTTATCGGAAGAAAGCAATTTGCGTGCCGCTTGAACGGCGGCCAACTGTTGTTCCGGCTTAGACGGATCTGCGGCTGCCTGAGCGAGCTTCTTCAGATTTATCGAATTGGGCAACTGCTCATCCTCATCTGTGTTGGAATCCATGTTAGGCACATTGCGACGCTTCAAAATAGTCTCATCACGCTTATTTTTGCGCAGCTCGACAGTCACCTCATTACGGCGACGACGCATTTCCTATTTAGTTGATAAAACATTTCATATATTACCGATTTTATAATATATAATTATACTAGATGTACAGATAATAATAAAATGTTGGGCTTGAATATACTCACATCTTGATCTTTTCCTTTGTTTTTAAAGTTTTGCAACCGATTTTGGTCCAGCGATGTCATCTTTACTGTGTGTGTGTGTATATGTCTGTTTACGGGACTATTAATAACCTCCAAACTAATTGAAATTAAATGCTTGCGCTGTTATTTCCAAATCAGCGGTTTTCGTTGTCCACTTTTGAATTAGTTATATTTCAATTACAGTCTGTACGCGCAGTGCAAATTTTACCACATACACACACAGACGTAGAGAAACCAACACCGATGCAAACAAAAGATGGGGCATGGCAAGAAGCGTAGACGTTGTCCGTTCGTTATTTCCGACAAAATCGACATCAACATCGAGAGAGAGAACCAACCAACACAATTACATGCAAGCAGCACGCAGCACGATGACAATGACAGTAGTAGAAGAGGAGGGCAGAACCACCAGGGAAAAAAAAAGAAATGGCGATTAAAATTGTTACGAATTAAAAACCAAATACCTCTTTTAACCGTATGTAAACGAAACGCGTTTATTTACACTTACGTTGCTTGTTACTTTGACCCCAAATAATAACACGACCGAAGATATAAAGGTCTAGAAAATAACGATTAAACCTTTTTTGTTATAAAAATTGCAATTCGTGACAGCGACGTGACTAAAGTTGGCTGCGCTTGAAAAGTACGGGGATGTCAACTCGAGCAAAGTGCTACAATCAACTTATCGAAACAGTAGCATCACAATTAGGTATGTGTTACATCAATATTATTTTGGTTTGTAATATCTATCGATTTAAGCGTGCAAAAATTTATTATATTTATCAATTTATTGCACTCAAAATTGACAAGAAACATTGAATATTATTCGATGTTTATATATTTTCGTAGCTGCCATTTGATGGAGCTTTAGAAATGACTGAAATGAAGGAGTGTGTCAACAGGCTAGAGGAGGACCAGCAGCAGCCACCACAGCAGGCAAAACAGTCAAGGCCTATGGGCTCTGGAGAAGCAGCTCCAAAAGTTGCGGTAAAACGTGAGAAGATTGACTCGGAGGTCGAGGCAAAACTTAAAGCTTTGAATGCCAAAATCAAATCAGAGAGCATCACATCTCCAGTGGACTTTGATGGCACTGATAGCGATGCTAGCAACAGCAACAGCGCCGATTCCTCACAAGATGATAAAAAGCAAATTGCGCCTGTCAAATCGTCCAATGAAATCCTTGCCGAGCTGTTCAGTGTATTCAATGCGGCACCACCCGAAGAGCTGTTGGACGACAAGAACCTGCTAAAGAAACACAAAAAGTCTAAAAAGGAGAAGAAGAAAAAGTCTCAGTCTCGAAGCAAACCGAATCCCAGTAAATCGGATGGCGAATGCTCCGATACCGATGACGTGTCTGGCGATGGTAAATTTAAGCACAAAAGTAAACGAAAAAAACATAAACACAAGCATAAGGATAGCAAGGACAAACACAAAGATAAGGATCGTGAAAAGTCGAAGGAAAAGGCAACTGGCCAAGGAAACAAACCCCTGGAGGAGAAGGCAGAGAGTCGAAAGCGCAATGCAGCCGATTTTGGTATATCACCAGTGCCAGCGAAGAAGGATTCATTACATGATATAAACGCCGAGAGGGATCGGGAAAGGGAACGAGAAAGAGAACGGGAAAGAGAACGAGAAAGAGAGCGGGAACGAGAGAGAGAACGGGATCGAGAAAGAGAGCGCGAACGGGAAAGGGAACGCGAACGTGATCGGGAAAAGGATAAGGAACGGGAACGCGAGAGAGAACGTGGACACAACAGTTTTTACAATGGCTATCAAGACGGCAGTCGCGATCGTTTCCAAGATGTCACCAGCAAAGCGCCGAAGGTCAAAATCGAGCGACGTCAATCGGACGAACTGTCCCTGTCCGATGAGGAAACGTATCTTCGTGAAAAGGCAAACAATGGGCGACGCCGTTTCTATGCCACCAAACAAGAACCGAGCGACAACAAGCGACAAAGACACCAAAGCAACACAAACTCACGACAGCGTGTGCGTTCTCGATCCCGTTCTCGGTCCCGATCTCGATCACGTCCTCGTGATTTGGGTATCGATAAGAAACGCTTACTAGAAATAGCACGTCGCAACGCCATCAGCATGTTTAAGCGAGGGAACATGGCGGGCGTGGCCGAAATGACACCAGAGGTTAAAGACAAAGTGCTGCTGAAGATGCGCTATGGAGGACGGTCTGTGCAGGATCTCACAGACTTTTGCAAGAAGATCTCCAACGGCGAGCTGTTGTCCGATCTCAGTTCCGACGAGGATTCGGATGTTGATAAAAACGGCAATGCCAAAGCGTTCCATCATCCATTCCAGCTGAAGGAACGTGAACCCATCGTGATGCATATACGCAACTCAACACCTCTGGTGCCGTCCACACGCCGTGAAGATCAAACTAAGGCCATCACCATGCAGTTTCCTGTCTCCTCCGGTCAAGTGCATCGTATGTCTGAGGTTTGGGTGCCTGTTGAACCTAAGGAGCCACTCGCGCCACTGCCCACATTGCCACCGGCCAAGCAGGCAACAAATATGTTCAAGGACACTGTGCAACGGAATGTCTTTGCCAAAACCATACCGCAACAGGAGCAACAGGAACCTGCCTTCAAGCCCACCGGAATGCTTCAAGATGGCATCCCCAGCACTGAAAGTAATGGCATGCAAAGTAGTCAACAGTTGCCGACGCTAGTACCGCCGCCTACTCAAGTATCGCCGCCGACGCCAGTGCCGCCACCGCCGACGGCGTTGCCAGTATCGAAGCCAGTACCTCCGATGCCAGCACCAAAACCTGCTCAGAACACAGTTACCCTACCTCCTACATTTGCTCAGCTATCATCCGCCTTTGTTCCTGAAGTGCCGATACCATCGACAGCGCCGCCTCCGCAAAGTGCTTCGATCTTTCCGCAAAGCAATCCGTCAAACATGGATGTCTCCAGCATAATCACTCAGCGTCTTAGTGCCATTCGACGACTGCAGGTAAGTCTGATTGTCGATTCTAGATTCAATTCGAAAGCTAAATAGAAACTGCTTTTGCTCTGACAAACAGGATAATCCGTCTGACTCTGAAGCACTGAAAATGATGTATAATGCTCAGCGTGACATGTCATCGTGGGCAACGTCAAAGCATCTGCCTGGCCAGTTCACCGGCAGCACCGGGGCGCAGGTTATGAAGCAGCACGAGCTAAACAGTGGGCCGCAGCTCTGGGCACGTCGTGATCAGCTGACATCCACCAAGCCGGTCACGGGCGGCATGGGCATGGCACTCCTGCAAAAGATGGGCTGGAAGCCAGGCGAGGGATTGGGGCGCACCAAGACGGGTTCCTTGCAACCACTGCAGCTGACTGTGAAGCTAGACAAGCGTGGCTTGGTCTCACGCGAAGATATTAAACAGCAACCGCCGCGTCCTGCGGGAGTGCGGGGCGGCAACAAGAACACAAATGCGTCAAATATCGCCCAAGCCACCCTCACTGCCCAGGACAAGCATCCCGTCTGTGTGCTCAACGAACTGACATCGAAGAACAAGTGGACACCGCCGCAATATATACTGAAGGAGGACACGGGTCCATCGCACAGTCGTATGTTCCTCTTCTCGGTGGAAATCAATGGACAGACTTATACGCCAACGCAGGCGTGCAACAACAAGAAGGAGGCCAAGCTGAATGCGGCCAAACTGTGTTTACGAGCTTTGGGCATTTTACCGCCCAGTTAGTGCGAGAGTGTTAGGGAACGTTATGCTCTATAATGTCTATCTAATTTTCGTGTAGTTAGTTGTATTTTAGGTATAAAGTAATTGTATATATATATATAAATCAAAATAAAACCATATGTATGTATGTATATGTATTTAAAAATCAACCTAAACTAGTACGATCAAATTAAATATCTAAGAACATTTTAGTATAAACAAATTAGGCATGTTCTTATTTGTTTTTATAATAAAATTATTTTTATATTATTTATTTATATTGTTTTCTACAAAAATATCAAGTTTCATGTTTTTTTCCAAAAGAAGTCGTTACATTTCAAAGCTCTTTCGTTAAAAGCTTTCGTGCACAGTGGGCTGGAGTCGCTTGGTCAGTGAGTGCCAGAAAAACAAGAGCATGCAAATAGTTAAAATAATATTAAGTTTTTGAATTGTATCATTGTATTATTTATTTATTTATTGCAAATAATAATCAGTTGATTTGTTTACTGTATGTATTTCCGCACAATGTCGCCCAGTTTGAAAGCTCTCTGGATTGTTTTGCGAATTTAAAGTAGGGCTTTTGCGCAAGTACACAAACAAAGCAAATCAGCTGAGTGTGTCAAGCAGGGGAGGGCTGTCTAACACCGACACATGCGCCCGTTGCATTTACCCATACACACACTACGCATACACAAGCAACATTGAGTATGTGTGCTTGCGTGTGGGCATATTAAATCTCTCCACACTCTCGACGACAGCATAGATGAGGCACACAAACATTGAAGGTCAGTTCGCGCGGGAGTGTGCTACAGACAACATCTCGCTCACGTTCAGGATGCGGGCAGTGTGTCTGTCTGGCCGTGCATCCTTCTGCTTCTGTATAGGCACAAAACTTTTTTGAGTGGCCCAGGTTCATGGCACCATTCCGTGCAGCATCCGATTGCTTAACTTTTGCGAAAAGTTGCAAATGGAACAGATGTTTTCATCCAACTCCAGCTGTGGCCAGCGATTTTGAAAATTGGCACAATCAAGTAGAATAGAGAACCCAGTACCCACTGTAGGTAGGTATGCAAGGCATTGCCTATGTGCGGGTGGGTGTGTGTGTGTGCGTGGAGTTATTTTTGGAGTTGCATAATTTCACATGGGCATACACACACACAGTTACCACAGTGAACATACATATGCAAAGCTGAGGCAAAGCTATGTTATGTACCCATTAAATGTTTGTTTGCATGTCTGCTGCTGTTGCTGCTGCTGCTAACAATTGCAGTTGGACCTAGGCGCCACGGATTTATGTTGACTGTGGTTCAGTTTGTTTGTTACTGCAGCCATGGAAACGTGCCGCACTTGTGCCAAGTGCGATTTTGAAAATGGCAATAACAACTATTGGCTGGACTTGTTTCATCCGAATCGCTGGAAAAGCGAAATGGCGCAAATACGTTTGGAGTTTTTTAACTGGAAGTTACAGGTAAGTTGGGTCCCCGCACATAGCATGTATAACTTACCTACATGCAATTTGTGAAAGTTTGTGAGTTGCATTTAATTTGCCGTTTGATCGTGCAACGGTGGGTATTCGCTTCGATAACGATAGTCATGTTTGTATTAATAGGTTACGCATCGATTACTGAAGTTGGTATGTATAGGTTACGCATCGATTATAGAAGTAACAAACGTAGTTAACGGTTTTTTTTTGCATATTTCTAGTATTTTAATTAGAAAAAATGGGGGATTTATTGGAAGACTTCAATTATACATACATATGTACTTTTAATCATTTTATATTTAATTTTCTACATAATATACCTCAACCTTTTTCACCATATTGTTTAGATTTCACCCAACGACGGACTACCACAGAAAATATGCAGCGACTGCTTTTCAAAGTTCTGCTCCATTTATACTTTTCGCTTGGCCTGCCAGGACGCGCAACTGAAGCTGTCGAATATTTTTGACAAAATCGATGCCAACACGTTGTATGACAGAAGTGACGACGAAGCGGAGCAGCTGGTGGAGGAACTGGGGCCAGACGATGCTGCTGATGTCGGGAGAACAGACACGCCAACTGAGACGACTGGAACAACAACAACACAAAACACTGCCATTATTGAGGCCACAACGTCGCCCATTGAAATCTATGTAGAAACGATAAATATCAACGAAACAGATTCACTGCAATTAGAAGATGAGACAACAGATTTATCTCCAACAGATTTCAACGAATTGAACATAAGTTATTCGTGTAAATATTGCTACAAAACCGAGGATAGTTTTGAACAGCAAAATCTGCTGTTGGAGCACATTAGTCGTAAACACGCCGCGGACCAACCATACAACTGCCCCGAGTGCCCAGAGCGCTTTCAGGATGCCGCATCCCGTACTGTGCACATGAAGAACTCTCACGTAGTCAAGCATTTTGTCTGCGAGGTGTGCGGCAAGAAGTATGGGGATCGTCATAACCTGCGACACCATGTGGAGAAATATCACTCGGAAACGGACTTCGAGTGCAGCTTATGCGAGAAGCGTTTCTTCTCACGCAAAAGTCTGCACTACCACATGAACTGGCACAATCCGGAGCGACAGCTAAAGTGTAGACACAGTGGCTGCGATAGACTCTTCATCAATCAAAGACATCTTAAATGTCATGAGGCAACACATACGACAGGCTCCCGGAAGAGCGAATACTGCGGCTTTTGCGGCAAAGGTACCCGATAGCACACTTTCTATTATATTTTTGTATACTACTATTTTGTTTGTCTACATTTCTACTATATGTTAGCTTTCATACATGTGAAGACCCTACGCTGGCATATCTATCGGCAACACGGTGGGGAGAAACCGTTTAAATGCGCTATCTGCACAGAGGGTGAGTTTAATTTGACATAGACATTTGCACAATATTTCGATTTAGACATTGTTAGGCAACAAATTTTAAACATTGAAATTAAAATAGATGGCTAAAGGCTGTCGTAACCTTATGATATAATTTGAAAATCATTGAACTCATATGAAGAATATACAACAACATTTTAAAGCTTCCTAATGATGTTTTAATAGGATTGTTGTGCAATGCTTTAGTCAAGTTTTTGTTTTGTGAGCTTCAGATCTTTTAACATTTACCTAAAAGATTGTTTCGAAATTTAATATAAACATCTCACATAAAAAGTTAATTTTGTTAAACATACATATAAGAAGAAGTTATCAACTATCCATCTGTCGTATCATCATGACATTCACCGCAACCGTTTTAAGATTTGCTATACATATCGTACTTGTGAAGAAGCCGATCCGCTGCTTTTTGTTCTGTTTTAGTCAAGTTGTGTGTGTATGCGCTGTAAGAAATATAACGGTAAACATGGTTCAGCTATTTTTGTACACCTTTTAGTCAAGCATGCAACCAACATCGTTTATTACGTTACTGTTTGTTCAAATATATTGAGAAATTAGATACAAATGTTCACCTTTAAAAAAATAACTTTGCATATACCCTGTACGAAATCCTCTGGAGAGAAGCATGCAAACTTTTAGCAGGTTTATTCGAATTCCATATTTGCACAGTACGGCAGCATATGAATTTAATCTTATGCATTTTTCTGTACCAACAATTCAAATATGGAATTCGGAAACCTTCTGTTTTTCTCATTCGCTGTTTCATGACACCCAAATAATAATATAAAGTTTCATAATCAATCAATGTCAACTAAATATTAGTAATAAATTGCATCTTTGTATTATTCAACAAAGTGTTTGCATCGTATTCCGAGAAACGAATTCACATGCTGGAGTTGCATACTGAAAATCTGACTCATCAAGAGCGCAGTGAATGCATGTATCAGGCATGTCGCCAGGAGTTCGATAACGAGCAGGATCTCATCCGTCATATGGAAACAGACCACCTGCAGAGGGGGCCCGCAACGCCCATTATTGCAAACAATAAGAGGGTTCTGCAGCGCAAGCAGGAGAGAAAGTTCACTGGTCTCTTCCAGTGCGGTAGCTGCACCCAGCGCTTTAATATGAAGTCAGCCCTGGAGCGTCACATGGCCGTACACTCGGCTGATCGTTTGCACGCCTGCACTCACTGCTCCAAGCGATATAAGCGTGCCCAGGATCTAAAGTGGCACATGAAGACACATGCCAACGAGAAGCCCAATGTTTGTGATGTCTGTGGCAAAGCCTTTGCGCTGAAATATGTACTTACCCAGCACATGCGGAGTCATGAAGGTAAGTCACAGTGTAAACTTGTATATTATATATCCAACATTGATATGGATCAATCTTCATTGCAGTTCTTGAAAAGAACTTCAAATGTGAGACATGTGGACGATGCTATTTGTTCGAGAAGTCGCTTCGCCTTCATCAACGTGTCCACACTGGAAATACTTACTATAAATGCGACTTGTGCCAGGAACGTTTTGTGACGCACATCAAGTTTAAAAGTAATGTAACGAATTTCAAAAGTAGTCAAGAATTACATTTATATCAATAATTGTTTGTATTTTTTAGCGCATATGAAGAAAGCACATGACTCCAACCAGTCCCATGATAATGATTCGCTTGACGGTTTAATCAAAATTGTGATTTCTTAAGTGTACCAATGAAATAATCCAAGTGGAACAAGATTAATAATTATGGAAATAGGTTACTGTAAGAAGAAGGATATAAGGAAATATGTGTGTACAGTGCTTTCAAAAAGCCAAGACCGTACAAGAGATTCATCTGCGAGACCATACCCTCCATTAAACTTTATCACTAGACTTACCTTCATTGCCCAATCACGAAAGTTATATTAATCACATAATCGATCACAGGGTTCGCTGACTCGTTCAGGATGTTGAAAGCTTTAAAGTTTGAGCTGTGTAGGCCTACGACATATAACTATGTATTTACTCATTAAGTTTTCCTCACAATGGCTTACAACTCGTAGTGTAGTATTTTATCATCCATCCAAAGCTTAACCTATGTATGTTGCATTCATATATGTATACTTACAAACATATTTCTATGCCTCTCACGTATTCCTCGTTGTATGAGTACATAACTATTGGTGACCATTTTAGAAGTAAGGATAAAAGATGTTATATAATGTAGTTATGTTATAAAGTAAGCAACATTTTAATGCTCAAAAATATTGCATTTATTTAAATGAAAAAAAAAACACGTACATATTTACAACTACGAAAATAATATTTTAGGAAATATCAATAATACTGGTAGTGTTAGTGCAATATATATATATATATATTTACCAAACTCGAGTTCCATATGTATACATACATATATATATCCATTAAAAGTATAGCAATGTGTTTTATTTAAATATTCTGAAATTAAGTTTAAACGAAAAAAGCGATATTTATCGTTGAAACAGTTGGTAACCCTGTTCAAACAATGAGCTTGCCAGAAAATAAAAAATGAAATATGTCGAATGGCTATCTGGCAACACTACTGCCGTGGCTTCTTGTAGCTCGCATAACACGTCAGTGTTTAGGTTTTTAGGTAGCAGAACTCTTTAAAACTCTGGCAGTCGTATAGTAATAACGAGTCGGTTACCGATCGCGATGCATATAGAGCAATAAATTGTCTAGTATAAAAAATATAAAAATATTCGGAAACAAAGAACTAAAGATTTCTCTGACCAAAAACGGATTTAAAAACACAAAGCAACCACACGAAAAACAACAACAACAACAATAACAACGTGAGCATCTAGAAAGCAGGTGCAACGGTAAAGATTAGTAGTTGGGGCTTATGCTCTCATATGTATATGTATATATGTATGCAGAGCGTCCAAGAAGAAGAAGCGCTGCCACGCCAAAGTTTTAGCAATAGGAGTGACGTGTGAATCAAATTCAAAATCTTTATCTCTCAATCAACTGGTTAGGACGCCCACACACAGACACACGCGCACACTAGCACATTGTCACGCACGCACACTCACAAACACACATATACATACACACATACACGGACAGAGAAAGAGTGACGTACAGGGGGACATCATGGCATTGCCATTGAGCGATCTCCTGCTATTTGGCGGCGGGGAAAAAAAATTAGCCGCATGTTTGCTGTTGTTGCTTTTGGAGCTCTTCATGGAAGGTGAGTCGAATTATATTAACAGTTACAATCGCAACAAACACTTATTGATAACTACTGTTTAAATACACGTCACTCCAACCAGGCGCCGAGGCATCGTCAACAAATCAAGACATAAACAACCATCTGGAGCTGGGCAAAGACTTTCTGGCTCGGGGTCAGCTGTCAGATGCTCTAACACATTATCACGCAGCTGTTGGTAAGTATTTCAAAAGGAATAATTAATATCTACGCTACATAAACCTTATGCTGCAATGATTGTTTCATTTTGCAGAGGGCGATCCCAATAACTACTTGACGCTATTCAAACGTGGTACTGTCTATCTGGCACTGGGCAAGACCCGCTTTGCTGTACAGGATTTCAGTCGGGTACTGGAACTGAAACCGGACTTTACAGCAGCGCGCAGCCAAAGGGGAATTGTGCACATGAAGAGCGGAGAATATGATCTTGCCTTGGTTGATTTCGAAAATGTGCTTCGCGAGGAACCACAAAATGGTATCATTAACGAGCACTATGCGAGAGTAAGGCCAGCGAAGGAGCAGTGGGAGCTTATACAGCATCTGATGGATAACGATGATTATCAGAATGCCATTGGCATGATAACACAACTGTTGGAGATCTCCCCGTGGTCTGTCCAATTCAGGCAAGCACGTTCCGATGCCTATCTTAAGGTCAATGATCCACTATCAGCGATTGCGGACTTGAGGCAGGTGAACCGATTGTCACAGGACAGCACCGAAGGACACTACAACATTGCGCAGCTGCTGTACAATATTGGACATGCCACCAATGCATTGAAAGAGATCCGCGAATGTCTTAAATTTGATCCAGAGCATAAGCTGTGTTTCCCATTCTACAAAAAGCTGCGCAAAGTAGAAAAGCAACTTGTGACAGCCGAAACGGCGCGCGAGGAGAAGCGCTCCGATGAGTGCATCGTAGCCGCCGAGGCAGTGCTCAAGCACGAGCCCGAGGAGACAATGATCCGCTATGAAGCGCACAAATTACTCTGCTCCTGCTACACCACAGACGAACAATACGGCAAGGCGTTGTCGCAATGTAAACAGGCGCTGGACATTATGAAGGATGCCCAGTTGTATTGCGATCGTGCTGAGGCGCTGCTGGGCAGCGAGATGTATGACGATGCCATTCACGACTTCCAGGCAGCACTTGAGATCGATGAGAACAACTCGCGGGCCAAGGAGGGCATACAGAAGGCGAAAAAACTACAGAAGCAAGCGGAGCGTAGAGATTACTATAAAATTCTGGGTGTCAAGCGGAATGCCAACAAACAGGAGATTGTTAAGGCCTATCGCAAGGCGGCACAGAAATGGCATCCCGACAACTTCAGGGACGAGGAGAAGAAGGTGGCTGAGAAGAAATTCATCGATATTGCCGCTGCCAAAGAAGTTCTGACAGATCCCGAGAAGCGACGACAATTCGATAATGGTGAGGATCCTCTGGATCCAGAGAGCAATCAGCATGGCTTCCGCGGTGCAGATCCGTTTGCCCACTTCCAGCACGGTTCGCCGTTCCAGTTTAAGTTCCATTTCAATTAAAAGTGAGGCTGACAAATACTGGAATCCAGTTGCCATTGTTGAGCAAGTTTTCTTTGTGATGTATTCGATTCAGAGTTAGTCAGTCAATTTTCCCCGCTACCCATTTCCCTTTTTCCCATAACCCTTAATCATGAATTGCATTTTGCCTTGGCCTACAAATCCCCCAGCACCCAAGTTGTACGATTTTACACTTGTTTTTGTGTTGCAACTCTTAAATAGTGTGTAAATAGTAGCCTAGTTAAAGACAATGTTCGATAACTGAAACGCAAGACACAAAACAAGAATATAAAAAAAACACTGAAAGTTTAAATTTAATTAGTTTATTTAATTGTAATGTAGTACATTTTTCTAATTATATATAAAAATGAATAAGTGAAACACGAACAGATACAATTGTTGTTCAAAGCCGGGAAAGAGGGTCAAACACGAAGACTGCGTTTAACTTATCATGATGTCAGCTGATAAATAGACTCAAAATATACTCAATTGAACGTGTATATAGAGCACATCTATCAAGTGTGTTGTAAAGATCATAATTTAGAACTAGGACTGCACATTAACAAAGAGATTTGTATATATTATATATACGTATGTATAAAGTAGTAAACATGATTTTAAAGAAACAAAAAGTCACTGTTCATATGTCTTTATTAACTGTTGTAACTGAAAGGATTATGGACTGAAAGTATATTTTAAATGAGATATACAAACAATAATCTGACAAGCCAAAAACCGTTGATAAAAGTTATTAAATTCATTATATTCCTGGCGTTAAAATCACATATATCAATGTAACCAAAACAACTGCCAGTGTAAGAAAGAAATAGAACTTGATATGGTATTGTTGATCTAGGGATCTGAAGAATACAAGAAATTGTTGAGTAGGCGAATCAATATTTTCATTCGCAATGTTCGCACGTCTTTGTGTCCTTGAAAGCGGTGATGATTGTTTTCTTGCATCCAATTGTCGAGAAAAGGTGCTTAAATAGGGCGATTCAATGCGTGGGGCGTTGGGGGAACGTCTTGCATGTCGTGGAATCTCACTCTCAGCTTCACTATCCGTATCCGTTTCCATGGGCTCCGATGTGTTCATATTGTTCGGTTCATAGAACTCATTTAGTTGGGGGTACAGAGTGTTTGCTTGAAATGTAGGCTGTAGTAGACGTCCTGGCGTGAATCCGCTAGATCCGATAGTTTGACGTTGTCTGATCGACGAGGTCGCTGGACCGGCGGCATTAAAAGGTGCTGCGGAGCCCCTGTATGTGTTGCGTGGATGCTGTTGCATGGGCTGGTGTGGATTAAAATCAGCAGTATTCTCGGAATAACTTGTAGAGTTCAACAAAGTTTGAGTCAAAGGTTGTCTAGAATTCTCCGATCTATAGCTGCGTTCGATATGAGGTTCATAGATGGGCAATTTATGCGTGGGCGAAACTTGAGGACGTTGGTAAGTATAGCTTTGTGGCACCTCTTCTTCTTGTTCATAGTATGGTTTCTCCACTTCCCGGGTATATGACGTGGTTAAAACGCCCGATTTCGTCAACGACACCGAGCGACGCAATCTTGAATCATCATGAGATGCGTTGAATGTTGTGGAATTACCGGGATAAAAATCGTCATCTTCCGACTGCGATCCAACGTCCGAGACCGTTGTTGTTGTTTGATGAGATCGCACTGATGCGTTGTCCAGTGGATAATAATTGCTGGGTGTAGCAGCAATTGTGCGGCGGCTGTTGTTGTTGTTGGGATTGTATCTGCTTTGAGATGTAACAGCTGCATGATTTGAGTTATTGCGCGTCTCAGGTGCCGGTGTCACCTTACTGCTGTGGATTGTTTCGCGTCTAGGCGTTGTGTTCTTTGTTGCCGAACCAGCGTTTTTGCTTTTATTCAAGGGTACACCCGAAATGGCCGACCGCAATCTGCGTAAGATTACCTGGCGACTTGAATCAGTGACTGGTATATTGGGTAGTCCACACTCCAAACATTTTTTATGCAGCTCCTTGTTCGAAAGCGTGTCCAGGTAGGCCAAGTCTGGCATTCTTGCGGACATTTGTGAAATTCCTCTGCTTTTGTAAACAGAAATAGCGATGTCGTCACTATTTGAAATGCTAATGTGACTGACCTTCGATTGTACACTTCCACCACGCAAATTGTTAGTTGGTATTGTGGTTTAACTTTTGATGAATTATTTAAATTAAGATGCTATTTTTTCAAAAAACATAAATGTTCTAGAAGGACTCTGATGGTATAATAAATGCCTTTGCGACTCGCTGTTTCAAAATGAACTAATCGACACGGACACATTCACGATACTTCTTTGGGCTTTTGATAGATATTTTTTGCATCCCTATTATCGAATTTCGTTAAATCTCTATCACATGAAATATCGATGACAGATATATTTCTAAATGCGATAGTATCCGAATCACCTCTAAATTTGTCTATCGGTCAAAAATATACACAACAAAACAATTCAAGTAATTGTGTTTTCCGATATTAAATAGTGCGCCGCAAACATGTCGCTTACAATGCGGATTTTCACAGCATCGCGCAATGGTTAGTGATTGAAATGATGGACAAATAACTAGAATAATAAAATATAAACATTGTTTGCTAATTTCATTAAATGAGGTTATGTAAGCTTATGTCATAGAAAAACAAATTAGCAACAGTGCCAGTTATAAATTTTAGATCCTTGAACAATAACACAAATATGTTTTATGAACAGGTCAGCGCATGTTTGGCACTAATGGCGCCCGGATGATGGCCGCGCGGGCTGAACCCAAAGACATTGTGCCAGTGGCCAAAGGCTACGTTTATGTTAATAACAAGGAATTGAGCATGAACATGGATGATATCACAGATCGTGCTGCGAGCACGATGTTTTTGGGTGAGCTCTTCCGCGGCTTTGCTGTGACGTTGGCGCACATCTTTAAGGAGCCGGCCACCATCAACTACCCGTTCGAGAAGGGGCCGCTCAGTCCACGATTCCGTGGCGAGCACGCCCTACGACGCTATCCAAGTGGCGAGGAACGGTGCATTGCGTGCAAGTTATGCGAAGCCATTTGCCCAGCTCAGGCGATCACCATTGAAGCCGAGGAGCGTGCTGATGGAAGCCGGCGTACAACACGCTACGATATTGACATGACTAAGTGCATCTATTGCGGCTTTTGCCAGGTAACTTAACAAACTATGGATACAGGAATATTGCGACCCTAACTCATTGTGTTATCTCTTGCAGGAGGCTTGTCCCGTCGATGCCATTGTTGAGGGACCGAATTTTGAATTCTCGACAGAGACACACGAGGAGTTGCTCTACAACAAGGAGAAGCTGCTGTGCAATGGCGACAAATGGGAATCCGAGATTGCATCAAATTTGCAGGCCGACCATCTGTACCGTTAATCTTTATTATACTTATTAGAGTTTGTTTAGCATGATTTTCCAATTAAATAACATCGTTGCCCAGGATGCACTAATAACGTGAACACCATTGCGTGGTTATTGTATTTTAAATAAAAATGTCGCCATAAATAATACATTTGGAATAATGCACTTGTAAATTCCTCTGTAAAAGTAACCCAGTGTCTATTGTCCTGGACCGGCCAGACTCTTCTCCATGAACTTTTTCTTGGCAAAGCAAGTCCACCACTTGTTTGGCTTTCCATCCTCGGTGTTAAACACCTTTTCAACTACCCTGTTTCCAGTTTCGTGGCGAAGCTGCAACAAATACTGACGCATAAGGTCGGAATCCTGGGCAGATTGTGGCTTGGCATAGACTGCATTTAAGGGGAATCCAGCATCACCGGGTATATCAAATTTGGAAATAGCTAAACTATACATTTCCTGTTGTCCTTGTGCCTTGCTCAGGCAGCGTGTAAGGCGCTTTAGGCACTCAGTTATGTAGAGAGTGATATAGATGAGCACACGATCGACTTCAGACTGCAATTATTAGTTTAAATTATATTAATACTACAGATTTATTGAGCTAGGACTTACCTTTACTTCGTACGTGCGAAAGAATACATTTGCTTTAAAGAAATACAGTGACTCATCAATAATGTCATTGTCCACATTGGCACTTGGGGCTGGTCCGCGTACTTGTGTACGCAATGGTAGGATGGCGATATTTCCCACCTGTTGGCGAAATTCCTTGATCTGGGAGTGGTATGCCTACAATGTATGTAAACAATAGACAAAAAATCCTATTTTAATGCTATGCGTGTGGCTCATATGTCGATTGACGAATATTAAGTCCATTTAAAACACAGTTGAGCTCTTTTCGTTGGTTTACGTCAAAGGAGGAGGTCAATGCAGGACTCACCGGCATGTTGAAATCGTAGTGGAGTATATATAACTGATATTAATAGTTATATTTTCCCAAAACTGTGTGTTCCAACACCAACTTTTTTATATACCAGTGTGAACTTTTTCTGCTTTCACGTAAATACTCAATTTATAAAAAATACTAATGATGCAGCCTGCCTATCGATTTTTGTCTATCGATATATTGCGTATAGATCCAAATTTAATTGTAGGCTCTTTTCAATCAGCATTAATATCTTTGAAAATTTTGTCAGTTATGGGAACTATTTTTATGAAGAAATTTTTCTCAAAACATATAATTTATAAGTCAATGGAATATTAAGCAAAAGTTTCTCCATAATATCAAGAACTTTTAGTTTGTTTTTGTAATTTAAATGATTTGGAATTACTTCATTAAAGCGCAACTTTTTCTCTAGATCTATACTTGACGTATCTGTTTAAATGGCTAACAATGATGAATCTACCAGATCTACTGATGATACAGGCATTGATATAAGCGATCTCAAAGATTTAAGTCTTGACAGCATTGAAAATAACAATGATGAGAAACACGAACAAAAATTGGCTGCTATCATAACAATGTCTACTCGTGTAGATCAGCATATAGATACAATTATGGATTTGCAAAGCCAGATGACTGACTTGCAAATGAAACAGATGCGTCTCCTTGATGGATGCCTTAATTTCATTCATGAACTACAAGATTTTCACGCTAAAAACAGTTATGAAGCGGAATTATTGCTAGAAACATTCATCGAAATTAAAGCTAAGGTCAAAACTATTTTTGAGAAATTTGCGCCCAAAAAAAATGCAGACGACCTGAATATAATATAAAAAGTTTTTATAAAATATGTATTGTACCAGATTGCTGGCTTATTGCATAATATAAGACTAATTTTCACAAAATATAGATAAAATTAAATATCCACATTTGTGTTCCAACTCATTTCACTTTGCAAAAACATTATTTGCGCACGAATCAAAAGTAACGAAAAGTGACTTATCGAAATAAAATTTTTTGCTTAAAATCGATAATTGAATAAATGAATTTTAAAAAACATCGATGTATTTTATGCAACCCTGCACTAGCCTACCGCGTAAATTTTAGTCAAGTCTTAGAAAGTTTAAAAGTTGAAACTAATTGCGAATAAAGAATGAACGCAGAAAGAAGTGAACGAGGTGGACGTGCGCCTTCTCGGTTTGTTCGGGGAAGAGCACGTGGTGGTGGTGCATATCGTCCGTATTTCTATTTTCGGCGCAATGGTCGCGTTATTCCCGCCGGTCGTGGTGATCCAACGAATTCCGAGGGAGATTCAGCACAAGGGACAACGACAACTGCAAGACCAAGAGGTTGGAATAGTACTCGTGGTGCTGTTAATTCACGACGAACTGGGGCACCAAATGCTGCATTGGATTGTAGTTTTCTGCGACCCGAGTATTATGTGGCACCGGAGGATGCACTGAAAGTAAACAGTCTGCTTGTAGACAATCCAAAGGCTTATCCCGGCTGGAGATTGTACTTTATGCGCGAAGAATACGTGCCTGATAGCGAACTAGCTAAGCGCATTATTGCCGTGGAGGCTTATTTCCAGCAGAATCCCGAAGAATATCATATCGCAACGATACGTGAATCAGGTTTCTTTAAATTACGGGCGGATACCATTGTAGACGATGAGCAGCTAATGAAGCTGTGGCCGACTCTGGTTGAAGATGTGCGTAGTCAACCACTGCGTTCACTCTCCATCATCGGTCTTGCGATGCACACGGTGATCAACAATGATAGTCTCGACGCTGCCCAAGACGCTCTGACAGCTGGCCAATCAAAAGTATGCACAAAGGATTTATACGTGCCGCTCGACGAGCCTCCATCCAAAATCTACGTGCGTCCACAGCAATTCACTATTGTGGAGCTAGTAAATAGCATCACACCTGCCCGAGTGGGCAGCCTGTTTACCGTGCGTGGAATTGTCAGCAGCGTGGGAGAACCCACATATAGTCTGGCCTGGCACACATTCCGCTGCACACGCTGCAATGCGGAGCAAACAATGCGCCAGCGTGGCAACTATACGCCGCGTCCCTTCCACTGTCTGCGATCGCAGTGTAAGGCAAAAGATAATTTCCTGGCCCTGCGCAGCTCGCCCTATACGCGGCTTCTAGTGCGTCAGATCATACGCATTGAGGAGTCCAGTTTATCGCTGCTAACCGACTACGACAACACCATGCCAAGTCAGCTGGACATTGAGCTGCGTCACGATCTCGTCGATGCTGTTCATGTCGGGCAGGAAATCGTCGTGACGGGAGTGCTAAAGCTTCACGAGCTCTGTGATAGCAGCGATGCGCCAAGCACAACTACAACTGCTACCACTGGCTCTGCCTCTGCTGGCCTGGAGGCGTATTTGCGTGCTTGCAGCGTGCAGGATGCGCGTCATGTTAATCGGGAATTCAACAAGTTCGATATGGAGGCCATTTCAATGATCAATTTGGAACCAAATAGCTTTCGTCTGTTGGTGCAATCACTGGCACCAGAGGTTCATGGCCATGAGCTGCCCAAAGCCGCCTGCTTGCTCTCCTTGCTGGCAGGCTGCGACGACAATGCCATCAATGTGCTCTTAGTTGGTGATCCTGGAATTGGAAAATCTGTCATTTTGCAGAATTGCGCACAGGTCACGGAACGTGGCGCCCACATTAGTGGAAAACGTGGGTCCCAATCGAGCAACCAGTTGGGCATCACGTTCAGTGGACGCAACAAGCGCGTCACAGATGCAGGTGCATTGCTCATGGCCAACAGCTCGGGTCACTGTCTTATCGATGGCGTGGACAAATTAGCCTCAAAGCAATCACTTCTTCTGCAGACCATGCAGGCTGGACAGTTGAATATATCGTTGCCGGGGGTATTCGCCACCTTCGATAGTCGACCCTCGATTATTGCGTGCGCCAATCCGCAACGAGGCCAATACGATCAGTCGCGTTATTTACTTCAAAATATACGCATTACGGCCGCCCTGCTGAAGCAGTTTCATTTAGTCTATGTGCTGCTGGACAAGCCGTCGACTACTCGTGATATATCCCTGACTGAGCATGTACGTGCTCTCCATGCGGGCGCCAAGAAACGTGCCAAAATTGCAGCGAACTACGCAATGAAGGCCAAGAAGAATGAATCCCTTTGCGAGGAGCCGCAACACAATGTGACAACTGCTTCGGCTGCAGAGTCAGGGCCTGCAGTCGACGAGCTAGACAGCTTTATGGAGCACAACTATGATCTGGATAAACGATTGATGGTGGATCCTAAAACGGAGCCAGAATTGGATCTGCTACCTCCCATTCTGATGAAGAAATTCATTGCATATGCGCGTGAGAAAGTGAAGCCCAGCTTGAACGAGGACGCTGCCAATGCCATCAAGTGGTACCATCAGGATTTGTGTCGTCACAGCGAGGCAGAGCACGGCGAGAGTCAGATTGGCCTGAGGTGAGTGTTGAACAAAAAGACATACATTGATTTCATTTTATATTTCGATACCATAGAAAAAGCATCAGGCTTTGGAGCTATATTAATATTATATATTCTTTCGATTGTTTTTGCCCCAGGGACATGTCTTAAGTTAAGTTATTTAAGCGTATATTATTTCTAATACGTTAGTTGATTAGTATGTAATGACACTTGCTTAAAGTCACATTGCCGGAATCCGAAAAGAAATATTGAAAGGGTTTGCATTTTTGGTAAGGTTTTAAATTAATTAATAGAGTGCAGTAGGCAAATGTCATCATTGCAACTACAAACTACAGATTAAGTTAACGCATCAGCTTGAGACACGAGGAAACTGGCAACTCCACCAATATGGCTAGCACCAGGGAACTCAGATACGAGGCGCACAGCACGTAGAATATGTAGGCGAACTGTAGATAAATAAATGTTTAATTAGTTGTGGAAATTAATCAAGAAAAGTAGCATTATCCTTTACCATTGTACCAGTGCCAAAGAAGATGGGCTCCCGCACTGTGGCCAGCACCACGCGAGCCACCAACAGATGCACTATGAAGGCACCATAAGTGAGGCGGCCCAGAATGCGGAAGATGGGCAGGCAGGTGAACTTGCGTAGCACCCCTGGAAAGTGGCAAAGTATGAGACTCTTATTCCATACACATATTCACAATGCACATTCCACTTACATCCCACTTTGCCTGCCATGCCCACGACAAATATGCCCAATCCAAAAGCCCAGAGATTACGCTGCACAGCTGCATAGATTGCACCCCAGATACGCGCAGTTTCAGCATAATAATGCTGATAGATTGGATGTGCCGTGAAGAGCCAAAATATGCCGACGGGAATCAGCGTGAACCAGAGAACTTGAAAGCTGCGAAGCTCGCGCAGCTTGTACTGCTTCAGCGACAGCTGATCGTAGACGAGAGCGGCCAGAACACCACAGAAATATGCACCGAAGTTCATTTGGAAGGATGTGTAGAACTCGGTGAACTGGCGATCCGCTATAAACGAATCCTTCTGGGTTCTAAAAAAGAGTTCTATTTAGTTCTGTTTGATTGCAACTCAATCTGATACTTACTGCGGTGTGGGCAGGAATATGGGGTAGTAGTCCAGCGCATAGGTTAGCACAGCTGGTAGTGCCATAAAGATGCCCAGCACTATTACATATAGATGTTTACTCCAGCGTGCAAAGCGATGTCCAATCATAAGAACCACCAAACTCAGGGCAAAGGATTGCGTATCGGCTGCCAGATACCAACCTTGCAGCAGGCACTGAGGAAGGCAAAAGCACTTAGAATGAAGTGTGGAGTAGGCGCCCCCTCCTGGCCACTTACCCGCTCGTCTGTGCGCACAACATTGTTGATGAACAGCAAATTGGTCCACCAGTTCTTGCGGCAGGCCAACTGTTCCCGCTCATAGATGTGACGCCAGAGTGGACCACTGGCGTTCTCAAAGTAGACACCACTCAGAAGCAGCACAAAGGCATACGGCACAGTCAGGCGTATGTACCGAAAGACATTGAACTTTATAAAGAGGCTGGCATATCTGGCCACGCCCCACGCGGCGGGCTTGTGGTCTGCAATGGCACGCGTCACTGCAAGCCAGTTGATGGTGAGCAGCAAACCGCTGATGACAAAGAACGTGACTGTTATGAGGGAACCGGAAATGAGCAAGGTACCAGCTGCCGTATGCAGCAGCCTCTCCGGATCCTGTGGATTGCTGATGGCACCTTCGTAGATTACCCAATTGGTGTGCGCAAAGATGACCAGGAACATGGCGAAGAACTTGAAGCAATCGAGGAAGCGCAACTCTCTGCCGATCTTGCCACTTGGCTCCTGATTGAGGCGATACCAATTGCGAGCTATAGACCAGGTGAGCAGCACACGTCTCACCACACTCTGTGGCTGTGCCTTGTAGTGATCCCGTTCCTTGAGCATCTTGTCATGCCGGCGTCGTTTCAAATGCAAATCAATGAGGCTACTAACGCTGGCCAGCGAGACGAGAGCAGCAAGCACCACATAGAAGGTCAGATTCCAGGCATCGTCTGTGTGCAAGAGAGACACGCGTTTACAACCCAATTCAACTTGTACACAGACACACATGCTTACCATCTTGAGTGACCTTGCCGGCCGTGTCTGTCGCATCGCAATACTCCACAACGCTTTTGGCACGCACTCCGTAGCCGCGTCTCTGCAGGCGCCAATTGAGGCAGGCATTGGTGAGGTCATTAAAACGCGCCCGATTGCCCGACTCCATGGCGAAGAGTTCCAGATACGTGTTCACCTGTCAAGGGGAAATTCAAATTCAAACTGGAATGCATCAAAATGAAATTGATATCAAATTGGCCATTAAATGTCACAGCCTTGGCCCTCAAACTGGCTGCACACAATGCTCCAATTCGTATCTTTTATCTTATTAATCTGTGCATAGCGCGTTGCTTTGTTCTCCATTTTTTACGATCTCTCATTGGTGCAACCCACGAATGTAAAACTGCATTTCGATGGCTACTGCTTGATGGGTTCATATCCATCGCATCTGGCCATATGACATCAGTCAATCAGTGGGTTTTCCTGCCCCCAACGCATCGCATTGGTTATGTATGCAGCAGACGCGCCTAAATGATGCGCCACATGCGAACAAGAAGAAGCAGCAGCGCATCCAATCAACAAGTTTGCATTACAATTTAATGCATTATTTCTGACCTGAACCTCTAATGAAATTTCTACACAACTCGAAGCTGAGGCGAGTAAGCTTGCATTGAGTTGAATAAACTGTGAGCCGTGTAAACTGCTCGCATGCACTTGAGTACTTTGACTTACTGATGGAGTTTGTCGTTCAAAACTTTAAGTATTTACATATTCAGTTTTTTTGCAAAGATATTTGGTGCAAATAGTTTTTTAGTTTCATATATATATAACTATGAAACTATTTTAAAGTTCTTTCTCTAATTTTCTAAACAGCTTTTCATTTAAATTGCCCTAAAGTGTATACAATATTCGTTACATTGAATCTACGCCTGACTATCTCTCTCTCTCTGTTTGTTTTCATTTCTTGTTCGGTATTTTATTGTTGTTAGTTCGAACATTTTTATTTTTCATTCAACACTTTATTTTCGTTCGTTTTGTTTTGGTTTATAATTTTTTTTTCGTTGCGATGGTAGTGGGGAAATTTTGAAATCTTTGTTTTTCTTTGGCGTCAAATTGAATTAAATTTGCTGCTATCTGCTGCACCTGTATTGAGGCTTTCATTGGCTTTTCAATGGCACTATGAAGTTCATATCTTTGTGTTAATAAATGTGCAGAATGTCATTGAATCACACGAACTGTTAATAGACCTCGCGTCACGTGTCACATGCGATTCATAGTCAAGGAAAATACAAGAAGTGCTAAGGAAAACATATGTGTATTGGACACTCCAGAGGTGTTAGTTGCCTCACCTTCACATTGTCCGTGAGAATGCCTGCCTGCAACTGATGCACAGCATCTGCATCTAGCGCCGCAAGTTCCGTCTCACATTTGTGCACACACAGTCCAAAGTAGAGATGACGATGATCGAAATGATGCCTGTCATACTTGGAGATCTCTTCGACAGCACGCCAAGCTGCCGCCTGACTGTCCGGCACGATGTCGGCGCGCACAAAGCAATAGGAGGCCTGGCCTGTGGTTGTCTCGCTGCTGGCGAACTCGTATAGGCAGCGATCATAGTCATCGAAGTCGTAAAGCGGCGGCATCTCATAATACTGCGTCACTGCAGATAAAAACAGAACAGAGAACAGAACACAGGGCACATCATTAAGGAAGTTGGCAACCGGTGCAGGGCAAAAACTAGTTTCGATAAAATGAAATCCTACTCATTAGTCGAGAACATGTAACTTTAACTACAAGAAGAGGTAACTCCTTTAGCGATCGACCAAGTGAAAGGAAACTTGTTTTGCTGCCAGTTCTGCGAATTAGCCAAACGACTTAGGACACAAACTTGAACTGCGCTTTAAGGTCCTTGAACCTTGGCATGGAACCGTAGACAGACAGACAGACAGAGAGACATACAGACAGCATTACTAAGTGCCATAATTACTGCACAAATTTAGAAATGAATAATGAAATTTGCTTGTTATTTGACTTGCGGTCTTCAAATTGATATGTAAATAATGCAAAGTCATGGTATTCTTCCTGTCTCAAGCACTTGCAAATTCCGCCGACTTTTCCATTGTTCGGGGAATTTTTTCTGCATTTTTTGCACGTTAAGTCAAAGTGAGTAATTTGTTATCGTCAATTTCGGGATGATCTGTTCACTTGAGCAGAACAACAACAACACACTTGAACTGGGAGAAATGTGTTAATTTATTAGAACTCAAGAACCTACACAGCTCAAATTCTGTTATGTTTTCGTCAATCAGTTAATTCAATTAACTTATACATCGCTTAAGATATTGCTTACAAATTTGCCAATTCATTATAAAACTTCCATTGTCACTGTGGAAAAATTAGAGATTCTAGAGTATATAAATGCCTAAACTCCCATACTGTTGCCATATTCATTAGATTGTGCAATCTGCAATCCTTTAAGTCATCTTGACTTTCATTTAATAAATAATAAATTATAGAAATCATTATATGTTATTAACTTCAATTGTCATTAAACTCTAGGAAATATTTAAACGTTCTCAGACTTTTTATAAGTATAGTATATCATAGTATAGTTTATCTAATTGATAAACTTTCAGTGGAAAAAGATGAGTGTATTTGGGTTTTTATGCCATTCCCGCGAGCGCATTAAATTTAAACTATGCATTATATTTGCATGTTACTCACACTCGGGCATTATAAATACAAACTGTCGTAAATTTAAACTTATCTAAATGCAATAAGAATCATTTAATGTGACGCCACCGCCTTCTTGCCAAACTGTCGGCACGATCGCGTGCATCGGCATCAAATTTTACATTTTAACTATTCACAATGATGGTAATAAATCCCTTGTGTTGAGTAAGTCAATCCCCTGATTGGCATAACGGATTACTTACTGTTCATCTCGAAGCAGTGAATTTTGCCGAAGGCAAGGAACACGCCTATGGCGAGGAGAAGGTGCATCTGCCACATGATCATTGTATGTGCACTGCCCGTTAGTCAATTTAACTTGTATTGCACTTTGAAATATTGATTTTTTTTTTTTTGCTTTTTCGGAAGAGTAGGGAAACAAACTTGCTGCACTTGCGACACCAAATCTTGCCGCTGGACAACACGTAAATTTCATCAACGAAACCTGAGCATTAAATACAAAAACCGCTTCAATGCCACTGTTAGGAGATTGCGCTATGCTTCCGATTGATGCTTTCAATGAGCTTTTCCAACATACATGGAAACGCCGATTGAACCAAACCGAACCGTACCGAATCGAACCGTGCGCGCCAACGTGCGAGCCGAGAATGAAAATACAAATTGAAAGTGGAAATGGTGGAAGGTGCGTGTGTGTATTGTGTGTTGTCTGGTGAGTGCTGCACTGGCCGTGCTCGAGCTTCACTCAGTCTCGGCTCTAAGTTCAGGTTCGCGGGCGGCCAACTAGATAAACAAGCTGTCAGCTGGTACCGCGACCAAGCACAACCCATGCCAGGCCAGCCAGCCAGCTAGCCAGCATCTCTGTAATATTGCTCATAATTAACGATTGTTGTGCATGTTTCAAAACTCTTCCGATAAAATGCGTTGGAACATGTTCGCTGCGCCCACATACGGATGAGATAGATTGGACATTATTACTCTCAAGTGGGCCCTTTGCGCTAGGCTCGCCATATTTGTGGCAGATCAGTTAGTTTCACGCGTCATTCGGATACCAAATTTGTATATATTAGATTCGGTCAAGTTTCCGAAAATTATTAAAGTAAATAATTAACACGCAAAATTCTGTAAAGAACGAGGCAACAAGAGGTTGTTTATGGTGCCATATACAGCCGTAGGCTATTGGGATTGAGAGAATGACGAATAGCCGAAACGGGCATTCAAGCTACGCATTAGACGCATAATTATAATCAAAAACAAATGATTGAGGCAATGAACTGTTCTTTTATTTTCTGGTCTTTTCTTTTTGCAGCCAACTGCTCGGCTTGATAAGCCTCTCGAAGGCACGTGCCCGCATTGACTTGTCCAGCATTGTAACGCCGCTGCACGTGCGCGATGTCATCGCTGTGCTGACAGAGAGCATGGCTCAAACTCGGATTAGCGCTGCACAGACAGGCACAGCTGGTGGCGGTTCCAGCAAGAACGCGCAGCTGCAGAGCTTCATACAGATGATGCAGTTGCGCTCGGCTGCTGTGAGCCGACGCATCTTTAACTATGAGGAACTAAAGGAGATCGGGAGACGAGCGGGCGTCATAACGGGGCTCGCAAAGCTAGTGGATCTCGCTAATATGGCCGGCTATTTACTCAAGAAGGGGGTAGACATGTACGAAGTGGTCCCAGACTGAGTTAAACAGTTTACCCAGTAAATATTTAATCAATGTTTGTTGTTTAATGCAATGCATTAGGATCATCGGTTGGGCTTACAAAACAAAAAATATATTTACCACAATTGTTAGTTGAAACTAAGCTACATTGATCTGCTGAGCAGAGTCATATATATTTAGTTTTATGTCGTAAATATGGAGACAATGAACAGATCTGTAATTCGTTCAAAACAACCAATTTTAAAAAGTTACTTATATTAAAATAATGTGATACATGTATATTAACCATTACAGTTAGTTCAGCAGGGCTAAAGAAAAATATATCTGCTACCACACACATGTTTAATTTTTAAATTATATTTTAATTGTCAACAATATCATAACCGCCATCTAGTGACGAAAAATTAAACTAAGCTAACTTTGTAGCGTGATTTGTGGCTGTCGAAATATTTTAAAACACTCAACAGTGCTGCCCACTTTTCGGTTGTGCTCCCAAGACTCGAACCCACTTGTGTCCCGGATGACAGCATTAGGTAAGCAGTAAATTAACTTGGTGCTTTCTGTGCGTTCCCAAGACACCATCCCATTTGGGTCAAACGCGTTTTATATTATTTTCATTATCCGCATTTCGCTGGACTGCCCACATTTCGAAATATATTGAAAGAAATGGTAGCCTCCGCCAATTAATTGTTTCACTCCTTTTGGCAATAAAAATATTTGATGATAATCAATGACGCAGGCAACTTTTAAACCTTTACCACAACGATTTTTGAGCTATATCAATTTGAAAAGATCTATTTTGACCTATTTTAAGAATATGGAACAAACATGGAAAATTGGTTTCAATTAATACTTTATTCATTAACATTCATAAAATTACATAGAATGTATCATACTCTATATATTCATATACTCATATTACCAAATATAAATACATAGTCATACTTCGCTTAAAAAACCTATACTCATAAAATGTCATTGATTCGATTTTTAAAGTGTTCTCTTGTGTTTTTCTTTTTTATCTTATTCGAGTTATATTTTCTTTGTATACTCTTAGCTTGAATGCATGTCATGATCGGTACATATATTTGTAGTAGTAACTATGTAGCTTTTGTCGGTATGAATTTATATCGAGGGTTCGTTTACGTTTGCGTTTTATAAAGTACAGCACTACAAGTAATGGCTTAGCCTATGTGGATTAGTTTAGATTGTTTTAGAGCTATCTTTTACCGTGCCTTTTCATCTATATACAAAACAAGCGAACAGACGCCTTAAGGTTACTACTAATGAATAAGTGTAATGTATATAATATATATATGTACTCTCAAGTATAAATGTATTTCAATATTTGGCTTAACTTTTCGCTATCCTTGTTCAGTTAAAAATCTTATGCTACGTCCGCGTGTTCTCTAGTTTCCAATTGAGATATATTTATGTTATTAGTCGTGATTTGCTAACAAAGCATATGTTAATTTTGCAAATGTTTTAAGCTAATCAGTCTAAATAAATTAAATAGAAGGCAACAAAAATAACATTTCTTTCTAAAACGAACAAATTTGTCTACATCGCTGGCGCTATAAATATTTGCTTCTATATATTTGCAGGCTATATGTTCATAGTTTTATATATATATTAGATATCAAACCTATATATAATAGAGTTTCAAAGCTCTTCGAAATTAGCTAAAATCAAACAGGCAGAGTTAATCATAAAAAACTCAATTCAAATTAAATTTTGCCTGCCAAGTCAAGTTGTGGTTCGATATCTAGAGATTCGATAATACGTATTGCACACAATATTTGGACAGTACAGTTTTTGAAAGTGAGCGACAGGTGCTTAGCGGAATGCTGAAGGGCAGTCAAGTTATCTATCTTTTGGTGAGTCAACATAATATGTATTTATGCTATGAGGCTTTGTACTTTATAATTGGAGCTAGAATACGAAACGCACAGAGATAGAGAGAGCCGTGTAAATAAAGCTAAATAACATGTACTTGTCCTTGTCTCTTTAACTAATCGTAACTGCTAACTTAACTTGAAATAAATAAATAAATGTACTTGGGATTTATATACGAATGAGATACAACGATCATTTAAACACTACACGAGATATTGGCCTGGCGGGACTTACACTTCGCCGCGAAAGGTAAGATTGTAGGTGCGCAGCTCCATGGGTTCCAGCGTGATCTGTGCCAGAGAGCGTAATCGATGATTTTGCTTTAGATGCGCAATACCTGTCAGACTGGTGGACTCGATGCTATGCACTCGCAAGTTGGCAAAGCTAACAGCACCCAGGCCATTACCTGTCAGCGGGCAGAGGCTGCTCATGTCCAGTTGTTGGGAGCTCACGCTGCAGTCGTAGCCTTGTCGATGCAGCACCAGCAACGCCGACCCGGACGGAAACAGTTGCAGTTGCGGATCGGAGAGTGTGCGCAATGTGGTTAAGTGCACATCGCATGGCAACGCGCCGTGAGGTAGCAGACGCACGAGCGGATTCAGCGCTGGCTGTTGCTGCTCAAAGTTATTCAAGAAATAGAGATTCGGCGGGTAACGCAGCGCATTCGCCAACTGCTGTGCTTGCAGACTGGGAACCTTGTAGCTGGGCGGCTTGTCCACACTCCGTCCCGATGGCATATCCTCTACGAGCAGCCAGAACTTGTGCCGCGTCAGGCGACTGTCTACCACGCCCTCACCCATGCCGCGATAATCATCGTAGAGTGTACGACGATCGAGCATTACCTCCAGCTGGCCGGGCTCATAACTGGCGGCGCCCTGTGCATGCGTGGTGAGCAGCGTGAGGCGCTGACGCGCATCCTGCAGGAAAGCGGCCGAGGTTATTGGAAAATAGTTACCCTCAATGCCAATGGCGGGCACCTTGATGCGTCTAAGGGAATAAGAGAAGATAGAGATAGATACATTGTGTTATTCTAATTTAAACTTACTCATGAAACTGGAAACCATTTTGATCACTATAGAAAACTGGCAGTTCAGGAATACTGCTTGGATCCGGGTCCTTTAGAGGATCACGTTGCAATGGCGCCGGAGCAATATTGTCTATATTCGTCACGAGTCGCATAAAGAGTTCAGTTTCTCGATTCTTTGGCGGCGGCTCAAAGTCAATGTCATTCTCAATGTAAATTGCCGAGTCCAAATGGGTGCGAGTATTGAAGATGCGCACAGTGTGCGCCATGAAGGGACCATAGATGACAGTCACATCGCTGGCAATGGGCCCCGAGGTGATAATAATGCGCACTTCCTCATACTGCTCCAGTACATCCTTCTCGGCCTCACTCTGCTCGGGATCCGTCTTGAAGAGATACGCACCCGAATGGAACTGCGCACTGCGGTAGGCGGCGAACTTGATGGCACACTGCATGGGCTGCAGCAGCTTCTGCTGTTTGTTCTTTCTGGTAATGGTCTTCAGGAAGCCAGTCTTCTCATCAAACAGTAATCGCATGTTGGGATTCTCCAGCTGAATGTCACCTGCGGGTCAAAAAGTACAAACATTATATATTAACTTCTTTAATTTCTTTATAGCATGACTTTACCGGCTGGCTTGGCTCGTGCCTCAAAGTCCATAACCTTTGTGGCGCCTGGCATTGCAGTTGATGATGCCCCGCCGTCTGCTCCATTCCCCTTGTTCGTACAATCATCGCAATACACTGTGGCGATATTTCGCTTATAGTTGAACTCATCAACCTGAACACGATACGTGGTCAAAGAGAGCGGTTCCAGTTCTGCTACGAAAATCACCTCGTACTGCCGTGTTGAGGTGCGTATGCGTCCGGCGTTTGCAGCACCACCTGGCACCATGTCAACATATCCCTGCTCGTACACATCTGTTATGTTCCACACGGGATTGATTTGAATGTGCTTCAGTTCCACGCCTTGATCGTTATAGATGCGCACATTGGGCTGCTGCACACGCAGTGCAACAACTTCAACCCGTTTCTGGGCAAGCGAATTGTAGAGCACAAAACTGGCCTCGGCATTTTTATTAACAGGTGCCGCTGCTCCTCCTCCTCCTCCGCCTGTCGTTGTGGACGGACTGGCAGTAGTGGCCTCATCGCTGAGAGAAGCACCCGGAGTTGTCAGCTGAATGGGCATCTTGCGTGGCAACTTGCTGAAGTTATCTCTTTCGAATTCGCTGAGTAAGAAGCCGTGCTCATGGGAGCTGCCATTCTGGAGCAGCAGCTCAACGCACGCCTCCTGCATTTTGACCATGTTCTGTGTGCTGTCGAACAGTCGCATGGCGTAGTCCCGCATCACTGCCGCCTTGGAGGTGCCCGTGATGGCATCGTGATGCTGGAACAATCCCAGATTGCGGCGGGCGTGTATGATCTGCTCGTAGTTTTTCTCATAGATCTTAATGGAATCCTCATGACGTGCCTGCCGTGCCGTGTTGTATGCAATCGTGAAAAGTATCTCAGCTGCACGCAGATTGTGCTCCAGTTCCGAGCTGAGTAGCTTGTAAAATGGGCGTGTCGTAAAGTAGCCCGACCAGTAAGCTGGTCTGCCCTCCGAGAAGATGTCCGAGTAGACAAAGAAGTCACCCTTGAAGCTGGGAAAGGGTTTCTTGCCCATTCGCTCTCGTATTGCTTCGAAGTAGTCGCTGGGTGTGCCGAACTTGATGTCCACATTATACAGACGCTTGTTGGCCATGATGTGGCTGATGAGCTTCTTGTAGTTGTGATACTGTTGGTCAACTTCACGTTCCTTGTTGTAGCGGAAATCATCACCCACCGGAATGAGTGCCACATTATGCGGAAACAGTGAGGCGGTTCTTTCGTATTGCTCCAACAGCAGCTGCGCCTTCTCCTCCACATTGTCATCGGTGATGTACTGCGCCTTCAGTGAGTATTCCGTATATTCTCCGGGTATTTTGCGGAAATCGAAGTTCAAACATATCGAGGGATGTGGCCCGCAGGAGCCCTTGATCGAGTAGATGTCGAATGGCATATTATGGGTGAGCAACTTCCCTTGTCCCTTGGCCGACCGCCAGTAGGGTGTCCATATGAAGTCACCGCTCTGCTGACGAGCAAACCATTCCTTCCATGCATAGTGTATGCGTTGAATTATCGCTCCTTCGAACTGAGCGCCGGACAATAAATACGGCACAGTGCTACCATGTCCAAAGGGATCAATGGACCAGCCCACCTTGGGTGTCACATTCAGATTGTTTTTCAGCCATTGATGACCCTCGATTAGTTGATCCAGCATTGGATAAATGTGCACATTGGCCTCGTCAGTCATTACCCAGCCACCGGTGGTGATCTCGATGCGACCCGATTTAATCAAATGCTTCAGTGCTCGCTGCTTAGTGGGATGCGCCTGATCCCACCACAGTTGCAAGAAACTTATCTCAGACCAGATGAATGTCATGTCCTTATATTCCTGCATTTTGGTAACCAACAGATTCAGTATCTGCCGTGAATCCATTTGGAAGTAGTTCAAAAACGTCTTCAACCAGCCAGGATCGTTGTGGGAATGCGGCACCACAATCACCTTCAGAGGTGGTCGCTGTTTGTCCTTTTTCTGCGCCTCGTAACGCTCCTCGAATCCACGATCCCAATACTCCTTAGATCGCATCCATTCGGGCTATGGGTATAGAGTGGAATTAATTAGGTAAATGCAGGATTTAAGAGGATTTGTTAGTCTACCTGAAAGTCGAATCGACTGTGCTCCTCCGCGGCTGTGATATTCGTCTCACTCTGCAAGAGCATATAACACTTGTCACCCCACTGCACGTTCCGCTGATTATCTAACTCATCATTGCCTCTGCCATTCTCTACGTCCTGCAGTTGCTGATGAGTCTGCTGCAGTTGTTGCTGTTGCTGATGATGTTGCGACGTGCTGCCGCCTCCCACACTGAAACCGCCGAGTGCTGCAGCCGAGGGCGCTTGCCCGCGTCCCATGCCAATAGCCAATCCGACTGTATTAGCATCCGGAACATGTGTAGGATTGGGTTGACCAATGGAAATGTAGTAGAGACACAGCAATATCGTTACAAATGCCGACAAGAGGCCAATGCAACGGGCCGAGCCGCGTCGAAAGAGTTTAAAGGTCATTGTGGCTTCAATCAGTTTTTGTCTTTGATCTACGGCTGATGCTGATCTGTTTGTATTGGACAGATCAGCTGGATTTCTTTGAAGACTCCTCGTGATTGGTGATTCGCTTGGTGCTTGGCTCTACATCTGCAATGTAGAATAGGTAGAATTGGTTTAATATCAACTGTATGCATTTTATTTATCAAGGGGAATGTTTGAAGCTACGTACCCTGCAAAATAGATTATATAAATGCAATACATTAATTCATGTACCATAAATGTTGATATTATATTAAGAAAATTTTGTTTATCTTTTAATTGAGTATAAATTAACAAACTTAATACTCTATTCACATAAAAGTAAAGCGCATTTATGGCTATGTGAAACCGAATGCAATAAAGGCGTTGCATAAAACTCCCTTTTCTGTTGCTCATAAATACAAGATGCTGTGCTCTGGCTCCTGCTGCTCCTACTCCTACAGCTTCTCCCGCTGCTGGCTTTCGAAAACAAGTGCTGTAGTAATATTTCACATCACATTGAATATTTCATGCAGGACAATAAGCGAGCGAACCGACGAGCTCGGCCGCTTGCCGCACATGCAGGATATGCCGCAGGGCAAGGCGCTCTGCTTGCTGGAAATTTAATTAAGCCACATCCCCAGAAAATGTTTCGCATGTCTGCCACGGAAATTGTTCAGACATGTGTGCAACAGTGCGGGGCACGGGGCAAGTGAGGAGAGCTGTCTTCGAGCAAGTGTAAATATGTAAGAAAATTTACTGAGGATTTGCATTTATCAAACAACATTTCATTTGTCAAATGCGAATAATTTACACAGTAATTGCAAAACTTGTCTAACACTAACTATTTTCCGGTTGCATGCTTTGCATTATTTGTGTAGAATATGCATGTTTATTATAATGCATTATTTACACATTCTATATTATCTCTAGTAAAGTAAGGCTAAACTACAGATGTACTATAGTTCCCTATTGCTGGAAAATCAATCAATGGTAGTTATCTACTTCTTAACACTCTTCAAACTCAAGAAACAATTATTTCTTATATTACTAATGCAAGAGAAATTCTCTTTATTCTCTTCGACAATTCAAAATGGGTAAAAGAGGGTATACTAACTTTGTGCAAAGTGCAAATGTATTTAACAGAGAGAAGGTTTCGTAAGAGACCCCATAAAGTAACATATTTTATACATATTCTTGTTCAGGAACAGGAACGTAACAGGAACGTAAGAGACCCCATAAAGTAACATATTTTATACATATTCTTGTTCAGGAACACTAATAGAGTCGATTGTCGAGCACTAGCTGTCCATTTGTATGAACGTTAATATCTCAGCTATTCTAAGAACTAGACACTCCAAATTTTGCAAGAAGGTTCCTGTATACTCCGTATAGATGAAGTTTATTTCAAATTCTGGATGTCAGGCCCCCCTTCAATGCAAATTCATAACAAATACAAAATAATTATAGCTAAAAAATAAATGTAATATAAAATGTACAACTTTCTGACTTCCAAATATACGTAGCTGATATATAAGTATCTACAACTCGTCAAAATTGCAATCCAATATGACAATAAATACAGAAGTTATTCAACAAAGTATGAGCGTCTGTCCGTCTGTCTATGAACGTCCAGATCTCAGTTATTGTAAACTAGCTCCTATAATAACTTAGATCTAGACGTTCATACAAATGGACAAACGGATAGAGGCTCATTCTTTCTTTAGCATTACAGTTATTTACTTATTTTGCATGTACTCAAATATTCATAGAATAATTAGCACTTTTCTTTTGTTTTCAAAAATATATTATTAAATGTCTAACCAGATAAAGTTCCAACTTGATGTACATACTATGCACATCATTCAGTTTGAATGAATGCTTAAAGATGAGAAGTAACTTTAAAAAATTATAATTCATTTGAATTGTGGTTAAATAAATCATGAAAATGAGTTAGCTTAGCTTGCTGCTTTAGTTTAAATTTGGCTGCGTTATGCAGGCCATGCATAATCCGCACATAAAGTTTGAAAAGTCAGAAAGTCAAGTCAGGCAAATTAGTTTGCACTCGAGAAGCCAACACAAACTAGACAAACAAACGCAAAAAAAAGAAGAGGGATTACAAAAACGAAACGAAAGGAACGGAAAGGATGATGGTGAAGAGACTCGAAACTCAATCAAAAACTCTTCACATGAACGCACGCATAAAGTTTGTTCAACTTTTTGCAATGATGAAATAAATGCATTTGATAGTTCCTTGCCAACGGGGAATGGGGGCGGAGCACTGGTGGGTGCACACTGCGTATGCGTGATGGCAAAACAATTTTCGAAATCATAAAAAGTTTCGCTGTGGCTGCGGTTGCTGTTGTTGTTGTTGTTACAGTTGTTACTGTTGTTATTGCTGTAAATTTGACTTGCATTCAATTCAATTAAAATGTAAAAAGCGTTATGAACTCGTCATTTGAAGTGCTGATCCGCCTCCCTATGCAACCCGCTTCAATTTCAATTAGATGCACGCAGACACACACACACACACACACACTTACACTTACAGCCCCTCGCTTGCTAATCGGTGGCCATTAGGTGACGTTTCCCCTCTGTGGCAGGCTGTGGGCACCTGTCGCCAAACAACATGCAAATGTGCTCCCCGCTCGACACGTTCACTAGTTAATTTAAGCTCTCTCCCTCCCTCTGCCTCTGCCTCTTCCGCCAGCATCCTCCTCCATCGCGACTGCACGTCACAATGTGCAAAGCGTAAAAAGTGTAAAATTAATACTTAAGCTCATTAGGTACGCCTGAGAGGGGTGTAAGTGAAGAGAGGAGTGAGGGAAGCTGCCACCTTGGCCAAAGAGTGCCAGAGAACTGTAACTCAAACAGAAACTGCGCGTGCTGTGCTACACTTCAACTGGGGACTGTTTTTCTTCTCTCACCTTCTCCCATTCCCTACTCCCCCCTTGCCCCACTCGCTGGCAGATTGCATGACTTCTTGTCACATCTTAACATTTGCTTTACGTTTCTCCCAAGACACGCGTCGTCAACTCCGTTGCCAGCAATCGTTTATCAAGTGCTCTCTGAGTGACTCTCGGCGCCTTTAGAGCCTCATTCAGATATACATATAATATAGTATATACATACGTATAGCATTTGTTGGCTTTTCATAACTTTGTCAATACGCAAATTGGTGTGCTCCCATTGATAGATTGTCACTTAACTTGATTTCTATCGCTGCAGTTTGTCAATGGTAAAAATAGTTTAACTCTAAAATCTTTATAAAAATTTAAATCTTTATATAAACTAAAAATGTAGCTTGAATTTGTAATTCAAAATGGTTCAATTAATATATTTCCCATTGTCATAATCATCTGTCAAATATTTCTAAATAATAAACTGTTTATATTTAAAATACACACAGAAAAACCCAATCAGATCAGGAGAATTAGTGTAAGTAATAAAGGCAATCCAAATTGCGAGTAGAATGACATTTATTTAAAGAGTACTACCAGTATAAAGAAGATATGTATATATATATATATATATATGTATAGATAAATATTTAAATACATAACTATTATTAGCTATTATATACAACAGAATATAATTTATTTTAGTCCGAACATAATACCCTGAATGGCTCTTGCAGGGCATAGTTTGAACTACAATTGGGGAGTATTAGTGGAAGGTAATTACGGCTGATGCTACCAGGGACAGAGTAGTGTAACTGACTAAGCAAGTCATTACTATCTAGTTATGCCCCCTTGGATAAGGTTATTAATAAATACAACACCAAGCATGGTTCTACAATTGGCCAGAGTAGGCAGATTTAGTAACAAAAGTCAACTAGCATAGGACGGAAGTCTTGAATTTACGTCTCAGTTAAGGCCTTGCTTAGGGCCTTCCTTATTTCATTTGTCACACAATTCATCTCTGGCAAGTCTTTATAATGAATTCTTCTGCTGCACTGTCGTCCTTCGTGTAGAGCCTTCCTCATTTTATTTGTTACACAATTAATCTCTGACAAGTCTGCCTTAATATCATTTCCTGCTATCAACAAGTTCTCGCTACCCCAAAATTCTATTCTGATTTTACGCAAAAGTAATTCTTAGCATCCGGGCAGATAACACAAGTATTTTAATTTCATTCACTTGCCTCCGGCACGGCACAGCATCACTTGCGTGCTTCGCAATTCAGGGAGCAGGAGGCAGAGTTAGGGGGAGCTGCATAGCATAGATGAAAGTGTGTGCGGCATATTCCATTCAACTGTCCACAAGTTTGTTAATCGAACTGCCTGTGGGGCTTCGCTAACACGCCAGTTATTAGTAGAAACGGAAGGGCATCAACTTTTTTACTGCCAAATTTGATTTCATCGTAAATTGCACTCTGGATATGGCCAGGGGACAGACGGAATCCCATCCGGTTGGTTGTCCCTTTGACTTTTTGACATGTTGCCGCCCCCTGGAGTAATTCGAGTTTGCAATGGGTTTTTGGTTTAGTTTTTTCTGCTCCTATGCACAGTTTGCGTGGTTCCCTAGCAGTAACAGTAACAACTACAACGACAACAACAACATGAAAACCAAGTCTAAAGTCGTTAAGTTTTCTCGCCTGTCATTTTGGTGCTAAGTTTCCCTATGTTTTCGTAAACAACAACTTCGTCGATCTTTGGTCCCCCTTAGAAGTTATTGTTTTTCCCTTCAAATAAAATATATATGTACATACATTGCACATATGTGTAAAGTCTACATACACTTTCAATTCTAATTTAATTATTGCTGCTGTTATTTTTCTGTTATTGCATGTTCAGTTTTGGTTGTAACAACTTCCCAAAAAAGCACTCGAAATCAATTTATAACTTTGTTTACCCAAGTTCTGCAGGCGCTACACTTCTAGCTATTGTTTTTCTACACTTGCTGTTAAAAGTATTTATGGTTTTGTATGGAATAGAAGTTTGACTAGCAGTAAATTTAATGTTGTACATTTTTCTGGTTGATGCTTCCTTTTAGGAATTACAAAGTTTTCAAATATAAAGCATAATATCTATTCTCTTCGGGCTCTATAAATTTCCAAACTGTCGCTTAAATAATAAAACATATTCTAAAGTTTGTCTACCTTCCCTCTACTTCAAGTTAGTGCACTGTCTGTTGACAGTTCCCCTAGAATACGTAGAAAGTTCAACATTTTAATTAAAGAAAGCAACGAAGCAGGGCAAATGAACTAAGTAACAGGAACTGCGAGTTGAAGTGAGAGCCCCAAATAAAAAAAGATAGTTAATTGCTGCGCGCTCATCGTAAATATGACAATTTACATGGGGAGCACATCCGACTGAATTATGGGGGAATGAGTGTGTGTGGGTTGAACTCAGGCAAATGTTACGGCCCAGAGGCCATTAGTCAAGTCAGCCAAGCAAGCGAACACACACAACAAAAACAACAACAAGAAAGATCAACAAATTACAAGAGTTGAGCAGCTTTTAACAATCTTGAAAATGTATATTCAAAGAACTTGTGCATATTTAATCATATATGGTTATTTTAGATAATCTAGACCATGTTAGATCGTCTCTTTGTCGCCCACCCACAACAACACAAATTGCTTTATATCGATGCCAGTTGCAATCGAGCTACAAAAGCAGCTTAAACAAGTTGGGACCAACGGCGCCAGGGGACTGAAGTGCCGTTAGCGAGCTTACAACAGATACAGATACAGATACACACATACACACACACTGCAAACAAGTCACAACAAACTCAGAGTCCAGTTAGTCATTTTTACAGCGACGACTTGGACATATGAAAACGACAGAAACAACAGCCATAACAGCAACAACAACAACAGCAACATAAAGAACAAAAACAACATAAACAACAACAACGACGCTCCCTCGACATGTGACCCATCAAAAGTTATACACGGGGGAGAACTTTCTGCTGGATAAATATTTTTGTTTGTGAAACGTACTGTGAGAAATATTGATAGTATAATAATACCAAAGCAATATATTTTATGTATTATATTATATCTCCAATTGCACATGTATTATAAAAATTATGGAACTGCTTTTATTATTCAATTTAAGGTATATGAAGTGGAGCAAAACTTCAAGTGCAATCTATTTTCTTAGTCTAATATTTGTGCCAGTGTACATTAAGGATTATTCATTTAAACAGTTTTATTTATTTGTAAAACAAGTAGCAAGCCTGGCAAATTGTTTGTGTGATTTAGATAAAAAGTCTTAAGTCTGGTGCTGCCTCTTATACATTTATATAGCATATGTAATCCATTCATATTACATATTTTCTCACAAAGCTCTTGTCAGTTTGTGTGTTACGAGGAGAAGTAACTGGGTCGTAAAACGATTGCCTAATGGGCTTGTTGTTGTTGTTGTTGCTGTCCGTTTTGCAGAACTGTGTCGCAATCGGAGCGGACAATTGACACCAAGGCGTTAACCCGGCCATAGTCCGATTCCGTCTGATACAAAGCGTCCCATTAGCTAATGACCGTAAGTAGCCCGAAGATTTGCATAAAGACTTCCTTTGAAAGTCGACTTTATATAGCACAATATGCAATTCAATTAGCCATGGAAGTCTTTGTTTAATTGATTAGCGCAATTCGAGGAGAAAGAGGAGAAAGCTCCTCGCAACGGCTATTTAAATGAATAATTGTAGTAGTTGCAAAGCTCAAGTATTTGCAATTTAGAGATAATTGCATGCAAAACTGATTATGATTTAAAAACATTAGATTAGTAAACCATAATTTCCCCAAGGCAATATGTTGAAGTTGAAATTCAATTATATTAAGGATTGACTGTAGGCTTATTTATGTGGAATATAACTTTCCAAATGATTATGCTGAGATAATATTTTATGTGGGCAAGTTTAAGTACATTGTATAGAAGATATAAAGCTAAAGCACTAAATAACTTTTGTTCTATTCTGTACTATTAAAACACATATTCATCTCTTACCATTTGCAACTCTAACAACATGTTTTAAACTGTGTCAAATTTAACTTTTGCGTTCTTCGTTCTCTGAAACAGAAACATGCATTTGAAGTGTCCTAAGGCAGAATCGCTTATTATTCACAGAACAGTTTAAAAAAACGAATTGTATGCAAATTGGTAGCCCCGTTTCGGAAGCTTCATACATGTATGTAAATGTAAATGTTAATGTCGTAGTTTTAAACGCATGGCAATTAGGTTTGGTAATTCCATTGCATATTCATTAGAGGCAGCGTCAGAGTTGTTGAATTTAATTGCATTCTATACTTGGCTAGAAGTACGATATTGAGAGTGCCATTCCAGTTGATTTATATTAGCTTTAAAGCGAGCACTAAATGCTGCAAAATGCTGATAAAGTGTTATGTGGAACGTGAGAGTTTCTTTTCCAAAAAGGGCGTCAATATTTTTTGTTTCTCCTCTTTACTTTCCGGGGAAAAATACACGCAAGGGAGTAGAAAATGAAAATTTATTCTTTCTTTTCTTTTCTTTGCCTTGTTTTCCTTGTGCCGCAGAAGAAAAAGTAAACGTACTTATAAGTGAGAAACATTTCCTTTGGCAATAACTTTCAGAAGTTTTAATACTCTTTTACGCTAGACTAAGTATTGAGAGACTCAAGCAACTTCTACGTTCATTCATCATTCATTCATCGTTCTATTGATCGACAGATACTCTATTAGTATAGTAACAGATTATTCGAGTTTGCAATGGGTTTTTGGTTTAGTTTTTTCTGCTCCTATGCACAGTTTGCGTGGTTCCCTAGCAGTAACAGTAACAACTACAACGACAACAACAACATGAAAACCAAGTCTAAAGTCGTTAAGTTTTCTCGCCTGTCATTTTGGTGCTAAGTTTCCCTATGTTTTCGTAAACAACAACTTCGTCGATCTTTGGTCCCCCTTAGAAGTTATTGTTTTTCCCTTCAAATAAAATATATATGTACATACATTGCACATATGTGTAAAGTCTACATACACTTTCAATTCTAATTTAATTATTGCTGCTGTTATTTTTCTGTTATTGCATGTTCAGTTTTGGTTGTAACAACTTCCCAAAAAAGCACTCGAAATCAATTTATAACTTTGTTTACCCAAGTTCTGCAGGCGCTACACTTCTAGCTATTGTTTTTCTACACTTGCTGTTAAAAGTATTTATGGTTTTGTATGGAATAGAAGTTTGACTAGCAGTAAATTTAATGTTGTACATTTTTCTGGTTGATGCTTCCTTTTAGGAATTACAAAGTTTTCAAATATAAAGCATAATATCTATTCTCTTCGGGCTCTATAAATTTCCAAACTGTCGCTTAAATAATAAAACATATTCTAAAGTTTGTCTACCTTCCCTCTACTTCAAGTTAGTGCACTGTCTGTTGACAGTTCCCCTAGAATACGTAGAAAGTTCAACATTTTAATTAAAGAAAGCAACGAAGCAGGGCAAATGAACTAAGTAACAGGAACTGCGAGTTGAAGTGAGAGCCCCAAATAAAAAAAGATAGTTAATTGCTGCGCGCTCATCGTAAATATGACAATTTACATGGGGAGCACATCCGACTGAATTATGGGGGGAATGAGTGTGTGTGGGTTGAACTCAGGCAAATGTTACGGCCCAGAGGCCATTAGTCAAGTCAGCCAAGCAAGCGAACACACACAACAAAAACAACAACAAGAAAGATCAACAAATTACAAGAGTTGAGCAGCTTTTAACAATCTTGAAAATGTATATTCAAAGAACTTGTGCATATTTAATCATATATGGTTATTTTAGATAATCTAGACCATGTTAGATCGTCTCTTTGTCGCCCACCCACAACAACACAAATTGCTTTATATCGATGCCAGTTGCAATCGAGCTACAAAAGCAGCTTAAACAAGTTGGGACCAACGGCGCCAGGGGACTGAAGTGCCGTTAGCGAGCTTACAACAGATACAGATACAGATACACACATACACACACACTGCAAACAAGTCACAACAAACTCAGAGTCCAGTTAGTCATTTTTACAGCGACGACTTGGACATATGAAAACGACAGAAACAACAGCCATAACAGCAACAACAACAACAGCAACATAAAGAACAAAAACAACATAAACAACAACAACGACGCTCCCTCGACATGTGACCCATCAAAAGTTATACACGGGGGAGAACTTTCTGCTGGATAAATATTTTTGTTTGTGAAACGTACTGTGAGAAATATTGATAGTATAATAATACCAAAGCAATATATTTTATGTATTATATTATATCTCCAATTGCACATGTATTATAAAAATTATGGAACTGCTTTTATTATTCAATTTAAGGTATATGAAGTGGAGCAAAACTTCAAGTGCAATCTATTTTCTTAGTCTAATATTTGTGCCAGTGTACATTAAGGATTATTCATTTAAACAGTTTTATTTATTTGTAAAACAAGTAGCAAGCCTGGCAAATTGTTTGTGTGATTTAGATAAAAAGTCTTAAGTCTGGTGCTGCCTCTTATACATTTATATAGCATATGTAATCCATTCATATTACATATTTTCTCACAAAGCTCTTGTCAGTTTGTGTGTTACGAGGAGAAGTAACTGGGTCGTAAAACGATTGCCTAATGGGCTTGTTGTTGTTGTTGTTGCTGTCCGTTTTGCAGAACTGTGTCGCAATCGGAGCGGACAATTGACACCAAGGCGTTAACCCGGCCATAGTCCGATTCCGTCTGATACAAAGCGTCCCATTAGCTAATGACCGTAAGTAGCCCGAAGATTTGCATAAAGACTTCCTTTGAAAGTCGACTTTATATAGCACAATATGCAATTCAATTAGCCATGGAAGTCTTTGTTTAATTGATTAGCGCAATTCGAGGAGAAAGAGGAGAAAGCTCCTCGCAACGGCTATTTAAATGAATAATTGTAGTAGTTGCAAAGCTCAAGTATTTGCAATTTAGAGATAATTGCATGCAAAACTGATTATGATTTAAAAACATTAGATTAGTAAACCATAATTTCCCCAAGGCAATATGTTGAAGTTGAAATTCAATTATATTAAGGATTGACTGTAGGCTTATTTATGTGGAATATAACTTTCCAAATGATTATGCTGAGATAATATTTTATGTGGGCAAGTTTAAGTACATTGTATAGAAGATATAAAGCTAAAGCACTAAATAACTTTTGTTCTATTCTGTACTATTAAAACACATATTCATCTCTTACCATTTGCAACTCTAACAACATGTTTTAAACTGTGTCAAATTTAACTTTTGCGTTCTTCGTTCTCTGAAACAGAAACATGCATTTGAAGTGTCCTAAGGCAGAATCGCTTATTATTCACAGAACAGTTTAAAAAAACGAATTGTATGCAAATTGGTAGCCCCGTTTCGGAAGCTTCATACATGTATGTAAATGTAAATGTTAATGTCGTAGTTTTAAACGCATGGCAATTAGGTTTGGTAATTCCATTGCATATTCATTAGAGGCAGCGTCAGAGTTGTTGAATTTAATTGCATTCTATACTTGGCTAGAAGTACGATATTGAGAGTGCCATTCCAGTTGATTTATATTAGCTTTAAAGCGAGCACTAAATGCTGCAAAATGCTGATAAAGTGTTATGTGGAACGTGAGAGTTTCTTTTCCAAAAAGGGCGTCAATATTTTTTTGTTTCTCCTCTTTACTTTCCGGGGAAAAATACACGCAAGGGAGTAGAAAATGAAAATTTATTCTTTCTTTTCTTTTCTTTGCCTTGTTTTCCTTGTGCCGCAGAAGAAAAAGTAAACGTACTTATAAGTGAGAAACATTTCCTTTGGCAATAACTTTCAGAAGTTTTAATACTCTTTTACGCTAGACTAAGTATTGAGAGACTCAAGCAACTTCTACGTTCATTCATCATTCATTCATCGTTCTATTGATCGACAGATACTCTATTAGTATAGTAACAGATTATATATACAAATATATATGTAGCAAAGCTACTGACAAAATGGAAATACTCTCGCTAAGGCAGTATAAAAGGCTAGAAAGAGGAGAGCACAAACAATAGCGCCATTTATTGCATTGATTATGAAATTTTTCAGCTTCATTTTCAACCAGGTTAAATGCTGGGAAAATACTTGCACACACATTGTTGGCATACATACATATGTACATACATGGTCTGTCTATACAATATGTATGTGTGTGTGTCTGGCAGGTTTACAGTTACTCACTTGTAATTACACACGTACACGAGTGTGTAATGTGCAGCTTGTGGGAATTCAGGGAATTGAGAATTGTATCATATTGTAACTTCATTTAGGTGTTTAATTTCAATGATATTTCATATTGAATTGAAGTACTCGGTTTATCTGAAGAACTACTGGTATATTTAATACTTGTCGACCGTTACCACCTACCGCCCTAACTAAGGTAGGTTCCATTTGTGTTAACTGTAGCTGTGGTTAGTTAACTGTAACTAAACGGGGCATTTCCAGATCCACGGCTAATGCGCACAAGCGGAACACAGACGTGTCCGAATGATTTTGGCCAACTCATGATCCCCACCCGGTCCACACACACACACACTTGACATCTTTTGTTACGCATCATTAGAAACTGACAATGGTGAGCCAAAGAGTTGTTGCTGTTGTCCACGGCTGATATGATGATGATTATATTGTGCGCCTCGGTTTATATGGTAAAACGATATGATTGCATGATGACATGACATACCAGACCAAGTATAACCAAGTCTACCACACAGCGAGGGTTCCAACCACAATTGCCGTACAAGAGAGAGCAGAGACGCCACCGGAAAATTGACGGCACGCCATCAACAATAATAACCCGACAATAGATAGAGGATGAGCAAGAAAGGGAGGCGGACAGGGCAGAAATCCAAGTATGAAGTAATGAAATAAATGGAACAGCATGCAACGAGTGCGCCTCGAAGCCTTGTGCGGGGGGTCTTGCCACTAATTTTAGTGACACAAGATATTATAAGACCGTCTGTCTGTGGCCCACAATATCCACACAAACACACACGCGTGTATAAAGTGTTATAGGTAATCGATAGGACCCCCTGGCTAGCGGACATGCAAAGCCTGGCAGACGTGTGCACTAAGTATGCAGAAATAGGATCATTCTCGGCATCGACTAAACGTTTAAATCAATTTACTGATTGTCGTTCATCCGACAAATTGCAATATTTTGTTACTCTATTCTGTTAAGTTTATTTAGTTATCGTTAACCCTATCGACAGGATAAAGTTGAATAACGCAAAACGTGCGGGAGAGAACACATTGTTCAAATTGAAAAGAGCGTAATTAATAATTAAACCATTAAAAGATTTCTATATTTTCTATACTCGTTCAATTGCTTACAATAAATATGCAAATAAATAGAAATGAAAATAGAATAGCACTTCACAAAGTTGTGCTAGTTAAAAGGCATCTTTAAATTCCAGAATACCCTTTAATAGTATAACAACATTTGCAGTAAACTTCAAGAGAAATATGCGACTCTATAATGGAATTAAATTTACAAAATAATGAAAGAGTTAAGGAAGACAATGACAAAACGGTTGGGAAACTAAGGAAAAGGAAGGATGGAAAAGGAGAAACGAAAACAGGACAACAGGAAAAGGTAAAATTAATGCGAAAAGGAAATTAAATATGTAAAAACGCAAAAGGAAAGGCAAAAATATACAACAGAGTGTAGCATTCTACTGTGACAGAGTTCCTTGCCCGATGCTTATCCCTACAAGTCTCAACATGTTTCTACACTACCATAGAATTTCATATATTTCAACTTACAAACGTAGCAAGTTTTAATAATATTCCGTAGCTCCTTAAACGGGGACACAACAGGACACCGAATGTTGTAAATTACAACGCAAGAACCAAGAACCGGCGAAAGTTGTTTGGGTATTGCGGCTTTTGCGGGGGTAAGTCAATGGGAATTAACAATAAATGCGCCACTTTGAATAAGTTTCCGATTTCAGCCAGTTGAAATTCGAGTCGCTTCAGCTGCGCTTTTAAATTGCATGTGCCGCAGGCGTAATTAAATGCAATTCCTTTGCGGCGCAGCAAAATTGCAGCCAAGAATGTCGACTCCAGCAAAACACTTTGTTTAGATTTATTTCACGTCCTGTCGCGTTGCGATTTACACGAAACTCGCGCACACACACAGACACGCTCACACCCGCACACCACACACACACAGTCTTCTCTGTAAGTGCAGCTAACGACACGCCCAGGAGGTCTCCAACCGACGCTGATGCCGCACAAAACGCAACTGAATCGACTTCGTCAACTTCGACTTCAATTTCGACTTCACGCTCGTTAACCAACAACAACAGCAACGACGAGAGCAACTACAACAAGAGCAACAGCTGCTCGTCTTCGTTGTCGTCGGCTTTGATGTTTTTGGAGTCGCTGCTGCTGCTGTTCGGGTTAAGGGGGCCGACCGCGTTAGGGTTGCCCCGTTTGGTTTGTAGCGATTCTCTCACTCCCTTCCACCTGCAAACTTATTGTTGCATTTTTAGTCAGTTTTAAACTCGTTCCATGGCTCTTAACTTATATAACATACGTACATTGTTTAAAACTGCTTTTAAATGCATTAATCTTATTTAAATTAGGTTATAAATTTAGTTAATCCTATATATTTTACTCATCATATAACATTTGTTTCTGTAAGAGTTTCTTATTTCAATTTCATTGTGCGATCTTTGAGTAATTTTGATTTGTTTTCTAACTCTCTTTTACTATAGTCAATATTATAATAAAAAAAATGAAATATATTATTATTATATTATAAATATATAATCATATATTTACTGTAATAAAATAAAACAAATGCATATTAAACAATAAGAGGAAGAAAGGCTACCTTCGACATGCCGAAAATTGTATACCCTTGTATGCTCTTATCCCCTCCAACTATTCAAATACTTGTTATATTATATATTATGAATAATGGTGCAGATTTGAATGGTATTGTGTATATTGATTATTATATCTCACTTTGATTGGAACAGATAAGTTATTTCTAAGGTATTTATATTCATACAAAAATCTTCATTTCGGCTGATTATTCCTGTGGCAGCTATATGTTATAATGGTCCAATTTATATGCAACTTTATATACATATTATATATATAAAAAAAGTCAGATATATATTTCATTTGGTTGAAATATCTTGATTAATAACAAAAATAGTCCGATAGTTTGTATGGCAGCTATACGATATATCGGTCCTATGCGGCTCATTCTGACTTATAAGCAGCGTGCAGCAATAAGAAGCATGAGTACCAAGTTTTATTAAGATAGCTTTCAAACTGAGAGACTAGTTTCTGTTAGAACAGACGGACACACGGACAGACGAACAGGCCTAGTTCTGTTTCTCTGTTGATGTTGATTCAGAATATATATTTTGTGGGGTCGGAGATGTCTGCTAAGTTGCATTGCAAGCTTCTGGCCAAAATTAATATACGCTCTGCAAGGGAAACATATAATGAATATAAAGTTTGCATGATTACATTGAAATACGAAACTCTATTGGAGTAATATTATACTTAATACTTAAATAAGTATCTTTACATTAATCTATGCAAAGATGTTATATATCTTGTACCTATTGTTGGTGTTAATCTCGGGATCTTTGCACCGAATTGCAATAACCCAGTTCAGTTCAGTTGTGGAAAAGTTCTTGAACGTTGTTGCCTGTAAAGCATTTGACTTTCAGATAGTCGCACTCGCACTTGTCGGCCAACAACGTGGAAATCTTTACCAAGGCATTAATCTGCGAACCGCTTAGCGCTTTGAGCACCTGCTTTAGAGTGCCAGCAGGACTCGAGAGGGTGCGCTTTGTTCGCTTCTCTCTTCTCTCTTCTCACTTCTCACCTCTCACTTCTTATTTCTCGGTTTGCCAGCTGCGCTTCGGCTTAGCCGAGCTCTGTTCAGCACAGCAATTAACTCTTTAGGAATGCCTGCAAGTAACATAAGAAACCGCAGCGAACACAATAAGTGGGGTATGGCAGGAGAGGGGGGTTAGTAGCAGTGGCAGAGGCAACAGCAAAGAGCTCTAAAAACAAAGAATCAACTAACTTTTAAGCAGGCAGAAGGTCGCTGTTTATCGATTGCGATGGCGAAGTAGAAGTCAAAGCAAAGACTAAAACAGACAGCAGGCAGCAAACAAGTAGAGGAGACAACAGAAGCGTCATTTCCCTTCTTCTGCTAGCAGGGGGAGGGGGGGGGGTGGAATTGCAATTGGCACAGGCCCTTGAAAAAGCTGTTGAGCCCACGCAAAATGCGCCGCAACGATGCCGGCAACACTACGCAACGCGATGCGACGCGACGCCTTGGGAAGACGAAGACGACCAAGTGCAAGAGAAATAACTGTGTTGGGTAGAGGGCGGAGGCGGGAGGCGGGAGGTGGAAGGGCGTAGTTAATGCCGCAAGAAGGGCACACTTAAGAGTCAGTGCGCATCGTTGTGTTGTTTTTTAGTCCATACTTGACACATTCTTATGGTTCAATGATCACATAAGATTGAAATAAAAGTTTATTATGTTCTGCATTTCAGTAATAGACTGCAACAAATTTGAAAGTAATTATCAATCTATGTTGAAACTATGAACTTTATTAAATGAACTTCTTATTGTTAGGTTATACTCTCACTTATGTTGTTAAGTGTGACCTTAGTCGATACACTATCGTAAGTTTATTTAGTTATCGTAAACCCTATCAATAGGTTAGTGTTGAATAACGCTAAAGGAGCGGGAGAGCGTCACTATTGCTTAAGATTCCTAAAGGAACACATTGTTAATATTGAAAAGAGTGTAATAAATAATTAAAACATTAAAGGATTATCTCCACATTATAATGTGTATCATTAGTCAACTTTAACTCAATGCAATTTCTTTGTTTGAAATTCAATTAGAGTAGAATTCTTATAAACCATTTCTCTTTTGCATATCTCGGGTAGTTAACAAATTCTATAGGTATTGGTGTTTTCCAAACCTAATGATTCCTTTTAGAATTGGGTGCAGTTCAACTAGTATAATATAGGATGAAACATTGTAACATTATACACTAAAACGAGAACGAATGCTACTTTATACCCTTGCAGGTTCTTCTATTCTAGATCGTTCCAATACTACTTATATATAATAATGCAGAATTGAATAATATTGTGTATATTCAATATTATGTCTCACATTGTTGGCACTGATAAGTTATTTCTAAAATGCACTCAGGCAGAACTCAAATGTATTCAGAACGTCTTTAAAATTGTTTTCCTGCTTAGCACAAATCTTAATAAACATATTCAATGCAGTTTCCATTGCTTTTATATCTACCACAAATCGGGGGCGTCAATGGCCGGCAAATAGAAGCAGCGCCGCAAGAATCACAGAGATAACAATCTGTTCAAGTGGTGCTAGTGATGCCTCTGCTGCTGCTGCTGCCGTCGGCGCAGCAGATGTGCCTCAAATGGTGCTGACTCATTGAACTACAAAGATGCAGTGGCAGTGGCAGGATATTTCACTTGATTTGCAGGTCAATTGCATCGACAGACAGCAGCGACGGCAGTAGTCGGTCACCGTCCTCATTCCCTTAGCCAGTTGCTAGTTGGCACACGTACACGTCCATAGACTCTTCTGGGCTTGGGTCCAAGTGACAGTTAAGTTGCACTCAACTAAAACGTAACGGTACAAAAGTCAGTCAGTCGAGTGCGTGCAATGTTTGTCAAATTGCAAACCGGCAACTCGTCGCAGTTCGCAACTGGCAACTGGCAACTGAAATCGCTTTGCCGTTTTCCCATTTTCCCATAGCAATCCGCCAAGCCGTAACCGGTAGCTGCATCAGTTGACAAAACTCAACCGAGCAACAGCACCACCAGCAACAGCAACAACAACAACAAGAACAGCGACAGCAAAACAACCACAGCATTTGTAATGGAAATGGAAATTCCTGCATTGAAATCTCGTTTTATTTGCTTTCACTGTGTGTGTGTGTTTGTGTTGTTTTTGCGGTTTATTATTGTTTTATTTGTTTGTTTGTATTTTTGTATTCTCTCTTCTGCTTTGCCGCAGCAGTTCATCTTGTTGTTGTTATTCTTATTTAAACTGTTGCAATTTTGTCTCTGCCATCTCCATCCTTGATGTGGTCCCAAGTCAGTGAAACGACCAAATATTTTCAACTGCAACAGTGTCCATCCATAATCAACCGTTGCCTCAATTCAAGTCACGCTCCACTGCGAATACCACCCAATTACAACAGGAAAACGAGCTTAATCATTTTGTAAGTTCCTCTTCATGGGGACACTTGCGTTAAGGGGGTATTCCACTTCTTTCAGAGAATCCAATAACGAAATACTGTTTAGATTTGTTTTACTTATTCGAGATTGAACAATGTTGTAAATTACAAGGTAAAACGAATAGAATGTTCTCAATTCATCGCGTGTTACAGTCAATTTTAGAAGTTTTACGCCCATAAAACATATGCATCGACATGTAGTATATAGATAAGATATTTGTGTGTGTATTTTGTTATGTATAGAGTAATATTTATTCGCGCTTTCGCATCGCGTGCTGATAACAAGCTGTTCCAAATCATTAATTCACGATCCGCTAATAACCCAAAAATGTTTCACAACTTTCGTTAGCTTTTTTAGCAGATTATAAAATTTAACTAAAGGTTTTTTTGCTAAATGCAGCAACTAATTAAACTGTATTCATGCACAAAACAACAGTAGAGAGGCAGGCCAATTATTCTCGACAGATGTCGCTCGCGCACGCCTGCCTCCCTTGTTAACTGACACAAGCACTTGGTGTTATGCTCATACTTTCTTGAATAACTTCTGTGTTAATTGTCCATTCGGATTAAAATTTCGAGAATAAGTAGATAAGACAATCAGGTTAGTATATGTGAAAGTGGAAAAGTTATATATTTTATACAAATCGAGCTGAAACATTAAATTATTGATTTGCGGGGGCGGTGGGCGTGGCAACTAACATTTGAAAAAAACTTGATCACCGCAGAGTATATAGGAACATTTATTTCAAATGTCTCTAGCTTTCATAATAGCTGAGATCTATGTGTTCACACAGACAGACAGACATGGCTCAAGCGACTCGTCTACTGATCCTGAGCAAGAATACATATATATACTTTGTGGGGTGCGCCACATACATGGGGTGCCTGTTACATACATTTGCACAAAGTTATACCCTTTTTCGATTTTAATGAGTTTTTTTTTTAATGAGATTTCTCAGATATATTAAGTTGTGTTAATTGCCTGCAATTTGATACGAAATTTGATTAAAACTGTGAATTGTACACAAATTCGTTGACATTTGTTCGATGATTTCTTAGGCAAACTGTTTGTACAATATTAAGCTGGTCCAAACAAGTCCAAGTCTGTGGTCAGGTAAAGACATAACATTCTGTATATATTACAAACAAACAGCAGAAGGAAACAAACAACAACGAAAGAGCAGAGCCAAACCAAAGCGAGATTAGAAATGGGCATGAGAGGTTCAAGAGCAAATATGGTGTGCGTAGTTGTTGTTGTTGTTGTTGTTGATAGAGCCACGTTGCGGGAGGTGAGAGAGAGAGGCGGCTGCGGTTCGAATAGTGTGTGGAAAAAAAGGTCAAAGAAAGCAGTCGATGAGAAAGGGAATGCATGAAGTACATGAATATATGCATACATACATATACACGCATGAAGGTGTGTGTAAGACAAAGAGGGTGAACACTTTGCCAAGACAGAGACAAACAGAAGAAGAGTAAAATCAATTTAAATTGAATTATACAATACAAACACTTGCAACAACAACAATAACAACAAAAACAATTGCCACGCCGAGAACATACATATAAAACGAAAATTGCATGAAAGGCATCGAGGAGAAACGAGTTTTGCACCGGGCGAGAGTTGAATACAGACTCAATGAATGAATGGATGAATGAGTAAGCAAGAAAGCTAAATAAAGATGAGAGCTACTCCCGCCTGCTCCCTCTGCTGCTCTTCTGATGCTGAATAAATTAAAGACAACGCACGCCTGCCCAGCAATTTTGTTACAATTTGTAAGAGGCGGCTGCGGCTGCCAAACCAAAAAGGAGATGCAAATATTGTGGTGTGGCCAGACTCTACGGTCTGGTTTTATTTTTGGCCATACAAATTGAGAATACAAAGTGAATTGCTTGCCACGGCTGAGGGAGGGGGAAGTGATAGACAGACAAACAGACAACCTTGATGCTGCAGCGTCAGGTGCTATTTAACGGTAATTGCTTGCACTCACACATACACATACGCACGCATGATACGCAATCTGCAATTGAAATCACACTCTCATACAAATTTAGTTATCCCGTTGGGTTAGTTTATGTTGCCGCTCAACTTAACTTGAATCCGCATTCTGTTGTTGGCATGATAAGCTGAGGGTTGAATTTGTATGTGTATGTGCATGTGTGTGTGTATTTGTATGTCTGTGGTGGCAGGATTGAAATTGTATTGATTGTTATTGTGACCTGCAAATTGTACACACCTTTTTGTTGAGCCCGACACTTGTAATACGCTCACTCCTGTAGCATGATTTTTCTTAAAACCTGCGGTCCATTTTTTTAAATTGCTTTCACACTCACATACACTCTCGTACAGGCACAGTGTATCGCGTAATCCTTGTGCCCACTCACACTACTACAAAATACACTACCATCAAACTACAGACAGCAACGGTTTTTTTATGTTGCATCAAATAAAAAATATTCATTCAAAATAGACCGAGGACCGACGATTGGGTTGTTAATGCTAATTTGTTGTAAACATTTCATTTAATCAATAGAACGCGGAGCGTACCCAAACCAAGCGTTGTTGTTGGGCCAAGACTAAGCGCGAGACTACTTTTTAATGTGACCGTGCGTGTCTAGCTGAAAAACTCCTTGTGTTTTGAGATTCATAAAACTATCGATAAATCGGAAATTGTGTGTATCGATGCCATGTAATCGAATAGTATTCGCAGAGACCAAATTTCAAATTATAATGGAACGTTCAAAAGATGTTATATTAAATGAAAAAAAGACAATCAATTGTGTATTCGTCATAAATGAAATCACTTGTTGCCACAAGAGAGTTGGAAAAGCCCTTGAAATCAAGTTTACACCAGTTAAAAGAGATTGTTGTTAAAACTGATTTGTGGATTTTCCAATTGTTCCGACAATTCCCCAGATGGAAGTTCATTGTCATTGTGTCTAAGCAATAAGTAAATCAACGAAAAAAAAACTATAGAAAGACGCAACACACCCACTAACAACTGTTAATTACAGTCACCGATTGTCTTCGGCTGAAGTAGAATACAAGAATTGATAAGCGAGAGAGTTGATAAAAAAGACGTCTCGGATGTCAAATTTTGTGCCAAGCAAAACTCCAACGATGATCGAAAAACAGCTGTAGTTCAGTTTCAAAGAGTCCATGGCATCATGCAGTACATTCTACTCGTTGCTCTTGCTGTTTACCTCTTCTGGTCCAGTGGCTGCGATGCTGCTGCTGCCAAACGTCGTCCAGATGGACGCATAGTCAACGGGCGAGAGGCTCGCGAGGGCGAGTTTCCCTTCCAGATGTCTCTACGCCGCCTGACTGTGCACATCTGCGGTGCTTCCGTTCTGGACGGTAGCTGGGCAATTACCGCTGCCCACTGCATCGATGGACATGAGAATCAGCCGCAGGAGTTTACACTGCGCCTGGGCAGCGTTAGACGCTCGAGCGGCGGCAGCGTTATGTCGGTGCGCACCATCTACAAGCATCCCTCGTACGATGCCAAGGATATGAACTTTGATGTGGCCCTGCTGCGCACTCAAACCGGAGCCTTGTTCATGGACACCGCTGTGGCGCCCATCGGTTTGCCAGAGGCTGGCGAAGCCATCACAGACAATACGCCCGTCGTGGTCTCTGGCTGGGGTCACATGAGTTCCAGCGAAGCAATGCTCTCCCCAGTGCTGAAGTACACAACAGTACTGACGGTTAATCAGGAGAAATGCCACAGAGACCTGAGTTTCCACGGCGGCGTCAGCGAGGCGTAAGACAAATCGAGATACCACACGAAAAATTCATAATTAATATATGATTGTCTGTCTGTTTTTAGCATGTTCTGTGCGGCAGCTCGTAACACGGATGCTTGTCAGGGTAAGTACCTTTAGCAATGAGTCATCTTCGAACTGTAATTAATCTTGTTTTCCCCTCGTAGGTGATAGCGGTGGTCCCCTTACCGATCAGGGACGGCTCATTGGCATTGTGTCCTGGGGCGTTGGCTGTGCAGGTTAGCAGTCTCTCTCGCGCTCTCTTTCATTCTCCCCTGCTCTCTCCCTCTCTTCTATTTACTACCTCATTTCTCTTTTTAATATATTTAAACATGTTTATTGCAGATCCATATTATCCCGGAGTTTACACTCGCCTCTCACATCCCAGCATACGACGTTGGATACGTTTGTTGACTAAATTATAAATGCAACATTTAAATTAAGTCAATTCTTGAGAATAAAACATTGCGTGGTATAAAAACTTCAACTTCATATTTTCTTAGTCAACTTAGTAAATTTAATTTGGATTATTAATATTATACTTTACTTAAACAATTTATTTAATCAATCAATAACTGTTGTATAAAGTTTTAATAAAGAGTGGCACATAAATATAAATATAATAAAAATATGTATTTATACTAATTTCAATATCTACATAACTAACTTAAATTCAAAATACGCGCCATGAGCTCACGCAGTTATTCTGCTATCGATAGTTTAGCAATCAATAGCATGCGGCCATCACTAGGGAGATTTCTTATTGGAAAATTTACGCACACTTCGGTTCGGCTGCGATTGGATGATTAAGTGACGGTTCTCTCAATTAACAATTCACCTACATACAAAAAAGCTGTGAAGTGCATTTTGTTGCAACGACTTGTGCGAACCAACAAAATACAACAAGAGCACAGTGAAACCGAGCACTATACGCACAGAATCAACACAATTGTGGGAGTGGCAACGGGCGGTGGTCGGCGGCGCGCATTCTTATTGGGGTAAATGCAAATAATTACCAAACTAACAAAATAGATGTTTATAAATAAACCACAATACAACACAACAGCAGCAGCAGCTACAGTGGCAAGAACAACAACAACGACAAGAGAAACATCAGCAACAATTTGAATTTCAATCTGCATCCAACAGTCTTGTGGTGAATGTGGTGGCGCTGGTTCTGGCTGTGCCTAAAAATGATCTACAAGCTATTCTGTTGTTCGGTTAGCCTGATATTCTTTTGCTTCAATGTGCTGTGGTTCTTCTGCAACCTGGCGATACCGTGGTGCACACTGACGCTGCTTATCATATGTGTGGCATCGAAATTCGTCAAGCTTCAGCGCAGCCCCAACGAGAAACGTTTGCTCAGTTTGCTCAATACGCCAGACGATTGGCCCAATTACTGGCCCATTGCGAACCGTGGAGCCGGCTACGATGCGCCCGAGAACTCGAAGGCAGCTGTCAAGAAGGTGTGTATGTGTGTGTACGTGCGCGTCTGTGTGACGTCAGCCAAGTCAATCGGTGGTTGTTTGAAGACATATGTGTGTATGAAAATCAATAACATCCCTCCTTGTCCCGTAGTGCCTCGCACGTGGTTACCGCAATGTCCTCCTGGATGCCGGTATAACAGCCTGCAATGAGATTGTCATCGCGAATCGACTGACTGTGGAACGGGCTAGTCTTACGGGTAACCTGTCGCATCATACGCTGCACGAGCTGCAACAATTGAATATCAGCGATCATCATCCAATGCGGTAAGCAGTTAAAAATAATATGATATAAATGAATACTTAGTAATGTTTGTTTTGCATTTAAACAGTTCACAGTACGAGGCCGAGTCTGTATCTACACTAAAGCAGCTGGCCGATTTCCTGGAAGAGCAGAGCACATCAACCACTTTGTTCCTGCATCTGCAGGACACCAGTGCGGCTATGATAGATCAGCTACAGAAGTTTATGCATGCTAACGAAACGTTTACACAGCGTACCGTCGTGATAAGTCGTTCGCCGCTTGCCATATATCAGGTGAGACAGTCAATGCTATGCATAGTTAATCACACTGACTAGTGGAGGAACCAAGTAACTAAGCAACAAATACTGTGCCTAACTATTGTGATATATATTATTTTTAATGTTCGATTATTTTGATTATGTTTTTGATAAACTTGTCAACAAAGTGCTAATGCTATTTCGTTATCATCGACAGCTACGCAAACTGAGGCCCGAAATTATTTGCGGCCTGTGGCATGAGAGCTACCTGTCGCTATCCATACTCAAATCCTCAACGCTGATTACCTCAATCTATGGTGCAATTCTGCGCAATATAATTGCGCCGGTAATTGGCATTAGTGTTGTCTTTCTTAACAAGGAGGAGTTCAATTTGTAAGTAGCATTATAATTATTATTATAGTCAGTATAGATGAACATTAATTTATTATTTTTGCAGGCACATTGGTGATCTATGGCGAAATGTAGGCGTGCGGCCGATTGTTTACATGGTTAATTCGCCCAACGAAAAACGCTATTTTCAGAAGACAATGAAGACGCAATACCTCACGGACTCGTTGCGTTCCGAGCCTCATCTCTTGATGAAGGCATAAGCTAACGAACAACTCTAAAGGAATACAAAACGTGCGCGCACAGAAATCATTTGCATTTACATTTAGTTATCGTATGCACAGTTTGTTTTTTAAAGTTGCTTAATTTATTTCATATAGTAGACTCTTTTTATATTCATGGAAGCTTATAATAGTATTACCCAGTGCAAAGTGCAACTACTCGTACATATGTTTTATGTATACACACGTATTTATGTTTTATGCTAAGTTTAAATTGTGCTTTATCTGATGTAGAGATGCTATTTTTTATAGGGGGCTGTTGCTATATCCCCTGACAACAATCCTCACATGTCCCTTATCATTTTTATTGTAGTATGTATTTATTATTTCATTTTGTTTTTTATGTACCACTAATGTATTTCGCATGTTTTGTCAACTCTCTCACAAACATCATAAATCGCTGCCACACAATGTTCTCAAGCCTTTTAAGCTAAGGTGTTTCTATTCATGTACTAACCACGCAATATATACACAGATGCTTTAAATAGGCAGCTTTTATACGCGAGATTTTAATCTATTATACCAAATTTTTGTAGTCTATTGTTATGTACCTCTCCTGCAAATATAGAGAACCACATCTTATGCTTGTCGAATTGAAAGACATAGTCCAACCTACTTAAATAAATATAATGAACGAACATTAGTTATACGATTATACCAAAAAGCAAAACATTTTTTGTAACAAAATAATTATATTGTGCATGAATGAAAGAACAAAACCAATAAACTATAATTGAGAGCAATGCAAATATAAACTCGATACATATTTTTACTTGGGTGTCAATAAAAATGTATTTAAATATAGACAATTTATTGAGAATCAAGGTTGTTTTCCTTTGAAATTTTCTTTATTTACGTGATCTCCGCTAAAGTTATTTAAATTCTTATTATATTCATATGCATTTAGTTTTTAAATACATCTAGACTTTAAGAATTATGAATTATGCGTGTGTATGTATATGTATTCGTGAGTGTGGGGCCATGCATTACTTTCTTCTTATATATGTAAACGTACAACGATATTTTTATTTTATTAACTTAAAATTAACAATATTAGTTACCGTTCTGTAAACTTTTTGTACACAGGAGGCATAAATAATAAACAAAAACTTTCCAATGAAACATTAATTGTGTAAGTATTTAAAGAGTTCAAATAAAATTAAGTAAAATGCTTATTTTCGGCGAGAGCGAGTGGCACGTTTAGGTGCCTCGGCAGGGGCTGGCTGGGGGTTTGCCGCCGCTGACGGTTTGTCCTCAGTCGTCTCGAAGTGCACCTTACGTCCTCGTCCGGTACGTGCTGCTGGCTGCACCTCCTGAACGGTCTCTTTTTCATCAGCCACTTTGGCAGTGCGTGCAGCACGTCCGCGGGCTGCTGGAGCTCGCTTGGTGACCGGCACCTCTATCATATCGTCTAAGTAAATCATTTCCTCAGGCTTCACCACAGCTGGGGTAATTGATCGTGGTCGACCGCGTGGCTTTTTGGCAGCCGGTAGGTCTTCTGTTGCTTCGTCCGTAGTTTTGGCATTTCGCTTGACAGACTGATTTTGCTCCACCTTTGCGACCGCAGCTTCATCGGCGCTCTCTTTGTGGTTGCGTGCGCCCCTCTTATTGGTTGAGGCTGGCACCGGTGCGGAGACTTCTGTAGCTATAGTTGGTTCCTCCACAACCTGAGCTTTACGTCGACCAGGAGCACGCGTTTTGGTTATAATAGGAGTTGATTCTTCCTCTCTGGTCTTCTTCTCGGCCGGCTCATCATTATCGGCATCAGCAGCAGTCGCCACGCCCTTGCGTCGTCTGGGAGTTGCCGGACGAGTTGCTGAATCCACCAACAACTCAAGAGCCTTAGCCGTTGGATGCCGAACACGACGTGTACGCGATGTGCCTGGTTTCTCGTCATCTGAGGTTTCATTGTAGTTTTTGCGCGGCACATTACGTCCCTCGCGTTTTTGTGAAGACGTCGGCTCTGGCAATGCTGCAGTATTCACATTTGGTGTTAATAACTCCACAAAATCAATTTGTGCTTCTCCTAAAGCGACTGGTGTCCTTCTCCTCGTTGGTAGAGGAGTTATTGGTACTTCCAAAGTTTCTGTTTCTGTAGTTTTGCCTGCCACTTTACTGGACAATGCTTTGCGACCTTTGCGTGCCGATGTCCGTTTATCCTCGTCTGAAGTTTCGTCATAGTTCTTACGGGGTAAATTGCGTCCTTCTCGTCGGCGAGGTGTCAGTTCGTCCTCTGAGCTGGGAGGTTGCTGAGGCCTTGGTGATACAACCTCAACACTGACCACAGTTGCTTCAGCAATAGGCAGCGTTTCAAAGTTAAGCTGCTCATCTAAATTGTTAGTGGGTGCTGATAATGAAGGCTTGCGTACCCTGCGTGTTGTCTCCTTCTGCAGTTGCATCAGAGGCTCTTCAACTGCTGGTGTTTCGACATTCGCTGAAGGTTTTCGTCGTGTGGATTTCTTCTCCATGGGTGTCTCTGTTTCAGCGGCAACATCAGCGCTGGGCTTTTGTCCTCGTCGAGTGGTTTTCGCAATTTGCTCTTCAGAGTGTGGCTCTTCGGCAGCAGTCTTTTGTCCGCGTCTTTTTGGCTTGTGCTCGGGAACTACTGCTGATGCATCTTCATCTGCTGTCGCCTTACGTCCCCGTCGCGGAACGCACTTTGCCTGGGGAGTTTCAGACTCGGCCAGTACTTGTGGGACTTCCATTGGCGGCTTCTCTGGATGCTCATCAGCAGGTGGGACTTCCCTTGGCAGTTTCTCTGGATGCTCTTCAGGGTGTGCTTCATCGGCCGCAGTCTTTTGTCCCCGTCTTTTTGGCTTGTACTCGGGAACTACAGCTGATGCATCTTCATCTGTTGTCACCTTACGACCTCGTCGGGGAACGCTCTTTGCCCGGGGAGTTGCAGTCTCGGCCAGTGTTTGTGGGACTTCCCTTGGCGGCTCCTCTGGATGCTCTTCAGAATTTGTCTCATCGGTTGCAGTCTTTTGTCCGCGCCTTTTAGGCTTCTGCTCGGGAACTACAGCTGATGCATCTTCATCTGTTGTCGCTTTACGACCTCTTCGGGGAACACTCTTTGCCCGGGGAGTTGCACTCTCTACCTGTGTTTGTGGGGCTTCCGTTGGCAGTTCCTCTGGATGCTCATCAGCATGTGGGACTTCCCTTGGCAGTTCCTCTTGATGCTCTTCAGAATGTGCCTCATCGGTTGCAGTCTTTTGTCCGCGCCTTTTTGGTTTGTGCTCGGGTACCCCACTGTTTGCTGCTGCTGATGTATCTTCTGTATCTGTTGTCGCTTTACGACCTCGTCGGGGAACGCTCTTTGCCCGGGGAGTTGCAGTCTCGACAACTGTTTGTGATACTTCTGTTGGCAGTTCCTGTGTATGGATTTCAGAATGTGCCTCATCAACCGCAGTCTTTTGTCCGCGCCTTTTTGGCTTGTGCTCGGGAACTACAGCTGATGCATCTTCATCTGTTGTAGCCTTACGACCTCGTCTGGAAACGCTCTTTGCCCGGGGAGTTGCAGTCTCTACCAGTATTTGTTGGGCTTCCCTTGGCGGGTCCTCGTCAGAATGTGCCTCATCGACCGCAGTCTTTTGTCCGCGCCTTTTCGGCTTGTGTTCGGGAACTACAGCTGATGCATCTTCATCTGTTGTCGCTTTACGACCTCGTCGGGGAACGCTCTTTGCCCGTGGAGTTGCACTCTCTACCAGCATTTGTGGGACTTCCCTTGGCGGGTCTTCCGGATGCTCTTTAGCATGTGGGACATCCTTTTGCGGCTCCTCTGGATGCTTTTCAGTATGTGCGCCATCGGCCGCAGTCGTTTGTCCCCGCCTTTTGGGCTTCTGCTCGGGAACTACAGCCGATGCATCTTCATCTGTTGTCGCTTTGCGACCTCGACGAGTGACGCTCTTTTCCTGGGTAGCAGCATTCTCAACCAGTTTCTGTGCGACTTCTGTTGGCTGCTCTTCAACATGCTCCACAGAATTTGACTTCTTACGTCCACGCCGTTTAGTTTCATGTTCCGTATCCGAGTTGATTGTTTTGGCAACTTTCTGTGCAGGCGCTGCTTGCGGTTCTTCATCGTGCTCCACAGATATTGATCGCTTACGGCCCCGCCGTTTGACCTTGTGGTCTGCATCTGGGTCGGCTTCCTTAATATCCTTTTGTGCATATTCTTCAACAGGGTCTTTAGATATTGAGGGTTTGCGGTATCTTCGTTTGACTTTGTGGTCCGCTTCCGAATCATCTAGTTCCACTTTTTCGGCTGTAACCACCGAAGCTTCTTCGACATTAACTACTGATATTGAGCGTTTGCGGACACCTCGTTTATGTTTGTCATTTGGATCAGATTCCACGGGTTCAACCATTAAATTATTTTGTTCTGGCTCAGCGGCCTCCTCTATACTTTCCAAGTGATCCTTTGAAGTCGTCTGATCATCGATTGCCTCGGCTGAAGCTTTGCGAGTATTTCGCTTCGGCTTTGTTTCGGGAACTGAAACTTTTTCGATTTTGTCTTTTACCTCGGCTGATGCTTTGCGAGTATTTTGCTTCGGTTTCGTTTCAGGAATTGAAACTTGTGCGATTTCGTCTGTAACTTCGGCTGATGCCTTGCGGTTCCGAATTTTGGGTTTTCCCTCAACTGTCTCTGGTAATTGCTTGGTCTTTAGCTCTTGCTCTTGTACGACAGCAGCTTCAACGATTGCAACATCGACTTTGATTCCGACTGCGTCCAGCGAGGCTTTTCTTTCACCCCGTTTGGGTTTTTCGACGGCAATTTCCTCTCCTGAATGTGTTTTGGTTTCGAATACGTCGACCGAAGGATTGCGTCTACGCCGTTTTGGTTTTTCAGAGTTGGTCGGCTTCTCTGCGCTGTGCGCTGTAGTTTCGACATCAGCCGATGGTTTTCGTCCACGTCTTGTTTGTTTCTCAGTGATAGTTGCCTCCTCTAAATTGGTTCTACTTTCAGCTACGTCTGCAGACGCATGACGACCACGACGTTTAGGTTTCTCCACTTGAACCTCGATAACAGCATTTTTGTCATCGTTCGACATCTCACTAGAGGGTTCCATCACTCCAGTTTCTGTGGCATCTGTAGTCGTTGACTTTCTTCTTGTTCGTTTAGGTTTCTGGTTTATTTCAGTATCCTTTTTAGATGTTGTAGGATCCTCAACTACATTTGATTCCGGTTCAACTATTTCACATTCATCTGTCTGTTCTGTTTTCTTTTCTTCGCTCTCGTCAGTTGTATCCATTGCCTGCCGTCTAGGAAGCCGCTTTGAAGGCGTTTTTGGTCGACGGTTAGCTGGTTTCTCATTGGGTTCTACTTTACATTCTACCTCCAAATGAGTCGTTGGGCTGAGTTGTTGTTTAGTGAGTTTCTTTGGTGATTGCTCAGCTTCATCCGCTTTACTATCGGGCAGAGTTTGTGGACTCTCTGAGAGTAGTTTGTTTTCTTCCATCATTGTTTTCTGATCGATTTCCAATATGACTTGTTTGTCTGCTACTTTGTTTTCAGATTTATCGTCTGTGTTCTCAATGCTCGAACATTTATTTTCTGGATCAACATTAAATACTGGCAGCAATGCATCTTCGGTTGACAATCCCTTAATCTTTAAGTCGTCGCTTTGTTTGTCTACAATCGGAATATCGGGTTGCTTATATTCCGAAAGAGTTGACAGCTCATTATCGTGTTTGTTAGTCGCATCTGAAGATGGCTCCAGAGGTTTTTGATCTCTTTCGTCCATGAGAGACTTTTCTTCAATTTGAATTGATTCAGATAGCTTTGTTTCACTTTGTTCTAACGTCGAAGGTTGTGATTCAGATGTTGCTTGATCAATTTGTGTTACCTCCAAGTTAATTACTTCCATAGATTCTTTCTTTTCTGGTAATGACTGTTGATCGCCTTCCACGTTATTTGAAGAAGGTGACTCCATTTCTGGTTGTGCTGGTAATTGAGGACTAACTGGCATCGATTCCGTTGCTGAAATATCTGTTTGACTGACAGCAACTGCTACTTCAGTTCCATCTGTAGAGTCCTGTTGCAGCACAGATTTTTCTTCATTTGTGATAATGTCACCTGCTTCGGATGATTTTGGGTCCACTGTCTCGACTAAGGAAATTGCAACAGCTAAAGGACTTTCTGTCTTCTCATCTGTAGTATCTTGAGATTCTTGAGTTTTCTGTGATGAATTTATTGCAGTTCCATCATTACTTGGAACACTTTCTAACCTTTTCTCTACAGTTTCTGACGTTTTCTCCTCAAGGTCTTGTTGTTTGTCATTTTCGTTTCCATTCTCTTCATTGGTTTGAATCTTTAATCCACAGTCGGGCATTGTTACACTTGTATCTATTTTAGTTAACGAGTCATCTTTGTTAATTTTTGCGCTATCAATAACGTCTTCTATGGGTTCTTCTGATGTTTTAGCTTCGATTGGTTTAATTACTTCAGTGTCTTCGTCTGAGTCATCCAGCTTAATTACTGGATCTGGGCTCCTGATGCAAATAGTCTCTATTAATGGTTGTGCTGTTGACGTGGATAAGTTTTCAGAATCTGGTTGAGGTAGTTTATCATCTTTTTCATCTGTTTTTGCTGTAACCGTGGCATCCTGTACTTTCGAGGATTCATCAATATTATCCGCAAGTAATTCTTGATCATCTTCGACTATTTCCTTCTCCAATGACTTCTGATCAATAATTACTGATGACTTTTCTACTTCCTTTGTATCTGTTGCATCAAGCTTTAGCAAAGATTGTGTTGTGGACGGTAGTAAGCTTTCTGAATCTGGCTCAGGTAGATCATCATCTTTACCATCTGTTTTTTCTTTAACCGCGTCATCGAGTACTTTGAAGGATTCATCTATTTTTTCCGCAAGTAATTCTTCATCGTTTTGCACTGTTTCCTTTTCCAATGACTTCCGACTAATATGGTCTGATGATTTTTCTACTTCAGTTGCTTCTGTCGATTCCTTTTGCAGCACAGATTGTTCTTCATTTGTGATAATGTTATCTGCTTCGGTTAATTTCGGGTCCGCTATCTCGACTAAGGAAATTTCAGCAGCTAAAACCGAATCGCTTGTAATTTCTTCAGCTTCCTTGTCTTTCTTTTCAGCATTAATAGATAACTCTGGGTCCTCTGTCTCTTGTAATGACTTCTCAGCAGGTAATACGGAATCGGTTATAAGTTCTTTCTCTTCTTGTTGAACATCGTGAACATCATCTGTGCTCGATTCATTAAATGTCTTATTTGTATCAGATAACTTTTCTGTATATGTAATAATGTTGGAAACGTTTTCTGTAAGGTCTTCCAAAGGCAGGCTAGCTTCTGTTGCTTCGGAAAGTTCCTCCTCAACAACTATTGTTTTACTATTTAATTCGGCAAGTGCAGCAGTTGATGTATCTAGATCTGTTGATACGAGTACAGCATGTTGTTGATCTGTCTGTGTTATATCCGTCTTCCCGATGGGTTCCTCATCCTCATTTATTACAGATTTATTTAATTGCTCATCTTCTACATTAACACTGCACTGTGTTATTTGGTTGATCTCGTCATCATTCGAAATTGATTTCGTAGTTTCCATGTTCACATCCAGTTGCTCGTTACTGATATCATTGTTTTCATCTGAAGTCTTCTCTGTTGTTGTTGTACATTTTTCAATCTTAACAGAAGTTAATATATCGTCAGCAACTTGTACATCAATTGGTGTCTCTTTTTGATGTGCTTTAGTTACATCTCTTACTCTGGAATCATCTAGATCGATTATAGATTCATTGACCATATCTTCATTGTTGGTATTTGATAGTTTTTCTGCAGATTTGCTTGTTTCAAAATCGGTTTTAAGAGCATTCGATGTTCCTTCAGATCCAGATGTTGTTAGGGTTTCGGAAGGAATAGTAATTTCATCAACAACTGCTTGCTCAATATTTAGCGTAGCTGATGTGTCTAGACTTATTACGGATTCATTTGCAGTTTCAGATACAACCTCATCCTGCATTATTTTTTCTTGTGAGGAATTAATGTCAGGACTTTCGGTTTGTGCTTCTACTTTCAACACATTCGCTTCACATGACGAGCTTTCCAAACTGATTGACTTTTCGCCGACTTGCAGTGTGTCGTTTTTATTTAATTCGTGCAGGTCAGAAGAATTCAAGTCGATCATAGGCTCGTCTAACTTTACGGTTTCAACTTGTTCTGTTTCAGATCCTCCTGGTCCGGATGAATGATTTTCTGGTGATGCGGCAACAATTTCCGGAACTATAGTTTCCTTAGGCTTGCTTGATGAAACGGAGTCAATCTGGACTTCAGTAGCTTTAGTTTCGTCTTCTTCTTTGCTGGCATCGTTTAATTGTAGACTGCTTTCATCTGAAACGTTAATCGAAATGTCAGATGCATCTTCGGATTGAGTTTCCCTCTCTAATTGTTTCTCAAGTGATAGAGATACTTCTGACGTATCTTGTTCAATTACTTCTGATACGTCCAATTCTTCATTTTCTTCGACTGATTTGATTTCTTCTGGAGACTTAATAACAATATCTTCCGTTGTAAGATCAACTTCTTCAACGACTGATACACTTTCGGTCACAGATTTATCTTCAAGCGTTTCCCTTTTATCAGATTCTTCAACACCTGACTCATCCAAATCAATGACTGATTCGTCTAATGTCCTGATTTCTTCTTCCGGTTTCGTTGACAATTTTGTTGACGCATTCATTTTATCCTCATCTTCGACTGATTTGATTTCTTCTGGGGGCTTAATGTCAATATCCTCAGCAGTAAGATCAACTTCTGCAACGACTGATACACTTTGGTCCCCTGGTTTATCTTGATTCGTGGCCCTTTTATTAGATTCTTCAACGCCTGACTCATCCAAATCAATCACTGACTCGTTGAGTGTTGTAACTTCTACTAATTCAGTTGAGAGCTTTTGTGGAGATGCAGTTAAGACTTCCGGAACAGACTCTATCTCTACCACAGGCTCATTATTACATGCTTCAACAATGCATTCTTCGTTGTCTGATATTTTCATGGGCTCTATACTTTCATTGTGCGGGATTTTATTGTCGGATACATCAGCGTCAGCTATAGACAAATTTTGACTATGAAGTTCGGCTTGGATTGACAGGTCTTTAGTAACATCAGGCTTAGCAACTGAAGAGTTCGAATCTACTATTGATTCGTCTTCGATTTCAGCTTCGTACTGCACTGAGTCTAACTTCGAAGTTTCAGCATCTTTGGATTCACAGTCATTAAGAGTTGTTCTTTCGTCTTGAGGTTCATCCTTAACTTTCTCTGTCTTATCAGCTACGACAGAAGTCTCGAGCTCAACAACTGACTCATCTGCAACAGTAGGTTCTACACTGGTTTCAACCTCTGTTTGATATACTATTGATTCGTCTTCGATCTCAGCTTCGCACTGCACTGAGTCTAACTTCGAAGTTTCAGCATCTTTGGACTCACAGTCATTAAGAGTTTTTCTTTCGTCTTGAGGTTCATCCTTAACTTTCTCTGTCTTATCAGCTACGATTGAACTCTCGAGCTCAACAACTGAGTCATCTGCAACATCAGCTGCGACACTGGTTTCAACCTCTGTTTGATTGACATCATTGGAGAATACTCTTGAAGATTCTACTTGACTGTCGCCAGAGGTATTTGATTCATTTTCAAGTTTTTCTTCAGGTAAATACTCCTCGGGTTTTGGTTTTTCCTTTTTGTTTTGGTCATTATCAACATCATCGAGGACTAATTCTTTCTTTTCTTGATCACTTTGAAGACTCTTCTTTGTATTATCAAAATCTGTTTTTGTTTCATCTGCAGGATAAATAGTGCTTTGCTCCATATCGAATTGTCCAAATGATTCATCCGGAGTTGCAATGTCATTAATTTCTACAATGGAATCTGCATCTTGTTCATTCCTTTCCTGATCAAGCATAACATCTTGTTCTGATTCAGAGTCGATGATTTGCAGCGATTTCTCGTTAATCACATGTGACTTCTCCGTCGATATTATATCAACTGACGATTTTTCAAATGCAGATTCATTGCAATGATCTAGTTCTCCAGAAGGCGGTTCATTAACTTTACAAGGGGATACACCTTTTAATTTTGATTCTTCACCTTGTTCAAGTTTTTCATCATCTGCCTCATCATCGCTTACAACAAGAGGTTCTGACAAACCTACCATTGAATCTGTATCAGACCCTTCGTCTTGTAAACCTTTTCTTGGCGTTCGATTAAATGATTTAACTTGTTCTGCGGCTTTTGTTTCTTCGAGTGTTAAGTCGACGGAATCCACACCAGTGACAACCAGAGCTTCCGAAAACATTGAGTCCGTTGTCTGATCAAGCAACTGTATGCCACTCATTTCACAATCATCCAGCGATTTTGGTGTTTTTGTAGAGGACACATCGTTAATTGCACTTAACTCTAGTTTAGAGTTAGGTGCATTTTTGAAAGTAGTACTAGTAAGTGGATCTTTACGGGCACTATCCGTATGGCAAATATTCATAAGTGCTTCCGAACGAACGGTGTCACTTGATCCTGGATTAGATGAAGCAGTTGCCCACAAGGGATCAACTTCGGAAACATTAGCCGTACTAGTTTCAGTCAGATTCATTTCATTTTCGGATTCATCGATAGCAATTACAGGATTACTTGTTTCCGTGGTAAGAACGTCGTCGAAGATCTTATCCAAATGCAACGTTGCATCGGTTGCGTTCAAGTCGTATTCTGTTGTTGTTGCTAGTGAGCTCTGGGTTTTCAAGACGGCGCTTGCAGGTTCAATTGGTATCATAATATCTTTTCCGCGTGGCGTTTTAAAGAACTTGTCCTGAACATCTGCAGCGTTGAGTTCGGACTTTGACATTTCCAATGTTACACGATTTACAGTTCGCTGGCGTTTTGGTGTTCCTGATATATCGCTTGTTGCCGGTTCCAGCAGTTCCACAATATTGTCCAGCATGGGTGAAGCAAGTACTTTAGGTGTGCGCATCATTTCCCGCAGACCTTTGAAATGTGGGGTACTACAACTCTTGGGCGTCTTCAGCAACTCCCGCATGCCATGGTAGTCTATTTTGTCCTGTTCATCAATATCTTTTGCTGGCAACTCAGTGCCGTAATCCTCATCCGTCATCAGAGGCGATTTGACAGCTGTATTTAGAGACAAATATATTTATATTTTATCTTTTAATAGACATCGTTTACCCACCTTCAGCCTGTCCTGCATCCTCCTCTACAATGACACCCATGTCGCCAACTGCATCGTCCACCTGCAATGTTCTCTTTGGTGTATTGCATAAGCGCACAGATTTTCGCGTCGGGGTAGACAACTCTTCAGTAAGACGTCGTTTCCGTTTGGGCGTCGCAAGAGTAGCTGCGTCTGTTTGGTTTTCTAAAACAGACGAGCACGAGGCACGTCGCGTTGGTTTTGTCCACTGCTCGATCTTAATGTTGGCTTCCATGGATGCTCGTCTTGCACTCCGTCTTGGCGTCATGCTTCCAGTATTTTGATCGACCGACAGACGTCGTAAGCTTCGCCTAGGATTAGCAGATTCATCTGAGAGCCCTTTGACTTCCAAATCGTCATCTTCTTGTTCATCTGATTTTACATGGACTTCAAGTAAAAATAAATAATAATAATAATAATAATTAATAATATTATTGACAATTTATACTTATATTCATATTTTTTGCTGTATTTTCTCCTGAATTGTGTTTTGTTTTATTAACACACATTAGGAATCTACATTGTTTTTTAATTTAAAATATTTTAATGAAGTTAAAGGACTCACCAGCTGGCGTACCTTCTCCATTTGTTGGCACCTCCTCGCAAATGCTATCCTCGATAAGCTGCAGATCCTTAATTGTGCTAATGTCTATATTTAAAATACTTTGTTATGAGCACAATCAATTTAAATAACTACAAAACGTCTTGACGTACCTTCATGTTGAGTCTGACTTGGAATCGTGGGCAGCTCCTCGCATATGCTGTCATCAATAACGTCATCTGACTCAACTGTGCCTAGACTTTTCTTAGGCGATTGTTTATCGAACTGAGTCAATGATTTGTCTTCGGTTAAAACCCTCTCCTTACCATCAACCGCGAGACTTTTGTCTATTACTGAAGGCTCCTGAATGACAACAGTATCTTTACTTGAAATATCTGCAGAAGATAATTCCAAGTTTCTCTTTTCTTGAGAAGTATTCGCATCGAATGTTCTGTTGAGTGGTTCCTTTTCTGCAGCTTTGTTAGTATTATCATTATTTTGGTCTACATTATCGGATACTTCAAGCTTTTTGCAAGTTATTTCATCTGCTATACATGCTTGGGTTGCCTTAACACTACCATTAGGAGTATACTCATCGGTTATCAATTCAGACATCATTTCTAATGCTGAAGCAGTTGTGATATCTTTAGACTCATCGTGATCTTTGTCGTCAATCGTAAAAGTGCGACTTAGCTCAGCTGATGAGTTCGGTGCGCCATCGGGAGTTGAGGTTTCATGTGGGGATAACTCTTCTGATTGATTCGCATTCTCTGTGTCAATCTTTGGCGATTCAATTCGTTTTGGCGATTCAATGCGCCTCGGCGAATTCTGTTTGGGTGAATTGAGAGCCCGTCGTGCTTTGGCAACTAGCTTGTTGCTTAAGCCAACATTTGGACTAGTCTTTGCGGCGGCTGCCAGCGATTTGCGAAGCAAAGAGATTTTGTTTTCACGAGGACTGCTTAATAACATCGATTGACGTTTACGAGGCGACGTCTGAGGTGCCTTAGTGGTCAGTGCTGCTGCAAGTCCCTGACGACGTGCAGGTGTTCGCCACTGCGGCTGTGGATGGAACGGAAGGCGACGAGGCGCGGTTAGACACTGACGTCGTGTATCGAGAAGGGATTGCCGAACATTAGGCGATGCCACAGGTGTTTTCTGACTATTCATATTCGCAATTATTTTCTTCTTGGCACTGGTCAATAGTGCGCGTTTTATTAGTGATTGTGGCGTTCGTTTGGGGGTGGAGCCTGCCGCCAGCAGCTGCTCTTTTGGTGTCTTCAAAGCTGTGCGTTGTTGCTCCTGTTTAGCTGGAGTCGATGAAGTTGGTGTTGTCGAAGTAATATCAATTAAACTGGGCGAGGAATCCGAACATACTGAAGATTCGACGCTTATGACACTGCCTGGTGCAGCACTGCCTGGTGTAGTTTTTGGTGTTGTGCTCAATGTTGGTCGCAACCTTTGTGGTGTCGTCAGATCAATTAAAAACATTGACGACTCTCGTTTGCCAGCTAGCGCTTTTTTTGATGTAGACGGCGTGCCGATGTCAAGTATATCACGGCTGCAGCTATCATCGTTAAGCTCGGAGAGGACACTCTTCGGTGTATTGTTAACGCTTTTGGGTGTTGCTGCACCAAGTCCTGTCGTAGGCTTCAGTACGCGAGTAAATGATTTTTCTATCCGAACGCCAGTTTCGCGCGGTGAAAAAGAGGTGATAACAACGTCGGATCGAGCACAGAGCTCTAGCATTAGCTTGTTGCTTTGTGTGCTCGTATTCTCTTTATTCTGCGTTGCCTCCAGCAAATCAACTTTAGGTGTTGTCTCATCAAGATCTTCCGCTGGAGGTGTAGTACTAAGTTTTTCTTCTGCTGATTCTGTTTTCTCGACATTGATGCTCGAGTTGGCCTCCAGTTCTCTTGATTCCACTGATGTATTGCCTTCATCATCGGAATTGATGGAGTACCGGAAACTGCAAATACCACAAAGGAGGTTTAAATATATCTAGGTTACAATGTTTTATCGTATTTAGTCACACAGTGTCTCAGATTTGACTAACTAACAAATAAAAGTATATTTTAAATAACTTAACTCACAACTGTAAAAAAGTTGTCCGTAAAGAAATAAATGTTACAAATTATAATTAAGAACAGGCGGATAGTCAAATATGCATGTAAAATGCCCAGATATATACATATATAGTCCAAGAAATATGTAGGCATTAATGATTATGTAGCAAATCAAAATAAGATAAAAGTATTTATTATATTTTATACTATATTATATATATAATATTCAGGTAGCAGATTACCACATTGGGAAGTCTTGATTTTCTTGAATTTCAGTATATGACATCAATTTTAGGGGTTAATTCTCAGTCTGCTATTTTGGGCAATCTATGGTTAGCTACCTGAGTTGTTGCATGCGCGTACTTACTTGTGCACAGTGAGACGACTGTCGAATTGACGCCGTTGTCGGTGACTCTGTGAAATGAACAAATGACCAAAGGACGCCAGCGGCATTAGCAACATTAACTGTACCACGCATTATGGGTAGCTTACTTTTAGGGTTGGCGATGAGTTTGGGGCTTGATCTGGTGGAGTTCTATCCGGTGTGACACGATCAACTGATCTCGGAAAGTGCCAAGTGTAGACATCATTCAAAATTTGAACGCGCGAGCCATGCAGCAAGGGACGCTTGGTCGTTGCGTGCATGACCTGATCATTCACCATTATGGGCTCATTCTGTGAGTGGTTGTGAATGGTTACCTATGCGAGAAATCAGCCATAAAATATATACAAATATTAATAATAATTATTTTGATACAGAAGACGCGTGCATTTCTTAGTAACACAAAACATATACTCACCCTGCCAAAGGCGTCGCATTGTATTTCGCAGTGCAGGCGTTCGGCGTCGGGCAGAACCAAATCACAACCGAAAAAGGAGCCCACATTGAATTTGCGTCCTTTGGCCGCATGTTCCACTGTTACACCAGAGGCATTTACAAAGTTTAACTGTGCGCCATCAAGCGACATTATACATTAAAGCTGAAAACAGTTTTACAATGCAGCTGCAAAAAAATAGATTGTGGGCGGGTGTGAGAGCGTTGCGGCGGCTGCAACTTTCGCTTGGCGTGAAAAAGGAAGCCACAACCAAAACTAAGCTTAACTCAAAACGAACAGCGACAGAATGCTAAAACAATTTAATATGTATAACACTACACTGTTTTTCTTCACTTCTCACTAGTTTTTAATGATTTTTATAAACTTTTATTATGTTTTCTTTTACCACAATCTGCCCGGTTTTCTGTACAGGAATTCTTTTTGCAAGGGACGCGCGGGTTAGACATGCCAATCTGACTTAAAACGCAGTTAAATTCAAAAGTAGTAAATATTTCACAATAGAAGAACTGCCAACTTCATTTTATATATTGTTTAAATAAAACCTTATTCGTCTTTGCTTAGTGATTAAAGCTTGTAATATAATGAATTTACTTTTAAGTTAAAATAATAATAATTACTTTTCATTCATTTAAAATCTACTGTTAAGGTTCCTCGCCAAGAACTATTATCGAATGCGAGTATCAGCTGACATATCGATAATTTTAAAATAGAAAATCCAGCCCTGGACTTGAAATTGCTACCTAGCGACTATAGTTTATATATTTGTTATTAATTATTTATTTGTGAATAAAACTTCTTAAAATAAGTATTACTAAAAGTCAAGCAAAATGTCCAAAATTTTATTAAGTCAACTGACGCATCCTCAGCGTGTGCGATTATTATATAAAACCATTTTAAGGCTACATCGAGGTGAGTTTTGCCGCAAAATGTAAACATAAACAATGTTTTTGAATCATCAAGTTTTCTCTAAAAGGCCTGCCGACTGAGCTACGCGCATTGGGGGACAATTACGTACGTGATGAATTCCGGCGGCATATCAAATGTAATCCCATGGAGGCACAACTTTTCATGACCGAATGGGCGGTATGATTTACGTAAGCGATCTCTAGGCATTCTAATTTCTGTACACCATTGCAGCGTTACGCCTCCACAATAACACAGCAACTGGGTCTGCGCGGTAAGCCGAAAGGCGAGTTGGGTGAGGAAATAGATCCGCAGTCTGTGGAAATGCTCAAGGATGACCAAGTGGTACAGCTCTACGAACTTATGCTAGCCGCTAAGGGACTGGAGGGGAACACAATAACGGCAGATGATGTGCGTGGCAGTAGTAAAAAATGATACAAATATGTACAGCTTTATTATATGTTATTGTTTTTCTAAAATCTTGTACTCGTATTTAATGCCGGTCTCCTCTTGCACGCCTTGTGGAGTGTCCTCGTCAAGCGGCACCTCGTGGAAGTCTTCCGGTATTCCGGGAAAGAAGGTGTCACACTCGAATTTTTGTTGTATTTCGGTTATGTACAAGCGATTACAACGTGGTGATGACATGGCCTCGGCGTAGACTCCACTGCCACCAACAATCCAAACCTTTTCTATTTTCTCGCGCCATTCCTTGGTCTCCAAGGCTTGCATAGCCGCCTCTAGATTGCGGAAAAGCAATACATCAGCTGGCAGATCGTTAGCGGTTAGTTTTGTGCTTAGAACGATGTTGAGACGCTCTGGCAGTGGACGCTTGCTAGCGGGGACACCGTAGTAGGTGTTCTTGCCCATAATAACGGCGTTACGCTTAGTGGGGTCACAGATGCGCTTTGTCGTGCGGCTGAAATACTTTAGCTCTGACCTACCAGTTGGGAAAAGTTAAAGACAATTGCAAAATAGTGTGGTCCATTAACTAACTTCAGACGCCATGGCAGATCGCCATTAAATCCAATGCCAAAGTTTTCACAAACCGCTACAATTAAATCGTATCGCAGCATCTTACGTATAATTGCCAACTCGGTCGCTTTATCTCAATCTGTATCTTCTCAAGTAAATAATTCAAAAACAAATGTTTAACACATTGAACACATTGTTCATTGCTTAGTGGTTTAATGAAGTGATCAAACCAGTTATCGAACTAATTATTCCATGACAATTGATCGATAACATACTCGATAACTAGCATCCGGCTATTTATCGTTGTTTTGAATATGGAGTTTTAAATCCAGGTTTTATATTTTGTACATATAATGTGAAAAAATGCAATATACGTATGTATGTGAACATTAATTAAGTTATTTTATTTGTACTAAATTTAAGTCTCTAATAGTAATGATAGTTTTGATGAGCTATAACATACTTCAAAATATTTTTGTAGTTTACTCTGGTCCCTCCAGCAGCCAAAAGGTTTCCATATCGCCCTTACCTTTGACCTTTACAAAACCCCGTGGTTCAACTTTGTAGCCCACTTCACGCACTTTCTTTGCAGTATAATTAGACAATTGAATCATCCAAGGATCACTGCTGCTCTCCATGCGAGATGCGGTGTTCACAGTGTCCCCGAAGAGACAATAGCGAGGCACCTTCATGCCCACAACGCCAGCAACCACGGGACCCGAGTTGATGCCCACTCGAATGGCCACATCGGGCAGATTGTGTGCCTTTACCTTCTTCATGACTCGCAATGCCAGATCGCAAGCGTGTTCGGCATGCAAGGGATTGATATCTGGTGCTCCTGACACCGCCATGTAGACCATGCCCACAGTTTCCACCTTGTAGACGAACGGCGATATAATTTCCTCGTCCAGCGCAGAGAATACCTTGTTAAGAGTATTAACAGCCTGCATAGCTTCCTGAACATTATTCGCTGAGCCGCTGTCGTAGATATTCATCACCTCAATGAATATGACTGAGACCTCCTCAAAAGTCTGGCAGACGTGTTCTTGGCCCATTCTCATTCGTTCGGCAATCGGACGCGGTATCATGGAGTAGAGTAGTTCATCACCCTGCCGTTTCCATGAATCGGCCAACTCCAAGGACTTTTCTAACTCATCCGAACGTTGTTCCTCTTTTTCGAACATCATTTCTAGCTTTGAGCAATGCTGCCATCCAGCCATGACCAGTTCTCGACTAAGACCATGAGGGTTTAGATCATTCAAGTATAGACCAATACCATGAAGCTCGTCCAGATTCTCTATCAAAGGACTGCACAAAAAGATCAAGGAGTCAACATCCTTGATGTAGAACATCTGCCCTTTCAGTAGAATTGATCGCAGACCCACGGAGGGACGTCGTTGACCTGTAGCTGGATCAATCTCATCCTTAGTTGCAGCCGCTGCAGCTTCATCTTTCTCGTGCTCCTTCTCAAACTCCTGCGCCTTTGCCAGTGCCATAGTTTGTGCCTCATTCAGGCTCTCGTCATCGTAGTTCTCATAGTCCATATTTAGTGCCGCATCGTAGGCAGCCCGATTATGTCCGGTGCGAATGAGCTCGAATTCGAAAAGAACCGTTCGCATTTGAATAATTGTCTCCCACTCGATTTTAGTGTCTTTCGGTCGGCGGCATTTGAATGCATCCATTACATGGGTGCCAATAAAACTCTTTGGATTGACGCCTGGATTGTGGAGTATCCATGTTTCAATAATCTTCTCACCTGCAAGTGTTATTTTCATATCATGATTGAGGACGATGGTAAAAGGAAACAGCTCGAGGAACACATTGAGGTCCACGTGGGGCATCTTAAGTTGCGAAGGATGCGCCACAATGTTCACACGTTTAGCCATATAGTCCCGATTATCGAAGTCCAAACGGTACTTCACAATTACCGTCAAGGGACCATCGGTTATTTTAATTGGCCCTGCGGTTCCTCCGCAAATATCATTCTGGCTCTCAATAACATATGCCGTCATATCCAAGCCATAAAACTCCTTAGCTACCTCTGTCATCTGCCCGATTAGGTACTTGGACATGCCCGTTCTTCCGCTTCGATATAGAATAACTGCCCCATTATCATCCATATTGGTCAACTGCATGCTAGGCGACTTCATCTTCGGATATGTGAATCTCATTTGCAAATGAATGTTATCAATAGACTGCAGGAAATCGCAGAAGTATCGACCCGTGGAGCGTATCATCTTGTCGTAGCCGAAGTTACTGAAGAATCGCACGAAACATTTACCAAAGAAGTTCATGCAAAAATCAAAAGATTTTCCAGTGCAAGCGGACAGGGCAGCGGCAAAATCCGGCATCAGCTTATCCGGATATATCTGATGTGTCTTAAAGCTGTTGTGCTTGCAGTCGACTATCTCACATATCTTCCTCCAGGTCTCCATGCCGTATTCCTCCTGGATATAGTGTTGCACACTCTCATATAACATTCCATACATGATGTCTGTGTTGTGTTCTCGTTCAAACTTCGATGGTCAATTTACGTGTGTTTTTCCCCTGGATTAGCCAAACGACCTTTGGGACGGTGGGTGTCAGGTGGGTTGGAGTCTGTTTACGACAAGTTTATCTGAAACGAGCAAAAGTTCGCAAAGCACACATAATTAGGGGAAGCGTATTCGAAAGTTTTTCCATTATTCACAGCTGTTAACGTCAGTAAAGAACTTAAGTCAATTTGTTAGGGATTGCCGATGGTCGTGTGCTGAGGATGCTCTTAAATCAGATTAGCCTGTGCATACCATATACAATATAAACATTAAAATGTATCCTGTAAGGTAACTACAACTTTACAAAAGTGATTGATTAGTTCAAAGTGACTGATGGGATCTAGAGAGTTAAAGGCCGTTTTAGAGTTCTTCTTGCTAATGATACGAGTATTATAAATATAACTCTTCTCAAGACTGAAAAACATATGATGTGCAATATAAACTTGATTGATTGATAAAAGAGCAGCTTGTTTAGAAATGCTTAGAATTATTTTCAGCTCAAGCCTTTAACCCATTGACATCAAGCAGAAAATTGAGTCAGAGATTTGACAAATGTAGCATCCACACGAAGCAAGAACAGAGGAGCTTTAGAGGTCTGTAACCACAGGACTGTATCTTTCACACACAAGCCTGAACGTCTCCTGCACACATCAAGTTAAGCAGCTTGGGAGAAATACATATCTTTTGATTTATTGCCTTGGCAGTTTAATTTGGTTTTACTTTCACGCGCGAGGCACGCGCCGCACTTTCATCGCAACGAACGCTTTTCCTTTTCCTTGTCCTTTTGCCAGTCACGTCCGCAGAATGACAGCAGCTCGTTGTGTGTATGTTCTCGACTTATTTCTTTTCCTTTCACTGTCGCTAATTCCTTTTGTTGCGGCCTGTGTGGCCATGTTTCATTTTCAATTTTCCCTTGCTCTAAGTCAAATCTTAAATGGGATCCCGCAAAATTGCATAAGTATTTAAAATTGCGAGTTTTAAATTGGTTTTTAAATTGGCTTTAAATTCACTAAAAAAGTAAGTTAAACATCATATATGACATCAAAACAATTACTAGATATGCGAAACAATTACTAGATATATATGTATGTATCTATAAGGTTTTACGGGTTATATGATTTTGCATTTATTACAACATATTTAAAAACATATACATATCAACATATGTGTACCTGAAATACTGTGTTACTTTCATCAATGCTAACATCACTACCATTATCACTACATCTATCTAATCTAACTATGTCTATCACTATCTTATAAATCACAACAAAATTTAGGGGTTTGTAAAGTGTTCCTATAAAACCCTTTAAAGTATTCTAAATCAAATCCATTTTCCTTTTTCTAAACTTAATTCTAAACTATGATGTATGTACTCGTAGATATAAATGTAAAATAGAAAACTGTAAAAGACCTTAATGAAGGAACAAATTGATTAAGTTGTTCAGTAATTGAATTGAGTGCTTCCTATACAAACGCTCATGCTATCTTCCAAGTCATATATTATCAATGACCATTTGTCAGGGGAGAAGTCAAAGGCAATTAGTTTAATCGCTTTATGACGCTACTTGACTCCTTAACTCGATTAGCAACTTATAAAATATTTACGCAAAGAATAGACTATTCTGCATAGTTATGTATATAAAGTACAATGTTTTACTAGTCGTAAAAACTACTCATGTGCGCGCTCTTGTGTATTCCCATTGTTCCCACGAAGTGCCTTCTTTGGGAGTTTCCGCTTGTTTGGGATAAATATATTCCACAGGCTGCTTATCACTAAAATTAGCATATTGATGAGCTTATCAAGCACCAAATTTTAGCTTACTTTTTGTCCTATGCAAATCCCCATTCGAATTTTATAAATTTACTTTACAGGCATTAAATCACTCGCGATTTTACTTATGAGGCGGCTTTAGTTTTTAATTTAACCATAGCGACGTTTGCACATTATTTATTTATAAATTACCAGAAATGTTGGCATGAGAGGTGCCCAAGCATATGCTTGGTGTAGCACACACACACACACACAAACACACACACAAACTGGCACTCTTACTCACACACACAGAGATGCCTGGATTTTGTGCCGTTTCCGTTAACACTCTGTTTAGCTGTTGACGTTCCGTCGATGTCGGCTGCTGTTGTTGGACTAATTTTTGTTGTTGCCCCACAGAGCCTAACGATGCTGCTGTTGCTGCTGCCTGTGCTACTGTTTCAACTACAGCTCCATCGGTATGGGGCGCCTTATACTTCGTCGTGTATCTTCGTGTTTGATGGGCAACTTTTTCAACGGGCGCTTGTCGTGCGAATGAGGCGCGCTTCGTTGGTCGTCAGGTCTTTTATAGCCGGCAGCGCCTGTTCGACTTTCCCGCGCGCACTTTACGCCTTTTGTCCCGCCTCCTTTCGTTGTTGTTCATGTGTTTGTGCCTTGCTGTCTGCGACTGTTACACTAGCCTAGACTCACACACACACAGGCTTACTTGGTCGTATAACGCCTCCATCATCATCGTTAGTGTTTCATTTCATGTCAATGCTCTGTGGCGTTCTCCGTATACCCCTCTCGCATCCCTTGGTGCCCTGCCATCTACCCTTGTAGCGACTCGTCTCTCCAGGTCCGCAGCTTGATGCCAATTGTCGCTTGCTTCTCGATAAAGTTTCAAATGAAAGGGAGTAATTTCTTGGTCCCCTCCATGTCGTGCTTACACTTCTGGCAGTTCCTAGGAAATATTGTCCTTTTGGATCAAAGTGGGCCACACTCTGTTGCCACAGGGCTGCAAGCACAGCATACTTTAAAAATGAATATATATATACTATATTAATTCTATATAATACTTTACTAATACTTAACACATTTAAAATGATGAACTGACATTTGAAATTCTAGCTCCAGTTCCACATATTTATTTTCATTTTCATTGGCTCGCAGCCCTGGTCGCCGTTTCTCATCCGTGTTCGTAAAATATATGTATCATTGTGTAGCCTTTGCCTTTGACCCGGCGCGGGTTCCTCTTCGGGTCCTTCTGTATTTAATGCTGTGACATTTCCACGCATACCTATAAACTGCAGAAGCACCCAAATATGTATGTGTGTGTCTGTGTTGTCGTACATATTTGCAAGGTCCTTAGCTCCACATTTTACGGTCTGCTTTAAAGCAATTTAATGCGGATTTCGGAATTGAACAAACCCAAACCGACAGCAATCACATCCTTGGCTGAAAGGGATTTTTGTCTAAAACGTTGACAGTTTTATGGCATGGTCCTTGAGTTGGCGAAGCAATGATGCTGAAGATAAGGATTTATGTATATGCAATATGTATTTGTTTGTTTTGTTTCAAATGAACCACGGTTTCGTTTTTTTTTGGCTTATCGTAAATATTTGGGCATTTAAAAGATACTCAAAAGACCATTAACGAAAGACAACGACAAATGTTTGTGAAAAGGGGAAACGGAATTCTTGCGATCCGGACACGCAAAAACACGTATATCTAATGCTTCCCTGACTTATGACCGTTGTTTGAACCGAACTCGCACCGTAATTAATTGAACCGACCCGAGTTCACCGAGTGCAAATAAGTTAAAGTGATACGTGCGCGACTTTGAGCTCCCTTTGGTCACGCGGAATATCTTCATTTAATTACGCTCTCTCCCACATTATGGGGTTATAAGGGGCCACAATTGCGACTTAAATTGGTTCGGATTGCCTGCCGCACTTTGATGACTCCCTGTCCGTGTCCGTGTCTGTTCCTGCTTCTGCGTGTCTGTGTACTCCTCTGTGCGGCACGCGAACAGTCCATAAAAGTTATTAAAAACGATATTATGAGGGCTCACACTGTCGGTGGGTAAGGATAGCCTGGGAGTAGGTTGCTGGAGCGTTCAGTTAACGGACGTAAGGACATTTCTTTTTATGGCACATAATATTATTGAGCTTATCAAAGCATCACAAGCAAGCTTCACGTAAAAAGGAAGATGTAATCTGATCATACTGTGCTCGTTTCGAATGGGGGAAGTTGAAAATTCGGGAATTGTAACTGAAGAAAGGTATCGACTTAATGTTACTGTCGATGTTACCGAAAATATACCAGCATGTACTATATCTCAATTAAATTATAAACTGTCTTTTCGAAATACAAGTTTATAGAGAAGTAACAAATTGTAAGTATACCTGTACATTTTAATTTGAAAACGTTAAAAATTCAACAACAATTTATATCCTTTCTTTCTATCTATTCTTTCTATTTCAAAAGCCCACAGCTAAAAAACTGAATCCAAAGACATGAAATTTCAAGTTTATTGTAAAACGTAGTGTTGGTAAGTGTCATAGAAAATTGCAGTGCAGGTGCTTGACATAAAGTCCTGCTGTATATTTGTATATAGCATAAGATTTAACAATATTTTAACGTAGTTGCTCAATTATTTTTGTCTTCAGGTCCATCCAGCAGCCAGCACGTTTCCATTTCACCCTTTCCTTTGACAGAGACTTTGCCGCGTGACTCCACTTTGTATCCTACAGCACTAACCTTATCGGCTGTAAACTTCGACAATTGTATTTTCCACGGGTCGCAGCTACTCTCCATACGAGATGCCGTGTTCACCGTGTCCCCAAAGAGGCAATAACGTGGCACCTTCATGCCCACAACGCCAGCAACCACGGGACCCGAGTTGATGCCCACTCGAATAGCCACATCCGGTAAATTGTGTGCCTTTACCTTCTTCATGACTCGCAATGCCAGATCGCAAGCGTGTTCGGCATGCAAGGGATTGATATCTGGTGCTCCTGACACCGCCATGTACACCATGCCCACAGTTTCCACCTTGTAGACAAACGGCGATACGATCTCCTCGTCCAGAGCGGAGAACACTTGGTTGAGAGTGTTAACTGCCTGCATGGCTTCCTGGACATTGTTCGAACCGCTGTCGTAGATATTCATCACCTCCATGAAGATTACCGAGACCTCCTCAAAGCTCTGACAGACATGCTCATGCCCCATGCGCATGCGCTCGGCAATTGGGCGAGGTATCATGGAGTACAGTAGTTCATCGCCTTGGCGCTTCCATGAGTCAGCTAATTCCAAGGACTTTTCCAACTCATCGGAACGTTGTTCTTCTTTCTCGAACATTATTTCTAGTTTCGAGCAATGCTGCCATCCTGCCATGACCAGTTCCCGACTGAGACCATGGGGATTGAGATCATTGAGGTACAGACCAATGCTATGGAGTTCATCCAAATTCTCAATCAGTGGACTGCACAAGAAGATCAAGGAGTCCACATCCTTGATATAAAACATCTGACCTTTAAGTAAAATTGACCGCAGACCCTGTGAAGAGCGACGTTCTCCGGTGGCCGGATCAATTTCCTCCTCGTCATTCTCTTCTCCATCGCCATCGCCATCGCCATCGCCATTCTCATTCTTTTGCTTTTCGCTAAATTCCTTAGCTTTCTCCAGGGCCATTGTTTGTGCCTCGTTGAGCATCATGTCATCATAGTTCTCGAAGTCCATGTTGAGTACTGCATCGTAAGCTGCTCGATTGTGTCCGGTACGGATTAGTTCAAATTCGAAAAGGACCGCACGCATTTGGATTAATGTTTCCCAGTCAATAGTTGTGTCTTTTGGCCGACGGCAATAAAACAGATCCATGACATGGGAGCCAATAAAGCCCTTCGGATTGGCACCAGGATTATGCATTATCCATGTCTCGACAATCTTCTCTCCTGCTTGGGTTATTTTCATGTCATGATTCAGCACAAAAGTGAAAGGAAAAAGCTCGAGGAAAACGTTCAAATTCACCGTGGGCATCTTCAGCTGCGATGGATGCGCCTCCGTGTTCACGCGCTTAGCCATGTATTCCTTATTATCGAAGTCCAGGCGGTACTTGACGATGACCGTCAAAGGACCATCCGTCAGCTTGATGGGACCCGCCGTGCCTCCACTGATGTCGTTTTGACTCTCAATCACATAGGCCTTAATCTCCAGACCATAAAACTCGCGTGCCACCTCCGTCATCTGTCCGATCAGATACTTAGACATGCCCGTCCTTCCACTGCGATACAATATCACGGCCCCACTATCATCCATACTGGTCAGCTGCATGCTGGGTGACTTCATCTTCGGGTACGTAAAACGCATGATCAAATGAATGTTGTCGATAGACTGCAAGAAATCGCAGAAGTATCTGCCCGTGGAGCGTATCATCTTGTCATAGCCGAAGTTACTGAAGAACCGCACGAAACATTTGCCAAAGAAGTTCATGCAAAAGTCAAAGGACTCTCCAGTGCATGCAGACAGGGCAGCGGCAATGTCCGGCATTAGCTTATCGGGATATATCTGATGTGTCTTAAAGCTGTTGTGCTTGCAGTCGACTATACGGCAAACCTTGGCCCAGATCTCTTTGCCGTACTCCTCCTGCACATAGTGCTGCACACTCTCGTACAACATTCCATACATTGTGGGTTGCGTTTAGTTTTCTACAAATAAAGTAAGATAATTTAAATATTTATTTTAAATAAAGAGGCAACCTGAAGATGTTGGGGCAAATAAATGAGATCTTTTCTTTTGAATACTTATAGAGAATATAACGTTGAATTTTTAAACGGTTTTAGAAGGAACATCTAATTTATTTAACTCTTGGGAACACTCCTTCACTTCCATTCACTCCTCCATTCCAACACTCACTCAGTACTACTCTTCAACGAGCAACAGGTGGGCTTTAAATTGAATTAAAGTCAAGAATCCTTTCACTTTTGTCCGGTCCGTTGCTTTCCACTGGCGCCACAGGGCATTATTTATTAATGCTTTAAACCAAATTAAATTTGCCTACATACACAGGAAAATTCTTAATATGATTCCGGAAGGCAAACGTAGTTTCCGTTGTATAAGCTGCTTTGCCGTCGGATGCTGATGCTTTGTTCTCCGCCCTATTTCGTGCTGTCCGTATGATTTATATGTATATGTAATTGTGTGTCGTTCTCGGCGTGTGTGCGTCCTGCGAATGAAGCGCGTGCCGGTGCCGAACAGGACTTTTATAGGGAGCCAACTGCGGCGAATTTCAGTTTCGTGTGCTTCGCTCTCAACCCTTTGGATTCGCTGAATGAACCCTTGACTACTGTGCCCCCTCATTGGGCTGTCAACGCCACCGTTCCCATTCTACTGTCTGAACCTGCTTTGACAATGTTTCAATTGATGTCATTGCTCCTTGTTAATGCCAATTGACGCTTTCGTTTCGATATCGTTTCAACAATTAAGTATCTTTCCTCTCTGTTTTATTGCGTTCCCAACAATAATTCGCACGCACATAATGCGTTCTTTGCATTCTTGTCTATCGTATTTTACAAGTGCTGTAGTGTCGAGTCCCTCGAGTAGCTATCCCTTGGTTGGTCTGTCCTACGACTGAATAGTTTTAAAGGTATTTGGACACAAAGTACGCATACTTCACCTTATTTTGAAAACACTTTAAAAACAGTCTATCAATCAATTGAAAACTACCTGTAGAAAAGAATACGGGAGGTTATTCTAGCCTCTTTGTTTAAAGCCTTATCGGATTGCATTTTTTTATAGCGTGCTTCTTATTTTTGTATGATTATATTAAAGTAGAAAGTTTTTAAACCTTCATAAAATTCGAATGTGGGGTTTGACACAGCTTATTTTCACAAAGTTTGAATACCCCTTTTCGACAGTTTCATTCTTTATACCCATGAAGGATATATTAATCTTGGCCAGCAGTTAGCAATGTACGTTAGGAGACAATCCCGAGTCCATAAAGTATATGTATTGTGAATCAGCATAGCCAGGGGAGTCGATCTATTCAGTCTGTTTGTCCTTCCGTCTGTTACAATATAAACTAGTCTATCCGTTATTATTTTATCACTAATACAGGAACAATCGGCGGATATAAAAACCTGCTAGGGTATAGTAACTTCGGCGTGCCGAAGGTAGCCTTTCTTCCTTCTTTTGGGAGTCCTCAGCTTTGGAAATTTACACATTCGCAGGTTGCGTACGATATATGTAAGTTTAAATGAGTCCATTCACTTTTAAAGCCAAAAAGTAAATCTCAACATTGTTTATGAGTGAAATTTATAAGGCGCTCAAAGCCATTGTTGGCAGCTGATGACAGCGGTTAAGCGACAGTAAACACTTATATCTACACAAAGGGTGGGTGGATGACTGGTTTCCTTCAGAACATAGATACATACATACATAAGTCTATATGTAAACGTACACAGGTATTGTACGTGTCACTCGCAAACCTGTCGACGATTAACGTGAGAACACACTTAATTAGCGCTCTTTCCTTCCGTCGACATGGAATCGACTGCGTAAACAACGAGGAGCGAAGGCATTTTACTTGTGGCTTATGCCTCACAGTATGTCAATGCGATTGTGGACCCAAAAGTTAAGCGGATACATTCACATTTATTTTGTGCTCAAATTAGCTAATGGAATTTTCATTTCATCATGGAGTCTGCACTCTATAGGGTTATATATGTATTTATGAATTCAAAGAATTATTCCAAATGTTATTAAAGCTAAGCTTCCTAGGATTTGCAGCCTATTTGCCCAGGCCCACTTTGTTGAACAGTTTATCCTTCACAATTTGTGCCATCAGACCGTGGATGAGCTCAATCGTTGAGCGGCTGCAGTCACGTGTAGCCTTCGACAGTTTGTCCTCGGAGCGTTTTTCGTTGACATCCGTACCTGTAATATGAATACATTCGATTATAAAATACGAATTTAGTGTGAATGTTGAGTGTATGTACCGCGACCTAAAAAGTTTTCACTTTGCTCCAACTTCTCGGACAAGTCCATGATTTGTCCCGTGGTGTACTCGGTGTTGGTAAGCAGACCAGAGCTGCCCAGAGTGTTAACCCAGTACTTATTCCACAACGAGTCAAGTAGCTTGCGATCCAAAGCTGACTTAAAGTAGCTAATCTCCAACGGATAATATTGTTTGCAGTGCACACCAAAGTCTTCGATCTTATTTAATGGTATTGTTTGATATTCCGATGGTTCCTCGTTGGGTGGCTTATACCCCTTTGGATATGTACGGAATGCACCGAGGCACACCTTGCCCGCCGAGACAGTGCGCACTGGATCGACCACAATTGCAACGAAAGGCTCCTGGTAAGTCTGGTTCAGCATCTGTGTGGACACATCGATGCCTGACAGCCAGCAGCCATAGCCGGGATGGCTGTGATACCAGCCAACTGCATGTTCCAGTCGACCGACTTCCTTGGCGGCTTCCATGTAGGCAGTCATGTATTCGTAGGCCTGTGCCTGGGCATTTACGCGCGTCTCAGTTCCTTCTACTGGCAGTGCAAATGCGTCCATCACAATCTGCAATAAGAATGTTTGTACGATGATAGAGGCTGGCAATTTTTACACACTGACTTACCATTGTGTTGTCCTCAACTTTGCCCAACATTAGACCCATCACTTCCAACGTACCACCGGAACGAGCATGCATGACCATCTTAAGCAGCGCTAGTGCAGAGATTTTAATGTCCTTAAAGAAATGTGGATCCTTCTCCCAAGGTTTGGCATCAATTATCTGGCGCTGTTGTTCGGCGTCATAGCGAAATATTTCATCGCAGCTTGGCAGTGTTTGTATATTGTTTTCCAGCTCCCAAGTCTTTTGTGCAGCGTCAACATCCATGTTGATGATTATTTATATTATTTATTTTAATAAAATTGCAAATTTCTGGTTTTCCGGCTCGGTGTTCTTTATGCTACTCTTTAACTAAGTGGCAACCTTTTCCAGTGTAAACAGGCTCCCTTTTGCGTTAACAGTTCTCAATCATTCGTTAACAGCTGTTAGAAACTCTGCCTGAGTTTCAATATTCAGCTTTTTTCACGTCAAATAATTCTTATTCTAAAGTCAATAGAGGAAAAGAAAAACATTACTCAACACACATTTTTTATACTGTATTTACAATTTTTGTTTTCTAGGTTTGCAACTATTCCTTCAGCTTTTTTAATCACATCGCTTTTCACTGCCTAAAATATCTGGCAACACTACTGTTTTACCGATATAAATTTATTTCTTGGCAGTTGAAAACATTCTTTTTGTAAAATTGTCGGATAGTTAAGCTAACTAAAATGTTTCAGTCCTTACCATTATTTGTTTCTGCAGTTACGAATCTACATTTATATTGATTTTTTATAATATTCCCTTCCATATCCCTAACCATATGCTACTTTTTATGTGAGGACCATACAGTCCCATACCAACAATGACTGGCCATGTTGGTTTAATCTAGCCAAATAAATTCGTAAATGACGAATAACTTAAATTGTATTTATTTACATTGAAACTTAAATAGCATACACTATGCATACTTTTAACTAGTATTCTTTTCTAGAGCGTCCAAGACCAATTTCAAAATACTTTTTTTCAGATCATCAGCTATGTGTGGGTTAAGCTGGCGCATTTGATCTGCTATGAAATCTCCAAAAATTTGAGCCGAATTATAGTTTTGTTCCTGGGCAACCCTCGTTTTGACCATCATAGTGGATTCATCATTGAATTGGATTGTGTTTTGGTCGTCTTCTTTCATTGGCTTCCTCATGGTCGAATGAAAAAAACTGGAGCGTGTGTCCATATCTTCACTAAGCTGATCCTGATTCAGTGAAAAAGCTGTTTTGATTGAAATCGGGTCATTACTGATACACGTATCCAGGTTGGACTGAAATTTAAACATATTTAGAAGGAGATTGATGGGAATATAAACACTCAAGGACTTACCATATTAATCATTGATTTTCGTGGCTCGCAAACATTGTTCAGAAAACTTAGCAGCTCGAAGTATTGCCATTTTACGGACATATTTTGGTTGGCTTTGGCCTGATAGCTTCGGTATTGGGCACGCAGATTATCCCATTTGGTTTTGCAATCTTGTAATGTCCTATTTAAGGATTCGGCAATGACCTGGAACGACTTTTCTCGCATTTTAGTGTCCTTGTGGGTCGCCTTGCTCGGGTTCCATAGCAGATCTCGGTGTTCGACCAGATGAATAAGCATTTTGACATCGGCAGGTGACCATTCCGTTTCAATTTTACGTGGCTTGCGTGGCTTTTTCTTTGAATGCATCTGTGAGGACTATATGTCATGACAGTCGGAAGCTAAATAATAATATATGACGACTTACCCAATCATATTCCATTATTATTGTTAATTTATTCGATATGCGACAATTGATACGGCCATATGATGTTGCCACGGGGCTGCCAGATTAATACGTGCTCTATGACATATTTCTATGGCAACATCTGGCGATGAAGTTGCCAGATCAGTGGGCACACAAATATGACAGGTGACAGCTGACAGAATTGGCAGCAGAGAGCGAAACAAACCATATATTTTTCAAATAACAAAAGTCGTCGGAATATCATATAATAACAACAGATGGCGTCACTATAATGGCGTATTGGTCAATGTGAATTTGTAAATAATTACAGAATGAGACATTCAATTTCATTCATTTAATTGTTTCATGTTTTGTATACATAAATATATATAATCACATGTGCTGAATCTACCATGAAGGGACAACTTAAGGGCAATTGTAGAGTACAATTAGGTTATGAAATCTCCGCTTCCAAAAATCAACCAATAATAAATACATACACATACACTTGAATTAACTTTGGCTAACTATTGCACGCCACATCGCCTCTTAGTAATGTAGCTGAGCACTCTTTCGTTCGCTTCATTTGTGGTTCTCTTATCTCTCTCAATATGTACCTAATCTTACCAAGCACCAAACACCAAGTGATAGGTGGCGGAGGGGTATTAACATTTTCATTGTCATCAAAATTCGGTGTCTTTTATCAACAAGTCGTTTGTTTGTTATTGTGGTGCTGGAACATCCTCTTGTGGCAGATCAGCTGGATCCGCCTCTGGCTCATGATCTGCTATAATAGGTTGTCCCTCACCACCCCACATAAAGCCGCCAGGACGGTCCTCAGCAGGTGCTTGGTAGTTCCGTTCAATGTGCTCGTTGAAAAGTCTCTTACTGCAAAAATAAATAAATGAAATTAGTCGACATCCATGTTAAGATAACATTGGTGAGAGTGATTACAGAAAATATGGCGTCTTGATCAGTCGATAGCCGTTGGACAGCTGAGGATATACATCTTCGAGGACATAGTACACATGCCCGACGCCCATGCCAATTATATCAACCCAAACAGTGTTGCCCAAGATCATGGAACAACAGAGTAACACCCAGGGCAGATAAGGAGCCTGTTAATAGAAATGCAATTTTGGTTATGAAAAAGGGTTTGTGCTTGCGCGCTTGAAAACATACCTGGAAGTTGAGTACCCCGAAGAAATTCATTGGAACCATGGGATTGCGTCGTGACCATACGTAGACCAACATTAACGTAAATGCCTGGCCAAGGAAAAACAGGTTGACAAAGATGCCAAAGAATGTCATCAGGACGCCGCCGAATATGAACATCATGACGAAATCGGAGCTTCGACCGCGAAACGAGCCGTCCTCCAACATACGACAATAGCGATATGTAAATACCATGTTGAAGAAGAAGCTAATACCGATAGTTCCAAAGTATAGGAATGTTGTTGCTAGTCGCCAAATTTGAAATTTGCGCACTATTAATGTGGGATTGAAGTACAGCTGCAGAGGCGATACGAGATCCAGATGCTGCCAATGATACATAAGATTAATATTTGTTATGGGTACACGTCAGCGGACATTGAATGCAATATGTAAGTGCATTGGAATTATCATCGTATCTAGGACACTCACCACCGCTAGTGTCGTGAGCACACACACTGTGGTGTATGCTCGCGTCACTATTGGAATCTCCATGTAAAACTGTCGCAGAGTATTCATCCTGGTCTCTGGGTGGGCAGCAGATTGTAGTTGATATAAATTGTGCGTGTGGTGCTTGCCCCCTGTTAGCGCTGCCGTTCACATTTGCTACGGCTTAGACTTTGCTGATTGTGCCTTTTCTGACTCCAGTTACGTCTGACCTCTTTTCACTGACGGTTTGATGAATTGTATATTTTTGGGTTCGCAGTGCTTTAAAAAATATTTGTTTTTTTTTATTTGCTAGGGTTCTAAAGGTTCTGTGTAGGCGATACAAAACAGTTTAGTTATCGTCTATCGATAGAAAACAGTTTGGCCACCAGAGCCTCAAAATGGTGGAGAATGCAGTTTCAGGGGTACCAAGTTCTGACGATTGATATCGACGATATAAGATACAAATATTAAGTACATATTTTCCGCTTTCGGATGAGATTATGAGTTAAAGCCCGATTTCCCATACAATTTTTTGGCTGAAATGACCAGTGTAACCAGGTTTCGAAAACAAAAATCATCATTATTTTGATGCATGACTATGGTCTCACAGTGTTTACTTACAGTTGGCATTTGAAATGAGATAATCCATTTAATGTTTGTTTAGTCTGCCTACGAAACATTAACATTACATTAACTAACATTATTATGCTTGTGTTTTTAGTTGTATTTATTGAAAGAATTACAATTTGAATCAAAACACATGAAACCTAAGGAAAATATAAAAACAAAGTCAAAAATGCAGAACATTTAAAAAGAACATTGTTGGTTAACAAAACATAAGTAAAATCATATGATGGACAGATATACATACATACATATGTATTTGTGCAATATATTCATTTGCACTTCTTTAACTTGCATAACAGTTATAATCTAATCTTAATATAGGTCAACTTAAAGTATGGCATTGCTTTTATTTTTATAAAAATCTCTTCCTGGGAATTGCGTGCCTTTGCGGAAGTACCGACGAACGGGCTTCTGGTTCAATGGACTTCTCGAATGTGCTGTAGGTGTCATCCCGCAAGTTCTCGTCGTTTGAGTAGCTATCGGTTTCCGTACCCGATGGAGGTCTTACACCTACTTTTTGAGCCTTCTTAGCTGATTGGCCCACACTGCGTCTGCCTAAACCACCGCTTCGGCGGAGTCTGCTTTCCAATACTCGTACCTTCCTCAGCGGTGACCTAGTTGACTTCTGTTGAGCAGCCACTAAACGTTGACTGGGCTTTCGCAAAGATGGCGATGCTTGCATTGAACCCAGGGTGCTCATTAAATTGCGCTTTGCGTGGGTCGATTCGTTTGTACTTTCTGCGTTGGGCAGCTTCCTTTTATGGAGATTTCCAGTTGTTTTTGCAGCTGAGCCCGTTACTGAGGTTAGCTGTCTATTGGACGGAGTTCTACGTAAGGACATCGTTGAACTGGACATTGTCGAAGCATTTCTTAGGGACATGGGCGTGCGTGGAGCTGTCGAGCCAGGCGTGGCAGGTGGTAGCATCTTCCCACAAGTTGAAGAAGTTACTGTCTGTTTGCGTGCTGAACTCTGTTGCTCCTTGGCCTGACGAAGACGTTCCCAGTCGTTGGCCATATGCTCCAATATGTTCTGCCCATACACCAAGAATGGCGACCGAGCCTTAGCCTCGTAATCTTTAACTAACTGACTAATCTGCTGTTCAATCTTCGGCAGTTTGGTAGCAATTGCCTTACGCTCGCGCTCCTCCTTCAAAAGTTGCCCTCCACGATTATTGAAACGATTTGGGTCGTTGGCCTTGGCGTCTAAAGCCTCCATTCGTACCCAGATATCGGCGCGATTCGAAAACAGATCAAAGATCTCCTTGTTATCGTTGTAAAAGGTTTTAAGATCGTCCAATTCAAGTTCGTGTAGCTCTAACAAGTCTTCACTGTACCATTCGCTGTAGAAATTGGAAAACCGTTTGCGCTCCTGCTCTGACTTCAGGGTTAAGTCCCACCACTTCTTGATTTCCAACCGTAGCTGTTCGATGAATCCTTTTAAGTTCTGGCGACGCAGTTCCTGGCAGCGCTGTAGTTCTTCGTAAAGAATATCATAGGTGCTTTGCGTGTATTCCTTGGCCCCTCGAACTTTGCGAATAACCCTTTCATCTGACTCCTGAAGTCGCTCCCAAAGTACATTAATTTTCTCACGCATATCATCAATGCGCTCGCCTAGTTCCACCACCTGTGCAGCAAACTCCTCTTTCATAAAACGCAGCTTCTCGAATATATTGGGAGTCAGGTGTTGATTCGTCTGACATAGCAAACGCTCATCTTCGCCTGTTAGGGGAACCAACTCAAGTACTTTCATGTGCTGCTTGATTTGACTGCGCAACTGAAACAGCTCTTCAATGCGACGCGTGCGCTCTGTCTGCAAACGTGAGAGATGCTCGGAGAATGCAAGTAATTCCGCTGGTTTTGGCAATGGATCCGAAAGTAATGGAAGTGGTAATTCACCAAGCTCTTCGCATAGCTGTTCTTGTTGCAAAAGCAACTCGCAAATCTCCGCACGCCGCTCACGCAGTTCTTCTCGCAAGTCTTCAATACTCTTATCCAACTTTTGTTGCCAGACAACTAGCGGCATTTCATCAGGCTTCTCACCAATATTCAAACTCTTGTGGAGTAGTCTCGTTACTTCTGCAGCCTCGTTTCGAAGGGCACGAATGTCGTCATTGATCAATTTTTCTTTCTCATCTGACTCGGTCAGCAAATCCCTATAAAAATTATGGACGCGATCTTCAAACTTGCACATTAATTCCTGGCAATATTCATTGTCGAACATATGCGACCATTTCCTTTGTAACTGATTGACATGGGTGCTGGTGATCTCCAGTATAGCTGATTTTGTTATATTTTCTTGCTCGGTCATTTTTTCACTTATATTTTTTCAGTTTGATTTGAACGCGTCTACAGACGAGAAATGCAAAGCGCATTTTGTGTCTCGTACCAAAACAGGTTGCTATAAATAGTTATCGAATGTTTTAGAAATCATTAAACATCGTATAACGAGTCTGTGGTTGATCAGGCAACAAAAAGCTGACTGCTATGCAATATATTTTGAATTGTACAGCACTGTTAAATACTTCCATCCCAAACACCAACAATTCGTACTACACGTGCACTAAACGTGTAGTACGAATTGTTGGTGTTTGGGATGGAAGTATTTAACAATCGTCCAGGATTTTGTCCAACCTGTGGATCAATTTTACCACCTCTGCAGGTAAAGGGCAATGTTTTTTGCTATAACTGCAAGCAAGAGTTCCTTCCAGAAGGTAAAGTTAAGATAAGGATTATCAATTGCAACTTTTGTAAATCCCTTCTCATAGTTTACAGCGGAGAGAAATCTGAGTATACCATAAGTTTCAACACCTATGACCCGAGCGCAGTATTCAATAAAGGAAAACGGGAGTCGGAATCTGAAAATGCTGATGGTCCCGTCGTAGAGCGTAAATGCCCCAAGTGCGGCAACGAAAAAATGTCCTATGCCACATTACAGCTTCGTTCTGCAGATGAAGGTCAAACAGTGTTTTTCACCTGTCTAAAGTGCAAGTACGTACTAATGTTTTATATATCTTCAACCAAATCGATACCTAATTATTTTATTATAATTTACAGATACAAGGAATCGGAGAACTCCTAAATGCGTTTTCTTAGTACTTAGTTAATTAAATGTGTAAATAAAAACTATTAATATTAATGAAAATAACTGTGTTCGACCGCCTGCAAGTACAGATGCATATATATAAACGAAGATTGGGATTATATCTGGTTTTAAAGCTAAGTGCTTACCTCTGTAGCCCTAAGACGATTCTTGGGATTGTAAACCACTAAATTGGAGACCAAATCAATTTCAACGGCATGAGTACAGCTTGGAAACAGATTATCCCAGTGAATCCCCACCGAATTGGGAAATCTGTTCAATTCGTGAATATTAATGAATATATTATATTATATTAATATTGTGCATTTTTTTCTTAGACTTACCTTATTTTACTGTAGTCCGGTAGAGCTGTAAGTTCTGGCCATTCGTTAAGGCGCGGGCTGCCCAAAGTGCGTATTATAATAGCCAGTTGCTCGATGTCAGTTGTGCCTTGGAAAAGGGGAACACCACGCAGCATTTCGGCCAAGACATTACCACATGCCCACATGTCGACGGCGGGGCCATATTTCTGGCTTCCCCAGAGTATTTCTGGTGCACGATACCAGCGCGTTGATACTTGAGGCGAATACAAGCGTCCATCGTCGTCGGGAAAATGTAGACGCGCCAGGCCAAAATCTGCGATTTTCAGTACATCCGTATGGCTGATTAGCAGATTGGCAGGCTTAATGTCCCTGTGCATGATGCCAGCCTCATGAAGATACGCCATGCCCTTGAACATCATTAACGAATATTTGCGAACCTGCTGGCGACTCAATGGATTCACTTCGTTCTTGAGCCGACTGTAGAGTGTGTCGGGCATATACTCGAGGACCAGCGATAGGCCCGTTAGATCCGGATATATCTCAATAATGTTGAGTATCTTGGAATGAAATCAATACACATATAAATGGATGAACAATAAGAACATCACGTTTGATTGAAACTTACATATTCCGAGTTGCACAGTTGCAGCGTCTTGATCTCGCGCAGCGTATTCAGTGAAATATTGCCGAATTTGTTCTTCAATGCCACCTTTTTGATGGCCACCTGCACGTTCCGCTGCAAGTCGATGGCCTTGAACACACAACCGTGCACGCCTTCGCCAATTTTGTCCAGCATTTTGTAACGACTTGGCGCATAGTCCTCCATAATGTGCCTGCACGAATACGAATTCCCTAATTGATTGTAATGCAGTCTTTAATTTTTCACATTCTGTTACCGTTGTCTGGGGCAACGGTCATAACAGGGCGCAAGTAGCCATGGCTTTTTACGAATCAAGCTAGCAAAACAAAGGGCCCTAACTTCGTGCACCTGTTGCCCGATTGTGTACGTGTTGTTGACAATGCGAAGCATTGCCCCAAAGCGAGGACTGTCAAAGAGCCGTAGAGCCTGCGCACTCGCGTGTCCTTTGGCGACTGTCAGGTTGACTGTCAAATCGCAAGGATACACAATTTTTCGGACCTTCGCAACTTCCAAGCAACGAAACAGCTACAAATTAAATAAAATCTATTCTAAAATGTTTTTATTCTTAGAATAAGTTGTGCTCTCGTTTAATTATCACTGGTAAGTTTCCAAGAGTAAGAGAGTATAAACTTTGTAGATTCAACATTACTGAGTTATGGCGTAGTCAAAGTTATTACATACATATACACACATATAGATATGAATGTGTACTATAATAAAAAAAAGAAAATATACATATAAATATATAAATAAATATACAGCAATTATAATAATCTATGATAAAAGGGCAGTTTGCGTATATAAAGTGCAAGGATAATGGAAATACATATGTATAAGTTACAGATACAGGTGCAGATAGACACGTATCTGTAAGTTCGTACACACCTATGTATGTGTGAGTACATGCATGTATCTCTCGTGTATCCTTGTGGACAAGCCCCGACACGCAGGCCTAACGAGCACCTTGAACCATTTAGTTATTGATATTACTGGCTTTGAAAAACAAATTAAAATGTATTTCAGGGTTTCAATTCTCCTTTAGCCTTGTTGCGATAATTATTATAACTGACAAAAGAATAGAATAAGAAGAATAATCATAAACGCATTTAGCCCACAGTCCGCACAGCACTCAGCATGTTCCAGTCACGTCTGATGCTATCGCTGCTCGTCTGCTTTGGGCTGAGCCTGAGCGGTGTCGTCTCGAGAACTGCCAAACGCTCCGATGTTTACATAGCAGGTTTCTTTCCCTATGGCGACGGCGTGGAGAACTCCTACACTGGACGCGGTGTTATGCCCAGTGTTAAGCTGGCGCTGGGACATGTCAACGAGCATCCACAGATCCTGACCAACTACAGGCTGCACATGTGGTGGAATGATACACAGGTAAAGGGGGGATTTTGAGCAATATAGAAAAATATATGAAGCTAATTCTTAATTTGTATTTTGTAGTGCAATGCTGCCGTGGGCGTAAAGTCCTTCTTCGACATGATGCACTCGGGGCCCAACAAGGTGATGCTCTTTGGTGCAGCCTGTACGCACGTCACAGATCCCATAGCCAAGGCCAGCAAGCACTGGCACCTGACACAGCTCAGCTATGCAGATACACATCCCATGTTCACCAAAGATGCGTTTCCCAACTTCTTTCGCGTTGTTCCCTCTGAGAATGCCTTCAATGCTCCTCGCCTTGCACTCCTGCGGGAGTTCAATTGGACACGAGTGGGCACCGTGTATCAGAACGAGCCCAGGTATTCCTTGCCGCACAATCACATGGTAGCCGATCTGGACTCTATGGAGTTGGAGGTAGTTGAGACGCAAAGTTTCGTCAATGATGTCGCAGAGTCGCTGAGGAAGCTGCGCGAGAAGGATGTGCGCATCATTCTGGGCAACTTCAATGAGCACTTCGCCCGTAAAGTGTTTTGCGAGGCGTACAAGTACGTATCGAAGATAGCTTGGCAGGCGAGAGATTTATTAAATGAGATTTATTTCCTTCTACAGATTGGACATGTATGGACGCGCCTATCAGTGGCTTATTATGGCCACATACACCACAGATTGGTGGAATGTCACCTTGGACAGCGAATGCAGTGTCGAGGAGATTGCTGTGGCTTTAGAGGGAGCAATCCTTGTGGACTTGTTGCCACTCTCGACCAGCGGCGATATTACAGTTGCAGGCATTGTGAGCATGTGTCTCATTGCTATTCTCTTGCTATTGCTGATCCTATTCTCCATTACAGACGGCAGATGAGTATCTAATTGAATACGACAGACTCCGCGGCTCCGAATACTCGCGCTTCCATGGCTATACCTACGATGGCATCTGGGCGGCTGCTTTGGCCATACAGTATGTGGCCGAGAAACGTGAAGATCTCCTGACACATTTCGATTATCGTGTTAAGGATTGGGAGAACATCTTTCTGGAAGCATTGCGCAACACTTCCTTCGAGGGCGTAACGGTTGGTAGTGGCAATAATATGATTACCTCAGTAATCCTTATGCATCTCTGCTTCAGGGTCCAGTACGTTTCTATAACAACGAACGCAAGGCCAACATTCTGATCACGCAGTTTCAAGTGGGCCAAATGGAAAAGATCGGGGAATATCATTCACAGCAGGCCCACCTGGACATGACGTTGGGCAAGCCAGTGCGCTGGGTGGGCAAAACGCCGCCCAAGGACCGCACCTTGATCTACATTGAACACAGCCAGGTGAATCCCACCATATACTTTGTGTCAGCCTGCGCCTCCATCATTGGCGTCGTAATAGCCACCGTGTTCCTGGCCTTTAACATCAGATATCGTAATCAACGGTAAGCTGCGATACTCTTCTGATTATCTTCAAAATTAAAATTCATGGATTTATCTTCTGTCGACAGCTACATCAAAATGTCAAGTCCGCATCTGAATAATTTGATCATCATTGGATGCATGCTTACCTATCTAAGCATCATATTCCTAGGCCTGGACACTACACTGAGTAGTGTCGCTGCATTTCCCTATATCTGCACTGCCCGTGCTTGGATACTCATGGCCGGTTTTAGTCTGGCCTTTGGTGCAATGTTCTCAAAGACGTGGCGCGTGCACTCGATCTTCACCGATCTGAAGCTCAACAAGAAAGTCATTAAGGACTATCAGCTTTTTATGGTCGTGGGTGTGCTGCTGTTCATAGACATTGCTATAATAACTACATGGCAGATAGCAGATCCCTTCTACCGTGAGACCAAGCAGCTGGAACCGAAGGTGAATTCCATAGATACTCATACCCTAACATTTTGATTAATACAGATTGTTCTGCTTGCAGCACCATGAGAACATCGATGATGTGTTAGTCATACCCGAGAATGAGTACTGCCAGTCGGAGCACATGACAATCTTTGTTAGCATCATCTATGCCTATAAGGGTTTGCTTCTGGTACGTACAATTGACACAAACTTCAGCTCTGATCATTAACTTTTCGAATATTCACAGGTTTTCGGTGCATTTTTGGCCTGGGAAACGCGACATGTTTCAATACCAGCCCTCAATGATTCGAAACACATTGGATTCTCTGTTTATAATGTGTTTATCACATGCATTGCTGGCGCGGCCATATCGCTGGTGCTATCGGACCGAAAGGATTTAGTTTTTGTCTTACTCTCGTTTTTTATCATTTTTTGTACGACAGCCACTTTGTGTTTGGTGTTCGTACCGAAAGTAAGACTGGTAGTAAGGAAGTTTTGTAGTTTCTGTAGCTGTGTTAAGACATCCATGCATTCGCAAGCATAATTGTATAAACATGCCATACATACTTTTATGTACATTTCTTACTTGAATGTTGTTCGATAATGCTTGTGCGATCATTTCGAATGCCAACAATTCAACATGGTCAGCATTTTCAATGATCATCCTTCATTTAGCGATACTCTTTACGCATAAAAAGAAAACAAAATACTTCCGAACTCTGAATGCTACTTTACACTACATACTTTCTAAATCATATTTAAACTGAACTATATTAACTGTCCTATCGAAAGACCTTTTCATTTTACATATATATCAGAAATGCCGTTGACTTTGAGAACGTTATTGCTGGGAAAAAGGAACAATTCATATTTATTTTTTGAATTTTTTAGAATCATACTGTAGATTCCTAAAGATTCTTACTTTAGTTCCTTATTCCCAGCGGCTTCTATACTTGAATTTAACTTCCGGGTCTTCTGGCATTTCTGTTCGTCTCTATTGCCTACTGTCCTATTGAATCAGCTGCTTTAGTTGGTTTCCCTTGCTGTGAACTGTGTGTGTGTCCCGGCAGCAAAGTAATCATGTAATTGTGCAACAAATTTCAGCTCGTCGAACTCAAGCGCAATCCGCAGGGCGTTGTGGACAAGCGAGTGCGCGCAACATTGCGTCCCATGTCCAAGAATCGTCGCGATTCCTCGGTGTGTGAGTTGGAACAGCGACTGCGCGATGTTAAGAACACCAATTGTCGCTTCCGCAAGGCGCTGATGGAGAAGGAGAACGAGCTACAGGCACTGATACGTAAGCTGGGCCCGGAGGCACGCAAGTGGATCGATGGTGTCACTTGCACCGGAGCCACCACTGATTTAGAGCCCATACTTAGTGAGGATTTGGCCAGGCTCTCAGCACCGCCGGTGCGACGCGAAATGCCCAGCACCACAGGTGGGTAGCAGTGGTTTCTTTTAAGACATATTCATGCATTGCTCACTCCTTGCACTTAGAAGTTACCGAGCTGACATCCGTGGATAGCATCACTTCCACTCACGTTGAAATGGATAACTCCTTTGTTTCTGTGCAGGCCACAACTCTGGCACCGTCATTGCCACCGTGAGTAGCCTTGAATGTTTGATATTATATGCAGACAGATTTGAAACGAATCTTTTTTCAATAGCAAAAAGAAGAAACAATCTTTAGTGGAGCATCATGCGCCCGCAATGATGCAGCCCATCCAACAACAGTTGCAACAACATCTGCAACAGCACCAACAAATGCAACAGCAACAACTGCAACAACAGCAAGCACAGCAAGCGCAGCAGCAGCAACAACAGCAGCAACAACAGCAGCAGCAGCTACAACAGCAGCAGCAACAGGCTCAACAGCAGCAGCAGCAACAACAACAGCAGCAACAGGCACAACAGCAGCAGCAGCAACATCAGCATCATCGTCACTTGGAGAAACGCAACTCAGTCTCGGCACAGACGGACGCCAACATTGGCAGCATAACAAGCAGCGCTGGCAAACGAACCCCTGGAGACTGTGCTGCCATGCGGGAACGTCGGCAATCGACTGCATCTAGACACTACGACAGCGGCAGCCAAACGCCAACGGCCAAGCCCAAGTACAGCAGCACGCATCGCAACTCCTCCACAAACATCTCCACATCGCAATCGGAGCTGAGCAATGTTTGTCCACACAGCAAACCCGGAACTCCTGGACTAATCAAGAGTAACTATTTTTGACTACTGACAGTATATGCAAGAATGATAGATCATTCCCCCTTTTATCTTCTTTTCAGCTCCCACTACTTCGGATCATCGGCGCACTAGCATGGGTTCGGCTCTCAAATCGAACTTTGTAGTTTCTCAGAGCGATCTTTGGGACACGCACACGCTGTCGCATGCCAAGCAGCACTCACGCCAGTCGCAGCGCACCTATGCCAGCCCACAGCGTTGCTCAGAGCACCATGGACACGTGATGGCCTATGAGCAGAACACAACATCGCCAATTCAACGATCTGTCTCCGAAAAGAATCGCAACAAACATCGTCCCAAGCCACAGAAGGGCACCATTTGTCAGAGTGAGACGGACAGCGAGCGTGAACGGGAACCCACTCCGACCAGCGTCCAGCCATGTACGCAGCCGCGCAAGTACAATAGAAACTCCAACATTCAGCATGCGGCACATCATCACAGCTCACCGAATGTGGCACCGGACAAGCAAAGAAAGCATCGCAACAAGACCGATCATTCCATCTACGGTGCCAGTTCCGAGACGGAGCTGATCGAAGGTGAAACCGCAATATTACCCATATTCCGCAAACTGCTCACTGAGAAGAGCCCCAACTACCGCGGACGCAGTGTGGTTGGACAAAGTTGTCCGAATATATCCATTAAATGCGATATAGTTGAGTACTTATAAGCGAATAATAATGACATCCAATCTATGGATTCGGCAAACAGTTGATCGATTATTATTCTAATTCTCTGCATGTAATTCGTAAAAGCAATGTCTACTAACATGAAGAAACACTCACCATTTCGAAAATTGCAAGCACAATTAATATTGGCATAAATAGTACTAAATAGTTGACAAATAAAGAGAAGTTATCATAAGTTTATGCCACTGATTTATATAATTGGAATGGGAAATAAACAAAATATAGTTAACTTATTATATAATTAATACCCTTTAAGGTTGTTTCACAAGTAACATTTATTAAATCACTTCAACACATGTTTTAAGTTTGTGAAGGAAGTACATAGTTTTCAGTTGTAGTTAAGTAGAATGCGTCGTAGTATTTCTGTTTCTGTTGTTTTCTTTTTTTGTTCTACCTCACATTGTCTGTATAATAAACATAGAATTTAAGTTTTTTTCAATTTGTCACCTTCTGTATCACAGTTACATGGTTATTACAAACATGAGTGTCTTGTGTATGTGTGTGTGTGTGTTTTAAACATTTACAACTAGGATAGACAACACATTTAGTACATTAAATATATATATATAAGTTTTGTGTATACAACTACCATATATGGTAACTACATACAGATACATACTATAATAATGCCGACTCCAACAATGTTGCCCGGCTTAACAGCTAATATAAATTCAGAGTATAAATAGTTTTGATTACAGTTAAGTACATAGATACATAAACAATTACGCAGACGCGCCATGTAGAATGCTTCACTAAAAACTCTAAAAACTAATAATACCGACATCATGCAGTCGTACACTTGTGGACGTACCCAGTACTTTCCGCTAATTGCTTCAGTTTACAATTCAAACGTTTCAGTAACTAACTAAAAAAAAGGAGCAGTGCAGCAACTGTTTAAAAGTCTTTTTAAAATAGCACATGAAATAGTAGTCCAATAGTAGCCAACTACTTGGCGCAAACATTTGCTCAAGCCTATAACATTTGATCGATCAATTACATTATACTATACTATATAAGCAAAGTATAAAATACTCAAACTGCCTGCCTTTCTCAGTTTTGCTTTACACTAACTAACTAGTCGCACATACGCGTATATATATTGAAATATGTCTGTAGCTGTGGTATATCAATGCGATGCAGGAAACTGCTAATACATAGTTGTATACACAGGTATACATACGTATATAAATGTACATCTGAGTGTGTTGGGTAGCTTCATCAGCATAGCCCATGTATAAAAATGCAAATATTTGCTTGCAGCTCATAAATCTATCAAGCACAACCAGCTCCCTTTAAAGTAGACGGCTCCGTTTCTGATATTTTGTCTAGTGTGTAGTTTGAAATGAGTGCTCAAAGTCAACGGGCAGTGCTGGCAATGCCTGTCTACTTTCAGTGCCCGAAATGGTTTTGATCTGATTGTTGGAATTCAGCGATTCTAGCTCGTGTGTCTCCGAATTGGGCATTTCAACAATGGCTGAACTGGTGGGTGTTAACAGCTGCTCACTGGCAATAATTTGACTAGGTTTCCTAGAAATATAAATATGTTAATATAGATTTCGTTATTATATACTTCAGGTGTCCTTACCTTTCGTAGAACTTGTTGGCTTTTGTGTTGCGTCTCTTTTGGAATTTAGGCCATCCCAGTTGCATGAAACCATACTGCGGTCCGGCAACTTTCAGCATACTCATTAAAAAGAAGGTCGCGTACAGCCAACTGATAACCATGACCACAACCAAGAATATGCCAATCTGTATGTAGGGCACAATATTTGAGGCCATCATTATGCCTCCGGCAATGGCCGTAGTAGCCGCTGCCATAACGGTAGGTGCAATGATGCGAGATAAGACAAACTCTGTGGCTGCAATGCGTTCTTTGCATGGTGCCAGACGATAATGTATGCCATAATGTAAGCTGAAATCCACAGCCAGGCCAATGGCCGTCGATACAGCAATGCTCTCCAATATATTCAGTTGCCAACCGAGAAGAATTAGGACGGCTACAGTGTTGAATATGGTGAGAGATACAGTAATCACGGCATATATGGAGATTATCAAATTGAGAGTAAAGCAAAGCAGGACCACGAGAGAAGCTGCCATTGCTAATATGATTGCAACAACGGTATCATGGGAGAGCGTATCCTGAACATTAAAAAATTTTAAATCGCTAATAAACCAACCGCCGCGCAACTCCTCCGGTGCCGTGTTCAGCTGCTGTTGAAACCAGCTCTCAACACCTTCGTAAAAGTGCTTGATATTTGTATAGATGGTACTGTAGCTGACATTCGAATCGAATTCTATTATAAGCGCCTTGACAAGTAGTTGCGTTGTACTTTCTAAGCTGAGGCTTTCATTGCTGCTACTCTCCAAGTCATCTAGCCGTGCAGGACCTGCAGCAAATTTGGGTCCCGCTTTGCCCTGCTGATAGAAACTGGTTTCACACAAATTGGATATGCATTGTGGCAAACATAGCTCGAAAATATGCGGCTCATAGGGAAATTGGGCATCGCAGCATGGTGTGCGATCCGTTTGATCCATGTCATCAATGCATCTAAAAACCAATGAAGTATGTTAAATGGACAATAAATATGTGTGTGGTTTGCATCTATAATTACCTTCGTTCCATGTATCTGATAAAGTTTTCGATAAAGCAATTGGGCAATAGAAATCCAAAGGTAGCCTGATAAAACGGCTGTTGGCGTATGTTTTGGCAAAAGTTTCGTAACCAAATCTGTGATTCCTTGCTTGATATATTAAAATTATTGTCATAGTGTAAGCTGCCATATGAGTTGGGGTCCGTATAATCGCCATCGTCTACCGGCTGCACGCCCCAAACGAATCGCATGCTCATGTTAAAGTTTTCAACTCCTTGAAGAGGTTTCTCGAACCAAAACTGATGCTTTAGCTTTGTATAAACCTCAAATGGATGATGGGACACAAATAATTGAAAGTGAGGCTTCTCTGGCAATTGCAAGCCGGGATACCACAACACAATGATAGCACTTGCAATACCCAACATGCCAAAGAGTGTTAACCATACGCATGGATAGTTCATAATACTGTAAGTGATGCACTCCTCAAACAATTCACAAAATCGGTTAATTGACTTCTTGCAAGCATTGATTAGTTTTTGTGATAAAAGCTGCTGACACGACATGCGGCTGGCGAAAAGACGTTCCATTATTGAGACTGATGCGGGAAGCCAGGTAATCATAAGCAAATAGTTGGTGACTACAACTGTTCCCGCAAATATCCTAAAGATGGAAATGGAAATGAGTTTATCTGTCTATGTTCATCAACTTTTTTAAAAACTTACCCAAAACATTTGATCGCCGTAATTGAACTGCTATACGAAGCATAGAACGCACCGGCTGTGGTTACTGAGGTAACAAACATAGAAGCCGCAGCATGTCGCATGGTAAGGGCCATTAGATTCTCCAATGTTTCTGTATGCTCGTTTGGTTCCAATGGCGTTGGCAACGTTGATTGTGTATTTAACGTGCTACTTTTGCTAAATCGTTCAGATAAAACACATTGCCATATCTTCAGGAACAAGAAAACGTCATCTGCTCCAATGCCAATTATTACAACAACGGCGAGCAAATTCATATAGGGAAAGAAACTAAATTCGAAGACCAACGTGTAGACAAAGTACGCTAATCCCAATGAGAAACAAATGGCACAACAGGACATTATGGTTATAAAAGCGGAGGCGGTAAACAACCATACGCATGCCATAACAAATAGTCCGCCCAGCGATACCAACCAGATATCTGTGAGAAGCAATTCGCTGAAGAGTTCGTTTTCCAGACCCAAATCCATTGCAACGACTTCCACCAGTTCATTGCTTAGGTCACTGAAAAATAAATGCAGATGATATAGTAAGTATATATTGTAGAATATTCATTTTGAGATGGTAAATTAAAATGTATCTAAAGTATACAACTCAACCCGATAAAAATACATGCCTTTGAAAAATGTTTTGAAAACAAAATGGTAATCAATAATTACTTGTCAAAAGAATATATTTCGGAAAATTCAACTTTTTAACTTGCACATCAAATACTTAAAATACTGACTGCGAAATGACTACCAGAGAAGAGAAAGCTCGGTTCGATCGCTTGGACGCAATTGACACTAATGACCTGTTGTCCAAGTGTATCGTAAAGAGAACGACGACACAAAAGGATTATGTGAATCACATGGTAGATGGTCGTTCTCATAGGCCAGACAGGATTTTCAAATATCAAACCGATGGAGCGCTTATCGCAGGACATACTGCCAACAATCTCAAAGTAAATAACTATGAACTAAAGACACGCACCTGGCCATATGCCAGTGACTGGCGTGAGGAATATAGCCAGTTTGTAAAGCGCACAAAGTGGTGCAACGAGGAGGTATACAAACTATTTTTCGAAAATCTACCAGTGCGTTACGACCAAGTCGAAGCATTTTTAAGGGACTTGAAGTTGACTGTGTATGAATCCGATTATTCACCAAAGGAATACGTGTCGCTGAGAAGCCAAAAAACCGTGAAGCTCGATGAGAAAATGTCGTCGGGTTGTGATTCGTTGGATAGACAGACAACATATGGTAATTACTATAATCGGCTTCAAGAACTTCAAATATGTGGAAATGCTCCATATCAGCGTCCCGGAGTACCCCAAGATATGACTTTGGAAAAGTTTTTAGATAGAATGCGCAAACTGTACACCAAATATGATCTGACTACATACTATGAAGAAGTCTGTTTGCCAGCCCTAATGAAAGCGAAGGATGGAAAATTGCCTAGAGTGATTGATCGCTATACTTTGCGCAGACTATAGATTTAGTTTCATTTTCTTTCCAACTTACACATGTTCCCATTCGTGAAATAGCGGCAGGATTCGATTGGAGCGGGCAACGGGCACAAAAATCATAGCATATTTCAAAAAAACACTCGTTTCCTGCAATAAATACTTATGTTAGGTCTGCATTCAAGGTAGTTTTTGAGTCTTTACTCACATTTGGCTTAATGAAACCAAAATCGCTGAGAAAGTTAAGTACGTTGAACACTAAATTGTGGCGCGTACATTCCTCCGGTGCATAACATCGATTTAACTCGTTGCAATTGATGTCCAATTTCAAAAAGTGATAGTACTCATAACAATTAAGCAGAAGGGATTGAAATAGTTGCACATCCTTCTCGGACAGATCAAAGCAGGAACTCTTGTTGACCAACAGCGTGGCATAGTTAGGCAGTGACCAAGGTCGGCAGCAGTTGGATGTCAACATTTCAGGTTCGCAGAACGCATGGTAGCTGGCTACAGATCCAATCTGCTCTTGTAGCTGGCACATGGACAACATGCCGTTCAGATCGAATAATGAATCAGTGGCATTGGGGCCAATACGTTTAACAATGAAGCGTGAATATGCCTTGTGAGGGGAAGAATCACAAAAGAAACCTTCTATGGGTTGACGCTCTTTTGAGTTTGACCAACCGTCATTGGGTAACGTGGCTTGTTTTAGCATGTGCCATGTGCTCTTCTTCGTCTGTATGCGTTCAAAGTGTTCATCTTCATCCACAAATGTTGTATTGTGACCATATTCAATTTGTTCGCTGTGTCTGGTTGGCTCCAGCAAGGAGGGGCTGCTGTCATTTGTAACCTCATAATCGCGAAACACTCCGCTGTCGCCCATCCATTTGTCGCTTAAAGGAGTTTTGGTCGCTTTTAAACGTTTCTGAATGGTCATCATTTTGTAAGCCACATCCTCGTGCTGGTTCTTTTTATGGTCCTTTCGTCGTTTGTTGTTTTTATTGTGCTTCCGACGTTGGTTTTTGTGTCTTTTATGATTAGGCTGATGTCGCGATATAGCACGGGATTTCTCAAACTGAAGTTTTTGCAGAAGATCCGAAGGATTGGAGAACAAGACACCGTTGCCATCACACTCTTGATCTAGATTATGCCAAGCGGTCAATCGCTTGCCTATATCAGTTCCCCGTGTTTCGAAGCCCTGTAATATATGTTGGAGGTGGAGTGTGAGCATGCGTAGAATTGATAAATGGGACTGTGACAGGCATACGCACCAAGGTGGGGTCATTAAAGTTGGGCAAGTCATTCAATACCAGTGCCACTATTATGCAGGCCACACAATAGACAGCAATGGACACAACCACAAGGTAAGGCCGACGTGCCAGCACATGGTAATACCAATTCATCCTCTCTGAGTCGAAGCACAGCATGCCGAGGCAAGACCAACGGCAACGTCGAAGGCTCGACAATGAATTAAGGCGTTCAGTTGATTTTCATCTTATAAAATGTTGTGGACATCTAATGTTGTTGGCATAGTCCTTGGTGGAGTATTTAACCTTGGGCTGACTTGTTGTGTATGGCGTATTTCCTGGGGCAGTGCTATTGTTGTTGTTTATGTTATAGATACTGTTTGAGCCTGCCTTGGTAATTTAACGTTTAGCTGTGGGATCTCTTGGAAATTTTCTCTTGGGTTTTCAGTACATGTGTAAGCATTTTAAAGTGCTCGCGAAACAAATCTCAGACAGAAATATAAAACTAAAATTAATAAAAATGCGAATGCAAAAAATGCGTGAAAACACAACCAAAATGCACTAGTGATGTACATTAACCAGTTAAAATATATCGATTTTGACACGCGGATATCTAATCGATGCATCGATACAAATCACACAAATTGCAGCAGATACTTTTAAATGGTAATATTTCAAATAAACCGCAAACTGTAGAGCCGTTGCGAAACATATGGTTTGCAATATTCGAATACGTTAGAAACTTATTAGAAGTATTATTTATGACTCACAGTTTAAAGTGAAGAAGTTCTTTTCGTTGTTGAACGCTGACTGAATTCAGTTTTATTCAACGTTTTTAAAGTTATACCAGATGATCGAACAAATACGCACACAAACATTTATACTTTAAATAAAAACGAAGTGTCGAAAGAATTCTGAAGAACAATGAGTGTAAGCAAACGAGCAGTAAAAATAAACAATTGTTGAAGTGTATATACATTAAATGAGACCTTGCATATATCATAGAAAGATTTTTAATCATACTGAATCAGTTTTAATGTTTATTAAATATAATTAAATAAAGTTCAAATTATATTTAATTTGAATATCTTAACATTATATTTGATTAAGAATAATTAAGTTGAATAGATTTTAAAACAGTTCATGTGAACTAGTTAAATCAACAATCGATTCTAGTTCGATTAAAAGGTGTGTTCACGAAACACTAGTCACAGCTGACCCCTTGATATTTTGCAGAAAACAATAAACAATAAAATACAATTAAGTCAGTATGCGTCGTCGAGTGGGCCTGGGTGCTATCCAGCAACAAAAATTGGCTGCAGAGAAATATAAGGACAAGGGGGCCGATATACAGGAATCTCAATTGGAGCAAATGACGAAGCAGATGGAAGTGTTCCGGATTAAGCTGGAGGAATTTGCCATTCAACACAAAGATGATATACGCAAGAACTCGCAATTTCGTAAGCAATTTCAGGACATGTGTGCTGCTATAGGAGTTGATCCTCTGGCGACTGGAAAGGGCTTTTGGAGTGTGCTTGGCATGGGTGATTTCTATTACGAGCTCAGTGTGCAGGTTGTCGAAGTGTGCCTTGCGGCCAATCACAAAACTGGAGGCCTAATGGAACTGGATGAACTTCGTCGACGATTGATTGCCGCGCGTGGCAAGAACGCTGTACACCAAGAGATTACAAAAGAGGATATACTGATGGCAGCTAAAAAACTAACTATCTTTGGCAACGGGTAATTAGAACGCAGCTAGCAGGTAGATTTAAATTTATAATTTTATTTTTTAATCTTAGATTCGTGGTTCACAAACTGGGCAAGGGCAAATACATGGTGCAATCGATTCCTGGCGAATTAAGCATGGAAGAAACGAACATACTTAATGCGGCATCTAATACAGAATCCGGTTACGTTACTCAGGGCCAGCTTATGCAAGATTTGGGGTAAGCTATTACCAAATCAAGTATTTGAACTTTAAAAAATATTCGTTTTTATTTAGATGGACCGATTACCGTGCAAAGAAAGCTTTGGAAAAAGTATTGGGCGAAGGTCTTTGCTGGATTGATACGCAATCAAGTGAACCAAGTTATTGGTTTCCCAGTTTGTTTCCTGGTCGTAATGCCCAGGCTGTTGCCTTATAGTATATTAGTTAAGAAAAGTCCAAGAACTAACAAGTATGTACATATACATATATTATAAATTATTATAAAATATAAGTACAGATATGCAAGCTATATTAAGTTTCCAATACCATCTCCAGCACCTTTGTTTCGTAATATTTCATTTTCAGCCTGTAGCTCACACTTCTCCTTGTGAAGATTGTAGAACTCCACCTCAAACTTATTGGTCAGGTCATTCAAGAGATTTTTATAGTGCGCCTTTAGCTTTTTATATGCATGTAAATAACTCTCTATTTGTGCTTCGTAGTTTTTGTCTCTGCATAGAGGTAAAGAAGATTATGAAGATCATTTGTATTGTATTAGTACCATATTACACATACGTTTTCAGTGATTGTCCCTCATCCAAATAGGTTGATTTCTCGAAATTGCTAAGACGCTTGTTGCAAGCCTCTCTTTGTGCCTCAAGTTTCTCATTTTGCTTCAGGGATTCATTGTACTTAACGTTGATAATTTTGTTGTGGTTTTCCAATTTTTCTATCGCAGACTTGTGCTCGCTTATCTGAGTTTTCAGCTGCAAAAAGAAAGTCAGTTAGAAATGTATGTATGTTTTGTAGAAAGTCTTCGGACCTTTTCACGTAGCGATGATATGAGTTTATCCTTTTCAACTAGCTTTGCTTTAAGTAGATCAACTTCGGAGTCCACTCGCTTTGCCGCTTCTTCCATAATGCTGCCGATGTTGGTCGCCAGCTGTGTGGCCTCTTCTTTGTAGGCTTCGGCTCTTTTTTCGGCTTCTTCCTTTTCGTGCACAGCCGTATCACAAAGGCCGAGCGACTCTTGAACCTTCTGCATGGCCAGGGCCTCACGCTTAGTACTCTGGTCGAGCAATGTGCGTGTATATCGCAAGGATTTCTCAACCTCCTTCAGCTGCTTGTGCAGATTAGCAACCTTGGTTTGATAATCATCGCGGGACGACGAACTATGACTCTTCAACTTAAATTCTAACTGTTGGATCTGCTCGCCACAGCGTTGCTTATGTGTATGAAGAGCCTTTATGACATCCGCCTGTGTACGTATCTCTTCCTGTTGCGCTGTCAACTTGGTTTCCAGAATTTTGATGGTTCTGTTGTATTTATGCGTAATCTATTGCAATAGAAGTTGAAACCTATGACCTTTATATACATGTATAGTCTGGTTGAATTGCAGCATTGTTTATCACCTGATCATTGTTTTCCGATGGCAGTTGTGCGCGGTAGCTATTGAGTTCCGACTCCATGTTGTTAATGGTTCGCTCGGAGCACTCTTGCATTTTCTGCAGACACCTTCGCTCCTTCTGCAGCGCCTCAATCTGTGCCATAGCCTTGGACAATGCATCTCCCGTGAAATTTAATCTCTGATGTATGTCCTTCGTGTCCCCCGAGCCCATCATCTGCTTGTACTTGCTCAGCTCGTTGGTCAAATTCTGATTCTCGTCCAGAACGGTGCTAATGTGAGCGCGCAGGTGCGATTGCTCTGCCCGAAAGTTTTTTAAATCGTCGTTTGTCTCCTGTATCAGACGTTCCACACACTGTGCCACTTCTACGGCGCGGCTGTATTGGAAATGAGAAAATTGAGGAGAGTCTTATTTAATTCTATTCTCAGCACGCACCTGGGGAATGAGTACTGAGTAGCCTCCTGTGTCATATTGAGATGCTCTGTTAGAAACTACACTTTCAATTGTCGTCTACATTCTCATTCTATAAAACTATTTTCACTGCTGTATGTTGTCACAGGTTGACAGTTCAGTAAACTGGAGTTGTTGGTACACACAATTTAATGTATACACGATTGCCGGTTCTGTTGTGAACCGACTACGTTGTCCTGGCAACGAGCTAATTGCACAGCAGGTCGAAATGAACTTGTGTTGTGTGGATTGATTGCTTTGTAAAACTTCTAGTGTTTATTCAGACAATGCCGTTGTTCAACAAGAAATTCGAATCGAAACCAATTCCGGCACGATTGAATCGCTGCAATATTGGTTTTCCAGTTGTTAGTGAAGATATTGAGGACTTTCGGGCAATCTCGCTGAAATTGGGCAACAAGAAGCTGCGATTTGCCGAAGGCATTTGGATGCATTCGACGCGCAAGGGCGACGTCAACGAGATGATGGCGTTGAATAAGAAATATCGAGCTCTCGAAGAGGAAAACAATATGTGCAATCTAAAGGTTGAGGTTATGCTGGATTTACTGGCAGAACATGCGACGGAGTTGAACGAGCTGAAGCCAAAGCAAAAGTGTAAATAACATTCAATTGAGTATTTGACAAACAATCAATAACTTATTGTCTTTTCCATTAGAACTACGAATCGTGCATTATCCATATCGGAAACTAATAAAACTTATTTATTTTTTATATTAAAAAAAACTGGATTACTTTGATATTGAATTGGATTGAGCACACAGTGCTCGGGTGTTTTGGACCCCTCTTTTTATCGTATCCCATAATCGCTTAGCTAAAGGTCTGAAATACATATAACCCCCCGATGGTCTAACATGCCTGTTGGAGCTTATCAATCGGTGAAGTATTATGCAGAGCTCCAGGCGAGCCAACGCGGTGCAACGTAGTGTGGCCAGTAGGGCCCATCGAGAATTAATTTGGATTTGTTGGGCTAACGTTCGATGAATGGGGCTGGTCAAATTGTTCGCATTGTTGTCGCCATTGGCAGCAATCTATAGACGCCATCGGTTCGGCTCGTCGAGCTGCCGCTTGGCTCCCGCTCTTAATGGTTCTGATAAGCCAACACTGCGATAAGGTATGGACTCGATAGGCAGCCAAAACAAACAGTGGCGAGGGTGCGCATAATATAAATAGTTACGAACGTATATACAAAATTTACATGATCACTTTTCAACCCCTATTCCCCGCTATCACCACAATACCCTGGCCGTGTGTCTGTGTATCGGGGTTCATGGGGTTGAGCTTATTTTGGGTCGCAGTCTAATCTAAGAGTGCGCCCGTCTTGTTGTGTACACTTTTCTAGTATCGTGTGTATGCATAGCTGATGCCATAGTCGCCGGCTATATCGGCACACTATATCGACTACTGTATATTAACGCATTATATTGACATGCGATAAGCGTAACTGCTTATAAAATACATTTTATTTAGTTGTTCCCAACGGCAACGATGACGCGGCAGAGGCAACACAGCGGCAACAGCAACGACAACGACAATGCCGAGCCACACTCGCTGCCGAGGGGTAACACTTGTTCGACTCGTGTATTACAGTAGTTTGTTGATAGCCAGCCACTGGCACGGACGCACACACAATACGATCGAGAGATCGATGAGGCTTCCCGACATTGCGATACAAGTACAATTATACTTACCTAGTGAAAAACCGGCGGCAGCAGCAGCAACAATTGTTGGCAATAAAGATTTCTTTCAAGGAAACACAAAATAAAATTTTAAATTAAATAATCAAATCGCCTGAGTTTCGTGTAGATGAATGTGTGTTTGTGAATGAGTTCCTTCACTTCCTTCCAATCACAACACAATCGACTCCGTGATGTGGCATTAGGTAACAGAAGTCGCCTAAATCAGCAAATATGTATATGCTGATTTGGCTCTTTTGTCGCATTCATCAATAACTGTCCATATCAGCGGAATTTCACGATTTGATTAAGCACTAGTCGATCGTCAAAGTCCGTCGTTGCCGTCGTCGTCGTCGGCCGTTGCTGTCTATCGTGTGTCCATCGGCTCTGGACGCCTGCAAGTGCGCGTAGTTTTATTTTGAATCTTTGCTCGTTATAAACAAATTGTCTATCGGGTAATAGATTTTTTTCTGTTCGGTATAAAGCGAGCGCGCTACCTAATAAACGATAGCGTATAAATCAATTGAGTGAATGCCAATCAAATGGGGGCAACAGTGATAAATCTACCACACAAATGGATCATGTTGAGAGCGTTTAAATAAACAGATGATCAGTCGGTTGTCGGTTAGTTCGATCTCTGATTGAATGTGTTTTATGATAGTTTAGTGTAACAATTCGACAGACAAACAGCAATATTGATAAACATTTAAATGTAGTTGTAATGGAAATACATTGTGCATATTAATATGATAAATACATTGTTTCCAAGACACGTTTAAGTTGTTCCAAAGTGAATACATTACAAATGTTGCCCAGTGAGGAGCTCCCTGTTTGCACAATCTGCTATCGCGCCATGCCTCTTGTGGGTAGCTATTTGATAAATAGGCAGTATCGATTCAATGATTTATTGTTGTGTATAAATGGGGTCTCTTGCTATTTAATAATAATGAAAAGCAAAATGCCATAATTTATATGTGAGCCAAGGATTTATACATATGTACATGCATGTGTACAAGTGTGTACAAAGTGTGTGTGGGTACATTATACGTTCACCTACACCTACATACATTTGTATATCTGTGTGTGTGTGTGTGTGTGTGTGAGTGTGGGGCCTCTTCTATTTGTATGTGGATCACCCGCTTCAAATGGCCAAGTAAATAAACAAAAGAAAATTGTACACTCAGCGGCCGCCAGCGCACAATAAAATGTGTGAAAAATGAGCGTGGAGCAGGCAGCGCAAAATGCAATGTCTAAATAAATAAAGACCTGAGGCAGCATCATTGAGTCGAGCAGAGAGAATGTTTGCTATAAAACTAAATACAAATCGATCATTTCGTAAATGCCGCAATACTAAATATATTTATTTTTGTATTCATTTTAATATTATCTCTAACAAAAGTGTGATTTTTCTTTGTTATGCCCTTTAAGATGATTCACTCTGTGGAATTCATGAAATCTGTGGACTGCTATTGAAAATGTGACTTATGACAATATTGTGCAACCTTTAACTAGTAGAGAGGCTCGTTGTAATGATTGTAAAACAGTTTTGGCTGAAAAGCTTAGATGCCAGCATCTGGTTCTTAATTGGCATCTTGGGGTCGCCAATAGTGCTCGCGTCTTTTATCGATTATACAGGTAAGTTTAGAGAGTGAATCCAGAAAGTTCTGTAACCTTAAAAACAAGTAATCTACCCCTTGAACCAAACTGTGACTGGTTCACATCATTCATTTTCTGGGGAACGATGATGTCGTTTTTAAAAAGACACACCTCATTATCAAAAGTAAATGCTGTCCTTAATGGAAATTTGTTAGAGAATTTTTGATAAGATATTTCGCAATTGCAAAATTTCAAATTTGACTGTTTTTTTTGCGTGGTTACAGAGAACACGGAACTGCTACAGCAACGCGCCGGCTACGATGTCAAGCTGCAGTGCAACCTCACGGGTCTTGTAGACGAAAGGAAACTGGCGGACATAAAGATTCACTGGTACTTCAAGGTAGATAAAATGAATATTTAGTTGTGCATCACTTCTCACTTCTCGCCTTGACAGCAATGCAGCGACAACAATTGCTATCAATTTGGAAACGGCGACGACTGGACGGCGCTTCCCTGCGAGTCCAGCCTGTGCCGGCCAGAGCTTTGGCTGCGCAATGTTACTGAGCGCTACTCGGGCCTGTACAAGTGCAGTATTAATCCCCATGTATGGGACTCGACGCAGGCGGTGGACGTGCAACTTGTGCGAACTTATCAGCTGGATGTGAAGAGTAAGTCACACGTTGGATATGTTTCATTCCATGTCAACTAACTGCCTTTGATGATTTCAGACAGCTCTTTGGCTGCACCCGAGTTCCTGGACTCTTATCCCAGCAACAAGTCTGCTGTTCAGAATAGTCGTGTGGTCTTCCAATGCCGCGTGCACAGTGAGGAGCATCCAACAATCAAATGGTTCCGAAGACATGTCTACACAGGGTATTCTTCGGTTGCTGAAACCCCTCAGGCAGTACCCTTGTATGGTGCATCCAATTTCAGCACTCATATTGTGCGTTACAATGGACGCACCTACGAGCTGCTTTCCACACCGCCGGAGAAGCTCATCAGTCCACAGATTTACCTAAGCAAGCTGATACTGAACAATGTGCGTGCTAGGGACTCTGGCTTCTATGCCTGCGTGGCCATAAGCTATCGAGGCCACAAAATAAGAGAAGCCTATTTGGAGGTACTGCCGCCCGAAGAGGAATTGGATTATTGGTCTGAATACAGTAGCAGTGACGAGACAACAACCGATGATGAAAGCGATCCGCGTGAGTTCCTACTGCTCTTCCTCATGCCACTGGGGCTGGCTATGCTTCCCCTTAGTGTTTGGGGTGGCTATATGATCTACAAGCACTGCACTCGCAACAGTGAGCATGGTGAACGATTTGAGCCGCACTATTCTGACGATGAGCTCGACACGGAGCGCTATGTCCTAGGAGGCAGTTGACGGCGCGTTGATGCATCATCAATTGGGGGGAACCAAAGACTGTGCTTAACCATAGGCTATGAATTGTACATTAAGTTAGTTATGAGTAGTTAGTTATTAGAAATGTAAATTTGTTTCTATAAAAACCTATGCCATGTGCCCATTGATGGACTTTGTTATATTGTTAAAGGGTTATCATGTTTCATTTTGTAGCAAACAATTTTTATTCGATCAAAATTTCTTTTGTGTGAAATTCAAAATTATTTCTCCAGTTTCGGCATAACTTTCCTTATAAAACCAACAAGCAGTACCGATGCAAGACACCCATTAAACTGATTTCGTTGGTTTGGATGATCCTTGAAATCAAATTGCATTTTTGTCTATTTCGGCACACGAGTCGAGTGTTAACTTGTTGCCTCTGAATTGTTGATTGTTGTAAACGAGCACGCATCTATTCGGGGCTCATCCGCTGTAACTGGACTCTACACTGATTCGTGCAGGCAACGCCACACCAGTATTGACACTTCGGTATAGGAGAAGCGAGTGTCAGGTGCAACGACAGGCCGTGATGTCGCGTCATAGTTATGTAACGACAACCGTGGAATATTATGAGTACATAACTCCTCATACTCCTTGTTATAACTACGAGTCGATATTTCGGCCTTTTCCTGTTGCAATATCTACCCCCTACATCGACAGTCCGCACAGTTTTGCCGACTATTCATATGATTTGCCTTTGTCAAGTGATTTTGCAGGACTTTGTTTACTTGGCAGGCAGGGCGGACACATCTTTGACACCCCCGAATATGAACTAGAACCGGAAATATACGCGTTTAGACGGCAGGAGCAGCTGGAGGAGCCACATCGCACACATTATGAATGTGAATCAGAATCTGAATCTGAACAGGGAGAGGTCAATCAACGTGAAGACCTGCACAAGAATTCTGAATCTAAAGTCGAGACTTTAAAGACTTCTAAATCTACAGAACCAAAGGAAAAAAAAAAGAAAAATGTTTATCAGGCTGAGCAGGGGTATATAGTGGAGGAGCCGGCTAGTGAGGATGGCCAAGAATGAGCTCTTATTTAATCATGCAGGCTTATCAGCAACACATCGAAATTCTTTGTTTCAAATTTTGTGCAGGTTTTTGAAATATATGTACATACATATATATGTTACATGTATACATACATATATAAATACGATTATTAGACAATTATACGATCTTTGGTTTATAGAAATAAATACATACGTATTTATATGTTTTGCATGTGCGCCGTGTTTAATTGTAAACAGTTTATTGAAATTGAATATATTTGTACTATACTCGATACGCCGCTGAATGTGCCAAATTTCCTACTGGGGTCTAACACTCGACATAATTTGATTATTAGTAAATGTTTACCGGACGACCTCTTGCTTTTGTTTTGGCTCTCTTTAAATACAATTATTAGACAATTATACGATCTTAGGTTTATAGAAATAAATAGATACGTATTTTATGTATTGGTTACAAATTACGCCGTATTAAATTGTAAACAGTTTATTGAAATTTAATACATTTGTACTGTACTCGATACGCCGCTGCATGTGTTAGATTTCCTACTGGGGTCTAACACTCGACATAATTTGATTATTAGCAAATGTTTACCTCTTGCTTTGGCTCTCTTCCTCTCTTGCGCTAAATCGCTCTTGTTTACAATGTGCTGCTCTCTCTCTCTCTGGGGCTAAGTAGCTGCGATGATAGTTCAGTTGCCGCGCTGATTTCGCTGTTGTTAGACGTGTTCGACGAACGTGTCAGGGCAACAACAATTCACACTGAAAAGAAAGAAACAACTATTTTTAGGCTGTGAAAAAGTATCAAAGTTCTGCAGTGCCTATATATGTATGTATATATCTACATATTCATACAATAATTGAACACTTATAAACTGCAGCAGCACAGATAGAAAACTTGCAAATCAAACAAAATGTCGCCTTTCGATTGTAAATCACGGCGTGGCACCAAAATATCTGTTATTTTGCTGGGCAGTGCTCTCTGTTTTGTGATGATGGCTTACTTTGTATTCGGGGACAGCAACGATGAACAGGGCTTGAAAAAGCTACGGATGATATCGATTGTAAGAACCAGTTGGAACAGCTAATTATTCAAATCATGTTTATTTACATGCCCGAATTTCTTGTGACACTTCAACAGCTGTTTCGCCATGGTGCCAAGAATCCCAGTGGCTTCTACCCCAACGATCCGCATGCAGCGCACGACTGGCAAGAAGGTCTTGGAGCACTCACACAGGCAAGTTACTAATGTAATTGGTTTTGGGGTTTTTTAACCGATAGTGTCTTTGCAGAAGGGCAGTCTGCAGTCTTTCAATTTGGGACGGAATCTGCGCATGCGTTACTATCGCCTGCTGCCATCGAACAGCATTTACACGCAACAGCAGGTGCACGTGCTGAGCTCTGCCGCGGAGCGCTGTGTGGTGCGTCAAAGTCAGAATTGAAGGGTGATAAGAAACTTAATGTCTTATCAGTCCATAGTTATCTTTTAGATGAGTGCACAGAGTGTTTTGGCAGGTCTGATGCCACCGCTAGAGAACAATAATGTGCTGCCCATACCTTGGCAGCCAGTGGCCATAAACACGCTGGCACGCAACGATGACATTGTAAGTTTTCTATCTATAAAGTGCAGTACAGATACAATCTTTAACCAAGTACAATTATCTACAGCTTTTGGCCCAAAAGAAGCCCTGCATCAAATACGACACCATATTGCAAAAGCTATACAAAAATCCCCCGCCGGAGCTACTCAAACTGAACGAGGAGAACAAGGGACTCTTCAAGCTACTTAGCAAGAATACCGGCAAGGTATATACAAAACTTGAGGATTTCTAACAAATATTAATGGATAGTCCTACTCTAATTCAAGAACATTTCCAATGTACTGGATGTTGAACTATTGTATACCACACTCAAAACTGAGGAAGAGGTTAGTCTGGAGCTTCCCGATTGGACAGAAAATATTTATCCAGAGGAGATGAGACCTTTGGCGGAGCGTAGTTACGCCTTATTTACCGAAACGCATCTCATGAAACGCATTAAAGGCGGAGCTTTTCTAACGGAAATTATCAAAAAGATGCAAAACAAACGTAGAAAGAACCTGAATCCCGATCGCAAAATATTTTTGTATTCAGCGCATGATGTGACGCTTGTTAATGTCTTGAATTCGCTGGGAATCCTTGATCAGACAGCAAAACTGCCAGAATATGCATCTGCACTCGTATTCGAGCTACATCACAGCAAGTCGTTCAGCGATGACGACTTTGAAGTTAAGGTAAAACATTTATTTTGATCATTTCGAAAGGCTTTGGCAGTTATGAATGTTTTTTTTTCTACGCACAGCTTGTATACTATTTTAATAGTGAGGACAAGTTTCCCAAGGAACTAAGCATACCAAATTGTGATGCCCCCTGTTCGTTAACTCAATTCAGCGCTTCGTTGGAGCCACTTCTGTTGGACAACTATGATGAAACGTGCGAGAATCCACCAGCGGAGTGCAAGAATTAAACTATTCAATTCTTGGTGCCCAGTCCCCAGTTGTTGAAATTATTTGACTATGTGCCTTTGTTATCGTTGTTAGAAAATATACAATATTACAGATTTTATTACATTCTGAAGTACATTAGAAAAGTTCTCCCTCTAAACGTCACTTTGAAAAAAAAAAGCTTTGTATTTGTATAAAATTCAAAATCTTGCACCTTTATCCTCCGGATACAAGAAGTAAATTGGAATTTTCACTTGGCTACTGACATGAACTATTTCTTTATGGCTAATTAGACGTATTGCTGCAATTCCATAGAAAAGCATAGGTAGGCCTGCAACAAATGTATACATTGATCAAGGTTGATTCATTTACAAGTTTTTATAGTCATCCCTAATAGTTATTTTACCCAAATTAATGATTTTAAGGAATCTGAAAAATTTGTCCTCAAGCGAAAGATCCTGGACTTCTCGTTTGCTACAGTGATATTTCATATACGGATAGCAACCAGTGCGTAGTATATGATAGTTTGTGCCGGTGTCGAGTGTCCAATTGAAGTGCGACATACCGCGTTGGTCGTTTCGAACATCTTTAAACTAAATTTTCAGGATTTTAACACGCATAAATTATTTACGAAGTGTTCAATATCAATTGCTTATAACCTTAACAAAATATGAAGTCCAACATGGCTCGTGGCATTGTTTTAAATAAGCTGTCAGCACTTCGGACGCTCGGGGTTTCAGCAAAATACGGGTAAGTTGCATTTTGCATTACAAACTACAGTTTATTGCATAAAGACGTCAGCTGTCAGCTCAGCTGTTTCGTTCAGTAGAGTTGCCAGACATGCTATATTGTCAGCTTGTAACAGCGCTGCACGTTGCCACCTTTCAAAATAAAACGCGCGTTTTTCAATATTGCAGGACTTTCAAAACATCCTCTGTGTTTGAAATACCATTTCAACGAAATTCTGGAGATGGGATACTTATAGTAAGACAGCAATCCACACAGTGTAATGTTGAAACAACTCATTTTGATTCGGTGCCAATTCAAAACGAGCGTCTGTTAAACTATAAGTCGGGATCAAGAGAGCGCACGGAAGTAAAAACAGCCCTGGCAGCGCTACTTAATCAGGTTGAGGTTGTTCCCATTGTTATTAACGGCAACGAGATGCGCGACAACTGCCACTTGATGCAGAATCTGCCATACAACAGAAGCCATTGCGTTGCCCGGTAAGGTATTAACTCTTTTTAACTGAACACTAATATAATACTTTTGAAACACTTTAAAGATACAATCAAGCCAGTCGAGCTATCATTGAAATTGCTATAGAAAATGCTGTGGCGGCTCAGCAAAAATGGAGCAACTCAAAACTAGAGGATCGCATGGCCATTTGGGATACTGCAGCAAATTTGATTGCCGACAAATATCGTTTCAAAATTGTGGCCGCAATAATGGTGGGCCAGGCAAAGACCTTGAGACAGGCAGAAATGGATGTTGCAGAACTGGTGGACTTTATGCGCATTAGTCCCATATTTCTGCGTGACTTGGCCAACTATGAGCTATTAAACAATAGGCCCCTAACTTGCCGCAACCACTTAAGACTGCGAAGCTTATCGGGCTTTGTGGCTGCAATTAGTCCATTTAACTACACCAGCATAGCTGGCAATTTGGCCTATACCCCCGCACTTATGGGCAATGCTGTGCTCTGGAAGCCCTCCGACTCAGCCATTTTGTCCAATTGGTTTGTTTTCCAGGCCATGCGCGAGGCAGGTGTGCCGGATGGCGTGGTAAACTTCATTCCAGCATCGCCATCATGCTTTTCTACGGTGATCACGGAAAGTCCCAAATTGGCGGGCATCAACTTTATTGGTACAGGTGGCGTATTCAAACTGCTTTGGCAGATGGTTGCCGAAAACATTGACAAGTATCACAATTATCCCCGCGTGATCGGCGGCTGCGGAGGAAAGAACTTTCATTTTGTACATGCCTCAGCCAAGCCATCTGAAGTGGTTGCCTGTACCATACGAGCAGCCTTCGAGTATGCCGGCCAGAAGTGCTCATCCTGCTCAATGCTATATGTGCCCGAGTCTCTTTGGGAATCAGAGATCCAGGAGCCGTTGTTAAACACCACACGCAAGCTGTTCGTCAGCGATTCCACCTACTGCGACTGCTTCTATTCGGCGGTGATCAACTCAAACGCATTCGAACGCATTTTCATGTATTTGAGGTACATGCACAGCAGTTCGACTTGTACAATTCTTTTAGGTGGTAGCGGTAGCAAGGGCATGGGATTTTTCATTGATCCCACAATTGTGCTTGTCAAAGACCTCAATGAAGTCATTTGCAAGGAAGAGATATTGGGGCCTATTCTGTGCGTTTATGTCTACAAGGACAGCGAGGTGCAACAGACGATGGAGAAGGTTGCTCAAATCAATCGCGGTCTAACAGGTTCTGTCTTTGCCACTGATAGTGAGTTCATCAAGGATGCCTGCCAAGCCTTCCAGAATAACGTGGGCAATTTGAATATTAATGACAAGTGCACCGGTGCCATTGTGGCACAGCAACCCTTTGGTGGTGCCCAGATGACCGGCAACAATGAGAAGCTGGGCAGTCCGTATAGTCTGCTGCGCTGGACAACGCTGCAGGTGATAAAGGAGTCGTTTGTAGCTCACGAGAATGTCTACTATCCTTATATGGAAATAGGCGAGAAAGACAATGTTGACAATGAAACTTTGAAATCCAATGATACAAGTGAAATTCAAAACTGATATTATAGTGCTTAATTATCTGAGAAGTCCCAAATGAACTGTAATGAATAAATGAATTAAACAAATATACAGGTATTTTTTGCGGATTGCTGGGAAGCTTCAGAGCTGAGTACTGTTTAGATATAAAAAGAACTTATTAACAGTGTTTTAATAAAATTTACCCGGGAAATGTGACACATATCAAACTGTAATTAAACTCTGTAAATTTTTATGACAGGAGGCGTGAGAGACCGGACAACGTTTTCTATATTCATATACTATATCAATAGCCGAGTTGACAAAGTCGGGATCTTAGCAACTGCATACAAGACTAAAGAACCAGTTTCCTGTTTTCCTTAAGCAGATCGAGTTTATTTGGAGGCTGTTGCCCCACAATACAATAAATGGTCCCTGTAGTTATCTTTCAAAATATTTATAGCTGAAGCATCTTTAATTAAAAGATAAATATGATGGTGGTCATGCGCGATTTTGATAACATACAAAGGGATGCATATAATGTGTATGCTTGAAGCAGAAACAAACTACTTTATTATACAGTAAAGAGATGCCAAAATATTGGTGTGAATTATATGTCAAAATAGAAAAGTTTAGTTGTAAATGTAGTTGCAAATGAAAAATAAAATACACTTTGATTTTAATCTTTAAAAACGTATGTTGCTCGGCCAATGTTTAAATTCTATTGGTGGCTCAAAATGAGATGTCTGGTTGGCATAATAGTCAGCATGAAGTTCAACTAACAATACTGTGTCTTCTGTTGCTCGTTTTGAATCCTGTTCTGACCATGGCAAGTGAACTAGCGCACATTGGCAAAGGAATGCCTGAGAACAGTAAAATTGATATCCACCTGCTTTACAATGCCTATCGCGAGAGAGTGAAAGAGGGGAACGACGAATCGAGGTATAGCCCGGGACTAACACGCGACAACTCGGCAGTGGCTATCGCTGAGGAGGGTGGTGTGGATTCAATGAAAAATATGGAAGAGGAGACAAGAAAAGACTTGACGGAAAAGTATAACAAGGTAATCGAAGGCCTTAAGGCAGTATCGCAAATGCCTTTAAAATTGGAAGCCAATACCCAAGGCATTGATCAACAACAAAAACCATTTGTTAAACAAGATTTCAAGGCACCGGAAGAAGCACAAGGAAAGGAGCAAAATCCAAAAACAGATGCAGTTAAAATAAACCCAAAAATAAAGAGTACGGTCATCCTTAAGATGGATTTACCGGCCACTATGAATGTAGAATCTTTCAACTTAAAAGCTGAAAGCAATTCCTCGCCTCAAGACTCCCCCGAACAACGCGTCGCCGAATTGAACCGTGTCTTTAAGGAATTTGTTAGCGTATGGAAGAAGCCGACAGCCGATCCCGCTCATCCCTATTTGTTCGGAAGCCCGAATATAGACTATGCCAGCAAGCCAGTACATTTGAACGCATTGAATGATCTCATGAACGTTGTCGACAATCTGAAGCAGCCCGACACCATGGATAATTTCGTCAAAGCCATTAACGATGAGATGATGCGAGATACGGACATTGTATCATCTGTCAATTGTCTAAATTTTGTTGATAATCTTGAAAAGCAGTTGCGAAACCAAAATGCAGAGCAGGCTTTATTAAATCCCGGCATAAAAGACAGTCATGTGGAGTCTAGCCAAGACTATGATGACGCTGAAGTAAAATCTCAAGATCTTGTTTCAACCAACAAACTTACCTCCAATAACAATCCAGCAAAACCAAATGGTTATCAAGAGAAGGTCGATAGTAAAGTTATAACCGAGCAACAAGAACAGCCCTCGCGAATCTCCAAACGAGTGGCCACTGATTCAAAATCCGTTAAACCAAAGTCCGGTGTAGCAAAGTCCGCTGAAACTAGGAGCACAGCAACAAAGTCCGTCAAAGACAAGTCCACAGGAGGAAAGGCCGCAGAAGCAAAATCCACAAAATCAAGATCCTCGGATGCAAAATATTCCGAAGCAAAATACTGTCCAGAAAAGACGAGCGATTCAAAGGTTGCTGAAGCAAAGGCGCTTAAATTAAAATCAGCTGATTCAAAAGTTGCTGAAGGAAAACCAGTTAGTACAGAATCCGGTAAAACAAAGACCGCAGAAGTAAAGCCTGTTGAAGTAAAGCCCGCTGAGCAAAAGTCCGCTGACACAAAGATTGCTGATTCAAAGTCTGCTGACTTAAAGTCTGATGCAGCAAAATCAGCTGAAGCAAAGTTGAATGAAGTAAAAAAGCCTGAATTGAAAGCAACAGAAACAAAATCCGGTGATTCAAAATCCACTGATGCAAAGTGCGGAGAAACCCCTCAGATAAAGTCTGGTGGTCTTTACGAAGAATACAAGCAAAAGCTTCAAGAGATACTTGCTGCAACTCAAAATCAACGAAAATTCGTTTCAAAAGGCGAAAACTCTGGCAGAGCTGAATCGCAGTGTCACTGCGACGAAAGAAGAACCCTCACCTTGGCCGTTGGTACTGATGGTGCCACAATATCGGACAGCCCCGTACAGTGTCATTGCGAAGCATCGAAGCATCCAACTTATGCTGATGGTACACCAGCCAAATTATCTAATGCTCCCGTTGCCTGCCATTGTGACTCGCAGACATGTTCGGCCTTGGAAACTGTGGGCATAATTCATCCCAAGGTAGTCGCAAATAAAGTTCTATTTGCACAGAAGAAGAAGGAAGGTGGTATGAATGATGAGGGTCCTAAGCCGTACTATATTTCGAACTCCAAGCAACGCCAGATGGTATGGAATGATATACCGTTATCTGGAGAGAAAAAACACTACGACACTGCAATTAAGAAAACAGACAATATAAAATATGCTCAACATAGTTTAGCACCACCCGCCGTTGATCTCAAGCCAAAATTGGAGCCACATATGCCATCTTCTCAAAAAAATAGGCCAGGCACTCAGAGCAAGAAGCACACGCAACTTCAGTACTTGGTCAGGGTGCTTCAGGACAGGCACCGATCACCGGCGTTGGGAAGATCTAAAAAACGCAATTTGTCTCGAAGATCAGATGAGATGAACCGCTTGGCGGCTTTGTTTAGGAGAGCTAAGAAGCGAGACTTGTTTGGTGGATTAGATGCGAATAATCGCCTTACCAATCAACCCTCATTTCCCCAAGTTTTTGTCACTCCACCAGCCCCGGTACAGCCAAATGCAAATAGCGGTAGGATGATCGGGATGATGGCTAAACAATTAAACGTGTCGCCGTTGGAGATGGTGCAAAGGATAGCTTCGACCACCGGTTCAGACGCAGTTCCGATTATTGACAATCCTGTCCCGTTCAGCTCAGGTAAGTAGTGTGAACATTTTTTACGCTAAACTTACGAGGATTTTTAAAAAGCAAGCCAGACCAACGGATTCCAAGTTCCAAATGATTCAGCAAATATCAAACCTGCGCCGGAAATTACGTTCAACTCTCAGACGAACCAAGCGAATTTAGGCGCAGTGCTAGACAAGATACTTACCCGCTTGCAGACCATACAAGACCTTAACTTAAATAGGGAGTTAGAGGATTGGAATTCTCAGGGTGTACCCTGTTGCTTCGCTGAGCCATCTGACGGTTAGCACTCTCTTAAGGTTTGAACATTTCCTTTCCTTACATGAACGCTCTGCTCTATCAGGTTCTCCCTGTGATCTAGTAGGCTCCTGGGAGTCCTTGCTGTTAGGCGTGCGGATAAACATAAAAGACGATAGAAAGCCACTTGCACACTCTGGAAAGAAACCACTTTGCTACCGGCCTGGATGGCATACTGGCAAATCAATGAGAAAAAAGAGACAGTGTGTTAAACTGAGTCCAGAGGAAATGAAAAGTCGTCACAATGCTGGTCAGACGGTGCTGCTGAATGTAACACTGGAAGAAACAGTGCCACCTAGAGAACACACAATTATCGATAATATTTCAAACTGGGTTATCACAGCTCATTCGATCAGCACACTGGGCGGACCAATAACGTTTTCCTGCGTTAAAATGAACTCCAAGCTAATGGCCACATTCGTTGGTTTCTGTCGAAATTGTGGCTGCATCGACACCATATTCGGAAGCTGGAGCTTCATTCATCCATCTCGGGATTGTCAAGACATAACAATGTCAATATTGGAAAGACGCGACATTATGCGACGTTATTCATTGATCGAAGCGCGTCGGGAGCGATTCAAAGAGCAGTTATTTAAGAAGAGTAGCTGGGCAAAAACAGAAAAGGAACAAGATCAGCAAGTAAACACAAAAAAGAAGAATAACTTTTAATTTGTTCATTTTTCGTTGCATTTATTTATTTTGTTATGTATGTATATGTTGATATTTGATTACCATTTGAAATTATGTGTGCTTATTTTTGTTACGGCTGATAAAGGACATGGCATAGCCAATGGAGCGCTTAACGCAGTGCTCGTCCATTTCGTTGTTTGATTTGCATTTCTTCAACTGCTCCACCACATAGTCGACGATTTTGCCCTTCAGCTGCTCGTTGTCAATGCGTTCCAATCGCTTTTCAACCTTGTGTATGAGCAAATACGCCGCGGGGTAATCGGCCACATCGCATGGCCAAATCTCAGAGTGTCTATGGCTCCAACTGGGCCTGGTTTCCTCGTAATCTTCTGACTGACGCCATTTACCGGCCTGTGCCAGGCCAAGAACACAAGCAAGCAATAGAATGCACGAAAGACGCATTGTGTAGTTAAAACTGAACTGATGTATGCTATAATACCGCTGATTATTTATACTCGTATTTACCGTCTGTCATAAAGCTGAATTTGCAGTACTAAGTTTTCTTAGGGTATTGCCCTTTAAGTAAACTGCAATCAATTGCTGACGTGATGCCTTTTGAAACTCTTATACATTAAGTACCCATATTTAAAAACTGACTCCGCGCTTCAACCTATCGATGAACTGACTGACTATCGACAACGCATCAGCTGTTAGGGCCGCATTTACCAACACTAAACAACACCGAACTATTCCTTCAACAACTCTGCATGAAAACAGTTGCACGAAAAGAGGTGGACTCGCGTTTAGTGAAGAAAAAACGAATAATTTTAATAAATAACGATATTGCGGAGGATACAGCTAAGAGGCAAATGCAAGCAAAATGGGTAATCAATTGGTTGGCATTGCACCATCGCAGATCCATGCTGTGGAACATTACTTTTCAGGACAGTTTGGAAATGAAATAATCTATGAATCAAAGTGAGTATAATGAATAAATAAAACAGCTGTTACACCCAGGGTAATATTTTTATTGATACACATATGTATGTACATAATAATAATGTCTCATTTACAGTATGGGCAGTACGCGTTTCTTCAAAGTGGCTAAAGCAAAGACCGACGAGGGACTAATTGTTGTTAAAGTATTTGTTAAACATGATCCGACATTGCCATTGGAAGGCCATAAGGAACAGTTGGATAATATTAAAAAAACATTGGCAAATGCAGTCAACTGTTTACCTTTCCAAAGAGTTGAGGTTTGTTTGCACTTCCATTTGTTATGCTCATTACTAATGTGTTTTAAAAAACTCTCTCCTTAGCTGATTGATAAGGCGGCATACATAATGCGAGAATACGTTAAGCATAGTCTGTATGATCGCGTTTCGACTCGTCCGTTTTTAACTGTTCTAGAAAAGAAGTGGATAACCTTTCAAATATTGTGCGCTTTAAATCAATGCCATAAGCAAAAGATCTGTCATGGTGATATCAAGCTGGAAAACATATTGATCACTTCATGGAACTGGATATTATTATCGGATTTTGCTTCATTCAAACCAACATATTTACCCGAAGATAATCCGGCTGATTACACCTACTTCTTCGATACAAGTAGACGTCGTACTTGTTATATTGCTCCAGAGCGGTTTGTCAAGACACTGACCTCGGAGGATGACCCGAACAATGGCAATATGTCTGTGATTCATACAGGTTCCATAATACGTGTTCCACCTTCATATGCTGAAAACTCACTTTTACCGGCTATGGATATATTTTCAGCTGGGTAAATTCTTTTGCAAAACAAAATAACATCTCATGAGTTATTTAACTCCTTTTTCCTTGTAGTTGTGCTTTGTTAGAGCTCTGGACCGAAGGTACAGCCCCGTTCGAGCTGTCCCAGCTATTGGCTTATCGCGCAGGAGAACGAGAGTTGGTCGAGAAACACTTGGCAGGCATAGAAAATGAACGTTTGCGCAATCTGCTAGCTTCAATGATCGACATCAACTCGATAAATCGCAAGAGCGCCGAGGACTATTTGGACCAGGAGCGTAACAAGCTATTTCCGGAATATTTTTACTCATTTCTACAATCATATCTGCAAATGTTCTCATCGACACCCATAATGACACCTGATGACAAGATACAATGGCTTCACAAAGACATTGGACATTGCATCAAGGTCTTGACACAGTCACAGGAGTTGACACCGAATGATGATGATAATTCGGAGAAGAGGGATCCGAAAAAGTGTGAACGACTGCCGCCAGATCAAGATGGGCTTATACTAATCATAACAGTGGTCACCTCTTGCATTAGAGGTCTGAAACAGTCGAATACGAAAATTGCTGCTCTGCAACTACTTGAAAAGTTGTCGAAGTATACAACGTCTGAGACTATACTGGATCGTATATTGCCTTATATTGTATGTATAAATAATCTATTATTATGTTCATATTGATAATTTATATGTTTGGTGTACTTTCAGCTTTTCTTGGCGCAAAAGTCGAACGCTAAGGTTCAAGTTCAGGCGATTGAAACATTGACGGCATGTTTAAGCATGGTCAAGGATATTCCACGCAGTGATGCCAATGTCTTTCCCGAATACATACTGCCATACATCACAGACTTGGCCAGCGAAGCGAGTGCTGTCATCGTTCGAGTAGCATTTGCACGCAATATTGCAGCGTTGGCCAAGAGTGCCGTTTACTTCTTGGAAGAAACACAGCGCAATGCTCCAAGTGAGATGCCAACACCTCGTTATGAAGCGGAACTGAATGCTTTACATGACATTGTACGTCAGGCTGTGCTTAGCTTACTGACTGATTCACAGCCCATTGTCAAGCAGACTCTAATGGAGTCAGGGATTTGCGATTTATGTGCATTCTTTGGCAAAGAGAAAGCCAACGATGTTATTCTATCGCACATTATGACATTCCTTAATGATGATGACAAAAACCTTAGAGGAGCATTTTATGACAACATTGCTGGCGTCGCGGGCTATGTGGGATGGCAAGCATCGGATATACTGGTGCCATTACTGCAACAGGGTTTCACAGATCGTGAAGAGTTCGTTATAGCAAAGGCCATACGGGCTGTGACAATCCTTATCGAGTTGGGTCATATTAGAAAACCCACTGTAACGGAGATTGTTAATGAAACCGCGTGCTATTTGTGTCATCCAAATTTATGGGTGCGACATGAGATTTGTGGCATGATCTCTACCACAGCCCGTAACCTAAGCGCCATTGATGTGCAGTGTAAGATTATGCCGGCCATTAGAAGGTTTTTAAAGGCGCCACTTATCCAAGTGGAGAAGCCCCATATTTTGCTTGACTGTTTGCAACCTGCCGTACCGCGTCAAATTTTTGACAGTGTGCTGCGCTTCCAGGATATACATCGTTTTGTTGAAGCACTTGAAGAACGGGTTCGTTTAAGGAAGAAGACACGAGGCGGTGCCCAGCCGCAATATGAGGATTTGGGGCAGACATTGCGTAACGTAAGTGCTTTGGTAATTTTGGTTGTTCCAAGAGAACCACTCACATTTCCAAAACACTACAGCTTTTTAGACGCTTGAGCTCAGAGGGACTGACGGACTCTATCGAGATGCAACTGTTGGCCATGAAACCGTTTTTGATATCACTCAAGCACAAGGCAATGCAAGATCTTGACGACCCCGCGATGGCTAATGGACGCATTGTAGTCAACAAACAGCGCGTGACATGTCACGAATATCCTCTGACAGACAAGGCAAACAAATATCCGCTGGATAATCGTATGTATAGTTTCTATATAAATCCTGTTCGCTTTCTTAAATCGTATAATTGTTTTAGGATCAAATGATGTCCATGGTCCTACATTGGTGTCACCCGCTTCGGATGCAGCCGCGACACCACACATAGTTTTAGCCGCAGGCTCTTCAGGCAGTCCCGCTTCTGGAGTTATGGTACTAGGGGTGCCAACGAGTACAGTCAGCACTGCCACCTCTTTAGGAGAGTATACCATGCCAGATCGCAACTATTCGCTAGATCGTTCATCGGAGTGCTGCAAGGATTTGGAATCGCTTACCCTTAAAATCAAGCGTCGCTATAACGTGTTGGCTCTCTCGCAGCGCTGCAACTATGACAAGCTGGTTACACCGTACCCGCCAAACTGGCGCCTCAATGGTACGCTAGTGGCGCATCTCCATGAGCATTCCGAGTCCGTGGTTAAACTGGCACCCTTGCGTCCGGACGGCTCTTTATTTGCCAGTGGTAGCATCGATGGTACATTGAGACTGTGGGATTGCAGCAAACTGAACGGCAATCAGGGCATCAATAAGTCACGCCAGGTTTATTCGGCACATACTCCTATATACGCTTTGGCCGCATGCGATGCTGGACAATCCCTTGCTGTGGGTGGTAAGGACGGCAGCTTGTTGATAATGCGTATCGATCGCAATTCCACAAAAATGACGCTGCAACAGGCACTAAACCAAAAGTATGTACAAAAGTACTACTTTGTAACATATATAAGATGATCACGTCTGTTATCTTTTTTCTAGTGAATACAATGATGGCCCCATCGTGGATATGCAGCCTTATGATCAGGCAGCGCAGAGTGTCATTGTGTATGCGACTCTCTATGGCGGCATTGTGGCTTGGGATACTCGGATGCAACACAGCGCCTGGAGACTGCAGAACGAGCTGCGTCATGGCGTGATCACCACCATTTGTGCAGATCCAACTGGCTCCTGGCTGGCAACTGGTACCAGCGGGGGCAAACACATCTGTTGGGACTTGCGCTTCCGACTGCCAATAACTGAGATTAAGCATCCGTCTGACTCGTGGATTAGAAAGGTTGCTTGCCATCCCACTGAACCATCATATTTGATTTCAGCCTCACAGTCCAATAATGAAGTTTCTGTGTGGAACATTGAGACGGGCCAGAGGCAGACGGTCCTTTGGGCCAGCTCAGCACCTGTTTTAACCAATACTAGTCTCAATGATCCATCCACAACTTGTGGTGTTTTGAGTGGTGTTGTAGACGGATCTCCATTTATTTTGACCGGCAGTTCAGACCAACGTATAAGGTATTGGGACATCGCATCTCCAAAGAACTCGTCTCTCAAAGTGCCATCGGCAAATGATAACCTGGCAAATATATCCTTTAACTACAGGTATTAATATTGCATGATAATAATATGCAACTCGAACTTTGTTAATAACGAATTTTTATGTACTTTCAGTGCACGTCTTATTGATGGCAGTCAGGTGATTGAGGAACAAATCATTCCTAAAAGTGCGGGCGATTCGCAACAGTTGCGAACTTCAATGGAGGAAAGTCCCAGGTCGGGACCAGATATGCCAAAACCTACTCATCACGATGCGATCACAGATTTATTAATGTGCAAGGATAAGGGACAAGTTTATATAGCTTCCGCATCACGCGATGGAGTTATTAAGCTCTGGAAGTAGCACATCATTTTAACTTTTCTTAGTCTGTGATTAGTCAAATTAAACATATGTATATATATATAACTCAAGCTCACAATGACTTCTTAATATTCGTTTAACTTCACATTTGCACATTTGTTGGTTTTTAGAATTCATATTTGATTCGTTAAATTCAAATTTTCAATGCACTGGTAATATTTTGGCGGCAGTGTTACCAGATCGACAGTGTTGGCAAATTGATCATTGCGCTAATTGATCTACTTTGTTTTTCGATCGTAGTGGCAACGGTTAATGTTTGTCGTAATGACAACCCTAGGAATGGACGCCGCAGCCAACTTCACTTTTTTGACATTTGCAGCTGGCGCTGTTTTTCGCTTTTGTATCTTTGCAAGCGCCGTTATGAGCAGAGCGGCCAAGCGCCATAAGTCAAAGTGAAAAAGTGAGTTTTTAATTCAACGACGCTCAAATATTTACAAAGAATTAAAAAACAAAGTAGTTGTAACTATAGCTATATAAACTCACGAATAAAACACTTAAAAGGAGCACGCGAATCAGGCGAAGTACCGAAACCAAGAAAGAAAACCGACGCACGGCAATTCCAGCGGGTACGCAGCCGCCGTAAAGCAGGACAACGCGAGGGTCGTAACAACAACAACAACAAAAATAACACTTATTTCAAAATGGCGCCGACCAAAGGTACCACTCGCACTGCAACAACCAGCCAGGCCACCATGAATGCAATTTTACCCATGGGAGCCGTAAGAGGCAAAGGACTAAGCCGTCGGGCCGCCAACACTATTGAGGATAACTCAGAAAACATGCTCGCGCGTGGTAAACGCAAGGCTGACCATAGCCCCATCAAAAATGATAAGATCAAACGATCGGCGTTGGGTAACTTGACCAACAATGTTAAGATCATGACGTTGCATCCCGGCGACGAAGAAACCAAGCAGCCAAAAAAGCCGACGGCTCAGCAACTGCAGGCGCTTCTGGATGCTAAGAATTTGGACCAATTAAATATATTAGCTGCGGCCACGACAGCCCCTGCTCCTGTCGCAACAGCAAATAAAATAATGACGCGCGCCTCAACCAAGATAGAGGATGCAGTGGAGAATTGTCACAGGGTGTTGGATAAGTTCGAAGAAGCGATGATCCGTAAGTCGCGCAGGATCCCGGTTCCCGTAAAGAAGCCAGTGCAGCCTGATCAGCGAGTGCCAGTTCCCAAAAAGTTGGCAGCTCCACCTCCGCCCGCTGCTATCAAACCTGTGCGTCGTATATCAAATGATTTTAATAAGACTGAGGAGAGCCTTTACATGTCGGCCTTAGAGGATGTCTCTAGTTGTGATTCCATGCGACTGTCTGGCAATTTTGAGGCAGCGCGGCGTCGCTCTGCCAAACTCCAACAAAAGACTGAACAGACAGTTGCGGCTCCAACACAAGCATCTGTACTGATTGCTTCTGCCGCTGCGGCAATGGTTACGCCCGTGGCCCCTGTGCCCGAGGATGTGGAGGACTTTGACCGCAAGAATTGGGATGATCCGTTCCAGGTTTCACATTACGCAATGGATATATTCAACTATTTGAAGAAACGCGAGCCGGAGTTCCCCATCACAGACTATATGCCGAAACAAGTTCATTTAACAACCTGGATGCGGACGCTCCTAGTCGACTGGATGGTCGAGGTTCAGGAGACATTTGAGCTCAATCACGAGACTTTGTATTTGGCCGTTAAAATTGTGGATCTCTATTTGTGCCGCACAGTTATCAACAAGGAAAGACTCCAGCTTTTGGGTGCTGCTGCCTTTTTCATTGCTTGCAAGTATGACGAACGCCAGCCCCCATTGATTGAAGACTTTCTGTACATTTGCGATGGAGCTTACAATCACGACGAGCTGGTCAAGATGGAAATGGAAACGTTGCGCACCATCAACTACGATCTCGGTATACCGCTCTCCTACCGGTTCTTGCGTCGCTACGCTCGCTGTGCCAAGGTGCAAATGCCCACACTGACATTGGCTCGCTATATTCTGGAGCTGTCGCTGATGGACTACGCCACCGTTGGGTTCAGTGACTCGCAGATGGCTTCGGCTGCTCTGTTCATGGCACTGCGCATGCACGGCGGCGTTGCTAACTTGAGTAACCAAACTTGGACTTCGACTCTAATATACTATACGGGATATCAACTGGCAGAGTTTGCTGAATTGGTGCCGGTGCTGAATGCAGGACTGCATCGTAAACCACGAACCACCATTAAGACAATAAGGAACAAGTACTCGCACAAGATATTCCATGAGGTGGCCAAGGTGCCGTTGTTAACCAACGAGCAGATGTTCCAAAGCAATCTTGACTTGAATGACAGCAACTCGGGCACCTGATCGACGACAGAATTGCGATGGCTTTCTACACCGTTGTAACGCCAATTAGCCAAATTGATAATGAGCAACAAATGTTACGCTTCACTAGGCATTAAGACGCTTCATTTATTAAATCGAATGGATAATGACCAACGCAATCCAACCGAATAACAATATTATTATATTATCCACTTTATATTCATATATTTTATCATTTTATTTAATTTCCCCATTTTATTTTGTACTGTTTGTGTTCGCTGATAAATTATTGGTTTACAATTATGACTATTATTGCCCCATATTATATATTAACAACTTTTTCTGTTTGTCTTCAAGTTAAATATTTTGTTTACATTTTACAATACCAACTCCGCCCGCCCCACTATCTCGACAAAAACTGTTTCATTTCATCCTCATCAAAATCCACTTTACACATAAACATCAAATTAAATGTATTTTACTTATAATCAGAACAAACATTAATAAATTCTATGAATACTTTAAGAAATGCAACGCCAACCGTTTGATGATGGTGGAGACCAAAGCTGACATGGATTATACGACTAACCATTATACAATTTTACAGTATTTACAGACGTAGCACTAATAACAGTAATGAAACAGGCCAATTCCATTAATGTACGTAATGTTGTAGTTGTTGTAAAATGATGTTATTGTTACCATTCACGACTTGTCTAAGTATCTATTTATGTTTATGTATTCGTATATCACGTTCTATATGTATATATGTATGTGTATATGTACGTCACCAGTCAATAAAATCAATAAATTTATGTCCGTTCAGAAACTATGTATTTAAATGTATGTAATGTAGAACTGTTTGCCTGCAGTTGATCTGCAACAAAGTGCCAAGTTATCTTGCAGCTGTCTGAAGTTCTTAGAGATGTCCTCAATGTCTATTGATGCGAAATTCAGGTGAGTGACTCTTACGCACATAGATAGTAAGTATATAAGTGATGGCAATAATCTCTATTTACTTTCAGCTCTGATTTTTTGGCGCGCCCTTGTCCACATTTTAGCGCCAAATTGTTTTGGGTTTCGCTTGGCAGGCTAAGCATGCGCCGCAAGACATCGCCATCGGTGCCGATCCCGTTCCGTTCCTGTTCCCATTTTCGTAATCGTCTTTGTACAATAAATCTCATACACAGACACACATACATATATTACTGATATTCACCGCTGCAGTTAAGTCTGAATACAGCAGCAGCAGCAGCAGCCTGTCTGTCTCCTTGACGTTGATTTTCTACCACCTTTCTTTGTCGGCCGTCCGTCCGTCCACCGTCCTACGTCCTTTGTCTGCCTCATATTGCGCGCTGTGCCTGCCTGCAGCCAGGTAGTTTCACAACCTTTGTGTACTTCCTTAAGAAAATTATGAAGCAACCGAAATGCATGTTAGTTTTTTTCCGGTTCGCAAGGTAGGGTGTCCTTTCCCGACACTCGCATATAGATACATATGCAATTGTATGTATACATACATGCAGGACAAAGGCAGAGTTGTCCTCCTGTTGCTGTCGCTGTCGTTGTCGTCTCCCTCTTTGTGCCACTCAAGGTGTAGCGGGGTACATTGCTAATTAGTTTGGATGGGCGTGCAGAAATCAAGTTTATTGAGAGACAAACCAGCGGGCAGATGCTACTCGAGGTGCCTGGCACGCGGAGGTAAGCTTACACCTAACTTATGACCATAACTTATGTTATCTGCTCTTTCAGTAACCTGGCCTGTTGAAGGCGCCATTGTAGCCGCCTCCAAATCCACTGCCGTAGCCTGGTCTATTATGATTGTTAAGCACTTCGAAGGGTCCCTTGTGTACACCGTCTTCCTTGTACTCGGTGTTCATAGTGAAGCTGCGATTCCAGTGATCGCGTTGCCGTGGCGTCTGATTCGGTGCAAATTGTTGTTGATCTTGATAGCTAATTGGTGGTCGAGGTGGCTGAGCTGGGTGCGCAACAACTGGAACATTTCCGGGATATGCAGAATACGTTGGATATGTTGGATATATTGCCGGGTATTGTGGCAAGTATTGGCCCGGGTAAGTGAAGCCGGGATGCCCAACTGGATAGCCAGGTTGTTGCCCTCCATTTGGATAGTTAGGTCCAAACGAAGGGTAAATAGCAGCATTTGGATATGGTGATTGTGGCGCTGAAGGTGCAAAAGCAGGACCGACTGGAGGCTGTGGTTGTCCCTCAATTGGCAGTGCAGGATAGAGAGATGGTGTAGCACCGATCCGATTGCCCCCTGGACTTAGATGCACATCCAAAGTACCCACTCCACTGCCGCCGCTTTCATGTGCAGACGGTGCATCTATGTCAGCTGAGCCAAAGCCAGCGCTTGGTTGCCGGAACGGTTGCTGGGGGCCTAACTGTGAGTTTAGTTGGGCACGCGCATGATGACGATTGCTGCTGATTCCTCCGGTCAAGGTGGATGCCAAGTTGAATTCGGTTTTTGAATCCTCACTACTCTCATCGCGAGAATATTGCGATGCTTCAATGGCGCTGACTATCAGCACTAGTAGCAGCGCTAAATGTGGAATTGCCCAGTGCATGTTGATACCTTCAGTGGAACTGGACCTTCACAGCGTACACACGGTGTATATAAAGTTAAATCGCTGAGTTTAAATTGTTTGGTGCCTGTTGTAGGTTATCAGTCGGGTCAGTCTAGCTTAACTGATCTGTTTCATTGAGAAACGCAAAACAACAAATTGAGATTAGTTTCCAAGAAACCGCAGCTTATTTTGGCAACTTTGTCTATTGATTAGACAATATGAATATAATAAATAAAACACTTTTATTAATACCAGTACAATAAAAGTTGTAGTTCGTTAGTCGACCTTGCCTAGATTCTTAGTGAGTCGCCTTGATACGATTACGTAGTCCCAGTGTGCCCGGTCGACCTATTATTGATAGGAGCATCAACATTATTGAGTGCTGTCATAAGTGTGTGTGTGTACATACGTATTATACATTATTTTTGCACAATTATCAGCAGGCGTATGCTATATAAGCATGGATCCAGAATAGAATGCACACCATATAGAAATTGAATCGAAGCGGAGATGAAACTTTGCATTGGACTAGCTGTGCTACTGTCTGTTGTCCTGCTTGATGCAGGTGCTACGCCTACGTTCGACAGAATTGCTGAGGTGTTCCTGGATGCGCTCAATGATGGACCACAATATACGCCACCTGTAGCTTATGCGCCAGTGCGTGTAAGAGTACCCCATGTCCCAGTACAGTCCGGACCACTAATAGAAGAGGGCTATGATCATGGCTATGATTACTATTACGGAGGTGGGAGTGCCCATGGTAATGGAGTGTATTATGGCAATCCCTACCCCCAGGGTCCTCCCGTGCAGGGCTACTATCCGCCAAGACCTGTGCCGGGTCCAGTGAAGGGCTACTATAGTGGGCCACAATATCCGTATGCGTACGCACCATCAGCTCCCAATTATGTTCCGGAATATCGAAGATCATCAGTCAACAAGGGTCCAGCAACTGTGGGCGGCTACAAGGAGCATGGATACTAGGCGCCATTTGAGATGAGTTCAATGTTCATAACTTTAAGTTGAGGTATTCATAATTTATTTAAGTAAATGACATTTTTTCGTATATATTGTTTATATTGCCTCTCAGCTTGCTCAACCAGTTTTCTGCTTATATGTAGTCAGAATAATTAAATACGCGACTTTACAAGTCGAGAAAACGAGCTTGAGCTCGGTCTGCGATTATGCTTACATAATGAAAATAATGTATTGTACTTACACTTTTATTATTGTTCAATCTTTACATAATATACTTTACTATATATACAATACTAAGCTAGCAAATAATTATTTCAACGTCTGCGCACGTCGAGCAATTGATTTGATTCTACTTCGTTAGGGTTTTGCACATATTCCAACGAGTTGGGGAAGATAATGTTGCGGAGTTCGGACCAATATGGATCTGGTTTATCTGTGGGCAGAGGCACGGGCAGGGGAGGTGGATTCTTGCCTGTGATCAGTGTGTCTCCAGAGTTTGTAGGAGGAGGAGTGGGTGAAATAACAGGGAAACGAGTAGGAGGTGTCTGAGGCGTGGCTCTGTCATTGTCGTTATTATCATTGTCCCACTCTAATGGAGGTGGCCTGCGTCTATCCTCCCAGTCTGCTGGTGGTGATCTGTGTCTATCCTCCCAGTCTGTTGGTGGTGGTCTGTGTCTATCCTGCCATTCTTGTGGAGGTGGTCTGTGTCTATCCTCCCAGTCTGGTGGTGGTGGTGGCGGTCGATTTTCATCTCTCCAGTCACGGGGTGGAGGTGCGCTTTGCCATCCGTGTGGTCGTGGCCGGTTTCTATGCCCTCGGCCACGACCCCAACCTGGTGGAGGCGGTGGTGGAGGTTCGTCTTCGTCACTCCAATATTCATCACTCCTCGATTGGCCTGGTGGATCATGCCGCCTTCCATGTCCTCGGTGTCCTCGGTGTCCGCCCATACGTCTACCCCTGTGTCCCTCCCAGTGGTGTTCGCCGGGCCAACGTTCGTCCTGTGGAGATGCTTCTGACGTCTTGAGATTTAAACAACACGTGCAAATGAGGAATAGCAGGCACGTCGTCACGGCCGTTGCCATGTGTAATCGTATTCCTGTCATGATCGTTAGACTGTCGGATCGAATGACTGCAGCGCCCTTGCACCAAGAGATTTCAATTCTAACTGAGGGTAGAATTTTTTCATTTGTATTTAAAGCGTGTTCCAGGTTTGTCTGTCTATCTGTCTGACTGGTATTGGTAATCAATGCAAGGTGAGAGCTTGCGAGAGATTCATTTCTGCTTGACTGCTAACGATTTTCGAACTTGAAATCAACAAGTGAGAGTGTTTCAGACGGGAGTAAGCGCCAAGAAATTACATGACACACAAATACTATAAGCCAGCACGTGTATATATATATATATATATATATATATATATATATGTATATGAAAATATGGGTGTCAATTCATAACATAATAAACGTTACTTGTTCTTGCATTAGGTATTCTCGTCTCTAAATATTATTTTGTAATCTCAAACTCAAACAGAGAAAGACTAATAGCACACGCTGATCAGTGCATCATTAATTTATTTTGACTTTGCTAAACAGGAATATATTTTAAGTTTGGGGTCATTGAATTTTTGGCCAGCAAAAACATCTCTCCTTTGTGCAGGTGGCAGATGAGAGTGGGATCTACTTATGCGGTTTCGCCACAACTTACGTGCCTTGCATGGCGAAACAGTGGATATATAATTGTCCGGGTAAATTACTATATCAAATTTGTACTTGACAAGATCTCAAGTTATTTTCTTCTAAAGATGCCAAATCGATCAACATAATATGCCTGTAGATTGTTTAGATAGATAGATTGTTCTTTAAATGTTGTCATAACAGTGCTCTGGGACTTACCCGATTCAAAAATACATATTTAATTTGATATGGAACCTGTTCTAGCTTGTTCTCTTGATTACTTCTAAAGAGCAAAACAGAATTACGGAGCCGGACACAAAACTTGACGTGAATTGAGCTGAGAGAGCTTGCGCTGATATTGTTGATACTCATTGAAATGCAAACAATATACTCGTAGTATGTTTAATATACAAATGTTTATTATTATCTAATCGCAAACGAAGCATTTAATTATTACACGATTTAATAACTATTACGTCTCATCTTCTGCGTATGTCAATTAACTGTGATACGTCTTCGTCGCTGAGCACGTGCACATATTGTGGTGAGGAGGGGTAGGTAAAGTGGCGAAGTTGCGACTGCTCGTGTGATCTGATCGATGGCAATGCAACTGGAGTTGGTGCAGGTAATGGTGCTGGTTCTTGTTGGTCTGGAGGCGGCACTAGTGGGGGTCGATTTGTGCCGATGATTAAGGTGTCGCCAGAATTTGGAGGCGGAGTGGGTGAGATAATCAGTGGCGGAGGGTTTCTGCCAATGATTAGTGAATCATGGCCAGATTGAGTTGTTGGCAGCGGTGTTGTAGGACTTGGCGTCGGAACTATTGGCGTGTCGATGGGAGGATTACGATTATTATAATTATCATCGTTGGGTGGATAGTAAGGAGGCCAATTCTGATTTTGTTGAGGATCATTTGGTGTTGCTGGACTTGGCATTGGTACAATTGGCGTGGGGGGATTACGATTGTTGTAGTCATCGTTGGGTGGATAATAAGGAGGCCAATTCGGCGGTTGTCTAGGATCGTTTGGACGTGGCCTGCTCATTTGTCCATTATCAAACGGGGGAGGTGGTGGTGGAGGAGGTGGCGGATATCTATTTCCAATATTCCACCCAGGCGGTGGCGGTCTTTCTCCCCAGTTATTCCCATTGCCCCAACCAGGTGGTGGCTGCCTTCCACCACCATTCCAAGGATTCCAACCAGCTGGATTTCGGTTATCTCCAGCTGTTTTCCAACGTCCCCAACCAGAAGGTTGTTGTCTGCCGCCACCATTCCAGCCACCAGTCCATGAACTTCCCCAGTTGCCGCCCTGATTGTTGTTTTGAAAGCTGTTGAAGCCATTGTTGAATGCATTCGGCTGTTGTTGCCAGTTGTTGTTGTTGTTAAACCCAAATCCAAATCGGAGTCCGAGTTGAGGAACTTGCGCCACGGCCGTAACGCCACCAGCAGATGCCACTGCTGTTCCAGCCGATGCAAACGATGTGGCCAATTGAGCGCGAGCAACTCGCATTGAGAGCAGAAGGCACGTCACAAAGGCCGAAGCAAACACATGTGAACGTATGGCCATCATCTGATCGTGCCGAAATCAACAACCTACGCGCCCATACACTAAGAGATTCGAATTCTAACTGAGGGCAAATTTTTGGCGATTAGGCAAGCAGAGACGCCCCTGGTTCGGCTTTGTATTCGAAACCAGTCTTCGGTTTGTTTGACTACTTTAGTCGTTTACGCTAATCACTGCAAGCTGAGCGAACGCGAGATCGCGAGCTTATTTATGCGATCATCAGATTTGTAAACAAAGCCCACAGAGAGGAAATAAACGACGGATGAAGTCGACCATTGGACCGTTGGCCAGCGAATCTGGATCCGTTCGAGCGGCTTCTTCGCGCTGTACGTGCTCTGCATACCGAAGTTGGAAGATCTGTTAGCGACGGAGTAATTCATAGTAAGGCATTAAACTCTTGCTGGATGAATCGACATTAGCATTATGGCAGCAGATCTCTGGCGATCCAGGTGCGATGGTAGAAATAAACGAAAAGAAAACCATTAAGATTGCCATGTGTCATACTATCCCATTCCCATTCCCAATCGTTCGCAGGGTATATAAATAGACGGGAACATCGTAGAAGCATTGCCAGAACATTGAAGGTCGGCATAGAGTCAGTCATGAAAGTTTCCATTCTGTTCTACTTCACTTGCCTCTTGAGCAGCTCCTTTAATTTGAGCAGTGCTTTGTTTTTCAAGGCTCTCAAAGGAGTGAGAGGCGGCAGTGCAGGTTATGCAAGCTACGGCAGTCCTGGCGGATACGGCAGCTACGCCAGCCCTGGCGGATACGGCAGCTACGCCAGCCCTGGCGGATACGGCAGCTATGGAGGTTACAACAGTGCCTATGGAGGCTACAACACTGGTTATGGAGGCTACACTGGGAATTATGGCTACAATTACAACGGAGGATATGGTTACAGGAATCAGGGACATCCTTCTGGTTCTGGAAATCAAAAACGCAAGGGGCGCACTTATTCGGATATAGCGAGAGTTTTGGTACAAGACAGATATTTGGGATTGGGAGCTGGACGTTATCTACCGCGTACACCTTTTTCCCCTCTGTGGGGCTGAAATTGTTACTATTTCTAAACTAGTTAGAGGGGAATGTAAAATTTATAATTTATACGAATTCAAATAATAAACCTAACAAAAAGTTAAAGTTCAAAATTTATATTGTAATTGATTTATTCTTTGCATATTATCTAGACTTAATACAATATTAACTTTGTATTGGATATAAAAGTACATGCATCTTTGATGCATCATTTTTTGACACGAAATTTGGTTTTATGATCAGACACGCAATTTAAGTATGTATCCATACCTGACATAAAAACAGTGGTACACACCTGAGTACTTTTAAATAAAGTAAGTACTACTTAGCCGCATGAAGCTGATCGGTGGAACGTGACTGAAACGCGACTAGGTCAGGCTAGAGATGGTAAGTGTCACGTCGCTGTCACGCGAATCACGTTAATTCATTATGGTATACCAATTCCTTTTAGTGCCACGAAAGTTTGATTATATTGGATTATTTTATTTATTTATTTAATGTCGACTAATGGCAGTCGACTGGGAAAATAATTAACAATAAAAATTAAGAATTAAAACTGTTACATTAATAATAATTTTTAAATGAATGAATGTAATGAAATGTTAAAAAAATTATTTTATATTAATATTTTATTTTATTTAAATTAAAATTAAATTTAAAAATTAAAATTTAAAATGTAAACTGGGATAATAAAAAGAACATTCAAAGATCCGTCACAGCATCTGATCTTGTCCATATTATGTGAATCATTTATTTTTCCAAAAATACATTAAAAAATTCTGTGAAAATATAGAGTGCCCATAGTAGTGATGACAGGTTTTGAGATGCATAAAAAGAATTAATGAGCCTACATTAATGTTGTTAAGTGATTCAATCCGAATTGAGTCACCGATTCTGCTGCATCGCATGCACATTTCGCTAGGAATTCCCCTTTTCCGCAATGTCAGGAAACATAGAATGGCAATATCTCAGAGCATAACATGTTGCTTAAGCAACACCATAAATCACAGCACGATCTACGTAGACGAGCCATAAACAGGCGCACCTACGTCATTAGACAGACTCAGTTTGTTAATTACAATTATAATAGTTGTGTTGTATTTTGTTAGTCAAATCATTCGCTATGCTTTCGCATTGCAAGTCTAGACAGTTGAGTTTGTATGGATACACCTGACGTTTACATATTCTTAAGGCTTTGACTCAAAATGTAAGTGTGCGATTTATATTTACGGTGAATGACTTTTTGACGGCTCTTGCGAGATGAACAGTAAACATATTCACATGGGAAGTGCGAGAGCAGTAGGTGAGCTGGGCACCACAACAATGGGGCTATGTGCAAGGCATGCGTTGTTTTGTCGCAAATAAAAACCTGATCGATAAGCAGAGGCGATTCTTCTGGACCGGCATATAAAAGGCTTCGAATTGTCGACATTGAAGCACAGTTCTTAACAACAATCTCTAGAAACACAATGTTTGCGGTGCAAGGCAAAGGCTTTCTACTTCTGTTCGTGTGGCTTGCTCTGCTGGCTTCAGTCATGGGATTCCCGGCAGATGGATATCGTGGGGATCGTGTTGAGCGCAGCTACACTGACATCGCACGAGTAATAAATCCTCATCCATACGCTTTCGTTGGGTCACGCAACTATCCTGGACAACCTTTTTGGCCATCAGGACGCTAGCTAACCTACTTGTACAAATAGTGTCAGCCTTAATTAATTTTAATAAACAAACAACACAGCCAGCTCAGCTTTATTCCCGTCTAATCTAACCTTTTTCAAAGTTGCACTGCGGGACAAATGCGAAAAGAGCGAGCCGCGAGAAATCTAGCTTTTTTTTAGTTGGAATGTGCTGCACAAAAGTATGCAACACTTTCTGTTGCTATTTGGGACGCAAGAATAGTTGGCAACGCGCTGCCACCCTTAAAGTATGCTGCGTTAGCTACTGTCTTTTCATTATACCCTTCGACCATTGAAAATGGTCAAAAAGGGTATACTAACTTTGTGCAAATGTATGTAACAGGCATAAGGAGGCGTGGGAGACCCCATAAAGTATATATATTCTTGCTCAGGATCACAAGCCGAGTCGATTGAGCCATGTCTGTCTGTCTGTCCGTCTGTCTGTGTGAACGCACAGATCTCAGCTATTATAAAAGCTAGAGTTACCAAATTTGGCAGGGAGACTCCTGTGTACTATAAGCTGATCAAGTTTATTTCAAATGTTAGGTACCACGCCCACCGCCCCCACAAATCAATAATTTAATTTTTGGACTCAATTTGTAAGCGCTGTATAAAAGATACAACCTTCTGACTTTAACATATACTAAGCTGAATGAAATATCTACGTAGTGTCCAAATCACAATCCGATCGAACAATAAACACAGAAGTTATTTAAGAAAGTATGAGCATAAAACCAAGTGCTTCTGTCAGCTAACAAGGGAGGCGGGCGAGCGCGAAGCGCGAGCGCCATCTGTCGGGATTAATTTCAAAGCATGTGCATATGCATATGTGTATGAATTTAATAAATTAAACTACACGGGAACATAGGTCGAAGGGTATCCCACTGTCGCGTGTTGCGCGACTGTTGCTCTCGTTTTAAAAATACATTTATTGAGCCCGCCACGCCCTCCTGATGGTCAGGCGGCGTTTTCAAACGGTTTTCCATTTTAAAAATTGAGAGAATCCGAAAAAACTTGGAAGGCATCTTCAGGGCGTGCTGTACACGTTGGGAACTTGAACAGATTGAAACGAGAGCAACAGTCGCGCAAAACGCGACAGTGGGATACCCTTCGACCTATGTTCCCGTGTAGTTTAATTTGTTAAATTCATACACATATGCATATGCACATGCTTTGAAATTAATCCCGACAGATGGCGCTCGCGCTTCGCGCTCGCACGTCTCCCTTGTTAGCTGACAGAAGCACTTGGTTTTATGCTCATACTTTCTTAAATAACTTCTGTGTTTATTGTTCGATTGGATTGTAATTTGGGGACTACGTAGATATTTCATTTAGCTTAGTGTATGTTAAAGTCAGAAAGTTGTATCTTAAATACAGCGCTTACAAATTGAGTTCAAAAATTAAATTATTGATTGTTGGGGGCGGTGGGCGTGGCACCTAACATTTGAAATAAACTTCATCTGCTTATAGTACACAGGAGTCTTCCTGCCAAGTTTGGTAACTCTAGCTATTATAATAGCTGAGATCTGTGCGTTCACACAGACAGACGGACAGACGGACAGACGGACAGACAGACAGACATGGCTCAATCGACTCGGCTTGTGATCCTGAGCAAGAATATATATACTTTATGGGGTCTCCCACGCCTCCTTATGCCTGTTACATACATTTGCACAAAGTTAGTATACCCTTTTTTGACCATTTTCAATGGTCGAAGGGTATAAAAACGCAAGTCGGTATCTCTTCTGGTTTAGTCGCAATTTCGATTTGAAAATCTAAAAAAACTGCCAAATGAAAATCTGCTTGTTTTTTCCCGAACATAGTTCGTTTCCCAAGACACGCTCCCATTTGTGTCCCAGCTGACAGGATTTTAGTGCATTTCAGTGTAATCCCAAAACACGATCCCCCCTTGTTGTATTCGCTAATGAGCGCCATGAGACATGAAAATCCGGTTAACTTTTGAATATATTTGGGATTTTCTGAATATTATTTGTCTGTGAGACACATATACACATTTGGTTCTGCTTCACTTCTTCAATTCGATCATGATACAATCTACTTTTGCCAGCTCAAACCAGCAATGGCGACAATTGACGGGGAAAAAGCTGAGTTGGCAACACTCTCTGGGTGCCGCCTTGCTCGAAAATCGGAGAACAATTAAAACTTTTGTTAATGACAAACACACATTAGGGCGCACGCATCGGCCACGCCCACCTGCCGTTTGGTGGTCTCAGCAGACGCACACCGCTTGCACACTGGCAGTGACAACAAAGTGGAGCACTCCGTCGCCAGACAGCGCGCACCAGTGCAAGGAAGGACAAGAACAACGCGTATTCTTTGCATCATCGTTAAAATTGTGCGCTCCAATGGTTAATATTAAATCAACATCCAATGCCATCTGGTGGATTAAAAATCCGAATGGTGGCAATGCCAGGGGCAGAGGGGATGGCAATGCTGGGGACGGGCGAAAGGCATCGCTTGGCTCGAGCTTTTGTCTGGATATGGCGGATCTGCTGCGCAATATATCCTTGCAAGGCTACAACAAACTATTGGCGCCGGAATTAACTCTGGTGGAAAGGTAGGCGACAGATAAAAGGCAGCGCTCGACGAAGGGCTTTGTTGGGCTCTCGTCACGTGACGTCGCAACTCATACGCCGCGTGGGCACCATAGAAAATTTGCCATCGCAATTTGCACTGCGTTTTCGTATCTTTTGTCTCTTTGAATCTTCGCCTCTCTTCAGCGTTCGTCGCCACCGTCTCAACTCATTTCGTTCGTGTGCTGTGCACTGCATTTTTCGCATTTTTCATTTCCGTTTCCGTTGCTATCTCCAGCTTCCTTTTTGTGCGTTTAACTTATCGTGTGATGCCTTCAACTGCTGCACCTCACCTCACCTACTTTCGCCGCGTTTATTTGCAGATTAATTTGGCTGCTGATGCACACGACCACGTTTCTTGCCATGTTGGCGGTGCTACTGCTCACCTGGGAGCAGTTTATCGCACAGTACTTTGTCATCAATCTGAAGGATCCACTTTATCCCATTGAGAAAGTGCCATTTCCGGCGGTGTCGATATGCTCCAACAATCGCATTTCCATGCAGGCGGTTACCAACTATGCGCTTGAGCTGTGAGTAGTTAGTTGAGGATTAAGAGCAGCTCCTTTCCCTGCTCTGTGATACCTTATTGACAATTCTACATATGCAGTCAAAGCAATGATCCGTCGGCTCGCGAACTGGATTACTATGTAGAACAGTTGAAGTATCTGCGCAATTTGTACATCATTGGCAACAGCAATATCGACATCGATGCTTACCTGACCTTTCAGGCATTCCTGGACCTCTTTGGCACTTGGTACAATGAAACCTTCTGGAACACGCGTCGCATTATGCAAATGGTGGGTTAAATACGAGTCAAGTAAGCTTCAATTTACTTGTGATTTACTCTTAGTTGGCGCCAGCTTGCAAGGATTACATACTGAAGTGCAGCTTGTCCAATGTGGACATACCCTGCTTCAGTGAGGACGCCTTCCAGGACAGTCTTACCAAGTACGGTCCCTGCTGTACCTTTAACACCAAGAACAAGTGAGCATAACAATTAATGATCATTCTATAAAGATTCTCTAGAGTTTTCGTGCAGGCTAAAGAAGCGCGACTTCAAGAATCGCTTCGCCAGCTCGGAGTTGGGCCTGACGGTTGTGCTGAATGCGAGTCATGCGGATTACTTTGCACCCATTCTAAATACTAATGGCTATATAGTTATCATACACGATGCGGATAATTTTGCATCTATAGCCTCGTCCAATGCATTGGAAACATTTCCGGGGCAGAAAGAGGAGAGTTACTTGAAGATCTTTCCGCGCGTCATCGACACCGACAGCAGCTTATACGCATTCTCCCCTTTCGGCGTGAGTTCAAGTAAAGTGATTATCTTATTCTCTTATTTGTACTTTGACCTTGCTTAGCGCCGCTGCTTCTTCCATAACGAAGTACTGCCCAGCAATGAAATGAAGTTCATCTACACATTCCCCAACTGCATCACACGTTGCCGGATTCGCAGCATCATTGCGCTGTGCAATTGTCTGCCCTTTCAGTTGCCACTGGAGTTGGTGGAGACTTTGGAGGGCGTTGTCTATTGCACCCTAGTGCATATTAGCTGCCTTAGCCAGTACCAGTGTTAGTCAACCGCCGTTGCAACTGCAGCAGCTGTCTCACTTATTGATCTCTCTCTCTCTCTCTCTCTAGTCAAGTGGAACAATGTGCTAACCGAGCGAGTTCGTTTCGTGGGCTTGGAGCGTGAGGCTGAGGAGGCGCTGTACTGCCCGCAATGTTTGCCCTCCTGCAACGATGTGCAGTATCGAATATCGACGAGTGTGCTGCCTATCGATAACTATTTAGCGTCAACCGCCAGCAATGAGACAGAGTTAAATTCCGATATATCCGTGCTGAGAGTCTACTTTGGAATGCCGCACGCACAGCTCTACACACGATTACTGAACAATGAATGGTTCGAAATATTCAGTGAGTATTGAGGAAGTCATACCATGAATAAGTACTATACATAATACTTAACAGGCACAATTGGAAACATTCTGTCGATTTTCATGGGCTTCTCTTTGGTGGCCATTTTCGAGACGCTCTTCTTTTTTCTCAAGTACATTTACATGGGATGTTGGCGCATAATAGAGCACAGTAGGACCAGCAGGTTGGATGCTCGCAAGCTGCATATATATCCATAGGATGGCTAACTTTCGTTCTCTTATTGTCACAATCAAGGTTGAATATATGTAACTTAAAATACATTTATCTATATGCACAATCAACACGTTGACTTTCTTTTATGGATTATATTAGGGAACTTGGGGAATCAGGGTTACAAAGGACATGACCTACTTTGTTACTACGGTCTACGATAATAATGATGATGATGATGATGATGATGATGATGATGATGATGATGATGATGATGATGATGATGATGATGATGATGATGATGATGACGATGACGATGTTTCCGTTGGCTGATATTTAACGCGCATTTAACTAATTTCATTTTAAATTGTTGACAATTAAGGCAAATTGCCAAGACGAATCAAGTACGGGGGCAGAGTGTGAGAAAGATGGTAAATGGGGAAGGGCAGGGGGTTGGCTGGATCCCGAATGCTGAACACCACGTGCCATGTCGCAGTTAATTTGTTGGCAATAAGTTGGAACACGAGGCCTAATTACAACAATACAACAACACGCACGACATGACTGCAAAATTTTCATTAAAATGAGCCCCACACAGTATTCCTCCCTCAACGTCCTCCACTTCATTCCACTACCCTTCTGTCTGCTCCCGGAGCAGGCCTACAAAAGGCTCGCAGTGCGTAGATGTCCGCAACAGTTGCAATCCACAAACGGTTGAGTGAGTGCCAAAACATGACAACAACCACGGAACGGAAACGGGAAAGGGAACGTGAAGCAGCTCGGAGTAGGCTTAACCCACGGCTGGTTGTTGGACGCGCTGCCTGGTGGATACCGAGACCAAGAGGCGCACCTGTGCCACTGCGTGAAGAGAAGGCAGCGCAAAAATTGCCATTTGCCGCCGCGTTAAAGGATTTGCTGCAGAATCTGTCGTTCCATTGTTATGGCAAATTAGTCGAGCCGGGACATCGCAATGCGGAACGGTGAGTGGCGCCTATCAGTGGTTGATGGCGACCTCTGACCTCTGATACCTTCCCCTTGTCGCTGTGCTTTCAATTAGTGCCGCCTGCATTCGTTCGCAGATTCTTCTGGCTCATTTTCCATATAGCTGCGCTAAGTGTACTAATTGCCTTCGTCTGGGCCACATACAAGGACGAATCAGAGGCACTTGTGACCACCATATATAATCCGCTATATCCCGTGAGCAAGGTCGATTTGCCCGCCGTCTCTGTGTGTACCATGAATCGCATGTCCAAGCGAGCCGTCTGGCGCTATGCAGAGGAACTGTAGGTACAGTAAAGCCGCCTATTTGTCCCTTTCTCTGACATTCTCCCTCATCTCAACTCTTGCAGCAGCGAGAAGGATCCCAAGCTCAGAAATGCCAGTTACTTTTATGAAGAGCTGCAAGCATTTGGCTTGTACTACACTCCCGAGGAGTTGGTCGACTATGAGCGGGTCCTACGTTTTCAGGGGTTTCTTGATCGCCAGGACACTGAACCTGACGAGCTGTTCTACAATACACACAAGCGCATGCGTCGCCTGACGCCCAATTGCAGCGATATCTTCGTGTCTTGCCACTTGGCTGGGCAACCATTCGATTGCCTGGATCAGTTTCAGGATTCGCTGACCAGCAATGGGTTTTGTTGCACCTTCAATATGCATGGAAAGTAAAGATGCCGTCCTGTATATAAGGTGTAATGATATTGCTGACAGTTTCTTTGCTTCCTTCGGTGTAAGGTATCCCAAGGAGCGCCCCAATCACCAGCGTTTCTTTGGAGCCGACATGGGCCTGGTGCTGACACTAAAGACCACGCCCAGCGATTACTTCTTTAGGAAGCACCAACAGAGTGGATTTGAGGTAAATGATGTGGAAGCTCAATTCATTTTCTTTATTCGACACGCTAACACAGAATGTCTCTCTCAGTTTTAATGTTAGCTTACATAGGCTTAACATAGTCATCGTGTTATATAATGACAGGGAAATACTGTGAATATTCCCATCTGTTCTTATTCATTAGATCATCATCTACGAGCCTGGCAACTATCCTGATCCGCAGTCCGGCAGTGTCGCCTCTCGATTGGCGAATCCCGGCCGAATCACCCATCTGCCTGTGCGCTCCAGCATCTTCGAGACCGTCCCAGAGGCTCGAAAATTGTGCCCCAATGTGGTATGTAACGTTCTGTAGCCAATTGTCAATCACAGCTCAATCAAGCAGTAAAATTTGCCCACGTTCCAGCGCAAGTGTCTCTTTGAGAATGAAATGCCGCACAACTTTACGGCTCCCTACATGTTCAGCAAGTGCATCTCGGCCTGCCGCGCCCGCAGCATCTTCCACCTGTGCGGATGCCTGCCCTTTCACATACCCATGCACTACATTGGCCATGCGCAGGGAATTGTCTTCTGCACGTTGCAGCACATGGAGTGTCTCAGGCGCTACAAGTGTGAGTGACCACCATGGGGAGCTCTTAATTTATTTACTGTCCTCTTCCCCTGAAATTCTTTTAGTCAAATGGCTGAACGTCATCACCAGTCGCGCCGAAGTGCCCGGTCTGGAGCATGAGCTGGAGGATGCGCTCTACTGTCCCTACTGTCTGGCATCGTGCTCAGAGATACGCTACCAAGTGCGCGGCGCCATGACGCTGGCTCTACACGGATTATATAAGCCAAAGACGTAAGTTGAAAGCAGTTAGTGTAAAAGACATAAAACAAGTAAAGAAGGAATTGAAATTCACTATAATTTAAGAAGAACAAAGTATGTAAAGATGCCAATCTTGACAAAAGAAAGGAATAGAAAAAAAACTATTAGTTTTACCTTTAAATTATTTATTTTCATATTTGTTGAGCTTGTTTTAAATTTCAATGTTTATATGTGAACACTTTAAAGATATGTTTTATCGTATATATATTCTGAACCATTCTATATCACTTGTATAGGGACGATTGCAGGATAAAAGAAACTGTAAGAGTTTATAAACTTCTCCTTTTAAAGTCAACTCCATTTAGAATCAATTATTTGCATTTTGCTAAATTATATAAAGTAAAGTTGTATATCTTTTTGTCAGTATATTCTGCAATATATTCTGCACCATTATATCACTTGTATAGGAACGATCGTAGGATAAAAGAACCTGCAAGAGTTTACAACCTTCTCCTTTTAAAGTCAACTCCATTTATGTTTAATTCTTTGCATTTTGCAGAGTTATATAAAGTAAAGTAAAGTTCTATATCTTTTTGTCAGTCTTTCACATCGAGTCACTGCCTGGTTCATCCCTGATATGGGGTGCAGGGTGCGTTCACCCTTTAGTTCAGTTCAGTTCAGTTCAGTTGCCATAATCGAGTTGAATTTTGCAGCAGTACCCATGCCAATAACAGTTACGGTCGCGACAGCTCCCAGTTGGTCGTTGTGCGTGTTTACTTTGCCGAAACGCACATTCAATACTTCCGGCAGATTATTAAAAACGCCTGGTACGAGATCTTCAGTGAGTCTGCTCAACTATATTACACATTTTGCATATACAGGCACTTCCTCCTCCTCTCTCTCGCTCTGGTTTCCAGGTACAATTGGCAACATCTGCGGCATCATAGCGGGCTTCTCATTGATTGGCATCTGCGAGCTGCTATTTTTCCTAGCCAAACAATTATGGCATGCATGCAAAGCGGAACTGAAGGCGGAGCTCGGCCATAGTCATGGCCATGTCCGATCCCGGCACAGGACTAATGGTCGTTCAAAGGGAACCCACCAGCGGCAACAGCAGCAGCAGCAGGAGCGTCAGCCATTGGAGCTGCTCATACTGCCGTAATTGAGGGAAAGTCTGTGCCAATTTTAAAGCTCACTGACTTTTATACAGTTCACTTTACGCATGTGTCTGTGTGAGTGCTTTGTAGTGTAGTGTGCACTGAGTGTAAGTGTTTGTGTGTGTAGTTGTTGACCTGCGTAACAAATGTTAATTATCGCGCTGCGAGCAGCTGCCAGCTGATTGTAGGCCGGAGGCACAACTCAAGTGCACTTACTTTGCATTGTCACATAAAAGTAAACAGTACCAGGAGAGAGAGAGAGGGGAGTGGTAAAAGGTCCAGACGGTGACATTAGTGCCAACATTCTTGGACAACTGCCCACTGCTGGACTATAGTCAAGTCTGGAGTGGAACTGGGGATAGACAGTTCGGCAGTTGGCAGTCAGAAACAGTTATGGACCACAAACTTCACGCGACGCCTGCGGAGCATGAAGCAGCAGCGGTTATCCTTGGCACACGGCCCGACCCAGCACTTGCAATCAAAATAAATTTTTATTGTTGCTGTCCTTCTCTATATGCCGAGATTGACAAAATGGATAAACAAATAAAATGCTCAATTTCGCAAAATTGCCTAGGACGATGTTGTAGTGCGATAATATTGAATTGAAGCCACGCTTAATATTGAATTTATATATTATTTTGCTTCCTTTGATATATTAGTATTAATTATATATTATATTAATTATTTGTCTATATATGTAAGTATTTTTTACTTCATCTTTAAAGCAAGCGAACTTCAGTTCAACTTCAGTTCACATTAAGGTCTTCATGGAATCCCAGCTTGCTTTCGACTAATGAAATTCCCTGTCAGTTTTCAGTTTCACAATTGATTTGCAGGTTTATTTGGAGTACACACCAAATACTCATACACCCATACACACTCTCTCTAACTCTCTCTCTCACTCTAGGATAGAAACCCTTATGTAAATTCTTTGCGCAGTGTCTGAAATTGAAATGATTCCCGTTGAATTTGTAAGCGGGTCTGTTTGTTTTGCCATGCATAAAACTGCCTAAAAATTGCAAAAAATTTAAATGAACGCACTCGCTTCGGGTAGATTCCATATATACATATACATACATATAGGGAGAGAGTAGGATTGTGCTAGGTAAACAGTGGCAAGCGAGAAATAGCCTCACTGTGGGGAAGCATCTCCCCTTGGTTGCTGTGGGAAGTAGACAGCCTTCCCCCCGTGCTGCGTATTATCGCACAATACAATATGTATATTGGATTATTTCGTTTGTGCGAGCTCTCCCTGGGCTATGCCCGGCTGCCCGGCTAGCTTTCTATCTATTTACCTGGCTACACCAAGCTACCTGTCTAGCAGATACCATTGTTGGCCGCCTGCACCAATGGACCAATGGATTGGTGGCAAAACTGTTTGCCAGCTGCCAGGTGTGTGTATGTGTGTGAGAGTTGGAGAGGGAAGTAGGGATAAGGATTCCATTTGAACCAACTGTTTAAGTTGGCATATTGAACTGGGAGGCTTCTCTCAATGCTTTTATAACAATTGCCATCTTTCATTCGCTAACTTGCTAGCAACAGAAAAGCAAGTTAAATATGCTCTATGATTTTGGAATAACATCCATCTACACAGCACTTATAAAATGAAATATACTTCTGTTTAAGATTCAGATGTGTAATATATATTCAACTGTATTACAATAACATATTATATACCTTCACATATATACTTCATGTTTTTTATTTTAATATGGCACGATATTTAAGGGCAAGGTAGTATCTCATATGTGCTCTCAACGTTGGTTGGTTGCTGTCGCGCCAAATAATATTGCCCTTGTAGTACTTGGTATATTCTTGAGACTTTCCAATGTACATGAACACACATGTTTGAAGGTAAACTCAGATAGTTCCATTGTGGCTGTGGTGTTAGCTGATTGTGTTGTTTGTATTTCTTTGCAACAAATAGGTCCGAGCCGGGCAATGTCTGTGCCTCAGTACAGCAGACAACGAAAGCTAGTAAAAATAGCGGAAGAACGACGACTTTCCACTGCATGCTGATGAGGATGATGCTTTAAAAGAACTGTATATTTCAAGTTTGTATGCTCCGTATTTATATTTTATGAATACCGCATGAATCCACAGTTCAATGCCATTATCAGTAATCGACGGGAAACATACAAGAACTTGGGGAAATCAAATAGGCAACGGCAGAGAGTGACATCATCCTATATATTCGTATATTCAAATAAGTTCAAAAGTAAGCAAAGGTTATCTTTATTCGTTATTTTGTTTTGATTCTGAGCATGTGAATACGAATCATATGAAATATAATTAGGCAAAAGAAACCCGAATGTGTTCTACACATTTTGTATTCGAGTTCGCAAAGTAGGTTACATTTTAAGGATTGGTTTAAAATTGTCGGCAGCCTAACTGGGATTTCCGTAGCTCTTTAATGCATAAATAAAGCTTAGCCTACTTCGCAGCTTTGTGGGGTTAAGCGTGGCCGCCTTACTAAGCACTTGGGATAGGTATGTCCGTCTGTACATCCGTTCGTCTCAGTCGTTCAACGATTTGAACCACTTTGTTTTAGCCCGCGTTCCACAACTTTGTGCTGCAGGGAAAAACGGGGGGTGCATGAGAGAGACGGGTGAGTGCAGGTAGGTAGGTAAGTCGGCGTCGACAGCGACATTGTTGCCTCAAGTTCTGGCTCCCAATTCGCATGAAAGTACTGAATTATTAAAATGCACAGTGAGAGAGAGGGTCAGAGAGAGTGAGAGGGTAAGGCAGAGTGAGAGAGTGAGAGTGAGAGCAAAATATGCGTTTAAGAATTTGCTTCTGTATTTGCACCACGTCTACCTCTTGTCTGCGGCCTGGCTGCGTTTCCATGAATAAACATGCAAACAAATTACGATACTCGACAAAGAAAGGCTCGCCGAGTGCGCACCTGTGCTTGCCGTGCCGCACACACCTGCGTACGTTCGCTTTTGTTACATTTCGGTAGCGTCGACAATGAGAACTGGGCCAAGATTTTAATGACAAAGTTGCAGACGTATTAAATGATGGCCCCAAAAGCGACAGATACAGCTGCACCCACACAGGGTTTCAAAAACCCGCATTATGTAACTCTATTCAACATTGATCACAGCATGCGTCATTGCATCTCCAAGTACGGCTAATGCTCGGTTTAGTAGCTGCCCCAAACAGCTCCAGAGTTCCCCAGCCTCCCCAGCTCTAACCCAACTCAGTCAGGCGTTGTCAAGACGGTCTATTTGCCGTCCATTGCACCCACTCGCAGCAAAATATGGAAAAAATCCGCCCCCTCCTTTGTGGGCGTTCTGAGTGCGTAGCTGTCAAAAAATATATGAAATGCTCTCACTGCGCTCCGCTTCGTTGTCGCTATCGCTGTGCAAATCCCCGGCAACTCACCCAGCTGCGTCTGGAGTCTAGACATCAATCAACACCTTGGGCCAACTTGATTGACAGCCGAAACGACAGCATGAAAAATAAATCTGTCATTTGCATGTTGAGTTTCGTTTGAAATCGAAATGAATATGCTCAGCTCTACTTGAGAAGCATTCGTTCCCGTTGCTGTTGTTGTTCTTGCTGTTATTGTGATTGCCAGCAAAGTCAATTTGTCAAAAACAGGCCTCACTCCACGCCCCAAAATCCTCCAGTTCCTGCTTTTCAACAAAACGGGGAAAATCAGTTCAATGTTTTCGTTTGTTTGCATCGCAGCTTAAAAACAGATTTCCTTCGCCCACGCCACGCCCAAAAGTACTATGAAAACATAAATATTTATGCGTACATTTAATTAATATAAAATAAATGATTGGGAAATAAATAACATAAATAAATTCGGACGCAGCAGACGTGAAATTGTTATTTGGGCATAATAAAAATATTTGTTAATGCCTCTGGATTTCCTTTCCCTTCCTGTTTCCCTGTCCTCTGCTCCCTGTCTCCAGGTTTTCCATTAGTCACGCCATCGCACGACGCGCCCAGACAGACACTATTTGTTTAAATCATTTATTCATATTCATTTTCAGGCAGCTGTGTGTTTGTGTGTGTGTGTGTGTAAAGCACACATATTTACGCATTGCACTTATCTCTCGCTCTTTGTGTATTTCGCGCTGATTCTTGAAAGCTGTGATTTCAATATAGTTAAGCTTATTATTGCAGCCACAATAATAATAATAGTGCTATGTACATATGTATATGTTGATGTCCTTACGTATACTCTGTAGTTGCAAGTGCAGTAGAAAAAGGTTTATATACAGATAAGAAATTTCATTGTCGGGATTGATTAGTTTGATATTATTAGAAGAGCTTTCATTATTATCGCACTCTGTGTATACCCTTTGCCTATTGAAAATGGTCAAAAATGAGTATATATTTACTTTGTACAAATGTAACAGGCATAGGGAAGCATGACAGACCCCATAAAGCATGACAGACCTCACAATATATGGTATATGTTCCTACTCAGGATCACTAGCCAAGTTGATTGCCTGTTTGTCTGTCTGTGTGAACAGACATATCTCAGCTATTATAAAAGCTGGAGACACCAAATTTGCCATGAAGGTGCTTGTAAACTATACACTGATCAAGTTTATTTCAAATATTGTGTGCCACGCCCACCGCTTCCGCATATCAATAATTTAATTTTTCAAGTCTATTTGTCAGCGCTGTAGAAAAGATATAATTATTCGACTTTGAGTTTTTTAAGATTTTAAAAATATGTATATATCTTCCAAATTTTAATCCGATCGGACAATAAACACAGCAGTTATGCAAGAAAGTATGAGCATAACACCAAGTGCTTGTATCAATAAAGGAAACCGACAAAGCGCCATCCATTGTAAATAATTTGAAATTATGTACATATGTATGTATGTATGTATTTGTGTATGAATTTGACTAATCTGTCACTGTCGCTCTCGTTTACAATCTATTTATTAGTCATAATCTTTATCTGTCGTGTCTTTAAGTCGATCATGCCCTAGAAAATATATATTTCAATATGAAATTCAATCGAATTACAGAGATCTTAATATTCATTTAACAGCACTGCCAAATGAATGACGTTGTGAGAAAGAGAAGTACATGACGTGGAAGGGGGGAGGGGGCTGTGCGGTACTTGGTTACTGAGTTGTCTGCGAAAATTGCTGTTTATGTTGTACACACTGCTTGTAATTTCGTTCGGGGAAAATGGTGAAAATATCCTGCAGCTGATTTTTAATTACGAAAACACAAAAAAGAAAGTTGTTGCGATTCCGTGTATGCAAACACAAGCACAATCACGCACAAGCAAACACAGATACACATGCATGCAGACACACACACACACGCACACTCACTTGCACAGCACATGCCAACACATAGCAACAACTGACTTCCTAGACCTCAATGAAGCCGTCTGCCTGACAGCGTGTGCTCAAGTGGTGTGTGTGAGTTTGTGGGTAAGTCTGTGTGAGTGTGCGGGTATATGCCCACGTGTGTGTGCGTGTGTGTATGTTTGGCAGCAGATTTCAATTTTTGTGTGTTAATTACATTGCCAGCATAAGTTCAGGCCCCCTTGCGCCCCCTTTTGGCATCGTCTGGGCGTGGCATGCCGCACGCCCTGGCGCAACTCCTCGTTGTGCTTGTGTTAAGCATTTTGGCGCTTCTGAATGTTTAATTATCAAAAATTTGCACTTGATCCTTGTTTGCTTCTTTCTTTTTGAGCACATTTCGTTTTATGAGTGCGAGTGTGTGTGAGTGTGTGCAAGCATGTGTGTGTGTGGCTTATGGTAATTGCAAGCTCTTCATCTGTGCGTCGGAGTGTGCTCCTAATGGTTTACAAGTACCAGATACTTACTTACTTGCTTGCGCACTGTTTATCCGGCCAAGGGACATGCGGGGGGAAGGATGGAAGGGGCCAAGGGGCAGCCGCTTTCATGTGGCCAAAAATTTGATTTGCCTGTGCTGGAATTCTGCATAATTCAAGTGAGTTCCAACCTAGTTGGCCTCTCGTCTATTTACTTATTAATGCTCGACATTGTAACAACAACAACAACAACGTGAATAACCGAATTATTTATAATTACAAGCGAAGCAAAAGAAACAGTGCAAAGAGAAGAAGCAGAGAAGTGAAGGAAGAAGGTGGAGAGAGCAAACTCAGCAAAAGTCGCCGCACATTTTTCATTTTTATGCCTCTGTGTGGGCACAACAACGACAAGGACGATTTAATGCCTTTAAAACAGCAAAATGCCGTTAAAGCAAAGGAAACGATACACAAGACAGACGAAGGCTCCCTCTCCGGCTGGTCGCAGTAGAGTCCTGTCTGCCGGATTCCCGTTTCTGGTTTCTCTTATTATCCCGTTGTCGCCTGACAAATAAACACACATACTGTCCTCTAAAAAACAGCACCAACAGCACCAACAACAGGAGCGACAACAGCAACAACAAGAGCGACAACAAATTCAACAAGAGCATTAAATTAAATACATAAATCATATTTTGTGTGTGCCGACAGGGTGTTGGGAACCCGGTTTAGGGGTATGCCGTGCAGTAAGTTGTGCTGATGATAAACAATCGAAGAAACTCGACTCTTAAATACCTTGTAAGTTACTTCCAACAATAATATTAATATACTCATTATGTTTCAACTGATAAGTAGTTAAATGATTGCCATATGTCATCAATATCTTTATCTTACACAGTTAAACTCATTTATGCTGATCTGGGCTTAACTTCATTCCACTTAAAGGTCAAACATTGCAGAAAATAGAGTGTAATTTCAATATACCCCACAATATACACTACTTCCATAATGGGTGTACAAACCAAGAAAAACACAAAGAGGGAAACTTTTTGTTGTAATTATAAATGTCTACCAAGCGGCGGCAGAGACACAGTCCCAGACATTGTTTATCATTTTGCAGGGGTAATGCTCTTTGGATGCATAACATAAGGTTTAAGCTTGCCTTAAAGTTCACCTTAAGCTTCAAATAATTCACTTTAGCCCACTTTGCACTTGTTGATTGGAAGTTGGAAATTTAAGACCTTTGGGAAGCCACCGAACGGAGGAAAAGCCATTTCTGATCTTTGTTTGGTACTCATTTTTATACCCTTCGACCATTGAAAATGGTCAAAAAAGGGTATACTAACTTTGTGCAATTGTATGTAACAGGCATAAGGAGGCGTGGGAGACCCCATAAAGTATATATATTCTTGCTCAGGATCACAAGCCGAGGCGATTGAGCCATGTCTGTCTGTCTGTCCGTCTGTCTGTCTGAACGCACAGATCTCAGCTATTATAAAAGCTAGAGTTACCAAATTTGGCAGGGAGACTCCTGTGTACTATAACCTGATCAAGTTTATTTCAAATGTTAGGTACCACGCCCACCGCCCCCACAAATCAATAATTTAATTTTTGAACTTAATTTGTAAGCGCTGTATAAAAGATACAACTTTCTGACTAGGATATACTAAGCTGAATGAAATATCTACGTAGTGTCCAAATCACAATCCAATCGAACAATAAACACAGAAGTTATTTAAGAAAGTATGAGCTTAAAACCAAGTGCTTCTGTCAGCTAACAAGGGAGGCGGGCAAGCGCGAGCGCCATCTGTCGGGATTCATTTCAAAGCATGTGCATATGCATATGTGTATGAATTTAACAAATTAAACTACACGGGAACATAGGTCGAAGGGTATCCCACTGTCGCGTTTTGCGCGATTGTTGCTCTCGTTCTGTTTGACAAACAAACAGCGTGTTGATGGCTTGCAGTGTGTTTAGATTTTCTAATATTTAATGGAAGATAGTTTATTTAAGTAGGATACCAATTAGCAAATGGTTAATAAATATGTAAATTATACTATATTTATCTTGACAACTCGTTCTTTATTTCCCTGTGATATTCACAGTATTCACTTGGCAGTGTTTAAATTTAAATTTAAGTGAATTTCTGCGGTGTGAACTTTTAGAGCGTATTAATCGAAAAATTCACACACTGATTAAAAGTCACCCTTTGTTGCATTATCCCCTCCCCCTCTCTCTCTCTTTTTCGTGTGTGTTTTATCTACATAATTAATTGTTAATGACGATTATGTGTAATTAACATGTTAGAGTTCTCCGTGGTGCACTCTTAATTTATGCACGAGATTTAAAATTAATTTCGCATTATTTGCCAAATCAAGCGTAAATGCGATAAATTAATGGTCAAATCGGGCGTTACAATAACTTTATTCACAACTGAGTGCATCGTTGCATATTTAAAAATTACCTTTTATACAGACTAAACAAAGTTGCCATCAGTTGCTTTGGGGCTGAGATTAAATATTGAAAGCACACATCCTGCTGACCTTTCAGGGGATTTACAAAGGAGAGAGAGAGAGAGAGAGGAAAGAGTGTTGGGTTGGGGGTAAATCAAATCTCCTCAGTCTTTGCAAATCGGTTTAGTCAAAAGCTTTGGGTTGAGTTTGCGTCACTTTTGATGGGTTGTTTGTCTTTTACGATCCCAGATTGTTAATGCAAAAGTTACTCAAAAAACAAGAAACCAAAAAATAAAAGGGTGTCAAAAGTGTTTTCCCTCACTCCGTACATCATTTTTGCACGTGACTTTAGTGTGCGGCACCTTTCAAATATTTGGCTTGTGCTCCATTTTGTTGAACAAATTTTTGATGATTTGCCGTCGAGTTTTAGAGCCCAGTTGTCATTTTTAATTGGTGCATATTAAATATGTGCGGACTGTGCTCATTACTCGTCCAGAGTTTATGCCCTTTTCATGACGTGATTTGCCCCTTTCAACTTCATCAGCACTTTCCCTCCCTGCATTGCATATTTTAGTCGGATGTTTACTCTGCCAAATACTTGTAATACGCTTCCACAATGGCCCCATTACCGGGCCCTGTGCATAATTTCTATGCGAGTTGTCGTAAAAAGTGCATAAAATAAATGTGCACCAAAAGGCTGCAGTTAAAACGAACAGTAAAAGTAACCCTGACCTGCTCTGTGGAGGGTACTCAATGACCGAATGCCCTGTAAGCTAAATGAACAAAGATGAGCTGAAAAGGGAGAGAGAGAGTTAAAGATGGGGGCAAGTAATGATAGCAGTTAGAAATTTGTAATTAAACTAATTAAGGGGTATACAAATGATGGGAAAAGATGCGACGACTGAGACTCCTTAATCTCTTTGAACTTGATATGGCAACTATCCGAAAAGTGATCATTACTGCAGCCCGTAGTTGACCTCACAGTAGTGCATGCCCTACGATCGCTGACTGGCACACGGTATGCAAATAATAATTGGCACTGGCAACGCAATGGTCGGCACAGTGAAGGGTCAACATCATTTGTTGGGTTCGTTCGCTCGTTCATTCGTTCGCTGCGCTTTTCTGCGTCATTTTAAACGATGATACTTAAGTTTCCATTAAAGCACTTGCCGCGACCATCAATTCAATAACTGCCTGGGACTGTCAGACTGTTCGTCGTGCAGTCGCTTCGTCGTGCAGTCGCTTCGTCGTTCGGTCGGGTCGCTAGAGTGCGTTCCGTAGTTTTCCTGCTGAACACTGAAGTCAAGCATGCGCTGCGGTTTTCCCATCCCAGCAACTTTGTTGCCGTTGCCCATTGCTGTTGTTGTTGCTGGGCGGATGTGGGCGGTGCGGGCCAAATATTTACAGCGAACAACTTTTGCAGCTACAAACTGTATTTATTGCAGGGCACTCGTATGAATATACACATAAGTACATAAAATGGAGATGAAAACTTCAGCAAACTGCAACGTTTTCTGCCTGAATTTGAGCTCTCTGATAATCTGATAATAAAGCATATTCCTCATCCTCAGTTTATCCGCAAAGATATGCAACAAATTTAGTAAAAATAATATTTTTCACGCGCCTCAACAAAAAGTTGCACTCGCTGCCAGCCCTGATCAGCATACGCACTATATGTATATGTATGTATATGTGTATGTATATGTATGTACGATTTGTATACGGCTCGCATTCAAGCATATTGATTGCGTGGACCTTGCAGTCATGTAAATTGAGTGGTGCAGTGAAAACAACATGCCCCGCACAATTTCATTACGGCGCTTTTTTCATTTAAGCAACGATTGCCGCAAATATTTGCACTTTAAACAGAAATAAGTGAAATACGTTCACAAAGGCCGCAACTTAATGCATTTCCCAACTGGCGCTGGCCTAAAAACCCGTAGGTAGAGAAGCATCAACAACAACAGGCTGAAAGTAAGAATTGATAGAGGAAGGATTGATATGTTTTATTTATATGGTAAAAGGAGGAACACATTCTATATTATTTAATATTCACCCTTTTTAGATAAAACTACGCATTCATTACTGTTCACTTATTTGCTAAGCTTTCTGCTTGCAACAACAAGTCTGTCCAGAAAATGACACTACCCCAGGCAAGGGTATAAGAAACAAGTTTCCGCCTGTGATTACGCACTCGGCACAGTCCGATTGAGAATACTTGAAATAATTATATAATTTTGCGGTCTGGAAATATTTATGAGGCCCAGGGCAAGGCAAACTAAGGCGAGGCGAGGCGAGCTGAGGCGAAGCGAGCAACCACTTGGCGTTCCATGGCAGAGTCTAATTCCCGGACTTATGGCCGCAAGCTGATGTGAAAATGATAACTTGTGGTAGGGCAGTCGTAATAATAATAATAATGATAATGCGTCATAAGGTAATTATTCAGTTGCAGAAGGCTGTGGGGGCCCCGAGGCCTCGCATAAATAAATATCCTGCAGTTATTTGGAGTGTGTGTTGACAGCGAAATTGATTGCAATTAATGGGCAGCTGGAGGAGATGGGGAGGCAGGCAGTCAGTAGTCAGTAGTGAGTAGGCAGCCCGAACAGAAGCTCTGAATGAAGTTGCCGTTGTGGACGTGGCAGTTGCACAATGCAGCAAAGATCCCTCCGACTCTGCAGTAGATGCTGCGGCTGCAGTTGAAGTGCGTCAGGCTGTGCCTGAGTGCACCGACTCAAAAGATGTTGACTGACAGAGCAAACAGTGGAAGAAGTCAGGGCCAAGATGCTTTTGCTGCATGGTTTATCAATTAGGCAAATTAGTTGTGTGTGCTAGTGGGGCCCACTCGAAAAGGTAACTTACTTTTCGAGCAGTTAAATGCGCCTAATGAAGAGCTTAGCTTAAAGATGCGCACCAGCCACGTTTGGATATCAATTAGTCTGACCAAAGACCCAATGGCATCTCCACTGGCATCCGCTGCGCACACAGCACTGGCTGGGTAAGCCAATTTGACTATGTCAATATATCGTAGTACTACATCAGGTCTCCAGTCTCCAGTCACCACACACACACACACAGAGCATGAAAGAGACGTGAACGAATGCCTCGAATGTCTGCTCGAGCTGGCAAACATGTAAATATTCAAATCAAAAGCGCAATTGAATGTGCGAGTAAATGTCATCGTATCTTGCATTCAAATCTTTGATTGCCAGCTATTCAAAAAAAAGCGAGTTTATTGCACTACACTTGGCACTCAGCCAAATGGCGAGAGGTGGAGAGAGGGAGAGAGAGAGAAACTCCATTCAAGCTGCTGCTTACCTGCCACAGTCCCCGCCTCCTTCTCCGTTGCTGTATCTGGTTCTGTTTGTGGGTCTGTGCTGGTGCCAGTGACACTCAACCACAGTGCACTGGGAATTGACACAGAATAGCTGCCAAATGCCGAGGCACAAAGCGAAATGAGGAAGTGTTTAAAAAAAAGATCCAACTTGCCGCTGAGAATAGTCGCCGCTGCATATAAATGGGGTAGTAGTCGCTGTGGCACCTGGGCTAAGTAACAGGAAGTTGGAAACGGTGAGTGGCATTGATCTTAGCATTGGACACTCGGATTGCCTGCCCTGCCCGGCTCGGGGTTGAGGTGCAGGTTGAGGTTCAGCTGCTCGCCCGGGGGGTCACTCATAATGCGAATATAAAGTGGGTTTCCAGTTGCGGTTCTCTCTGTGCCGTTGTTGTTTTTTTTGCCTTGAACTCGCAGCTCACTTGAAATCGCAGCCTTGTGTGAATCATTGGGGGTGCACTCACTTGGTTCTGGCTAAATTTCAAGTGCTGCTGCTAGTTGAAAGTCGGGTCATTGCGCTCTCGAGTGCCCATTCGAGCTGTGTACCCAAAGTAGCCAGTAAAGTGTGTGCACAAGTCGCAGACTGATAGCAAGCTTTACTATACTTATTGTCGATATCAGGTACGTCGATAGTAATGCAGAAACTACTGGATAGTGTACTTCAGTTGGCAACCATTCAATGAAGTTGCAATGTTTGTTGTTCAATTAAAATATTTCTACATATTGTGTAATTAAACTTGTCATATAATTTATGGCATTATTTATGATGGATCAAAGATAGACAGATTGACAGTCAAAGCAACTTGTTAGTTGATAAAACTAATTAAGAATATACTAGTTACTTACTTACTTACTTACTTATTTTAATGTCTTTTAACAGCTGCAGAGCAGCAGATTATTTGTTAAGTTTAATTATTCCAGAACTAATTGATTTCTTGTGTGTTTTCAATGATAATTTACCAAGATTATCGACACCAGCTCACGAATATGGGTCAGGGCTCGTATGTAGCTCGAACTACATTAACATTTCTGCTTGTTTGCATAGTTGGTTAGCACCACCTGGCGTATGATCGATGTCGTAACAAGCATGCATTGCATCTCAGTACCAAACCATGTCTGTTGTTAATTAATGGAGGCTTGCTAACGTTGTTTTGTTGTTATAGTTGTTGTTGCACACACACGTTTTACACAATAAACAGCTAATAAACATTTGCACAGCATTGCGTATGCTTGATATGTCGATATGGTGTTGCATTAATTAAAAGCTAGACACACACACACACAGTCGCAGCCTGCTGGCAAACAATATGCAAAGTGGAGCTAAATCACACAACTGTTTAAATTGTGTTCAGATTTCATTCAAAATTAATACGCTTCGAAAATTATTTAAACGGCCGCTAAATGCTAAATGGCGAGAGGTTTTGGCGCAGTGATTATGGTTAGTTAGTCGCAGGCAAATTAAGAGGCTGCCTGCATGGCGACAAATTACAAATTGAAAGTGCTTTATAATTGACAGTATTTATGGCTGCGTGTGCATGTGTTTGTGTGCCACTTTTTAATGACAAAACGAGCAACGTCAATGCGTCAAAGGAGCTCAGCATTCGCGTTGTTAGATAGCGAGCCATGGCGAAATTAAAAGGCAACTGTGCCGTAGTAAAAGTAAAATTGCTTGAATTCTGCACGGTTATTAAGAAACTCTAAGGGTAGCACTGTACGGTGTAAAACCCAAGGGGGGTGTGTTGTTACTCCTTGCATACATACAAAAAAAAACTCACACAATGCGGGAGACTTTTGTCTAAGTGAGGAATGCTTGGCTTGCTGCCTGTAGTTAAACACGTACACGGCGGGAGCTGGAGACAGCGACTGTGGCATCAAGTTGTCTATCAAGATGTCTTGCTTGCATGTGTGTGTGTGTGTGTGTGTGTGTGTGCCGACGGATGTGTGCTTGCTGTTTGCGCGTTCCACTTCAGGTGTCTTTAAATGCGACGAGATCTTTATGGAGCTGCGCTCTGCGGCAGCTTAGCTGGCATCAGCGTGCAGATGAATCTGTATCTGCAGAGTTTGGCGCGAATCTGCTGAAGTACCTTCAATATGGGTGAGTTAACTTTGTTGATAGGTTTACTTACTGACAGTATTAACATATTTAAAAGATGGTAACCTCAAGCAGGTGAAACCTTCTTCGTATTCTGGTTGTCCCATCATTTTCTCACTTATTTTCCTTTGTGAGAGTATTCGATTGTCGTCTTCGACACATGGCAAATGCCTTGGCTCTTCATATGTATTTATACATTTATGCTAATCACGTTGGTGCGTTGTAATGCCGCTACTTTAACTCTTTGGCTTTTAAAGGCAACGGCAGCAGCAACGCAGCTGGCAGGCCCTTTTTAGTCCCGGTCTTGGTTTCAGTTTCAGTCTCAGTCTGTGTTCCAGTCATAGTCCCAAGTCCCCAACCCAATCGCAAACCAAATCCCAGCCGCTGTTGCAGTCTTAGTCCTGCGCTGGCTGTCATTCCCCCATTCGCACTCGTATCTCTGTGCACTGTGTACTCGTGTTTTATGCTACATTTTCACATTATCCTTTCATAACATCTCGCCTTGTCGGCAGCGCTCACAATGCGCTTTGTGTTCGACTTGTTTGAAAAACTATTTTACATTTAAGCGCGAAATTCCACACTATGAATGAATTTTTCATGAGCGCAGCCAGAGCACAGCCAGAGCAGTGCAGACAACAACAATTCGAACAGTCAGCCAGGCAGGCAGGAAGGCAAGCGGACACTTGACTTGCCCAGCCAGATCCACAGCACGCCCTTTCTTCTGACTAAATGTTCATTATTTGTTTCTCTTTGCAGAACTGTAGAAGGCAAAAGCCGATGCCGACATTGCCGCAGTGCCCATCACCATCGTCATCGTCATCATCATCATCGCCAATAGAGTTGGAGAAGGGGCAAGCGTAGCTCATGGGCGTTCCTTTTGGTCAGTGGCATGGCATTTTAATTGAATTGATTATTTTACTGCTCGGGTGTGATGTTGTTTGTACAGCAGGCAGAGAACGCGCAGCTGATAATGATTTAGTTGGAACACCGCAACGACTGGCAGCAACTTGGACTCGCCCGCAGCCGAAATGTTTTATCTACTGTAATTTAACCCAAATTCCAAGGCTGCAAATTGCATTTGGAGCAAAAGTGCAACAGGCAACAGGCAGCAGGCTTGTGCTCAGTTTCAAGCCTCAGCCTCAGCTTCAGTTTTAGTTTTAGTTTCTTGCTCACCCTCCATCTCTTTGTGTGTGTGTTGGCAACAAGCGGACCCCAGTCGACCAGACTAAATTCGCCGGGGGGGCTGGCAATGTAAATTGTTCGCAATTTGGTTCTGCTTTTCTGGGGTTCTTTGCCGCCTCGCATTGTGGGCGGCTTATGGAGTGCTTTTGGCATTCGAACAAAATGATTATTGATCACTTAATATGAAATTTCCGTACAATGGCGCCACAGACTAAGACCAAGACCAACAAACCGACCCTAGAAATGTTTCTTTGTGCGCTTGTCGTATGGCCCGACAAAGGCAATTTTAATGAGCTGCACACGCTACACTGCACCTTAATGCAAAATAAATATAACTGCAAATTGCCAGCGAGGAGCACTGAAATACTCAAATACTGTATCTATCAATTGAATGCAAGTTCTGAATTGCGATTCCTCAACGCAAAACGACTTAAGTAAGTTATTATGCTGTTTCCTTTTCAAATTGAAAACATCATACATAATTGACAACGCTTTCCCTCACAATATCCCCAACTAACTGCGTCACAAGTCCGAATGTATCTGCGTATCTGTACGTACAGATTGAAACTGCAGATTGAGATACTTCCGCCTTGATAAATATGCTTCTCTGTCTGCTGACTACTGCCTGCTGGCTGCTGCCTGTCGCTGACAACTTGAGACAAGATAATTTGCTACTCGAGTGCGAGCGACTCATTGCATTTGTTAGGACTTGTATCTTCGAGATGCCAAGGCGAGCTGCGTCATTTCGAATAGCAAAAAAAAAAGAAAAGAAAAAAAAACGTAGTAGAAAAAACAGAAAACAATAATATATGAGCGGGGTTTGGCCCGTTGTAGAGTTATGCTTGGGATTTGAAATCGCACGATAAATAATAACTAATAACCTGGCAATGAATTAATGATTCGGCAATTTATGGTTTCTATTATTGTTGGAAATACGCGAGCGCTGATGCCGGCTTAACCTTAATTGCAAATGCCAAAAAACGTGACTCTTGCTTGAATTTAATTCAATTCAATTCATTTTGTTGCCTATCTTGATTCATAAAGTTCGAACTGTACGTTAATTTGTCTGTTAAATTGATAGAAAAGCATTCAATAAGTTTCAGGATTGCACAATAGAAATTTCCTACATCGTAACAGCGGGAGAAAGAGAGAACACAGTATGGGGGCTAACAGGCCCATAGCGAGGCGTGTGCAGGGTGTACAAGGGTCCAAGCCTGCAAAGGGCTCGCTGCTAACAAATAGAGAGGCCAGAACAAGCCAACAATGGGACAGGAGTTATAGAATCCATTCATTCATTCCATAGAAACATCACTTGACAATATGAGGTTCAGAAATATGGAAATCTGAATAAATATTGATAATAAAACCAAGAAATAAGTAAGTTGCAATTAGTGTTCAATTTCTTAATTTTGTGAAAAGGTCTACGATCTAAATTCATGTGATATTTTAAAGCAAGCCAATTACGCCGAGAAGTTATGCTCAAGAGCCCCCAACCCCGTCGCTCCGGCCCTGGTGGCTACTTTAGGGGGACGCTGAGCGCAGCTGGAGATCATTTGCACATTGGAATATGGACGACTTAAAGCAGACTCCTTCCTTTGCCAAGTGTGACCCACTTGGGGAATTTAAAAGTGAAACTGTGAATGCACGCGGCCAGAACTTACCTTCAACTGTGCCCGATAGACATCTCAGTGCAGTGCAGTGCAGTGCAAATATGCAGATGCAAATGTATCTCAAAGCTTTGCCTCGCACTGCAGATCGTCATTTGGCGATAAGCGCGTGTACTGCAGACTGCATGCAAATGAAATCGAGATACGTTTGTCCCGCACTGACCCAGTTCCTTTCTTGGATCCGGCTCTTCCACTAGCCTCACTCGATGAAAGCAAAAACTACAAACAAATAGATAGTCATATATATCTGGTATCTACTTGTTAGCTCGTTGCCTCGTCGCCGTCATGAGTTGTGTGTGCGGTCATGTGGCGCCTTTGTTGGAATTGACTCATCATGTTTTTTGGTTTGTACCCGCACTTTATATCGTTTGTCTCTCCTCGGGCCTTTTTTATCGTCTGCCATTGAAATTGCAGTATTTCAATTGAGGCTCATAAATTTTTATTGTCTGACATTTTGTTTGTTTGTTTAAGCATTTGAGCGTGTCTATTTTTAAATGGACTGACTAAGTTTCGCACCCCGTCTCATTCAAAATGAAAACCTAGACAGAGACAGACAGATTAAGAAAGAGAGAAAGAGAGAGAGAGAGAGAGAGAGTGAGAGTGAGAGTTAGACTGTGAGAGCATTTTCAACCCCGAGTCGCAAGCACCCGCACTGACAATTAAACGACATTCGCCAGACGCCAAGACAAACAATGACAATTACAATTGCTAAAATGTAATAAATATCTAGCGAGCCAACGCTGTTGTTGTTGTTGCTGTGTAAATTGTGGGTGGTCTGTTAAAGCGCCACTAGCCAAGAGCGCGCCCTGCTATTAATTTCTTGACTGCAAATTTTATTGCAGCAGCAGAGCGTGGCATAAACTTTATTAGACTGTAGCACTTAACATGCCTCAAAATGAGCTACAGCAGGCAGGTGGGCGTGGCTGAGGCTGTAGCCTGCAGTCGTAATCGAAATAGAAATTGGCTGCAAAGTGATTGCCTCCCTGTGCAAATGTCTCTATTCAGGGGTTGCTTTCGGTATATAATCGATATTTGACTATTTATCAATATTAAAATTATGTGGGATTTCCTTAGCAATATTTTAATTTTCTATTTGGATTTCGACAGCAATTTATATGACAGCCAAAGAGTGCAATAGCTCAGAGAAGCTTATCGCATATAATTTATTTAAATTTATTGATTTGCTTTTCATTGAAAGCACTCGTTATGATTTATTCATTATAATATTTGCTTTAGTTTTATGTGGAATTTTTAAAATGTTTATATTGAATTAATTTATGCTTAGTGCACTTTAGGGAATATTATGCGTGATTGGATTGTAGTTCTTGATGAAAGACGAATAAAATTTGATGTTCAAAACAAATTTTAAATTCTGAATTTTAATTAGATCTTTACTCAACCCTTCGCAACATGTTTGCCATTGCATTCCAGATATTTTATCTGCATTCAACGTTTACAATTTATATTTAAAATGCCGCAATAAATTTATGCTCCAGAAAATAGGAAAAGTCCAAATGACAAACACCAAATGACGTTCCTGCAACTTGCTTATCATCTGGCCAAGTTGCAGCCCCATCTCCGTCTGCCTCTGCATCTCCTGTTGAGGATTGCAACATTGAGGGCTGCATCTGGAGCAAAAGGAATATCAAAATCAACTCGTAAACGTTGTGCTCGTAATATAACAAATATCCGCCTAGTTGGGGAAGGGATGAGCAGAGGGCAGCCGGGGCAAGCACTTGAAGCACTTGTCCTCTGGGAGCAACTGGGTTGAAAATGACACACCATGAAATTACATTTATGCCTGCAGTGCAAATATTTTACAGTTATGAACATGGTTAGCACATGTCGCTTTCCGCCAGCCCAACCCCCCTGTGCCTGTCTAATATACTTCAGCAACAACCGGAGCCGGAGCCGACGACGACGCCCTGTCTCAATGGGTCGCAAGTTGTGCGTCTGTGCATTGAGGTTTCAATGTAGTCAAATGTCACTGTGCCACTTGGAGCGATTGCAGAATGTGTTGCAAATATTTATGCAGCAGCACACACACTCACACTCACACCGACAAGCACATAGTGAGTGGCAAGTGGCAAGTGTGTTTGTGCAGTGAGCAGACTTGTCGCCTATTACATTACTCATACGCAGTGTGTTTGATTAAATTAGCAAGAAATGTTGCGAGTTGTCCTAGCAGCGACGCCATCAGCTTTGTAATTAAACTGGCAAATTACGTCCTGCAGGATGTGGAGCAGAGCCGGAGGACTGACAGCCAAATAAGTGTGTCACTTCGAGCAGCGTGTCGTGTGTTGCATAATTAAAGAAAATATGTATCTCACATGTAAGTGTGTGTGTCTGTGTGTGTGTGTAAGTTAGCCTCAATATTGCCAAAGGCTCGAGCTGACGTGGGCTTAATTAAAAAAAAAAAAAAGAAATAACTGAAATGACTCTGTTAAAACTGCAACGAAATTCTATCGTATTGCAAATTGCTTCCGTCTGTAACCAGAGATGCCTGCTGTGGCCCGGGCCCAGCGAAGCGGCCAGTTGACAGCAGACAGACAAACAGAACGACGACAAGCGGGCCAAGGGACCCACTGTACAGTGGGACGGAGGGACAGACATGAACTTGCAACACCTCATTTAAGCGCCTTTGTATTGCACATTTTTCAGGTATTAAATTACAATTTGCCACTGCTGTTTGTTGTTATTGTTGCTGCTGTTTCTGTTTACTGATTTTATTGCCATTGTTGCTGTTGCTGTTGCTATTATTGCTACTGATGATGCGACGCGTCGCAGCAAGGCAAACATGAAGTGAAGCCCAGCCCTGAAACACAATGCGCTCTAAATAAACAGACAGACACACAGATAGAGGGACGAACAGACAGGCAGGCAGACAGATAAGATACTGTGTACTTGCAGTAGGAGATTGCGCCGGGGATTGCTCGATTGGCTGGCCATAGCTGTAGATTGAAATGTATCTGCAAGTGAACGTCCAAACGGAGTGTGCTTTTCACGGCTGATGAAAGTGCAACAATTAAAAGTTCGCTGTAATATTGAAAATAAAAAGAAAACTTAATTGAAAACGTGAAAATGAAATGCAGAAGACTCGCTCGAGGGTAAACTCTCCCATACTCGCAGTGAGTACTGAATATGCTTAAATGCGAGTTGCGAATCGATTATTTTCACTTTAACTGCTTTGCACAGAGTATCGCATTTATGTTTGTGAGAACTCATTAAAAAAACAACCAGCAATTAATTGCAATTTCATATCGACAAAGAAAACTTCTTTAATGATCAGCAAAGAGCTTAAATTTCATGTCTGACTGGCTGGGAATAGTGGCTGGCTGGGAATGGTCGCCGTTTGGTCATGGCTGCAGTAACGGAAATGCTGCACAGAGTTGGGAACGCGTCTTCGATGTTGGGTCGGGTTTTATTTGAATATAGAAACATTTAAGCAGGGAATGGATATGGAAATATTGTAGAAATTTCGACAAATATGCAAAAGATACAAAAAATTCTATTCGTCAGGCTGTGTGGCTGTTAAAGCCCGTGGAATCCGCATTCACAATATGAGCGGGTCTCCCATTCACTCTCCCTCTCTCTCCCTCTTTCCCTCTCTCTCTCTCTTTTTGTTGTTTGTCGGAACGAGAACGAAGTCATACAAAATGCAAATTTCTGGCAGTGCATTTTCTTTGTTTTCGCCTGCTGCAACTTCCGCATTGTTGATCATGAATAAAAATTTAAGTTCTTATTGTTTGCCAGTGGACGGGGCACGTGGGTCGGGCCAGTCGAAGAGCTCAAGCTGAAATTGTTCAACTTGCTGATGTCGTTGATGTTGCTGCTGTTGTTGTTGTTGTTGCTGTCGCCGCTGCTGTGGCTGATGCTGACATTGCCCACGCCCCTCTTCATTGATTTTGCCTAGTCCCAGGAACAGCTTCGACTGGGGGTCACACACACACACACAGCGCATGACTAGCACAAATCTTTCGCCTTTCGGCTGCAGTTAGCTAAACAAAAGCAAAGCATACTGAACATTGTGGGTACAATACTTTCTAACTGCCGCCCATTAATCTAGCGCCTGCTCTGCTGCCACAAGTGTCCGGCCGTATGACTAAATTAATTTTTGTTCTGGTAGCCACGAACAAGGCAGCAACTTGTAGCCCCGTCGTGATTTATAGTGCACTCATTTAGAAAGTTGCTGAACAAGCAGCTGCCTTGCAGCATGATGCATGCACCCTGCTCCTGCTCCCTGTTCCTTGTTCCCTCTTCCCTGTTGCCTGTTGCCTTTGTGCCTGCTGCAGAACAGTTCCTTGTTACAGTTTAGTCGTGCCTGTCGCTGCTATGCCTGGAGACCTGGGCGAGCTGAACGCTGAACGCTGAATAGCTGCAACAGTTGCCCGCTTGTTTTGGTCGGCTTTGTCCTCAGTCTTTGGTGGCTTTGGGCCATTTCGAGCTGCTTGTTCGGTTTAATGAATGACATTTGCGGCTCTGGCGTTTGATTGAGTTGTTTTGACTGGCCACGATGGCCAATGGACGACGATTGCCAACTGTTGCTTGACAACTACAAAACATTGCTGCGATCTGCTGATGCCTTCACAGAAATTCTAATTAAGCGCTCTGCTATCCACCGTCCGTTCCTGTTGCCTGTTCCTCCTCACTCACCTGCCTGGCCAACGGCAAACATAAATCTTTCGCTTTTATAGAGCGTTGCCCAGTGGTCTGCTTATCGTGGCTCATAAATTATTTGATGCGCTTAAACGTTTTATCGCACTTTAAAGAGCCAACTCCGATGTTTATGACAACCTTTTGGCACTTACAATATACGACATTTATTGGCAACTGTCCAACTGGGCCCGGCACCGGGCAAGACAACGACAATATGTACGTATTTCGCCATACATATGTGCAGCTGTTTATGAGCCCCAGAGAGAAGCGACTTTTATGGCACCGTTGACGCCTGATAGAGAGAGAGAGAGAGAAAGAGAGAGAGAGAGAGAGAGAGAGAGACCACGGCGGAGTTTTGATATCACATAAATAGCTATATAAGATTGCAGTTTATGGGGGCAAATGGTCTGCATTATACTAATCTGTTCACAGTTGCTTGGCGTAGTGAAGGGATTACTGTGAATCATTCTTGAATGAAGTTACTTAGGTCTAATAATTGTACTCCCTAATAAGTCATCATATTAAATACTGCAAGCTGTCAAAATAATCAACTTCAATTACTTTTATTTCGCTGACATTTCTCAACTGAAGTGCGGAGTCACTTTGTCTGTGTTTAGCGAACCCTTTGAGCAGCCTCAAAAGAATGGAATTGTTGAGCCCACAAAGTGTGGCAACTGTCGCTCAAGTAAGGCAAATAAATTGAGTTGTAAGACAGCTTTTGTTTCTCTCTCTCCCTCTCTCCATTAACGAGTCTTCGGGTGTCAGCAATCCTAATGAAATATGGCCATAACTGGAGTAGTTACCTGATAGTGTACGTACGTTGGGCATTGTAGCGTTTCGGGAGCACTCTGAGTGAAATCAGTAGCAGACAAAGCTGCCCCAGGTAGGGGATGGGTGCAATGGACAGTAGCAGGATATGGATGCCCCGCAGGATCATAGCAAAGAGAAGCCGGAATGCGTTTCATCAACTTGATGCAGCACAACAGCAATTGTGGAAATTGAAACTGTGCAAAGGATGCAATAGACAGCGCTTCATCCTGTGTGCCCATCTCTCTCTCTCTGTGTGTGTGTGTGTGCGTTCTCTATGCCTACCATATCCATGTATCCATGTCAATGTTCGTTTTGTGCTGCGCCCACGCAACAATATTTGGACTTTTTTGCACCACGCTGGACACATTTGCAATGCCTTTTGTGACTGTGGCCCAGTTAACGGCAGAGCTGTTGCTGCTGCTGCTGCTATTGCTGGCAAATAACCAATAAACGGCCATGTGTGTGTTGGCCCAACACGAGGAGGAGTGGCAATTTGCAGCGCCAGTGCCAGCACCAGCGCCAGCACCAGCACCAGACGACTGTTGCACGTTTGCACCCTGATTTGTGGCAACTTTCAAATTGGATAATTACTAAATACTTGCTTATTTTATTGTAATGGCCAAGACGATAAATGTAATAGCAGTCATTAGAGGCAGCAGCTTCCGTGCTACGTAGGGGACAGCTGGGCTGCAATGGGCTGGCTGCATCCACAGGCAGCTCCACGGCTCGAATGTCTCGACTTGTCTTGTCGCTTCTCGTACGAGGCTCCTCTTGAGGCTTTGCTTTGCATGTTGCCTCTCATTAATGCAGTGCCCCCGGGGCGAGCCAAGCCGAGCCAAGCCAAGCCAAGATACTGAATTGCAGTAACGTGTGGGGAGCTCATCGTCAGGGCCCATGCTTGGGCTCGGGCAGTGTGGAGTTGTGGTCCGTTGCGGTCGTACGCTTTAATAGCTTCGATTGCAATCTGTAAAATTGAATTGAAATCAATTGGCAGCGCTTGTAGCGACATCGATGCGGAGCATTGCCAGCGCTTCGCTTGATTGATAAACTGGCATCGGGGGCCATTGACATATTTGCCATAAACAATTTGACATGCGGCCGAGTCGAAGTGCTTAGTTCTTGTCACTCACTCAACTGGGCTGCGACTGCGGCTGGACTGAGATCAGCTCAGCTCGTGTGTGCTGTATATCAGATTGATTGATTGATTGATGGCACACCTGAAAGGCTCACCTTACAGGCATTGGCCCTATACATATGATGTGTGGAGTGGGTATGTTCATGAGCTGCCAGCGCAGCTGGACACATGCGACTCAGACGGTGTCTTGCACTCTTTTTCCAGCACTTTTGCCAACGGAAATTATCTTTATTAAGTTAAAAGGCTGTGTGTGTACAAAACTTTGCGGCACTTGGCTAAAATTGCGGCTTATTGAAAAAGTTTTCGGGTCGCGCAGACAAGTGAAAGACAAACTCGGTCTCAAAGGCAGACAGTTTTCGGCATGGCTTGGTCGAGTCATGTGCACAATTTTTTGAAGTTCATCACTTGACTTCAACTTTGGAGACAAGTGCCACGCCCCACGCAGACAGGGACAGCGCACACTGAAGTTGCTTGTGTCGCAAATTGCTCGGCTTCAAGCGAAACTGTCGTCCTAACGGCGCTTCATTAGGCAAATGGGCAGAAAAACAAAGAAAGTAAGAGTTTACAAAGCTGAAGTCAACTTTGCACGACTCTAACATACCCTTGAATTTTCTATTAATTAATTTAGTTAAGGTATAAACTGCAATATTTCATTATACTCTTGCAGAAGGTATATTCATTTATCACTAAAGTATATATATTCTGAATAGTCCGTGTGTCCGTATATCCATGTGTCCATCTGTTGCAATGCAAACTAGTCTTTTAGTTTTAAAGCTATCTTGACGAAACTTGCTATGCATGCTTCTTATTGCTGCACGCTGTATATAAGTCGGAACGAGCTAGATCGGAGCAATATATCGTATAACTGTCATACAAACTGTCGGCTGATTTTTGTTATTTGTCAAGATATTGCAACCAAATTTGCTATATCGAACTTTTATTATATATTTAATATGCATATAAAATTTCATCAAAATAGGGCAACTATAACATATAGCTGTCATAGGAAAAAACGGTCGAATTGAAGGTTTTTGTATGAAACCAGAAATAGAAATAACTTATCAGTGCCAACCGAAGTTAGACATATTATTCTGGCCTAACTGTGAATTTTCCCACTTTTTATACCCAGTAGAAGAACCTTCACGGGTATAAAATCTTCGGTATGTCGAAGGTAGCCTTCTGTCTTGTTTTTAACTACTTTTCAAAGCATATTCAGTTGTCTTGTCAATATAAGTTCTATGTGCATAAGTCGAACATACCTTAGCAGTTCTTCTACTGGGTACAAACAGTAGGAAAACTCACAGTAAAGCCAAAGGGCCGCATGATTAATATTGAAGCTTTTCCCGAGGAGAAGCTGCTCCACTTTCTAAGCATCATTAATGACGGTGCGTAATGACGGAGGCCTGTTCTAATTTCGCTCTGCTTTTTTGCAGTTTTCTCCCTTAACCAAATAATTTTACACACAGTTCTCAACTGCTTCATTACACACTGCAATTGAAACCCTTGTGCCATGCCTGTGTGTGTGTGTGTGTGTGAGTGTGGAAATCACCCACTTCATTGCCCACTTGACTTCCTCTTGAATTGAAATGCAGCTTGCATGTGTGAGTGTGTGTGTATGTATGCAGGGCAGAGAAATGCCAGCACACACTTCAGAGCGCCACTTATTTTGCTAGATTTGCTTGAAATATATTTTCCACACGTGTGGGCCGTGGCCGAGCTTGGGCTACTGCGGCCAGAGAGATAGTCTTGGCTATCGTCTATCGCTTATCGCTATTTGTACTTTGATTTAAAAACTGTACCTACTGACAGCACTTATTTATGTATCCCATCGTTCAGCTGCCCTGCTGTTGTTTGTACGTGATGCCTGACAACTGTTGCCATTAACAGCTGGGCGGGCAGAATCCGGCACTTGCCACTTGCTCGTGTGCTTAATGCGTCTCCATGGTGTCATTGCGTGTGCTCGTCTTCTTCTTGTTTGGTTGTTTGTTGCTCTTCTTGTTGGCTGACAAAGTTTTACCCATAAATCCAGAGACGAGAACAACTTGGAAATTTGAGTGTGATTCGGTTTTGTGGCTGCCACCAGCAGCAGCTTGAAACCGTTTAACAGCCACTTCAGGCTTGTTTAAGATCGAGAGTCCACAAATTTCGCCCACCTTCTGACATTGCTGGAAACTCAAGTGATTTTCTTGTTCATACTTTGTCTGAGTTTGCATTTATTTCATTTATCAATTCTTTCTATTTTTCTTCGATTTTTCACTTGATACTTTTGGATGTTTGTTAACTTATTATCAGCCTGACTTACATGTTATATAGATTTATAAAACTTACATGACTTCCATCACTCATAATCAGATTTGACGTTCCAAGGTTCCAACTTCCTTTCTCACAGTACTTTGAGGTATCCCCATGAAATTGATTCTATTTAACTTCGACCCGCTCGCAGTGTGTTTAAGATTGGCTTATGTCTGATAAATATCGTATGTTTAAATACACTCTGCTGGATTCGAGAAAATACCAACTGTTGGTATACTCTAAACTCTAAGCAAATAACTAATACCCCCAACTGCTTGCCTTATCCACTCGTACTCAGACCCCAAAAGTGCGAGTTCATAGACAAAGTTTTCTTCTATTTTTATTATTTCGATGCAAAGGCAAACAAACAATGCTCTCAGCAGACTAATTATTTTAGCTGAGCTCAGTCTCAGTCCCAGTCGCAGACCCATTGCCAGTTACATGCCCGCGCGCAGCAGAGACGAAGACAGAAACTAATCAAAATATTTTCGCAACTTTCCATTATGAAGTGAAAAGTTGAAGACGCGACGCAGACGTCTACGTTTGCATTTGCATGAACAATGAAAAGCAAATATTTTCGCCGCTATTGACATTCATCTGCATAGGGATCAGCTAACAGTTGGAGAGAGAGGCAGGCCGCGATAAGGGTCTGGTGTGTTTTGTGGAGCCCTAAGTGCGACCAGCATTCAATTAAGACAAATTATGAGTACTATCTTGCATTTCAATAGCTCAGCGAGACATCATCCGGACGGGGCCTGGACAGATGTAACCCGGTAACGGTACTGGGGCTCTTGAGGCTTCGACATTTTCCACAGAAATCATTGCAAGGTTAGCGCAATTTGAGATAAGCAAAAGCATATTTTTTCGCTTGAAGCCGGCGACGTTTGTCGTTTCTCAAGAAGCTCCCACTGGCTCTCACTTCATCTTCATCTTCATAGTATTATATATATAACATGTATACTACATATATATTTTTATGCATGTTGTATCTGTGTGTGTGTGTGTGTGTGTGTGTGTGTACGACGCGTCGTTCTGTCTGGGCAGCGCTGATTTATGAATTTAATTAAGCAACACGACAATAAGAATGTCGGATGGGCCACAAGGCCAGGGCGCTTCTTGGGGGATTTATATTTGGGGGAACGCGCTTAAAATGTGTTTATGACGAAAACACGTACAAAGTGGCACAAGGCACAGATACAGACACAGATGGAGATGGGAATCTTTAGCTGGACCTGCATTAGGTTTGAGTTATGCGGCCACGTGTTTGTATTTGTATTTAATTAGCATTAGCATGCGCTCAATTATTCGCGCAGCTCGTCTTCTGCTTCGCCTGCGTCTCGGCGCAGGGTGCACGCTTTGTTATTTGGCCATATTAAAAATGCGCTTGCAGCAATTATTTTGCTGTGCTATGCCATTGTGCAACATGAGCCCAAAGAGAACTTTGGCTAACAACATGCTGCTTAAAAGTTGCCACGGCAACAGCAGCAGCAACGGCAACAGCAGCAGCAACAGCAACAACTGCAGCTGTAGGCGAACCGCAAGTATCTTATTTTGCAGCGTCTTCTTAGCTGCTGCTGCTGCCCACATAATCAAGACAAAGCCAAAAGCAGCAGGCAGCACGACGGCAACTAACAGTGAGTCTTTCTCCCCGTGTTCCCTCCTGCCCTGCCTTGTCCTGACTCCAGGGTATCCAGGCAGTCTCTCTTTGTCTGCGTGCCATGTTTATCTTTTAACTAATTTTTTTCATGTTGCCTCGCTCGCATAGTAGTTAACTTTGTTGTGTCTGCGCTTTGTGTGTGTGCAAGTGTGTGTTGCTGTTTAATTTCTTTGCTGGAAGTAATGGCCAAGTCGCCAAGTTGCATGCTGCAAAAGTTTTGTTTGCTCTGCTGCCGCAGCCCGAAATTCTCAAGCACAGAAGTTGCCTTACAAAGCGCGACTTGCTACCAGATTTGGCATCATTCACCAAAGAAAGAAGGGCAGCGAGAGGGGAGTCACTCAATTTGGAATACTTAAAGTAAATGAAAGTACTCACAGTGTGCCGGAGTGCGGGGATTTGAAACTGTTAGAACTAATCTTGTGTCTGCTGCTGCTGCTAAAAGTGAAATCTTAAAAACTATTTGCTTCGGCCAGGGTATCCATGTAGGCGGCTAACCTTATGCACCCCAACTTGCTGCTTGCTGACAACCGCAGCAGGTTGTTTGTGCTCAACCCGATTGCCATCATCCTGGCTCCCTCGGCAGCCCCAGTGGCTGCGGTCGGCCTTGTGTTTAGCATAGAATATCGATAACGTGCTTAATTAAAACCGAAACCGAAGTTAATGAGTTTGTCCCGGCAGTGGCAGGGGAAGGGTAGCAGCATGTGTGTGCTCCGTGCTGCTGGTGAAATTGGCAGGTGTTGGCTTAATTCATTGGCTCCTTGGCGAGCCATGGCGCCATAGCATATCGCACACACAGTGATTTGCTCTTGAGGAACAAAGCCATAAATAATGGATGAGCCCAGCATACGGTGTATGGTGGCAACATTTAAGTATATGGCCCACCTTCCACTAAGCCAGCAGAGTCACAAAGAAGTTAAGATAGTGTCACGTTTGCCGATAGCATCGGAACAAGCGTCCGCATTGACTATGCGTCCCTCTCTGCCTCTCTGCCTCTCTGCCCCTCTGCCGCTCTGCCTTGGCCTCTTCGCCGGGGTCCGTGGCACTCCCCCGCCATATATCTATGACAAATGTAGGAGTCGAGTGCGCCAGCGATAAGCAGATACTAATTAATAACCGCGGCCCGGACCGGAGGTGCACACGTACGTAGCCCGATTGCTGATTGGCGCTGCTGTCACATGGCTGGGCTGGCAAAGGTATTTGCCAAATTAAATGGCCAGTCAACTGATCGACTAATGCAGCCTAGACTAGGTGCAGCACCACCACCACCAGCAGCAACAACAAGCAGTTGCATTTACAGGCCGTTTTCATTAATTATGACCGCGAGGCTTCATTGGAAAAACGTGCAAAACGTTTTGGCCCTGGGCGACGTAGCCAAGTGAATGATTCGAATCTCTGTGGCAACATGAGGCGCCACCAGCCGCGGTTAAGCCAGGCAGGTTGGGGGACTTGTTGACGTTGTTGCTACTGCTGCTGTTGTTGCATGCAGCTAATCGAGGGGCGCCATCACCATGATCATCATCATCGCCATCGCCATCGCCATCGCCATCGTCATTGCGATCATGATCTTGGGTCAAGGCAAGCGACTGTGCAACGGCGGAAGCAAGTGCTTGCCATTAACGCATTGCGTTTACCTTCTAAGCGTATTAAATTAGCTGCAAAGGCCTCTCCTTATTAGTACCGTAATTTAGTTTGCACGCCCACTACGACGAGGACTTGCAGTGGCTACTGTGCGGCCCAAGTTTTGTTTGCAATTTGTTAATGGCTTGTGGCATGCAGCATGTAAATACCACAGCTGCCGCACTGGGGACCATTTGCCACGACGTCGCTGGCTCATTAGGCAAGTGGCTCAGCTGCATCAGACTGGACCTCTACTGTCTGTCCTTACCTGCATTAGTGGCTGCATGTGTGTGTGTGTGTGTCAGGACTGTCTGCTGGCAACTTAATCCGCTGGCTGTTGCACTAAATTTGCACTTGGTTCCTGGCCAAATTAGCCCTTGGTCAGTTATTTAAGGCATCTATTAGTCACAAAGAGTCCGTCCAGCTATTGATTGCATTTTGGGGGGCTAGTCAGCCAGCTCCAGCTCCAGTTCTCCAGCCCCAGCTCCAGCCCCAGCTCCAGCACCAGCTTGAGCTCATTCGCACGCCTCGTCCGAATGGACAGCGTACTTGACTTCTGAACCGGCGACCACAGAGCGTGACTTGGCTCGAACCAAACCCAACGCCACACTTAAAATTGGCTAACCAAAACTAACAACAATAAGCATGGTAGTTGTTGCTGTTGTTGCTGTAATGTTGTTGCCATATAATGTTTGTTATTGTAGCCGGCGTTTCTTGTTCTGGTTACTTGTGCTTGTTTAGATAGGCAATCTGTTGAACGCCACTTGAAATAGAATTTTCCCACCATCTAAAAATAAAACTCCCAACATGCCATGCTCAACACTGAACGACTATGAAATACTCTGTGAATCAGTTGAAGTTAATATATTTAACAGATTTTAATCATTGTCAATATGTGAAACTTAGATATACTCTGTTTGTTTAAATTCAATTCGTGTAAAATACACGAGTGTTTTATTATTAAATTAAATTATTTTATTTCGTAATATTTTTAAGTATATTTTCTTACTTACTTCTTTAGTTCAGTCTTTAAGTTGTCGTTGTAAATATTTTGAATCTTTAATATGATCATCGTTTATTGATTGATTGAGCTTTGCTCTGTCACGTGTTCTTCTCTCTTCGCGTCGTTCTTTTTCTTCTACATCTACGTCGTTGCCAGTACGTCGGCTGTTACTTAGGCCATCTGACTCGGCGTTACCAGATCATTCCCACAATTATTCAACTTTATTATTTGCAGTAATTCTAGTATGATTAGAATTGTTTCTAATGTTTCTTTTTTTATTTTATTCATTCACTTAGCATCATAATAACAATAAATAACCCCAATATAAATCAAATAGATTTCTAATTTAATAAGTTTTCCAATCTAAGCACTTAATACCCTAAGAAAATAGTGCGAAATACATTACATTCTGTTGCCTTTCTCTAGCTTTATCTGTATAAACTTCTCGTATATATTCTTTTATTTATACAGCAATAATTTTTGCCAGTGGTCGGCATTATTTCATGCTTGAAAAGTTGGGGACATGTGGGAGACCGAACCGAGTACTTAACTTGTAAATTATACAGCAACCGGAGGGGGCAGATCCAACTACTATAATAATAAATGAAAATGTCTGTAATTCTCATGTGCTCGGACTGCCCGGCGAAATGAAAGAAAAGAGCAAAAATGAAGAACTCCAGGCACTTGCTTATTATGCAGCTCATTTGCTAGAAACGAGGGGCCCACAGTTTCTCACAGCTGCCGCATGGCAGCAGCGCAGGCAGAGGGGGCAAGGGGGCGATCGAGGGATTTGGTATCGGGCATCGTAGTCAGTCGTCGGTCGTCGGTCGTCGGTAATCGGAAGCTAAGCCAAGCAAATAGAAGTGTGTACAAAATGTAAACGAACTCAGCTTTGGGTAAAGAAATAACAGAAAGGGAATAACGGGGGAACGGGAGGGTGGCAGTCATCATGTTGACCCATTATTGCCATAAAGAGTGCAAGCAGCCATCAATAAAAATGCTGTTCAAAGGTTCATATTTGGGTTATAATTAACGGGTGCCGTTTGATAAGTACACGACAAACAGCTGTTGCCCATCGCCAAAGGCATCTATCATGCTCGAGGGCTTAGCGGGGTGACATGGGAACATCCGCTGTTGCGGTAGGGAGGGGTGACTTACCTGGCCAACGGTCGTGCACCTCGAGGAATGTCTCAAGCTGCCCTCGTTCAGTTTATGGGGTTCAATAAACTTGTTGAGTCTCAAAGCAGCAGCAACAAAAAAGGAGCAGACGAACTCAAAGTGGAGCTGCAAACTGGCCCGTCAAAGGAGGAGGCGGAGGTGGCAGGAGGCATTGCGAACTGGAAGATGGGCTGCCAGGTAGGCGGGCAGGCTGTGTGGTTGACTGGTAGGTTGGTAGGCTGGCAGGCTGGCAGGCAGACTGTCGCTGCAGGCCTCGATACACTTAATTTTGACAGATTACATCTCATTATGTACACCTCGCGGTCCCAAAACAAGTTGCTGCTCCACACAGTTTGGCAGGCACTGGACCGAGCTGCAACCGTTGCAAGATCGATGGCCAGTTATTGGCTTTGCATAACAAATGCTTCGTTGCCTGGCCCGACTGAGTTATGAGCACTTCAAATCAATTCTCGTCCAAGGATGAGGCAGCAGGAGCAAACGATCCCCTGCCACTTGTACAAGTATCTGCAGCTATATCTGTATCTGAAACTGTATCTGTATTTGGCAAGCGCAAGTTCGTACATTGTTTATGGGCCAGCTGAATTGAAGTTCATTTATAAGGCAATTTAAAAACAATTTACGTGTTGCATGTGCCGTTAATTTATCAAGTAGTCGAGTCGCAAGTTTAAAACAATTCCCCCAACAGCAGCGGGCAACAGCCAACTCTGTTTTCAACACACTCATCATAGGCAATTAATTAAAAATTGAGCGGCAGCAGCGGGGGCGGGCGCATCAGCAACAGCAGCAGCAGCTGCCGTAGACACAGGCAAGGAGGTGGAGGAGGACACAGGGAACAACGTGTGGCAAGAGACTTGAGGAGCAAAATCCACTGAGCCACGCCAAGTGCCGTTCTGCAGTGTTTGGGGCGTGCTGGCATTATGATTTTTTCATTGATACAAATAGACGAGGCGAGGAGACTCTCATCTAGTCTGCCCCGGTCTCTGTGTGTGTGTGCAACTTGTTGCCTGGCCTGTTCGAGTGGCATTATTTTGATTGCCTTTGACGCCGCACAAATTTATCAGTTCTGTACGTGCGTGGGGCTTAAGTCGAATGCAGCTCGAGTGGTGAGTATACAAATTGGGTTTATTAGAGAATACATAAATATGAGTACTATATGACTATATGACACACAACTAAAGGTAGACTAGACTAATGCTATTTACTAGAAAAACAGTTGATTGCAACATCACAGTGCAGCTTTGCAGCGCCCCCCCTAACCCGCCTTAATCCTATGCCCGACTGCTGTTACAGGCAGTATACCAGAGTCCAGAAGAGCGCATTGAATACAATGAAGGCAAGTGGGAAAATGAAGCGCATCTTGCGATCGATCCACAGTGAGACCTCCTTGGGTGTCATTGTGGCAAATGACTGTGGCGGCTTCTCCGTCGAGTTATCGGTCAACGTTGCCGTTGAACTGGAGCCAATGCTTGGATTATTGTCCTCCAAACTAATCGCAGAGTTCTCTCGACTCAGGTCACCGCCGATTATGATTGGCGTCTCGATAGTGATGACCGTGTTCTTCTGATTGCTGCTGCAGATCTTGTTGCAGGCACTCAATGTGCTGGCGCTGCGATTGAAGCTACGTGAACTGCGCTTGATCTTGGGCACAAACGTGGAGCGCACAATGTATTTGGTGGTGCGCTTCTTCAGCTCGAGATTGTTGTTGCGTCGCCAGATGGTGTTGACGAAGGCGAACTCCATGAGGCTGCCGAAGATAAAGAATGTGCAGACAAGGAACCAAACCTCGGACATGGTGACGTAGCTGACCTTCGAGAGATTGTTCTCTTGCGACAGTGAAAGCGTTATAAAGGTCAACAGCGTGGTGCAGCCGAGCATGGTTCGTGCCGGAGTTTGATCCGCCTGCAGCCAGAAGGATACCCACGATATCATCACTATCAGCATGGAGGGCACAAAGTAATCGATGATGTAGTAGCCCACCTCGCGGGTCAGCAGCACGCTGAAACTCAGCGCACTATAGTTACCCATGAGGGCGCCATGTGACATGGTTAAGCCATCCGAGATGCTCACGGATTCATTGCATACGTATCCATCGAGATCGTATTCCGTTAGCTGCAGCTGTGAATGGAAACTGACTGGATTCGTGGGTTCCCAGTGCAGCTGCAACATGGATGTGTTATACATCCAGCTCTCTATAACTGTGGTGCAGTTCTGTTTGTCGAAGGGAAACTTTTGGAAGTTCATCCAACAATACAATGTGGCCTGGAGACGGATCGAGATGATCACCGTGCCATCGGGAGAGACGGAGGTCAGCATGTCCTTCTCGCTGGTGCCCAGCACATTGGAGCTCTGCTCATTGATCAGGTAGATGTGTGGCACCCAGATGAGGCTCCGCAGTGAAGCCTCACCCACTATGGCCTGTTGGCGATTCGGAGCATACGAGAAGAATGCCAGACGTGGGTCCGTGTAGCGCAGCTGCAGCAGACCCTGCATCATGAACTGTAATTGATTTGAGTCCAAATCCTTCAGTGCATAAATGTAGAATCGTGCATAGACATCGACTGGATCGATCTCTCCAGTTCTGTCGACCTGTGTGGGAGGTAGCAGGCTATCATAGCGACAACTGTCCGTGAGACGAGTAATCAGTTCCGTTTGGCTCAGAGAACTCGCATCCGCCAAGGAGGGACAGTTAGTGCCTGGCGTTTCAGAAAGGTTCAACGATACGTTGAAGCTTGGAATATCCTTGGTTGAGTCTACAGAAATTGAACCGTTGCCAGCTGGAAAAGAAGTAAGCATTAAGATTAGTATACGTAGTCAGATTGTAAGTTCTTATCTGCTTAATACTCTGCATGATAATATAAGTCTGTGGGCTTAAGAGCTTTCTCAGAATTGTCGTATATCATTAGGTTGCGGTATTCACTAACGTCAGAATCTCTTAGTCATAATATGTGTAAATCATAGAAAAGACAATGCAAGATACTACGGCTTGAGCTATCATCTATCTATCTATCTATCTTATTAAAGCAATATATTATTCCTACAAGAATGATCCTTACTTTGATTAATTTATTGCTGAAATCTTCTAAGAAAGTTTTGCTTTTTAGCTAAACTGAACTCTTGCTTTACATTGCGAAATAGGAACATTTTCCTGTTATATCTGCTTTCAATTTATCTTGTCAGTTTCCATTAGTAGTATAATGGATATGGAGTGTTGCTGCCAAAGATAAAATGATGTAAGTATGACGCAGTTTGGAATGTGTTTATCATTTCCATAGGTAAGTTTGTGTTTTGTTAAACAGATGTTCTCTGATTTTTGTCATAATATTTTGCCTTGTGCAGAAATGAAATGTTAGCAAACAAAGTTGAAATTTAATGACGAGGAATCCTTAAGTAAAATGAATATTCACGTATTGCTGTTCGAATGGTGACTTGAGTTCTTATTAGCTTATAGTCTAAACATGAACTAAGACTATTTAAGGTCTTGATAAGGAAAAGTACAACTCGTACTTATTCAAGATTAACAAGACAAATAAAGTTTTTCGCTTACATATTTTTTGATTTCTTTAAATTTTTGCATTTAAAATATGAAAATATGAAATATGAACTTTCTCTTTGAGATTTGATTGTTAATCAGGAAATTAATCAGACATTTAAAGAACTAACCGAGTTGAATCTGTTGTTTATTGGCCGCCACAGGAGGATCGGCGGATGCCGCCAACCCGATGCACAGTAATCCCAGTAGAGGCGCGATCATTTCGACTGTCGATTTCACTTAAATATATTTTGTAAAATATTCCTTAATATTCGTTAAACTGTTTCCACGGGAAAGAGAATTTCACGGCCAGTCGCTTGGCCTCTGCGCAGTCAACTATTTCGCGACAAGTTCGCGGTCGTTCGCCGTGTGCCCCTCAGGCTAATATCTATTACTAAGTTATTATTTGAATTGTGACGTGCTTTTAATACATTTGCTAAAAGTCGCAAAGCACTTGCGACAGCTTGTTCAGGCCAATTTCGCCAGGCGTTATCATGAGACCGAAGCAGGCTTGCAGGCTTCCACTCGGTTCAGTTCAGTTCGGGCCATGCCGTGCCGTGCCCGGCTAATTGCTGTTATCTCCGGCTGCGGCCACTGAATGCGATTTGTTTGCTCGTGTCTGTATTTTGATTAAGTGCCCAACGCCACTGTCAACTCTGTCAGCATTTAGACTTTCCGTTTTATTTATAACCAAAACATTCTTATTTATGTCATTTTTTTTTAAACACTAACTGCCATATAATTGATGATGAGCATGTTGCCAGCCTTATTGAGCGCCGGTTTCTTTTCGCCAATCATTTCTTTTTTGCCATCGATTACTTGAAAAAGTCTATTGGAATCGATGAAGAAAGGGTTGTGCTTGGACATATACATATAAGCTTATATATCCTAATTATATTTATTTAAATTATCTGACATATAAGATAGTATTTAGTTACAATAAGAATTCTACCAAGCAACTTGTTAAGTAGTCAACAACATGTTTACCTTTAAGTTTATTGATGATTGATACTTCACGTGAATGCTAAATTTAGATATTTATTTTCTATTTATACGCACGATATTAGCAGAAAAAGTACTCAACGTAAAAACCCTTAGTCATTAATAGAACTTCTGCAATCGCGCCAGATCTTGATAAGCCCCGCGAATCAATTTCTTTAATATTACAAAGACACCGCAGTAGTTCTAATTTAGAGAGAGTTAGTCATTTTAAGTCCAATGAACACTGTAAAATAAGTTACCCTGGTTCGGGTTAAGTTGTGAGTAGTTATATGGGGTTAATCACGCGGAACGTGCCTCAGTCTTATCAGATAAACTGCAAATATATTTATCAAACAATTGCGACAATGACAATGAGAACTCAAAAAGCTGATAAACTTTTGCACTGCAAGGGGGCGTGAAACTGTCGCCGATTAGATAAGAGATCTTCACCTCAGCTTTCACCTGGTCCGACAGCCTCTTAAATCTGCTAAATTGAAATGGAATTTGCAAAGGCTCAAATGCAGTTTTAAGCTACTTGTTTAAGCACCTTTTGGCGCGACATTCAGTTGTTTTAGGTTTTCCTTTTTCCTTTAGTTTTTTTGGGACGAGACTCGCTGCATTAATTTAAGCCGGTAGGAACACGAAAGCTGCTCGCATAACTAAGCCGATTTAAAAGCACATTTGAATTCAAATGCCGTGAAACGAAATAAAAACTAAATACCATCAAAATTGCCACCAATGTTGTTGGACTAAATGGGCACAAAAACTGTCTGCAAAGTTTGCGCTTGAAGTTTTTAGTTTTTCAGGCAATGCAGAAATCATAATCCCTTAAACGGTTTGCTGGGGTAGATACAGCCGAAAGTCGTGGAGTCTTCTCTAATTATGTTTCTCAAGGAATATCGTTTGCTGGAATCACTTAAAGTTCTTTGCTGGAGGTGCAAAGAGAATATTCAATGACTGCAACAAGGAGAGTCTAATTCAACAATGTTTTATAATTCACAACTGTCTTAGAGGGCATAGCATAGCTGGGCATTCTCTGTGAGTAATGATGGTTCGAAACGGGGGAAAAGGAAGCCGCACCAATTAAGCCAGTCCAGACTCGGGGTAGACGCAAGTTCAAGGCACACAGACGTTGACACGGGCCCATAAATCACTCAGTCAGCCCTGGCCGACCAGAGGCGACTACTCACTGCCCTGTCCTGCATCCTTTGTCCTTTGTGTGGAAGGGAGTGTGTTTGTTTTAATATTGCTCACTCATTTATTACTTCTTATGGTCTCGCCAGCTTTTTCCGCTTGCACTCAATGCGTTTTTGATTCCAGCCATTTCTTTTATTGTTCTCCTTATTCTTTTTATCAGTTTCATGTTGCTTTTTGCCAGCAGAGCAGCGGAAACTGCAATCGCCATTTGCCATTTTCCATTTCCAACTCGAACCCACTTCACAGTTTACTTTGTTTTCCTTTCATTTTTGGCGGGTGTGTGCCCCATTATTGTTTCCTTTGATTTATTCTCGGTTTCAAGTGATTTCCGCTGCTATTCAACACTTTATGTTTGCTTTTCGGTTTCGGCCACGATGATTTAGCCAGCACCAAAGCCAGAGCCCTTGGTGTGAACATTTGTCATTTGACTTTGGTGCCGCGACGCGGTTTGGTTTCGGTTTCATTTACGTTTACCGCATTTTTGTTGTTTTCCTTGGTTTTTATTTTGGGTTCTGCTTTTGATTTGCGGTGCTTAATCGCTGGCGTCGTCTGCGGTCGCTCTTTGCCGCTCTGCATGCAGCTCCGTAAATGCTTTCACCCATGCAGCTCATAAATTCCTTGCAACTTTTTATGTTACTTTTGCAGCTTCTTCTTCGTTTCTCTCTTGGTTTTTGGGGTTTGTCCGACCCTCTGCGCGTAATTGAAAGCAGCGGGGGGTGGCTGCTGTGGCCGCTGTGGCTTACTGTGGCATTTGAATTTTGAATTTTGCATCATCTCCGAGTTGGCTTAAATTGATGGTCTCGGTTCAATGTCCAACTACTGCCGAATCGCCTGCCAGAGAACTATTGATTAAAGTACCCGCGCTGCCGGCTTACCCCAAACGTAGCCCGGGGCCAGGCAATGCCTTGTAATCTGTCAAAATTAGCAGCCATCCTCGGTTTCTTTATCCTTCTCCTCCTCCTCCTCTTCCTCCTTGCTGCAAGCGGAAGTGCGAACAAAAAGTGAGGCCAGAATTAAACAGGTTATTTAATGCTATACTTCCAGCTCAGCCGAAAACGTCTGCACCGAAGTTCATTGTCCCGCACCGATATTGGAGGCGTGGAAAGTGCCTTCTCTGCTGCAATTTGTACTTTCAAACTGATCGCATTTCAAAGTCCAATACCCTGTATATATTGCCAAGGGGTACATGCAACGCAGTGCACTTCATGATTGATTTTAGAATGTACTAAAGTAAATACATATTTCTTGTGTTACATTTTCTCATTTACAAAACATTTACTTATCTAATTTATTATTTACATTTACTTATTTAATTTATCTAATTTTATGCAACATTTTTGCAGAGTATCTACTCGCACAGCCAGTCAGACATGCAGCATTCATCAACTTTATCTTAATGCAAGCAGCATATAAGTTAATGAATGCATGGAAAGTGAATGAAGATTGAAATATTCATGCAGACACTCAGACTAATATGACCATATACAGCCCCGCACATGGTGATCAACTTGAATTACGTCTTGCAGTTGAAATGAATTGAAAGTTTTTGCCACTCACCACAATGGACTTTCACAGCGCAGACAAATCATAATATCGCGATGCCGTTGACATCATCTTATTTGTCAGCTGTAAGTTGTAACTCGCGTGTTGAGGCAACTTTGTAACTGATCATGGGGGCACAAAACAAAGGCAGAAATCGAAACCGAGGCCAGTAGGTGCAGAGCGAGAGGAGCTCTTCCAGCTGGCTGAGACAAATTCGTATTAAGCGATCAATAATCACTGCAAATACGGCAATGCGACGCCGCCGGCGGCGTGCGATAAGCCCAGAAATATTAACGCACAAACAGGCGAGAGGCATCGCCCAGGTCTGGTCTAAGGTTGGGTTCGGTTTCGGGTTGGGATTGGGGTTTGGGTTGTAGGTCTGGGTCTTGCCTAGGCGCTGGTTTCTTGTTGGCTTTGCCTACGCCTGGCGCGTCGTAGATAAACAATAGAAAAGCATAGAGAACGGGTCAGCAATGGGAGGCAAGCGCTTGCGGCTGCTTGCCTGTTTGTCTGACTGTCTTGGAAACGATACAATGTTGGGCGAGCATTGAATGCAAAACCAAAAGCGACGCTGGACACCCGAAGATGATGATGATGATGATGAGCATAGCAAATACAAATTATGGTTGAAAAGCGCTACGTAAATACTGCAATCATTTTAATAGACCAAAAACGGCGGCGCATAAACCATAAACCAAACGCCAGCCTCAGCCTCGGCTAGGGAACGTCTTCGGGTATGGGCAAGGGTACCCTCCCCCCTCTGCCCCAGCAGCCGCAGCACCCCAGCATCGAACAGAGAGTTCTATGAGAAATTGGAGGCGTTCATGCGAAGACTGCCAAAGTACAAGAGTCGTTCGGGCTGGTCGAGGCTGAGGGAACCGCAAGATGCAGCCAGATGCGTCCGGGCATCGGCATCGGCACGCGAACAGCGAAAATTGCAGTCGATGATGCGGTTTTATTACACAAGTTTAGCTCTGAAATTAGCGTAGATAAATTTCTAGCTGAAATTCCTTTCCCTCAGTCAGTCTGACTGCCGTTCTCTGTGCCTGTGTGTGTGTCTGTGTGTGTGAGCTAAAGTCAGTCCTAGACGATGACCAATGCCCGATTGTGGGTTGGCAACAGCACGCTAACTTTCCAGCCTCTTTTCATCCATTTGGCGCTTTCTGATCTGCAATCATGCCAAATTATATTGAAAATTCTCTAATTCTGTTTACTCTTTCTATACGTGTGTGTGTGTGCCTCAAATGTCGGGTATCAATAGGAATTTGTGTTCGACTTTGATTCAGTTGATTCCCCTCCTCCTTCTCCTCCTCCTCCTCCTCCTCTGACAGCTAGAAGCCCACTCAAGACAATTAGATCTTCAGGCATCAGTTACTTAGCAATGCCTCGCAAGCAGACCATGATATAAAACAGATGCCAATGCCTCACCTCACCCCTCTATCTACTCACCCCCTCCCACCTCCCCACGCACCCCCTTTGGCGTTAGCCTGAGCTGCTGCTACGTCTGTGTGTCTCTCCATGTGGATGGCAAAGCGAAGCGTTTATTTTCGTGGTCGTTGCCATTGCCGGCTCTGCGACTGTTACTCTCCACGGCGCTCTCGCTCTCTTCGTCGTCCGACAGTGCCGTTCTCAACTTGCGCATGTGCTCTCCAAGTCTACACAGTTCTTGTACTTTGTTTTGCTCGGCATTTTCGTAACATGTGCGTTGCGATTCAGTTAAAGAGCACGTCGTTGCTATGTATTATATGTTCAGCTTGATAAGATATTGTTAAGGTATTTAAGAAAGTGTACAGGTATGCAGATATTTATTAAGCTTTATTTAAGAATTGGTCATATTAATATAATATAATATAATATACAAATATAATAATAAATATGTGAGTTATATTTGATTAATTTGATTTTTATAATAATCTATAAGCAAAATACATTAAAAATAAATTTTTCAATAAATTATATTATGCATTTTGATTCTTAATTATAAAATAAACAAATACTTTAGTTTAATTTCATTTATGAAATGTGTTTAAAATTGACATACTTGTAATAATATTATAATATGTATTTTTTACGAAAATTTGCATAATTCTTATGCGAAGTTATTTTTTATTCCTTTTATTTTATTTGTTATTTGTTCGAGCTATATTATTTCCAAGATGTAATTCATTGGTAGCAGTGTTTAAAGTCTCTTCTTAATGTAATCAATCTTCATGAAGTGATAACATTCTCTAACGAATTAAAATCTTTATATTCATTAAGGGTGTCCAGATTTTTTTGTTCGCTACTGTATATAATTTATAATATTTGTTCAATTCCGCACCATACAGATCTTGAGCTGAAAGAACGGTTTCTGCACGTGCTTGTGCCTCTCTCACATTCCTTCTGTACTTCTGCTCTTGCAATGCCTCCCTCTCTCTCTCTCTTTCTTCCTCTGTTTAGCTGTCTCTCTCTCTCTCTCTCTCTCTCCGGTTTCCATAGTCAACAACGACAGCCGGCATCGAGAAAGTCTCCACAGCTGGCGCCAAAAACCCGCTTGCCAATCGCCGCCAACACCATCCACATTCCACACACACATACGTTCCACACGAGGCTGACTGTAGCGACTCCAAGTGCCAAGGCATGCCCGAGCAGTTGCTGATGAAACGTCGTGGCGAACGCACGCTTGCAGCGCATTCTCTCGTCGCTCGTCGTGGATTAACTGTGGGTGTAGAATCAGCGTCAGTCGTCAGCGTCGCGACTCTTCGTTGGCTGTCGGTTCCCGTCATTCACAATCTCGGTTTCTGTTTCGGTTCGGTTTCGCTGTCGGCCGCCTGTCTGGCTGATCGGTTTGGAGTTGCTGCAACCTCAGCGGTTTTCTCGGCAATTGCATTCGGCAGTCGCCGTGATTGATGGACTGAACACAACACGACTGAGCCAACAGTTGCCGACTCGTTGTCGGTCAGTGCAGTCCACATTGCAGTTGCGATTAACGATCCAGTATCCAAAAATAATAATAAAATACTTCGCATCGCATACGAAATAAGAGAACAACATCGCGCAGGCTGCAATCAAATTTCTTGTGTGCTATTCATTTTTACGATATTGCCGCGTTGTGACGCTTTCGCTTTCTCGGACCTTTGGACGTCGATTTTATAGCGCTCCCCACAGGCGCTTTATTCTAATAACCCTCGAGTCAACAACAACAATAACATACGCACAAGAATCGCACACACCGACAAACCTACACACACACACAATCGCAGCCAAGTTCAATTCGCTGTCGCAGTCGCATTTCAAAATGTTTATCGAGTTCGCGTTGTGCTCGTCCTCCCCCGTCTCCATCACATTCGCAGTCCCAAACTCTTCGTCGTCGTCGTCGTCGCCGTCGTCGTTGTGTGCTTTGCCTTCATAAATTATACAAGCGCATTTTGTGAACGACTTGCAAATAAATAAGCATTTACGCTTTTATTATTGTGCGGAAGTGTGTCTGTGTGTGTGTGCCAGTGCCCTGTGTACACGCGTGTGTGTGTGTAAGTGATTCGAGTTCATTCTGCAGAAATCGGTCCCATGCGGCGCAAAGTTGCCCAAACCAAACCAAACGAAAGCAATCCAAGCCAAGCCAAGCCAAGCCCAAGCAAGCGCGCTCTGCCTGCGCCTACTATAACATCATCTTCAGCATACAATCATATTCAGTGTATCTGCCCTGATTTGTGAGTGCCGATAACAACGCGATCTGTTGAATAACATATCTGCATACAATACAGACACACAACAACGACAACCAACAACAAACATAGGTAAGCGAAATGACGGCACATTAAGTATACGCATCGCGTAGAGCCGCAAGAACCGAGTGCATTGACATTGTGCACGTACTCATAGACTATACATACACATACATACATATATAATATACTTATATGAGTACTTGCATCTATTAAAAGCACACGAGTTGCCCTCGACGTCATTGACTTTATGCAAATATATAAACTGCGCTCGGGCCTGAGTCCTGTTGCAGTCTCTCCTCATCCTCTCTGCCTTCAATTGCGACTGCAGCAGCGAGCTGCATAATTGGAGCACTGGCAAATGGCTGCTTAACTGAGTGTGTGTGCTCCATTAGTGTGTGCGTGTGTGTGTGTACTGGGTGTCTCTAACTGCCTCTAATGAATAAATAAGTGCCACTAATAGTTTTCGCACTTCCTGCTGCCATCGACGGATCACAAAGCGAGCTCATCAAGCTGCAGCAGCAGCAGCAGCAGCTTCTCTTCCATGTTGACAATATTTAATTATGAAGCAGCAGCAGTCAAGGCTGAACAACAAGCAGAACAAGAACAACCACAACAACAACAACGATAACATAATTGTCGAGACAATTTTCTAGCCTTTTTTTTCTGTCGTCGTTCATGAATCGCACAAAGTTCTGTGGGCCGTGGAAAACAAGTCAATTGGCCGACGCGATGTTGCCGTCATCGTTGTCGTAATAATTTTATTTGCCTTTCCCACACACCAACACACAGACACACACACAGACATAGTATATACTTATACTGTGTTCTTTTGCACATTTATTTTGCATTTTTATAGTGCAAGTTTGTCACATTTATCGCTATCGCTGGCAACATTTCCTGCACAACTATTGCGCCAGGCGGATGTGTCCCTCATCCCAGCCCAGGTACCTTTGCTAGCATCTCACAAAGATAAGCATCATCCAGAGAGGGAGACAGCTCAGCGATGACTTGCGCAAATGAAAAATAAGAAGAAATACCCCAAGTACCAAGCAGCCACCAAGTGCCACAACATTTTCCATAGAATTTCTGGCCAGCATCAGCTACAGCTATTTCCTCATTTGCTTATCAGTGGGGTCTGTGCGGGGTCGGGAGCTGCGCTTGATTTCACTCACGCAGACTCATCAACTTTTAATTAGTTGTAATTTGTAAATTCAACGTCAAGCACAAACCACGAACCCAGCAACGAGCAAGGGAAAGGAAGGGGGAAGAGGAAGGAACAGGGGGCAGAGGGCATGGCGAAGGAGTTGCCTCTTTGAAGCTACCGCTGCTGATGATGATGTTGTTGTTGTTGTTGCCACCGCTGCCGCTTTGTTGCCACACTGACAGATTACTGATAAAGACCCAACATCGCCCACTCCCCCCTCACCACCTCACCCCTTCCTAATGCCGCAAGCATAACCGTCTAATCGCGTAAGCTGTGTTGCGACGGCGTCGCGGCAGCTTTAGCTTGGCTTTTGCTTTCCGCATCCATCAAGCAGCTGTCAGCGGGGGCTGCCGAACGGATTGCCCCCGTGGCGTGTTGCCGATTTGACAATCAAATTGCCTAAACGCCAAAGCATTTGTTGACACACTCTTCCCATATATTAACGATATTGAAACAGACTTAAAACACATTTCAAGTTATCAATCTAAGCGACGAGTAACGGCAAAATCACTTTGATTAATGATTGGGAAAGTCTGTGGAAGCTCTGTGAAAATTGTGAAAACTGTTTGCTTTGCTTGTGATTTATTTACACTCATTTGCATACACATAACTCTGGGACTGCAACCCCAAAGTTTCCGTCAATTAAAACTGACATTTCGCATTTAATTTAAATGTTCTCTAACTAAGCAATTGAACTGCCTGACAGCTGATGTTCTTAATTTATAGGGTATTCAATATGGACAGATTTTTATAGCCTTGCCGAGGGTATATTCATTTTGGACAAGAATTTGCAACGCACCTAAGCAGACATTCCTGACCCCATAATGTATATGTATTCTGACTCAGAATCAACAGAAGAATCGAAGTACTATAGCTCTGTCCCTCTGTCCGTATGTCCGTATGTCCGTATGTCCGTATGTCCGTATATCCGTGTGTCCGTCTGTTCCAATGCAAACAAATCTCTCAGGTTTGAAGTTATCTTGATGAAACTTGGCACACATGCTTCCTAGAGCTGCACGTTGTACATAAGTGGGAACGAGTCGGATTGAATCGATATATCGTATAGCTGTCATACAAACTATCGGCTGATTTCTGTTATTTGTCAATATATTGCAACCAAAGTTACTACATCTAACTATTTCTATATATATAAAATGCATATACAATTTCATCGAAATCGGACCACTATAACATATAGCTGCCATAGGAACAATCGGCAGAAATGAAGGTTTTTGTATGAAGACCAGTTCTGACTTTAGAAACAACCGAACTTATCAGTGCCAGTCGAAGTTAAACATAATTGTCTGCACTATTATATATAACATGTATAGGAACGATCGGAAAATATAAGAACCTGCAAGGGTATAGAACCTTCGGCAAACCGTAGGTAGTCTAACCTTCCTTGTTTATGACCAAAGTCGCAGTAAATCGCACTCCGAGTTTGACTTTTATATGCGCTCTTTTCATTAGCAACTTAAACTGTGATAAAATTGTAAACATACGAGATGATAAAAAAGTTTTACGGGTTAATTTTTATGGCTTTGGCAAATTTATAAACATTCCTTTAGTTTGTTTTTGCACATTTTATTACGCTTGAAACGATGACGACAAAAACTAAACCAAATCTCGTGTGACACACAGGGCAGCAGCAGGGCAAACAAACAACAACAGCAGCAACAACAACAACTGTTAGAGAACTTTAGCAACAAGCTCTATAAATCCAGAGCAGGCCAGGGCACTTAATTAATTTCTGCAAAAACACAGGAGAGTAAAAACTTTAAGAACAAAGGGCCCTCAGTTGTTCCTAGTCGCTGCTAGCCTAGTTGCACGTTAATTTCCAATTTGACGCAACGGCAACGGCAACAGCAACAGCAACGACAACAACAGCAGTGGCAGGGGCAGGGGCAGTGGCAGAGGCTGCAGCAACAGCAGAGCGGCAGCAACAGCAGAGGCAGGGGCAGAGGCTGCAGTAACTGCAAAAACACTAATGTCATACATAATAGCAACAACAACATAGCAGCAGCAACAGCAGCAGGTACCGCACTCTTTCCCTCCCCACTCTTCTCCTCAACTGGCAACAGTAAAACTAACTGCAAACTTGCAGCAGTAAAAAAGTTGAACAGAACAGAGCAGAGAACAAGAAGCCGAAGCCGATGCTGCCTGCTGCGGGTAAAGAGGCGGGTAAAGAGGGAGCTGGGGTGGGCAGTGCTGCTTGCACCAGTTTCCCAGTAGTCGGAACAGTTACCTGGGCGCTAAACAAAAAGACTAAAGCAGTGCACACACTAACCAAGTGAACCGAGATGTCGAGAGATGCCGAGGAGCTGCTGGGATGCCGAGCAGGCAGGCAGGCAGTCAGGCGGAGGCTGTCAGCTTTAGAAAGTAGCCAAGGAAAGCCGAAGCTGAAGCCAAATCTAAAGCTAAACCCGTTGCCGCTGCTGCCACTGCTGCTGCTGCTGCCTTCATCATCGTCGTCGTCGTCGTCGTCGTCAGCGTCAGCGTCGCCTTTGCGTGATGCAATTGCCAGCAACGCGCCAAAAGATTGAAAGCAACGACAGCCACGTAACTAGAACACTTGACGATGCTCTTGTGAATGTCGATGTAAATGTTTGTGTGTGTCTATGTGATTGCTGCTGATGCAACTGCAGCACTGGCAGCAACTGCTGCTGATGTGCTTTTACCTGTCCCCGCAACAATTTCCAATTAAAGCAGCTGCTGCTTCTTCTGCTGCTGCAGCAGTTGCTCAGTTGCTTTTGTGTCGCTTGCGCAATCATACGGCAACTTCTGGATGCAACATCCATCGCATTGCTGAGGTCTTATGTAAGCAGCGACGCTGCGACAGGAAGCCATCGGTAATGGCCTTAAAATACACACTTTATGCCCAGGCAGCGTCTCCAATTAGAGTTTAGTTAATTGCAGCGCGGCGTCGCAGCAGTTGCTCATTTGATTTCTGCCCCTCTCCCTGGCTCCCTGGCAATGCCCTGGCGCACCCAGTCGGCAGCTAACGGTACTCCCCCACACCCAAGAGTGTCCGGTAAAGGGAACACGTCAACGGCCACGTTCGACTTCAAACTAATTGATCATTAAGTCTATTTCCGCAGCAAGAGATGGCAATGCCGGCAGCTAAAGTCGAGGTTGGATTTCAAAGTAAGTCATAAAGTGCCAACTTTTATGACAACAACTAGAACAACAACAGGCATGTTGCACGCGATCCAACAACAGCAACAACAACTATCGAAATGGCACGCAAAACACGACACAAAACACGAGAATGACGATGACAATGCCCCAAACGATGACGTTGGCGTGCCGGACAGCGCTGGGCGGGGCACAGTTGGCGGCGCATATCTAGTACATTTTTGGTGGCAAGCACATTGAAGTTTTATGGCTTTTGAGAACGTTCGCAGAACGGACGCACTGCGCGGGGTTAGGGAGAGGAGGGGGTGAACAAGACGGAAAGGGAATGCGGCAAAGTCATAAAAGCAAATGTGCTGCATGTGAAATCGACGAAAAAAGAACTGAGTAAAATCGATTTGTAGTTCTTTGGGTTGCCTCTGAAGATTCCAGTGGATTCCAGCGGAGTTGGAACCAAAAAAGAAAGAAAAACAAAACAAGGGAAAAAACAAAAATACTGCAACAGCGAAAGAAATCTTGATGGATAATTCGGGCAAAGTGAAAGGAATGGATAGAAATGCGCTGCTAAAACGATATGCCAAGCAGTCATAAAACTCATCAGTGAGAGTTGGGATAATGTGACGTGAAAAGAGGGAGAGAGGGAGAGAGAGAGACAAAACGGTAGAATCGACTGCGATTAGCCGCTTGAGAACCAAATTAGAATTCAGATAAAAGAACTTGAATTTATAAAGAATAAACGATGGGACGTCTTGCTATCTATAGCTGCGACTTTCGAAGAGCCGCTGACCCACTGCCCACATGCAAATGAAGTAGCCCCCCCTGTGTGTGTGCGTGTGTGTGTGTGTTGCAGTTAAAACATTTGATAGACAGCAGCCAGGCCTGGCAACTGATGAGCTGCAGAGGAACCTGGCCAACTGCCTCGGAGGCACTTGAACGAAGTTGCACGTCTTTCATGTGCTGCACATTTCATGCGTTGGCGTTGACTGCCGTCCGTCTGCCTGCAGTTGCTGCTAGTTGTTGTTGCTGTTGTTTCTGTAGTTGTAGTTGTTGCTGCTGCTGCCTGGCCTTTTTGGGGCAGCTTCTTTTTTGTGTTGTAGCCAAAAATAAAACGAGCATTCGATTCGTTTCGTAGCTTGTTCTTTTGTTTTGTTTACTTGCGCTGTAGCAGAGGAGCCTAAACACATTTGCTTTGCTCCCTCTCTGCCTCTCCCTTTCTCTCCCTCTCCCTCTCCTCTTCTATCTCTCTCCCTCTCTCTCTGAATTGTTTTTTGTTTTCTAAGCAGGCTGCTGCTGCTTTGGTTAGCAAGAACAAGCGATCTTAATTTACGTTAGCTCGTTAACTTGAATTACCGTTAGGCGGCTCTCGCAGCTCTTTCACTCTCAGGCGTAAGTAACCATTGCACGGCGCCGACGCCGACGCTGCCGCAACTGAGTTCAGGCCAGGTTCGCTTCTGGTCTACTTTGTGGCTGCAACCTTTTTTGGGCATTTACAACGCCTTTGCGCCATTGTGGCCCAAGCTCTTCTTCTACATCATCTACGCCTCGTTGTGCTTGTTGGAGGGCGCGTGAAAATGCCATTGTAAACCCCATACCAACACACACAGGCACACACATGCTGTGTAAGAGAGGTAACTGTGTGTTCTGTATTCGTATCTGGTCGCGGTAATCAACATTTTGTGGTCAACTCGGGGAAAGAAAAGAAAACAAAAGAGCCAAAAGAAAAGGCATAGAAAAAGAAAAGAATTGCCATTGGTTTCGCATGCTTTATTGCCAATTGGAAAGTTGGCTGCGCTGCCCCGGCTGCGCTGCGGCTGACCAAGTCGCCGGCATGTCCAACGGAACAGAACCCAGAAACCCATTGATGCAGACTTCGTTGCCGGGTGCTAGAATGCTTTATGTGCCATTGTCTGTGTTAACTGTAATTGGCAAAGCGACGCAACTGCAACGGTTACCATAGCTGCCTGGCAAAACAAAGCCACCAAAGCGGGCAGGGGCAGGGGCAGGCGCAGGAGGGAGGTGCGCTATGCAAAGCAATAAATATGGAAACTAAACAAAACGCCGTTAAGTAATAAATTGTGACCGCGCTGCCACTGTGAGGGGAGGGGGAAAATTGATTTAATAACTGCTGCACGAACCGGCGCACATCATTAAAAACTCTTAACTAATTGCATTCTTCCGCGTTCGGCCGACTGCGACCTGAACGAATGCAACGACAGCTAATCAAAGCGGATAACTAGCCACAGCCAGGCAGCCAGGCAGGCAGTCAGTTAGTCAGTCAGTCTGGCTAGTTAGTTGGCCTAGTCGCAATAGATGGTCAACCTCGGTGATCCGTCAAACGATCAGCAATGCGATCCGTTGAATGCCAACGCCATAACTTTGAATCAGTTTCGTCTCTCTTCTAGTTGTTTGTGTATGCAGCAGCAGTCGTGGAGGGGGTGGCAGATGAGGGGGGGGGGGGCAAGTCTCGTACGTGGACAGACCACCGTCAAGTCAATCAATTAGACATTTCAACACATGTTGTTTACAGTTCTAATTCCGTACGCGTTTCGTTTAAATGCCACAGTGTCTGCGGTGCAGCGACTCCAGCCTCGGCATCGGCATCGGGATTGATGCATATGCAGCATTAGTCTGGCGTGAATTATTTTAAAATAGATACCGCGGCACGCCTAATGATTTCCTGTTAAATTATGCTGCGGCTTTTTACTTTTTAACTATGTAAACGGAAAAGTTATGTGCCTCATTGTTGTTTTTTTTTGTGTGCTGCAAGTGAATTTCCCAGAGGGACACCGTGTGATCGTAAATTGTTGGGAATGTTCAAGTCAAATGTTAAATGTCTTGGCATAAATCAGCAAGAGAGACTTGCAACACTTTCAGCGCAGCTTATGACTTGCCGAAACCCAATTGGGGCAACATACTAACCCACAAGCAGCCAGCAAACTGAAGCCACAATTCGCTTGGCCAATCGAGCAACGAAAAACGAAGCGAAAAGAAACGAAATGAAGCCCCGAAAAAGAAGACTAATCAATAATTTCTCAGCTACTCACAAACTCATTAGGTGTTTTTTTCCCACTAATGTCTGAGCAGAGCTGAGCTGAAGCTTATCTCTCTCTGTCGGGACTGAGCTTCTGGGAAGAAGTTGTGGCCACTTTCGCTGAAATTAAAAGTGTAAACCTGCTAATTTCGGGCAGTCAGGCAGAAGTGAAATGTGCCAAAAGTAGGCATTATATCAAGTGGCCCCCGGACAAGTAGCGCGCTTTGAAAAATCAATTAGCCAGCGCCGTCGTACGAGCCAAGAACAACCTCGGGGCTTATGATTAATGATGTGCCGGGGCGAGGCCAAGCTAAGCAAACAAACACTGACACTACTGAGCATCACATCAAATCGAGATGGAGCCGGAGACGGAGCTGAAGCTGAAGCTGTGGCTGGGGCGGGGCGAGTTGCCAGTTATCTGTGCGCCCGATTTGATTAATAGGAACTGCCCACCCACAGTCTGAGTAGATCGAAGAAGTTTATAATTGTTGGCAAGTCCATGAAACACAGATGGAGTGCAAGTGAGAGATGATAAGTGTGGTCTGCAACAGGGACGGACCAACGGTTTGAGGGGGCCATTGTGCACAACTTCTACGGGGCCACTTTTGTAATTGCCTTGATTTAATAGTTCATGAAACACAAGAAACTTATTTCTATAATTACATAAAATCTTTTGAAGATGAGAATGTTTGTAACAGGCATTAAAATGCGTGGCATATCCCACAATTTACTATATATATTCCTGTTCAGTATAGATATCGATCAATTTAGTCATGTTCGTTCGTTGGAATGTTCAACTATTATTAAAACTAAAGACACTAAGCTGAACTTGAAGATCTCTGTGGACAATAGCTTGGTCTACTTCTTCCATTTAGCAGAGGGCCCCTGGCAGGCGGGGGCCCTTGTGCACTGCACACCCTGCACACGCTTTGCTACGGGCCGGTATCGACTTTGTGATACACTCCACTCGTAGTAGCTTTGCTTGCGGCACCTTCTATGATTCCCATCCTGAATCAGGTAGATATAAATGTCCATTTCCTAATGAATATAAATCGTGCAATTATTTTCAGCCACGAAAATTTCATTTTGTTATTTATGTGAACACATTTGTCAGATCGTTTTTGCCCAGAACACTCGCAACCACAACCCGACCAGGGCCTGGGTCCATCCCTCACTCTCTGACTTGGGCCCGTCGTTGTCGGCATCTGCAGCTGACCCGAATTTCGGTTACGCTCGTGCCGGCAAACGTTTAACCTTGACACCAGCGGCGGCGTTGGGGCCCCAGTTCGGGTTTCAGTGCGGATCTCTCAGTCTCCATCTCCATCTCCAGCTCCAGCTCCGTTAGAGTCAAAAGTGAGTTTGGTCTGTCTGTTTTGCCCCGTTAGATTGAAGTCATAAAAAGTTTTTTTTTCGCTTTTTTGTGCAACTTTTTTTTGTTTTTGGCTCAGACAATTGCGTGGCATGACTCAAGCGAAATAAATTGCAAAATCTTTCGTAGCGCTTATGAGAAGTGCGGCGCTTTTTTTTGATTTTATGATTTTGTTTGTGCCCTTTGTCTGCGCCCTATACTATATAGTTTAATAGTTCTCTTGGCGTGTCTAGCGACGTCGAGTTATTTTTATTGCGCGCTGCCTTTGTGCCAATATAAATACCTTGCCGCAGAAAGAAATGCTTTCGATGGAGATGAGTCTGGGGCTCTGTTAATATTTAATAAGTCCGCCTTGAGGGGGGGTATGATGGGCTGGGCAGAAATTGCAGCTGGAGACACATAAATTGCGGCCAATTACTGAATCGGTTCGCAGTAGGCTCTTTAAAAATGTATGTCAATTGGTCAATTTCCGTTGCGTCCCCCATCTACGCCCCCAACCAGCCGCCGCTGTCGAGTGTAGGCCAATTAAATGTCATTAACCTGCTGCTGCTGTTCCAGTGCACTTACGACTGCCATTAGCCAAGGCAAATCGTTTGAAATATTTATAAGCCTGGCCAGCAGCCAGCAGCAGCAGCTGCCCCAGTCTCCCACATTGTGAGCCACAAATCGTTGCACGGGCCATTTTAATTAGGCAAATGGCAAATGCGACAGGCCGAGTGGGTTGAGTGGGTCGAGGGAGTCGCGAATCGCTTTCATAAATGCAGACATGCACGAAATTAGTTAAATTATAGCACAATATCCGACGGCGATTGACAGTTCAATCAACTCGAAGCGCAAATTGCAAATTGCAAGCTGCAAGTTGTAATAGAAATTGCAAATCAAATATTACGTATACGCCTGGCGGTACCAAATATCATGTTCCCTGCCACAATCTACCCCATTGTTGTGTCAGCAATCGCCAAAAAAAGCAAACAGCATGCCCAAAGGCGACGCGACCGCGACAGCGTCGTCGACTGCGACGGCGAAGTCGACTGCGACAGCGACAGCAGCTCCAACACCTTTGGAGTGCCAATTTGTTGGCACTGCGCGCTTGCAGCCTGCCCCGGTTTGGCGACAAGCAAGCTGAGCACTCAAAATGCCATACAAATACTTTGTTGTTATTGTTGTCGATTGTTTGTTGTTGTGGTTGTTGTTGTTGTTGCAGCAAACCCGTTGTGCTCGAGTATGACTCAAGCAATCAATTGGCAGCAGCGGCAGCTCCTGGCCTGAGTGCGAAATCAGCAATCGAGCATCTCAAGAATGACTTAACGGCGTGAAAAGCTGCTGCTGCTGCTGCCAGCAGCAATAGCAACAACAACAATAAAAGCTGCTAATAGCTGCTGCTATTGTTGCGCCTTTTAGACTCTCACTGTTTGCCTTTTTTGTTTTCTCTCAGTTCCGTCTCCGGCCTCACGCCCTCAGACGCCCTCGCATAACTCAAAGTTCAAGCTATTCCCCGATTCGAGAAGTGTCAAATGCATCCACTGCATGAAATATCTGTAATTTGTATCGCACGCTCTGCCCTCGCTCCCCTCTGCTCTGCCCTCGTCTCGTCCTCGTCTCGTTTCGCTGCTTGCACAATTTTCATTTGCATTGCGCAAAATTGCGAAAATTGCACACACGACACTGCAAATTTGTTGGCAATTTTCGATGGCCATAAATTGTAACAACTGTCGTTTGCATAAAATGCCAAACAACAATAGCAACAGCAACAATGCCAAGCAAATAGTACTAACTGATCTAGCGCACAAAATGCAAAACGTCAATTTCGAATGCGTTTATTGAGTGCGCATAAATTGTGCGAGTTTTGCCAATTTTGATTGAAAATTGATACACGAGTTTTATTTTACACACTAGACCAGGGAGTCTATATACCATGCATATGGAAAAAACTGAATTTCATTTATACATATTTAGTATAGACTGACTGCAATTATTCATTTCACTTGCGAGGGCAGCAACAACAGCTAACTGCAGTTGGAGCCCACTTCAATTAATGTGTTTATTCTGCCGCAAAAATGCAGCAAACTGTGCGCAGCCCTCCCTCTCCCTCTCACTCTAACACATTCTCCCTCTCTCTCTCCCCCTCCCCCATTATAAAAGCTGCCTTATCGATAAACAAATCAAGCGACAGCGCAACGACATCAAACGGTCGCGCCGATTCGTCCCCGCGTTTTAATTAGACACCCAAAATAAATTAAATTAACAACTGCGAGCCACAATAAAAGTAACAACAACAACAAGAAGTATTTCAAATATAATTGCTACAACAGGCAAATTGTTAAATTTGTTTGTCTTTTTTTCGGTTTGGCTTATTCGAATTTTTTGTCGGCTTTGCTTGAACATTTTATTAGCAATCAAACGAGAACGCAGGCTACCTTCGGCATGCCGAAGGTGCTATACCCTTTCAGGTTCTTATATTCTCCAAACGTTCCTTTGCTAGTTACATATAATGTTGCTGAATATAATGTCTAACTTTTATTGGCACTGATAAGTTCAATTATTTCTAAAGGCATACAAAAACATTCATTTCGGCCGACTATTCCTATGACAGCTATATGAAATTTTATATGCATATTATTTATATTGTTAAAGTCGGATGTAGGAAATTTGACTGCAATATATTGACAAATAACAAAAATCGGCCGATAGTTTGTATGGCAGCTATACGATATATCGATCCAATCCAACTTGTTCCGACTTATATATAGCGTGCAGTTATAAGAAGCATGTGTGCCAAGTTTCATCAAGATAGCTTCAAAACTGAGAGACCAGTTTGCATTGCATCAAACGGACACTCGGATATACGGACACACGGACAGACAGACAGACGGACAGGGACAGGGCTAGTTCGACTAGGCTAGTTCGATTCCTCTGTTGATGCTGATTCAGAATAAATATACTTAATGGGCACGGTGTAGTTTTCTAAAGTGCGTTGCAAACTGCTGGCTAAAATAAATATACCCTCTTGCAAGGGTATAAAAATTGATTGATCTGCCCCAGAGCGAGTTGACTATGCCCCCATGGACTATGCCTGAGGGGGTCGCTCGTCCGTCCATCCGTCCGTCCGTTCGATTCGACTGGGTTCAATCAAAATTTGTAATGAACAAGGCGGAAAAAATTAAACACACAAAAATTCAGAATAGAGCTCGCAGTGCGAGTGAAGTTTCACGTAGTTCGTTGTTTGCTTTGCGCGTTGCGCTGTTGTTGTTGTTGGTGGTGTTAGTGTTGTTGTTGTTGTTGGTGTTAGTGTCGGTGTTTCATTATGCTGCTATTGCGGCTGTTTCGCTGTTTGGTTACCCGATTCGGCTGCCTTTACATTTTAATGATACAATTTAAAATCAACGCAGACTCATGATTTTGCATATTTTGTACATTAAACTTGCGGCCCCAAACGAGGCTGCTGCTGCCCCTGCCGCTGCTGCTGCCTCCGTTCTGATTCCATTTCTGCCGGCTGGACGCATAATTCAGGCACGGTTTTCAGTTTTGAGCAGCAATCAATGCCCGCAACCGAGCAGCCGCCTGCTGTGATTTGACCAAAACTGACGGGCCTCAGCTCAGTTGAACTCGGCTCAGTTCTTGTCTCCGGCCTGGCCCCAACCCGCCCCAGCCTGCTGCTGGTTGGTTGGTTGCCTGCCAAAGCTATCAAATAAATAACCGCGAGACCCGCAGCGTGTACGAAAATAAAAGAATGGCAGCACCAAAATAGCAAAGCTTCTAATGCTGATGGCTGTGCCACACCCCAGCTGGAGAAAGAAGCAAAGATAAAGAAAATGCCCAACTGCGGAAGGGCAGAGCAGGCAGCCGGGCGGGGGGTAAGGGAAGGCAGTTGAGCTAAACGACGCGCATTACTTTTAATTAAAACCAACGCCAGCAACTGCACATGACTTGAACTTGAACTCACATAACGACCCCAGCCCAGACCCAGTGCCAGACCCAGACCCAGAGACAGAGCCAGTGCCAGACTCTGTTCCAAGACACGACCGAGAGCAAGACCAAGAGCACGACCACGTCTCGAGCAGCAGTGTGTCTAATTCCAAGTCCGAGCCGCACATGATTACCCATAAGCTGACATCGCTCGTTCCACAGTTCGTTGCACAGAGCGTCACAGTTTGACTCTAATCAGTTTGCAACAGCAGCGGCAACATATACAATACACAGCACATAAAGTAACACAAGTAACAACAGACACACACACACACACACACAACGAGCTGACATTTGATGTTAATTTGCAGTGAGTGACATTGCGCATACGCAGCGTTGTCTGTCAGCCGCTTAATTACATGCAACCGATGCTGAGCCCGCTCGCAACTTACATACCACGCACAAATGCAGCATAAAAAGCAATTGCACATGGATTAATTAGCCACATTGAATCCATTCACAGTGTGAATGTGAATGTGAATAAACTTTAGCAATTTATGAAACTTTCATTCCAGTTGAGAGTTGAGGCGAAATTCAAGCTATGGCAGCAGTACAATTGGCCATGCTTCATTAATTGATTGTACATTCCCCCACTCCACACAGCGCAGGTGCCATCGAGAACAGCCCACGCCCGATTCCAGGCAAATAATTAGCATAAAGCACGTGCGCCGTCGTCGACTCGAGCGCGCCCTCCTCATTTGTATGCCCAACTGGAGCTGGCACAGCCCACCAGCTACCAGCTACCAGTTACCAGTTCAGCAGCTACCCGGGCCTGGCACAGCTCTGTGGCTGACTGTGGTTGGTGCTGCTGCTGACTACCTGTTGGCTAAACATGCAGCACAGGTGCGTACTGGCAAACGCCCCCAGAACGTAGCGACTCGCATTTGCTTTATGGAATTTTCTCATGCAACGAGCTGCAGATCTTGCCAGCAGTTGCGCATTTCATTCCATTCCGATTCGATGCCAGTTGCAGTTGTGCGTTAGCTGATTTATGCCCAGGGGGCAGCAAGCAATGCATGAATCACAGCACAGCACAGTCAGCACTATGAACTCTATGATACCCTGTACAGCAATGAAATTAAACACGTATCTATTTACAATTTCTTAAGAAACTGTGCGAGTTTTATCACTTCCCAAGCTTGCATAATTAGTTGTTGCTCTTCGTTTTCTTTGCCCTGCTCCATTGCCTGCCATATCCAATATCTGTTTGTCAGCATTGCTTTTGCTCTCTGTATTTTCTCAGAACTCTGCTGTCATAACAGTTTATGCCTGCTATGCTTTGGTGTTCTTATCTCTATTTACATGTCACCTGACATCGGGTGTATCAGGCAAGCAGTTAAGCTGAAATTTACCTCAACACTTTGGCTGTATGTAGGCTAGTGTATGGTAGTGCACTTTTCTTCTATTTCGTTTTGTTCCTGTTGTTTTCTTCTTGTTGCTGTTGTTGTGTTTACTGCTATCCTGACTATCTGGAGCAGGTTTGCATTTTACATGCGGTCTGCACATTTCACGCTTTGCCAAATTGCCAACTTGACCGGCACAAAAGCAAATCACGAAAACGTTGAGTGTGTGTGTGTGTGTGTGTGTGTGTGTTGGCTTGTGCTCATAACATTTTATTTAATGCACATTTCGTTCACAATTTGTTGTTAATGAATGCAAGCGCAATGCTTGGCTAGCTCCCTCTCCCTCCCCCTGCCCCTTCCCCTGCCTCTGCTGCTGCCTAGCTAGCTGGCTATCAACCCGGCTAGCTGTTAGTTGCCACAGATTTGCTGCAAATTGCGCCCACAAATGAGGTCAGCTCAGCCGCACAATGCGCGCGCCCCGTTACTTGGATACCTGCAGCCGCCTCACGTGTTGACTTGTGAAAGTAAACGCCCCCAGTCCCCCTCTTCCCACTGCTGCACTCGCCAAGCTGTTGGCAATTTCGTGTGAGTCTGCAACTAACCTTCACATAAATTATTCCCATCAAAAGCTGCAGCGCTGCAGCGAGCAGACATGGGAGCCATGGAGCTGGCAGTTTAAGACATCGTGATAAGCTGCAAGATGTTTATCTGGCTAGCAAATTACATGAGGCAACGCCTAGACAAGTGCCGCAACACAGAGAGCGAGAGAGAAAGGCACAAAGGAGAAAGAGCTCACAGGAGAGAGGGGGAGAGATGGGGTGGGAGAGGGGAAGGGGAGTGCAGTGAATGCATGCAGCGTGTTTAAGAAATGAGGTGTCGAAACCATTGTTAGGCGTTGCACATAGACAACGCGCATACGCCCCGTGAAACGTGCTGCATTTGCAGATGGGCAAAGCATCAATACGACGACTTAATCCACCAAATTATTACACAATACAAGCCTGGCCAGAAGTCTATCTTTCGGCTTTAAAGTTGGCACTCAGCAAGCTAATGAGGCGCATATAAGTTTATTTTAATTGGCCACTCACACACACAGACACACACACACACGCAATTGACTGACTGTTATTTACATACAATATTTCATTGTAGCAAGCCCATATTTTGATATGCATGTACCGAGAGCCGGCCCTACTGCCAGGAATCTACGTGTAGCCGCAATCATTTCGATAACACTTGAATACAAAATGAGGGTCATTAATTTTATAACAAACTATGTTGGCCCGGCCGGGGCACACTTCAATCTGACTTCCAAGTCAGGCTCACAGTCCCAGCTGGAGCTGGACTCGAGTCGAGTCGAGTCGCAGCTGAACGTTGCCGTCACCGTCAAGTTTTTTTCTTTACTTCTTTGTTGTCGTCTTGCCTCTGAGTCGTTGCCAATGTCGCTGGCACATGGCAGTCATACAGTCAGTTCGTCAGTCTGTCAGTCTGTCAGTCCATCGGGCAGTCAATCATAACCCGTTTCGGCTGCCGTCGACTTACAAATCAAACTCGTTATCGTTCCGCAAAGATCTATGGGAGCAATAAAATATACAGCGCACTGAGCCTGGCCCAGACGCCTACCTTGCCATTGGCCAGAGCACTCGATGCCAACAGAAAAATTGTCAAGCTCTACGTGTTTGGCCATCAAAATGCTGCACGCCTCATCATCGGACTTCGGTCTGTGTGGCAGTTGGAGAGACCCGATGGCAGCATTTTAATTGCAGTGCCCGCAAATGTCGTTTACATTTGAACTTCGAGGCAAGTCGTGGCCACTGCTTTTTGGGTCATGTCGGGCTAATCAGCAGCCAACAGCCAGTCAGCAGTTGGGCGGCAGTTGGCACGCCCACAGGCATTTATCAGCCTCAGCCGCGGCCGCTTAGATGCCGCTTTTATTAAACATATTTTCCGCTTTGCAGCGAGCCAGCGAAACGTGAGCTTATGGTTTATGGCGACTTAATAAGCCTGGCCAGCAAACAGCTCAGCCTGTTGCCTGGTTGCCTCTGTCTGCCTGCTTGCCTCTGCCAGCCTGCCTCTGTCTGCCTCTGTCTGCCTCTGCCTGCTGCCTGCTGCCTGCTTGGACTCACCCGGCCACGACTCTGCCAGCCGTGTGGAAGTCAACAGCGACCGCATTAGCCGCAACACCTAAACGTTGGCCAGGATGGCAGGGCAAGCAGGGGGAGGAGGAGTAGAAGCAGCAGGCAGACTGAAGCTGGACTGCGGCATGATAAACAACCAAAGCGTTTTAAACGGCTTCATTAATCTTATTCAGCGCTGCGCTGCGTTGTCTATTAAAGCTTGTAACACCATGTACGCTGTGCCTGAATCCTGGCTGTGCCAGCTCCTGCAGCTGCTGTGGCAAGCGCAATCAGCAGCAGCAGCAGCGCTCAAGCCAAGCCAAGCCAAGGCTAGATGTGCTGGCTGTCAGCTTGACGTCATTTCGGCATTTTATGAGCTGCTGCTGTGTCCGCAACTGTCGCTGCCAATGCCCTGGGCCAAGACCAGGGACGCTGTCTTCCTGCCTACTGCCTCCCCCCTCCCCTGCTCTGTCTCCCTCTGTGTCTCTTACTGTCATTGTCAGCCGTAGGAATGTTTCTTGTAATCACAGTTAGAGATGGCAGCGTGTTGCTCAGCTCCAGCCATAGATCACATTGCCAGGATGCCATGGCAGAGTCTCTGCTGTTTTATGGTGATTATTTCTCTCTCTCCAAATGGATTTACGACTGTGCATAATCAGATTTGTTTCACATTTCGGACTGGACAATCTTTATGAGTATGAATACATTAAGTATTATATTTGCCATAATTTATGGCACGCACACATAAAAGGCAGGCCGCTCTTTTCTCACGTGACCATCTCTAATCTCTTGTTAATTACGTGCACGAGTCGGCGAGATTTAAGAACGTGTACCCAGCCCCCATCTCCCTCCACTTGCCCTCCCCCTGGCTCTTCGAACCGAAAAAAGGTTAGCAAGCAACGAGTTAAGTGTGATTTGCGTGACGGGATTAGCTGTCACGTGTCTATCTTTAGTACGAGACCTTTGTCACGTGCTCATCGTTTGATTTGACTGTGCCGACTGTGCGTGTGTGTGTGGCAACTCCTTGGTGCAGTGCTCCAACTTGCCACATCCCCATATCTCTCTTTGGTGCGCCGCCTCATCATAAGCATGACAATTCCTCGACTCGCTGCCTTTGCCTTATCATTTCATAATGAATTTGTTTTGTCAGCTAATAAATTATGAACATCACGCTCCATGTCTGCCCACAAGCTTGCCACAGCAACAGCAACAACACAGCAGACGAGCACATCATAATCAGCATCCGCATCGGCATCCGCATCGACTTGGATTGGCAAATGTTGTTGTCCCTGGTCTTTGGTTGATGTTGCCAGGTTTATCGTGCGGTGCCCGTTGATTTAGTGGCCCGCAGTTTGTTTGGTTATTAGCTTTTGCCCTTTGCGCAGAACAAATTGCATTTTGATTTATGTGCGCTGAATGAGTAGTTTATCTGCGAAGGCCGAGAGACACGCGACTGGCAGGAAACGAGCGACAAGCAACAAGCAGCGAGCAAAGAGCAGCAGGGAAGGAAAAGGAGAAGGAGGGGGAACGAGAACGCCGCCCACATCAAAAGGGGCTCAACAGGAAATGACACCCATGCTCAAGGTACCTTGAGCTAATGCATATCCACATAACATACCTTACCTCAGCAGAGACCAATGCCTCAAACTATATCTCCTCCCCCTGCCCTGGCTTGGCCACATCAAAGGGCATTTAACATCCAAATTGGTAATTAAGTAAAACGCATAAACCGCAAACTGAGCTGGTCGATTATTTACACTCCGGTACGGGAAATTTTCACTGAGTGTGTCAATCCCACTGCCGACGCGCATTTCCTTTCAAAGTGCAGCCACAGCAACTACAGAAGCAGCAACAACAAGAACAACAACAAGAACAACCGCAGCAAAGTGTATTAAATAACCGCAAACGAAACGCTTTACTCAAACACACACACACACACAGGGCAAATGGAGCAGGGCCGCATGACGACGACGACGACGACGACGACGACGTGAGCGCAACAAACAAACAAACTGAGAGTGTAATTGACTCGTCATCCTGGCAGTGCTGCCTTCCCGACAACGGCAGCAGCAGCAACTGCTGATGCCTCCTCCATGTGGCCTGCAATTGAAACTGAGCTCATTATCGCCCAGTCTAGCCAGCTGGCTGTGCATATTGAATGTGCCCAAAAAAAGCACGTAAAGAAAGCAACTGTCCACACGAACTCGACTGCGAAATACCCTACTGTCGGTCTGGCAAACAACATTGAGTACTAGGTAAACCTACAAAGTGTGACAGTTAGAATTATAGCTCAGTATGTTGGGCAGTATACCCTGTAAACAGAAGTTTGGAGTTGTAACAACTTTTTTGAATTTGAATCGCTTTGAAAATACTTTGAATTGAATTAAGACTAACATTTTAAAATTTAAACTAGTAGAAAAGCTACAGTGGAGTGCGCCTGACAAAAATATAATATATATATATATATTTTTTTTTTTTAATAATAACATTTTAGCTGACTCAAGGTCAATATCGGTTCGATTTCTGCATCATAGCTTATCTAGTCGATATTTTGCCAAACACAACAAGAACACTTGTCAAAAGACAAGGAGCGGGCTTGAATGTACAATTGTTTCACGGAGTAGCCAACTTCAATCATCAGCATTCATCGCTGACTAACTTGGTGATCGAAGGCAGTTTCATCTCCACACTGCTAGAACTCGTTGGGAATTCTAGTGGTGCCGAGGTAGAAACCAATTCAATAAACCAAGCATGTCTCTTTGTTGTGTTTGGACTTAATACTGCATTGAATTCTTTTTTTATTATATTTATTAAGTGAAGAATTCATACATCATAATATTGCATCTTAATATCCCAGGGTGGAGAAATATTCTTAAGAATTACCAAACACTATATCAAAATAAGTGAAGTAAGAACATAAGTGAAAAGTTTTTACTGTTGTCCAATTATCTTGGTATTTGGTGTTGCATACTTTCAGAAAGCCGCTTCGAAATCAGTACATTTTAATTATTTCTTAAATAACTTTTATATTAGTTATGCGATCGCAACCTAATTTCAAGGAATCATTTTGGGATTGGTAGTTATAGCTAGCAGTTATGTCTAGCATTAAAATTACGCTAAAATTTAATTAAAATGTGAATTGTTTGAATGCGCAAAGCGCTGTTGCCTTTTTTTAATATGCTGGCGATCACACAGTCGTATATACTCTCTCCGATTGCAGAGCAGAACAACAACTTACTCCACATTTCGTTGTGAGTTTTGGCCTTTCGCTCATTAGAGCTTTACTCAGCACTGTGAGCCGCAGCTGACTGTGCACTGGTATCAGTGGCCAGTGCAGGGTACCCTGTTCCCTCTACTCTGTACCCTCTAGCCGACTCCCTCTGCAACTGCGACGCCGGTGGCAAATTAATGCAATGCAAATTTGTGGCAAATGCTGCTGACATTGTCTGCTGACCCGGTTCCCTATAGACACCTTTTTGCACCCCAGAGCCTTGCATGGCATACTGCAAGCTGTTGTAGTTGTTGCAGCCGATGGCAACTGGCGATAGCGAGGAACGCGACGACGCCAACAGTCGAGAGGCAGTTGCACATTGGATTGCCCCTTGTCGGAAGTGAAGCTTTCAGCACGTTATTTAGTTACTCAATTCGTTGCGTGCCATATTCCCGCACTCCTCTGCGTCGACTTGTACGGCATCCATACTAATGCCATAAAGAATATCAGGCTCGTGTATTCTTTGATGATTTAGCGTGACGTCACTGAAACTGTCATGCAAATCGTCTGTTGCACAGTTGCACAATCAATTTAGCAGCAGGAGCAGCACAAAAAGCAGCGCCAACACTAAAAAGCCTTTGACATCGGTCGGGCTTTCAATTAAAGCCGCATAAAGCCTACAAGCCTGATTAACTTTGAGCCCATTCTGCACTCAAAACTGATGCAAAAAAAAATAGAAATTGATTTGAACAAGCACGAAAGCTATAGTCCAGTGTGCTCGACTGGGAAATATCCGCTACACAGCTGACCAAAACGATTTCTTCTATATATACCTTGTGTTTTGCGTATTTTATGTTGCATACTTTTAGGGAGGTGCTTCGAAATCAGTGCATATTTAGAATTTCCTAAATAACTTTTATCTTTATTATGCAATTGCACCCAAATTTTGAGAGATGATTTGGCTGTTATTGTGTTTACCAAAAATGAACTGTCCTGCATTAAAATTACGCTTGGAATTCGATTTAGATTCGATTAAGGGGGCGACAAAGAGCGTGGCCAAAACCTAAAATAAACTTGTTCTGGCTACAAAAATAACACACATTGTCACCAAATTTAGTAGCCGTAGCTATTATAGTCTCTGAGATCTCGGTATTCATACAGATAGACAGGCAGAGAGACAGGCAGACAGACGGATACATGTAGCTATATAGTAAGCTATAGTTTGTGGGGTTTGGTACGTCTCCTCCTGCCTGTTACATACAGTTTCGGTAAGCACAAAGTTAATATACCCCTCTGGTTGCCCTAAAGGTATAAAAAGGTATAAAAAGTGCACATTGAAAAAAATGGGATTTTCCAGTTGGATTTGCGCAGAGCGATAAAAAGTTTGTTACACGTTTCAGAGGGAATTGTAAATTAAATTGAGGACTGCTTTATTGGTTGAAGAGCATAAGACTAGTTTAAAAATTCAGTAAACATTTTCAATTATATCTAAAGCTTCCAATAAGCACTCGAGTGTAAACCAGTTTTCACTTTTGAGTTTCACATTTTCATCCCAATCATTCTAATATATCGCTTAGCTGATAGTTTCATAAACGGAATGCGGCTCTTTATAATTATCTGTTGAGAGTGAGAAATTGATGATTGGTCATTTCCAATTGGTAATTATGATAATAGTATCAAGAGACACGCAGCATCGCTGCTCGTGTTTCTGATTAATTATGCAAATTGAAATCAGAATTTGTTCCACATTTAAGTTGCTTCTTTGGTTCAGTGAACTCAAGAGAATCGCAGAAATGGGTCAATCTAAACCTGTTGGCCTCGGGTAGCAAGAAACTGAGACAGAGGGAGAGGGCAAAGCTCTGTTGACAACATTTTGAATAATAGGCTTATTAATGTGCAAATGCGGCGCAGGTTGCACGACTTTTGACACTTTTGACATACCCATTGATTTGGCAACATGTTTTACGTTCTTCTAATGGGCCAACCTCGAACAGCTAATGGCCAAGGGACCCAGAGAGCGAGTGCGGGAGGGGGGGAGGTGGTAAACGTTTTGTGGCATAAATTTTACGAGTGCTCGAGTGCTGGCTGCGCGATTGGCTGCGGCTGTTGACCAAGAGATAAAAGCCCTTTTGCCCTTGGCCATAAATTTGTTGCTGTTGTTGTTATCGTTGCTATAATGCAGCATAAGGAGTGTGAAATTCAATGCAAAACAGACCCGAAACGATGTGTGAGCCGGTCATAAAACGATGACATTAAAAGTGCCTCTCAATTCCGCTGCCAGACGCTAATTGAAGTCATATCGCATATTAAGCATGCGCCTAGTTGGTGGCGGCTTTAAAAGGCGCATATGAGTGAAATAAGGACCCCAAAAGGGAGAATGATAAGGGAAGTGTGGGGCTGGGGGAGCTGGTAAATAAGTAAATTGGATCTACCCCCCGCCTCAGCACAATGCGAAGCAACTTTGCCTGATTGCCTTGTGATATTGGCCTGGGACAGGAAGAGGGACAGTCAACGGAGTTGGGGGGGGGGAAATACGGAGTGGGACTGGGACTGGGACTGGGACTAAGCTGCACCTTGGGCTGTTCAGCTGTTGCCTATTGCTGCTACTTTTACAGCTCAGCTGACAATGTTGCCAATGTTGTACGGTAATTTTACATAAAAGCACATAAAGTGCAATGTTTGATCGTAAAACTTTTTTACGACATTTTTCCTGTACGCATATATAAAAATGCCGTCAGCCAGCAGCAATATCAGCAGCAGCAGCAGTTTCCCGAGCTGCCTTTCTGTCTCTACTTCTGCTTTGCTGCTCCGCTGAGTATTTGGCTTTATCTGTTGTGCGTTTTTATATTATTTTTCCTTCTGCTTCGTCTCTGCCTCAACGAGAGCAGCGCCATGAAAATTGTTTGCTCATATAAAATTTGTAACACGTGTGCGATGAAGACGACACCGGCGAGAAGGCTTCTCTACTCTCCTCCTCCTTCTGCTCTAGGCATAGAAAATTTATGCTCCTTGCCTTAGTCGGGGGCAATATCTGGTTTATTGTTTGGCGGCAAGTGAAACACTTTGGTGAATTACTCACCCAGCAGTGCCAGTGCGATTTTCGGGCCATGCTGCAATAAATGTCAATCGAAGGTGCCTCGGAGCATGTGAAACCTTCGTGGCAATTTACAGGCTGAAATACTTTTGTTGCACTCCCAATTGCAGCTTCCGTTACCTTGAGCTAGTCCCGCCCGCAACATTTAAGCACTCATAAAGTTAATGACATGCACAGAAGCAGCCAGCAACACAAGCAACAGCAACAGCAACAGCAGCAGCAGCACCATCAACAGCAACAACAACAATGCGAAAGGCAACAAAAGCTGCAACGCCCACGCTTTCAACTGTTTTGCCAGCATAATGGCTTGAGCCTGGGACTCGAGCTCCAGCTCCAGCTCCAGCTCTGGCTCTGGCTCTGGCGCTGTATAAGGCATTGTTGCTAGCAAATGGGAATGCGAATGCAAATGCAGCGCGCTGCATGTTGCACGATGAAAATGTGCTGCCATTTGATGTACTTGCCTCAGCTTGGCTCTGTCTCTCCCGAGCATCTGCAGCCAGCAACGTCATCATCCTCCTCATAGTCATTAAGTATAAAGTAATTTTCACGCATGTGCCTTGCCGAATAGAAAATAAAATGCATTTTCCGCAACATGACGAATGAGCTGATTCCATTTTACAGTTTCGCCCCACGCGGCCCCTTCCAGAAGAAAAGATTTTATATAAAACAAGCACGAAAGCTACAGACGAGTGTGCTCGACTGTGATACACCCGCTAGACTGATCAAAATATATACAAAAAATTTAGATACAATATATAATTTTAATGTTTTGCGTATTTTGTGTTGCATACTTTCAGGTAGGAGCTATGAAATCAGTGCATATTTAGAATTTCTTGAATAATTTCTATTTTCATTACGCGATCGTGAGAAAATTTTGAGATATCATTTGGCTGTTCATAGTTATAGTGTCTAACCAAATTGAACTATCTAGCATGGAAATTACGCTTGGAATTCGATTTAGATTCGATTAAACAGGCGGGAGAGGATGTGGCCAAAATCTAAAATATACTTGAACTGCATACAATAATTACACATGTTGTCACAAAATTTGATAGTCCTAGCTCTTATAGTCTCTGAGAATTACGGCTTCATATGGACGGACAGACAGACGGATAGACAGACAGATAGACAGATAGACAGAATGACAGATAGACAGATTGACAGATAGACAGATAGACAGACAGACAAATATACAGACATAGCTATATCGACTGAGCTGTTGATGCGGATTCAGAATATATATAGTTCATGGGGCATGCCACGCCTCCTACTGCATCAAACACACTCTTTCGGTTGCCACAAACTTATTATACCCTTGTTCCCTATGGGGAAGCGAGTATAAATCCTCGAGTTGCCAGTCACCAACAAGGGAGGCAGCTACGTTGCTCACTTGAACAACTATCAGATGCCCTAGAAATTATGCTTAGGTATTTAAAGTGTGCTTATGCCCTAAGCACATTCAACAGCAAACATTATAATGGAGTCTCATAAATAATGCTTAGGTATAAATCGCGTCTTTCGCACGATTTAAAGCAACATTGAACAAATTCTAGCTTGTTGAGTATTTACCACTTATAGACATGCGCGCCTCTGCCACGCCTCCAACTTTCCACTTGCATCGACCGACCCAGCAGAGCCAGGTCAGTCACGCCCCCGTCGCAGAGGCACAGGCACACAGCGAGTCAACTTGTCCTAGACGTGGCTGCCAACGCGTCAGCCTCAGCCTCAGCCTCAGCGACTGCGGCGCACTTTAAGCGAATTTCATTTGTCTGCAGCGTCAACCACTTGACAATCACTCACGTGGCCCAGACCAGACTCCGACCATGCCAGACCCTGCCAGACCCGACCAGCCCAGCTCAGCTTCCTGCAGTGCCAGCAGCAGCAACAGCAACAGCAGCGGGGGCAGCATTGCCTCCTCGAAACTCCCTCGACGGCTCGTCTGGGCTGCTGCCTGTGTTGTTGTTGTTGTTGTTGTTGCTGTTGTTGTTGTTGGATTGTTGGTGTTAACAAGTTCCCATGCAGCCGCTTAAATATTAACGCACACACATGACCGTGTCCGTGTCGCGGCTGTCGTCAACGTTGCGCCGGCAACTGTAAATAAATACTCATAGAGCACACGGCACAAGATCTTGTGTGTCATTGCACTCAGCATTTGTCGGCTCTCGTCGCTCTGGCGTCCCTTGTGCCCCGCACACACACACGTACCCGGTAGCTTTGTCTGGTCAAGGCATAAGCCAAATAAGTGAAATATTTGCCAGGAAACCGCTACAAATCATTAAAATCATCGAAATGCCAACTGGGTATAATTAACTGCAACTCAATCAGCTCCGCTGGGAGTTGCTGCTGCCACAGGCAGCAAGGCAGGCAGAGGGGGGAGAGAGAGGCCTTGCAGAGATGTCATACCAAAGTGAACGCGTCAATGCAATTAGAGCCAGTTGGGCCAGTCCTCCTTCTGCCTCATTACGTGCCAAAAAAAAAGAATATGTGAAGTCGAATGCTTGGCAGGCACAAGTGGGCGCCAAGACACGTCGTCGACCGTGTTAATTGCCGCAAATGCCTGCGGCATGCAACGTCCGTCTGTGTCGCCACACAGAGCCAAAGCACTCACATGTTATAATGCCCCCTTTGTGGCAGCAATTGTTGTCGTTGTTGCGAAATTTATGTGCACCTCTGGCCGCCAAACCACGCATCGACTGTGGCTATGCATATTGCCCCGCAGGTGCCAGCCTATGCAAGTGTGTGTGTGTGTTTGTGTCTGCATGCCACAGACTCGCCGCTGGACACGCGTGTGTGTAAATGCTCAAACATACAAGTAATGGTTCCGGCTATAAGGAAATCCAGCCTCATTTGGCATCTCTCTCATCTCTCATCGTATTCCTTCGAAATTCGAAATAAAATGTTTATTATGCTGCCAGAGTTCTTTGTCCCCTCTCTGCCCCTTGGTGGGTCACATAAATCTGCGACTGCATTTCATTTTCCAGCTCATTTGGCAGCTCAGTTTCAGCCGCGTAGTCAAATCGGGCAACACGAAACTGAAAAAAAAACGACGAGGCAAAAAGGTAAATCACTGCCCCGTCAAATGTGTCAGAGGCTGCCTCTCTAAACACCTTCCCCCTCCCCTCTCAAGCACACACACACAACAAACTGGAGCTTTGGCTTCGGCATTTAATCATCATTAAAGTGGAGTGGGCGTGGCATGGCTGACTGGCAATCCTTCTGCCTTTTACTACTACTACGACAGCACTCTCGCTACACCTTTTGCCATTTGCACTTTTCGATGCTTTCACGTTTTTCATCATCATTACCAGCAGCTTTTCGTGCATACAGCGATATCCAGGCACATCAACACCAACACCCCCCCCCCAACAACAACAACAACAACTACGACTACAACAGCAACAAGAAGTAGAAGAAGAAGCAGAAGCAGCCAAAGACGAGGCCGCCATTTGTGGCAAAAGTAATAAATAATTTCGTTTAGCTGGGTGAGCTCTGGTGCAGAGCAAGAACTGGAGCAGACGCCATCACACCTCACCTCACCTCACCTCATCTCATCTCACTGCTCAGCCCTGCCCGCTCGCAGATGTATGAGAATGTGCTAAAAGTTTGTTTGCTTTGGCTGCGGCTGCGGCATGTGGATGAGTTTGTGTGGGTGTTACTTCCGCAAACATCAAATGACGGGGCAGCAGCTACAGCATGTAGACAGGTTGATAGGGGGAGGGGCTGGGGGCATTCATTGAAATATGACAAAATGCTGTTTGAGACATTTTCAGTTATTGATACGCCCGTCAGCAGGGAGCAGCCCAAAATGAATGCAGTCGGGCTAAGGAGTCAAACTTTACGACTTGTGTGCGAGTCCCTGTGTGTGTCAGTCTCTGTGTGTGTGTGCCAGAGTGTGTGTGTGTATGCGTACTTATTATTAATAAACCCAACGATAGATGCCGCAAAGAGGAAGAAGAAAGAAAGTACTAAAATCCGCATGAAATGGAAAGCAAAGTTTGGGTTTTTGCTGCCTTCAATGCTGATAAATAGCAGAATGGAACGATGGACGGGGGAAGGGCAGCAGCAAGGGACAGGGGCAGAGGCAGGGGCAAGGGGAGGTGAAGGGTAGCCACAATCAAGTCGGCTGCGTTTGCCCACTGCCAATGCCACACGCACTTTATCACAAATCAAGCCAAGTTTTTCTTCTTGTTCGACGGGGGGTTGGCCAAAAATCACGCCCCGAAACCAACACACACACACACATACACATAGACACACAGGCACACAAACACTTTGCTCGGCTGGTGATAAATTTGATGGCAAAAGAAATTATGAGGGTGTCGCTTCGGTGGTGCTGATGATGTCCTGGACCCCCCGAAAAGATATGACGCTATAAATATGCCAAAGCGATAAATTTGCTTCGTGCCTGGCCACAAGCAGAGGGGGGGTAAAGGGAAGGGAAGGGGAAGAGGAAGCGGAGGCTGCTGTGCCACGCTCAAAAACCGATCAATGTCATATTTATCACATGTCTTCATGCTGCCAAGGCTTAGATGCGGTTAAGGTGACGGCGATTTGTCGGCTTAAAGAAATCGCTGAAGAATAAAGAATCTTGCCTCAATTTGCCGCAATATACGATTAAAGTAATTCTCAATTTGTTGTCATAAAAACGCGATGCACAAATGTAAATTGTAATTTCCACTGTGCGACTGTGCAGTTGCTTTCTTGTTGCTGTTGTTGTTGTGGCTTGTGGCACGCACAAGTTGAATGAACTTTTTGCTGTTCGCGCTGCCCGCGTTTGGATGCAATTAAAATTACATGCAGCGCCATTCATAGACTCTGTCATTCATGAGGCACATACATGTGTATTTATGTGTGTGTGAGTGTGTGTGTACTTATAGATTTTAATTGAGGCAACTTGCTGCAGTTGCTGTTACTGTTGCTGTTGCTGTTGCTGTTGCCATGACTGCATTGACAGAGTGACCAAGTTAAAGACAGATGTCTGACACATGTCAGTCAAGCCGAGAGTCGAGACGCGCTGCCGAGTCGGTCGACTTTCCATTAATTAGTCATAATATTTCATTAGTGTAATGAGCGCCTTGAGAGGCGCCGCCGTGAAATGTGCCAGCTGTGCAGCAGCAGCAGCAGCAGCAATAACAACAGCTACAACCACAAAGGCACTGGCAACGGCAACGGCAACTAATGAAAGCCTAAGCTCAAGCCATGCAAATCTCGCGGCCTCAACTATCGCGCCAGTGAGAGCAACCTTCTCCACGTTTGCCTCTCTCCAGCTGCAACTATGCAAAGCAGCAGCAGCAACAACAACAACTTGCAGCACTTTTGTGTCATGTGAAATGTGCGAAATGTTAACATTGCCTTTGCTGCCTTTGCTGCTGCTTTTTTGTTGCCTCTGCCTCTGCCTTTCATTATGCGAATGTACATTAATTATTTTGTTGTTGCAATAGACGCTGCCACAAAAGGCTGTCAGTTGTATGTTTCACGTGCAACGCAGCAAAAACTCATTCGTTTCAACTCATAATTTCGAGCCTGAGATCCGAATCTATGCGAGACATGCGACATCCTTAGTTGCACATCGGACAAGGCTCCCTCTACACTCTCAATTCTGCACACTCAACATTATCCTTAGTTTTTAAACTATTCCCAGCAGTTCTTTGCCACATTTAAATATATAATTTACTGATGTACATATGTATGTATTATGTATTTTTAAAATCAAATCATACAAATCTACACACTCAACATTATCCTCAGTTCTTAAACTATTCCCTAAAATCCTTTGCCACATTTGAATATTTTATTTAAATATATTATCAGAGTTAATTCGCATCATATGCTGAGCATGTCATACGCATAAAGATTTTCCATTTTCACTTAATATTTTCATTACGTTGGCTTCGAGTTGGTTATGTAAATTAAATTTTAATTAAATGGGTGACTAGCGCGTAGTGCTGCGAGCTGTTATTAGCTCATCGTCAACGTTAGTTGCAATTCCCGAAATTGCTTTATTAAAGCGAAAGCGAAAGACTTCAAGCGCCAGTTGCCGTGGGGGGTAGCTGACACTGTCTTGGTCTCGTCGCGCTACTGCTGCTGCTGCTGCTGCTTCTTCTTCTTCTTCTTCTTCCTCTATGTATTATAAGTATCTCTAATGACATAATCTGCTTTTAGGCAACAGGACTGGGGCGCTGGCAGCTCTGGCAGCAGCGCCCTTTAACTAATCCGCTTAAGTGACTTTTGTTGCTGTTGCTTCCTCTTTATTGTTGTTGCTTTTATTGCTGCTGCCAGTGCTGTTGTTGTTGCTGTTTCTGTTGCTGCTGCTGCTGCTGTAGTTGCTTCGTGCATATTAAACTTATCGCTGGCAACAACCGCAATTATAAAATTATAATGATAATACTCGACTAGGGAGCGGCAACTGCTGACAGTTGGTTTGTCATTGCCTGTCCTGTTGCCGCTGCTGTTGCCGCTGCTGTTGCTGACGATGTTGCCGCGATCTGCGGCACAGATAACCAACAACGACGACGACGACGACGACTTAAAGCCAGCTAAGGCCAAAAGAAGTTATTAAAACAAGGCTAGAAGCAGCTAGATTGTCAACGCGCAGCTGACTGAGTCTCTTGCTGACATGCTGGTTCCGCCGAGTATCGTCTTCTATCTGCGTTTGTATCTGGAGATGAAACCCGTTTACAGTTGGCTAATTGCAACATGCAGCGAGTTGAATGATAGCAAACACACTGCAGCTATTTATTAATTATGTGCACAGTTTAATTGCCACTTTCTACATCGTTTCGAATCTGAACTCACACTCAATTTGTATCTCTGCTTCTTGCTCTCTTTCAGCTCTTGCGGAGGCCAACGAAAATGCTGACAATTCTGTGGCCCAACGCGGCGCATACGCAATACGAAGCATAAACTTTAACGAGCTACAGCAAAGTATCAACCCGGCCGCAACATGAATTGCCTGTGTCGACCCTCGCGGATTATGTCCGTGCGCATTAATTTGCTGGATGAGACCGACTTCATACACGAGATCAAGGTGAGTCTGTCTAGCTGTCTGTCTGTCTGCCTGCCGCTGTGCACCCTTCAGTGTCAACATTAGCCACATAAGCAGTGCGACAAGTGTCGGCACACATTGTCCCTCTCTCTATCTCGCTGTCTCTTTCCCTCTCTGATTTATGTCAATTGACAAAAAGTGTTGCATACTTTGCACGTGCCTGCCATCTGCTAACCGTCATGTGCTCCAGCAGAGAGAGCACCCTCATCAATATTTAGTGCGGAGCCTGAGCCGTTGCCTCCGACTTGGCAAACATGCAAAGTGTCATCATTCACACGTCGCCTGCTGTCGGCTGTCGGCTGCCTGCTGCCGACGCCGTGACTGTCTCTGCCCGCTGCCCCTGCCACACAGTCTGTGGTTGCCCCTTGCTTTAAAACTGCGCACGTTTGCCAAATTAAATGGGTCGTCAGCGCCGACAAGCCTCGAGAACTGAGCGAGCTGAGGGCATCAGGAAGGGTGGAACCATCTGAGACTCTGCCACGTCGTTGTCGCCTTTTGTCTGTGTCGCTTAGGAAATTCTGCTGATGCCGCACGCCATCTCATAGTTGGCATCATTGTGCGGACAAATCAAATAAATAGTTCTGATTTTCTCACATTTGTCTATTCCAATCTCTGTGTGTGTGTGTGGCCTGCTTTCTGGTCTTTGATTTCAGGCTTTGCAAAAAATTATCCAAGCATGCAATATAAATAAATACGATATATATAAAACATGCCCATGAAAGGCCATCGCAGACAGCGCCCATGGCCAAGTTTGACGATGTCTTTTAATTGAAAAATATTTTAGATTTGCAGACAAGCCCAAGTACAATATTACAAACATGTATCAGATAAGGCAAACTCCGGAGAATTCGATTATAAGAGCATAAAATTAAACATCAAAAACGAATAGACAAACATCAGAGCTTTTATTCATTTTATGCCCAATCACTTTGGTTTAATAATAAAACTGGCAATGGGCTGCGATTGAATCGAATATGCTCTGTAAATATGAAAGAACAAAAAGGAGTATAGAATATATAACACAATATATGTTTGGCTTTATATAACTCTTTATAACAAGTTGACTTGGCATAGTTAAGACACAGATTATCCAGCTCGAGGGACCGCTTTGACGTTAGCTCTTACCGTCCTTAAATAGTTGTCAAAAACACTTTTATTTTTATATAAATTTATTAAAATAAGATTAACTCAAATTAGCGCGTCTGCTGCGTCGTTACTTTTTTAAAAACATCCATGATCGGAGATGGAACAATAATATCAAATGCATATCGATAACTTATTCAACTTATTTTAACGATAATCTAAAAAACAATATTTTTGATGCGTTCCCCAACACACAGTTTGTAGTTTGCAAACATGTTAAAATGCAAGTAAACATACAAAAATCCTAAGATATTTATAAGTCGCAAACAGTTTAAAACTCAGCTTATTCATTTGAAAGAATCCTTGATATAACTTTCAATTAATTTGCTCAGACAGCCTGTCTAGACTCGACACTGACAACACGAAGCTCACAGGGTACAAGGTACTTAGTGCATGCACAATGTTGTACGAGGTTTCTTAGAAGTGAATCGGCCCTTTGGTCTTAATGGGAAGTAAAGAGAGTGCAGTACAAGCTCGGAGAACTCATTGCGTTGCTGCATCAGAGATAAGGAGAATACAATGTGACATGATAAGCATATCTTATGCAAATTCGTGTCATCAAGGTTGCCTGTGGGGTCTGCGACATAATGAGCAGTGACTCGAGAGGCAGGCGGGCTAATTATATGGCTGCAGACAGGGGTCTCTGCATAAAGATACATATTTATATGTACGTGTATGTATGTGCACGTGTATCTGCATAATCAGAGTCGCAGTTGTGCGGCAGGCAGCTGTCGAGAGCAGTTGATCGGTAAGCGCCCACGGCATAGTGTTCCAGTTCATTCCTGATTGATCGAGCGGGGCCGGAGTTGTAGTTGGAGCCAGTGGAACGACAGGCTAGTTAGCATTCCATTTCTCGGAACTGACTAATGACACTTGGCGTCGCGTTGAGCTGCCACGTTGCATGTTGCATGTTTTGACTCATTTTTTGCAGCGACTCTTGCTGTTGCAACTGCGGAATTGAGGCACGTAAACGTTAATAATCACAGCTCATCAACAAGACATTTATAATAATTTTACAAGCACATGCACTTGGCGCGACTACAGCAACAGCAACAGCAACACAAACTGCAGCAAGAAGACTTACAAGCCACAACAGTTGTAAATCGATGTAAGCCAACAAATCGACTGAAAACAAGCGGCTCAAAGCGGCTCAAAACGACTTTGTCTGGCCAGACAGACTGCCCGCCCCCGCACTCCCCCCTGCCTGGTGGCAAGCATAAATTGCGCATTAGACATGTGTTCCGATGCAGGCGTTGTGTAGTGGGCGTGTCCACAATTTGACAATGGCAACCTGGGCGGACGGCAGCCGCCAGACGTCGCTATCGTCGGCGACGTCGTTGTCTGTGCAGTGCACTGCCCCAGGTCATTATTAATGAGTTTAAACTGGCAACAGGGACAGCAGCGCTGCCAGACTGGGGGAATTTGTCTCCGGCCTGCACTTGGGCAACTTATCGCATGTAATTATTGGCCGAGAGGCTCACGTACCACGTCAGCCGCATGATTGATAAAAGGCCCGCCGACAAATACCAAAAAAGCAGCCATGAATGAAAATACAAAGTGCTGTGTGCGGCTCAGCGAGATATGCAAAGGCAGCGCGAAAAAATGCTTCACTGTAAACACAAATTTGCCAGAGCCTCTCGACTGCAAGATACTCTGTAAAGATAGAGAATGTTTGCAGTTATTTTTATGCCTTATATACCCATTTGGGGCGCTACCATGGGGCGGGGTAGGGCAATGCGTGTGGTCGCCTTGCTGCAAACGTAATTTTATTTACACGCTCTCTTGCCCCAGCTGTCTGTCAATGTGGCAACCACCACGTCGACTGTCGCACGCCGCCGCGGGCTGTGTCGTTGTTTGTGCCGCTTTTGACGGCTGCCGATGGCACTAAGCGCACGCACTTAAAGTCGCCATCGCACGACTGCAAGTTGCGTTAATGAAACAGATGGAGGAGTGCCAGGTGCGGCCCCGAGGCAGTGGAGGCCATGGAGGCTGAGAGACTGAGAGGTTGAGAGGCTGCGAGGCAGGTGCGGGAGCCAGTAGCCTGTGGTTGACTCGTTTTGCATTTTATTGCGACGTAGCGACAAAGTGCTGTCGCTGCTTTTATCAGAGCACCAACAGACACAGATACAGCAATAGACACAGCAACAGACACAGACACAGTCACAGCCACAGTTACAGCAACAGATATAGATACAGATACAGATACATCCGCGACATCAGTCAATGTTGTGGGACTGGCTCGACAACGTGTCGTAATCGATATTTCATTGCCATGACGAGCCGAGCACACGTTGCGTATGATTGATTTCTGCTCTGTGCGTGAGTGTGCGGTATCTATGGTTAGCTCAGTACATTGTGTGGCAACAGTTGAAAATGATGCTGATGCTGAATGTTGTTTCAACTCGCAGAGGCTTACAACACCTTTCTACCGAACACAGACTGACTTCTGCCTTATCATCCATAATTAATGGGAAAATGTTGTTAGTAAAACATAATGAAGCAAACACATATTGCAAAGCTGCGTGTCTAATTAATTAACGGCCAAAACTCAACAGTCTTTAAACTTGAACTGTTGCCAGTTAGAACTTTAAGAACAGCATAATAAATGAAATCATATAAAACTCCATTAGAATTTGCATTTCCAAGCTGAGCACTCGACAAAATGTCAACAAGATTATTCACATTCATGGCTGAGTTTTTAGTTATTTGTCAGACAAATGTCGGGCAACATATTTGTGTATAAAAAACTTAAAGCCAACTACAATGGCAGCAGAATTATGGCCGTGCCAGTCGCGACGAGGTCTTAAAGCTCAGTTTGGGGAAAAGTTGGCAAAACTGTGACAAATAGCTCTGACGACTTCATGCCTAGACTGGGCCCTGGGCTCGCCAGCCAGCAGACAACAACACACATTCTTATGGCCATTCCATGCGCTTATAAGGCCAGTCTGCGAGCGCACATTTCGGTCATTTATCATGCTTACATGCTAATGACACTCGGCCAACGGCTCTGGAGTAACATTTGGCCGCGCAAGCTTCATAACTTCAAGTGCTTGCATTGTTGTTGCCGTTAGACCTGGCTGCTCTTATTGTTGTTGTTGTTATATAAGGTTATATAATTATATTTTACCGGTTAAAATGAAAACACTCGAGCGAACGGTTTGTTGTGTGTGTGTGTGGGTTTCTGTTTGGCCAGCGCTTAATTCTGTCAATACAGGGTGCTGTGAGCGGCATTTGGTCATTTGAGAATTTATGTAAATCATTCAACACACTTCAGACTGACCACAATGACAAGCCAAAAGCCGAGGGCCGAGAGCCGGAGCCGGAGTCGCAATGATTGCTTCGAGTATTTCACGAGCAAACACTTCACGGCACAAGGCGGCAGCTAGCTAGCACAAAATGTATCTCTAAGATTCGCACTTGTAGCTGTATGTGTGTGTGTGTGTGTGTCTGTATTTCGGGCACAGCATAGACTCACTGCCTCGGGGGACATTTAATTAGACTCGCCGGAGTCCGAGCGTTCACACGCCAAGCTGGCCAAATAAACCTGCAGTTTATGGCCAACATAATTAAGTTAAAAGCTTTTTTACAGCTCGCCCTGTGCGCTTTTAAATTGATAATGAAAATAAGAAAAACTCGTGAAGCGTATTTAATGGCTAAATAAATGCTTGGCCCGGGCACCCACACACCCAGCACACCCAGCTCAGTCAAACACACCCGCAGCCCGCACCTGGCAAATCCGAAATAGGCTAAAAACAGTTTCCACGGAATGTCGAATAAAAATCGGCAGTTTGGCCGACGACAGTTCATTGATTTTGCCTGTCAAATGAAATGGGAAAAGGGTTCGAAATAGCTCTAAATGGACATTCTTGCAGTCTCTTATCGTATATACATTCTCTTTGGCCAATTAATGCGCAGCTAACTCTGCAGATAAGTAAATACTTTAACCGAAATCGACTTTGCCTTTAACGAATTTTAATTACTTATTTTGATGAGATGTTGCAAAACATTTGCAAATGCTGTAGCTACCCTTTCTCTTGCACATATAAAGGGTACAATTAATAAAAGGGTTCGACCCAAAAAGTTGAGCATTTTACCTTTTGGCAAAAGTCAGCGAAGCATCTGTCGGGTGCGGGGGGTAATTACTTTATCTGTTGCTGAAGTTGCGCTTTGGTTGCTAATAGGATTATCTAACAAAAAATGAAACAGATAGAGAGAGAGAGGGAGAAAAAACCCAACAAGACTGTGGCTGTGGCTAAAAGCCTCGGCATGAATTTTGCGGCCGTCTCTGGCATTTTGCAGCTGTCAGAACCATAACTCAGTGTCATGTCGGTTTGGCTACGAGTCGAGTCTTTGTATCCGACTAAGTATACACACACACACACACACACACATCTACATATCTACATATAGACAAGATACGATTCTCTCGGCGTGGCCGCAAAACCTCCAGACAAGACAAAAAGCAATTGTTCGATGGGGGCCGTAACCGGCAAAAAAGAATCGAAATCCAAATAGATTTGCAAACAATTTGCAACAATTCAATCAAAAAACTTTAAACGCAAATACACAGAGCGACGGGTGAACAGACAAAGGGGAGACGTATGCGACGGGTGACGGACGGTGAACGATGTGGGGGCACACAGGAGGGGGCTGGGGCCCATCAGATAACTCACTCACTTGGTGGTCCGCTGGTCCCCAGCACGGACCGGACTGGACCAGACAAGACCAATAAAGACCACTTCTAGACTTTTTGCGCCCTATGTCTCTGTCTCGGTATCTGTATCTCTCTGTGCCGTTTGTTTATCCAAGCGTTTGAATGGCGCACAAGCCAGCGAGTCAGCCAAAGAAATTCAAAGTGAGCCCGCGCCGCAGATCGCGGGGCGCTTTGGCGTTGACTTTTGCTGATTTTTCCATTTTCCCCCTTTTATTTTTTGTGTTTTTCACGTCTCTCGATGTGCGAGGATAAGCGCAAAATATTTACCAGGCAGTCGGGCAAACAATGATATCCCACATTCATTCTGTGTCTGTGGCATGTTTGCGTGCCGCGGATGCAGATGCTGCGGAAAATGCAAGTGATGCCACTGAAGCAGGTGAGGCGTTGACGACGTCTCGACAGCAGCGGAAGTCGTAGCTCTTGCCTTCCATGCCGGAAAGCGCTCGACAAGTTGGACAGTTGAACAGTTGGACAGTTGAACAGTTGCACAGTTGCACAGCTGAACAGTTGCACAGATGCGTGGTTGCATGTGCAATATTTCACGGAGGAACAGCAAATGGGCTGGACATACACATGTTCTGTGTGTGTACAATGCACTTGTATGTACATTGATTGCCCGAACCCCAAACGAGCTGGGGCCGTGGGGCTGCCTTGAAGGCAAAGCCAAAAAGATGCGACAAATGTCAACGGGCAACGAACGATGAAGAAGGAACGAGCCAACGAACGGCAGTCGGCGACCGACAACCGACAACGACTGACAACTGACAACCAACAAGCAGCAGTGGCAACAACTAGCCAAGAACGAACAACTGACATAGCCTAGAAAGCAAAAAGTGCCGCTATGAGATGGTCGAGTGTGCTCTTAACTCATATGGCATTCGAATGGGAAGCTGCTGCTGTTGCTGCTGCAGTCAACGCAATCCTCATGCGGCATTGTCAGGCTTTGTGCCGTGGCGTGGCATGCGATATAAAACTCCCGTAAGCAGACAGCACGCCTCTAAGCTGAGAGAGCTCAGACAAAACTGGATGCTGAAGGCGCGTGATGAGGTTGAAGACGAAATACTCTCGAAGGCAGATCGGGTTGATAGACTGCGTCTTAGGTGCATCTCTTACACCTCAAGAGGTGTTGTATTCCTATAAATAATAGAGACGAACTTTAATTAATTAAAAACAATCTTTGATATATTGAATGCAAATAATTATAATTTATAAATTGTTATTATATCAAGTCTTAATTGTGTTATTAAGTGAGACCTTAGTTGCTACACTATTGTAAGTTGATTCACTTAACGATAATTCTTTCGATATTCCTATCGATAGAAGAGTAGCCAAATTGTTTACTTCACGATTACCCTGTTGATATTCCTATCGATAGATGAGTGTTGAATAACGCTCAAAAAGTAGCGTCGTTATCATTTTAGTAAGCCAAGTGAATCGATTAAAATAGTGTGAAGACATTTTAAAATTAAAATAGAACAAATAATACACATATACTTAAATAATAATAATATACATATACTTAAAGCTAACAACCTCAATCGGTGTAGGGTATGCGATATGCTGAAGCATTGCGACAGCGAGAACAACTGGCAAACAGTAAGCCGAGACGAACCTTGACTGAGCTGCAGGAATTACGCAAATCTCGTTTGTTGAATGTGTTTTCAGTTAGGTGAAGATGCGCCAGCATCAATGCGAACGTTCCTGGCTCAATTGGGGGATGAGCCGCGTCAAGGGGAAGGAGGGGATACGCCAAGGCATGAACATAAATCTGTTTGCAGCATTTTGGCTCTGGCACTCGTTGTTGTTGTTTTATATTTTGTGCATAACGTGGACGACGACTGCAACACGATGTAGCTGCCATTGCGTCTTCCACATCCTCTTCCCCTTCCTCTCTGGTGCTTGCGCGTTTCCCTTGTCGCCGTTTTGTCTGTGACATTGCAAGCGACTGAGTGTTTTTCTCTCATTTCTCTTTTGCTTTTTATATATTTTTGCCTCTGCTTTGGCTTTGTTTGCTTGCTGCAGCTTAAAACTCATAATGCCGTTACGAACACAAACGGATGTGTGTGTGTGTGTTTGATGTTGTCAAAGGTCAGCGCACGTTTAAGCCAAGCAGCGCAATTAAACGCACAATGCAGTCGCAGATACAGCAGCAGCTGCTGCAGATACAGATACGGATATTGCTGCAGATACTGCAGATACGTCATACAGTCTGGGATAAGCTTTTAGGGAAGCTGCTTAGAGGAATTTTTCTCTTAATTTTTTTGGATGCGCTTAAGGAGCATCTTGAGGATTCATTCTACACAGCAGCTGCATATGAAAAGCAGAAATCACGAGTATGTGTTAATTATATTAAAACTCAAACAAGCTGCACTTCAGTGCGCCCCGATTCGGATTCCCAGCCAAAGGAAACTGGGTTAGTCACGTAGCTAAAGTTTGCGGCAACAGCAAAGGCGTTGATTAAGTTCCCCAAAGACGCTGCTGGGATTTAGTCATTGCCGTTGCCAGAGGGAGGGCAGGAGGGGCGAGAGCAGTGAATGGAGAATGGAAGTAGAAGAAGAAAGGCAGCGAAAGAGCACCAAAAGTGTCGCCCTCGTTGTCTTAGACAGACAGGCAGCGTATCGAGAGTGTGTGGCATGTGTGGCAAGTTGCCGTTGCTGGGGTAAACATACAAACACACACACACACTGAGATTTGTGTGTGTGGTGGGGTGTTTTCCTGTTTTCCACTTGCCGCTCACTAATTAAGTTGCATGGCAAAAGTTCTCTGCCGACAGCTGACAAGAAAAGCGCTGTGTAAAAATACAGACAGAACTGAGTTTATATGGCGAGTATATGGGGCATCTGGAGTGGTCGACGTGGGTGTGTGTGAAGAGAGAGGGAGTGGGGGGGGGGAGTATGCGACTAAAAATGTAAGCTCATTAAGTGGGCTTGGCTGGCGGCAATGTCGATGGAAGTCGACGAAGTTCGATGGATTCGCCGTCAGCCGCTACTCCAGAAACATCAAAGTAAGCATAATTTGATTAAGACATTTAAGCCAAAGACCTAATCATCATTAGCATCAGCATAATCATGGCACTGGCTCATCGAAAGTCGCCACTTGGGCAAATCTGCCCCAGACTTGTGTATACGTCATTGATTCCCAGCAAGGCGAACGTAATTTATTGAACTCGGCAGCTGATGGACCGATGGCAATCACAGGGGAAGGGTGAAAGGTTTCCAAACCCTCCTCAGACAGAGGGTGGATCCCCCAGACCACACCAGACAGTCAGACAGGCCAAAACCTTTTGGGACTTAAACAGTTTTGTTTGCGCACAAGTTTTTCCGGGTTTGAGTCGAGTTTGTGATTAATTGCAGACCAGACCCGGCCCGGCCCGGGACTCTGGAGGTAGCACTTGGGCATGCCAGAGGCGTAGTTCATTAGGATCGAAGACCCGAAGGCGTCTATATTAGTTTGAGGTCTTTATTATTGACAGTAGTCGGCTTAGGTTATAAATTCCCTTTACTCAATTTGAGTTTACATAAATTGGAAAGAGATACTCGAGTTCATTTCATATTTGTTAGTGAAAGTTCCAACTATTATGGCAGATTATTCTCCGCTCATCAAGTATTCCATTTGGAAAAATATGCTGGCCAACGCTGGAGCTAAGTAAATTGCAATTCAACAAGCAAGAAGAACTTGGGAAGTGCTCATGTATCGCATGCATTTTTAAAATGCACTTTTCTACTTATGTCCTTACGTAAAAGCATCGACAACGACAACAAGAACGACAATGCGGCAACAGGCAGCTGCCAGCAACAACAGTTGCAGCACCAGCACCAGCAGCAGGTCCTTGCAAGTTGTTGCAACTGTTGGAAATAAGGACAATGAGGACATGTATCTTGTTCCAGTTGAACATTTTACGAGTCATTGTCTAATGTACTTCGTGTGCCAGGACATGGCACGTAGTTCCTGTCATCGCCATCCTCATCGTCCTTGTCATCGTTCTGTTCTTAATGCAATTTTAAAACGACTCGAGGACATTCCATTATGAGTTTAGCTGCTGCTTCTACTGCTGCTGCTGCTGTCATTGTCACTGTGTCATCTGTGTTCTACTATATTTCGTGTCCTTCAGTTATCCTCGCAATGCATTTCAGCGCCAGCTGCATTTGTCTTTCATTTCACAATTAGTTCTTGGGCATTATTAACATGGCAAACATGGTTTATGGCTCCTTGGGGAATGCCCTTTATAAGCTGACGCCATTTGACCTTTCGCACGAGCTGCACGTGCTGTCATACAGAGATTATCGCCAGGCAAGCGCATTTCCTTTTGGCTCCCTTGAATCCCCCAAAGACAACTTACCAACGGCTTCAACAGTTCATTTCAGTTGCCGGAGCTGATCTCAGGAATGAGTTTGTCTGTCCATCTGCCCCCTTTCTGTTGGTCAGCAAAAGTTTAACATAAATTCAAAGGGCGCTGCCAATAGACAACACACACTTCTGTTTCGGGGCCCGTCCCCTGCCTCGGGTTGTTCACACTTGCCAGCCATTAAGTTTATGACGCAACAACAATAAAACATGCCCAACACAAAGGGATGCAGGATGCGAGTATCTCTCGTGTCTGTACTGCTCTCTCCCCCTTCCACTGTCTCTGTGGCCACCAAGGGATGTTTGGTCAAGCAAAATACTATAAATAAAACATGGCAGCAGCCGGAATACCTAACCTGCCCCGCCTGCCATACAGCTGCCACGCCTTGCCAACAACCGAATAAAAATAAGAATAATAAAAAGCGCAACAAAAAAAAAACGAGGCTGCCTCAAAAGTCAGACAAGGGATTGCCTGGGGCTGCGGACTCAGTGCCAGATAGTGTCTGCTCAGCGCCAAAAATCAAACATGTCGAGCACCAGCTGTGTGGAGTAGGAGCAGGAGCAGGAGCAGTGGCAGGCAGGCAGCAGCAGTAGACAATGAGGAAGCAGCCATGTGGCATGTGGAATGTGTGGGACTCTGTGGTTAACAATGGTGCGTCTCCTGGCCCATAGTTTGGGTATTTTGCGGTTGCAACTGTGTCCGACCATGTGGCCATGTGGGTTGGCAATGGGTTGGCCAGGCTCGGGTTTTGCTGGGATGTGCGACGCCCTCAGGGAATCAACTCAATTTATTATTGCAGCTAGTCGAAAGCCAAAACAAAAATTGGCTTTTTAAAGTGTTGAAACTCGCACACGAATTCAATTAAATCAACAAAAATGTTTGATGACCACCAACCGCTGCTGGTGTTGAACCTGACTGTCTCTCTCCATCTCTCTCTGTCTCTGTCTCTCTGTCTGTGGCGAGGCGTGGCATTTAGCGCACGTTTTATTTTATCAGACGTTGAAGAAAAAAAAAGGCGGCGCAATTTTCCAATTGAATAATTGTCGCCGGCAAGTTTTCACTTTTGTCGGCCAGACGCAGCCAAGCAGGAAGATTGGACAAGGCACAGGACAGAACAGAGAGAAGGCACAGGGAACGAATGATGACTCGAGACGGAGGATGGGGGAGAATGGCGGGCAATGGCTATGGCCATTCAACGGCTCAACAGTTTGCCAGTGTTTCAATGTTTCAGCGTTTGAGTCTTTGAGTGTTTGAGTGTTTGCCTTGCCATTGAATGGCTTTTGCCAGCTCCTTTCGTTGCCATCGTCGTTTTCTTTTGCACTGGCTCTCGCTTCTCTCTTTTCTTTATCTCACCCTCCTCTCTGGCTTTGCTCAGCCTTTTAACAACAATTTTCTTGTCTATTTTCAGGATGATTTGCCGGGCCAAGCGCTGTTGGATGTCGTTTTTGCCAGGCTCAATTTAATCGAGACTTCATACTTCGGCATACGTTATATAGACGACGAGAATCAAACGGTAAGTGCTGGGGGGGGGAGGTCGATAGGGGGAACGAGGCCGTAGTCCTGCCGGATATGCCAGCTGCCTGGCACATCCTGCAGCCTGTTGGGCAAACATATTGGTTTTTCAAATTCATTTTCGTTTTCATTGAAATTCACTGAGGCGCATGAACTGAAGACAAAAAGTCTTCCCAACTCTTTGAGTTCACGCAGCCGGCGAGACGAAAGCGCCTGCAAGGCAAATTATATAATTTCGCTTTCAGTGCGACAGACTAGGCGGAGGAGGGACGCGGGGCTGCGACGCGTTTGCCTTGGCCTTCATTGAAATTCGCTTTGGAGACTCACGACCTCACGCACGCACATTAGTGCCTTGCTGGTTCTCCATAAAAACGTTTATAGTGCAAACTTTTTACCTGTCAACGCAGAATACGTATACGCAGTGTTATCAATTTTACATTTATATTCTCTCCCTCTCTCTCTCTGTCATCTTTCTACCATTAGCACTGGCTGGACCCGGCGTCACGCATTTCACGCCAACTGAAGCCCAAATCGGATCCGTATGATTTGTACTTTGGTGTCAAATTTTATGCCGCTGATCCCTGCAAACTGCTCGAAGAGATAACCAGGTAAGCAGTGGCGAGAGTGCCTGAAATATGTTGACAATATATGCAGCATGAATGAATGGAAATGCAATCACTTTAACTCCATTAAAAGCATTACTCAGTCCGCTTCGATTATTTCTGTCATTATTGCGACTGCAACAATTAAACGCTTCACATTTGATTACAAAAATTCAATTTATTAATTGCCACACACACACTCGCACACCCGCTGACTGGCAATTTAATAAAAGAGAAATTAAACACTGCAAGGGGTCAGTAAGAGGATCCCCGGGCCAGAGAGTATACAACTAATGGATGGCACATAATGCATTTAATGCACAACGCACAAAATGAATTGCGAATATTGCCAATCGTTGGCAAATTGCAAAATGGCCCCAGCGGGGGGAAGGGTGGGCGAGGAGGAGTACAGATTATATACACATACAACGTATACGTATGCAGTATATGCCAAATGTCGTGCTTCGGCTGGGACTCATCAAGCATTTGGTGTGCGCAAATATTTGCGCTTAATACGACGACACGTAGCCGCCATAATCGTCACCAAGTGGACGACTGCATGGGCATGAGGGGAAGGTGCAGGGGCAGGGCAAGTGGGGCACAAGCTATGCAGGGCAGATGCGGAAGCGAATGCCAATCGGGCTGGCCAAACATCATCAAAACTCGCGCACGCGAAGGGTCCAACTGCTGCTGCGCTAATATTGGCGCATATAAATGCAATGAAAGTGCAGCAAGAGGGGGAAAGGAGGGCAGTGTGCAGCAGGGGTACAGAGTGCACTGCATGAATATTACTGAAGTGCAGCACTAAAGCGAGAAGAGAACTAGAGAATTTTGTTATTTTAGCTATACAAAGTCTGCGGCGCACAATAAACCCCAATTGACTTTGCAGCACATGGATGTGTGGCATGTGCAACGCCTTCACGCGGCAAGAGTTGCCCATTAACCATATTGATACATGATAATATGAAAGCAGCAGCAGAGCCAGAGCCAGTTAGATGGATTACCCGTTAGGCAAACACATGACTTGGACTCGTCAACTTCAGCAGCGAGTCGCATCAGTTGTGCAAATAGTTGTGAAATATGTTGCGAGCTCTTCATTTTGTTGTTGGCCGATTTGAGCGATGACAGCGGGCAGTGTCAACACACACAGTTTGTTTGGGTGTTAGGCGAGTGTGTGTGCTGTGTGTTTAGGCCAAACATCAAAGTCATCGTATCAAATCATTTTATGCGCAGATTTGTTTGTCAACTTGTTAACGACTTCCACAGTGCGTTATCTTTGTTGTTGTTGTTGTTGTTGTTGTTGGTGTTGCTGTTGTCGCATGAGCAACTAATTAAATTTGTTCACTTTATTTACCCTGCAGATATCAACTTTTCCTGCAAGTCAAACAGGATGTGCTACAGGGACGTCTGCCCGTCGCCTTCGAGCTGGCCGCCGAACTGGGCGCATTCGTTGTGCAGTGTAAGTAGAGCAGACCCCCCGCTCCTCTCCTCTGGCACTCATGTGTTGTATTCATCATTCACTTTACAGCCGAATTGGGGGACTACGATGCACGACGCCACTCCAAGGGCTACGTTTCGGAGTTTCGCCTGCTGCCCAATCAGAGCAGCGAGCTGGAAGCACGCGTCTCGGAGCTGCATCAACAGCTCAAGGGCATGTCCCCGTCCAGTGCCGAGCTGAACTACTTGGACAAAGTCAAATGGCACGACATGTATGGCGTCGATTTGCATCCCGTGCTGGTAAGTTCTCCCCTCCCCTCTCCCCCTCGAACTGTAAGCAGAAACCACAGCAGCAGAGTCGTGTATGGTTGACTGGCTCTGTCTGCTTTGTCTGTGTGTGAAATCCAACCCTCCCCCCCCCATAAAAGGGGTCAGAGCGAATGCAAAGTTTAATTTCGTTTCATGGCAAATATTATAAATCATTTGCTCACAACACACATTTCGGGGACCAACGCAACGCAATGATTACCCCAAAGGGAGACACCCCCACCAGACGCACGACTGGTCTCACTCGAGTCTGACTCGAGTCTGAGTCTAACCCGATATCCAACCCGACGCTTTTGTGCTGCGTAAGTTGGCACTTCATTTGCATTTTTTATTGCCCTTTACTTTGATATCAAACCTCAATAAATCACCAGCTGTGTTTGTATACGACGCATACATGCGTAAGGGGTGTGTGGTGGGGGGTGTGTGTGTACTCCACATGCCTGTGGTATGTGCCGCCGTCTCCTTTTGTTTGTTTATAGACACAAATCATTGACTATCGCGGCGCCAGTAACCCCCACCCCTGACCTGCTCCCCAACCCTTCCCCTTGGCAATCCCATTTGCTTTTTTAATTTAATTAACAGCTAAAATTACATTTCTCTTTTTGGATTTGTTATACAAAAGGCGAGTGTGGGTTATCCTGGGGTTGGCCATGGCCATAAAGCGTCGCAGCTGCTAATAGGCCAAGTTTTTGCTGGCTAACACATTTTTGGCAATGGCCAGAATGAAACTTTTGTCGCGACTGCCGCTTAAGCTAAGACAAAGAGCGTGTCCTTTGTTGTCCAAGTTTGGCCCTACTTCATGTCCAACTTTAGCTCTAACTGGAGCTCAACTCAAGTCGAACTCGAACTCATTCGCAATTCTTTTTTTGTTCTTGCAGGGCGAGGACAGTGTGGAGTACTTTCTGGGCCTGACGCCCAGCGGGATTGTCGTGCTGCGCAACAAGACGACGGTGGCTCATTACTATTGGCCGCGCATTGCCAAAGTTTATTATAAAGGACGCTATTTTATGCTCAGGATAAGCGATAAAAATGTAAATTTCAGCGCGACAGGCGACAATGCCATAGACTATGGCCATGACGACGACGACAGCGATGACTATGGCGACAAAGACGACGAAGTATTCGCTGCTAACCATAAATATTTCCCTGTCGAGTGCTTCTCACAATTTGCAGCTCGTTTCCCATTGTGCTCTCTCAAGTTTTTTGATGCTCCTTGGCGAAAGGGTATAAGCAGGTTCATCCTGTAGAGCAACAGTCAAGATCACAGACCCAGTTAGGAATAATAAGGCAGATGAAATAGAATAAAAGAGCTCTGTTCCTATTATATGCCCTAATTTCAACTAAGTCCTTAGTAAATAATAAACATATTTCGTTTTAATACCTGAAGAGCTAAACAACCAAAATACTCATTTGATAGACAACCCCAAAGACATTAAGAACTTTTATTTGTAATGTTGCTCTATCGTAAAATCTCTCATTTACTTCTTTACTTTCTTCCTTATCTCTAACGGGAGAATATTCATTAAGGTCTTCAGACTCTGTTAGACTGCAAAAGTCACTCATGAGTGTATTCAAAGTACGTTGCGCTACAAAATTCGTCTCTTTTTTACACCCATTTTGCAGTGTCGCCAATTTTTTCGTTGGGTGACAACTTTTAGCTGTCACCATTGTCAAGAGAGGGTAGGGGGGAACAGAGGGAGACAGAGCGTAGCTGAAGCACTCGTTAGACAACAAGTAGCTGGTAGATGGCAGCCCGGCCTGGTTGCTTTTCTAACTTGAACACTTTTCGGTGCTAACGCTTTGATAATCAAAAAACTTTTCTTCACTTGACGCACACAAAAGCGAAAACTTTCGCATTTTCTATTTCTTCTTTCTGCCTTTTTTTGCCATTTCTTGTTCACTTTTCTTTTTTGTCAAGGAATTCACACTTTACACAGTGTGCGGGAAGGGGAAGCAAGGGAAAAGGGATGTTTGCTTCGACGCAGAACTCGCTCGGGCATTCATTCACTCAATTTGCCTTTGCTTGGCAACTGCAGCGCATCTTTTGTCGGCACACACACACACATCCATATAGGTATTCTCGTCTGCAACCTGCTAGGCGTCATCGTTGTCGTCATCGTCGTCGTCCTCATCATCGTGACTTGAGTTAGTGCTTATCACACTTGTGCTATTCGCTCGTCTTCTTCTTCTTCCTCTTTCCACAGAATGAGCTAAGCACTTATGGCTTCGAGACTCCGAGAAAATCGGCGTGCAAACATTTGTGGAGATGCTGTGTGGAGCACCACGCGTTCTTCAGGCAGGTGCGCGTTGCGCCGCTGCCCAATTCGCAGTCACATGCGGCGGATTTGTTTCAGCTCGGTTCGCGCTTTAGACACAGGTGAGTACGGGGATCCCAAGAGTGCTGCAAGCGCTAAGCCAAATCTGCCGGAAGTGTTGCCTCACACGAGTGGGTGACTGTGAGATGTGTGTGAAGTGGCAGGCGGATAGCGGGGGGGGGAGTGTAAGCAAGACCAGGCGAAGCATTAAATAAAGTTATTAAGCCCCAGGCTGGCTTGGCCTAGGGTGCCGTGCTGTGCGCGCTGGCCAATTTATTAGCCAGTTTGCCAATTTGCAGCGCCCCGAAAAGTGCAGCCAATTAAAATGTAACCAGGCACTTGAAATCCCTTCAATGTGCAGCCCATGTGATTAGATCATTAGGGGCAACCCAATCCAGAGCTGAGCTGCCTCTACACATGTGTGAGCATGTGTGAGTGGTTCGTTCAATGAACTAGCTAGTTCTCCCTCGGCACACGATGCCATTCTATTCCCAGTTGGGCTTCCTGCAATTCGAGCTGGTTCCCAAGAAGAAGCGAGAGTGCATCTCTCTCTCCCTCTCCCATGCTCGCTCACTTGCATAGATCAAGTTTACACCAACTCTGGGCTGACCAGCTAATTGGAAGTCCAATAAAAATGTCGGATCTGCAGGCAGTCCAACAAACCCAAGTCGAGTGCAAAGCCCACTAATGACTTTCTGTGGAAATGCCTCGCAGGCTGGGCTGAGCTGAGCGGGCAGCAAATGCAAGGCAATTGTGCATGACGAATGTGGCAGGGACTAGGCCGGGCAGCCTTGCCACCCCTTGCTTCCCTTGCTTGCCCCGCCATGTCCAGGCCCATGTTTATGACAGCCATTTGCGGTGACTGTGGCCACCAGCCATTTGCCCGCCTGGACAAACTTTCTTGCACTTGGTGCCGCCGAACTTGACTAAATCGTGTTCACGTGGCTAAGCGTAACCATCGCCGGTATGGTATGATATGGAATGGAATGGAACTATTGCCCCAGGCGGGGGTGACTAGCCAAAAGTTTTTGGGGCGCCGCAACGTAGAGTTTTACGACTGTCCAGCCCGCTAGACCAAGTTCTCCATTCTTCAGCGGACGCAGCGTTTTTAATTTGTGAAACAAATGAAAGTTTTTACAACCTTTTTATGGTTCACTGTTCATTATTACCGACCATCATCAGCGTCTTCTACTGTTGCTGTTTCTATTTTTTGTGTTGCCCCCTAAGGTTTTATTTTTTCGCCGTGTTGTTTGTTGCTTATTTGTGTTAATATATTTGGACGCCTTCATGCCTACTTTTATGTTGCCCAACAATCGCATGTCTGAACCCAACCCACAACCCACAACTATACCACCATCAGCCGGACGGACAAGCAGACGGAGAAGGATGCACTTGCCGCGGGACGAGCGCCGCCCGCCTTTACGCGCGTTCCCTCCAAGCGCCAGCCCCGACGCGTGATTGATGACTTTTTTAACAGCAACGGCGGAGGCGGCGGCGGCGGCATCGTCATTGGCAACCGACCCCTGCCGCAGCCGTTGCCTCTGCAGAGTTTGGCCAACAGCAATGGCAACGCCAGCGCCAAGTGAGTACTCCAAATATCCATCATTTGTTTTCATTTCATGCACAAAACTTTTGATTTACCCAGCGTCGCACACACACACACACACACGAGATAGTAGATATACATATGTATGTGTGTGTGTGTGTGCTTTTCACCCGCTTGTTCCCGCTGTCCACAGTTGTCCTTTTTGGCCATTTTTTCGGTAATAATTTTGAGAGTCGCGTCGCGCCGGAAGTGCTCTCATGTTGCCCGTTGTGGCATCTTCCTTTGATCTGTTTTTAATTTCGAACAGCAACTTGCCCCGCTCCTCTCCACTCCGAAGGCTGTCTGTGCCGCAGCAGACCCAAGGGGGGAAATGCGCACATGCAGTTGCCATTTTGTCATAGTGAAGCACTCTCTCCTGCTCTCCCGTCTAACTCTCTCTTTCCTTCGATATAAAAACAATGCAGAAAACACTTCATCATGCTCCATGTGGGTGTGTGGCTGTGTGTGTGTGCGAGTGTGCGTGTGTGTCTGTTGGCTTTGACAGGCCGCCGCCTTTTGCATTGTTCCAGCATGTTGATATTGTTGTTGTTGTTGTGATGTCCTCATCCAAGTGCTCCGGTGGCATGTGTTCCTGTTCCCGGTTCCCTGTTCACAGCTCTATCGTTTTTCCCTTGGCTTTTTTCGATTCCGTGCTCAAAATCCATTTATCCGCCATTCGAAGGCAGTTACTTTGTCTAGACGCAACATTTATTAAATGTTTTATGGTTTTGAACATCAAATTATATATGGACAAATAAAAATCAGCCATTAGAGTGAGAGTTGGAGGCACTGCGGAAACGCGTTGCCAGGATGTGCCATCAAGGCAGCGAGAAGGAATTTAATGGAAATTGACTCACACAATGGCAACGCGAAGATTAATGAACAGGGGTTCGGCATTTGCTATCGCTAGTTTATCTGGAACTCAAGAATTACCAAAGAGAAATGACCAAAACAACGAAGGAGAAACTAAGTGAGAGGAGAGAGTGAGAGAAAATGTAGGGAGTAGTTGCAGTGTTGTCAGCGAAGATTGTTTAAGCGGAGAAAAGCTAGATTAAATTTAAAAAAAGCTGAAATGTATGGTTTTGCTAAAAAAAGAAGCTGATTCTATGGAGTTGCCGGTGTTTAAAAAAGCTAGACGGAGCAATATTTTGTTATGTTCCGCTGTTGTACTCGTACATTGAAAATAGACAGTTTAACGGGGAAAAAGCTGTCCTGGCAACACTGAGTAGTTGCGTCACTAAGATGCTTAGTGGTTGCGTGTTGAAATTCGAAGGAACACTTGAAAACTATCGTAAAGTTGTGCATAAGCTATCGAAGTAATATCGATAACAAATTGGAAAACAGTGCAAATGCATTGCCGCTGCATTGTTTTTAAAATATAGAATGGAAAATATAAAAGCTAATTCGATTAGGTTTAGTATATTCGTTGGTATATTCAAGACATACATACATATGTATTTACATTGTTAATAGCATTTGGTGCTTTGCAACACTGCACATAAGAAATCAAAAAATCATCGATAACTAACTAACTAGAAAACAATTGCAAATAGGAAAATGTCCACAAGAATAAGTTCTTCGAATTATGATTATAGAAAATAGTACAGCTAATTCCGAACAGATAACATTATGAACGGAGCAATTTCTACGATTCCGAACATTATCTAAAGCAGTGGCAACTCCGCATTGACCCCATCAATGTCGCTGGCGCAGAGGCCACCGTCTGTGCATAAATTAACAGAGATGGTAGCCGGGCAGAGTAATCGCTAGCAGAGCAGGCACAGGGAGTGCAGATCACAGAACTGCGCAGATGAGCAAATGGCTCACGTCGTTTATCATTTGCAAACAAAGAAGCCAAAGAAGCGTTGGACGGGGGCACTGGCAGCCAACAGCCAGGACAGGCCAATCAAGTTGCCCACACCAGGCCGAGCGGGACATAAATCACAAGGCGCGACCAGGCAGCACCGTGGCACGTCCGGTATAGTGTAGCGCTCTCCATCTCCATGTCCATGTCCATGTCCAACTGCATGTCGTCTGCTGGAGATGGAATGGAGGGAGGCAGCTCGCAATGATTGCCCGCTGATTGCCAGTGCGGCAATTACTCAATTTTACACACGCGCATTATTTGTCTGTGTCGATCCGCGACAGGCAGGCCGAGGCGATCCTCTCCTGGGCGACGCTGTGGTCTGCTGTGGGCTGTCTTCTGTCCACTGCAGCGACAGCCTAAATGCAGCAATGCTGCAGACTTTAATCAACGTTTATGTTAAACAATTTAAATTTATGGCAAAATAATGCGAGAGCGTTGCAATTGCTGACTGATCCCGCACCCGCCTGCTCCCTCTCTCCTCCTCTCTCTCTCTTGCAGTATCAGCAACTACGACAGCCCCTACCGCTCCACGTACAGCATACCCACTAGTCTGGGCGTGCGGCCCAGCCATCAGCAGCAGGGGCAGGGGCAGCAGAACAACAACTCCAGCAGCTACAACAACAATGGCAGCAGCAATTTGCAGACACCTGACTCGCCGCGCAGCACGCGCAGTGCACCCTGGCCAAGATCACAGCAGCGCTCACTGTTCGGCCACAATCCATCGAGTCCGCGCTCCGTGCGTTCGGTCAGCACCACGGGCGGCGGGCTGCATCATCACCACAGTCATAGCCATGGTCATGGTACGAGTCATCATCATCATCATCATCATCAGCAGCAGCAGCAGTCATCGTCGTCGTCGTCGCATCACCAGCATCGGCAGCAGCGTGCCAGCTCCTCATCCGCCTCGCATCAGCAGCAGCGCTATCGCTCCAGCTCCGTGGAGAGTCATTCATCAAACGATTCGCGCTCGACGCGAAGGTAAGTGTGTTCCTACTGCGAAGCTGTCGCTGTCAGTGTTTGCCTGACCTTTAACCTCTGCACAGGCACAAGCATCGCCATCGTCGCACCTCGGACAATGAGAGTGAACTGTCGCGTGGCTCTGGTCGCTCGGGTCGTTCGCATCATCGCAAGCATCGTCGCTCGAATCGGCATCGTCGCGACTCGGCGGGTGGCTCCGACCACGACAGCACCAGAGGACGCAGCTACTCGGGTCATCGCAGCTCGTCCATGCGCAGCGGCAGTGCCGAACTGATCGATTCAACCACGCAGTGGCGCGAAGTGCAGCGACGCCAGGCGGAGGCCAGTCTGGGCCAGAGCTCTGTGCAGCAGGCATCGGTCTCCAAGAGCAGCATGGTCGCCCGCAGTCTGCACAGCAATGACAGTCACTCGGACACGCATTCGCACCACAAGTCGCGTCGCCATCGCAAGAACAAGTGAGTGGCGTGGAGGAGGAGCAGTTGAACCTTTATAATCCTTGCTCCATTTGCAGGTCACCCTCGGAGTCGCGCAGTCGCATGTGGAACAGCGAACTGGCCAAGCATCTGCAGTTCGATCTGGTGGACACTGCTGGCATGTCAGAGCAACAACTGCGCGAGATTCCCTACACTGTGGTGGAGACGACCTCGAAGCGCTCCAACTCGAACCTCAAGATACACAAGAGCAACAGCAAGAGCAGCGTGGGTGCCAAGAGCACTGGGTCCGGCAACACCATCACCAATGGCAGCGGCCCGGCCAGCGCTGGGCAGGCCAAGAATCGTGTGGATCGCATACGCGGGTGAGTAGAGCGAACCAAAATTGCTCAACTGCTGCTGCTGCTCGCAGTTTCTAAATCACAATGCCACCTTGTAGACTCTACTACCAAAGCTCTCATCCGCATGATAGCAATGTCGGCGGCGTGGGCGGACACGGTCACGCCGGCGGAGGTGGCGGCAATGGAGGGGGAGGTGCGCCCAAGAACGGCTCCATACGCTCGGCCAGCACGATATCCTCGCGCGAATGCGAGCGTAACAATGGACACGGACTTGTGCGGTAAGTGGAGCAGAGAGAGAGAGACAAAGAAGGAGAAGTGTTTATAATGATTTCGCCTTCTCTGTGCATCTGCAGCATGATGTCCAGCATGAGCATGGGCGACTTCATCTCACCCACCGGTTCCAATCTCAGTCCATTGGAGAACTCTGCGTTACGCGTCTCACACGAGCACACGGATTCAGGTCTAGGTGCCGACCAGGACTATGCCTACTCCTCGGAAAGGTAAGAAAGATAGAAAGATTGAACTGCCTTTAATTTTGGCTGCAATATCAAAGCCAAATCCATTTCCTATTTAATGTGACTGCAACGTGGCTTTGCCTTTGTTTCTCTTGTCCCCTTCCTTTGCAGATCCAGCGATAGCACCCGCTATGGCACCAACAAGTCGTCGGGAGCCTCCAGCGGCAGCCATCGCAAGTCTGTGGGCAGTGCCGGAGGTGGAGGCGGAGGGGGCGGCAACAACGGCGGCTACAACAGCCTCATGCAGCAGACTGTGAGTAATCAGCAGCAGCAGCAGCGTTCGCTTTTCGCACAACAGCAGCGGCAACAGAAGCCCAATTACAAATACGCCAACAACTCCAACTCCACCAACTCGTCCACTAACCCCAATCACAATCCCAATCAGACCCTGGCGCCAGTGCACGGCGCAGCTTCCTCTGCCAATACTAACTCGACGCCGCCGCCAACGCTGTCAACTGGCCACAGCAGCAGCAGCAGCACTGCTGGCAACGCTGGCTCTGGCAATCGCTTGCTCAGCTACACGACCTTCGAGAACAACCAGTACAAGTTTAGTCTGAACAATGCGCTGGCCAAGGGATCAGCCGGCGTCGGCGTTGCAAGCGGCGGCGGCAGCAGCAGCAATCTCACGGGTGGTGGTAGTGCTGTAAGTGCTGGTGGTGGTGGTGGTGCAGGGGCAGGTGCTTTCAGCAGGCAGCGCAGCTTCGTGGAGTGGCCAAACAATCCGGCTGCGCCCTACTACTATCAGGGGCCCTCCACGAGTGTGGCGCAAGTGAAGCGACGCGACGCCAAGTCGGACATTGGTGTGCCAACGCGACGCCTATCCGGCCAGAGTGTCACCAAGACGCAACTGCTCACGGGCGGCAGTTCCCAGCTGGCCAATGCCAGCTGCTATCCCATGCACTATGCCAGCAGCAGTGTGACCAATGCCAGCTTCAGTCGCGCCCTCGGCCAGCGTGGAGTAGGCGCCTCTCACAACGGCAACGGTATCGGCAGTGCCAGCAACGTTGGTTACAACGGCAGCGGCGGCGGCGGCTTTGCTGGCCTGCAGCCAGCCAAATCTGATCTCTTCTTGTCCTACATACACGGCGGCGAGTACGAGCGTCCCTACATCTACAACTACAAGATGCCACAGATGCCGCCTGGCCTTGCGGAGGAGGCGGAGGCGGAGGCAAGAGCTCTGGCTCCGTTTCGTGTTCGGGTTCGGGTACTGGCTCCAGCAGTGGCTCGCCTAAGCAACAACAGCAGCAGGCAAGCGCGTATCACATCTCTGGCGCACAGACAGCCGATCCGCCGCCACCACCGCCGCCGCTGTATGGCGGCTCGGCGCCCGCCAACGATGTCATGTACTATCAGTTCGACAAAGGCGCCGCCGTCATGCCCACTCAGCAGCAGCCGCCCATTGTGCAGCAGCCCAAGTCGGCGGCAGTGGCAGTGGCTGGCGCGGGTGGCGGGGCAGGTGCAGGCGCAGGCGCTGGAGTCGGTGCCAGTGGGCCATTAGTGTATCTGCAGCATGGACAGAATGTCGCGCCATCGAATGTCACCTCGACGCAGCAAACTGTGAGTAAGCCTGGGCTTGTGTCCCGTCAGCATGTTGCGTGAACCTGTCGCATGTTCCTCCTCCTCTTCTCTTCTCTTCTCTTCTCTGTTGTGCTCGTCCCCTGTTTGTGTTGATGTCGCATCTCAGTTGAATGTCGTATGTTTACCAGTATCTGTATCTGCATCTCTAGCTGTATCTGTACTTGTATTTGTATATGTATATGCATCTGTATCTGTATCTGTATATGTGTATCTGTATCTGTGTGCACTTGTATTGTGCCTGCATGTGTTACTTGTGTCTCTCTTCAGTTTGATTTTGAGTTAATTGAAAGCGTATTTCATGGCACTATCGAGCAATCGAGCTAAGCACTTTGTTTTTATCGTCGGCACTTGCAACTGCCGGCTGCAACGTATACTTAATTTGCCACTCGCAAAATGCCTAATAAGGCACTCATCACATACGTATTCATATCCCATTTCGTGTAATAAGTTACTGAAGCTCTTATGTTGATTATTTCGCAAGTCTCATTGTAAACAGTCCGCAGCAGGGCGGGCGCGGGGATGGACGCAGTCAAAGGACTCTCTGTGCTGGGCCAAGTTACATGCACACTTATCTTTGCATGCACACACTCCCGTGTGTGTCTGTGTGTTGTGTGTGTATCTGTGTGAGTGTTTGCTGGTTATCAAAAGCTGCGCTATGTCTGCAAATAAACTTGCTGCTATCTGAGTTTTGTGTCTGGCACATAGACTGGAATTTAATTAACTTAAATAGACTGCGCGAAAATAGGCGTGGCACTCAAACACACACACACACACGTACACAAACACATAAATTGAAGCTGCAGATAACGAGCGCACAGCGACTTTAAATCAAGCACCATTACTGAAAGTGGAATCCTGCAAAGAATTTAATATATCGTTTATTTATCGTATGTAAAGCGAGGCTCATTTGACTGTACCATATACCCTGTTAACACTGTACTGTACTGCACTGTACACTTACTGTATACCAGAAGTATTCAACATAATATTTAACATAGAAAACATTGATCTGAAAGAGAATATATGTCGAAGAATAGACATTATTGAAGACAGATGTTAAAGTGTAAACCATTATGTTAAGTTAAACTGTATAAAGGTAAAGGGTGACATTGAGTTTATCGGATTAAGTTATTATTTAACTAACTAATGCGTAGTAGACTATTAAGTGAGAGAGTCTACTGACAATGAAAGAGTTTACAATGAAGAAATGGGAGGTTCAAGAGAGAATAGAAAGGGAAGAATAGAAAAACGAGAACTATCCTGCTGACTGAAGTCAGTGACAGCTTGCCAGGCAAAGAGCAACTATCTTAAAAAGTAATTTCATTGTCATTCATTCATTCATATACATATATGTATATATATAAATATATTTTGTGTAATTTAAGTAAAAATACTTGAATCTATATTAGAAGTTATTCAATTAAGTTGACTATTTAACCTCAGTTCATTTAGCACACTTATCTAGTATGTTATGTGTAGTACCCTTAAATAATCTAGGCCCTATTCTCCTTTACTGCTACTCCTAAATCTACTGCCAAGTATGCGCAAAGTTATCAAGTCTTTTGGACAATTTCACGCATGACTAATTAACAACTGAAATATGCCAACTAATTTGAGACGAGAACACAAATGAAAAGCCCCAAAGCGAAAGATATTTAAGGCACAATGAGAGAGAAAGGAGACAAAGACGGGGACCAGGCCAAGGCGGGGACAGGGACAGAGGGCAATAAAGCAGCATAAATAATAAGCAACTATTTGCGCTACATTATCCAAGTTTATGTAACAGGCAGAGAGGGAGGGAGGCGGGTAGGGGGAGTGAGCTGGGGAAGGGACTTGCTTTGGGCACAGTGGGCTGTGCAAGCAAATAATTTCAACTCAAGTTGATGGCACAAATTTCGCAGCTACCACAGCAGAAATACTTACAATTCTTAAATAAATTTTGTGCGAGCGCAGCACACACTCACACATGTCTACTATATCACTGTATGTGTGTGTGAGTGTGTGTCACAAATGGCCTTCATAGCAGGAGCAGCCACTACATAGAAACATTCTCGAAATGTTTGGCATAATTTTGCTATAAAATAAATTTTGCAAAATTGTTTTCCCTAAGCTGGAGGCAGCTTAGTAAAGCGAAGACAGTGCCAGGCAGCAGCAGCAACAACAACAGCAACAACAATATGAAGAAGAAAAGAAGAAGAAACAGGAGACAGAAGCAGCAGCCAAAGGACATCAAATAAAACAAGCAAATCAAAAATTATGACAGCACAGCAAGGAACAAGGATAGAAACAGGCAGGCAAAGACAGTCAAAGAGAGAGAGGGAGAGAGAGAAAATGGAGTGGGAAGGGAGAGGGAAGGGAGGAGTGGAAGGACAGAGAGATACACGCTGAAAAAGATACTGAGAGTTAGCCAGGAGCTAGGCCAGGCCAGAAGGCAAAAGCCAAGCGCTGGGCCATCAGGCGGCAAATGGCAAACGGCGTGCGGCATGTGGCATGCGGCATGTGGCATATCCCTGCCAAAGCAGTTAAGTCAATAAATTTGCTGATTTAATGTGCCAAAAGTTTCGATTGTTGTTGCTGTTGCTGTTTGTCTCTCTTGGCCGCACTACGCACTTCGCTTGGTCGACGCCAAGAGTTACCGCCTCGAGCTGTTTGACTTGTGTAGTTGCTATTGTTGTTGCTGTTATTGTTATTGTTGGCATTGTCCATGGCATTGGTGTTGGTTGCGCTGTTGTCCCCCCAACGCACTAACAAATGTTAGATTAACACAATTGGTAAACAATAAAAGCAACGACTTATAGCCAGGCTTATTGCGCTTTAAGCGATTCCCCCAAATGTTCTTAAAGCCAATTTGAACAAGGCTTCCTCGCTGTCTCCCTCTCTCTCGTTCTCTCTCTCTCTGCCTCTCTCTGGTATGCACTTATTGAACTTTGAACTGTGCTTTGCCAGTAAAAGTCAACAATCGCAACGCAATTTAATAATATTGTAGACTTTTTTGTGCTTTATTAATTTAAATACCTTTATGGTATTTGATGGAATAAAGATTTATTCAAAACGAGAGCAACAGTCGAGCAGAACGCGACAGTGGGATACCCTACAAACTACGAGGTGTGTTCAAAAAGTGTCGCATATTTTGAATTTTCGCGGGTTACGTATAGTTTAGTTTGTTAAATTCACACACATATTCAGTTGTACATACTTTCACATTATTCTCGACAGATGGCGCTCGCGCTTTCCTTGGTGTTATGCTCATACTTCCTTGAATAGCTTCTGTGTTTATTGTCCGATTAAATTGAAATTTGAAGGATACGTAAATATTTCAATCAGCTTAGTATTTGTTAGAGTGGGAAAGTTTTACATTTCATACTGCGCTTACAAATCGATTTGCACCCAATATATAAAATAAACTTGATCTGTGGACAGTTTACATAAACCTACATGCCAAATTTGAAAACTCTAGCTTTTTAAAAGCTGAGATCTCGACGTTCAAACGGACGGACTGTTATTAATTGACTCATCTAATGATCCTGAGCAAGAATATATATAATTTATGGGGTCTGCCACGCCTCCTTCTGCCTCTTATATTTGCACAAAGTTAATATACTCTTTTTCGAACATTTTCAATGGTCGAAAGGTATTAAAACGTTATGAAATGAAATGAAATGAAATATAATATTATGTGCACCAATAGTAAGTCCGCTCTGTCTGGCAATAAATTTGCAAAGCATTAGAATTCCATCAATTTTACATGCTGCGAACTTTGTTTTATGTTATTTGCGCCAACTTTTGCAAACAAAACAAACGGGGAAAATATTCCGTAGGCAATTGATTCATTGGCTGAAAACAATTTGCGACGCAAATAGTGCGGAAAATGCAATGAAAAAGTTTATTTAACAATTGCCTTTTTATTTGTGTTAATATATTGTTGAGCGTGCATGATTTAATTATGCAGTACTCGGAACAATAAACGCCTTTTTTGCAGCCTTTTTCCTTTTTGTTTTAGCTTTTTTTTCGCTCTAAGCCAGGCTTTTGTTTTGCCAGCCATGGACAGCTGTCGCTTTTAATATTTATATGCACTTTTATTTGCAACAAAAACTAACTGAATCATTCATTTTTATGCATGTGCATGAAGTGTGTAAAGTGTAGACAGGCGGAAGTGAGGGCGGGAGAGGGAGAGGGGAAGGGGAAGGGAGCTCTCTAGGTAATAATTATCAATGCGAGTGTGTTGACACGCCTGTTGGCCGTGGCAGTTGACAGTTGCTACTCGTTGCCGGCAGCTGACATTGAAAGAGTCCGTTTTGGGGGCGAAACGCCGACGATGTGGGCGTTTTTATAGACGCGAACGCTTTTTTCAGGCAATTTGATGCATTTGCGTTTGGGCCAAAGAGCCAAGGGGCGTGTTTGCCTAAAGAGCCTGTCTAATTAACACAGACAGAGAGCGGCAGGGGGGGGGTAGACTAGACACACTCACGCACACAAGCGCACCCATAAAAGTGGAAGAAAATTAATTAAATTTCAACAGGCATTGACTGTACGCCCCGTCCCTCCCCCTTCCGCACTTCTGTTTATTTAAGCAATCTGGTACGTGTTTCCATTAGGCTGCAATTCAAGCTTCATTATTGATAGTGTGGCTTAGGCAGCAGGCAGAGAAGAGGGGAGGGAGGTCAGCTAGGGATAAGCTCTCTGGGCAACAAATACAATTTTCAAGCTGAATGCAATTTTAATTAATAACAAATCAAACAAACTTCGGCTACACTTCCCTACACACTCGCACACAAATCAAACAAACATGGAATACTTTGAGGCAAAGTTTTTGCTGGGCCACACAAAAAGCATAAGTTATAAACGGCTCAAGTGTTTGTATCTGCAAGATACAGATACAAAGCCATATGCTAACTATGAGCAGAGTCCGCCTCTTCCCTCCCTCCTGCCTCTCTCTGTTCGTGCACCTTTATGATTTCATTTGTCTGTGTGTATTGGAGTTGAGGGCATTATGTTTACTTTAAGCCACACACAGACATGTCTTGTATATCTGCACGTGTCTCTTTGAGTCTCCCTGTGTGTGTGTGCGTTGTGTATCGAACTCAATCATAATAACAGCAAACGTGTCTTTGGCTAAATTGAATGAGCTTTTAAGTGTATTGAGATTGAGACACAGAGCCAAAGCAGCAGCAGCAGACGGCGCAGACAAGACAAGGCGTAGCCAAAGCTATTTCAATTACCAAATTAATTCAATTGAATTATGTTTATAGAAGTTTAAAGCACACACAAGATCAAACATATTCGATACCCAAGCCGAATAATTGATGATTTGTAATTCGCAATCAAATTAGCTTAGTGCAGATAAAGAATTTCATTTCAATTTAACACACATTTTCATTAGACAGTTAAAGAGGAACAATAGCAACAAAGGCAGCAACAATAATGGCAACAGTGGCAACAAAAAGAAGCAACAATTATCATGCAGTGCCGCAGCAAAGTAATCAATTGAAATCCGCAGGGCGTCCCGTGCTGCACAGTTTACAGATCTCTCACTCTGTGTATGACTGTGTGTGTCTGTATGTGTGCCTGTGTGTGTGTGACTATGTGTGGTTGAGTTGAGGGGTCTTCATTTTGGTCAGGTGTTTAGCCGGCGGTCACTTTATGAACGCAATCAGGCGAGCTTTTGTTACCCCCCAACCTCAAAGAATCAACCACGGCCACCATCGACATTCTCCATTGTGTTGTGTTGCACATTGTTGTCGTTGTTATCGTTGTTGTTGTTGGTTGGGTTCTGCTTGTTGTTCGAGTATTTTGCGATTGCTGCATTTGATTGTGTGTGTAATTAAAATTGTGTGCCTGCGGATCTAATAACAAATGCATGTGCACACACACACAGCGTCAGCTTTGTGTCTGATTTTTAAATTAATTTCAATTACATTGAAGTACTCACATACACACACACCGACCGACACATCCGGACATATTTGTACAGGGTATGAGTATAAAAAGTATGTAGTGAAATATGTTTAATTGTCGCATGTCTGCCTGCCCATTGAAATGGCAATTTATCTAGCTGAATATTGCAAATTGTTTGTACTTAAATTATCATAAATAATATCGCGTTTAATTTGTGGCTAAAATTAGCTATAAACTGCATGTCGAATTGTGCTAAAACCGTAGAATAAGTCTAGTGCCTGTTGCCCTCTATTGCATGTACTTGTCTGTACGTGTTTGTTTGTGTGCTCCCCGTTGTGCCTGCGAAGAAAGCTAAACCTTGTTTTGTGTTCTCGATCAACCCCCGTTCAACCCCCACCAAACAACACCATCAATTCAACCACAATGCACAGGCAATGCACTCATCGCACTCCTGCAGCGAGGAGGACGAGGTGATGGCTGTTTTGGAGGCCCTGCAACCGGATGCGACCACAACTAATGACGAGGCCGAAGACACCGATGATGTGTATGACGATGAGGCCGCCGAGGCTGAGGATATGTTTGATGCTGACATACCTTTGATGTCGCCCACTGGCAGCCACAACAGCAACAGCAATGGCAACAGCAGCGGTCACAACAGCAGCAACAACAGCAGCAACAACAGCAGCAGCAATAACAACAACAATTGCCATCGAAATGCAATAACAACGGCAGGCGCTGTGTCTATTTCCGCATTGGCCAATATTAATCTAGATAATTGCAATGCGAATGTCTACAGTGGTCAGCAATGTGCCACCGACACCAGTCCACAACAGCAACAGCAGCAGCTGCAGCAGCAACAACAACAAATATTGCCAATTAGCACAGCCAACCAAACGTTAAATTGTCCCACATTGAATGCAAATAGCAATAGCAGTAGCCAAACCCAAAGCAACTCCAATTCCACAACCAATACCCATAGCAATATCAACAACATGAATGCGTCTCCCAGTGACCCAGCATCCCCCCAAACAGCAGCGGCAACGATTGCAACGATTGCAACGAACGCACATCGAACCAATTCCAATACGCACTCGAATTTACAACAAAATCAAAACATTTCCTCCAGTTTAGAGATAATCCTATCGCCAATTATACAAAGTAGTCGCCGGTAAGTTTATTTGTTAGTTTGCCATTTGCCATTTGCCATTTACTATTTTCTGTTTTCTGTTCTACTTTCTCTGTATTTTTACCCCTCCCTGTTTAGTACTCTCTCTCCTTGTTCTTTGTGATTTATTCTCTGACTTGTGCTGCGTCGACTATTTAATTGTTTACCTTTTAGCTGTATCTCTACTGTATTTGTGTGTAGATAACAAGCAGATACTTTTACCAGATACTTTTGCCTCGTTATGCCAAGTACACTAAGTAGGTTCGACCTTTGACCCGCATGCAGCCACAAGGCAACCGCAATGCAACTTTAGTTACACAGTTGTTGCAGCAGTAGATTGCAACTTAAGCTCGGAGAATGTGCCTTGACCCCTTCGAGTTGTGTTTCTGCTAACGAGTTGCCAGGACTTTTCCACTCTCCATCTAATGTTTTTAATTTAAATTATCTATCAATGTTTTAGTTCAATTTCGATTTCACTTACGTTCATCTTTGGTTGAAATTTCTTAATCGAATTGCCCCCCTCACACACACACACACACACACACACATAAACAGAGCGCGGCGCAGAACAAACAGAAAGAGCATAAAAACATTATAAATTATGTATTAATGTGCCTGTTAGGCCTAGGCGCGGCTCAGGGCGCACTCAATGGCAGTGGCAGCTCCCCAGATGGAGTCCCTTTTGGCATTGCCAAAGTCAAAGCACTTTGCCAGCTGCCAATTTTCAATTGCCTGCAAGCGAACCGAAGGCAAACAATGCGTACAACGACAACAGGAACAACAACAACAACGATGGGAAATGGGGAAAATGGAAAAGACGTTTCCGCGAAACACTCGCACTCCCATTCGTATTCGTATTCGCTTTCATTTCAATTTCACTTGGCGCTTGCTTTCATTTTGGATTTACATTTGATTTGACTGTCGTGCGCGCCTCAGTTGCCACAGTTCGCCTCGACGGGCTTCGGTTTGTCTCAGTTTGTTTATTTGGCTCCATCTCCAGCTACGATTTAACGCTCGGCAAGGCAAAAGACACACAAATATTTATGCGCGGCGCGAAGACAATGCGAATGCCACGCAGAAATTCGACAGCCCATTTACAAATGAATAGGTTAATGTCAGCGGGGTACGGGGCACGCCCCTGCCCACTCTACACCCCCCCCCCCCTTCCATTCGCCTTGCCTTGTTTATGTGGCAAAGTTCAGGCAACGCACAAATTGACTTTAAACATGTCAATTTAAATTTGCTTCTGCTTTGAAGGGGGTGGCAAGGGGCCGTGGCTGCTGGAAAGGGGCCAAGAAATAGCCAACCCTTAGCTGACATTCAATTCGAGTTGAAACTCTGTTTGCGCCTCATTAGCGCAACCCAGAAGGTCCTACATTTCCATTTGTTTTTGCGTTCCGTCACAAATATTACTCATACGCCGCATTGCACGCAGCCATTGAAGCAACAAAATGACAATTTCACAACAAATTAACTGCGCAGCCAGGCAGGCAACACATTCATTTCAGACATACTATATGAAGATATGATATCACACACAACACACACGCACACATAGACAGAACGTAAACACAGACAACGCAAAGGGTCGAAAGAAAAATTGCAATGAAAGCCAAGCAAATGACCTTCAAACTCGATAAGCGAAAACAAAACAAGCGAAAGTGCTAAAAATATACATAATTTTCACCAACAAACATTCAGAGTAACACACACACAAACACACACACACACACATAGAGAGGGACAGAGAGCCCGCAAAATATGATGGCCCTGGCACAGCACAAAAGCAAAAGCATTAAAATTTACGAGGCCAGGCAGGAGAGCCGGGCAAATGATACTACCCGGTCGCTACTACAAGTATGTCCTTGTCTATGAGCCCAGCACGATACGCAGGCCTCCGACCGAACATAAATACAAATTTCAACACAACAGAACAACAGAAAACGAAGCGATGAAAGCAAAAAGGCTCAACGTACAAAAATTCCATATCGCACAAATAAACAAAAGCAAAAAAAAAGAACGTCGAGCAAGAAGTATCGCAGGAAAAAAAAAGGTTATGACAATGGGAATGTGAAATTGAAAATACTCTGTAAGAGTATGAGCGCCATATACTGAATATCTTCATCTTCCAAACGAAATTTGTTTGCCTTCGCGAAAGTAAAAAATATTTTGAAAATGTATGCATATAATCCATATATTTGCAGACAGATTAATCTACATATTTGATACTATACTAGACGTTGTTTGAGTTCGCTAAAATTGTATTTTTCTTGAGTCTAGACAAACGAGTTTAAACTGTTGTGCCTGTGTGTGTTTGCGTGTTTGATTACAGGGTATAAACACAGCACTTTCGCTTGTAAACTGCGGCAATTCTTGTTTCATTATGCCCGCTACTCAGAGTGTAGCAGGGTAATATAAGTTTGTGCCAACTGGAAATTGATGTAACAGGCAGAAGGAGGAGACCGAACAAACTATATATATACTGAATCAAAATAATTAAGTTTATTTTAAATTTTAGCCACGCCCTCTGAAATCTAAATCGAATTTCAAGCGTAATTTGAATGCAAGACTGTTCATTTTTAATCAAAACAATAACTATGAACAGACAAATGATTTCTGAAAATTTGGCTGCGATCGGATAATTAAAATAGAAGTTATTCAAGAAGTTCTAAATATGTAATGATTTGACACCCCCTCCCTGAAAGTATGCAACACAAATCGTTTTGGTCAGCTGTGCAGCGGGTATATCACAGTCTAGCACAGTCAACTGTAGCTTTCGTGCTTGTTTTGTGTCTTGTTTCCATTCATCGATTTGCGACTTGAAGTTGGGTCGTGCCACACGCAAAAAAAAGGGCCACACGAAATGGGCGAATAAAACAAAAGGCAACTCAATGAAAGTTTTCCCAAATATTCGTAAATTTGACGCACTCTCTCCGGTACCAAAAACAGAGATAAGCCCCGGCAATGTCTATATAAAAAGTCGAGAAAACTGGCTTTAGAATTATGTGTTGGCCATTTTCTTATTATATTTTTGTTGTTTAACTTTCTGTTCTTTGTGTGTTTCTTTTTAGGTTTATGATTAAATTAAGTAATTATTTGTATTGTTGTGGCGCCACAACTACACGGGGGGAACACGCTTGAATCAAGCACTTGTACAATATGCTCGAAGCGACAACTAATATTATTTATTTAAGTGCTTTGGCGTTATAATTTAATGGCTGTCTGGCCATAAAGTTTCTAGTGTTTTTTCAGTTCACGGCATTAGGTATACGCACAGTAGTTTGCAAAATAAAACTAACAAGTCCCATGTTTACATTCGCACACTCACACACACACACACTCACACACATACACACGCTCAGTAGCAGTTAGCGCACTTTGCAACTTAGATTAGCCACACGGAATCAACAATCAGAACTTTTTCTAATATGCGTTTCTCTCTCTCTCTCTCCCTCTCTCTCATGCATGGCTCAACAACAACTGTAACTGCAATGCGAACTGCGAATACACCAACAACAACAACAACAACAACAACAATGCCAATGCAGAGCGCAATTGTAAGCGAAATGAGCACAGAATTGTGAGAATTAGCTAAATTTAATTTGCAATAGCCAATGCCCGCCCACAACGAGCACGCCCACGCCCACATCTACGGCAAGGACCACACAGCAGTAGCAGCTAGCAACGTTTGCGCCTCAGCGCCGCCACCAACAGCATTCTGCAAACTTTGGCTGCAGCAACAGCAGCAACAACAGCAGCAGCAACAACAGCAGCAGCAACAACAGCAGCAGCAGCAACTCTTCGAGCAGCAGCAAGCCTGGCTGTAAGCAACGCCAGCAGCGCGTGTAAGTGCAAAGTTAAATGAAACTACATGCGGGCACTGGCAGAAAACTATGCTATGTCGGCAACAAAAGCAGCTGCTGCAGCAACAGCAACAACTACGCCAACAGCAGCAGCCAACATCAACAACAATAAACAACATTTAAAAGCCGTCGGGGCAAAAGTTGAACGCAACTTTATGCCGGCAACGTTGCGGGCTTTGTCGTTGCAAATTAAATGTACATTATGCCAACATGTAAATAGATAATGTCTCTACCGAATTTCAATGTGTGTGCGTGTGTATGTGTGTATGTAAAATCAAATTGTGCTAGAAACTAATTAGCTAAGCAAAACATTTTCAAATATGCATGCAAAATAAGAAGAAAGCGAAAAGGAAAGACGTGAAACGAAAGTTGGAATAGCTTAAGATGCGAAGCAAATAATCAAAAAGCCAAAAAAGCAAATGTAGCTCACAGATGCACATACAGATAAGGAGCAGCGGCACGCAACAATAACAACAACAGCGAGAGAGCAGCATCAACAATGCCGCGTGGCATAAAAGCAAAAATAAATTGTGCGTTAATGATAAGCGGCGCGCATTTCAACGGCATAAAATTTATTAAAATATGCGAGAGACGCAGGTCCAGGGCCAAGGCTGTGTAGCGCCTGGCCGTAGGCAGCACAAAATATTTATGCTTACGAGTGTATTTCTATGTTGAGGCTTAGTCACACACACACACACACGCACTGGCACACACACACAAGTAGGGGAAGACTCGCGCTTCCTGCACAAGGAAATCGTTAGCGATAAATATAAAATTTTATTGTTATGCGTGTGTTGCTCTCGCTCATGTATCTCTCTTTGTATGCGTATGTATGTGTGTGTGTGTGTGGCTGTGTTTGTGTGGATGTGTGTGGCCTGCACAAGTAAATTAAATATGCTTTTTTATTAACTACTAAGAACCAATTTGATACGCATTCAAATAATGCCGCACAACAAGCAGCATGAGAATTATGTAAAATTCAATTTTACTTCAATGGGAATGAAAATTAAAGAGCAAAGCAAAGCCAAATAAATTTATTTAGTAGAACATAAATGTAATTTTAATAAAATTATATTACAAATTCGTATGTGCGCAATATGAAACTAGCTATAATAAAAACAAACAACTTACTTACTTATGCCAACAACGTCCAGCAATTTCAATAATATTTATGTAAGCGCAACCCCAAAAGAACAAATAAATAGATACATACACACAGACAGGCACACACATATACATACATATATATTCTGCAATTTGGAGCATATTTTCAGGTCAATTTAGTTGAATCATTTGCAACTAATTTGAGCAAAAACGTTTATATAATTTTTAATGGCGGCATTATGTGTGTGTCCGTGTGAGTGTGTGTACTTATTATGTAAATATAAATCTGTTTAGCCATTTCCTATACACTCTCTAATAAAAAAATAAACAAAAAGAACGATTAATAACGAAATGAAAACTAATTTAAACACTGCCACTACTGGAAAAAATTAATATAATATTAAACTTTTTGTGTGTTTACTCTAATTAATGGCATATTATATATGGTATATATATGAATACGTGTAACGAAATATTGTACTCTCTCTATAGTTAAGCTAATAGATATTCTAGAGTTTAGGCTTAACATATATGATAACTAAATCAAACCGAATACGGCATCAAAATATGGATAATGAGAATAACTATGATTAATTTTAACATTATTTCTGTATCTGTGTCTAACAAGATTTTACAATGCGTGTGTCACTTTTATATATCTAATATATACGATATACAATAAACAAGTAACTGCAAATAAAAAGCATTTTATACAACAACAACAAGAAGAAGACATCACACAGCTTGTCCTTTTCATTCTATACTGTCATCTTTGGGTTCCGTTGGCAATGATGCGCCCCAGGGTCACTTCAGACAGTGGGTAAGCACTAAAAACTGAATGGCTAAAAGTGGAAACAAAGCCAAGTGCGATAAGCGAGTGGACAAGACAAAGGGCAGACAATGAGAGAGAGGGAGAGGGAGTTTCATCTTGAATGCATACGGTTTGGAATTGGCAAACTTACACTCTAAGCACAAATCGTCCCTTGAGAGATGATAACAATATGGCTGTCATAATGCAGCAATAATCTAACAGCAGAAGCAGCAACATAGTTGAAGTACAACAACTTGCAAGGGTACTCAGCATACAGAAACAGCAACAACAATTCTACAGCAGGAAAGGAAAAACTTATAGAGTGCCCAGTTACTTATTCCATGGAATACTTTTATTGGGATCAACAAATTCAAGGCAAGAAAATGAAACAAACGTGTTGAAATGATAATAAACTGAGCTTAGTGGTACATGTCCATTTGACGCAGTTTGTGAGCCAAATAGCTGGCAGAACCGCTGGCTGCAAACTGAAAGTGAGTAGGTAAAGTAAGTAAAGAATAAGTTTCGAATATTATTTGTAGATCATTACCAAGACTCCAGCTAAGATCGAACAGCCAGGCTTGATGAATTTCCTAAACCTTTCCCACGTGTTGATCAATGCCTCTGAGCAGCCAGTTGTGTAGGCATGCTTAATTTCACATGTTTTCGCAGCACTCTCATAACCACAGCAGGATTGTGAAAGTGGGTGAACTCCATAGCTCGTAGCGCCATCAAGGCCACAGCACTGAAGCCGAATTTCGATATTCTTAAACACTGTGTATTTATTGTTTTGATGTTCGTTCTGCCACAACTGCTTGATGTACCTTGCCAGATATTTCTCAAGACCCGTATAGTCAGTGAAAACAAGTATGACCAAAGCCACTTGCACAATGAACAGGATTAACATGAAGGCGGAATACTGTGAAAATATTGTACAAGTTCATTAATGAGTTCTTTCCTATCCACAGCATATTATTTAACTCACCCATCGTAGCTTGCTGACATTGCCGCGCAGGGCACCACAGCATCCCAGCAACGATATGAGAAATATTAGAATACCCAAAATGAGAGTTATCAATCCATAATTATTCACTTTCCAGTACTCCGCTTTGTCAATGACATGGAATTCCGTGATCATAACAGCTCCAAAGGCACCTAGGCAGGCGCCCAATATCTTTGTTGAAAGTAAACAATAAAAGCAAAATTAAAAATATAAATGAACTCTATAGAGAACTAAATTTCTTTTATTTTTCCTGTTGAAGAATATTTACCATGGACAATATATTAAATAAGAGAAGTAGAATCTTCACAGTCTCTACACCGCACCCCATGTTGATTGAGTTGTTCAGTTAGTATGCGCTATTGCAACCTGATTGCTCTCAGCTCCCGACAATGACTGCTTTGTAGCTTTGAATACATTAACTCAATATGTTGGACCCACATTCTTTAGCAATCTTTTGTGTTGCTGTTGTGAGTAAGTCATCGATTTGCGATAACCGCTGCGAGACCACAGTAACACCAGCAATAGGGGTGGGGTATATATATAAATCTTTTAATTGCAGTTTAATTATGAATTTCTTATACTTTTTAAATACACACACATATAGAGTATATATATAGTTCGCAAATCATGAATACAAATCTAATTCTGAATCAAATTCGCATATGATAAGTGTAGTTTATAGTAGTTATGTAGTTTATAATGGAACAATGACGTAGCTGGGAATATTTCCAAATTTCAGAGGCACAGTAGAAATTGTAGTAGTAAAGTAGGTTTTGCCTGCCTGCTCTGTGAATCATTCAAAATAAAAAAAGGTCGGTCGAAATTTGTTTCAAAATATTGAAAACACTTGCCTGTACACTTATGTCTTCTCTGGACAAATCGTTAGCTTTACATCTAACATTAGGCCGACGTTATTTGTCTCTTGTTAACTATACAGAGAATAATATAAGAAACTAGGTAAATTCAAAGAAAACCGAATAGGATTCGCAACAATGACAACCAAGAACAACATCACAATGCCCAACAAGGTGACCACTGTGGTTGCCACCATCGGCTATGGACCGGACACAATGGTCGAGCTGAGCTACATGGACACCAAGGTGATTGGCCAGGGTAGCTTTGGTGTTGTATTTACCGCTAAGATGCTACCGAGTGGAGAACAGATTGCCATCAAGAAGGTGCTTCAGGATCGTCGCTTCAAGAATCGCGAGCTGCAGATTATGCGTAAACTGAAACATCCGAACATCATTTATCTCAGGTATTTCTTCTACTCCAGCGGAGAGAAGCGCGAGGAGATGTTTCTCAATCTGGTCATGGACTGTATGCCCGATACGCTGTACAAGGTGGAGCGACAGTTCGCTCGATCCAAGCAAACCCTGCCCGTCAACTACATCAGATTGTACATGTACCAGTTGTTCCGGGGCCTGGCGTATATGCACAGCTATGGCTTCTGCCACCGGGACATTAAGCCTCAGAATATGTTGCTTGACTCAGAGACGGGTATATTCAAGCTCTGTGACTTTGGCAGTGCCAAGCAGTTGGTAGCGGGCGAGACGAATGTGTCGTACATCTGTTCCAGATATTATCGCTCACCAGAGTTAATATTTGGTGCCGTCCATTATACCACAAAAATAGATATGTGGAGTGCCGGCTGTGTGTTGGCCGAGTTGCTGCTGGGTCAGCTTATATTTCCAGGTGATTCGGGAGTTGATCAAATTGTTGAGATTGTCAAGGTGATGGGCACACCGACATCGCAGGAAATGCAGGCAATGAATCCGAATTACAAACAGATGAACCTGCCCCAACTGAAGCCGCATCCATGGCCCAAAGTGTTTCGCATAAGGACTCCGCCAGAAGCAATCGATTTGGTCTCAAAATTGCTAACCTACACGCCCACAGATCGCCTGTCTCCGCTGATGGCCTGTGCGCATCCGTTCTTCGATGAGCTGCGTCAAGATCCCAATCAACAGCTGCCCAGTGGACGTCGCCTGCCCCAGTTGTTTGACTTTTCCGAGTACGAGAAGACCATTGAGCCCAAGGTCATGTCATTGCTGATGCCCAGCTCAAGCTTCGATAACGCCGAGTCCACTGCGGCCAATCGACGAAAAGGTGGCGAAGAATTGAAACCTAAAAAGGACGAAGTCACGCAACAGCAGAAGCCAACCAAACCCACGGTCCAATTCGCCAAGCCCAACACTAGCAAAAAGGAGCTGAAACCTGAAACTATTGCTCCTGCACTCGGTGGTCCTCAGCGATTGGAGATCGGCAATGGCGATCATGTGGAAGGCGTATTCATCGACAATGTCTCCTCGCCGAGGGCATTTACTGTCGATGAACCCATGATGGTTGGATGCGACGATAGTGCAAGCAATCGTTTGTCCGAGGAGCTCGAGCTTGAGGACGATGACGATGATGACGACGATGATGTGGATGTTGACGACGACGACGATGATGATGATGAGGACGACGATGACGATGACGATGACGTTGAAGATGATGATGACGATGACGATGACGAAGACGTACATTACGGAGCTGCAGATGCCGATGATGATAATCTAATGCGCTAAAAAACTACTCTGTTTTGTTCCCATAGTAAATACTTAACGTAACATTTAGAAATGCCTCAGCGCAAACAATTAATGAGAGCAATAAAAATTTAAGGTACATAACATACGACACACTTGTATATAAATGCGATCAATCTCGAATCTCGTATCATATAAATCTCGTCCGCAGGCAGTCCAAGGAAATAAATGAACTGGACGCCCATAATTTATAAGGCGAAATGTCGCCACATTAAACAAAAGCGCCGCCAGACACTCGGAATGGACACGAAAACGCCCAAAAGTATGCTTAATTATTTAAATGCCGCCACATTTCGCCCTCTCGCTGCGGCAAAGGGCGGCGCGCCGGCTGTGCCCACTGTGTCCAGTTACGTCCGTCCGTCTGTCCGTCTTGTTTGCTGCCCTGCAAATATAAATTTCCGCGTTTTATAGCAACAACAACAGGAACAGTGGGGAACATGAGGGGGGAGGCAGAATTAGAACGGCAACAAAATAACACGCCACATGTCCTGCGGCCGTCATCGGCTCACATTTCCTGCTACATCCATCCACAGCGCTGTATGTTCTATATATGCATGTGTGTGTGTGTGTTAATGTGGTAAAATGAATTTTCAGTTTCATTAGTTAAATTGAATAATGGAAAACTTTGCTCGCCACATTTGCCAGGCTCATTGTTGTTGCTGTTGCTGCTGCTGATGGCCTTGCCTTGGTCTGCCCAGGAAAGTTACACTTCCGACACACACACACACTCGCACTCACGCACAACAACAACAACAAGGATCAGCGTCAGGCAATAAAGCAAATTTATGCAAACGATAAATTTCGTGAGCGAAAATGTTTGTTTTGTTTTCAGCAGCTCTAGCCCTGCCTTGCCTTGGCTTTCCTTTGATATTTGCCTTGTTGTTGGTGTTGTTGCTTATATTGGCTCTTCCAAGTGGCAGTGTTGCAAAAGGATCTAAATAAAAGTAAAATAACTAGTATAATTACATAGTAATCATAAAGAGGATATGGATAGCAATGAAAACTGCAGGCACTTCTATAACTACAAGTATTGACTCTATAGTATTCTATTAGTTTAGTTTGCAATCTGTTTAATGAAGCGATATCAGATTTGACGAGTTCGTCTGCCCAAGTTTGGGGGTGTATTAACAAGTGCTGCTTACTTTTGGAGGTGTATCCAGCAGTATCGCTTCAAGGGCAGACACAGCCTTATAATACACACGCAAGAGTGTAGACGGCTTAGCGAAAGAGAGTGAGGTAAGGAGAGTGTGTGGCTCAGTTGGTTGGTGGCAAACCTTTCAGTGAATTGAGCTTACGCTATGCTACACTCCATATAATGCCTCTCAGCGAGGTGCGGCGAAACAGTCGCCAGCTAAACCATCCCCGGCAGCAGAGGCAAGCAAAGCCAGAACTGAACCTGAAGCTGAAGTACCCAAAGCAATGAAACATTTTTCGGCAACAACAACAGCCTTTTTCGGGGGAGACAGAGAGAGAGTTGGGCACGGCTGTAACTTGCAGGCATTTTACGGCCTTTTGGGCAACAGAGCAGCAGCGACAGCTGGAGGTGGAGCTGAAGCCAAAGGGGGGAGGGTGTCTCGACTGATTTCAATAGCTACTAACAAGCATTCGCCCAAGGTGAATGCGGTTAAAGTGTTTTTAGTTAAAGCATTGGGGCCAAACATTTGCATAAACGCTTCGCCCCCGGGAAAACAGACAAACATCCAAACAAACAGACAAACAGACAGAGAGACAAACAGACAGACAAACAAACAAGCAGACGGAAAGACAGAAGGAGACAGATAGTTCGAGAGAGTTGCTTAGGGGGATATTCAGTAGGTGCACAGTGCTGCTGTCGCCGTCGTTGTCGCCATGGCTGTTGCAACTGCCCTGGACTGCCGAGTGCCACCAGAATTATTCTATTTCCGTTTCCGGGCACGCACACACTTGTAGCTACCAGTGCTGTGTGCAGAGCTGGTAGAGCACGCCTGCGGTTCCTACCTTTCTGCGCCCTGATAAATTTTCACTAAATGCAATTTTAATGTGCTCTGTGCGGCACCAGCATGTGTAGCCAAAAGCAGGCAGTGTCCGTGTTCGTGTACGTTGCCAGTATAAACACTTCTTAGCAAGAGTTACAACTATCTAACATAACCTTAAAACTAATCTGTTAGCTCGTAAATCCAAGGGAAATTAAATTACTTGTAAGTAAATTGCAAATTAGTAGGGTTTTATAATCGTTCACGTAGGTAGTAGCAACAAAGTTACCAAACTTAAGATAGACAAAGATAAATGTGTTAAATTATCTACATTGAATTTACTAATCTTTACTCTTTTAGGGAAGGGAGTGGAATGTGTTTTAATACTTTAAAATAAGCTCTTGAAAATGTTATTCACTCTGTTTAGAAACTACTAAAGAACAAACAAGTCAGCTACAGTTGGGTATGCTCAACTGTGATATACGAGTACCCAATACACATTACTGACAAAAATGACAACTTAAATAACTTCAATGTTTAGCGCATTTTGTGTTGCATACTTTCAGGTAGGGACTTCGAAATCATTACATATTTAATATTTCTTGAATGTTATTTGCACAATTGCAATTAAATTTGCACAATTGCAATTAAATTTGCAGAAACCATTTGGGTGTCGATAGTTATTTTGTTTATCTGCATGAAAATTACGATTGGGAAGGGGACGTGGTCAAAATCTAAAGAAAAATTTGATCTGCGCGCAAAATTTAGATATTTTAATCATATATTTTTGATAGTTTTATCTCCTACAGTCTCTAAAATCTAGATTTTTATACGGAGACGTAGAAGGGGTCGACGACATCTCCTTCTGCATGTTATATACTTTTTCGGTTGGCCCAAAGTTATAATTCCCTTTAACAAATTGTAAAGGAACATAAGGAACCAAAATATAATATATTTGAAATTAAAATGTTATTTTCTTTTCTTCATTTCTGGCTTTAATTCCCCCTTAATTGAAATATTCTGCCATCGATACACTCTATAAAGGTCTTGGGTAAAGTCAATTATCATGGTTAACTGCAAGCCATTAAACTATTGCTCCGCCCTTTGGCTTACACCTCCATATCAAGTTGAATTGAAATATTCCATATACATACATACTATATGTATGTATGCATCATAGGTCCCTCACAAGGGGGGCGGGGGAAGAGGGTGGCAGCCCTGCGGTTTGTCCAAATAAAGCAGTTGCAGTTAGTTATGCGCAGCTTGTGGTTTGCTTTGACTATTTTTGCGTGCTCGAATTTCAAATGCAGGCAGAGAGATGGACAAAGTCAGGAATGCGGTAGGCAGCACAGCGCAAAGGGGGTTCGGTAGGGGTATACCAGAGTAAGTAAGGGAGTTGGTAGAGGGGGAGCTGCAAACTAACTATGTAAATGGCCAGGCACACTAATTAGGAAATTGTGCGCTTTAATGTTGTCAACAGAGCCCACATAAATTCGTTATTGAATTTACACCCATGAGGGGGAGGAGCAAGAGAGGAGGGAGGGATGTAGAAAAATTGCAACTAGTTTGTGGCAAAGTGGGGAAAAAAATGGAAAAGCTGCTCGAGCCTGGCTGTGGCAGAAGCGTCAACATGTGTAACGAATTCAACACGACCGCATGTTGGCCATTTATGCACTTGAACTTTATCAAAAGCGCAAAGTTTCCGCAAAATTGAAGTTTTAATTGGATTCTCGATTCAATTAACAGATTTGTCAGCATGTAACAGTTTTATGAAGCTTGCAGCAGCAGCAAGAGAACCAACGACAGCAGCAGTTTTGCTTGTGGGCGTGTCCCTCCTCTGTGCACCTTGTGCGCTTTTCAAGCACAAATGAAATTTATTGAAATTGATTTGCCATTTTAATGGAATTACTGCGCCAGGTCGTAACATTCCCAGCTCGACGTTTAATTGAAATCTTTTAATTAGTTTGATTTTCCAATCCAAGTGGCAAAGAGACACGCAGCCCAAGATGGAGAAAGAGAAGGGGAGTGGGAGAGAGAGAGAGAGAGAGGAAGAGAGCTACTCCACTTACACGTGCACATTGCCCGCCACTTGGCTTTAGTTGTGGCCTTGTTCTAACTCATTGTCTTAGTTGCAGTTCCCTTCGATTCCATTATCCTTTCGACTCTGTCGATAACTAATTCAGACGCCTCCCCCTCAACCTTTAAGGGCCCTCAAGCTGGGCTATACAGCTCGCAATGTATGCAAAAGTAACTGTCTATCTACAACTGCCACTTCCCCCTTCCCTCTCTCTCTCTCTCTCTCTCTCTCGTCGCAACATTATCATTATCCTTGGCTTAAGTGGAGTGGCGAAAGGATTTCGCCCATTGATGCCACCAAAGTGAAAGCCAAATCCACATAATATCAATTTGCTTTCAACGTCGAGACTCAGACAGCTGACAGCAATGTTGTTGCCCAATGTGCAGCTATAAATGTTGCGCCCTGAAATTATATACAAGTATATCCACGACGGCAGGGAGTGTGAAATCTGAGCGATTTGCCGTGTTACAGCTGCTCTTAAGATGAATACAATGTTGCACGACTTGAAGCGCCTTTAATGCGAAAGAAAGAAGAGAGAACAAATATCTAGCACTGACTTCTTTCTGTTCTCACCTCGACTTCCTTTCGATACTTGTCTTTAATCAGAGCCTGTAGCTACTTTCTACTGGAACATGTGAAGTTCTAGCCTGGACAAACTTTGCCTGCACTTCTATGCAAATGAGCGTGAACACTTAACTAGCTTTCCCTCAGATCTAACCATAATTTACATTAGCTCATCGCGTAGCCTGCAATGAGCAGTGTCCTGGCTTACTCCAAGTTGTAGAAGCCTGCGGGCCTTGCTGTGCGGAAAGAAAAGAACGCAACAAACCCGCTGACAAATCCATTATAAGCTTATGCCGAAAGCGCAGTGTAAACTTTTCACACGAATTGCCAGTTTCAGTTTTTCCACTTGCAACGCCAGACAACGCGGGGCAATTATTTTAAATGCGCCACCAACGCCATGGCCACAAACTAAGCAGACAAACAGAGCCGAGCCGACAAGTGCGGCACATCCTCCTCCTCAGCAGGATTCTGTCTGCAGTAAAGCCAAAGCCAAGGCTAAGGCTGTCGTGACGTACGTGCATAATTAATTCAGTGCATAAATTCAAGACGCAGCAGCAGCAGAGCGGCAAAGTCGATGAAATTATAAAGTTTATCCTCATGTCATGGCATCCTCCTCTCCAGCAGATGACTAACTGCACATGGCCCTAAATAAATTATGAATTGTGAATCATATGTGAGTGGGAGAAGTGAGGAAACAGTTGACTGCAAAGAAAGAAAACAGTTAACCCTTGTAGTAGGCTGATCACACTGATATATCGATACTTATATAACACGATGACTATGTTCAGCCGATGTTAAACCTATGTAAACTAACATTAAGACTGAGAGATGCATTCTATGTGTTGTCGTGTGTGAATTAATTAAGCTTCCACTCACAGTATGTGAAGTGGGGAGTAAGCAGTATGTGGCATCTCTATCAGTTTTTTACACCTCTCTATTATTCGAAGTTCGAATATGAGGCTGCACTCAAATGGTGTCAACGACGTCGCCAGTAAACCTATACCAACGTTAGATTCGCCTTCCTCAGCTCATTCAGTGCTCAAGTGCTTTTGCTCTTTGCATTTTCGCATTGTCAGCAGACGGCGTCCTCTCTATATATCCTTTGATGCCTGGCAGCAGGCTCAGCACAGCTCAACTCAACGCAACTCAACTCAACTCAACTCAACTCAAGCCTCGTCTCTGGTAATTGAAAACGCAAGTTTATTTCTCACTTCTGGGGGGTGAACTGTAGAAGTAACCGGAGGGGATAAGGGATAAGGACTTGCGAGTGCTGGGGCTGCAAAGCCACTTTGAGGCACTTCCCGAAACCGGTTGCCATCCATTGTCGCACTTATTGTATTAAGCTGATTTTTCGGCAAGTTTGTAATTAGTAAAGTTTTGATTGTGCGCCCAGCAGCAGCAGCAGCAGCTTCTTTCATATTTCTCATATTTCCACTTGCCTTTAATTGATTTCAGTTCATCAAAATTAACATAAGCCGGCAATCGAGCGAAGTACGCAGCAACTCTGCATAAATACCCGAGCTCTCTCTCTCTGCACTGTGTGATGCACTATGAAAAATCCGCTTTGCAACTCATTGTCAGTCCGAGAAGGAGCTCCAGAGTAGCCAGCACACTTCCACGCACTTCACATGTGGGTGCCATCCAGGAAGTGCATAAATTGTACACAAAAACCTGCACAAGCATCTCGGACTGCAGCTGCTCTTGCAACTGTAACCATATCTGTGCCCCGGCCAGCATCTGTGTCCCTGTCTGGCTGCATGGTAAGTAGCTTACTGCCAGGCTTCACTTTACAGCCCCGAGAAGGTAGCAAAAAGTGCGCGCTTCATTGACCGACCGTGCCATGGAGTTAGTCTGAATTTGTTCAGGTGAATGATAACGATAAGCAGGGAAGGTCTGCAAATGCAAAACTAGTACGAATGCATATGCGCTTCTTGTCTGTCTGACATTTATGGTCCATTCAAAAATGCAAATCACATTGCTGAGCATCAAACTTTGCCGTCTCCGTCCGTCGTTGGTAGTCAATAAAAAAGCAAGAAAAACCTTTTTCAAACTACTGTTGATAACTCGATGGTTACCCTAGCAAGAAGTTCAGTTTGACTTGATGAATCTTTAGTTAACAACTGCAAAAGAACTAAACAAACTAGTTATCCTTATGGTATATCTATAATGGCATAGTAACTTGTGAGTCTCTTCTGCATGTCCAACCCGACAATGTGCCACACAATCAACACCCTGCTGGGTATTTATGGCAACGGGGTATGCAAGCGAAAGAGGCGCAGAAGCTGTTCCATTTCTCCACTGTCAAAATAATTTCACCCGACGACAATTGTCGCTGTCACGTTTGCCATCCTCGCGCGGACGACAGAGAGACCAACAAAAAAAAAGAAGCGTGAACGCATCAAAGGACTTCGAAAAATATGCGAACTGAACGTGGACGCAGGGCGCTGGGTACGCGATTCGGAATGCATTCATATCCTGCTGTCGCAGCTTCCGGTGATTGTGTGCTGCACAAATGAAGCTCTGCAGGCGCAAAACTGTGGCAACTCTGGGTATCTGTTCCTCATGTTCCTGCGCTGCACTGATGGTGATTGATTTCGTCGAGCTGCAAAACAAACTAATAAGCGTTACGCCCGCTGCTTTTATTGTTGGGCGACATTGCGTAGGTATTTACAACACACACAGTCACACACATGTGGCAACACACCTCGACACACACACAAAGATAGGTGTGGGTGCTAAGCGCACTACAATGCTTCCTGCATGCATGACAAGTTCGAAAACAGGATCAAAATCTGACGTAAAGCACACGGTTTGCATAAGTTCACACGTTCTTATGCTCCATCAAGATTGCACAATAACTAAACTGCAACACACACAATCACTTTTATTAGTTTGTGTGTGAATATGTCAATTTAAGAAAGTTTTCATACATGATGCATGATTAAATGCGACTTGCCTAGACTTATATCACTAAGCAATGAACACATTGCTGCATCATTGCTTACTGCTTATATGTACATATTTAATTTAAGTTAACTGCAATAAAGCAATGTTTAATATAATTAAAAGTATATTTCATATAAATATATTAAACAAGAGTTTACACAGGTTTTCTACAACTTCAACAACGGATGAAGATCGAAAGAATATGAGCTTTCGATAAACCAAATGATTTCGATAATATGTCATTGAAATTGATGATTGTTTGATTCGGCGTAGCCAGATGTCCATTTCCATAATTATTATTGGCGCCATCTGATGTCTGGTAGATGAAGTAATTCTGCAAGTGCTCTGCTTTACACTAACTGAATAATAAAGCAGGCTGTAATAGCATCGCAGTCGGTGCATTTCATTTCTATAGAAGTTCATTTTCCAACTGCATAGAAAAGAATGAGCTAATTGAATGGTACTTTAATATAATCAGACATAAGTAATAATTCATAAAATCACATCAAACATTAGGCACAATATAGCGCCATCTTTTGAGCAGTTGCTAGAAATTAAGTCATAAGTTAGTGTTGCACTGCTTATCATCTCAACCAACAAGCAGTTTACTTGCATGCAATCAAGAGGTGACTGCTATGGACGCAACAAAGCGAGAAATCTAAAAACAACCGATAACAAATAACCGTTAAAGACTTTACCTATATAAGTGTCGATACATTGTCATCGATGTAATTTAAAACGTGTTTGACGTATAGAAAAGCTTAGTTCAGGACATGCGCAGAACTAACATTAGGCTGACCTCAGTCACAGTGAAATACCAAAGCAGCCAAACGAGTGACACACCACACTGCAATGAAAAGCACATTGTGGCCTGCTGTCTGCGCAAAACAAAAGGCGCGAATGGACGATAAATACAAATCTCAAACCCCCTTCCCAAACAAAAAAAGTCTAAAGAAATGCCAAAAGCAGCTCTGGCATAATTTGTGGATGCAAACCAAAACCCAACCAAACCGAGAAAGAACCCTTGATGAATGCCTGCGCGTAGCTAACGAGGCATGCAGGGGGTAATACGGAGAGAAACGTATAATTTGAAGTACGCAAAAGGTTTTCTCAGAGCCAGCACACAATTTCAGCAGCCCAACGCAAGCATCAACAACAACAACAACGTGACTCCGTCCAAAGCACAGACGACCTTTTTTTGTTCGTTTTTTGGTATTTCACTCATTTTTTGGTCTGCAAAGTTCTGCAAGCTTCTTGCTCTCAACGCCCTCTTATCAGACAGCGAACGTTCACGTTCTGGTTCTCGTTCTTCCTCTGGCTGTCGTTCCTGTTCCCGTTCCCGTTCCCATTGCCATTGCCCATCGCTGATGCTGTGGCTGTGGCTATGGCCATGCGCTGTCTTTCAGTACACTGTGAACTGTGGACACGACAAGGAAACAAGTCTCGAAGCGTTATTTGCTAAGAAGCACAACGTGATGTGGTTGTCGTTTTCGACTATGTTTGGTTAACAGAAAAGTGTGAAAACACAAGCGTGGGAAACCGTTTCAAATACATACTGTACCGTAGCATATAGCACCCCCTTTACATATTTAAAAATATGAAAGTATTTTTATAGTAGCAACCTTGACATTGAGAAGTGAAAGTGCGACAAGCGAAAAGTGCGATTAATTGAAAATTGATTAATTAAAAAAGAATCGAGCGTAAGTTTTCAAGAAACCCCTCAAATAACTGTCACGAAAGAACTTTGCCCTTCTGTATCTCTGCAAGGCTATTTTCGGCTGCAAACTTGGACGACAGACGGACAATCTGCCATACGACAAAGTACGAATGAAAAAATCAAACACACCTCCATTTATATGTCAGACACATTGTGCTACGCCTCGTGACGTCACAGAGCACGCACACCTACACCCTACACCCCACACGCACACACAGACACCCACTTAGCCAGGCGGTATACTATGTACATGAATTCCGAGCGACCTCTACGTCACAGCGCGTTGGCATTTTCAGACACTTTGGCGCCACTTTGTAACATATTATATACATAAATTATGCATATAATGGAATCTGTAAACTGCTGTCCAACAACTGCGTATGTCATGCAATGTACACACTTGATATACTCAACCAACGATGCGAAACTTGAGAATTTTAGCAAATTGTAAACCACACGAATATCGCTGAGAAAATCTTGGGATTAGCATCAATCTGAAAATTAATGAGCATTCAATACCCTGCGCCCAAGAGGTGTGTCGACTTTGATCGACTTATGCGTTGCCTGCATGCAACATGTATCGAGTTTCGCCTTTCGGGAAGCTTTAAATTCCAAAACCTTCACAGCAATTCTATAGGAATTATAAGAATTTAAAATAAACTCGTTATTTATTGTCGTTGTCGTTTAGGTTGTGGGTTATTGCGGGTAATCGCAGTTAAGGTTGAATTAAAGGTTTTGTTAAATTACAATTTAGTTTTTTTTTTTTTTTTATTATTATTTATTAAGTAAAGAATCCATACATCATAATATTGTTTCTTAACATCACAGGGAGAAATATTCTTAAGAATTACCAAACACCATATCAAAATTAGTGAGGTAGGAACAATTGTATTGGCAAGCCTTGCCGTTTTTTGGAACCCCTGTACGACTCTGTGTACGACTCATCTACAGGGGTCGGCATTATAATTTAGTGTATTCATGATTGTATGTCAATTAGTAAAAACATTATGATAGAATTAGTAGAAACATCTTAGATGCTCAACCAAAAAAGCCTAAAATATAATTTAAAATTAAAAAATGTACAACTTGAGTGAGTGGGTCAGTTATTCTTAACTTACTTAACTTAATTATATCACTTTATTGAAATTGAATAACTGATTTAATATTTGCATATGTGATCGGTTTATGTAATTGAATAGCGACACGTAATTTGAGATCATATAAAAACCTGACGCAAGTTAGACCTACTGTAGGTAGTGGTGCATAATTTAAAGATACTGCAGGTATAATATCCCATACCGGTTATTCCAATGTTAATTGATAAAAACATAAGATATATCTAGATAAATAAATAGGTAGAGAAAGATAGAGTGGGACAGTCTACCAAAGCTTAATCGACGCACATGAGAAATTCTCAAGAATCTGGCAAATAAAACTCAACAAGATTGAAATAAATAAATCGCAAGATCAAAATAAATAAACACTTTGATAGTTAGTGCACAGACGTCTCTTTGCACAGTTTTAAACGAAGCTCTATGACTAAGAATAGTATACATGGATAGCCTAATGATATTATCGTATATACGAATCTCTTCCCAACGTGGTGGGCGCCTCGCATCAATTGTCGCTAATTCAAGCCGCGTAGATGCGTCTACGGAATTGAGTAATAAACCTGGGATTAAGCAATATAAATTGCCTCCACATAAGGGAAAATCAGAGGCGTATTCAATTTACTGGGAAAGCCCACAGTCGGTGAATGCAACAATTTGAAATAAGCGAATAATAATAAGATCAGCTTAAATGAATTCTTCAAAGAATAGCAATTTGCGTGGGCTATTTTCATGCTATTCAGTAGAGAACTGCAACCGACTTTCTCACTTCGTCAGACAGATTTGCATTGAGTTATTCGAGTAGATGTCAGTTGTCCTGAGTACGGCGGATATATTCAATTATGAGGCAGACTGAGGCATTTGAATATGCGCGCGAAATCAAATTTGCACAAGACAACGCATAATGCCGTGTTAAAGATACACTTTGTGTGTTCTTTGTGTCTGTGTGGAGGCATCTAATGTGAAAGATTCTGTAGCATCCCATATACTGCAGCGAGTACAGTAGAGCACGATACGAGCGGGCTCCCCTGCAGACAGTTTCGAGTGCCGAGCAGAAAGATAAAGTATCTAACATGTGTGCAGAGCACTTGGCTAATTAGAGTTGCGTACGAGTATCTGTTAGATAAAAACGGCGCGTACCTTTTCCGCTTTTGCCTCATAATATGCACAACAATTAAAAGCAAACACGTTAGGAGCGCAACAACAATAATAACGGCAACAACATCAACAGAAATTCTGTTGAAAACCGAAAACAAACAGAGAAATACTGGAATCGCTGCGTCGTAAACTCGTTTTTGGGTAAGAATATTATAAATTCAAAAATGCCGGTTGCAAACGAACGAGCCCTCTCCAAACGACCTCTAACAAGTTCGATGTAGCGCACCAGCACAGCGACCAAGCTTTGCTGACTCATGCAAAGCTCAAACGAAGCTCAAAGAGAGCTTTGCCTTGGCAGCTTGCAAGTCGGCTCGGGCAACGTGTAGGTGATTCCCAGCGCCAACTGTGCCGACGGTTCCGGCAGAGATTGCGCCGCAAAGATGCCTCGCTACAGGCACAGCCAGCACTCTTGTCAGTCTGCTGAACTCGTCGACTGCGTGCGGTTCCCCTTTCGGTCTCTCGAGGCTTTCTCAACGGATTTCTGCCGCGAAATTGTCACTCGCAAACACGGCTACGAGTATCTTCTCTGAGCAGGTAGCTAATACCATAAAAGTCAGTATTGTTTTAACAACTGTGTACAGCTTTCAAAGAGACATTTATTTAATTATTCTCGCAGTGGCGTTTCTTTCACATCTTAGTGCCGCATCAGCAAGTGAAAGATAAATTGAGAAAGTAAATAAAATACGTGTACATTAAATACGAATCTGTATCCCCAACGCGTTCTTTCGCCAAATCCATTAAAAGCGGCCCACAAAGTTTCTAACGTGTCACAAAATTAAGAAAATAAAAAATTTCTGTTTATTTTAAATACATAAAAGAACGATTCACACCTCGAGATAAAGCTTTAAATGAATACAATGAGATCAGCGAAGAATTGAACAAAAGAAGTCGCAACTCTTCTCCCGAAATCGAATAATTCACACATCTATTATATTGTACAATTCGTAAATCTCCAACTAATGGCTTTATTAGTTGCTTAAATTTTGTGTACAAATTAAGTTTGAATAATTTCATCGGGCACCTGGGTGGAAAATAGATAGATAGCGTTAAAAGTACATATACATAGATTTCAGTGCTGTATATAGAGGAAAAAAGAAACTATTGTTGTTTACGGAATCAAAATTAATGGCTTTTTTTTGTTGCTGCTAGTTTTCTGTGCGTATACAATCTGGGCGGCGCTCTATATCTACATATGTATATGTATAACATAACATACATACGCATACACTATATACATAATATACATTCATAGTGCGATGAATCAATAAGGCATTGTTGGTGGGGCAGATTTTGGGCCAGGCCAATGCTTGAGGGCAGAGTGAAAGGCAGACAATGGACAGACCTTCGATATGGCGATAGAAAAAGCACCATTAGAGTCGAACGAATTGCATCCATCTAATGGCCAATTACCCATGGCATGTTCCTTTCACACGTTCACATTACACACACACAATATCATGACTCAGATATGTTGTAATTGTGCTGGTAATTCTATGATATTATGGTTTTTTCCCCTCTTTTTGTTGCAAATTTCCGCTTGCAAGTGTGGAAAGCCCAACAACAACAATCAAAATTCCAACCTGCAATTTGATGCCTGTGGTTAAGGAAATAAGTAACATCGGTTGCATCAGAAGATCAACTCTTTTTTCGGCGTTACGCTCGATTTTCATAATGATCCTAATATATTTTCACTCCGTTCGGCTTGGCTGGCCAACTATGAAGCCAAAGGAAAGACCTTAGATGGCTAATTAGCAGCGGAGGTTCTAAAAACATGACTAACAACAACAGGTAGAATAGAACCTGCTCTAGTGAGAAATGAGAAATGGGAAGAGGGGAAAGGAGTGGGCGAGAGAGGAGCTTAGTGTGATTTGATTGCCCTGCACTGTAGCAGCTCATTAGTTTATTCACCTGTTTGTGCTAGCTGTCGCTCAATGGTTAATTCACATTTTCTCGTCTGTTTGTTGTTTGTTGCCTTGTGCATCTGTTGTTGTTTTTCTCGCTTTTGATGTTATGCTAATTTATGCAAAGCGTGTGCCCAGTGCCGGTTCTTGCTTTGAAGGAAGTGCTACATACATATAGACATATGTACTCACCTTGTGACCCAATCACAGCAGTGGTTAGACGTGCCTCGCTTTCCTCAGCCTTGAACCGCTGCTAAGAAAATATTTATGTTTACACTTCGCATATTTTATGGACCATCACGCGCGTCCAGCGGATCGTCAATCAATCGACATATGTAAATATTGTGCATACATATCTATCAAAGTAAATGTAGCATTTTATTCATTGGAAATTTCGTGGTTTAATGAACTTTCTGAAACCCCCGTCAGCTTGTGCTTCCTCATCGTAAGTCCGAACTGAGCTGAGGAGCTGATAATGGGGCCAGGTCTGATTACAATAGACAACAATATTGTTTTTGGGAACTTTGTAGGTTAATCATTCATAGTTTTAAATTATATAATTTTCAATTAATTCATTTTTATATCCTGTATTAGTCAGTACATATTTAATACCAAATTAATATTCTAATTAGCAGGTAACCTTATTGGAATTAGAGCAAACACACCAAAGTGGCAACGCTGCAATGTAATCGATATCGCACGAATGTTAAGATCAAAATAAAGAGCGCGTAACACGAAATTAGTTACAATTAATTAAGTTCATAGTCTTCTTCAATCTATTTTGAAACTTTGCTGTCTAGTGTAATGGAAAGGTAGAAGTGCAGCGTACTCGGGTACTCAGTCAGCTGTCGGCTTAACTTTTTAAATGAAATACAAAAACTGGCAAAATGTAGCTCAAGTTGCTTTACATATTTACATACATATACATGTACAAGGGACATGTATACATACAACTGGGCAATGACCTTTAATTGCCTTTCTCTAAGTCATTTCGAGACTCGCGATCTGTAGCCACAGATTAGATTATGTTTTCTAAAACGGTTCTAGAGAGTCTGAAACTGATGTCTCACTCGGAACGAACTTATAATTACTTGCATAAATATATATATTAATCAAATTAGTCAAGCAAGTCTAGAAAACATGGATGCGAATTTTGTGTGGTCAATTTAGGTTGAATCTTATTGTTGTCACTTGAGACTCGTGAATAATTGCGCGAGTCAGTGCACAAAACAAGTTGATCAGCTGCGCGGTTAAGATTATTTACCCTACTAAGCAGAGATGCTAAATATAGCCAAATGCCAACAACAATTGGCTTTTAATGAACCACAAAAATGATGTTCCAAACAATGACACGACGATCACGTTGCTAAAAATAACCCAGTAAAATTACAATATTATAGAACTTGTTTATAAGTTTATAAACTGTTTAGCAGTACATTAAAACCCGATATTACCTGCTATATATATATGTAACTGTCTCAATATTCTAATGCAGATTTATTTGAATATATTCACAGGCATCTTCAACTCATTTGCCAGCTGAAACATGGCTGAAACGGAAGCACTGAATCGCAAGAACTCATCGAGGAAGAGCTCCATTGTGAATGGAAATGGCGAGGCAACAACCAAGTTGACCAATGGAGATGAGGCTGCAGCTAACGGTGGCGATGGCGATGGAGGTGGCGAGGTGACGCTCAAAGCTAAAATGAGCCTGCTCAATGGCTGCACTGTCATTGTCGGCTCGATCATTGGCTCAGGCATCTTCGTGTCTCCCACTGGTGTGCTGAAGTACACGGGCAGCGTCAATCTGGCCCTCATTGTGTGGGTCGTTTCCGGTGTCTTCTCAATGGTGAGTATTGGGGCGTGTTGGCAAAGCGTCGGCGGTTCAGCGGATCAACGGATCAACGCGTCGTCGGCAACTCATAAATATTGATTACATGCAAATGATGAACCGGTCCTCGGTTGCACACCTGTTGGGGGCAGAGCTTGTTACTGGCATGCGCCGGTAAACAGATGTGCAACAAAACAAAGTAGAACTATTCGATTATGGAAATGGAAATGAGTGGCGGAAGGTGAAGGGAAAGAGGAAAAGACAGTGGAAAGGGAAGTGGTATTATATGCCTACGAAGTGGAGCTGTCCAAAGAACCAACAAGCAATTACGAATGCAGGCAGCGTTTTGTCTTTTAATGAAATTATTGAAATTCCCCTGCACACACACAAACACACGCACATACAACACACGCACACAAACCTCACGCACACACACACACATATTTACCCTGCTGTCGACAATCTGACACGCCCTTGTCAAAAGCACGCGCTGCTTCTGCTGATATTCAATAAAAAATACGTATACGCTGCGTGGTCCCTGACTGCTGAAATGGCTAAAATGGCAACCACTTGGGGTGGCCAAGTGACTCGACCCGCTTCCAACTCCAACTCCTTTGCAATACTTTAAATTTCAATCATTTCTAATCGATCTATGTGTGTTTCTTCTAGGTGGGCGCCTACTGCTACGCAGAACTGGGTACCATGATAACGAAATCTGGTGCGGATTATGCCTACATCATGGAGACATTTGGTCCGTTCATGGCATTCATACGTCTCTGGATCGAGTGCATGATTGTGCGTCCCTGCTCGCAGGCCATTGTGGCTCTAACGTTCAGTATCTACGTGCTGAAGCCCTTCTTCCCGGAATGCACACCGCCCGATGATGCATCCCGATTGCTTGCCGTTTGTTGCATACGTGAGTAGCAGAGAGCCTATCAGTGTTACGTACTTGACCCCATAGATTAGACCTAATTCGAGTGGACTCCGAGTAAACACAAATGCGAAAAGTGTTTGCCACTGGCTTATCAGCTGCCAGCTGTAGACGGGGGGTGCGCTTCGATTTCCGTTTGTTGCAAAGTGCAAACGCACGCGGAGTATCTTTCCAACAGTGGAAATGCCGCAGTTCTATCAATACACCATGAAATCAGGGAAAATACCCAAATACTAAAGCACTTCACGTTCATAATGAGTGATTGGCAGATTGACAGATTGTGGTTTATTTATTCAATATTGATTCTATCATGCGGAATTGTGTACTCTCAATGCAACGCAACAAAGCGACTTACATTGTGCAAATCTTCATATTATTACATCACCCAAACGCTACCAAGATAGTTCTGTTCTGTTCTGTTCTGTCCCCACTCACGACTTGTGGAGTTTGGATTCGCCTTCATGCGATTTCAATTTTCTGTCTTTCCCTTGTTGCAGTCGTGCTGACCTTAATCAACTGCTGGGACGTTAAATGGGCCACCGCTGTGCAGGATATATTCACATATGCCAAAGTAAGTTAAATGTGTTTCGCAATTTAAACGAGATTACTCGAACGAGGCAACTCGACCATTTTGCAGTTGCTTGCCCTGTTTGTCATCATTGCCACGGGCATGTACCAACTGTATCTGGGCAATGTGAAGTACTTTACGTTCGATGACAGCGACACAAGAGTGACTTCCATGGCGTTGTCCTTCTACTCGGGTCTGTTTGCCTACAACGGCTGGTGAGTTAAGTTAAGCGGCTTATGTGTGTGCCCTATATATATAAACACTGTTTCTCTGTGGCTAATTGGATTTATTCCTGCTGACAGGAATTACTTGAACTTCATCATCGAGGAGCTGAAGGATCCGGTCAAGAATCTGCCACGTGCCATCGCCATCAGCTGCACGCTCGTAACCGTCGTCTATGTCATGGCAAATGTGTCGTTCTACACCATTCTGTCGCCCGATGAGGTTATGGGCTCTACGGCCGTGGCTGTCACCTATGCGGATCGTGCTTTTGGCATGCTTTCCTGGACCATACCGGGTGAGTTAAATAAAAGTACACAAGTCGAGTGACTTTTAAGTGACGTACATCTTTTTCTCTTGCAGTGTTTGTGGCTCTGTCCACTTTTGGTGCTGTCAATGGCATTTTGCTCACCTCCTCGCGTCTCTTCTATGCCGGCGCCAATGAGGGACAAATGCCTGAAATTCTTACCATGATTCAGATTCAACGTTTCACGCCCACACCAGCCGTGCTGGCGATGGCATTGCTCTCCATGCTGTACCTGACAGTGTCCGACATCATTGCGCTTATCAACTACGTCGGCTTTGCCACTTGGGTAGGTTGCCATCCCCATGCAATTGTCGCTGTGCTTATCTTAAATTCAACCTCGTTATCTCATTTCAGTTGAGCATTGGTGTGGCAGTGCTTTGCCTGCCCTGGCTGCGCTGGGCCCAGCCCAATTTGCCACGCCCTATTCGCGTACCGTTGGTGTTCCCCATTGTCTACCTGCTTGCCACGCTCTTCGTCACCGTGGTGCCCATGTACGCCAGCCCCGTGGAGACTGGCTACGGCATACTGATGATCCTCTCCAGCATTCCCGTCTACTTGCTCTTCATTGCCTGGAAGCGTAAGCCCATCTGGTTCCAGAAGTCCATGGGTAAGTCACCTGGTCACACATCGAGTTGCTTCCTTGCGCTTTCCTTCTGTGTGTTCACCATAAACCCTTCTCTGGCAACTATGTTTCATATGATTTACGCTATACTCCCAATCGTTGCAATTCTTCTAGGCGGACTTACACAAGCACTACAGAAACTGATGATGGTTGTGCGTCCCAAAGCGGCGTCAAAGGTTTTTTATAATTTTGCTCCTTATCTTAGTTTTCCTAAGTTTGTTTAACACTCGACTAACACACACACACACATCTGCCTGCCCTTTGCACCAACTAACTAACTAACTAACTACTTAAACTAAGTCTCACGTGCGGGTTCCTCTGCCCGCTCCTTTTTGCTTGTTTTGCACTTTCGCACTCGTTGGCCCAACAATCTAACTAATTGTTCTTCATTTGTAGATCTAAGTAGAGCACTTGTGTAGTCCTACAACAGGTTCATCTACATCTATCTGACTAATCCCCCTGGCGTTTCTCTACTTTGCAGTAAGCCTCACACACTTCCTACAAAAGATGCTCATGGTACTCGGCAAGCAAACGAAACCAGCTCAGGTGTAGAGATTAGTGCAAGGATACGCTGAGACTACGCAGTAAGAAATACATAAAGAAGGAGAAGACGACGACGACAAAGGAGAAGAGATACATGACGTTAGCCAACAGCAGATGATAGCATTTAATATTTGAAATTGCATTGTAAACTCAAAGCTTTTGTGTAGCCAGGCAAATTCCGTGCTCGGGGCGCTCTTTAAACTTCGATTTGCAACTTTGAAGCGCGCCCCAGGCCAGCAATATGGAAACTATTATGGATAGATATGTATATTTTTATATATCTTTTAAGTTCTCACCAAAATTCTTTCGAAAATTGAACTAACAAAAGGCTTTGGACTCGCAAAGACTGTGAAACAAAACGGAAATTACAAGGAAAATCAAACAAAACACAAAGTGGTCCAAAGCTCAATGTTAATTTTGATTTGAAGTAAAGTTTTCAATTCATAATAGTGTAGAATTATGTGAAAATCAGTATGTTCCAGTGTTATAAGGAATCCCCCGCCCCCATTTTCATTGATGATCGTTTGAGCTTTCGAATGAAATGATTCACGTATTGTTTATGGCAGTGCTTAGATGGTTAATTAAAAACTAGTTTAGAAATTACTGCGAAATACGCAACATACTCAGAAACGATTTTGCTAGAATGGCATTTTATGTTTAGCATTTAATATAAATTTATTATTTTACTGTACTCTCTTATTAAGTTCGTTCGTAAGACAAATCATTTTGTTCATTTATATTTCGGTCGTGAAATTATTGCCAACTGCCGCCGTAAACTAAGTGAATAAACATACTATATACAATACAGATTCTGATCCTGATTCGAAGGATTACTACTTACCTGATCAGCTACCCTACACAGTACATCGCAAATCGCACATATCCAAATGACATTGCCAAGATACAAACATATTTGAAGATAACTAAACAAATTATACAAACAAATAGAAATTCAATTGTTGTAGCATTAATTTTCTTGTGCATTCATTAATTGCATTTAATGTTGCTTTGAGTGTTTTTAGCGTTACGGATTGAAGCAAATCTCATTGTACTTTATCCAGAATACATACCAGCATAGAAGAGTATGTACACTATTATTATATGTATACTATACTATATATACTAATCGTATGTGTACTATAGGTATATGTGTATATTCATATTGAGTTATCAAAACTGTTACGGGCTAGAAATTAAGTGTTTATTAACCTCTGGCCTCGGATAAATGTGCTGCTTGAGAAAAGATATGGAACATATTGTTGACAATAATATTGAGATTTATATACATGTATATAAAAACAATGTATTTTATGTATATTATATACTACTATATAAATGTATACCCCGTTGAAACTACAGATACTACGTGTTTCTCATTCTAACTTATATACAATTATACCGTAATAAAATGCTGGAAACAATTTCCCAAGTCTTGCACGTTGTTACATTCATTTTGTCTGCTTGATATCTGGTGAAGACCCAATTTAGCAAGCAGACAATCCTTTGATCCTCAATATAGATTTAAGGTTTGTAAGCGAATTCTTTGTTCTTCCAGATTACTAACCTCTTGTTTCTGCAGAGCCTTCTCGGCATTCTTAAGTTCAAAGTTCTTGGTGTTCATATAAGTGGTCAGTGTGCTGGCAAAGCAGCTGCTGTTCACATCCTTCTCCAATTGGTTAAGCGTCTTTAATGCCTCCACATATTTGGACGTTATAAGGAGATCATTAGCACTGTTCTTCACGTACATTCCGTTGGCATCGCCGCCGCTTTTATCGGTCAACACACGCTTCGATTGCATGTTCCTGCAGATTTGCATAACCTTCTGACGAAACTGGACATCATAGTGGTTCGTCATGCAGCGCTTTACTTCGTTAAACTTGTCGTCAATGCGATGGTACCAGGATGAAAGTTGGCTATAGTCTCCCGCTGAGAGGTTGCCAGTGGTGGTACTGCCGCTCTGCTTCGATATGGAGAGCAGGGAATCGATTGGTTTCACTTTCAGATTGATCTTGCTATTTGCCGCTGCAATGTTCATGTAGGCCGTGTCGGCCAGTTGCAAAAACATGTGCCTGCCCCTCGCATTTCCTTTGTTCAGTGGCACCTCGAACAGAACTACCGTAAAGACGGGTTGCTTACAGTCGAAGAACTCCCTTATGCAGTCCGTTATCAATGTGTTCTGCTTGAACTTGCCAGTGGGCAGATTCTGGAAGAAGTTGTATATATCCTTGCGGCCGATGCAATTGAAGATGCTAAATATAGTTAAATTCAGCTTGATTTGCTTCTGCTGTTCAGTAGTCAGTACGAATTCCAAATTAATGTAATCGTCACCCTGGCCACGGCCTCTTAAAATGGTAAACTCGTTGTGCAGCCACTTGAATAAGTGTCCCGTTGTCAATAGCTCACGATGTTTTGGCTTGAATCGATTGGCTCGTATCGATTTCATTCTCGGCATCAGCATGTTGACCATATCAAACTTGCGCACATCATGATACTCTACATTAATGCCATCCAGGCGATAGGGCACTTGATGTAAGATCTTCTCCAGATCGGTAACAACTAGACGATTTAGCAATCGCACATTTTGTGATCGCCAGGGCGTCAATCGCAACAGGCAGCCGTTCTTCTGGTGCTGGAACATCTGCAGCAACATCAGATTGAGTCCATTGCGAACATGTTCGTCATCGTCATAACCCACGGCATCGAACTGCATCTGTTGGTAATATTGTGTGAGCTTGGCATTCTCAGTCGGAACGCTATTCATGTGCAGCAATAGCGCCGTCTGATCCAGTATATTGATATCGCTAACTAGTGCTCTATCCTTTCTGCTGCTCTCCAGTTTGTGTGTGCCGTCAGTAACGGCTACAAACACCCGATGAATCTTTTCACTCATTATGAATGCCGAAGAACGTTCAGTTTATTTATATTTATATATTTTTTTTTGAAAAAGTATAATTTTGTACTAGAAATTTGGATAAAATCTTAAAACGAATACGGATACGATTGCAATGAAGCTCTGTAGCGTAGTGTAATGCTAAAGTGCTTACTTTTAGACATTAAATACAATGGAATTAAAATAAAAACTTAAAAGTACACAGATTTGACATGATATGACATGAAAGAATGTATAAACAATAATTTGAAGATCAGTTTTGCATGCGGTCCGTCATTAAATTTAAGAGCTTTAAAAGTTTTGCTTCCGATGCTATCAAAGTGGGGACAAACTCGGCGCGTTGTTTGATGAGCAGTTCGCGGGTCTCATTTAGCTGCTGCTCCTGCTGAACATACTGCACCAGACACTTGTGGACTAATTCATAGTTTTCATTAACCTCTTGAAAGTTCGTCTCTAACTCCTTGAGGCAGCCCCGTGAATCGTCACAACATTTGACGATTGGTTTCAGTTTGTTTTTCTGAAATCAAAAGATTATAATACAGTTGGAGGAGGAAGTTGTCATGAGATTATATCACTCACATTATCAACTCTCTCTTGGCCAGAATCCCGTTGTTCCCGTGCCAAATGAGCTAAGCCGAGCAGTTGCACGTTAGAACAATCAATCTGGCAGCCCGTGGCGAGCACATGGCACATTATCAGCATATACAACGGTGTAGGACTCGATTCTGCCGCTTCACGCATATATGATGTCAATTTGGTTACTGAGAGAGCAGCCACAATGGGATCATTGGTAAAATAACAACGCAGGCCGCACAGAGTGCCTTGGTTAAGTTCGTCCATGGCCACAAGTAGAATGTGGAATTTGACGCAAAAGTAATCGTTTTTTTTTGTATTGAAGACAAAATACTCCAGTTCCAGGGCCACATGGCCCGTAACCAAGGAGAAACGCATGAAATATTCATTTAACAACCAGTTCATCAACTGCCTCGTGTCGGTGAAGCTGCATTCAGTGTCGAGTCCAGTAGCAGCCATTCCTTCTACTAGGTGCTTGTAGCGTATAGCGCAGCGTTTTAGCTGTAAGAATTGCTGGCGCAGTTTCACATTAGCCTGGATTATAAACGCATCTACGAGGAACATCATTTGGCGCGTTTGCTGGGCAGTCATATGCAGCAGCAAACAGTCGCGCTGTTCTATAAACAGACTGTGCAACAATGTATTCAATTCGAAATTCTTTTCGTCTTCATTTTTATCGACAGACAGCATATCAAAACGCAATTTCTGCGCCCCCAACACCTGCGGCTCCGATGTATTTTGGCAACACCGCAAACGCAAAGTTTTATCATCCATAACACTCACTTCGCCGCCATAGTCGAAGTTTTCTTTTTCCTGTGTAGTATCAGTAATATTTTGATTAAGGTATACTACAATTCGTGACTGATCCATTATAATATTTAAATATTACACAATACGAGCAACAAATAATATTAATAAAACAGAAAAAAGCGCGGTCAAAACACCGTTATTTAAAAGCTCAATGTGACTGCAGATTAGATTACAGAAAATACTATTGAAAATACCAAAATTGCAAAACATGCGAATTTGGCACATGTTAGCTGAGGAGTAAAATATGTTATATGTGGAGCGAGTAGTGTTAAATGGCAACTGAACTACGCACATGCGACGCGAGTGAAGAAATTGTATAAAAAAGAGCAACAAGTTGCTTTTTTACGCAATAAAAGCAAGCAATAATATTATTTAATTTGCGCCAATCCACGTGTTGAGCAAGGCTCTAATGTAATGCAGCAAGACACATGTAATGATACAGCTGCCAACGCAGAAAAAACACACCGGCTGCAATATTCATAACAAAACAGACACACACACAAGCACATACACGCACACACTCACACTGACACGGACTCCAGTATTTGTAGCACTGCAAGGCAGTGTTAAACCAAATTCAATTGAGATTTAATGAACAACTTTACAATTAAATGGCGGCGAAGGAATCGTTTCGCGAAAGGCAACGACAGGAATTGGAGGTTATAAAGGTATTTTTCTGTCTTCATTCTCGTATATCAAAGATGATGAAATAAACACCGGCATTTTATAGTCGATTTTCGGCGCCGATGTGGAAGATCTGAGACCGCAAACCAATGCGTCACAATGGAAGCCCACAGATATACGCCTACTGCTGACTCCGTTGCGGGATTCATCCAATGGCACCCCGCAGGCCTATGTCAGCACCAAGTTGCACGTTACATGCCCCTCAAAGTATCCAAAGCTGTGAGTGGCAACGAAATCTTTATTCTCCACCGGGAAATTAATAAATCTGTTTTGTAGGGCCCCAAAAATAACACTGGAGGAATCAAAGGGCATGTCGGATCAGCTGCTGGAGTCATTGCTCAGCCAACTGCAAACACAATCTCAGGAGCTGCGTGGCGAGGTAATGATCTACGAACTCGCACAGACCGTTCAGGCCTTTCTACTGCAGCACAATAAGCCACCCACGGGCTCGTTCTATGACCAAATGCAGCAGGCTAAAATGAAGAGGGAACAGGAACTATTGGATATACAAAAACAAAAGGAAACACTCGAGCGACAGACGCTCATTGACGAGGTCGAGCGACGCAAGGAAATGTTCAAGACCGAAGCCAAACGTCGCGGCGAGCCCAGGCGTAGCATGAGTGAGTCTAACAATCGCCATCCCAGCTCATCCGAAAGCTCGGAGAACTCCTCGCCCTACTATCGTGGCCATATGTATCCGAATAAGTGCCTGGATCATCGTAACACAGAAACGTTATACTTCCACAAAGTGGGCAGACAAGTCCAACGCGGTTGTTGCTTAGGTAAATGCCGATTAAATTGCTCTGTTGAATTAAAACTTAATGAATCCTTTCGTGTAGGACACTCACAGCGTGGTTGCATAGCTTACTCTGGCGTCGATATACACAGCGGACAATTGCTGTACATAACCGAGTGGAACATCAAGTATTCCCAATTGGAGCCACCTTGCAGTGGCAATGGCAAGTGCCACTGGAGTGCCGAATCGAAATGTGTGGGTAATCATCGTGTGGAGGAGCTTATAAACTCTATTGAGAAACAGGTGTCCTCGCTGGCACAACTTCAACATAAGAATATAATTCAATACGAGTGTGTGCTGTGCATCAAGCGCAAGGAGGGACTAGTGGTCTATTTGGTACAGGACTTCCTCCTGGGTACAAGTGTGTTTAGCATCTCCTCAACGTTTGGTTGGTGCATGGATGGTGCTCGCATGGTGGCCCGCGGTGTCCTGGATTCGTTGGTGTTTCTGCATAACAAGGGCGTTTCGCATAGTCATCTGTTGGACAGTACCGTCTTCATGGATAACACAGGTAACATTCGCTGCACAGATTTCTCGCTTGTGCCCAATTTGTTGGAGTTGATTGGTGGCGCTGGGCAAAGCAGTACACGCGGTGATCTTCCAGCATTGGGCGCTCTCATTGAGGGCCTGATGCCTACCAATTGCTACGAGATACGGGACTTTGTAGACAAGTGAGTAAAAAAACTAATGAAATCAAGAAGTAAACTACGTTTTGAATGCTTTCAAGGTGCAATTCGGATCGAACTCTGTCTGCCTCGGAACTGTTGGAGCATCCGTTTTTACGCTTTTATATAGACAATACACAGCAGCAACATGCCACAGTGCTGCAGAGCACACAGCATCGCAATTCAATGCTGCCCAGCCAAGCAATGCTGGCGCCAACATCTGTTCAACGTGCCATTGCTCCCATTCAAATACCCACCTTGGCTTCGAGTCAATCTCGCCTGCGAACCGAGTTCGAAGTGCTGATGTACTTGGGCAAAGGTGCCTTTGGAGATGTTCTCAAGGTGCGCAACATACTGGATAATCGAGAGTATGCCATTAAGCGTATACCCTTACCCGCACGCAGTCGCCAGCTGTACAAGAAGATGACGCGTGAGGTGGAGCTGTTGTCGCGTCTGAATCATGAGAATGTTGTGCGCTATTTCAATAGCTGGATAGAAAGTGTAAGCGAAGCAGATGCTGCTGAGATGGACAAATTGCTGGGCGGCGAATGGTCGCAAAGTCAAGAGCTGAGCACAAAACCTGCCAAGTCGCCACAGTTGGGACTTGCAGTAGAAGATGAGGAGACAGAGAGCTCATCCAGCATGTGGAATGTTTACATGTAAGTGGAATGTATTGTAAATTCAAAGATGAAGAACTAACTGAATCGATATCATGTTCAATTGCAGGCCCACTATAGAGGACTCCGATTCGGATGGCATTGAATTTGTTGACTCGAATGGTCAAGTAGCTATTTACGATGACGATGATGATGACGACGATGACAGCGATAAAGAGGACTCAACGCGTCACAAGGCCAACTCGCCTCGTCCACTGATGCAAGTCATGTACATTCAAATGGAGTTCTGCGAGAAATGCACGCTGCGGTAAGCTATAGATGCAACTGATGATGATCTCTACTAATATTTATATTCCTCAACTTAAGTACGGCTATCGATGACAATCTGTATGAGGATACGGATCGACTGTGGCGCTTTTTCCGTGAGATTGCCGAGGGCTTGTCGCACATACATCAGCAGGGCATGATTCATCGCGATCTGAAACCAGTTAACATCTTTCTCGACTCACATGATCAAATCAAAATTGGTGATTTTGGACTGGCAACTACCAGCTTCTTGGCTCTCCAGTCACATGGTAAGTACTTATATTTCAGTATATGTGGTGAAAATGTACTTATTATGCGTCATTTACAGCGGAATATCCACCGCCATCAGCATCGCAACATGTCACGTCAACGGAGGATGGAACCGGCACTGGCAAAGTGGGAACAACGCTTTATGTGGCTCCCGAACTGACTGGCAATGCCTCGAAGTCTGTTTATAATCAAAAGGTGGATATGTACACGCTAGGCATCATTCTATTTGAGATGGTGCAGCCGCCATTCGATACCAGTATGGAGCGTGCACAGACTATAATGGCTCTACGAAGTCCCAATATTGTCATACCTGCGCAAATGCTGGTGGATAGTAAAAACGAGAAGACCATCAAGGTACAGAATACACGATTGCAAAGTGTATTTAAACTTTAAGCACTTCTGATTCTTTCAATTCAGATTTTGCGTTGGCTTCTCAGCCACGATCCATCGCAACGACCCACCGCCGAGGAGCTACTTATTTCGGACTTGGTTCCACCAGCCGAACTGGAGGCCAATGAGCTGCAAGAGATGCTACGGCACGCACTTGCAAATCCACAGAGCAAGGCATATAAGAATCTTGTGGCACGTTGCCTGCAGCAGGAGAGTGACGAAGTGCTTGAGCACACTTACCATCTAAGCAGTAGTCGTGCCATGAAGTCCTGGAATTCGGCTATAGTAATCGATGACATTGTCTCCCTTAATCCGCTCATTGAATTTGTGAAAGCCAAAGTTGTGAATGTCTTCCGTAAACACGGTGCCATAGAAGTGGATTCGCCGTTGCTGTCTCCATTATCGGCACGCAACTGCAGCGCCAACGCCAATGCGGTGCATCTGATGACACACTCCGGCTGCGTGGTGCTACTTCCCTGCGATCTGCGAACACAGTTCGCTCGTCACGTCACCATGAACGGAGTGAATCTAATACGACGCTATTGTGTGGATCGTGTGTATCGCGAGGAGCGCGTCTTTAACTTCCACCCAAAGCAGAACTACGAGTGCTGCTTCGACATCATTTCGCCCAGCACGAGTAGCCAACTGGTGGATGCCGAGCTGCTGTCGTTGGCATTTGAGATCACCAGCGAGTTGCCTCGATTGCGCGAACGAAACGTTGCCATTCGCATGAATCACACGAATCTCTTGCGTTCAATTCTTATTTTCTGCAATGTGCCCAAGGCGCAATATGGTGCACTCTTCGAGGGATTCATGGACTTCATCGAGGGACGTATTTCACGTTTCCAATTTCACTCCAGCATCACGGTCATCATGGAAAAGTCACGCACTTCGGCACAGACTTTAATGGACATGCTGCTGGCAAACTTCTTGCTGACTGGCTCCAGAAGTGCCGTTGAAGAGTCTGCGTTGAAAAGTCTTATGCGTGGCAAGGGCGAAGCTGCTTCTCTTGCACGCGGAGCATTACGTGAACTGGAAACGGTAGTTGGACTTGCATATAGCCTGGGCGTCAGGGTGAGTAGTGCTGATAATTTTGTGAATTTATAGGTATAGTAAATATGATCTTCGTTCCTCCTTTCACAGTGTCCTATTAACATTTGGGCTGGCTTGCCTATTAGCTTTGAACGTGCTAGCAGCGGCGGTATTGTCTGGCAAATGACCGCGGATCTGAAGCCGAATCGTTCTGGTCATCCTTCGGTGCTGGCAATGGGCGAACGTTATGATGCCATGCTGCACGAGTTCCAGAAGCAGGCACAGAGCTTTAATGCAGCGCTGCCGACACGAAGTGTTCTTAGCGGCGCTGGACTGTCTTTCTCATTGGATAAACTTGTGGCTGCTGTAGGCATGGAGTATGCCAAGGATTGTCGTCCAATAGACATTGGCATCTGTGTGTGCGGCACAAGGCCACCGCTTAAGGACGTCACCTACATTATGCGCCTGCTCTGGTCCGTTGGTATCCGATGCGGCATTGTGGAAACTGCCAGCAGTGGCGGCGATGAAGCGCAAGATTTGGCACGCCTTGGTGCACTGCACGTTATCCTGGTGGCCGAAAATGGAGTCTTGCGTGTGCGCTCATTTGATCGTGATCGTTTCCAGGAACGTCATCTGACGCGTGCCGAACTGGTCGAGTTCATACAGAAGATGCAGCGCAGCGAAGCTGTTAGCAGTGGAGCTGTCGGTGTTTGTGCAGACTACACCAGCCAGATGTCTAACATGAGCAGTGGAGGCGGCGGCAGTGGTGGTGGACGTGGCGAGAACGGTCTAAGCTACTCTGCCTCGAATGTGAGCATCAAAAACAACTACAGTCAGTTGCCGAATGTGCAGGTGACATTCCTCACCCATGACAAGCCTACGGCAAACTATAAACGGCGCCTGGAGAATCAGGTGGCACAACAAATGAGCTCAACGCTGGCTCAGTTCATCAAGAAGGAAACGTTTGTGGTGCTGGTGGTGGAGCTGCCGCCAGCAGTGCTAAATGCTCTAGTCGGTGCCATCAATCCGCGAGAGATTCGCAAAAAAGAGACTGAACCCGAAATGAATTTTGTGATCGAAAGGTGCGAACTGCAAGTACTAACTAAATATGATTTCCCATTTAATTATTCACTTTTCTATTTGCCTTGCAGGTTTCCGAAATATAGACGCTATGTATCCGAAATACAGGAGGAGGTTCTGGACCTTCTGAGTGATACCAAGACACCGATAGTGGCCTTGTACAGCATTTCCGATTCCTATTATCGTGTAATAATATAAAGAACACACACATACACACACACACGATGCACAAGTGAATAGTTAATACAATAACATAAATCGCCGATTTAGTTTAGTTAGTTTTTTTATACGCTGTACTTAGAATTGAATTCTCTTTCCTGTTTTATCATTATGTGCCAAGCAAATTAATTTGAAAATATCGCAAAATCTGAATAATCATGAATCCCAATCGTTTAGGTCTTCAAAACAAATTGTAATTCGAATTCTTTTCGGTCAACATGAACCTCTTTAAGCCAAACTTTACAATCTCATTGAAGGAACTGTCCCATACCAAATATAATTTCTCCGAAAGATTAAGCCTATAGCTTAGCTAGTTCTATTTATGTATCCTTACTCTTCATGCTGCAATTATAAGAAATAACTTCAACTATACATTATAATGTATTTTTAAAACAATTATACATGATTCGTATTTAAGATGATTTGTTCAATGTACATACACAAAATTTATAACTTAGAAAATATAGTTGCATGTTTAAAAACAAAATATTAACAATGTTAACAGTTAACTACTGTACAACTGCTTGAACTTTATCTGGTTGATCCCTATATCTCATGAGGAGTTCTCGCCCGCTGCTGCCTTATTCAGACTGCGTGCAATGCCCACAGCTGGACCCTGAAGCACTTTGCGAGAGAGCCGCATGAATCCCGAGACAGGATCACGTCCAAAGTACTTCACCTGAATCTCTTGGCCAACCTCCAAGCCCAGCGCTGAGGGATGCGCAATTTTACGCTGATCCAGTTGTGAATTGTGCAGCAGGGCTGGTGGCATGCTGGGGTAGAGTACAACCATGACGCCAGTGTCGCGTAGTTCAGTAATTTTGGCAGTGTAGATTCCACCGAATTCCAAATCCGGCACGCGTTCCTTCACCATGTAACCGTCAATCAGCTCTTTCGCCTCATCCAGCGCCGACTGAGAGGGCGCAAAGACGGTGAAATTGTTGTCATCTGATGGGGTAAGTGTGGTGCCCGTTTCCAGATAAATACGCTTCGTATGCAGCCCACTGGGTCCAATAAGCTGCGAGCGCTGATGCGGTTCCACCACAAGACTTTCGCTCACTGGCCAGCATTCTTTGCGGTATTTTCTGTAGAAATCAATAGCATTATAAAATGCCATGTGAAAGATTTGGCAGACTCACCGTGGTTCCCTGATGGTATCGCCCATGATGTCGAGTATCTTTGACTTTGCATCGGTTGCCTTCTGCAGCGATTCCATGACCAGCTTCAATGGTATGCCAGGTATCTTGAGATCCGCTTGAATCGCAGTGAATCCTTTGCGTGTGCCCGCGACCTTCATGTCCATGTCCCCCATGTAGTCTTCAATGCCCAATATGTCTGTTAGAATGCGATAGTCCTGCATGTGTTTGGTATCATTGTTCTCATATCGGGTGACCAGACCAATGGCAACGCCAGCAGCAGGTGCGCTAATCGGAACGCCAGCATCCATGAGAGCCAGCGAACCACCACAGACACTGGCCATGCTGCTGGATCCATTTGATTCCAGCACTTCCGATGTCAATCGAACTGTGAATGGATAATCGTGTGGCAGTGTGGGCAGTAGCGAGCGCTCAGCCAGAGCACCATGACCCAGTTCACGACGTCCCAATGGACCAATGCGACCCACCTCCCCAGTGGCATAGGGTGGAAACTCGTAGTGAAGCATAAAGTTCTTGGCTTTGAGGCCACCGCTCTCCAGTGCCTGCAATGAGTCCAGCTTCATTGCGCTCTCAGGCGAGTCCAGACTGACTGTGCAGAAGACTTGTGTCTGACCACGCTGGAACAACGCTGATCCATGCAGTGGCTTGTACATATCCACCTGGCAGTTGATGTTACGCAGACTGTCATAGTCACGACCATCACAGCGTCGATTGCTCTCGAAGATTAGATCACGGAATATTTGTCTACACGTCTTGTTAAACTCCTCGCCAATGAGCCCGGGATCTGTGTCTGGGTAAGAGGACCACACTTTGTCAATAACATTGGCGCGTACCTCGTTGACGGCTGTGTCCCGCGAGATCTTGTCATGCTGTGCATCTTGGAATATTTCACGCAATCGCATCTCGCACATACTCTTCACTGCCTGCTCCAACTCTGGATCGGACTGCGGCAACTCCTCAACAACTCGTTTCGTTCGACCATACGATTTCTGCAGACGTTCGATTTCATGAATAATGAACTGAGCCTCACGCGTCCCCTGTTTGATTGCCTTCAGCAGATCCTGCATGAGCACCACATTCCCCTTGCCCTCCAGCATGACAACCAAATTCTGTTTTGTGGCTGAGACAACCAAGTCCAGTTGGGAGGATTGCAGCTCACGGCGTGTGGGATTAATCAGTACTTCGCCGTCACATAGGCCAACACTATGAAATGGACAAAGATGTCATCAATAATGATTATATAAGTGATGTCTGCACGAACCGCACTGCTCCTATTGGTCCATTCCAGGGTATGTCACTGAGTGAGAGTGCCATGGAAGCTGCGTTGATGGCCAGCACATCGGGCGAGTGGACTGCATCCATGGCAAGCATATTGCACACCAGCTGTGTGTCGTTTCGATAATCTTTGGCAAATAGCGGTCGCAGCGAGCGATCAATGAGACGCGCAGAGAGAATCTCCTTTTCGGAGGGTCCCAGCTCACGTCGCATGTAGTTCATAGGTATGCGGCCCGAGGCAGCGTTCTTCATGCGGTAATCGACCACAAGGGGCATGAAGTTCTGGCCAGGCGTTGGCTTCGCTTTGGCTACGGCAGTGACCATAACCGCCGTGTCGCCCATCTGACAGACTGCGGTGCCATTGGCGAACCTCGCCAGTTTGCCGGAACTGATTGTCATGTTGCGTCTGCACGGGTAACAAATGAAATTATGAAATAGTTCGAAACGTGTGTCAGTCTTTCTTACCCATTGCTAAAGTTGACTTCCACGGATGCACCATCGATGTTGGTACTGCTCTGGAGGTAACGGCGGTCCTTTAATCGTGCTGCAGCAATGCATTTCAGGCGATTGTTTAACAACTTTAGCGCTTTCCTTGTGAAAATCATGGCGCACAGAACACAAGTTACCTCAAATTTGCCGGTAGTCTACGGCTGCAACGAACCTCGTGTTACCTCCACACTATGTTAACTATTTGTATATATATAATATAATAAACGTATCCAGTCTATACCAACAATCAATAGTTATTTATTTTTATCAAATTCTAGCTAATAACTTGCTTCTAATACTCTTTTAATAAAAACAATATTTACATTTTTAAATCTATCAGTAATTTGTGACGTCAGTTATCGATAACAAAGGTTAACAGGGCACTGCTAACTCTTAACATACTGCACATTAACAGTCTGTGAGAGACACTGAACAGTTATCGAAATACAAGTGTGGCAATAAATGCATCTGTTACGCTCTCTATGTGACTGTTGAAAGGCAGCACATTAAACAGTTCGCCTGTTAATTAACAGCATTTGTGTTACGAACGGACGTGGGTGTATACCTCTTTTGCTAGCGCGGACGTATTAATTGTTTCAAACGGTTTGTTAATTTACACGCGTGCAAGCCGCATCTTGTGCAAAAATTCAACGTGCGTGTTGTGCAAACCAATTCAAATAAAGAAGAAAACAAATTTTGGCATTTTGTGTTTCGATCGTGTCTCGCTCTCTCGCTCATCTGTGTGTGCATTTGTGTGTTTGCTACGCGCGAGTTGGTGTGTGTGCATGTGCTTCTGTTAGTCAATGTGTGCGTTGCTTGTGTTGGCCAAAAGCAAAACGCAAAGAGAGCCGCAGCAGCAGCAGCAGCGGCAGCGGTAGCAACAACAAAAAGAAGAAAAACCGAAATCGACAAATGCGGTCAAATTGAAACAAAACAAAAAAAAGTATAAAGAAAAACAACAACAAATTAAGTACATATTGGTGCCGTGCAACAACAAAACAGCAAAAGCAGTCGCAAAGTGAGGCAAAAGCAAAAACAAAACCAAAAAACGAATCAAAAGCAAAACTTGCCGAGAAAGCGTGCCGCCTGTGCCGACGTCAACATTCAAGTTGACGCTAACGCCGACGTCGACGTTTACTACTACGACGACGACGCCGACTCGCGTGCGTGTGCGTGTGAAAAGCCGGAAAATTGCCTCTCTAGGCGTTGTCAGCACAGCAGCCCAAAGACCCTTTCCAGCCATCGTCTACGTCGTTTGTTTATGCCGTCGCTGCCCTTGCACTGAATTCCGCCGTGTGTGTGTGTTTCATTTTCGCGAATTTCGAATTGGTTGATTTAAGTCTTATCAGCGGCGCCCGCTTATCAGCCCCGTAATACGTACGTCTTACATGCTGTAGCTACATATACTGATTACTGTATAAAATTTCAACTAAACTACTGAGGCCACTGAGACACGAGCCCGCTGTTCAACGGACAAGAACAAACAAGGTACATTTCTACGCTGTCCCTCCTTACCTCCCCACCTTGCATTCTCTACTTCTCCTACTCCTCCTCCTGCTACTCTGACGGCTGCGCCCATTTGTCTGCCGCCTTTTAATTGTCACACCTCATTAGCTGCCAGCTACGGCGAGCGCCGGCTGCATAAGTGCTTTAAAGTATTTACTGTAATTTACACGCCGTCCCCCCGACTCTGCCCCTCTACCCCCGACATGTCCCTCGACGACGGACACCGCAATTTCATTAAGTTAATCGATGCCTTTGATGCTGCTGCCTGCTTTAGTTCTTCTTGTTGTTGCAGCTGCTGTTGTTGTTATTGTTTTTGTTGCACATGCACTGAGTGCTTTATGGCCTGCCACTTTGCCACTCTGCCACTTCCACTTCCATAACCTCTGGCACTGCCACTGCCACTGCAATCGTCAGACCTCCGCCTCTGTCTCCATAGCCAACGGTTGCGCCAGAGGGAGAGAGAGTGAAAGCATCCGCGTTCGCGTTGAAGAAAGCCGGCGCCGCACAATCATGTCGGCATTTCTTATCACTGCTGTTCATGCTGCCTTATCAGCGAGGCCTCTTCAACCTCTTCTTCAAGCACCAGAGCAATAAGAAGAACAAAATCAACTGCGCAAAGACAACAGCAAAAATAAACAGACAGAATCATTATGCTATGCGCTCTCTTCCGGTCGCTTGTTCTCGTTAAGCTCGTAGGCGACATCGTTGTCGTTGTTGTTGTTGCTGTCGCTGTTGTCCTTGTCTGTTTGTCTGTTGCATGGGGCAAATCGATAAAATTCGCATAAATATTATTATTACTCTCGATGTGTTGCCTTTCGACCCTCTCTGGTTTTACGTTCTCGACCCTTAGCTGGTTGAATTTAATAAAGTTTGTCATTAAATTTGCTTGGCATGTTTTCCATAATTAAATTCAAATATTTGTTGTATCAAACTAGTTGAATATAGTTCGCGGGGGTAGGGAAAGAGAGTGTAAACAAGGGAAAATTGAGAATGAACATGGATTCTTAGCATATCCCATATAATGTCATTCATTAACTTGCAGTATATTGAACCATAGGGTACACATAGAGTAGAAGGGTATAATAATTTTGTGCTAACTGAAAATCTATGTAATAGGCAGAAGAAGGCGTGGCAGATCCCACAAAGTAGTATATATTGTGAATCAGCATCAATAGTCATGTTCATTTAGTCATGTCCGTCTGTTCTTCTGTCAATATGTGTTAATATTACACGCAGATCAAGTTTATTTAAGATTTTGGCCAAACCTGTGTATTTTGAATGAAGCACAGTTTATTTTTGGTAAACACAATAATTATGAACAGCCAAATGATTTCTGAAAATTTGCTTGCAATCGGATAATAAAGATAAAAGTTATTTAAGAAATTCTCAATATGCACTGATTTCGAATCACCTACCTGAAAGTATGAAACTCAAAATACACAAAACATAGAAGTTATATGTTGAAGCAATCGTTTTGGTCAGGTGGGTAGTGGGTATATCACAGTCGAGCACACTTGACTGTAGCTTTGGTGCTTCTTTTCTTTAGGTACTATAGAATTCCCTGCGCTAATCTAATTTGAGTTGATGCCGAAGATTTTCGTAGATAAATTGTAAAATTGAATTTGAAATTAAGTGGCAGAAAATTCTCGAATTCGTAATCCAGAATCAGTTTGAATAGAGGAGCTCTCTGTGGCACAAAGAAAGCATTCTGTATGTATTTATATTGTGTGTTGCTCTTTTTCGGTTTCGTTATCTTCTTTGCATTTGCTTTTGTTGTATGTCATTGTAAGTGACACTGATTGCCGATTGCTAGACGGGCTGCATAATTAGGGAGCGCTTAGCATTTGCCGATAGCGTCAGCCGCTTCCGCTTCATCACTCATCAGCAACAGCAGCGTCAGTGGCAGCAACTGCGACTGCGACAGAGCTAGCAGCGTCAGCAGCGACGGTCAAAGTTGCGTTCCAAACTGATGAGAAAATATCCACAGAGTGTACAGTGCAGAAGTGTCTCGGGCTGGCCACATGTGGCGTCGTATCCTTTGTCAACGCAACAACCTTAGCCAGGCCCAGAGGCCGACGATATTTTTGGGTGGTACCATAAAAATCGTTTCGAGTAGCGTTCATAAGAAGGTTCCCATTGTTGGTTTGCGTCACAGTTGGCTGTAGGATGAGCACACTCAAACACACACACACTCGAGCACTCACACTCGTACAGCCGCACACATGTGGGTTAGAAAATAAAATTCATGATGTGTATATATATTGTCTGACTGACTGGCAAAGACAATAAACCATCAATGAGCACAGGACGACGAACGAACGAACGTAGAGCGGACCAAACCCCAAAGCAAATAAAACTCAATCGAATATTATTATCAACAACAAGGACAACGCGACGCGCCCCAAAACTGAACTGAGAACCCATTCCTATTCCGTGTTTGGCTTAGCTCAGCCGATTGGGGATTGGCCACATGCTGCTCTCATCGTTTGCACGCGTCATGGCGTTAAAGTGCTCGCTGGCTGGCAAATATCGACGAGCTACAACTCACCTCCCACTCCAGCTGCCTCCCAGTCCCTTTCCCTGTCCTTTACTTCCCCTCATTCCATTTCGAATTCCAATCCCAGTGCTGGCGCTCGCCTCGCCTCGTCTCGTCATTGGCTTTGCTCTAATTTGGCGCGACTTTGACACTTGTTAGCCAATATGTTTTCGGCCATGTTAATGGCCAACGGAATTGATATTAATTGCTGCCCGCCCCCGTCGCACTGCCTTTGCCAGTGGGCGTGGCTAGAATTAACTGGAAGCCAACGCCGCGTGTTGTTGCTAAGAGCTCTTCCATTAGTTTGGCCACAGAAATCGCACGAAATCAGCTTAACTCATTTTTCAGGGGGCCCCAAACCAAAAAAGGCTAAGGGATTATAAACTTTACTATTCATTTTGATTTTGATCGGCTTTCAATGTTACCCCGCATTATTTTGCGGTATTCTTTGGGTAGTTTGTATTTGAGATTGCGAGTTTTTCTTCAGTTGTTGCTACCTGAATGTGTTTGCCTTATCCTGGGAAACTCTTCTTGTGACTTTCGAATCCAATTAATCCTTGCCTTGAAGGGCCACGCAAGCAACCCTCGATAAATTGATCTTATTACAGTTATTTCATGTGGCTGTAATTGGATTTGACATGTTCAGCTGAACTTATGATTGACGCCTCGAGTGGCATAAGAAGTTTCTGGCTGCTCTTGCTGCGCACTTGGAAGCATTGAGGATATTGTAGAAATAGTGCTCTGAATGAGGAAAACTATTTAATTTGTAATAGAAACATTGAAGAACTCATAGAATTGAATTGTTTTATTTCAGGCAATGACAGTTAAAAGGGAGATAAAGCATAGTTATATCTCTTGAACTTTTGAAATAAACATAGAAATGAACTCTTTTTATAGAAGAAACAAACTCAAGTTAGCCTAAGTATAATCTTTAAATATATATTCTGTGTAGTCTCTAAGAAAACAAAAAGAAACGCATAATAAATTCAACAAAATCCCCTTTAATGCCTCATTGTAAACATTGTGTGAGAGAGAGGGTTGTTTGCCATCTGATGAATTAATATTTAAGACCTTATCCACTTGATAGAGCTCTCTGGTGTAATGAACTAAAATGGCGCGCCTTGTTTGCTTCTATGTGTGTGTCTGTGTGTGTGTTTTACCTAATTTCCTGTAATTCATAGCCAAGGCTCCCTCAGAGCTTATTCTACCAGGTACATTTACCTTGCCATCAGTTTGATAAGAAATTTCAGCTAATCAAGCGGGACAGGCAAAGCGGCGGCAGGCGGCAAATGGCATGCGGCATGCGGCATGTGGCAACTTGTGAAGGTGCCGAGAGCAACCTGCTGTAATGACCTTGATAAACTTTTTGCCTCGCTGTGAGTTACATTGAGTTTTGCTTTGCTTTCTTAGGACGTGTTCGTCTTGTTTGGCTTACGGCCATTTTATTTGTTGTTCTTCTCGACGTGCATTTTTGAAAAACGCTTTACGTGATGCCCCGTAAAAGATACAACAAGCCCAATATTGATCGAAGACCGCACACTCAATTTGCCTAGTCCTGCAAAAACTTTTCTTTACTATGTTTGCATATTCATATTTTTGGTATTTAATCAAATTTCGGCATAACTTTTGATATAACTCAAGTTTAATAACAACATTCCAGATTACAAGGAACGGAATTTGGGTACACACATTGTTCAAATGCAAAACAGGGTATCACAAAGGTGTTTTATATCACTTTGCCATGACTCGGGCCAGTCCCGTCAGACGGTCGGCTGCCTTTTGTTGTGCTCCGTTTTTGTTCACTCAATTTTGATTAAAGACAAACCCTCGTCCCGGTTGGCTTTTGCTTTGACTGAGTGTTATTCCCACTTTGACACGTGAACCTTTAAACTTCGGTCGGCGTTTTTATGGCACATGTTACCTGGCCTAGCCTTCAGCTGCTGCTGCTGTTGCCAGTACCTTTTTTGTCTCCTCCATCAGGCTTGAGAGGAATTGAATTTTGGTGTTTCACTGTCAACAAGAAAATAGGATATGGATATGCGATCCATCAGCCTCTGTCTCGGGCACTGCTGTTGGCGCTGAGTGTAGTCAAAAATTATTCAAAGTGGCGTTGAAAGTTTTCCTCAACATGCAAAACACACAACAGACACAGAGAGACAGACAGACAGATGAAGAGACAGACGGAGAGACAGACAGACACAACACGAGCGTGACAAAACAAAAAGTTAAATCATCTCAGCAGCGCCTCTTGTGCACTTAAAAACGAATCATTTGTGCATTGAACTCCCAAAGTTAGCAGTGGCAGTGGCAATGCCAGCGGCAGAAGCTGTGTGGCAGCTGTAAATATGCATGAGCAGTGCCGCCATGTGGCCAACACCTTGACACTGCGACTTGGCAACAGCCAACAAAATAAAAGTGATAAAGAACAAAGCAAAACCAGTAACAACAACATGAACAACAACAACAACAACATCGGCTACGCATTTTATGCAAAAAAAAAACACGACAGGCTGGCAGACAAAACTGGCTCATGCCTTGCCACAGGCTACAGCAGCTTGGGGCTCCTTGTCGGGGTTAGGGGCAACGCGTCCAGGCCAGGCCCAGCCACGAACCCGCCATACGTGTAGAATTCATTAACAATATTGCGCAGTGAGCCGTGGAGAGAGCCTGAGCAGGAGAGAGAGAGGGAGACACACACGGCGACAGGGGCGTGTAGAGAGAGAGAGAGGGATACGTGGGGATGCTGTGGTGGAGCCATTGTGGTCGCCGCTTTGTTACCAAGAATTCTCTTTAAGCCAAATCCTGGGTGGTCTTTTTGACTTGGCTGCACTTGGTTATGTGAGCTGTTGCCATGAGCAGAGCGAATTCATATATTTCTAGAGCAGGCAACTACACTACAACAGTCACTATATAATATGTATATGTACCATATGTAATTGCGGGTATTCCCGAGTGGCATGAGTCTCATTTTTTAGAAACCATTTATGTAGGCAGCTCAGCTTTATCAAATTAATTTCTTCTATATTAATTTCAAAAAATACATTTTTTATTTGCAGTTATTTACGCGAGGACATAAGGATATTGTGGTAAGATAGTTATTTTGCTGAAAAAACATGTTATTTTATTTTATTATCGGGTTAATCAATGCTTCTGTTAATAACAATATTATTAAATTGCATATTACTGTTGGCGACTTTCCTTTGACAAATATAAATGTAATTAAAGTAAAAAGTAAAGTTTTGTAATTTAATTTTTTGGTGTCTAATTAGTTTTCGAACTGTTGTTAATGTTGCTCTGTAGTAATTAATGAAAATTCCGAGCTATGGTTACCAACGGGGAAAATGTCGCCTCCCCCAAAAGAAAAAAACGGATTTATATATGTATGTAGAATATTTAGTGCACCATAAAAAAAAAAACATTTTTGACAGTGAGCGGAACCAAAACAACTAAAATGGCTAAAAAACTAGTAGGAAAGCTACAGCTGTGAGTGCTCGACTGTGATATGCCCGGTACACACATGACCAAAACGATTGCTTCAACATATTTTCTATGTTTTGCGTATTTTGTGTTGCATACTTTCAGGGAGGGGCTTCGAAATCCGTGCATATTTAGAATTTCTTGAATAATTTCTATCTTAATTATCCGATAGCAAGCAAATTTTGTTCATAATTATTGTGTTTACCGAAAATGAAATTTCCTGCATTTAAATTAAGCTTTAAATTGGGGTTTACGAGAGCGAATAGAGGCACAAAGTTATAATACCCTTCTATCCTACGGGTATCGGGTATAAAAAGAGAGGTTGGCAGAGATGAAGAGAGAAAGAGGTATAGTGTAGGAGATGAAAGTAGAGCATGGCAAGCATTCGTAGTGTTTAACATTGTTTCGTGTTTTTCATTCACATTTTCCTCTATTGCTTTTTGACATTTGTTGGATCTAGTACAACATAAACTTTTGACTTTACTGCAACCAAAACAATAACAATATCGAGTTGCACTTGCAACAGAAACAAATAACCATAACAGCACCATCGCGATCATTTGTTCATATGTTGTAGGCTAAAAAGCGCTTGTCATTGATAAACATTGTCTAAAGAGTTGGTAAAAAATCGTTTATGTACATGTGAAAGTTAAGATGCTTCTGCTTTTGACATTGAATTCGGTAGCATAAAGAATGCAACTTTGCACAAGGCGGCAGCATTTGACAGCTCTGAAACAGCAACATGAACTTTAAGTACTCCGTTGGCTGCCGCTGCTGCTGCTGCTGCACGGACATAAATGTTGTTAGTTGTTGCACTTGACAACACAAACTTGGCAATTTTATGAGTAAGAGAGAGCGAAAACTTGAAAGTTGTTCTCCCACGTTTGCCACTCACTGTAAATTGCACAAGATGAAAAGTGCATGAAAACTGGAAACTGCAAACGGGAAAACACGCCCGTAAAGTGCATAAGAAAAATATTGAATCGAGACGCGTCTCTCTCGTTCCACAATTGACAGCGACATCAGTTGTCGATGGGCACTTTGTCATTATGAGTTTTCGCTTGAAATCTTTATGAGCTCATAAATTTTGCCAATGCCTCGTTGTGCTACTTCTACTTTCGCCTACCTGCCTGTAATATTTCCAGCTATTTTCCCTGTGGCGAAAATGTTTTCTTTTTTATGCGTCTGACAACTTTTGTCACAGTTGCCGTACATCAAATTAAGACGGAGCGACAAATGATTGAACATTTACATTAGCCAGAGACACCACAACAGAGAGAAACACGTTAAGATAATGTTGCGCGAATGCGGTGAAGTTTCTTTGTCATGGCTGAAAGGAATTTAAGATGACATTAGTCCGGAATTATATAATATTATTCAAAGGGAATTGAAAGTGAAAATTCAATGTTGAATTTCCTAGAAAATACATTGACATATTCGTAGAGTTAAAGCGTTACTTTGCGGAACATTTCTTTTCAAATTTAAATGCAGCTGAAGTGTTTAAATATTTTATGCTGTCTCTGGCTCTGCCTCATGTGGCCAATTAAAAAGCGGCCAAAACAATCACGTGGCAATGGTAACAAAGGTAACATGGCCACAGCAAAACTTTGTACAAATATTGACGCTGTGCTTCTCTCTTCTTTATCTATGTAGTGTACCCTGTCCCCCTTGCATTAAGGCAGTTTCAACTGGAGAACGAATGCAGTTGGCACATACAAGAAACCTTGGTCAACTGGAATATGGGGTATCTTCCTGTCGTGTGCACTCAACTGCAGTTCTTGTTTTTTTCAGCGTGTAGTAAATAAAACATTGCCCGTTTATTCATATGCACAGGCACATCAGCCCGGCTCAACTGGACTTGGTGCGCTTAAGTCCCTGAGTCAGTGTCCACTTCGATGGCAGGCTGCCTGTCTGTCCCTTCGTCTGTCGGTTTGTGTGCCTGCCTGTCTGTTCGTTCGTCTGACTGTCTGTTGTCGCCGTCATCATCACCGCTTGTGGTCAACGGTGGCTTGGTTGGTTAGCTTCGTCGTGCGACCGCTTTTGCCTGTCGGTGAAATTTGCTCAGCAGATAATGCGACTTGTCGCTTGCAGAGTTGCACAGAAAGAGAGGGAGAGAGAAAGAGAGAGAGAGAGAGAGAGAGAGAGAGAGAGAGAGAGAGACAGAGTGACATGTCAAAAGTGCTGCTTCATTTAAATACTTAACTGCATAATTCTTTGGCCTTCAAACTGTTCCCGCACTTAAATTGTATTCATAATTTAATATTAGTTAACATCAGCAATGATTAAATAATTAAATATACTTTTCACTTACACAATCCATAATGTATTTAAAAGGTTTTATGTTTAGTTTTGTTATTTACCACATTCTGAATCAGGAACTCTTTTAATCCTTCTTTGTGTACTAATTTTGACTAGCTTTAATGTTTTTAATAAAAGAAATACATATATAAATCAAACAGTTGGCGAAATAAAGAACAAAATGGTATTTTAAAACATTAATGCAATGATTAATGAAAGTCTAAATCTAGTAAGTGTTGAGTAACAGTTTTGGCATCGTTTTTATAGTTTTTAGAACCATTAACCATCAACCGCATTGAATTCTAAATATATTATATATTTAACGAATCTATTATATTTTATTAAAATAGAAAGATCATGAGGGGTTCAGTATTGCTATAGATTGTGATTCCAAGTAATATACAATCGTCATAGATTAAGGAAAATGTGCTTAAGTTGCAGTTTAACAAGTACGTCTCACATGACATGAAATTGCGTAGATAGTTCAGTTATATAATTGCCCTAAGGGAATTTCGTCATAGTAATAATTGAGAGATTGTCAATCTGCAACACGTGAGAAATGTCAATACAACTTTGAATTGGTTATAATTGTTCGCATATTTACCATATTTGCAATGGCAATTGCAGTTGATTGATTAATTCGTTAGCGCGAATATGTAAAGTATGAATTTTGTACAAAATATATAGAATATATAGCTTGATTCTCGTTTTTCAGTGTTTGCTGGGCAATTTGTAAGGCAAATTTACACGCATTACGCCGTGGCTGGCGGACGTGCGGGCCAATTTGATTTGTTGTATGTCGCACTGAGTGTGCACTTGTGTGTGTGTGTCTGACGAAGTGTGCTCATGTGTGTGTGTGTGAGTGTGTGCATGTAATTATATCGATTGATATGTGCATTACGACATACGAATTAACATCTCGGGCTGTCTGTCTCTGTCTCTGGGTGTTTGTTTTTCATCCGTTATTTGCTTATGCATTACACAGGCCAAAATATTCAAAAGGTTTGACCGCTGGCAAGCCGCCATTCATAAAGCTGCAATACCAAACAACAACAACAATAACGGTAACATCAACACTTACACAGGCAATGCCAAAGAGGCAACGGGGCAGCGACTGCGAATGTGTTAGCCTTGTGCCAGAAAGCAAATAATAGTAGTAATAATAATGTGAAAACAAAAACAAAATAAAACTCAAGAAATAGCGAGGGAAATAAAACACGAATCAAAATTGAAGCGCGTTTCGTGGGGCTTATGAACATTTGAAAATCACGCCGCACTTTGTGTTGCAAATTCAATTAAAATGGCAGCGGTAATGAATGCAAATGGCCAGAAATGAAACTAAATCAAGAAATCCAGTTGTACAGGGTACAAGAAGTATGATGGGGAAAGGGGGACTATAGAGGGGGCTGCAATAATGCATTGGAAATGAAATGTAAACACAGACACAGAGCTGAGCAAGACTGTGGCCCGTCGAGAGCAGTCAAGTTAATAAAAATATTTTTGATTCCCCAACACAAAAACTACAATAAATTGCAAATGAAAATGCGAAGAAAAAATAAAATAAGAAAATGAAAACGAAAATATTTGCACAATGTTGTAAAAGTTGTAAATATACAGAAAATGTGCATATGCAATTGAATGAATCAATGAATCTCAATTGAAATTATTATGAAAATCGTTTCTATTAAGAGGCCTAAGACAGAGACAGGTAAATACGCACAGGTAAACAAATGCAAGTCTATATCGAAGAAGAAGAAGAAGAGGTAGAGGAGGGGAGGAGAGGCGAAACAAGTTTCATTCTGCGCGCTGCGACTTTGCTTAGACACTTTTAAATACAATGATTAAGTTAATGTTTATACCTTGTCGTCTTGTTATTGCTGTCGAAGGCGATGGAGAAATGACGTCACAGTGACGTCAAAGCGATCCGCTTTATTTATAGCAGGTGCGAGCGACAGAGAGAGAGAGACAGAGACTAACAGCGACAATGAGAGGGAGGCGAACGGTCAGCGGCGAAAGGCAAAAGCCAAATTAAAACATACACACAGTGTCAATAAAACATCGTCATAGTATTTAAATGAGGTTTGACAGACACACTCACGCATACATTGCGATCCATAAATATATAGACAGTGCAAATGTATGTCGTACGTGCGTGTGTAAATACTTATATTGATACAGGTGGCCTTACTCAGGCGATTCGTAAAGCTTTTGGTTGGGTCAAATGCGGGCCAGCCTTGGCGCAATGCGGGTCTCTGTTTAGTTGTTATGGTTGTTGTTGTTTGTTGTAGTTGCTGTTGTTGTCGCTGCTGTTGTTTCTTGTATTGTCGATTAAATGAGCACTTTACTGCAAGTGCTGCTGCGATTCACATGCGCCCCTTGTGGAGGGCGTGTCTAAATGTATTCCTCGTGTAAATTATCAGTGATTCGATTGTAACTGCATTAAGTTTATATATACCTATTGATTAACCTAACAATCTGTCAATACCTACGATAATAATAATAATAATAATAATAACTCACACTGTCAGCTCAGTTTTTTGCTGTCTTAGTTATACCCTTGCAGAGGGTATAAACAGCGCGCCTTAGGAGAAAACTCCAACCCCATAAAGTGTATGTATTCTGAATCAGCAGCACCAAAGAAGTCGATCAGGCTATGTCTGTCTGTCTTTGTGTCCGTGTGTCTATGATTTAAGAAATAACTTAACATATCAAAGTGAGACATAATTATATATATAACAAGTATTGGAACGATTAGTGGAGATAAGAACCTGCAAGGGTATAAAACATTCGGCAGCTTTTCTTCCTGATTTTTGCACTTCTCTCTTTAATTGACAATTTTTGGTTTAATTAAAATGAATTCCGACCACTTTTTATTATCGCTAATTATTCATAGCATTCCGATCACAAAGTTAATAATTTCAACATGACCGCGTTAATTTATTATGCCTGATTACAATGCGACATTGTGACGCATTTACATGTTGTGGTTTCAGTGTAGAAAATCCTATTATGCCATAATTGTAAGTAGTACATGCTCATTAATTAATTACGAGTTACGCAATGCGTAATGCGTAATGCGTAGTATGTATTGCCATTATTTACATAGAACTGACCCGCAGACTATCTGTCTGTCCGTCTCTCTGTCCATCTGTGTGCCTGTCGCATATCATCAATAGATTTGAGTCTCTCTCTCTCTCTCTCTATAACAATCACAGTCGTCGTCAAGGTCTGCGCCATTAGAATACACTACTCTCTGCCTCACAGTCTCAATTTGAATTTGGTATTTCGTATTCCTCTAAACATTTGACGCGCCCTCGCCGACACGTCTGTCTGTTTGTCTGTCTCGTCTGTCGGCGCATGCAATGAATGAAGCGCGCCACAGCGTGGAATGTGATGTGTGTGCTGTGATCACGAATGAATGAAACAGCTTAGAGAGCTCTGGCAATAATAACAATAAACATACATATACAATATACAAATTCCTATGCCATATTGTGGCAATCGAATCAGGCACTGTGGATAACAGTGCGTCCCATGCGTATAGCGACGACGATGACGAGAGTCGCAATAGAATTGAAAAGTGCACTTCAAGTTGAACCAATTAAATTTGAGCATCTATTGCCTAATTGTCTGTCTATTTATATTGAAGTGATTATGACAAGATGAACCAATTAAATTGAGAATATCTTTCTACTGTCTGTCATAGGTTTATTGATGCAAGCATAGGGAATTGAGCTAGTTGTTATATCACGATTTGTTGCTTAAACATGGCATTAACTAGACTGACAATTGTGTGACGCTTCCCCAGGTGACACTCGACGTTGTCCACACCCACGATTTACTCTGCCCGGTAACAGTTCTCGTTGGTATTTTGCGCTTGGCGTTAATAAGCATATACAATAGCACCTTCTCAATACTGACCCAGTTGCGCGACTTGGGCTGTCTTCCCCTTCCCCCTTCTCTCTCTGTTTCTCTCTCTCTGTCTGTCTCTCTCTGTTTCTCTTTCTGTTTGTTGTCGACGTCTTCGTCGTGTCATGATAATTTTCACACCAAGCAAATTGTTGCGCTAGTTTATTGCGCTTTGCCGACTTTGTGTTTGCATAGATAGATAGTTTTGTTGTTTCTAATTGTACTTTTCAATATCTATTGTGGTTCGTCTTGCGTCTGAGTCAGCGGCACTGAGAATAATCACATGATTATCGTATGATATTATATATATATATCGTGATATGTCATTGATTTGCATGTTAAATGAGCAACTGGAAAATTAAAATCAAAATCGAATTCGTCTACTTGACTGTGATTAAAGTGCAGTTCAAGCAATCAGCCATAATGGGCAATGCCAATGTCTCGGTGTGTATTGACGTGTGTGTGTGTGTGTGTGTGCCGCAGGAAGAAAAGGCCAATGACTTCGGCTTCTATTGAGACCGCCGGCATCGTCGTCATTGCATACACTGTGGAATATTAACCCCGCCGAAAAAAAAATCAAATCGGCAAGTGCAACGCGGTTGCGGGTGCTCCCTGCTCCTTGCTGCCGGTTGCCTGCTGCCTGCACCCTGTTTGCTGGTCGTTGCACGTTGTTGGCTGGAAAACTTACTCCAAGTTGTTTACCATGTTCTCCCCCATATATATTTGTACTCTGTGCTCGCTCGCTTGCTTTTTTCTGCTGCTGCTGTCGCTTCTTTTGTGCAGCATACAAAAGATTTTTGCCCGTTGTTGTTTTCAAATGTTGTTGTCGGTTCTCGTTGGTTTTTTTTCGTTTGTTCGTTCCCCCATTTTTTGCTTTACGTTTTGCTTTTTGTTTTCTTTGCATTTTTGTGTTCATTTGCAAGATTTCTTCCCTTATTTCGAGCAGGGTGCGGCTAGTGCTGCCAAAAGGGCTGCCATGTGTGTGTATGCCTGTAAGTGTGTCTGTGTGCCTGTGTGTGTGTGCATGTGTGTGGCGTGGATGCTTGGGGTGTGTTTTATGCCATTGAAATGCAACCAAGCATCTCAGCTGCCGGCTCCCAATCCCTGTGGCCCTGCCCCCTGGTGCCAGTCCCTGTGTTCCTCTCTGACTCTGCGAGACTGGCTTCCGCTGCATATAAATATAACGCTACTTGCTTCGCGCTGCATTCTCTGCAATTTATTTCGTCTCAGCTTCGGCTTTAGTTGAAAGTTTGTGTCGTGCTAGCAGCGCGTTTAAATTAAATTTGTTGAGAGATTCTTTTTGGCACAACTTGGCGATGCATTAATGCTGCAGAAACTCTCACATGCAGGAGCACAAGACTCTCGTCTGCGACACGCATCAGCAAGAGCAGCTACGTTGCTGCTGCTCATCTTCTCTGATTAGCAACTACGTGAAGCCCACGGAAAGGTGAAATTGCTATTACAACAACGGCAAATATTCATTGAGTCTCAAGCAGATTCACACACACGCACATGGCAACCTCATGGTTGCACAATAACTAGCAAATTTCTAGTTGCCGTGTTGCCGTGTTGCTGTGGCTGCTCTAGCCATCAATTTCGCTACGTGCAGTTATTCTTAATGTGCATTCATTGCAGTTCACTCTGTTATGGGCAGCAGCAGAGACATTTTGGCAGAGACATCTTCTACTGCTAATACTACTGGTTGCACTGTAACTGTCTTTGGCCAACATTGTTGCCTGCTTTAATTGCGTCTAATTGTCGTGTTGACAAAGCACAAACTGCAAATGAAGGAACAGTGGGCCAACTAGGCTAACTGGGCACCCAAGAAGACATGCCCTGCTCATTAATGCACATGTCTTCAGACTGCTGTGAACTGGATTAATTAAGCTAATTGTGCAACTAGTTAGCATCAGCAACTTTAACAGTCTGTTGCTGCAACTGAAAGTATGCGAAATATTAAATAAATTCATTAAGAGTTCGTCAAGAGTTTTCAACTGAGTTGCAAACACTTTGCAACTGCCTGTGAAGTTTGTAAAGCTCGTTGGCTGCAAGAAATGTAAAAGTGGATCGATAATTAGCTGTAGATATGGCATATATGGAGATACATATAGTTGCATTTTCAATTGAAATTACAGGGTATCCTTATAAACACATCTCAAATTTAAACACTTCAAACTATTCATTTGGATACTGTATTGCTGAATTTGTTGTCATTTGGTTCTGGTTCAGCTGGTTCATCCATAATCCCCATTTAAGTGGGCTGTACATTTATATTCAGAAACTGTTCTGTTCGACAAACAAAAAGACAGATATATATGACATGTATCTGTATCTGTATATGTATGTGCATGTGTGTTTCCCAAGCAGCACTAGCAATTAATAATTGAGCAAACAATTTATATTCGCTTGCTTTTTTATACCCTTGCAGAGGGTATGAGGAGTTTGCAACCCAGTTCAGGAGCTCTGACTATATGTATAAATATTCTAAATCAGCATTCAGCAGAGGCATCGAACTAGCGTTGATCGTCTATCCGTATGTCCCTGTGTCCGTTTGTTCGTATATCCGTGTGTCCGTCTCTTGCAACGCAAACTAGTCTCTCAGTTTTAAAGCTATCTTGATGAAACTTGCTACACATGCATCTTATTGCTGCACATTGTATATATAAGTCAGAACGAGCCAGACCGCACCGATATATCGTATAGCTGCCATATAAACTATCGGCCGATATTCGTTATTTGTCAAGATATTGCAACGAAATTTACTACAAACTACTTTTTCTATATATATAATACGCATATACAATTTCATCAAAGTCGGACCACTATAACATATAGCTGCCATAGGAACAATCGGCCGTAATGAAGGTTTTTGTATGAAGACCATGTCTGACTTTAAAAATAACTGAACTTATCAGTGCCAATCAAAATGAGACATAATATGAAGCATACACAATACCATTCAATTCTGCACTATAATATATAACTAGTAAAGGAACGATCGAAGGATATAAGCATTCGCAAGGGTATAAAACCTTCCGCATACCGAAGGCAGTCTTCGTTCTCGTTTTCTTTTATTTATGGCAAATGCAGTGCGAAGAATAAAAGAGTATTTTTGCATGAATAAATAGAATAAATATGTTGTGTGTCAAAAACGAATTGCATTTAAATAAAAACGCAGAATTCGTTATTTCTTTTTATGGCTCTAAAAACACACTCAGAGATAGATAGTTGGCCATGCATATGGAAACAGATTTATGCAGTTTGTGTGTGCATACGACACGATAATAGTATGTATAGTTTTTATGCCGAGTACCCATGGGATGTGTGGAGTGGAAGTACAGAACGAAACGGAACAGAGCAGAGCAGAACAGAGAGCAGAAATCACAAAGATGCAACAGCAAATGGTAATAAAAATAAGCTAATAAAAGTTTCGATTTCTGCTCGACAGACTCTGCGACGACGATGCCAAGTAGGCAACACAAAGTGTGCACACATACACACAGACAGGCTGTATTTGTGTGTGCAATGGTCATCAAGAGAAGCATTGCTCGCAACCAGGCGCACCATTAATGCTGTCAGCACTGACAAAATTTATGTTCTTGCTGTTTTAGCCATGGCCCAATTATGACAGAGTTTAGTGCTGGTGTTGGTGTGTATCTGTGTGTGAGGCGCGCCCCAGGCCTGCACTGGCTATAATCATGCAACATATACGGCGCCATTTTGTTGCACTTGCCAGTGAGTCCGGTCCAGCGATGCCCCCGAGGGCAACTCGGGACTATTTATAGTGCACATTAATGATCGTTGCAAGCGAGTCTAGTCGAGGCGATGCAACGTGCAGCGTGCAACGTGCAACGTGCACACAATGTGGAATTACAAGTGCAACTGCAACTGTGCAACACGCATTTAAATGGTTCTGGTAATAACGGTAAATGCAACTATCAGCCAAATCGATTTTGTGCTGCTATGCTTTGCCATTACACAAGAGCTCACCTCGTATACTTGATGTGGTTTTTCCCACAATTTATTCATCGTTAAATAACGTTTAATGTGAATTTAGTTTCTCTGTTGACTCCCCTCTACCTCTCCCCACTGCGTTGAGGTCATTATGTTAATAGTGTTCCACAATAATTTGATGATTTCGATAACATTTTAAACTGGCATTTGGCAAACTATTTCCAGTTCTCTGGCAAACAATGTCAAGCTGCAGTTAGTAGCAAGAACATTACTTTAAGTTCATATTGCATACATATTTCATTTGCAATATTACGTTACTGTCTGTACAGTCTTCTAAAGGCATAAGAATCTTCTTTTTACTTTAAAATTCTACAATGAAATGAAACGTTTTTGTGTCGCCAGACACTGTGAAATTCCCATTTGTACTTGAAAGATGATTTACAAACGTAAAATAAAAAGATTACCCAAAGTGTGTCGGTCTGTCTGTCTGTGTGTGCGACTCACGTCTTGGTCAGTTGTTTTCACTATTAAATATTCATGTAATACAGAACACACAACACTTCGGGATACTTGGAATACACCACACTCACACACACACACAGGCACAACAAGTAGCGTCTGAACGTAAAGTCGCGTAATTGAGTTTGTAGAGTTATCAACAAAGTTACGACACGCCGGGGAGCACACGACGCTCTGAGGCAGCTAAAAATTATAGCAGCTAAAGTTTTTCAGCATTGGAAAATGCAACATCAGAGAAAAATAAAATAAATAAATAACCAGCAGGAGGTGCTAGTACGAGGAGGGGCGCGTAGTAATCGTATATGCTCCATGTAGTTTGGGAAGCAGCACAAGTAGAACAGTTCTGTTAACTTTTTGCTTACGCAATGCATAAAATGATCAGCCATTAGAATAAAATATATGTATATGTGCACACACACACACACACACACACACAGCAGGGAAGTCAACTCAAGTTGTTGGCCATTTAAGTGCCCGCACAATTTTGCCAAATTAAATCCAGTTCAATCGTAAACCCCCAAGCTGCAAGGGGCAACCCAGAGACAACATCAAGAGGCAGTGGCAGTGGCTGTGGCAGTGGTAGCAAATCCCCATGCTGCCTTGGCTTAAATTGTCTGAAAAAGGGTTTATGGTCATGGCGTTTTATATACTACACCATGCCACACTATACGATACACTCTGCAGAGGATGATGGCAGGAGCCAAGAAACCTTAAGCATTTATCTACATAACATTGTGAAAATATTTGCCAGTAGACTTCGCCTCGTTCGCATCTTTATTGTGATTGCCAGGGCCGGGCTAAGGCCAAGAGCGCTGGGTAATAAGCTCTGCTTGTCTGTCTATCTATCTAGCTCTGCATCTGTCCGTACGACCCTCTGTCTTCGCATCTCTCACAATTGTTTTCATCGTGTCATACAACTTCCAAATTGTCTGTACTTAGCCTGCAGCGAGCAAAGAACCAAAGTCAATGCTTCGTTTTTTTATCTTGTGTTTTTTTTTTTTGTTGTTGGTTCTCCATTCTTTGTTCCGTTGATTACAGCGACATGCCCTGTACATTTCAATTAAAATGTCGCCTACAGCTTAATTTCTTTTTGGCGCCCAAGAAATTAGAATATCTTGCACAGTATGAAGTTGCTGCTGCTGCTGCTGCTGCTGTTGATGGGGTCTTTCATGCCTACTTCCGTTAATTTAAGAGGCCATTCTGCGCAGTTTACAATCGAATGCCCACCACAGGCTCCCACACTCCTCCCACCACACGCAGACACACCCGCTAAAATACAGATTCAGTTCCTGGCACAACCAAAGTGGAGCGACACGAACAGCAGTTAAAAAAAGTGAAATGGGAACAGGGCCAGAGACACTCGAACATGTTTCCGCTTTTCACGATGTCTGTCTATCGGTATTTCTGTCTGTGTGCCCTCGCTGCTGCTGCTGATGTTGTTGTTCTCCTTGTTGTTGTTGTATATGCACGTATTGGGCCCGACTCTATGTTTCTGACATTTACCATCGCTACATGTTTTTCCAATTTTCAAATGCGCTCTCGGAATGCCCGACAGCCAGTGAGCCTGTTCGCGTAGAACTTAAATGCCTTCAATGTCTGCCAACTGGCGCATGGATGACAGTCGTATATGACTCGTATACAGGCTTAGTTTGTACTATATAGTATACAAATCTATCTATGTATTTAGTTGGCCATGATGCTGCATCCTTGTTGTGCCATAAGAAAAAAGGCATCAACTGTGGGCGTGTTTAAATCTCTTAAAATATATTTAGACAACTAAAAACATTGTTAAATTTAATGCTTAAATGGAATCAAGCTAGAAAAATAATCTTTGCTTGTTAAGGGAAATGAATGCGAGGAATACACTGAAAGAAAAGAAGGGGAAATATCAAATAAAAGTTGTAATAGTGACGTTCTCCGGTTCCTTTAGCGTTAACACTCTTTTCTATCGATAGGGATATCAACAGTGTAACAGTATCGTTAACTATATAAAATACCGATAGTGTAACGACTAAGGTCACACTTAATAGTATTAAAATAACACTTAACATAATAACATATAACTTAAGAATACTATATTTATTTAAATTTCGTTTTAATGCTAATTTCTCGCAGTGCACTTTGCACATTGCTTTGACCGGGCGCAACCTATTCAGGTCTTTGTATAAGTAAATGCTGGCAAAGATCTCTCACTTATGCATGTATTTAAACGTAACTACGTGTGTATACCAAAACAACTCATGGCAAATGCCGTCCTATGCCTCTGCTATCTTCTGTTGTTGTTCCCATTTATTGTTGCTGTTGTTGTTGCCGTTGCTGTTCAGCATTTAGCGTCGTTTTGTGTTCGCTCATGAATAGTTAAATCCGCTTGGCATGCCAAAGTTGCCCAGCCGAAGTGACGGGGGTAGGGCCAGTGTGGGTGTCCTTTGCTATTTTCCATTTTTTATTAATGAAATCTCCTGGCTCAATGAAGCGTAAATTTGGCCCGGCAGCCAGACAAAGTTTTTTGCAGCACATTGCTGAAGTACGAGCGTATATGGCAGGCTATGGCAAGCTATGGCAGGCTATAGGCAAGGCAGCATTAATGGGCCCGGATTAGGGCGCGCCCAACGTGTACGGGCTTTGGAGTGTCGTAAGTGGCCATAACGTGGCAGCTTCTAGCATTTGCTGTTGCTGTTTTATTGATAGCACTTCATTTCTAGCCTGAGAACTGTAGTACGACGTATCTGTATCTGTAGCTGCCTCTATATCTGTATCTGTATCTGTATCTGCAGCTGTCTCTGTATCTGCGTCTGTATTTGTATTTGTATTTGTTAACACCGTCTTCAGCTTTGCTATTGAGTGGCAAAGAAGATGCGTAACGCGTTCGATTGGTCCTTCACATCCGGTTGGTTGTCCACAGCGACGACGACGACGACGACGACGTCTCATAATCCCAACCATTAATACGTTGCCCAAAGTGGGCTCCGTCTGGTTCTGTTAATTGAATTTGCTTGTGATGCCGTCAGACTCAATTATTGACTGCCAGAGGCAATTTATCTAAGCTGACAAGCTAATCAAAACGGTCCAAAGCTGACCGTCGATACTGCTACCCAATCCGCAATCCTCGAATCCGCAATCCTTTTGCTCTTCAGCATTACGTATGTATCGAGGCAATGGCGATTAAAGCGAACACTGCAAGAGAACACTGGGCGAATCAAGTTCATCAGCAGTCGGCACTGACGACTGTCGTCCACACGCACGACTGGCATCAAATAGATTGAATAACTTTGTGGCAGAATAACGGCACGGTAAGGACGACACGGGACGATGTAGGGACAGGGACGAGGGACGGACAACGACAGCAACAGCAACAGTAGCAGGCAGCATCGCCTGCGGTCTGTATACACGTAAATGTTTCATTGTCTGCGCTTCTGCCTATTTATTTTGCAACGACGACCGACGACGATGCAGCTCCGGCTCCAGCTCGAACCGCAGACATTTTTGACGGTTGTTTCACATCCCCCCCTCTCCCCCAGATTTACAATCTCCCCATTGAGTGTGCCGCATGTTGACTGAGTGCCACCAATTTCACAGTTGAGTTCATTACGGACTCCGTCGCCCGTTCACATTTACAATCACAGTCACATTGAGGCTCAGATTGTCGAAGGTAAGCGAAAATGTTTCAACATTATGCGATTTTATAGCCTGGCCATAAAGTGAGCCTAGCACGGGGCACGGGCCTAGACCATTTGCAGACATCTTCTGTCGCTAAATTTCCAATTTATAAGTTGCCGATATAAGAAGAAGCGGCAACTCGTGGGGGAGTTGGGTATGCGGGGGGAAGGAGTCAAGTACTGTACGAGCTGCTGGTATCTATCTCAGTCTTTCCTATGACTTCGTCCTATGCTCTTAAATATTTAAGATGCAATTGCTTTTGCTTCGCTCTCTGCTATCTTCTACTTTGTAAATCATTTACGCTCTGTGCCCTTCAAATGCTACGTTCCCCCAAAGGATGTTGATGGGGTCCTCCTGTCTTCCCGCTCGTATCTATGACATTATTAATGCCTAATGCAAGGTGTGTTTTGCGAAACATCAGCAGTAATTTAAAAAATGTTCCCCAAGTGCCTGCAAAATTGTGTAAATTGTAATTGTGAAGTGCAGAAGCTTGTCAGAATCCATAAATTCTGCGAAAGAGTCAATTTTTTAATTCTCTAAAGTCTCTAGAAGGTTGTGCCGAACAAATGCCATCATGAGTGGCAAGATCTAAGCAGCAGCAGGCATTAATAATTAATACAGGTATAAAAAACGAAGCACGTCTGCAAGCCCCGACGGAATTACGCATAAGAAAACCATATGGTGTCTTTTCATTCCCCCTTCTTTCCCTTTATTGGCAAATTTAGCTGCAGGTCATTGCAAAAATCGAGCACACTTGACTCGATACGTTTGTTATACCCTTGCAGAGAGTATATTCATTATGGCTAGGAGTTAGGAGACATCTTTGACCCCATAATGTGTATACATTAATATTTTTGTATGAAGACAAGTTCTAATTTTAGAAACAACTGAACTTAGAGACATACCATTGACTATAGACAATACCATTCACTTCTACACCTTTATATACAACAAGTATTGGAACATTCGGAGAATATAATAACCTGCAAGTGTATAGAACCTTCAGCATATCGAAAGCAGACTTCGTTCTCGTTTTCATCTTTTGTTTTGTTCATGTGCTTTGGTTCACATGAATTTTTATTTTGTTTTATTTGCCTTCTTTGGCACGGAGGCGCGCTGCAATAAATGTTTTATGTTATTTATGCTCGCACGAGCCCTGTTTACTTGGCCCACGGCGAGTGGTGCACGGCAACTTAATGCCATTTATATGGCTTAAATGTAATTTGATGGACTTTTAATCTATGTGCTTTATAGCTGCCGTCTTCGCCGACGTCTCTGCTGCTGCTGATCAAAGGAAGACTGCGAAAAAAATGTTTATTAAAATGTAAATGGAAATTTTGTTCTTTTAAATTCCAAAGACGCTTCACACAGGTCGATGATGCGTGTTATTTTCCTTATTTTTTAAATTTTTCTCTTCTCCTCCTGACACATTTTCCGGGTCAGAATTTCATTAGCTTAGCTCAGTGACTTTAATTGGCTGTCAATTCCCTTTTTTATGGCACATAAATTGAGTTTAAAAAATATGTAAATTGTTCTTAGAGAATTGCTAGCAAATATTTCCATACCGGCTTCAGCTTTGATCCAGAAAAAGATATAATAAAGGATATTGCCCGCGGGCAGAGAAAAGTTAAAGAGTTTTCTACTTAAAATGAGAATAGAATTTCTGCTAATTTGAAAATATAATTAAATTTGTAAGGAAGAGAAAAGGATGTAATAGAAACACACATTAAACATAAGTGCCTGTGTGCGTGCGAACACTGGAAAGTATACTATAAGTAACACACATTGCGTATACGCCACATATCCTTAAATTAAAAGCCAATCTCCATTCAAAATCTGCTCTGTTTGGTGCTAAAATGTATGCACAGCTAACTGATTATAGGGTATCTCAACTCCGAACTTGACTTCGACTAGTTCGTGTTGTGTGTCGTCGGAAACGAGTGTTTGTTTTATATATTTCACTTTGTGTTGACGGCAATGACCCACAAGCATAAATCATAACTTGTGCGCTTCGTTCCATAGACAAATATTGAAAAATTGTGGCAAGCTGGCAGCTGGGAAACAACAGCCCACACCCCCACACTTCGCTCTGTTTTCTCTCTGGGCGTAAGCCCCAAGATGCTGCCTGAGCTCTGGCAGCTTTGATGTTTTGTTTAATGAAATAAAATTAAGTGAAACGTGGTGGTGCACGAGCACGAGCACGAGCACGAGTTGAGTTCTGCAGGGCCACAGGGCTGTGCTTCGACAGTAGATCAGGTTATAGCATTTTCTGTGTGTCCGTATGTGTGTGTGCATAGCACAAACAAAACGTGAATTAATTGAAATGCAATTTAAAAAGCGTAAATTAGTTTGTATATGTGTGTGTATATTTAACTCGAAGGCCCACACAATGGCAGCGCCTTAGGGAATTCGAAAATTCATTTATGAATGTGAAACGAGCTTTCAAGCAAGCAAACAACAGAGACAGTCACACTCACACACCCTCGTCGGATGTGTAGACCTGCTGTGGACATGCACACACACAATTGTGTAGAAATTGGTAGAAATATGTTTTGTAAGCAACACGCTGAGTAAATGCAAAGTCAGGCACCACAGGATACTGACAATCAGACGCCTCAATGCGTCACGAAGCATGCAACAGCTTTTTAGTGTGTCGGGTGTGTGTGCGACAGACCAAGGAATTTGTCACATTCATATGACTGATGTGTATGCAGGATGTGTGTGTATTGCTGGTCATTTATTTATTGCCAACATATGGAAAATGTCAATGTCAAGATGAACAATGCACTCGACATGGTCTTATTAGGGCTTACGCTGTAGTAGAAGCCACAACTGGAAATAGTTTATGTCGTGGTATCTCTCTAGCCTAGAAAGCGCAACTATTTCATGTATACTTGACAAAGCTAAAAGCAAAGTAAAAAAAGAAGGAAAACCACAAAAATAAATTGTGAAATAACGCTGGAAATGATGTCGCCTGAGAGCTGCTGCTGCAGCCAAGTTGGCCATTGTCCTTGCCCAAAAAGTGGGTCAGTTTCGGCACATGCTCGTGCGCTTATTGATTGCCAGCAGAGACTGCTCGTTGAGGATCTGTGCAGGACACGCCCTCTTTTTATGGGCACATCGTTTACATAGCACTTGCACTAGTAGTTGCTGTGATTTCAATCCCACACACACGCGCTGAAATTAGAAACAGAAACAGACTTTGAAGTGCCACAAGTGACTCGGCCTGTAGTTGATATGAATGGTTATCCCGCGCCCTCCCTTCCGCTTTAATAATCCATTCAGTTAGCAGATTAAGCCAAACTTCAAGAATGTTAATGCTGCAGATAATGATAATGCGTCGTTGCCTTTTCGATGGGCCCAAACTAACCGCAATTGCTTGACAACTACACATACTTGTGGCTGTCTCGTTCTAATGCCATATCTCTGTGCCTTACCCAACCATCGTCATCTACATGACTTTGCGGTTGACTAACGCTTGTGTAAGTACCCCCAATGGAAGAGGTGTCTTGCTGCGATGTCACTGCAAACAGCAATGTACGAGTATATCATTTATAGTGATGCAAAGCTTCGTATTAAATATCTTTCATGGTTCTCAACTTGTGTGCACGTTTATAGTATTTCTATTTCTATTAATAATCAAAGCTTTTATCCAGCTACTCAATTAGCCTTAAGGCAGATTTGCGCACTCTCAGCAGTCAAGTTGCAAGTAGCAATTGCAATGATAAAGTTAAACTTATCGCAAACGTTGCAATCTTTGTTTGCATAATAAAACGCATTTGGTGCTTGGCTGCCGAAGATGTGAGAGAGAGCACAGTGAACTGTGCATACCCTTTCGCATTGGGGTTATCAAATATTTATGCACTTAAGAAGACACATCTCTCCCTTGTGCGTTTACAGTGGGTTGCTCCATGATAAGAACTGATTAAATTTTGCACAGACTGCAAATTAAAGTGAAAACAATTTTCAGGGCAGACAGACGCATGCAGCATTGCCACGAGCGGGTGCTGGCCAAAGTTGACTCTTTGTGCAGGCACAAGCACACATAGACATACGCACACACACACACGTCCAAATTTAACGCAAATAAATTGCGCATTCAGAGCAAAAATTAACACAAAACTGGGCGAGGTCATGGGGGAGAAGTGAGAGAAGCAGGACGAATAAAAAAATTGGCTGGCAGCAGCATAACGAAGCTTTAACAGAGAAATATGTGAACTCCACAAAATGCGGGGGCGCGCAAAAAAGAATGCCACAGTCCCGCAGCCCCTTTGCCCCTCACCCCTTGCTCCAGCTAGAGCTTAAGCTACAGCCCACAGGCGAGTGGCCAGTGCAAACTAGTCGCAGTCAGGACGTGGCTTCTTTGCTCTGCTCTGTTCTGCCACATCAGCAACAAAATGTTACTATATATATATATATACGAGTGTTATTGGTGTAGGAGAGTCGTCGTTGCAGTCGGGGTAAGACAAGTGCGGGTCTAATGCCAGTTGCGGATATCCTTTTGGATCACTCGGCTTCTTGATTGGAGTTCTTGGCTTCTCTGGCAGCCCTGGCAGCACTGGCCAACTGTGCTGTGGCCAGTTAAATATCTGGCACATAATCTTGCACAAGGTATTTGTGGACCGCTTTGGGTCTCCACTCAGTTAACTTGGCTACTTGGCTATGCAGGGAACGTTTGGCTGACCCTGAAGTCGCGACTGGCATTCAAATTGACAGCATTAAACTTGGCAATTTGGCTGCGATGGGGGGCTTTCATAAATGTGATAAGGGATGACTTGAGGCATGTACCATACACCCCACGGGGGTAGGGCTGCGCTGCTCTACTCTACTCTGCTCTCCTATGCTCTGCTGTGCTGTGTGTCTTAATTAATAAGCCAATAGGTTGTGGGTTGCTTAAAGCAGCTTAGGAGCACGAGTTGGTCCCAAGTTTTTGGGCCTAATAGAAAATAACTAATGCAATTTAACTCTGACTACAAAGCAATTTGCTGCTATAATGTACACACATAATTAAGTTGAGAGTGTGCTTGGCAAGAGAGATGGAGAGAGGGGGAAAAGTTATGCTGCAACATGTTGTTGATTAGGCCAACTAAAGTCGCTTACTTTCTTTGTAGCGTAATGTGAAAGCTTTTGAGAATTGAATTTATATAAACAGGCTCAGAGAATGGGTACAATATCATGTTTAATATCTCAAGATGGAATCAATATAAGCAGAGATAAGCTAGCTTCAAAAGTTATGCTATTGTTGAATATTCTGTTCGTTTTTATATGTTGAAATGTTATACAATTCACAAGAAAATGATTATCTTGCTGTATGTATGTTATCGTTTTGTAGGGTATACAACAGAAGACAGTATTTTCAATGGCATAAAGGGCGTTTGGGGCACGTCGTCCTCCCCAGACACACTAAAAATGTCAAGGCAATGGCGGCCATCGTTCTCTCGGTCTTGATTCCTTTGCCAACTTGCTGTTGCTGCTTAATTTTGTTATGAGCTTTATGCACATTTACGCCATTTCATAAAATTTTCATAATGGCTGTGTGCCTCTACGTGTGTATGTGTGTATCAGCGAGTGAGTGACTGACAACGTCGTTTGAGTTTTATAACGTCATCGTCACGGGAACTGCTGCGCGTCCCTTTGCCTGCCCTAATGGCGCAAATGTTCAATAAAGTGGCTTTTAGCGCGTTTGCACACACGTACACTACGTGAGGCAGAGCCAAAAGAGAAGTAGAGAAGGAGCAACAAAGAGAGACAGAGAGAGAGAATGAAAGAAACTGTACACAGGCAGACAGACCGGAAGGCTGAACTGCCAACATGAGTTGGTCTGATTCACTCGTCAATGTGTTAGAATCTGCACTCACTTGTGTTTTTAGTAGGCACTACACGCACTTTATGTGCTTTACCTTTCCCGATATAAATTGAATGGGGCATATTAATGTAATGCATCGTTGTGGCACTGATCGTGAATAATATATGTATGTGTGGGTGGGTACTTAATATACATGAGGCTGCCTGGGTTGCAAGTTAATGATGAATTAGGGTCCTCTACGCGTCCCTGTCTTGCGCGCAACTTCTCCAGTTGGCATCTCCAAGTTTCGGCAGGGCCTCAGTCACCTGATATTGCCAGCGTAATTGCCTACTATCATATCAAACGGAAATAAGTATGAAGACAGGGCATTTGTATTATAGTGTACCTATCTGCCAGTCGTCTATGCTGTGCATGTGCCCTGTGTCTTTGTATTTATTTGTTTGACTACGCATTTGAAAAACAATTAATTTGCCAGCCTGATTGCAAATTTTGGTGCCTGTGCGCGTCGTTTGCTGAAATTTGTTGTTATGAAAGTAAACACTCACATGGTCCAGACATGAGCGACCACACTTTAATGCTTTGACTGATGTGCGGCGCCTTTTTTGAGCTGCAGGCGAGGCACGGCACGGCACGGCACAGTACGGCACATGGTGCGGTTACTGTTGCCGTCCATTATTAACGCACAATACACACGCACACGTTGTAGAAGGCATTGAAATTGCTACATTGCCATGAGCTCATTTTTAATTAAAAATCGCCCATGCGACTGAAAGATCTCTCAATAAAAGCGCGTTCACATGACGCACGAAACGTGTTGATAAGTCAAATAAAAATCGGCGGAAGTTTAAGAATTTATTTGTAAACTGTTTCACAGAAAAAAAAAAAAAAAAACACACACACACATGTACATATGTTATGTACTACAGAAGTTAATGTTTAGCAAGTTTATGCATTTCTTATGAATATTATTATTTGATAAAGTGATATGTGCCTAATATTTTATGACTGCTGAGGATGATGTACCATGTACCGGCAGCGCCATCACGCACACACTCTGAGTGACGGGGCTTTGAGCAAACTTGTGTCATTCAATTATTTCGCTATTAGTTATTCGTGACGCACCACTTGAGTTAGCATGCCCTCACGTACGCCCCGCCCCCTCCTTGGCCAACTTCAGCTCTAGTTTCAGTCGTGGCAGCTGCCTGTGCTTGTGCCTGTGCTGCCTTGTACATACTTCTGCTTTCCATATCCATGATTAATAAATGTCGACCGCAACATTACTGACACCTCAACCACAACAACAGCGCGTCGTTTGGACAAAATATGTTGCGGCTTTACAATCTTCACTCTCCCCTTACCTGCCCACACTTGAAGCAGCTAACCAAGACTACACACACACACACACACACACACACACTACGTAAGTGCACTTTGCATGATACAAACGTACGCAGCTCCTTTGTCACAAACAGGTGACAACAAGTACACGTAGACACAACGTGCAATAACTGACAAGGGACATGCAACAACGGGGAGTGATCCAGGGGGGGGGGGAAAGTGAAGGAGCCACAATTGAAGTGAAATTTTAGAACAGCAGACAACAACAGGCTGACAACACATACATCTACACATGCATAGTTAAGTCCATGCACAGGCCGTGCTGCAGACAGGCTTCCTTGTGGTCTGTCGTGAATAAGACAACGTAGGATGCTCCTTTGTTCTGTTCGTATGCGAGAGAGTCACAAGCTGCGAGATATATCTGCCCACATAAACCTACCCAGATTAACACTTGGGCTTGGGCAATCCGTTTATATTCGCATGAGAAGCCAGAGTTAAACGATTCAATACCATGAATAGGCGAAGATGTGGAGGAGAATACCACTATATCAGTCGTATATAACCCTTATATTTCTTATATATTCGATGTACTATTTGACTTATCCTCAATCATTTACCCAAGGCCAACCCCCATCAAAAAAGTAACATTTTGTTTTTATTTTGGTGACGTTAGCCCGCATAGTTAAGAAGCCTTCGGCCCCTAGGCTGAAATTTGCAGTAATTTGCAAAGCATTTTTCACTTGAACTGTGTTACGAGGAGTTTGCGAATTTCTTATGAATACTTATGAAAATTAACGCGTCAAATTAACAAATATTTTCATATTTTATTATTGCAGAAGACGACTTTGGCCCGCAGGCAGAGGCAGATTCGCATCCAATCGAGTGCAGCACATCACACCAAAGGCAGAGGCAAAAGGAATTCGGAAATTGGCCAGAAACAACTTTTGAAACTAAATGAAGCCTGTGTCCGCAGCAACTGTGCCAAATACCGCAACGCTGGATTTTAGACGACGGCCACAAATTAGCCAGCCTGCTGTAGATTTGCAAGTTTGAAAGAAGTAGACTTAACACGCCCCAAAGGCTTGTCAATATAATCTAAACAGAAAGTTGCGTGTCCGTGTAGTGACAGTAGGAGCAAATTTGCCACAGGAGCAGTGAAACAGGAAGGCTGAGAGCAACTTGGGTTATATTTCGAGAGCGCCAAAGGATTCATTAAAAAACCGCCAACCTGGAACTAATGGAATTAGAGAATATTGTGGCCAATACGGTCTACTTGAAAGCGAGAGAAGGTAAGTGAATGCTACATATACACACACACACACACACAGAGACGTAGTATAAGCACAAAAACTACTGACGAAAAATACCACAGCATGCTTTTAGGCGGGCAAATCCTTAGAGAACTTACCCCGTCCACAACGCGTGCTGAAGTGCTTGTGTTGGCACCTTGTCTCTGTCTGAATCCCGAGCCGCATCGATTTTTGTGCTGCCAGAGTTGTCGCTCCTCCCCCTCCACCGTCCCCCTCTGCCACTGCTTCTGCTGCCTTCCGCTTTCCGTATTAAAGGCATTTAACGTTTGTTAATTGTACAGTAGAGCACGGGCTGTGCGCTGGGCTCGATGTAGCCCTCATTTTTGGTCCAGAACTGGGTCGCAAACTGGGGCGACCAGCCCAGTCAGTCAGTCAGTCAGGCGCCTGGCGCTGCGCTTTATCTAAAGTTAATGAAGCGTTAAATGTTTGCGCTTCAGCAACTTATTCATTTTCATGCTTCGTATTACAGCTTTAAGTGCTCTATTTTCCTCCAGAGTTGCCACAGTTGGGGCAACACTTGAATTGCAGCGTGTCGTGCCTGTCGCATCCTTTGTTCCGTTCAAGTTCAGTGTCATTGTCGTTGTTGTGCTCTGCGGCTTATATAACCGAGTCAAAGTCAAGCAAGATTATGCATAACAGTTTTGCTTGGCAACTGCTTATCAGCTGAAGGTCACCTTCACTGTCTGATAGATACATTTTATGGATATCAATATGACAATATAACAGATTGCCGCCTGTCTGCCCGCCTGCCTGGCTGGGTCCGTGGCTGCCTGATGACTTCTAATGACTGCACACGTGATCGAATCGCAATAAAATATCGCATTTTCGGGTTCAAAGTCTGGCGGGCAACAGGAGCAGAAGTAACCAACGTATCGAGCAGACGATTGAATGTATCCATCAGATACTTTTACTTTGCTTGCCGCCGCTCAACCGCTCAACAGATTTAAATGACAGAAACGTGCACGAAATTTCAATTTGTAGTAATGTAATATTTGAGCACAATTTGTCGATCGATGAAGGAGGGAGCCCCCCTCAGAGAGAGAGAGCGAGAGAGAGACAGCATGCGTATTTGCAATAGACCTAACGAGCCAAGAAGTAAGTTTGTGTATTTGTATTTGTGTTTGGATTTAGACGACAGCAAAGGCTGTTGGCCAAAGAAAAAGAAATGGAGCAATTCGACAGGCAAAAACTTTTATTTCTTTGTTTTTTTCTATTTCTTTTTCGGAGAGAATTTGCTCACCAGAAAGTTATAGTAAGTTTTCTTTTGCAGCTGCCAATGTTATTGAAGACCTTTCGCACTTCAGTTTGTGCGATTTGAAACAGCTGCCTCTAAAATACTTTACTTAAAAAAAAGTTGATACAGCAAGGATGAGTGCCAAATTATATTTTAGTTGATTTCCAAAATAACTTTTGGGGTTTCTAATTTGTGCACCTTTGACAATTCTTGTTTGATTGATGTCTTTTATCCGTGACTTTGTATGTTTTACATACACTTCTTCTTTGCTTTTCTTGTTGCAAAAGATCAGTGCAGACTTTTCTGCAATTCGCTAAGTTTTGTTATCATTAAGATTTCTTTAATTTAAGGTAGCCTTCATTCTCGTCGTTTTATTATCTGAATATCTGTGTAGACTCTAGTTTCTCTTGGCTTTATGAAAATTCTTCGAGTGCAATATAAACGAGCTGCCTGGGCATGTAATTTTCCCTACAGTAAGCCAGAGAAATAAACATTCTTTCCTTTTTGCGGTGTTTTTCTATCTCTTTTCTTTTTGCATTTAAAAAATGAGGACATATTAAAATGGACGCAGTGTAGGGAGAATGGGAGAATGAACGCCGCTGCCTTCGATGGCATAAATTTTGCCGTAATGCGCTGCCATAACGCTGATTATGGCAGGCAACTGAGGCAGCGGCAACGATTGCGGATGCGACTATGAAGATGTGGAGTTAGAGAGAGAGAGACAGAGAGAGTGAGAGAGAGAGAAGTGAAAAATTTAATTTGAACATCACTGGCAGCAGCGAAGAGCGGAGGCCAATGAAAAAGATTAAACGAAACTGCCAAGATATATGTTAACTACACATAGTGTACAGTTGTTAGAGACATATAAACTATACATACAAACTATACATACATACTATACATACATACTTTACATACATACTATACATAGTGTACTTATAGACAGAGTCATTCAGCAGTTCAGCGACATCTCCATTAAGATAATCAAAAGTTTCAGGCAAATGTAATTAATAAATGCATAAAACAAGATTCCAGCAGAGATTCAGCATTTGAAATACTGTTAATTACATTCATCTAATATTCATTGCACTATTGGGCCATTTTACTCTTGTCACGATCGTGTCACGGAGGGAGTGGGGGGGTGTGGTTCACTGACCCCTGGTCAAGTCAACAACTTGTGTTGGCGAGAGAAACTGTCCGCATTTCCTACAATACACGCGAATTCATTATAAGTGGGTGCGTGTAAGTGCATGTGTGTGTGTGTTGTGCTGTTTATCAGGCTAACAAGTCTCCAGTTATGTTGTATGCTAAGCAGCTGAAGGAGCGACGGAGAGGCAGAGAGAGAGAAAAAAACAGGCAGCCAGTTGTTAATTATCGCACGCAATACAATACCACAAAAGCCGCCGGCGCGGGGGCGTCTCATGTCTCCTTACCCCCTTCCCTGCAGCATGTCTTGCTGTCCCTGTCCAAGAGTTGGTCTTTGTGTGTGTGTGTGTGTGTGTTGGTTGTGCCTTGTAGTTGAGGTTCTAGTTGGACGCACATTTCAAACACGCTAATTGCCTGTAGCTGGCAGTCAGTCCGTCTATCCCACTGTACCGTCACTCCATCGTCATCGTCAGTCTGCAGTCATTGAGGCAGGCAGTTTTATATTTCAGTTAGTAGTGTGTAGGCATTTTATCAACAAGTGCGGAGCCTGTTCCAGTGCTTGCAACATGTCCTGCCATGTTATGGCAGCACGCAACCTTGGGGGCTTAATCAGTGGGTGGTGCTGCTACTGGCACTAGCAAATGTGGTCTGTGCGGTGTCTGTGGCGAGGTGTGGAGAATGCTACTTGTACTGGCTGCTTATCTGCAGTTGCAGCACGTAGCAACCGCAATCCGTAGCTGCATCATTTGCCGAGCTGGTGGCTCCCTTCTATGTGTAATTGCAATCAAAGTGATTGTTGCTCCTTGCAAATGGCAGCACAGCCTTTGATTGCACCGACAGAATGTCATCAGACACGCTTGAAATCCGTTTTAATTATATGCAAAACGCTGCCAATAAAATCATTTATGCCACATCCGAATAGTGGCATGAGGTATCCACTGCGATATGTTCCCTGTCAGCTGTCAGCTGCAACTTCCACCTCTCACCTCTGGCGGCAGCCATTCATTAACACTCCATAATCGAACGAAAAGTGAATAATGAATGGTTACACTTGGTGAAATACTCTTGGCCGTGTGTTTTATTGCAATCAAATGATAATCTCTTCTGTCTCGCTTTGCATCTAATCTAAATATTAATAAGTGTATTTAGCAGTCGATAATTGTGCCCACTGCTGTTGGATTAGCATCGAAAACCGGTAGCTCCCCCTTAGCAGATGTTCAGAGTTGTTCAAGCTGCTCTTGTACTTGAGACAAGTTGTTTGTCTCCCTCCCTCTCTCTCTCGCTCTCCCTGCCCTGTTTTTTCTACCTGTTTTTTGTTGTTGTTTTCTGACGTAGACAAATAACAAATAGCAGTTTAAGCGATCGCCAGACTCTTGAAAATGTGTTTTAAGTGACGCGTTGCTGCGTCAGCAAATGAATACTTAATCGGCATATTTAATCAGCGGCCCGTGGCGTATACGTAATCTACGAAATGATGAATATTAACTTGATGTTGGTTAAACAGCCGCATTCATTCCCGTAAGCTCTTACAGTACATTAAACAAATACCAGTATACCCTGTAATAAGGATTACGACAGGTTCTTGCTCAGGGATATACAAATTGGTTGAAGTTACTTGAGCCTGGAAGTATTCTCTGTGTTGCTGTCAGGGTATCTTGCAGTGGAGCAATGATCTTGTTTACTCCTTACTCTTTTCAGTCTTTTAAGTTCAACATTTAATTTCACGCACTCTGCTGTTGTTTTACTTGTTTTTGCCGCCAGTGAATTGATTACCATAACATATATATACGATATGCAGATATATCCGCTTGTTGCCTTCATTCCTCAACTGTTGCTGTTCCTCATTACGGCATGCCCACTGTGTAAGTGTTTGTGTATACTTGTGTGTGTGTGTAAATTAATTGCATTGCTCGTAAATTATTATTGCAAGTATTTTTTGGGCCTCGGCAAATTGCGAATTACACAACGTATTGTGCTACTAATTAGAGAAAAAATACGAATTCGCATTTGCGAGAGTGTCGAAAGTTATGTGCGCTTATCGGGCCATGCCAATCATTTTTCACTCGAAAACAAAAACAAACAATTTCTGTGACGCAATTGAATTGTTTCGAGTTTATCGATAGCACATTTTGGGTGAATTCTCAATTCGCTAACACACTGGGGAATTTAGCTAAATTTGTGTGCAAAGAGCAAATTAAATGTCTATTAAAATTTGCGCTGTGGGAAGTTTTTTGTTGTATTCTATAACAAAATGCGGTTTCAAAGTCAATTTGTGGTGTAAATTGAACAAAAAAAAGGGAAATATCCACGGGAGGTATGGAAAATTTAAAATTGAATCAAATTGTTTGTCTGTGTTCATTATGACATATTTCTGCTGCAGAACTGTGACATAATTTGTGTATATCCTGCGGAAGGGTATGCAGAAGTATATAAAAATCAATTTACATAATTATGCGCAGGCAATTGCGTGCGATGCCGCCCACATTGTGTGTACCATGCGGGTGCGTACGTACGTAAGTTCGAGTGTATTCAATACACTCACTATTTGGGGCCACAAAAGAAGTCGTTGCTGGTGCTGCTGTTGGTGGGCAGATAAGCAAATCAAATTATGCACCATTTGGTATGGCACGAGCCACGGGCCATAAAGTCAAATTTATTGATTGTTTTGACAATTAAGTTTTTATATTGTGCATTATTTATATGGCGGTCCGAACAAAACAAACATTTATGCCGCATTTAGAAAGCGCTGCCCCGCCGATATACATATATGAAATCTGTTTATTTATTTCGATTTAATGCGAAGGCTGCAAAGCTGAACGCGCCAAAGCTTGTGCTCACGCCCATGTTCTCGCGCCTACTCGCATACGCCACGTCTCGAGGCGTACATAAACACACACACACACGTACATAAGTCAACTAGGTGATGCGGCAGTTTCAGTCTTCGTATCTGTGATTAATTTTCCGGCAACGCTTCGTATGCGCAATGAGGGCAAATTGTGAGCGACAGTCAGACGGGGGCAGACTGACTTATTTGTCTTTGTTAAGCAGTTGCGTCTACTATCTGCAGACTCTCTCTCTCTCTTTCTCTGGGGCTCCAACTCCAGTCGAAGTCGTTATGATTGATGGCAGAAGGCGCTGCCAGCTTTTAGGCGTTTTACGAGCACTTAAACAACCGGCAACCGACAGCTGAGTTTAGATACCGTTAAATAAAAGTAACGCCCATAGTTTGCAGCTCGTATACAAGCAAGAATATGTATACAGATACCTGCAGAGACTAGTACAACGGGTACATAAAGCATCCATCTATATATGAATGTGCTACATACAGAAATATGTAGATCCCCATCTACCTATCCATGCGAAGGCACTTCTCGTCTCCCATCTCTCGCAGTTCTGAGTTCAGCATGTTCGTCGTGTTTTATGCGTTGGCATAAAAAGAAAACTTGGCATATTTTATGCTTGCGCCCGTCATGAAAATGTAAGTGATGCTCTAAACAATTTTGCTGATGAAATGAAATTGAGTTATTCCATACGGTACACTAGCACAGCACATGCCCCCAACATCGCTTCAAATTTTAGTTATGTGCAGCCTGTGCGCATACAAACTACTATACACTCAAATGCAGTGCGAGTGGGGGAGAATGCGACGTGCTGGTGTAAATGGCTCTTAAAGTTCTCCAACTGTATCTGGTTGCACAGTGCAGGCAACGTGTCGTATGAGCAATTTCGCAAAGATAAATAACAATATTTTTTGGGTTTATGACAGTTTCTTGAGTCTCACGCGCGCCGCGCACCACGCATATCAATTTCAATTCAATTTCAATTTTTGAGAGCACATCGAACACACGCACACTCACACACACACACATCGCACATGCAACAGATACGCAGCATAACGAACACATTTGCCGCGATTGCAAGCAAAAATCTGCAATCTCCAAATGCAGCTTAGGCATAGTTTGCTTGGCTTGGCTTCATTCGTATTTGGCCAAAGTGACAGCTGCTTGAAATGTGTTGGCAACAGCAACAACAGCAGCAGCAACAACTTTGGCAGCAGCAGTTACAACTCTCCAGGGCACATAAATAAATGTCAACGACAAAAGGTAACCAAACCAACCGATTGCTGCTGCTCGATTTGGATATTCCAGGCGCTGTTGAGGTCTAAAAAGCAATTATAAAATGCAAAGACAGCTTTATTTGCCAGCACAGTAAGTGAGTGAGCCTGTGTGTGCTGGTGTGTGTGTGGCGGGTGTGTGTGTGTGTGGCAATTGTGTGTTGGTGTTACTGTTGTGTTTCTTTTCCGTTGCCAGTTCGCAATCTAGCCATGGAAATTGCATTTCTGCTTCATAAGCATAAACACAATAGAAGTAATGCACACACGCACAATGACACACACAGACACCCTCGCACACACAAATAATTGCACATCAGCTTTGAAGTGTTTGCAGCACCAGCAGCTGTCAAGAGATCGAGGCAAAAATGGAAACAGACAATAAAAAAAGCTATTTTAAATTGATTTTATTTATTGATAACAAAAGCTCGACTCCCAAGCGCTTTGCAAATGCAATTTCAATTAAATTTCCCTCAGAGTGCCATGCAAAGCTGACGAGTTTCAATTGCTACTGCCGCTACTATTGCTGCAGTTGCAGTTGCAACAATTTCCATTCAGCGACGCGTTGGCGTTCATTGATGATTTGTATAGTTGGGTGCGCTGGATAGATGATTGCTTGTCCCCTCTACCTCCCTCCCTCCAGTTGGTTCCATATGGATGCCGTAATATAAATGGCAACTCAGTTCAAACAGACGATTAATGCTGCAATCGCAAGTGCAGCAGCTCAAATGGCCATTAAACAATGCCCAAGAGACAGAGAGAGAGAGAGAGAGAGTCCTGGGCAAATACAAACAGTGGGCAAACATATGCAAAACTTATGAATAGTTCATGCTAAGTGGACCAAATGAAATTGGATTCAAAAAGAGAGAAAGAGAGAGAGAGAGAGAGAGAGAGATTTCTATACCTTTTTGTTCTGTTCAAAAACCCAAACAAAGGGAGAAAAGTGTTAATTCATTAGGTCGAGCTGAACGACTTAAGCCAATCATAGTGTGTGAATAAACAATGGCAACACATAAGTCGTAAGCCGTAAGCCATGTACAATATACAATACAGTTTGTTACAGCTCCGCTCTGTTTGGGATTAAAGATGAGCCTGATATACTGTAACGTTTTCATTTTATATATTCAACTTTTAATTGCAAATGCAAATACAGTTGATTGGTTTTGTCGAATGCGTTGCCAATACGAGATTAACATGCATTCTTTTTCAGTGTGGGCTGGCCCTGTCATGTGCACTTTTAAATATAGATTGTGATAATAATTTGTTATTCTCTCGCCATATCTCGGCACATGCATTAATCTTTCTTCGGTTTCCGTTTGCCCATTGCACTGAAACGCACATGCAATCAAACATAAAATGTTAACATGCCGCTGCGGGCTGTTTGCCGTCTTGAGCGAGAGAGAGGGCTGTGCAGATGGGAGGGGGGTAGTAGTAGGGGCCCTAGCAAACACTATGAGGAGCCACATCCCACTTGGGCAATCGTTCACTTTGGTGCAGTCGGCTTCAGATGGCGCCATATGTGCAACTTGTGCGGTTTGCTCGACTCTCTGCTGAACTCTGAACTACAAGCTTTGCCATATGGTTTTATTTGTTCAGTTGTACGTCCGATTTGTTGCTGTTGTTGTTGTTGCTGCCATTTGGCAACTGCATGCGGTGCATCAAATACAAGCGTGCGAATAGTCAGACAGACAGATAGACAGACAGAGAATGGCTGTGAAAGTAGTTGCCAATTAATTTTTGGGGTATTAACAAGGGCTGTGGCAGTGGGCTGTGGCTAATTGCAGACAGTTGGATCTGAGGGTTGCCAATGGGGGAGAGTGAAAGGATTCTGTTGGTTGTGTGGCTGGTAATTGAAGATGTACGTTCAATTACAATGGCAAAATTTGTTAGCATGCTTGACCAGGCACAACGTTGCGTATGAGCGATTACGTATACGCCACCATACAGCCAACACCATATACTAAAACGGCATTCGCAATCACAATCGCACATGCAGACAGATTATGCGAATTTAATTATAATTGCGCTTAGCACACTAATGCGGTTATGTGTGGTTACACACATAAGAGAGTCAACGGGTGTGCTTGTGTGTGTGTTGTGTGTGTGCAGCATAAGCCAAATGACGTAATTGGTAAACACAAATTCCTTATAAATGCGCACAGTTATACTGATTATTCAGTCAAATCTCTCTACATAAGCGACTTTAGCGATAACACTGCAATGCATTTTGCATTGTCACTTGCGAACGTTGCCAGATTGCCAGATTGCCGCACTGTCACACAGTCAGACATCTGTTTGCTTGCACTCTGGCATTATGCTAAATTTAACACACAATAAGCCGAGACAAGGCAAACAAATGTCAGAGAGCAGACCCGGTCACAGGTTGATAAGCCGTTTGCCGTTCGCTGTTTGCCATTTTGCTGTTGCCTTCTGCCTGTTGCCTGCTGCGTTCCTCAGTTCCAATTCCAACTCTTTGTGCCTGGCAACACGGCACACTCTGTTTGACGGGTGCCTTATCAATAGACTGCGTTGTTCTTCATGTTCTTCCACAGCTGATACTGTTTTAATTTTGGCATATTTTGTACTTTATGCTTTAATTAGACTCACACCCAATTGAAAATAGCAGCAAACTTGACTGTAGCATTTGTTATTGACTCTGGCTTAGTTCTGTTGCTTATCTGCACTCTGAACAATGAAAGATTATTATATTTCCTAATTGGAATATCAACTTCTTTATGGTTCTGCCGCTAGATTAATTTGGCATCAATATAAAATAAATTTGTATATGATTTTTCAAAGTTTTGTTTAAATTATGCAAAATAACGAAGTTTATCAGAACTTTTTCTGGGTATGTACAAGTCGAATGCTTTAATTGCTAACTTTTATGTCTTGTCGTCAGCAATTTATTCGTTTAGTTTATGGCAAAACAATGAACAATAAACAAAGCAATAAAATGGCAAACAACAATGATGAAAGTCAGATTTCAACTGAAACACAATTTCAAATTTTATTTCACACTTTGCACAGAAGTCGAGCGAAGTTTTATTGAAATATTCCCAGTGCACACCCCTCTCTCTCTCCCCTCTATATCTTTTGTTGTGGAATAATTAAATTTGAATAAAACCAATAAATTTTGATTGCATTTGGAAAGAGCTAAGATAGAACTGGCTGTGCTTTTCTATACGATGTGTATAAATTGCGGTTGCTGCCTCAAGTGGGGGAAAGTCAATGAATGCCACCTGCAATCTACAATCTGCAACCTGCCCTGGGTTGCACAGCAGAGTTGCAGCCATCAATCAAATCGCTGCAAATGTTTGCTTATGATAACGAACGGCAACAGGGGCTGCACAGCAAACAGGCTGAGCAACAGGAACGGCAACGGCGCACAGTAACCGTAAACAGTTAACAGTTAACATCGATCATGTTGTACTGCTGTCAAATGAGCCGCTCGAACAAGGCCGCGCTGCGTCGACTGCGTGAGAATGCGGCATGTGTGTTTGAGAGCCTGCACGAGCGCATTTATAACTACACAAACACACACACAGATACACACACAGAGGGAGATACTCACATAGTATACATATTTATCTACAATATCTAGTCAATTGCCCAAGAGTCAAGTCAGTCATTCAGTCAGCCAGATCGGTCGTTCGATCTCGCTTGAATTAAATCAAATGTTGTACAAAATGTGGCGCATTTAATTGACTAACAGCTTGGCTGCGTTTTGGTGGCAGCAGCAGCAGCAGCGATGGCAACGGCAACGACGGCGCCCGGCGCTGCAATTAATGTCAAGTCACTTCATGTTGCCACAGTGCGGACACTGATGAGTCGCCAATGAGGGCAACTAATAAAATTCATTCATAAATAATTCAATGGAATGCTGAGCAGCGGCGGCAATTTATAACAATTTCGCATATGCCGTCAGCTCAGCAGCAAACACGAACGCAAAAGCAAACACAACACACTGAAAAACACACACAAAAACACACAGAGAAACAGCAACAACAACAACAACAACAACAAGAGTTAATTGATTTGTTTTGCAGCCAATAGAAAGACAGTTGTACACAAGTAATACATGTAAGTTCATATATAAATAGAGCATTCTACTTACCATTTAAATAACTCGACTGACCATTGACCAAATTGACGTCGATTGAGAATAATTGTAATTGTTGTTCAGCTGTTGATTTCTTGTCATTCTTGTTTACCCGTCACTCAATGTTATCTTTCGGGTCGATAATTTGGGTAGCTGCTGCTGCTGCTGCTATCGCTGCTTGCTTGCTTGCTTATTATTGGAATATTATGCACCTGAATCGCAGCTGATAAATTGTTCATAAATCATTACTAATTAGAAGCGAGCTGAGTGCAATCAGCTAATAACAGACATTTTGCCTGACAGCTTTTCTGGCGCGATATTCACTGCGTAACTATTTAATTGCTTGTGTGCGACTTTGCGGAATGTTATTGCCTCTAATTTTGGTCACTTAAGTGCGCCACATCAATGATAACGATTTTAATCGCTAGTTCAACTAGCTATGCATATGTAGATCTTATCTATATGAGGTATACATATGTGAGGTGCTCTATATAAAGTATTTCGCTTGTTAAACCTGCTGAGAATTGGGCAAACTTATCAAGTTGCTGCCCCTTCAAAGAGCGCATAGAGCAAACTGCAATCAATACCGTACAAACTTCAACAGTTTCACATGCTGCAAAAATATTATGAACACGTTTTGTTCAGTTATTTTTCCTCTTGCTCTACTGATGTTTGAGCAATGTTCAATATTTATACCCACTATGAATAGTGTAGAAGGGTGTTTTAACTTTGTGCCAACTGAAAATGTATGTAACAGGCAGCAGGAGGCGTGGCAGATCCCACAAAGTGTATATATTCATAATCAGCATCAACTGCCGAGTCGATATAGCCATGTTTGTATGTCTACCTGTTTATCTGTCTGTCTGTATAATCTCAGAGACTAAGAGCTAAGACAATCAAATTTGCTGTCAATATGTGTTATTATTGGAGGCAGATCAACTTTATTTTAGATTTTGGGCAAACCTCCCTAAATCGAAATCGAATTCGAAGCGTAATTTCAATGCAGGATAGTTCATTTTTGGTAAACACAATAACTATGCAAAGCCAAATGATTTCTGAAAATATGTTTGCGATCGGATAATTAAGCTAAAAGTTATTTAAAAAATTCTAAGTATGTACTGATTTCGCAGCTCCTCCCTGAAAGTATGCAATACATAATACGCAAATCATAGAAGTTATGGCATATATTGAAGCTTAAAATACTCAAATGACACAGATAGGTTGTTCAACCATGTACATAATATTGAAGTTATCGTTTTATTCAGGTATGTAGCGGGTATATCGCAGTCAAGCACACCCGACTGCAGCTTTCGTGCTTGTTTTCTTCTTGCTGTACTGTTATTTGAGCAATGTTCAATATTTTCAGTTGTGTGCAAGTGAATTCTTTTCAACGATTCGCATTGAAAAGTGCACAGCACTAAAACAGAAGCCAAGAGCAATTAGATGGCAAACTTGTTGGCCAACATGCACAGCAAACAAGCCAAGTGTATCTGTGTATGTGTGTGTGTGTTCGCTCTGCGAAAGTAACAAGAGAAAACGATTTTAGTGTGTGCTGAGAGATATTTCTGAAATTCAGTCGCTGACAGCGAAATATGCAACGTTTTGACAAATGCTTTGACAGCTGCAATGCAAAAGCTTCCCAGCCCAGCCAGTTTTGGCCATTTCTGGCTACGACAATAGCGGCAACTGTAGCTGCAGACCACTCTAAGCCGACGCTGAAAATGTTGAATATCAAATCAGAACAGCAAGCAAGCTGTGCTGCAGCAAACACACACACGCTCCACACGCTTCGAATAAACTGTCAGCGCTTGGCAAAATTATTTAAATTATGTACAAACTGCACTCGTGGTTGGGGTGGTGGCTGGGGAGGGGTTGAGGGCAGTGTTGAAATGCGAGACACGCGCCATGTGCCAAAGCATTTAATTTATACGCTCGCTAGCTGGAGCTCACAGTGCACTCAGTCAGCCAGAGTCAGAGTCTGTTTGGTTTTTCGAGCATTTTCGATTTCTTGTTTGGCCGCAAGAAATTGCAAAATATTTGCGAATTGACGAGAGAGCGAGAGGAACGTGCAATGTCTTTGATGTAATTTGCAATTCAAAGTTTTTGGCATGCCAAAAATATGTGATCCAGTTGTTGTTCTCTCGCTCTTGGGGATATTTATCATTTTGACGCATAAGAGGAACGTTTAATTAACAACAACAGCAGCCACGAGTGAAGCAAAACCAACGTGAGGCAGCTCAAATTGTGAAAGAAAAGTCACGCAGAGGCTTTTTGGGCTTGCTTTGGCCTTTGATGTGCTGTGTGTGTGTACCTTTTGAGAGCTGCTGGGTACGCCTAGCTACGACATTCCACGGGCATTCTGTGCCCACATCCTTTGTCCCTGCATGCTGAAAAGGTCAAATACTGGGGAACAGAGCGAGTTCGTGTCATGGCAACAGTTGGCAGACCCAAAATGGCGGGGGATAGCTGTTTCCTCTTATTTTTTCTTAGCACGTCACACGCGGCGTATGATTAATCAAATTGTAGAGCGGAAATATAAAACGGGAAATCATTTTACATCATTATTGATTTGTACAGTACACGGGGAATTTCAATTGGCTAAATTAAGAACAAACTGCAGTCGCGTTGTGCCCTCTCTAAAGTGGACAAGGCTTCATTTATATGTAGGGCATTACGCAGTCGAGCAGTCAACGGGATTGACAGCATCATTTGCTTTGGGTTTCGTGTTTGGTTTTAAATTTGATGAACGCAGCGGTGGCTTTTGCTTTTTTCCTCTCTTTTTTATTTTTTGACAGGCTTGTGTAATAATTTTTCATGTTCACGCCTTCGCAGCATTTTTCCGGCAGTTTTTCCTTTTTTGCCTTTTATGGCTTTATGTACGCGGCGCTTGTTCGCTCGCGCCTTGGCCATTATAAGTTCCTTACTTGCCACATCATTGAGCTGTTGCCTGACTGCCTGCCTGGCCTGGCCTGGTCAAATCCCCATCGAAAGTTGCTGCCTAATTGCCAATTGAAGCTGTCGAACTGAAGGTTAAACAATGAAACAATAATACACCAGGGGAGAAGGGCTTTGGTGCTATAGTTCATGCTGAATCTTGGCCAGTTGCCAGCCAAAAACCAATTGAACTGGCTAAATCAATATTAACCCAGCCAAAAATCAACAGAATGAAAAGTGCCTCGCATAATTGAGGCAATAAACTGCAGCTGGGCAAAGTTAACTGAATAAAACTCAGTGTAATGATTTAGTAATGTTAAGTCAAACTGAACTGAACTGAATCATTTTATTTAGGGTCTCAACAGAGATTGCTTTTATAAATGCTGATCATCTTGTATATTTTTATAATATATTATGTTAAACAACTTAACAGACTTCACTTATAAGGATACTACGATGCATAACTAACACGTCAGTTACTGAACTCGTTTCTAGCGCAAGGCAACGACAAAGAGTGAAAGATACTGCCAACTCAGAGCTGTCGATAATTTCCGTTTCCGCAATCAAAACCGAGAGATGTGAAAAACATTTGTGTAGTTCAGATTGGAAACTGCTAACGGGAGCAGTGGCAAGTGGAAATAGAGAAAGAGAAAAAGAGAATTTCTATAGCTGACATTCAACACACAGACAGCAAGGTGGCCATTGAGACTTGCAGATTGCTTTTGCTGTGCCCTTTCATCAAAGATAAAACCCCCATTACTAGCTGTTCGATAAGGCAGGATTACTGCAGGCTCAGGTGCGCAGATATGAAAAGAACATCAGATTATATAGCGGCCTTTGTGGCCTTGGCGTTTCTAGTTATATACAGAGATATCACCAGACCATCACTTGCAGTTGCATTTGGGGCACACTAAGTTGTGATGATTGCGCTGAAAGGGCCATTAAATACAATCACACACACTCACACGCACAAAGTTGCCGCTGATTTACTTTTAAAGTTTGGCAACTGCTGCTGGCAATACAACACAATTTATGAAACTATTTTGCCATTGAAAGGAAATTGAAAAACTTCTGCGCTCTGCTTTCTCCAATGCCAAAAATAGACTTGCAAGAAACGAAACGCAGCAACTGAACTGAAAACCCACGAATGTGTGGGCAAAATGAATGAAAAAACTGAAATTCGGCTAGAATAAAATAAAACAAGAGTTGCGCAGCATACGAAAGGACGAACAAAGCAATTAAAACGGGCGGAGACAGTTGTTAGTTTTGACCAGGAAATACCCTCCAGCTAAACATTATATTAGTTAGTTGGTGACACTATTGAGCTAAAATACTCAACTACAAATGCTGCAGGGTATAAGTAACTGTTGGTTTTCCCTAACATATTAAATTGTTAAACTAAGGTTAAGTGGAGGTGACTGTGTGTGGCCCAGTAAGTGTGTGTGTGAGTTTGCTACCTGCTGTCGTCGAATACTTTCTAATCGGCCAAGCAGTTTCCGTGCCATGCTGTCGCACGAGGTTTTTCATATACCACACACACACACACAAACATAAGTAGAAGAGTTTTAAGACGACGTCGACCCCTCAAACAACATGCAGCGACAATTTTCCTGAGTGGAAAATGAGTTGCGTTCACTGTTTATACCCGCTACCCATAGAAGAAGGTAGAAGGGTATATTAATTTTGTGTCAACTGAAAATGTATATAACAGGCAGAAGGAGGCATGAGAGACCCCACAAACTATATATATTCTTAATCTGCATCAGCAGGCGAGTCGATAATTTGAAAATTTGGCTGCGATCAGATAATTAAGAAAGAAGTTATTTAAGAAATACTAAATATTCACTGATTCCAAAGCCCCTCCCTGAAAGTATGCACCACAAAATACGCAAAGTTATATAGTCGTTTTGGTCAGGCGGGTAGCGGGTATATCAAAGTCGAGCCCACTCGACTGTAGCTTTTGTGCTTGTTTAGCTTAGCGCTATTGCAATTTTTATAAAAACACAAAGTAGAAACGTGCAAGAACGTGCAAGTCAAGGATGCACGCAAAGATACTCTGTAGATAGTATTCAAATATGTTAAGGGTGTTCATAGGATCCAAGATATTACTAACGACTGTGGCAAACAGCCTTCAAACCCATGCATAGCACATGCAACACTCGTTTGTGGGGTAAACGAAAATACAAACGTGAATTATAACGTGAAATGCACTTGAATGTTGCAATAAACGTAACGCGACTCGAGGCGTGGCTAAGGGACAACGGAAGTCGTTGGTGGGCATGGGGAGAAGGGTAGTTAAGTGGGTGGGTGGGTGTTGGTAAACGTTTGGTGCGAAAGCATCGCGCTTATAATACTAATTGAATAAATTAAAAACTTCAAAGTTAGCGCTGGAAAAACTGTAAATTTTTTCCCGCTATTTTCTTGCTCGTGAAGGGCGATGGAAAATGAGAAATAATAAAGGAAGGAAACAGAGTGAAGGTGAACAACCGGCGGGTCAACAGGGGAAGAATACTAATTTACTGCTAGAATGACGGCATGAGATTAGCTTGGGCAAGTAAGAAAGATACTGTGTAGTAAGTAGTTGATGATAAGATGGGAAAGAAAAGTAATTAATAATGAACAAAAATGGATTATAATAGTTGTAATTAAAAGTTCAGATATTCGCAACGACTTTAGATAGAACAAATATGAATTGAAAATGAAGTAGCTAGCGTGGGAACTGACAGAGCAGATGAATATGTATTTACCTTACCTGGTTCACATCAAACTGTTTGCGTGTTGCGCCATAAATGAATAAAGTAAAGTACACAGAGTTGTCTCAGTTGGCTTTAGTACTACAATTTACACAATGCCTGGGCTCCTCTAGGCACACATGATTTTTTACCACGCATCTGGGCCGTGTTAACAGCACCGTGTGCCCGTCGTGTGCGTGTCAGTTGTGTCAATATCTATTTAGAATGTACTCGTACCATATCTGCAGATTGCTTAATTAAATGCGGCACATGAAGAAACTTGCTGTGTACACTTCACTGCACATGGGCTGCCTTAAAAGTCCTGAATGAGCGAAGGGTAAATGCCTCCTCTAGAGCAGTTGACATTCCACTTTGACCTGCAGGAAGAGAGAGAGAGAGAAAGAGAACTCACTTCATTTGCAGCTGACCACCCCCTCGCCAACAATGGGCTGGCTTATCTGTTGGGCATTGTCTTGCAACTCAAGGCAGGGTCATCTGTCGTTAAATGATGTTATGAGGCTTGCCGCTCACTCAGGTAACTCACATGGGAGCCATAACGCATACGCCGCGTTGCCGTTGCTTTTGGTTTTGTGCGTTTGCTTTTATGTTCACGTTTGGTTTATTGTGAGTTTTACGACAACCAGTGCAGCATATAAAAAGACGAGTTTGCTTTCAGCCACTTAACGCACATTTATTGAGCGAATAGCAAAATAAAGTCTTCGCAGCAAAACGAAACGAAACGAAACTGTTGGCAGCACTGCTCAGCAGTTTGCAGCAACTAAAAAGCTTAGTAGCATTTGGTTTTTTTTTCTCTTTTAAGGAAGCTTATAACTCTTGAGAAATAAATGCTTTTCAAAATTGATAGGAGAATCTTATGCGCATTGAAGTAGCTGCTCACATGAGTAGATTGCACCTGAAAGGATTGTGCGTAATAAGTTCGAAAATAAGCATTATTTTATTGTATTTGGTTTGATGGGTTCAACTTAAATTTGACTTATAACCGAGAGCACTGAAGCTGTTATACGCAGTCTGATCCCATTCATTTATCAGTCGAATGGCTGTTGCTGCAGCTGCTGTGCCGCCATTGTCACCATTATGAGACCGTAGCGAGACGCCTTTATTGTGTCTCGCAGGCAAATGAAGCATAAAAAACAAGGCAAACGAAGCTTCAAATGCTGCCTGTCCCTGTCCCTGGCACCCTGAAAGTCGAACGAAAACAGAACGAATTAATAATGATGCCAGCAAAGTTGGCAATAAAACGTTTTATAACAAGGCTGAAGCACGGCACATGCCCCGCTGTTTTATGACCAGCCTGACTAATTTCCACTAGTTTGTCTCCGCCTCTGCCAAGTAGCCGCACAATTTGCATATTTCAACAAAGGCTCAGCCTGAAATGAAAAAGGAGTTTTCCCTGTGCATTGTGCAAATTAATAAAGCAGTCACAAGGTGACAATAACAGCGTGCAAAGCCTCACCCACTACCTCCCTTCCCACCCTTAGAGTAAGGATTTTCCATGCTGTACCTCCTGCTGGGTATCTTCATGCCGTGCTTACTGCTCCAATTCAAATTGTGTTATGCGATTTTTATAGATTTCTCTCTGACTGCGCGTGGAATTTTAATCAAAACGAGGCCTACAAAATGAATTTGAATATCCCATTGTTCTTCTCGCTGTCGCTGTCGCTGTCATTGTTGTCTTTGTTGTTGTTATTGTTGTTGTTACGTTAATGCTGCATCTGTTTTATGTGCTTGCTGCTGTGTTTTATTGGCTCGCCTCCAATACGTCAATATATATATATTCAAGTTAATTAATTTGGCTACGTCGCTTCTTCATCTTCTTCCACCTCCACTCACATTGCCGTTGGTTGGTTCCGCTCTATTGCGTAATAAATTGCATTTAACTGTTATGCTCTGTCCATTAATTGCCTTCATAAGAGCCTGGGCACGTGGCGTATACGTACTATCCACTGTACACACACTCACACACAATTCTGGCAATTAATTCTATAATTATTTAATAGCGAATTTCATAAAAGTGAAGAAAAATAAATTCATTTAAATCATAACATGTCAGGCCTCTTCACACCTGACATTAGCGTCGGGAGTGTCACGTGGGAGTGTCCCCACTCCCGTATATACACTGCTGCATAACATATTGTGTGAAAGGGCGTGGCCATCGTGCGATTGGACCACCCACCTAAGTGAAGGCAGGCGCCATTTGTCGACAGTCCCCACAAACGCATTTCGAATACCAATCAAAACTTGTTCGACCAACTTGCGGCGTAATTTTTACGGCTTTTTATCGATTACTGCATTTTTAAGGATTTTTAACAGTAATTATTATTTTAATGTCGACTTCGCTGTAGGTAAATGGACCCGGGTGACGTCGGTGCCTCGTGCTCGATGGCGACTGTTGCGTTTGTTGTTCTCTCTTGTTTATTTGTTCACCGCTGTGTTTATATACATATATATTTCCAAGAAAGTTCGCCAAGTTTTGTTCTCATTGTAATTGCAAAGCAAACTGGCCAAATACGAAATGTTTTACCAAATGGGCAATTAAAGGAAAATAAAAGTGTTTCCCTTACGCAATATTGACAGTTAATTGGCAAGAATATCAACTGGCAGATTATCTTTGGGTTGTTTGAGATTCATTTATATATTATATATTTGTATGAGCAGCGTAATAGAGTAGCGTATTAAAGTGCCTTCCATCTTATCCTACGAGTACAGCACATAATTAAGAGTAACGCATACGCTGAGTCCTTTTTTTTAATTCCTGTCGTTTTTCTTTTAACTTTTCTTTTGCTGTTTGCTTAATTATTCTTATCCCTTCATTGTATGTGCTATTGTAATTTGATTCTTCTTCTATCGCTGGCTGCTGTGTCGTTGCCGAGGAAACTCAACTCAACTCAACTTGGGCCACTGACAACTTGATCACAGTTCGGGCATTGAGTATACGCAGTGTGTGTGCTGTGTATGCGGCCGCATCATCTAGCAGACACAATTGAAGACTGCCATTGGCCTCTGGTCCGGTGCTTATTAACGCGCATTTAACCTCGGGCCGCGTCTTGTCTGACTGAATAACGAGCTGGTCATAAATAATTGCAGCTAACTGTTGTAGGCCCTTTCTTTCTCTCTCTCTCCCTTTCTCTCTGTGTGTCGGCCCAAGCAACTGGACCGACTGGTCCTCATCATGCTGAAAAATGGCATAAAATTATACAAAAAAGCACTCAGTGAAACCGAGACCGATACCGACCAAGGCAGAGACGACTGTGAGCCTCACAGACTGTGACGAGTCGGCAGCAATTTGACACTTATAAATTATGTCACATGCTCCTTGGTGTTCAGCGGGAAAATTGATCAAATTGTGGAATGGCGAGTGCCAAACTTGCTTGGCCAAAAGTTTTAATGCCTCTCAATAAATTTGCACAAACTCCCCTTGGGGCAAAGATCTAGGGGGGTTCGTCCAGCGCTAATCTAGTGACAACTTGTTGGGCTATAAATAAAATGTCCTCCACCTTCCTGCACTCAGATATCCCTTGCTTGTGTACGTGTCTTGCTTGTGTGTGTGTCTGTTTCCTTTAGTTTTTCCTTTAGTTTAGTTTAGTTTGTCATCGTCTTTGTCGCCGCCAGAGCGACTACTCAATTAGCCACTGCCGTTGTGGCCATTGCAGCTGCCTGGCGACGGTGCTGACAAATTGCATTTGCTGCCAGTTGACATGCAGACAGCTTGGTCAAGCAGGGTAGCAGGACGAACGTGCTGTGGGGGAGAGGGGGGAGGGGAGAGAGTACGTGTGGGAGCATGTCAAATGGGCAACGGAAGCAGACGCAATTTTTCCCATTGATTGGTTTTAATTAGAGAAACCATCAACCACAAATTAGCCTTGCGTCTTCATTAATACATTTTTATAGCCTCTCGCATTTATAGCACAAACAACACAGCAACAACAGCAGAACAAAACACAACACGCCTGGCACGTACCAGCACCCGGTGCGGATATCACTTGTACATGTCTCCCTACTATATAGATATATGTAGATATATACATATGTATCGTGGTAGTATTTGTGGCATCGCGCCTTCCAATTTGCATAGCACAATTTATTATTGTTATTTTCGTTTTTTCGAACTTATTATACACTTGCAGAGGGTGTATTAATTTAATCTTGGAGTTTGCAACGCACCTTAGCAGACATCTCTGATTCCATAAAGTATATATATTCTTAATCAGCATCAACAGAGAATTGAACTAGACCTTTCTGTCTGTCCGCATGTCCGTCAGTTAACACGCAAACTATTGTCTCAGTTTTAGTGCTATCTTAATGCTTCTTACGAGCCGGATCGGACCGATATATCGTATAGCTGCCATACAAACTATCGGCCGATTTTCGTTATTTGTCAAGAGATTGCTACCAAATTAACTACATCCGACTTTTTCTTTATATGTAATATGCATTTAGAATTTCAAAAATTGAACCACTATAACATATAGTTGCCATAGGAACAATCGACCGAAATGAAGGTTTTTGTATGAAGACCAGTTTTGATTTTAGAAATAATCAATCAAAGTGAGACATAATGTGGAATATTCACAATCTGCACCATTATATACATATACAACAAGTATTGAAACAATCGAAGGAAATAAGCACCTGTAAGGGTGTACAACTTTCGGCATGCCGAACATAGCCTTTCTTAGTCGTTTCGCTGTTCTTTTGGTGTGTAGAGAAAAACTTCATTGAAATGTGGCTGTTGCGCTTTTCCACTTGGTCTAATAATTGCAAAAAACTTTGCAAAGTTTCAGTGTTTCTTTTTTTTGTCGGAGTTTCATGACGTTTTTTAGCAGAGCAACTGTCTGAACTTTGTATGCTGCTAGCGGCTGTCAGAAGCAAGAAACAGAAGACGAGGCAGCAAGTAGCAAGAGGCAAGTGGCAAGTGGCAACTGCAACTCAACTGTTTAACTGACAGCGCCATCCGCCATAGTGATAAGGTCATAAAAATAGCTCACAGTGGGGCAACCATATGCGGTGCACGGCACTCCCACTTTCCTCCCTGCCACATATGTATGTAAGCCGTAATCTTGGGGAATTGCTGCTGCTGAACCCATTTCCCATTTTCCATTTCACTGACTGTCTGATAAATCATTCATCCATCAGCAGCCCCAGTATATTCTTCTTCTTCCCTTGGCATTTAGGCTGCAAAAGTTTCCGGCTTTTCACATGTTGTTGTTGTTGTTATTTGCTGAACATTTCGTCTTGCTCATTTGGCACATGCATTAAAGATCTGCTTTAGTGTTATCTGTGTAAGCTAATTGTTATTTGTCCAACTTTATTTGTCCCTTTCAATGAAATATTCCCAGCAGCCTGTCCTGCCAAATCTGCCTTCCTTTCTCTCCTTCTCAGGCCTCTCTCTCTTACTCTCTTCTTGTGCGCTGTTTTTACTTTGCTTAAACTTTTTGTTTGGCAATTTCATTTTGGCCAAGACGTTTCAGCTAAGTCTGCCCCAAATGAAAAGCCAAATCAAAAGCCAAGCGAACTGTCCCGCCTCCTCCTCCTCCTCCCCTGCTGACCAGTTCCCCGTATCTGGATAACTTTCGCAAGTTTATTTTGCATAATTGCACGAGCACTAAATTAAACGCATACGCACAGAAGACTCTTCCACGCCTCTTTGGCCTTACAATCCTCAAAGCCAAACACTCTCTCCCCGCCCCTCACACCCAATAGCAGCTTAGCTGAAAAGTTTAGCGCAACTTTAAAGCGCCCAAAAGTTTACGAGCAGTCGCTCGTTAACCGAGACAAGTGCCCAATGCTCTGAGCTGAGGGTTAATCCCTGCATGTATGTATGTGTGACAGTGTGTGTGTGTGGCTGTGTGTGTGCCTGTATGCGCGAGTGTCGATATGAGTTTGTGTGGGGCTGCTCAAAGAGATGGTCGTTTGCAACGAAATTTACGAATTGTGTCACGCAAAGGCACTCATGAAAATTGAATGGAAACTCGAGAAAACTGTTTGCCAATTATTTTTATTCACATCGTTATTAGCAATATACAATTTTACAACAAATATTATATAAACCATTCGATCCCAACCTTAATAATGAATTCAGCAATTGCTTTAATCGCTAACTTGCAATTTATATCAAACAAAGTTTGAGGAAAATTCATTTTCCATTTGTTCAGGCGTACTTTCCTCACTTTTCTTATATGCTTACTTAAAGTTCTTTCAATCTTAAGTGATGCTAAACCATTTTCGTTTCAACATTAGAGAAGCTTGTTTGTTGTTGGCAACAGACTTTAGGAGACTCCTCTCTAATTGCATGTAAATTGTTCACTCAACTGCGGCGCATGGTATGAAAAATTCTAGTTTGAAGGGACTGTGTATGTTTGTGTTGATGTGACTCAGATTGTAGGTGTGTGTGTGAGAGTGCAAGTAACATTAAAAATGCACACACATCTGATAATGTGCTCCACGATGAACTATATAGGTTTTATGGGTTGGCCACACCCACAACCAGGACCCGCATCGTACTTTGCAAGATGGTCAGTGTATGTTGAAAGCATTGCGAATAATGTATGTGTATTTGAGTGTGTGTGTGTGTGTGCAAGAGTGGGTGTAGCATACTTTCAAGCGCTCCAAAAATGAAATGCTGTCCAATTGGGCTTTGATCGTTTTTGTTTTTAGCCTGCGGGGCCTTGGTCACCCTGACCCGCAATTGTTGCCAGTCGCACACACACACGCACACGCACAGCAAACGCATTGAGTGTGATTTGACTGCTCTTGACATTTATGCCCTTGCGTCAAAGTGCTACTGCTGCTGCTGTGGCAGCTACTCGGCACCGTCGCCATCGTCATTGCCATCGCCATTTGCCATCCGCCATTGACGCTGTGCGTCCTTGGTATCCACTTAATTTTCTTGTTTCATTTTATGGCTCTACTATTATGAAGCAGCGGCCACTGGCCACTGGCCGGCAGCGCTTTGCAGTAGCAGCACTTGATTTAGTGATTTATCCAATGTAATGAGGCTTTTGTGTGGCCACTTGTTCAAAACTGAAATGGAATCAATTGACAGGTCACGCCAGAGGCGCGCACACACAGACTGCATTTCTCTTCTTCTACAGATTATATAGTACATATTATATATGAATCTCTGCCAGTCGTTTATTTTATTATTCATTCTCTGATTTGCTCAGACACTGAAACCGCTTTTATGTGCATTCACTCAAATGTCGTTTATACAGTTTATTGACATTTTATAGTTTCACAACAACAACGACAACAACAACAAGCACAGACCACGCCCTGCTCTAAGCTATTTCTGGAAAATATTGTTTAATTGATAGTTGTGTATATAGAAAATAGAAATGCAAGTAATATCGTTAAGCCTGCATCGACTGATAGCAAGTGCAGTCTGCTCTGATGGCTTCGACCTGAGGCCAACTGCAGTCTCACCTCAAGTGTGCAATGTTGCCACAACAACAAGACAACAGCGACGGCTCGGGGGTGGGGGTGGTGGCTCAGGTCGTCGATTTAATTACTTAATAATATGCAATTATTTATTATTTGCATAAATGGTTGGATTGGCCCTTTCAGTGCATGCTATGTGTGTCAGTTGGAAGTGTTCAATGAACTTGCTGCGGTCATTGGCCGCACAGGCAGTTCATTATGAGAGAGAAATCCACTGCAAATAGATATATAGACAGATATATAAAATATGAATAGTCAATGTAATATATTTGAAATTAATTTTCCCTCCTTGTTTTAATCAATTTGCAGGTGGTTCGGACAGCAACAAGGGAAAGAGTAAAAAATGGCGCAAAATACTGCAATTTCCACACATATCGCAGTGCATCCACCTGAAAGACAAACTAGGTAAGTTAACAAATCAACTAACTAATCATCTTATGCATCGTCTATTGATATTTAACAGACATAAGCTATGGCTACGTGATAGATCAACAGCCCATTGGTCGTGAGCTCTTCCGTCAGTTCTGTGAGAACAAGCGGCCAGTTTACTTTCGTTACATTACTTTTCTGGATGAGGTGGTGAAGTAAGTGATGAGTACGAGTATAATATGGAATATATGAATATATGCATATTATATATTCGATATATATGTTTGCTTATGTGTTTGTTCTTCCTTCGTACAGATATGAAATCGAGTACATTGGAAATCGCATATACACGGGTCACAGCATCGGACGTCGCTTTCTGGACGTTGAGCCGCAGCAGGTGCTGCGCAACGGTGGCGGCGGCGATGCTGACATCGATGGCCTGGACGCAGAGACGCGGGAGGAACTGCTGCTGAACAGCAGCAATGCCAATCCAACTGAAACAGCTGAGACTGAAAATCGCAACAATACCACCGCCAACAACTGCAACAACATCAAGAACAGCAATCACAAGAAGCTGCAGCAACAGAACGACACGCACAATCACAACGGCGAGGATGCGGGGCTGGCACTGAATGGCGACGATACAAACGATGTGGAGAACGATGGCGACGAGGGCGTTGTCTGCGATAGCAGCCAGGATGCGGAGAAGAGCGGTGGCGGCATTGTCGGTACTGATATGGAGACGGTAAAGCGAATGGGCACCGGCTTGGGATCTGATGAACTGGTACTGGACGTGCTCAACGATGATCTCATTGCACAAGTGCGCAACAAACTGAACAGCGGTGGCAAGGATCTCTTTGCCCACTGTGTGAAGGCTGTGAAGGCTTTCCTGGCCGGTGAACCGTTCCGTGAATTCGAAAACTCCATGTACTTTCATCGGTGAGTTGGTGCTGCTTCCATATTAATGAACCAGTCAATCGCATTGCATTGCATCCATGAATAGTGCAGCATTAATTAATCGCAATTCCTTTGCAGCTACTTGCAGTGGAAGTGGCTGGAGGCGCAGCCAATCACATACAAAACATTTCGCATGTACCGTGTGCTGGGCAAGGGCGGCTTTGGCGAGGTCTGCGCCTGTCAGGTAACCATCCAATGTGGATAACATGAGTGGCACTAACTACTGCATGTGCTCTGTCTCCCTGCATCCACTCTCGGCTCTTGTGCTAAAATGGATCCTTTCTATCGTTGCAGGTGCGCGCCACTGGGAAAATGTATGCATGCAAAAAGCTGGAGAAAAAACGAATAAAGAAACGCAAGGGGGAGTCCATGGTGCTCATCGAGAAACAAATACTGCAAAAAATCAACTCACCCTTTGTTGTCAATCTGGCCTACGCGTACGAGACAAAGGATGCCCTCTGCCTGGTCCTGACCATAATGAATGGTGTGTATTATGTTGTTGGCGTTGGCATTTTTATTCGCAGAATTGTCCCTGTCTCGGTGTGTGTGTGTGTGTGTGTGTGTGTAGGAGAGAATGCTCGATAAGCAGCGGCATTAACAACAACTTGACTCTTGCTGTCGCTGTTCTGTTCTCCCTTTAATCCAATGTGTGTTGTGCTAATTGGATCTGTAGACTGGACAGTTACACAGACAGACGTGTACATGACCATGTACGTGTCCGTGTGGCTACTGCTGCTGCTGCTGTTGTTGAACAGTCATTACGTCTAACTGGCTGGCAGCCATCAATATTCATTTAAACGCATTCAGTGGCATTCATTAAAGTGATAAACGTACGCCAATGTGAATGTGTAATCCGCATGAGTTTTGAATTTGCACAATTATAATTAAATTTCTGTCTGAGCTCACTCCTCACTGCTTCTATTCATCACCTAATTGAATTGGCAGTGGCAGTCCCTGCTTAAGCTCCTTGTTCCAGCTGTTGCTGCTTCGATTAACAGAGTAGCTTAAATATCTTTTGGTTAACTTGGTTATGTTTTGTTTTACAGGTGGCGATTTGAAATTTCACATTTACAACATGGGCGGCGAGCCTGGTTTTGAGCTGGAACGTGCTCGTTTTTATGCCGCCGAAGTGGCATGCGGACTGCAGCATCTGCACAAACAGGGCATTGTCTATCGTGACTGCAAACCGGAGAACATTCTGCTGGACGATCACGGGCATGTGCGCATCTCTGATCTGGGCCTGGCCGTGGAGATACCCGAGGGTGAAATGGTGCGCGGACGTGTCGGTACTGTGGGTAAGTTGCACACGGCGTGATAACCCTCATCGACTGTCTTATTTATGGTAACCCTGTCTTCATTTCATTACAGGATATATGGCACCGGAGGTTATTGACAATGAAAAATATGCATTCTCGCCGGATTGGTTTAGCTTTGGTTGTCTGCTCTACGAGATGATCGAGGGACAGGCGCCGTTCCGTATGCGCAAAGAGAAGGTGAAGCGCGAGGAGGTGGACAGGCGTGTCAAGGTGCGTAGGTAGAAATTGTTGATCTAGTTTCCCCTTTTAATCTGTTTCTTCTATTTGCATCTGCAGGAGGATGCCGAAAAGTATTCGAGCAAGTTTAGTGATGAAGCCAAATCAATGTGCCAACAGCTCTTAGCTAAATCAATAAAGCAACGCTTGGGTTGCCGCAACGGACGCATGGGCTCCCAGGATGTGATGGCGCATCCATTTTTCCACTCCACACAGCTGAATTGGCGACGCTTGGAGGCTGGCATGCTGGATCCGCCCTTTGTGCCAGACGTAAGCAAGACCGCTTTGACCAGTAATTCGATACGATTGCATTAACCTCCTGTTCCTTCTCCTTCTTCTTTTTCAATCCATCTTCTTACCTTGACAGCCGCACGCTGTTTATGCCAAAGATGTGCTCGATATTGAACAGTTCTCGACAGTTAAGGGCGTCAATATCGATGAGTCCGACACGAATTTCTATACGAAATTCAACACTGGATCTGTTTCCATATCATGGCAAAGCGAAATGATGGAAACTGAATGCTTCCGCGAGCTGAACGTCTTTGGTCCCGAGGAATGCCCCACGCCCGATTTGCTGATCAATGCCCTGCCGGAACCGGACAAGGCTGGCTGTTTTCCTTTTAGACGCAAGGTGAGTCGAGCATTTGGTCCATGTAATATATTATAATATTTATATTTAATATTTCCAAATTGCAGAAGAAGCAGCCCGCTCGCACACAGCCCATACCCATTCCCGAGCACCTGCTTACCACTAGTCATAGCGTGTCATCCACGACGGTCGAGAGCTGATAGCATAGATTAAGTCAAGTTCAATTGCCTAACGTACATAGCACATAGCACAAATGGCGCCCCACCCGCACAGCAGTTGCCCCCACTTGGGGATAGAAACTGAAACTCATTGCAATACACGAACAACAGATGAACGAGAGAGACAGAGCGAGCGAGCAAGAGAAGAGGAAAGAGATAGCTAGAAGGAAAGGGGAGGGGATTGGGGCATTTTACAATTTTATGAATGTATTTTTACAATATTTTCTAATGAAAATATGCAATTCAAATTGAGAAGAATGCAAATGCGAATGTCTCGTAACTAAATACACATACAACAAGAACGTACACAATACGTACATAATATATTCATGAATGTTTTCAAAAAAAAAAAAAACGAAACAAAAAAAAGACTCACACAACACTCTAACTGATTAATAAACGTTGGGTCGTTACTTAATTGATGTGGTATGTGGTGCACACATACATAGAAACATGCATACATATGGTCTATGCACTTATAATACGATGTAGGATTATGTGGTAATTATATACATAGCTGCAGAGAGCGAATACTAAAGCCTAACGTAAGCACGTAAACTAAACATAAACGTAAACGTAAACAACAAATGCCGTAAGCCAAATTGGCCATCAGTTTGTCATAGCACTTAAAGTATGGTTACTTAAAATTGCTTATATACATAATTACGACAAACAGAACTACTTATAATTAATACACTCTCATACACACACACACACATACATACACATTTAAAATATAGACGGCAATCTAGAGGCAATGCCAGAGTAACAATGTAATATTTGTAAAGTAGTCTGTGCTCAACGTGTTTTTGCAGAAGGAGCCTCAAGTGTTTTAGTTAGCAAGTTTAAGGCAATTAAGTAAATGACAGAATACTCGAAAACTAGAATGCATTTCTATTGAAATACTTAACATAAACATACATACGCATAATACATACGTACATAAACACAGCTCGAAACATAACTGTAGTGAAAACAATTTCAAAATACACTGCATACAGTGGCATACATTGTATTTGTATTTATATTGAATTGAATTGAAGAGATAAATGATAAATCAATGTAAATTTTATTTTACTTTTATTGCCGCACACTTTTCCTAAGCTTTTTCAATATATTCTGTTGCCTAAGTTTAAGTTGACTGCAACGTGAGAACGTGATTACTGATATTTGTTTTGACATGCAATAAGTAATACATAACATACACAACCACACACGTATAGACATAACGTAGCATCATAATGCATAATAATAATAATAATGCCAGCTAATGTCAGCTTAGAATATAAGAGAGTTCTGTGTAAATGTGTAGTGTAGGCATTTTTGTAATTAGCAGAACTATTTAATGAATTTATTACGTTATTCGCGAAATGCCGCAGTCAGAGTCCCATTTGAATGAAGATAATGCGAAATGCCACGCGCGACTTTTAGTTACAATTCAATTGATTTTTGGCACAACTAGCAAATTGTAAGGAATATGCAATGGATACACACAAAACTAAATAGCATAAAAAGCAATGCAAAGCACAACACAACAGAAAACAACACACGAAAGCTCGACAAGAAAAAAGAAAAACATAATTGAATTTTAAGCACAATACAAAATGGAAAACAAAGCAACAAACCAAGCGCCGAAATATTAATCTATAGTAATTAAACCATATTTATAGATCATAATGCATCATAAATACCAGAAATACATACATACTACATAAAGCCTATTGTATAAGAGCAATTAAATGCAGAAACAAAAAAAAAAAACAAAAGATAAACATTCAGAAAACAATAAACGTATTTAACTACAACCACTTACAGAGGCAATTTTATTTAAAAGAGAACTTTAAACTTATGATTGACGATGTTTCTACTCAGGAACCTAAAGATCGTTTTGATACTATCCTGAAGATTCCTTTTCTAGGCTTAAATCCACAGTGGTTTCCGTTTGCAATTGGAAACCTTCGTTGTTTGAGCATCTCCCGTGTATTTGAGCACACACTCAGCTCCGTTGTTCTCAAAGGACATCTCGCCTAGCATATACTCTGGATTCAGGGCCACACGCAGTATATAGACTTGGTTAACAGGCACCGTGGTCACATCCACCCACTGGCAATCCAGTGTATTGGTGTAAACATCCGAGCAACCAATGCTGATGCCTAACAATGAACCCAAGATGAACTTCGTAATCAAGCCAAGCTGTAGATATCGTTAGCAACTTACCCTGCGTGGTATTGCCACAACTGTATTGTGGCCTTAAGCCTGTCCGGCACTCCGTGTCCATCAGACAAAACGATGCCTTGTGACCCTGAGCAACCTTCTGATAGCGCTGATTGTACACATCGAATGTGGCAAAGACATTCATGCTGTGGTAGTGATTGTGACACTGATGCCAGACCCAGTCCCTGTAGTTGGCATAGGGACTGACATCGGCAGTGCCCACATTGCTGGCCTTGAGCGAGAAGCGAAGTAACTTACGCACTCCAGCCGGATTCGTGCGGCGTAGAACATACGCATCCGCTGACAAGCAGTTCTCCTCCATGGCACAGGTTAGCTGCGTCATCGGCACCTGTGCCAGGAAGGCGCTCACCTCTAGGTCTCGCAGACCGATTTCAAGATCGGGTGATTTACTTACACAGGCCACAACACTCACATTATGATTTGTGGCACTGCATAAGGTTGGATAGCTTGGCTCTCGGTAACATTGCGAAAGTTTTTTCTCTGTGCCACGACAACGTGTACCTACCATACCCCATGGAGACGTTTTACTATTGCCATGCTGTGTGTTCTGTGTGGCCACGTAGGCGTAGCCCAGACCCAGCTGGCGACAGACAACGTTTCCCTCACGCTTCGTCCAGGTGGTGCTGCATATCGTTCCCCATGTGTCACCGAAATCGAAGCTTACCTCAACCCGACCCTCACGAAGGGGTTGAGCTGTAGTTTTATTAGTGGTCGCCAGGCGCACCTTCATATTGCGAAAGTTGTTATTCAAGTTCCATTGCCTATCGCCGAGCACCTGATGCAGTCCGAGGCACAGCAGCAGCAGAAGCAGCAACGGCGTCGTGTGTAACTCCATTTTGGACCTATCAGAGACTAGTGAGACAACCACAGCTCCGACACAGCTTTAAAGCCACAAGTAACAAAAAGCGCAAAGCGATGAGCAAGTAAACATAAAACATAATGAAAACACCTGGCCAACACAGCCTGCACCCGCACGTGCGCCTGCAACGCCCTTACAAATTGCCATCGTGTGTAGAGAGGTATGTAAAATGTGCATTGTATTTTCGCTCACAGCCGCCCCACATATAAAAAAAGCCCGTCGCCGGGTTACCCCTGTATGTGGGTGTGTGTGTTTGTACGTCTGCGTGTGTATGAATGTGAGTGTCTGTATTGTGGTTTTTTTGAAAACTGGAGTGCATTCATTTAACGCAAATATAAACAACAACAACAACATGTGCGGCCGTTATAACTGAAGCAGCTTGGTAATCTCATCCTTTAGCGCCGACGGCTTGAACACGCCGTGTTCCGTAATAATGCCCGTGATAAGCGCAGCGGGAGTGACGTCAAAGGCGGGATTCCAACAATTAATGCCCGGCGCTGCTATACGATGCTCGCCCACGTGCGTCATTTCGCGGTCGGGGCGCACTTCGATTATAATATGATCGCCGCTGGGTATCTGCAGATCGATAGATGTCAGTGGTGCAGCCACATAGAAGGGCACGCCGTGATGCTTGGCCACCACTGCTATTTGGTATGTACCAATTTTATTGGCCGTGTCGCCGTTGGCCGCCACCTGAGGGAGACATAAACAATTGATTGATTAGCAAACGAACCGCACTCGATATTTGTCAATTTATGATGGAACTAACCCTGTCGGCGCCAACCACAACAGCAGCAACGTTTTTGACACGAAACAGTGCTGCCACCATGCTGTCCAGCACCAGGGTGGCAGGTAGCTTCTCGTGCACCAGTTCATAGGCGGTGAGTCGTGCGCCCTGATTGTACGGCCGTGTCTCAGTGCAGTAAACATGCTCTGTACAAATATATATACATATATAGAGAGAGAGAGGGATGCGTGTGAATGTTGATGTTCGAATGATATGTTGCCGATATATGCCGTACCCAGCTTGCCCAGTTCGCTCAGGTGACGCACTACGCCCAGCGCCGTGCCATAGCCTGCGGTGGCCAGCGAGCCCGTATTACAATGCGTTAGCACACGCACGGGACCAGCTCCAGCTCCAGTCGTCTCTGCCACATGCTCGAGTATAGCCTTGGCGCCATTTGCACCAATCGCTTTGTTGTCTGCAATGTCCTTCTCCAGCATAGCTTCGGTGGCATTGAGGAATCTTGAATTACATTGGTATTTCAGCAACATCTTGCGCTACGACTGGCTTTATTAATATTTACCTTTGCTTCATGTCTGACACTGAAACGGAATCATCCTTGGTCAGCTCGTTGACTAGCGTTATTAGCTCGTCGGCTGAGATTTTCATGTTGACAGCCGTGGGGCGAGCGGAAACCAAATAGTTGAGCTTGCCCTCAATTTCCTGACGTAGAGATTTCTTGGTCTCGAATTCCTCCGGATGGACCTCAACAGCCAGCGAGAGGCAACCCACAATGGCGATAGCTGGCGCTCCCCGCACCTATGCAGAGAGAGAGAGAGAGAGAGAGTGATAAAACAAAAACACAACTGTAGACAGATAAACTAGGAAGGAGAGAGAAAGAGAGAGCGGGCAGAGAGAGCGGATAAGGGCTGAGTGGGTGGAAATATGTTTAAGTATCGTTTACTGCTTCTGCTGCTGCTGCTGTGTCAATGCTCTTATCTCTGGCCATAAACACTTTGTAGTAACATTATATAATGCCTCGCAGCCCACGTGATGGGCCGGAGGCGTGCTTTTTGCACAGGCCGCGAGCGTTTCAGTAAACAACTACGAAATTATCTCTCTCGCGGATTTTATTTGTTAAACAAAAAAAACAACGGAAAATGAGAGCTTTGTCTAGCCTGGCTTGGTAGACTGGGATATACTCTGTATATATCATACAAACTAAACTATTTCAGGTTTTATATTTATTACAATCCTTTAATTTCGTGTACTTTAAGTATCAGATTATATTTCTTTTGCTTAGCATACCCCACTTTATGGGCACTCAATTTGTACAGGGTATCAAAGAGACCCAGGCGGGTGCCAACGAACCTATGTAATCTTGGTAATAAGTCGAGGGTAATCCACTTAAACAAGCAAAAGCAACAAATTTCGGCAGATGCAATTAATTTTGATGATGATGACGATGTGTAAGCATTTTGCACTTGGCAAGCGAACTATACAATTTATAGGACTTATATGCAATTTGAATTCTGTTATTTATAGAGAGACTAATGTTTAGTTTCACATTCTACAGACGGCAGTTTAATGGGCAAAGTGATTGATTGATTGTTGTGAATTAGAATTGTATGTGCAGGGAATGTGCAGAGAATGCGGCTCACCTGCATCTTGTTGATGACCTTCCAGCCATCCTCCACGCCGCGTACGGGCACATACTTGGACACCACGGGCAGCAGCAGCTGATCGAGAATCTCTAAGCTGCCGCGTTTGTATTTTATAGACTGTAAACTCATCCTCTCCGATTTGTACTATTTCGTTATGGATCACTGAAATGCAAAAGAAAGCACGTTAGTGAAAGTTTTCCCAAAATTTAGAAAATGATGTACCTAATGAACTCTGAATGCGTTGGCAGCTAGCTATACGGTTGGCGTCACAGCTCCAACATTTACGTACACCAGAACTGTCAAAATTGTGTGGCCAGGGCCAAGCGAATGTATATATATTTGTATATTTGTGAATTGATCAATATTAATCAAACGAAACGACAAGCAGATAGCCGAAAATCACGGAGGCAGACCCGAACCTAGACGCAGAGACGCAGACTCAGACGTCTGACAGGCGAATGCTTCCCTTTGCAACTGAACGATTGCGATGGGAATGGACCGAGACCAATTCGAAGCAGTTTAGCTGAAGAGAGCAGAGAGCGATCCCCCAGCACATTTGGGAGATGGGAGCCAGATAAAGAATTTGTATGATCAGAGAGGGAAAGAGAGAAGGAAAGAGAGCACATCGTTGGCTAAGCGATTAATCCAAGTTGTCACAATGCGTAGCCGTCGCAAATTGATAAAGGTGTTCGCGACGATGACGCAGACGTCGACGACGACGGCGGCGTCGCTTGGCCCGTTTGCCGTCAACACGTTGCCGCAAACATGTGTAGAAATGAATGTGTTTGATATTTTTGTTATTTTGTGACAGACAACAGCAAATCGGACAGCGATGATTATCTTGTGCACAAGCACAACATTCAAAAGGTCTAAAACGTAAAGAGAAATTGGGAATTCGAATGGCTTTATAGTTCTCAGAGTAGCGTAATTTATGAGGCTGCAATTAGTTGAGCTCGCTGTAACTGTCAACCACGAACTTGGAGCTGGTACTTTGCCAAAATTGTGTAAAACAAAATCATTAGGGCACCTAGAACCTCACACACACACAGCTACAACATTCATACATATGGTGCATGCGGACACATCCCACATGTGCGACCATGTTAACATTAGCGGCATGCAACTGGTGGTTGTTACAATTCCCTCACTTCTTGCAGTCGGTTCAACTATTGTGATCTGCTTAGCACAGCACAGAGTAAATACCTCAATTGCGATGAGTAATATCCGTCGATTTGTTATTTATTTTGGAGACACACTTCAATTCAACAGTTTTAAAACAAGTCAGAAATGTAAACAGAAAAAGGTAAACAAACCAATGGGAAATGTAAAACTAACACTGAGTGTGACCAGTTGCATTGGACATGTTAGGTCGCCGATAACAAACATCTGATAGTTGTCCGCTCGATAAAAAGCCTCATTGTGCAAGTAATAAATAAATAGTGCAAAATGTTATGAAACAGGCCGGCGCACTTAACTCACCGATTTGTTTACTTTATTTCACTACTTCAACTATCGATTATATTGTTGGCCGGATGGAACTAGATTCTAAATTCGTTTTAAATTCGGTTGGCTTATGTTATTCCATGAGTTATATGTAGTTAATTGAGTAATATAATTTTCTGACGCGAGTGAGTAAACTACTTAAACACAAAAGTTGTGCCTGCCAATAATCTCAGCGTTTGGTTAAACAATATTAGCACGTAACATTTGATTAACAGAGCGCGTTTTCTGAATGTTAACGACAACAGATGTATCGATATCGACACGTAAACATTGCCTACGAACTGAGTAATGTAGTTCGGAAGTTTTCCGCTAGAGGATATCTGCTTAGCGGGAAATTTCAAATTTTGAGTTTGTGTTTATTTTATTTTATTTATTTTTCGAATTGATCAACGTTTTTTCTAAAAAAAAAAATTAAAATAATGGGGCCTAAATCTGGACATAAACTTTACCATCTGCTTCCGGAAAATACATTGTTTATGTTATGTGACTTACAGGAAAAATTCCGACAAGCGATTCCCTGTTATGATGCCATCGTGAAAAACACAAAGAAATTGGTGAATTTTGAATAATGTTGCATAATATTTGAATTACATAACTTCCGCCAGTAGATAACTGCAGGTAAAATATTCAATGTTCCGCTCTTTGTTACTGAACAGTATCCGAAGAAACTTGGAGCCACAGTCTGTGAACTGGATATAAAACATGCCTGCACCGTTGTTCCGAAAACCAAATTCAGCATGATGGTACCGCCCATCGCAGAGAAAATGGAAGATATTTTTGGTGAAAAGCCTAAGACGGTGGTCCTATGTGGCGTAGAGGCAAGTAGCAATGTGTTGTTAAATGTATAATGTATTAAGAATTTACTGTAGACACACATATGTATTGAGCAAACAGCATTTGAGCTGATCAACAAAGAGATCGATGTGTGGCTCGTTGCCGATTGTTGCGGTTCGCGTCTCCCTCAGGATCGCAACTTGGCGTTAGAGCGCCTACGCAGCATTGGATGTACTATATCCACCAAAGAGAGTGTTATTTTCAACATGCTGCAACATAAGGACCACGAGTCATTCAGAGAGATCGCCGGGCTAGTGAAATTGACGTCAGAAGATACGAATCTTTAAGTAAAGATTTAAGTTAGGTTAGTACCAGATAAGGACCAGGAGTCGGTCCGAGAGATATTTTACTTGGACAGGACTCGTGAAGAAGGTGTCAGACGATGCGAAATTTTGAGTACCCCAAGCAGCTGCCAATAAACGATCGATGTAGGCGGCTACTTTCATGTGTTTTCATTTGGCCTCTGCTGTTCGGCATTTACCATTAAGGTAGCATATTTGTGTAGCTCATAGAAATTATGAGAGAGAAGCACCACGGATGGGCCCTGCGGCGCTGGGCAGGTATCGTCATCTCATAAACATTTTGCCCAGCGGACAGCTGAATAGAACGCTGCCTCAGCGGCGCCTTATAAGCCAGCTCCGGCTTGGCTCGCAAGCATTGACGCCAAGGCTCCTTGCTGCCAATTTATGCGAAGTATGGCAGAGAGCAGCCCCTTGTATGCTGGGCAGTTAAAATTCATGATGCAATCGGGCTACAATCTCCGCGTGTTGTTTACCTACGCGCCCCGGGCTCAGCAGTGGGGTGACGGTGACAGTGTGTTCTCTAGCCTCTGATTGACTCATAACAGGCCAAGATCACAATCTCATCTGCATGCCAGATCGTTGCTGCTGCTGCTGCTGTTGCTGCTGCTGTTGCCTTTGCCACTGGCACTTGCGCTGGATATTTATTTGCCTAAGCCCTGCCAGCTGAGTGCCAGCGCGCTGTTGCTGGCAAGTGAAACTGATGGTGACGGCGTTGTGGCACGCGATTGGCGATACGCAAACAGCATTCCGTAGACCTGGCCAATTATGCCTTGCCTTGCCGGCCTCGCTCGCTTATCTAATCCTGGCTAAATAATAAAGCGCGGCTAAGCCTCTAACGAGGCGTTAAGAGCTCCTGCTTTGCACGGCAAACTGGGCCAACGGTATCATGCGTAAGTGTTGCCCGCTCAGTGCGAGTGTTGCCAAGAGGCAGCCACGTTCCATACTGGCTTAAGGCTGCTTCTGGCTGCAGGCAGAAGTCCGCAGTCGGCAGTCAGCAGGCTTTGGGGCACAGCTAGCGGTCATAAATCTGCGGAGTCGCCAGATTGAAACCGGTTTGGCGGGCAAGGCATGCGCACTTGGCGTATTAATAAATTTTGGTCTTGCACAACGATAAAAATGATAAATCTGTGAATTTGGCCCGGCCATGTGCAAATGAACAGGCGATCAGGAATCAATGGCTTTATGGTGCACTGCCATCGACACTGCCAAAGGCTAGCAGGGATTTATGTGCCCACTGCCTGGCAAGTGGCAACAGTGGCGGCACTCATAGATCAACCACGCTGGCAACACTAACAGCAGCTATAACCGATGGGCAAATACACTACGGTAGTTGTGATTAGGTGTAAGACAGCAGTAAAGTCAGTTGGCATTCTCTAATAACTCTTGAGTAGATTAGATTTCTAAATTTTGGCAAGTCTATAGACTTTTCTTTTTATACCCTGCACTTACCGGCAGAATGTGTCGCAGTTTGTGCTGACAAGTGTGGGAATGCCGAGCGGCGCTTCAAAGGGCCTGCTCCAGCTGCGATTTAGTTGCATAATTTATGGAGATGTTTCAGTTTGCTCAAATTAACCAAATCTAACCCGCGGGCCCATGTCCACCTAATGGGATTAGAACCACCGATTAAAGACTCCCCAGAGCTGTGTATCACTTGCATTTCCCACACTAAACTGAGACTGAGACTGACGCTGGAGGGGGAGGTAGCTGAGTGTTCTTGTTATAACTATCGCTGCACTCGTATTTAGTCATTAGTTCAATGATATTTTTATGCTAATTATGCGCCCCAAACCGTTGGTTCTTAGCCACCGCCCTCGTTGTACTTGAGCAAGGGAGGGGCGTGGCGTTCTCAGTGCCCTCTAAGTAAGCTATTCCGCGTCACCTGTTAACCCACTGGCCAAACGGCCACCAAAGACCATCGACTTTGAACAATTAGTGGGCAGGCCGAAGATCATATCTTCGTTGGGGAGTACCCTGGGTACCTCTGGGCACCGTCTAATTAACATATGAGTTATATCAGTGTGGGCCAGAGTGTGTGTGTGCGTTTCTACATTCTTTGTTGCTGGACCGTTCTGGGCTGCAGACACAGTTGGGTGTGTGAATGTTTGCTTACCTTGTATCTTGCAATTAGATTAGAAATGAAGCTCTCTCTGGGCCACGCTAATTGGTCTCAGGCACAAATGTGCGTCACGAGTGTGAGTGAGTTAGTACAGTTAGGTGATTAACAAGGATCTAATCGCTTACGGGAAATGCGGTCGCTTATCAATGGAGAGAGGAAAAAGTTAGCATCATGCAGCATGGAATACGCGTATTAACGGAATTTGATCTTAAATATGGTATGCGAAACGTCTTAAACATTGATGGCAATCTGGAAACACTTTATGAAACATTCTCTGCGCAGTTAGCAAAAGAAACTTGGAAAACATTTTCAGATCTTGCCAAGTTGGTGGTCTGCTTGCGATTGAGATCTCTACAATTTGCATGCAGCCAAGTGGTGAGTGCCCGACTAGATCCGTTAGATATGCTCGAAGCTTTAAAGCTTTTCTACACAACAACTCAACGATATCTTCATCTATCTCTCTTATCTCAGAACACAATAACTACAAGAGCAGCAACAACTGGCGTTGTGAAAGGTTTATCCACTCGCCAGTCGTATGTACGGTATATACTATATATAGTATGTATGTATTATACTTGCAGCTGTATTTACATATGTAAGCAACTAATTTGCTTAAGCGCGCAAACAATAAAGAATTTGTATTTTGGTTGCGACAAGTTGCCGCAAATGCGTCGCGAGTTGCTGACACACAAACAACACAGAGAGGAAAGCAAAGATAGAAGACGAAACCAACAACAACAACAGCAAGTTGGAAAGATTTACAAATTTATGCTGGATTTACGCTGCTGTGGCAGTATTTATATGGGCAATTGGCCAAAATGTTGGCCAACTTTAACACATTTGCGTGCTTTATCTCTCCGTCAACGTCTCCTTCTCCTTTTCTGCGACTCCGACTGCGAGACCGACTTCGGTCTTCTGGGGCTTTGTTGGACACATCAAAGTGACTTGAGTCCCATTTGACTTGCAGTTTGTGCAGTTACAGTTGCCAAATTTGGTCAGTTTCACTTGTTCAGTTCGAAATTTATGCCGTCTTGGGTATGCGACCAGTTAGGCCTGCGCCAGGCAGAGGGGCTAGAGGACAGTGGGCCAGTCGTGGATTGGGGTGGCCGCCGCCTCCTCTAGGCAAATTTAATATGCATTCATTGTCCATTTACTTTCTACGACAATTTGCATATTAACAAGTGTCATTTCACCAGAGAAAATTTTAAAATATATGCTAAGCATATATTGCTTTTATTGTCTGCATTAGCTTTCGATTTCCCTCAGATCCTTTGGAGCTGGATACGTAAACTCGATTTGACTTAGCTGCAATATGTAGTAACACTTTTGGCAATTCAACTTCGAATTAATCGAACTCTGTTTAGCAAAGCATCAAAATGAAATCGAAAAATGTTTTCTAAAGCTTTCATTGCCCAACCCAAACCAGGCACAGCCATCAGACACAGGCCAAGGTGCAGAGGTGCAGAGATGCTCTCCCAGTCGCCAATATGTCAAACGGAGGATGTTCAATCAGATCCGTTTGCTGTTTTGCCGACCAACTCATTGCACCGATTTGTCAGTGAGTCAAAGCATTTTGTCACGATCCACCATAAACACCTTGTAGAACTGGTAAAACGGTTTTCTCTCCCTCGATTATTATTATTAAATCGAAGCGATTTGTGCACAGGTCACAAAAGAAGCCGCCGTTGCTCGGCACTCGCTGCTCGCCGACTGCATTAGGTAAATAGAAAGTGAAGTTGTGTGCCTAGATCTTTTCCAGCAGGTCAATCGATGGCCCCGACTCCCTGCGCTAAGCACTAAGCAAGGCAGGCGAATACATAGATTCACTTTTCAGAGCAGACAACGCGAAGAAAAGTGCCCGAGCGAGCAGAGAAACAAAGAAAACAACAACAACAACAACAACAAAACGGGCTAATGATAATGTTGGAATTATCCCATTGCACTTGAAGCATCTCAGCTCAACATAATGAACGCCATTACGAGTGCCGAGTGCCTTGAAGAGACCCAAGCTCTCTCAGGTGCCTCATGCCCCATGCCCCATGCCTCATGCCTCTGCCAAAGGGGCCTGATACAATTTATGGCTCCCTGCTCCCACAATGGGCCTGCTGTCAAATGCAATCAATTAAGGTTAATTAGAAGCCACTTCCCAAATTACGACTACAAATGGAGCCAGTTGGACCTGGAGCTGCCGCAGACTGCTTGCTGACGGCGCTGGTGAGGGCTGGTGCCCGCAGTCAGAGCTGGAGCAGTGGCATTCGTTATATGTGTCAGTGGCATTTGCGAAAATTTTGCGGTTATGATTTTGGAAATTTGTGGGTCATTGTACCAGAGCCACCAGCAGCAGCAACAGCAGCAGCTGACCGCACGCCGACGACGACGCCAACACTTTCTGGCCGTGATTAATGGCGTGTGGAGCATGAATTCGGCACAGGTTTCTGCGGCATGCCCCTTGCCCAGTTCATCTTGTATGCGCCGCGCATGCTGGCCGTGCACAAGCGGCATTGATTCCCCACATAAAAGCAATGGGCCAGTTAGACAAGTGGCCCGGCCATCCAGCCATGGCTTGTGGGCTTGTAGGCCTGTCAAGCCGCCTGACAAAACTGACAGCCAACATTGACAACGACGACGACAGCGGAGCATGGACAATGCCAGCGTCCGCGTCCGCGTCAGTGTCAGCTGCGGTTGCCGCTTTGCCGTGCGCGACATTGGACAACGGTAGCGCATGTTCGAGGCAATCAAATATGGGAACGGAGCGTTGTACCTGCGCCGTGACCTATATCTGTCCTGTTGCTTTTGTAGCAGCCCAGAGTTCAGGAGGTTGCGCACCAAACCATTTAGCATATGGCATAAGACAAACGGTATATGGGCAGCGAGGAAGAAAAGTGAAATTCTTATGGCAGTCAATGGCCCGGCCAGGTACCAGAGGAGGGAGAGAGAGAGAGAGAGAGAGAGAGAGAGAGGGGGAGAGGGACTTGCAACATGTTTGCTGCTGACTGACCCCATTGAACGTCGGGCCCACGCTCAGCGCTCAGTTTGAGTGAGCGAATGAATGATACCCTGCCACGGTCAGTGCCACAGCCAGTGCCAGTGGAGGAGCCACTTGCCGAATTGCCAGTGGTGTTTTGATTATCTGGCAGCAGCCGTAGCCGTAGCCGGTTTGGCTGGCACATAAAATGTGTTGACACGAAAGCGCAGCCAAATTGTGCGCTCTGCAAAATGAGCCACAAAAAAGCAGCAACTGCAGCAGAGAAATGCTGAAATCTTATGCTGATTGCCGGCTGCAGCAGCTGCCTGTGTAATTTGCGCCAGGCACACAAAAAAAGTGAAGGCGTCTCCGAAAGAGTCGATGGCATGCGGAGCAGACGCTGCAGCAGCGGCAGCAGCAGCCGGCGCAGCACTTTCATTAAAAGTTTCTGCCGCTTCGGGATCATTAAATCGCCGCAAGAATGAATCAATGTTTGGCCATGCATCAACTTCCTGACTGCGTCTGCCAAACCGAAGAATGACTCAAAGTGGCAGGCAAAAGCAAAAGCCAAAGTCAAATTCACTCAAAGCGCACTCACTCTTTCATTTGTGTTTGCTTCTTTTGTCTTTGCGGCTGCAGCTCTAAACGGGTTTGAGCTGGAGTTGAAGTTGGAGTTGGAGCCTGAGCCTAAGCCGGGGCGCAACTGCACTGCAAGGCTTTCCATCAAGCATCGCGCAGTGCCGTGGCATGCTGCTCTTTATTTTAATTTGCGCACCTAAGTAAATGCCGGGCTGGTGCTAATGAGACATAACGACATGGTCGTCGCCAAGGCCAGCTCCTCATTTGTTATTTTCAGCAAGCAGCAAGCAGCAAGCAGCTGCGCTATCGTCGTCGTCGTCGTTGGGTGCTGCCTAAGCCGCCAGCCCAGCATTTGGCATGCCAATATTTTCTAATATTCGCAATCATTTAACTTAATGCGCGCTCATTTGTTTTGCGTGCCGCGAAGGCAACGCGGCCAGCTGGGCAGGAGTTTGTGGTCCGATCGCAGTGCTCATCGCTGGGCAAACAAAAAGAAGCGCTACGTTCAATCCCACGATATTCGCTAATGAGCCTGGGCAACGCAATGTGGGCGTGTCGATGCCGCGATGCTCAGATGCTGCGCCTTCGTGAGCCAACAACAAACAATTCAATTTTCATGGCCGCCAGGCGGATCGACCGAAAACATTTGCAATTTATTACCTAATGCAGGCAGCGTGCGTTAGATTGCACCGCCGATTGGCAGGGACGCCAGCCGGCGGGATTTATTACGAACAGGCAGCAGCATGCAACAGGCAACAGGCAACAGGCAACTGGCAACAGCAGCCTGTCTCACTCGCCCACCTCAGCGTCAGCCTCAGCCTTGTGCCCTGCAGGCGCTTGCAATTTGTCACTCAGAGCGAACTGTACTCGGACGTGGATTATGTCTCATTGCAAGTGCAGGCGGAGAGTGAGAACTGGCGGCGACTACTCAATGCCACCTGCCAGTTGCCACTTGCCCCTTCGCCACTTGCCACTTGCTTTGACTTTTCAACCCAAATACACAAAAAAACCCAAACGCGAATGAAAACGAAACCAACGTCGGCGTGAAAATGAAAACGTTTGTGAGAAAAAGAGAAAACAGTGTCAGTGTGTGTGTGCATGTTTTCCTCTGTCTGTGTGTGTGTGCGTGTGTGGGCAGCGGGCAGTGTTTCGAGTGCGTTGGCTGTCAGTCACTGCAGCGACGTCCATGCGTGGTCTTCTCTGGCATTCTGGGCCACCGCCACCGCCGCCTGCCGCAGTGGGTCAACTGTTGTTTGCAGTCGGCGCATCGTTCGAGCTTTGCGCTGCAGCAAATACCAATTGTTGCGAAAAACAAAAATGAAAATGCGTCGAACAAAACGAAAGACTTGAGACACGAACGCACTTGCAGCCAACTGCTCAACTGTTGTTTGGCGCTGGCGCGGCCTTGTTGATTTCTCGACTTCAAACGTCGCCGCCATCGGACATCGTAGCCCACTTCTAACAACCGAAAATCAACATTAAATTATGGCAACAATAGCAAAAGCGACACAACAGCGAACAGCAACATCGATGGGCCCCTCCCCCTGCCCCCAACCCCGCCCACCATGCGATGGCATTCTGAGCGTGCGCGCACGCTGTGAAAGTCGAGATACGCGAAGCTCAATGACAAGAAATTCTGGTCTTCATAATGAGACTTATAAATGTTTTTATGGCAGCAGCTCAGCCGTCAGAACAGCTAAAATACTCGCAACAATAACAATAACAATAACAACAGCAACAGCAACAACAATTTGGCATTTGGCATGTGCACATTTATTAAAGCCAAGCGGAGATTTATAAACTTTGCTGTTGCTGTTGTTGTTGCGTGGTTAGTTTTGTGTGGCAAATTGGTTTTTTAATTGCTCGACTTCATCTCTGTTCTCCATTAGCCGAGTGCAGCTCTAATGGCATTCATACGAGTATGCCGACAATTATGCAGGTGTACAGCATGATCTAGTAATAGAGAAATCGAAATTGTCTAAATAGTTGACACCAAAAGAGAAACACATATATTTTCTTTTATCGACAAGAATCTTGTCATGTGGAATTCCAACTGTCAATCGAATTGCTTCCTGCCTCCCTTGCTGTGTGTGTGGTCACGAGTGATTGAATATTCCCAGCCTAAAACAGTTAGTTTCCCTACACAGCTGACCACTTCTTCCGCATGTGTGAACACACATCCAAGATATCAAAATGAGCAGATAATGCAAGTTGATTTACAGCAGCCACGACAGCGATGGCTTCCTGGGTTATGACTTTTGCGGCTGTCAGTCGGCGATCAACTGCCGCTGCTGTTAACTATAAACTAGCCTGCGAATAATGCCAAGAATTAGTTGTGGAAAAATTAACACCACCCAACAGCAACAGCAACAGCAACAGCAATGGCAATGGCAATGGCAATGGCAATAGCAACGGCAACGACATTGACCACAAGGCTGCCAGCCATGGCTGATGGCTGAGCCAGAGACTGAAGCTCAAGCCGACACTTGTCGGCTGCTGGCCAAGTTGGAAATCGGCAAGTGGAAACTAAAAACAATTTACGCAAACCGTACAACGTTCTGGCTAAGATTGACTTGGCTCGGTGGGCCAGCAACAGCAGCAGCAGCAGCAGCAGCAGCAGGTGGCCAGTGTGGCGCAATCTCAAGTGCATTGACTGCCGAGCAACCTCACTCTAATCACAATTGGAATTGGACTCTCTGTTTCTCTATCTCTCTATTTCTCTATCTCTCTATCTCTTATATCTCTCCCTCTCTTTCTCTAACTTGCGCAGATTGATTTGTTTTGCAGTTCCGTTCTGAATGGTTTCTATTCGGTCGCTCTTTGGCTGCTGCTGAATCGCAATTTGCCATTGACCATTTACCATTTACCATTTACCATTTTCCATTGACCATTTGGCATTTGTGTTTACTGTTAGCTGCTGCAGCTCATCCCAAATTGATTTCTAATACGGCTGCTGTCACCTTTGACACGTTACATAACGGGTTTGTTCGATCTGCAGATCGATTTTCATTGCCTGAGCTTAGTATGAAGAATTGTAGCAATCGTAATCGCAAGTTATGAAATTAATAAGTAAGGTTGGCAGTTCTCTTATATTATATCTAATATAATATGTTTATTAAGTTTAGATTAGTATATAAGGTTTAGATTATGTTCTTCTTTATGTTTTCTTTAAATTCAATAATAACTATAACAAAATTTCACTTGAATTGATTTGCATATTGTAGCAGAAGGTTTTCAGTTTCACTGCGAATAGTTCTTGAGATCGCAGTGAGCTGACAGCAGCGAAACTGGTTCATTGGAATTGACATATTTACAATTTGCACAAGTTTCTTCAGGAGAAACCTCAGAGAGAGAGTGAGAGAGAGAGAGAGAGAGAGAGAGAGAGAAGAGTTCAGCGACGTGCGATATATTCCTGTGCAGCCCAAGGAGGTCGTCAGTTGAAGCGTTTACAGCTTCGTCACACGATTTGTAGCAGTCGCTCTTGGCCCTTGGCCACACAGAGCTGCTTGGGCCCAATCGGCCCAATCGACATGTAAGGCCCTTAAAAGTCATGTTGTGCCTCTGGTCTCCTGCGGATGCTGGCTGGTGGGTGTGGCATGGGCATGGGCATGGGCATGGGCATGGGCAGGGCTGGACCGCACAGAGCAAACGTTTTTGGCAATTATCAAGATCATGGTGCCTCTTGTTGACTCTTGTCTGCGATAGTCGTCGTTCGTTAGACGTTTGCGTAGGCACAGGCACAAGAGACGCGCCCTTGCCACACTCCTGCCTGGCTCTGTGTCCGCCTCCAGCCTCTGGGGCCTTATCGAGTGGACATTAGTGTGAAATCGTTAAAGTTTTAAATGCCACCACATTTTGTATCTGTTTTGTGGCTGTTGGTCTAGTTCTCGACAGTGCAAATATCGTACCAATTAAATTGGCTTGCTCGGTGTACAGGCCGCAGTCGATACACGGCTTTAATCACATTCGGAGTAGATTTCGTGGTGTTTGTTTCGTTTTTGCCAGCTCAACACGCTGTGCTGTGCGATTAATTAGGCAATTAGAGAGCGAGAGCGCGTCGTATAAATCAGCTGAATTATAAAGCAATCGAAATATGTACGTATGTAGTGTGTACCCTAACTATGCCTCACTGCCAGGCACTGCGGGCATAAAAAATAATTGTGTGGCCATAAACAATCGACGGTCTGGCCACGCAAATGGCCGCCGCGTCAGCAGTCGCAGTCGCCACTCGTGGCAGTCCAAGAGTCAACGGGTAACAATGTTGCCAGCAACATGTTTGGGCCAATTTGCTCGACCTGCCAGCGTCTGTCAACGGCTGCTGTCGCGGCCCTTAGCCGCAGCTTCTGCAACTGCAACATTGGCCGTGGCAGTGGCAGCCACATCGCCTTTGCCACTGGCAATTACATGCGGCTCACGTGCTGTCAAAGTTGAAAGATGACAAATCAACTTGACAGCGTCACAGCGCGCGCCAATTTGCATGGCAAAATGGCCAAGACGTAGATTCAGCCGAATGATGGCAATGCAAAACGAGAGCAATGCACCCAGATCTCGCCTGCTGCCAGCGTGATGTGTGTGTGGTGTGTTTGGTGTGTGCGACTGACGCCTGACATTGTGTAATAATTGGCAGTTCGTGGAAAGCTCGAATTTGATAGCGATTAATTGGCTCCTCCTGTTGCGGCATGTGCTTGCTGCTGCTGCTGCTGCTGCTGCTGCTGTTGATGCTGCTGCTGTGGAATGCAGCTAAGTAAGTTGCCACGTTGCGCTGCTGTAGAGTATTGCCCACTCAAATTAGCATATTCGTTTATGGCAATTGCATTAATTTCATCTCTTATTTGCTTCATCACTGCAGTTTTCACCCAACTCCTCCCCACGCTTTCGCCTTTCTGGCTTGTCAATCTGCAACTTAGTAATTGCAATTTGATGCTGCCATCATAGTTAAAACTTATGACATCCATATAAAAGCGAATTGAAATGGTCCACCGCAGTGCCTGCAGATGTGGACAGCTTCCGTCAATTATATGGTGGATCGTAAGTCCTCCATCAGCGACGGATACCCAGCAGGAGTAGCCTCACCCGCTGCGTGCAGCTTCGGCAACTTGGCTTGGCCCTCTGCAATGACGAAAATTCACTTTGCAAATTGCCAAAGCATACACACAAATAGACACACACACACACACACACATATATATATATGTGCTGTCGTGTCTGGCGGGCGGACAGAGCGATGACATGTTGTTGGCGATCGCTTTTATGGCGTTGCCTATTTAAACAAGCTCGATTCCCTCGATTACTTTTAGGTCTGTCGTTTCACAAAAGCCTTTAGCTGTCCACTAAGCAGATTTATTTCACATTATTTATATAGACATTGGTTATCCGCATTTTCTTGGCCAATACTTTCTTGTTTTTATAGCTGCTGCTGCAGTTGCTGCCTTTTACCTGAGACACTGAGACTGAGACTGTCTGCTGGCTGGTTGACTGTTTGTTCCTTTGCCAGTTGTTCACACGACTTTCATGTTAACAACTTGCTTTCATAACAGTAAAAATCAATAAGTACCTGCAGTTTATTACGTAGCTGGCACTGAGCTAAATAACTTTGCCATACAACATGCAGCAATCATCATTTAGTGGAACTCGCGTTGCTGCTCTCGTTGCCTTTGTTGCTTTTGTGTTGCTGCCTCTTCTAACGAGCCGTTTGGCATTAATTTTTGCCCATATGCAATGCCAGCTTATACACCAGGGACTGTCTCTCTGACTGAGCAAATATGTCGCAACAGCAACAGGGACAGCACCAGCAACAAAGGAGGAGAGCAACAAGAAGCACGACAACGGCAGCAAATTAGTGACATAACTTGAGCGCTGAACACGATTCGAATGAGGATCAAGCTGGGAGGCCACAAAAACACTGCACACAGAATTTCTATCAAATGCACTAATTTTGCAATATTATGGAATGGTAATAACATCGCTCGTGCGCTCTCATATTTGTCTGACCTTTGCCAGCCACAGACCTTTCACCAGCAGCAGCAGCAGCAGCAGCAGCAAGTGGGGATCAAATGTTCGTTATGTAAGCATGGCAGAACCTTTTCGGGGTTAAATGCCCATTAGAAACAATTTTGTAATGGCCAGTTAAATAACAGTGCTGAAATTTGTTTTCAAATTATTTAAGTCGAGCAGCGGCCACAGCGATTTACCAGAATTAAAGTAACATAATGCAAGACGTGTGGGTGGCTCGGGGTCAGCACCACCAACGAGCAACCTAGACCCCTCAAGGCGCAGTCTGGTTGCTGCTCTGGTTTTGGAAATTGCTCAAATTGAGCCGTTCCTGACGATACATGACAGTCTCAATCTCAAGTGATGCCTGGGAACTGCAGGAGCACTTGTTTCCGGCTCGTGTGCTCGTAGGTGGGCAGAGAAATCATGATTTTGATTTTATTTACGGTTAAGTTTCGTGGAATATTCGAGTGCATAATTATCAAATGATGAGGGAAGCGCAGAAGCCACAAGTAAAGGTAAACTGACAACTTCATGTGCCAGAAGAACAGCAGAATCTTCAACTCCATCTGGGAACAATAGTAAAGTGAAAGGTTACAAGATTGTGTCAAAGATAAGCAGACATAACACTTTCGATTCACCTTCCCTTTGAGTTTCAATACTTTTACTGGCTCCAAATTGAGATACCAAGAAGAATCTGTTTTGGTTTGCTTAGAAATATATTTATATACAAACAATATCTATCGGATTTCAGTTAAGCGTAAAACTCATTCCCCCAAAATTGTGCAAAAAGTGAAATTGCAACGTGACGTTCAGATTTCCGCAAATGCTTTTTATGTGGAGTCTCTGCGAGTGGACATTAACAATTAATCGATTCGTGTTCTATCGATTTTGCTAAATCCACTACTTTGGGTGCGACTTTGATGGTGTTTTCATTGTTCCAACGGGTCAAGCTTAAGAGTTGCTGCCTATCTTGCAATTTTCTGGAAAGTTTCTTTCATATAATATTGTATTACTAAACTGAACAAAACTAAGCTAGGCATAAACTCAACTTGTCAGGGCTGGAATGAATGATTTCACTGCTTAAACTAAATGGCACACAGTAGTCCGCATTCTGAACCATCAAAAATGTCAATAGAGCTTTCTAGTTACCTGCATATTTCACACTTGACAGCCGCTCGAGTGGTTTGGTACCTTCTTAACGGACAGTTCATTATGTGCTATTGCTGACGTGCGCCATTAGTCGAACATGCAACATTCACTTTTTCTTGTGGGCAGCTCAACGGGAGCTAACTAAATACTTAAGCTCTTAATTAAGCACCTCTGTCAGGTTGTGGCCGAAATCCTTTTTTGTGCTCGCTGCACACGAAACCAAGCCAACAAGTTCGTTGCCTGAGTCTTTAGTTTTGGTGGCTGCGCTCCAAGTGGGTCAGTGGCTGAGAAATTTATGCCTGGCAAATTTTCTTGTGAAACTGCTGCCGCACCAAGAGCAGCCACATATGATGTGCATGTGTGTGTCTGTGTGTGTGTGTGTATGCATAAATAAATATCATATTCGCAAATTCGAATTTGGCCACTGACCAACAAGCGCTGGACAGCCAGTGAGACTGGAACTGCAACTGGCACTGGTGCTGGGAATCAGCGGGCCGCTGCTTGCTTATGATTTCCAGTAAGAGCGCCAAGGCAATGCAAATAGAAATAAATTTTCCCGCTGTTTGTTTTGCCAAGCGCGCAATTTACAATTCGCTCACATGCTGCGCCAGAAGGTTATCCGATGCCAACGAAAATGAAAATAAATGCACTTTAAGCTGAGACTCCTGTCATCGGTCAACTGTGGCCCCAGTTGCTTGATATGCCAGCCACAGCGTGCGCAACATCACCAGCAACATCAACAGCAGCAACAGCAGTCACAACAACAGCAGTCACAACAGCAACAGTTGCCATTGGGCCGTTGTAACTACACGAATTTTGGCTGTTTTTACTTTCAAAATACATTGCAGCGAACGCTTTGTTTGTCTTTTAGCTTTGGCTTCAGTTTCAGCTTTAGTTTTTAGCTTTTTATTGCGGCAATTTCACGGGCATGCGAAAATCATTAGCCGAAATCATTAGGGTCAATCAAGTTCGTGGCGTAGATTTGCGTAGGTTTATTCGAGTGAAATGCCAAATGACTTCTGTGCGCATGTGTGACAAATTTTGTGAGGGGAACTTTCGAACAGATCATCATCAGATCATTTTGGCAGTTTTCGCTGGGCTGGCGAAACGAAAGCGCAGCACTTCAATGGCAGCATATTAGCATAGGTTCAATCGCAATCATTCACAAAGACATATCATAATACCGAGAGTGCTGGACATTATCTATGTAGCAGGCTGTCACTTGGCGCTCTGCTCGAGTTGCAGAGACCTTTTACTTTTCATTTGTGTGAGCTATGCAAATTGAGGTGAATCAGCAGGTTTCCGTGCGGCCCAAAAGTGAACAACACGCAGCCAACAATAGTTTTGGCCGTGTTAAATTATTTAAGACTTTGCGTGTCTTTTTGTGTCTTGACGAATTTCTCTTTTTACGTTCTTAATGTCTGCGCTGGCCATTCTTTGGGCGCTTTTCTTTTAATATCCGTGCTTTATTGTTCTGCGTTTCAAGGTTATTTTTGGGCGTCCACTTCCCCACATGATGCGACACTTTCATTTCGAAAGCCGCCTGCGAGAAGCGCTTGTCACTTCGCCGCATTCCCCATCATCAGCAGCAGCAGATCATCAATTCTGATCTCATGCGTAGGTTCCGCATCAGTAGCTGCTCTCGGTCCTTTCACTTTCCACCGATGCCTAACGGTACCGGCCTCAGCGATAAGCTTATTGATTATTCTGTTGTGAATACATAAAAATTAATCAACAAACAATAATATGTGGGGAACAATGGACACTGTCGCTGGTGTTAATCGGCGTCTTTTGTGTCCCATTATCATTTTAATTTCCCTCGAGAATCATGAGGCTTATCGTCTATTTAGGGAACTATCAAGCGACCAGAGCTACCTGAGCAGCAGCACAATGTGTTATCCGAAGTGGGCGTCACGTTCGGCTCGCAACGTCTTACAAATTAATCAACACTTAAACGAGGCTGTCGGCGAGTCTGGCGGCACGGTCTGGTCTCGGCCCGAACCCAGGCAGATCGAATCTCACCTTGGTCGACCTTTGTGCCAGTTTGAAGAGCACGTTGCAGAGGAGCACACATGCCATAGAGAGGCGCATAATGGGCTTTTTATTGGGTCACCAGGCGACGCAATTCACACAAAACACCCACTCCAAGCCGTACACAGACACCTGCCGCAGAGCCGCGCTTCATTAATGGCCTTTTAACGTTGCGAATCGTGAGGCGTGCCACGAACCCGTCCATGGTCAGAGTTTAAGGTGCAACAGAGTCAAGAAGCGGACCTAATTCGGCTAACAGGCGAGATCAATGGCAGACCAAATTTGTCAGACAATAAAAGACAGAATAAAGAACTGAAATAGTTGAACCGAATTATCTGATGGGAACCAAGGCTCATTGCGCTGCTGCACTAGACTGCAAACGGGTTTCCTGACCTATCTATCAATGCAATTAACAGAGGAGAACACTTGCCCACTTCCTTTTAAGACCTAATTCCATGTACGGCCAGAGGAAATTAAATGCTTAATGATGTCCAATCTAGTTGCAGCGCTAATTTGCTATAAAAACGCAATCAAGTCAGTGACAAATGTGTGACCATTTTAAAGACACCCATTGACATCTGAAATCAACTTAATTGACAGACACCCTGTATTCATGCATTTTATTGCCTATTTACCATTTCACTTTCATTCCACGTACCTTGATGAGCGCGAATGACCCAAGCCGAGCTCAGCTTAATGATGCCTTCCATTGGGCATCCAGGTCTCTTTCTCGTTGTGAACCCGTCTATTCGAGTCATTCATTCAGTCGCTGGGCATACGGGACAACTCTCACTTTTCGTTGTTCACAAATATGTAATAAAAACTCCTCTCGTATTACACTCATCGTGTGCTTCAGCTGAGTGTTAAGACTCCAAATGCAGGAACATTAAGTTGCCATAAATCCCGGGAAGAATGTTAACAGGCTAAACGTGTTCAGTTTGGCTACTAAATGAAGACATTTACGAGTCTGGCCAGATGCGAATCAATAATGAAATGGCCATGCAAAATTCTAGACTCAACAAACGGTCAAAAGCCGCCGCGGGGAATGCCGCCGCACGGCGCAACGGTAAATCGGACTTAAGACCGTAGACTCCAGACTGCAGACTGCAGACAGGGATTTGGACGTTTGGGGCTCGACTCATGACTGCAGATACTCGACTTTAGATTAGAATGAATCATTTGCAGGCATCCTAATTGAGTTGACTGCGCGGCTGGCAGCTAACAGCTAAAAGGCCAAAATATTAGCAGCCGCCTGGCCGAGGTGTGAGACTATTTAGCCAACTCGGACTGGCTGCCTGGAGTGGCAGACTCCGAATCTTAGGCCAAGTAGCGGCGATTAGTCGCAGTTGCAAGTTGAAAGTTGGAGGAGGGGGCCACGACGACGATGACGAAGGGCCATTTATCAAGTAGACAAACGCGAGCTGCTCGTGTCTCGTCTCTGGGCAAGTTAACCGTTCCTTGACTGACTCACTGACTGACTGACTGACTGACTAACTGGCCAAGTGGCTGGTCGGCTAACGGGCTGCAAGGCATCCCGACTCCGACTCCGACTCCAGCTCGACTCCTCCACTTTAATTACTCATTTAATGCTGGAGAGCTGAGAGCTGATCTCACACTCAAAGTGCTATTAAGTCTCTCCCGCTACCCAGGTTCAGCTTCAGCCTCAGTCTCAGCTTCAGCACATGCTCAGAGAAATGTAGTTCTCTGGGTCAATGCGAGCACCTTAACTAATCAAAGTCGCGGCGAGAGAAGCACGCGTTGCCCGCCCTTCCTCGTCTGTCCCTCAGTTCGTCAGTCTGTCATTCGCATTGTCAATAAATACAATGTGCGCAGCTTTCACAAGAGTCTGACAAAGCACGAGTGTTGCAAGTGTTGTGGGGAGTGGGAAGAACTCTTTTTGGCAGTCGAAGAATCGCAAAGAACTTCATGGCGCAAAGGGATTACCAACTGAGAGATGCGCTAAATGAATTCGATTTGTTTGCCTGAGAAAGAGAACTTGTAATAGGCGTGTGACATCTTGAGGAGCTGATAGTCGATAGTCGATAGTCGATAGGACGTACTCGGATGCACATTTGTTTAGTTTATTTGCCAGCCAGAGTTGCCTGGCTGCCTGGGAGGAAGACGATGTTTTGAGTTTGAACCTCACGTTCTGGGTACCATAAAACACAATGGAGCGTTACGAGCTCAGCTCTCAGCTCTCAGCTGCCTAGCTAGCTCTTAGCAGGCTAACAAATGTCGCTGCTCTATTGTTCAATGACCATGGCTGGAAAAATTTCGGCTGCTTTTATGTTTATGCATGAATTCCAACATGAAAATGCAACAAGGAAGAAACCGCGATGCCCATAAATCAAATTGGCCAAAATCCAGCTCCTATACTCGTAGTAGTAGATCCAGCACGCAGTCATGGCCAACTGATTGAGCTGTCGCGTATTTGGGTGAGATCGCCCAGTGTCTAAATGTCCACGAGTTGCACTCCCAGTCCCAGTCCCAGTCCCAGTCCCAGTCACAGTCAGAGCCACAGCCCCACACTAGCTTAGGCCGACTCCCAGTCCTATCTTTGAGCTGCTGCCATTTGGTTTGTCATTTGAATTTCGTGCCTGTTCTTTCCTTTCTGGCCAGGCTGGCCAACTGTTTTGGAGGCAAATCTTCTTTTGGCCACAAATTGAAAAGGAAAATTTCCATATGCCTGGGCTGTTGTCACCTTGTGGTCCTATAAGGCGCAAGATCACTTCCATATTATCAAATCCTTGTCATATTTACAGGCGCAGCCCGCCCACAGATTCTGTTGCTGCAGACTCGTATCCCGTATCTGGGTCAGTTTCGAGATCGGGGCCGTAACAGGAAAAGTGCATCGGCAACGGATTTAACGGAAGCGCCTGAGTCTGCTGCGATTATCCATATTTTATTAATGGACAAGTTAAAGGCTCTTGGAACGGGAGACTCGCCCGGGGGCTAAATCTGAAATGATTTCCTTGTACGGCTCGTCGGGCAGAGAGTTCATTCTTATTCTATTACAAATTTTATTACACTTAAGTGCAGTGAATAAACCCAAATGTGTGCCATGAATGCAGCGATTGCAACAGACCTGGGCCATGTCTAATCCCTGGCGGGCGCTTTCTTTGATGCCGAATGATGCGCGATGGACTTGAGAGCTGTGAAGGCGTACGGAGCGGGGCTGGGGGGAGGCAGCTGATGCTGATGTAATGTTTGCTCGATCTGGTCACGTTGCACGTAACCGCAGCGCCTTTTATTTAACGTGCGGTAATTGCATTAATGAAAACTTAATATCGTAGATTATATTGTACAAATTGAGCTGCGTACAATGAAAGCGAAATTGTTTGATTTGGCTGCGATTGCGAGAGGGCCAACAAATTGGGCCCAGCCCAGGTGATTTTGGAACTGATCGGTTCATGGAAAAGAGTTGCACGCGGAAACGTGTCAAAGGTAGATTCAAGTTTCGAATAGTTTCCGGATCTGTATCTATATGTATGTCTAAGTTGAGCTATTTCTGTCGTGTGTATCAAGAGCTTAATTGGGAAGAAAGCGTGATTAAGTGAATTCTTTATTGGATTTTACAGTTCTTGCTCTCGGCTGGAGGTCGACAAATGTCTATAAAGAGCGGGTAATTCCATTTAATATGCGCTCCCATTACATAATGAAAAAGGCTCTTGGTTCTTAAGTAGCAATAAGCTCTGCTGCCCACCAAACTGAAGTTTGTTACAGTTGCAGCTCCATTAAATTGCGAATACAAGAATCCAACTATTCCAGCGAATCGAGGAGAGTCCATTACTCGACTGGTTGCACCTGTTCCTTATGAGCCTTTTGGCTGCCAGTCATCCATCACAGCATTTTGATGTTGCCTCTCATGGCAACATGAGCAACATGCACCGACAATTCCAGCTGGAAGCGGATGCTGCCCGACATGTGTCCAAGTACCATTAGCTTGGCCAGCAGCCAGCCTTCATTTCCATATTCATATTGATATTCATATTGATATTCATATGGAAACAGTCCAATTTGATGCTCGATGGTCTTTTTATTCTTAAAGGATATATAAAACTGCGATAGGTCTATAAAGAAGTTGTTGTGTGCTTTGATATCTCTTTATACTTATTGACAAGGAAAGTTGTCTGCGATCAAAAGTAGAAAGAGACCGAGTTGGTGAGCATTACTTGAATATTTTAAGCATTTATGTTACACATTTAAATGCGGACATACTCGTTAATAGGAGCAGTTCTTTGTTTAATTACTATTTCCATATCCCAACTAATTATCGCCCGAAGAATTCTGGTTCATCAATAAGTAATTTAAACAAATGAAAGCTCTACTGAAAGCATTCAGCTAGTAAGTATCGTATATGCAAATTCGGAAAACGTGTCTCAATTTGGAAAAACAAAGGGTTTTCTAGTCAACTGTACTTAAAGTTGTAATAAATTTTATTGCTTAGTTTGATATTTAACGAAGCACGAATTGAATCTCAAAGCTTTAGTTGCAGTTTAAGTTTCAGCTGGGGAATTGTTTGTTCATGTTTGTGCCCCGATTGCATTGAATCGTTTAGATGCCATGTCGTAGTGTATGTCCATGCATATTAATAATCACGCATTGAAAAGCGTTGAAAGGCAGCGGAATGCTGCGGGTCGACTCGACTCCAGGTTTGATGGGGCCGCCCGAAAGTGAGAGTCGAGTCGAGTCGAGCAGAGAGTCGATAGTTGCCGCCGGCTGCTGAATGCTTGTATGGCAGATGAATCGATTTGAATCAACAAACAAATGATTTATGTGCATTGAAAGCATTGAAAGAATCATGTGAAAATTGTGTAGCTGCCTGCCCGCCTGCCTGCCTGCCCGCCTGCCCGCCTGCCTGCTAAATTGACAAAGTTCGCTTCACTTTCATTGGCCACTCGTGAACCGTGTGGGAAAGTCTTTCTTGAGACGCAGGTCCAATTTATTTGGGGGCTCGTTGCCCCGCAGTCAGGCCGGGATGGAACCAACTGGAATAGGCGGGCACTGGCAGCAACGGCAGTTGATCAATTCAAGACTCCTGCGCAATTACCAGTTGCCTATTCTGACCCACATTAATCAGCAAATCGCTGTGCTCTGGGCCAAAGCGGAAATTAACTGAGCCAAAGATACGAATGGATACAGAAACCGCAGAAACAGAACTGAAACCCACAAGAACAACTCGCACAACTCGCACAACTCGCGGCCATGAGGCGATTGCCCGAGCAGAGCTGAGGTTGCCGGCGCACGCGCCACCGAGTCGACTTCATAACTCACAACGGTGGTATCGATTTTGTTACATATTATTTATTGTGTCGGCTGTGCTGGCAGTTGCCGCAGTGGCAGCAGCAGTGGTTGGGGCTGGTGCCGCGGCTGCTCCGACGGCCCCGTGGGCGGTTAACGGCACTTGTGTGTTGCATATTTTGCGCCAAGTGGAAGTCGATGGCATGGCCATGTTTTCCCTGCGAAACAAGAGTCGTGTGTTGAACTTGAACAGCAGCCAATGGGCGGCCATGGCACAAGGGGGAGGGAGGGAGGTGTGGAGTGGGTGTAAATGCCTGAGAACTGGTACTTGTTGCAGCTTCCCGCATCCTCTCGCACAGCAGCGAAATTATGTAAAAATTTGACGTCTAGACAAGTGGGTGGTGGCTGCACAAGTGGGCGAAGTTACACAAGTGCAGGCAGGCAGCATCTGCCTGAATGCATAAATTAAGATTCTCGGCTTTCTATTAGCTCAACGTCTGTTTTCGGTCGCAGCCTGCGGCACAGTTGAGCAAATACAACTTGTCGAAAACAAAACTACTTCCCCAGCCTTCTTGGCTCTTCATAACGGTGCTCTCTTTCCGCAATATCAATCAGAATGCAGAGTTAATCTTTCTAGTTGATACTGACATCAAAACCTTATGATTATCACTAATAAGTATAAGTTATTGTCGCCCAAGGCGAGACCGAATCACAGTAACCTGTTCTCCACAACAATCGGTTCGTTCTAACGCCATTCAGTTCTCATGTGACAGTTCGGGCGGCTCGTTTAACGACCTGTCTGTGGAAGAACCTACGAGAATGGGGCTGGTTTTGTTAAAAAACCGAAAGTCTTAATTGAAAGTTGGCTAGAAAGTTGAGTTGCATGCGCGATAGGGCACTAATAGGGCCATTCATATTATAAAAGCGTGTGTAGTGCTCGCAGGGGTCACACAGTAGCTCGCATGCCTACGACAGATATACATATCGTGCGACTATCGCATGTATCTGTTTTGACCATTAGCCCTAACGGTTATTAAGCTGAATGAGTTTCGTATCAAAATTTATTCATATATTCTATTCAAAGAGTGCAGAAGCAACCACAAGATCTTCTGCCTCATGGCAGCTGACATTATCGCATTCGCTAATCGTATTTGTTTTGTTTCTGTGGTTTTTTAATTATAATAATTATGTGTTCTCTCAAGAGACTCATTAGGAATGTCAGAAGAATTAATTTTACGTTTGCACATAATGTAATCGTCGTGGGGGTTTTCTTGCCATATCAAATTGATCGCCAGTTAAACAACAATTAACAACAGCGTTAAGAACCTAACGCACATTTAATGGGAACTGTTAAATAATTGCACGAGAAGTCAACTACAATTTAACTTTCTTCCACGAAAATCCTTTTTGGCATTTAAGTTGTCATTATATGGTTTATATATTGTACTTTTCTATTATGTTTTATCGGCTTTGCTCGTTGAACCCATGTCCAATTCCATTTGGCCGATTTAGTAATAAGAAGTTAAAAGCCAAAATGATTTTTGATGTTGGTTCTCGGTTCTCTCTTGTATAGTAAATATAGATTCTGAGCTGTTTCGGTTCTCAAGTATAATAAATATACATTATGATTCACCCTCAGCGCGTTGCAGAAGTAATTTGTATTTAGTAGGCAGTTCTATCATGCGATTTCGATGGAGGGAACTGCAGTTGGGTCGGGCATTGTGTGGATGGCTTCTGGCACAGCCTGAGCTTGGCTAAGTTAGTTAGTTAGTTAACGTTAACTGGCACAGTGAAGACAACCGCTAAGGCCGCGATTGGCAGGCAAACGAGGCGGGGGCTGCCGACTGGCAAGATCTATTCGGTTCGCAGCGTATGAGTTCGAGTTCGAGTACGTAGTTGTATTCGTAAGTAGGTAAACAAGCGTAGCGTACATCCATTTGCTCAATAACTCATTTAAAAGCGACGTATACCGCGGCCAATAATGAACAAATAAAGCCGAAATCTGCCGCAGGAAAGGCGCATCGAACAATGAAAGCACATGAAATGCCAATGGGCAGCAGAGAGGGGTAGGGGGAGGGGGCGGGGGCTACTGGGGGCCTAGCGGTGCATCGATAGATTGTGCACACAGGTCTGTGTGAATATGTGGAGACGCTGCGGCCAATTGACCGCATTTGGGGGCCCAAAAAACAATGCAGGAAAAGCGAAAAGGATGTCAGTCATAAGCGAAGATACATTGCCGACTCGACTTGTAGGAGTAGGCAATATGATATGGGCAAGATACTGGCCCAGGCATAAATCACATGTGCAAACCAGTCAGTGCGGCAGAAGAGTTATGCCTCGCCAGCCGCGCACGTCCAAATGAAAATGTGACTGCGCAATGTCCGCGCAGATTGCATGCCAAATTGAAAAGTTGATTATGTCGATTTACATAGGAGTACAATTCAATTGAGTGGCCGGCAGTCACATGACGGCCATGAGAATGGCCTGCAGGCATCTCGCCTGAATGCGCCCTTAACCCACTTTCCACTTTCCACTGTCGCACAGAGCCAACTCTGCCATTTATTTATGACGACTCTCTCGATGCAGCTCTGCTCTGCTCTGCTCTGCTCTGGGTCTGCTCGGCTTGGCTCTCATGCATGACACCCACAAATAATGTACAAAACGACAGGCAGCTCGTGCTTTAAATGATGTTGTTCCCTCTGGCTGCATCCCATCCCCTCCCCCCGTGCATCCCATCGACTACTGCCACTGCCGTTCCTGGACCCTACCGTTCGCGATCCGGCAGTGCTTGCATAAATTTCGCCAATGCTATCAAAAGTGTGCATCTTACGCCAGTTGTAAATGGTTTGTAGCACTGCCAGTTACGAGCTCACGGTTCACCCACGTTAGAACCATAGCTCAGGCTAATCTCAGACCAGCTCCAAACTATTTGGCGGCGACTCCTCCCTCCCACACCCCCGCCCCATGGGCAGCCGTTGCATGTATACTTAAACTTTTACATGTCGCTGACAAAATGCTCAACAATGAAGACAACAGCAATAAAAACAGCTAAGCCAACGGGAAGACCGCCGTCTGTCTGTCTGTCTGTTTGTCTGTATGTCTGTCCACAGGTCTGTCTTCTGTTCTTTGGGGAACTGTGCCAGTAGTGTAAGCCAGTCTGGGCTCTGCTAACAGGAGCAGCAGGATCAAGTCTTGTTAGTGCTCTCCATCATTTGTTGCATGTTGCCAGTTGCCTGTTGCAAGTTGCCTGTTGCGGTTTAGACGATGTCAGTGCTGATAGGCGACGCTTGCCGGGATTGCAGGCTGGGTCATGCAGCGTTGGCGGTATTGACATTGTGCAACCAGCTCCCAACGGGGCACAAAGTTCACGACACTCTTCTGTCCATCTGCCGTCTTCGTCTTCGTCTTCGTCTTCGCTGTCCCTGACTCAGGCAACATGCTTGTAAGTTGTGCTTGTATGATGTTCTGCTGTAGCAGATGCAGATGCAAGATTAGCGAACTTGTGTTAGCTGATTGTGAGCATTCTCGGAGTACACATCATTAATCTTGCAGACAACCTTTTTACATTTACATTTACAGCTATCGCTAATTATTAACTGGCTGCAGCATTGTGCATACGCCCCGTTTGCCATTCATTCGATACACTTCGACATAGTTTCGATTTCTGCAAAAGACTTCTTTCTCATTACTCTCTACTCTCTACTCTGTAACCTGGAATCTGCACTCTCTACTCTCCACTCTCTGCTCACGTGTCACTCGCTTCGTTTGCCATTTATCATAAATCATTAGGCGGCTAATTGAAGAGTCGGCAAAGTGAGCAAAAAGAAAAGCAAAAGTTCTCGGCCACAATCTCGCGCTGTGGGTCATTGTGGGTCAAAGCAATTTCGTGCAGAGTTTATGGCTGTTTGCATAGATCTCGACAGGCAGGTCGCGTGGAGAGCGTCAACCGAGTGCGTGAACTGGAATTTCAAGCAGCTGCGCCACCAGCCACAAGCAGAATTATTGGCAACCTGTTAAAAGTTCCCCCCGGTCGAAAGTTGCTGCCAAAGAAATGACATTGTGGGGTGTTAATGTTACCCAGCATTCTTCGACGGCCATAACTCGTGCCTCTGCCGTAGACTCCTCGAGCTGTAGACTATTATGGGCTATTAGTGGTTTCACTTTTAAGACATTGACTTCGAGTTCGTCTATCGATCGCATTATTAGTTTGCAACTGTGCGAATTCCTTGGAACTGGCGCAACTTTCAGTTATGGTAATGTGTACTGCAGTTAAAGATATGCGACTGCAATATCGGCGCATTTAAGTGATGCATCGAGTGGGCTGACGAGCCTCATCGCTCATCGCTCATCGCTCATCGTTCATCGCTGGTCAAAATCGTGACATGAATGTGCAAAATGGGAACATCGCAGCCACTGCCAGCTGCCAAGGATGCTGCTGCTGCTTCCGTCTTTGTCTTTGTCTTTGTCTTTGCCAATGGGAGACCTTGAAGACAGGCTGAATGTGTGTCGATGAGAGGTTTGATTTAGCGGAGAGCCTTGTTCGCCTGACACCCGACATGAGTGAAATGTCGACTGAGATGGCACATGGGACGCGACTTTGGCTTCGACCAGGTGAAGATTCTACAATAGTTGCGGATACATTCTCCTCCTCACTGGGCATTATTTCATTAAGATCGTGTGATTAGAATCACTTTCGAGTTCGCTGCGAAGTGAAAACGCAGCACGACGCACGACGCACTCTCGATGGCACGTGAGAGACAGTCGGAGATTCAGAGATTCAGAGATTCAGAGAAAGAAGCGAAGTGCACTGAGAGTTGCGACTTGGACACGAGATGGTCAGATGGAGTCACATGAGAGAACCACTGGCGATGGCATGTGGAACGTTTTAGTGCCCAGCGGACAACAATGAAATAATATGGGAAAGGCAACCAGATGAAGACAACAACAACAACAACAACATCAACAGCAAGAAACACAGCGAGAAAGACAAATAAATAAAATGAAAATTGCAATAAATTTCACTCTTGTGTGAAGACGAGCGACTCTAATCAGAGAGTCTGCCGTGGAAGGGCAACTGCAACTGGCAACTGCAACTGAAAGAGGCAACTGGCAACTGAAAGAGGCAACTGGAAATGTTGCCAAAATGCAACGTGAGCCACATGCAACATGAAAGCGAAGTGGAAACAGAAACCGACTCTGAGAGGGCAGTTCCAAGTGCCAACGGCCTGGGAATTGGGCTAATTGATGCTTAGTTGCACTTTTACCCAAACCGTTTACGTTGCCAGACTGCCAACTAGCAGTGGCAATGCGGCAGATGCGCCTTCAGCAGTGCCATCACCTATGGATACTGCAAGTAGTTCAATGCAATCGAAGCCAAGTTGTGTGAGGTTCCCCTCTCCCTCCCCTCTTTACTCTAGTCAGACTGATGCGACACGGATGCATCTTAATTAGCAGGAAAGGCAGCAAAAGGGGGCAGCGTGTTGTAATTGAATTCAATTAATTATTGACACATTTTACGGCGAATTCTGCCTGGACTCAGTCCTGGCAGATAACGAAAACGTGAGCAGCGTTTAAGGCTGAGCAAATTTGGCAAACTGCATATGGAAATGCACTTTCTACCTTGGCCAGCTGCCGCTGCTGCAACTTTGCTAATTTTATGGAAATGGAAATGGAAATGGAAACTGCAACCCAGTGACACAGAAGAAAAGCAAGCAGGCTTGCAAGGGACTTCCAATGGCCCACAAGAGTCCAGGGCTACACTCCCTGGATGGCTAATTGTGGAGGGAGATTGATCTGGTGCCCAGCTGCCTTCTCGAGTCTTGCAGCCAACGGTACCAGAAATGTTTGTCTTCTCCATTCGAATACGCATCGCATGGCATCTGCTGACAGGTGCCGTACACATTCTTTACTCCATTCAATTGGAAGAGCTGGCTGAGGAGGAAGGAGGGAGGGACAAAGTCTCGCAAACATTTGAGGCATCTGCTGCCAGTTGCATTGAGAGGAGATTGAGGATTGAGGCAGCAGCTGCAGGTCGGGCAAACAGCAAACAGCTCAAACGGTTTACTTTTCTCACCCATCCACGACTGGAGCCGACCACAGGCATCCAGCGACATGGCCAACAATCGATTGGAATGCCAGTTGCGGGTGTCGCTCGGTGTCGGATCGGGCCACGGCTGTTTGCAGCTTCGGGCAAGGCTTTGACAAAAGTCCAACAAGTGGCAGTCGCCTACTTCTCTACTCTTCTCTCTCTGCTCCCTCTGCCCGCATCCTCCGCCCCCAACGGTGTCATTTGAATATCAACATTTGTCATCGTGTGTCGTGTCGCATTCCGCGAGCCGTCGCCAGTTGCGGTCCCCGAAATGTGCCCAAAAATAAACAAAATCCAATTAAAGTCAAGTGGAACATGGCCAGGGAGAAACAACAGCAGCAACAGCAACAGCAACAGCAACAGCAACAGTTGCTGTTGTTACTATTGTTGCTGTTGCTGTCTTTGTCTTTTAATTGAGCTTCGCTCTTGTACGATGCAATGCAAATGTGTGCCAGACAGACGGACGGACAGACGGACAGGCGGACAGAGAGCTAAGTACTTAGAAGGATTGCAGCGAGCTGCCTCAAAATGCAATTACTTTGTGGAGCGATTGCCAACACTTTCCCTGCCAGAGAGAGAGAGCAACACAACTATTGCTATCGCATTTCGCAGATCTCGCAGAGATCAGAGCAGAGCAATGAAAATCGGACGTGTAATTTAAACGCATTACTGCCAAATGGCCAGAACTGGCAAGACAACTGCGCTTTGTCTTTGTCTCTTTGGCTCTAATGGGCGTTGGCAACAGATCAGCAACAGGACAACAGCAGCAGCAGCAACAGCAGCAGCAGCAACACGACGACAATGCGCTGGTGTAGGCGATGACAGCGTCGCAAAATTGGAAATTGGAAATTGGAAACCAGCGCGAGTACGCACAGGGGCCAAGCTGGCCAAGCTGGCCAAGCTGGCCGATCTGCGACATGGCAGCCCCGAAAAGTAGGTGAGGCTGTCGCTAACGAGTCCGAGTGCAGGACGGTATCAATGAAAGCCGATCGGACATGGGCAGCAGCCATGGGGACAGCCAGGCCTGCAAGGCAGTCAGGCTTGAGGAGGTGCAGAGCTCACGCACTCGCCAGGGGAGGAATGAAGTCGCACTCGTCGGCCTACGAGCTCCGCTTAAAAGGCATCTCGGGCCTCGATTTGTTTGCGATTTGGTGTACGCAAATTGACGGCAGCCCACAAGTGCGTGGCACGCTTGGAATTCACACAGTTGCCTCAGTATCCAGCTGGGTGGTCTCTCGCTGACCGGTCTGCCTCCTCCCCTCCCCTGTCCACAACAGAGTCCTCTTTCAGCGATGCGGATGAGCAGCGATTAGCGAGGCGAATCTAATGAAGCTTCTCCAGCTTGCAGCTGCTCGTTTACACTTCTCCCTGGCTGCCCATTTGTCATATGTACGATCGTCATAATGCGCTCCCTAACGGTTCCTCAGTCAGAAGTGTGTACTATGGGAATAGTTGCCATTAGAGAGACGACGCCATGTCACGCGCAGGAGAAGCGAACGATTTAACCTTGCGTGGCACTTGACAAGCAAAGCAGGAGACAAGCGAAACGTGGACACATCCATGATCGCTGATCGGTGATCGGTGATCACAGATCAACGTCTCAAGGGAGTCGCCAAGTGGGCCACAAGTAGAATCCGTTTTGATCTTCAAGTCAACAGGTTGCCAACGAGGATGAGATCACGAGCAATTAGTTAATAAGGATAAGAATGTGATAAAGACATGGGAAGATGTCGTGACACCCTGTGGCGATGATAACGGTAACAGGGATGGCGAAGCTGGTGCGCACGAATAGGAGACAGACTCAGTCAGCCTCAGCCAGCTTCAGTAAGTTTCTCGTGCCGTCATTAGTATTCCATCATCCACTCATGGCACAGAGGTGCCTCCAGTTTACTCAGAGCCGTTAAATGAAAAGATTTTACAACATTTTACAGTATTTGTGGTCCCACGGCAAGCAAATTAAGAAGCAGAAGAACCGAAACGAAAATCATAAATGGAATCAGAATTTCATTTTAATTCGCAATTATTCTGACCCCTTCGCAATTCGTCCGCTTTGTCTCTGCTGAGAAACAAAGAACAGAATACAGAGAGCCGAGATCTCATCATCTGAGCTGAGTCCATCTACAACTAAGGAAAAACACAAATGAGTTTCCCCCGCCGATGCTCGAGAGATGACCCAAATTCTGCATAATTGTTTCTCCGATGCCGATGCCGATCGATGTTGGTGCAGTTCTCTTGGCTGGCTGCCAGTCCAGTTCGCCTCGTTTGCCTCGTTCCCACAACTGGACCCAGCAGACCAAACATATCGCACTAACCACTGCGAATTCGCCCCAAAAGCGAGAAAGTTCATTAAGTCCGGCGATCATTTCATGCGGATCATTTGCGTGGAGGCTGCTCAGACGAGGCTGGTCGGCGCTAGCTGCAAATTATCCTGACACCCGGTCCGACCCGGTTCGACTCGCAGTGGACGCACAAGTGGCACTTGACCATCCGCCAGGCCGCTTGCGTGTGTCTCATATTTCTCGGCTCTCTCAGTCTCTCGTGTCTCGTGGCGTGGTGAGCCCCCACTGGCCTCCACTTGAGACGATAAAGGCGAGTCTAGGCGTTAGGCTTTGTGTCGACTTTGATAGCGTAGTTGCAATTAGTCGACGTGGTCTCGAGTGCTATCAGCGGCATCTGCACTCGTCAGTCCACAGTCCACAGTCCCAGTCCATAATCCTCATCCGCCTCCAACTCGCCTTCGTCTGTGCCTGCTTTGTGTATTAGATGAGCGAAGTGAGAGTTTGCCTCGATTTGAGTTTGTATTCTACACACTCTCGAATGTCTCGATGTCAGATGATTGGACACAGGCATTTGCACGTGGACAGTCGTAGGAGAGTGACTAGCGACAAGGAAACTTTCGATTGTACTCGAGATTGCGCTGTGCTCAGAGTCAACTCCAAACGGGAACTAATCAGAAAGGGGGCCTGTCCAAGCCATTGAACCCATCTTAGTTAACAAGCTTTGTTGTCAGTCATGGAAACTCTTAATCAAACAAGCTGAGAGCCGTCTAAAAATAAACCACAGATCGGCAGAGAAGACTGCGAACAGTTAGACGCCGATGGGTTGGCTTCATAACAATTTCCTGTCAATCGAATCGGGGCAACGACTGAGACAACGGCCACACCCATCCTCCATTTGCAGCCTCCTCTCTCTGAGCGGTGGCAGAATTAGCGGACTCGGGGCCCTTGGAGTGCGACCGAGTTAGAACACGCAATTAATTAGTAGAACTGCAGACTGTCCATGGCAGTCTCAGTGCGGAACAAGGGGGAGAGGGGCTAGAGCCCAGCAGTATAACTGACCCAACGAGCGATCTACAAACGCCAAACGGCAGCGGAGCTCATCAAGCCACCTACGCTTGCGGTACTTCCCAGTCCACGACGCTACGTCGACTGCAAATTAATCGGCCTGTGCACTGTTTCGGAATAATGACAGACTCGACTGTGACTGAGACTGAGACTGAGACTCAGACTGGGACTGGGACTGACTAGAACTGTGATGGCTGGATGACTGGATCTGTTGGTAGTCCCGCCTCAGGCCTGCCACACTTTTGAAGTCATTTTCGAAATGTTTTGCAATTTATCATCGCACTCTACTCGAGCTCGTCAAATGGGAGACTCGGAGTGGGAGATAAATTGGGAGATGGGAGATGAGAGATGAGAGGCAGACGTGTGTTGGAGGAGATAAAGATGTCAATGGAGAGTCCTGGAAATGGGTCAGTGCGAGTTGGGTTTTAATTAATTTGGATTAAAATGTTGCAAACGGTGAGGGAGCTGCCTGATATGCCGAAGAAGGCGTTGGCGGTTTACCGTTCTCTGGACTCACCTGAGTGGCTCCGCGTTCCACTGCAGACCAAAGGCCAGGCGGATTTTGATATTGAAATTGCTACCTTGGCGAGGAGAACCGGAGAACAGGCAGCAACAACACTGAGGAAAGCTTCTGCCGGAGGCCGGGCCTTGATAACATCAGCCGAAGTGCTTGAATGGGAGTTAGTTGTGGAGGAGTGTGAGGGAGTTGCAGCTCCCACAACAACAGAGCAACAGAGCAACAGAGCAACAGAACAACAGAACAAAGACAACAATTCCATTTGGTAAACGTTTGCCCAGCGAGGAGGGCGGGAAAATGCAACGCCAAGAAGAAAATAAAGCGAATGAAAAATAATCTAAAGTTTGCGTTACTTTGTGCTTGTGTTTGGTTTCGTTTGGATTCGTTTGGTTTGAATTTGAGCTTGGCCAAATGTAACTACAATTTAAATGCTAATCTCGCATCTGCTGGCGGTCGCGGACAAAGCGGACGGAGCGGACGAAGCGGACAGCGGAACAGGCGGCGCATGCGCAAACAACTCCGCCCCGACTTCGCTGCCAACAGCTCCGAGTGAGGGTGGGGACTGGGTAACCAAACGGTTGGCAATGAGCTTGTGGAGAGAGTAGACAGTGAGAGGGGGGGGAGAGTGTACTGCACTTAGCAGTAAGCCCATTTGCTCATTAGTCGTACGAATATCCAGAGAAATGTCCAACTGGCAACCCGCGAACGTCCCTCGCCCTTCTTGCTCTTTTATTTATTGTGTAATCCGCGTCCTGCTTAACTTCTGGCACTGCTCAGGTTCAGTCTGAGTTCGGTCTCGGGCTGTCTAATTAATGTTCACGCCTCTAAAGAGCCGACTTTGTGTGTTGCGGATGCTTGCTCTGCATTCTCAGACAGAGATTCGCCCCAGAACTGTTTCCAGCTCATAAGTTCAACGGAACAAGGTTCCAAAGTACCGCTATGTCCTCCCCTTTCGTATACAGCGATAGTCCGACTGCAACCCATAATACGAGCAGTAGAAATGGAAGCCAAATCAAAACCCAAAGAACATTTGTAAGCTGCCAATTATTATGAAATGAACAGACAGCAACAACAGCAGCAACAACAGCAGCAACAACAGCAGCAACAAGAGCAGCAGCAGCAGCAGAGACAACTGCGACATTCGAACCCAAAGCAGAACCAGTAAGAAAAGCAACAGTTGCGCAGCACGCGACAGTCGGATACCCTTCGACCTATGTGCCCGTGCAGTTTAATTTGTTAAATTCATACACATATAGTACACGTATGCATATGCACATGCTTTACAATTATTCCCAACAGATGGCGTTCGCGCTCGCCCGAGTTACCACTTCGGGTGTACCCCATTGCCCTCTGGACAGCAGCAACACTGATTACAATGGGATCGACATTCAACGTCACAGAAAAGGCTTCTTTCGCGGAAACACGGAGCAGAACTGCAACGTTACACATACACACACACATACACACACACATACACACATACATATACATATATACATATATAAGAGCTGTCTGCGAACAGCATACATACATATAATGAAGCATATACATATGCCAATAAAAACTCATTGCTATTGTGATGTTCATCGAGAGTAGACGTGTTTTCTTTAAATAGTTTCGCAGACAAGATATGTCTCTAATTAAAATATTGTTACCCTCCAAGTCACTGTTGGTAATTCCCGCCTCTCTTGTTAGCTGACAGAAGCATTTGGTTTTATGCTCATACTTTTTTAATGTGTATCGCACACAGAAATAAGTTCTAGTATTTATTCACGAATTTACATAGACTGAATTTATTAATTATAACAAATTGGCGCGTGTAAGAGGCAAAAGCTAAGAAGCAGCGATGGATACCGTGGTCATCGAGAATAGTGATGATAGATTCGCCTAGAGAAGGCCTCTCGTGATCTCGATACTCGTGGAAGCTATCGAGTTCGATCACACTATTGTAATCTGCTGAGAGTTGCCACACTTTCTTAAATAACTTCTGTGATATTGTCCGATCACATTGCAATTTGGAGAATATGTAGATAATTCATTCAGCTTAGTATATGTTAAAGTCAGAAAGTTGTAGCTTTTATACAGTGCTTACAAATTGAGTTCAAAAATAAAATAATGGATTTACGGGGGCGGTGGGCGTGGCACCTAACATTTGAAATAAACTTGATTAGCTTATAGTACACAGGAGTTTTCCTGCCAAATTTGGTAACTCTAGCATTTATAATAGCTGAGATCTGTGCGTTCACACAGACAGACAGACAGACAGACAGACAGACAGACAGACAGACAGACAGACAGACAGACAGACAGACAGACAGACAGACAGACAGACAGACAGACAGACAGACAGATAGACAGACAGACAGACAGACAGACAGACAGACAGATAGACAGACAGACAGACAGACATGGCTCAATCGACCCGGCTTGTGATCCTGAGCAACGATATATATACGTCTCCCACGCCTCCTTCTGCCTGTTCCATACATTTGCACAAAGTTAGTGTTCAAGCACTAGCATGAACATGTACTAGCACTGCACTGTACAGTACGACACTGTACTGCACTACACTGCTGTGCTATCGGCAAGACTATCAGGTATAAAGGATATTATCCCATGCAGCGATCCCTTATCTGTGTTTACTACCGGCTACAATATTTTATGACCTCACGTACACAAATGTTTACGATAAGTAAGAAGGAATGTCAACTATTTTGTATTTGTATTGAATAATAATTATCCCACGCTGCGTCTTTCAAGTGCAGCATATATAAATAGAGATATGTAAAATAACCACCACCGCGGTTTCTTACAACACCGCATTGGATTCTAAGATCAGTTCTAAATAAACTCGCAAAGTGTAGAGACATTCAATCTTCTACATAGGCAGTTGAAATAAACTCATAAAAGTGTTTAGAAGTGTCTTTTCTTTACAGTTAGTACACCCTTTTTTGACCATTTTCAATGGTCGAAGAGTATAAAAAGTCTTGGCCAGCACCTTAGGTTCTTGGTTTCTAGTTCCCCAATTCCAATTCCCGAACTCTGTTCTCTGTTCTGTTCTGAGTTGTGGAAACGAAAAGCGCGTCACGCCGAAATCCGCTGGCTCGTTACCATTTGGAAGTCTGAGCGCCGGCAATCGGAAGAATGGTCTCTGTCTCTGTCTCTGTGTCTGTCTCTGTCTCATGGGCATCCCAGTCTGTTAGTCTCTTAGTTTGTTTCCCAGTCCACCACCCCAGTCCCCCTGACGCGGGTCTAGTGTTGTGGCGGCCGCCTCGCGTGCTGCCAAACCGCCAATTACCGAACATCAAAAAGCAGTTTCCCTCAGCTGGTCTGCCTGGTTTGCCTGCCTAATAATTTGCTCTCTGAATTTGTGTGGCTTTGTTTGTACTTTTCGAGATCGGCAGCCCTCTAAGCCCCGCTGAGGCTGCGCGACTCGCTGGACACCCAAAAAGGTGTTCGAAATGTTAAGAATCTTTTGCCGAATCACGCAATGTCTGAGGGGTTAAGGTCTAAGGCCAGAGAAGGAAATGAAATGCAAATGGCAAATGGCAAATGGGAAATGCTCTCGAAGATCTTTCGTGGCTCACGCTTTGATACAGTTCTCGGGCAAGTGCCCCGCCCACGAGCATAACTCACTCGTGAGCGAGAATTAATTTAATTATATTGGGTATAATAAATAAAGAGAGTTATCTTCTCCCCTCCTCTCCTCTCCACTCACACTCGCATTTCGGGCACTTTGACATTGTAATCACGTCAGTCAGTGGCCTATTTACGAGGTGTTTCAGTTGCCCCGGGCATTCTTCCCGAATCAGCAGAACAACGAAGCGTGACAGCAAACTGCTGTGACTGCGTCGCTTCTCTCTGGGTTCCCCAATTGCAATTAAAACTAGGGAAATGAAACGATGCCATAATGTCTGTTATGAAATAAACAGTTATTATTGGACTCTGTTTGGTAATTATCTATGAAGAGACCAATCGACGATCAGCAAACTCGACTTGCTGTCGGCGGTGTCCAACTGAGAAATCAATCTGGAGGATTCACATGTTAGTTTTGCCTCTTCACTTGCTGCTTCTGCTGAGTCCGTCATCCTTTTATGACCTCAGTGCTTTCATCTAATCCGCAGTTGCGTAGGCAGATTCGCCTGCAATTGCGATGACAAACACGTTGCACGTTCCAGCTGGAGCAGAACAAGAAGCAGCACAGTTGCTGCTCCATCATCATCTCTCACGCCTGTGGTGCATCTGCCGCTGCGATCTGCGATCTGGAGAGCGCTTCGCCTGCTAATGTGTGAAGCTAACTTTGGGATCGTGGGGATCTGCAGATCACAGATCGCGTGGGCCGCCGAGTGGCAACAATGTTGTGGCAACAAGTCGCTGATTATCACTCACAGTGCTTGAAGAGGGGGCAGGCTCGGAGGCGAGTAAATGAGCCTGCCCAGAACTACTGCAAATTATGCCGCTATCCCCATTGTGCCGCATGACGGGGAGGAATTCGCCGGCATTGGAAACCTTTGTGAGAGACGAAGTCGATTTAGCTGGTGCAAATTATTGGCGCTGAATGGGAATGAAATATTCCAGGCATCCTGTTTCGATCGGCCCTGTTTCGATCGACGAGGCTCCGTTTTATTGCTGCCTTGATTTATGCAACATTTTCCGCAATAAAACTGCCATCGTCTTGAAGAATTATTACATCATCAGGTAATAGGCCTCGTCTTCAGCTACAGCTCGGCCTCAACTTCAACTTCAGCCTCTGCCTCGCCCTCGGCGCCACGCCCGACTTCGACCATAGCCGGTGCCAAATTGCCCTCGGATGCATGCAGCGCTCAAGCGATCCTAAGTCCGATCTCTCGCGCTGTCATAAATCAGTCGCCAGCCTCGAGTTGCCGCGAGAAATGGAGGGAGGCACTGTGGCAGGGGCAAGGGAATGGGCATTAAATACTCGTAGTCTCCTCTTAAATTGCAGGGCACGAACAGCCGAACAGCCGAGCAGCTGGCAGAGCTACAACAGCAACAGCAACAGCAACTCTCGTGGCATCAACAAAAGAAGCCAACAAAGCGACGATTAAGTGTCGTGTCATCCTCAGTGATCCATCATAGCTCGTACTCGCACAAGATATCTTCACTTTGCAGTGGAATGGAAAGACGAACTTGGCACGGGTCCATCATGTTAAGCAGGAGTGCTTCCTGTGAGGAAGGGGGGGGGCAGCCAGGGCCGATACTGATGGTGTTAATGCGCAGAGAATCCGCCGAAATGTTGTAATAACTTGCCAAATTAGGACTGCGAAGGCGAGGGAGATTGCATCATGGCCGGTCCAGCGACATTCCTCCAGTGCCTACACTCCAAATGGCCCATTGTCCGGCCCGATCTGCAGCCACTGCCACTGCCACTGCCACTGCCACTGCCACTGCCACTGCCAGTGGGCACCGGCACCAAACACGGAAGTCCAAGCACACTCTCCCAATGCCCATTTCATATAATTTCTATTATTTCTGGCAGCTTTGCCAACTGCCACCAGGTGACAGTTACAATGCAGAAACAATATACAACGACTGCTAATGCCGACTCAGGCTGAGGCTGAGGCTGAGGCTGAGGCTCCTGCAACGATGGCAATGATCGCCACCGAGGCAAAGGCAAAGGCAGAGGCAGAGGCTGAGGCTGAGCTGAGCTGCCTGTGTGGGGACATTGCCACCACATTGCAGCCATAATCGCCGAAATGATCATCATAATCGTGATCGTTTTCGGGTTTCGGGCTTTGGCTTTGGCTTTGGCTTCAGGCAGTCGTCCAGGTCCGTCCCAGGTTGTCTCGTCCTCGGGGAGCCATTTTTGGCATGCGTTCGGCAGCGAACACTTCCTGTGGGAACTACTCGCGAAACTTGTTCCATTCTGGATGCAGGCTGCTCTCTCTGTACTCGTATGTGCTCTGTGCATGTTCCACGTCATGTTGTCTGACCATTTACTGACTGCTCTGCTCTGGTCAGGCTGCACCCACAAGAGTCGCCACAAGTGCGCCACTCCATTGCCATTGCCTGCATTGAACTCACTTCATTGGAATATCGAAATTGCATTTCGATCGACTTTGCGTGCTTCTCATATTCCATTAGACCATAAATCAATTAGGCGACTAACAGTTTCGTATGGATCACCTGGCTGGGTGTGTTCTTCTTCTTCTTCTTCTTCTTCTTCCTCTTTCTCTCTCTTTCAATTTGCAGAGCATGCTGCAAGAAAACATAAATAATATCATCGATTAAGCCCCTTTTGTGTTGCAGCAAATTGGAGCAGATTCCTGAGCAAGTAACAAGTGCCGAAGGGAGTCAGTCCCTGGCATCTACTTAAGCCTGTTAGCACCTGACGATCTTCCCAATAACTGAGCACTCAAGGAACAGTTTAGCAACTATCGCAATCACTTCAATTTATCAGTTCGCTCACTTCGCCAGAGGTGAGTAGATCTATCGCACACTGATCTATTCGGTCTCAAGGTCGCACCCGGCGATCTGGCAAAGAAACAACGGTAAATGGAGCGACAAATGGGTAGGAACAGGTGTTGCCACTATTGACAGTCTCCTTGAGTGGCTCGTGTTGCATGTGGCAAGCACAGTTTATTTAACAGACACGCCCCACTCTGAGGCAGCACTCTGAGGGGAAGACAACTGCATTAGTATTGTGGCTAAGGAATCGTCGCGATCTCTGCCAACGCCCAGAGCAAACACTGCAGCCCTGGCTGATTTATCCCTGCTCCTCCCTCAGAGTCCACACTGGGGCATAACTCGTGCGACGATGTTGCTAATAGCAGGGTCTGCTCTTGGTCTTGGGCATGTCTTGCAAATTTGAACCGTAGGAAGAAGAGTGGATGGGGAAAATATTGCATCATCGATGCTGGCCAGCGATGGCATCAATTTGCCGATGTGTCCGGTATCGGGAATGGACCAGGAACTGATGAGTGCCAATTTGCCTACATGGCAGCAGTTAGGAATAGAAGGTGGACACACTTCAGAACTCTGTGAAGAGCTTCCTTCTCTGTCTTCTTTTAGGCAACAGCAACTCAACCCAATCGAACTCCCGTTTCGTGTGACACCTCCACGTACCCATAACTCATAAGGTTCCTATCGAACCGGACTGAGAAGAACAAAAACATCGGCAATTAGAAGAAGCTGCCAACTGCCGCTGGCTGGAGACTGCTGGTGATTGAGTTGCAGCTCAGGTGGCTCTGCTCCGCGGTCCGCGGTCTCCGCTGTAATTGATGGCGAGACGCTCCTCTGACGCGACCAGGCGACCAAGCGAGCGAGCGAGCGAGCGACCATCGCGCAGGCAGGCAGCAAACAGGAAAATTCATATTACGAAAAAACTGCATCGTTTAAGTGTCATTATTGGGACCAGAATCTCAACAAGTCGCTGCTTTGCTGCTTTGCTGCTGTTGTCGTGTCGTTGGATGAACATGGGATGGCGATGGCGATGGAGATGGAGATGGAGCTGACTACTTTCACCTCGCTCAGAATTCCTTACCGGGCTGCAGAGAAGAAAGAAAGAAGCGAGCGTGGTCCCACTAAGACATCGGTCAATCGAACAGCTTCTCCTCTTCCCCTTCCCCTTCCCCTTCCCCTTCCCATCTGTTCCGATCCTCTTTAAGAGCTTCTATATCCGCTGGCCACAGTCAACACCTCCACACCGCCCACCGTCTCTCCTCCAGAGGAGGGGCCATCACTCAGCTTTAGCTCGGCTCGACTGCTGCCCGAGTGCACCTTACTGTCTTCTGGTGTGAGGCCTCTCCCAGCTCGCAGCTCGCAGCTCTCCTCATTGCTCATGTGCAGCTCGTTCGCCTCTCGAACTTGCGCTGTTTGTGGTTTTTACACCTTGCTCGTTTTGAGTTCTTCTGTTTTTGTTTGGGTTAGCTGTGCTCATATTGGATAGAGAACCAAGAACTCAGAACTGAACTGAACTGAACTGAACTGAACTGAGCTTATCTGAAGTGAAGTCGCTGTCTTTGGTTTAGGGCGTTAACTGGGTTAAACGCTCGTTGACAGTTTTATGCTGAGACAAGAGACGTCAAAGGCAGACCACAAGGCGTGGACGACAGTCAGTCAGTGGCACAAAGCAAACGAGAAACTTATTAAGAGTGAAAATTCTTCTGGCTAGAATGAGTTTTTGTTTTACATGGAAAGCAGAAAAAGCTGCAAAAACTGAATCGAAGAAATGCCCCAGCTGCAATTAGTGATGGCGCTGGGATGGACGAGTGGAGATGGAGATGGAGATGGAAATGGGGAGAAGGGAGCAGTTAAAAGTGAAATACTCGTACTTCAAACAAATCAGAAGCGCTGCAATCAAGCGAAAGGTTGTTACTCTTCCAGATCCAGTTCTAGAGACAGTCGTAAAGTTCGTCGCCTGAGTCTTCCGTTGCTGGTGTTAGTCGCCCTTCGGATGTAGGTCGAGTCTGCGCTGCACTTTCATCTGCCGTGGCGCCTTTCCTCATGTGTGCGATTCTTATCAGCAATCAAGCTGCATTTGCAGTCTGAGATTCCCTTCGGATGTGCCCATTACGGGAAAGAACACGCATCCATCTCAAGGAGAAATCTCAGTTCCCTGTGAGTTCCCTGTGAGTTATGCGAATTCACAGCTGGGCGTGCAAATGCCTCTCGTTCGATTCCTTTCTCCGAAAACTCTCTCGATGCATTCCAAGCGAAAGTACTTTGCCGGCCTCGCGCCGAGTATCGAGAGTCGAGTGCGGATCTGAAATCCACTTCTAATGAACAGAGCAACAACAATGCAGTCTGAGCCCGAGGTGAGGTTGAGGTTGAGGCTGAGGCTGAGGCTGAGGCTGAGGCAGGCTGAAGAGCAAACAATCCAGACATAGTCGATCAATTTGCAAACAATTGCAATCGAAGCAATGAGAGTGTGAGTCGATTGATTGCCGGAAATATAAACAGTCCCCAGGCACAGGCAACAACTGGCAACAACTGGCAGCAACTGGCAACAACTGGCAAGCTGCACATAACTCCTCTGCCTTCCGCTCGACCTTCTCAGGGGCGGCAATCAGCCTGCAGCGAAAAGAAGCCAGCAGAGCAACGGAGAATGTGCGAAAATCGAAAGGAAATTTGCATGTCACTCAATTGACCAAATCACCGAGAACAGAGCGACACAAATCAGTTGAGTTTTTGGGTCTGTTTGCTCTGCAAACGAACTGACGATGTCGTCGTTGTAGCCGTCAGTGTTGTTGCTGTTGTTGTTGTTGTTGTTGTTGTTGTTGCTATTTATGTTGTGTTGTCGCCACTTTGAGGCCACAGCTTGGCACAGTTGCCGACTTTTAGAATGGCAACCAATATTTGAATATCGAATATCGAATATCGAATATCGAATGACACCAAAAGCCAGCGATGCCCTATTGAAGTCACTTATTGACTTCCTCCTAACGGTTGAGCGCCTTAGATAAGATAAGAAAATGTGAGAGAGAGCAACAAACTCGACACCCGACCCAACTGACCTGCAGAGTACGAACTGGAAACTGCGAACTGGCACTGGGAACTGTAAACGTTGCCATAATCGCTGAGCAAATATTTAAGAGACAAATTAATTCTTGGGAAAACACAATTTTGGCAGCGATCGGAGTTGAAGATTGCAATTAGAGCACAACTTTGCGGGCAGAAATTACTCAATCACGAGGATGGAGAGGGAAGGGGGAAGTAGCACCAGACATTGTCTGCTGTCTGGTATTCGGTTGGTTAATCAATCTGTGCAGGCAGACAGAGGCCGAGAACAGCAGCAGAGCAAGAAGATTTTTCATTCACACGGACAAACGGACGAACGGACGAACGGACAAACGGATGGCGATTGCAGACTTCCTGCTCCCAAAGCTTTTCCGAGAGAGACAAAATTTATATAATTTCTTTATCAGATTCAGCGCTTATTGTTGGACCAAATTGTGTAATTCACTTGACGGCGCTGATTGAACAGAGGCGTCAATTATGATCTCACAAAGCGACAAAAGCTGCTGACCACGTTGTGATTGTTGTTGTTGTTGTTGTTGTTGCTGTTGCTGCTGCCGTCTTCGTCATCGTCGATTTATCGCCAGAGAATCGATCCCCGCTCGAACCAAATGCAATTGCAAGTGTAACTAAAGTGCATGAATATGGGGAAAATGGGGAAAAGTGCGACGAGTGCAGTTCGATGTGCTTTCGGTGAGTCTTCGATAATATTTAATTGCATCATCAGCCTCTGTGTCTGCCTCAGTCTGTCTCAGTGTCTGTTGAGAGTGACGAACAGATTCAATCATATTTGACACATGTGCGGACTTCTCTTTGGGCTTTCTTTGGGCTGCAGTTGCGTAAGTTGCATAGCGACGCCTCCCAACTCCCATGCCACAATCTGTGGCCTCATTCGTGGCTTGCTCGTCTCAGATTTGTTATCTCGCATTTAATTAGGCGTGCGTCGAGTTGATGATCATCGCAATTGTTACTGCTGTCGCTGTTCCTCTTGTTGTTCTTCTTCTTGTTGTTGTTCTTGTTGTTGTTGTTGTTGTGGGATCAGTCAGCTTTGGTCATTAGAAAGCTGCAATGTTCTTTTTAGGTGCCAGCACAGAGGGAAGAGCGTCTCTTCTGCTGATGTGTCTCTTCTCTTTGGTGATCAATGCACCTGCCTGGAGCAGCTTGAAGACTTCAATTAGCGATTATGCAGCGCCATTGTCGAGCAGAGATGGAGATGAAGCTGCGTGCAAGAGCCGCTTTAGAAAATCATTTAGCTCGCAGGCCATAATTGCATTTTATTGTTTCCGACCAGCTGCCCGTTACAATGTTTGCAGAGAAAAGCTGTGGCTGAAGAAAGTGCCAGCAGCGAAGAGCGACGCCAAAGAGAGCTGGCGAAGAGCGCGTACCATTAGCTTTCGGGCCGCTGCTTTTACCGGTTTGCGTGGCTGAACACACAGAAAAAGAGAGAGAAAGAGCGAGCGAGAGGGAGAGGGAGAGAGTCAGCATTAGTTAGTCGGAGCAGACGTTGGCCGAGTCGCTGAGTCGCTGGCTACCAACTTGTAAAGTTTTCCGCGGCCTTCGCAGCGAGCATTCAGTGTCAAGGTGCTCGAACTGGCAGTCGCAGCCACGGTCGCCGAGTCATAGAAGCTAACGAACTTTGAGAGCGATTCAATTTTCCCAGCGCAGCATCTGTAGTTCTGGAGTCGAGCAGACAAGCTCACATAAGAACCTATCGCCGCGGTGTATGTACGGCAGTTAGGCGCTCCACTTTCTAGAGTGCAGACGGCATCAGGCATCGGTCCATCGGTTCAACAATTTCCGACTTTGCGCCTCGAAAATATTTACTAAAGATTTTGTGTGTCCTTCGTGTGTCGCAGTGTCAAAAAAAAAACATTTCGGAATATAAACGAAAAATTAATAAACTGAAATAAATTAATTTATTTGATCAAGTGCAAATAAACTTAAAAAGGATTAAGTGCAATAAACAATAAACACCGTAAACAGTTAAGGTAAAATCAAATTAAACGAGCTGAAAGACAATTGAAAAGAAGTCAGACATGAAGTGGAATTCAATTCCATTTGTGTCAATTCTCGAGAAGCGTATCATATGCAAGGCATCAATGTCTGACAAGGTGTCAATGGTTGACTGCGGCTGCGGCTGCGGCTGCGGCTGAACAGGATGTCCACATGTCCATCAATTAAACGAAAATGGTCAATGGACCATTAGAGAAAGCCTTGGGTGAATGTCAAGGCGATCGCCAAATGATCATCGCTCAGCTTCATGCGCAACCGAATCGCAAACCTGAACAAGCAACGTCATCTCCTCTAGTTGGCAGACGACTCAAGCTGAACCGTTAGCGATTCGTGTGACCGGACCAAGCCACCAAGCCAGCGACTTGCTCCCGGAAAAACTTTTGTCATCTCGCAGACACTGATGAAACATTTCCCAAATGCGCAGAATTCAGAGACAATTAACTTTTGTTGCCGGCTGTCGCACACGAAGCTAACTCGGCTCGGCTCAGCTCGTCTCGCAGAATGACAAAAATGATTCAAGTGCGCAAGATTTTCATTGCTCATTCCACTTGCGAATGCGCCAACTCGCCTGGGATAGCTGACCGTCGCTGTCCGGCCAGCGATTTGGGTCACTTGGGTTGGGTCATGCAACGGTTATGATACAATTGAAGACAATTAGCCGAGTGCTGTGCCGTGTGCCGTATACTCTGTGCAGATGCAGATAATCAACCGTAGACGTCCGCTAAAAACAATCCGACTCAGTTAGAATCTTAATTGTCAGAGAGCAGTGGAAGAAAAGAAGAAGTGCACCCGGGAAAACTTTCGCTGTGGCTGAACCTTTGGCATTTGTATGGGCAAACAAAGGCGATTTGTTTCCACTTCTCCGAGACCTTCTTCTTCTGTGGTTGAGTGTTTTTCATCACCGCTTAAACAAGGCCAGCAGATGTCTTGAGGCCTATTTGCATATCCTAAGCTCTGTCTTCCCCCCCGCCCCTCTTCATACCCTTCACAGTGGATTCCTTGTTCTTTTCTTCTGCTCTCTTTTATATTGACTGACTGACAAATTCGTTTGCTACGTGCACACGACAACAAACTCGCGCTGTAATAGAAGTGATATATAAGCCGACGTTATTTCGTTGGCTTAGCCACATATTATGACTATTACCACATCGAGGGGCATAGAAGATTTTCAAATTCCACTCTAACCGAAAGTTCATTATTATGCTAAGAGTGGCTCGACTCCGAGCTTTGCTTTGTGCACTGCATCTGCGCGTATGTTGATTTTCATTATACCCCTTTCGTTCACAGTTAGATCTCGACCGACTGCGGTAGCAATTCAACGTGAAACGTGAACCGAAGAAATCATGTTTTCGTTTTATATATTGGGCCAATAGATTACACTGTGGAATAGCTTTCAAATGGTGCGGTTAAAGCGCCGTTAGATTTTGGTGTGGCATTGCTTGTCAAATGAAAAGTTGAGCGCAGCTAGTTTGTCGCCTAAGTCTTTTGATCGTGATATCAACAAAAGCACAAACACGTTTGGCGCCTAAGTCTTTTGATATGATTCGGGAGAATGCGAGCCATTTCTCCAGCAATCCATGGGCTATTAATTGGGCATTTGTCACACCACATATTGCCCACAATGACCAACACACACACACACACAGCCTGACAGAGTGCATAGTGTGTGCCCATATAAAAATCGGCGCAAATTGCTGAAATTTCAATAAAAATATCTCTGGCATACTCGATGTGGGTCAGCGCTCCTGAGCTCCTGTGCCAATGGCCTGCGGGTGCGCTTCAAATTGGCAGCCAGTGGAATGAAGATAGCCAGGCCGGGGCAGAAGCAGCAGCAGCAGCAGCAGCTCTATGGCTGCCGGGCTGCCTGACTGGCTTCATCTCTGGCTCGCACATTGCTTACAGTTACAATGACTCGCGCCTCAATTGAGATAAGCGCTCGCTTGGCAGCCCAACTGGCCCCCGAGTTCCCGACAGTTGCCCCCGCCTCGTCGGTTATGTCATTCTCTTGGCATTCTTTTGGTTCCGGGCGCAGGTTGGCACAGTTGCAGCCAGCAGGAGTTGCAGCAGCACCAACAGCAGCAGCAGCAGCAGCAGTCAATGGAAATGAAATATTTTTTGATTACTTGCAATTTTAATTAAGAAACAACATGAGCCGAGGCCGAGGCCGAGGCCGCAGCCCAAACGGACCCGGGAACGGTGTTATATCAGTGCCAGCTGCATTGACAGCTGACATCTTGTGGCAACTGGCGGCGATGGTGGCCAAGCTGCTCTTATGGATTAGCCCAAATTTCAAGCTTCAGATTCAGATTCAATCAAAGAACTCTTCGTGCTGTCGAGCATCGACTTAAGCCAACTTTATGGCTAGAAAGTATTCATCCGGCACATTGAGAGCACTCTCTTAGTTTGTGCAAATGGCACAACTGAAAAGCTTTATGGCATATCATTTATATATTGTAGAAGGCCTCATATTCGCAAATGGATCGCAGCACAATGCCGACTCCATTCGCCGAGAACTAAACAAACTTGCTAATTTGACTTTAAATACGCAAAACCATCAAGCATAAAGCGAGCAACAGGTTTCCCTGGCACTGCTGTGTCCCGAGGCTGCAGATGAATGTATTTATACCCATCCATACATGCGAATACATACATAAATCTGCATTGAGCTCGAATTCAAATGGCAGCAAACAACTGCAACTGCAACTGCAGCAACAGCAGCAGCAACAACAGCAGCAGCAGCAACTGCAATGCCAAATGGAAATTTATGTGCATGGCAACTGACCGCGATTACTACGCTTGTCTTGTCCATCGATGGGGATTTAGTTTATTGGCCCACTTAAGTGGTTGACCCACAACATTAAATTGTAATTTGAGTGGGCACACATTTTAACTGAATTTCTTTTTCACTGCTCCAACTTCAACTACAACTCCAACTCGACTGCGACTTGTTCACGTGTTGTTCCGTGTTGGCAACCGGATTAATTAGAATAGTTTTTGCCACAGGAAACTGCGACTTTTGTCGTCTCTCTAAGGCACTTGCCATCGGTGCTGTTCGTGTCATTGACCATGGCAGTGGTTGGAATTCAATTTGAGTGCAAACAATTGCATAATCGTTGATTATGACTTGTTCCCGGCTTGACCATTAGGCAGGCAGCCAGCAGCAAATGGCGCACAGCTGGTCAGCTCGGCTGGCTGCACAATGTTGTCCATTTCAATTCGATTAGCGCGCAAATCAATCTGGCAAGCGCATGTGGAAAACTCTCGACTCGAATCGACTGTCGATCGGGCAGCTGCCGTTGCTTGCTCTGTGATTTAACGCATATTATACGTAATGCATTTTCCATGCTGCTTTCGACGCCGTCAAACCGCAAAGCCACTAACAATGCAACCAGCAAAGTATTGAAGTATCGATCACAAGATCACAGAAGGCAATAGAGAACCCAATCGGCATCCTAATCAGCAGGCACGGCGTTCTCAGTAGTTTTCCACATGCCAGCCCAGACTGCGGGAATGCCTTGAATTCTGCGTGCGTTGCGCCCAAGTGGCGTTATTTTAATTCCCCTGGGTGTGCGTGCCCAGTGGCCGTGCTCGAATCATGGCATCATCATTGGGAAAATTGATTTCGCATCGCAGCTGTGGTTTCGTAATTTCTTCGCAATTAATCAAGTGCACTTCGTGCTTGTGGGCGTTGCCGTGCTGGGCCCCTGACTGGCTCTTGGGAGAGGGACTCGGGGAGGGATTGGGCTGCCATGGAGCCAGCATTAAACCCATTATTAAGGTTTAACTGTTAGTGCAGTTGCACAATTAATCATGAGATAAGCATGCAAAGAAACTAAAATGCTAATTAAAAAGCAAGCCACCAAATCATGTTACCATCTTACAGCTACCACAACAACCACAACAACAACAACAACAACAACAATAAAATGCAGCTACGGTCATTGACAACCAGAAAGAGGCGAGTCAGCATGATGACAAGAACGTCGCTGGTGCTACTGTTGGTGCTGCTGGTGCTGTCGGATAACGCAGACGCGGCCCGCAAGCTGCCCAAGCGGCCGGCAAAACCGTTGAAGACATTTCCGCGAAACAATGCGTCGCCGTCAATTGCAGCAGCAGCACCAGCAGCAGAATCTGCAGCAGTAGCTCCGACTGAGACGGCGGAGGCAACGCAGCAAGCAGCAAACGGAAGCGAGCTACCAAAACCGTTGACACCACATGCGAGCAAGCAGCCGCCGGCGGAAGCTGCTCTAGCGGAACCTGGACAAACACCTGTCAATGGCGAGAGCAAGAGCGATGATCTGAACGCAACGGCCGCACCACAAGGCAGCCAGATCGAGCCAGAGGACTGCGAGCCGGATATGATTGGCTTCGAGCTTACAACAGGGTGAGTGCCACCATAAATCTTGATTTGCGGCAATTAGATGCACGTGTCGGCGCAGGGACATCGCGCCCTGCTCCGAGTGGGGGCATTAATTATAGAACCGCCTGTTCGCACATTGTAAAAGCTTGCCACGACGGCAGCCGCATGGAAACCCGTTTGCACACCGAAATTTATGTGTGGCATTTTGTCTTATCCCAACCCCATGGCAGGTACGTGCTATCGGCGCCATCGAGGCAATTGGAGACCCTGCCTGGCACACTGATGCTGACCGACTGCTTGGAGGCCTGCCAGGCCAACGAATCTTGCAGCGCTGTTAACTACGAGACGGGTCTCTGCGTTATGTTCCGCAGCACCGCAGATCAGCTGCCAGGTGAGTGGGGCACGATTGCAATTTTGTCTGCCACAGCGGTTGCTCAAGAACGACGCCTTTGTTTCTCCACTCCCCTCTCCTGCACCGCCTGCTCCTCCTACAGGTTCACTTTCGCGCTCGCAGTACCCCGTCTTCACAATTTACGCACAGAAATCCTGCTTCGGCGTGCGTCCCTGCTCCAAGGCCTGGTGCATTGATCGTGTGCAGGGCTACCGTCTGCCAGAGCATGCCAAGACCAGCCAAAGTGTGGCCACACGACGCGACTGCATCGAGCTGTGCCTGGGCGAAACGGAATTCACCTGTCGGTAAGTACAAGTCCCGTTAAGCGCATTCCAGTTGCCAGTTCGCAGCTCATTCATCTGCCTCCCCGAAGCTCGGCCAACTTCTACGCGCACTCTGGCCTGTGTGAACTGTCGGACATGGATCGCATTACGCTGTCCGAGGAGGCCAACATTGCTGCCTACGATGGCGCCGAGTATCTGGAGAACAACTGTGCCGAGGAGCCGAGCAAGCTGTGCGAGTTCAAGCGCATCTCGGGACGCATTCTGAAGACCGTCGACTCGGTGCACCAGAACGTGCAGAGCATCGACGACTGCCGCGACCTTTGCCTGACCGCCCCCTTCCGGTGCCACTCCTACGACTTCAATGAGACGGGCGAGCATGTCTGCCGTCTCTCCCACCACAGTCGCGCCACACTCAGCGATCTCTCCGAGCCCTACCTGAACATCGAAGAGGCGGCAACCTACGAGCAGTCCGCCTGCTACAATGTCTCCATCGACTGCCGCTCCGGCGAGATGATCACCAAGATTCGCACCTCCAAGCTCTTCGACGGCAAGGTCTACGCCAAGGGGGCACCCAAATCCTGTGCCGTGAATGTCAACAACTCGCTGGAGTTCGATCTGCGCATGCGCTACAACGATCTCGAGTGCAATGTGCGCCAGAGTGCCTACGGTCGCTATATGAACGACATTGTCATCCAGCACCACGACATGATTGTGACCTCCTCTGATCTGGGCCTGGCCGTCAGCTGCCAGTACGACTTGACCAACAAGACGGTGGTGAACAATGTCGATCTGGGCGTCACTGGCGAAATCGAGTCCACGCTGAGCGAGGAGATCATTGTGGACTCCCCGAATGTTATAATGAAGATCACTGCACGCGATGGCAGCGACATGAAGCGCATTGCCGAGGTTGGTGATCCGCTGGCGCTGCGCTTCGAGATTGTCGATGCAAACAGTCCGTACGAGATCTTTGTGCGCGAACTGGTCGCCATGGATGGCACCGACAGTGCCGAGATCACGCTGATCGATGCCAACGGCTGTCCCACGGATCAATACATTATGAGCGCCATGCAGAAGATGGCCAGCAATCGCAAGGTGCTGCTCTCACAGTTCGACGCCTTCAAGTTCCCCTCCTCGGAGCTGGTGCAGTTCCGCGCCCTGGTCACGCCCTGCATACCGCGCTGCGAACCGGTTATCTGCGACAACGATGAGAACGGTGAGCTCAAGTCGCTGCTATCCTATGGACGTCGCAAGCGCTCCGTGCTCAATGGCACCGATGGCGGTAAGTAAACGCTGGCCATGCAGACAGGCAGATTGCCAAATAGCCACAGAGCCACCTCGCCACCTCGCCACCTCACCATAACGGTAGAGATGGGCCAAGCATCATTGAATCACTGTCTGGTGATTTATCGCTGTGATAGTGAAGTGACTTGCACATTTGCATAATCAAAAATTGTGAATTTCCAACAAAAATTCCGTTCATTGCGGAACCCAAAGTAAACAAACATTAATGCTGCACTCCACACTGCACACAGCCACAGCTGATAGCAATGTGCCGCTAGAGCTTCGCTCACTCAGTCAGCCAGAGGCATGCGAACTATGTCTGACTGCAGTCACAGCTTCTGCTCGAACTTGGCGATGGTGATGGCGATGGCTCCCACACAGAAAACATATTTCATATTCATATTCATCACTTGCTACTCCTTTCCATACACAGTCGAGCTGGCCATTAAGTCGGAACGCCAAAAACGTGATGTGAGTCATCAGACAACCGATGAGAACATTCTGCTGGTCCAGTCGATACAAATCACCGATAAGTTTGCCTTCAATGGCGCCGATGCGAACAACGGGGAACCGCGCGACGGACTCGCCAAGCTGCAGCTGGAGTTGGGCAACAAAACGGACACTTGCATAAACGGCTATGGTAAGTTGTCTGTCTGTGCCTGTTTGCTTGTTTGCCTCTTGTGCCTGCTGTTTGCCGACAATCTCTAGCCAAATTTATTAGCGCTAATCGCGTGCCGTCGCACCGTAGCACTAAAGTTGCACAGTGTACGATAGTTGCACAGTGGCATTCATTGCTCTGCGCCGTCTGCGGCGTTGTCGGGCGAGTGAGCAGCTAATTAAATAAGCTCATAAATATCTTGTGCATTACAACTCTATTTGCAGGCTTCATAATTGCCGGAGCACTCTTCTTGCTGCTGCAGCTGACGGTGATTGCCGTCTGGGACAACATGCAGAAGCGCGCGTTACACAAGCGATAAAGCGCCCACAGAGGAAGCTGTTTGCGCAGCAAGCAAAGCAAGAGACGAACACAAGAAGAGACGAAACGAGAGGAGTTGAAGATCGCGGATGAGCCCCCTTAGGAAACTAGCATGAAATTCTATCTTTAGCTCTAAAACTTAGCACCGCTCATAATCTAGTTAGTAGCTGTACGTAAGGGTCCTCCACTGTGGATGCACTTCAAAGTCACTGCGCGCAACGTAGAGCTGGACTTTTCTGCACCCAAATGGCCAATGGAGGCAATGACTGTCTGCGCCACACTCACACACTCACACACTCACACACACATCTTTCACACAGAGAGAGAGACGAGGGAGGGCTCAGAACTGTAGCTTAATATTTATATGCTCATATGCTTACTCTATAAGACTTACCACTAAGACTACTCTGAATATGTCGACATACTATCAGCTTAAGACTCGAAAGCTCCTTAGTCGTAGTGCGAATCATTCAAACCTCTTAACTGAGCTCGTAGCTGGAACTCAAACTCAAACGGAACAAACGGTGCATGCCTCATTTAAGAGGTTTGACTGTCTAAATACTTAATAAAACTTAAATACTACTTATGCACACCTATGCCGTGTGCATGCACGAGAGCATCGTATATGTAATGCTAGATCTAGTAACGCAATGTAACAAGAGACAAACTTCAGATGCTATAAAATGAGAGAGAAAGAGAAAGAAAAGTAAATAAACGCATTAGAAATTACACACTCGACTTTTCATTTTCCGGCATTTTCGTTGGTAATTTAACTGTCAATTGATCGCCCGATCGCCAAGATCTAACAAGGCCAACCTCAAGTTGGGGTTCACGCCACGGCTCTCTCTGATTGTTGGTTTTGGCCTAATCAACGTTGATACAAATCAATCAGAGCAGCGTTTAGGCTCGCCAGAGCCAGCCAGCAACACTTACCAGGTGGAAAATTGGCCAGTGAAACTAAATCAGAGCTGGAGCTGGAGCTGGAGCTGGAACTGGAACTGAGGCTAAAGTTGGCATTGAGACTTAGCCAAACGACAGCAAGTAAAAGTGACAAACTAATTGGGCAACAAATTGCGAATAAACAACTTCATTTACTTGATTTCACCTACTTACAAGTTGAAGGACTTTGCTGAGGTATCTGGAGCAGGCTTCAAATTAGAAAAATATCTTTGAATGTTATTTGAAAAACTTTAGATAAGTCTTCCTCTATATGAATCTCAAACTAGACTGTTGACACTCAATGTTCAACAGATTTTTATGTGGTTTTATTTATAAAACTATATAGATTGATTTACCTTAAAATAAAGTGTACATTTCTTGTTCCTTTGATTCTTTCAATGTTTAAATAGAATATTAACTCCAGCTAATGCCAAAATTGCATTGCAGTATCACTTTCTTTTACTATTTTCTTTCTTTGACTGTACGAGGTGCGTTCAAAAAGTATCGCGGGTTACGTATAATCGAATTTCGATTTTGTTTTGTTATGTTGGTACACTCTTCCCGAACATCTGTACCAAGTTTCAAGTGTATGGCATTTTTGTTTGGTTGTGAGAGGCGTGAAGGTTACCATAAAATAAAGTGGAAATTTCTCGTTGCTTGTAATTCTTTCGCTGTATAAATGCGCATATTAACTCCATTTAATATCGAAATTGCAACTAGGTATCGCTTTCTTTTAGTCTTTCTTTTCTTTGACTTTTACTCTTTGTATTTAAATTTGAGATAATGAAAATTATTTATTTTCATTTCTTTCATAATTATTTGTGACTTTAGCGGGACTTCAACGACGTCAAACTTCAGTCACAAATTTGAAAGGAAATGTTTAACATTATCTCTAATCTGATGCTTTGAACTGCGCGCCACTTGCAACGACTCGAAAAGCTGGCAAGTCAAAAGCTGTCACCGACATGACCGTCCAAATTTAGACAAAGCCTCATTGCTGGCCTCCAGAGCCTCCAGAGGAGCCGCAGCCTGCCAAGAAGCCCCAGCGAAAGTCACTGGACACTTTCCGCGGCAATGTTTTTGTTATTTCTGTTTCGTTCTCCAGGCTCGACTTGGGTCTCGGTTTGGGTCTCCGCGTCCGAGCTTGTGTTTTGACATTGGAGCACAAGGAGCGCAGAGGCAACGGCCGCCGACTGTGGCACGCATAACATAAATTCTGCAATGCGTATTTCAAATATTGCTGGCGCTGGATGATGAGGACAAGCGGCAGCTTGTTGCGCTCTCTGTTCCTTGGCGTGTCGTGCAGGCTTATAAGGAGCCACAGAGACGCCGTGGCCATTCAGATGTCCGTTGGGCAAATGTTTATGTCAAACGCGCAGCAAATAAAGTGCTTGGCTTGACAATGTCCACAGCAATGTCATCGCTGCGGCTGCGGCTGCCGTTTGCCGGCATTGGCTGCGACTGCGAGTGCGGCGGCGGCGTCTAAGCGACCGACCCTTGGGGACCAATCTGGGTGGGTTTTTCATAATTTTTATGAATTACATACACGGTGCGGCATGTCTCGGCTGCCATTGAAGTTGCGGCAGGCATCACAGTCCACAGCACGACGCGATCGCTTTGCTGTCAATTTCCTCGACCCAACCTGACGGAAGTGTTCCCCAAAGAACATTTGCAAATCGCTTCTCACGCAGCCACGTCGTCATCCGCCATCCATCGCGATGGCCACAATGTAACAATCTGCAATTAGAAACTGATAAGAAGAACTGCAATAACGCCACTTTGCAGGCACACGCACTCTGAAGTCGGGCCCCAAATCATCAGATCATTCGGAAGAAATGGGAAAACTGATTGGCTTCACACTCATGTGAGGCGAACGTCGTTGGTTGGTGAATTGTTAGTGGCTTTGCGGTTTGTAACGGCGTCGAAAGCAGCATGGAAAATGCATTACCAGTAATATGCGTTAAATAACAGAGCAGGCCACAGCAGCTGGTCGAGAGTTTTCCACATGCGCTCGCCAGATTGATTTCCGCGCTAATCGAATTGAAATGGACAACATTGCAGACACAGCACCCGAGCCGAGCAGCTGTGTGTGAGCCTAGCTTAGAAGTCTGCTGTGCAAGGTGTGCAAGGTGTGCTCATAATCAACGATTATGCAATTGTGTGCTCGCAAATTGATTTCCAAGCATTGTCGTGGTCAATGACACGGCCTAGCAACCGCTGCTGCTGCTGTGGCATCGGTTGAGCGACCGAGCGACCGACATGGATCGCCATACCAGGTCCAACACCAGGTCCAATTCCTACTAATAGCCGCGTGGTACCGTATGGTCGCATACCGCACTGGGGCGTCAGAAGTCGCAGCAAGAATTGCAAGAGCATTCTAATTATCCCAGTTGGCAACACGGGCTGACTCCCCTGACTTACATGCACGTGAACACGAGCTGCAGCCCAGCAGGCAGAGCGGGCGGCAGTGGGAATTCAGTTAAAATGTTTGCCCACTCAAATTACAATTTAATGTTGTGGGTCAACCGCCTCAGTGGGCCAATAAACTAAGCTCTGTTTAAATCTCTAGCCTGGGAGTCGTCGCACTGCTCCAGCTACAGCTCCCAGGTCTAGTCGCCACTGCAGTCGCTGCCACATAAATTGGCGGGCGCACAGAATGTCCATTTGATTGTGCGCGATTTTCAATTGGTGGCGCGGTAGCTTTTGGTTCGCTTTTGTCGAGGCATTTGAATTCGAATTCGAATTCGATTGCGATGGCGATTTATTTAGGCAAATAAACAAATGGCATGTGCACAGTGTTAATTTATCAAGTCGCCGGCCGATCCATTGAAATTGAGTGCGAGAAAATCACTTTGCAACGGCGCATTCCCCATTCGCGCTGCTGCAGTTTTGGCTGTTCTGTCCATGCCATATTTATGGCTCGCCTGGCCATTTTGTCAGCCCAAACTGCCTGCCATATATCAGCTGTGCATATCTTATTATTTGAAAGTGCTTAATGTATTGTCGGCCATGTATTCTATCTGACCCAGTAGATACTTGCGTTTTTAGAAGCAAAGACCCAAAAGACTCAGGCAACAAACTCGACTGGGAGCCTGGGAGTTTACGCAAGAAAAGCGGCAATTTAATTTCCATAAATAATTTTCTTTCAAGCCGAAATACCATTGAATTTTGTGAATTTCTTTCCAGTAATAGTTTTCTTTTATTTTTTTTTTTCGGAGTAATAATGCAGTTAGATTTTTATGCTTTGCAATCGAAACTTCTCATCAAATTTCTCGACCTTATCGCCACGAACAGGCAGGCAGGCAGACAGACAAAAACAAATGCAAATATTTGGCCACAAGTTATTATGGAAATGCATTCAGTGCTGGGTTAGTTGGGTTACAGTTGGGTTCAATAACAACCGCAGGCTGATAAAATGCATGCGAAAGGTTTCTACTTTGACGGCTATTGTTCTGGCATTTAAATTGCAAAACTTTTATTGCCCGATCTTCTCAGCTGCTGCTGTGGTGACACCTTAACAATTGCTGCTGCTGGTGCTGCTGCTGCTGCTGCGCGACTTTTACTGTCCGTAACTGTGAATAACGGAATCCATTAGATCGTGCCTTGAGGAATGTGGCCAAAAACTCTCGCTGATACGCTATAAGGCGCCGCTTATCTCCCAGCGCACAATGTCTACAATTGTTTCGTAACTGTTCTATGACCCGAGTGAGATAACCCAAATCGCTGCCTTCCCCACGAAATCCATTCGCGTTCTTGAATGAAAAACTATTTTGCGGCACGTTGTTGTCGTCATTCTGCGTGTGAGGCAAATGGACAAAAGTTAATTATCTCAGACACAAAATGCGCGAGTGGAAGACATCGGTTGCCCCGGAAGATAAACAATACGCGTGCATTGCAGTTGTGTCGCACGAAATGTCAACGGTTTTAGCATCCGTTGTCGAACTGAAAGATGACACTGCTCTTCTGGGCCGGCGAGCAGAAGAGAAGAGACATTCACCCGTGGCCAGAGTTGAAGTCGCATGCGTTCTGCTGCTTTCTCTATGCATTGCTGCCGCCGCATCTGGATGGACGTTCTGCTGATCTGCAATCCCGCATTCGCATTCGCATTCGCATTCGCATTCTCCACAGCCAGCCATATAGGAGAGATCCTACTCATCGGCTAGTTGAGGCACGTACGCCGCATGTCAGTCTAATTTGCTGACATGATTATGATTTTGTTGCCAAACCAGGCGGGAGTTGAAGATGCCGATGTAATTGTGATGCAGCTGCCGCCAGCAAGTGAATGGCTCTCTGACCAATTCGCGATGTGCGCCCGATGTGCGAGAGTTGCTCGCAACGTTTATGGAAAATACTACCTATGGACTTTGATCCCGTGCGGATAACGTGCGAGCTTAGAGATCTACGAAAAACGCAGCAAAAATCAAAAGATAAACGATCATTTCTTTTTGCCTTATTCGATTGTCTGGCCAGAACCAGAGCCAGAGCCAGAGCCAGAGACAGAGCCAGGATTAAAGTTAACCATGTAATAAATTTAAAACTTGTAGCTACCTTTTACCGTATTGTCTGAAGTGAGTCTTAAACTGTAATTTACTAAACTCGAGAAATTGTGATGAAGCACAGTTGCAATCGGTCTTCCATTGAAATTATATACTACTATTACATGCTGATTGTGTACTTCATCAAAATCTCCACAACCACAAGCCAAAGAAGATCTGGAGAACCCCCCCAGAGCAAGTGCTCTGCCAAGGATGCAATGTTCTGATCTAGTGGCCCCATGCTGCTAAGATTGTTTGTTTGTTTTTGCGCTATTCGATGCCGGCAATCTTGCCGTAGCCCATGTTGCCGGTTCTGCTGCTGCTGCTGCTGCTGCCGCTGCCGTTGCCGTTGCTGCTGTCTTTGCTGCTGTTGAATCGCTCAAAACATTTGAACCATTTTCATGTGCCGGCTTGGAAGAGCGTATACCAAGTGAGGCAAGCGGAAATCGCTGTCACATGAGCCGCTGACTTGGGCGTGACATAGTTGCATTTATTAATGCAAATACTTATTCCGTTTGGCCTTAACTTTGGCTACAGCTATCTCCGACTTCAGCGGGAGCTGTGCCTGCCTGCAGCTGGAAGCTAGAGCCACACATTCCTCTTTTATGAAAATGTGTAACCATTCCATGGTCGAGTGGCAAAGGCAAAGCGTCAGCAGAGCCACGTCTCGATTCGTCAAGCACCAAATGTTTGCAGCGAAGGCCACGAAGACAACGTCAAGTCTCTGAGAGCGCAAGACGACTGAACCACGACGCACGAAGTCTCTCTCTCTCTCTCCCTCTCTCTCTGCAACACACATAAACTGCCTTCTCTTAGACGGTTTTCTTAGTGTGTTTCTCTTTATTCTCTCAGAACGTTTGACGGGAGTCTCTTCACTGCTGTCCAGTGATGGCTAAAGCTTTTTTCTGGCTCCGCTTGTGGCTCTGATCGCCTGTCGGAAGCAATAAAATGCAATTAAAGCAGTCAAAGCTAATGATTTTCTAATGCGATTGCATGCAGCTTCATCTCCATCTCTGCTCGAGAATGGCACTCGAAGGCGCTGCATAATCGCTAATTGAAGTCTTCAAGCTGCTCCAGGCAGGTGCATTGATCACCAAAGAGAAGAGACACATCAGCAGAAGAGACGCTCTTCCCTCTGTGCTGGCACCTAAAAAGAACATTGCAGCTTTCTAATGACCAAAGCTGACTGATCCCACAACAACAACAACAACAAGAACAACAACAAGAAGAAGAACAACAAGAGGAACAGCGACAGCAGTAACAATTGCGATGATCATCAACTCGACGCACGCCTAATTAAATGCGAGATAACAAATCTGAGACGAGCAAGCCACGAATGAGGCCACAGATTGTGGCATGGGAGTTGGGAGGCGTCGCTATGCAACTTACGCAACTGCAGCCCAAAGAAAGCCCAAAGAGAAGTCCGCACATGTGTCAAATATGATTGAATCTGTTCGTCACTCTCAACAGACACTGAGACAGACTGAGGCAGACACAGAGGCTGATGATGCAATTAAATATTATCGAAGACTCACCGAAAGCACATCGAACTGCACTCGTCGCACTTTTCCCCATTTTCCCCATATTCATGCACTTTAGTTACACTTGCAATTGCATTTGGTTCGAGCGGGGATCGATTCTCTGGCGATAAATCGACGATGACGAAGACGGCAGCAGCAACAGCAACAACAACAACAACAACAACAATCACAACGTGGTCAGCAGCTTTTGTCGCTTTGTGAGATCATAATTGACGCCTCTGTTCAATCAGCGCCGTCAAGTGAATTACACAACTTGGTCCAACAATAAGCGCTGAATCTGATAAAGAAATTATATAAATTTTGTCTCTCTCGGAAAAGCTTTGGGAGCAGGAAGTCTGCAATCGCCATCCGTTTGTCCGTTCGTCCGTTCGTCCGTTTGTCCGTGTGAATGAAAAATCTTCTTGCTCTGCTGCTGTTCTCGGCCTCTGTCTGGCTGCACAGATTGATTAACCAACCGAATACCAGACAGCAGACAATGTCTGGTTCTACTTCCCCCTTCCCTCTCCATCCTCGTGATTGAGTAATTTCTGCCCGCAAAGTTGTGCTCTAATTGCAATCTTCAACTCCGATCGCTGCCAAAATTGTGTTTTCCCAAGAATTAATTTGTCTCTTAAATATTTGCTCAGCGATTATGGCAACGTTTACAGTTCCCAGTGCCAGTTCGCAGTTTCCAGTTCGTACTCTGCAGGTCAGTTGGGTCGGGTGTCGAGTTTGTTGCTCTCTCTCACATTTTCTTATCTTATCTAAGGCGCTCAACCGTTAGGAGGAAGTCAATAAGTGACTTCAATAGGGCATCGCTGGCTTTTGGTGTCATTCGATATTCGATATTCGATATTCGATATTCAAATATTGGTTGCCATTCTAAAACTCGGCAACTGTGCCAAGCTGTGGCCTCAAAGTGGCGACAACACAACATAAATAGCAACAACAACAACAACAACAACAACAACAACAGCAACAACACTGACGGCTACAACGACGACATCGTCAGTTCGTTTGCAGAGCAAACAGACCCAAAAACTCAACTGATTTGTGTCGCTCTGTTCTCGGTGATTTGGTCAATTGAGTGACATGCAAATTTCCTTTCGATTTTCGCACATTCTCCGTTGCTCTGCTGGCTTCTTTTCGCTGCAGGCTGATTGCCGCCCCTGAGAAGGTCGAGCGGAAGGCAGAGGAGTTATGTGCAGCTTGCCAGTTGTTGCCAGTTGCTGCCAGTTGTTGCCAGTTGTTGCCTGTGCCTGGGGACTGTTTATATTTCCGGCAATCAATCGACTCACACTCTCATTGCTTCGATTGCAATTGTTTGCAAATTGATCGACTATGTCTGGATTGTTTGCTCTTCAGCCTGCCTCAGCCTCAGCCTCAGCCTCAGCCTCAACCTCACCTCGGGCTCAGACTGCATTGTTGTTGCTCTGTTCATTAGAAGTGGATTTCAGATCCGCACTCGACTCTCGATACTCGGCGCGAGGCCGGCAAAGTACTTTCGCTTGGAATGCATCGAGAGAGTTTTCGGAGAAAGGAATCGAACGAGAGGCATTTGTACTCCCAGCTGTGAATTCGCATAACTCACAGGGAACTCACAGGGAACTGAGATTTCTCCTTGAGATGGATGCGTGTTCTTTCCCGTAATGGGCACATCCGAAGGGAATCTCAGACTGCAAATGCAGCTTGATTGCTGATAAGAATCGCACACATGAGGAAAGGCGCCACGGCAGATGAAAGTGCAGCGCAGACTCGACCTACATCCGAAGGGCGACTAACACCAGCAACGGAAGACTCAGGCGACGAACTTTACGACTGTCTCTAGAACTGGATCTGGAAGAGTAACAACCTTTCGCTTGATTGCAGCGCTTCTGATTTGTTTGAAGTACGAGTATTTCACTTTTAACTGCTCCCTTCTCCCCATTTCCATCTCCATCTCCACTCGTCCATCTCCACTCGTCCATCCCAGCGCCATCACTAATTGCAGCTGGGGCATTTCTTCGATTCAGTTTTTGCAGCTTTTTCTGCTTTCCATGCAAAACAAAAACTCATTCTAGCCAGAAGAATTTTCACTCTTAATAAGTTTCTCGTTTGCTTTGTGCCACTGACTGACTGTCGTCCACGCCTTGTGGTCTGCCTTTGACGTCTCTTGTCTCAGCATAAAACTGTCAACGAGCGTTTAACCCAGTTAACGCCCTAAACCAAAGACAGCGACTTCACTTCAGATAAGCTCAGTTCAGTTCAGTTCAGTTCAGTTCAGTTCTGAGTTCTTGGTTCTCTATCCAATATGAGCACAGCTAACCCAAACAAAAACAGAAGAACTCAAAACGAGCAAGGTGTAAAAACCACAAACAGCGCAAGTTCGAGAGGCGAACGAGCTGCACATGAGCAATGAGGAGAGCTGCGAGCTGCGAGCTGGGAGAGGCCTCACACCAGAAGACAGTAAGGTGCACTCGGGCAGCAGTCGAGCCGAGCTGAAGCTGAGTGATGGCCCCTCCTCTGGAGGAGAGACGGTGGGCGGTGTGGAGGTGTTGACTGTGGCCAGCGGATATAGAAGCTCTTAAAGAGGATCGGAACAGATGGGAAGGGGAAGGGGAAGAGGAGAAGCTGTTCGATTGACCGATGTCTTAGTGGGACCACGCTCGCTTCTTTCTTTCTTCTCTGCTGCCCGGTAAGGAATTCTGAGCGAGGTGAAAGTAGTCAGCTCCATCTCCATCTCCATCGCCATCGCCATCCCATGTTCATCCAACGACACGACAACAGCAGCAAAGCAGCGACTTGTTGAGATTCTGGTCCCAATAATGACACTTAAACGATGCAGTTTTTTCGTAATATGAATTTTCCTGTTTGCTGCCTGCCTGCGCGATGGTCGCTCGCTCGCTCGCTCGCTTGGTCGCGTCAGAGGAGCGTCTCGCCATCAATTACAGCGGAGACCGCGGACCGCGGAGCAGAGCCACCTGAGCTGCAACTCAATCACCAGCAGTCTCCAGCCAGCGGCAGTTGGCAGCTTCTTCTAATTGCCGATGTTTTTGTTCTTCTCAGTCCGGTTCGATAGGAACCTTATGAGTTATGGGTACGTGGAGGTGTCACACGAAACGGGAGTTCGATTGGGTTGAGTTGCTGTTGCCTAAAAGAAGACAGAGAAGGAAGCTCTTCACAGAGTTCTGAAGTGTGTCCACCTTCTATTCCTAACTGCTGCCATGTAGGCAAATTGGCACTCATCAGTTCCTGGTCCATTCCCGATACCGGACACATCGGCAAATTGATGCCATCGCTGGCCAGCATCGATGATGCAATATTTTCCCCATCCACTCTTCTTCCTACGGTTCAAATTTGCAAGACATGCCCAAGACCAAGAGCAGACCCTGCTATTAGCAACATCGTCGCACGAGTTATGCCCCAGTGTGGACTCTGAGGGAGGAGCAGGGATAAATCAGCCAGGGCTGCAGTGTTTGCTCTGGGCGTTGGCAGAGATCGCGACGATTCCTTAGCCACAATACTAATGCAGTTGTCTTCCCCTCAGAGTGCTGCCTCAGAGTGGGGCGTGTCTGTTAAATAAACTGTGCTTGCCACATGCAACACGAGCCACTCAAGGAGACTGTCAATAGTGGCAACACCTGTTCCTACCCATTTGTCGCTCCATTTACCGTTGTTTCTTTGCCAGATCGCCAGGTGCGACCTTGAGACCGAATAGATCAGTGTGCGATAGATCTACTCACCTCTGGCGAAGTGAGCGAACTGATAAATTGAAGTGATTGCGATAGTTGCTAAACTGTTCCTTGAGTGCTCAGTTATTGGGAAGATCGTCAGGTGCTAACAGGCTTAAGTAGATGCCAGGGACTGACTCCCTTCGGCACTTGTTACTTGCTCAGGAATCTGCTCCAATTTGCTGCAACACAAAAGGGGCTTAATCGATGATATTATTTATGTTTTCTTGCAGCATGCTCTGCAAATTGAAAGAGAGAGAAAGAGGAAGAAGAAGAAGAAGAAGAAGAAGAACACACCCAGCCAGGTGATCCATACGAAACTGTTAGTCGCCTAATTGATTTATGGTCTAATGGAATATGAGAAGCACGCAAAGTCGATCGAAATGCAATTTCGATATTCCAATGAAGTGAGTTCAATGCAGGCAATGGCAATGGAGTGGCGCACTTGTGGCGACTCTTGTGGGTGCAGCCTGACCAGAGCAGAGCAGTCAGTAAATGGTCAGACAACATGACGTGGAACATGCACAGAGCACATACGAGTACAGAGAGAGCAGCCTGCATCCAGAATGGAACAAGTTTCGCGAGTAGTTCCCACAGGAAGTGTTCGCTGCCGAACGCATGCCAAAAATGGCTCCCCGAGGACGAGACAACCTGGGACGGACCTGGACGACTGCCTGAAGCCAAAGCCAAAGCCAAAGCCCGAAACCCGAAAACGATCACGATTATGATGATCATTTCGGCGATTATGGCTGCAATGTGGTGGCAATGTCCCCACACAGGCAGCTCAGCTCAGCCTCAGCCTCTGCCTCTGCCTTTGCCTTTGCCTCGGTGGCGATCATTGCCATCGTTGCAGGAGCCTCAGCCTCAGCCTGAGTCGGCATTAGCAGTCGTTGTATATTGTTTCTGCATTGTAACTGTCACCTGGTGGCAGTTGGCAAAGCTGCCAGAAATAATAGAAATTATATGAAATGGGCATTGGGAGAGTGTGCTTGGACTTCCGTGTTTGGTGCCGGTGCCCACTGGCAGTGGCAGTGGCAGTGGCAGTGGCTGCAGATCGGGCCGGACAATGGGCCATTTGGAGTGTAGGCACTGGAGGAATGTCGCTGGACCGGCCATGATGCAATCTCCCTCGCCTTCGCAGTCCTAATTTGGCAAGTTATTACAACATTTCGGCGGATTCTCTGCGCATTAACACCATCAGTATCGGCCCGGGCTGCTCCCCCCTTCCCCGCAGGAAGCACTCCTGCTTAACATGATGGACACGTGCCAAGTTCGTCTTTCCATTCCACGGCAAAGTGAAGATATCTTGTGCGAGTACGAGCTATGATGGATCACTGAGGATGACACGACACTTAATCGTCGCTTTGTTGGCTTCTTTTGTTGATGCCACGAGAGTTGCTGTTGCTGTTGCTGTTGTAGCTCTGCCAGCTGCTCGGCTGTTCGGCTGTTCGTGCCCTGCAATTTAAGAGGAGACTACGAGTATTTAATGCCCATTCCCTTGCCCCTGCCACAGTGCCTCCCTCCATTTCTCGCGGCAACTCGAGGCTGGCGACTGATTTATGACAGCGCGAGAGATCGGACTTAGGATCGCTTGAGCGCTGCATGCATCCGAGGGCAATTTGGCACCGGCTATGGTCGAAGTCGGGCGTGGCGCCGAGGGCGAGGCAGAGGCTGAAGTTGAAGTTGAGGCCGAGCTGTAGCTGAAGACGAGGCCTATTACCTGATGATGTAATAATTCTTCAAGACGATGGCAGTTTTATTGCGGAAAATGTTGCATAAATCAAGGCAGCAATAAAACGGAGCCTCGTCGATCGAAACAGGGCCGATCGAAACAGGATGCCTGGAATATTTCATTCCCATTCAGCGCCAATAATTTGCACCAGCTAAATCGACTTCGTCTCTCACAAAGGTTTCCAATGCCGGCGAATTCCTCCCCGTCATGCGGCACAATGGGGATAGCGGCATAATTTGCAGTAGTTCTGGGCAGGCTCATTTACTCGCCTCCGAGCCTGCCCCCTCTTCAAGCACTGTGAGTGATAATCAGCGACTTGTTGCCACAACATTGTTGCCACTCGGCGGCCCACGCGATCTGTGATCTGCAGATCCCCACGATCCCAAAGTTAGCTTCACACATTAGCAGGCGAAGCGCTCTCCAGATCGCAGATCGCAGCGGCAGATGCACCACAGGCGTGAGAGATGATGATGGAGCAGCAACTGTGCTGCTTCTTGTTCTGCTCCAGCTGGAACGTGCAACGTGTTTGTCATCGCAATTGCAGGCGAATCTGCCTACGCAACTGCGGATTAGATGAAAGCACTGAGGTCATAAAAGGATGACGGACTCAGCAGAAGCAGCAAGTGAAGAGGCAAAACTAACATGTGAATCCTCCAGATTGATTTCTCAGTTGGACACCGCCGACAGCAAGTCGAGTTTGCTGATCGTCGATTGGTCTCTTCATAGATAATTACCAAACAGAGTCCAATAATAACTGTTTATTTCATAACAGACATTATGGCATCGTTTCATTTCCCTAGTTTTAATTGCAATTGGGGAACACAGAGAGAAGCGACGGCAGTCACAGCAGTTTGCTGTCACGCTTCGTTGTTCTGCTGATTCGGGAAGAATGCCCGGGGCAACTGAAACACCTCGTAAATAGGCCACTGACTGACGTGATTACAATGTCAAAGTGCCCGAAATGCGAGCGTGAGTGGAGTGGGGAGGAGGGGAGGGGAGGGGAGAAGATAACTCTCTTTATTTATTATACCCAATATAATTAAATTAATTCTCGCTCACGAGTGAGTTATGCTCGTGGGCGGGGCACTTGCCCGAGAACTGTATCAAAGCGTGAGCCACGAAAGATCTTCGAGAGCATTTGCCATTTGCCATTTGCCATTTGCATTTCATTTCCTTCTCTGGCCTTAGACCTTAACCCCTCAGACATTGCGTGATTCGGCAAAAGATTCTTAACATTTCGAACACCTTTTTGGGTGTCCAGCGAGTCGCGCAGCCTCAGCTGGGCTTAGAGGGCTGCCGATCTCGAAAAGTACAAACAAAGCCACACAAATTCAGAGAGCAAATTATTAGGCAGGCAAACCAGGCAGACCAGCTGAGGGAAACTGCTTTTTGATGTTCGGTAATTGGCGGTTTGGCAGCACGCGAGGCGGCCGCCACAACACTAGACCCGCGTCAGGGGGACTGGGGTGGTGGACTGGGAAACAAACTAAGAGACTAACAGACTGGGACGCCCAAGAGACAGAGACAGAGACAGACACAGAGACAGAGACCATTCTTCCGATTGCCGGCGCTCAGACTTCCAAATGGTAACGAGCCAGCGGATTTCGGCGTGACGCGCTTTTCGTTTCCACAACTCAGAACAGAACAGAGAACAGAGTTCGGGAATTGGAATTGGGGAACTAGAAACCAAGAACCTAAGGTGCTGGCCAAGACATTTCATACCCTTCGACCATTGAAAATGGTCAAAAAAGGGTGTACTAACTGTAAAGAAAAGACACTTCTAAACACTTTTATGAGTTTATTTCAACTGCCTATGTAGAAGATTGAATGTCTACACTTTGCGAGTTTATTTAGAACTGATCTTAGAATCCAATGCGGTGTTGTAAGAAACCGCGGTGGTGGTTATTTTACATATCTCTATTTATATATGCTGCACTTGAAAGACGCAGCGTGGGATAATTATTATTCAATACAAATACAAAATAGTTGACATTCCTTCTTACTTATCGTAAACATTTGTGTACGTGAGGTCATAAAATATTGTAGCCGGTAGTAAACACAGATAAGGGATCGCTGCATGGGATAATATCCTTTATACCTGATAGTCTTGCCGATAGCACAGCAGTGTAGTGCAGTACAGTGTCGTACTGTACAGTGCAGTGCTAGTACATGTTCATGCTAGTGCTTGAACACTAACTTTGTGCAAATGTATGGAACAGGCAGAAGGAGGCGTGGGAGACGTATATATATCGTTGCTCAGGATCACAAGCCGGGTCGATTGAGCCATGTCTGTCTGTCTGTCTGTCTATCTGTCTGTCTGTCTGTCTGTCTGTCTGTCTGTCTATCTGTCTGTCTGTCTGTCTGTCTGTCTGTCTGTCTGTCTGTCTGTCTGTCTGTCTGTCTGTCTGTCTGTCTGTCTGTCTGTCTGTCTGTCTGTCTGTCTGTGTGAACGCACAGATCTCAGCTATTATAAATGCTAGAGTTACCAAATTTGGCAGGAAAACTCCTGTGTACTATAAGCTAATCAAGTTTATTTCAAATGTTAGGTGCCACGCCCACCGCCCCCGTAAATCCATTATTTTATTTTTGAACTCAATTTGTAAGCACTGTATAAAAGCTACAACTTTCTGACTTTAACATATACTAAGCTGAATGAATTATCTACATATTCTCCAAATTGCAATGTGATCGGACAATATCACAGAAGTTATTTAAGAAAGTGTGGCAACTCTCAGCAGATTACAATAGTGTGATCGAACTCGATAGCTTCCACGAGTATCGAGATCACGAGAGGCCTTCTCTAGGCGAATCTATCATCACTATTCTCGATGACCACGGTATCCATCGCTGCTTCTTAGCTTTTGCCTCTTACACGCGCCAATTTGTTATAATTAATAAATTCAGTCTATGTAAATTCGTGAATAAATACTAGAACTTATTTCTGTGTGCGATACACATTAAAAAAGTATGAGCATAAAACCAAATGCTTCTGTCAGCTAACAAGAGAGGCGGGAATTACCAACAGTGACTTGGAGGGTAACAATATTTTAATTAGAGACATATCTTGTCTGCGAAACTATTTAAAGAAAACACGTCTACTCTCGATGAACATCACAATAGCAATGAGTTTTTATTGGCATATGTATATGCTTCATTATATGTATGTATGCTGTTCGCAGACAGCTCTTATATATGTATGTATATGTATGTGTGTATGTGTGTGTGTATGTGTGTGTGTATGTGTAACGTTGCAGTTCTGCTCCGTGTTTCCGCGAAAGAAGCCTTTTCTGTGACGTTGAATGTCGATCCCATTGTAATCAGTGTTGCTGCTGTCCAGAGGGCAATGGGGTACACCCGAAGTGGTAACTCGGGCGAGCGCGAACGCCATCTGTTGGGAATAATTGTAAAGCATGTGCATATGCATACGTGTACTATATGTGTATGAATTTAACAAATTAAACTGCACGGGCACATAGGTCGAAGGGTATCCGACTGTCGCGTGCTGCGCGACTGTTGCTTTTCTTACTGGTTCTACTTTGGGTTCGAATGTCGCAGTTGTCTCTGCTGCTGCTGCTGCTCTTGTTGCTGCTGTTGTTGCTGCTGTTGTTGCTGCTGTTGTTGCTGTCTGTTCATTTCATAATAATTGGCAGCTTACAAATGTTCTTTGGGTTTTGATTTGGCTTCCATTTCTACTGCTCGTATTATGGGTTGCAGTCGGACTATCGCTGTATACGAAAGGGGAGGACATAGCGGTACTTTGGAACCTTGTTCCGTTGAACTTATGAGCTGGAAACAGTTCTGGGGCGAATCTCTGTCTGAGAATGCAGAGCAAGCATCCGCAACACACAAAGTCGGCTCTTTAGAGGCGTGAACATTAATTAGACAGCCCGAGACCGAACTCAGACTGAACCTGAGCAGTGCCAGAAGTTAAGCAGGACGCGGATTACACAATAAATAAAAGAGCAAGAAGGGCGAGGGACGTTCGCGGGTTGCCAGTTGGACATTTCTCTGGATATTCGTACGACTAATGAGCAAATGGGCTCACTGCTAAGTGCAGTACACTCTTCCCCCTCCTCTACTCTCTCCACAAGCTCATTGCCAACCGTTTGGTTACCCAGTCCCCACCCTCACTCGGAGCTGTTGGCAGCGAAGTCGGGGCGGAGTTGTTTGCGCATGCGCCGCCTGTTCCGCTGTCCGCTTCGTCCGCTCCGTCCGCTTTGTCCGCGACCGCCAGCAGATGCGAGATTAGCATTTAAATTGTAGTTACATTTGGCCAAGCTCAAATTCAAACCAAACGAATCCAAACGAAACCAAACACAAGCACAAAGTAACGCAAACTTTAGATTATTTTTCATTCGCTTTATTTTCTTCTTGGCGTTGCATTTTCCCGCCCTCCTCGCTGGGCAAACGTTTACCAAATGGAATTGTTGTCTTTGTTCTGTTGCTCTGTTGCTCTGTTGTTGTGGGAGCTGCAACTCCCTCACACTCCTCCACAACTAACTCCCATTCAAGCACTTCGGCTGATGTTATCAAGGCCCGGCCTCCGGCAGAAGCTTTCCTCAGTGTTGTTGCTGCCTGTTCTCCGGTTCTCCTCGCCAAGGTAGCAATTTCAATATCAAAATCCGCCTGGCCTTTGGTCTGCAGTGGAACGCGGAGCCACTCAGGTGAGTCCAGAGAACGGTAAACCGCCAACGCCTTCTTCGGCATATCAGGCAGCTCCCTCACCGTTTGCAACATTTTAATCCAAATTAATTAAAACCCAACTCGCACTGACCCATTTCCAGGACTCTCCATTGACATCTTTATCTCCTCCAACACACGTCTGCCTCTCATCTCTCATCTCCCATCTCCCAATTTATCTCCCACTCCGAGTCTCCCATTTGACGAGCTCGAGTAGAGTGCGATGATAAATTGCAAAACATTTCGAAAATGACTTCAAAAGTGTGGCAGGCCTGAGGCGGGACTACCAACAGATCCAGTCATCCAGCCATCACAGTTCTAGTCAGTCCCAGTCCCAGTCTGAGTCTCAGTCTCAGTCTCAGTCACAGTCGAGTCTGTCATTATTCCGAAACAGTGCACAGGCCGATTAATTTGCAGTCGACGTAGCGTCGTGGACTGGGAAGTACCGCAAGCGTAGGTGGCTTGATGAGCTCCGCTGCCGTTTGGCGTTTGTAGATCGCTCGTTGGGTCAGTTATACTGCTGGGCTCTAGCCCCTCTCCCCCTTGTTCCGCACTGAGACTGCCATGGACAGTCTGCAGTTCTACTAATTAATTGCGTGTTCTAACTCGGTCGCACTCCAAGGGCCCCGAGTCCGCTAATTCTGCCACCGCTCAGAGAGAGGAGGCTGCAAATGGAGGATGGGTGTGGCCGTTGTCTCAGTCGTTGCCCCGATTCGATTGACAGGAAATTGTTATGAAGCCAACCCATCGGCGTCTAACTGTTCGCAGTCTTCTCTGCCGATCTGTGGTTTATTTTTAGACGGCTCTCAGCTTGTTTGATTAAGAGTTTCCATGACTGACAACAAAGCTTGTTAACTAAGATGGGTTCAATGGCTTGGACAGGCCCCCTTTCTGATTAGTTCCCGTTTGGAGTTGACTCTGAGCACAGCGCAATCTCGAGTACAATCGAAAGTTTCCTTGTCGCTAGTCACTCTCCTACGACTGTCCACGTGCAAATGCCTGTGTCCAATCATCTGACATCGAGACATTCGAGAGTGTGTAGAATACAAACTCAAATCGAGGCAAACTCTCACTTCGCTCATCTTATACACAAAGCAGGCACAGACGAAGGCGAGTTGGAGGCGGATGAGGATTATGGACTGGGACTGTGGACTGTGGACTGACGAGTGCAGATGCCGGTGATAGCACTCGAGACCACGTCGACTAATTGCAACTACGCTATCAAAGTCGACACAAAGCCTAACGCCTAGACTCGCCTTTATCGTCTCAAGTGGAGGCCAGTGGGGGCTCACCACGCCACGAGACACGAGAGACTGAGAGAGCCGAGAAATATGAGACACACGCAAGCGGCCTGGCGGATGGTCAAGTGCCACTTGTGCGTCCACTGCGAGTCGAACCGGGTCGGACCGGGTGTCAGGATAATTTGCAGCTAGCGCCGACCAGCCTCGTCTGAGCAGCCTCCACGCAAATGATCCGCATGAAATGATCGCCGGACTTAATGAACTTTCTCGCTTTTGGGGCGAATTCGCAGTGGTTAGTGCGATATGTTTGGTCTGCTGGGTCCAGTTGTGGGAACGAGGCAAACGAGGCGAACTGGACTGGCAGCCAGCCAAGAGAACTGCACCAACATCGGCAGCAACATCAGCGTCGGCATCAGAGTCGGCATCGGCATCGGCATCGGCATCGGAGAAACAATTATGCAGAATTTGGGTCATCTCTCGAGCATCGGCGGGGGAAACTCATTTGTGTTTTTCCTTAGTTGTAGATGGACTCAGCTCAGATGATGAGATCTCGGCTCTCTGTATTCTGTTCTTTGTTTCTCAGCAGAGACAAAGCGGACGAATTGCGAAGGGGTCAGAATAATTGCGAATTAAAATGAAATTCTGATTCCATTTATGATTTTCGTTTCGGTTCTTCTGCTTCTTAATTTGCTTGCCGTGGGACCACAAATACTGTAAAATGTTGTAAAATCTTTTCATTTAACGGCTCTGACTAAACTGGAGGCACCTCTGTGCCATGAGTGGATGATGGAATACTAATGACGGCACGAGAAACTTACTGAAGCTGGCTGAGGCTGACTGAGTCTGTCTCCTATTCGTGCGCACCAGCTTCGCCATCCCTGTTACCGTTATCATCGCCACAGGGTGTCACGACATCTTCCCATGTCTTTATCACATTCTTATCCTTATTAACTAATTGCTCGTGATCTCATCCTCGTTGGCAACCTGTTGACTTGAAGATCAAAACGGATTCTACTTGTGGCCCACTTGGCGACTCCCTTGAGACGTTGATCTGTGATCACCGATCACCGATCAGCGATCATGGATGTGTCCACGTTTCGCTTGTCTCCTGCTTTGCTTGTCAAGTGCCACGCAAGGTTAAATCGTTCGCTTCTCCTGCGCGTGACATGGCGTCGTCTCTCTAATGGCAACTATTCCCATAGTACACACTTCTGACTGAGGAACCGTTAGGGAGCGCATTATGACGATCGTACATATGACAAATGGGCACCCAGGGAGAAGTGTAAACGAGCAGCTGCAAGCTGGAGAAGCTTCATTAGATTCGCCTCGCTAATCGCTGCTCATCCGCATCGCTGAAGGAGGACTCTGTGGAGGACAGGGGAGGGGAGGAGGCAGACCGGTCAGCGAGAGACCACCCAGCTGGATACTGAGGCAACTGTGTGAATTCCAAGCGTGCCACGCACTTGTGGGCTGCCGTCAATTTGCGTACACCAAATCGCAAACAAATCGAGGCCCGAGATGCCTTTTAAGCGGAGCTCGTAGGCCGACGAGTGCGACTTCATTCCTCCCCTGGCGAGTGCGTGAGCTCTGCACCTCCTCAAGCCTGACTGCCTTGCAGGCCTGGCTGTCCCCATGGCTGCTGCCCATGTCCGATCGGCTTTCATTGATACCGTCCTGCACTCGGACTCGTTAGCGACAGCCTCACCTACTTTTCGGGGCTGCCATGTCGCAGATCGGCCAGCTTGGCCAGCTTGGCCCCTGTGCGTACTCGCGCTGGTTTCCAATTTCCAATTTCCAATTTTGCGACGCTGTCATCGCCTACACCAGCGCATTGTCGTCGTGTTGCTGCTGCTGCTGTTGCTGCTGCTGCTGTTGTCCTGTTGCTGATCTGTTGCCAACGCCCATTAGAGCCAAAGAGACAAAGACAAAGCGCAGTTGTCTTGCCAGTTCTGGCCATTTGGCAGTAATGCGTTTAAATTACACGTCCGATTTTCATTGCTCTGCTCTGATCTCTGCGAGATCTGCGAAATGCGATAGCAATAGTTGTGTTGCTCTCTCTCTCTGGCAGGGAAAGTGTTGGCAATCGCTCCACAAAGTAATTGCATTTTGAGGCAGCTCGCTGCAATCCTTCTAAGTACTTAGCTCTCTGTCCGCCTGTCCGTCTGTCCGTCCGTCTGTCTGGCACACATTTGCATTGCATCGTACAAGAGCGAAGCTCAATTAAAAGACAAAGACAGCAACAGCAACAATAGTAACAACAGCAACTGTTGCTGTTGCTGTTGCTGTTGCTGCTGTTGTTTCTCCCTGGCCATGTTCCACTTGACTTTAATTGGATTTTGTTTATTTTTGGGCACATTTCGGGGACCGCAACTGGCGACGGCTCGCGGAATGCGACACGACACACGATGACAAATGTTGATATTCAAATGACACCGTTGGGGGCGGAGGATGCGGGCAGAGGGAGCAGAGAGAGAAGAGTAGAGAAGTAGGCGACTGCCACTTGTTGGACTTTTGTCAAAGCCTTGCCCGAAGCTGCAAACAGCCGTGGCCCGATCCGACACCGAGCGACACCCGCAACTGGCATTCCAATCGATTGTTGGCCATGTCGCTGGATGCCTGTGGTCGGCTCCAGTCGTGGATGGGTGAGAAAAGTAAACCGTTTGAGCTGTTTGCTGTTTGCCCGACCTGCAGCTGCTGCCTCAATCCTCAATCTCCTCTCAATGCAACTGGCAGCAGATGCCTCAAATGTTTGCGAGACTTTGTCCCTCCCTCCTTCCTCCTCAGCCAGCTCTTCCAATTGAATGGAGTGAAGAATGTGTACGGCACCTGTCAGCAGATGCCATGCGATGCGTGTTCGAATAGAGAAGACAAACATTTCTGGTACCGTTGGCTGCAAGACTCGAGAAGGCAGCTGGGCACCAGATCAATCTCCCTCCACAATTAGCCATCCAGGGAGTGTAGCCCTGGACTCTTGTGGGCCATTGGAAGTCCCTTGCAAGCCTGCTTGCTTTTCTTCTGTGTCACTGGGTTGCAGTTTCCATTTCCATTTCCATTTCCATAAAATTAGCAAAGTTGCAGCAGCGGCAGCTGGCCAAGGTAGAAAGTGCATTTCCATATGCAGTTTGCCAAATTTGCTCAGCCTTAAACGCTGCTCACGTTTTCGTTATCTGCCAGGAATGAGTCCAGGCAGAACCCACTTGGCATTCCCCGCAAAATGTGTCAATAATTAATTGAATTCAATTACAACACGCTGCCCCCTTTTGCTGCCTTTCCTGCTAATTAAGATGCATCCGTGTCGCATCAGTCTGACTAGAGTAAAGAGGGGAGGGAGAGGGGAACCTCACACAACTTGGCTTCGATTGCATTGAACTACTTGCAGTATCCATAGGTGATGGCACTGCTGAAGGCGCATCTGCCGCATTGCCACTGCTAGTTGGCAGTCTGGCAACGTAAACGGTTTGGGTAAAAGTGCAACTAAGCATCAATTAGCCCAATTCCCAGGCCGTTGGCACTTGGAACTGCCCTCTCAGAGTCGGTTTCTGTTTCCACTTCGCTTTCATGTTGCATGTGGCTCACGTTGCATTTTGGCAACATTTCCAGTTGCCTCTTTCAGTTGCCAGTTGCCTCTTTCAGTTGCAGTTGCCAGTTGCAGTTGCCCTTCCACGGCAGACTCTCTGATTAGAGTCGCTCGTCTTCACACAAGAGTGAAATTTATTGCAATTTTCATTTTATTTATTTGTCTTTCTCGCTGTGTTTCTTGCTGTTGATGTTGTTGTTGTTGTTGTTGTCTTCATCTGGTTGCCTTTCCCATATTATTTCATTGTTGTCCGCTGGGCACTAAAACGTTCCACATGCCATCGCCAGTGGTTCTCTCATGTGACTCCATCTGACCATCTCGTGTCCAAGTCGCAACTCTCAGTGCACTTCGCTTCTTTCTCTGAATCTCTGAATCTCTGAATCTCCGACTGTCTCTCACGTGCCATCGAGAGTGCGTCGTGCGTCGTGCTGCGTTTTCACTTCGCAGCGAACTCGAAAGTGATTCTAATCACACGATCTTAATGAAATAATGCCCAGTGAGGAGGAGAATGTATCCGCAACTATTGTAGAATCTTCACCTGGTCGAAGCCAAAGTCGCGTCCCATGTGCCATCCCAGTCGACATTTCACTCATGTCGGGTGTCAGGCGAACAAGGCTCTCCGCTAAATCAAACCTCTCATCGACACACATTCAGCCTGTCTTCAAGGTCTCCCATTGGCAAAGACAAAGACAAAGACGGAAGCAGCAGCAGCAGCAGCAGCATCCTTGGCAGCTGGCAGTGGCTGCGATGTTCCCATTTTGCACATTCATGTCACGATTTTGACCAGCGATGAACGATGAGCGATGAGCGATGAGCGATGAGGCTCGTCAGCCCACTCGATGCATCACTTAAATGCGCCGATATTGCAGTCGCATATCTTTAACTGCAGTACACATTACCATAACTGAAAGTTGCGCCAGTTCCAAGGAATTCGCACAGTTGCAAACTAATAATGCGATCGATAGACGAACTCGAAGTCAATGTCTTAAAAGTGAAACCACTAATAGCCCATAATAGTCTACAGCTCGAGGAGTCTACGGCAGAGGCACGAGTTATGGCCGTCGAAGAATGCTGGGTATCATTAACACCCCACAATGTCATTTCTTTGGCAGCAACTTTCGACCGGGGGGAACTTTTAACAGGTTGCCAATAATTCTGCTTGTGGCTGGTGGCGCAGCTGCTTGAAATTCCAGTTCACGCACTCGGTTGACGCTCTCCACGCGACCTGCCTGTCAAGATCTATGCAAACAGCCATAAACTCTGCACGAAATTGCTTTGACCCACAATGACCCACAGCGCGAGATTGTGGCCGAGAACTTTTGCTTTTCTTTTTGCTCACTTTGCCGACTCTTCAATTAGCCGCCTAATGATTTATGATAAATGGCAAACGAAGCGAGTGACACGTGAGCAGAGAGTGGAGATGGAGAGTGGAGACTGGAGAGAGCAGATTCCAGGTTACAGAGTAGAGAGTAGAGAGTAATGAGAAAGAAGTCTTTTGCAGAAATCGAAACTATGTCGAAGTGTATCGAATGAATGGCAAACGGGGCGTATGCACAATGCTGCAGCCAGTTAACAATTAGCGATAGCTGTAAATGTAAATGTAAATGCTGCGAGGGTTTCCTTGGCTAACAATTAAATAAACGAAAGGTTGTCTGCAAGATTAATGATGTGTACTCCGAGAATGCTCACAATCAGCTAACACAAGTTCGCTAATCTTGCATCTGCATCTGCTACAGCAGAACATCATACAAGCACAACTTACAAGCATGTTGCCTGAGTCAGGGACAACGAAGACGAAGACGGCAGATGGACAGAAGAGTGTCGTGAACTTTGTGCCCCGTTGGGAGCTGGTTGCACAATGTCAATACCGCCAACGCTGCATGACCCAGCCTGCAATCCCGGCGAGCGTCGCCTATCAGCACTGACATCGTCTAAACGGCAACAGGCAACTTGCAACAGGCAACTGGCAACAGGCAACTGGCAACTGGCAACATGCAACAAATGATGGAGAGCACTAACAAGACTTGATCCTGCTGCTCCTGTTAGCAGAGCCCAGACTGGCTTACACTACTGGCACAGTTCCCCAAAGAACAGAAGACAGACCTGTGGACAGACAGACAGACAGACAGACAGACAGACAGACAGACAGACAAACAGACAGACAGACAGACGGCGGTCTTCCCGTTGGCTTCATTGTTGGGCGTCGTACCTAGAGACATTTGTAGCCAGTCGAGATTTACAGTGGGTGTAATTCGAATGGCACGATCCATTTGCAACTGGCGTGTGATGCACACTTTCGATAAGGCTTGGCAAATTTATGCAAGTCAAAAAACAGAACAAAATTTTGGTTGAAGATTTTGGCCAGACAAGAAACAACATCATTTAAAGCGCAGGCGGGGCCGACAAATGCAAATCGCATTGGGTATGGCCAGCGGCTTTAAGGGCCCACTGATGATTTGGCAATTTGTGGACTCTGTTTTTGCCCACAATGCTGGCATGAAGAAAACGAAAAAAAAAGAGTCTAATGCGATTCGTTTGCTTTTGCTTTTGCTTTGTACACATTACCGAGTAAGCGGATTTCGGTAATTGCCAATGCTGACTTTAAGAATAATTCCTGTCGTTGCCAGTGGAGCTGTGGACCACCCAGTGGAGCAGTGGTTTAACGACAAAATAAATGCCAGGGGCAGCTCTGGGTTCACAAATTCACATTGTTCCCCACCCAGCTAACGGTTAACGCTGCAAGAACAAAAAACCGATCATCGAGTGTCCAACGATTTGTGTATTGTCAGAGTAAAACTATTTACTGGCTGCAGCCTCAAAGCAGCCAGCCAACTGCACCGCCACTTGGCCACTTGGCCACTTGGCCACTTGGCACTAAAATAGTTAACCAGCAACGGCGAGAAATAATGCTCTGGTACAATTCCAAGTCGACTTATTGCTCCCGTTTCACTGGCGAAAATATGGCCAAGTGCCAGCAAACATTTTCCCATGCGTTCTTAGGGCCGCGACAGCACTTGCTGCCAAATGGTAAATTTCACCATGCTCAAGTTATAGCTATAGCTAGATTTATGCATCGCAAATAGCCACGACACGCAGTAAGTTGTTTATAGAGTATAGTCAGAGCTAAGCACCTTAAAGTTTCCATATACATATACATATACGTATATAAATTCTCACCGATTGCGAAACTTCTTTGAGGATTTCTAATTCATAGGCGATTCCTAATCGCATTAGGTGAGTATGATTCGCTACGAATTTGCTAACAAAAGTGCCAAATGCTTTTTCAAGTTGCCGCGCTGAGAGCGATGCGGGCTTTTGTCTCATCATTAGGAGTCTCTCCCGGGGTGGTCGCTGATCTCTGGGCTCGGGACAGGCCACAAAAGCCGAGTAATTAAAATTGCGTTTGTTGTTCGGCACTAAGCTTCGAGCAGAACCCTGCCATGTGCGATTCGCCACGCCAGGCTCACCACGCCTCCCATAAAGCTGGTGCTGGGCTTCTCGATTCATCTCCGGCAGTTCCACAGTTTAGCGAGCGCGTAAAAGTTACGTACCATAAACTTGAGTAGGACGCTGGGAGTTCGATCGTTTAGAGTCAGACAGCGGCTATAAATGGCATTGAATCGATCTTTACTGTCCATCTGGGCAATGAAGTTGCTGCCGTGGCCGCTGCTGTGAGATGCCAGCAGTTGGCATCGCAGAGATAAGACTTGAAATATGTATTTGATGATGTTGACAATCGATCAATAGATCTTCAGTTGGAGCACATAAAGTGCTGAATGAGCTCAGCTGCACGTGGACCGGGACCGAGACCGGGACCGGGACTGGGACTGGGACCGGGACCATCAATTGGAAAGGCGGTCGTTCAGTCAGATGAGAATCAATAACAATTTGTTCGAACTGCCCGCGGGCAGTAGAACTACTTAACTGTGTCAACGGAAGTGAAGCCCATTTGAAAATGGTCTGCATAAATGACTAAATTAACCCGCGACATGTTCTCAGTATGAGTCGCATTCACAACTCATCACTGCGTCAGTTCATCAGTTTGTGAGTCCGCAAATGAAGTGCTCAAGTAAAACAAATACAGAGAACATCGCAGAGTTTGGTGATGACACTAATGAGTTTATGGTTTAGCTTTCATTTTCATAATTAAATTTCAAATTCTGCTGGCTGTGGGAAAAACGGCGTGAAAACACTTTCCAACTTTCAGTTTTCGACAACAACAACAACAACAACAACGACGACGACAACGACAACGATTCTAGTTAATGAAAAATATTCTAAAATGTCTACGCACTAAATGAGAATATTGGAGTAGGTTGGGCCAACTTGCTTGTCAACTGTCCGACAAGAGCGACAAGTCCAGTCAAACTGGTCGGGCGTGGACGTGTGGACGTGACCTTCAGTGACTTCAGACCGTCTAAGCATGGAAAATGAAAGTCGACTCGAGTTGGGCAAGTCAGAGCAGTTAGTAAATATATTATTTTTAGATCACACCAATCGGGGGTTACGCAATGATTGATAGATGGTTGGTGAAAAGTTGTGCTATTATTGCGAATCAAAGCTTCTATATTTATGCTGGGCACAAAACCCGATGCTAACCGTACAAATGAAAGTTACTGCTCGCCTCGAAAGTCTTTCCAATGCATTCATATTCAAATCGATACGCATTCAAAGCGATCTCTGCTTCATCGCTCGCTCGCATTCGAGCCTCTTTGTTGGTCCCCAGTTGGAACTCTCACTTTCATTGATGCCTAATGCGCCAGCATTGAACTCGCACATCTAACGTGATTAGTTATTAATGCCATTTGTGCAGGTTCAGTTGCATGTGCTCCAGCTGGAGTTGCTGCTGCAACTGCCACAAACTGTTAACGTGTTCGAATAATTTGTTAAAAAGAAAAGCTCAGTGGGTACCGAGCAGGCAGCACACGTCATTGTTGCACCGAACATATTTCTCTAATTTTTTCCCCCCTTTTTTTTGTGATTTATGATAAACAAATTGGAATACATGCTGTCAACAGCCAGGTGCCAGCCTCCTTACCTGTCTATGAGTTAATCAAGATGCAGACAAGCGGACGTCAATTGCATCACTCAACACACTCCACGCTCGGCAATTGTTGTTGATTTCCTCTGTGTCTATTGACACAAATCGCTGCAGACACTCCCGCCGAAAACTGTATACCCTACCTGTGTGCCCTGCACCTTCGCTACTCATCTGTATCTAACGAATTCAAGACACTCCTTGAGTAAATTATGAAATAACATGGAATTAGGCGTGAATAAAATTACTCAATCTTTATAATACCCACCTTGGGTTCATTTCTTTGCTGGCTAACAACCTGCACTGGCTGCTGTACTACTACTATATGTGATATAGTAGTACTTATACTGGGCTAAGTATACATTGTCAGCAGGCGGCATAACATAGTTATTATGCCGCATACTTAGCTAAACTGAGAATAATATGCACAGTCATGATGCGCCGCATCCTCAGCGTGTGCGAAGATGAGTTGCACTCCGGCAATTGGCAACAACAGCAGCAACAACGACAACAGAGGCAACATTAGCAGCAACTTCTTGAACAGCCTACCGTTTGGCAGTTTCGCAGAGTCGTGAGTGGCAAAGCTCGTACAGTTATGCAAATGAATTGTCTATTGACAGGAGTGTCACTTGCAGCCCGTGTTGCATAAACATTGCACAATAATTTTGACTAATTGCACGCCAAATTGGCAGCGGGGGAAATTGTGAATTGGGAATTGCAGCAGCAGCAGCAGCAGCAGAAGTGGTTGCAACTGGCAACTGGCAACTGGCAATCGATCCGCTATACAGTTGCAGGCCGCAAATTGTTCGTTATACCACTTTTTATTTTATGGTCTTTTGGTGGGCGTTATGGCCGGCAAAATTTGTTGGCTACTTTTTTTCCTGGTTGGTTTTGTTTTCTTATTTGAATTATGGAACGTATCGATGCCCGTGGCGGTCAGAGCTAACTGTGCTCAGCGTAGCGCTGGCCGCAAAATATTATAATCTTTATGCATAAATTCACACACCGGCTGGGGCAAGTTCGCTGCTTGAGTCTTTTGTTTGCTGTTTGCGCTAGACGGCTATAAATAGCCATGGACCATTGAATTTTGTGCACCAGAAACCCAATTTCAGCTATGCGCAAAGAGCTCTAATGGAACATTTAATTAACCACAGATCGCAGTCTCAGCCTGAGCCTCAGTCTCAGTCTCAGTCCCTCTTGATTATCCAGAGATTTCTTTCGGCCACCACCCGCCCGCCACCTGCATGAGGCGCAACACGCTGTGAGTTTTTTTATGCGTTAGAAAAGTAAGCCAACTTTAAAATACCCATAAATGTTCAGCAATTGGCGAAATTTTGCAAATGATTTTGTTGCACGCAGCGGTGACCCACAAAATTCGATAGAAATACACAGACAGTTAGTTATTAACGCGTTTACGATTATTTTCCCCAATTAAATTTCTTATCGAATATTCACTTTTCACCATTGAGCAGCTGAGCATTCGGTTGGAAATATCTTTCGAATGCAATTGCTTACCACCAACCCCGCCAACGCACAATTATCATGGCTGCAAATTAAGTTTTCAATTAGTGGCAGTAGTAGAATTCCCCGAGGCGGCCATCAAAGAAAGCCCCCGTCTGTGATTAGACACGGTTCAAGTTAGTTGCAGCTGTTGCGGCTACATTTATGACCCACATTCTGGTTTATTCACTGCACTTAAGTGTTATAAAATTCGTAATAGAATCTGCTTATTCAGTTCGAGTCTTACATGCAATGCATTTCACATTTCGCTATTGGGCAATACTCCCAGTTATGATAAGGCATCTATCTGGATGAAAGACCATTAATAAAATATGAATAATCGCCGGCGAATCTGGCGCTTCCGTTAGAATTTCTTGATGCACTTTTCCTGTTACGACCTCAATCTCAAAAGTGACCCACATACCAGATACGAGTCTGTAGATTATGAATCAGAATCAGAACTTGTAGGCGGGCTGCGCCTGTAAATATGACAAGGATTTGATAATATGGAAGTGATCTTGCGCCTTATAGGACCACAAGGTGACAACAGCCCAGGCATATGGAAATTTTCCTTTTCAATTTGTGGCCAAAAGAAGATATGCCTCCAAAACAGTTGGCCAGCCTGGCCAGAAAGGAAAGAACAGACACGAAATTCAAATGACAAACCAAATGGCAGCAGCTCAAAGATAGGACTGGGAGTCGGCCTAAGCTAGTGTGGGGCTGTGGCTCTGACTGTGACTGGGACTGGGACTGGGACTGGGACTGGGAGTGCAACTCGTGGACATTTAGACACTGGGCGATCTCACCCAAATACGCGACAGCTCAATCAGTTGGCCATGACTGCGTGCTGGATCTACTACTACGAGTATAGGAGCTGGATTTTGGCCAATTTGATTTATGGGCATCGCGGTTTCTTCCTTGTTGCATTTTCATGTTGGAATTCATGCATAAACATAAAAGCAGCCGAAATTTTTCCAGCCATGGTCATTGAACAATAGAGCAGTGACATTTGTTAGCCAGCTAAGAGCCAGCTAGGCAGCTGAGAGCTGAGAGCTGAGCTCGTAAAGCTCCATTGTGTTTTATGGTACCCAGAACGTGAGGTTCAAACTCAAAACATCGTCTTGCTCCCAGGCAGCCAGGCAACTCTGGCTGGCAAATAAACTAAACAAATGTGCATCCGAGTACGTCCTATCGACTATCGACTATCAGCTCCTCAAGATGTCACACGCCTATTACAAGTTCTCTTTCTCAGGCAAACAAATCGAATTCATTTAGCGCATCTCTCAGTTGGTAATCCCTTTGCGCCATGAAGTTCTTTGCGATTCTTCGACTGCCAAAAAGAGTTCTTCCCACTCCCCACAACACTTGCAACACTCGTGCTTTGTCAGACTCTTGTGAAAGCTGCGCACATTGTATTTATTGACAATGCGAATGACAGACTGACGAACTGAGGGACAGACGAGGAAGGGCGGGCAACGCGTGCTTCTCTCGCCGCGACTTTGATTAGTTAAGGTGCTCGCATTGACCCAGAGAACTACATTTCTCTGAGCATGTGCTGAAGCTGAGACTGAGGCTGAAGCTGAACCTGGGTAGCGGGAGAGACTTAATAGCACTTTGAGTGTGAGATCAGCTCTCAGCTCTCCAGCATTAAATGAGTAATTAAAGTGGAGGAGTCGAGCTGGAGTCGGAGTCGGAGTCGGGATGCCTTGCAGCCCGTTAGCCGACCAGCCACTTGGCCAGTTAGTCAGTCAGTCAGTCAGTCAGTGAGTCAGTCAAGGAACGGTTAACTTGCCCAGAGACGAGACACGAGCAGCTCGCGTTTGACTACTTGATAAATGGCCCTTCGTCATCGTCGTCGTGGCCCGCTCCTCCGACTTCCAACTGCGACTAATCGCCGCTACTTGGCCTAAGATTCGGAGTCTGGCCAGGCCCAGGTCTGCCACTCCAGGCAGCCAGTCCGAGTTGGCTAAATAGTCTCACACCTCGGCCAGGCGGCTGCTAATATTTTGGCCTTTTAGCTGTTAGCTGCCAGCTGCCAGCCGCGCAGTCAACTCAATTAGGATGCCTGCAAATGATTCATTCTAATCTAAAGTCGAGTATCTGCAGTCATGAGTCGAGCCCCAAACGTCCAAATGCCTGTCTGCAGTCTGCAGTCTGGAGTCTACGGTCTTAAGTCCGATTTACCGTTGCGCCGTGCGGCGGCATTCCCCGCGGCGGCTTTTGACCGTTTGTTGAGTCTAGAATTTTGCATGGCCATTTCATTATTGATTCGCATCTGGCCAGACTCGTAAATGTCTTCATTTAGCCATGGTCTTGAAACGTTTGCACTTTTACCGTTTGCCTTTAAATTTATGATGGTTTAATGTGCCGGCAGTCAGGACTTGCAGCTAAACTGACTGCAGACGAAGGCACTCCCTGCATATGAAGCGTCGATTCATATTGCGAAGTGAGAGTTTTCCCCTATGATTGTTTTGGAGTGAATGACTAATTGATGAGTTCAATGAGTGACCTGTATACGCATGGGATGCCATCATTAGGCCCCGAGCCCTGTTCGAGTCACAAACGATGAAAGTGAAATGTGAAATAGGCAAAGAAATCAAAGCAAATCTTTCGAAGCTTTCATTGCATTCGAGGTGTTTGCTAATGAGACCTGAGAGACAGTTAAATTTTTAGTTTTTCGCCTGGGAGGCTTAGCAAATCTATCGCCTATCGGCACATCGATTGTTAATTGAGTTTTTATTGCGAATTAGTGCAGAGAAGTGAAACAGGTCCAGATGGACGCTTTTGTCTGGCAATTAATTTACTCATTAGACCATTTCTGTCGCATTCATGATCCAGAAACGGCACTTGACGTTGTCGTCAAGATCGCGGCACGCAGCCTTCATGTCCAATCGAGGCAATTCTGGGAAGCGTCGAGGAACTTGTCGCATTAAGGCGACCCAGAATCCGCACTGTGAATTCCCAGCAGCTCATTGCCTTTTTCTCTAAGGTTCGGTCATTCAAATGGTCTTGTACCCTCCACAGACACGTCTCATAACTCAATTAAGAGCCATGAGCCTAAACTGGATGCAGCAAATATACATAAGTCTAACTGTAACCGACTCATCAGCGTCATCTTTGTCATTGTACAGCAGCTAACTGATCTGCCGCCATGCGTCGATAGTTGATCTCAGCCTGCTCAGCCGCGTCTTCGTGCCAAAGCGTATCAGGTTGCAGCTCATCCAAATGCAATTGGACATTGCACTAATGAACAAGTGGACAGTAGCACAGCGTCGGTTGGGCGGACCGACAGTCGCATTTCGCACCACATATCCAACTAAGTCGCCGCCATATCCATTTCCATGTACATGTCCATATCGGTGAGCATGAGTGTGCAATTGATTGCGCGACAACATGTGTTAATTACGCTGTTAAATGGCGTTGATGCAACGTCAGGCAGCCAGGCAGTTGCAGTGGCTGCGACAGGTGGCAAGTGGCAAGTGGCAAGTGCAATGCATGGACAGGTTATCAAATGGAAATGCTTATGAAATAGTTATAATGCGTATGTCATGTACACCTATCATGGAGTTAGAAAAAACACCATCGAGGACCGCAAAGATCTTGTACCTTTGATAAGTCACTTAAATTGCTCGCATATCTATAAAGTTGAAACTTTATTGGACTCATTAAGAACTCTCTTGCATCCTTGTATCCCATCCCAGCAGTCAAAAGTTGTCGCGTCATTTCGTATCCCACGCTAACCTTGAAAACTCAAACTAAAAGTCTCACTGTTAATACCGTTTATGGACTGTCGACAAAACAACAACAACAACAACAACGACAAACATCTCAACATTAGCTTCGACTTTTGGCACACGAAAGAGAAACTTAAGCAGAGCAACGAAAAAGAAAGCCAACAACAATTAGATACATTTTCGAGCTTAGGCTTTGCTTTAGTTCTACGCTACTTTATTTCGCATCGACATTTGTCGAGTGACAACAGAAAATTCGATATTAATTGTGTTATCGAGTGTGATTTACACCCCTGCGGAAATCGTTTTATGTGCATACAAATTTCTCACATCTCACATGTCTTGCTGTGCGAGTGAAAAGCGCTGAATCATTGCGAGTTGAGTTTGAGTTCAACACGGATCGGTAGCGAGCTCGCAATGAATCTCTAACCCAACAACAACAGCAACGACAGCGAATCGACCTGAAATCAAATTAAACAGAGACCAACCGAAAGTAAAAGATCCATTAGTCGGAACAAAAGAATGTTAATTGCGGAGTGCGGAGTGCGAAGTGCGAAGAAGACACGAGCTATTCTAAGCTAAGCTCAAATGATATGCTACAGTTTCGCGGATTGGCTCATTTCGAATGAGCCGATAACTTTCATTTTATTCACTTTCATTCACACCTTGTTTGTTTCATGGCATTAGCAAAATGCTGTAAAAATCTTATTTATAACCCTCAAGTCGGGCCATTAATTATTCATGATGAACCACTGTATCGGGTTGCCAATCTGTTTGGGGACGATCACATGGGATCTCTTGCCACTCTTAATCACCTTCTGTGGGTATGCTGAGGAACATTGCGTGACAAACTCATTTGAGTGTCGTTCGAGTACTTAAGGGCTCCCGAATATGTGAGTCAACAATTTCAATTCTTCGGGTGCTGACATTGTCGGCTACAATTCAATTGGTCTCTCAGCATTCTATTTGAATTGGATTTCCGGCGAGTGTTTGTTAACATGCGTAAAACATTTTCACTTTTTCCTCTTCGCCAGCCTCTTGAGGCTCTAACGAGAGACCCTCAGAACCCACAGTTGCGCGCCTGGAAAGCTTGTTTGCCTTTGACAGCTGTCATGTTGCATTGTAATGCAATTTACATCTGTATCACAAACACCTCCACTTGAGTTTACTTTTATACTTTCCTATTGGGTACGTGAGAGAATTTCGTGGCAACAAAGTATGGATGATCTGTTAGTTGTTCGATCTACTTGAGGATTCTGACTTAAGTGTGAAATTTCCGTTGACGCTAGCAGCAAAGGTAAACTACATTTTTACACATATAACTTCGCCAGAGGGTCCATATTATAAAGGAACTGAGTGTATTATTAAAGGTCATTTCACCTTTCATATTAAAGATGATTTTCAAGCCAATCAAATCGCATTCCTCAAATCATAATTGAAGATCAAACAACAAAACAAATTGAAAACGCGCCAATTATATCAACATCTCAATTTCTGATTTCACAACATCAATAAATACGAATCGGAGTATTCAAATTGGCTTTTAAGTGCCCACTTAAAGGCAAAAAAAGCGCCAAATGATGATTCAGCGATTCTTTGGCTCAAGCAGAGCGTGCAAAGATTTGATTAATGCCAGAAAAACTCGAGACCATTAAATGAAATTAAACCACCATTCAATTGAAGCGGAGTTCAATTATGAAAATCTCCTCGAATTAAGTGCTCGAAAAGTGTTTATAATTAACGCGTTTAATATACTTTTCGCAGTTGCACAACGCTTTTTACTTGCCTTATATAACCGATAGTTGAGAAAAAAATGTAAAGAAAAAAAAAACAACACGCACTCATAGCAATTTTTACAATCGTAAATTTAATGCTCAACGGAGGAAAACAAAAACAAGCACGAATGATACAGTCCAGTTGCTCGACTGTGATATACCCGATGCAATTTCTTCAATATCTAACTTCTATGTTTTGCGAATTTTGTGTTGCATACTTTCAGGGAGGTGTTACGAGATCAGTGCTTAATTAGAATTTGTTAAATAACTTCTATGTTAATTATCCGATCGCAACCAAATTCAGAAGTTATTTGGCTGTTTATAGTTATTGTGTTTACCAAAATTGACCTGAATTAAAATTACGCTTGAAATTTGATTTCGATTAAGGGAGGGAGCGTAGCCAAATGTTAAAGTAAACATAATCTGCGTGCAATAATAGCACAAATTAACACCATGTGGTTGTTAGCCCTCTGAGATTTAGATAATCATACGAACGGACAGACAGACGGACAGACAGATAGACAGTCAGACAGACATGGCGACTCGTCTGTTCATGCTGATTCAGAATATAAATAGATTATGGGTTCTGCCACACCTCCTTCTGCCTTCTGTTACATACACCTTCGGTTGCCACAAAGTTATTATACCCTTCTACTGTATGGATAGCGGGTATAAAAACAACGCACACACACAAACACAAGGAAAATATGCATGTGGAATATTTTCTATAATTTTGTTGTAAATATATGTATATGTATGTCTGCGTTTACGAGAGAGACTGTAAGACGGACGTACAGATATAAGCCAAATTGCGTGTACAATCCAGCGACAACGACAGTCTTTAATCTTTTATGGCGACGGGCTAATTGCAGCGGCCGTTTCGGTTTTGTTTTAGAAGAAAGTGCAGAGCTTGAGCTGAGGCAAATAATGTCAGGCAGTCATGACCAGTACCTAACCCGATATGTCCACAATCTGTAGACGAGTGCCATGAATGCGTCGCATATCCGAAACCCTTTTTGCCACGCTCGCTCGCTCACTCACTTGCTCTCTCACTCAGTTGCCGCGTGCCAAGCCGCGCCGGCGCTTAATAATCGTAAATAAATTTTGTGTTATTTTGTTTACTTTCTTTTGACTGACGTGAGAAGTGGATGAGTTGTTTGAACTGTCTGAGTGTGTGTGTGTGGACTATGGCGCGTTTAATAACTTCAGCCACAGGGACAAAGGCAAAAGTTAAAGAGCCCCACGACTCGTTGCAGCGTGAAATCTCTTAAATCATTGGCCAAACAACAAGTTCGTTTGGTCTCTGATCCGATGAAACATATAGATTTCGATGTGAAAGTTTAATGACAGGCCTACAAAATCTCCACCGACACACACAGACATACACACAGATATGCACACATTGACGCCAGGCAATGGTGATTATTATTATCGCCTTGATGAACATCCAACTAATCCAGATGCAGCTGCGATCTGTTGCCACTTGCTGCCCGTTCATGCTCTGCATTCCCGCAAGCCGAGAGGGTTTACCTCACAGCTGGCACACATGGCATACCTGGCTGAGTGTGTTATGCCCATAGCTATTGTCTTTTACAAGGTATTCCATAGTCGATTACTCGCAATGGGAGCCATAGACTTCTTACTTGCTTTTTAATTGAAAAATGTTAGCGGCTCTTGGCCACTTTGCACATAACTGACAAAACACCGCGGGTCTGGTCCGGGTCTGGCACTGCCAAGTGGCTCCCGATCTGAATGTGCAGCTCTGGGTTCCACTTCGGCTCTGCTCTGGCTCCTGCTTCTAATCTTAATCGCTGCTAATCACAGGCGATCAATTTTTTTATACTCTCTGTCCCGTGCGAGGCGAGATGTGGTCGTAATTTGAAAAACGATAGAACAGACCCAGAACAGAGGCAGAACAGAGGCAGAGTCAGAGTCAGAGTCTGAGCCTGTGCTGAGCCTGAGTCTTCTGTTGCTCCATATCGAGGTGAGAAGTGTTCAATTGGAGTCTGCCGGTTGCATGTTGCGGTCTAGCAACGAGTTGCTAACACGTCTGGGGCGAGGCACCTTGCAGTTGTTGCCGTTGATTGCTGCAGCTTGATTTGATGCATGCGAGGCACAGCCTGACCTTGACTATGACTTTGACTATGACTTCCACGGCATGGCGTGGCATGGCCAAAGCGAGCAGGTAATGGCATCACTGTCGTTGCCACAGCCGCAGCCACAGCCACAGCAACCATGCCCAGAAGCCACACACGACACGCCAAATTCTGACATTTGCATGGCACGCAAAACGATCTGCCGCCGTCGAAGATCGACGATTGTGTGTTCGCTTTTGATTTATGTGCCACAAGTGTGACTGCCGTTAGCCGGGGCGTTGCACTGTGCTGTTGTGCTGTTGTGCCACGATGCTGCTGTTGCACCGCCCAGATTATGCAATATTGATTGCACAATAATTGGCGAAAGGGCGCAATCGCATACCCCTACAAGGTGTCGACTCACTAACGAGCTGTGATCCAAAAATCGCGCCAAACAAATGCTGCCATAAACCTCAAACATGCTCGAGTCGAGGCGACTCGATCTTCGAGTACTCGCACTCATGCTGCGATTATGCACTCGACGCTCTTTGCTATTTGGCTATTGGGCAACAGGCAACAAGCAATGGGTAACTGCCAACTTGCAACTAGAACTGGCAACTGGCAACTGGTAGCTGGTATCTGCTATCTCCTGTTGCTGTGTACAACTTCCGCCATTGTGAATTGAAATCGGCTAGAAATCGGACTGTAACTGTGCCTCGGCAGCACTGTGTCTTCCTGTTGCACCTTAATATGATAACAAATTATGGCCAGGCCACAGTGCAGCACAGCAGAACGCGCACAGTGCGGCGCTTTTAATACTCATGTAGTCGCATGTGTCCAGTGCGACAGTGCCACATATGGCAGAGAGCAGGCAACACAAGCCGTTTGGCTTTTTATGATTATCATGATATACGAGTGCCCATTGTTTTCGCGAGCACAGGCTGCCCATAGTACACTGGCAAACGGACTCACCAAACATGGCCAAGCGAGCTGTGTAAAATTTAAATGAGCATCAACAGTTTCACACAACTTGGCAGGCAACAATTTGTTGCTGCTCCAATATTCCAACAGCAGCAGCAACAAGAGCAAATTCAACGGGGATTGGGCACTGGAATTCCGCTGGGTTTATCAGGCCACATTAGGTGAGAATTGTGTCACCTAATTAGCGTAAATGCATCAAAAAGACAGCGCTAGTGGCACTTGCCACTTGCCTAATCCGCCAATCTCCGCTGGCAGAAACGTGACTCCAAATGTTGCCCCTCACTCGTTGCCTCATTTTTATTTTGGGCTAATTCCGTGCGTCACTGGAGCTGCATCGAAACGCGGTTCGAGCCAAATTCAAGTTGACGTCGAATACTCGCACACATCAATTGCACTCATGAATACTGAATAAATTGTCCCCCTTCCTCTTTGTGTGTCTCTCTCTCTGTCTCTCTCTCTTACACTACTTCTTCCAGATCTCTTTTTCCAGGCTTTTACATGATTTATTGAATAACTTTGAACGGATAAAAACTTAACCTTTTTTTGTAAGAATAATGTTTCGGATATGAGGTGTTTACTCAATGTGAAGCACCTACTATTCGTGCAGATACCTGCGCAAAAAGCAATCAAAATCAACTAACTAAATCATAAAAAAACCAAACTAGTATTCTATCGAATATTTGATGCTCTTCTTGAGTTGATCTTTCATTTAGAGATCATACAATTTACTTGAAAAACCCTTCAAGTTCTCAAGCACCTGCAACCTGCCTTAGCTTGAAGGGTATTCTGTGTGTCAACTGAGTCTCTGCACTGGTTGCAAAGACAATACATAAGATCAAGTAAACATTACATTCAATATAGTACAGAGTTCTTAGTGCACGTCGTAACGTGACAGAATCGCGATGCCCGAAGGGAAGTGTGCACAAAGTATTTTATTGTCGTTGCTGTTATTGTTGTTCTTGGATTTCCTTTGTAAGTACGCTGCGAATTATTGCCATTATTACTATTATTATTTCTGTGTTAAGCTACGCGACGACAGCCTCGCACATGCCACACCGTAGTTAGTGCTACACGTGCACTCGATGCTCGATGATGATCGCAGACAGGCACACTGATGATCATGAGGAACATGATGATCAGCTGTGGAAGCTGTGGTGGAGCAAAGGCATTTGTCGCCGTATTGAGCACAGAAGTTCTTGTCATTGGCAAAACGACTTTCACCGAGCTTAGAATGCTGCACAATGACATCTTTTTGGCCGCAAATTTCTTTTATGAGTATTTATGGTTTTTTGCAGAATTCTTCTGCAAGAGGCCTAAAGATGTACGCCAGATAGTAAGCCAGATATGCCAGGCACGGGGCAACCAAAGAATTTCTAATGCGAAGCTCTTTAATCTCGAGTGCCCCGATGGATGAATGGATGCCACCACTTGCCGTGGGCCAAGTACCTGGCCTGGCCATGTAATCAACCAAGACATTCGACGGCTTAAACGGCTAATAATCGCAGCCCGCCAGTCTACACAATTGCATCATTTATCTGGATAAGATTTCTCTGGAAAAGGGCCAGTACATGTTTCCGGGTCACACGCACACTTACACACATTCAGCAACGGGCTGGCATTCCTCGCATTCCCCCACAACGTATTCAATTTCATTTTGAGCACGACAATAAAAATTTGCAGCACAGCTGGCGGCTGCAACTGCAGCGCATCTTCAAGGGCCCGCGACAAGGGCCCGAGGACACAAACAAATTACACGCAGTAATCAGGTTTAATTAACGCATCGTTTTATCTCCAGACCCCAAAGGGTCCCCTGAGGGCGTTGAACTTATTTGGCAACAGGCGTAGCGTTCAAACGGAATCTCTCGCACTGAAGACAATTTATGATCGAGCCCAGAGATTCCAATCTTCAATTATGAGTGTTGCCGGCCCTTTGGGGTTAAAGCCAAGCAGAGGAACAAAATATGTGCTAAATGCTTACACAATTATTAACGCTCTCAATTAATGTTGAACGCCCGATCAGAATACAATGCATATTGCCTTTATATGTACGGCGTATGTGGGCTGTGGCAAATATTTGATATACGCCATAGGAATTGTCTGTCCGAAACGATTTCATGCCTCTCAGATCACAACAATTGTTAATCAAGCCTCAATGTTCATTCACAATTGCCAACAAAAGTTCAGGCTCTCTGTTCTGATGTGTGTGCTTTGATAATTGCCGCCACTACACTAGATATAGTTCTTGAGCAGTGCAAATCGAATGTGAGCCTATTTCGCTATGTATTGGAAAACAATTCTTTGCGTTGGTTACGGCTTCGCACTGCAATTGATTTGGTAAAGAGGCTCATGGCTGGTTTACATACTTGGCCACAACACTTTGGCAACGGCGGGCGCTCTCAGGGTTTCGCACAGCGTACATTAAAATTCAACGTTGGCACAACAAAGCCGGAATAAAATTTTCTCAGCTCATATTTCACCCAGCCTGGGCATAATATTACGCCCAATTTGGCGCTGCCAACGGTGCTGGGACCTGGAACATGTCTTGGGCCGGGGACCCTTGTTAACAACGAGCAGTTACAATGCAACAACGTTAACTGTGTTTGTTTGCTATACCCTGTAAATGCAGCCAGTTGGGTTTATTCGTTCACAGTCGTTCAATGAACCTTTTCCTCACTCGCACTTGAATTAATTTCGAATTCAACTTTCAATGGGTATGCCCTAGTCGTTGCTTCTGTGCATATTCAGCATCTCATTTTGTGTGTTTTTGGCAACTTAATCAGCAGGCAAGGCAAACGTTAACGGATGCCTTTAAATGCCCAGAGTTGGCCAGCAACAAGCACGGCAGGCACGGAGAGCGTCGCGATGCTCAACCAAGACCCAAGCGAGCTGCTGCAGCCTGGCAACCGTTCGGCAACAATTCAGGCCGACAACAATTCAGATCTCGTGGCCAAAAGAGTTATTGGTAGCGACAGTTTTTGGGCCATCGCTGCACAATTAACGTGCGCGAGGCAGCAAATGCAGAGCCCGGCGAACATATGCGAGATAATTAAAAGCATTTTCGGTTAATTATTTTGCTAGAATTTGCTCTGGTTGTGGCAGCATAAAACAAATGACTTAGGCAACAAACTGAGTGAAGATTATAGCGTATTTATCGTTCATTACATTTGCAGCTGCTAACGAAAGCGTCGTAATTTTCATTTTCACCCCAAAACGAAAGTGAGCGATTCTTTTTGGCCAAACAGAAACCATAAATAAGAAGAAGAAGAAGTAGAAAAAATAAGCCACAAAAAAACCAAATGCACCTGTTGGCAAATCAGTTGTCAAATCTTTGGAACTCATCAACGGAATCACCGCCGCTTAAAGCAGATGCCTTTTGTCATTGCCACACGGAGAAATGCAAATTGCCTTTCCATATTTTTCGGCAAATGTTTCTAGCGCTTTTTGTGTTTCCGGTTTTTGGTATTTGAATTGAAGATCATCGAGCGCAGCGAATAGCTCAACATTTGCACTTCCTTGCGCGACATTTTCATTGCCTTCTTTCCATTTCGATTTCATTCAGCAATTCTCGCCCTGCTAGTACTACTTTCTCCAGGCCGTGATGAGCATCTGTGCCTGGCCGAGGCCAGGCGAGTCGAGCTCATCAGTATGCGGGACCATTGTCGCGGTCATTCATTGAAAGCGAAAGGTCTCCTCAATGTGACTGTTCATAGTTTCTGTTCATAGTTGATGGCAGCGGCACCAGTTGGGCATCAAATTGATTCAGTCTTTAGTATTTGATGGCCACCTCTTGACTTGATGCTCTCTCTGGATGGTTTGTTTACATTCGGAATTTACGAGTTCGTTACAACTATTGTACAACTACAACTGGCTAATCGTTGAATTTATGATCCCAAAATGCAAATGTCCTAATTGAAATCTGAAATGTTCGATAGACACATAAAAAACACATGAATTATTATCGTCCGCCCCGAAACAATTGAACTTTCGTTTTTTTTTCGAACAGGGATCGATGTGTAGCAACTTTCTTCTTCTGCAGATCTGCAGTGAGATCGGGTGACCAACTTAGAGTTGTCCGCCAACTCTGTGGCCATCCTCAACTGTCCCTCCCTCACCTTTCTCCGACCAACGCCTGGCTGACTTCGTTTTGGGCTCCTAATTCACTTAAACAGCGCACACTGCCGGACAAAATCTGCACAGTTCTGTAGCTTTGTGGAGCAGCAGAAAACGCACGACACAATCCACAATCCCCCCGCCGGTCCCAAGTCTGACCACAGCCACAAAGCCTGCGCTCGAGTCGGGCGGGGCCAATAGAATATGTGCAAAACTATGGAAAATGTGAAGAAAAACCAAAATGCATAATTATGATTTTCATGTACCAATAACTCGGATAAGTGCAGCTAGTTGGTATCTTGAGAAATTGATTTTCCCTATCTCTCCTCTGGATTCTCAGCGCGACCACTGCGCGCACTGTGCTCGATCTAATTAATGATTTCGAACGTGGTGTACCCGTTTGCAACTCTCTTCAAATGGGGATTTTGTAATCAGTTTATGGACACAAAAATTATGAATGAAAACTTGAGCGCGACAGCCGCGTACAGTGAGAGAGAGAGAGAGAGAGAGAGATTGATAGAGAGAAGGAGAGAAAGCAAGGCAAGCAACAGTCACTCACTCTCGCCTCGCATGAGAGCGCGAGCGTCGGGAAGCACAAGACCAAAGCAGCTTTTGCCTCAGCCCGCATTGAGTGGAAAGTCAACGCAAAGTCGGCGCTGGCTTTTCCTCACTCAAACACAGAAACAAACGCAAACGCAAAGGCAAAGCCAAAGGCAAAGACAATGTGCAGGCCGGGAATGGAACTCGCGCAGGCACTTTGAGCACTTTGAGCGCTTCGCGTGTGCGCGCTCATTTCTTTGGCTTTCTTTGTTTGGTCTCTTTTGTGGCTTTCTTTCGCTGCGGCCAAAAGCAGCGCTCGCCGCTCAGCAGCAGCTCACAACGATTGCCATTGTCAAGGCGAACGCACGGCGAGACGGAGCAACTTTCAACAAGAGCAGCAGCAGCAACAGCAACAGCAGCAGCAGCAGAGGCAGCGCAGCAGCAGCAGTGGCAGTGGCAGCAGCAACAGTATTAACTGCATCAAAGTCTTCAAACTTATATAACGAGCGATTAGGCCGACGTTTACTTTAGTTATTCGGTCAACTCTCGACGGTCAAGTTCGCAGCGCGACTCGACAGGTTCGCAAAAGAAAAAAAAGAAAAATAAATAAACCGCGCACACACACACGCAGACACATGCCAGGAAGTGCAATATAACTCTCGAGTGCAATAAATCCTAACTCAAGTGCAAAGTGAGAAAACCAACAAACAGTGTGAAGATTCTTAAGCAAACTACAAATTTGTCAAGTGAGCAACAGCAAATTGAAATCATTCAGCAAATATCTCAAGGATATTTGCCAATTGTGACGCTTGTTGTGCATATCAAGTGAGTGCCTAGCAATGTAAAATACACTACCCCATATAGAACATTTATAGCCACAAGGATGCTGCCTATTATCCTTCAACTATTTATTATTATTTTAAAGTATATTCTACTGTTTTTTGCTACATATCTTTGCTTAAATATCATTTTGGTATATCTAACCTCCAGTCACATTTCATTGTGTCTTACGGCATTTATAAATAAAAGCAAACTCTTGTTGAGATACTCGTACCTTAAAGAGTTGCAAAGATAAGTTTTGTTTATCTTGGCTGCCAATTATCAGCTCATCCCACTGCATATTATAAGTGCTTGAGGATGCGACTGAGACTGGGGCTGAGCTGAGTTTCACACACCGTAATTAAAACAACACAACTCGAGGGCAATTAAAATAATCAAGAGCTGGCAAAGCTTTTTGATGTGGTGTGAAATCTGCAAACGAAACGTGTCAAAATGCGAGCCCAGAGCAAGTGCAGCAGCCAAGAGGGAAGCAGGAGTGGGGAAGGTAGTAGATGGGCACAGACCACCAGCCGAAATGATGCATTGAGTGTCAGTTGCGAGCAGCTACTGTCTCTGCTAGGGTTCCATTACCAGTGGCATGCCACAGCAGCAGCAACAGCAGCAGCCAGGTATTTAAATTTGCTCACATAATTGCGCTGGCCATGACTGGGCTGAGGTAGAGGCAGCAGCAAGGCAGAAAGGCAGGCAGGCAGGCGCATCATCGTCATGATGACATGACAGTTACAACACAAACCAATGGGTAATCTTATCTGCTGCCTGGTATGCCGGTTCCTGCTGCTCCTCCTCTCTTGGGTTGCCTGCCTGGCAGCTATTCATTTACGCAGCCTGCTGCAGTCGCTGTTGATTAGACGAAGCGTGCGCTTTAATTGCCGCCAAATGGGCAAATCTGCAACACGCTCGCTGCTGCTGCGGCCCTGGCGCGCAATTTGTCATGTGCATTTAATATTTGCCCAGCTCAGCTCGGGCAACGGCAGCAGCAGCAGCAGCAGGAGCAGCTCGAGCTGCAACTTGGCTGAGGCATCTGCCGCAGTAAAACAATTTGCGTTTGTTTGTCTAGCTTGTTTGTTGCAGTTAGCGTTGATTAGCGTGCAGAGGCAGGGCGCAATCGCACTGCAGGTTCACAATTGCAATTACAGCAGCAGCAACAGCAACAGCAACGGCAGCAGCAGCAACTGTTGCAGCTGCAGCTGTGGCACGCCCATTGGGCAGCATTTAACGCAGCTGCTGTCAGTCAACAAAACAATTTCAAATGTCCGCGCACACACACAAGCACACAGGCACAAACAGACACACACAGGCACACACACAGACACACTGATATACACACACACTCAAACATATTTCGCATTGGACCCACCGCATTTGGTGTTTCTGCTGAGTGATTTGACACTGCACACCACAACTGATGACCAACAGTTCGTCATGCCTCCCCTTCCTCTCTCTTCCCCTCTTCCCCTTGCCCACCTACTTCTTATTCGCTCTCATCTTCTGCCACTTTTCAATAATAATTCTGCCATCGATAATTTACTTTTGCGGCTGCTGCTGTCGCCAAGCAACTAAGCAACTAAGCAACTCAGCAACTAAACAACTAATAATGCTCATGATCGACAATCGGCGGCCTAATCAAGTTGTCGTCAAAGAAATCGGCATGGATTCTGAGTAAGAGGCTGTCAAGGCAACAAATACTGAAGCGTACACAGTGCAAGCGGCGGCAATTGTCATGATTGCTCAAATTATGAGGCAAAATCAAGAAAATAAGAAGTAGAAAAAGAAAAAGAACCGCTTCCGTTTCAGTTTATCAAAGAAAATTGATTGAGTTGCCGGTCGCGAGTCGTCGTCATCGTCGTCATCAAGAATTGGCCAAGAAGAACAAGAGAAGAGTCTTCTCGCCAGCCGCAGGCTACAAAACTTTTCACCACAGCCTCAAGTCCAAGTCTGTTTTCTTATTTACAGTTTGGCTCGTTTGCTCTGTGCCAAATTTCCGTTTCGTTTTATTTGAATAACTTTTTTTGGGTCAGGCAATTAGCAAAGATTGTCAACAATAGATGGCTGGCTAACTGTCAAGATCTGAGCAAACTTTGGTCAGCGGGGGGAGGGGGGGAGGGTAGAATATTTGAATTTGTCGCCAAATGGGTTAATGCTGATTCCGTTGGGCCAAGCAGCTAATTTATGTACACAAGCGGAGGAGGAAGCAGAGGTTTGCCAGGAAACAGTCTGTCGATGCCAAATTGCAGCTCATTTGTATGCAAAACTTTCGCATCGTGGAAGGAAGATCGCATAAGACGGCGCTGACAATTAGGCCTGGCCCAGAGGTCGCTACTCTCGCTCGGCCAGAGAAAGCCGGGCCAGAACTTTCAATGATCTGCAGTTAAAAAAAAAAACAAATTCCAGCATAATTGGAAAAACATGTAAATAACTGCTGAGACTCCATTTGAACTGTCCTTGTGATATGACCCGCAGTATTCCGCAGTATTGCAGCAAGATCATTGAGATAAGGTGGCATCGCTAAATCAAAACTACAAGCGCCTGGCGCTGACTCCGCCTGCTGTTTCCCACCTTCTTCCTTCGTCCAGTCCAGTCTCCGCCTCCACCTTTTGACTCAATGAGGTCACGCGGGTTCGTTGCCGCCGCCGCCAGTGCTTAAGGCAATCAGATGGCCAGCTCGATTGGAGTTGGAGCCGAAGCCGGCCGAGAAACCAACCCACATTTCAGCTGTCACTCGAGACACGGCTGGCAGGAGTCGGAGCTGCCAGCTGAGAAGCTGAGCAGCTGAGAAGTCGAGAAACTGAGACCGAGTTGCAGATGGAGATGGAGATGGAGATGGAGATGGAGAGTGAGGCTGCTTGTTTGGCACTTGATTGGTTGGCTTCGCTTTCATTGCCAAATGTCGGGATGATGATGCGGCTTCACTTGCTCTTGACTTGACGTGCACTTTCAGGCTAATTCATCCAGAAGTGCTGCCCGAATTAGCTTCAGTCTCTGTGTGAAAGTATTTTTTGGGGCATTGCGCTTTGGCTTTCGTTTTTCGACTATTTTCGAGTATTTTAATTGAATATTAATTGAAGACACAAATAAAAGCTGCATCTGCACAGCTGGCGGGCAGATGCACATGCACATGCATGTCTCTGCATGCAGCCCACATGTATTCACATCCATATCCACCAACCACATCCACATCCACATCCACATCCCCATCCACATTCAAGTTCATATTCGATTCCGAGAGTTTCACTTTTCAAATATCAATGAACTCTCTGCCTCTGAACTTCTCTCACACACACACACACACACACACACACACACACAATGCCAGCAGTTGCACCCCGCCACACCCCCCTCCCTACTGCTCCACACACACACACACCCAGCTGCGACTGCAATGACACAAAACTTCAGCAGCATCACGACAATTTGGGCAGAAGCCGCCACAAGAAATTACAAAGAAATAATCGACGAAGAATTTGACTTTCGCTTGGCTGCTGCCGACGACGTCGCCGGCCATAAATAAAAAGCCCCAAAGGATTTGTGATTGTCGCCGATTAAATGCGCGAAAAATTGCCAAACGAAGAAAAGCAAACAGCAACAACAGCAACAACAAACAGCAGAAAACAACAGCCGCCTAAATGCCTTGGGTGCAACAGACAAATGCCACGACGCGGCAATGGCCTGGCCAAGACTAAGGATCGTCCGTGGCCATGGCCGCAGATAATGGTAATAATGAAGCCTCGCTCGAGTGTGCCTAAACTTTGACATTTGCCAGCTGTGGCGCTGCATGTGGCCAAAGTAAAAGCCAAGCCAGCGATGCCTACGAGGCTGGCCGAGAGCAAGTGACACTTGCCAAGCTTTAATGCGCGCAAATTATAACTATTTTGAATGCATTGAATGCGTCTTCAAGGCTGCCACTTTAACCGCTTCAACACAGAGACAAACTCATCGGAGATCATGTGGCATATCTTAATAGGCGTTAATTTCAAAACTGGTAGCAGCTACTTGCGGGGCGCGTAACCTCTGTGACTCACTCACCTCTTGGGGAACTCCGACGACAACAAGCAATTTCGCTTTCAAAATGTTGACTCGATTCACGTTATAATGCTTATAATGACAATAATCCAATAAACGTTAAATGCGCCAGAGTCGTGACAAAAATTCGATGTTGCGGTGTGAAAGCGCCAGGCAGACCCACTGAAGTACAACCCTCCATTCCCTCTGACCCCCCCACCCCCTTCACTACTCTTGTTGGCAACGTAGTCTGCTCTAAAGTTGCATTAAAGACCCGGTAACATTTTGACATCGACGCGTTCCATTAAAACTTTTTCTTCTGCTTCTTCATCATCATCTGCCGCCGCCGCCGCCGCCTGACCCCAGGTCCACATTAATAAGCTCGACTTAGCTTAGCTCGGGTGAGCCCATAGTTAATGCCTCCTCTTCCTCTTGATCGTCGCTTTGGAATTCAACTAGCAACTACCAAGAGCCAACTACCAACTACCAACTACCAACTACCAACTGGCAACGTGCCGTCTGTGCTGGCAGAGTATTTTGGTATGCTTTGTGTGGTACCCATGCATGTTGGCACTTGGCCGCTTTTTATGACTTGGGGTTTTTCTTTGTGCCCCATTCTACGCCCATTCAATGGCATTTCGAGCAGTCTTCTTCCTCTGCTTCGTCTTTTATACTCCTATTATATTATTTGTGACCCCAATAGAAAGTGTTACAGTTCAATGTCTGCCGCTTCCGCCGACTACCTCGACACCTTCTCTTCTTCTTCAACTGCTTCTACTTCTACTTCATCTTCATCTTCCACTTCTACTTTAACTTCATCCACTCCAGCTTCGATTGAGTTCTCGATTGGAAAAGCAAGAGTGCAAATCTGTTCAAGCCACTCGTTAGAATGCTGGACACCCAGCGATTTTGGCCATTGGCCAATTTGCATTCGTAAGCACAAGAAAGAAAGTTGCCGAATGAAAAAAAAAGAAGCTAAAAAAGAAGAAGCCAGAAAAAACACCAAATTCATGGGAGACGACATCATGATTGGCCGGCGGCGCGTGCGTTGCATCTTTAATTGTACAAAAAAGATTTTACATTATTTGGCTCGATAAAGCACCGAGAGTTGGCCAAGAGAAACTGGCTAAGAAGTCACTGTGCAGAGTCCTCGCGATTTAAGCTGCAAATGTGCTAAAATTGGCAGCCTTTTAAAGGCTACTGCAACTGTTGCTGCTGCTGCTGTGGCTGCTGCTGCTGGCCATATTTAATTTCGTTATTTATAAGCAAATTTGCTGTGCTGAGTTATGCCCCGACCAAGGCCTAGCGACACCGTCGACTAGGTCAACTTTCGCTAGCATGGAATGCGAAATGCAACAGCCAAGCAGCAACTGCAACAGCAACAGCAACAGCAACAACTGCAACAGCAACAACAACCACAAGCATTGCCAGCGACATTGCTAGCCAATAATAAAGCAAAAGAAGTGCTCTGGCTGACTGACATTGTCTGACTTGGCTGACTCGCTTGACTTGGCTGACTTGGCTCTGAGACTCAGTGCTGAAGAGACTCAGCTGAGACTGAGACTCGACTGAGACTCGACTGAGGCTGAGGCTACCACAGGGAGCTAATAATACTCAGTCGGGCCTTTTTTGTCCGGCACGAACTCAAAAGTCGCTGCATGGCAGCCAGTTTATACTAGAGTTGCCTATTCGCCTGCTTCGTTTAAATAGTTGCAAATAAATTGTGTGGGTAGCGACGAGAGATGTGCAACAACAACAGCAACAGCAGCATCAGCATCTGCAACAGCAACAGCAACAGCAACAGCAGCAAGTAAATTACTTCAATGTCACCTGCTGATGATTCAAAGTCGAGATAAGCGTTCCAAAAGAAAGAACGTTGTCGTCTTTGGTTCCGTCGCCGTCTTTGCAACGTCTCTGTGGCAACGTCGTCGACGTCGACGTCGTCTTCGTCGTCATGACGGATATTTTCAGCATTGCAATTGCCTTAAGTTTTCTCTTATAATGAAATTATCGCTGCATCTCATTGTTTGGCTCTTGTTGTTACTGTTGTTGCTGTTGTAGCTGATGTTGCTGTTGTTGTTGATGTTGCTGTTGTAGCTGATGTTGCTGTTGTCTTATCTGAGATTTTGTCTCTGTTGCTGTGGTAAAATTATTTATTTAGTTCTCGTTTTCACGTTAAACGTTGTCACACTAAACTCAATTGCCTGAGCCACAGATAGCTATCGCAGTCGGGGCTCCAGGCCACTGATAACAGCAGACACTTGAGGAGGTCTACTCCCCCCACCCCCCTTCTCCCTTCCTCCTACTCCACACCTTCGCTCTCCATCACTCCATCTCCCTCTCTTTCCTCAGCTCTTTTCTTTTCGTGCAGCTGAAACTTTTAAGTGGGTTTCTGGCTCAGAATGTTGTCTTATATATATATATATGTGTGTGTGTGTGTGTGTGTGTGTGTGTGTGTGTGTGTGAGTGGCTCCCCCTATTGTTGACTGGCTGCAAGCAAATATTTATACAATTTTCATTTGTTTGCTTACAGATCGCACACAGCACAAAGTGGGGAGTCCCAGATCCGAGAAACGTTTATTTGCACAACAACAACAATAGCTGAGGTAAGGATTAAGGGGTTAAGGGGTTAACCGGAGCTCAAGAAAACTATGACAGACCATTAGAACTTGCATTTGAAAATCTACTCCAGTTTCCAGTGAACTCCACACTCCAACTTGTAATCATTTTCCTTAAGCTTCTCTTTCAATTGGGATCGTAAAGCGATCTGCTAATAGACACTTCGATAACAACCTTTTATAGTCGTCCATAAATATTAAGCAATTTGCGGGAATGAACTTTATAGCCAGGCGGACTTGCAGATTTAGCCATAATACACAAATACACATGCAGGGAGCGACCGTGACAGAGAAAGAGGAGAAACACAGGCAGCGCAGGCAACTCATCTGCGATGAGCCACAGGTAATTCAAGCTGTGCCTGTGCTGGCAATGTTGCTGGCCAATCTGTGGGCCATCGACAATGTTTATTAAATGCAAACAAAGTGAAATCCGTTTGGTTAACTTCTTTATCCAGACAGGAAATGTGCGCCGCAGCTTAGCACAGCCTCCTCCACCTCCTCCTCCTCCTCCTCCTCCTCCTCCTCCTCCTCATGCTTCTCTCTCGTGTCGTGTGGCTGCTGCACATTCCACTTGGCTGCGGTGCATATCATCGACCCAGTTTTGCCATGCAGCCAGTTCGGCGGTGCTAACTGGACGCTGAGCACTGTCTTTAGTTAAATAGAAAATAATTTGGCGTGGGCTCAACACAGACGGGAGTCGAGAGAGCAATCTCCGCCAGCTTCAGCTGCTGCTGCTGCTGCTCCAGTCAACACAATTCGCACACAAGCACTGCATAAATTAGCGGGCTATATATAAACAATCTGTATATTGTATGTATATATAAGGCAAGGCGTAATTGTGCAATGAATATCGGCAGAGTTGGAGCGAAGCTTGCATGCAGAGCCACAGCCAGAGCCAGAGCCAGAGCCGTTGGCTGCTGTCCCACTTGTGCGCGGCCTTCGCCTTCGCCATCGCCATCGCCATCGCCATCGCCATCGCGTCTCGTCGGGTGTCTCACAATAAACAGCACGCAGCTTGGCTGCAATATTTATTGCGTTGCAGGCGACGCATTGAGAACGATGGGTGCCCCGAACGCTTTGGGGTGCCCACAAATGGGCAATAGTTGCACTAGCCATAAATCTCATTGCGGCTTTTTATGTGCAAATTATATAATGAGTGCTGCACTTATCCGGCGGCCTCCACTGCAATTGGGCTACTGTCCGTTTTTGGCCAACTCCGCTCGTGTTCCAGTTGACCAAAATGTTTTATGGCTCTGTGTCTCTCTCTCTCTCTCTATCTCTCTCTGAGTCTTCCGCCTTCGACAAATGGCAACACCTGCAACAGGAAGTGGAAAGCGACTTATTGATTCTGACTGCTGCAACGGCAATAGACTGCGACACGGCGCGGTGTGTGTAATGATGGCCAATAAATCAACAGAGATTGCCAGGAATCTGCGCCGTCATCGGCGTCTTTTGTCTGGCATTCAGCGCCTGCGTTTCCTGCACCGTTGCCAATGCCAACAAATTAGCGGCGAACGCGAAATCATAAGGCTGCCAGCCCATCCAGCCGAGCCAGCCAGGCAGCCGAGGCAGCCGAGGCAGGCAGGCAGTCAGGCAGCCGAGGCAGATGGAGGCAGCAGCAATCGCTATGCGGCTCAGTCTATCAATCAGTCAATGCAACTGGTAAACAAACAGATGCAATAGCAGCTTTTCTTCTAGTTGCTGCTGCTGCTGTTGTTGCTGCTGTTGCTGTTGCTGCTGTCTAATGTTGGCTGTTTGCAATTGCTGTTGTTGTTCTACCTGTTCGCCGGGGCCAATCGTAATGTTTGTGCAAGCAAGTGGACACGACAAACACAACAACAGAACAACAAAAAACTGAAAACAAACTTGTTGCGCCTCTCGAGTCGCTGTTTGAGCTGCCGAATGCTGCACAGCGCTTAACCCGTCAAGTGCCGCCAACAGAAATATTTTTGTCGCTGCAAATCGATTGAAAAGAGATTTCGTTACGCGCCACGTTGATCTCAGGAGTTATCTCTCTCCGCAGGCCATTAGAAGTATCAACAAGATGGCGACAGGCAAGTGTACATGGAAAAGTTCTATAGAGGCTAAGATGGATGATACGTGCGTATCGTAGTGAGCAGAAAGTCAGGAAGACAAACAAATGAAACTTAGTATATGCTAGCAATATCATGTGGCGTAAATCACACAGAACTTGTTGGTTTGGGGTTGATTGATACAATGTGGCAATTATACAAAGTTCTCAAAGATATATATATGTCACATGGTATCGTGCTGTAGGATGGTCCACTTGGACCACAAATGTTTGTATCGTAGTTAGCAGAAACTTAGGAAGATAAACAAATGAAACTTAGTATATGCTAGCAATGTCATATGGCAGAACTTCTTAGTTTGGTGTTGATTGATACAATGTGGCAATTATACAAAGTTCTTAAAGATATATATATGTCATATGGTTTCGTGCTGTAATGAAACTTAGTATATACTAGCAATATCATATCGTGTGAATGACAGATAACTTGTTTGGGTTTGGGTTAATTTGATTGATACAATGTGGCAATTGTACAAGGTTCTTAAAGATATATATGGTATATGTCATATGGTATCGTGCTGTAGGATGGTCCACTTGGACCACAAATGTTTGTATCGTAGTTAGCAGAAACTTAGGAAGATAAACAAATGAAACTTAGTATATGCTAGCAATGTCATATGGCAGAACTTCTTAGTTTGGTGTTGATTGATACAATGTGGCAATTATACAAAGTTCTTAAAGATATATATATGTCATATGGTTTCGTGCTGTAATGAAACTTAGTATATACTAGCAATATCATATCGTGTGAATGACAGATAACTTGTTTGGGTTTGGGTTAATTTGATTGATACAATGTGGCAATTGTACAAGGTTCTTAAAGATATATGTATGTCATATGGTATCGTGCTGTGGGATGGTCTACTTGGGCCACAAATCAATTGGTCGACTACAGTTTTATGTCCACAGCAATTTGCCATGGCTTCCGCCCCAATGAGATATCGTCCAGTCGAGTCGAGTGTGTGCCAAAACAATCTGGGGAACTTCTCTCCTTCGCAGCCTGCGCAGCGGGCGCATCCATTGGCTGTCAAACGGTTAAGGCCAAAAACGAGTATGCAATTTGAAAGTTATGTCGCCTGTTTGTTTTTGTTTGTCTGTGTGCTGAGTGTGTGTGTGTGTGTGTAGTGAGTGAGTGCATCTTCTGTGGCGCGCCGGTCTCGCTAGTCCGAAATGGGTTAATGGCACATTCTAATAGTCGGGCCAGGAAAGTAGGCAGGCCGCGTCATTTGAGCTAACAAATTTATTAGTCAGCTCCAGCTATGCAGCTTCAGCTTCAGCTTCAGCTCCAGCTACAGCTCTCGGCGGGTCGGCGTGTATTCTGGCCGTGAATATTGCGCTCGAATTGGCTTAAATGCCGAGCGTTGGCAATTAGCTGCGCACTGCGCAAGTCTGCTGTCGTTGGTGGGTGGGTGGTTCAGAGCAACAGTTTACAGTTACTTTGCGCCATGTTGACAGTTACGTGCTTCGCTGCTCCCACCTGCCACCTGCCACCTGCCACCTGCCAGCTGCTACCTGCGACTTGTGGCGGCATTGCATAAATTAGACAACAATGTGGAGCAGTCAGGCAGCCGCGCCGCATTGTTGCGGTGGCGTCGATGGGGCAGGCTAGCGGTGTTCTTGCTGCTCTCGTTGCTGCCACCATTCACAGCCTTTTGTACTTGCGTAATGCATTTTCACGCAATTTATAACAGTTTCCCGAGCTGAATGCAGAAATGGGTCAGCAGCAGGTGGCCGCCCAGCTAAATGTGCTTTAAAATGCATTTGCATTTGATTGAGTCGTAAATTGGCAACGCAACACACTCGCACACACACACACACACTCGCACACACACTCGCAGACACCCTCTTGAGAGTTAGACATAAATCTTTGACTGTGGGAGTCGCCACTTGCCTCGTCGACTTGGAAAACATTTATGGCTGCAACTTTGACGCTCCGACCTGGTTTCGTCAGCATCATTTCCAGAAACCGGAGCCACTCTCTGCCTCTGCTGCCTCTTCTTCATCTGCTTCTTGTTCTACTGCTGATGATGATGCGGCTTTGGCGTGCGCTTTTCAATTTGTTGGCCGCCGTTTCCTTTTTTGTGTTGCCTCTCGATTTATGTGTGCTGTCAGCTTTTCGGCTATGCCAGCTTTATGAATTTTACTTTTAGGCCAAGAATCTACAAGAATCTCGTGGCACGTGCGCCACACAACGCGCCGCGCACGGGATAAGAAAACTCTGCAAACAGTTTCCATTTAATTAGCTTTCCGTTTGTCGGCTTTCTAAATATGCATACACTACACCACAGCATAACATAGCATACGATATCTGAGCCAGTTTTCTAGAATTTTTAATTGCGAATAACAACTTTAAACGCTTTTTATTGACTCGAATTAGCCAAGTAGAATTTGATGCCATCGACGAAGTGAAAGACGCAAACACAACTCGAAAAGAAACCAAACGAAACCGAACGAAAGACAGCAACAATGAAAGTGTCAACGTATTTTCGGACTTCTTGCAGTCCAAGGCAAGAAACTAGGCTGAAACTTTCTTGTGACGACCCCAGGGTCGACTAAAGGAAAGCGAAAAGTGCGTGGCACTTGGCACACGCTCTAAGCACACACACGCACACACACATTGACAGGCGGGCACAACTGGTTCCAAGAATGCAGGTTGAAGATCGTAGAACCCTCTAAAAACGTTTGTCATAAAGTTCTTTGTCACGTACCTCGAATAAAATGTGTTTTTATGGCGCGATTAGTGCTGCGTTTTATAGTGCCTAAAGCGTATCGCAAACAACAAATAACAAAAGAACAACTCAACAACAACAGTAACAACAATAACGTTGTCCAGAAAAAGTGAAAAGAATGTCAAGTGTTAATTGCCCTCGCATGGACGTGTCTCGGCTGTCTGGGGCGGCTGTCGTTGCTGGTGGTGGCGGTGCCTGATGAAGATTAAGTTGTATCTGCGCAGCCGTAGCCGGTGACTTTTTATGGGTTTCTAAGTGTTATGTTTACGGACGAGAGACGCGAGCCGAGCGCCGATCTTTCTGTGTCATAAGATAAATAAGATAAACGATCATAAGAGTTGGTAAACGATCACAAATGATTATAAATGGCGAGCGTCAATCGATGACAAAGGGAAAAGTGTATAGAACTCATTTCTCCATCACTGTGACTAGTAAATTGATCGCACACACAGCGACAGCAAACTAAAAGAAGAATGCAAACTCGGATAAGTCATTTCCAATCCAAGATAACCTGCTTCTGCTTCTCTATCTTCATGCATAAAGTGAAGATTTCTTGTAACTTCTTTTGTGGCAATGTACAAATCAAACACCGTAATGTGCTCGAGCTATAAAATAGTGTAGAATTTATATTACCCAGTTACGCTTGGTGGGCGCATCGAAATGTTTGAGGGAAACATTAATTAAATGCTCGCAGGAGCAGCAAGATCAAAGCGTCGCTGTCCGTGTGCAATCAATTGCAGCAGGCCGTGGCCAAAGGGCTTTAAATTTCAATTAACATTAAATTAATGCCAAATGTTAATTGAGTTTTGCGCCATAAAATAAGCGACTGTAACATACGAAACATGTCGGTTCCCAAATCGCACTTTGCCTGAGATATTACACGAATCATAATAAATATGCGCAGGCGACAGAGAAGGAGTGAGAGAGAAAGAGAGGGGGGAACTGTGGCAGGAAGCGGCGCATTAGTCGAACAGAGCAACAAGTCGGCGGCATTATCATAAACTAAATATAGCAGCAAATATCAATTTGATTGTGCGGCATTTGCGGTTCGCCCGCCAGCAAATTGAGTGCAGAATTCTCGCTGCAACTGGCGACGGCGACTGCAGCTGGGGACTGCATTGCCGGCATTGTCTGGCTGGAAGTACCGTTTTGGTTTGCGCCGTTGACCGTTGAAGTGCACACAGCAGTTCACGTTCATGTCCGGCTGCTGGCCAGTGATAAATTATCACTCTTGGCTGCCCATTAGTTTTCGGAAATCTACGAGGTGGGCAGTGGCAGCAGGCGCAGAGTGCACTCGCGGCACGGCCGTGTTACCATTTCACTTGACGCTAAACTTATTGCCTGGCCATGGCCGAGGCGTTGGCGTTTATTATGCAAATATTTCAGCCTTAACTCGCGCAGGTAAATGAATGCGCTGGGCCGACTTGGCTGCTGGGCAGGCTGTGCTTGGCTGTGCTTGGCTGCGCTTGGCTCGACGCGGCGCACAATGTCGCATTCATTTAACGGCACTTGGCTGATTGTTATTTAAAGTTCAGTTCATAACAATTGTTGGTGCCACGGCTGCTGCTGTTGCTGCTGTTGCAATTTATTGCTCTGCATAGTTAACAACTTGATTGGTAGCGCTGGGCACTTGGCTGACATTGAAATGTAGGCCTGGCATTGATGCCCGCCAATGATTGTCCTCGACAATGTTGCCACGACGATGTTGCAGTTGTCATGCTGCATAAGTGGACTCCAGCTGTTCGTTGTTGTTGCTGCTGTTGCATAACTTGCAGTGCATGCGGCGCATAAATACATAGCGAGATTGGCCAACAACAACTGCCTGCCAGAGTAACGGTAGCCGTAGCCCCACACAAATGCGCCCGACATGCAAAAGAATTTTAGCAATGCGGCGCGATTATGCGGGGACAGCGACACAAAGAGAACGACGAGTGAGAAAGAGAGACAGAGAGTGTAACAGAGAGAGAGGGGGCACCCATTTAGCAATGCAAATAGCGCTGTTTAGCCTACAGATAATGTCATTCACAATGGCAGAAACTATGGCAAATATGGTTAAAGAACTCGAACATGTTTTGTGTGAGCTTTCAACTGCGTTGCAGATGCAGCATTGATAAACGAAACAGAGGCACACGATGGAGGAACACACAAAAACAATTAGTTTGCATAATTAAAGAGTTTTTTGATTAGTCGAGCTGCTAACGAGTTTGTTGCCCAAGTCTTTCGATAAACCAAATTCAATTTGAATTCCTAATTGAAAATTCTCCAAATCGGTATCGAATTTAGAATGGAAAACTGGGTTAATGGTCGTCGAGAGTATACGTACAATGCGTATACAATTGCAAGGCATAGGCAGAGCAACTAGTTTGTTTCAGGTTCGTCGAACTGCTGCGAATCACAGCGAAGGCAAAGCCATTAGCATTGTAATAGACAGGCGCGCGTTGGGGCAACCCCCTTCACTTAGTGGATGTTATGATCGAAACGTCGAAAGAACTTCTCACATTTCTCACCTAATAACTGCGGGAATTGGGCCTACACGAGGGACTTGCCCCTAGCGAGGGCAGCCCACCTCATTGACTAGTTTACATGATTGATAGATGGGTCGAACGCGGAATCCATTGCTTCCAGATTGCTCCCAAGGCGAGCGGCTTGTTAACGTTCAATTAGTGAAATTGATAGACATATCTATGGAGCAGCATCAGCGGAAACCATAACCGACACAGACTGAGATACAGCTGCAAGAGAATTACCAAAAGAAGCAAAACGCATAACCCCAAATTACTTACGAATTAATTAAAATGTTTTGGCTGAGGCTGTTCACTCGCATGGAAATTCTAAATGCAGGGGGGGTTACAGCTGAAGCTCTGGCAACCGCAAGATTCGATTCGATTCTAACCGCATGCCTCACACACACACACACACGTTGCCACGCACGCATGTGTACCGTTCTCTTATTGTCTCCCTCTCTCTGTGCACTTTTCTTTTAATTCGTGCTTCTTTTGTAGTGGCTTTTGATAGTTGTGCCCGCTTTGCAGAGACGTTCGGTCAATGGCTCATTATATTTGTGGGTTAGCAGGTGAAGCCGATGCGGAGCAACAAAGAAAACTCCATGAATGATGCCCAAAATACTTCCAAACGTTGCCAGTGGCTTATTAAAAGCGTGTCGGCCTATGAAGATGCGGCAGTTGGAATATATGGGCCAGGGGGAAGGGGGAAAGGGGAAAGGCCTCCCGGCTGGCAGCCTATAATTAGCATAAATTCATTCATAGAACTAATTGCAAGTGGAAGTGAGTGTTCCCGTAATGAAGCGAGTGCCGGCTGAGTTTACTTGCCACAACAGCCCGCACTTTTTTCCCCTTTTTTATTTATTTTTTTTTTGTTGAGATTGTCTTGATTTTTTTAGATTTTCAGTTCTTTTTTTTTTGGATTTCTGTCTCTTTTTTGTTTTTGTTTTTCTTGGTTTTCAGTGCAGCTCTTGCAGCGTGTTATTAACTTAACGGTACCCGCTCTCTGCTTGTTTGGCTTTGCCATAATTTATGTGTGAGAGCGCGGCAGGCGGTGCACTTGTTTTGCATGCCACGCCGCCAGATGGCGCACCGAACGCACCCCCGTAATTAATTATGTAACGAAGCAAGTGGCAGCGCGCATAATCAGCAAATTCTAGCAAAAATCTTTCTCACGCCACCCCCTTATTAACAGCAACAGCAACAGTTGCTGGTTGCTCGTTGCTGGTTGCTGCTGCAAATAATGAGCCGAGATTATCTCACAGCCGGCAAAGTGTTTGTTTCTCCAGCACACTCGACAGACAATTGGCAGTTAAATAAGTGCTGCCCATAAAGCCGAACACATTGCCGAACCTCTCAACACGAATATGGAGTGCAGTGTGGATTAGCCATGCCCATTGCCCATTATCCATTACCCGTTACCCATTCCCACTTCACTTTCACACACTGCGGCGATTTGCCAGATTGCTGGCGGACATAAAACTCTTGCATAATCTGGAAGATTTCTTCAATTGAAGAAAGTCCAAGCATCAATTGGGAAATCTGGCCAGCGTCATTACCAACGCCTACAAGAGCAGCACCATAACAAGAAGTGGAAAATAAAAAAAAAAAAAGCAGCGGAAAACGAGTAAAAAATGCAACAACCTTTCCTGGCTGTGCTTTCCCAGTCATCAGCACTTTTCACACATTCAACTGGGCCGGTGGTGCGCAAGCGTTTTCTTTGATTGTTGTACAATAACAAGGTGAACATCGCTTTTCCAGCTGTTGCTTTAATTAAACTCTGCCAGACCTTACAAGCCAAGCAATTAATGCCTGCACACAACGTGCAACATCTCCCGGAACAGCAACAGCAACAGCAACACCAACAACAGCAGCAGCAACAGTAAATGAAATGAAAAACCTGCCATGGCAATGGGGACTGCAATGTGCACTGCAAGGGGTGGTGCGGGGGGAGGAGGGGGTACTGAAAGTGCCGTTGTCCGACTATTGCATATTGTGGCTAATAGAATGAACAAGAGGAATTACATAAATTACGCGTAACGTGAAATTAGTTAGCCTAATTAACATTTCACCAATCCAACGCCCTTTCTCACTCTCTCCCTCTCTCTCTCTCTCCTTTTCTTGCAGACAAAATGTTTCTACGCCGTTGCACTTTTCTGCTATTGCTCTGCCTAATTGCGAGTGACGCCAATGCGGCACGCAAAACGAAGCGTCCTGTCAAGCCGGCCAAGCAGACAATTCCACGCACCAATGTGACGCCAGCGCCAGCAGCGCCAGCTGCCACAACAAGCAGCGCCAGCAGCAGCAGCAGTTCCACAACAGCCGCCAGCGATGCAGCTCCACTGACCACCAGCAGCAACAGCGAATTGCCCAAGCCGCTGCTGGTGGCACAGAACGATGCCCCGCCAGAGCCCAAGACCGACAAGGCGCCCGAGTTGGATGAGGAGTGCGATCCAGATATGATTGGATTCGAGATAATTACCGGGTGAGTCTGGCTTACACAACTCTCCACTCTTTGTTCTCTCCACTTCCCCACATTCATTTCACTTTTGCCCAACCGAAATTCAAATGCAAATCACATTTTGGTCAATTAGGCAATTTGCATAGAATCTCTAACAACTAACGGTAATCCAGTCCCGTCCAGTCCAGTCCAGTGTGGCGTGTCAGGGGGGCGTGTCAAGTGGGCGAAACGAGGCATGTCTAATCGTATGGTTTGTTTTGATGTCGGACAATGCCGATGCCGGCGCCGACAGCAGCCGCCGCCGTCGTCGTCGTCGCTTTCTTCGCCAGCTCGAGCCAAGTTCGTTGCCTGAGTCTTTTGTTTTGTGCGCTTAGTCATGGGGGCCCCCGCATGATACGTTGCTTTTCGGCCAAAATTGATTGGGGCTCTCACTTTCGTTTTTGTTTACCCTTTTGTCTACCAATCGCAGCTAATGAATAAATCAATTAATATCGCTTGCAGTTAAAATTGATGCATAGAATAGGGTATTTGGGAGAGGGCAATGCCAACCTGCGCTTCCTATTAGTTACAGTTCAGTTAAGGCAATGAAAACATAAGTTTCTTTCTTTATTTATTTCATTTTGTATTTGTTTATTAGTTACAGTTTGCAAGTTTCTTTCTTTATTTATTTCATTTTTTATTTATTTCGATTTCCAATCTTATTCGCAACTTCGCCATGCACAGTTACGTGTTGTCAGCGCCCTCGAAAATGCTGGATACTCTGCCCGGCACACTGATGCTCACCGACTGTTTGGAGGCCTGTCAGAGCAACGAGTCCTGCAGTTCTGTCAACTACGAAACCGGCTTGTGTGTGCTGTTCAAGACGACCGCCGATAAATTGCCAGGTAAGTTAGAAAGTGTGAGAATTTCCTTGGCCAGTGCTGCAGCTGCAGCTGCGACTGTTGCAGTTTCGCCTGTTGCCGTTTTGTGTGCCAAAGAAAGTTCAATAATTCAGTTGGCCACTCATTCATTCAATTATTGAGTTCTAGTTCGCGGTGGCCGTGGCGCATAAATCACCCCAGTGGCAGCCGGTGCGAAACACGCCTTTGGTTTTACGCATGATTTGGCAGGCACAGTCAATGACGGCGATAGCAACAGCGACAGCGACAGCGACAACAGCAACAAGTACAACAACATCGACAACGACGACGACGGCTCCAAGTTGGCTTGGGCACAGGCAAACTAGATTTTGCCTATTCTGCAAACTGGCTTTTGGCATTGGCGTTTGCGGTAACGCATAATTTTCCAGCCTGCCTGCCTTGCTGTTGCTGTTGCTGTCGCTGTTGTTGTTGCTGTTGCAGTTGTCGTTGGGGCTGCAACTGTTGCTGCTGCAGGTAGAGCCGTGCCTGCTGCTGCTGCTGCTGCTGCTGCTGGTACTGGTGCTGCGTTTCTCAACGCCTGTTACTTTGCAGTGAAGGGGCGTGTGCGTAAAACGCATCGCACGCACAACACGCACCACACCGAGTACCGTTTTAATGGATCTGTTTTGGTTTTGCAGGTTCACTTTCGCGCTCACAGTTTCCGGTTTTCACAATCTACGCACAGAAATCGTGTTTGGGCGTGCGTCCTTGCTCCAAGGCCTGGTGCATTGATCGCGTTCAAGGTTACCGCCTGCCCGAACATGTCAAATCTAGTCAGACGGTCTTGTCGCGTCGCGACTGCCTGGAACTCTGCCTGGGCGAAACGGAGTTTACCTGCCGGTGAGTGAACCCAAACTGAAGATGCTCCTCTCTCTCCCACTCTCTCTCTCTCTCTCTCACTCTCGGTCTGTGTGTCGCTTCGCTGTGATTAGCATTGCGTAATATGTAGACAAGTTGATCCAGTTATGGAATGAGCGACACATGATATCGCTCGAGTTGTTGCCACAACTGGTTGCAAGTGTAACATGCTGAAGACGGACAGTTAACAGCATCTGCAGCTGTTGCTGCTGCATCGATTTGTGGTACAAAACTGTAGCAGAAGTTGCCGCGAGTCGATTAGATTTAGAGATGACTCTGAAGTCTCACGTACAACTCTGAACAAGTTTAAACAAGATAAAACATAATGCAGAAGGAGAGGAGAGAGAGAAGAGGGGAAGAGTTAAACAGGAGCCACTGCACTTCGTTGTATATGGTAAAGTGTTGTTGAAGTATCCATCAAATTGAAGTGAAAAGAGAATGCACTGAGAGTAGCTAGAGATAAACAAGTTCTCTAACTGGATATCTGTATAGTTAGAACTCTCGATTGGGACTCATTGTCAGAGTCGACTCTACTCTATCTTTGTGACTAACACTGTTCTATGTACTGTACTTAATGCTGTAGTACTATATCTATTTCATTCTCTTTCTTTCTCGTTTTCTGCCTTCACCTTCAACCTTTCCTGCCCTCTTCTTCCCTGCTTCCTCTCTGCCGCTCATAACTCTCGCCCCGCACAGCTCGGCCAATTTCTATCGCCACTCGGGACTGTGCGAACTCTCCGACATGGACCGCATTACACTGTCGGCAGGCGGCAGTGTGGAGGCCTACGAGGGTGCCGACTATCTGGAGAACAACTGTGCCGAGGAGCCAAGCAAACTGTGCGAATTCAAGCGCATCTCGGGCAAAATACTGAAGACTGTGGACTCCGTTTACCAGGACATCAACACCATCGATGAATGCCGCGATCTGTGCCTCAACTCGCCCTACAGGTAAGCAACAGCCGTTGGCAACTGTTGCAACCGTTCTCACACTGCTTCACCCACTCCCACTCCCACTCCCACAGATGCCACTCGTACGACTACAATGACACTGGCGACATGGTCTGTCGTCTGTCGCATCACAGTCGCGCCACATTGACGGACGTGATGGATCCCTATCTGGATGTGCCAGAGGCAGCCACCTACGAGCTATCCGCCTGCTACAATGTGTCCATTGAGTGCCGTTCCGGTGAGATGATCACCAAGATACGCACCTCCAAGCTCTTCGACGGCAAGGTCTATGCCAAGGGAGCGCCCAAGTCTTGCGCCGTGAACGTGAACAACTCGCTGGAGTTTGACTTCCGCATGGGCTACAACGATCTCGAGTGCAATGTGCGCCAGAGTGCCTACGGTCGGTATATGAACGACATTGTTATCCAGCATCACGATATGATTGTCACCTCCTCCGATTTGGGCCTGGCTGTCAGCTGCCAATATGATTTGACCAACAAGACGGTGCTGAATGATGTTGATCTTGGTGTCACTGGCGAAATCGAATCATCACTTAGCGAGGAGATTACCATTGATTCGCCCAATGTCATTATGAAGATCACCTCACGCGATGGCAGCGACATGAAGCGCATTGCCGAGGTCGGTGATCCGTTGGCGCTGCGCTTCGAGATTGTCGAACAGAACAGTCCGTACGAGATCTTTGTGCGCGAACTGGTTGCTATGGATGGCTCGGACAGTGCCGAGATTACGCTGATCGATGCTAATGGCTGCCCCACCGACCAATACATCATGGGCACCATCCAGAAGCTGTCGCACAATCGCAAGGTGCTGCTCTCGCAGTTCGATGCCTTCAAGTTCCCATCCAGCGAGGTGGTTCAGTTCCGCGCCCTGGTCACGCCCTGCATTCCGCGCTGCGAGCCCGTCATTTGTGATAGCGAGGATGGCGCCAGCGGTGAGCTCAAGTCTCTGGTCTCCTATGGCCGCAAGAAGCGCTCAGTGCTCAATGGCACCGATGGTGGTAAGTGTGGCCCAGCCTGGCCCGGCCCGAGTTGGCTTCTAGCCGCTTCTAGCTCATTACGTTGCTAACTGCTTGCAAATTCACAGCCGAGTTCATGGTCAGCACACGCCAGCATCGCCGTCGCCGAGATGTGAGTCCAGCCTCGGCTGCAAGTGAACCGGCAGCCGCAACCGATGATAACATACTGCTCGTGCAGTCCATACAAATCACAGACAAGTTTGGCTTCCAGGCCGAGGATGGCAGCGATGCCGGCATGAACGTTGGCGGCGGCGGCGGGGCCGAGCCGCACGAGAAGGCCTACGCGGGCGTTGCTCAGGACAAGCTCACTTGTCTTAATGGCTATGGTAAGTTCTGCTCCCTCTCTGTGAAAATGCCCAATCAAGAGCGAATCAAAGTAGACTCGCAACTTGGCTTTAGCTTGCCCCCGTCTGCCACTCCCCCTCTGCCTCTGCCTCTGCCTCTGCCTCTGCCCTCTTGCCACGTTCTTTGACTCCTGCTGCTGCTGTTGCTGCTGCTGCTTGCTGATTTGCATAGACAAGACGTAGAACGTTGTTGACGTCGTGCTGCTGCAGCCAGCGGGTGGCGGATGGTTGCGATTCCACAACTGCAACTGCAACTGCAACTGCAACTGCAACTGCGGATGCGGATGCGTTCGCCAGCTGCTGCCTGCTGCGTCGTGAGCCAGCGACTTGTTCTGGCCATTGTTGACTGCTCGCTAATTTTGATAATGAATCAATTTTTCATCATTGCCACTGACGACTGCATGAGAAATAAATTGGATGCAGCAGCCGCTGTTGCAGTTGCCGCTCTGTCGCTGTCGCTGTCGCTGTCATGTCCAGTACGTGTTCCGTACTCCGGTCGCCAACAAGTTATGATGGCAAAGCTGACGCCGTGTTGTCGCTCTGGCTCACGACCAGGTCACTGGTTCAATGCGATGTGCCTCGCCAGCTGTGCAGCATGGATGAGATGCTGCTGCTGCTCCTGCTGCTGTTGCTGCTGCTCCTGCTGCTGTTGCTGCTGCTGCTCCCGCTGCTGTTGCTGCTGCTGCTGCATTTCTGCACGCCTCATTTTCGTGCGGCGCGAAAAGTTTACACAGTTAGCTGCACAGATCCCCCCCCCCTGTCTCTTCCAGCTGCATATGTCATTGCTTTGTGGAGCAATTGCCATGCACGTTGGCCACGGCGCATTAAAGCAAATGCAGCGTTGAAGCGTTAAATTTACAGCTTGTTAGACGGCAGCAGGTCCAGTTGCTGCTGCTGCCGCTGGCGCTGACGTTGCCTCTGCCTCTGTTGCTGCCATTGCTGCATTAGGTCCACTTGGTCCCAGGTGGAGCGCAGCAGCAGCAGCAGCCGCATCAATTTCTGTTGCAATTACGACGCGCTCTGCACAGCAAAGCGAAGCGCGCCGAGCTCATTGTCCGCAATTAGAGCAACGGTTTCTCCCCCAGTTTAAGCTCATTTGCCACACACATTGAGGATCGAGAGCGAACGCCATGCGTGTGGCTTGTGGCTTGTGGATTTGTGGCATGCGGCAAGCGGCATGCGGCAAACGGCAATCAATCTAGCGGCCAGCAACTGCTCTCTACTCCATAATCCATCCAAACTTATTTGAATTATGCATTTTTCATAACTCCATCCACGAGACGATGCTTCTCTCACCCCGAATATAATCACAATTGAAGCCATCAAATTAAACGGATCAATTTTCAGCACTGCAATTAGATGTAAAATGGAAAAGCAGCACTTCAGCTGGAAAGTTGCTCTATCTAGCGCTGTAGCATAGCCCGATGCGATTGTTAAATCAAACCAGTTCGTGGTTAGGCTTACAGTGGGCCACATGCAAAATCTAGCCGATATAGCTATCAAAACAACTATATATTCTAAGTTTTCTATATATTCTAATCGGTTCATTTGTTAACTTACAAAATTTATTAACTGCAGCTCTGTGGGATACAGAGATCGAGGCGAATCACGTATTGAAAACGTTTCCTATGCTCTATTATATATATTGAATATATTCAGCTGACATCTGACGAAATTTAGTGACCACAGCTACCACAATATTAGAGATCTAACCGTATTACGTACTGAATTCGTTTCATTTGCTCCAAAATATATATTTAATAATCTAAGCTGTCATCTGACAAAATTTAGTAACTGCAGCTCAGTCAAGGCCAGAGATCTAGGCGAAATACGTATTTTCTTACGTTTCTTATGTTTTTCTTCGTTGCTTATGCTCTAATGTATAATGTATATATTTAAGAAGCTAAGCTGTCATTTAACCAAACTTAGTGACTCCAGATAGCACAACACCAGAGATCTAGTCGAAGCACTTCTGATAATAATTTCATATACTCCATATTATATACTCTAATCAGTTAAGCTGTCATCTGACATGTTTTTGATAGGTCCAGTTCACTACAGCCTTGTCCAAACTTTCGTTCGGTCTTCTTTAATACTCCTGACTGGAGTCTCTTTCACTTTCAAAGACCCCGTCTTCAAGATGACCAATGGGTTTTCTTCGCTTTCATCTGAGATGCACATGCACCGCATTAGAGAGAGTGGACCAGTTCCCATGCCATCAAGCCATGTAGCATATCCAAAACACTTCGTGCCATAACAACTGTTTGTTCATTGTTCTATCTTGTACTCTCTGCTGTTGCTGTTGTTGTTGCTGTTATTTTGGGGTCTATTTTGAAATTGTTTACTATTTGATTGCTTTGTGGGTGCCCCCCAAGCGCGGCGACCTACCGTTTATAGTAATTGTAATAATTTTGTGTATTTTCATAGCTACGCACGGCCAGACTGACGGGGCTAGAGTGAGACAGGGCGACAGACAGACAGACAGACAGAGAGACAGAGGGGCAAACAGATAAACAGATAAAAGGCAAAGCAAGCACATAAATAAAAGCTCAAGTGCGTGCGCTTTGTTATTGAGACTCGTTAAAGTCATTGCCAACAGACCACGACAACGATGACGACCACGACAACAAAATGCTGTTGCTGCTGCTGCTGTTATTGTTGTTGTTGTAGCTGTCAGTGCTGTAGTTGTTGCTGTTGTTGTTGTCTCTGTTGCTGTTGTTGTTTTGGCTGTTGGGGTAGTTTCGGTTGTGTTTGTGTTTCTGTCGGCGCTTACTTTTTATGAACAACAACAACAACAACAACAACAGAAACAACAACATGTTGCATATGGAGTACGCTGTAATATGCGATAGTCATCAGCGGCGTCGTCATCATCATCGTCGTCGTCGTCGTCGTCGTCGTCGTTGCTCTTAAATTCTGATTTCGTGAACTGGACGGCAACGCATGCGAGTGAATCGCGCACTGCACTTTGGCGGCACTTTCACCCGATTTCTACCATTGGCATTGGCATTCGAATTTCCTCTGCTGTCCATTGGCTGCCCCCCCTTGCCCCCCTTTTACCTACTCAGTTTCGGCCTCGACTTGCGGCTTATTTATGTGGCATGCCACATGCTGCACTGCACTAAAAGTGAAGCAAGCGCAGCGCAGTGCAATGGCCAAGCGAGCGAGCAAGCAAGCCACGCGAATATGCAACTCATGCACTAAATTGTCGCTGTTTTATTTCTCATTGTTTTTGTTTATCTTGAACTTGTTGCTGTCAAACTTGGTCAGTTGGTCGGCCGTTGGGTTCATTCGTTTGCCCCTCGCTCGCTACGACTTTAAGTGGGTCAAGCGCCGTCCACTCTTGTTTTCTTTGATAACTAAGTCGATTCATCGCTTCCTTGTTGCTCCAGTTCCGCATTATCTCTTGCTCTGCTCTCTTTCGCTTCCCATCGTTAATTTACCTCTACTCTCTCTCTCTCACTCTCTTGCACAGGTCTCATTTTCGCTGGCTCTCTGTTTCTGCTGGCCCAGTTGAGCATCTTCGGCATCTGGAAGACTGTGCAGCGACGCACACGCAAGGAGCGCTATCTGTACCAGCAGGAGCCCACGCCCACCATCACATATGGCGCACCTACCATGCTCTATGGACCCCCACCACCCTCGGCCGCATCCTCGGCTGCGTCGCATGTGAGCAGCGCTCAGGATACGCTGAGCAAGCTCTACGACAGCGGCATCAATGGACGCTATGGCCAGCAGTACTAGGATGCAGCACTGGGCACAGCTCGCACGAATGTAGCTGGGAAACAAACGCAATATGCCTCGAAAGCTTCAAAAGATTCGATGAGACTTGAATAGACAACTTAAAAACAACACACACACATACACATACACATACACACAGAGAAACAATCGCCACTTGGTGATATGAAGATCAATTGGAAAACCCCTTAGAGTAATTTACTTAATTGTAGCCTAAGCATAATTTAACTTAATTTAATTGCAAAAAAGAAAAAAACATTTTCCCGCTCGCATTGAGAGAAGACTCGAATGCGCGCTTTTAAATGCACTGGATACGGGTTAGGATCCCCCACCGTCCAGCATTCTAAAACTGCGCATTGCATAGCCGAATCGAGCCAAATTTAGCAACGAAATTTTAGCAAATTAAATTCTAGTTTCCCTTTTTGTATCCCTAGCAGAAAATTAGGCTAATTTTGTGTGTAGTGAAAAACAGAAAAGAAAGAATAGAAAAGAAAAGAAAAGAAAAGAAAAGAAAAACCCCCCACGTAAGTCCAAAACGGAGGCGTACGTTGTGCATTTATATAACTCTTATCAACTCTATATATATATGGATTTAAAACTATTGTTTCGCTTCGCATCGAACATGGGGACAGCCCGACAGATTTCGCAGATTTGCCAAATAATTTTGTATCAAAATGTTTGTGTCAAATTCATTGCACATCGCTGCCCCTTCTCGTGTTTCAGACCTACTTATCTACTATTTATTTATTGTGTATCTAACTAACTACGTCTACCTACTACAACTATTTATTGCTAATTTAAATACCATATTTATATTGCTTATTTATTATGCCGACACGCAGAGGGTGCTGAGTTTTACAACATAAGATTGTAGATTAAGCAAGACACAATGCATTCAAGAAATGACATAAATATTCTTCTAAACAAATTGTACTGATTAAGTAAAGCAATACACTCTATGCATAATAAACTCTATAAACATACACGTATACAAGTAAAGAAAGTTGTTTTCATTTCTGTGTAGTTTGAATTATTTGCGGAATTTTTAATTGATTATATAGTACAATTTCAGCAGTCTACGTCAACTTAATTGGCTTCCTTAAGACAATTTCCAAGTTATTCTTTTCTTATCTTAGGCAGTCTGCCCTATATATAGATCTCATTGTTACTGTTAGATCTCATGCACTGGCCAGAACGGAAACCGGTAATGGTCTTAATGCTCATCGATTTGTTTAATAATACAACTTGCTGGAAGCATATATAGTTAGACGGCGCTTCCGCAAACGTTTAATTGCTCTGACATAATATAAATAATTAAGTGGAGCTGCGTGCAAACAAGTCTTAAGTTATGTAAGTGCACTATACAGATATGATATACATACTTGTATATGGTACACATAATGACTGCAGATCGATAACTTCCAATGAAGCTTAACAAATTTCAAACTGTGAAAACAAGCTAGAGCTAACAGCCATAAACATGAACATACACTAACATTCATTTAGCAACTGATGGATCGTCACGGTGGGGACAGACAGACAGACAGTAGTGCACCCAGAGACCCACAGCAACGGCCCGCAGACTATTAGCAGCTGGCTGAGGGCTTGATGAGGTGAGGTGGCATTGTTTGTCAAAGCAGTTAAGCCTGATGTATGACAAGTGCTCAGTCTGTTGGCGGGTTAAGTGAAATGCTAAAACGGCAACAAATTATAATAATTTCACGGCTTTGTGAGCATTCGGGCACACTTCCTCAAGCCACACACACACTGAGTTGCCATATCACACACACACACACACACACACACACACACACACAGAGAGAAGTAGAAGCTTTCTCAGCGCGTCTGCTGGACCGGGTCTGGGCACAGACAAAAGTGTTAATCAAATTATGAGGCAAAGCAACAAGTTTACCGAGGCGTTTTACGATCTCTTTAACGCTTCAGCTACGCACGCCATTAAGTCTGGCAGCGCGTAGCTCTCGTAGAGCGGCAGCAGCTGATCAAAAATTCACTTAGAAGCTGCGCTGGCGTCGACTTTGGTCATTAATCATGCGAAAAGACGAGCAGACGAGACGCGTGCCACAGACGCCTCCAATGAAGATGTCTTTAGCGGCAGCGGAGTGCGACGAACTGTGATCGTGTTCAATCCGCAGCGCGAGTAGGTGACATGACGCATGTGCTGCGAGTGTTGGCTCGCATAAAACGCCTCTATTAAGGAACCATCATCGGCAGTGGCGTGTCGCGCTTTGACAATTTTTATGGGCGAGTCTGTTGCGTATTTGGAATTGAAGCGGGTTTACCACAAGTTGCGCCACATGGGGCACACACACATGGGCAACGCTGCTGCTGCTGCTGGCCAGCACGAAGCGTCGTGTCCAAGTGTGGGCATTAACGCTGACAGCTATGCAAATACCTGGCCATTAACTCTTTGTCATTTAGCAATGTCTTTTAATTAACGCTGTGGCCTGTGGCCCCAGAATGCGACTGCAACGACGACGACGACGACGACAGCGAGGACGTTAGCACCGCTGCTTCTCCTTCAAGCTAGACTGGACTAGCTTTCTAAAGACAATAGCCGATGGGGAGTCGATGAGCCTGAGTCGGCCCAGTAACACCCACACTGCACTCTGCACACTGCACACTCCACACTGACACTCTCTGACCATTGACAAACGCCTCGTTCGCTGCTCGCATTTGGCCCACATCGCTGCATATAAAGCTCGCATTGCACACCCTCACGCTTTATGGCCATTTGCATTTGCATTTAAATGCTGCTGCGCCTGAGCTGATTGTGCTGCTCTGCCGGTGTGGAGCGCGCTTCCCTGACATCCGACAGTGCTGCCATGCCATGTTGGCTGCATCACGATTTTCCGGCCTGGCTTGCGACTGTGACCAAGGCTCGCCTTGCCCGCCTCTTGTGGTTGTTGTCGTTGTTGCTGTTTTTTTGTACAGCTTTCTTCTTCAATCCCTCCGCCTGTTTAGTTTGTTTACAGCTGCTCGCATTGATTGAAAAATTATGCACTTGCCATGACGATGGGCAATGCCAAATGCCAAACTGGCAAACGGGCGAACGCCAACGGAGAAATTCGCGCAATCGGCACACCGCACCTTATATGCTCCATCTGGCATAGATGCATAACTATTCGAAGAGCACAGGCATACATTCTAAGGGATTCCTCACTGTGCTACTGTGTTATCAGTTGGCACGCGAAGAAAAGGTTGCAATGCAAATGAAAATGGATAAATGGAAATCGTAGTTTAATAGCAATTTTTGTCTGATTTAAAACTCAATTAAACACATTATATTAACCAAATAACACTTGAACATGAATTGAGTAGATTGTTTTCTTAATTGTTGGTAATTTTTGATATTCTATATTAACAATTTCTATAATTTGAAAGTCTTTCAGTATTTGCAAAAGACTAATAAGTTGAAGATTGGTTGATTTGTTGGACACCTTCATAAAATCACATGAAGCAAAGTTTAATTTTGTTGTGCAAACTGCCCCATGTAGTTTGCTATACCCTAACCGGCATTAGAGAGCATCGGGCAGCGAATAATTGCTGGAATTTTAGCACTTGGAAGCGAAAAACGATTGCCGTTTGGGCAACCTGAAAGCGAGGACGGGCTCGTTACTTTTCTTTTCGCCAGCTTGTCCTGCTCATTAGCCAGGCAGGCAGCGGCCTCTTTGGGACTGGGGGCATTGGGCATGGGGCATGGCGACAGCTGTTAGCCAGTTTTCACCTAATTAAGCAAACAAACGTGTGGGAAATCGACGCTGTGTCCCCAGCGTCCCCCCACGCAGATAACTTTCGCCCAGTTGGCAATAGACAATGCCGCCCGACCTGGAGATGAAGCTCAGGTCTGTAACTGAAAGCTGAAGTTGCCACAAGAGCTGCCGCTGGAGCTGGGGCTGGGCCAAACTAATTGCCTCGAACATGGGGTTTAAATAGCACAAGGAATGCATCCAAAACATTTGTCTCTAATTGCAGCATTGCCCAATTGGGCAGGCCAAATTAAATTAAATGCAGCCAGCGTTGCAGGGGCAACTCACAAAGGCAACGAGGCGACGGGGCAAAGGCAACGACAACGGGGCAACGCCAACTCGCAACGGCAGGAGCATCTGCAACAGCAAAAACAACTGCAGCAACAAGAACAACAGCTACTACAACAATTTGTTGCAAAAATACAAATTGGAACATTTGTAGAAGAGCTGCGCAGCCTCAGTCCACGCCTCCGCCACCGCCTTCATCTCCGCCTGGGCGTCTGTATCTGCGTCTGCGCTGTGAGAATTTATGGCCTAGCCGGGGTCACTGCCAAGTGGGATAACATCTGTTGACGCGTCGTGCGCGCAATGCGCATGCAAGGCGCACTGGCAAAGGACATTGACCAGGCAGGGCCGGTGCCGATGCCAGTGCCAGTGCCGCTGCCGCTGCCGCTGCCGGTGCCAGCCTAGACAGCTAGCCAACAAAGCCAACCGGGAAACCACTCAGCCACAGCCCGACAAACGGACAGACAAACCGTTGCAGAGCACAGTTGGAAAACCATTAGAAGTTGTAAAATGGTTCAGTTTGCCGACTCGACATCGTGCGAAAACGGTTTCAAAATTCCACTTCCACTTCCAGAGCAGATTCACTAAAGTTGATCGGCAACAGAAGACTGATCGATATAGACGAGGCTAGAAAAATAAAATAAATAAATAAAAATTGCTAACTTATTTCACTAAAAATCCCTCAAGTGGTGCTTCAGTTCAAGTTAAATATTAATGCGGCTTTTACCGGCGGATATTGCAATCATTGCACAGAGTACAGTTTTAACGGTTGATTAAGTATGGGGATACCTTGTCGAGGGTCATAAAACACCAGGATGCACCAGCGCTGGACTAAGTTACGAGCACTTCCGCTGGCCTGGTCAGTCTGCGTATTCAATTTGGCCTCAGCCCTATGCCTTTGTTGCAATCTTCCTCCACGCTGCACGTTGAGGGCGTGCGTGAAAAGTGCTTGGACTCACAAGGAAGGCCGCTGGGCTGGGTCTCTCTATCACGAGTAACCGTCCACTGTGTATGGGTGTGTGCGTGGGTGTGTCTGTATGTCTGTCTGTGTGTCTGTGTGTGTGTGGAGCATTGCAGCCTTTGCCCAGGACAACAATCGCAGTAAGTGATTACGTAACCAGTGCATTGTTCTCTGCGTTCCGTTTCTGTTTCGTTTATTTCATTGAACAACGCAATGCAGGAGGAGGAGGAGGAGGAGCAGGAGAAGAGTCTTCCTTGGCGAATGCTTATCAGCATCGAGTGGCGCGAGGAAGCGGCAGCCAGGAGAAATAATTTATTCACAGCCATTATACACTGCGAATTTATGCCACTTCCTGGTGGAACAACTACAAATAGCCATTTAAAATGCGATAAAAATAGCGCCAACGGGCTCAACTCCGTCGTCTCAGGTCTCTCCCTGACGGAGTCTGAGCGCGAAGAAGATGATGCTGCACACAATGCACGATGCCGCGATGCACTGCACTAAACTGGGGCGTGGCCGGGCTGTGCTGCTAAGGCTAGTGAGCCTGGTAACCAGGCAAGGAGGCGGCAAGGCGGCGTTGGCGCAATGACTGCCAAGCATGAAACCGTAAAATGGTTTTTCAATAAACAGACCGCAGACTCTACTCGGATCTGTAGTTGAATGCAAGCCAGAAGCTGTTGCTGTGGCTGTGGCAAACAATGCGACAAATATTTGAATATGTTAATTAGTTTAGCAATGTTGCCGTTGCAGTCGCAGCGCTGTTGCTGTCGCAGTTGCAGCGCAGTCGCTGTTTCAGTTTGCTGGGCACGATCAGTTCTATCGCCGGACGTGCATCGAGGCAGTCTAATTTCATGTGTTGCCATCTTGTTAGCACAGCTAGCAGCAGCAGCAGCCGCAGCAGTTACTGGTGCAGGCCACAAAGCGTTTTGCATCTTCGCACCACAAGACTAACGAGCTGCCGCCTGCCCGCGCTACCCACGTTGCTCGCTGCCTTGGTGCCTGCTGGCTTGCTGCAAGTGCAATGCGATTCATATTTACGAGTACAAACTTGTACAATACATATTTATGATTGGTATGCAGAGTGCCTACTCCTGCCTCTGCCACTGCCACTGCCCCTGCCCCTGCCCCTACCTGCCTTGTTCGTGCTGTCTCGTAGCCCGTGGCAAGAGACCACACACATACAGAGCCTTGCAGCCGCGTGCAGCCAATATACTCATGGCCAATAAAGCTGCCAATGAGGCTGACTAAAAACAACTGACAGTTGACAGCCAACAGCCTTATAAAGTCACAGGCCACAGACCAAACATCCAAAACGAAACAAAACAAAACGAAACGAAAAGAAACGGTTCAACATTTTCGCCATTTGCACGCAAAGTCAAGGCTAAAGAGAGAGAGATGACGATGCTGTGTGTGTGTGTATGTGTCCTAGAGATGGGTGCGTGTGTCGCTTATTGATAGCAATCAGATTTGCATGTCAGCTGTGCAGTATATACCAGTTGATATAATAAGCTAATTGAAATACTGCATTAACTGGTATTAGTAAATGTTATCGATTGTATTGTAAGTATCGAATTACCTGTTATCAGCATATCACGCTGTGTGTATCACACAACGCATTATCCTTCTCTACTCACGTGAACAGTCACGACACGCGATCAGTTGCAGCTCCAGCGCACAATCACTTGTCGCATTCCTCGCGTGCTGCTGCTGTAGGTGTTGCCCGGCACCAGCTGATGGCTTTGACAGCTACTAAATTCAACTTTGGGCGCGCGAGCTCGCGACGCACGTTCCTTGTCCAATTTTGGGCAGCAACCGAGCGCTTAGGCGGCGCTTATCGTTTGCCTATAAATTTATTTAAGCTGCTGCCGTTGTTGTTGTTGCTGTTCCTATTGCTGCCGTGTTTTAGTCGTTGTTGTTGTTGTTGTCGCTGTTGCCAAATATTGCCAAGTTGGAGGTCCTAGGCCAATAACTTGGCATGACACGCAATGAAGTTGTTTGCCTTTGCCTTGCTTTGGAATTTCGCATAGTATGAAAATGCAATTAACGGCACTTGTTGGCTCTGGGGCTTCAAATCGTTGTTGTTGTTTGTTTTTTTCTTCAAAGTTTCCTTGTTTCTGATCTGAAGCAACACGTTACCAACACAACATAATATAAATTGACTGTTAAATACAGACAAACAACAAATGAAATAAAAAGATTATAATTAATTATATAAAATTTTCACAAATGCATCACAAGTAATAAAAAAATAAAAAAAAATGCGGCGGATGAAAAGTTTCTAACATTTCACTATAAGCACACTGGTTTGCGTCTTTGCTACACGAATTGTTGCCAACTGCATACAAACAGAGCTACCAGTCAAATAGAACAAGGTCAAATTTCGACAAATTCACAATACCCGTTAAGCGTTGCCACATCGACTCACATATTTTATGGTATTATTTAGCGTTTTCGTAAGCTACCAAACAACAATTTTTTTTAGCACATTTTGAATGTGTATTACAGTGAAAGTGAAACCTGCGCCACAGGAAAATAACAAAGTTACAAAATTTTAAAAGTTTAACTATTAAAGTGTATAAAACATAACTAAAAGAGAGAAACAAAAGAAATAGCAAAATGTGTGGTGGCTTTACATGCTCGAAGAATGCGCTAATTGCGCTCAACATTTTGTATGTGGTAAGCAGCAGCAGCAACAACAACAAAGCACACAAAAGCAATAGCAACAACACGAAAATTGCGTTGTATATACACTAAAAACAGCAGAAATAAAAACAGTTGAAACTGTATACAAATTGAAACATTAAGCAGTACATTTGACTATTTTTAGTAGAACTAGAGGCGTCTTGGTGCCCTCGTCCTCATTTCCTTCTCTCTGTTTCTGTTTTTGCATTATTTTTCAGATGATTGGTTTCTTGCTGATTGGCGTCGGCGTCTATGCACGGGCCGCGTCCGTTGTCACGAACCTGCCGATTGTTGGAGGCATCTTGGCCTGCGGCGTGATTCTCATCTGCATTTCCATGCTGGGCCTTGCCGGTGCTGTCAAGCATCATCAAGTGATGCTCTTCTTTGTATCCTTTGCACAAACACACACACACACACAACAGACCAGCCAAGACAATGCACACATACACAATCACTGTGGCAAATGTGTCGAAGGATGCTCGCCTAAGTGAGCCTTGTGTGTGCAAAGTTTTCCAACCACAGTCGAAGGTCAATGCATGTTGATGTCGACGTCGCTCTAACTACACATTTCCTTTGCTGTGGCAGGTACAGTGAAGGATCCCATTAAAGAACACTAGCCACAGGCATTGACCATGGCTTGGTGACTATAGAAGATGGTTAAGGCAAAGTTCTGTACTATTAACTTGGCCTTCAAAACTTGATACCTCTGTGGGTTCCTTCACTGTACCTATCCCCCACAAGGCATTAGTATTTATGTATAGACTGGTGACCTGTGACTGTTTTTATGCAATTATGCTTCGAGGTGGACTTCCAATGACGCAATGCTAGCGCCGCGTTGTAGCGAATGACTTGGCCCGCAAGCTACTGGCAAACGACTTCCGCACACTGTTGGCAATTGCGTCATTTGGGGGGTTATCAGCTGGCCAAGTGGCAATAATGTTATGAGCAATACCTGATAACGAATTTGTCTCTTTGATAACGCGTTCTGTCTGGTTTGTATTGGTGGCCCTTAACTCTGTATCTCTTCCCCCCTCCCGATGTACAGTACATGATCATTTTGTTCATGCTGTTCCTGATTCAGTTCTCCATTGCTAGCTCCTGCCTGGCTGTCAATGCCGAGCAGCAGCAACAGTTCGCCGAGCAGGGCTGGAAGACGGTGCCAACGAAGATGCGTGAACATGTGCAGGATACTTTCCTCTGCTGCGGCTTCAATGCCACCAGCCCCACCAGCAGCGTCGTCATTCCCAATCCCAACGAGCCAAGCTGCGAGCTGGTGAACAAAAAGTGTTGTGTCGACTCGCAGGATCCGTTGTGCCACTGCGGACCATGTGGCCCCTTGTTGGAGGACAAAATCGACTACGCCTTCAAGTTGTGCGGCGGTCTCGGCATCTTCTTCAGCTTCACTGAGGTGAGTACAGTGTGTGTGTGGCTTATGGTTTGTGGATCCATCTTAATTTCTATTCTCTAATCTCCTCATGGCATGCATTCAGTTCGTTGGTGTCTGGCTTACAGTGCGCTATCGCAATCAAAAGGATCCGCGTGGCTTGCCCAGCGCCTTCCTCTAAATTGCGTACTAACTGCAAAAAATTAACCTAACAACAAACAAATCCCAAAAATAACAGAAATTAAACCAAAGCTAAATTCGAAATCGAAACCAAATACAGATACACACACATGTTTAATGTCGTTGTGTGTGTGTCTGTCTAAAAAGTTGATGTCAATGTGTAAATTTCATATTCATACAATAATCGTGGGTCTGATAGATCAACTCTGTGTTTAGCTGCTATCATTCGACACACACTCGCACTCACACACAGATATACTAGTTCATACTCGAATACACACGCATATTTATATTTATACAAGCCTCTCTACTTATATACAACATACGTATACATACTATAGGAAAGTAGACCCAAGTACGTAATGCATTAGGCCATACATACATTTACAACTTTAGAAATACTATATACTCTATATATATATATATATATATACACACATATATACAATATATAGCGACGTGTTTAATCCTTTTAACAAACGCAAGCAATCAAGTGTTTTCGGACTGAGCGTTGAACACCTTTACACCCGCATAACACACACCTACATAAATATTATTCTCAAATACTTCTCATTGCAACTACTAACGACGTAACCCCTAGAGAATTTAAGTTCGGCTTTCGCACATGGTGAGACATTTTCCCAAGTTGTTCCAGCTATTCTTTTCGCTTTCTTTCGTTCTCTCTTATGATTTCTTGTTGCTTTATTGTTGTTACTTTTCAGATTCTTCTTCAAGCAATTTCTAATTGTTTTTCTTATGCATTCCAACAGGTTTTGGCCGTTTTTCTGGCTCGTCGCTATCGCAATCAGCACGATCCCTGCTACTTACCCGCGCGTGCCGTGTTTCCTCACAATTATCAGTACTAAGTAAGGCAGTCGGAATGGAGCCGGAGGAGAACAACAAGCTGAACAGATCAAAGAGCCAAGGCGCTGGCAAATTTTAGTCAAAGGGACGAAGGCTGATTTATAATTTATAGAGAAACTTCCTAGCATGAACTGAACGGGAGAAGGAACAGGAACAGGTTGCTGGCTCTGTCCAAAGTGGGATTCATTCATCAGGCAATCTGCATTGGAGCATGTATTGCTTATTCGGTTCTTAGTTTTAACTATGCAACGAGATTAAGTTAACCCCAAATGAGATTACAATAGGTTTATATTGGATGTGTTCAAATACGTGTTAATAATGTCTATCGAATTGTACAATTTTTACTATATTATTTAGTTAGCCTCATGTTTATATATATTGTATGTTTTATCTCATATTATTTGCAACTGGCAACAATCATAAAACTCAACTCAAACTGCTGTACTACAAAACGGAAAAACAGAGTTAAAAAAACATTTTGAACCTGATCTAAATGTAGAACCAAGTCAAATGTAACTAGAAACGGTAACTGTGTTTTAACAATGCGTAACATATATATACATACATTATATACAATACATATATACATATAGAAATATACATGCATAACTAATTCAAGTCAAATATAAACAGTCTATAGATGTTTAGATGTGTGTTAAAACTTTGAAATTAGCACTAAAAAAACGAACCTAAGATACATGTCAACATGACTAATTCTATTGTCTCAAAATATCAGAAAAACAAATGAAACAAAGTCGTTTTCAAAGGAAACTCCCTCCTCAGCTGCCTTGTTTGCCTGTCATTCTTATTCGATTTCCTTCTTTTTTTTCTGTGCCCCATCTGCATGTATCCTATCAATTTTCCAATAACTCAGCAGCTTCTGCTGTTGCCTTAGCTTGCACCCACGCAGGCAACCACACGAACTCGAAGTCTTTACTTCCTTCTATCCGCTTCCTGCTCAGCACACTGTCTCTCACACACACACCCAAACAACACACCTACAGAACACACAAATACATGCAAGAAGTGGAAATAGTTTATTTCTTTCAAAGCGAAAAACCACTAAATAAAATTCTCTGTATTCTGTGCTGTGATTGAAGTAAACATGATCTTTAAAACCAAACAACGTCTCGACTTTCTTATTTCTTAAGGCATATAATTAAGAAAAGCGTTAACTCTGCGGTCTGCTCAGCTTGCTAAATGGACGACACACGCATCCTCTTCCCTCCAGCTGGAACAGTGGGATTGGTTTATAGAACCAGCGTTATTTATTCTCTTTTATGGTTGCAGCCAATTTTAACTGGGAAGTAACATTATAGATATTCGAATATTAAAATTCACTTGAATCTTTGATAAATACCTCGAGAGATAAATGTCCATTAAGGTGGATCATTGTGCCTAAATCTATAATGGCGCTGCTTTTCAACAGGTAGCCCCACAGTGCGCAACCTAAGCCTAGCGGCAAGCCTCCGCCCCAGGAAGATTAACGCACGCACTTTGTTTGACACGTTCCCGGGGGGGATTCGCTGCGGGGCGCGACGCTGTAAATAATATTTTGGCAGACATGCCTGGCATGGGCTGTGGTGGGCCACGACAAATACCCAACAAATTTTCAGTAAACCCCACTCGGCTACTGCTAAAAGTTTATCACTCAAACTCCTGGCAAACTTGACTCAAACGGGGCCAAGTTCAACGGACTCGAGACCAATAGAAATTATCTCGGAGTGAAGCAGGCGCAGAAAGAGAGAGAGAGAGAGAGAGAAGTCAGAGAGAAAGGAAGTGCGAGTGCCAGCGAGGAGAGCGTGGACTGAGCTGAGCCAAGTGGGGGGAGATGGCTGGGTTATGTAACGGATGCGCAGGCAGGCGGCGCACGAGGGGCAGCAGTGCCTGCAGAAATGTGGGCGTGGTGGCATGACGAATTTGTGCGCCTGCAACGGAAATGGTCAACAACGGTCGGAGACAACGATTTTCCTGAGTTGTCCCCGTGGGCGGCACAAACGAAATGTTCTTGATATGCCATTTGTTCCCACTGGACATGTAAATGCATGTTCAGTTCTGAGTGGAAAGATAGCTGAAGATACGGAACACACATACATACACACATGGTCTAACTTGTGTATCTACATGTGTATTTACTTTAATGGCTTTTCCCGGGGCTTTGAATACATTTATTATGCAGGTTCCTGTTGGACACATGTGGCTCGAATTACATTTGCCTTGTGGCTCGGATATATGTGCCCCAAAATATTCATCTGAGAGCATGTTCAACGGTGCGTATTATTGATTTCAAAAGTCCTCCGCTAGACTGACTAAATGAGACTGAACATGAGAACCGACAATGAGCTAAACAATCGTTCAACACAATCGACATGAGCCCTGCTGCCTTTTGTTGTCGCAATGAAAATTCCCACACGATTTTCCTACTTCAGCTGGTGAATTATTGATAAAAGCATTAGCTGCTGCCAGGAATGTTTTGGTCATATCCTTAAAGCTGCTTGTCGCTTTATTACGCTGGCTTAAGTATGGAACATGTGGAGCCAACGCTGCGTATGAGCAATGCTCGTGTGATTGAATGCCTGCACGCGCCTCGTTTTTGTATACTCTTGAACAGGGTATATTCATTAGAAAGGAGCCTGCAACGCACCAGTATCTCAGACCCTATAAAGTATATAATATATATTCTGTATTAGCATAAACAGAGGTATCGAACTATCCCTGTCCGTGTTTCCGTCTGTTGCAACGCCAACTAGTCACTCATTTTCAAAGGTATCCTTACGTGATACATTTGATTCTTATTTCTGTACGCTGTATATAAGTCGAAACGAGCCGGATAGGAACGATATATCGTATAGGTGCCATACAAACTGTCGGCCGATTTCTGATATTTGTCAAGATATTGCCACCAAATTTACTATATCGAATTAATTCTATATATATAATATGCATATAAAATTTCATCAAAATAGGACCACTATATCATATAGTTGCCATAGGAACAATCGGCCGAAATGAAGGTTTTTGTATTAAGACAAGTTTTGATTTTAGAAATAACTCTACTTAACAATGCCAATTAATGTGAGACATAATATTGAATATAATATATATAATATATATAATATAATAATAATATAATAATATAATATATATAATAATAATATATATATATATTCAATTCTGCACCATTAAGTTATATTATATATAACTAGCATTGGAACGATCATAGAATATAAGAACCTGCAAGGGTATAGAACCTTCGGCATGCCGAAGAAAGCATTCGTTCTCGTTGCTTTTTTACGACATACTCAAGCAGTGAGCGCACAGTGGGCACAGTGTTCTCTAGTGTTGGCGTGCACGTGAGCGTGGGCGTGGCACTTGTAGTCACTTCGCTAAAAATGCTAAAAACAATAACAAAATAATTATGCTTCGCAACGAGCAGAACACTGATCAAAGCACAATTTGCCCGCTTTACTCTGAACTTTACAAGTGGCGGGCATATATGCCATGGTATATAAATATAGAATGAAGGTTCAGCCCTGTACATACCCATAATGGGGTCTGTTTTGTTTGCCCTATGCCTCATTCATGAATTTGTCAGTCCCCAAATATTTCGCTTTCGACAATTTGCACTTGTCGCTGGATCTTGACAGAGTCTGTCAATATGTCGGCACAGTCAACAATTATCTGAGTAAGTGTCTGTGACAGTATTAATCCCATAACTGTGCGTACTCACTGTCCATAACGGTAACTTTGTCCACTGTACGGCCTGTGAAGCGTGTCGATTGTTTGTGTGGAAATTCAGAAGTTTAAGCAATTCACAACGGCGGATTTGGTAAAATTTCAAAGTCAAAGTCAAATTAAAGTCACACAGTTAATTAAGCGTAACAAAGTGACAAGTTCAGGTTCACAGCTTGTGTGCTAATGAGAATTAATTATGAAATTGAGCTAACTATTCGTATATACGGAAGTAACTCTAGTCGCTGAGAAAATGGAATACAGAAATAAGAAATAAATAAGAAATATAAATAATAAGGAGTATTTTATGGCTTATCAGTCTCCGCTCATTTTTCTTCTTCTTCTCCTTTTTCTTCTCCTTCTTCCCTTCATCTTCTTATTGTAAAGCACACTAATGAAATGCCAAAGCAAGCGCACCAAGAATGTTTCTCTGTAAACATGTATTTTATGGATATACAGAGATCGCATTAGAAATGCGTTTTATGTGGCATTCAAATTGAAATTACTCTTGTCTTATGAGCTGTAAGAGAAATGCTCGTTTCGAAATCAAGACATTTTTGAATAAAATCAGACTGTAGATACGCAACACCCGCATTACCGCATTACGTATACGCCCGAGCGTCAGTTGAATGAGTCTCACGTTGGATTCTGCTGCTGCCACATAATACGATAAGCTGGCACATTTGCAATTTTAATAAAATATCTCAAAATTAACGCTAAACGACATTAATGAGCTGCATGCGCCAGACGAGCCTCCGTCGCTCCTGGTTCCTTGTCGAGTCGCAGCCTCGTTGCGCAGCTGTTGCACGCACCCCTCCCTCCCCCTCCCCCCCAATCAAATGAGTGGTTTCTCTGTAAAGTTGAGTCTTTTACGAGCAGCGCAGCCAGCATGAGCAACAGCCGCAGCAGAAGCAGCACTTTGGCTCTGCTTGGGAACTTTAGTCAGTCAGTTAACGGTGAACTGCGCACCGCTACGGACGTCAACGCAACTCTCTGTGTCTGCGTGTGTGTGTGTGCGTGAGTGTGTTTACAAATTTATAGAGAACGAGCAGTAACGAGGACGATAACAAGCACGAGGAGAACAGCAGAGAGAGAGAGAGAGAAGAGAGCCAGTTGCCTTTTCTATTTGCACGTGAGTCGCAGCAGACCTGCAGATAAACAAAGCACACAGCACACACAGTCATCAGGCAGCGAAAGAGCAAGCATTGTCAGGAAGGGGAGAGGATAGGAGAGCGCGATATTAAGAAACTAACTTCGACGCGATTTGCGCGGGTTTTCTCATCACACAAGGAGAAACACTGCAAGCGAACATCGCTTCCTGACTTTACGTAAGGGCCTTGCACCTCGAATCGAGCAGACAATTGCGTTCAATTTAAGTTCTCTAGTCTTAGTTTTGGGCTAGTTTTGTTTGTCTTTGGCCAGACAGACATTAGCGGGAGCAGAGGCCCGCCCTGCTTGGAGCTTTCTTCTTTGTTGGCTTTCTGTTTTTCACGTAAGAAAATCAATAGCTCATTATCCTGCATGGCTCCTCCGTCCGTGCACAGTTTTTTTTGTTGATTATTTCTGTCTGTTTTCCACTAGCGCAACAATTCTCGCAGTTGTTTTTTTCTTTTCATTTCTCTGTCCATCGAATTAATTGAAAAAGTTCTCGACATTGTCGTTGGGGAAAACAAGCGCGTGTTATGCGAATAAACAGCTTGCAAACAGAATTTGCATTTGTTGATGACTCTGCATTGTCCATTGAACGGTTCAGTAAACGCTCTCAAGGCTGCCCCCTACCCCGCCCCCGCCTTTCAAGCATTATTGGGTCACCCGCCAACTGCGAATGGCCTGAAAATGCGTGGCTTAAACGAGCTTTCATTGTTTACGCTGCAAACAACGTGGGACGTGTTGGGGTGGGGCAGCAAGAGCGAGGTGGGCGGGGCTGTTGTTGAGCAACAGGATTGGGTCCAGGACTCTCTCTCCCTCTCTGTTAAATGTGCCCACTTTCAGGCGACTCACTATGCTATCATTAATTCTTATTAGTGAATGCCGCAAAGTATGCAATGATTTTCGTGCTGAGGAAATGAATTCACAATGTGTAGCATAAGTAATCAACGCCTAAGTAAATATTATTTTCAAGAAGAACGCAAGAAAAATGGCCAACGGCAAACCTCTCAGTCAACGACACTCAATTTCCGGTTTTCCTTTATCCAAGCTAATTGCAGCCTTGAACTTTACACTGGCAACCGACAACCGACGGTAGCAACAACGGTAGCTCTAGCAACTATAGCCATAGTTTTTTAAATGGAGTCATCACTATCCGTATACCCTGTAGTTCATTAGGTACCATATCTACCCATTTGTGGGTAACTTTAGTTTCCTCGGACACGTGGATGTGTTCAATCTGTCAAAATCTTGCTGGCACAGCGACTTAATAGAAAATGTGGTAGTAAATAAGCCGCAAAATAAATCTGGCGAAAAGTTAACTGACCCGAGCAGCTGGCGCCACAGCTGTGGCACTTTATCGGAACCTGGTTTTAGTGCTGGCGCTGTTACGGTTCCACGTCTGCCACTCATCATCATCAACACACACATACACTGTCTCCCTCTCTTACTCGCACACTTACACACTTTGACCCCCTTGGCACGTGACGTTTACCATCGTTACTTTTTAATTAAATGCTGCCAAAATGCTTTGTGCGCAATTCTCTCATTGCCCTTTCTTGCCTCAACAAAGCTCATTAGACTCCCCTCTCCCACACACACACACAATGCACAGAACTTTTATATTTTGTATTTTTTGCATAAATGCGTAATGAGTTTTCTTACTTTTCTTATATATTTTTAATTGCAGTACCCACAGCAAGATGTCGCTACTAGCTGTAAACAGTCATTCGCTCTCCGAGGAGGAAATAGATGAGTGAGTAGAACATTGAACATATTTCCCAATCCATTGCAAGACTTAAACTTAATAATATAATAAATATAAATGGTAGAGTTGTTACTACAACTACAAATAAATATATAAATAAACTGTATATATGAACACACTTAAAATTATAACTTTTATCACAAGATTAAAAAATAATACTCGACAATCCCTTAGCTTATTTTCGCATTAGCTGGCATTAATTTTGTAATTGGCCAAATCGAGTTAGGCACGAGCACATGTAACAAGCCGCGCCACAAATTTGATTAAATTAATAACGGCAACATCGCTCAAGGTCACACGTAGAGCGAGCGCGTCAGTGCGCGCCTCAAAATAGGCCAATCTAATTTTGTCAACAGTTATGGCAGAGTGTGCGGGGGTGTGTATATCATATGTGTGGGTGTAGGTGTGGGTATAAGGGGGTGTGTGCGTACAGTAAACGTCAACAAACGTCCCACGCAGCCAGCTGACACATAAATGTACTTAGTGACGTTTATATTGCTCATACGCACAGTAGTCCAACACGAAGATATATACAAAATGTACTGTGGCATTTTGGCACTCCCCTACTTCGTTGTTTCCCTTAAGCGAGACAGCAATAGGATAATACAGAAGCCTGTCCTCAACAATATCGATTAAATATTTGAATTTTGTCCACGTCTGCGTCTGCCTGTCGACCAACATTTTGTTTTCAATTTGGCAGCAGTCATGCGTGGGTAATGCAATTTCGACTGATGGGATTAGTCGTAGCCTGTGACACTTGCCTCTTGACAACGCATTGACTTATCGTCCGCCTGCCATGTCACACAGAGAACAATTACTCTGCATTTGTTTTGTTGTCCTACGTCTTTGCAGTTTCATTTCGTTGAAATCCTTTTGCGTTTTTCATTTCCATTTTCTTTGTAAACTCATCACTGTCCACTGTCGACAGCACATTCTGTTTATATCTCGAGTTGGCAGACTTGACCTTTACCTTTTGCCTTAACAGTGCATGACATGGAAGTTCTTGGTTTGCAGGTAATAAAGAAAGGCGTTGTCTAACAGGTATACTTCATATTATATAACCATTTCACAGGCATGTTATGCAGATAGAGTGGTGCATATCATTTATAACTGGCATTACACAGCTTCAAATGTGATTTATAATCTGTATATTAAGGAATAGACCCTCGTTTGGGTAATGATAAATTAGATTTTTTATTATCAATGTCAGCTGTATCGCTGCCAAGTAGAAACGCATTACGCGTTGCATATGTGTGTGTAAGTATCCCAGAGAACTCCCACTGCCACAAGTCAAGGGCACAAGTCTAAGGTCCTTTGTCGACAACTTGTTAAGAAACTACACTATGTCCTTCCACACGTCTACGCATCGATTCAGTGCTTCAAAGACAAGAAGTAGCGACAAGTGCAGATCAAATGCGCCAACCAGACAACAATTACATAAGTACTCTGAAAGGGCTGTGGGAGGCGGTAGAATAATCACTCCATAAACCTCTTTACTGCAGTGCAACTTGCAAGTTCACTTGTAATATACATTTTTATTACATTTCGCTAGAACTGTATCAGAAGCAAACACATTTTATTAGATCACGGCACTGCAGTGGAACTTACAAGTTCACTTGTAATATACATTTTTATTACATTTCGCTAGAACTGTATCAGAAGCAAACACATTTTATTAGATCACGGCACTGCAGTGGAACTTACAAGTTCACTTGTAATATACATTTTTATTACATTTCGCTAGAACTGTATCAGAAGCAAACACATTTTATTAGATCACGGCAAATCGACGACCCCATTGATAACATAAAGTCACACCAGACAATTTTATATGCATACAAATATATGTATACAAATAGTGCACTGTCAATGTTAAAAGAAATTGATAAAGGGGATTACCAAGAGAAATTACAGGCGGCATCAAATCAGCAATCAACTGAAGAAACCGAATTATTTTATTGACTGTTGACGAAAGCGCAATTGTTTATACAATAGGACTGACCGTCAAAGAAGTGTTACGAAGAAATGACCATACACAACTGTCATAAGACAATTGGGCTCCAGACTTCAGTAAATACCGCCAGCTTAAGTGCACTTTGGAAACAACTATCAAATGTGGTCGAGAGTCGTATCACGTAGCTAGCTCATGAGAGAGTAATATTTACACGTATATACAAAGTTTTTGTTATGTTTCGTCTCTTTCGACTGCTTTTATATACACATTTGCTCGCATTTTCGGCCTCCTTTTACCGTGTTTCGCTATGGAGGAGACCTACATACATAATAGATACTTACATACAGCGCTGGTTTCAGATTTGGTAAAGCGCAATTTCAGTCGTACACACAAACACAAAGCACAATGATGACTTGGCTTTTAAAAATTTAACACTGTCGAGCAATCGCATCAAGCTGTGATATAAAAGTATTTTACTGTCAATATTGGCGATGTCAGCATTGCTAAGCAGCCAATTAAACTGATACAGGGTACTGAAATTTAAGAAAATGCTTATAACGGTATTGTTTATGCAAACATTTTATAATAGTATAAATTCAAATAAATAATGACGTTACTCTTTCGAGCAAACTCTTTGCCAAATATCAAAGTTGAAAATGCTAATCGATCTCCAAATTAGAAACCGGTTAAAATACGTTTTAAAATTAATTTAATTTGCATGTATAGAATAGAATCTATATGCATATGTCTTTACACACCAACATACATTAATGTTGCTGTCTAGCATACCCTGTTACAGTTTGCAACACTTTTAATAGGGCAACACTTGCAACTACAGTTAAATTGCAAAATTAGAAACTGCTCGCTCGTGTCAATTACGCAAAGAGTTATGCAAGCAATGCTGCGCTATCTAGATTCAAATGCAATAAATTGCACTTGAAACACGTTTACATATGCAATCTCCATGTTCTATCAGCAGCCTTGTGTGTTCAGTACGTCACATATTTTCCTACACACAAATATTTATGCGCATTTAATTGTAACATTTTTATGCTCTGTCATCGATTGGCGCCCTCTGTTGACTTTTGAACTACTGTTATCGGTTATTAAGATCTACAGAGTCTGTTCAGGTACTGTTAATACTGCTGTTAACTGTGCATGTTTAACAGCGGATTATATCTTTCGCTGTTAGTACATTCAATTTTAGCACAAATGTTGATTAGTTGGTAATTAGCGTCGAAATGCAATAGATAGGGTTTCTTTGGAATTTAATTATTCTCTTTTGAAATTCATTACTCTATTTTTATTTTTAATTGTTGTTCTTGCACCGGTAACGACAACCTTCATGCATATGCATGTTATTCGTATTATTATTTAGGCTGGGCTTGTATTGGTGCTCGTCGCCTATATAAGAGCGGTCGACTCTAGCAAAGACTTTTTAGTTTCCCGCCGTCGGTAGAAGTGAACGAATCGTTTTGTTTTTTCCTATTTCGTGTCGTTTTGTTTGGTGTGTGTGCCAAGGAACTTACCAACGCCAGCTGTCGTAGCAGTCAGGCGATTATATTCAGGATACAAGTTCGAATGTGTACGCTGACATTATGTCACCCGGTTTAAAGACACATTGCAGGACTCTGCAGCAGGACGAAGAGTTGAATGAAATGGAAATAGAGGCCTATGTGCGTGAAGCAACGAGGTAAGAAGGAATCCGGTCTAGCGGCAATAAGTGTGAACAGCTGCCGTCTTCGGGGGTTGTTCGCATTCTTGATATAGTCTTGTAGTAGCCTTGTTCCTGTTCTTGTGTTGTTTTGCTGTGGTTTTATTATAACTTTGTGCCAACCGTAAATGTATGTAATAGGCAGAAGGAGGCGTGACAGACACCATGAACTATATATATTCATAATCAGCATCAACATCCGAGTCGGTCATGGCTATATGACCGTTCGTCTGTCTGCCTGTCCATATTAAAACGTATGTCCGTATCAAAACCAAGATCTCAGTGACTATAATAGAGCGAACAAATTTGGTATAAATATGTTTTATTATTGCACGCAGATCAAGTTTATTTTTAACAGCAAGGAAGAGGGTATATCACAGTCGGCGCACACGACTGTAGCTTTCCCACTAGTTTTTATTCCCTTTTGGCCGGTTGCCATTTACCTCTGAGAAAAGGTGAGTGACATGTCAGACGATGCTGGGATAACCAACCAATACATCTATCGACCAATGCTAAACCAATCTCTGGGTTTGCCAGCGGGTACAATGTTTATGCCACATAAACGCCAAAGCGCCCAAGCAAAACAAATACGAAGAGAGCGGGAAAAAAGCACAAAATCAGATAATAAAAGTTTCGAGCGTAACAGACTGATAAAGCTCTTGCTCTCCGTCCACACTACTCTTATAGCACTCTTGTGCAAACATGCATTGACACAAAAATAGAAACACTTTCCCAGCTAACAATGTTTTGACTATAAAAAAAAAGGTTGACTCTCCTCATTCACAATAAATTGCTTACGTTGATATTGATAAACTTGTCACCTCGCATATAGAAAGACATCCTGAACTACACAGCAAAAAAATCACATATTCATAAAATCTAATCATTCATTAACTTGCGTTATCAAGGTCACATTGCTCACATTTGTATAAACATAGAATGTTTTGTTTTTCTGTTATATTTTTGAAACGTTCCATTGGGTGAGCGTTTGACGCATTTGATAAAGCTAATCAAATTCCGCTTTAGTGGGCGCTCAGGCCCCCAAAAATCTGTGTAGCGACACGTCGGCTGATTGGCTTCCCATTAGAAATGTGATACTGTCTTAAATCGAAGGACTGATAGTATGTAGTGTACACATCGAGTCAGATTACTGAGTTGTCTTTACTAGTTTCGATTTAGAAATTGTTTGCACACACCTTCGATTCTTGGAACTGGTATTCTTATCACCTCAAATATTTGTATTTGTGTATCCATTTTCTAATTAAAATTTGTTTTGTTCGCTAGGGAAACTTTGTTTTAGAGTGGGTATATGACGCTTGTGTGAATCAGCAAATGTTATCGTTATTCTTAAATATTGCTAAAGTAATATAATATAATAATATTTAAGGAATTTCTGTCGAAAGAACACACTTAACTGATTCAATTAAATCTTATATTACAGATATTTAGATGGAACCGTCAAGTTGCGCAACCCCAACATCGAACTGATGGATCAAGATATTCTATATCATTTGGCATTGGGCAGCGAGAGTCATGATTTGCAGGAGATGTTTGGTGACGTTAAGGTGAGCTAATGATTCTACAGATGCTGATTATATAAAACTCAATTCAGGTTGAAACAAGTTTAGCTAATTCATATTTAAATTTTTCCAATTAAAAATTAATGAATCCTATTCAATTGTGCCAACCAGTTCGTTTGCATGGGCGGGACACCAAAGCGCATGGAGAACTTTGCACACTTCATCATGGACGAGATCGGTTATAAGCTCCCTGCTGGCACCCAGCTGCAGGACATTAGCGCTTACTCGTACCGCTACTCCATGTACAAAGTTGGTCCAGTGCTTTGCGTCAGTCACGGCATGGGAACGCCCTCGGTTAGCATCCTGCTGCACGAATTGATCAAATTGATGTACCATGCCAAGTGTGTGGATCCCATATTCATTCGCATCGGCACCTGTGGCGGTATTGGCATTGAGGGAGGCACCGTTGTCATCACCGAGGAGGCTCTCGACGGCCAGTTGCGAAACTCTCATGAGTTTGTAAGTGCACTTAACAGTTGATACTTTCTCCTGGAGCAGTCAATTCTGATTCTGATTTCTCTCTTGCAGACAATTCTGGGCGAGACAGTGCATCGCCCGGCTAAGCTGGATAAGAAGCTGGCACGTGAGCTTAAATCGCTGGCCAGCCCCGACACCGATCCCTATGACACCTTCATTGGCAAGACGCAGTGCACAAACGACTTCTATGAGGGACAGGGACGCCTGGATGGTGCATTCTGTGAGTTCAGCGAAGCCGACAAGATGGCCTACCTACAGAAGCTGCGGGATAATGGCGTGATTAACATCGAAATGGAGAGCACCATCTTCGCAGCGCTTACCCATCATGCGGGCATCAAGGCGGCCGTTGTCTGCGTCGCAATGCTGAATCGCCTGAACGGCGACCAAGTGAATGCACCCAAGGAGGTGATGCACGAGTGGCAGCAACGTCCGCAGATTCTCGTCTCGAGATATATCCGCAAGGTACTTGCACAGCATGGACAACTTAAGTCGCTGTTCGGGCACCAGGGATCGATTAAGTCGCCTAGGCGCTTTAAGCTGGTGCAGCAAGAATCTCAGGCTCACGAGTAAGCTGGTACCCACTGTGGAGGGAATCGGCGCTTATTCAATATACATAATATATATATAAATGTATGATTTATGGTTTAGACTTCAACTATGTATACAAAAGGTGTTTCAACATTCCATAATTTAGTTCGCTTTAAGTTCTTAGCTTATTATACCAGTGTGCGTGCGCAAAGATCTTGTGTGGGTACACCTGACTCCTTATTAGCTTATTTAAATGTCAACATAAACATATTGAATATAATGGTATCTCAAGGCCAATGCTGAAAGAACTATATAAGTGTTACAATACTTATTAATAATAAACTCAACGAGACGTGTTTCACAATGAAATCAAGTTTCGAATGCACACAAATTGAAATTGTTGTTGATTGCATCAGTGTTTGTAAATCGATTCAATAATAAAATAAAAGTTGTTAATTGTTATGTTGCATATTCGAAATGAGGCTAACCAAATTTTAATGTGTACATGTGTGTCTCTTTAAAAATGTAAGATGATCCTTGAATTCTATATTACACAAACATTGCAGTGCTGTTATTTACCCAGCAAGCCTAGCATGTCTGTGATATTTTCAATTATCATTAAGTCCTGCAATGCTGCCAGCTAGTCCGATTGCGACTTTACTTGCTTAACGACCCTTACCTTTTCCATTGTTTATTTCAGTGATCTGCAACATCATCTAAATTTTTTTATTTCAGTGATCTGCAACATCATCTACTACTAGACAATGCCACCTGTGAACTAGGCCAATATGCAATGCTAAAGGAGCATTCGTCGGATTTGCAACGGATGATAGGGCAGCGCCAGCAGCCGCCATTGAGCCTGACAAAAGCTGCCCACTCTGGCCTCGTGGAATGCATGCGCCTGCATCGTTTCGTACTCGAGTGTGCTGCAGAGCTGGAACAGCTTTTTAGTCCGTATTGCCTGATCAAGTGGCTGCAGATCACCATACAGCTGTGTCTGCTGGTGTTTGTGGGCGTGTCGGGCACACGAGAGGTGGTGCGTGTCATCAATCAGCTGCAGTATTTGGCTCTCACTCTTTTCGAGTTACTCATGTTCACATATTGCGGCGGGATGCTGCGTCGCCACAGTGTGCGCGTTGGGGATGCCTTCTGGCGTGGTGCTTGGTGGAAGCATGCTCCCCAGATGCGCATGGATATGCTCATCTTTCTGACAAACAGTCAACGCGCTGTGCAGGTGACTGCAGGCAAGTTTTATGTCATGGACGTGAATCGCCTACGATCGGTAAGTGTTTGTGAATCGCCTGGGAACCTTTCATTTCTTCTTGTTTCCCCTTCTCCATCTGCAGGTCATAACGCAGGCGTTTAGCTTTCTGACACTGCTGCAGAAGGTGGCAGCCAAGAAAGCAGCTAGCGAGCCGTAGGAGGAGCCCTCATTGTTTGCTTGTGCTAATATTTATTTTGCTCATTGAAAACATGTCGAGTGAAATGCAAAAAAAAATATTTTTTGCTGGAGTGTGGGCGTGACATTGCGATATGGGGTGCCAATTGTTCGCGTTCTGTGTGTGTATTTATGCATGTGTAAATGTATGTGTGCTTAAGCCCTTGGGCCTATCTTCGATAAGAAAGCCCGTGCCTAAGCAAAGCAAACGAAACCCAACTCAAAATTCGCAGAAGCAACAAGCCGAGATTGTAATGCTCTCCACATGATATAGGAAAAGCCAATAATTTATAGCCCCTGTGCACGTCATAAGACAATGCAAACAAAAAGTGGCGGGAAAAACAATAATTCAGCCCTGCTTAAAGGCAGTCACAAATGTAACAAGTTTGCCATTTAAATGAAACCAAAATAAACAATTCATGTTCTACATGGCATCCATCATGTTAAGGTAAGTCTCTGTTAATTGCATTTCCTGTTATATGGCAACTCTTAAGCCACATTCAGTACTCAGTTGAAACTGTGAATGGCGTGCATCCCGTTGACGTAAGCCTCTGTCAATTCCCGTAGTACGGCAACTCTAGCACCAGACTAAGAACTAATTCAATTTGTATGTTATGCAGTTGAAGCGCAGCATTTGACGCATTTACGTTAAGGTAACTCTCTGTTAATTTAATTTGCAATACTGTGGCAACTCTCGCATTTTATCAGTACTAGTTGTTGCATTTTGCGGGAACAGCTGTTTTTTAGGGTCGATAGATAGTTATCGATGAATACAGCTGCCCTAGTACCACACATCTACCGACAAACCAAGCAGTGCAGTTTTGAGGTCTCTCTTAAAAGCCGGATCCGTCAGCGAACCCCGTTTACCGTTTGGCTGATGCACAGTTTGAACTGTCGGTTAGATACCCGAAATCGCAGGCTCAACGACCGCCAAGCAGATTTTCAAGGGCAGGTCTTGTCATTCAAAGTCGTGAGTCGAGGCGGTCAAAGCTTACCTTCCCGCGAATTGATTATTTAAAAAGTGCGTGTAATTAAATTTATTAAATATTTTTTTAAATAAAATTAAAATAATCTTTATGTGTGTGCAGCCAAAATTATATTCCAAGACGGAACAGGACCGTGTGCAACTTCAATTAAATCCATAGACGGAGCGACACCAACTACACGTCGTCGCCCTGGTGAGTTCAGTCCATGCGCAGAGCCGCCAGGGTATTATTCACCGTCCGACAAAATATTCCGTCCATTCGTCGCCATTCTATAGAGTCCGGCTGCCATGGTCAACATGTATTAAATTAGAGTTAGATCACAATTGTTTTGAATTGTTAAATCTATGATTAAATTCGAATAATATTCTGTCTTAAACGTTAGTGTCCGTGAAAGGCCCTGCTTTCTTCTGTCCCCTTTTATCCCTAGTGAGTGAGTGCCTCATCAGTCCATAGAGCTCTGTAGGCAGGTAGGGCTAGAGAAAGAGAAAGGGAGGGTATGAAAATATAGTCCAATAAAAAAATGTTAGTTTATAAAGATACCTAATAAATTTGTACGGCACGCATAAAATCAACGTTTGCTAAGCGTTTATTACTGGGGGATGAAACGGTTTTAGTTGGCTAGGAGGGGCTCCACGACATGGGTGATACTCTGAAATTCTAAGCAGGAGTATCACATGGTTGGGTGGGTGCGCAGTGGCCGTTGGCCACCTAAAGTTGTTGTTGTTGTTTTAAAATTTCGTCCCTTTTGTAGTATCTGTAGATAAAATTTGACATCGTTGTGACGCCGCATTGAAGTGACGCCTCATTTTGTTAATTTATATTATTATTATTATTAAATAAATTATAAGTTATCTCTAAGCCCAATATTCCCGGTAGCAGTTTCTTGAGTAGAAAGAAAAGCGTAGGCAAAGACAGGGGCATAGGCAGGAACAAGGCAGGGTACGCAACATAGCAAAACACCAGACATTCGACGCCCATGCCCAGCGCACAAGTTACAAGTTACGGTACCTCGGTACCCAGAGCTCGCGCTTTTAGTCAGGCAGCTGCACATTTTGCACAAACAACGGTGCTTGGGCAGCCAGAACTCGCGCATAGACAACGGCACCAGGAACGGCATCGCGACCAAAGCAAGCAGCGACGCTAAGTCAGCAGCGACGCTCAGCCCGCAGCGACTCCCAGCCGGCCGCGGCGCTAAGTCAGCGGCGACGTCGGGGACATGTAGCGCAATACGAACGGCGCCGTGCATGCGACGAAGTGCGAGCAGAGTCGCAGCAGCCAGGCAAGATCGGCCGAAGGCAGCGGCGTCGGGTAAGCAGCGACGACATGTACGCAGCAGCGGCGACATGTGCGTAGCAGCGAAATGCAAGCTGCCGAAATTAAGCCAAGGGCAGTCGATCGAGCGCAGTCAAAAAGAAAAGAAGCAAAAGCTCTCCCACGTGGGATAAAACAAAGTGCCAGTCAAGGGCAACACCGTGCAAATCAAGGACCAAGGACCTCACCGACTAAGATGAATCCTGTCGCAGGAGAACGGTGAGCCTGAAAGAAAATAATAAAATATCGAGTGCAAAGATTTTAAAGCTAACGTAGATGGTGCGAAGTAGGCAGGAAGGCAGGGCCTAACTAAACATAAGAAACCAGCGCTAGAAAAACATAGATAAAATGAATAAAGCATATTATTAAATATTTAAATGAAACCCACCCGCAGTGATTATTCAAAATATACCCTGTGAAACATTCTTCCCCTCTAGTGCAGTGCGAAAGTGTCGTGTACGTGTGTGCCGGTGTTGGTGTGTATTCGCAGAGTAGTGCTGTTTGGTATGCCGGTGCTCCGCTGACTAATAGGCGACTCTGAGCGTACACACGCACCGTGTCGTGAGTGAAACATCAGTTGGCAAGCGGGTGCATGAGCGCGTGCTTTAACAAGTTGCGGCGTGGTGGAATACACCGCAGAGCGACTTGTGGAAGTACAGGCGAAAGTTCCCGCGGCCACGGACATTTCTGCACGACCGGCGGCTGATCATGAGTCGTGAGTGAGGCGCCAGTTGGCAAGTGGGTGTGTGAGCGGGACTCTAACGAGTTTGCGTAGTGGTGGAATACATCACTGAGCGGCTCGTGGGAGCACCCGCGAGAACACCTGCGGTCATGGGCGTGCTGCACGACCAACGATCGACCGTGAAAGGCGTCGATAGCTGACAAGTGTGGTGCGTGAGCGTGCATTTTACCTAGGGAGTGCAAGCGAAAGCACCCGCGGTCACGTGCGTTCCTCACGATAGTCAGCCAGCCAGGCACGCGTGACACGCGACACGTGAGTATCAAACGGACCACGTGGTAGTAGAACCCATGTGGAAATCCACGCAGCCAGCGAGTACATGTGCGTGACGTGGACCACGTGTGTCTCTTATACCCTGTAATATCCCAGTAGGGTATGACCTGCTAGTAGCTTTTCTCTTGTTGAGGTCATACTAGTCCTAGTTTTATATAAATTTTCTGTAAAGACCCTGGCGAGACTGAGATATGTACCCCAGCCTGAGAAAGCATCCTTGCATCGTTAAATATACATATATTCATGTATTTACTGTTGTTAAATTTTACCTGACTGTTTGTGTTGTGAGACGTCTGAATATAGGAATCGAAACTCATTGATTATTGTGCGGATTGCAGAGCAGAGGAAAAAACCCCTCCCCAAGTGCAGCTTTGCTTGCCGGCACAGCCCTATCGGAGAACAAGCAGTCCGTAACAATATGGCGCCCAATCTTATATCTGATGTAAGTACAAAAATCGCAACCAGGAAGCGCACATTTTGTGTGACAATATGTCGCTTCATTTCTACAAGTCGATGAGTGGAGATATGGAGACGCCTCACGGTAGATTCTCTCTTGTGACTCAGTCTATGATAAACTGCGGCACGTTGGAAGTAAAGGACTTCACGTTTGCGCAGGGAATCGTAGACTGGGAATCAAAAGTGAATAGAGGTATTTAGATGTTGAGGGTTGTTGCCAGGCAAGGTGCGAGTCATGTCCTACCACGTGCGGGAGAACATTGTGCCACGTGCTTGCGCTGGGCCATGCCCAACATCCAAATGTATAACATATATGTATATGTATGTGACTTTATGTAAATTTGTATTTAACGTAGTAGATCGTCCCTTTCCGCTCGGCGTCTGAGGGAAAGGTGACCCGTTAATGCCCAGGGCTACACGCGCTGCACCTCCTCACGGGTCAAGGCAACGCACGCCCAGTGAAAGCGGAACTGATCGAACACCAGCCGCGTCCTTAACTGGCAACTGTCGACCCGCACGACAGTTTGACCAGTTGACGAACGGCGAGTGTGTTTTGTCCTCATTGTGCAGCAACAATTATAGAAGCGCAGAGTCGATGATAGAGTCCACCGGCAAAAAGTCGTTCCATTCCCCCTGTTTTTGTTGATGAAGTTCTAGAAAACAAAAGGAAATTTTGGTTTATATAAAATATATTAATTTTGCTTATTTATAGATACATTATTTATTATATTATAGCTTAAGACCTATATATTTATATATATATACATACATTTACATTTCCGTATACACAAACATTAATTCCTCCGCATACACACACATATAAATTATTATCGACCCTTGTAATAATTATAAATGCACGGCCCTCATTTCATCCACAACTGGATGAAAAGACAGCCGACATAAGTCCAGAGCAGGAACGCGCAGCGGTTAACACTGGATGCGAATTTCCAACGAGAAAATTAGACACATCGGAAAAATCTGCCGTAAATGCAGCAATTGCGCAGGCGGCGCATACTTACTGCCTGAAGGACGAAATGCGTCAGGGCTTCATGGAAATGATGAAGCTGGTCAATGAGGTATTGAGGCCAACTATGGATGCGCGACGTGATCCGCAAAAGGAGCAATTGGCAACACGTCAACTGGACGGCACTTCGAGAAAGTAGCAGCAAGAAGGAGCGGAATTGCCAGTCCATCGTGGAGCTATTTCGAAGCAGAGCGTGCGCCGAGATGTCCGAGTACCGATGCCACCTCCTAGAATGGCGTTAGAGGAGTCGTGTATCCCGGAGGAGTGGCCGAAGGTAGATCAAAATAGACGCTGGTACAGCCCAACTAGGCGAGGAGAAGCCTACTCATATCGTGACGACGGACCGGGATACGCCAACATCCAACAACACGGCCATTATGCGAAAGTGGAACGCTGGGGAGCGCCATTCAGCGGCGAGGACCAATACAGCAGCGTAGAAGATTTTATATTCCGCTTGGAGTTCCTCCAAAGGCAGTACGGCTGTCCGTGGTCAGAAGTCTTGCGCTCTTTCCATGCGCTACTGTCCGGACGTGCGAGGGAGTGGTATTGGGTCCTGGAATTGCGGAACAGCCGGCCATATCTTCCGCGACTGCGAGTCGGCAGAGAGGCGACTGTTCTGCTATCGGTGCGGGAAACCTGGTACGGTGTCTCCTAAATGTCCGGATTGTGCTGGAAACGACCGAAGGGGTGCATCACGGGCGGGAGAGGCACGCCCGAAATAATATCCCGCGAAGAATGTTCACCACTAGAATTAAGACACATAATTGTTCAAAATAATGATAATAAAAACGGAAAAATTCGGAAGGCGAGGATGCGCCGATACATGGAAGCCAGGAATAGGATATTCCAAGAACACCAGCTAGCCGGCATGCGACACATTTCCGCAAGGATCAACAAGCCGAGACTACGCTTCAGGCAGCGGCGAGAAAAGCGTCGGGAGGTGGCAGCTACCGTATTGCAGAACGACGCAAACGATCCCAGACCTTTTGCGGAAATATTAGTCCACGGCGAACGCATCATTGGTCTCCTTGACACTGGAGCGACCATAAGTCTGTTAGGTCACGGCAGCCGCGAACTGATGGAAAAATTAGGGATGCCGATCGGTCGCTACTTTTCCAAAGTGCGAACAGCAGCAGGGGAGGATCGATCCATTATCGGTCGTACGGAGTTGCCTGTAAAATACAACGGAAATATGAAAACCGTAACTTTTTACATCTGTCCATATTTGGAACAGAAGGCATATTTTGGGGTCGATTCCTGGCGTGCATTCCAACTCGCTCCGGAAGTTATCGGCCAAGATGGGGAGAAGACAAAGGATAACGCCGCAGCAGAGCTCCGGGCTCGCGATATGGCACACTACGCCGAGGACAGCGCCGACGAGCAAAATCCAGACCCCGAGAGATGGAACCTGTCAGCAGAGGAGAGTCGCGAACTGGAACGTGTTCAAAAACAATTCCTCACATTCGAAGAACATGGCCTAGGCCGGACCGAGCTTGACAACCATGTCATAGAGCTAGTAGAGGGAGCCAGAATATTTAAAGACCGGCCATACCCAATGTCACCAGCCCGGCAGGCCATTGTGGAGGAAGAAATCGACAAGATGTTGGAGCTCGGAGTCATCGAACATAGCAAGAGCCCATGGAGCAATCGGACGACCGTGGTGGCGAAGTTTGGAAAAAATAGATTAGATGCGCGACAACTGATCGCCATTACTATTAAGGACGCTTACCCGCTACCCACGTATATCTCCAGCGTCGATCTGAAATTCGCCTTCTGGCAAATTAAACTGGAGGAAAAATCCCGAGAGCTTACAGCATTTACTGTTCCAGGTCGGCCGTTGTACCAATTCCGAGTAATGCCTTTTGGATTGTGCAATGCGGCAGAACGGCTAGTTCGAGTGATCCCGACGGAAATCAGATCTAACGTTTTCGTTTATCTGGACAACTTACTCATCCTCGCGCCAGACTTTGCGACACACATGGCCTATTTGAGCAGGTTTAACAATTGGCTTGCAAAAATCTAATTTTTGTTTTAAGTCATTGAAATACCTGGGCTTTGTGGTAGGTGGAGGGCTTCTGCAGATGGATCCAGGCCGAGTCGAAGCGATTCAAAAGATTCCAAATCCTAGAAATATGAAGGAGGTCCGAGCTTCCGAGGTGGTAGCCATCCTGGCCATCCGCAAGTTCAGGCCGTACATCGAAGGGATGCCGTTCACATGCATAACGGATCATGCGAGTCTGAAGTGGCTGATGACCATGAAAGATCTCTGGGAAGGCTGGCGAGATGGTCATTACAGCTACAGTCATACAACTTCGCAATTGAACACCGCAAAGGCAGCAAGAACGTGGTGGCCGATACCTTGTCGCGTAGCGTGGAAGAGGTCCACAGGGATCCTGCCGATCTGCAGGGTTTCGAGACCACCGCGTTCGGTGCGGAGGAATATGAATAGCTGGTGCGAGAGGCAGATAGTAACAAACAGCATCTCCCGGACTTAAAGGTCGAAGACGGTCTGCTCTTCAAGCGAATGCAAAAGCAAGTGTTGAGCGAGGAAGTAGAAGCCTCAGAATGGAAGCTGTGGATTCCAGCAGCCCTGACGAACGCGCTGATCACGCGAGCGCATACACACCCAACCGCGTCACCCAACGGAGGACAAGCGAAGACCTTGGAGCTGCTGCGTCGTCAGTTTTACTGGCCGGGAATGGCCGTGCAAGTACGCGACTTCGTGCGCAAGTGCCAAGTATGTAAGGAAGCCATATCACCGAATTACCGCATGCAAGTGGGCATTGGGAAAAGGACTGACACAGAAGGGCCGTTCCAGAAGTTATTCATAGACTTCCTGGGAAAATATCCACGGTCGAGAAAGGGACACCCGTGGATCTTCATTGTGGCGGATCACTTTTCAAAATACACTTTCCTGAAGGCAATGCGAGAGGCATCTGTGGCCAACGTGATAGACTTCTTGGTCAACGAAGTTTTCTTCAAATTCGGCGTACCGGAAACCATTCACTCAGACAACGGCAAGCAATTTACATCTAAAATTTTTGAAGAGATGGTCGGTCATTTTGGAATCAATCACCTTCCAGCAACGCCGCGGAGAGAGTAAACCGCACTGTGTTGACAGCTATCCGCAGTTTTTTGCAAGAGGACCATAGGGAGTGGGACACACACCTACCAGAAATCGAAGTCGCAATTCGGAATGCCATCCACGAGGCTACAGGACAAACGCCGTTCTTCACCGTATTCGGCCACCATTTATACTTTAACGGAGGTTGCTATAGGTTAGGTTATATCGGCAGGCCCCCAAGTAGGGGCCTCACATAGATCAGTGGAGGTTGCTATAAGTTGGCTCGAAAACTAAAATCGATGTGCGACCATGAGATGGATGGTATGGAACAAAAGAACAAACTTACCATCATCCGAGCGCGAGTACGTGACAGACTTAATGACGCGTACGAATTAAGTAAACAGAGGTACGACCAGAGAGCCGGGAATTTCCATGCCATCCCTGGGCAAGAAGTTTATCGGCGAAACTTTGTCCTCAGCGATTTCTCCAAGAATTTCAACGCGAAATTTGCGAGGAAATTTTTGAGGGCCTGAGTAGTGCCAGAAACAACGCATATGTGCTTGAAGACATGCAAGGAAGACGTCTGGGCGTGTATCACGCGAAAGATATCCGTACGTGATTGCAGCTCGCCACAGATTTTCCAACCAGCTCCTGAAACGAAAAGAAAAGGGAAACACCAAGACACCAACAACAACTAATAATGATACGATTGTCGCATTTACCGGTAAAGCCCATTACGGCAGCTACTGGAAGATCGTGGGGTCCCGCGTATGGCGCCTGTTGGACTGCATGTGAGGGAACTGTGCCGGCTCAGGAAAACTCCGAGTCCAATGAAAATGCCCCAATTATTTCGTCGCTCTGCGGAATTGTTTGCGCCACTCGAATTTTGAGTGCTGTTGCATTTTGCGGGAACAGCTGTTTTTTCGGGTCGATAGACAGTTATCGATGAATACAGCTGCCCTGGTACCACACATCTACCGACAAAGCAAGCAGTGCAGTTTTGAGGTCTCTCTTAAAAGCCGGATCCGTCAGCGAACCCCGTTTACCCTTTGGCTGATGTACAGTTTGAACTGTCGGTTAGATACCCGAAATCGCAGGCTCAGCGACTGCCAAGCAGGTCTTTTCAAGGGCAGGTCTTGTCATTCAAAGTCGAGAGTCGAGGCGGTCAAAGCTTACCTTCCCGCGAATTGATTATTTAAAAAGTGCGCACTCGATAAATGTAGTTTTCAGTTCCATTTAATATTTGCATAGATAATGGTCAATTGGTGAAGTACCCTACCATATAGTTAAAATATATTTTTATACCCTTCGAAAATTGGTCAAAAGAGAGTATTCATACTTTAGAAAAATTGCCTGTAATAGGATAAGGGAAGCGTGACAGACCTCACAAAGAACAATATATATATAATATTATTGATCAGGAGCAGTAGCCGAGTCGATTAAGCCATGGCCGTTTGTCTGCGTGAACACACAGAGATCTTAGCTATTCTTACGGACTGCTTTTTGTCGGTAGGGCCGCGCCAGCTAGCTCAGCAGCATTTGGGGAGGGGTTCTTCCTCCAGCCCAGCAATTTGCACCAAAATATCGATAATCATCGGTATTTACACAAAAGACGCATCACTGACAAAAGGTAAACAAACCAAAATGCACATAAAATACATATTTTAAGACATTTCAATTTATTTACAGGCACAAACTACTCTACAAGGGACAATTAGACGACAACAACAGCCATTGGTGACAGCCAAGTCACCGTGCACCCACCCAACCATGTGATGCTCCTGCTCTGGAGTTTCGGAGCATCACCCAAGTCGGCGAGCCTGTTCCTGGCCAACTAAGGCCGCCATCTCCCCTAAAAAGGTAATTTAGCAACTCATTTATATTCTATATCCTTTACATTTATTTATAATATCCTAATCCTGTCATACTTCCTACCCACTTGGACCTAACATGCAAAGACAAACTAACGCAAAACTTAAAACTAATGACAATTTAAATCTAAAGAATTACAACTAATGGGACATATTTTGTTTTTATTTTAGGTCATGGATGTGGCGATGGACACCACCAGGCAGGAGAACATATGCCTGCAGGCAAAGACGGGCCTACAGCAGCTGAGATGGACGTGCTGCTGATGTTTGTGGTTGCTGCTGTTTTAGATCTGGGCTGCTGGCCAAAATGCAGGATTCTCTGCGTGCTGCTGGCGCTGCAGATTTGCCTATTTGTAATGGGCCCTGGCGGATCCCCGCAAGGAACAGACTCACCAGGGCAGGTAGGTGTTGAGCCGAGAGGTCCAGAGATCGCTGCGTCTGCACACACACAAAATATATTTTATTATAAATAAAACAAATTATTTAAAATAACGCAGCTATCACACGCACTTATTATTTTGCAGAATTTATCTGCGCCGACCGAGGAAGAGTCGGCCGCCCTTGAGAGAGATGCTGGCGGTCATATGGCTGGGCATTCGGGCATCTGCCGACGGTTCAAACGGCGCTTGACAAAACGGGAACCTTGGGTCAGCCACCGATCTGGCTGTTAACCCTCCCAAGGTCTCACTTAGGCTCGCACTGCTTGCTCCATTAGCAGATGTTGCTCATACCAGTGCAGCTGTATTCATCGATATACGTCTATCGACACTCGAAATGAACATAGCCGATTCGCAGAATGCAACACTATTTTAAAAGCTAGAGATACCAATTTTGATATAAAGGTATTTTATCAGCAGATCAAGTTTATTTCCAATGTTGTCACGCCCACCGGCCCTGCAAATCAATCATTTAATTTTTAACCTGTGCAGAGGGAATATTAATTTTCGACAGAAGTTTACAACGCACCTTAGGAGACATCTTCGACCGCATAAAGTATATATATTCTGAATCAGCATCATCAAATGAGTGGAACTACCCATGACTGTGATTCCGTCAATCTGTTACAAAGCAAACTAGTCTCTCAGTTTTAGAGCTATCTAGAAACTTTTCACACATGCTTCTAGTTATATCGATATACCTATCGTTCTGGTTCAATTTGATTTGCAAGCGACGTGTAGAAGATGGAACTTGCTGAGTTTGACCTATCTATTATATACATACACCTCTCATGATAGTATAACAAACACAAAAATGAACTGCAAGTATTTTTGTAACGGTTTTCAAAACAGCACGAAGGGTATCTTACTGTTGGGCGTGCTCGACTACATTTAACGAATATATAATATATTCATATTATTATCTTGGCCAATTCCTCGTTTTAAATGTGAATTATAACATCAACAAAAATTACTCACTTCTGGCTTAACTTTTATTATAGTCAACAAGCAAACAATCGTTTAGCCGTTTTACGGCTTTTGTTCGCTCTGCTTTGCATGCAATTTAACTGAAAATATTCCGCTAACTACGCCATTTGTGTTCTTTGCTGTGTCATTGAATTGTTCGCGTGAAAAGCAAACAAACAAAGGTGAATATGAGTGTGGGTATCGATGTGTGTGAATATGCATTTATGCTCAACACTTGCGCATTTCCACGCAAAGCTAAAGCAACTAAGCGGAAATTTTTAACGCAACTGCGAAAGCCTTTTGGCAAAAAACACTTTTAGAAAAGCTTGACATTCTCAAGAGGGCAACGAGTTATTAAAGACAACTACCAAATTATTTAAGTTTGGGATCCTATTTATAATTGCTGTTATGTCTGCGTCACTGTTTTTCATGTCCAATTTGCATCTATTTATAGCCCAAAAAGCATTTTCAACTGCTTGAACTTAATTGAAAAGCCTCATTGAGAGTAGATATTCTAAGAATTTTAGCCTTGCTTTTGTTTATTATGTTGTATTTTGAGAAATCTAATTCCCATTTTGTAGCTTCTTATGATTGGCCGTGTTAACAAGAATCGATGAGCGCAAAAGCAGTGGAAAATGGATAAAAAAATGCAGCGCACAATCTACAACAACTATAAGCAGGCAACCAGTTGAGCAAGAACAAAAAACAAAACATAGTAGGCGATAAGAACAATTACAGTAAGAGGAATGAAACAGCCTAAAACCTCATGGTGTGGAAGTGAGACATAAATTGTGAGAGTATTGGCATATCGATGATAGATGTGTTTCTGAAACTCAAAGATATGTAATGCAATTTCTCGTTCTTTTTTTTACATTATGATATAAACTAAATAAACTAAATAAACTAAATTCAATGATACAGACAATATTGAATATCAAAATTTTAAAAGATTATTAAAATAAAGATATGCCTTTTGTTATTTAATTAAATTGAATTAAGTCTTATACAAATCTTTGATAATCCTATCTGTTACGTCGTTTGTTTATATTGTGAATAACAAAAAAAAAAAACAAATCTCTGATGCTAAACGTTCCCATTAATGTAATTAGAATTGTTTTTCAGTTTGCCTGGCATATTTTCAGTGATGTGTGGCCAGAGGCTGGCAAATATGCTTCTATTTATAAGCGAGGCGGATCAAGTAAATGGACATAACTACCATAATACTATTCGGTTTAGGGATAAATCTGACGGTTTCTCAAAAAACAAACTTTGCACTTTGCCGATAGTACCAAAGATAGTTCTGCAACCCTATAGCCCCAAGTTTAAACAAAGCAGCTAAGTAAAACTACTCTAAATAAACCCGGCTTACCAATTCTAATTCTATCTCAACTCTTTAAACAATGTGAAAAGAAAAACACCATAAAGAAATTAACAATAATCGATTAAAGTAAATATAAATTGAATAAAAATAAATCATTAAAGAGTCGAATGTTTAATTCGGTAAGGACTATTGTAATGAAGAAAAACGTAAACAAATATTGTTAAACTCGATTTGAGAAGAAGATTTGTAAAAAGGCAGCAAATGAATAATAAATAATATATTTGACAACTCTATACAAGAAATTTGAGTCTGTTTCCCTTTCTATTTCCAGATGTATGAAAATATTGAGTATCGACCTGAATGATTTCTCGCTCAATTTCCACATTATAGTCCCAAAGTACTTCACACCTATTCAGAATCGCATTCGTATTCAGCATTCTACGAACTTACTCATCCACATGCTGGCGCGCTTATTGAACCAATAATTATCCAATTACTAAATCAAAATTAGCTCATGAAAATATACTGATGCCCTACAAAAGTGCGTATTCGAATAGGATAAGTTATGTTGGTTACGCCAGTGTACTGAATATTGATAAATGGGGAAAGAGGTACGAGTAGATAGAAATAAACATGGCCGGAGTGTTTGCGGTTTTTAAGATATTTCGGCTTCTATAATTCCATATTAACCAAAACATATTAAAAGCTTATTTCTGGAATAGTAACCTATTCAGATAGTCAGATAGTCCAGTATCGGCAGATAGTCCAGTATCGCGAGAGCACTCAGTTAATTGTGATCGAGGCTCAATAATTAAATAATTAAGTTTTCTCATCCATATCCATTTCTAAGGAGTTGATTGTAGATTTCAATAGTTCAATATTGGAGCAATTAGGAATCCTTTAAATTTTTCGGTCCCATTTGAATCTAGTCATATTGAAGAATTAAGAATATGAATTTGCGGCGTGTTCAAATCTGCAATGTATAATGTTTTTAAAAGCGTATTTTTAGACTCCGTATGCTTAACTTTTTTGGGGGTTAAGCGGTGTCTAATACGCCTATATGAATATTGTTGATTTACACAGTTTTGTCGATGCATGCGACTTGCATAGAAATCGACCCATTAGCATCGCAATTCGGCACGTGGTGGGCATGGACAGTGCCGCATTAGGGTGGCGCACAAGTGCGTATACAATACTCAATGGACTGGCGTAAGTGGCGAGTGTGGTCGGGTTTCAGTATTACTTCGACCGTCGGGCAAAACTTACTATATATTTTCGATTTCGACGAGCTCTTCGTGGTTCAACGACATGCTGACCTGCATCATACTAATCAGCTGGCTGCTGATCTTATGGATCTACTTTTTATGGAGTCGGCGACGATTCTACCTGGCTGCCTGGCAGCTACGAGGTCCGGTGGGTTGGCCCTTCATTGGCATGGGCCTGCAGATGATGAATCCACAAAGTGAGCTTTTGTTCCCCGACTGAGAATAGAATAATGCACCGAGTATTGTATTTGCACTTGATTTAGCATTTCTTCAATATATGGAAAATCTGTCGCACCAGTATAAGGCACCCTTCATCTCCTGGATGGGTACCAATTGCTTTCTCTATGTCAACGACCCACAGAGCGTGGAGCAAATCTTTAATTCGACCCACTGCACCAACAAGGGCGATTTCTATCGCTTTATGAGTTCCGCCATTGGTGATGGCCTCTTTACCTCAAGTTGTAAGTTCACTTATAGTATGCATAAATCTGTATATTCTATATATTTATAATGCTTAGCTGCGCGCTGGCAAAAGCATCGTCGTCTCATTAATCCCGCATTTGGACGTCAAATTCTGTGCAATTTTTTGCCCATTTTCAATGCCGAATCGGATGTTCTATTGGAAAAACTGGAACTGGAGGGTGTAGGGCAGGGCAAAAGTTTAGAGATCTATCAGATTCTTAAGAAAATAGTGCTTGAGGCAGCATGCCGTAAGTAAATGAACTATTTATTAAACTATTTCTGTATAAATTCTTTACTTAGAGACAACCATGGGCAAGAAAATGAATTTCCAACACGATGGATCTATGGCTATCTTTGAAGCATATAATGGGTGAGTTGATCGGTTGATGGGTGACTTGATTCGGGAGATCTTCAAAAGGATGTGGTAGAGCAGGAATATTCTTATTTACTTTGTTGTCATTTCAATTTGCTTCACTGAAAGTGCACAGCATAAAGTGCTACTTAATTTTCGTGGTAGTTGTGCTATCTTCAACTAGAGATACCCTTGGGTTGCTTCCTGCTTCCTCTCCCCCTGCCCCTCTGGGCAGCTCACACTTTGTCTTACCTATTAGCTAATTACAATCTTACAGTTCCTCTAGGTATTCAGCCATTGCTAATACATTGCGACACGAGCTGCCACCCTGTGGCACTGTGGTTGTCTACACTGAAAGAAATGACAAGCGAAATGTGAAATATTATACAAGTTTGTTTCATAGATTAAATTCGCTTCAATTAGCATCTCACTTTGAGTACTTCTCTCACTTTCTGTTATTATTTGCAAATGCTTTGAATCTTTCTCTTTGTGTAGACAGATTTGGATATGCATATTCCCCTGGCGATACTTTAACCACAAAGTTATCTGAATATTTTTGCTTTATTTTGCTTTCATTTTACTTATATTTGTGAACGTTCTGTTTCTTTGGCAGCGTAACGGAAGTGTGTGTGAAACGGATGCTATCGCCTTGGCTCTACCCGGAGCTCATCTATCGCTGGTCGCGTCTCTTTGACCGGCAGCAGAAGGTTGTCGGCGTGCTCTTTGGGTTTGTGGAGCAGGTAAGTGGGCGTGGCCCCTTCTTTTTTGACTCCCACTCAGGTTGTTACCTCGTTCGTGACTGGCAACGTTTCGCATCAATTGGCAGCTGTTACAGCCCGCTGTGTCTGTTGTGGGCGTGGAAGATTGTGATGCCAACAAGCTGCCGCAGCAGAATCAGCAACAGCAGCAGCAGCAGCAGTACCCCCAACAACAACAACAACATCATCAGCAGCGCATCAAGTCAAAGTCAATATTCATCGAACAGGTGCGGGAGCATGTGGAACGTGGCCAGCAAATGAGCTGGCAGGATGTGCGAGATGAGGCGAACGTAATTATTGCGGCGGTGAGTAGAGAAATCCATGGAATGAGTTCACGGAAATAGAACAGCAAACCAGAAGCTAGAGAAACAAATTAAAATCATATTCATACTCGTATATATTAATTTATATGAAGAGGATTTATGTTTTGACGTCACAGCAAGAAATCGATAAGATTTTACTGTAAATTATTGATAATTGATAATTTCTTATGCTCGACAGACCTTTGAGACAACCTCGACAGCTCTGTACTTTACCATTCTATGCCTGGCCATGCATCCCGAGTATCAGGATAAACTGTATGAGGAGCTGTGTGCGGAGCTACCCGAAGAAAAGGGCGACATAGACATGGATCAGCTGGAACGTCTAACCTATACAGAGATGGTTATAAACGAATCAATGCGTCTCTTTGCGCCAGTTCCAATGGTTTTGCGTCGTGCTGGGCGGGATTTGCAGCTGCGACGCGAGGATGGCGAATTCTTGATACCCGAGGGCACTCAAATCGGCATCGATATCTACAACATGCAACGAGATGTGCGAGTCTGGGGTCCGCTGGCTAGAAGCTACAATCCGGAAGCACATTTCGGTAAGGAGGCGCCACCACATCATCCGTTCGCTTTTGTGCCCTTCACCAAGGGATTGCGCATGTGCATTGGCTATCGATATGCGCTGCTGCTAATGAAACTTCTGCTGGCTAAGATCTTTCGCAGATATTGCATTTGCACTGAGGCTCGGCTGGAGCAGCTGCAAGTGAAGGGCAACATCTCGTTGAAGCTTAGGGAATATCCGCTGTGTCGTGTCCAGCGCAGGTAATCAGAGACAACAACAACAAGCTTGTCTAACCTTTTGCCAGGTGTAGCGTAGTTTCTCCATTTTACCTTTGCTGACGCTGTCGCTTCCGCTTCCGCATACACACCTGGATACGTGGTACTTCATCAAACTGCAATTTTCCAATTAAAAATGTAATTTTTGTTGCATTTTCTACGTCGTTAATTGAATTTGTTCAAACTTGCGCACAATAATTCACTTTTGTCGTCGACGACATCGTTAGCCTGCTACTGCTCCTGCTTCTGCTTCCGCGCCTCCTGCCTGATGCCACCTCTGACGCAAATTGCCGGCCCATCCGTTGGTCATGATACGCCATCGCCCACGTTGCGTATACGTAACGGTAGTTAATTGATTAAATTGCTCTGGAACTGGCAAAGTGGTCAGAACTTTGTTTTGCACATTGAAGGTAATCGAAAAATTGCAAAAGTATTCATAACTTTGTTTGCCCTGGCTGCTCCCCCTAATGTTGCATGCACGGGTGCAACGAGCTACTCCAACAATTTCCATTAATCGGGCCCATTCACAAACAGCACTTCACATTGCAGAGGCTGCTCGCATATTCATTCTATTTTCAACTCTTTAAGGGTAATGAACTTTGTTTCTCAATTCGATTAAGAAATTTATCGATAGTTTCTTTTTAGTTGATTGTGTAAGTGAAATCGAATTTGTTGCAACAATTTCCTTATATATTTAATTAACGAAATTCTTTAAGCTTAAAATATTATTGCGAATAACGAAACTTTTATATTGATTTAACATTTGTTAATAAATGTTTTCCTACAACGAAAAACTGTTTGATTTTACCTCGTTTCAGTGGTTTCCGTTTAAATTTGTATGCTCTTATCAAAGTACTTTTTGTACGCATGCAATGCTTTATACCACGTGAATTGAATCTTTAACTCTGCAGCTTATTCAATTCATCATCAGCCGGCGGTGGCTTTGCAGATTTTCTGTCTTTATCGCAACTCTGAGTTTAACTTTGACTTGAGTTGTAATGAATAAATTGACTCTGTTGCCGCTGGCCTCCTTTTCAGCTGGCCTGCTCAGCTCTTCAGCTCTCTTCTACCCCCTTCCCTCTTGCAGTGCAATGAAATATACATAATTCAATGCTAGTCGGTCCACGTGCACATTCAGCCTCCTTCAGGACAGAACGCATTGGATGCGCAGCGGAAGCCCTGCGAGAAAATTACGTAAAAAGCGATGGAGACTCGTTAACGCTTCACGACACTGCTATAGAGAGAAAGAGAGATCGACAGAGAAAGAAAGAGAGAGAGAGAAATATAGAAAGAGAAAGAGTATGGAAAACAGTCAGAAGCTGAAAGAGTGGGTGTCCCTTCTCTAAGAAAGTTAGTTCCCTTTAAGGCAAGGCTACGGAAAATTTGGGTGGTGCTGCAATCACAGCATTAATCTTATGCCGTCCGTGGTAGTACAACCATGGAAACTCAACCTAATAATAGCTTTTAAACACACTCTGCAATATGCAGTTAAATAATTTGTAAAAATTCAAAAAGCGACTTAATACAACTGCGAAGCAGTGGAAGATTGTTAGCTTTGTTCAAATACGCTGTGTTTTTAGTAAACACAAAGGTTGGATCAGTTAAAACTGTTAGGTCTTTAGGTTATAAGAGAAAGGGGGAACACAAAACTCGCTAACTACAGTCATAACTCTTGGCAGAAATACGTAAGGAAGCTTTAATTTCCCTTATCCACGGTGTGTAAACGGTGTATGCTTGAATTTTTTTCCTGCTCTGACCTGGCAGGTCAGGTATTATTAATGAGCCAAAGTTCAGAAAGTTTTCAATTAGTTATGCTCTCCATAATCAAGACAAACGTAAGGATTATAATGAATTATTTAGGTACTTCGGGTTGTACTATGCGGGTGGTTTATGGCGCAATTGACTGCCGACAATGGCATCCAAATCAGCATTCGATTAAGCTCTTTGTCGATTCGGGCATAATGTGAGTAACCAACAATGCGAGTTATTAGCCTTATTATTCTTGCTCTCCTCCAGCAGCAGTTGGATCAATCGATTGCCAATCCATGCTGGTGAGAAGGGAACGTGAAGGTTTGGACAAGTTTGGTAGTACTTGTTGGCAGCTAAGGACTCATTGCAATTTATCGCTCAATTAGCGGTAGAGTGCTTCTAAGATTAGCCATTACAATTTTGCAACGACAAATTTTTGAGAGGCATCCATTTTAAAGTTTTATTTTCTATTCAATTTATTTATTATTTCTTAGCTGCAAAACAAACTGTTAAGCTTTGTTAATTATAGTGAGAGCACAGAACAGTTAATTAATCAGTCTATTATGATGATAAATTGTCTATGTGATGTTAAATTGAGTTCAATCTCAACTTTTAGAATTGAAAAATAAAGACTTTTAATTTAGTATTTTCCTATCCTTATTATGCTTCCATTTATATATATATATTATTTTAGTAGAATATATTATTAGCTTAGTCCGTTATAGACCAATCCAAATGTGCCCAACTTTTCTTGATTAATTAAAGTAAACCACAAAAGATTGCACAACTTTTCAGTGTCACCGCATCTCGGTTAACTTAGTAAGTGTTTGACCAACGCACCACGCACACAAAATTACACATTAATAATTTAGCTGGATGTGTTAATTACAATTAAACATTTAGCACGGCAACTAGGATCTGTTGATACAGAGCCGTGTCCAGGGTGTGCTGTGCACGGGGCCCAAGAGCTGCCAATCGGTCCCGTCTGCCGACCAAAAAAAAAAAATCAAAGTATTTAAAGGGCAGTCAATCTTGCTAAAAATGTTCTGTTCTATATATATACTTTATTTGCAGGATTCAGACTTTAACTATATTAGAGACACCTAAAAAGTTTTTCACAACGGCCTCCGAGCAACGGCCTCGCTACGGCCCTGCTTACCACGAAAGAAATTAGACCTAATGAACGAGTAATAATTTTAATTATTTCAATACAAATCTAATTGATAATTAACCAGAAAGTCAGGCTATTATTGCAATGCGTTGGCATGCTGAAGGACTCATACCCTTGCAGGTTTTTGCTTCAATCTTCTCCGCTTGTTGCTATATTATGTAGTTTTATTCAATGGTACAGTAGTTCATTGCGTTGTTCACGTTTGTGTTAACAGCTTTAATAACTTTTATTACTAAACATATATCTTTTTTTAATGAAAGTCTTGTCATGTCTGACGATTGTTCCTATGAAAGCTATTCGGTATTGTTGTCAGATATCGATGAAATGAAAAACCTATTAATAGATTGCTGTTTATATTTCACTGGTACTGTGTTATTTCGAAAGATAATATTTCATTTTATTTTTATTTAAAAAGTGGAACAGTAACAGATGTTTTGATTAATTGAAGCAATAAATAACCGCAGTAATAACTGCAGTATTTTTTCAATCTGCACTAAATGCCCTTCTCAGAAGTAGCAACAGTAGTTGCTGATGCCACATTAGGTTTAATTTTATTTTACGAGGGGAATCACCCTTGCCTGTTGACCACCCTCTCTCCACCATGGCCAAAACTTCGTAAAATTTGGTAGTAAAGAAAAAGCAAAAGACCAAATTAGCTAGCGACTCTCCTGGCGATCCTCGCAACGGGGGTTGTGAGTTGTGTGTTAATGCTAATTGTTTGATGTGCATGTGCAAGTGCCGTGTGTGCACTGGCGAGGAGGTTGAAGAGTGAATAATGAAAGAGCGGGCTGTAACGAGGGTCGATACAGAAACTTAAAGTGCCTAACGCTTTACCTCAAATCGAATTAGGCCATATGTGTGAGGGCACGACTGAGTTGCAGACACTTGCAAACACTTAACTCGATTTGAAAGCCGCAGAAAGTTTCTCACCAACAACAACAAGGAAAGCTAAATAAGAGAGTGAGAGAAGAACTTGAGCATCGATTCAACTATTTTTCCTGCATAGACGTCAACCGAAATCAGAGTGAAAATATTTAACGAAATTGCATTAAAAAGTTAGCGGAAAAAGGCTGACAAACTGTGTGCGCATTTGTCTGCAACTTTGCGCTTCGGTTAGTTGGGGGCGTGGTGACTTCAGCCACCCCCACTCGCACTAACATTTCGTTGTGAGATTCAGTAAAACTTTGTAACGATTTGTTTTATTGTAGGCAGGGAAGAAGAAATATTTTCAATGATCTTAAGGGTTCCTTGGGTAGATTTTGTGATACTTTGCAAGTTGTTTGAGAACTCATGCTACCAATTAAAGTATATATTTTTGAATCGCGCTTAAGGGGAGCTAACCAAATAAAAATGGTTTTTGGTGCAGAACTATAAAAACAACTTATGAATATTTCCGATATTCTGAATCTTTGATTTTAATAACTTCCAAATCAGTTTTTAACTTAAAGGTACAATTATGAGGTGTTTATATTATAAATAGTTGAATAATTATAAGTACACTTCTCTGTCCCTGGTAGAATCACCCATAATTATCTTCCTCTAAAATTTTCCTATTGTATCTCGAATTATGCCCTGCATGAGCCTTTCAGGGTATTATGTTCGGACTATAATAATCTATATTACATTGTATCTAACAACAACAGTAACTCTGTATCTTGCTTAAAATCACTAATCCTCACCCACCTTTCTAGTAGCTAGTTAAATACATACTCACCTTCTTTCTAGTAACAGTAGCACTTTTTAACTAACTGCATGCTTAGAACATTCTAATCGCTATTTTGATTAGGCTTTGGTTACTAACACTAACTCTCCTGATCTGATTGGGTTTTTCTGGGTTTTCCGCAATCCTCTGCAACAAATGTTGGATCGGCTCTTTAATTTTTTTTTATCCCAGAGTCAAATTTATTTCAATTAATTTATTTTTTCTTTCATTTCTCAGAGCTAAGATTTTACTTGTAATTTAAAATTATAAATTATAACTATAAATTGTTTTTTTTTACTTTTAAACAGTCGACTGACCTTAGTCCGACTATAAACTAATTAAACTAAACTAAAACTAATAGCTCCCCAATTTTCGGGGCCTATGCAAATCGGTATTTTACAACTATTAAGCAACAAATGTAATATTTGAGTCAATAAGTTCTACTTTAACATACATGTTGACGTCAATGTCGCAGGGCTTTAGTTTTGCGCGCGTGTCACCAGCTTAAATAAACTGGGCGAAGGGTATCTTATTGTCAGGTCCGCCCGTTTTTGGATTGCGATATATAGAAATAGCGATGGTGGAAAGACTGTTCATGGCATCCACTTCTTATTTCTTATCGATATTTTTGAAACTATTGACAATTGTTTCACAGTAGTGACAATTTTACTTAACATATCCTTCTTATCTCGTCGACTTCTATAAGGATCACTAATCGTTTCTCGGAAATTCCTAACTTTCTCATTATTAGTTTTTAAAATTCAAATTTTGCATATGTTCCTTAATTCCTGCAACATTGCGATTGCGATCGATTACGTGAAAGGAAACTTTAAAGATATTTATCCAGCTCTAAGCGAAAGATCGATTGAATTTATTTTTGCACATCAAAGTAAAAGTAAAATATTTTGCATCTTGAAATTAATCAGTTACCAGATGGAATTTTTAAAGAGCTTTCTTTTGTCTTTTTCTGTTTCATTGTCGAGCGTGTCAACTTTTGTTGTTTGTCCCCTGGTTGTTTGGATGTAGTTGTTAATGTTGTTGTTGTTGTTTGACAAATTGTTTTTCTGCAGCAGCAGTAGCCGAACGAACCAGAAGGCAAAACTTTTGCGTGCGAGGGAGGTGAAAAATCGAAGCGAGGCAAAGTTTAAATGGCAACAGCAACTACAATACGGAGGTGGTCTGCAAATCAAGAAGGGTGATGGGGAAGGACAGAGAGGGTGTTGTGGAGTACTCCGACAACGGGTTCCATCTCTTTTGCCATGTCAGTTTGGCGAACTTTTGCGATGGTTTGGCCTGCGTCGCCTGTGGCCGCAGTGTCGCATAAATTAGCAAACATGAAGCGAGCGAAGCGCGTGACGCTCGCCTGTTGAACAACCCCTTGACCGGCAGGCAATGGGCAAGCGGGTATAGGTAGGGAGCGGAGGGAGGTAACATGGAGGGTACTGTACGCTTACGCATACATAAATGACTTTCTGATTCGCACTGCGCTGTCGGTCGCGCAAATTAGCCGTGTTCGTGTTCGCTTCAACAAGCCAATGTAAATCCCACTAAAACTGCAAGCTAACCAAGCCCAACCCCAGTCCCGTCTCTGTCCAGGCCCCGAAGCAAACTACTTCAGTTGCAATTAAAGGTCGGCCAACGTTTGCCGAAAAATGGCCAGCGCAATTAATTAAAAACTTTGATGCAAAACTGTGGCAGGAACAGTGGCAAGGCAGCAGAGGCATGGGCACAGACGATGGGGGCAGATGTGGTGGCAGCGGGGCTGGGGCGTGGCAGTTTGATTGTTAAAAGTGCTGATAATGTTTTCTGGTCGCACTGCAAACGGCGAACATGTTAATTAAAATCGCGCATACGACACGTGACCAAGTCAAACATGAATAGATAATCAGCGGGAGAGACTACGAGTCGAAAAGCTCTGCAAATGTGAAAAGCATGCGAAGGCGATAAAGTCGCATATTTATGCACATTTTAGTGCAAATATACGTCTAACGCTAAAAAGCACTCCAGATATTCTTTATTTATGCTGAGTAGCTTACACTGTGATATAAATAAATTAAAATGTTGGCGAATATAAATATATAAAGAAATTAACATATGAATATAGGAAATATTTACTGGATTATTTATATTTGTTTATTGCCCTTTATCTCATCTATTTCTCGGTATTCTCCAACTCTCTCGCAACTCATTTAAACTCGTAATTACTCTTCATTCGCTTAATAATTTTCATGCACTTTGCTCAAACGTTTGCATGTATTGTTATGTTCAATTGGACCGCAGAGCGGCAATAAAGCCAACAAGCAACAACTGGTGGCACCACAACTCGCCTTGTGCTCATTAAAAGCAACAACAATTCAGATTCAAGTGATTTCACTTTTCATTACGCATACGCAGCGTGTATGTGGGAGTGTCCGTGAGTAGGTGTGTGTGTGTGTGTGCACGTGCAAGTATGTGTACGTGTGTGTGTGTGAGTTGAGGCAATTAAATTCAACAGCCCGCACCACCTAAAAGTATGCAACAGCATTGAGCAGCGTTGCCCATGTTGCGCATCCGCCGCGTGTGCCGCAGCCAACTGAGACATTGACAACTTGTTGTTGTTGCTGAAATTTTCATAAAAATTATGCAGATTAAATGTGGCAAGAAGGCCTAGGCAAGCCTAGCCAGCACGAACGAGGCGACATTAAATTCGCATAATGCGAACAAGCGAAAGTGAAAGTGAAAGAGGACAAACAACAATCCAAGAGAGGCAGCAACAAAAGATGTCTAAATAATAAAAGCAACTTGACGCACAAGTTGATTGAATAAATCACAGCAGCAGCAGCAGCAGGTAGACTTGAGATTCCTTCTACGACAGACAAAAGGCAACGAAAAAAGGAGCAGCAGCAGCGCGTGCGGACCCGACTTCACATGTAGCCATGAGTGGCATGCAAAATTGATGCCCGACTCCGAGCAGAGAGTGCTACCCACTACTCAAGTCGACTAAGGCGTCGGCATAAACTTTTTACAGCCCCAGCAACAATTTGGCCAAGTAGCTGTAAAGCAGTCGACAAGACTCAGACATAGCGAGGGTGTCCCGAGAGAATGTCTGGGGCTGCTTTGGGTCCTTACTTTTTGGACCCGCTGCTGCTTTTCATGCCTCATTATCCCAAAACAGTGTGTAACAATTTCAATCTCTATACCGGCGAGAGACGATCCCTACAGCAACAACAACAAAGTCGCAAACAGTGAATGAAATTCGTTTGCATTTACAGCTGCAATTGATTGTTAGACTGGACAACGCATCGTATGTGCAATCAATTCCTCAATGTCAAGGATTTGCGTCAGAGCTGACCTTCACGGAGTTAGCCGCATTCGGCCATTTAAGCTGTCTGTCTGCCCCCTGCGGCCGCCAGCGCAATTAGAAATCCAGAAATGATACGTATTTTGCTTGCCATACCTTAGCATTTACACTATACCTTGCCCCGTCCAGCTGCAACACCTGAACAATGACTGCGAATGCCAGGCCCGCGTTATGCATACATTCTCACTGAAGGAGGCCGTGCAATTAATTTAATTGTTCCTCCTTTACGATGGGAACAACTGTGATGTTTCTCACGATTTAAGGAAAGGAATAAATAACGAAAGCCACTAAAGAGTTCGTCCGATATTAAAGTATTTAAAAAGCCATTGTAGCACACACTCAATTTCGCACAAATTATAATCAATTGCTTCTTTGCTCCCACACAAGAAGACACTCTGAAACTAAAGCGACGTCGATGTTAAGAATAGAAAGCAGGCAGTGCCGCTTGTATCTATAAATACGTTGACATAAGTATTTATAATCTGATTGAATTGTAATTTCGAGGATAAGTGTATAATATTTATATTCTATGTCTGCTAATGGAGGAAATTGAGACTTAAATGCTTTGCCATCGTTATTAAATTTATTGTGGAAATCCCTAATTTAGTCAAAGTTAATGTGCGTTATGTCGATATAGCCATACCCGTCTGTCGGTCTGTCTTCCATCCGTTTGAAAACCTAGATCTTAGAGACTTTAATAGCTAGGAATACAAAATTTGGTATCAATATTTGTTATTATTGCAAGAATATCCAATTCCCACCAACTTATATTAATCGAATTCCAAGCGTAATTTTAATGGCTAATGTGTTTGTTTATTATTAACATAGAAGTTAATTTAGAAATATTTTTAAGGAGGTACTGATTTCTAAAACACTCCCTGCTAAGTATACAACACAAAATACGCTAAGCAAAGAAATTATATTATATATAAGGGATCGTTTTGACGGGTAGTGGAGGATAGTCGAGCACACTCGACTGTAGTTTTCGTGCTCGTTTTGATTGGATAATTTGATATAATGGGATTATATTCCCTAGATATCTATTTGATTTTTCAATCAAAACCAAAATTACTATACTTATTTCAACGGTCAAAGAGTGCAAAATTATTACAGCATTTTGCTGAAACCCACGAATAGTTGCACTAGGTTTAGATAAACCTTTGGGATATGTCACTGCTAATTTGCCTAATACTATAAGTACTAAACTAAATACTTGAGACAGTTGTAAAAACACTTGGAATTATATCCCAATTTCACTTAGCTCCTTTAGCCATTGAAAACCTTTCCCGACTAAACCAGACTGGGACAATCGTTTCGTTTCGAGAAAGAATTTGCTAGCGACTTGGAATGGCAATTAAACAATTTCGAGGTAAAATGTGAATGTCAACGCCCACGCAGGCGACACGCCCTCCAATAACAATTAAGACGAGCACTACGAACAACACTTAGCTGAAAACTTTTAAAAGCTCATTAATGCATAAATTGGGTTGTCGCGTCCCCAGAGGAAAACGAGAAAGAAACAGAGCAAGAGGGAGACAGAGAGGCAGCGCTGTTCCGTTGGCTAGAGGTTTCCTTTAAATAGACCTCCGTGAAGCTGGCGGCTAAACAGTTGAAAAGCAAATCGCAGTGGCTGCCATAGGTAGAAAGCAGAGCAGCATGGCCAGTTTACAGTTTCATGGTGGCATCGATGCAAATGTTAGCTACGCCAGTCGTGATAAGGATGTGCGTCGTGTGTCTCAGCTATTTGGGCTGCATCTGAAGCTGCAACTGCTAACGGGTCTGATGCCACGGCCAAGATTAGCGCATTCGCTTCCGGCATCCGTGAAAATCCTGTTCAATTGCTTGGCGCGCTTGCATTGTCTCCTGGTCATCACCTCCTCGCTGCATTTGGGTCTGCTTTTTACCAAGACCACACTGGATGCATTGCCGTCGGGGGATCTGGAGGATATCACTGATGCTCTCACCATGACTGTCATCTATTTCTTTACGGGCTATGCCAGCATCTACTGGTGTGTCCGCTCTGAGCGTCTGCTACACTTTTTGTCGTACATCAGTCGAGACTATCGCCATCATTCGCTTGCCGGAGTCAGCTTTGTTAATGTATATGCCACGTACATCTGGACAAGGAAATTTACGACTATTTGGATAGGTGCCTGTCTGTCGGGTGTCACCTTTTGGGGCGTTACGCCCCTAGTATTGGGAAATCGTGCGTTGCCCTTGCATTGTTGGTATCCTTTTGATGTCATGACGAGTCGTGCTTTTCCCTGGGTGTACGCCACCCAGCTCTATGGTCAGATCATAGTGGGGGCCACCTTTGGTTATGGTGGTTTTATGTTTGTCACACTCTCTCTGCTACTGCTGGCTCAATTCGATGTGCTCTATTGCAGCCTTAAGAACTTGGATGCACATGCCATGCTGCTGTCCGGCGAATCGTTACAGGCCTTGACGTAAGTGTACAAATAATTTGCAAACTCCAAATGCCACTAAACAGTGTCTCTGCTAGCTAGCTGTGTCAGCTCTAGCTAACAGTGTCGCCTCTAGCTAACAGTGCCGACTCTAGCTAAATGTGTCGCCTCTAGCTAAATGTCTCGGTTCAAGCTAACATTGTGAATTCTGGCTAACAGTGTCATTTCTTCTTAATAATCTCAACTTATGCTAACAGTGTCAGCTTTAGCTAACAGTGTCAGCTTTAGCTAACAGTGTCAGCTTTAGCTAACAGTGTCAGCTTTAGCTAACAGTGTCACCTTTAGCTAACAGTGTCAGCTTTAGCTAACAGTGTCAGCTTTAGCTAACAGTGTCAGCTTTAGCTAACAGTGTCAGCTTTAGCTAACAGTGTCAGCTTTAGCTAACAGTGTCAGTTTTAGCTAACAGTGTCAGCTTTAACTAACAGTGTCAGCTTTAGCTAATAGTGTCAGTTTTAGCTAACAGTGTAAGCTCTAGCTAAAATTCTCAATTCTTGATAACAGTATCAGCTTCAGCTAACAGTGTCAGCTCTTGCGGAACTGTTAGGACAATGTGATATTCACCATTTAGAGTGCTGTTATTTACCCAGCAAGCCTAGCATGTCTGTGATATTCAACTTTTGTCAATTATCATTAAGTCCTGCAATGCTGCCAGCTAGTCCGATTGCGACTTTACCTGCTTAACGACCCTTACCTTTTCCATTGATTATTTCAGTGATCTGCAACATCATCTACCCTTTTTTATTTCAGTGATCTGCAACATCATCTACTGCTAGACAATGCCACCTGTGAACTAGGCCAATATGCAATGCTAAAGGAGCATTCGTCGGATTTGCAACGGATGATAGGGCAGCGCCAGCAGCCGCCATTGAGCCTGACAAAAGCTGCCCACTCTGGCCTCGTGGAATGCGTGCGCCTGCATCGTTTCGTACTCGAGTGTGCTGCAGAGCTGGAACAGCTTTTTAGTCCGTATTGCCTGATCAAGTCGCTGCAGATCACCATACAGCTGTGTCTGCTGGTCTTTGTGGGCGTGTCGGGCACACGAGAGGTGGTGCGTGTCATCAATCAGCTGCAGTATTTGGCTCTCACTCTTTTCGAGTTACTCATGTTCACATATTGCGGCGAGATGCTGCATCGCCACAGTGTGCGCGTTGGGGATGCCTTCTGGCGTGGTGCCTGGTGGAAGCATGCTCCCCAGATGCGCATGGATATGCTCATCTTTCTGACAAACAGTCAACGCGCCGTGCAGGTGACTGCAGGCAAGTTTTATGTCATGGACGTGAATCGCCTGCGATCGGTAAGTGTTTGTGAATCGCCTGGGAAACTTTAATTTCTTCTTGTTTTCCCTTCTCCATCTGCAGGTCATAACGCAGGCGTTTAGCTTTCTGACACTGCTGCAGAAGTTGGCAGCCAAGAAAGCAGCTAGCGAGCCGTAGGAGGAGCCCTCATTGTTTGCTTGTGCTAATATTTGTTTTGCTCATTAAAAACATGTCGAGTGAAATGCAAAAAAAAATATTTACACACATTTCCGTGCCGTGTTTCTTTATTTGCGTAACATTTTACACAGCCAGTGCATATAAGTGTGTGCTGGAGTGTGGGCGTGACACTGCGATATGGGGTGCAAATTGTTCGCGTTCTGTGTGTGTATTTATGCATGTGTAAATGTATGTGTGTTTAAAGCCTTTGGCCTATCTTCGATAAGAAAGCCCGTGCCTAAGCAAAGCAAACGAAACCCAACTCAAAATTCGCAGAAGCAACAAGCCGAGATTGTAATGCTCTCCACATGATATAGGAAAAGCCAATAATTTATAGCCCCTGTGCACGTCATAAGACAATGCAAACAAAAAGTGGCGGGAAAAACAATAATTCAGCCCTGCTTAAAGGCAGTCACATATGTAACAAGTTTGCCATTTAAATGAAACCAAAATAAACAATTCATGTTCTACATGGCATCCATCATGTTAAGGTAAGTCTCTGTTAATTGCATTTCCTGTTATATGGCAACTCCTAAGCCACATTCAATACTCAGTTGAAACTGTGAATGGCGTGCATCCCGTTGACGTAAGCCTCTGTTAATCGCATTTCCCGTAGTACGGTAACTCTAGCACCAGACTAAGAACTAATTCAATTTGTATTTTATGCAGTTAAAGCGCAGTATTTGATGCGTTTACGTTAAGGTAAGTCTCTGTTAATTTAATTTCCTATACTTTGGCAACTCTCGCATTTTATCAGTACTAGTTCAATTTCAGTTGTTCACTGAAGGTAAGGTATGCCTCTGCTAATTGCACACGCCAAAGAGTGGCAACCCTCGCACAGAGTACTTATTCAATCTTTAAATAATTTCCCTTTGCTTACACCTTTTGCTGAGAGTATCCAAAGTGCGTTGCTTTGCTAATAAGCAGACAAAAGTCTGAGAAGCTATTTTATCTTTCTTATTTTTTGTTTCTTCAAGTGCCATAACATATAATGCGTTGCTAGAAGCACAAAAGAAAAAATCAGTCTGCAAAGTTCTGAGATTTTGTCGTGCTGACTTTAATTTTGGTCGTTCGTTGGGCGCACGTAGAAGAACTTATGGAAAAGTTTTCAACTCATTTGCGCTTTGCATTTTTCATTGTGCCAAAGATACACTCACACACATGCGAACTCACTCGTGTGTAAGCCTGTGTACTCGCTTGTATGTCTGCCTGTGTGCGAACATGGAATGTGTCTGTGTTTGTGTGTGTATATTTATAGTGAGTCATTTGTTTCAGTTTTTGCTGCCTACTTTGAGGCGAGTTTTTTCTTGTCATGTGCTCGTTAGATTATTACTGGGTTTTTTTACATTCTCCTTTTATCTGTCTTTGCTCTGTTCATTGTTCTTAGGCATGTTGGCATGTCGTTGCGGAAATACCTTTCACATTGTCGATTCGTTCTTTAGCCGCCTTGCTAACTACCTTTATGCGTGTCTACTGGGAGCCGGGAATGACATTTATTGTATTACATGATATCTGATAAGCGCAGCGCACAACTACAACAACAACAGAAATAAGGAGTCTGGCAGCAGCTGTAGATAAATGTGATTGCCATATTTCGTTGTCATCTTCCCCATCCCCCAGAGCGTTGGCAACTGGCAGAATCTGAACCGTACTTATGGCCCAAATGAGATGACGCGCAGCTCCAATAACCATAGCAAACTCTCGGACAAGCTGTGAACTTAAAAGCAGCTGCAGTTTTTTTTAAAGCGATGTTCTATTTATTTTTCTTAGTTTATCAACTGTCATAACATAATTTATCAGGTCAAACAATTTAATTTAATAGCATTAGTTATCGATGTGCTGCGATTCTCGTTAACTTACCGGCAATGAAGGTGTTATCAGATGTCGATATCAACACGATAAAAAACGGACGACGATCAAGTGTGAGAAACATGTTATAAAATTATTATAATCAAAAGTAATTTGAAATCTTGTCTAACATCAGAAAAGATTTAAAATTGATGTTCAGACACATATGGAAAACTTCTGCGGCGCATGTTATTCTATTGTAATTGATTTGTCAGTTAGACAGCTTTCCAAATTCCGCAACCGGCCACAAAGCCGCAACTAAATCTTTATCTCTCTGTAGCTGCGCATTTTCCTATCGCTGTTTCAAAATGTTTGCGGCTTGGCGTAGCAATGCGCGAAAATATGTTTATAAACAAATTTGTTTTTCATTCCAACAAAAGTTGGGTAAATGAATAACACTCGCTTGACTGTTGGCCCCTATTCGGGATGCCAGCTGCCTGTCAATGGCCTGCCACAGAGACAGAATGAGAGAGTCAAAGAGAGAGAGAAGTAGAGAGAGGGGGACACAGGGAGTATCTAAGCCCGCATTGGACCTGTCGACAACTTTGAAGTAGTCTCGCGAAATTAAATTAACACAAAGGCATTTCGTGTCAACGTTTTTGACTGCGAGTTGGCGGCGTTTTAATTGAAAGCAATCAATAAAAAGTGGCTACCCTTCTCCACTGTCGAGGGTCGTAAAGAGTCGAGAGATTTGTATTGAACGCGCCATTTAACTGGGCTCAGTGGCTGCCCTCAAGTTTTAACGAGTTCTTTGAATTGATTTGATAAAGTCTTTCGATTTAACTTGGCTTACAGTTCATTATAACGAAAGAAACTATTAAGGAATAGATTTTTATCGACATTTTTGCTTTAAGTTATTAAGTTATATTGACTTAAATTAGGCAGATTTAAATTTGTTTATTCATTTTTCATTAACTCTGGTTCTATATAATATTCATTTAACCATTCACCTTTCCAATAAACCAGACTGATTTCATCTTTGTATTTACAAAGTTAAATAAATTAAAGTTCGTTCCTTTTATTAAATTGTTTTCAACATAAATGCCACAAAATTTAAATGAAAGTTCAACCGTCTTCAACGATAGCTTCAACTGTTTTGCACCTCGACTCAACACTTTGTCGCATAATCAAATCAATCAACTTGAGGATCTTTTAACCAATTTAAAGGACGGAAAGGACACCGTGTTTTGTCATCTACCACCTTGGGCTAATTTCATTTGACTGCTAATTTTCTGATTTTCCTGACGGAATTTAAAATTTAATTAAGTCGTACAACATGTCGTATGCGTGTCGTGCTAGGCGTGTCGACCAGTTTGTTATTGTCCGTTTGACGCTGCTGTCAGTAAATGGCAAATAACTAGCAGAGTTGCCACCTGCGGGCGGTGCCCGAACACACACACACACACACACACATGTGAAAATACCCCGAGAAGCCTGAGGGCAATCAAAGTGACAAAACAAAAGCCATGTATAATTTAAATGCGAGTCAACTTTTGTGCGCAGGTATGTGTGAATGTGTATGTGTGTGTGTGCACCTTTGTGTTTGTATGTGTCAAAGTTCCTGCATTGCCATCCATATGCAAAATTCCACGACAACTGTGCACAATAATCCTGTCAGCGCGTCGAAATGCAGCTTTCAATTAAATGCTGCCAACAGCACTCCTTCTCTCTATGTCTCTCTCTCTTTCGGTCTCACGCACCCATAGTGCGGTTGAATGGGTGAGTAACCTGACTTCAATCTACACTGGCCCATAAGCAAAGTGTACACTTGCCATTTGATTTTGATTGCCATAATGCTATTACAAGGGGGCTGCGCCTTCATTTGCCTTTGTCCGCTAAAGCTGCTTCGACATGGTGCAAAATTGTAAATTGCCAATGCCGTATTGCATATGTCAGTTGAAGAGAGCTAGAGAGACAGAGAAGGAATGGGGCGAGAGAGGATCTCATCGTTGCCATATCGTCAAAAATGGCTACTAAATGCTCGACAAGCTGCTTCAATAAACCAATGCATTAATGGGCACTCGCTAAATGTAGTTTTCAGTTCCATTTAATATTTGCAAAGATAATGGGCAATTGGTGAAGTACCCTGCCATATAGTTAAAATATATTTTTATACCCTTCGAAAATTGTCAAACGAGAATATTCATACTTTAGAAAAATAGCCTGTAATAGGATAAGGGAAGCGTGACAGACCTCACAAAGTATATATATAATATTATTGATCAGGAGCAGTAGCCGAGTCGGTTAAGCCATGGCCGTTTGTCTGCGTGAATACACAGAGATCTTAGCTATTTTAAAAGCTAGAGACACCAATTTTAATATAAAGGTATTTTATCAGCATATCAAGTTTATTTCCAATGTTGTCACGCCCACCGGCCCTGCAAATCAATCATTTAATTTTTAACCTGTGCAGAGGGAATATTAATTTTCGACAGAAGTTTACAACGCACCTTAGGAGACATCTTCGACCGCATCATCAAATGAGTGGAACTACCCATGACTGTGATTCCGTCAATCTGTTACAAAGCAAACTAGTCTCTCAGTTTTAGAGCTATCTAGAAACTTTTCACACATGCTTCTAGTTATATCGCATGCTTCTAGTTATATATATACCTATCGTTCTGGTTCAATTTGATTTGCAAGCGACGTGTAGAAGATGGAACTTGCTGAGTTTGACCTATCTATTATATACATACACCTCTCATGATAGTATAACAAACACAAAAATGAACTGCAAGTATTTTTGTAACGGTTTTCAAAACAGCACGAAGGGTATCTTACTGTTGGGCGTGCTCGACTACATGTAACGAATATATAATATATTCATATTATTATCTTGGCAAATTCCTCGTATTAAATGTGAATTTAAACATCAACAAAAATTGCTCACTTCTGGCTTAACATTTATTATAGTCAACAAGCAAACAATCGTTTAGCCGTTTTACGGCTTTTGTTCGCTCTGCTTTGCATGCAATTTAACTGAAAATATTCCGCTAACTACGCCATTTGTGTTCTTTGCTGTGTCATTGAATTGTTCGCGTGAAAAACAAACAAACAAAGGTGAATATGAGTGTGGGTATCGATGTGTGTGAATATGCATTTATGCTCAACACTTGCGCATTTCCACGCAAAGCTAAAGCAACTAAGCGGAAATTTTTAACGCAACTGCGAAAGCGTTTTGGCAAAAAACACTTTTAGAAAAGCTTGACATTCTCAAGAGGGCAACGAGTTATTAAAGACAACTACCAAATTATTTAAGTTTGGGATCCTATCTATAATTGCTGTTATGTCTGCGTCACTGTTTTTCATGTCCAATTTGCATCTATTTATAGCCCAAAAAGCATTTTCAACTGCTTGAACTTAATTGAAAAGCCTCATTGAGAGTAGATATTCTAAGAATTTTAGCCTTGCTTTTGTTTATTATGTTGAGTTTGTAGCTTCTTATGATTGGCCGTGTTCACAAGAATCGATGAACGCAAAAGCAGTGGAAAATGGATAAAAATGCAGCGCACAATCTACAACAACTATAAGCGGGCAACCAGTTGAGCAAGAACAAAAAACAAAACAGAGTAGGCGATAAGAACAATTACAGTAAGAGGAATGAAACAGCCTAAAACCTCATGGTGTGGAAGTGAGACATAAATTGTGGGAGTATTGGCATATCGATGATAGATGTGTTTCTGAAACTCAAAGATATGTAATGTTCTTTTTTTTTACATTACATTGTGCCATGAAGTGATAACGGAGATTTCGTTTACATTATTCCCTAGTTGATCTGTCTATTGTAAGCTACTAAATGAGAGTCGATTTTAATGTGAGTAAATAAACTAAATTCAATGATACAGCCAATATTGAATATCAAAATTTTAAAAGATTATTAAAATAAAGAAATAAGTACACCTTTTGCTTTTTAATTAAATTGAATTAAGTCTTATACAAATCTTTAATAATCCTATCTGTTATGTCGTTTGTTTATATTGTGCATAACAAAAAAAAAAACAAATCTCTGATGCTAAACGTTGCCATTAATGTAATTAGAATTGTTTTTCAGTTTGCCTGGCATATTTTCAGTGATGTGTGGCCAGAGGCTGGCAAATATGCTTCTATTTATAAGCGAGCAAGTCTGCCCCGCCATTTCCATTTCCGCCAGGCAAGAGCCTAAAAGTGCACTACACTTTTTATATATTTTCGTTGCTTGCCCCCGGGGCGCACTTGTGCACAAATTTTTAAGTTGCCGTCGCTTCGCCAGCAACAGCAACAAGGAAAGCCGTAGCAGCATCATGGGAAAACCGTTTATAACAGTATTTTTGTTTTGTTGTTGCTGCCGTTTTTTGTTGTTGTTGCTGCGGCTGTGTCCCAGCTGCCACGCCCCACGTTCCACGATGGACTTTACGAGAGACCCTTAAAGCTGAAATAAAATTAAGAGACGCTGAGTAGTCGCAATTTCGGACTTTTGCTCATTTTTTATGGCTTTGGCCCGCCACTTTGTAGGGATTTACTTTACGCTTTTTTGGTGGCCTCGCTACTTGCTCACAAATTTGCGGGGCATTAGCGTGCTTTAATTTTTCAAGTGCCTGCAAATAATTATCGTAATAATCGTTCAACTAATTATGATATATAGCAGCAGCTGTAAACGCAACGAAAACTGTTTTCACCTGCATTTCAACGCAATGCAGCAGCTGTGGCGCATACGCAATGTCAAGAAAAAGAAAGTATGAATGAGGTTAGCGTATGCTTTAAGTAGAGCCATTTATAAATGCAAGAAGGAAAGTGTCACGTTTCCTTACCTTCTCTAACACATTTTAGACTTACCAATCAGCTAATGCTACCCGACATTGTTTAATTAAGTGGAACTTGCAAATCATGTGAGTACCTTGACAATAAATATAACAAAAGAGCAATATGAGGCAAGCAACGGTTGTGGGACCCATCAGAATTATATTATATTCTATATAATTATATTCTATTATTTTTAGCAGCATTTATACAGTAAACGAAGAGAGTAATATTTGAATTGAATGCACATTTAATATAAATCAGTAAAGGTTTTTCAAATACATGTGTATACATCAAATGAACCGTTAGATTAAGCATAAACCATTAACACTAATATGTCATACATATATCATTTATTCAATAGGTTTCAGTGTCTTTGACTTGCTTGAAGGAATATATATTCATATAGTTCATACAAACATATATATGCATAACTTATATACACACACATACAAGTATAATAATACAACACGACTATCGACTATCGATTGCCGATTTTGTAAACAACATCAACGCACAAGAAGATATGTTGATTCTTAGCTACATAAGATTGGGTTCTAATACATCTTCTTCGTGTGACCTTTACTGGATTATTGATTTTAGCTTTTCCATTCAATATGTATTTGTATTCTTTATTAAGATATTTACTTTAATTATTTTCTTATTTAAATTCGAGAATTCACATCAAAATATTTGTGTTTTTTTGGGAAGGGAAACCTGCAGTTTGTTGAACAGAAAATGCGCTGTTATTATTTACTTAACTTGTGGTTCTTACTCATAGTACTCCGGCTGTATGTATGTATATTATCGATCTGATCTTTAGTAACGTTCCATATGCGAATTGTGTTATCCGTTATCTGATCACATGTGTAACCCATCTGTGGGAAACTGTAGTTAGACAACGTTCATCTTATGTCTAATCAGAGCATAGCTTGATAGGTTTATCATCTCAGTTAAGTAGTTAGTTAGTTGGTTAGTGTATTCGCCCTAGGGGTTTTATTGTTTATTTCTCTATAATATTTACAAAATCCTCTTGACTAGCACGATTCATATATGTATCTGTTTATAGGTATTATTTACATATGTATATCTCTAGAATAAGACTATAATACAGTTATCGGCAGCTGGTAAGGTCTGCGCAACTTGCATTTCTACTACTGGTAAAAGCGTTTTGTGACAATGCTTCCCCTTTTTAATTCCTATTAAGTAGATATATCTGTAACACTATAGAGATCTATATAGTACTTAGAACTATGTACGGCGTTTCCTTGAAAGCACATAAAACACTCAAGATTCGCCATATCAAATTATCCGTAGATTGCTGTAAACATTTATCAAGTTTAAATTCGTATTTGCTTAACTAACTTCAATTAGATATTTCATTTAGTTTCTTGCGCTTTAATTTATGCCCAACTTTCACCAACAACGACTGCAACAAGGCAAAAAGGCAAGGGGAAGGCCGGAAAAGTTGTTCAACTTTGCTAATAAGACAATATGATGACAGGCAACTTCTGTGCAACTGTCCAAGTGGCAAAGAGTGAAAATACTTATGTGTGTTGCGAATACACTCGACGAAAAAACCATAGCAATAACAATGATTATTTTTGGAACAACAAAATGTGCATAACATGAAAAAGGTAAGGTAATCAAAAGCCTTCTAAAACAGCATATTGCATAAGAGTCTTTATCTGTTTATGTGAATTATGTTAAATCATATTTAAACTATCTATATTTACTAATCTCAATGTGTTTTTGTTTTTCTGTCTACACCTTCCAAATTTTTACATCCGTTTTTAGCATATTTCGCACTTTTGCCATATGCTCAGTGCCCGTGCTGTGGTGTGCTACAAGGAGGACTGTGCTGAGAATGCGGAAACGGAAGCAGAAGTTGCTGTCAGTTGACTGCCGCCGGCAGACTGAAGAACTGAAGACTGAACCCCGAAGATGTTTTTGTTGTTCGCCCAGCGGCGGTGCCTATTAAAGTTCAATGAAGTTTTCACTTCAGTGTGACATTTAGCACCCCCTTTCTCCTCCTAACTTGACTCAAACCCTGTGGGAGGCACTACCCAAAAACGCCTGCAATGAAGTGGAAAAAATATTTCCGCCAGCTATAAAATAGCTATAAATTTTCCAATGCCGCGAGCCACGTTTTCTTGTCTGTGCAGCGAAAATTTGTCACCCACAGTGGGGAAAATAAGAAGCAGTGAGGGAAGTAGATATGGATGGCGAGGGACAAAGCATAAGAATGCGGGAAGTTGGATTGTTTGAGGCGCGGCAAATTGTTGCTGTGCGTTCCTGCTGCTGCGAGTGATGAGTGCGTGTAGCAGCTCTTTGAATAGGTGCTACTAATGGCGCCATTACCTGGTCTGCCATCCCCTCACTTGCCTCTCCTCTCTCTCTTTGTCCTGGCTGAAATTGTCGCTTACTTTGTAGCCACATCACAAAATTGCGCTTTAAACTTGCCCGGCCGGGAGAAACTTTCAAGCCAAATAGCTTTCATTATGGCTTCACTTATTTTTGTTGCTTCTCTTCGTTGCTGTTGTTGTTGTTGCTGTAGTTGATATACTTCGTTTTGTTGTTGCTGTTGCTGTTTGATGTGTTTCGAACAGCTGTTTGGCCTTTTGAGGGACATCCGCCGTGGGGAGCATTTCTCTCTTGCTGGTTACGTGACCGGCTGAAAATTTTTCATTTCGCCACGGAAATAAAAGCAAATGAATCAACTTTTCAAATAAAAATACCAATCTCTCTCCAGCTGCCAACAAGAAGAACAGCAACAATAACAACAACAGGGGCAACAATTTGTATGGACTTAGCGCACGTGACGTGGATCGCATCGATGAATTTTGCATGATTCTAACATTTGCGGCTGCAAAATTTGCCATAAATTAAACGTAAAACAATTGTGGGTAAATAGTCAGGGAAATAAACCAAATTTGGCTTATTGATTGCCTTTGGCTTAATCAAATCTGCATCGATATAACATCAACAATAGCCAGAGCAATAATAACACAATAATTTGTGACTATTTATTTAAACTCGAAATCATATATGAATATATAATGTGGTTGCAATGGGAAATAGAAAGATCGAATTTCATGGCTAATAAATAATGTTTTGGAATTTTAACAAATATCTGCAGTTTGAATAAATTCATTCGAAGGACCTTCACATCCTGCCTGATTAATAATAATTGTCAAAACGAAAAGTCAAATTTATATGTTGGATATGGGACGGAGATTCAAATTTAAATGCACACATTTGTATAAGTCATATGTGTAGGTTTGTATTTAACTTGATTTCCTGGTCAGCCAAATAGGTAGAAAACGTTTGATAAATAATTTAATTATATTTCAATTGCAACACGAACTTTAAGCTGATTATTTTATGGAAACCAGGTAAGACAATATTTAATATGCTCTATGGTTGTCTTTCTCGTTTACAGTTTGATCAGTATAGACCAGAGGCTCGCAAGTCTAAAATACAAGCACAGTTATTGTAAGTAATATGAAAACGAAAATTTAACGGAGATCACGTCTGTTGACCACGCACCTTCCGCCCCAGAAAATCGATAATTTTTAGTATGCACAATAAATATTACCATATAAACAATTACTGATAAATTATCTGCAAATGATAATATACATTAAAGTTATTTTTAAAATGGACGGACAGATGTGCAATGAATTTAAAAATAGTATTAAATACAAATTATACGTATTTAATTTTTTCCCTCTTCAAACCTCCCTCAGAATGCGTTATAGGTATATCCATTTATCTCCCAACTTTAAATCAAAGTTTGCCAAGCCTGTTAAACTTGTAAAATATTTTATAGCTTAATACGAGGAAAATATGGAAATATCAAAAGCAAAGGTGAATTGGGTAAAAATAAAGGCAACAAACAGCGGTATCTCTTAACCCTTTAACATTAAAACCTTCGAGATGCATTCACAGACATACTCGAAAATCTGTTTGCTCAGCGCAATAATCCCAATTGGACCGAACGGGACTTTGGGCTGGTTTCGATGTGGATGAGGAGGTGGTAGACAAACTTAATACACCTTGAGAGCCACAATTAGAGAACGATATGTTGTTCTGTGGCAAAGTCAGGGAGGGGTCAGGGAGTTGAGGGGTTTGGCAGAGGGTTTTGCTTGGGGCTGCAGCTGAAGTCGGTGTCGGTTTTCCAGGCATCTCAATGGGATGCAAATTGAATTTGAAATTAATTAGAGACCTAAGACCACAAGCACACATACACATACTTCTACACACGCACTGCTTATGGAGGGACACGTCGTGCGGTTTACCACATGCCGAAAGCACTTGGACAGATACGTTTAGAGACTTAGAGATTGGCTGTTGATCCGCAGCTGTCCCTGCTGGCCTCGCCGGCTCGCTTCAGCAGCCCGCACGCGCTACGCTGATGTTGATGCTGCTGCTGCTGCTGCTGTTGGTGTCCCCGTCCGATGTCAAAGTCCACACTGGAGCACTTGATGGGCGGCGGCTTGAGCGTGCTTCGTGTTCCAGTGGAGCCACCCGATTTGAGTTTGCCCGGCTTCACTGGTGTCTGCTATCTGCTCGGACGCCAGGCGCTGGTGCTGGAGTAGCGGCAGAGGAGCACCTTTTTGAAGGCCTGCCTGAAGACCTTGTTGAATATGGTGTAGAATATGGGGTTCACCATGGAACTGGCATAGCCCAGCCAAGTGACGACGTCGAAGACCCAATGACTGATCCGCTCCTCGCACTCCGCACACACCGTGGGCAGCAGATTGAGTACAAAGAACGGCGACCAGAGTATCACGAACGTGAAGAACACCACGCCCAGCACCTTGGTCGCCTTCTGTTCCAGCCTAATGATGCGTCCGTGTCGCGATGAGTTGCGCGAGATGACACTCGAATTGCGGGAGTGATGCGATCGCACTGTCTGCTGACGCTGCAGCAGGCATGGCGACGACTGCGGAGTCCTCGACGACCGGGACTCGCTGCCTCCGCTTGCCTGGTAATTCATGTTCTGATGGCTTCGCAACGTGGCCGAGCGTCGCAGCGGCGTCGATGTCGCCGATGCACCCGACGCGGTCTTGGTGGGAGTAAGAAGGAGGGAGGTGCGAGCATTGCCGAAGCTGCTGCCACGGCGACGATGTCGACTCGCATCCCAAGTGACCACTGAGGCGGTCTTCGAGATGCTCAGCTTACGTCGCCCGGGACAGGGTGTACCCGGTGCAGCCAGGTAGCCACCGGAGCCACATGAGTCACTCTGTACAGTCAGCGAGCTGCTCTGATGAAGATGATGCGCCGAATGAGGCGATAACGTGTTGGATGAGACACCTGCAGTTGAAGCTGGTCCTGCAGTTTGGGCAGTGCCGGCTCCAACGCCTACACTGACGCTGCTCGTCAGGCCCGCCTTCTGGTTGGGATTGCCCGTACAGAGCAGCAGTTCCATTTCGCTGGGCGAGCTGCTTACTGCGCTGGTTGTTGTTGTTGTGGTCACCTTGAATGCCGACGAAATGATCTTGACCTCTGCGGTCTTCACGCAGCTCTGCAGCGGCCGATCCCCAAAGTACGGACATGTGCAGACTGCGGGCAACTGTAGATAGTCAGCCTGATGGTTGCCAGTGTCGCCTGCAGGGCGGCACAGCTTAGTCGGCTCCAGTTCCGTATCCGAATGGCAGCCTTTGCTAATCGACGACGATTTCGAAGGCTTCTCTTCGTCCTCCTCATCGTCATCATCGCCGTCGTCGTGGCTGCGCCCATGTTCCAGCTGATGATGAGGATCTTCGCCGTCGTGCTGGCCATCGTCATCGTCAATGCTCTCATGTAGTGTCTTGTGGTGGGTGAAGAGTGCATTCTTGGGCAAACTATTGTGGCGCTTGCACCCCCGTCGCAGCGTCTCCTGCTCCTCGTCCTCGTCCTGATCCTCGCTGCCGGCACGTCGTTCCCGCCCGGCAACCGCCGATGAGGCGCGTCGTCGTCGTTTGTAGGCACGCAATCTTTGTGACAGCTGGGAGAGTGTGCTGGAAGAGAAGAAGAGAGAAAGATAAGAAGATAGAGTAAGGAAAAGTTGTCGATAAATCTTTATATATGATTATTCCTTCTCGGACCAATACATTGAAAGTCGTACAATTCATTGGTGAAGTTTTACATTTATAGCTACTTTAGGTGTCATAATATACAGTTCAAATTTATTCAATTGGGATTACTTAATCTATCTATTCCACCAAATTATACAATAAGCGTAGAAACAAGCTGAATACAAGCTCATACAATAAGCTGCAAGGGAATAAAACCGTCGACATTTCGCAGGCAAACTTTCCTACTCGTTATTATAATATTATTATAGTTTTCGTATACAAATATTGAAATTTCTAGCATTCCAACTGTACAGTGTGCATACATTTACAATGTCTATTTATAGAGCAAACACATCTACTTTGATTTCGTTGGAAATATTGCGCCATTTTCAGCTGTTTTTCCAGGTCCTTCGCTTTTCGCTTACTTTGCGTGCATTTTTTAATTAAAATTGTTCAGCCAATTGGCAAACAGAGAGTGCCTGGAGTTATTCAGCTCCTGTCCGAGAATACACACACACACACACACAGATACACCCACTCGAACACACACACAGACGCAACCACACGCTTTGTGGTCACCTGGCTTGTGTATGCAGAAAAGTAGGCAATGCTTTTTGCAACGCGCTGCCCCTCTGCTCTCTCTCTCTTTCTCTCTCTCTCTCTCTCTCTCTGTGTACGAGTTGTTTATCTGTGCTTGTGTGTTGTTTGTCTGTGTTTGTGTTCGCTTGTGCCACTCGTCCAAAATCCACAAAATGCGCTTTGTGGTTGCCCCTGCCTGTTGATGTTTGTTGTTGTGCCACTTATTGTTGTTTTTGTTTCAATTTTGCCTCTTTTTTTCTCTCTGTGTCTGTGTGTGTTTTCGCTTCGTTCTTAAGGCTTTCCGGGTTTTTCGCAGTTGGTTTCGCAGTCTGCCTCATTTCGAATTCATTTTAATAAAGCACATGAATTTCAGCAGCGTCGGCTTTGCGGCCTGCCCGCGCCACGCCCCCATTGCCCGCCCTACGTTCCGCGGCACACGATATTTTTGTTTTGCATGCAAATGTTGAAGGAGCCGCAACTTCATTTGCTGCGGCAAAGATTAGCAGCTAATGAAGGTGACGGCGACGTGGCAGGTGCAGGAGCACCAACTGCGCCACCCAGAGGGAGGGCCGAAAGCGGGAGTTTGTGTAGAAGAAGGGGACATGAGGGAGGGGCCACTGTCAGTGGAAGCTCATTATGCATCCTTGACGCTTCAGATTTTGTGTTTGCTCGAGACGTGCGCATAAATTGAGCTGCTGCTGCAACAGCTGGCGGAGCAGGAAGGAGGAAGGTGTGGAGAGGGAGCTGGGAGAGAAGTAGACAGTCGCAGGCGACGGCTGGAGCAGCACGAGGTGGCCCATCTCATTATGCACAAGTTAAACAAAGCCAAGCAGCTGGCTTGGCTCGGCTTGGCTTTATTATTGTTTCAGCCACAAAGGAATTAAACAGCTGCCAAGCTCATCATCAGGCGCGCTAAGAAATTGTTGCCAACTCGCTCGCTCACTCGCTGCACCCCCCCCCCCCATCTCTCTCTCTCTCTCTCATTCTTCCTTTCCTTCTCTCAGTATTGTGCAGAACAAGTCCTGAAATTAGAATATGCCCGCAGGCAGAAGGCCGATGCAAAGAAGAAAAGAAAGAAAGCAGGCAAAAAGAATGAAAGCAAGTCAGCAAAAGAGGGAGGGAGGAACAAAGAGAAGGAGAAGGAAGAAGAGAAGGAGAGAGGGAAACGAACATGATGATTTGATGGGTTCCCTCGTCGCATGAGACGACAAATAGTCAAACAATTAAAAGCCGATCCGTCGACTCTTTCTCGTTCTCGGCTCGAACTTCCAAGCGAATCGAATCCCCACAATGACGGGCTTAAATTGAGCGCCACTTTCAGTTCCGGCCGTGAAAAGGCCGCAACTCGACTCAAAACCCACAAAAAAATGAGACAGAAAGAGAGAAAGAGAGAGACAGGGAGAGCAAAGAAAGCCAGACAAAAAACCAAAATCCATTTTATTGATTGCACAAATTCGTTCAACTGTCAAACAAACTGGCAAATATGAAGGCACAAAAGCCACAGCCAAGGCCAGCAGAGTGAGAGAGAAAGAGGGAGAGAGATGGCAGTTGCAAGTGAAAGAGAGAACAGATGACCTGGTTTTGGAGAATTTCGGCGCGCTTCGCTTTAATTTATTGGGGCTTATAACTATTAATGAATAGTTAAAGCTTATACAAGGCAAAGGCAAAAGACCTTACGTTACTTCGTGGATACCCTGTAAGTCAATGAAAATGAAGCGATTTTGACCTTGTGTTTGAACAATATCTTAATATATTATCGACCAATATTCAATATATTTCAATCTGCTGTTGTATGCGATTTTTAAGTTAATATCACACTCGATATTTCGATACCCCTACAAAATTTGATAGTATTCTTTTATGAAAAGTAAACTCTAATCATGAGCTCCCCTTGGGTTTTCCTCCAGCAAATGTAGCCAGGTTCGCTTCTCAATTGCATTAAATATCTTCGTTAAGTACTGCTTGCTTTTTGATCTCTTACTCGTGCACGAGAAGCGAAAGCACAAAATTATCACGAACTTCAAATCTTGTAAATGGAAAAAATTTAATTTAGTTTTAAATTAAAATTTTTAATTGAATTCTTTTTTTCGCTGTGCATCTCCGTTGGCAACATAAACCAGTAAACTGAAATTAGAATATTAATAAGAAAAAGAAGCGCCAAATGATGCTGATGCCAAAATCACTTTTGCATTTGTGCCCTCCCCGTCGCAGACCAAACCCACAACCTTTCTCCAAAACAGGCTTCAAAAACAAAACCCGAAAAACGCGTCAAAAGAAAAAGAATTAATTATTACAAAAAATTTCACAACAATTCAAAGGCGGAAGGACAATAAAAGGCAAAACGCCAAAACGAGCATGAAGTAAGGCGTAATAAACGAGGCGCGCACTACGACGACGTCGACGACGGAGAAACAAAAACAGAAAAAGCATAAAAAACGCAGGCACGAGGTGAATATTTGGCTTGGCTTTTGATGCGGTCAAGCGCAAAGAAGGAGAGTCCCAAACCCAGCCAGGAGGCGGAGACGCAGGCGGTTATGGGCTGCTCAAAAAATTCTCGAGGGTGACGTATTCTGTTTGCTGGTCGCAGCTGTTTGTCCTTTTGTCAGGTGAAGAAACATAAAACCTTGCGGAATTTCCTGGAATTCAGAGCACGGCGCGCGTCGACTCCATTCAAAAGAGATGTCATTCTGAAGGGTCTCCATCCGAAAGTACTTAAGTACATGTATACATATGTGTATATGTGTGTGCTTGTAGGTGTGTGAAATACAATATTGTTTGGCAATCGAGTGTGCAATTGAACGCAAACCAATTGCAAAAGGCTGCACAAAGCGTTGGCTTTTATATTAGCTTGTTTTACACTTGTTTACGGCACATAAAATGGAACAGTATCACTTTATGGTAGCCCTAAATACTTTTCTCTTACTTCTCGGTAGCCCTGTCATTTGCATTTTGGTGCTGTATAATTAGTAAATTGATTCGGTTTACCAACTAGTCAGAATATCAAATGCACGATCTCTTGGTTGAGTTTGACACCAGTGACGTCACAGCTTCAATAATTGAGTATTTCATATATGCAAACCAAACACTTAAATGGTCTGACATGTTATGTTGCATTTACAGCATTCATTTTAGAATGGTTTGTCAAATTTTATGGTGCTATCCTTACTGCCACTGCACTTTCTTTTCGTTTGCTCGTGCCAGCGTTAGCCACTTAGTCAGAAAAGGCGTTGCCACCTTATTCTATGATTATGCGATCTATTACTTGAGTTGCCTGCAGCAGTAGTGACGTTACAACTGCAATAACCTGAGTTCGGTGATTCTAATTTAAAATCGAAATAAACAGAGTATGCATTAAATACTTTTTTAAATTAATATATCAACTAATAAATAAATAACAGTTCATTTTATATGCTGCACCTGTTAGTGCCACAGCAGTTAGTTATCAGTTTGCTATCTTGCCCCTGACAGTGTTGGCAACACTATCAATGAGAGACCCACATCCGAGCAGTCAAATATCGTTTTGAATGAATGTTATGTTTAAATCGTGTTGCTGCCAATCTAAACTGTAAAGTACATATTGCAATTCCGGATACACTTACCCATCGCTTTGCTCCCCCATTCGACTGCTGGCCAGAGAATTACGTGTGCTTTCGCGCTCCAGGCCGAACGTTGTGCTAGATAGTCCTAGATTTGCGGTTCCCTGTCTGCCCTTTGGCGATGTCTGCTGCAGGTAGTTGGCTCCTCCTCCTCCATGTGAGTGTAGCAGATGCAGCTGTTGTTGCTGATGATGAAGCTGCTGCTGGTGTAGTTGCTGATTTGTCGCATAGCGCTGCGGACTACTCGGAAATGGCAGATGATTCGATATGGAAAATTCGGATTTGGTGGGCGAGCCGGTTGTCGATGAGGAGGCAACTGATTCCAGGCCACGCGATAATTTCAACATTTCCGCACCGAACTGATGCAGTGCCGTCATTGTCGTTGGTGTTGGATCAGGTATGCTGTGTGGATTAGATGCGCATGGAATTACAAATAGATTGAGTTGAAAACGGGGAACAGCCGTTGCCTGAAAACTGCTGGCAGCAGCTGGTAACCGATTAGAAGAGCTCACCTGGTGTCGGGCAGCCAAAGTTCATGATTATCTAATGTGCTCAGATCCGTGTCTGTTGAGTTTGCCGAGTGGGCGTGCAGCACCGAGGAGGCGTGATTTTGGCCAGGCTTCAACAGGCGCCGCCAAGTGCAGCGACGTTCTGGAAATAATGCAACGGAAATCCAATCATATGCTGGCGAAAAAATCAGTTCAACTACCAGACTATAAGACAAATAAAGCGGCTTAAAAATCCATCACGAACCAGCAGAATTGAAGCGAGTGGAAGAGTGAGGGGAGACTGTGCTACGTGCCTGCGCCATTTTTAGCTGCCTTACAGCAGCTTTAGCTTAAAATTACTGCACTGCAACTAACACTCACACAAATGCACACACGCACGCGTGCACACATACATATGTACACACCACGCACATGCACACATACTTGCATGCTGCACTCGGCGCGCTGCAGCACCATCGCAATATTCAGCTCGTTATTCGTGTGTGTGTTGGTTTCCTCACCGATTAGCTTGTCTCTCTCCCACTCTTCCGCCCTTTCAGCCAGTGCTGACAACATTTGATAGCCAAACAGCTATTTTTAGTGGGAAAGGATTACAAAAAGCCAACAAAATTCTTTTACTAACAAAAATAAAAAAATACTAACGCTACAGTCAAGTGCTGACTGTACAAGGCCATGGATTATCATATTATCCATGCTAAATGCTAAAAATACTTAACTTTATTTATAAATAAGTAATATTATTTATAGCTATTATAATTTGATTGTCTTCCATATGGAAACAAAGTAATGAAAATTTTTAAATTTTTTTTTATTGAAATTTAATTAAATAATTTAATTTGTCTGACTGTAACTTTTCTTTTAGTTTATTAGAATAAAATAAGAAATAATTAATAAATGAAAATTCGCACCCGCCTCAACCGGGAGTTGAACACACACACACGCACTCTCTCGCAGCCGTCCGCCACTCTAACCACTCGGCCATTGCCTCACTCCTTTGCCGATCGGCAAAGCTGCATTGTGAACCAATTCTGTTACCACACAATGCAAATAAAAAGTTTAATAAAATGCTGTGTGTCTGACGCTAGATTTGAACTTCAGTACGCTTGCGTAAATATATATGTTCAAAGTGAGTTTAATTCATATCATATCTCACTTATTTATAGTCCGATTTAAATGAAATTTTCACATAACGCCCGTGGCAAGGTATTTGTCATATAAGATATACAACTTTGGTTGTTGAACTAATATTGTAGTTTTTAAATAGTTATTACTGATTTAAAGAGGCGGGAAGGGGCGTGTCCAAATTTTAAAAAAAAAACTTTGAGACACTACAATATATACGTATGTTGTCACAAAATTTGATGACTCTACCTCTTATAGTTTCTGAGATCCAGGTGTTCATACAGACAGACAGACGGGCAGACAGACATGGCTCAATCGACGCGGCTACTGATTCTGATTCATAATATATATTTATGGGGTCAGAGATACCTCCTTCTGAATGTTACGCACATTTCTGTTCCGACAAACACAATAGACCATGAATTTTTTTTAAAATCCACGACCTAATGAATTTTTTTAAAATCCATGGCCTAAAAACCCAGCACGTGACAGTGGGATGCCTAGAGATATGAGATATCTTTGACCTTTGTTCCGGTGTAGTTTAATTTGCTAAATTCATACACATATACATATGCACGCGTCTGACAATTATTCCCGATAGATGGCGCTCTCCCGCTTCCTTGTTAGCTGACACAAGCACTTGGTTTTATGGTCATACTTTCTTAAATAACTTCTGTGCTTATTGTCTGATCGGATTGTAATTTGGAGAATACGTAGATATTTCATTCAGCTTAGTATATGTTAAAGTCAGAAAGTATCTTGTATCTTTTATACAGCGCTTACAAGTTCATTTTAAATATTAAATTCTTTATTTACGGGGCGGTGGGCGTGGAACCCAATACTTGAAATAATCTTGATCTGCGTCTGGTACACAGAAATCTTCCTGTCAAATTTGGTGTCCCTAGCTTTTATAATAGCTGAGATATGTGTGTTCATCTGGTCATCCGGACATCTGGACAGACAGACAGAAATGGCTCAATCGACTCGGCTAGTGATCCTGAGCAAGATGCTTGTTTTAATTAAAGCTAATTAATTTGTTTATGATTAGTTAAACAATAAGTGCGCGTTCCCCGAATCTCCAATGATATATTGATACTTTGATAATTCGATAAACATTCCCAATGTGAAAAGAACTAAAAGTCAACGATTTGGCGGGAAAAAGTGAAATTGGCAGCACTGCTTTCAGTTTATCTAAGAACTGCAATGCAGTCACTTGCAGCAGCAGTAGCAGTAGCTAAAAGTCCATTAAATATGCTTAGTTTTCATTTCCTTTTTCATTTCTTTTCCATTTTATTGATTATTGTTATTGGCGCACGAAATGTCTGCAAAATGTCGACACAGAATCTCCTCAATGCAGTTTTCATTGAGGCGTTTAAAAATAATGCAAAAAGTTGTACCAGTTCGAAAAATAGCGGACAAGCACAAGTGAAACTAAATGGAAAACTGGGCTGAATGGTTTTCTATGAATAGTTAAGAGGAAACACTGTCAAATGTTTTTTGGTATTTTCTCTGTTGTCTGTGGGCGTAAAAATTTACCCAAAACTATAGAAGATTTAAAAGACGAGAACAAATTCTAAAATATCAGTTTGTTTTCATTACTTATTTTTGTCAAAGAATACCCTGCCAAATAGTGAGTTATTAAGTCCAGTCCAAGCTGTCTGCAGAACTTAAAGTCAACCCCAAAAGAAATTACTGAACTCAATTTTGGGAGGGCATGCGGGCCAATTGACAAAGAGTTTAACTGAAACTTGCGCCGACCAACTTTTCCCAGTGTGTGCTGCGAAAAGTTTCGTTTTAAACTGGAAAATTGTTTGGCACTTGAACAAGAGCTTTGGCTGATCCCTATCAGCATGGGAGGACATTTATGTGGATGGCCGTGTCCGTGTGAGCGACAACATGGAAATTAGCTATCGACGTACCCATACACACACTCACACACGGATGAGACACAAACATATCCGCACACACACACGCACACTGATACAATTGCCTTCGATTGCTGGCCATGTGCATTTTGCTGCGGCTTTGGCGACTCGCCTGCATGTCCTGCCGGCAACGCAGCTGTCAGCAAACATGCCTCTGCCTCTGGCTATACTTCTGCTCCGTCTTCTTATACCTTCTCTGGCGCTGTCCCTTCCCTGGTAACATGAAAACTTTTAAACATAATCAGTACCAACAACAAGTGAAGAAAACTGAAGTGATGCGCTTAAACCAGACAAGACTTTATTCAGACCAGGAAAATACATTGTGGAAGAAACTGTAATGACTCTTTCTGCTTATTAACACAATTCTCTAAATCATAATTACCTACGTCCCCTGATTTAATATTTTAATTTAATTTTGTATTTATGTATAAAAATACCTAATAATAATGTTAAAAGCAATTGAAGTTGTTGTTTAAAAGTAATGTAAATCGCAACCAAACCAACAGAAAATATTATTTCTAACTTCTAATGTGGCATCTATGTATGTATTGTATGTGGTTTTAAATTCTGACTTTAAATAGCTACTTTCAACAATGACAATGACTTAGCTATGTTTTTCGGCTGACTCTCTATCACTTTACACAATCTTGACAGCTGATAAGACAGTTAAAGTTTCGCATGAAAATGCTCATTACTTAATCGCTTGTTGCTATTATAGGATATAGTTGTTCGATTTTATGAATTGCATAATCTGATAAGTTGTGAAATTTCGAAAATCAAAACTGATCTTTATACAAATTAATAATTTCTGTATAAATATTAGATGAATGCCTACTGTTTGATATATTGACCCGATCGTGTTCGTTCCGACATATTCTCAGCATGCAGCATTTATCAAGCATGTGTACCAAGTTTCATCAAAATACATTCATAGCTCTGGGATTACGAGACCAGTTTGCGTTGCAACAAGCAGATGGACAGAGAACGACAGAGCTAGTTCGTCTCCCGTATATGTATATACTTTACAGGGTCGAAGATGTCTGCCAAGGTATGTTGCAAATTCCAGGCCATAATTAATATACTCTTTTTAAGGACATAAATGTAAAAACGAAAATATTGGTCTGATTTTCTTTGACTTTTCATAAACTTACCCAATGCGGGCGCCTGTCCCAGCCAACCGCTTGCCCAGCCGGGCGTCGCTGCCGACGTGGGCTGTCCACCGCCAAGATTCTGTCGCTGCCTGGCTAGCAAACGTACGGTCAGGCAGTAGGTGAGCAGCATCACGCCAAGCGGTATGTAGAAGCAGACAATAGAGCCGACAAGCTTGTACACCGGATCCGGAATCTGGCAAGTTCCGTTCACCAGCACCGAGGCGTGATCCTGTAAAAACAAACGGGAAAGAGAAAAGAGTTTATTTTTTTGCCAAAAATTAAATATATTTTGTGCTCACCTTGGAGTACATGAGACTCAACGGAAGGCTCATCGCAATGCTTAGCAGCCAGACAAAGACAATCTTAAGGGTGACCCGTCGACGCGTCTTGTTGCGACCGAATCGCATGGGGTAGCGCAGTGAGAGATAACGATCCACCGATATGGTGCACAGATGCATTATGCTCGCCGTGCAGAACAACACGTCCAGGCAGATCCAGGTCAGGCAGTGCTCCGAGCTCAGCGGAAAGTGGCCTGCAAAAACAGCAGCGTTGACTTTTATTGCATTCGCATTATAAATAGCCATTTCTATGGTGAAGGAAGAGGGGGGCAGGGCAGGAAGTAGTTGGGAGATATCACAGCAAGTGGCTGCAATACTTTCCACCTAACAGAAAATGTTGAAAGGTCAGTTGATGTGGTTTTTATACCCTGGTATATCTATCTATTAACTTCCCTTTTGCCACAATTCAGTTTTAAGTGGTTTTCTATTTCTACAGGGTGTTTTTTTGTCGAGGTAGTCCAATCAACAAAAGAAACCCATACGGTTTGTTATTTGCTTGTTTCTTTGTCCTGCTGTTGCAGAAATAACAAACTCATATTTCGTTTCTTCTCCGACCTTATGGCTACTGCTGCTGCTGATTCTGGTCCCTCACATGATATTGGCCTTTAGTAGGGGCCCTCCCCTACCCCAGGGGCTTTTATGGCTTATGCAACCTATTTGCGGCAGCACCTTCATATGAGAGGCTCGTCCCCGGCCAAGGCTTGTCTGTCGTTCGGCGCAGCTGTCGGACGTCATAACTCAGCGAGCTTCTCCGAGCCGAGCATGGCCACCCCCACAATACTACGAAATATTTACTCTATATTCAGTTGTAGCAGGCATAACATGTGTGTGTGGCTGTGTGGGTGTGCGTCCATTTGTAACGGTGAGATTTGTGGGCGGGATTTGTGGCTGGAACTCGGCTTGCAACTTTGCGTGAATATCGTGTTACAGCTGATATAGTATATCTCCACAGATGATTTGATACATATGACAAGATATGAAATGTAGCTACATTTACAGCTGCACAGTCAGACAGTCAGTCGGATAGACAGTCGAGCGAGTTGAATACTGTAATTGATACGCGTAGAAGGTAGACTGCAGTGGAATGCTTTGGTATGGGGGAAGGCTACACACAGTGAATTTCGTGCAGAGATATTTACGACTAAGTTAATTGAACCGAAGTCTAATTTTGGGAAATTCAAGAAATAAGCAACAGTAATAGGAACTAATTCGAAGGAATCGACTCAAAGTCGAGGACAATAACAATGTAGGCTTCACAAATTATTCTATAATTTTGTGCTATATGAATATTTTGTATGTTATTTCCCTTGAAATTCAAATTAAATTGAATGTAAGATTGTAAGGAAAGGTCACAGAACATTCCCATACTCATCTTTAAAGGCGTCAGGTTATGCTGTGCTCTGCAAACGAAGCTTAACTTGAATTGTTGCCCGCAGACTATGGGGTTCTTTTTTCTCTGACTGTACTCAACTGTTGCGTGCGGAGTCCAGGAGGTTTTCCATGCGCGTCCATCGGAATTTGTCAAACCTCTCCCTGCCCCCCCCTTGCTCACATTGCAATCGTTGTGAGTTCAGATCCATTTAGAGTCGAGAAATTGCCCCAACAAAGTGTTGCAAATTCAAATGATACGGTTATTGCGCTTCCACTTTCTTCCCCCACTCCACTTTCAGTTCGCCTCAGCGATTTATGCTGTGTTCAGGGCCTTAAGTGTCAATTAAATCGATTTGGGGCTCTCACTTTAAACCTGCAAAGCGAGCGACAGCCGCGGGGCGAACGCATTGAAATAAATTTGTTTAAGAAAAGTGGACAAAAAAGGTTAAATTAAATTTGATATGGTGCAAGGAGAGGGAAGAGATGGGAGTGACTTCAAGCGGATGCGCCTGCTACCGAAGTTTCGTTTTCTCCGGTTCCTGTCTCGTTTTATTGTGCACAAAAGAAAAGAGAGAGGGTGAAGGAGAGAGAGAGGGACCGGTTCAGTGGTGAACTCCTCCGAGTTGGGCCAAACACAAAGGGCCAAGCCAGTGCTGCATGCCTGAGGTCTGAGAGTCTGAGGTCTGCCAGAGCCCTTTGGGGGGCTACGGTACGCTTTTATTTGTGTTTCGATTTCTTTTCTTCTCCGCATTTCTTTCGGTCTTTTTTTTTTCGTTCGTCTCGTCTTGTTTCGGCTTTTGTTTTGTTTTGTTTCACTCGCAAAAAAAACATTTCAACTTACAAATGCGAAACAAATTTCAAACAAAAGCGCAAAGTTTCCCCTTACAAATAAATTTTTAGCTGATTTCTCTCTTTTGTGCGTGTGCGAGTGTATATGTGTGTATGTGTGTTTTGCATGCTCTGCGGGTCGCAGGGGCGACCGGGGGCAGGTCAGTCATAAAACTAAACTAAAACACAAATAGCCGACGAGCTCAACTGTAACTTGGCACCCAAAATGACTTTGTAAATGCGTTGAAACTTATTTAATTTGCTTTTTAGTTTTCGGAAGTATGACTGAGAGGGTGGGGATGAGAAAATAGGAGGTAAGGGGGTAGGGAGGCCTAATAATGACTTTGTTATTTGTCAAATCGACTCATAGTTGGGATCCACAACGAACAGAAGTTCAAGTCATGCCGGAAATATGAAGAAAATCGAAATTGTTCGGCTACTGCTTTCATTATTACCAACGATAGTGTAAAGGGGGTATGCTAGGCGGGCTTACTAAAATAGATGGCAAGAGAAGATAGAAGTGGTCTTTTTCTAATTTCATATAAAGACGATTGATTTCTCAGGCTCAATAAAGGATGATTTGCTTAAGTTATTTCTGCAACCAACCCCTTTGTTTTATTTACAGGGTATAAGCTAGACAAGTAAGCGTCTGCTTGAGGTTATCGTTACAGATTTTCTCTGCTTTTCTGTTTCATGACAACATAAGCTTTTGTATGACAAGCCAAGCGTGGCACCGTTCTGCAACAACAACATCAAAAGCAACAACAACGAGGCCAGATACAACAAATATTTGAACAGTTTTCTGCGTTGGCAAACAATTCGCGTGCAGCGCTCCAAGCGGTCAGAGCGCGCAACAAACGAACCTGGAGCTGGAGGAGCTGAACGAGTCAGAAATATGCCAAAAATGATTTATGAATGGGCCGCTGTAAGCAAGTATGGGTGTATATGTGTGTGTGTGTGTTGCGTTGTTGTGCAAAGCATCGATTTCAATTTGGCAAACATTTTCGTTTGTTTTCATCTCTTTGGACAACAATTAGATACATTTTCGGGGAAAAACTGTTTGCCATTGGCTAAAAGGGTTGCCACCGTTTTCGCCTCTGTCTTCACATCTTTTTCGTCTCCAGTTGCCAATTGGCTCAAGTGAATTGACTCAAGTAAATTTGCAAACAAACAAATTTCAACACGAAATATAGCGAAAATGCTTATCAAAAATATAAAAATATACTTTTGCCATTGGCTGTGACAATAAATAATTCCATGAATTCGATGCATTTTACGGTATTTCTCGATTTGGATTCAATCGAAATTCGCCCTGTGTCGTGCGGCTCAATGGGCATAAAATTATTCAAACAAATCTTGAATTGGCGTGCAGTCGTCAACTGCGAATTGTAAAGCAAATCACAAGGAAAATATCAAATATCTGACAAGCAAGCAAAACTCAGAGCTTACAGTTCAGCTCGACAACAACAATAACAATAACAACAACAATTCACAGAAGGTATCTCAATGATTTGTGTCAATAAGAAATAAATTTAACAATCAAAATTCACATGTGAAAAATCTAGAAATAACAAGAGCTTACACTTTACAAGGCGGTCAGAGCCGAATGGCTGAATACCCTTGTGTAAAAATTAGTAAAGAAAAATAGAGACTAAAGAATAAAGAAGTCAGGGGAACATTTTATGAGAAGGTTTACTAAACAGTTCACTCAGTTGATCTTCTGCCGAGCTCGTGCTGTCAATGTTAACATTTTAACTTTCGCGCGCAATGCTCATCTGTGCTGTGTGATGAGCTTAGTTTGATTAAATGTCAATTGAAACTAGATCGTAATCAAGTGTTAGTATGACATTAGTGCAAAAGTTGTAGCAATACTACTACAAGAAATATATACAAAACATGCATTATTCTACTACAGGTTCACTTGAAATCAATAAACGAATATAGCCCATTTGGTAGTGTATTTTCTTTTGTGTGTCGCACGTAAATAAAAGCTTTATGCGACAATTCTAAATTTGTAGCGATTATAAAATAAGCCGAATAAGTCGAATTTTCAGTTATCATTGTTGTTCTTGTTGTTGCTGTGTCACGCACATTCGCCCGAGCAGCTGACAACAATAACAATTTCAATAACAAATCGCACGAAGAAATACACTTCTTTGGCATATGACAGCTACTTAGCAGGGGGTAGGAGATGGGTCCAAGGCTGAGGGCGAGGCAAAGGTCGAGTTGGATATGGAGGGATAATAGGGGAGGGGTGTGGGCTTTCTGATGCGCGTTGCGGCTAAACAGACAGCGGGTAGACAAAACGTTGTCAGGGAAAAAATGATAGCCTACGGAGCGTCGGGCTGGTGGATGAGAAAGAGAGGGGCAGGCGAGGTGTACAATTGCACACACACAGAGAAGGACTCTCTGCCAAACACACACACACACAAATCCACTTACACTGTCGACGCGTCAACTGGGGCACGATTTGTCGCACATGCCTAATAATCAATCATTTAAAGTGTTGCCTGCTTTTGAGCGCACGCTTTAAATTCCCCACGTAATTGGCCTGCCTGCTGTTTATGGTATATTGCTCCGTCCCTTTCTCTCTCGCTATCTCTTCTGTATGTGTTTGCTGGGAACCTGCGGCGCTTGTTGACATGTTGTCACCTCCGCTGTCAGCAAATTTATGAGTTGCCCACGCCTGCTACCCGTCTTGCTCGCACACATTTCATTACCTTGCCAGAAAAAATCCGCTGTGTTTATGCATATGGAAATGTATTTTATATATATAAAGTCCTTTTTCACTTTTCACGCATCTACATGAAAATATCATTTTCATTTCACGCGCCCCATTGACATATTTGCATGCATATGTATGTATGTGTGAGTGTGAGTCTATGGTAAACTACCACGCGTATACCCTACACACCAATTCATGCTGAGGGTATGCTGCCATTGCGTTCATGTTTTTCTTGTTTATTCTTGTTTATGCGCTTGTATCTCTGACCCCCACGAGAGTTGTTCTCGTATTTTGCATCAATTTCGTATCCTTTCTGTGCTCTCCGATACCCTCGCAAAGGACAGCATAATTTTGTCACAAAATTTGCCACGCATCGTTGATTTGGCCTTTAGGATCTCCAACCACATGTCTGTCTATCTGTCTGACATGTTCCTTTAAAGGCTGCTTGAACTGGGAGCAGATGTTAATTTTCATTGAGAGAGATTTGTACAACTGTAGAGTATTTAAAATAAAATTAGGTTTCCCCTTAGATGGTTTGGGATTGTGGCAGCTTAACTTTGACATTATCATAACAGTAGTTTCTCTTTAATCCACAATAATACGCTTCTAACTTTATTTCAGTTGTATTTTCAAAGCATTTTTTGTTTGTTTTCCTGCATATAGTCGTGCGAGAGTATTAGTCTATCGACGCTGTATCTGATCCTGGTCGGTCTTGCATGTGTGTGTTTTTAATGTCGGAATGCTGTGCGAAAATTGCTGTCGGTTCAGAATCTGTATCCGAATGTTGTCACAGCTGTTGCTACCGGTTTTCACTCCTGTTGTTGTTATAATTTTATTTTTGCGCCACTGTTGCTAGTGTTGTTGTCAATGTTTGTTGTGCTTTTGTGGTCGAATATTTGCGTTAACAGCGACAGAGTGGGAGTGCTACCATGCGACAAATCTCCAAAGGTTTCCCCATATGGCAAGGGCGACGCGGTACGTATAATGAAAATGTTCTGTGGTCAGTTTGTGGCAATGCCGACAGGCAATCAGAATTGTACACACAAACTTATGCCACTACGTACATTTGTTTTGCAAATAAATGTACATTAGTACGCTGTCATACTTCAATTATGAGCAATTACTGTGGATTAATGTTAATTCATTAAAAATTATAGTAAATTAGATTAGTGCAAAATCAATGCGGATTATACAAACGGATAATTAAATGTGTGCGTCACAGTATGCATAAATTTTCCCTAGATGGCAATGCTGACGCAGCTAAACCACTAAGCAGAGAGTGAGAGCGAAATAAATACACTTCTGTTAAACTCGTTGTGTAATGTTAACATTGCAGTGAGCTTCTCAGCAGAACAGTTTTATCAAGTGTTAACATTTAAACATTGCAGCGCGCTGTTTAACTAAACAGTTTGATCAGTTCAATTTGATAAAATGTAAATTTTCACAAGATCACGGAGAATTTCTGATGCAGATTTTGTGCCTTTTCGCTCTCAGTAAAATTACGATGTCAAAGAAAATCCACAAACAACACAAGATACATTTCGTTTACATTTACATAGGTAAATGAGATATAAACACGCAATTCAAATGCGCAGCACAATTCGAAAATAGAAATAATGTCGTAGCTGTTGTATGCTGGGCAACTATGTGACTATGTGGGTCCTTAGAAGAGATACTTTCTTATCTTGCAAGACATCGTAGTGAGTGGATCGGATGTCATGCAGCGACATCAAACGGCATATCGAGCAACTGACAATGTCTATGCCTCAGTCCCTGTCTGCGTCTGGAATTGTTAAAGCCAATGTGAAAGCGAAAAGGCGAAAGTGTCAGTGACACAATGACAACGACAACTACAACGACAGCGAGCACAATGCAAAAGGCCGCACATCTTGGCGGGTGAATCACAATCCGTGCGGGCCCATGCGGAAGCCAAAGTCATTTGCATCATTTACCTGCTCTGTGCTCCCGCTGGGCATGTGGGTGCTTGTGTCTGTGCACACCTGTACTAGCTGCAGAGACAGCTCAGCGTATTTCGAGAACTTGAAACGACATCGAAAGTCAAATGCCAGAGAGAAAAGGACGACAGGCCAGGACATGTATGTGCATGCCGACGCCCCAAGTCAAATTGCGTAAAATTTTGCATGAAAATGGAAATACAAAATAGAAATAGCAATAGAAATAGAAAAGAAAAGCAAATGAGTTCAAAGTCAACGGGAACGTGAACGTAGCAAGGCCCGTCTATCACACAGACCAATCGCCTACGCTTCCCTGCAGGCAGACTCGTTTCTAATAGCTTTCGATTTCCGCTCGACTGTGAGCAGCCTTCGCAGCTGTTTCCCCTTTTCTCCTCCATTGCGCGTCCTCCGTCGACGCTCAAGCTCAACTGATGGCAGCCATCGCCGGCAAAAGTCCATTAAATAGTTTACTTTATGCATGGCAGGCACATTTCGCCCTACAGTTATTTATTTGATTTGCCGTCCATTTGCTGTGGATGATGATGATGATTACTCCGACGCTCACGCTGACGACGACGGCGAGGACGATGACGATGATGAACCCGTCAAAAGGATAAAGCAAGTTAAAGGCCAAAGCTACAACAATGGGCGATGAGAAAGCTGCGGATGGGGATGGAGTTGGAGCTGGGGCAAAATCTAAGAACGTTCGACTAAATTTGTATGCTCAGCAATATGAACTGCCAGGGGGTATGTCGAGCGAATAGTGGAATATGAAAGGGGTTGTGTTTAAATTGCGATAACATATTTTGTATATAGACTGAATGAATATTCTATTACTTTTGATTAATATAGATGGATATACTATTTTCATAAAGCACAGCTAACACTTCCTTTGCAATTACAGGGTATTTGCACTCTCCACTTGTCTCGATTGCTGCCATCTTCCCTGTTTGTCTAAGCAACACGAAAGAATAACCAACACGTGTTCCCCGGTGTATACACACACGCAACCATAAGTGTGTGCGTGTGTGTGTGCGGGAGTTGTTCATGTGGTGTCCTAGTTGATGCACGTAGCCACCACATGTCCCGCTTGGGCATTGAGTTCATGTCCTCGTGCGCGTCCTGCCAGTTGTGCGGAAGTGTCTATCATATGCATGTTAATAGCTTCCCCAACGCTAAGATTTACCACACTCCCCAGTTACTATGTATGTGTGGCGATGGGTATGTGTGTGTGTTAGAGTTTATAGTAGAGCTTTAGTTTTTCCAGAAACTTGACAAGAAGTCTGACACAGAAAGAGGATCATGATTACGAATAAGAATGAAAGTGCTAAGCTCTCAAACTCGCCACTTTCAGTAAATAGATTTACATATCCAAGAAGTGTGTACGTGTGTGTGTGCGGGTGTGCGGGTGTATACGTGTGCGTGAGTATCAAGTCATGCAAATCGCGCACTTGATTCTGTTCGGGATTCCCTTGAGCAATCTGCCAAATCTGCCAGGCAAACAACACACAAAAACAAATCAATTAATTTGCCAACAAGTTTTTGCATGAATTCATTTATATTTTAATAGATTTCCTATTGAATATTTAATATGGGTTTCTCCTTTCCAAGTTTGGCTCGATTGTTGAAACAGGATGCGCGATAGCCCGCATCGAATTCGTTTTTTCCTTACTTTATTTCACACTTCAGAGAACTTAAGCGGCTCACACAAATACACTGACAGCAATATCATACAGCGAACAACAAAAAAACGAAGGCATCAAATTGTGGCATCAGCTGCACACAATTATACGCTTTCCTAGGCAGCATTAAAAAACAAGCAAATCAGATAGTAAATTCTAAATGCAATTGTGAATTTGTTATTGCTATCGATAGCAGAATAAATGTAGCTGATGCATTTCAATTACCAGCTGTTTAACAATTTTATTTACAGAGACTGTTAACAGACAGACATTTCATTAGCGATTTATGTTTGCAACACTGTTTACTGTCAATTTGTTATTAGTCTCTGTTTGTTTTGCATTTTAAACACGATTTGATCATTTTCTACACTTATTATCAATTCTTTTGCAAATATCTCGTGACAAACTCTATGTACCTCACGCTAGAGTATATTCAAATTGAACAGCAACACCAGCGGCAAGTGCAGCGCGCTGCTGCAGTTGTGTTTTCATTTACATTGTTGTAATTTCGTGTTGCTGTTGCTGCCACAACTGTCCTTGACTCCTCCCCACACATTCCCCTTGCCATCGCCACGCCCTTTACACTCTCTACATTACACCTTTTTGTGGCTGCTTGCATTTTATTTCAATGTTGCTTTTAATATTTACACAACGTTTTTTATTGCTTTATTTAGCATTGTTAACGCTTCGCTTAATTCGAACACCTAGCGCCGTCACTTGTGACTCCCTTCACTCACACTTCCCCAATTCACTTCCCTTCCCTTGTTCTCCACTTGCCTGCTTAATGCTCGCTCAGCTGCTGATCCCCAGGCATCAGTCGAGAATCCTCTTATATGTGGCGCACTTAATGGCGACTCTTTCGATTTGATTGACCCACGCCTCGCCCCCTTCCGGCATTTACTGCCATTAGCTAAAGCACTCTACTTCATACCCTACCCATTGTGGGGAGCTTAGGCAAATTGCTCATGCTTCTGTTGCCTCATTACGCGTCGCTTTAACGTTTCATTTTTGCTCGTTGTTTGTCTATTGAGACATAGGAAGTAAGAGAAGGAGACCTTTTCTTATGGCACCCCCATACATATTTATGTGTGTGCGTGCGACTGGCTGTGTGTGTATGTATGTGTGTGTTTGGGCGCCAAAGTTTTCAAATGGATTACAAAGCACTTGTTCCACCTTTTCCGTTTGCTTGCCTCTTCCATTGCCCAGGGCACTGCAATGCAAAGTTATTGCTAGTTTGTTTAAATAGCTTGGCGAAACAGTAACAACAACCCCTCCCTCCTCTCTCATTCACTCTCTTTCAACTTATTGATGAGCATTTAGTATAACAGTTAATATTCTTGTTGTTGTTTTTCTTCGATAAACTTTCGCGAAAAGTTTTACGAGGCAAATAACAAAATTTTCATTCAGTATTCTTCGCGTTGCCAACCAACTGAATGATTAATTGTACTACAATCCAGCGAATATTATTAACATTATTTGAGATTTTCAAACGATATATGAAAAATTGAATGTGGAATCTGGTTACGACTGGTGAGTTATCCACGAAGAAGCTTATCGATTGAGGTTCTGATAACATTTTCTTTATGCTCACTGGGCAGACCAATCAATGGAGACGAGCTTGGGACTCGTTGGGGTCTGTGAGCAGTTTATTTAGCATATTTCCTTATAACAATTTATAAAGACAACCGCAACAAAAACAACAAAAGCAGCAGAAACAACAACAACGACAACGACAAAGTCTAGCCTAGTAATAAGAAGACATGCAAAGATATTAGGAACTTTTCTTTATGGACATAAAAGGTTCGCCCGTTTGTCCCAAACAGGATACTGTTCGAGGCATAAGGCGAGGCGAGACGAGTTTCCCTTTTGTGGCTGAGTATGTGTGTGTATGTGTGCGTAATAAAATAAAATTACTAGCACATTGACGACGACGTATGTGACAAAGGCATATCCGACTCTCATAATTTATCTTTATGGCTGTTGGCCCGCAAACATAGAGAGCGAGTATTCTGTTTAGCTGGCAATATGTCTATATACAGAAGAATATCTTACAATTATTCCACTGGATTTGAAATATTTATGCCTGTAAAGTCGACTTTCTGCAACTTTTTTCCCCTTTTTTCTTCACTTTTTCTGCTTAATTTAAGTTTGTGCAAACTTTCAACTGTCTTGCGCATTTTTTGAAAGTCATGCCTCGACGTGTGTGTACCATCATGTGCCCTCTGCAACTTTGCAACTTTGCAACTCATCTGACATTCGGACAACTGGGCAACCACAATGCACAACATACAAATTCAATGTTGTGCCACAAAAAGCCTTGCAACAAGCCAGTTGCAGGTTGCTTGTAGCAAGTAAAGTGCGCACAGGCTTTTAAATACTTTTGGCCCCGAAAAACTTGCTGCATAATTCAGAAAAATACTAAAAAGCAGCGTGCAAAGTAGAAGGCAGAAGAAGGAGATGTAGAGGGGAATGAAAAGAAAGGTAGTGAGTTTGCTTTTGTACGCCTTGTTTCTGTATAGGTATAGGGTTATTCAGAGTTTATGCAAATGGCAAAGCAGAAAGTATACAACCAGTCTGGAGAGATATCGCACTCAACTCAGCATCAACACTGCGAGAAAGTTTCGCATTAAACTTAGTTCAAAAGCTATTTTAAACTTCCTGCAACGAAACGGGAAATAACTTTAAGTTGCTTACAGAATATTATAAGAACTTTTAAGTGATTTGGTGCTCATATATTGTGTTTAAGGTTGAGTATCGAATGTTTTAGACTAATCGGCAAGATAAACATTGAAGCTTGGTAACGATACCGAATTCTATAAAAATTGTAAAGTATCGACTACTTTGGTCTAGTCAGCTAGGCAAGCTTCCAAAATAGATTTGCCTTCATCTTGTTTCCAATTTCATTATCAGTCACCCCCAAAATATGCTTCGAGCTTCATTACGATCGACCTATAGATAATTAGGTTATGCAGGTAGAGGCAAATAGGTCTAAGTCAGCCCGGATATTTGGCTTGCGTCGGCGACATTTAAAAATAGACGGTTTAAATTTGCCGACGACAGCAACTCTTAGAAACTTTCCTTTTCTGCGGGTAATTACAGTTACGCACACAAACAAACGCACATACACAGAGTGTGCTGAGATTTATGAATAATTCAAGTGATTTGAAAGAGACGAGTTAGACGACATTGACAACTTTTTTGCTCGCAAGTTACTACACACGCATTCGCCGACATTTGAAATTCAAAGCCAAATGCGCTAAAAATACCTATTGGCCAATTGTTCTGCTAACAGACAGACAGCTGGGAGTCCCAACATGTGTCCTAATAGACCTCTAATTTTAGCTTAATGACAATTTGCACAAGTCGTGGAAGTTCCCATTGAACTTGCAATCGAAGACCAAGTTCATTTTGAATGAAGAGAGCACGAGTTGAGCGAGGATTGCGTTATTGGATTGGTTTGTGAACATTTGTATTTATAATTGCTGTTTTAGTTATGTTTTATTTTATTTACAAACAACTATAGTTATGTATAATTTGTAAGTGGTAAACGTATTGAAATTTAAGGTTAAAGCAATAATATTTTCTACCTTTCAGAAACGCTTTTACGAGGCCAAGTAATCTACAGGGAAAAAGGCAATAAACTAATAGATTCTTTATGCGATAGCAGCAGAAGAGGTGAAAGTCTGAACTACAAAAAAAAACTTTATTTATCAATAACTAAAGATAACAGCGCATGAACAGTCTGTTTGTCCCGCTGTTGTATTGTACTCTTTTATCGATGGCCGCAAGTGCAATTTTTTGCTCAAGGAGAGTTTTGTAAGATCTGATGACTTATCCCTTTATATCTGGCCAAACTAAATGAAGAAAAACAAGAAATTAAATCGAGAAAGTAACTCGAAAGATAATGAGCCCAAGTCCAAAGGGGTGTATTTATTTCCTTCTTTTCATTAACGGCGAGTCTTCTGTTTGGATTTGTTATTGACTCAGAGCTTTGACACGTGTCGACTGCGAATGTGTTGTTGTTGTTATTTACCTGAGTGAAAAGGTGTTTGCGCAAAATTGTTGGGGAATGTTGCGAGTTTTAGAAGCACCCAAAATGCCCCCGACATGCTCGGTTAAACAAGCAAATCAAAACGAACTTGAAATTATGTGCAGATGTGGCATGTGGCATGCAAAATTAGAAGCTAGCTACGTGTATAACACTGGCACACATTCATACATAGCCTCACTCATAACTGGCCGCACACACCTAACCTCACTCGAGCGTGTACAGATTTCATTGCGTGTGCTTTGGCAATGTTTTGTTGTTGTTTGCTTAGCTGGTTGTGTTACAATTTTAATGAAAGTCCAAAAATTGTGCAAAACAAACAACATGAACAATTGCAAAAGCAGCAGGAAGGCTCCCTGCCAGTGTGTCCCCATTCAATTAAATGAGAATTGCACTTGTTCATGCACGAATCGCACAAAGCGGACGGTTCTCATGTAGCACACATGGAAATCGAAACGGTACAGCATGCAAATACATGTATTTATAAATGTACAAACACACACACACTTAGGGTAGCTATGAGTGTATGGCGTCTGTTTAATTGATGTTGACATATCATGTTAAACACTTAAATTGCATCTCGTTTTGATTGGAACCTAAGAACATGGCAAATTGCAGCTGCAAATAGAATTACGAGACGAAGAAAGAAGGCGGCAAGGAACAGGTGAAAGCAACTGTACTGCATATCGAAGTTTGTATACTCTAACTACAGAAGGAGAACAGTCTACACAGTGAGAACTTCACTCTTATCTAAACCAGTTTCGGCGGAACTCAGCGCATTATAGTGTACACTGTAGACTGTAGATTGCTTGCATTAGCTGGCATACCCGCTGGAAATACCCTGAAAACATGATTCAATTTGATTGATTATACCAGCTTCAGCCTGGGCGCATTAAGCTCGACACGAAGCCAAAACTTTGTGCGCTTCTTGAAGATTTATCAAAGTAAGCCGAGTCGAGCAGCGAGCGCTGTGATAATCATTTAAATTATTTACCGGTCAGCCAGTCTACCTTATCCACTTCCTCTGCTATCCCCACTCCTGACAATTCCAGGCTAACATTCGTCATAATCAAAGCTCAGTTTTGCCTAAGCTGCCCTCGCATCGATTGAAGCGGAGGCGGCGGCAGCGGGGGGAGCACCTGAATACAACTACTGTACTCGTTCTAGGGCGGGGCTTTACGTAATGCTGCCGCAGTGCGCACTTCATTTATCAGACTTTGACGCACGCCAGGACAAAGGAAACAAGCAACACGATGGCGCGAGCTTGTGTCCAGTTTCACTGCTCGTTGAGTTGATTAACGACACCGGCCCCAAAAAAAGGAAGTGACACATAAAACGAAAAGAGACAGCGCTGTGTGGCGACTAGTTAGGCATAGTGGTATCACTAGCACAACAACAACAACTCGAGTTGAACAACATTGCGGGACTGTCAAGTCATATTTCACTTTGGGAGACGCCCACGAGGACGTCGGCCAAATTCAAATGAAATGTCATATTGTATTTGCATCTAGCCCTAGGCGAGGAGCGGCAAACTGCTCGAATGACTGACTGTCAGATGCTCTGTAGTGTTTCAGATATTGAAAGGAAAGAGACACAAGTTTTCCATAGAATCGTAGAACTGCTTACCTTGCCTTCAAACACTCTTTTTCCTGCCACTGCTACAGGGTATCAGTACAAGCAACTCATTTGCGTGACAAGCTCGACAACTGTCAACAAGCAACTCGGCCGCATCAAAAAATAGAAAGACACACGCAACATCCCGACACACACATTGACTCAGGCGGCCACACAGCGGCACGTGCTTGCGGCTGAGTCCGGCAGTCGCTGCGTATGCGTAATATCGATGAGCTCGTACAGCTGTGTCTGCGGCTCGAATGCGTCGCGTGAATCACAACTTCGCGGCCTGCCATAAATAATTATGGAGTGCCAAACGCGGCCGTCGGCAACGGCGTCGACAATAATCGCATGGAGCTCAGTGCCAAAGATGCTGGTCACGTGCGTTGAGCTGTTTCAGCTGCTCGGAGAGAGAATTTTAGAGAATGCTTATAAATATTTAGCAGACGCTTTGCCGAATGCCCGCAGCAACAGCAACAGCACCTAAGCACCCCAAGCAGGCCGAACAGGCCAAGCAGGACGTGCACAAATTGGAATTATCGCCGTCATGACTCTCAATTAGTAGCGTTAAATTGTCAAAGCAGACAGACTGACAGGGCGGGCAGGTCTGGCACGCCTGCTTGGCCACGCCTCCAACTCGGCTTGCGCCTCATTCGATATCCAGGTATACTGTGTGTGTGCGCCTTGTGCTTCTAATCTCGTTTGCTGCTGCTGGAATCGAGTTTTTCTATGCGCCATTGTTTTTGCTGTTGTTGTTGTTGTTTTCATTGCTACTGGTGTTTTTGTTTTACCTGCTACCTTCATTACTGCGCCGTGTCCTGTTATCAGTTAATATCCTGTCACTTAAGTGCTGCTGCCAAGCGAAAGGCCGAAGGCGAAGGCACAAACGGGCGTGTAACACACAACGAGATCCTTGGCCCGCATGGCGTATACGCAATACGTTTGGCTTCTAATTGTCGATGGATTCAGTGGGTAAGTAAGTGAGTAATTTGCCTGATAAATCTACAGGGCGTACACAATATAATATTGATTATAATAAGCACATTTCACACTACACAATCGCTTCTCTTCAGAATATTCAGGTTGACTGTTTTGAACACACCCACTCAGGCTTCTTTCTTTAATCTCATGCCTTGTTAGAGTGTCAACTTAACTACAAAGTATTTTACAAAGAAAATCTACTTTGGTTGTCTTTACGCACCATTTCGCATTACCTAATTGACTTTGCCTGCGCTTTGGCTTTGTTCACTTCTTTTGCAGAGCTTTTTGCAAATAAATAAACAAAGCGTGACAATTCAATAAGCCGTGCGAACTAAGCAAAGTCGTCACCTGCAATGCACTTTCCACTTTCCCCTCTGCCCTTCCCCTTTTTTCCTTTCCCACCTCTTATCTGCCCCGCTGACAAATGCGACTAGGAAGCGGGAGAGGGAAAAAGTGTTGCATACTTGTGTGCTGAGCGTAAGAAAAAGAAGCATAGCATACTTTTCTGCTGCAGACAAAAGCCCTAGCTGGCGTTGCGAGTTCACCCAGCAGTTTCTCGGCGACATCTCGTCGTCGTACCGCCTTCGGGGCGAAATCCTTCGCACTCTTTGCGTTGTCAACGAGGCGCAAGCCACATAAATTACATGCCACTTACTTAGCGCATGAACTTGCGGCCATTTGTGGCATGTCCAGCAAGCAGTCGCCCGCAGGCAGCGGCAGCCCGAGTTAATGTTGAAACAGTGGCCGAATTAAATATTTAACTGACAAACGCAAATGCGGGCGCTGCTATTAAAAATGCAGCGTGTAATCCATTAGTGGAAAGTCTCGTGGCTCGTGAGGGGCGAAAACACTGGGAAAACACTGGAAAAACTACTCGCACTCGCATATCGTGGGCGCAATAATGAAAATCAACATAAAACAACTCGCTACGCTCGGTTCGCTTGAGTTCAGCATTTTAAGGGCTCTTGCAACGCCCACAAGCTGCATGCGAAACAATCGATATTTAAATAATTACAGGGGACCTTGAGTGCGGGTAACAGGGTGTCACACACACATGCACACGCACACACCAACACAAACAGACAACAGTTACAGCAATAAAGACAATCTATGAAAGTGCATTCGTATCTTCCGCCTTGGACTTAAGCGCATTATGCCACAACAATCATGCATGCACTTTATCTTAAGGATAATTTTATAGGGTATACAAAGGGTGTGCTATACATATCCGAGCTCAATTGGGAATAAATTATCTTCAAGCTTTGTGCCTACAAGTTTTCGCCACTTAACCTAAAGTTATCTCATAACATTTGAAAGCTTCATTGAGCTGATCTTCCCATCCCTCGCATAACATATTTTGATCTGATGAACTGTCACATTATTTCAGTAATGAACTTAAAAAAAAACACATTCGATAATGTTCAAAAAAGTAATTCCCCTTAAACGACAGTGGAATGCGTAACAAGCTTGTCTATCAGGCAAGCTAAAAGAGACATTTATGTGTTGTATATACCTGGGTAAGGGCATACAAGTACCGGCTCTTCTCTGGCCCGGTTGACCTGGCTCTGGCTCAGGTTGAGGCGAGTCAGTCAGGCGAGTCAGTCAATCTCAGCCGTTTGCCTTGTCGGTGCTGAGCCACAAAGGCAAATACAAGCAGGACGACTGTCTTGCGTATGCCTCAGTCTCTCTGTGTGTGTGTGTGTGTGTGTAGATATATCTAACTGTATCTTTAACTGTGTGTGCCGCTGGCTCGGCTCAATTGCTCTGACATTGACTGTCAAGGTGAGCGAAACAGTGTGTCGGGCCTTGGTCTTGGGTCTCTGGGTCTTGGGTGCGGTCTTGGGCCGTGGGTCTCGGTCTCTGTCTTGGGTCGCTGTCTCTATGTCTGTCTCGAGTCTTGGTCTTGGGTCTTGGGTCTTGTGCTTGTGCTTGAGCTTGAGTTGCTTCCAGTTGCATTGCTGTCAGTGTTGTCCTACTCGCCACTCCCCGGCCCCGTTCTGCCACTTGGCTTAACTGTCTTGACTTGTCTCCTTTTGCTGTGTTTATTTTACGCTCTGCAATGTCTGCCGGCTGTTTGTCAGTTTACCTGTCGGTTCGCCCTCCCCTCGCTCTCCCCTTTTCCTTGTCCTTCCTCCTTCTTCTCCCTTTGCTTCTCTTTCATCTCACACTCCTGTACTCCCTGTGCTGGGGGTATCCATATCTGGATGCCTGCCTGTTCCGTCTGTCTCTTTGTCGCTCTCTCTGCCTGTCGTCCTTCTGTTTACTTCGGTCACCCCCAAAGCTATTTCCAATTTAGCCAAGTTATCGAATCTACTCAAATATTATTAGTCTAATGGTTTTTCACAACATTTCTTTGCCATTTCTTCTGCAGCACTTTCGTCGCTTGTAAACAGAAACATTACAACTGAATTGCAATTAAAAATAAATAAAATCTGCTGCCTGTTGCCGCCATCGGCGTATACCCTACTCTACTATACATGAAGGGTATTCTTGTATTAATGTGAAATGGGTTCAATTAACATTTCAGTTTTCAATTTGTCCTTGCTGCGCGACAACTCAATGTACCGGGAAATTGCCGCGAGGGAAAACTTGTCCAGGGAAATCTCGCTGCAGTTGCCTGTTCGCCTTTCCGCCTATCCGCCTGAAATCTTTCACACGCTTTTCTTAATCGCAATGAAAATCTGATATACTTTTCATTCCAGCCCCTTGAGTAAGTAGTTTTCTCCACACACACACACACACACACACACACAGGCAGTGCCGACCTAGCAGCCTGAGGGGCCGAAGATGCAAAATTTAATGCCTGCACGCGCAGCACAATGTGCTCCACTGCCCCTTACCCGCTGCCCCTCACCTGCACACCCCTATGCCGTCTACCCTTTGCCCCTTTGGGGCAGCTGCGGCTCATTTACAGCTACATTTGTAAGTCGACACAAAACACTTAACAGCTAAAGAGGACTTTGCATTGCCAATGAGCGCCACAACAGCAGCAGCAGCATATGCAAAATGGCGTCGTCTTTAAGACAGAAAACTAAAGCGGAAACGGAAGCGAGGGCATTGGAAACTAAAAGCGAAACGAGCGAGTTGAATGACGGCGCAACGAAGCGATGAGTTCTCTCACTTTTCACACATTGCTGCACGCGTCGTGACAGCACGAGCCGGGAAGGAAAGGGATGAGAAGATGACGAGGGAAGGCAACCTGAAGTGTGAAGCTATGTTCGCTGGCAACTTGATTGATGTGCGGCTGCGGGACAGCCAGGGCAGCAAGAGCGGAGCAAGGGGAGAGCAGAGTGGGTAGCATTGCCTGACCACAAGCTGGGAAAAAATTGCCACAGCGATTGTCAAAAGGGTTCAAGCTGACCACGCCCACACTTTACGCCCAGCATACACAATGATTGTGTTTTAAAAATAACAAGAAGAAGCAGCAGCACCTCACAACAGGCCAACTTCATTATGTGCGGCTTGCTGTGTCTGCGTGTGTGTGTGTGTGTGTTTTTTGGGGCTGGCCAAAAATTAATTGGCTGCTCGGCAACAGCCGACAGCTGCCATTTAGCTGGGCCTCCTCCACTCGCTGCCTGCCACAGAGACATGTCAATTTCCCTTAAACCCCCCCCCCCCCTGCACACCTCTCGCTCTGCACACTGTTTCTCCCGTCCAGGTGTAGGCTTAAAGATTTATGATAAAGTCAGCCCGAAATGCCGAAAAGCGAAAGGGGCTGCAGGGGCGTGGCAGGGAAACTTTATCAAACTTTGGCATTAGATTTCGCTTTGGCTGAGTGCGGCAGCAACGGCAACAGTGATGGCGGCGTCTCTCGGCTTATCTATGCGACGAGAGGAACTGCGCAACCGACTACGAAGCCAAAGCGTCGAAAATCTGTTTCAATTCAATTGCCACCCACTGCTTCTGTTCTGTTTTGCTCAACTGTCTGCAGGGAAGGCGGCACATTTAAATTTAGACTTAGAAACGCTTTGCTTTGTTTAAAGTTTAAGTTGTACTCCCCAGTGAGTGGGCCACGCCTCGCCTTGACGCCCACACTCAGTCTGGTGTGCGTGTCGCAGCTTAAGCGCTTAAAATGCTTTTTGACAACGAAAACAGGAACAACAACAACAACAAGGGCGCACGCAATGATAAATTTGCTTTATCCCATTTGCTATTGTTGGCTGCCATTTTTCTGTCCCTCCTTCACCCCTCACCCATCCCCTTTCCTATTGACTGAACACCTCAGTTGCGCTCTCTGGTTCTCCCACTGTCTTTGTCTAATTTGCATTGCCTACTCTTCAGCGCTGCGGTGCAAAACCATTTTCATTGCCTACTTTTTAGCGCGAACGCCAAAAATTACTGCGTTCTCTCGCACTTTCCTGCTCTATGGCTGTCTTTATCACTCCGTCTGGTGTCTAATAATTTACATTGCCTACTTTTCAGAGCTGGCGGCAAAAATCACTGCGTCGCCCAATTTGCGCTCAATTAATTATGCTGTTTATTTTTCTGTACTTTGTCTCTTCATCTCTCTCTGTCTATGTCTTCCCCCCAGCCCCTCTGTCTGCCTCGTTTATTACGCCGCTTTTATTATTATTATTTATGATTTGTGGCAGCTCTTTGCATTTCCATCCGTCGCGTTGTCGCTTAATTTATAAAGCTGCCTCGCTCTCTGTCGCTGTGCACACACTTTTCCACTTTTCCACTTTTCACGTCGCTGACAAGCAAATTATTATTATTTGCCTGTAATTCAATTTGCTGTTTTCTGGGCGTGGCCGTGTCCGTAGATTTTTATAGGCGTTTGCGCCTTAATTGCATTTACAGTTATTAATTGACTGACGCTTAATGCACACTTTTAAATCAAATTAATTATACATTAATTATGTAATCATAATTTGCACATTAACAGCGCCAGCTGTGCGTGGTAAAAGATCTGTGAGTAAACTATTATTAAATAAGGATGCAATATATTGCCACCTTTTGAATCTCTTATACCCTAGCTGAGCTGCTGACTCCCACCCAGTGAACTTAGCATACTATATCTAATATACTCGTACATATCATGAGCATAGACCATAGGACTTTTATCTAAACAAGGTTCTTTTCTCTCTTGAAACCAAAGGAAATCCACAGCTGCTGCTGCACCTTTCCGTTATCTCTCTTCCTACTCTGGAAACAGATGTGCTGCAATATCTTATAGTCAGCCCCGAAAAAAGCGTTGCTGCAGCAGCTGCACACTACACTCTGACCCTGACTAAAAGCCGTTTCTCGCCGTAGTCAAATTTACCTTCAGCTTTTTGACAGCGCAAAATTGTCGTCGAGCTTGGCGATTCTCTCTTCCATTGTATACCCAGTAGGCAGCAAATGCAGGGTATATTCAATATAACCTGTAGACAGCTGAAGTTAGCATTATTGAAGGCACGAATTGGGAATTACATAACCAAAGGGGACCAGATTAATACGTATACTTGATCATATTGAAGGTATTGTACAGTTGATTTATTAAAGACTGTCCGAAACTTTCTTCTACAGGGTATCGGCTGGTCGTGGTTTGCCCAGAGCTTTTGCTATTGTTTTTCTTTTGGCAGCTGCATGCTGCATGTTTTTCACACTTGATATAACAGTCAACCATTTGTTTGCACAAGCGCCACACCCAACGCCCACAGCAGCAGGTTGTGCCACTGCATTGCTCACTTCTGTGCCGCTGCAGGTGCCTGTGTTTGTGTGTCTCTGTGTCTATATCTGTGTGTGTTTGTTTGTTTGTTTGTTTGTGTGTGTCTGCTGTAATGGCTCCCCAAGCGCACAAACAAAGCTGTCAACATCCGGCGGCAGAAGACAGCCTCACTCTCTGACCTCCCACTCGCCCCTCCCCTCCCTTCCCTGCTTCTTCTTCTTTCTCTCCTTTGCCAATACTTGAACCCACTGCTCATGCCCTTCCCCGCTCCTTCCGGCTCATCCCCCTGGTCCATTCACCGTTCTGCAGTGCTTTGAAGTGCTTGGCTCGTTTTGTCCGTCGTCTAATGCAATTTTTATGCTGCACTGCAGCCAAAAACGCTTCCGTTTGTTCCTTTTCGCCAAACAAGCTGCCACGAAGCGTCCTTCCATTGTCTCTGCGAGTGGAGTCGGGCATGAGCTGACACTGAGCTGCGTCTGAGCTGCACTGCGCCTGAAAGCGGGAGTAAAAAAATGTGACGCGCTTATTTAATTGTTTGCGTCTTCTACAGCGTCTTCCCATCCCCCTGTTTACACACCCACTACTGTCTGTCTGTTGCTTTATTCACTTTCTTCTGGTGTTTGTATAGTTGCTTTGATCGAAATATCTGGCACATAATGCAATCGTCGAGGCGTAGAGCTGAGCAATAGCTGGAACAGAAGCAGTCACTCCGTCTCAGCTTCCATTGACGAGCAGCTTCATTAGGGTGCGTGTTGGCGACAGTCAAAGGATGCCACCAGGATATCCAAGGACAGCGCACAGCATTGTGTTCTCTTTTGTGTCTCAGTTAACGCTAATGATGGCTCAATAAAAGTTACCAGATGAGGCGGACTAATGACTCCCGGCTATCGATAGATTGAAGTGCAGCATAATGAAGGTATGACAACTCCCTGACAGGAACAACAAACAAAGCAAGAAAGTATTTATACAAATATCAACTAATTATTAACCTTAATTCTTTATAAAGTGTGGATATTATGGAAAAATACTGAGCAATCAAGAGCAGAAATCATTTACATAAAATTAGCTGAAGTGTTTATCAACATTGTGTTAAATATTTATTATTAATGTCGTTGATCTCCCAAAATCGATGAGGTATAGTATTCCCAACAATTACGGAGTGTCTTATAGTCTGTCACTCACCTTTGACCAGGGTCAGTATACCGAGGGGCATGACCAGCACGGCAACCATGAGATCCGTTATGGCCAGCGACATGAGGAAGTAGTTGGTCACATTCTGCAGCCGACGCTCCCAGGCAATGGCCAGGCAGACCAGGATGTTGCCCGCTGCGGTGCCAAAGACAAGGACCAGGGCAAGCAGGGCCCAATAGTTGTTGGCATCGAAGCTGTCGGGGGGTGTGGGCGGAATTTCACTCGACGGCCACAATGTTGTCGCTGTTGTGGTGGACATATTGCCAAGCGAACCGTTGACCAAGTGCTCCAACTGCTGCTGCTGTTGCTGTTGGTCCTCACTGTAGTTGGGTTGGTTCGGGTTAGGCAGCTGCCAAAGTAGCACGTTCTGCAGCTGCTCCACGCTTAGCACCAGGCCGCGCCAGTCGTTGTCCGCCTCCCCTGTCTCACCCGCGTCCCCGTCGTCGACTCCTTCGCCATAGTCAAGTGTTGCATAGACATCCTCTTCCATAATTCAGGTTGGGTTTCCTTCTCGGTTTGCCTTTTATGCTTCTTCCACTTGCTGCTGTTGTGGTTGTTGTCGTTGTTGTTGCAGTCGCATAGTAATTAGCTCGCGCATATGATTTGCTTTTGCTTTTGTTGCCGCTCTCCAAATTCAAATTGCAGCGCAGAATGTCAAAGCGGAAATGCCACAAGCGGAAATGGAGGCCAAGCCAAGTAACGGTAAACGGTCTCTACGTGTTCGCAATGCACGTCAGCTTGACTCGAACCCAGCGGAAATTGATGGCAAACATTTTACGGCGACCCAGAATTACCGGAAGTCTGTGACGAGAAAGAATGAGAAATGGGAGAACGTTAAGAATACGAAAGGAAGCCAAATCAAATGACAAATTGATCTTTTTTGTTTGGGAAATCAGCGTAGCAAATTAGTCGCTCATTTGTATGACATGCGACACGACGCCAATCCCGAACTAAATCCATATAATACGCGCTGTGAACTGCCAATTGATATTCTCCCGCATTATATATGGCGATTTTCAATCGACAATTAATCGCATTACCTATGCAGGATTAGCCGCGCTTGCGAATTGCAAATTATAATTGATTTGTGGAGAGAGAGAGGGGTGTGTGCAATAAATAAAATACGAGGAATTTTATTGAGTCAGCTCATAATTTATAGGGCAGACCGAGTGACGTCAGCAAGGGTATAAAAAGGGATATCAACTAATCGAATCGAATCAAATCAAGACGAACCAATTTGACCAGCGAGTGTGGATAATTAATCGAGACATATTTAACGATAAGCCGCTAAAGCCAAAGCTCAAGAAGCAGTTGGTAAAAGCTAAAGGGAAATATGGAACAAGAGAAGAAGGGGGAGGGGCAAGAAAGGAAAGGAAATATTATGAAGCGAAAAACAGGTAAACAAACAACAAGCTAAATAAAATGAAATTTATTCTCACACACGAGGTAAGACCGCAAATATTAGATGTGACAGAGAGGGTGGAGGAATAGGGATGGAAAGAAAAAGAGGAAGAAAGAGGAAGTTGTAAGGAGAGGCAGAGAAAGAGCGAAAAAATAGAAGCAGGGAAACAGCACGTTGTATTCCCAGTGTCCTATTTTGGCAGTCGGTTATTTTTGAACCTGATTGGCTTTGCGGCCCACTCGTGTATGTGTGCGTGTGTGGCACTTCATAAAGAGAAGCCACAGCAACAATGACAGAACAATTCATACGGACATTGAGCACAACGAGCCAACGGAGCAACGCTCGAAAGGACTCGTCTCGCCTCTCGACTCGGCAGCAGCTTGTTGACTTTACGAGTGCCCCACTCTCCCTACCTGCCCCCCCCCCTGGTCTCAGTCAAGGACGTCCCCTGCCAACCCCTTCTGGGGACCAGCTGTCTGCATGTTCTGTCAAATGTTCAAGTGTCAATGTTGTTGTTAATTAATTTTCCTGACTGACTGATGCATGCCATAGATAAGAGACCACCCTACTACATCCCCACTTCTGCTTCTTCTGCTTGTGCTGTTGCTCCTGTTCCAGCTGTGCTGCTGTTGACCCGATCCCTTGTCCGAGTGGCCGCTTAGTTGCCTTGATAAACGGTTCCTACAGTATTTGTTGTTGTTGCTGTTGTTGATGCTGCTGTCGCTGTTTACCTTCTTGTTGCTGTTAATGTTGTTGTTCATGCTGCCACTGCAGCAGCCTAATGACAGCCGAAAGAGCTCTTCAGCTCAGATTCGAGTGTTTAAATTTCAAGCTAGTCAACTTTTATACACTCGCTGTGTATGTGTGTGTTTTTGTGTGTTTGCATATTCTGCGGGTAAGCCACAAGAGGTGTACACACTACTTGCCACAGTTTTTCAAGTGCTGACTAAGCTCATTCATTGATGGGTTTTAAGTAAATTCTCTAAAGAACGGTTAACAAATATAATGTTAATAGTCTGGCAGCACTCGCAGATCAGTTGAACAACTTAACGACTATTTGGCAAATCAACAGTCTGGCAGCCCTGCACTGTAAGCCTGCTCTTTAGCTCATCTGTAATGTTACCTGGCTCATCTGTAATGTTAAATAGCTATTATACGGTCTATTTGACAAGTCAACAGTCCGACAGCGCTGTAACGATAACATGGTCTCAAGCTGGTCAGTAATGTTAACTAGCTTCTAGCTGGCTGTTAAACAGATCATAAGAATATGAAGCTTTGCGTTTGCTTCAAATGATGTTGGCAATTACAGCATATCCCGTAGTCGTGTACGCTCACTTCTCTAGCCAAGACATATGGCTATAACTGTATATTGTATGTGGCGTATATCTTTTATTTCACCTGTATATAAATGGCCTGTCAGCTCGCAAAACGAAGTCAAAGTCGACCTGGAGCCATAATTATTTGTGTGAGTGTGCAAGTGTGTGTGTGTGCGTGCGTGCGTGTGCTGTGCACGTGCACGTGGCTTGGTGTATTTGTTTGTTTGTGCCACGTCAATGACGGCCATTTGGACATGAATTGCACAAAGCCCATACACACTCTCACTCCCTCTCTCACTTTCCTTCTCCCTCTCTCTCTCACTTACTCTCGCTTTATCTCCCTCTTACGCTTTCTGCCAGTCGAGTGGAAAAGACTCGAGCTCGGACAGGCTGGATCGAATAAAAAAAGCAGCGCACCATTAGTCATATTAATCCCAGCAGAGTCATTAAGTCGTAAAATTGCGAAAGGCAGCCAGCTGGGCAGGTGTACCTGGTGGACAGGTAAATGCACAGACGGGCGGACAGAGCGGAAGAGATCCAGGGTAGGCCAGCTCAAGCACGGGCTCAGACTGTAGGCTGTGGGCTTACACTTCTTGTGTTCCTTTGACTGATATATCCTTAAAGTATGAACAGTTTCCGAACAAACAAACAAATATATACCATACATACGCACACACACACACATATGTTTACATGCACACATATTCGCATGTAAGAGCCGATATTTGGGTCAATTTTGGGCGGTGTTTGCGTACAGTTCATATTGCAATATGGACAACTTTAAGACGCACACACACATCGTATATAATTGCAATAGTATGTTAAGTGGCCACATACCATGATTAAAACAGCTAAAGAGGAATTTGAACTATCAATATTATAAATAAGAAAACAGTTTACATAATTGGGGATCGCTTTAATTTTAATGCTAGAGCAGATCTCTCTCAGATCTAAATTATATAATTCTTTTTAAAAAGCAAACTCAGATCGGATAAGCATTTAAGAGCATAACAAACGGTTTAATGGAGACAAGTCGCCTTAAAGCAATAAATAAGTGTCGTGTTTATGTGCCTACTTGGTTACTTCTTGCTGTAATCTGTCAGTCAGCTCACACACACATACTCACACTCATATACGTGTGTGGAAGACACATCACGCATACGCCAGGTCTGCACGGCGACAATGCGACTGTGGGAAATATTTGCGTAAAGTATTTTTTATGTGTCAACGATAACAAAAGAATCAACTTGTCAATGCTCCTCCCGCCTCCAGTGACACAGCCCCTGTTCTCCTCTTTTCTCTGCCAGCCTTAGGCACACGGGGCATATTTGGGCTTCAACGGGTGTCACTTGGCATATTTATTTGCGTCTTGCGCTAAAGCAGCCTGTAGCATTTAATTTCTTGAAATATTTATTTATGTTTCTGCTTTAAGAATTTACCGAACCGAGTGGGCGAGGTGCAGAGCTTGTTGGAAGTTTGAATTTGCCGCCAGCGTTTGCCAGCTTTGGCCTCCATTGGCTTCTAATGCAAATTAATTTCATTTATTTTCTCTTTCTCTCTCTCTCTCTCTCTCTGTATGTGTGTGTATTTGTGTGCGACCGTGTATTTTGTGTAATTGAATTTCGAAATTGATTTCTTTTGGCCCGCACACATTTCGATCATAATTGATTTAGATATTTGCATTTTATTTGGGTTCTTTGTCTTCTTCCTACATCGGACACATACATTTGGCCGCAACTGTATCACAAGTTTCATGTGCTGATGTAATAGGTATTACCCGACACTAGACTTTTCCGGTTTCACCGAAAAAAATATTGTTTTGTTCGCATTCTTTGTTCTCTGGCAGCCGCACCCAACACAAAAATGGGAGGGGGAGGACAAGGGGCAAGGAAAGCAGCCCAGGCAACCCAAGCGCAAACTTCTTGTGTTTGTAACAACCTCCATGCGAACTCCTGCCGTGCACCCAGCCGCGCTGCAGCACAGTCGACAATTAATCACAGTTGCTTGTGCTTTTTTGCGCAGTTCCCCAGCAAGCAGGTGAGGCGACATGCGGTTTTCCCTTTGACGATTTGCCATTTATTTTTAGGCACAATGACGAAAACACTTACCCCCAGATGGAGGGGTAGGGGTGTCCTGAATATAAGTTACGAGCAACAACGCACCAGGAAGTCGCATAACATCAGCAACAGGAGCGCACTTGACAAATATTTGCATGCCCTTCCTGAGCAGAGTATTTGCTAAGTAATTGAAGCGCAACCAAATACCTTAACTACTCGTGATTTATTTACGTACGTCGGTCAACATGCTTGTTAACATATGTTGTTTTTCTCTGCGGCTTGTTTCAGATCAGTAACAGGGACCACTGTGTCAAGGCACGAGTGAGTGGCATATGCCATATAAAGTGTGCAATACGCGCTCGCCAGCCTCCCTTGTTATAGTAGCTGACATAAGCACTTGGTTTTATACTCATACTTTCTTAAATAAATGTGTTTATCGTGCGATCGGATTGTCATTTAGAGAATATGTAGATTATTCATTCAGCTTAGTATATGTTAAAGTCAGAAATTTGTATCTTTTATGCAGCGCTTACAAATTAAGTTCAAAAATTAAATTTTTGATTTGCGGGGACGGTGGGCGTGGCACCTAACATTTGAAATAAACTTGATCAGCTCATAGTACACAAGAGTCTTCCTGCCAAATTTGGTAACTCTAGCTTTTATAATAGCTGAGATCTGTGCGTTCACACAGACAGACAGACAGACAGACATGGCTCAATCGACTCGGCTTGTGATCATAAGCAAGAATATATACATTTTATGAGGTCTCCCACGCCTCCTTCTGCCTGTTACATACATTTCCACAAAGTTAGTATACCCTTTTTTGACCATTTTCAATGGTCGAAGGGTATAATGATGCTGGATTTGACTGTGTTCTAGGAGATGCTAAGGGCATTATTTAAAATCATAAATATCTTCGTTATTTACTGTCGATAGACAAACAGACAGACAAATAGACCGACAGACAGACCGACAGACAGGCCGACAGACATACAGACAGACCGACAGGCAGATAGACAGACAGACTTGTCTCAATTATTTGGGGATGCCTCCTTTGCCGTTACGCACATTCCTCGACAATGAATTTTTAAAAAATCGACACAGACAAACTGTCTCTGCCTAGAATAATTTGAACACATGTATCTATGTATGAATTTAACTAATTATATTAAATGTAAGCCCAAAAAATAAAGGATAGAAAGTATCGTATACTTTAGTACTCTTGTTCTCTATGGTCGAATTTAACATACATTGCACGAAGTAAGAATACCCTTTATGGCCATTTCCAATGCTTGAAGGGTACAAATAACGCAAAAGTACGCAAAGTACTCTAAATTCCTGGACTTGTTAAACTTTAGAATGCACCATTAATCACACATACATACACACTTACAGCGGCAGCAGGTTCGGTTCCTAGCGCCGGCAGCACTTTTTACCTACGCCGACGCAGTAAAACTATTTAGCTGTCACAGCGAGCGAGTTGGCACTTAAACCGTTAGCTGAATTTGCACATGCACTCAGGACGATGGCTGGAGCAGAGGAAGGCAGAAGGCAAGGATCTCTCCAAGCACAGACACACAGAGGCAAAGACGTGACGGTTATATGGGTGGCAACTCTAACACTTATCGTTCATTATTATCTATCCATCTACACACACACACACACATAATTGATTTGCTTGCTTGCTGCTGTTGTCCTTGCCCACAGCGTGGCCACCGAAAACGCATTCCAGGACATTGTTACCAATGGTGCGGAACCACGCGTCGTGCTTGCCAGTGCTTGTTATAATTTAGAAACACCCCCCACCGCCACCTCTCTCTCCTCCTTTCTCCACAGCAGCCACAAGCCGACATTGTGGGCGTGGCAGCGTGCTCAGCCTGGCTTACTGCAAGTACAGCGTGGGCTATAAATTAAATTCGTTTTACGGCGCTTGGGCGGATCAATTAAGGCGAAGGAGAAAGATAGACAGAGACAACGAGAGAGAAAGAGAGAGACTGGGAGACTGAGCGTGTGTGTTGTTGTTGTGTGTGTGTATGCTTGGTTGGCCCTTGTGCGCTTGCGGTTTTATTAGCAATTTCATTAGCTTGTCGCTGCCGCTGGAGATGAGCTATAACCTAAGCGAGGACCAATATATCCTTCGCAGCAGCAATTAGAAGCAAGCTAAGCCAATTATCCTCTCGCCCACTCATGCTCAGCGCACAACCAGTGGAGGTCAAAGTCTATGTCAATAGTTCAATTGGAGCAGGGTGCGCGCGCGCGTTTAAAATCGCTGGCAAATCGCGCGCGGCCCGCGTCGTGTCTCCTCTAAGCGTATTACATTGTTTTGTGACAGCTCATTTATTTGTTTAGCCACTTGCCACGCCCATTGCACTTGAATAGCTCTAATTGCCCGGCAATTAAAGGCAAATTGACAATGGCGAAATAATTAGGCATTGGTAATGATGGCGACAGAAGGAGGAGGAGCTGGAGCAGGCACAGCAGGACGAGGTGTGTGGGAGCAGTAGGAAATGGCAGACGTGGCTAATGGGCAGGCGAACGCAATGAGGCGTGACACGCACATGCACACAGAGACACACACACACACAGACAGCATCATTGACACCGACACTGTGATTTGGGTCGCTGCTGGACAAAAGTCACAGCCAAAGATCCAAAAGAAAGCGAGAAAGAAAGAAAGAAAGAAGAAATCAAATAAATATCCAGCTGGTAAAAGCGTAGCAGAAATCACTGAGCACCCTCCCCACACTCGTTGTGTCCTTCTTATCTGGCAAGACATTGGAACCCAAATCAAATTGAGATTTATGAGCGCAGCGATGTGTGTCTAGGTCAGCGCGCCGTGAGCTGTTCCCGTTACTGTTGTTGTTGTTGCTTCAATTTTTCATGTTGTTTTCCATGATTATAGTATGCCCGACTGTCTGTTTCGCACCTGCATGCACAGTGAGGCAAGTGCATAGCGAATTTGTGATATTCCATAACAATTAAATGTAGTGAACAACTGATTGATATATTGCCCAGATGGCAACGCTGCACACGAGTGTTGGTAAATGGCTAAGAAAAGCGACTGCAAATTAAAACTCGCCTAGAATTACCAGATGAATTTGCAAGGGCACTGGTAACTGGAAGACTAAGAAAGACAATTAAATAAATAATAAAGATTTCTTCAGCCTTCTGCAACATTTCCATATCTTTTATCTGCTTCATTTCCTGCAGTGTACACACTGTGCCGCACTCCCTTGACTAACCAGAAGAGTCGAGAACAGCAACAGCAACATCAACTACATATAGCAACATTAATGGAATATCACCAACAGCAGGTGAGCAAATTTAGCTACGAGAGTAAAAGACATAAATAAATAAATAAAATTTTATTATATTGATTTGGTCAAGGATAAGAAATTTGCCAGGACAAGGGCACGTTACACTTCCTGACTTGGCAACAACAACATTTTGATGACATATTTTTCTATTTGCGTGCATCAATTATTTATGTGTATGCCCCCACCTCCTTCACAACGTGCACATACACACGCACAAATGCGTGGCGCAACTCTTCTTGCGGCACATTGCACAATTCGATTTGTGTCATAAATTGGCAACTGACAGGGGCGGCAATAAAAATAAGCGGCCATAAAATTCAATTATGGCCACAACAAGTGCACAAACAAAACACTCACGCACACATCCACACACCAGCAGACGCACTCATACTACATAAAATAGATACTCATCCCACACACATACACAAACAGTTTTCTCGCTCCCAGCTCCATACGCAATCAATGCAATCAATTGTGCATGCATCCATGCGGCCGCCATGCGGCATTGCGTTGCAGCAACCCTGGTACCCCGGCCTCACTCTTGCCCCCTTTGCCATACCCAAAGCCCTTCTACTCGCCATTCCCCAGATGACTTGCTGGCTTGCCAGTGCAACCACACACTCAACACACACGCACACTTATCACACACACTTGCATACAAAGCGACACATGCAAAGCGACGATTTGGTTTGTGTGAGCGGGAGGGCAGTGGGTTCGGTAGCAAGTTTAGCAACATTTTTGGTTACTTTCTAACGTTCTTAACAAGTGCACAACTCTAGCTTAAGCGCAATAACAAAATACTCTGTTAAAAATGAAAAACCTGTAAACATGAAAGATAAAACTATTATTGTATTTATATTTTATTCGAATAAGCTTTATCGCAGATAACGATTAATCGATGTTAGAATTTAAGTTAAGAAGTTCCGATAATTGTTCTTATATTTTGGAATCATCGTGTAACCATAGAACAATAGTTAAGGCAATCGTTATCGAAGATTGAAATACATTAATACGAGAGCTGGTGAATTTTCAAACGCGCATTAAAATAAAGATAATTCAAAAAAGCAAATAAAACTATTGAACAATTACAAACTAGATAATTCAGAGAATAAGAATATTTCAAAGGTAGGTAATTTATTTTAAGGACACACTTGTAAAAATTTTGTATAAATAAAATTAAAGTCTACTGGCCATTAAAGCAAATGAATACTGTGTATTTTAAGACCGGAAGCTGGTTTAGAATTTTGAAAAAATCGAAAAAAATTTATTTGTCTTAAAAGGTGCCTTTGGTTCTTAGAAACAACATGTATGCCGGCAAATGTCTAAATACCCAAATTTTTCATTTGACGGCAGTGCCTCGTAGGTATATCGTAATAAACAATACTTATAACTTTAAACGCGCTTTTCTCGAAATCACTTTTTTTAAACTGGCCGAAGACATAACTCGAACAAATCTTCACCGATTCTTACGAAATTTTGACAGTACATTCGAAATACCGTTCTCTGGGGACGTACGTAGGATTTTTTTATATCACATATTTTTAATCAACAATTTTATATCGTTCTTTATAATGAAAATTGTTACTTTTTGTTCAAACGTACATCATTTCGCAAAAAACAAAATATCGAAAAAATCCTACGTACGTCTCTTGCTGTTGTTATATAGAAACTAAAAAAACTAAGTCTAATAAACCGAACCCGAAGTTATTTTACTATAAATATGCAGTTTATCACGTATAAATATGAGTTTTTCACATGATGATGCATGCGAAGAGCACTTATCAGACGCACAAGAGACAGAGAGAGGGAGACAGAGATGGAAAGAGCGAGGGCGATGCACATATGGCTATACCGTTATAAAATTGCGATATGCAAAAACGCAGCACTCGCTTAAGAGCCCCATGGAAAATTTATTAGTTTCGTGCATTTGAATTGTCGCTATGGAGGCAGAAAGTGGCGGATCGCTCGAAAAGAAAAGGGTGACAAGGGAGCTGGGGGTGGCTGGGCACACAGGCGACAGACGGCTGGCAATGCCAATTGAATGGAAATGCATTCAGTATAGCAACAGTTGAAATGTTATTCGTGCCATGCTACCTTCCCTATCCTGCCAGTGTGCAAAAGTGAAAAATGTCAAATTTGTGTGAAATACGAAAGAGATTAAAAGTGAAAATATAACTTGAATCGATATATATATACATATATAACTTATGCATTTACATAGTAAAAACTTATTTGAATTCTGATACGATATACATACATTTATTAGCTTCAGTAAAATATGATAAGAACCAGGAGATTTATATACATATTTCTATTTCCTCCAACTAAATTGAAAACTTTCCATTCTTTTCTATCAAAATCTGAAACCATATCAAATTTAAATTCAAGTTTTTATTAAATTTGCCGGATGTGCTACAATATTCATTATTTACAAAACTAGTGGACAGATACTAACAATTGCATAACTCCAATCAACAAGAGATTTATTTATGGCTTAGTGCACTGTGCCTCCCCCGCAGTGTTAACTAGCGTTGCAAATACACAATCAAATTGCACAATGTTCCCTCTATTTGTAGCAGCAAAGTGATAAATAAACAACAAAAATAATATCGTAAATAAACCAATTGCGTGCGAATGATATGCAAACAATGCAAAGAGCAACAACAGCAAGGGGACAATGGAAAAGGACATGTGTAATTCTGGGAATATATTTAAATAGGCTTAAATCGAATTCAACTTCGTGATATATGCCCTTCCCAGAAGGTTTAAATACAAACCAAGACAATTTCGATTGTACGGGAGAAGATGGGATTAACATACTTGGCAGACGGGCAGAATTTAGGCAGCATCTAGGGAATGGATGCTAGAAAGAGGGTTCTGGACTTCTGCTTCTGACACAGAAATGAGCGTTTAGAATGACACGCTACGGCAAAGAAAATATTAAGTTGAAGAAAAATACATATGAAAGCCCTTGACTACTGAGCAAATGAGAGGCACCTAGAGAAATGGTACAAAAAGCACGTGAACCCTCAAGAGAGCTGTACTTAATTTTAAAAATATCTATGTAATTAAACATTTGTTAAACAAAATCACTTAATATGAGAATGAAAATGCTTGAACAAATTTATTCAATAAATCTTAGCCAGATTCCCATTAATGCCCACTATGGTTTGTTAAAATCAAATTCCATAAGAATTCCAATAAGAATTTTAAGTTTTTAAGGTGTATTTTAAATAATAAATTATTTATTTCGTTATTATTATCATTAATACTATGTTCAGTAGTTAAATCATTTTAATTACTTTTATTTAATTATGTTTAATTTTAGAACTTTAAAATTCGTTTTTCTTAATCGACTTGCATTAGTTGATATTAAATAAAAAGGTAAAAAATAAATTAAATAGAGAATGAGTAAATGTAGCAGCCTCAATCCTCCCCTAAATCGCAGAATAAGGCGATGTCTCCGGTGTATTGCAAGTTCTTTACTTCCCAAATTAGCATAATATATATCGCGATTCTTGCTTGATAAACTCAACTCTTTACAAAGCAATTAATTAAGTATTAATGATATTTTATTGGCTTTTCAAATCGTGATCTTTTGGCTAATGGTGCGCTTTATGGCTTTTTAATGGTCTCAAAATGTGCGGGGCCTCATAAATCAGTTAAATCTGTAAGTGAGACAACAGTTAACACATTGTCGGGGCACACACACGCGCGCAATTTCTCCACACTATCTCTTTCCCACACTCGCTGTAAACATGCACGAAATTGTTGTATGTTGTATGTATCGCATTAGAAGGAAGCTTATCAAGGACTCGCCTCGGTTCGGTTCGGTACGGACAGGTTCTGGCGTCAGGGCCGACGGCTATGGCTCGTCCTTAATGTCATTAAATCCTATCAATTTTCGTCAACAACAACAACAAATTTAAATATTTATGCAGCAGCTTAGGCCAAAGAAAAGGTTCAAAAATTGTCAATAAAAGAGTGGAAAATGCTCGACGAAATGGATGGATGGATGGCTATGCAGAGCACGCATACATACTATATGTATCTGCATACTTTGCATGGTATTTTGGGATGTATGGCATTGTATATGGTGTATATGTATATATACTATATGTATGTAGAGCATACTCACAAACTGCCCTATTCCGGCCCAAAATGAACCAAAATGCGCCCAAGCACTTAATTGAAGCTATCAATATGTATGTTTGTGTGCGTGTGTGTGGCTGAGTCTCATGCATATGTTCATGAATGTGTGTCTTGGCCTCGCTTTGTGCACTTGGCGGAACTTGGTCTATTTTCAATACCCTGTACTCGGTAAGAGGGTAGTAAGTTTTAGTACGAATCTATTGCAAGGCACTGAATATACATAATTCCCAAGTAAAGGGTAACTGTTAGCCAAGTACTCATTAGATTATACATTTCGTATTTCATTTTTAAAACAAACATTCAAATGTTGGCGAAAGTACCCCCAATCTACCTCCCTCCCTCTCGCACTCCTGTGTATCTTTGTATCTGAAACTACGTCTGAACGTCCCTCAGCGAGATTGCTCAGTTTCGGGTGTTGCCTTTGTGTGTTTCATTTGTTCGGGCTCATTGTTTTTATTTCATTTGCCAGCTAATTAAATTCAGTTTCCATTTCACTTTCCTGTTTCGAATGTAACTAAATAATGAGATGCGTTAAACTATTAACTGAGTTTTCCATGTTCTCTAAGGTTTTTTTAGGGTTTCAACCCCAATGAAAGTAAGAAATAATACCAGCAACTATTTAAGTTGTGCTAGGAAATTAAATATTTTTACCTTGATTATAACGTTGTCATTCTTCAATATGATAAAATTCTCTTTTAGAGAAAAGATAAAAAATCCATTACTAGTGGCCTTTAATATATGAATAGACAATAATCTTTTGAGGAGAAAAATAATCAGAGAAACCTTTGACTGTTGCAATTCCGATCTACAATAATAACATAGACTATTCTTTCGGGATTACTTAATGATCATTTCCATGCTCCATTTTGACTTTTGCACTTTAATTCCAGTAGAATTTCAATTTGTTTCCCACTTTACACTTGCATCGTCTACTATTCGCACACTTTTTATACAATTCCCTGCTCGCGATTAGCTCGTCTTGGTAAGGGGAGAGCTTTCCTTTAACACTTATCCTTTCCCCATTCCACTCTTATCTCCTTTTGCAGCTCCTGTGCTGTGCGATACGTGGCGTCTCTGCACTAACATACAGCCCCTGCCAGTCTCCCTGCACAGAATTTTGCTTGTTGTCGCGTTTAAATCAATTTACGCGCGCTTTGGCATATTTAGTGGTTCTCTCTGAGTGGAAGAATGAAGATGCAGGGAAGATGATGAAAACGATGGTTGGCACCAGCAGAGAAGAAGGGGACCACAGCCGGGTGAGAAAGGGAGTGGAGTAGGTGCCGCGTGGCAAATAGCTTCTGTTGGAAAATTGAAAAATGCCGTTGACAGATTTTTTTACTTTCGGCTTGCAGCTGTCAGCCACGTCCCCCTCTGCGTCTCCTTCCCGCTAACTTCGCATTCAGCCCGAGGGAAGCACGGAAATACTTTGGCATGCCGCAAACCCTGCACAATTTATGAGAGGCAGTGAAAAAAGAATCCTGTAACTAGCACAAATATGCGCAAATTTACTCATGGGAATTTGATAGTCTTAGTATTTGAGTAATATTCTTGCAATTCTCCGTAGCAGGCGTATCACGCACGGCAGCACACGCATTCCACGGCGTAATTTTTCCTTAGAGTTGACTTTCGGCAATGTGCCTTGATATTCCTCTATAAGATTTGCTCTGCTGATCTGCTTTGTATTTCAAATTGAAATTAATGTATTTTTTTAATCATATCTGCAATAATTGTTATTATTTTAACTATTGTTATTTTATTTGTTGCTCTTCTCCTTTTTATTAGATTATAAGTATTAACTCTTTTCACATATTATTATCATATTCCGATTGTTTGCTGTTTAACCATATTGGGCGACTATCCCAATAATTAACACACAGGCATACGTAAATAAACCATAATGCGGCTTATCGATATTTACCGTTAAGCCAGCAACAGTTATAGCTGCTCAGCTGTAATAAACACTAAACACAATCAAAAACACAAATAAACGTCAAACAAAAGAGCTATCTATATTCACGTGTGCTTCCCTCCACATACCCTAATAGCCAAATTCGTAATTTATGTAAAGACTAATTGAAACGGATCAATAGAGATTATTGTTTAACATTCGTTGTTATGAATACCTATCTAAAATATATATACTTATCTTCACATAAAGAAATATAATATATGTATAATCTACAGCATTACAATATCTTTTGATTACAATATCTTTTGATTACAATTTAAAACCATTATCAATTATTAAAGTTTCATATTAAAATTAAGAATGAATGAGTGCATAACGTAACATAACTTTATTAAAGCCGGGCATACCCTACACTTAACTGAACCCGGTGCAGAGTGTACTTATAATCAGCTGTCGACTCTAGCCATAAATCTCTAAAACACAGCCAGAATCAATTGGCCGTACTGAGTTCGTAGTTATCATTGAAGGTTTTACGTCACGGCGAAAGTCACGGCGCCCGTCATCATTGCGTCGAATGTTGAAAAAAGAAGGGGTGCATGGATGGAGGGAGAGCAGGAAAAGGGGATTCTTCTCTCTTCTGGTTGGACATTTGATTGTTATTATTAACACGTGACTGAAACGCGGCTAATTCAAGCGAGAATTTAATTAAAAATTTTACGCTAAATAAGTAAAGAGCTGCATGAGAAGACAGAGAAATGAGGGAACAAAAGCGACGGAGAGAAAGGGAGAGAGACAGGGAAAGAGAGAGAAAGGGAGAGAGACAGGGAAAGAGAGAGAAAGGGGCCAGGGGGAAGCATGATGAAACGTGACATGAACATTTTGCGCAGAAGAATGGGAGAATGCGAACTGAAGCTGAAGCTGAAAGTTGTCCGCACGATGTTGTTCATTTTGCTTATGCCTTGTAAATTGTTCAATGGTCAAAGAATTTCCACGTTTTATGACCATTTTTAATTGCAAACCGCCGGCTCGCTGCCTCCCTCGAAGCTCTCATTCTCGCTCGCTCCTTGCCGGGTAATGGATAAGCCTGCGTGCCAGCTCGGAACGTTGTCGTGCCAACAAAAGAAGGCTGCTGCGTCCGTGAAGTCCTCGCAAGACTGCCTCAAAGCGGTGGCCACAGCACACAGACAACAACCACAGGCAGGAATGAGAAAAAGTGACAGAGGGAGAGAGGTAGACAGATGATATACTATTGAGCGAGGGAAATGATGCTGCATTTTATCGATGGCAATTCGGATAGCTGTAGCTGAATCACGATGCGGCGTCCATTAATTGTTTAATTTATTGACCCAACAAAGGCATTTCGAGCAAGTTTATGGACATTAAATGTCAGTTGATTAAGCTGTGCTGCTTCTGAAAATTGCCTAGAGAGGTAGCTACTTGCTTTTTTTACAAGAACTGAAGAAATTGTTCCAAGAAACTTTCAACTTTCTATAATAAGTTTGAGAATCGCCTAGAGAGAAGCTAAGCCCAGAATTTAGTTCATAATTATGAAATTTGGTAGTATATAAATTTAATAATGACTTTTCTATAGTTTGAGAACTGGTTTTTGAACAATTTTCGCGTTTTCTTTGGCTCTTCTTCGGCTCTTAATTTACTGAAAGCAAAGTTATTTTATTCACTAAGCTTGTGAAAATAATTCACTTTTTAGAATCTTTAATTTGTTATCATTGGTACGATTAGCGTTGTACATCAAGAGAGGTATCCTGTACAACTGTCGAATTAATTCCAACTAGTTTCCTATTTCAGATCCTTTGAAAGTATGCGCAATACCAAAGTGTTTTGTTATGGAAGTCAAGTTTAAAAATTCGGAAAATTAAAACAAACTTTCAACTCAATTACAAAGCTATTGGACAAAACAAATTGCTAACAAAAGCGGGTGCAAAACAAAGGAGCGAGCAACAAGATAAGTACAGCTAAGACGGCAAACGACAATGAGAAAGAAAAGAGAGAGAGAGAGAGAGACGGTAGAAGAGCCCGGAGATAGCGAACAAGTCCGAATGCATTTGGATGTCGATATCCAAGCCGGGCTGACCAGGCTACGCTGGCACTCCAAATCAGATTGCTGCTCCTCATTCCTATTTCCACCTCTTCCATCCTTGTCGTTGGCAAATGAATTTCCTGCTCTTAAACCATTATTATTCTTAGTGTTTCGTCGACGAGGAAAGGGGAATGTTACTTTCTTTTTCGACTTCAGTTTGGCTGCATTTTAATGGTTATTTGTTGTTGTTCTTTCTATTGTTATTCTGGTTGGTGTTGTTGTTGTTATAGTTATTATTATTGCCATAGTCCTGGCACGGCATTGTGCACTGAAGGAGGATGCAGGTTCCCCAGTTTCGCTACTCCACACGAAGTCAAAGCAAACTCTGCTTATGATTTGTGCCTGGCGGCTTCAAGCGTGTGTTTGATCCAAACAAAGTATGCTACCTACTTGTATGTGTGTGCAGGTGTGTGTGTGTGCGCCACACTTTGCAATTATTACAACGAAATGTGAGATTTTACACACACAATTGGCGCCAGGTTGAACTTCGCCTGTGCCTCACTTAGGCTTACGCAAGTATGCACGATTATATCATGCAGCCTCATATACTTTATATACTCGATCCTAATGTCGTTTGCAACGCGCTAATGAGTCCAAAATTCAGTCAAAGTGCGTTAAGTGCATAAGATTTTGATTACAATTTAAATATACAACATTGCAGCTAAGTGAAGATTGAAATGTACTGAAGATTAAGGGACCATAATTATCTCTTTGTGGGGGATATATGTACATGCTTTAGAAGTTTAGCCTTTTTCAATGCTTTTTAGGTAACAAGAATATGAAGTACAATATAATCTTTGAATATACTGTGCCACATTTAATGGTCATTACTATATAAAATATTAATATAATAGACAACAAATTGTAGTAGAATTTAATTTGAAAATTATCCTTACTATAAGTTTTTCTGGGACTTATTTATTTTTAAAGATGCGAAATATTTAAAATTATTTTATAAGAAGTAAACAACAAACAAGGTTCTTTTTCATTAGAATAATTCACATTCTATGAATGTTTTCTATTTAATAAAGTTCTCATTTACTTGTTATATTAATTCGATTTGAAAACAACATTTTTAATGAACTTGCAAATATTGCACTATATTCAAATGCAATAAATTATTGATAGATGCGAAATTTGCCTAATAAGCAATGAATACATATGAAAACAATTAGCATTACCTGCTGCGAAAGATACAAAACGAATGAGTCAATATCTACATCCAACGAAGTGCATGAGGTGCTTACACATTGAACAATATTTAGTATCTGAATGAGGCATATAGTGCACGATATTTAACAATAACAAATTTGGTGGGCTAACACACAGTTTAAAACAATTCCCGAAACTAAAATTCGAAATCTGAAAACGGTCACTTGTTGTGTGCTCTCGACCCGACTCGACTTGATTTCGTCTCGTATTTCGATACCGATTGGGATTTCCACTCGTGGACTTTTTGTTAGCACGGTTATTTTGCAACCGTTAACGTGCGACGCCGACCAGGAACTGAAATAGAAACTGAAATTGAATGTGGCCCAAACTGTTGCGACAACACAGACAAGACAAGACGAATACGAGTACGAGCGCCAGTCGAAGCCAATATACGAGCAAAGCGTGCCGAGTGTCGAGCGCCGAGCACCGAGTACCCAGTCGGCACTGCCAAGTTGGCGGTGCTCAAGCGGCTCCAATTGCACTGCGTTCCAGTCGAGGGTGATGAGAATGGTATAGGGTGGCATGTAACTGGGCTGATAACGAAGTCAGCTGGCAGCTGCTGCCTAAACAGCTGATTGGCGAATTGCCAACATGTGTGGGAGATGAGGGGTACCGGTTGAAAGAAAAAAAGGAGTAGAAATTTCAATGCTTTAGAAACTACGGAAAAAGGCATTCTTAGAGTTCTTTAGGCAACATAAAGTAAATGTGATTAAGCCCGAACGAATCTGATCCGAACTATATATCGTATGGCTTCTTTCGACTGATTATTGTCTTTTTTTAAGATATCACCGAATCACCAATTTACTATAATTAATTTAAGATACATAAATATACCTATTAAAGCACCAATTGACAAAAATAAAACATGTCGAAAATACATCATCTAAATTATACTAGTTTTGGCGTGTGTACTCCATAAATTTTCCTAAAAATCCGATGATTTACAAATTAAAGATATTCAAATATTGCTTAGGAAGGGTATAAAATCTTGGGCATGTAGAAGGTTAGCTTTCTTTTCTGGTAGCATAATTATTATTGCCAATACTAAAAATTATTGTATGGGTTTTTGAATTATTATATTATTATTATTACTATTAGCTCCCTCGATACTTAGCTGCAGCTGTATGATAACTGCACAATGCATTAAATCTTTCATAAATTTATGTTAGTTACATTTTTAGGCTAGATGCATTTAAGCAGCGTTCAAAGTTGTCGTGGCAGCTAAGCGAATTGTACTGTATTTACTACTTTTTCTATTCCACTTTCTACTACCTTTTTGTAGTCTACCACAATATTTACTTTTACTGCGCCTGCGCCAGACCCCTCCCCTACCACCTGCTACTGGAATGCCGCATTCCGTGCCAAAACGAACTGTTGCTCATTTTGCTAGCGGAATTGTGTCGCAAGCAACTCGACATACCGGCGGCAAAAACACTTTGCACGCACGATGATTTTTTTGCACGTTTATTTTCGGCATCTTTACATGCGAAAACACTTTGGACGCGTGTCTACAGTCGCTAGTCCAGGTGGTTGCAACCTGACCGGGCTGAGCCCGCAGCTGACTGCCCATCAATTGCAATTACGCTGCAGCATGGTGGGAAGAAGAGGGAGAGAGCGGAGAAAGAAGCGGAATGTGATGGAAACGAGGCTCGGCTCGGTTCGGACACGCTAAGTGTTTTGGGATGTGCCAGCCTTGCGGTTAGTTGGCAAAAAAGGATTTGCATTTGCCTATGGCCTTTGCGCCAAAGTGAAGCTGTGTGTGTGTTTCAGCTTGACTTGTGATATAGCTGCCCACCTGTGCAAAGGTGCACTCCAGGTCGCCCTTACACTGCTCCTCTTCTTCTTCCTCCGCCGCTTTCGCTGCGCTTATCGAAAAACGGAAGCCCAAAAAGCCGCACAAGGTGCACATCCGCCCATGCAATACGAGATAAATTCCGTCTCTCTCTGCCTCCCATTTATTGCACTATTTGCGGATTTTCGTTGTGTGTGTTTGTGTGTAACAACATTTCATTTGGGTTTGGCAAACCTTTGCACATTTTGTTTTTGTGTTTTCAATTTGCATTTCCCATAACCGAAATTTTAATCGCATTAAATGATTTTGTAAGCTCTTTTTGTAAAATTCCAACTGTAGAAACATTTGTTTTATATATTTATTCAATCAAATACACCCAGTAAATGTTAAACCAATAAGATTGAATTGTTAAAGACATGTTAACGGTGCGATAGGTGATAAATTTATATCTATCTATTTCTATCAAAAGTTCTATCTATCGTATTTAAATAATTTTAAACATCATTCGTTTAGTTTGCTAAGTTCCCTCTGTTTCTGAATGTTAGGGGATATCTTTTTGCGAAGCATACCCAGTAAACTTTTTTTTAAATTTCCTGCAATTGATTTTCAATTCTAATTTTCTTTATGTTGGTTAAAAGCTACCAAAATTACATTAGAAAGCTTTGCAAATTGTTGCAGTTTAATTAACTCTCAAGCACCTGACACACCACTCATGGCACCCGTCCGCCTCCCCTGTGTGTACCCTCTTGCCTAACATACAAACAAATGCAAAACAAACGACCGCAAATGAAAAACCCGTACTTGGTTAAGCGGCAAACCGCTCGAGTGTAACCGATGACCAGCGTTGCCCACACACAACAACCGTTACGGATTCATGCCCACACACACTCTTCACGCGGTATTCTTTGCAATTGTAGAACTAATTTGAATAATTTATTAAAAATTCATCGAAAGAGTAACCAGAATTAACTTTACGGTATTGCAATTAGTATGGAAATGACTTTAGTAATTTAATGTGCACTTAGGTATAGGTAAAGCAATAACAGAAAAGCAACAAAGACAAAAGTAATTCAGTTTTTTATCCAATGTGCGACCTTTAAATGTTGAGTTAATGTTATGTTTTCCGGACAACTCCCTCGTATGCCATAATCCGACACAAAAGCTAATTTTTGAAGGAAGCTTCAGTCCAGCGAAAATTGTGTTGTAGAACGTGATGCGGATGGTGCAGTCGAAAAATTTGCGTTAAAAAGGCTTTAAGTGTGTGTATGTGCTTGGTTGTTCGAATGTCTGTGTGCGTATGTCAGTATGTGTATAAATGCGGGCGACATGCTATTAGAGTGCGGCCTGCAATTAGGCCAACCTGACACGTTGCATTTGCCGTTGGCGATTTTCAAATTAACGTTGCCTACTTTTTGGGGCGTCGCGCCGAAGAGATAAAAGCGAGCAGAACGTGAGTAAATTTAAATGCATCGCTTATCAAAACGTGATATTTTTTCATAAAATATATAAAATATTTTTTTATACCAATTTGTTAATATATGTTTAAATTATATAAGAATAATTATAAAATATATAAATAATATTAAGATTATATTAGTTTTTTAATTATTTATATTTTCGTTTGCCTTTTATTTATAAAGTTGTTATTTTTTTGTATTTTTATACATACATTTACATACATTTTTTTTATTTATAAATACATGTTTTGATTTATTAGTTTAAGTGTTTACGTATTTACTTATGTATGTTTTTATTTATTCATTTATTTCATTTTATAAATTTATTGAATTCTGTAAATTATTATGTTTATTAATTTATCTCGAATTTCGCTTTAAAATATCCATATCTAGGTGGTAATTAAATTTGATATTTATACATTTGCAATTTTTGCGACACAGCAACAACAGCAAACGCTGTGGTCAGCTATTCGGCATATAGGAGAAGTTGACCCGTCGCTGTAGTCATCGCCGAAAACAGAAAACCACATTAAATTTTGACATGGGTCCATTATACAAAGAAAGAGATAGAATGAGTGAATGAGAGATTACGAGAGTGAGATAGCAAGTGGGTGTCGGAAAAAGTTTTTATTCGAATTGTTGGTCAGCCTCTTTTCGCACATACTTTGCTATTGTTGTTGTTATTCTTGCAGTGCAGCGTCTGAGGATGCTCGTCCAATTTCAAAATGGATTTGTGTGGACACAAACACTGCCACACACAGATACACAAACACATCCCTCCACACGCACACCTAGAAAAGGGAGAGAGAGATAGAAAGGGACTGGAGTCATTTTTAAATATGCATGAACACCTTTTCGAGCTGGTGGCAGAGCAGACACACATGGCGCATACTTGATAACAGAAATCTCATTTCAACGCCAGAAACAAAGACAAACCAAAATTCAGCGCACAGAGCATGATTTTTATAATTTAATGTTATAAGTTATACGCGATTTATTACTGACAATTTTTAATTAAATTTCTTTTCCAGCAATTCAATTGCAGACAAGCTCGGCTTGGTTTGGTTAACTTCAAAAGACAAAGGAAAAAGAGAAAGTCCCCAGACTAAAAGAGCGTGCAAGTACGTGTGTGTGTAAGTGTGCCGCAATTCGCTGTGCAAATGTGTGCAGAAAATTAAAATGTTTACCTTTGTAATGAGCTTTGATGTTTAATGTCTCTCTCTGTCAGGTACTTGGGCAGGCAGCAGAAACAAATTTACTATACGTAGAACACATATAGAGCAAGTCTACGTCCTGCTCGTAACTCTAGTCGTGGACGCAGTCAGTGCTCATCATCATCATCTTCGGGTGCCATCAATCATCATGTATCGGGTGTGGCAATTCAATTGGCCCACATCAAGTTAACTGGGAATCAAAGAGGTGGAGAAGCTCTCATTTCGGTAGACTGACGTTGGGAATGTAAGATACATCTAGTTGTTTAAGTTAACAGCGGCTAAACAGCTCACTTGGAATATAGTTAAGAGTATCCATTTAAGGATGCATCACATTGAGTTCGAAAAAGAATTCTTAAAGCTTTATAAATGGCAAAAATATTATGAGCTTGTAAAGCAGACATTTTTTGAAATTTATTATTATTATTATTGCTTATATTTCATTCTAAAAACTTTAAATTGGCCAACCTTACATGCATGAGCTGCATGTGACAGTCCAAGAGAAAGCCCACACAGCAGGATGGCTAGAGTCGATTGACGACACAATCATCATTATCTCGTCATGATTATCATTACCAATCTCCAATCACCTTTGTCACCCTTGGTGTCGCGCTGTGAATGGGTTGATCAAAGGATTCGGGTTCGCGCATTGGTAACGACTTACTTTGTGGATGTTTTCCTATTTTCAAATGCATTTAAAATTTATTTTTATATTTATTTTTAAGAAGGACTTAAGAAGGATGACTATTTTATGTATGACATATCAACTTATTTTCATTCGAATTGAACATTGGCAAATAAGAAGAAAACTGAGTTAATCGACTATCGGTACTGATCATATATGTATATACAATACATATATATTTGTGGGGTCGGAGGGTAACTTATGGTCGTGCGGGTTTGACTGAAGCTATTTTCACTTGTTTTGTAATGTTTATGTGACTCTTTCGTCTTCGTACGCACATGTATTTTTCCTTTACACTTTTATGCACGTGTATCTGTTTGTTCTTTTAAGGCATTGCTACACAAGGCAAACGTGAGAAATGTGTTAAAAAGTTGCATGCCGAGCAGGACGAGAAACAGAAACAGAAACATGGCTAAGGCCTTCATCAGTGTTGTTGTTCTTGTTGAGTTCGTTCGTCTTGTTTTTTTCGTTGTTTTTGCCATTTGCTTGTTTGCGTTTTGCTTTTGAAGTCTCACATACACACACACATAGAGTAACACCCACGCCAAGATTGTGAGAAAATGGAAATTAAATGAACTTGAAATTGTGAAAAAGCTCAGATAGATATATAGTCGTCTACATACACCTCACACCTGTCGTCGTGCACTCGCAGATAAAGCACACAATGAGCACCTGAGCAGCAACAACAACAGTAATAAGAACAACAATGCCATCGTCTCATCTTTTAAGCGTAGGTGCACGACCCTTCCCTTGCTCAGCCATACACAGACACGACTTGTGTTGCCCTTTGCCGTCTTGTGTTTGTGCCTGCTTATTGTGTTAACAACAACAACAACAACAAAGAGTTAGAACCAACTTTGGAGCTAGAACCAACTTTCGGGCGAGCGGGAGATATTCGAATGAGAGAATCAGCCAAAGCAGCCACGCGCTTAAAAGTAGGCAACCGTATTTTTGTATTTCCATAAACTGGATTAACCATTGATTGACATTCAATCTAAACCTTTAGTGAAGAATTTCAATGGGTCAGTCCACGTCATGAGTACTGTGTCCCAGTCTAATGGATTGTTTGCCGTTAAAACGATTTAAAATAAGAAAGGCAGGCTTCCTTTCAAATAACTAAGGAAAACAGCAGAAATAGAGGCTAGCATCGCAATGCTTAGCCTTTTATACCCTTGTCTATTTTGACATCATTCTCCTTTGATTGATCCCATATTGATTACAAATTTAAGTCGCTGATCATACAATTTTTCAGCCGACTTGTTCTATGTTAGCTATATGTTATATTGGCCCGATTTCCTCATTTCCAACGATATTTTCTATTATAGATCTGATTCTGATATAATTGCAAGAGTTAATTAAACGCAGTTAGATTCTGATTGAGTAAATTAATTAGAAATAGCATATAATACAAAAAAAAACGAAAAACGGACGATCGGATTTATGTATATAGAGTGCTCACCTTCTGACTTCTTTACAACGTGAACTAATAAGATGCACGTGTACCCAAGTTTCATTAATATAGTTGTTAAATAATAACAAATATAAATAACAAATAACAATGATCGAATGTACATTTTATATAACAAAATATATTTCATTTTCATGTATCATCTAAAAAAACAATCATATCATAATACTTGAAGTACCAAGTACAACAAAAGAAACTTCAACACTCTAATTTACCAAGTCTAACTGGACAAAACTAGGTGGATCCACGTATGCGAGTAACCAACAAAAGTCCGACCTCATTTAAACGATTTACAATATTGAAGCGACAACCTGAAAGAGCGATAAATTTATAAGTTATTTATACATTGCAATTTATAGCTTGTTTTTTAACCCACCAATTTTGATGTCCACCATGTCGCCGGCATTTATAACGTACCGCTCTGTGGCTGCCTCCGCTTTCTCGACTTCAATACCGAATTTTCCATAAATCGCAACAAAATTCTGTTTTTTTTTTTTGAAAAAGTACACAATGATTAATTTCAAGTTGTAAATTACCACTTTGTTTTTCTACCCACCAAATTGTTAGTCTTGTTTCGCTTGAAACCACGCTGCTGATATGGCTGGAGACGCATATAGCCCAGAGTGCAGGTCCCTTCAGTTAGGTAAAAGGCGTAATCGACATTCTCCAATGAACTAAAGTTTAAATCTGCTGCTGGCGCTTTAAAGTCATTATAATTAGTATTAAACGTTTTTTGTCAGAAATATAATAACCTACAGATAGACATTGACTCAAACTGTGGAGCAACTTGATTCAGGGATTTGGGTGGAATATTGCTAACACCGCGAAGCCAGGAAAACACTGGAGATATCTCGTTTTGTGGCTGTGGCTCTTCTACCTGCTCAGGGTCCATCACTGCTTCCTTCTCTGGCTCCATCACTACTACCTGTTCAGGCTCCATCACTGCTTCCTGTTCAGCCTCCAACACTGCCTGCTGTTCTGGAGATGCTTGCCGTTCAGGTAGCGTTTGCTTTTTGTGCTGAGTTACAGTTGCTTGCTCATTCACTCGCTTCTCAACCTGTTTGTGGCTTGAAGCATTACGCTTACGTTTAAGTGTTTTGCTAACACCAGCACCCAACTCTATTTCTCGCATATAACGGAAGGGGTCGCTGAGGGTATGACAAAAATCGTTGCGCAGCGGAATATGACCACGTTTTGATCTACGAACTGTTAAATAAATTTGTTAACTTAAATGTTTAATAACTAACTGTATATCGCTTACTTGTGAAATTATCATCTTCTTCTTCCCCTTTCTTTGAGTTGTGTGGCTTGTACACATTAGCTTTTGATTTGTTCTCTTTGGTATTTTTCTTGATAGTTTTCGTTGCTTCAATTAAAGAGCGCTCAAATGCCTTACGAGCAGCATGGCTCGTACTTGGTTGGTCATCTAGAGGAGGCGGCGAGGTAGATTGCATACGCAATGGCTCCATATGTTCTGAAATGCTTTGGTCCTCTGCTTCAACAGTATTTTCTTCTATTGGCAAGTTAGGCACAGAAACATCTTTTCCAGAATTGCAATTCGATGAGGCCGACAGAAGTTTCATGGGCAGGGCATCAAGGCAGGGTATAGCTAAAGGTTCCTCCAAAGACACGGCCGGTTGCTCAGAATCATCTTTGCCAAAATTGCAACCCAATTTCACTTTACTGGGTTTTAGTAGCAATGACACAGGCGGAGGTGGCACAATGGGCAGAGCATCAATACTGGTCGTAGATAAAGGGTGTTCCAGAGACGCTGCCGGCTTCTCTTGAAAAGTTATACTTGTTTTCCCTTTTGTTGAGATTTGCTGAGAGAAGCGTATTGAGACTGGCGGAGCAGGTGCAATGCTCACATCATCAATGCACGGTGAAACTGATGGCGGTGATGGTGCTATATGAATGACAGGATCGCATAGTCGAGCTTGTTTTGTAGGTGACGGCGACGATAAATCGTTGTCTGAATCACCCTTTGTGTAGAGACTACGCTTACTACACGGGCTGGTACTATTTTTCATACGCAATTGAATGGTACGTGTAAGTGACATGTAATGCCTTAACTCTTGAGACTTGAAAGAGAAAAATATAGAAATTAAATTTATTTACTTAATGTGTCTAATCAGGTTACGTACCATTAGTACTGGACGCCTTCTATTTTTTAGCTTTTTATTGACAGCATATTTGATGAAGCTAGTTTCATTCTCTTCTGATTTCCGGCGTAATATCTCTACAATCTGCTGATCCTCTGAGATTTGTCCGTTGACCAGGCCCCGGGAATTGCGTTTTCGTAAATCAACTATCTTTGCCAGCTCTTTGGCAAACTCTTGCCCATTCATTTCTGGATGGGATGGTTTGTTTAGCACTGACTTTGCACTTTCCATATTTGTCATTGTACGAGTTAGGTTTTTGGAGCGGTACTTGTCTAGGTCGAGCACCAATTCATCATCATCATTCCCATGTTCAATTACCGTTGGCGTTTGCAATTGCTGCGTTGCGGCCTTGCCACCACCTGGCAGCTCCATGTTTAGGGGTATCAAACTGTCGGCACCTTCTTTCTGTTGATGTGTATCGGGCAGAAAACAGGAGTTTTGAATGCCACAACTAGTACTTGCGGCAGGAGACGTTGGTGTTGGTTTAGGAGGAGCTGACACAACTTCAGTTAGTCGTGATGCACTACCTAGTGCTTTGAGCACAAACTGCTCCTTCGGCTCAGGTGGTAATGCTGGAGGTGAAGCACGAGATGTTGTTGCTAACACAGAACGTGATGATTGTGATTTTGCTGGAGAAGTATGCGATATCGTTGGCGGTGAAGTAGCTGATAATGCTGGTTGTGAATCAGGTAATGTTGCTGGTGGTGAATTGGCAGGAACAGGTTTCTCCTGCACCGCAGACACAGGATCAGGAACAGCTGCAGAGTCGGGCATATCATGCTGCTCTATACCGGAGAATTTGTCCAATTGCTTCCCAATTTCGATTACAAATTGTTTTTTTATTAGTGATGTGCGTTTCAAACGCACTTTTAGTTTTCTTTCCCGCATTGTTTTTCCCTCTTCCTGTGTCGCCTTCAAATGAGAACTACCAGTTTCGTTTTTCAAACTGAAATTGTGCCGCAAGTCTTGTTCAACTGCTGTCGACAGCTTTTGCGACTTGTTGGGTGGTGATAAAGGTATGCCCTTTGTGTTCAGCATATATGTTAGATAGCTGTTCTCAAAATCGTCAGCAGTCAGCGCTTGCCCATTTTTATCCATAGCAGGCGTTGGTATTGCATCTTTTGGTGATTGTTTTTCAATTGGTTTACTTACAAGCGCCGGAGTGCTGCTGACTGCAGGTTTCTAAAAAGAAAAGGAAATGATTATTTTTGATCAAAAGTCAATGCTAATAATGCATTCTTACAAAACTCATAGAACTCGGTGATGATGTACTGATGCACTCAACATTGCTGTTCTTAAGTACAGTAGTGTGAGTACATTTCTTTAAAGGCGAACCACCAACTCTACTTCGGGCCATGGATGGTGCCAAGCTTAACGAGCGCTGAAGAGGCATCGAAAATGTTCGCCCATTTTCATGTTGCGGTTGAGAGTCTGCAACACGATCCTGCGCCACTGGATCGCATGATAGTTGTCTATCCCTCGCTCCAGCGGATTGTTTTGGTTTCGCCTCTTTCTGTGTGGGATGCCTCACCAAGTCTACGCCAATATCAAACGAGATGTCCGGAACAGCTAGTAGAAACTGCTGATTGACCTGTGGCTTGCGAGATGTTTTCTGATTTATGAATCCCCTCAGACGACTGGCATCTGGCTCCAAATCATTTAGAATACTCTCCAGCTCGTGCATTGTATTTTCAACGGAATCTGACCTGCACAAGAAACACTTGTTTACAGATTTTACACAATGCTTCCATACAAATTTAATAGAGGGAGAGTCTGTTTGTTTATTTCCTTTAGATATTTAATTAACATGAGAGAGTATGTTAATTAATTTGCTTACATTTTGTATGTAGCGCTGCCTATTTTGAAATAAATAATTTTCCCAGTTACTTATGCAGTGGAATTAAAAACAAAAGTGGACGCCAATCGACATACAACGTTTGACAGCACTGACATTAGGGATGGTATAAAAATATCGTACCTATCGTTCGACACAACATGCACATAACTACTAAAAATATTATTTATTATTTTTTTTAAGAATATAAGACGAATATAATATTATTGCTTAGTTTACGAGACATAGGCACCGATAATTCTAATTTTTATATGCTGTAGTTACAAGCCAATATCAGTGTGACCAGCTCTTAAAAAGTATAATCATACTTTGAATATGTTTCACTGATGTTGGAGGACCAACTTAGTTTATTTACAGTCTACGTTTGAATTTTATAGCACTGTTTTGTATTATTTTAATACCCTGCAGCCTGTAAATGATCAACTTTGTGGAAGTGAAAAAGCGAAGAAGGCGTGGCAGACCCCATAAACTGTTACATATATTCTTGTTCAGCATCACTAGTCGAGTCGATTGAGTCATGTCCGTCTGTCTGTTTGAACGCACAGAACTCAGCTACTTAAAACCTATTGTAGATCAAATACAATGAAGGTTCCAGTATTTCCCAAGCACATCAGGGTTAATTCACCCGCACCCGCAAATTGATAACTTAATTATTCAACTTGATTTGTAAGCGACGTATAAAGATATAACTTAGAGAAGGAAGACCAACGGAAAAAACTTAAACTGTTGGAGACAAACATCGTTGAACGAACAAATAACGCAGACTCTGATTCCTTCTCTTAGAAGAAGAATAAGTAATAACACACGTTTTAATTAAAATATATTAAAAATATATACATACATTAATTAAACATCAAAAAAGAAAGGTTATTATACAAAAAAAGCCTTATTTCAGTTAATTGCGGTACGTATATTTTATATATGGTGCACTTGTCCGCCTTTGATAAGGATTACATATTACATTAATGATGTAGGTAGTTTGTGATTGTGATATCTTAAAAATGCTATATCATCCAAACCTTCCCAATTATTGCAAACCTCCATTTTCTATAAAGTCGATAAACACAATAAATTACCATTTAAAATATATAATATGGCTTAAACTGTGAACATTAAAATTTAAAATATTCAAATCTTAAGGGTCTCTTTATTCATAACAGAATTATGTATAAGCTGTAAAATTAATTTGTTTGCAGAAATATATGAAAAGGTGGGTACATCATAATCTAATCTAAAGTCATTAACCACCTTTGAAACAAAGGGACTGTTCGTCGAAGAACCAGAGGAGTTCCTCAAAAATAAGACGAATAATATTGGAATGCATCGACAATAATTGAATCTATTTTGTTATTAAAAAACACGTGACTTGTAGATATAAAACATTTGTAACAACTAGAGAAGACTCAATGAACAATTTACTAAGCACAGGTTACGAATCTAAGAATTGCTGGGCTCGTTCTCTTTATCCTTACTCTTGAGCGGTGGCTTCTCCTTGTCTCCTTGTCCCTTTTCCTTGTCATTGTGCTTGTGCTGACGATTCTCTCGATTGCGGCGCTGCATGTGCGTTTGCATGGTGGCCTCGATGTGTGATAAGGAATTGTGATACTCCTGCTTGATACGCTCGTACTCCCGCTTCATGTGTGCATCCTTATCCTCGGCGTACAGCTTATAGTTGTGGGCGGTCCGCTTGGCACTCTGATAGCGCTGATGGGCGACACGCAGTGCCTCCTCATGGGCATCGCGAAGGGATTGCATCTTGCCGCGCCAATGCTCTTCGACCTGCTCGATGGTTTGCTTCTGCTTCTCCCATTCGTCCATTACGGCCTTCATGGAGAGACGCTCGCATTCAATGCTCGAATGGTGCTCTTCCATTTCGCGTATCAGGTCGGAAATTCTTCGATTCTTCGCTTGCATCTCGTTGCGATACTTCTGCATGCTTTGCTTAAACTGCTCATCCTTCTCGCCCAGCAGATCCTGCATCTGCTCTCGCTCGGCAAGTATTGTTTGCTTTAACAAGTCAACCTCAGTCTGACGCTGTTGGAGATCCCGGCTGACCACCTGATACTCGCGCTGCAGGCACAGGCTACGTTCCTCTGCCTGCTGCACACGCAACGTGAAGCGTTTCAACTCGGCGGCAAACAGCTTAGCCATCTCATCCCGTACACGCTGCTCTATGCGTTTGATGCGCGCCTCCGTGAGTTCTGCGGAAGGTTCATCGCCGTCTCCACCAGCACCGGACAATGTCATTGCAACAACTTGTCCGACAGGGCTCATCACCTGCTGCTCCTTCTGCTGTGCTGCACCCTCCTTGAGCTTCGCCTCCAGCTGCACTTGCAAATTCTTTGACCGCTCCAACTCGCTTTTCAACTCATCTAACTCCTTTGCCTGCAGCGAGTTCATATTCTGCAGCCTTAGCATTTGTATTTCGATCTGTAAGTGCGATAAAGTATTAGCTAACTGAATCCTCTAGAAACATTCCCAGACTCACCTTGGTTATCTCTGCCAACTGATCTACGCATTTGCTGCAATTGCTTGATCCCTCTTTGCTGGCCTTGGCCAGTTCCTCCTGCTTTTGCCGCTCCATTTTCTCGCGCAACGTTTGCAGCTCTCGCTCATGCCGCAGCTTTTCCGTGTCAAGTATTTTGGTGAGCTCCTGCGACTTGATCTCTGCCAGTTCGATATTTCGCTGTAATTGAGCCGTTTGTTGGCGCAGCTCGAGCACCTCCTTAACGTTGTCCGAATCGTTCAGTTTACGTAGCTGATAACTGAGCGTTTCCTTCTCATCGGCAATCTCCGTATAGAGCATTTTCAGGCGCTCCACTTCACCCTGCGCATCCTTCAACAATATCTTATGGCGCTCCACTTCCAAGCGCAAATTGTCCGCCGTGACTCGTGTGCGTAGGTGGCGATTGTCATCCAAGAGCTGATCATGCTTGCGCTGAATATTGTCGTTTTCCTGCTGCAAATCATCCAACTGCAATTGTACTTGCTTGAGTTTCCTATCAACACTCTGGTGCTCAGCAGTTTGCGTCTCCAACTGCAGACGCAATGCATCCCGCTCGACTAACACATCAGCAAGTTCGCTCTGCACCTTGGACACATTGAGCGAAGCGTTCAGTTGCCTCTCAGTCAACTGCTCTTGCAGCACCTTGACACGATTCTCCAGACGCTGTTTGTCTTCGTTGAGCGTGGCCAACTGCACCAACGTCTTATTCTCTTCGTCGCGCAGCACACGCAACTCGGCGGTGCATTCATTAAGCTGCTTCTCCAGCTTCCGCACTTCTTCGCGCTTGCCCTTCAAGTTGCCCAACGCCCGATAGAGTTCCTGCTTTATGTGACCCATGCGATCAGCTGGGTTCATTGGTGTACTGCCCGCCAGACGAGATGGCAACCGACTGGGCGATTCCCCGACATCAGACTGATGCTCCTGGATCAGCGTGTCCATTAGATCCAGCTCTCTGGTGGTGCCATTCACTCGCTCCGTCAGCTGCGCTATAGTCTGCTCCATGCTGGCCACCTGCCCATGCAGATCCGCAATGCATTGCTGCTGACGCGTATACTCTGCCTCGTAGTCGGGCTTCGAGGCCAGCTGTTTGTAGCGTCGTTGGGCCACGTCCAGCGCCGCATTCAGCTCATTGATCTTGTCTGCCTTGTCCAGCAACATGGTTTCATGGCTAGACTGAAGGGCATTGTAGCGCATGTTCATCTGATCGAGCTCCTGCTTCTTCTTGTCCAACTGATCGCTTAGTTGGTGCAGCTGTTGCTGCATCAGTTCCGTCTGAGCACGCTGATGCTCCTCCAATTGCTTGACTCGCAGTTCGGCATTGCGATCGTCCCGTCTGTGCATGTCCCGTTCCACAATATCATATTTACGCTGCACATCAGCCAACAGAGTCTGCGCCGTTTCAAGCTTGCCCACCAGCTGGGTGTTCTCCGTCTCGAGGAACTTCTTTTCAGTGCGTAGCTTCTCAATATTATTATCCAGATTCGAGCATTTCTCTTTGCTGTCCACAAGCAGTTCGTGTGTGTGCTTTTTCTCCCGCAACGCTCTGTCCAGTTCTGCCTGGGCAATGCTCAAGCGCTTCTGGTACTCATCCACTGACTTCTGCGCGTCCAGTGCCACTTTATTGATGGTGTTCAGCTCGCGATTCTTCGAGTCGAGCAACATTTGCATCTGATGCATTTCGCTGGCACTCACATAGTCCCCTTGCTCCTGCTGATGATGTTGTTGCTTGGCGGATAGCGTAGGTAGGTGGGGCAAGGGCTGGGCGGGTAATATGTTTGAGGGAAAATTTGTTGTCGAGTCAATTGTGCTCTCCTCGTCGTCGTCATCCAAATCGTCGAAAGCATTTTCCAGTAAATTTCCCAACTAATTGAGATTAGAATTTTGAGCACAATTTCAATCGATGTTTGCGTCGATTTTACACTCACCTCGGCCTCACGACGCTTCTGATCCTGCAGGGCTTCTTCCTCTTCCTGTCGCTCCAGCGTTGAATTCACCTTGAGCGCTTCAGCGCCCTGGAAAAGGCTGACGCCTGGCGTGTTCATGTTTGACGTCGCCACAGGCGCTTGTCAAAAACAAATTAATTTAAATTTGAATCTAAACGTAGTGCGCAAGCGTTGTTCTATTTATTTTTTTTAAGCTCAGTATGCAGTATACAGTTTGCCCGGGCGCAACAGATGCTTGCAAAAACATTCCTTACACAGAACCAATTTAACAGTCTGTAATTCATATATGGTGAAATTTACAATTTAAACATTGTTCACACAAAAATCACTTAATAGACAAACCATTAACTGATTTACAGGATTTTTGTTATGCCAGTCGTCAACAGCATACTCTAAAATTATTCAAACAAAAACAATATGGCAACTCTACAAGAAGTAGTTCATCTGTAAAGCGAACAACTTGTTCCGCTCCACCACTGTTTCTAACAGACCAGCGCTGCCCACTCAGTGTTTGCCGTTCCCTGTTTGAAGTGCCATCCCAAGACACGATCCCATTTGCGTCCCCAATGTGTCTCGGATAACTTTAATTTTTTTTTATTTTTCAATTTTTTTTGCCCCGCTGGCGCCGTTTTACCGTTTTTAAAACGGTTTTTGGGATGACAAATCTTCAAAAATGTGGAGGAACTAAAAATAACGGTCAAAACTTTGGAGGCCTCTCCAGGGCGGGTTGTACACTTTGGAAACTTGGAGTCGCCTGCAATGCGAAGAGAAGAAAAAAACGAACAGATTGGAAAAAGCCGCATGTCGCTAAGTCGTCCGGTTTGGCCGCAATTTCGAATTGAAAATTGAAAAAAACTGCCGTTATTCGAAATGAAAAACTGCTTGTTTTTCGCAAAAAGAGCTCGTTTCCTAAGACGCGACCCCATTTGCGTCCTGGATGACAGCATTGGGTAAGCAGTGCACTGCTTGGTTCTGCTTGCAAATTTAAAAAAAGGCGCGCATTTTTTTTCGTTCAAAAACAAAACGTACCGTATTATGTATACGTATGGTCGCAGTGCCTCGCACCTTCTCTGCTGGGAGACTCCCTTTTAAAATAATAATGTATACGTATACATGTACAAACATGTATATGTATATTTTTCGAAAAATGGCTTCGAAAAACTCTCGTGGGGCTACGGATGAAAGTTTTTTCTTCTGCAATTTAGGGGTCAATGAAAGTTGTTGACGTCAACGAATGTGATTGAAATCCTTTTAGGGAACAAAGACTATATAAATCCGGAATATGTTAAAAACCCGTTAAGTAAACGCAATAAATAGAGCAGATACAACACAAAAGCGGAACCGACGACAGTTAAATAAATGGCACTTTAAGATACATTTTGAATGAATATTTCAAAACATTTTAAAATGCCAACTACAATTGAAACACTCGATAAATTTCTTTTGCTTTTTTCAAATTTTTTCGTTTTTATTATTATTATACAGACTTTCCATTCATAAACGCACTTACATTGGGACATTTATCTAATTTCTCTGCATCTATTTGGAAAACCTTGGACAAACGTTTCCAACTTTGCGCATCAAAGTAATAGAAAGTGCCACGCTCTTTTGTACCATTTTTTTCATATTGATTAATGCCAGGAATTCGAGTAATCCAAATTTTCTCATCCACGTGATACCGCCACTCGCGACTGTGCCTAAAGAGAATTCAAGAAAACAAAATTAAAAATCCATCTTATACCAATTTTGTTATGGCACTTACAATTCTGATGCTGCCATCAACTGCATTTTGTCGCCAATATTCGTGTAGAAGAGGAAAAAGAGCAGATCTTCTTGCAGCACTTTCAGTGCGGGCGCTGTGAGCTTATCTCTAATCGCAAAATTGATCAGATATTCGGGTGGCACGTTGTACTCAACGTCTTGTGCTCTGTAAATTATAATAGTTATTGGTTCAATTTCCACTTGCAAAGCATTATTAATGGTATCCTTGCTCACCTGCAGGGCTGTTCCACGAACGGTCCAGCGAATGTTGGATGCAAACTCTCTTGTGAATTCAGATTCAAGCCGAGGCCCGTGAGGTCCGTGCCCAGTGACAGTGTCACCAGATTGGGATCCGTTTCGGCCGCTCGGATGAAGGTCAGTAGGCCGACCATGCCAAACTGATTATTCACCATGCTCGCTGGTATGTTTGTGACCTTGCCTGCAATCAAGATTGGATGGAGAGTTGATTAGGAATGGATGGTGTTGTTAGAGTTTCTCATGCTCACCATCTGGCGATGTTTGTACGCCGCTTTTCACAAGTTTATCATTGCTGGAATTATCGTTCATATGGTCGCCGGCGCCAGTACCGCTGCCACTGCCACTGCCAAGGCCGCCGCCCACGCCCATCATCGCATTGTTGCCGGTAACACCAGTGTTGAGACCAGTGCCGCTACCACTGCCTGCGCCGCCGCCACCTCCACCGGTGCCCACTAATCCTACATGCGTCGCACTGACACCGCCGCCCCCCGTACCACTTGCACCGCCGCCACCGCCAACAACGCCGCCAAGTCCACTGCCAACGGCGCCGTGACCATTTCCCCCTACAACGGCACCAGATGATGTTGTGCCCGTCGAGCCACCTCCTCCAATTCCTCCGCCGCTAACAACAATTGAATTCATTGGCTTTTCCGTGCCGTCCAGATTGTTCTCTGTGATGCCACCACTGCCACTGGCGACGCCTCCATTGCCACCGCCAGGAGCACCGACAACGCCGCCACCGCCACCGCTGCTGTTGCCTATCGCATTCGTTGTGCCATCCGAATTCTGAGTGCCCGGTAACGCTGGAAAGTCCTCGTTCGACATCGTGAATTCCGATTGCTCTGACGTCGGTTGTTTTACCATGCCAACTGCAAATAGAGAGATAAGTTAAAAGAGATTAGCGAATATGGGCACAAAAAACATCAAAGGCCAAAGGCGAACAGGGATAAATAATGCATACAGTGAACCAACTTAGTGATACTTAGTGTAAAAACTAACTATTTTCAGAGTCCGCAAGAGGATACATCTCTCATAGATAGATAGTGCACATTTAAAATTCTATATGATCAATACTCATACAGGGACGTATAAGCTTAAATTTATATAGATAAACATAGGTATATCAATAATTTGATTTTACTTTACACACAAATTACAGCTTAATTTTCTGAATAAATGTAAAAAAGCCTCAGCCAACTTAGCTATCTAGCAGTTGTAAAAAACAAACATCATTGGATGATAATACTTTTCATAACTATCCACAGATATATTATGGTAAAATGTAATAGAAATTTGCAAGATTCAAAGATAATTTTCAAGTATAACAACAGCACTTCTTGAGGCATAACAAATGTTTATCGAAAGACCTAAAGCTTTTAACATATCCAGATCTTTAATTGATCAACCGACACCAAAACAGAAAACAATTAAATGACAAGTAAACTTTAGCACAATTCTGTTGGCAAACAAACTAGAACTATGCCACACTATGCAACTATGCAACAAATACATTATTTGCATAATATAAATAAACAGTATAAATTATGTTAGTTACACCATAACCAGCGTAAACAAACAGTAACAAAACTAATCGTAACACAAATTAAAATAATAAAGAAAGTGGATTTTGTTTTGAACTCACAAGAAAAGAAATTACCGTAGGGTTTGCTGCCCGGCGGCTGGAGGGGATTCGATTGGGGCAGTGTCTGATCATTCTGACCACGCGCATTCGTCAGCGATGGAAACTCTGTGGGATCGAGCAGCGCTGGCGTTGTTGAATCTGCGCCGCTGCCCCCACCGAATACATGAAAGTTATTTAACGGCCCTCCCCCGCCACCGCCGCCGCCACCTCCGGCCGTGCCATAGCCACCGCGGCCGGACTGCATTAAGCTGCCCATGCTCGACTGCAAAGTAGAAAGAACAACAATATATATGTAAATATGTTTGTATGCATACTGTGTGTGTGTATTTGTGGGTACTCACCATTGGCCCGCTCCCTAGACCCATGGTACGACGCTCCATGAACGGCCGTTGACCAAACAGATTCGTAGTTCGATTGGCACTCGATAAAGCAGGACCACCGACCGATAACTGCGCATTCCGATTTGGTGATAACTGAGGTGGCTGTTGCGTTTGTTGCCCATAGTTCGTTGCGCCGGGATACGAGGTGGCGAAATCTATACAAAACAAATAACACAATTTAATAAAACTTTATGTTCTTTAAGATTTACAACATTAATTACCGGTTTGGAACATGCCGGACGTGGGTGTTACATGGCCAGACATGGAGCTACCACCAAATCCGCCTGTTGTTCGGCCCGTTAGAGCTGCGTTTGCTATGCTTCTCGGGGGTTGTTGAAAATTTAAATTCGCCATAATCTATAAATATGATAATAACAATGAAAAAACATGATAATCACAACAATTAATAAGTATTAAATAAAAAAACTTGTTTGCGTGTTGTTTTGCTGTTGTTGTTTTTGTCGACCAATTAGATGATTTACAATTGATAAACAGAAATCAAGTCGATTGTTATCGATAGGCTATGCGATATTCATCTCTCACCGATCACCCTGTGATGCAGCGCAGTGTGTTTGTTTGTGTGCATTTTGGCGCGCACAAAGCAGCAACAAAATGTCCCAATTGGCCACAAACACGCAAGGCCGGCAAGTAGACAAGAGCTGTGTGCTATGAGTTTTTGTGACTCACTTCGCAGAGATCCCAAGGAGAGACAAACAAAACTGTGCGCGCAATTTGATAACAGCAACAAACTGGCTGCGAAGATAATACAGTCAAAGCCAATTACTGTTGCGCGTTTAAAAGCACAAACATATGTTTATAAATAAATACACAAAGTATGTGCGTGAATTAACACAACGAGTGGGAGAGAGAGATAGACTCCTCTCCGAGTGTAAATTGTTTTTGGGCTTTAAAACGAAATTAAATTGAGGCTTTCGATAAATCCAAGGTCGCTGGAAATTTACGTAATTGTAGGCTTACAAACAACAATAGCAACTATAGCAACAACAAAAACCACTATAGGCTATCAGTTGTTGAGACGTAAAAAGCAGTTACAGCTGAAACAGAAATAGGTGATAATGAGTTAAGCATTAAATCAAACAGGTTAAAAAAGTAGCAACCCTTTAAATGCCTTTTTCGAGCCACAGGATGTTGCGTCTGTTGCACAATAAATGGCAAACCAAAAAGAAGACGGTGAAAAAAGGATCGCCGCCATGCACACTTATCAGACTGTGTGCGAAACAAAGACGACTACTGCTGCGTTGGGTATTGTTATTCTTGTCTGCAAATCTGCAGGTAGACCGTAGAGAATCCCTGCACTTGTTTATGGACAAGTTAATGATATGTCAAAGTCATTCTTTACTTTTCTATTCGCCGGGCACCAGATTACAGCGATGCTGCTGACCAACGATCGTTGTCTGTCTGTGTGCGTGCGTGTGTTACTTCATCAGCTGACCAATTGGAGCTTTACAACACTGTTTCGTTTACAACTGCTGTGATTTTAAGATTGGCCAATTAGTTTGGTCCCCGTCTGCGTTCAGGTGTAGCCTTGAAACACAACAACAACAACAAAAGAAAGAAATACGACTGGCATACAAATTAAGACAGTACGCTGTATTTCTGAGCACAGTTACTTACCTAAATGAACGTTGGATGATAATGCTGCTGCTTCTTCCGCTTCCACTTCCACTGTTAATGCTACTGTTTTCCGACTTCTGCTGCTACCAACAACATACACTGAACGTTTTGTTCTCACCGCATTTAACATTCCAAAGCGACTGGGACGTTTTGGTTGTTGTCGTTGCTGACGCTGACGCTGCTGCTGGCGTCGCCGTCGTCCTAGCGCCGTTTTTCGTTTCGTTTTTTGTTTGTCAGCTGCTGCTGCACCAACAACTGAGGGGGAGACGCAGTAGTTGCCTTTTAGAATGTTTTTTACCGCTATTGTTGTTGTTGTTCACTTGATAGGTTAATACTAGTTGTTGGTGAGCCAGATCGATTACAGTTACAATTGGCAAATGACACTCACACCACGGCGTTTGCAGGATACATGTACACGGGGACACGTTCACACACAATACACTAATACACCCACGCCGTCGTTGCCGTTGTGGATGTCGATGATGATGCGCAAAGTGTAGCCGAAACGTGCGGAGTAACGGAGAGGTTAGTTGGTATTTTTCCGCGCCGTGTCGTCCCTAAATATATTGCATATATACTTTTATATGTATGGCCCTACACACACACACACACATATAAGTGTATACACGCACTCTGTCTGTATCCGTGTGTTGGTGAACTTTACTTCGTCGTGCCTGGCCGAAAGAAGGAGTACCGAAGGTTTTTTGTATGCCTGTTCTTCCCTTCCCTTTTGCCTTGCAGAAAGCGGCGAGTGCGACTACACAGACTTTTAATCGCCCGCCTATGCAAGCCTATTAGAGTAAACGCGTTTTTGGGTTTGTTTCGAAACGTTTTTTCTATTGTTTTGCCTCCGTTTCACCGTTTATGTATAATATGTTGGCTTTTTTTTGTAAGTAAATAATTGCTTGCTATTGCGCTGTTGCACTGCTGCTTCTTCCACTCTGCGAGTGTATGTGTGTGTCTCTGTCTTTGTTTCTCAGCTCATTGAAATTTCACCCGAACGCGAATTTGGGGTAAATTCGCTTCGCGATTTATGCACCTCTTACACTGCGCACAATTGAATGCACTCAAATTAAACACTGGCAAATGTCTGTAAATTACAATTGCAATGCATTAAACAATTTTTGAGCGCTCGAAAAACGCTTCAAATGTACACAAAAAATGCTCCGCAAAAAACTTTTGTGGCTCGTCACATATGAATACAAACACATAGAGAGATACTGCGAGTTATCGATGCAGCATTGTTATCGATTTGCATCGCAGGGTTGCCTTGTACAAATTAGGAGTGCGAGGCACGTCAACTTAATAATATATCTTGCTGCCTTTTAATAAAACTAAAATATTCTAATTGTTTGATTAATCTGATGGCGTTATAAAATTTAGACTATGTCTAATTTTTAATTATTATTAAAGTGTAATTAATAAGTATTGTTGTTACGTTCTTTGCTTGCACGTGTCTGAGCCGCCAATCTGTCAGTTTGTAAATTTTACATTTTTGGCATTGGCATTTTCAGTTTTTGTTTGCAATAAGAATATAAACAGATTGAAAAATGACTGATCCGAATTCAGACGATGAAAGTGGTAAGTGATAGATTAATATTTCAAGAATCAGTTGTACTTGATTTTACATCTTCAAGGTTCAGGGTCCGGTTCAAGTCGTAGCGGCAGCCGGAGTCGTAGCGTCACACCACAAGGCAGCGCACCAGGGTAGGTTTTTTAATTAAATTACCATGTCGATTAAACTACTAATCAATATTACCCCTCGCAGATCGCCACACAGTCGTAAGTCAGGCGGCAGCGGCAGCGATCGTTCGCGCTCTGGATCCAGGTCCTCCCGGTCCCGCTCCGGCTCTGGTTCGCCACACAGTGCACACTCTGGTTCGGCGGCAAGCCGACGCTCTCGTTCTGGCTCGGCACGCAGCCGACGCTCTCGGTCTGGCTCAGCACGTAGTCGACGGTCGGGCACAGCTCAAAGTGCCCATTCCCGTTCACGATCACGAAGCGGCACGCCACATAGTAAACGCAGCGGCAACGAGGATTCCCGATCGAACTCTCCCAATCTACAAATTGACGACCAGCGTGCCAACTCAAAGAGTAAGAGTCGCAGCAAGAGCCGCAGTCGTAGCGGCAGCCGGCACACATCCAGATCACGTTCCCGCTCCAAGTCGGGTACACCGCATTCGGGACGCACATCGCGCAGCCGTAGCGGATCTGCAGGCTCTGGCTCGGGAAGTGACATTGGTGTGCCCAAAAAGAAGCAGCGTCGTCAGAGCACATCGGATGCCGAGAAACGCAAGAGCGGCAGCGAGAGCGATGGAAACGCTGTAACAAAGGCAAAGAAGTCTCGACTAATTGACTCGGACAGCGATGAAGATGAATCGGTAGGTGATCGATCTTCCAATATTATCTGAATCTATCTAATCTTTGTTCATCAACAGCCCAAGAAAGCACCTGCCGCATCGGACATTTTTGGTGATGCAGATGACATTAGCGATGATGAGGAGACCACAGCACAAGGAACAACGGCAGAGGGACACAAATCTCCGGGTGGCAGTACGGCGCGTTCACGTAGTCGCAGCATGAGCAAATCACGCTCAGTCAGTCGCTCCGTCAGCCGTTCTCGGAGTCATTCACGATCGCGCTCACGCGACGCAGAGCCGCAACAGTCGCAACAACCTACGGAGCCGGAGCCTGAACCGCTGCCAGAGACGCGCATCGATGTGGAGATCCCACGCATATCCGCTGATCTTGGCAAGGAACAGCACTTCATCAAGTTGCCCAACTTCTTGTCTGTTGTCACGCATCCCTTTGACCCCGAGACCTATGAGGATGAGATCGACGAGGAGGAAACTATGGACGAGGAGGGTCGTCAGCGTATCAAGCTCAAGGTTAGCAACACGATCCGTTGGCGTGAGTACATGAATAACAAGGGCGACATGGTTCGCGAGTCGAATGCGCGATTTGTGCGCTGGTCCGACGGCAGCATGAGCCTGCATTTGGGCAACGAGATCTTCGATGCGTATCGTCAACCATTGGTGGGCGACCACAATCACTTGTTCATCCGCCAAGGTACGGGTCTGCAGGGCCAGTCAGTGTTCCGCACCAAGCTCACGTTCCGGCCACACTCCACGGAGTCGTTCACGCATAAGAAGATCACCATGTCGTTGGCTGATCGCTCCACCAAGACGAGTGGCATCAAAATACTCACGCAGGTGGGCAAAGATCCCACAACAGATCGTTACTCGCAGCTGAAGGAGGAGGAGGCCAAGCTGCGTCTGGCGATGCGTACGCAGCACAAGGTGCAGCCAAAAAAAAAGAAGGCCGGAGCAGGTGAAGCTTTGGCCAGCGGAAGCGGCAACTCGCACTATCAGCACGACGATGGCAGCGATGATGAGAATGCCATCAGCCTGAGCGCCATCAAGAATCGATACAAGAAGGGCACGGGAGCGGGTGCTGGTGGCCAATCAGAGCCGAAGGCATCAACCATTTACTCATCCGACGAGGATGAAGGATCTGACTTCGAGGCACGGCGCAGTAAGAAAGTAAACAAGGCCAAGGCAAGCAAAGCTCTACGCGACTCGGACAGTGAATCCGATGCCGGCAGTGGTAGTGGCAAGAGCGGACGAAGTGGAGGCGCCGCCAGTGGCAGTGACAATGAAAGCCGCAAAAGTGGCAGCAAATCTGGCAGTGGCAGCGGGTCGGGCAGTGGCAGCGGATCTGGCAGCGGCAGTGGCAGTGGCAGCGATAATGATGACTAGTTGAATAAGAATTGAATATATTTGCGAAAAGAATTGATAGAATAAAACAACAAATTAAACATTTATACAAAACATTTTGTATTTTGATTTGCTTCGTAGCTCTCACAGTCTCAATGGCATGCTGAATTTGATTGATATGGCAACGCCGGCATGGCGACTAGTGCTGCAAAACGTCAATCGAGGTTGTTTTGATTGTGGCGCTCAAATAGAACAACCAAATGGGAGTTTATGACAAAAGTGAAGCAAATGCACAAGGAAACAAATATTAATTAATACTCATGAAGTTATTTGGTTTTTTATATATATATTTTCCATAAATTATTACTTAAATATGTTTGTTTTATACAATTAGTCTATTTCTGCGTTCATTTTTTGCGCTTCTAACCCAACGCACATTTCTTTTTAAATTTGTTTTATTACTCTTTCCCCCTGGTTAAAATATCTACAAGTTGTATATATGATTTGTTAATGAACATTTTATATGAGTTTCTTCTTCAGTTAAGGGATTCTATAAAGGTACACGTTCTACTACATCTGCTGCATTGTCGCATGTTTCACTTCAAAACATTTATTACTACTTTGCATTGGTTATTGATTTTATCTCTTGTTTTTGTTTATAAATACATATACTTATCTAAAAAATGTAGTTATTACAATTTTCCTTTTGATTTCCTTTACTTTTTTGCTTTGTTAACAAATATTCGACTTTTATAAATATCATAATATATAATTTTTTGTTTTTTTGAAATATGATTGTGCGACAACTTTTTGTCAATTGGTTGGTTTTTGTTTTGTAAAGTTTATAACATTATATAAATGCTAAATCAGCTCTGTAAAATTGCTTTGCTAGTTACGAGTACACACAACTTTTGACATATACGTAATATATAATAATAGTATACATATATCAACCGTGATCGATCTGGAGAGTTTCGTATGTTGTGCGTGGCGTGGCAGTAGTGTCATATGGATTATAATATGGAAATGTTTCGGTTACATGCAATAGCAATCATTTATTATTGTTATTATTGCATGATCTGCTCTGATTTTGGCATTAAGTACAAATTGGGTTTACTATAAACTGCAACTGTCTCCCATCTCTCTCTCTCTCCTAATCGATCTCTTCGCGATTTTTCATCTTTATAATACTCGCAAAAAGCACAGTTCTTCACTTATAGCTAAGGCCAAATCCTATCACCCCCGCACATCACACATGGAGCCCATTGTCCGTTCATTCCACTTGCTTTCCACATTCTGTTGTTCGTTTGGTGTGCTGTGGTGTCACTGTGCTGCCTTGCGGATCACATTTATGTGGCACCACACACCCTGCTGCTGCTGCTTTTGTTTTTTCTTTCTTTCGCTCTCCATCTCTCTTTCTCCCTCTTTGTTAGTCAACCTCGCCGCCTGATAACACACGCTCGCAGGTTTAACAAAGAATTATAAATATATAATTATTATTGTTGTTGTTGTTACTCAAGAAAATTGCACAAAATGCATTTCGTATCCCTGGTGTCAGTTCCTTCTTCTTCATCAGCAGGCCTGCGAAAATTGAGAGAGAGAGAGAAGAATAAAAAGAAAATAAGTTCCAGGTTTAATTCACATTGTTGTTTTTGTTGTTGTCAGTAGTTTAAGCGATGTACTAGACCGTAGCAACTACTCAAAGTGATACTGGGACTGGGCCTGGGGCTGGGCACTTGGTATTGTTTACAACTTCTAAAGAGACCAGACCGGAGACAGGGTTTCTCCGCCGTGCCCCTCCCCCGCAGATGTTATCAGCTCCGTGGCCAAACAAATGGTTGCATGGCATGTAATGCATGCCACACAAATTTAATTGAAAACCTCGAACTAAACTTGGGTGTGGATTCCCCCTATTACAGCCGATAATTGTGTCTGAAAGTGCATTGAACCCTTTTGGCGTTTGTCTTTCATTTGGAATTCTTTTGTTATCAGACACTCTTGACTTGACACCTCAATAAAGTTCTTTATAAATAGCTAATCGAATTCTTAAGGATATTCTGCAAAAACATGTATTTTTATAAGATATATTTTATTTACATCATATTAATTGTAGAATTATATCTACAATATGTTATTGTATTTATATTATATTCGAATAAGCTTTATCGCAGTTAACGATTAATCGACGTTAGAAGATAAGTTAAGAAGTTCCGATAGTTTTTCTTATATTTTGAATTCATCTTGCAATTAGAACAATAGTTCAGGTAATTGTTATCGAAGATCGAAATACATTAATACGAGAGCTTGTAGAATTGAACGGACGCGCATTAAAAGATAATTTAAAAGGGAAATAAAACTATGGAATAATTCAAAACAAATAAGAACATGATATATTCAACATGATATATTTTTATTGTATTATATTTGTATATTTTAAATTGGTTCTATAAATATATTCGCTTTTTTCAATCTAACCTCGAGTGTAATACTTAACGCCCCACTTAGTGCGATTTAACCAGCCAACCACCCCCAACCACAACTCGAACATCGCTGTTGTGATCTTTGATCGTTACCTTGGTCGTTTGTCATTTTCATATGTAGGTGCTAAGTACCCAAAACGTTTCGAATTGCAAATATCGTGATTGGCACATTAAATTTCCACATCACAACAATAAAATTTATAGAATTACATGTACTCTATTTCAAAATAAAAGGAATACACCTTGAATTAAGAAATAAAGCAGAAATATATATCACATTGATGCAGTTTTAATAGCTTAAAATAAATCTGTGCTAATGGAATATAATGAGTAATGCAGAACTAAAAATAAAGGCTAATATCAACATTGATTTTGAATGAATAAAAATCGTATTATTTCATTAAAAACTAACGTTCATCATTAAAAACATAACGTTGAGAAATACGGCAGACATGAAGGTTCATGAAGAGAGAAACTGGATTGTTATAGCCTTCGAACGCTCTGTCGTATGTAAAAAAGGGTATAATGTAAATGCAACTGTATCTAACAGGCAGAAGGAGACGTGGCAGACCACACAAAGTATTTATATTCTTTGTCAGGATCACTGTGCGAAGGGTTCTATCGGGTGTGTTCTACTGTATCGTTTGCCTGGGTTTTAATACATTTTGACTAGTAATTAAAACATTTAAAACTAAGGCTGATATCATCGATACTGTTTATTTTCTCCCTCAACCTCAAAATGGTATGATTCATTTAATTACATTATTATATAATATATTATGCCTATATTAATATATGTCGTGGGTAAAAATCAAACTTGCAGACAAGTGACTCAAGCGTTTGAAAAAATCTCTCTTGATGCAATCCACACCTAAGACGCACACAGCCACACAGATTCCACAACAACTAAAGTATTTAACTTACATGTAACGAGTGTATCGAGTTCGTCTCGTAGCCGCCCTTGCTTTGCATTTGGGTTGAGATCGCATTGAGTCGATTGGCAGAGAGTTCCACATCGGCGGATCCAATGTGGCCAGTGTGTACAAAATTTGTGGGATTACCGATCATTGATCGATCGATGCGCAGGCGTTGGTGGGGCGCACGTCGTCGCGAGGGCGATCGCTGCTGCTGGAAACAGCAGGAGAACCATTGCAGCCAAATCTCTCCTGTGGATGCCATTTTTTGTGCTAGCTTCTGCCTGTGGTCAGTCTTGTTGTTGAGTGCTGAGATGGTGCCAGGTGAGCCAGGGGTGCCGTTACCAGTGGGAATAACGACACTATCGCTTCCGGCCAGATTGAAGTCTTTTGCGGGCGTGGGGATCACGCGCTGTCGTATGTAAAATAGAAGAAGGAATATTTTCCGCTATTAGTCAATATGCTCCAGAAAATCCGCAAAGCGCAACAGAGAATGATCTATTTTGCTGTAGATGCTGTTCATTTTGTCTGCTCTACTTGTTTCCCCCATCTTCATCTTCTCACATGGCTACTCATCACAACAACAACACACAAACATCTCCAAAACACGCATCGAAAAACCTCTCTTCAAGAGAGATCTATAGAGAGTGAGAGAGAAAACAGAACAGTATAAACAGAATTGTAGGCAGACATTTCTCTTGGCCTCAGGTTATACCACTCTTTCCCTCTCCACCTCCAGCCATTCTCCACTCTATCAACAATTAATTGGCACTTTTGTGTAATTAAAATCGAAAGAAAGATATAAAGCGTAAAGAAAGATTATAGGCAACAGAAGAGTACACAATGGAAAAGAAACAAAATCGCATACTTTGGGCAAGCTGCGTTCCCGCTAATCATTTACACAACAATTTATGGATATTCTGATTATTCATTATACCCTTCGTCCATTGAAAATAGTTAAAAAGGGTATAGTTATTTGGTAAAAATGTATGAAATGGGAGGAAGGATGCGTGATCTCACAAAATGTCTATATTACTGATCAGGGTTGATCATCTTGCGATTGCTTAAGTGCACTCACTCTTCTCTGTGTGTAAGAGTGAGAAAGCAAAAGACTCTATATGTATTTCAAAACTCAGCGAAGGGTATTTCAATGTCATGGCATTACTCTGTTTGTTTTTGCGAGTATGCATTTCTGTGGAACTCAAACTGATTCAATAAATATTGCAAAATTGTATTCCGTTTATCCGACAAAGAAACCTGTGATTCATTTCAAGGACAGCAGTGCAGGGTGAAGGGCCTACAGTGGGCACGCATGCACTATAAATTCCATAAATATTCTCTGTTTGTGAAATTACTACAGAATATTTTCGGGTCTCTCTTTCCTACTTGTGTTGACCCCGTTTTAACTCAGTAATTGACTGCGTGTCTGTCTGTCCGTCTACCTGTCTTAGGGAATTACGGTTAGAGCGCTCTGAAGTGACAAAATTTTCCACGCAATTTCCTACATAGACAACGCAACTCTGAAACTTCTGGAGCTTTCTTCAGGTTCCGACACATAACGCGTGTGCGAACATTTACTTTTGTTGTGTCTTTTATTTACGTTTTTTTCGCCGGTGTTTTAAACTGTTTTTCTGTTGTCTTCGACGGCTTCTGCCATTTTTCTTGGGCAATTAAAGCTGCTCGAGCGTCTTTAATGCGCAGTGAAAACGAAATGAAAGTGGAGAGAGACGTGGTTGACGTGTTGGAGTTGAAAGAGTTGGCAGAGTTGGAGTTGAGTTGGTTTTAGTTTTAGTGCATGTGTGTGTGTTATCTTTGAAATCGCAGCGCGTGTCAAGCAACAACAACAAGAAACATTGCAAGAGAGAGAGGGATAAAAAGGGACAGAGAGGAAGCAGGACAAGCAAATGCGCTAAAGCGTTTAAATTTTTTGTGTCAAAAGGTTAGATGAGTGAAAGATGCTAAAGAGATAGACGCACTTGTCCGTGTGCATATGTGTGTGTGTTGTCTTTTGTTTTCCCAGTCACCCGGCGTAATTAATGCGCTCTTTATCAAGTTGTATGCAAGCATGCGTGTATGTGTATGTGTGTGTGTGAGTGAATAGAAAACGAAAGCGCAGACACCGTTAATTATCAATAAAGCTTACGCACTTATGCATAAAAACTTGAGAGGGGGAGAAGAAGAGAAATAGAGAAGGGGAAGAAGAAGATAAAGAGAGATGGAGCTAGCTGCCATTAAACATATACATAAATAAATAGCCAATTAAATTACTTTGCAATAATAGCATAAACAAATGGATTTCCAATGAGCCTGTCTGAGTCTCTGCGTCTGTTTTCGCAAATGTTTATAAATTTTAATACATTTTTGTCTGCTTCTACTGCATTTGTATTCGCATTTGCGTATGTTTTTTGCAGTTGCTGACATCATCAGCAGCAGATCAGTAAACGCTCGGCGTGCCAGCAAAACCTGGCGAGGTTATTGAATTTCGCTCTCCCAAAATTGAAAAAACAGTGACAGTAATTATGAGCAATACAAATAAAATAAAATAACTGAAATATTTAAGCCGCTTAACGATGCGATTAATTTTTATCTTATTTTTAGAGATTAAGTTAATGGGGCGCATGTGCTCTGGCAATGGTATTTCCTATTTCATTCATATTTTATAAATCATTGTTTCAAAACTTTTCATTTAACCCTCGGGTTTAGGAAACTTAAGGGCAACTTTCAATCACATGGTAAACTGCCAGTGTTGCCAGGTTAGCCATTTTCAAGAAAGAACTTTCCAACTGGAAATAAGCTCGACAACTTACTTTCTGGAAGTTTGTGCCGTCTCTTTTGTCTCAGATAAAAGGTTTCTCAGATACGATCATTATATATCTGTTCTAAAAATCGAGGGAAGTTTTAAGTACATCGTTAGCCTGACTCAATGTTTTGTCTATCGTGCTTTAATCGGACAATAGTTATTAGAATGAATGCATTCAAATGGCCAAATGATTCATTCACTCTTAAAATGGGTATACGTTTTAAGAACAATGTTATTGGGTTCAGGTAATTTACTGTATAATCTGCCTAAAGTTCAGTTCATAGTAAGTCGTTACATGAATTTAAATCAAAGAGAAATAATATATGACATTAAATATAGAAATACAATATATTTTTTCAATTTATATCCTTTTTAAATATAATAATACCATATTTAACAAATATCAAGAGAGTATATGGAGAGTTGCTGCCATGAAATAACAGTATAAGATACTTTACTATACAGATTTAACAGCTGCTGTTAAGTTAACAGTCACTGTATTTTGGGCATCTCTGCCATTAAACCCGCATAAATAGCCGCGTTTTTGCAGGAAATAACATTTGGTAATTTGAATGTGACCCAAATATATGTTTGTATGCTATATGAAGATCGTGTAGCAGCACAACAAAGTCTATGCAAAGAAAACAATTCACACGAGCCGGAGACATAAACAGCATTAAAACGCACCAAAATAAAGACATTTATTTTGCACAACGGAAATGAGAAATGGTTGTCGCGATGGTGCTGTAGCTGTAATCCAAATGATGTGTACAACAGATACCCCCATACACCACACACCATACCCCATACCAAAATATTACATCATTTCGTTGTGTTGGTCGAGAAAGAAAGGAAGGGCATTAAATATGCGCGCATGAGACAACCAGTTTTGCATACATATCGAAATGGGTATGGGGAGGGTGCGCTGTGCTGCACAAGGTTCAAGAAACCGATTAAACACACAGTTGACAATACAGTTAACGCACGATAAATAAAACCACTTTACTTTAATTGTAGATCAAATATAAAGTTATAAAAACATTGTATTTTAATTGATTTCTGATTCATGTACAGTGTTGGTCAAAATACTGAGTAAGCATTTCGTCCCTTGGCAGTTCAAGGTATGCCACGCCCCATAAAGTCTGCTCCAAATGAAAATAAGAAACTATAAATGCTAAAAACCGTTAACTTGTGTTCTTAAATTTTATTTAAAATCATAAAACTTGTAAATAATGTAATAATTATAACACTTTGCCTGGAACTACTACGCATAGGTTCATATATTTATCTGCATATTATGAAACTACAGCTATTTCTCAGAATCGGTTAAATATAGATACAAATTGAAAAGCTTGCTCAGCACTAATATAATTCTGACCAGCATTGTATGCCCTCTCGAATGTCCACTGTACATTGATAACAATAGTCGCTTAATTTGATAGTTTAAATAATATTTAGCATATTGTGTTCTGCGTAAGAAACGAACGGTAAACAGAGTTTCATAATGTCTTGAGCGCTGCTTTTCTTTTTCTCTTGTTTCTTTTTTCCATCTCCGCTTTTTGCTGTTTCTGTTTTTTATTATTGTGGTTTCACAATGATAACCAAAGAACATTCACTGCACTCGACAATAATTTCACTTGCTTTCAGCCGGTCATCTCTTTGTTCACCACCCGCTGACTCATCATCATCATCATCCAGCAGATATTGACCGCCGCAGCGACAGTTGTACGCATAGGCAAAGCTCCACGTCGTCGTTGCTGTCGTCTCTTTGTCTGTTGTGCTGGTATCAGCTTCTTCCTCCCCCTCCCCTTCCACCATCTCAACTCGAGTACGCTGCATGTCGTTTAATGTTATGGTGGCATAAATATTGCTATGAGTTTGAAATTTCGTCTGCAATAATTCGGCATCATAGTGTTTACGCTTTATGGGATCTTTGAGCGTATTCCAGGCCTCGTTTATAGCATTGAAATTGCTGTTCTCCAGCACATTTGGGTCGCTCTCATTGGAATTTACAGTTACTTCCACTGCTGATGCTCCACTCTGCTGGTGTTGTTGTAATTTATCAGGATGACATTGTAGTATTAATTGCTTATAATTTCGTTTAAGCTCTTCAAAAGTCGCCGTTGTTGTCGCATTTAGTAGTTCATAGAAGTTCAAGCCGGCCATCTGCAAGGGAGAGAGCAAATAGAAATATAAACTCGTTTTTACCCAAATATTTAATACTTACATTTAGTTTCAGTCAGTCTTTCTTTCTAATGCATTTCTAAATATTAAATTTAGCACGCGTCTTCTTCGATCGTTCATTCTCTCATATGTTCTCATACACATGTGTGTGTCACGTTTACCATCACTGGCCGCGGGCTGAACAGCTGTTTTTTGTTACTTTACTTATCACTGACACTCTGATTGGAATTTAATAAGGCTGGGCAAGCGCCCTTTACTTCACACACACGCGCTTATGTGTGTGTGTGTATGTGCAGCGGAAATGTCAAAAGAAAAGGAGCAATATGGAAATATTGTTGCTAGGCGGCGGCTGGTGATAGGATTTTTACACGCATATATGTATGTATGTATATTTTATGTTTACAAATCGTTAAAAGAAATTTAATTCCATTTTCTGTTCTTCTTTTTCGTTCGCATGTTGCCTACGCCGTTAAATAACGTTCATCTATTAAGTTGTCATTGGCAACCAATACGAACGCTCACACACAACACAAACACACACACACACGTGTGCTCAAACAGAGACACACATTCACCGAAATTGGTCGCGAAAAAGTAGAACATTCAAATTGTCAAAAATCAAGAGTCAAGCGCCAATTGCACTTGGAAAGGAAGAAACAAGGTTAAGAAACTGGTTCGACAACAACAGCAGCATCGGCCAAACCGAAAAATACATATGAAAGAAAAGCACAGCAATAAAATCGGTCGACGACGCATGCATTGACCCAATTTGAAAATTAGCAAAAGCAACATAAAGAGGAGAAAAATGAACAAGATGCGCTTGATAATAGGGGGAAAGGCAAAATGTCAAAAGGCAGGAAAAGAGACAAGCGACGAAAATGCTCCCACACGGCAAATACAGTAGACAACAACAACAACAACTCAACATGGACATTGTGTGCATTTTGTGAATTGCATTTAATTAAACGGAAAGAATGAACCGTAATTATTATGCCAAGCAAGGCAGCTCGTTTGTACAAAAGTTCGTTAGAAACCCACAGCGCATACATGCATATAAATAAATATAAATTGTAAGCCCCCACCCCCGTCTCATCACATCACAGCGACCGCACGACGACGTCTCGTATTAAAATAAGACTTGCCTTATAGGGTGTTGACTTTTTCCTGTCGACAGTCGACGCTCTGCCGAAACTGCTGCTACTCTCGGTACGGATTGCTTATGGATTATTTGTTGTGATTATTGGATTAATCTAATTATTTTTTGGGTCAATTTGGACCTGAATCGGCAGACAACACCCACAACAACAACACTTGTGTTAGATATTTTCGTGTGTGATTAACACACTTTTTCGCACAGCAAACACACGAAAGAGCACCCGCGTTACATTCGCATTACCACTGGTTGTCGGCACTTTGTGTACGTATATACGTATTTATTTATATTTACGTTCCATGTATTTACAATTATTGTGTAAACAAATTTGCAACGCGAGCAGCGACAACGATCTGCTTCGACCGCAGTCAGAAATACACTTGAGAATAACTCTTTTTTTAGTGTGACCGTTTGTGGAAGGCGTATAAATGCTCCAAACACTCGGGTGCAGTGCATCCCTGTAGCAGCCAGCTTTTTTTTGCTATTCATGCATTTACAAAGCAACCCTGCCGTATGACGCCTGAGCTGTCAAATCGATTTCCGCTTTCTTTCCGTGCGGTTCTTAAACATGACTGGTTTAACGAACAGGGTAAGTGCCATAATTTTGGCAAAAAACTGATGTTAGAGTGACGGCAAACTGAAATAATTGTAGGAATAACATTATGGAAACAATGTGCTTACGGAAAATGTGCAATGGTGGTGAATTTGGCAATGAAAAAGTGTTTTTCAAAGTGTTTGAAAGTTTTGTTCGTGTACACGTGCCATACGACACCATCAGCAAGTAGGCGCGGAAGCGCCACTGACAATTTGTTACTGTGTATGTGTGTGTGTGTGGACAACCTAATGGGACGGAAATGCCGAAAGACTATGTAAAACACAGAAATTGTACATTTTCCAGCAGCTACTTACATTTGTTTATGCCCGTCCTTCACTCTAACCTCATTCTTTTAGATATATGGTTATTGTAATTGTTTTCTTTTTTGCTCGATCTTTTAGACCGTTGTTATCGATGGACGCGGCCATTTGCTTGGCCGCCTGGCCTCCGTTGTCGCCAAGTATCTGTTGCAAGGCGGCAAGGTGGCTGTGGTGCGCTGCGAGGAGCTGAACCTCTCTGGCCACTTCTACAGAAACAAAATCAAGTTCTTGGCCTACTTGCGCAAGCGTTGCAACGTGAACCCAGCTCGTGGCCCCTTCCACTTCCGTGCCCCGTCCAGAATCTTTTACAAAGCTGTTCGAGGTGCGTAACATTACTATCTCCCAGTTGTGCTCTCTGCTCTGTCCATGATGTATCAAACCTTATTACCTACATTATTTGAACGTAGAACCATGTAAACAAAACATAACTGAGCACAGACAGCAATATTCTTGAGATTTATACTATACTCTGTTTAAATATATACTAATTTTATTTATTCTCTTGCAGGTACGTAAATTTAACATGTTCAGGTTCAGTTTATGCGCCAACATTTTAGTGATGATTATATTATCTTACCTACATTATTTGAACGAGAAACCGTGTAACGAACAACCAAACTGATCAGCAAACTGAAGCCAATATGCTGCTATCCCTCAACTTGCCCAGGTTTCTAATATATTGTATGTCTCTGTTTGCAGGCATGATCCCACACAAGACCAAGCGTGGCCAGGCCGCCCTTGCCCGTCTGCGTGTGTTCGATGGTATCCCATCGCCCTATGACAAGCGTCGTCGCGTTGTTGTCCCCATTGCAATGCGTGTGCTTACTCTGCGCTCCGACCGCAAATACTGCAAGGTTGGACGTCTGTCGCACGAGGTGGGCTGGCACTACCAGGATGTCATCAAGAGTCTGGAACGCAAGCGCAAGGCTAAGTTGCGTGTCACCCTCAAGCACAACAGAGATTTGAAGAAGCTGACATACAAGGCGCGCGAGAACATCGCCAAGGCGGCTGAGCCCTTCAACAAGATCATTAAATCTTACGGTTACGAGTCATAAGAGGTGTCCCCGATTCCAACTGGGCCAGCACAGCCGTAGCGTTTTTTTAAAATGAGAATAAAACAACATCTAAGTTTAAAAAAAACCGACGTACAATTGCATCCTCTCTTTAATTCAACATCGTTCAACGAAATCTATTGCCTTCCCGTTCCCCTTTACTTGTTTCTCTGAGGATGCTAAGCTTTGCACAGCTGTTCGTTCTATGAAAGCTCTCGCATCAGCTGACGAACTCGTTATCGTTGATGCTTCCAATCGATTATCATGAATTCGATTATTTTACTTCACATCTGCCATCGGTAAAGATCTTGCGATGTCAAACTTCAAGGACAAAGTAATTATAGTGACAGGTGCCAGCTCCGGCATAGGAGCAGGTGCCGCCGTGCACCTGGCCAGCCTGGGCGGTCTTCTAACGATAGTGGGTCGCAATGTAGAGAAGCTGAAGGAGACAGCAGATAATATTCTTGCCGCTGGGGGTGCTCCGCCACTGCAGCTGCAGGCGGACATGAACAAAGAAGCGGATGTGGAGCAGATTGTTAAGGCAACGTTGGAGAAATACAAACGCATCGATGTGCTGGTGAACAATGCTGGCATCCTGGAGACGGGCACCATCGAGAACACCAGCCTTGGCCAATATGATCGTGTTATGAACACCAACGTGCGTGCCATTTACCAGCTGACCATGTTGGCTACACCCGAGCTGATCAAGACCAAGGGTAGCATTGTTAATGTGTCCAGTGTGAATGGCATTCGCTCCTTCCCAGGCGTGCTGGCGTACAATATATCTAAGGCTGCTGTGGATCAGTTAACGCGATGCGTGGCCCTAGAACTGGCTGCAAAGGGAGTGCGAGTGAATTCAGTCAATCCCGGCGTAATTGTCACTGAAATACATAAGCGCGGTGGAATGGATGAGGCCACATATCAGAAGTTCTTGGAGCACTCGAAGAGCACCCATGCCATGGGCCGTGCTGGCGATGTCAAGGAGGTGGCTGCAGCCATTGCCTTTCTAGCCAGCGATGCGGCTAGCTTCACCACGGGCGTCAGCCTGGCCGTAGATGGAGGCAGACATGCCATGTGTCCACGATAATCGAAGCATGTGCATACATATGTACATATATTGTTTTTATTTATTTGTTGTTAATTAAAGTATTCGAACTGTTGGCATTTAATAAACTTGGAAAGCAACTTTAACAAGAATTTGGGATTTTTTATATACATACATATTTTTCCTCTTATTATTATAAATGGTTACATCGGATTTGTTTCCCAAATTAACCATATTTCCATAGTTAAAAAATGGCTTGGCATAAAATCACTCACACTTGTATAAAATTGAAACATTTGAATACCTTTGCAGAGGGTACATTAATTTTAGCCAAGGAGACATCTATACTTTATAATGTATATATATTCTGAATGAGGAACAACAGGGAGTCGAACTATGTCCGTGTGTCCGTCTGTTGCAACGGAAACTAGTATCTCAGTTTTTAAATTATCTTGATCAAACTTGGAACACATACTCCTTATTGCTGCATGCTGTAAATAAGTCAGAATGATCTACATCGGACCGATATATCGTTAAGTTAAACATACAAACTATCGGCCGATTTCTATTTATTAAGATCTTGCAACTAAGTTTCCTAAATCAAATATCTTGTATATAATAAGTATACATATACAATTTAATCTAAATCGGACCACTATAACATATATGTAGCTGTCATAGGAACAATCAGCCGCAATGTGTGTTTTGTATTAAGACTACTATTGATTTTCAAAATAATTAATTTTCTGGTTTATAAATAAAGTGTTCCATATTAATAAATAAGACACATTTGTCGCCAGGCAGTTTAGTATCAACGAGCTTTCATCTTTGACGCTAACCGGTATTTTCCCACTATTTTATGCCTTTCGAAGCAGTTGCACCTTTATGCCTGGCTTTAATAATACTTTACTTTTATTTATTATATATGTTATATGAAAATAGGAATCATGAGCTGATGGAAAGCTTAAAAAGTTGGAGAATCTAAAACAGTTATAACTTAAAAGTTAATTACAGTTTGCTAAACACGATTTGAATTCTACAATTTTGTTGTGTGTAAAGCTTTAAGAGAGAGAGTGCCAGAGAACGGTCAAAGAGCTATTTATCGATAGCACTAGTTATCAACATTCCTCTTGACTTCAATGTCAACGGGGGGCATCATTAACCATTCTACTTTCAGCTGAAGCGGTAACATTGTCGAAAGCAACAATAACATGCCCAGTCTCAAAGATAAGGTGATAATCGTGACAGGTGCCAGTTCAGGCATAGGAGCTGCCACTGCCGTGCACCTGGCCAGCCTGGGTGGACAGCTGGTGATCGTGGGTCGCAATGTGGACAAGCTGAAGGAGACGGCGGACAGTATTGTTGCAGCAGGCGGATTACCTGCTCTTCAGCTGCAAGCGGATATGGATAAAGAGTCCGATGTGAAGAAAATTGTTGCAGATACCCTAAAGAAATTCAGCAAACTGGATGTGCTCGTTAACAATGCAGGCATCATTGAACTGGGAAGCATCGAGAACACCAGCCTGGGACAATACGATCGCGTTATGAACACTAATGTGCGTTCCCTTTATCAGCTGACTGCATTGGCCACTCCAGAGCTGATCAAGACCAAGGGGAGCATTGTCAACGTGTCCAGTGTGAACGGTATTCGCTCCTTCCCAGGTGTGCTGGCTTACAATATATCTAAGGCTGCTGTGGATCAGTTTACACGTTGCGTGGCCCTCGAGCTGGCGCCGAAGGGAGTGCGAGTAAACTCTGTGAACCCCGGAGTTATTATTACTGAGCTTCAGAAACGCGGTGGCCTGGATGATGCAGCGTATTCGAAGTTCCTGGAGCGTGCCAAGGAAACTCATGCACTTGGTCGCCCTGGGGACGCAAAGGAGGTGGCTGCAGCTATCGCATTCCTGGCCAGCAATGAGGCCAGCTTCACTACGGGCGTTAATCTGCCTGTTGATGGCGGTCGTCATGCCATGTGCCCACGATAAATATAAAATATACTAAATGACCTTGTATATAAATAATCAGTGTTTACATTTAATTAACATTAAATAAAGAAAAACAAAAATTGATTAGCAGTATAGATCACGATTAGAATTTCACAACAATGAGCTTTGAGAGAGCGCGAGTTATCGATTGCATCTAAAATAAACAGTGCTGTTAACTGAAATTGCGGTACCTCGCATACGAACGGCAGAAAAACTGAACTTACAGCGAATCTTACAGTTACGATCACAATAATAGCAATGCTAGGCGATTCGAACTTCTTTCGTCTTTTCCCTGCATTCATTTTATTCACATTATTTTATGTCATGAACCGATCTGCAGAATATTTGCAATTCTGAGACGTGATGGGGAGGCAAAGGAGTTGGCCAGCAATAAGGCCAGTTTTAGAGCGGGCGTTAATCTGCCTGTTGATGGGAATCGACATATGTAAGTGTTCCGAAGTTAAATGTCATTTTTTGATGTGTAATCCAAGATAACGTATTGGTAACTGTGAAGCATAAGCTAATCACCTGTTCACCATTTGTATCAAAAAGCATTTCGATATTTTGGATTAATATATTGAATAAAGAAAAATAAAACCCAAAATTTATTTGTATTTCATAAAAATGATCTTCATAATTGGACATCCTTATAGAACCAGTAACTTAGGACTGTACTGTCAATGAATGTGTTTTAAAAATAACAGCTAACGTTTCTCAATCAGGAATATTTTATTTTTATTTTATTTTTTTTGAGTGACAACTCTAACACTTTTCGATGTTTGGTCTACCTTAAGTGTCTTTAAATCGAAACTCGATAGGCGTGTCATCATTAACCGGGTCTAGATAAACAACAATATGCCCAATTTCAAAGACAAAGTAATAATTGTAACTGGTGCCAGTTCTGGCATAGGTGCTGCCACTGCAGTGCACTTGGCTAGTCTGGGTGGACTTCTTGTCCTGGTGGGTCGCAATGTGGACAAACTGAAGGAGACGGCGGACAACATATTAGCAACAGGTGGTGCAGCGGCGCTCCAGTTACAGGCTGATATGAATAAAGAGGCGGACGTGGAGAAAATTGTTGCTGCAACGCTTGAAAAATTTGGAAAACTGGATGTGCTCATCAACAATGCAGGCATCATTGAGCTGGGCAGCATCGAGAGCACCAGTTTGGAGCAATACGATCGGGTGATGACCACCAATGTGCGTTCGCTGTACCAGCTGACGATGTTGGCCACCCCCGAGTTAATCAAGACAAAGGGAAATATTGTGAACGTGTCTAGTGTGTGCGGACTGCGCTCCTTTCCCGGCGTACTGGCCTATAATGTTTCCAAGTCAGCTGTAGATCAGTTAACGCGCTGCGTGGCTCTGGAGCTGGCACCGAAGGGAGTACGTGTCAACTCTGTTAACCCGGGTGTTATTATAACCGAACTGCAGAAGAGAGGTGGCCTGGATGATGAAGCTTATGCCAAGTTCTTGGAGCACTCCAAGCAAACTCACGCCCTGGGCCGTCCTGGAGAGGTCAATGAGGTTGCTGCCACCATTGCATTCCTGGCAAGTGATGACGCTAGTTTCTCCACGGGCGTTAACCTACCTGTTGATGGTGGTCGTCATGCCATGTGTCCACGATAGGGAAAGCATATTAATCATTTTATTTGCTGTAAATTGTAATAAACAGTTTTATTTTAATGTAATGCTCATCTTTTTCATCCTGCCCATAATAGTATGCTACATATTGTTTTTGAAAGTGGGAACAGTTACAATAGGCCCGCAGTTGTAAAATTTATTGGAATATAAATGCACTAACAGATATCTGGTTCAGGTTTCAGGTTGATAGCTATATCTCTTGATACGATTATCTGGGACACATGGCATGACGACCGCCATCGACGGCCAGGCTAACGCCCGTCGTAAAGGTTGCCAGATCGCTGGCCAAAAATGTGATCGCATTTGCCACCTCATCCACGGTGCCGGGCCGCCCCAAGGCATGCGTTGTCTTCGAGTGCTCGAGGAACTTCTTGTAGGCCTCCTCATCCATGCCACCACGTTTGTGAAGATTGGTTACAGTGACGCCAGGATTGACACAATTGGCCCGCACACCCTTGGCAGCCAGCTCCAACGCGACGCAGCGTGTAAACTGATCGACTCCCATTTTGGAGATGTTGTAGGCCAATACGCCGGGGAAGGAACGTATGCCATTCACACTGGACACATTCACAATGTTGCCCTTGCTCTTGATCAGCTCGGGCGTTGCCAGCATAGTCAGGTGATAGATAGCCCGCAAATTGGTGTTCATCACACGATCGTATTGCTCCAGGCTGGTGTTCTCGATGGTGCCCGTTTCCAGGATGCCCGCATTGTTGACCAGCACATCCAGTTGGCCATATTTTTCCAGTGTCTCACACCACACACGCTCCGTGTCTGCCTCCTTGCTAATGTCGCCCACAATAAGAGCCGTTTTGGAGCCAGCTGAGCTGCACTGCTCCGCCACCTTCTTCAGATTGTCGGCATTGCGGCCATTGAGCGCAAGAGAGGCGCCGTATTTGGCAAACTTGATGGCTGTGGCGGCGCCTATGCCCGAACTGGCACCAGTAATAAGCACAACTTTGCCGGCGAAATTCATTTCCCTGCTCTCAGATTGCGTAATCAACTGCAAATATACCGCAGCTTCTATTTTCAATTATTTTTGTTTTTTATTGTTTGTTATTTTTTATTTCTCAGTGTTTGCTTTGATAAGACATGTGCAAGCGAGAAGGCAACAGATACGTACAATGATCGACGCACAGCTGCTGGGAGTGCTGCCACTCAGTTGACAGTGCATAGCCATCTTCAGTGGCGTTGCCACTTAGGCATGTCACGGTTTCCCTAAACTTCCCTCAAAAATTCCAATTGATACACTGCGAGTTTGACTCGTACATATTTTATTTATTGAATTATGCAACTTGTTCATCACTCTAGGCCAACACACACGCATATATTGGAGTGTGTGTCCGCATGCCTTTAATACTATTATGTGTATTTTTACAGCGCATCATTGATATATCATCTTCTCATTACAAACAACAAAACGAATTTGCGTTAGTTTCAAGTTGTCCGTTATTTTTGTTTAAAAGCGCGCGTGTTCTGTCTGCTACAACTTTAGAAAAATATATATGTATGTATACCGATATATATATATATACTATATAAGTGTGTTTGTGTAGTAGCATATTTGGTTACATGGACTGGGTACAAATTTTTGTATACAATTCTTTTCTTTTACATTCCGCCCTTTTCTTTTCTTTTGTGTTGTTCTCGTATCTTTGTTTCTGTGTATTTTGTGTATTAACAACTTTAATTTCCGCTTTTGCTTTTGTTCTTAGAGCTTAGTAAATGTCGTAAATGGAAGTAAAATTCATTTCAAGTTCTTAGAGGCGGAGGTGTAATCTACAAAGCTTGCTATAATAAAAATTGCTCAAAATTTTGATAGTTTTCGTATGTTTCAGTTGTGGTCAGTGAGTGTGGGAAGAAGGGAGGGTAAAATACACGCGGATCATTCAACTATATTTAACTATTTCTTTTCTAAGGCAACCACTTCAAGTTTTTGGGATAAAGCAAACTAAACAAAAAGCTGCAAAAAAATTAAAAGTGTATAGATTTTTTTTTTGTGTTTTAATGCATAAATAGTTTTTGTGTATGTTTTTCTTTTTCATATGATTTGTTTCTGCTTTTGTTTTAGTACTAGTGTTATTTAATACAGAATTAGATGCTTAATACAATTATTAAAATTGGTAATTTAAATTAAACTAATTTTAAACTTAAACATTTAGTAAAGGCGCGCATCAAGCGTACGCTGATCTTTTTGTTTTGTTTTCATCCTTTCCTTCGCTTAGTTGTTTGTTGTTGCAGGTTTCTCATTAATTCATCAATTAATATAACACAACAAACAAAATGATAAGTCTGTTGTGTGTGTATGTAGAGGGTAGGAAAATCAGAATACATTTTCCATCAATAAGCGGTATAATTGATAATATCATTGAACTTAATCAAAATGGGGCAGATTCGACGGGTAACCCGTAAGGCTTGGTTGTGTTTTTGTGTTTGTGGATCTCAACGTGTGTGTGGAACTCATTCACTGTACGCCACATTCGTATGTGTGTGTGTTTGTTGTAGTTGCTGTTGCTGCTGCTGTTGTGCTTAAACTACAAAAACGTCAACTAAAAATCTAGAAATAGTACAATATATACGCATTTTTATAGATTAGGTATAGTGTGAGTGGGAGGGGATACTTTTCCGTTTCAGAAGACAGAATTGAGATTTAATATGAGGCATTTTCAATTCAACTCACGTGGAGCACACAACAAAAATTACAAAATGTAATGAGATAGTACGCGATGAGGAATAGAGAAGAGAATAACATGCGACAAACTATGCGTTCCACATGCCATAAATGTGTCTGTTGCTTTGAATGAGTGTCTGTGTGTGTGAGAGTGTTTATATTTTTAATGGGTGTGTGTATGTGCGCGTTTACAGGCCGCAAAAATATATATGTTGATATCATCCAACCGGTTGAAAAGATGAAGTTTAACTACTACCACCTTGTCCTTTGTCGTAGATTAGATCTTCGCATATCTTGAGCAGATCGGCATTCTCTCGCGACTTCTGCTGCAGTTGCTCGGCCGTTGAGATGCGCGACACCTCCTCCTTTTTGAGTAATGCCTTAAGTTTCTTCACCTCGTCCGTATGGTCTTTTGTAAGGGTAGCAAGTTTTTTGTTAGCACTGTCGAAATGAGATATTAATATTATGTTATCGATTATCTTTATAGATTATTTATCATCTTTGTTATTTACATTTCCATTTGCTGCATGGCATGGCTTCTCATCTGCTCGTACCGCTGCTCCTGCTGTCTCAATTTATCCATCAGCTTTCTCTTCTCCTCCTGCAGACACTCCTCATTCTTCTTTAGCTGTGAGGTCATCTCTTTGCTCTTTTCATATTTACTAAACGAAAAGGAAAATCAATAATATTAATTTATAGTCAATATTGATGAGTTCTATTGGTGCTTACACGTGCAGATCGGAGAATGTCGTTTCCAGCGACGTTAAGTGATGATAATTCGAATCCCGATCCGCTTGCACTTCCAGCATTTCCCTTTCATGATCCTGCACCAGCTGCTCTTTATCATGAATTAGCTCTGCAATGGCTTTCTCGTAGGCTTCGATCACGTTGCTATAATTTTTACAAGTAGTGAATATTAAAGTAATTGGAATTTATTGAATATTGTAATACAACAGAAAAGGCATACGATGCTTACTTAAGTTTTGAGTTTGTTTTATCCTTTTCTGTAATTCGTTTAACAAGCGCCTCCTCGCGTATTTCTGCCTCTTTGAGTTTTTTCTCAATATCCTCGGAGCGCGTTCTGTGGATGATATTTATTTATACATTTCTCTTTGCTTAATGATAAACATCAACTTACACTTCATTCTTTATTTTCTTTTCCAGTTCATCCATGTTGTGATATTTGTGTGTCTTCTCCTCCAAGTTAAGGCTGTTGAGTGATGCATGATATAATGAAATTACTTTTAATTTGATAGTTGAATGAAACTCACTTGGAATTATCAAAGGTTTTGTTGCAATCGTTATCAATAACGTCCACACTCATTTTAGCATGCTTCTGTGGAAGAATATGCGATATTAATAACATTAATCTTTTTTTATTTGATCTACAGAACTCACTTTTGTTCTATCCACTGGAGGTTTAAATTTAAAATCGTTACCGATTTGTGCTCCGGCTTGGGATCTTCCTCCTTTGGCACTAGGTTCGATCACAAACGACTGATTGCTGCCGCTCGTCTCGTGCTCCTCCAATGTGGGACTCAAAGCACGTGGTAGATTGTTATTGTTGTTGTTACCGCTTAGTACGTTGAAAAGTTTCTGCTCCTGTTGCTGTGGCTGGAACTGTTGATGGTTTACGGGCACCGGAGCACCCAGCAGTGGATCGAATTTCAATAGTAACGAACTGCGATCGATGGGCGCATTGTTGTGGCCTTTTGTGTACAAATAATCGAAATCTGATGAATTGAGTATAACTGTTTTTGTTGTCGGTTTTTGATCATGTATGCATTGGTGCGAGAGTGTATGTGTATGTGAGAGTGTATGTGTGTGTGTTATGTATAACAATTAGATGCGCGTGCAGTTGTTGTTGTGGTAGTTGTAGTTGAGAAAGACAAAGAAAAAAGAATTATACACAAGTTAGTCAAAACGATGTACAAATTTGAAATATTAATAAAAACAATCGAAATAATAATTTTACTATTTGTCACATTCGATTGGCAATAATATCACATACACACATCATATATTCCCTGAATGTGTGATTGTTTCACATTCTACAATGTGACGTTATTCCACAAACAGTATAAACATGTACAATATATGTAGAAAGATATAGACCGCACTCACAGAGATAAAGGGAAAGAAACAAGGAAAAGCACAAGCAGCGCACATGACAATGATGCGTTTAATGGACAATGTCTGCATAGACGACTGTCAAATGAGCTACAGCTAGAATTATACATTATACCATAGAATACAAGTATAGTACAATTAATAGTACAAGTATATAGATGTATAATAATACTTGTTTCTTATTTATTTGGAGTTATTATACTCTTTGATCACCATGCACTTACATATGCCTCGTTTTGTTTGCGATTCAATAGCCTATACTACTCTTTCTTTCTTATTTACTTTTAGTTATAATACTCTCTCATCATGCCTGTCTTCTTCTTTCTTGTTTATTTATCTATCATGCACTTTTACCTCATATAATTACTGATTAGCAAGTCAAATCTTTCTTTCTTTTTTTGCAACATTACAAACAAAAGCGGAAGGAAACAGTCGACGGACGACGACGACGACGACATTAAAATAACTTTTTATAGCATGACTCAAAGTGGGCCCTACCCTGTGGAGACCGACCACTCGCACCTCCCCATTATCCACCCCACACTCTGTGCTAAGGTGCGCCCGCAAAGTAGCCGCATTTTTTTTTGCGCATATAAACAAATGTCACAGAGGAAAATAGGAAAATGTGCGGCTTTACGAGTAAAAATAGTAGAGCAGAGAAACCCGGGCAGTCCCAGATAAACACAGATACGTTCTCGGGGATCTGTGCCTTCAGTATTGAATGCGGGTCACTCAACTAATTCATGATAAAATTTGATGAACAAAACAATAAGCGCAAAGCAAAAGAAGCCGCCACGGCGACTTGTGACTCATTTTATGCAATCGGGGACCGACCAAGAAGTGGGTTGCTTTTGTAATGGATGTGAACCAATTGATAGACTGATGCATTGACAAGACGAAGAGAAACAGCAACAGAAGGAGCGACCGAGACAGAGAGAGCGAAAAAGAGAGATTGAAGCATGCTGAAAATACGCTCACTTTCCTGCTCTCTCTATGTGTGGCTCTCTTTCGGTGAGAGAGAAAACTTTTCACACTACGTTGCGTCTTCATTGCGTATCCGTGCCTTTCTTGACAACTTTTGCATTTTCGAGATTTTCTACAGTTATTAAAACAAAATCCAATGTTATAACCACGCAGCGCCCACACACACGAACACTCATGCTTTACATACACACACACGTAGGTTACGCGCACACACACAGTCACAGTTGGGGCCAACACACAATGAAGTTTACGCTCTCGCTCTTAGTGAAAAAAATACAAAAATACAACTTTTTGTCTTTTTTATTTCACTCCACTTCTTCGTTTTGTTGTTTCTTATTTGGTTTTTTCTTAAGCTTCGTTTTGAATGTTGCCATTGACACTTTTCTGTTGTTGTTGTTGGGGAGTGAGACACACACACAGCTGTTCTGCATTTTGGCAAATATTAGTGATTTTCATAATGCAAACAAACTGATTTTCTTTGCCAAGTACAGGCAAGAAATAAAATATTTTTTTTAATGAAATATATTCACATACACTTGCACAATTAGCTGGGCTCCAATTGAACCGAGGACGAGGCGTGAAAGGCGCAGACGATTTTGTTGTTTTAGAGACGTTCGTCGACGACAGCAGCACGACGCGTGAGGAGGCAGAAGCAGCTCCAACGACAGCGACAACGTCAAAAGTTGAAAACTAACTGAATTGGAATGCTAATATGCTTACTCTTTTCTCCTATGCCAATAAGAAAACCAGCGCACGCATGCACACACACACTCGCACACACAGAGAGAGTCACTTGGTCGAGTCACTTCTCAGTCATTCAGCAGGCGAAGAACGAATGGGGGAAGAGAGAGAGAGACAAGAGGGAGAGCGCACGAGTCAAGTTTAATTCTGACTGGAAGAGTGTATGCCAGTGACGCGTATGCAATGAGCAAGTGCAAGAGAGCGGCATGAGAGCGTATTATATGAGTGTGTGCGCTTGCATGTGTGCGTTCTTTACACCTTGTACATATGTTGTGTTTATGGGGCTGTTTCTCTGCTCTGCTCTGTTGACTGCAAGTTCTATGCAAGATTTCCATGCGTTGAATGAGTAGCGATATGCATGTGCGAGAGAGACCTCTCTTTTTCTAGTGAGAGGAACACATATACAGAGAGCAGCGACAAACTACGAGTACAATGCATTGCAATGAACAGGAAAATTGACACATAGATAAATCAGTTGATCGTAAGAGAAGGATTAAAAAGGAACATAAAAATGCATATAAAATCCTTAAAAAAATATGTATTCATATAAGGAAGTATACTATTTGCCCCTGAACAATCAACAAAATGTACACATATAATGTGGTTCCACTATAATAAGCGGTTTGCATTTTAACTTGTGTCTAGGATATATTCATAATTTAATAAAAGTAAAATTCAATAGAACCAAAGAATGTTCAATAAATAATTAATGATAATAAACGAATATACTAAATGTACACATATAGTTGGGCTTCACTGTAATTGCTCAAATGCATCTAGACTTAGGAAGAGAAACAACTTTATCGATATGTAGTTTAGTGTTTCCATGAGCACACACAGAGTTGTATTTGATTACTCAGCGATAACGATAATTGCGCCATATTCGAAATCAATATATAATAAGGCACACTGTAACCGAATAAGGTTGCAAATTAAATGAAGTGTAAATTATTTGCAAGAAAACATTAAATGAAAACATTTTGCACACATGAGTAATTTTCTTATTTGACAACGACAATTATTAATTAGACGAAAATAAGAATGCGCTCATCGAAGACATACACACTGACGCACAGAGCGCCAACAACCTCACAAAAGACAGAAGTACATCAATTTGGCAAAGTGACGTCACAACAAAGACCTTTGCGTTTTTTGTTGTGGCGATTACGGCATACGCGGCAGATAAGGGTTCAAGTGCTCTCGGAGAGAGAGCGAATGAGTGGAAGAGAGCAAGCGAGCAAAAAGAGAGATTGCAGATTGACAGAGAGGGAGCGTAAAAAAACGAGTTGTCGTGCGTGTCTTGCAGAGTGTGGGTGAAAAGGGGCTATGCGGCATTTCAGAACAGCAAAGCTGCTGCATTTTAATGCAACAACAAGAACAACAACTGGAAAAACATGCAGACACAGCTGTGGCAGCGGCGGCAGCCAAAAATCATGCGCTTAATTGACGTCGCGACTCCATGTTGCCTTTCCTGTTTTTGTTGCTGTTGCGTGGTACGTGCGCCACTTTATGCGTTGTTGTTGTTCTAGCATTGAAGTTCAGGTTCATTGCCTTGCATGTGGTGATTTATTTTTACAGTTAGAGGACCAACTCTATGGCCACCCTGCATGCAAACAAACCCAGTCTCGACCCCGACTAGCCTGAATGATTCAAGTTCAAAAGCCAAGGTGAAGGCAATTGGTGGTCTTAGGTCACGAATTTGCTGCCCTACGAGTGTGTGTATGTCGAGATGTCGAAGCAACCATAGGGAGGAAGAAAGGAATTATGTCTTAGTGCCAACTAAAAATGTTTGTAATAGGTAAAGAGAGGCGTGGCAGACTCCACGAGGTTTATATTATTGATCAGAGTCAATAGTGCGACCAGTCTATATTAACGCTTAGATATTAGAGATAAGAGCTAGGTCTACCAAATTTGATGACAATATGTCTGTTTATTTAACGCAGTTTAATTTTGTTTTTAATTTTAGCCACACTTCAACCGGAAATTGCAAATTTCAAGCGGAACTTTAAAGTTATCTATCCCATATCTCTGACTATACGGATGATTGCAAATGGCAAGCTAATATCTATTCAATAATCTTTCTATCCAGATAATTTCTGAAGGTTTGATTGCGAATGAATAATAGATATAGTGCTAAAAGGGCAATGTCTAGTGTAAATACTGAACGAATCTAGTTGCACTAATGAAATGAGAATGTACTATGTAGTACAAAGGGCCATGCAGGGGAACGAATCTAGTTGCACTAATGAAATGAGAATGTACTATATAGTACAAAGGGCCATGCAGGGGAAGAGAGATAGAGGAAGTTATACGTATACTCACTGGCGCCAGACTGGAACTCTTCCTCATTATCGGCCATTTTGGGTGCCGCGGCGGCGATTTCAATAGCTTTCTCCTTGGCCAAATTGTTGAAGACACTGCTGGTGAACTGCGGCGACTTGAAGATGTCATCCGTAATGGGAGACATTGCACCAAAGTGTTCCACCAGCACATCATCCTTCTCATCGCTGGCACTTAGCTGCTCCTTGGCCGACAGTGTTTGCTCCTCGAGTACAACGGTTGCATTGGGACACAGACGATCGCCATGTATGGACGGACGCTTGAGCTGCTGCTTCTGCTGAAGTGTGGGTATGGGTGGGGAGCGTGTATCCCGCTGATGAGTAGATAATGGTGGAGAGTGCGTGTCCTGTATTTTCTGCTCCTCCACCTTCGGTTGATGAGTGGGTAGCGGAGGAGATTGCATTTCTCTAGGCTCTCCCTGCGAATGATGAGTGGGTAAAGGTGGAGATGGAACATTTTGATGCTGTTCCTTCGGCTGATGAGTGGGTAAAGGTGGAGACGAGGGAGGCAGGGCACGCACGTTGGCCTGATGTGTTGGTATGGGCGGAGATGATGGAGGCTCGGCTCGCACCTGATATGTCGGTATGGGCGGAGAAAGCGGAGTGAACTGTGACGGATCTGCTGTGGCATCTACGCGCAATGATAAGTCCACCTCCATTGGTTCATACTCGGCGGACTCCATGACTGCTGAGTTATGTCGTTGTGCCTGTTCCAAGTGAAAAGTGCGTCGTGGCTTTACCTGATCGAGATCTGGCTGTTGTTGATCAGCCAACGAGAAGGTGCGACGTTGCTCATCCTTGGCTGCATTCAGTGGCATCGCATAGGTATTATTCATTGGCAATTCGTCTTCACTGTGCTGATGATGTTGCTCCTCCTCCCTGGTGAAGTTCAACGAAAACGTGCGACGTTGCTGCTTCTGATCCATACTGGCGTTAAGCGGTACACCAAAGGCAGCAGAAATAATAGAAGGCTGCTCTGGTGCCTCCGAGCTGGCATGATGGAAAGTGCCATTTAATGGCGATCCATTGCTCAAAGGGAGAGTTTCATTCAGCACCTGTTGCTGCTGCTGCTCCTGTGGCTTTTCTGGGCTTGGTTCTGTAATTGTCAGCTCGATGGGCAACGGATCTCTGGCAATAACTCCACCCAGGCTAAGCTTGCGATCCAACGACGGTTCGATGACAGCCTCCTCCAGATATACTTCTTCCACCTGTTCGGGTGGCGCATGTGGTGAGCGTGGAAAATGTGAAGGTCCCTCGGTTGGATGTTTGATGGGAAACGAAGGCGATGATGGCGCGGAACCACGTCCGTGTGTTGAATCACTAATGCTAAGTGAAAGTGGTGTCAACTCCGATTGTTGCTGTTGCTGCGGATGCTGTTGCTCTGCAGGTTTAACATGTGTGGGAAGGTTGTCTTCTGTCAGGGGCTGCACCTCCTGCTTCAGTTGAACATACTCCTTTACCAACTCTTTCTCATTCTCTTGCTGCGTTGTGATGTTTTCTGTTTCCTTTTTTATTGATTGCTCTTCCAGATGCTCTATAGCCTGTTCCTTTTTCTGTTCTACTTGCTCCTGTTTCTTCTGTACAAGCAGCTCTGTTTCTTGTTCCTGCTCTATAGGTAGTTCAGTTTCCTGTTCCTGTTCTACAGGTTTATCTTCTTGCATTTGTATTTCATCTTCCTGCTTATCTGGCTTTATCTCCTTCTGCTCATCCTCTGGCAAGTCAAATTGCTGCAGTGCCATAAGCTCACTCAACTCTTCGGCTGTCTTGGGTCGATGTGTGGGTATGGGAGGCGAGGTTATCTGCTGCAATGCAGGCATCGCCACTTTGGGTGACTGGGGCTCTGCCTTGTGCTGCAATGGCTCGGACCGCAGTTCGTTTGAATTAGTTTCTTCTTGCTTGACAATATCTATTGCTGCGCCTAGGAATTGCTGCTGCAACATTCGATGATCCTCTGGCTCAAGTACATCCTTAAGCATTTCCATTGTTTCCGATATATCATCCACATCCATGGGCTCGCAACTGTTGTCGTGAACAGATGAAGCTACAGAGGAAGCAGCAGCTAAAGCAGCGTCTGCCTCGCTCAATGTGTTCTCCAAAGTAGTGGCTGTGCTCAAATCACAGTTCGACTGCTGTTCGAGTACCTCGTTCAGGGCGCTCGAATAGGCCTCCATGTCGGAGTGCTCCGCAGACATTTTCACACTCTCCAGCGAGAGGCATTCGGCATAGACATCCGAATCCGAGTGGTAGCTCAAGCGCCCAAGTGCCGAAGAACCCGCTTTCAGTTGAGCTGAGTGTGTGAATAAATGTGAGTATGAGTAAGCATTGGGTATATTCATTCTGTACTTACCTTCCATGTCACCTCCGAATGGCGCCAGTTCAGGAATTTGGGTCTCATCGAATTCTGGCAGACCGGTGAACTTGAGCGGATCACAAGAAGAATTTGCAGTGGGCGTGCCTGGCTGCGATGTGGAACGCATTGCCGCTGCAACCAGCGCCTTTTGTTGCTCCATGCTGGAAGATCTTGGAGTGGTCTTCACTGCCAACGGATTGAGCTAAAAAAAAATAAAAGATATTTGCACCACATTTTATAATTAATTCATAACATTTTAAGCGCATCGCGTGTGCAATGGGAGAAAATGCCAGAGACGTTGCCAGAAAAGAAAAGAAACCAGAAATGATGAAAATAAATTAAATTAAGCAACAACGAATATGTGTACATATTATACATATTAATATAGCCACGTTTGTAGTCAAAACAATTGGCAAGAAAAACGTAAACAAGCTGAAAGCCAATTGAAAAATCATCATCATCATTTGCTACAATATTTTTGAAATGTCCCCAATGAGAGAACGTGGGCAACATCGCAGGGCAGCTGACAATGGAAATAGGACAAGATCTAGACACAAAAAAACTGGGTTAATGTCACTTACAATTCGTTGCAATAAGGTAGCTTAGGTTCTTAGTACTTTCTAACCAAATTCAGAAAACATTTGAACGGTGTTAATTATTGTGAAAATTGATGAAAAGCAACGCTGTTAGTTTCGTTTTTAAACTGCCAAAATAATCTTTAACAAAGTTAATATGCGTACAATAATCAGGCATAATATAGACACAGAGACCTAAGTGTTCATACTCCTGCTGGCTATTACATACATTATTGCTTGGCAAAAACTTATAATACCTTTCTTCTTTATAAATAGCGGGTGTTAATACTATTATAACTTTATATAGAAAGATATAGTCTACATAAATTTAGAAATAGATTCCAATTTTATAAGTTAACCATAAAGACATATGCTATAGAAATTTAGAAGTATACAAACTCCATCGATCTATTGCAATGCAGAAATGACCAAGGCATCAACACACGCCCGTGACACATACACAGACACATTAAGAGCACAGCCCCGTTTAGTTGTCGGTCAGACACAAGCAAATGTCATTAATTTTAAAAGCCCCACGCAAGATGGACATACAGGCGGGTGGGTCGGGGTGGAAAGGTGCGGCTGATGTGCCACAAACTGGGGTAAGTGTGTCGCCATCCCCGCCCGACCGACTGTCGTCGTCTGCTGTTTGTGAGGCTTGTGCGAAATGCAAAACAAATGAATAAGAATCAAATCTGAGCGTGTGGCGATGCACTCGGACGACTGTCGGCGGCGGCTGCTGCTGTCCGTTGGCAAGCGAAATTTAATTAGAACGATTGCAAGCAACAAGGTTAAAGTCAGTTCCCAGCAGAAGAGGAAAATGGGGAGCAGGGGGAGATAGAGCTAGTAGGGGGAGCTACCGGTGGAAATGGGGTGTGACAAATTAGACAAATGGGAATCAAATGGAACAACAAATGAGTTCCACAAAATTTCCCTAAATTCACAATGTGATTTCAACAATATCTATGATAATAAAGTTTCCACTACGAAATGGATTAAGCAACGCAATAAATTGACAAAATGCGTGTTGATTGCATTCATCCACAAATATAATTGAGTGGATTGCATTCAATACGATCCACAACGTTGTATGTGTAGTAGAATAACCATACCAGGAAGTACAATACATCTCCCACATTACCACACATACCTCTAGGCTCATGGCCTGCAAGTGTTCCATTTCATTGGTCGTTACTTGATCCAAATTTACATTAATATCACAGAGCAGCTGTTTTATGGTTTCCCTTGGAGTTGGAGGCTTTGTTGCAGCTAGCATCATCTCATCCAGATCCAGCACAGCATCGATCAGCTGTTCGTGCTGCTCCTCCAGTGTATCCAAATCCTGTGATGCCGAATCCAAGAGGTTCTCTAGATCCATACCAGGGCCAGCAGTAGCAGCACTTATTTCCGAACTGACTGGTGCTGTCGGAGTATCTGAACTTGCTTTCGCATCGGACATTGTGGCAATGCTATGAGGTCGTTTAATAATTTTCGATAGGAAATCCATGATGAGGAAAGAAGAAAGATTTCCTTACGCGTTACGCACGATTAGGTTACAAGATGATGTTCGTTCTACACACGGTTCCACGGTTCACTTCTCATTCCATAAATGGGGAAAAATAAACGAGCTTTTTAGCTTCTTTGTTTCTTTGTATATTTACTGGATTTTATGTGTACAATTTTTTTTAACGAATCAAATGTCTCGGCCTATTTAGACTTTGATTTTGTTTGCGCTGATCACATTAAATAATAGATCAGATTTTTTTTCTTCGTTGATTTTCTTTTTTCGGATTTCCGACTCTCGTTCACTTTCCCGTGGTGTCGTCCGCTTTAGCAGGCGTTTGTCTTGGCGCTGCCTCTGTCTCTGTTTGAAATCAATTTAAAAATATTTTTCATTTCAATTTGCCTCTATTTGCTGCCTCTGCTCACCGGCAGCGATGTCTCTCTCTCTATCTTTATGTGATCGTGAGAGAGCAAGCGCAACAGAGAGAGGGAGAGCGAGTGTGAGAGGGGAAACGTAGCTGTTTATTTGAACGACATCCACAAAATGTGCTGCACGTTTTCTGTTCAACCCCCGAATGAAATCTTTATCAGTTGACGCCTCTCAAACGAGCCTCGTCTAATCAACAGAACGTTTTTTGAGTATTTAGTTTGTTCTATTATGTTAGTTTATATCTGGTTTAGTAGATCTCTATTGGAATTGCTAATTACGAGTATAAATAATATTATTTTTCATTCATTTCAGAACATTGTGGTTTAGAAGGTGGTGAATAACTTTTTACGTAGTCATTAGTAATCCTTTATAACTTTGTAAGAGTTCTTTTTAACTTTCAATCCTCGCATAACTTCTTTTTACCTATTTTTGTTGCTGATCTCTTTTTAAATGTCTTTAGTTAAATTTAATTTATTCAGTTTCGTGTTCCTTGGAGTATTGCAAACAATTAACACGTTTTTTCTCTCACTGATCAGTATCAAAGATATTCATCTGTCTTCTGTAACATGTTTGGTACATGTTCAGATCCCATTCCATGTATTTATTCTTTATATCTTTATGTGTTTACTTTTTGTTTCGAATGCAATTCGATTAAGATGCCGCTTAAGCCGCTTAATTGGCTGCGGGGCTATTTATTGATCTTGCCACAACACACCGAATGTATAGCACCCTTTCAAATGGAACACAATGCGACTGTCTTCAAGGCGCTACCGACACCAACTAAACAGACAAAATACACTTAACCAAATGCAAAACGTCGAAAAGTGCAGCCGCAAATAAACAGAACAAATACAGATAACGAAGAAGACAGAGCGAGAGAATGAGAGAGAGAGAGGAAGAATCAGCGAGGCAGAGAGCGTAATAGTAGGGCAAATAACTTGGGCTAATGAAATAAAGAAAGTCCCACAAAGAGACTTGAAAACTGCATCTGCTGGTGGGCACCCTGTTTTGGGCCATGTGGATGCCAAGTCACAAGGGGAGGTAGGGTGAGATGACATGCAATCCCGCGGCGCCCATTGTTGCGCATCGTGCACTTGAGGAAGTGCTCTAGATAGTGCTAGCCCCTCCTACCCTTCTCCATTCCCATCCGCTGCTGAGTTTGCATATTTGGCGAGAAACCGAATATCACACGATGAGGCATGACGCGAATCCAGCGCTAAACAGCAACAACACAAATGCGTGACAGGTGACAAGAGATGCCCCACTAGATGCAGCACTGTAACTGATGTGGCAAGTGAAGTTGCAGTTGTAGTTACATTAAACAAAGTGTAACACAAGACAGCAAACAGAATTGGCTAAAACAGGCATAAACAATAAAGCGTGAAAGCAACCAACAACAGCAACAACGAAGCTCCAATACTCTGCAAATACAGTTCATAAGGCATTAATATTCTCATTTGTAAGCAGACGTTTTAAATGAGTGTCTGTATTCCACTCAGATTATAAATAAATATAATAATAGTTCTTTAACTAGAATTTTATGCTACCTTTGAGTTCAAGTTTTATAGCGAAAGTTCCCTCATAAACTATATGGACATTGTTAATCATCGAATAAACAAACACAATTTATACGCCAAATTCCCAGGTTACATTACAAAGTTAAATACATAAATATTTATTTTAGACCATGTATGGTACATACAGTATGGTCTATGAAAACAAATCAAAATAGGCAATAGGAAAATAAATAGTGCGACGCCAATAACAACAACATAAAGGGGGAAAGGAGAATTTGAAGCTAGCCTATAAATAGACAAAGGAAATGCAGGCGACGCTGCTATTGCATGTGGGGGAGGCAACGACAACAATAAAAAGAAGAAAGGCAACAACATCGTTAACGACTTGTCAATGAACTTTGTCTTGCAAGGAGGAGCAGCCCAATAAAGTAGGAAGTGAACGGGATCGAAATTGAAAAGGGTCCACAAGGGGACCATGAACCATGAGGTTCTTTCGAACAACAGATGGAACCAGAAGATTTATACATATATTGTATATTGCTGCTACAGTAAGGTATTATGTTCACGCTTCACTTTTTGGCATCTAGATTTGTGCACATCTGGACTGTCTGATGACGTCAAGTACAATATATATATATATACATAGATGATCATACATACATATATATGTGTATGTGCATGTGTGTTTTAGCCTACCGCATTCTGTTGCCAAGATTCCAGCAAAGCTGCAGACTCCAAGGCCCTAACATGCTTGCCCGGCTTGTTGCCCATTTTACTGGATATAGATTCGGACACGGATACTGATATTGCGCGTTAGTTGGCACCGTGTTAGTCAACGTCCGATCGCCTCGACTCATAGAACGTACTGATCAAATGGACTAAGAATCATTGGCCGACAGCTGCTGTCACAGTTGCCGGCGTCGCAGTAGCGCGAGCGCAGTAATAATAAAAACAACGCAAAAGAAATGTAAAAGCATCAGGAGAAACAACAACAACAAAAGGCAGCAGCAGCGACGACATATTCGGGTTGCAGCAACAGTGCCAGCGAATATACATGTGTGTGTGTTTGTATGGCTATGTGATGTCTGCTGCTGTGGGAGGGAGAGAGAACCATCGATCAATAAAATGCAGAAGACGTGAAGAACGCGATTATTGCACATGCATACATACCATACAGTTACCCAAACTCACACACACATACACATAGGCATGCAAATGTTTTAGAAAGTGAATGTTGGGTAAATGAGTTTATTTCTTTTTACGCAACACGCCTACTTGCCGGCTTCTCCAGCCAGAGATCTTGCCGGTTTCTCGGTCATTTCTCGTGACCAAGTTATACCAACTGGCGGCATTTGATTGATTGCCTTACCTGGGCGCCGCCATCATTTATAGTATATATCTCCTTAAGCACGCTTCTATTTCCAAGGCTCAAATTTTGTTGAACTGACGCGTCCGGTGCTGCGACAGCCGATTGTATATCCACCCTATTGAACTCCATGACATCCACAATGTTTTTACTTAATAACAATAACAATTAACTAATTGACGCAGTGGTTTAAGAAATTTCAACAATAACAACGATTTGACAAATGCGCTGTATAAAAATGCCGCTACTATTTGAAGTCGAGCCAGCAGACGCTTGGGTCCATTAACAGTGCGCAAGACTGTTATTTACAGTGAATGCATCAAAATATTCTTTACATAAAATAAGGCCAATAATGGTTTGGCAGATAGTTTAAAATACATAGTTTAGAATACAATTATTTTTAATATTTCATTTAAAATTATTAAAGTAGTAACTTAAGTAATTTAGTAAGACTTTTTCATAAAATATATTTAAATGTAACAGCTTATAAATATTTTTAATCTGCACTTTTAACAGAGACTTAACAGACACATTTCTGTGAACAGCTGATGTTCATATATCGATTACCAACTTTATATCGAATTATTAAAATTACTTGTTCAGTACAATAACGATATCTACAAATACAATATATATCGATATTCAAGCTCAACAGCTGTGTAGCCGCTATAATGGCTAGGGACGGCTAACCACGCGCGCGTTATTCGACTAAAATTTAAAAATTAAGTAAAACCAAATTTTAGGAGATTTTTGATAGGACTTTATTAGAAAAATATTGCTCGCTTTGCCATGCATAACATTCTTTTCATATAGTAACCATAATCATTTAACATTCAACGAGATTTTATGCTCTTTCTTAATACAAACATTTCCGTTTTAAAAATTATGCTATAGGTTTTGCATAATTAATTACATAAATTATTGAAAATTTGAAACTTCACTAGGTGATAACTATAATTTTTGACTTTTTTGTTTTTTTTTTAAGCTGTACTAATAATAATACATAATGGTAATGAAATAATTGGATTTGAAAGTGTACGTATTAGTTAAAAAATTATTGTTATTTTAATTAATAAGAAAATAATGTGTAACTACTTAAAAGTATGTCTTTCATATAATTCTCTCCAGGTGTTTTCAACACAATCACTTAAATGTGGAACAGCTTTCGGGCTTTCAAGAGGACTTTTAAAGTTCATAGTGTCGACTATATAGTGTTATAGGAAACGTCGCGTACTCACATTAGATCGTAATCTATTACGTGTGGATTATATTGTTTTGTGAAATATACTTAATACTGTGTTTCTCTCAGCGTGTTCCACATTTCACTTACTAGACTTATAAGACTATTTTATGGCTGCGCTGAAGATAATTTGTAGCTGAAGTTGTGATATTTGATTAATCAAAATTATTTCGAAATATTTGCTAAACCTTAATAGTAGTATTCAATCATTCTTTGCGGTTTCCTACGAGCGTCTTTTATATAATTGAAATTGTGTAGCTTTAAGCTTTAAAGTTTGACTACTTAGAGATGTATAGTTGCCATTTGAATAGTCGTTATATATACATAGGTATATATAAATATATGTATATATGTACAGGTATATGGTGTATTTGTATATGCTATATAATTATTTTCTCATTTTTTGAGCATTCAGGTTGGTTTCTCAGTTATATAGTAAGTACATTTGTATTGTAAAGGTCTTTAATAAGCTGTTGTCTTTCCAAGCGAAAAGCGCTTGAGGTTGTTTCCCTTAGATATAGCAAAAACGTGTTTTGGTAATGTTTGGTAATTGTAAAACTTGGATGGATATACAAACACGATATATATACATATTGTAAAGACGTGTGTATATATATCAAATACCATATATGTATATTACCAAACTGTCACAGCGCCACCAAAACGAAATCGAGAGACGACATCGTTCTAACCTCACTTCTATTCGTTGTCCTAACCTCACTTAGTGCGTGCATGCAATTATATTGGTGGGCCGTCCTCGTGTATCTTGGTCGTCCAAATGCCAGACATTAGCTGAGGAGGTAGATTAGATTGTGGAGTGGTCAGTTTTTTAAAGGTATTTGTCGCGTAGATGGTACTAGAGTTGGAGTTCTCATTGGATTTGGAGCTTGGTACATATCCCTTGTTGTCCATGCCGTCGATGACTGTGAACTGCGTGGCCATGTTCTGGGCACCATGTGAGACCGGTGAGGCGGGTCTCGAGATGGGATGGGTACGTGGACTGCTGATGAGCGACATGCAGATGCCTCCCACAATGGCCAGAGCAGTGTATGAGGTCTGTGGTATCAGCTGTCCAATGACTACTGTAGAGCCGATAAATGGCGCACCCAGCAGCCAGAAGCGTGCCCAGCAAATTGTCGAAAACGAAGTAATCTTCCGCTTCTCCGGACTGACCAGTTCCACTGTGCTTGTCGTCAGTATGGAGAGCGATGTGGAAATGGCCATTTTGGAGATCATTGCGGTGCACATTAACATGGCAACGTTCGCGTCCAGCGACACTTCTCCTGGCTTGGGCACCAGCCAGCAACACCAGGCAAAGAATCCTGCCAAGATGTTGAATATGCCTGCCCAGAGCCATTTGCGAGTCGTCTTCATGATCAGGTAGAGCCCAAAGAAGGTGCCCAGCATCTCACAGAAGCCGGCGATGAAGGTGTTTATGTAGAGATGCTCGCGACTGAAGGAGCGTATGTTTAGCAGGCAGCCGTAGTAGACACTAATGTACAGTGACCACGACAGATGAACGCAGATCATGTGTCGCACTGCCTTTTCACCCTTCCAGATGGACCACCAGCCCGCGGGAGGCGGTGCATCCATTGCCGTTTGCGCTTGCAGTTCCAACTGTTGATCAATATCGTGCGGCAGATTGTAACGTGTTCCGTTCATTTCTGCGCATTGTATTAATATTTTCTTGGCGTCCTGCACGCGTCCGCGATCGATCATCCAGCGTGGGGAGTCTGGTATCCATCTATGTAAATAAAGGTACAGAGTGAGTTGAGTGGAGAGCTTAGCTGAGTTAGCATCTATGTAAATAAAAGCGAAAACCAATTGTGAACTAGTATGTTTTGAGGTACAGAGTAAGTTGTGACTGTAACAAGCTTAGCAGAGTTAGCAGTTTATGTTTACAGAAGTTTACAGAATTTGGTATTCATGCAACACTGTTTACTGATTATGTAAAGCACGCAACACTGTTAGCAGCATTTTTGGTAGTTTTCAAACAAAACATACATACATATGCAAAAGGAATATAAAGTGTTTACTTACTGCCACAAGTAGATGAGAATAACCGTTGGCCATGAGATGGCCATGTAGAGATGTGACCAACTGGACCAGAAGCTGGCCACACCGGGTAACATCATGACACCAATGGACCAGAACTGCTCAAACAAAGTCGATACACAAGTACGATACTTGCCACCAGTAATGTCAGCCACTGTAAAATGGAAATGTTAAGTTACAGGAGCTGTGTATTCACTTAATGTAAATCAAAACATACTTATCATGCCTCCTGCCGTATACATTTGAGCACAGCAAATGGCCGAGAGGCAGCGGAAGAAGACGTGCAGCTCATAGGAGGCCACCTGACCAGTCAGATTTCCGCAGAATATCTGTGTGATCATGCCGAAGAGCATCACACTACGCGGACTGAAGCTGTACCAGGAGAAGAGAGAGAATTAAGGGTAAATAGGAGTTTTCATGGAGTACACCCTGGCGTATACTTACTATTTGAGCAGATGATGAGCCAGAATGCCGCCGGTCAGCACGCCGAAAAGATGGAAGAACTGAGTTACGGAGACTAGAATATCGCGAGAGCAGACCAGATCGTATTGCGTGACAACCGAATGAAAGTCCGATTCATGCTGAAACTCTGTGCAGGGTATCACGTTGGAGTTGCGATGCTTGGGCATCTCCCAGACTCGCGGCTCCTGTGCGCTGTCCTCGTAGTTGTAGTAGTGATGGGCGTGCTGCTGTGCATCCTGATAGATGTTACAGAAATCTATGCTAAACTCCTGATCGTCCTGTTCCTCCTTCTGCGGATGCGATACTTTGATCCATTGTGTCTGATTCTGGGTACCCACTGCGGGAGGTGGTTTGCAGAAGAATTCACCATGTCGCGGCGCTGGGGCGGTGAAAATGATGCACGCCATGAACCATGAGGAGGGTATTTTGCAGAGGAATATCAGCAGCACGGTGCGTAGCTGCCATTTTCCCCAGTGCCCCGTTATCTGGCCAACTGCATCCACTTTGCTCTGCATCTTGCTCTGCGCTGCTGGAGCTAATCCTTCGAGACGGGCGAATGTGTCCTGTGGATAGAGTTTACAGTCGTGTGTGTGCTGCTTGTGGTGATTCGGCGTTTGACTGCCCAAAGGTGTATAGAACAATTCCTCCTCGTTGTTGTTGTTGTTGTTAGTGCGGTTGTTGTTGTTGGGTTCACCCTCCTCCTGAATGTCGAGCGTAGTCAGCGAACTACGACGACGACAATCGCTGGAAGTCGGTGGTGTAGGCGTTGCTGTAGGTGTCAATGTGGGCGTCGGCGTTGTGAACGTCGATGTGGGCGTGGGCGTGGCCGTGTGTGACGTATGTGTGTCCGCTTCAGTTGCGCCTGAAGAATGCGTCTGCCTGCGTCCTGCTGTACTCTCAGTGGTTTCTGATATGTGCTGCGGTGGCTGCTGCTGTGTGCGCGTGGGCGTGGGCTCCTTCTCCTGCTCTCCCTTCTCCTTTAGTGGAAGCAACGGTGATTCGGCCTGCAAAAGATGCAAGTGAACGGAGTGAGGATTAGTCTAGGTTGGGGACAGCTCGATAAACTGATAAATCGTTGAATTTAAAAATACATCCTCAGAACCCGCCCACACACACTCTCTCACGTTACTACGGTAAGTGCAGTTTGAGCAGGGGCAAAAAATAATTGCATTTTGCTGCCTTTCAATTGGGTAATTTAAAACCGGGCAAAGCCGGTGGCCCCAGGCAACGTTAATTGCATAAGCTGCATGCGTATCAATGAAATACTCTCTCTCGCTTCCCCCTCTTCTTCACTATCGCTGTCTCCCTCTTTGCTTGTAGCGGATTGATTACAGCATGTTGGTGAAGGTTGCAAAAAGGATGATACACTTGAAGCTGAAACCGGCAGCCGGCAAGCGGCAACCGAGAGGCTGCTGCTGCCGGCAACTGACAGAAGGCGGCCGGCTTGTGCTGTGTTTTGTCCTTGGCCGCTCGACTGTGAACCAGGTCAACTCAGAAAGGGGTACAGCTTACCGCAACAAAGGTATTGTACAATGCGGTGAATGCGTAATTTGACAGTTATGTATGCGCCGCATTGTACGGACTAAATGTAACGCCAGCATGAGTGAAGTTTCTGGCGTTGCCCGGAACGACCATTAAATCAACCGCAAGTGCCTAATTAACTGTTTGCACGCCTCTGTATATTCTGTATTCGACAGCAAGCAAACGGGTGGTATGTGTATTAGTATTTATGTGTAATTATAATATAGTCTATCTTGGTATATTACATTAAATATACTATATTAATCATTTTTGTAGTAATATAATCGTATTACGATTCTGTATTACTATATTCTATTATATCATATTTCATATTATATTATGTCAATTATATTATATCATATTCCATATTATATTATGTCAATTTATTTACTTTACATTCCTACTATATTATATTATTATTTTGTGACTCCTTCCCTTCCCAACTAGTTTTCTCTACAGAAAAACTTTTAAGCAATACGTGTTCAAAAAGTTTTTCATTTCTGCGTATCATTTTGGGGGGAACGACAAATGTCCTTGAAGAAGACACTCGCAGATTCCAGCTGGGGGACCCCTCCAGGTGGCACTTTGCGCATATTTAATAACTATATACATATATGTGTTAGTATGTATATATGTTTAGTATATTACGACTATATATTCCTGCGTGTGCAAGCCCTCCAAAAAATACAATTGCGCACATTTCTTTCTGCTCTTTGTTTTTGAATGTCCCAAATTTTTGTTGTTTTTTTTTGTCGGTATCATTCTGTGTTTTCTGTTGTTTTGCTTTTGTTTCGTGAGACAAAACAGTAAAATGCGTTTCGTGTTGACCATGTCCTTATAATATAGAAAATACGAGTATATACCGTATTAATATTGCATACATATTTACATATTCTGCTGGCTCAGAGGGATAATTTGAATTATGAACAGATGAACAGCGCAGCTTATAATTATATTTGGATATTTTAAATATGCCTTTACATGAATTAAAGCGAGCTAGAAAATATACAATTAACGAGGGATTTTATCAGGGAATGTATATAATTAGCCCGTTATTTTTGCTAAAAAATCAGCATAATGCACTTTCACTATCAAGATCACGATGTGCATAAAGGTGGAAGTATAATAATAAAACTGAAGGCTGTGATGTAGGGAGGGGTTAGAATTGATTTTAATACTCACTTCCCTAGCGAAGGTCGTTCACAGTCAGCCTATAAATATGCTAAGGCTGTCGGCAATTGTTATAAACTTGTTCGATCTATTTTTATGGCACGGCGAGCTAAACAAATAAGTCGCTTCATTTAACGGCCGATTGTTCAGTCTGATTGTTTAATTGCCTTATTGATATCAGACAGATATATGCTAATATATTATATTATATACTATATATATAGCCATGTACTCTGTATATATCCGTTTATAGTCGAGGCAACACTTGTGCAAATACACTGAAGGTTAATGTCAATTGGCTGCACTTATTGTTGTTGTTCCTTGTGTTGTTGTTAACTAGCCGACAATAAACTGAACTGAACGAGGTTTATACTCTCTATCTGTGGTCACGGTACGGTTCAATAAACTCCCTTGCATAAGCAAGGAGAAAGATAAAGGGAGAAAGCGAAGGGGATGTGTTGAAACTCAGTTAATATTACAGATTACGTATACGCCGCGATGGTGGCAATGGCAATTAGTCATAAGCAACTGCTGCAGGGCGTTTGTATCGTAACGTAGGGGCGTGTTAACAGTAACTTGGCGTCAACTGTTGTTGCTACAGTCCAATTAGAAACCAATTGGAGCGACACATACAATGGAAGTCGATCAATTTGGGCATTATTTATAGCTGTCACTACGATTTAGCAAGTTTTTTTGCGCTGTTCACCCGTAACTGACGTGCTGGAATCGATGTCACATTTGATTCGATTTTGCATTTTAATATTGCGTTGAAAGAAAGGAAAATGTGTGTCAGCCATAAATAATTCATAAGGCGACCGTGTCACAGTTGACAAAAGCGCTGGCAGCGCCCAGGCCTCTCCTCACCTTTCTCTGCCTTCTATTTCTCCCTGTTCCTTTACCGATAATGTACAGATGGGATTTTCTGGGCTGTGGAAGGCATCACGTGCCATCAGCCACCTGAGCCAGCTGAGTCGCATTGAATTCAAATGACATAGATAACATATATCTTTTATATGCAATAAATAATAAATACAACATACATATATTTATATGTATATAGTATATAGTTATAGATCTCAAGTATGTCCAGCTTTAACGCCGTCAATTGCAATGCGTATACGCCGCTTGGTCAGCAACTTAGCGTGGGCCAGCTCCCGTCCCATATCTCTTCGCCATTTCTGCCCAACTCATTTGCTTATTTAATGCGCCTCATAATTCAATTCACAGCCAAGGAGTCGAGAAGGTAGTCCACTAGGCGAATCGTGGAGGAGTCCCCCTTCCCTCTCTTGGCTGAAAGAGGACAACCAATTTGTGTGTGCTCATACAAAATGCGCTTAATGGCAAATTTGCGGTCTCGTTGGCGTAATACGTGCGTTAGCGTTCAGTTCATAAATACTTAAGTCCAGCCCAGCAATGGGCAGAGTATTTGCTACTGTACTCTCTCTTTATCTATCCCTCTCTCTCTCTCTCTCTCTTGGTACCTCCCTCCCTCTTTTATTAAAAGTTCCCTAAATAGAGCAATTTCTCCTTTGCTTGGCAGGTTTTGCTTGATTAATTCCACACGACTTTTGGGGGACATATTACATGAATAATTGGGAGAGCTTAAGAAAACTTCATAACAAGTTCTTAAAGTCTCGTATATGAATTGTAATAAAACTGCTTAATGAGATGAAGGGAAGTCTGCAAATTTTACTTAAGAAAACTTTACAAAGAAGCATAAGTATTGAGACAAAAGAATAATGATAATATTCCAAAGTTCATAGAGAGTACTTAAGGAATAAGATTAAAGGGGGTGCAACTTATTGCTGGAGTTTATTTTAAGTTTTAAATTTAGTTTGTTTACTTGGTAGCTTTAACTTTCCCCTTCATTTGTTTCCATTTGTTACTCCATCGCTTACCTCTTTCTAGAACTAATGTAATAACTTGTGAAACTGTTGCAATATTTAAACACTCTTAGCAACACCCTCACTATGTGTTCTTTTCAGCTAGTCTAAAACTAGTTGAGAACTATAAATCAATTTTCACAACTGGGAATTTCTCATATTATTACCAAGTCAGATTTAACATCTCAATTGCGATTATCTCACACATACAAACAATAAAATAAACCAATAAACGCGTGCAATTAGAGCCTCAAAATCCCCTTTCAATACACCCCATAAATATTACGAGTATTTCCCGCTCCCGTTCTCGTTGACACATTTCGCAATCAGTTTTCGCAGTTGGACAAAAGAATTAACACAATATGTTTGTGATTGTGTCTCGAGGCGAGAGTCTCGCTTTCGGAGTGTTAATTCCCGTATAGTAATAAGATAGATATGTTGGGTGTATAGAAAAGATTGAAATTTTCCATTTGGCTGGCAGATTGAATTCGCTGAGGCGTAAGAATTCCGTCAGCTAAACAATCGATCAATCAGAGCGTTGCCTAATTATTCCATTAAATATTGAAGCACAAATATTGTCGGGTTGTTTTTCCGCTAGTTCAGATTGGAGGTGTGCTTGGATTGGGGGGGGGAAATGGGTTGTTCCTTAACAGGTGTATCCCTTACGCACATTATGCTCGACTAATGATTAACTAATTGTTTGGCCAGGCACACAAGCTGAGTGCGCTCTTAGAACTGACACAAAGATACACAGGAAATACACCCTCACACTCACACACACACATATTCACCTGTTCTTCTTGTTGACAACAAAAGGCGCCAAAGTTAATTGGAACAAAGCCGAAGGCAGTTACTTGCTGCATTCATAGAGGCGTAACGAGCATGAGCTGAGAGAAAAAGAGGGGGTAAAAAGGGATTTTGGAGTGAGACAGAGAGGGGAAGATGTGCTATAGCCAGGATGTCAGTGTCACGTCAGGCAAAAGAAGAAGCCCAAGTAAAGCCGCTGACGAATCTTTCGCTTGCTTTGGGTTAAGCTGTAAATCGAAGTGGAAATCGAAATGGTTGCGTTGCAATGGGGAATAAAGATGAAAGAATGTGGGGAATACTTTGAGAATTCTGTCCAATTTCACGCTTTACATTTAAATTTAAGATTGAATAGAACTTTAACACCAGAAAGTATAGGAAACATACGTTTTTTCTACATTCAATGCCTCATATTGGCCTTCAGTGATAAACAAGCTAAGTTAATTGCATAACCAAGAGAAACATGACGCAGACATGTAGCCATAAATCGGCCGATTAGGCCACAGTCACGCACAGAATATGTCGGCTAGACACAAATCGAGACTGGGCCCGTCTTGACGTAAATATTTCATTAGCCAAACTCCTTGTCAGCTGACCAAAACAAACAGGGTAATAAAAAACATCAACGGCAGTGCCAGATGCAGAGGAAGTAGTCGAATATCGTTCACATATCCTTTCAATATTGATGGATGCTGCTTTCTGGCGCTGACTGTGGACACGTGTATGCAAATACGTGTGCGCCTAACACACAACTTGGCGCAGCATGGCGTATGCGTAATATGCGCTAAATTGTTATTGATGTCAGTGTGTGTATGAGTGCGTGAGCATGTGAGTGTGTGAGCCTGGCAAGTGATTTTATTATGAACTGTCATGTGCACAAAATTTGCGAACATTATTGCCAGCTGCCTGGTCAGGAGAGTCCATAAAATACAAAATTTATTATAATACTATATAGTAGATACAACTTAAGCTTAAACTTGAAGTCCAAATCCAAAGACTATAAAATATATTTAATATCTTCATAAACAGCTTTGCGATTCGAAACTCAATTGAATAAAAAGTTTCTTGAGCCAAATCGCATTTTGTTGTGCCGCTCTCGATGCTTCTCGGCCAAAAGCGACACAGAAGTGTGTGAACAAGTGTTTTCTCACACACCCTCTCTCTCTCTTTCTCTCTCCGTTCTTTGGCAAATAGATAAACACAAATTGGCCAACATTCAAGGTGACTATAAAACAAGAAACAACAACAACGAAATGTTATTATTTCTATTGAACATTAAATTTGGCTTCTGCAGCTGCGTCACAGAGCAGAGCATGAATCGGCAACGGGAATGAGGAAAACGTCGCCAAGTGCCATAAATAATCGTCGTTGTTGTTGTGCCACCCTCGCAAGGGAGACTACCCCTAATTGGCGCGAGTCAGTTGGGCAGCTTTTGACTCCTTGAGGGGCTTCGATTGGGTTGGGCTACGAGGCGAATGCAATTATAGCGAAAAAACTGAATTTGATTGAATATTTAATAGATGTTTTGGGCGTATTAAATGGAATTCGGTCGCCCCATTTCTAAGGCTTTGGTCATGAGTAGTACCTAAAAAAATCGCAAAATATTTTGCCTAAGCAAACGCACAAAAAAAACGAGCGAATAAAACGGGAATTTTCATGCCTCGAGCTCCTCGTTTTCGATTATTTTGTTATTGTTGATTAGCAAAGCGTTGAGAAGGAAATAATAATCAGGATTCGCAAGGAATCGACAGCTTTCTCTTCACAATTTACAAGTCAAACGATGGCAGTGTTTTGCTTTGGTGTTTTCTCATTTTATACACACACACACACACACACACAAATATTTGGGTTTTCTGTGAGTAAACAAGCATAGCAGGAATGAATCATTTGACCTTGATTTGTTTCCTCACTTGCCAGGCAGATATTAAGTCCTGGTGCGCTTCAAAGTAGGCAACATTTTTAGATACTTTGTTTCCCTCAACATTATGGCAGCTGCATATGCCCTATGAATCCAAATGTCAGCCAATGTATTGGCTACATATGTATGTATGCGTATGTTTTCAACAACAACAAATATTGTTTTTATGTTTGACCTTTTGAAGAGCCAGAAACGCGCGGCAGCTGCGCTTAATGCTCTACCCCAAGAGAGGCAACTCTAAGCGGCTTTCGAAAAGGAGACACACACGCAAGTTCACACACATGCTCACATACACCACTGCACCATGGAACAGAAGCCATTTGTAAGCATTCAATCACACTCCACGGAATAGTGCAGTAAGCCGGCATATCTCAGACAGACGCAAAGTGGAAAGTCTCCTTAGTCTGCACTTTTGCGGATGTCCTTTTTAAGCGTCGCGTCTCTTTTGCATGTCACACGCACATAAATCAATTGGCAACCTTTTAGTATGGCACACAATAATGCGGCATATGCCGCAAGATTATTGAAAGTCAGCGGAAACACGAGGCTGACACAAATTCGATTTTCGCCACGTTATCAATTTAAAGCTAATGTGTTTTCCTGCTCCTTGTCTGTTTTTTATTGAAAACACATTAGCATAATTATTAATTTCGTAATTGATGTAGACGAGGCGAAAACACAAGTGAGCGAGCATGAGTCTGTTGTGTTTTATGACGATGATGCTGGTAATTGAACGTTTTATAGCATTTATCTGCCGCCGCAAGGCGAACTGCGCCACGCTGCTGAAAAGTATGCAATTTTATTTTTACGACTCATTATGACAGTCTCAATTAACTACGTCCCGACGCAAGAGGAAGCCACTGTCACCCACTGTGTATGACGAAGACACAGTGGGTGACAGTGGCTTCATCTTCTTGACTTTCATAGTAAACGGCTTTGAATTGTCGCTTAATGCGCTTACGAACAGCAGCTCGACAACTTCAGGGGGTCAGGGATCGGGAAACTTTAACTTGGACAAGAAACGCTTAATTGCCAGCTTTACTAGCTTACTTCCTGTCATTTATTTGCACAACTGGGTATCGTTTTTTGTTTCCTACTGCCTGGCTTTAATCATTATTACAATTAGTCTTGTCTGAAGAGTCAATAAGATTATTAGCCGATTCTGATTGAAGCTTATCGCGTTCTAGTCGGATAAATTTTTATCGATCAAGTTGCCTAAAGTACACACGTACTTATGCATATGAGCTTCTGTCCACGCTTGAGTGGCTCACAAAGACAAACAGGCGACAGCAAACAAACAGCAGGTGGAGTTCCTTGTTTTTCGCTTTACTTTACAATTTATCGCATGTCAATGTCAACGTTCCACCGTCCTCCACACACTCAGCGTAAGAGTCAAGTCAATCATCGTACACAGTATAGGTGAATGTGTACAGTTGAGTTCTGCCCCCTTAAACGCACTTCCGCCACAAGGTAAACAATCCATAACAAAGATAAACTACAGCTGAAAAGTTAAACTATCGTTTTGCTCTCTGTCCTGTTGCACTTGCTCGCTCTGCATACATTAAGTATCGATACATAATGAGTATGTTTTTGCTGTTATTGTATAGTCCTTATTAAAGGTTGGTATCAAATGTTGACAGAATATTATTCCATGAAAGTTTCTTCTGCATATAATAATTATTAAAATTGTAATATATTTATGTTAAGAATTAAATTTAGTCATAGTAACTAGCTAACTAACTCTGCAATGTTTACATTACATAACATATGCACCTGATATGCTTAACAATTACTTTCCAGATGCAGCGATTGTGCCTATCATGAACTATCGATAATGGCATAAATTACTTATCGATGCTCAAGTTGCACTGTAATGCGCATAATACTTTATTATTGCTTTTACTCAAGTGGCTAATTTCGCGCTTGACTAGTTACGTTTTTGTTGCGTCCATTTATCAAGGATTTCCTTTTGTTACACAAAATCACAGCATAATTTATGTGTTGCTCTTTTTCACGAATAAATTACCCGCCTGTCTTTTGTCGTTAGTCGCAACTCTCGCACTCAGGCACAATGATTAAAGTTTCAAATGTACGACACGAGCGAGCAAAATGTTGTTGATTAGCGCAAAGTAGTCGCCAAGGGAGGAGGAGAAAAGTAACAGCAGCTTCTTATATAATTTACGTAAGCAAAACACACACACACTCACTCACTAGTCAAAGGAAAGACGTTGCTAGAATGTGCGATGTCAAAGAGTGAAAAAAATAACATCTAGAAATCTGTTTTGATTCAACATCAAAGGCGAAATTCCCCAAGTTCCAGTGCGCCTTAAGATTAATGCTGTGAGCGGGTGTGGCTGTGTGCGAATGCGTATGTTTTACTGCTCCCCTCTAATAAAATAATTACATGTCCTGCCGTGTTATATACGATTACTACAATACAATATACACGATTCTCAAGTGTCTAGTGCAGGCACTGCGCACCCAGTGAGTCGAGTTCAATGCACGGCCAAGTTCAGTTCAGGGCACTCGGGATGAGTATGCAAATGAAATGTCGAGCGAAGCGTGCTGAAAGGTTAAGCAACTTGTCCAGCTGAGCAGCTGAAAGCGAAAGCGGCAAAAAACACAATTGAAAGTAATTAAAATCGACTTGCAAAAAGGCAAACTCTTTTCGGAAAATAATCAATGAACATGCCTGCAAGGGGAGAAAGGCAGTAAGGGGTGTTCAAAAGTTTCATTCAACTTTTGCATTATGTTGAGTTTTCCTCTTAAACGAACTTTGACCTACGACAAGCGAGCAAACAGCAACTTTTGTCAGCGGTCAGCTTTAAGCGGCGCTCGCTTATTGTGAGGACTTTTTCGGGGAGGTACAATCAAAGTTTCTGTTTGTCCCATAAAAGCGTCGTCCCTTTTTGCTTTTGCTTCTAAATCTGTTGCCTCTATCTTTATCACCGGCTGCGGGTAAGATTGTGTGTACAAGTGTATGTGTGTGTGTGAATGAGTGTCTGTATGTGTATGTGTGCTTTTGGCGCTCCCTTTTATGACATACTTGGGTCATAACACTTTCGGGTACCATCGGTGCGTAAAACTGTTTCTGCTGGCTGCGCAATTAGCATAACGAATGTTCCTTTCTGAAATATTGCCCCACTCAAATTGTTTGCATACCCGTCTAGAGTATACTCCCTGCCATGTTTCAATTACGAATTCAGACTTATTTACCAATTGCCAAGCATCAACTACATTGCCTGTTTTCATTTGACAAAATGTTACCAAGCCGCATAAAAGGCAAGAAAGAAAAGACGAAAAGCGAGATTTGTATAAAAAGCTATCAGAAAAAGGTTTCGGGCTCCAACAGGCTCTATCAGGTTCGTTGGCTAAGCACCTGCGAAACCTTTAAAAACTCAGTTACTTGGGGACAACTCGCAACTTGCCTGCAGTTGGGATTTAGCTGAGAATCCCCGCCGAAAAAGAAAACAAAGGAAAACCATTCAATTTGATTAATTCGCGCACAAATACAAATGTAATGTGTGTGTGTATCAAATATACGTATATATAAATCGAGAGATAGGGAGACAGATGAAGAGAGATATGTATATATACATATATGTATAATCGGCTGTTTCTTTATTTTGATTTGCATTTGAAACAGAGAAAACCCCCAATTTGCATAATCTGCCAGTCTGCGCGTGTTTTCTTTCTGCACTGATTTACAGGATCTTATAGTGCATATGACATACTATAAGTATAGAATATCTCGCATGTACTCGCTAGATTTGCCCTTGTCGAGCATTTCTAATGAGTTAGCCCAACAGGCAGGTGTGACTCGACTTTATTAGCGGAGCTGGAACGCGGCACGTGTCGCACTTGCCAGACGCTAAAGAACTATGCAAATAAACTACGTACGACGACGACGTCACAACTCGAAACGAGTTTCACTCTCTCTCTCTCTGTGTTTCCTTCTCCCTTTACACTTTCATACTCTACTTATTACTGTTTTTGCTGATGTCATTTGAAGCTAAGTAATTTTAATTAAACATTCGAAACAGCTGCAAAGCGGCAGCAGAGCAGCTGAAGCAAGTCAGAAGATTCACCCAAAATGAGAGAGAAAATGTAAAGCCGAAAGAGAAAGTGAAAGGGAAGTGTGACAAATGGAAAATGTGGAAGAAGTTTCCTTCCGATGGCGACGCTCAGATATTCCGGCAGAAATCCCAAAGCACGTTGTCAAGTTGAAAGTAAACAGCGCAGCTAAAAAAGGGCTAAGCCACACCCACACGCACACGCCCACACTCATGTATACTCACACATACTCACACTCTAGCTTTTTATAGTTATTTATTTATGAAAATAAAGGGGCTATCGTTGGGTCAACTTGGCGAACACAACCAGCAAATGTCGCACTGCCCCCCAAAAAGGTTCATTAGACTCCAGTGCAAATGTGAGTGAATTTCAGTAAGGGCAAGTGAGTATGAGGGAGTTCTAGTAAGTGGGTTTGAATGTCAGAATGCGAGTGAGAACCAATAAGTCGCAAGGCTTGCATGCGAGTCAAAGGGAGTGCCAATGAATGTAAGGGAGTACGAATAAGTACAAGTAAGTGCAAGTACGTACAGGGTACTCCAAGCGAGTGCAAATGAGTGCCAATGAGTGTAAGGGAGTTACAGTAAATGTAAGTAGCCACAAGTTAGTGCGAGTAAATACTGAGTACTGCAAATGAGTGCGAGTGACTGCGAGGAAATGCCAAAAAGTATAAGAAAGTGCAAGGTATGTGAGTGGAAGTGAATTTTATGAGTACCAATGAGTTCCAATGACTGCGACTAAGTATCAGTAGGTACGAATGAGTGGCAGTAAGTACAATTGAGTGCAAGGGAGCTTGTGTAAATCGAATTGAGTGCGACTGTGTGAATAATTAAGTAACTGATTTGATTAATCACACACACCCTCAGGCATGTGCCACTCTTGAATTTTTCAGCCACTAAACAAAATTCAATTTGATTTTCCTGTGGAAATACTTATTGTTTTGTTTGTTAGCTGTAACCGTAAGCTCATTAATTATAGCCCGATTTCTCGATTTCGTAATGTTTGTTTGCTCAACGTGTGTTCATAATACTCAGTGTGAAGCACATGAGTTAATCGTGTTGCTTTTATTTGTTAGGCCTGAGGCGAAATCTACAGGGAACACAGCGCGGTCTGAGTTCCTCAATCGAGACTTGGCGGTTTCTGGAACCTAATCCTGGCACAACTTGCATTTCATTAGAAATTTCCCTTAATTCTCACCCCCACTTGGGGTGCTTGCTTATCTCAGTCACGCACAATTTGTCTCAGCCGCCGCAGCAGTTTTCTAATTATACATTCTTATATAGAGCCTAGCAGAGTCTAGAGTAAATACCGTAATATCATCCTCATCCTCATCGTCATCCTCATCCTCATCTTCATCGTCGCCTTCGTCTTCGTTGGCAATAAAAGTTTCATCGGTGCGCGCTGCTTGTGCAATTGGCTTATCGCCGTAGGCAGCAGCGTTGTTGCTGTTGGTGGTGGTGTTGCTGCTGCTGCTGGTGCTGGTGCTGGTAGTGGTGGTGCCACCACTGCCGTTGTTGGTAAGGGTGCCTAGCAATGTCTGACCATGACCATGACCAACATTGGTTTTATTGCCGACGCTGCTGCCGACGCTGCTGCTGCTGTTGCTGCTGCTGCTGCTGTTGGCAATGTTCGAGAGCATAATGGAAGCGCCTTACGGCCGGCGAAACGGTACTTTGGCGTTTAACCCGCTAAGCGTCAATTATTTCCGGAATTCGTATTCGGCAAATAACGGCACATTCATATTTCTTAGTGCCACACACACACACAGATTAATACGCACACGGCGCACGGCGTACACGCCCGTAAAAACTTGTGAATGCGATTTTGATTTATGTTTTATGTTGTTTTTCGCGCAACTTGATTAAAATTGCATGTGCCTGACAACACTGCGTATGCTTTATTTTGATGCGACAACGTATGCTGCGTATGCTTAATGCTTGCAGAGCTTATTAAGCATACGCCGCATGTGCCCGCCAAATGAGTTCGTTAAACTCTGCCTCGACCAAGCGTATTTCAATAGATTTTCTGCAATTCCACAATTGATTTGACAACCGAATTGAACGAGAAAGAGATTCGCTTTCCGTTTCACATTGTGCCGTGGGAAATCTCATGCTCTGTAGCGAAATGAGGACATCTTCAGACAGCTCATACACGCGCTCGACTCGACTCGGTCTCTGTGCTGTGCTGTGCTGTTCTGGTCTGTTCTGTGCTGTTCTGTGTACTTGGTAATAAAAATATCTAGGAACGCGCGTCGCTGCGTTGTCCGCTGTGCGCAAACTACCGTTTCGTGCTGCCGTTCGCCTGACGGGCAACTGATTCAGCCGAATTGCGGCTAAAAGCTTCAACTACCCCGCCGCCGCCGAGGCTAGCAGCTGGCTTCGGCTTTTCCTTGCACTTTTCCCGACGAGCCCTAAACGAAAGCGAAAGCTTTCCGACCCGAAACCGACTTCACTGGCTCCATTCATGACCAAGGACAAAGTCACGTGGGCGATGTGTGACACCCACCCAACCTCTGGCTCAGCCTCAGCCTCAGCTGGAGTCAAGGCAAATGCTAGCGGAGTTGGAGCTTTAAAGTTCGCAAAACTCATTCCCCATCTCTTTCTCTCTCCCCCTGCAGTTTGGGACGGAAATAGAAATTGACTTTCGACTCGTTTCGTCTTTTTTGCATTCGTGTTTGTTAACAATTGCAGCTACTTCAATAATTTGCCAACTACTATTCACGAGCACCCGAAACTATGACGCACGTATCACTGCGTGCAATGCGACGACGACTGTTGTGATTTGCAATTTGCATGCGGGCAAGTTTTTGGCAAAGTTTGACAGGCAGGTGAGAGTTGACATTAGGCTGGTTAGAAGGTTAACTCAGTGATTGACGTATGCAAAGGTAACATATGTAACCTTGTAATGCGATATCTGAAGATTCCAAATTTGATAGGACTGTTGAAGAATCCTTTATCAAAGGAATGCAATACGAGTTGTTTTAAAAGACAAGAAAGCACAGCACAAAATTGCATTTCATTATCATATCATACTCATATCATATTCATATTAACGCCATATTATATTCATTTGAAATTAATATTGTGTTCCACATTAAAGTGACGGCCTTCTCATTGGAATTTCCCCAAATCTCAATCAGATTGAGCTCGTCATATTTAATTAATTTATTTACAACTTGAAGAATGATTATCATTCTGTTGCTAATCAAATTTATAACAACAACTTTCTTTGACAACAATAAGAACAACAACAGTAAAAGTAAGAGAAAATCAAAAACAAAACAAAAAGTTTCTTTTGCCACGTGCTGCACGCAAATTAGACGGAAATTCGTGTTTTCCACTGATTACGCATACGCCGCGTATGCGCGCAATGGGCGACGCCAAAGGCGAAATTCATCAAACATACACACAGAAAACATGTCTATACATGTTCTACAGTACAAATTGAAGACAATTTCAAAGCACAACGAGCTTAAAGTCGTTTTACACGGATTTCAAGATTGGATTCGATTTACTTGTGGCGAGAGAGAAAGGGTGAAGATGAGGACGCCTAAACCGAGCTTTCTATGCAAATTACTGTTGCCGCATTCAATTACCGAGAACGCCTCCTTCGAGCAAAGTTTGCGACCGTCTTCGCGAACAATAAACTGCAAATGTGATTAATCGAGTTGCAGCAATAAAAACACACACAAACTGAAACTTTCAGGGACAATTTGTGCCTTGCGCCATTGCAGGACCCGAATTTAGCTGTGACGCCACTTTATGGATGCGTCTCGCTTTGCAAATCCTGCTGTGTCATTGTAAGGATTGAAGGCAGTTAAAAAGAATAGTTTTGATTGCTCTATTATTAACACTTTCAATAAGCAAGTTATCAACAAATAACATTTATCTCTTTCTAGCTTTCTATCATTGGCCGAAAGCTCTCGCTCTTTTTATGAGTTTGGTATGTTTTTAAATATCAAATATGGAATATGTTCATATCTCTGTCTCGTTTGTCTTTATTGTTATTTATCAGTCTATGTGTTCAATTCGATCACTGACTCTTTCTCTCTCAGTGTATATCACTCCCTGCATCTATTTATCTTTTTTATTCCCCCTCTTTCTCTTTCTGTTTTAAATATATAACATATTGATCTCTCTTTCCCTATGCATATATTTAGCAGTCTTTCATTCTGTCTCTCTCTTTCAGACATAAAGCAAAACTTGTATCTATGTATCTATCTATCTCTCTCTCTATCCATATATTGATATATTAATATATCCTTATCTCTCTCTAGTTATCCGTATATTAACTTTATATTGATTGATCTATCTCTGTCTTGCACTTTTTCTCTCGCTCTCCATATCTATTTATCTATATATTGATCTATCTCCTCCCCCAGTATTTAATGATCTATCTATCTCTTTCTATCTGTATTTTTCTTCATCATTGGATTTGCTCTACCTTTGTTGACTTTTAAGTTAACTCTGTCTCGCTTACATGTTCTTAATCTATATCACCCTCTGTACTCTCCTCACTGCAGGTTCATTAACCCCGGCCCAAGTTGCGCCGTCCAATTAGCTAACGTTTTGTACGAGATCTTCAATGCACTCGCAGTTCAGCTGTGATTGTTCCCAGGAGCCCAACGCTCCCAGATCGAGTCGACTCGGCGCAACTCGACTGGTGCACGACTCGTGGAGAACCGGATAAGATACGACTTAAAGCAACAAGCAACGTTTGTTCGATCAAGCAATTCACCTGCACTTTGAGCATCACAATCTTGATCTGTAGTTGATCGCGTGGCGATGAGTTGCTGACACGTGTCTCATTCTCTCGCTCCACCTCCAGTGAGAACTGTTTCTCATTCTCTCCATTCACACGATCCGCCGCCGCCGCCATTGCCCCCTGATCCAGATGGGATCGCTCGGTATCCATTAGGCTGGCATCGGGGTGTATGAAACTCATTGCGACTATCGACTCTAATCAAGTTCGATCCGCGATTCACGAAGACTCGCCACAATTCACAATTGTTGTTGTGTAATTTTCCGCGATGCACTTTATATAATCTCACCAAAAATTATTTATTTAATTTATTTAACAAAACAACAACAAGAAATTTGCAGCACATTTTCGCGAGATTTCTCAATGATTCTTCAAGTGTTTTCTACCATAATTTATGATGTATTCCAGTATGAAATATTTGCAAAATAAGCGAAGAACGACAATGGCGAAACGTTTGAGGCGCACTGCCACCGATCCAAGGGCCGAAGGCATTGCCGATGGGAAAGGCGATGGCGATGGCGTTGGCGATTCACATTTGTGCTTTGTGGTCGCAGCGAGAGGTGTCTAGATTTCCGCTTTCTGTCGTTCAAAAGGAAGAGCACGAGCAGCGATAAGTATTTTTAGATGGGCCAAACATCGCATCGGATGGGAATGGGCGAGAGACGGCTGAAGATACAAATGTATCTGCAAGCTGCATGCGGCAATCTGTTGCTTGCTGCTGTTGCACGGCGTGCAACATAGCGAGACTTCGGCGCTGTTGCTCATGCACAAAGTCAAGTTCAAGTTTAGTTGGGCAACGACACGACAACAACTGAAGCAACAACAACAACTTAGGCATCAACAACTACAGCAACACCAGCAACAGCTGAGGCAGCAACAACAACAACAACGACAAATTCATGACGCTCTGTTGTAGTTGATAGCTGCGCTTGCTGCCAAAACTACTGAGACACATACACGCACATACGACAGATACACACAGACACACACACAGTAAGTTCTATACAATATATTACGTCTGCAGTTGTGCTTGCCAAAAAAGCAAAAAAAATCAGAAAAGCAAAGAAAATTGACAAGCACAAGGAACAAGACTTTAGTGCCACGCAAGGGGAAGGGGAAGAAAACGAAATGAAAAAAGTACTCATACGCCATGTCAGCCAACAATTCTACAATTCAACAATTCTTTATACTCCTCACTCTCCTTGTCTCGCCTCGTCTCATTTCATTTCATCTTATTTCATTTCAATTCGTTTCGTTTGCTTAAGTGTTTTTTTCGCCCTGCTTGTTGTTGTTGCTTTAATTTTTCAATAGCATATTTGCCTTGTCTTGCTATAATTTCCCATCCATTTGTTGCTGCATTTATGAACAACCGAAAGACGCCAAAAAACCTGAACATTTTAATCTACTCATTTGGTATATACAGCAAATTTAACGAGCTCAACACGTTCGGCACACGGCAGGCAGCACGTTTTGCACTTGTGTTTGCCCAAGCAGTTAGCTCGAATGGGATCTAGATGGGAAGTAAGTATGTTATATGATATTGTTGAATCTCAATATGATATTATTATCAAGATGACAATAATATTTGCACTTTCATAGGGATGAGGTAAGCTGAGAGTTAAGTCGGGCACGTTGAATATTTCATATTTCATACACAATCATGGTCAAAGATCGTGCTAAGACCCCGTGTTCATGTAGTATTCCCTGCTAAGTATTTTCATAATATGATTTCATTCATTACCCATTCTGTTGTCACTTGTATATTGTATTCCCCGATTCGGTATCGTGAAATTCCCACAACATGCATTTCATATTCCAATTGCTAATTTACATTGAATTCTGCATTAATGCACACACAGATACACCTATCATCTAATAATTCTCTCTCTCTCTCTCTCTTCTGTTTACATAATTTGCATACAGAGTGAAGCAGACGGGGCGTGTTCGGGGTTAAGCTCGACCAGCAAATGCATTCAATATGCAATAACACTAACCTATTTTCCAACATTCAAGTCGAGTTCAGAACTTAATTTTATGCTGCTGTGATTTTCTGTGAAATTATCCGATGCTGTAATTAGTCACTAATTAAAACGGTAAGTTGCAAAAAATACAGAAAATAAAATAAAAGCAAAACAGAAAACAGAAATGCGAAAGGCGTAGAATTTTGCACCCAGCACAAAGTAGAACACGGCAAAAACCATATAGTACTAGAACTACCTAGTTGAAAGTAATTATTCGAGAGATGATAATGTTACCAAAGTGACGTATTTACGAGCTCTTAGTCATATCGAAGTCGTATACCTCATTTTGATGGGTTTTCCAATGGGGCTAGGGGGAAAAAGTCAAACAAGTCACGTGCCTGCTTAATCGGAACAGAAACGGGTCTTTTTCCTTGGCTAAACATTTGCTAATTGTCAATGATAGTCGTAATAAACCGTAAGTAATTCAGAGAGTATTTTTTCTTCGAGTTACTGACCCTAAATAGCTCGTAAATTAAGCGAATTTATTTATATACATACATATGTATGTGCCCTGTATGTATGAATATTCCTAGGTCTCTTCCTTAATTCAATATATTTTATTTTATTTCATTTCATTCTATGCATAATTCATGGAGTCGTGTGCTAATCGGGCGACATCGCCAATGTGATGATGAATTTAGTATTCCCTCTAACTGGGTAGTTTCCCACAGTTACCATATTAGATAGACAGTCGCTCCAATAAAAACCGGAAAGCTTCTCCGACGTTGTGGCCGCACAATTATTGATTTAAGATTAATGTGAACATCATTTAAAATGCAGTAAAACCACAAAACTCAAATTGCCATTTAATTGTTAGTGTCGACGTTTCGTCGTGCATATCTATTTTTAAGCTTAAAACTTTCGATTAAAATCCCTTTTAATACCCCCATATGATTTATTGCATTTTGCATTTCACAAGATCTCTTGCAATATTCATTACATAAATGAGTAACTAGAATATAAATAAATCATATTCTGATCTTACCTTTCTTAAACTTCTTTGTTATCTGCCGCTGATTTCCAGTCAGGATAGGTTTGCTATTCTAGGTATCATATTCCTTTGAGGGATTCTTGATTTTATACACACTGTATTAATTATACTTTTTAGATTCTCGATCTCTTATCAAATTTAAAGCCCGTTCGCAGCGAGCATAAAAGGGATACTGATCGCAATGTGCGCTCGATCGTTTTCTTCACACTTCATACTTGGAGTGCCAAAACTGAGACACTCTAGTAGTTTCCACACACGCACACAATGTCGCCAGCTGGCAACAAAAGAAATATATGATAACTGTCTATATATATTAAGTAAATATTTATGTTAATAAACACAGCGAATCAAAAGAACTGCGCGAACTGAGCGAAATGCGAAAACAGCGCGAGCTGCTTATTTGCTTTGAGAATTTAGCGCTTGTTGCGAAATGAAAACCGTTTTTCAAACTGAGGTCGCGCGCCAAGCAGCACCCATCGGAACAGCAGCAGCGCAGCGGCAGCAGAGGAGCAGCCGCCGAACAGCAGCAGACCTAGACAATCGACAGGCCGTAAATTACGATTAATCGATTCGATGACGCAGATCCGATAACAAGCCGACAGGTTCTCATTGTTCACTCGCTAGTTCGTGAAACAGGCCACAACGAGACAGAGAGAAAGAGTGCGAGAGAAAGAAAGAGGATGAGAGAGTGTGAAAGAGAGAGTGCAAGAAAAAGAGATAGAGTGAGAGAGGCAGAGAGAGAGAGAGACATGAAGTCAAGCGACAGAATCCTACTTTTTTTTACGGTTTCGTTAGTAACAGATTAAAATTTAACCGCAACTAATTAATTTACTAATCGAAATGTTTTCTATTTCATGTTGAACGATTTAAGTATCTCAACTGGTTGCTGGCGGTTTCCATCTATTTTGCAGCTTTCTTCTTACCTCGCAGAATAAGACATCATATGATGTATTTGATTAGCATTTAATAACTAATTACTCAATTAAGATCTATTTTGTTTTGACCGCACGCCGTTGCCGAAAAAAGTGTCACGATTATTTTGCACAATCTCCAATATGCATGACGTCTTTCAAATGAGGTGTGATCAGTTAATTAAATTATAAACAAGTTAATTTATAAAACCGAGTACTTTTAATATGGGGTGTACTAAAAGTAGAGTAGTAGGGAAGGATACACAGCCAAACTGTTTCTAATATTACAATGATATTTGTTTGGTTGTATTAGTTGTGGACAGGGACTGTGAATAATGCAAATTTGAATTTTTTACAAAAAATATACTTGCTCCTCTGCTTAGTGGCATATCAGAGGTACATAACATAATTTCATATTCGTTTAATTCTTAAGTAAGGGTCATGCGTCTGGAATCCTTAGTACTTAGTTCACAAGGACCGCATCGAATCCGTGCAACAAAATATTCTAATTTAATTTTTAATTCTAGAAGAATTTTGTTACTTAAATTACATTCTCTATCCAATCGTAGAGCCAGGGTACTGTGCTGGAACTACAAGAAATTATATTCGTCTGCCTTAAAATCCCTAATACTGACCCAAATAGCTTAAAATTGGTTAATTTTCTGCAATTCAAACCCCATGCTCGTGAATTCCACTCGCAATTTTGTGTTATTTCGTTACTAAGATTCTCACTCGTGATCTGATTGGGTTTTTCTGGAATTTCTCTGTATTAAATTTTGATGGAATATATCTTTATTATCCCAGATTAAAAATGAATAACTGTAAAGTAATATTATATATGTAATTCTTTATTTTGGCTTAAATTTTATAATATTTAATTTATTTATTTTTATTTAATTAGTTTATAGTCGACTAAGGTCAGTGGACTGTTTAAAAGTAAAGAAAAAACAATTTATAGTTATAATTTATAATTTTAAATTACAATTAAAATCTTAGCTCTGAGAAATGAAAGAAAAAATAAATTAATTGAAATAAATTTGACTCTGGGATGAACAAAAATTAAAGAGCCGATCCAACATTTGTTGCAGAGGATTGGGGAAAACCCAGAAAAACCCAATCAGATCAGGAGAGTTAGTGTTAGTAACCAAAGCCTAATCAAAATAGCGATTAGAATGTTCTAAGCATGCAGTTAGTTAAAAAGTGCTACTGTTACTAGAAAGAAACTAATTGTAGTTTTTATTTAATTTAATTATTCCTTTTAGTGATAAAATAAATAAGATGAAAAATAATTGATATTTACTGAAACATTCCACAAATAATAATTATCAAGTTCGCAGTAATACCTTTTCCAACTACAATTTTTTCAATAAAAGTTTAATTGAAACTTATAAAATGAAATAAGGCGAATGTATTAATTATGTTCACCAGTGATTAAATAAACTATTTTACGTTTTTTTTAGGAAATACGACAATGCTTGTAATCTCAAAAATACGATAGAGAGAATTTCGGATAAGTCCAAAGCACAAATAACCTGATGAACCGAAGCATTGTTGTCATAAGTTATTTAGTTGCCCACACTCATGCCTACATCCGCTATTGACAATTTCTTGCAAATTTGTTTACGATGTTTGAATTCCAATTGATCGTTCGATAAATCTCCGTTGCCATGCACTTCTATCGAATTAGTGCTAATCATTTATGACGTTTATTTCTCCTACCAACTGGACCTGGGCGACAGCACAACAAAGTCAAGTGTAAATAAAGACAACATATCTGAGAAATTGGAGCATGGCTCAGGGGGAATACTGTGGTTAGGGGTGGTTGCGTGGTGGACTATGTGGCCGTGCGTCTAACCTTGTTATTGAACTCACTAGTTGCCTGCGGTTTTTTCGCATCTTCCAACTAAATAACGCTTATTAAACCTGTCATGACAACAATAACAACAACAGGCAATCAGATCACAGGTGAGGTTTTTCGCAAAATAAAGAGTAAAATTGAATTTGTTGATACATATGTTTTGTACATTTTGTTGCCCATTGTCACTAATTTAATTAATTTGTTTTCTGTTTATTTACTTTTGCAATTTGCCATGTTTCCTATATTTGCGTGTGCTTCTCATTGATATGTGAAGTGCAAGTCAAATATGTTAATATGCCAAATTGCAAAAGTATATGTGCTATGTATGAATGTATTATGTATGTCAACAGGCAATTGTATGTTTTATTATGTACACAAAATTGTATTTTAAATGAATAATCCCTAATCCTTTATAACTTCAAACTGCAAGCAGCCATTGGTGCTGCCGGGCAATGCTCCGGGATGCGATAGTGGCAGCCATGTAATATACATACTCTTCGCTTCTTCATCAAAGATCTTATTTGCCGCTTTAAAAAGAATTTAAATTGAAAATATTTTCCTAAAGCTACATAAAATCCGGTATCTTACATATATAGTTGGGATTTCGTATGAAGGTCTTTTGTCGCCGTCGGGACGTTTTTGGTTTTTCTGTAGGAACTTCATCAAATCTCATTTGCGAATCCACATTCCTCTCATCTCTCACCTCAGACATGGCGCGTTCTATTTTCTGTTCATTTGGTGGGATGCAACGTAGGTAAGCAGCATAATTGCAGACAGGCAGCAATACAAAGATCATCCACAGAGTAACAGTCATTTCCAGCGTTTGCTTAAAATCGGAGGTTGTCTTTAGAAATATCCATTTGTATTATATACTCAATATTACAATAAGGCATGCAAAATCAATTTCTTATAGTTTTTTTTATTAGTTATAGTTGGAGCATGAAATAAAATAAATAAACTATTCTCGGAGTTACCTAATTCTTATATTAATTAATATTGATTAATTATATATTTATGGTAATTGAATATCATTGGTAATATAATAAAAGACTAATTTAAAATTTGAAAAAAAAAAAAAAAAACAAATTTATATATAAAAATTGCTGCAACCATTTAGACGAAATAAGTTACCCTACAGAAGGGTATAATTAGTTCTTTTGAACTGGCGATTACCAACTATCGATTTATCGACCTGCCTCCATGCTCAATCGGCTTGTTGCGCATTTTCATGTTATTCGCGTGCGGTCACACTTAATTTGGTCGCATCGCATTCGCACAAAAAATATTAAAATAAAGTGTGCACTGAGAAAAACATAACATGGCACCCACGATAAATAATTCGGCGGTAAACACGGCCGCCGAAAAGCGACCACAACGGCAAACGGAAAGAAAGTAAGTGATTTTGTAGAAAATACTTTATCTATTTTAATTGTTCATATTTATAAAAAAACGCAGATCCGAAATTATTTGCCGCGTCAAATATGGCAACAATTTGCCCGATATACCCTTCGATTTGAAGTTCCTGCAGTATCCTTTCGACAGCAATCGCTTTGTGCAGTATAATCCGACGTCCTTGGAGCGCAATTTCAAATACGATGTGCTGACTGAGCATGATTTGGGAGTCACTGTGGACCTTATTAACCGTGAGCTGTACCAGGCGGACCCAATGTCACAGTTGGATCCCGCAGATGAGAAGCTGCTGGAGGAGGAGACCATGACACCAACCGATTCGGTGCGTTCACGTCAGCATTCGCGCACAGTGTCCTGGCTGCGTAAGTCCGAGTACATTTCGACAGAACAAACGCGCTTCCAGCCTCAGAATCTGGAGAATATTGAGGCCAAGGTGGGCTACAATGTGAAGAAATCACTGCGTGAGGAGACACTCTATCTGGATCGAGATGCACAAATCAAGGCCATCGAGAAGACATTCAGCGACACCAAGAACGATATTACAAAACACTATTCCAAGCCAAATGTGGTCCCTGTAGAAGTGCTTCCCATTTATCCAGATTTCACCAATTGGAAGTATCCATGTGCTCAGGTCATATTCGATAGCGATCCAGCACCGCAGGGCAAAAACGTGCCAGCTCAATTGGAGGAAATGTCGCAGGCCATGATTCGTGGTGTGATGGACGAGAGCGGAGAACAGTTTGTCGCTTACTTTCTGCCCACAGAGACGACGCTGGAGAAACGTCGCACGGACTTTATTGCCGGCGAGCTCTACAAGGAGGAAGAAGAATACGAGTATAAGATTGCGCGCGAGTACAACTGGAATGTTAAGACGAAGGCATCAAAGGGTTACGAGGAGAACTACTTCTTCGTCATGCGACCCGATGGCATCTACTACAATGAGCTTGAGACGCGTGTGCGTCTTAACAAGCGTCGCGTCAAAGTCGGACAGCAGCCCAACAACACCAAATTGGTGCGTATCAAGCTCATCCTTTATTCCATTGTACTTATGTATCTATCTATTTAACAGGTGGTTAAGCATCGTCCTCTTGATGCCATGGAGCATCGCATGCAGCGGTATCGTGAGCGACAGCTGGAGGTGCCTGGCGAGGAGGAAGAGGAAGAGGATGACAACGAGGAGGAAGAAGCGGAGACTCAGGATACTGAACAGTCGAAAACAACACGTACTCCAGCCGATACAATTAACAGTAAAACGACGGATAATGCATCTGCATTGGAAACCACTGGTGACACAACACCAGCCGCTGATGCTCAAGAGCAACGCGAACGACAATCACGCTCCAGAACCCGTTCAGGTGGCTCACGGTCACGCACTCGCAGCCGCAGTGGATCGGCCAGCGGCAGTGCAGCAAGTGGATCGCGAAGCCGCAGCCGCTCCAGCTCGGCTAGTGGATCTGGGTCACGGGCCAGCAGTCGCTCGAAGTCTGGCTCACGCTCACGAAGCGGTTCTCGTTCCCGTTCGCGATCGAATACGTCAGCAGGTTCCGCCCATGGATCGCAGCACAGTCGTAGTGCTTCCCGCAGTCGATCTAAATCGAAGTCTCCATCAAAATCAAAATCCAAGTCACGTAGTCGCAGTCGCAGTGCATCTGGTTCACGTTCTGGCTCTGGCTCTCGTTCGCCAAGCCGTTCACGCAGTGGCTCACCAAGTGGTTCAGGCTCCAGCTCTGGCAGCGGCTCCGACGAGGAATGAAAGAGCCAGTAAAATGCAACATTTCTAACATATATAATGTATAGACTTAGAGGTAAATACACAAATTGTACGAATTGATAAACAAAACAAGAATATGTTAAAAGAAATCTAGAATCCTCTGTATGCATTAGGAAGAAAGAGTCCATTAGGAAGATTCCCTTAGAAAGACTCCATTAGGAAGAGTCCATTAGGAAGCGTTGAAAGAGTTCGCCATCGGAGCTTTGATGCTCTGATTGCTGCGGCGAATAGAGACGCAGATTTTGCAGCTGCTGCAGCGGTGAGTTGCTGCCATCAAAGTGCACCTGCACATGGTTATCTATGATCAGCTGTGGCTGCTGCTGAGGGGAATCTACACCACAAATGCCCAGTTTCTGGCAGCTTTCTACTACAATGTCATCGATGGTCTGCGAAAGCAAGGCCTCCTGATCACCGCCATTAGTCGTAGCAGTAGCGTGAGTTGCCGACACGTTGTCCACGCCAGGATTGGATTCCAGCAATGCCTTGATAAATTGTTCAGGCGTCTGTTCCTCCTCTTGGTTTGACGAGGCGCAGCACTTGTGAGTGCGCAGCGAGACCTTGTAGCGAAACGTCTTCTGGCACTGCTCACACTTGTACGGCATAACTCCGGTATGGATGCGGGTGTGCACCAGAAAAGAAACACGTTGTCGAAAACACTTTCCTGTAAATTAGATAGTCGGGATTTTAATGAGAATGCTTAAGAAAGGAACCGACGGTATATGCATATGTATATGTATATTAACGAAATACCAAAGTTGCAGTCGATCACGCCCTACATTAAGATACCCTTTGCCCAATTTTGGAAGACCTTATAATTCCCAATAGCAAATAACTTGAATAACTTCTGTGTTAATTATCCATCTGAATTGGAAATAAGTTGATATAGTATTTATATAGTATGCAATATCTTAAATAAACTTGAGCTGCGTTTAATATACAGGAACCTTCATGCTACATTTGGTGCCTATATTTAATATTACGGCTATTAGCCGGGACTTTTTCTTAACACAGACAAACGCACATGTCTCAATACCTTCTGGGGTCTGCCCCGACTATAGCTTCCTATTACATACATTCGCACAAATATATTCTTTGTCCATTTACAAAATCGGGCAATTTAATTTTTAATTGATCATGTTAATATAATATATTGAAGACCTTTTTTACCTATTTCACCACGGCTAAGACCTTCTTAGATCGACTCCGACCGCACCTTTTGCTAGTTAATCCATGAAGAGCTAAGAACTATAAGCATAGCCTACTTACCACATACTTCGCACTTGAAAGGCTTCTCGCCGCTATGGATGCGCTGATGATTGTGCAGGGTAGAGAGCTCCTTGAACGCACGCCCACAAATGGTGCAGGCGTGCGGTTTCACCTCACTGTGGTAGAGTAAATGCTTGTGGTAGGATTGCTGAAAGGTGAAGGTGCGGGCACAGAACTGGCAGGTGTACGGCATTTCGCCAGTGTGGAGACGTTTGTGCTTCTTCAGAAAGTATTTGGTGGTGAAGAGCTTCGCGCACACATCGCACTCCCAGTTCTTGGGGGAGCTGCCATATTCGGTTGTAGCCGCTGAAGCATCCGTCGGCGTGGTGATCTCCTGCTTGAGCATGCCAATGGCTCCGCTCAGGGCATAAGGCTGGTTGCTGTTACCGCCGGTCGCAGTTGCGTTGCCAATGTTGCCAACAGCAGAGATTCCATTGGCATTTGATGTCGCCATTGCCTCCTTGTGCCGTATACGATCGCAAATGCTAATCTTGGGCTTGGGATTAATTATGCTAGCACTGGAGCTGGCGCCACAAGCATCCCCTGCCTGACTGCTGGCTATGCCAGCGGGATTGCTGCTGTTGCTCAAGGTTCCTCCTTTTGTGTGCAACACCTTCAGGTGCACGCGCAGCGAACCCTTCATGCGAAACGTCTTCGAGCAGAGATGACATTTGTATGGTTCCTGCTGTTGTCCCGCCGCTAGTTTCGTCGTGCCATCGGCATTCTCGTGCACCAGCCGGATGTGTATGTTGCGCAGCTCGTCGTTGCGGAAACTAAACTCACAGATGTCACATCTGGCAGGGGGTGTAGTAGGTACAGGTGCAGGTGCAGGTGTAGAAATCGAAACAGGCTCTACAGAAGCTTTGGACCGCGACTTTTTGCCACGCCTCTTCGAAGGGGCCGTTGCCAATTGGTTTGCAGTAGAAGTGGAACTGACAACAACAGGTGCTGCAGGGGCAACAGCTACTGGCGTAGGCGCTGCTATCGTCGGCGCTACTGGTTCCGGACTGTTCATCATACTCGTGTGGGTAAACAAATGTATTGTCAACTTGTCAAGGCCCAGAAACTGATCACTGCACTGGGGAAACGGGCAGGACAGCGGTCCATTAGCGGCCTTTATCAATCGCTGCTGCAGGGCATCAATGCTATTGAAACTGGGCACCGCGCACAGTGGACACAGCACCGACATGGAACACATTGTTGTTCTTAATTAGTTAATTACAACACAACGAACAAGTTTTTCAATGGAAAATTTGTGCGGCAGTGCACCATCTTTCATGACCGATATAAAGTTGAAACAAATCCAAAAAGAGAAGAAAATGAAATGTACTTTCTCGGTTTCACAAATTTTCTAAAAATACTTGCAACGAAAATATTGAAATGGTTGCGACGCCAGCGCCAGCGACTGAGAGCACGAGATCTGTTCGTCTGGGCGAAATCGAAAATAATGAAAAATATTGCGCTACACGAGTCCGGGGCGAAAATACCGAAAAAGTTCTATGTTTTCGAAAATTCGAAAATAAATACCGAAAAACAGCCGATGCTTCTGTCTTCTAAGTATTCGATGCGATCTCTCTGTGCTTTGTTTTCATCGTGATGGGAACATAAAAATATAATAAGAAATATCGAAATAGGTATTTATACATTTTAATTGTGTTAATGTAAAGGTCGAAAATAAATCATATATTACATTTGTTTAGTTAATATATCCCCGTTTTAGCAGTTTTTAATGTCCGAGCTGATAAATTAATAAAGATTTTCTTCCCTTCCTTCAGCAATATTTCCTTTGATCTTTTTTAAATGATTTGTTTGGCCAGATGCCAGAATAATTAATAACTTCAGAGATATATACAGTCTGTTAAGTAACACTTTACACATTACATTACATTACATTAACATGTGCATTTGAGTACATTAACATGTGCATTTGAGTAGTTACTCTTTACACATACAGTGAGTCAAGTAACTCTTTACACTGTATGTACATACATGTTAATCTTATGTACATATGTGTAGTGTTTCTTGACATTCTGTATCTATATACATACATACATATATGAATTTATCTGCAAAATAAAAGTGACACTTCTCTTCTTTAGCTTTTTAATGCTCAAAAAATAAGCTTAAATACTGAAATAATACAATTCACTGGCTCAATTATAAAGCTCTATTCATAGTGTATTTAATTGATTCCTTGGGTATTGCGAAATTTGTCTAGAGTATCCCATGACAGTGTACACTGTCATCTCTATTTTTGTAATCAAGTATCTCAAGTATAGTAGACGCCCAAAGGTCTCTCTTCCTTCTTCTTGTTATGGTCTATTTTTATTGTGCTTGTTTTCCCAATTTTCTTTCATTCTCTCTTCACGCCGGTGCGCTATTTTATCAGTGTTTTTGTTTCGACTGCCAATTTGTAAACAGTTTGTTGGTCAAACACGTGAGTGTTTTGGATCCGTACTGAAATTAATTCACTTCTTCTTCGTCGGAGCGGGTAAATTAAGTGAGAGAAAGCTTATTTTTGCCGTGGACTCTTCCCTTCCCAGGGTCATGCTTAGCTCAGAAGTGGATGAGCGTATACTATAAGCTGTAGATAAGAAATATGAACAAATATGCATTACTATAGATTCTCAATACATAAGAATATCGATCATACCCTTTGTGGAGCAGGCTTCGATCGAGGTGTTCGAAGTACTCTTTGAGGATAATCCACTGCGTACGGGTTTCAATTGGGTGGGCATCTCCAATCCCTTGCTGAGCATAAAACGTATAATTTTAGTTCCATCCTGATCGCTAGCCGCCATATCAGACAATAGATTCAGAGCCTTCCTGTTGCGGGTCTCTAACTCCTGCAGACTAAGATCACGCTCGAACAATTCAAGGTAATCCGCGCTTATACCCTTATGTTTGATAGTTTTGAGCAGAATTTGAATGTCACGATTGGCTCGTTCTATTTTCTGCTTTTGCTCATTAATCTCTTTTGTCAACTTTGACAAGGTCTCCGAGTTTTCAGAACACTTTTCTTTCTCCCCCTGCAATTGTTGAATGAGGTTCTCCTCTTCTGATTTTAAGTCCTCCAGTTTGGCTTCATACTGCGCAACTTTGCAACGCAACCTTTTTAAATTATTAAGTTCGTTACAGTAAATTGCCTGAGCTCTTTTCAACTCCCTTTCGGCTAATTTTTCGTCTATGGAACGAAAGAAAATATTCGAATTCTAAATAAAATAATAAACGTATAAACGAGTGCTACCGATGCTACAATCGTTGCTTATTGCATCTCATGTCAATTTTGTGACGTCAACCAACTTAAGAAATCAAATCAATTTGCTTACTAAATGGCAATGCTGGAAATTCAAAATAGAAACAACTGACTTGCAGAAGGTCAACAATGGCCTTGGTGGCAACGCTGTACACAGGATCGAGTGCAAAAGAAAGAGGTTGAAATAGTCGTTACTTATTGCAAATCTGAAAGCTCAATTTTGTGACGTCACCGACTTTAAGAAATCAAATCAGTTTGCAAACTATATGGCAACGCTGGATAAAATTTAAAATATGAATTAGCATACTCTTTTTTGACAAATTTCAATGATGAGTGGCATAACAACAGAATTGCAATTCGTGATTCGAAAATATATTGAATTTATATTAATCTATTTAAATGACTTACCCATTGAAGAGTTATCTCGTGTTTTCAGATTATTGCGGAAATTGTCATTGGATTTATCAAACTGACGCAACGTGTTTTCCAATGCGACCACCTCCTTCTCAGCCTTGATTACTTTCTTATTGAGAGTATCTCCCTCGTCGGTCAGCAGCTGTCGTTCCTGTGCGTTCTCTACCTTAAGCTGCGTGGCTGTTATGATAGTGCCATCTTCGTTAATGCCCAGCAGGGCGGAAGTCAGCTCGAAGCGGGAACGCAGTGCATCGATATGTTTCTTGCGCTCTCCAAGATCAGCACGTAGCGTGCTAAGTTCGTCGTTGAGATGTTTGCGCTTTAATTGCAATATATCCTGCTGACTGCGCAGCTCCACAAAGCGATCCTTGATGATGCGCTTGAAAGCAACGCGATGCTGGTTGAGGCTGAAAGTGCCCTTCACACAGCTGTCGATCACATTCTGCACATCACAGCAGCGCATCTTGAGCAAACTCAGCTCGACAATGCACTCGGAATTCTCGTAGCGATTCATACGCAACCGCTTGATGGTTCCCTCGCAGTAAACCTGTGCTTCCTTGATTTTAAACTTGATATTCTCCAAAAGCTTGGCATCGTTATTGTATGTAATAACCAGTGCATTCATGCTGTAGTTAAGCTTCTTATTCTGCGCCTCTGTCGACGCGAGGCGACGTTGTAATTTGGAATAATATTGTTCCAGCTCCGCCAGGTTATCATTATTGCGCTGCTCTATTTCGGGATCAGTGTTCTTGCCTTTCAAATTAGCCAGATGTCGCTCGGTCTGCAGATACTTGAACGACATGTCATAGTGAATCCCCGTCTGACGTTTTAACTCGTGCTCAAGTTGGCGATGTCTGCGATAGACCGCAGTTAAAGCGGACTGCAGAGCCGTATTCTGTACAATAATTGTCTTCTCCTCGTCATGCAGCTCGGACACCTGACGCTGTGTGCGATAGAGCAACTCATTGCATCGTTGTTGCTGCTTGTTCAGATCGTTGAGAGCCTGATTCTCAGTCTCCATCATCTCTTCGAGAATTTGGAGACGTTGATTTGCGTTCAACGCCTTGTTCTCGATCTGTTTGAGTCGCTCGTTCACCTTCTTCATCAGCTCCTCGAAATTGGCAATCTCTTCGATTTTTTTGTCTCGCTGCTGCATCAATTTGCGATTCTCCAGACGCTGTGCATACACCATGTTCGCAAGATTCTCCAGTTCGTGGCGCAGCCCAACAATCTCACGATCCTTCAGCATGGCAGTATCGATCAGACGTGCAATCTCGTTCTTGATATCCGAAGTCTCTGTATTCAGCGTCTCAATGGACTGCTCTACCATGTGATTATTCTCCAGAACATCGTTCAGCTGCTCATTGGCCAAGCGATAGTTGCGAGCCATTAAATTCGCTCGGTCCGTCAGCCTGCTGCACTCCTTTTCCCCATTCTGAATATCCAGTTCGCGCTGCGTCATCTGATTGACTGCATGTTTCCAAGTCTCCACCATCTCTCGTCGCTCCAAGTGTGCCGCTCGATACAGACAGGCAGTGCGCTCGAGATTCTTCTCCAGTGTCATCTGCTCATCATACAGCTGAACATTCTGTTTACGCCTTTTGTCGATTTCCGCCTGAAGGAGCTGACGTTTTGTGTTCAGTGCTCGAGCCTTTTGTTGATCATCCTGATAGTATTTATCTATCAACTGGTACCCCTTATTGCCATCCTCCATTGCCTCAGCCCAATCGACCAGACTAGACTTCGCAGTCTTAATGCGATTTGCATTTTCATCGATTTCCTTTTTGTTCTTAGTAATCTTGCCTGAAAATAAATTGTGTACTTAATTCTAGAACCGCCAGGCGAGCAGCGGGAGTGGGACCACTTACTTAAAGTGTGCTCGGCGAATTCAGTAAATTTAGCAAGATCCTTTACATTTGTTCGCAAATCCTCTTTTAATTTATTTCGCTCAAGGATTACTAGCTGCGTGCGATGAGCCTCCTTGATGATATCATTTTTCATCGAGTTGAAAACGTCCTGCCCAAAGAAGAAGTCGGCATGTTTATCTATGATGATTGCTACCTTTCTTCCCAACTTTAACTTACAATATTTTGCTGCAATGTAGCCTCAATGTTGTGCTTGTGACGCTCGATCGCCTTGTCGCGATCATCCAGTGCAATGATTTTTTGCTGAAGATCGAACTTATCTGCCCGCATGCGGACCATCTCCTCGAGTATGGCCAGATTCTCGGCATTCGCCATGGGTATATCCGCCTCGACTGCCCAGCCCATGGACTTCATGGCCTCCAGCTTGAAATCGTCCAGCGACGTGCTCTTCATGTCGTCCGTTTCATTCATGATGCCCTATTTGAATTGCGTTATGGATCATATATTGGTAGTGGGTTTTAGTAAATATATATGCATATATCGAACTAGATATATTAATATACTATACGATACAATTGTGAGTAAGTCTGAAAGTTGAAAATATGAATATCAAAAAAAAACACTTGCCTAGTTTCCAATGGCAACCGGTTTGTTAAGTTTCTCAACGCTGCCCCGGGCAACAGAACATGGTGCCATATGATTGTAAAGAGTTGCTCATTGAGGTGAAGGAAGGTGGATATTACTCTATTGAGAGAGTCTTTCAAACCACTTATCACAGCAATGAAATACCATCGACATAAAAGTATTAACATAAACAAGTAACGATTATATACGTATATATACATAATTTATTTTTTTAAATATATCGTATGAATCAAAAATTGTTTGAAACATAGCCCAAAAAACAAAAACACACATTTAACAATTTATTTGCAGAACTTTGGAGCTTGTAACTAACTCCGACCTATTTTAAAACTGCGTAGGAAATACAAAAAGCGTCTAACTAAATTTGGCTTTTATAATAGCTGAGATCTCAACGTTCAAACAGACAGGCACACACGAACCTGACTTAATCCACACGGCCTGTCCAAGAATATTTTCTTTATGGGGTTTGCCTCGCGGCTTTTACATACCCTTTTACAATGTTTATATTTTCAATGGTCCAAGGGCATATGCACAAGAACTACAGTCGAGTGTGATCGACTGTCATATACCACCGGATATACCCACCTGATCAAAGCGATTTCATTAATTAGCGATTTTATGACATTAACTTAAGGGAGGCACAAAATATATTTGGAACGTGATTTAATTAATTAGTAAGCTATTGCTGGGGAGATCGGGCGGATGTATTCTCATCAGTTGTCTGAGGGTTAAGCTATTATCCAAGAGATTGAAAGCCAGGTGGTTGGGGTGGTTGTCTAGCCTTCTTAAGTATCTCTCGCTGAGTCTGGAGATTTCATCGGCAACTAAGGGGCCTCCAAGTTCCTTGTGGATGGTCTAATTTTTTGGGTGGGGATGGGCATTGGAGGCAATTCTCAAGCACTTATTCTGGATCCGCTCTATTTTGCGGAGGTTTGAGTAGCTTGCCGTGCCCCACAGCTGTATCCCGTAGGTCCAGATTGGCTTGAGAATTGCCTTATATATAAGGAGTTTCAGACGTTCTTTCAACTTGGATCCTCTCCCGATAAGCCAGTGAAGTTGTTTGAGGCGTAGTTCTGCCTGGTTGCGGCGACCCTTTAATGACACAAACAAATTAAAAACAAAACTCGATTTATCATGTATTGGGTTTTTCTGTTTTATTTACTTTTGTTGTTGTTGTTGTTGGTTTCTTTGTTATAGAGCAATAGTCTTAATTATCTTGTAACTATTATGTAATTGTTATATGATAATTTAATGCTAGTTTTTATGTTTATAACTTGATTCGGTTCAATTCTGTTTTATTTGTATTATTAAGAATCATTTGTTTATTATTCCATATGGTGTATATAATTATTACAATAATATTATAAGTAACTCTTTATCATTTTTCATTATATTATTATTATATCCATTCAGTACTGCAAAAGTTGATACATCGCGTCGATTTCGCAATTCGATATATTTGTTAGCTCTGTTTAAACAACATATAAATGTAGTATATTCTTTAAATACAGTTACAGTTAAAGTTACAGTTGTATAAGTGTGTGTGTGTGTAATGTAGTTTAATATGTGTTAATATATATATATGTATATGTATTTGTATTTATATTTATATGCAGATATATATCGCGTATGTGTTATATGCACTAAACACTACAGAATTCCATTTCTTGTATGCATCATGTGTTGATTTCAAAATCGAAACGTTTTTATCATCATTTTGTAGGTTTACTTTATTTCATTTTTTACCCCACTTCTCATTTGTTGTTTATGTATATTTATTTTGTGGCTATGATAGATTAACACAGCTTGCAGAATATTTGCTTAAGAGGCATATGGTGGACACATACATACGTGTAGTGATATCCATTAAATTATATAATTATATTATGTTTAAATATATATATATATATGTATATATATAGTTAGTTATATGTATGTATATAAATATACTTTAAATTTTAAACTTCTTTTTAAGGGTGGGCGTTCTTTTACTTTTAACTTCTTTGCGTTCATTTCATTTCTACGTATGTATATAAAAAGTATATTAAGGGCGGGGGGCGTAGTAAGTAAGGATCGGATTGGGATCGGACAAAAAATAAAAATTGCCGCGACCATCACAGCATCTTCTCCTTTCTCTCTATCTCTCTCACTCTCTCTGTTCCTCCACTACACTTTATATAATCGTTATAAGCGTTTACATTGCTGGTACACATCTTGTGCTCATCAAACCAGTTACAATCTCTCAACCTCGTCAGCAAATTATGAAGAATATTATAACAAAAACTTAATATTGCGAATAAACAAAATTGTAACTAGAGGCGAAAAAACTAAGTGAAATATTTATTAAAGCGCAATAATTGAAACTAATTTAAAAGAAAATCTACTACATAAAGCCCATTATATCATTATTATTGATTGTGGGCGGGTTTGAAAACAACTTTGTTTCTGTTTCTTGAGCTTTACTAATTAATTTATTTAATAGTATTTGAATAATTGGCCTTTCATGTGTTCGTTTGTTTTGTATGTATGTGTTTCTTTATGAGAATGTATGTGCGTGTGTGTGTGTCAACTAGCGAATGTTACAAAATATATAATATGTAAGTATTTTATATCGAAATTTGGCCAGTTGAGTTCGGGTATTAAAATTAGAGAAAGATAAATTGCAAATTATGCGAAACGCTTGAATGCTTTTTGTTGTTGTTGTTGTTGTTCTTGTTGATGTTACTACTATGATTCGTATTCTTGCTTCTTGTAGTTGTTGTTGTTGCTGCTACTGCTGTTGGATCTTTGCTTTCCGCTTTGATACAGAATTCCCCAATCGATTAATTGGTTGGAGGATGTAAGAGATAATGGATATAGACTATTTTCGTGTTCGTATCAAATAAATATTAATATATACATATGCATAAATATATATATATACATGGTTATATACATATATATATTTATAGATTTGTATATAGTTCATCAATGAATGAATTCATGAATAACGTGCGTTTCCTTTTTGTTTGTTTAAGTTTTAAGTTTCCCTTCTAGTTTCTCTTTGTTTTCTTGTATTGTATTGTTGTTTTGTTTATCATAGTGTGAGAATCAGTAAGTGCATTTAAGACAGATGGAAGGACATGCTGCCCTCATTGGCAGCCACTTTCAGCTTCTGCCTCATCACATCACGACTGGAGTAGTCCGGCAACTTCAGATAGTTGACACAGGTCATCACAGATGGTAGATAATCATTGGGATTCTGATTCCCATCTAATGTCTTGCGCACAATGGTCAATGGCGGAGTCAATGACTTAAAGCCACCAGTGGGCAGACGCGGTGATCCCGTCACGAACTGTAGGAACGCACGCTGCTCATCACGATTGTACGAGACGAGGATCTCATACAGATATTGTATGGCCTGAGATTCCTGATGGAAGCCGTGATCGGTACGACAGCTGTCCTGCAGCATTTTGAGATCCCAGCTTTGATGCTGTTCGCTGCCGGAGCCGCAGAAGACGCACTCCAATTCCTCGGGATAGAACATGCGCAGACGTTGTATGGGGAATATAGAATCAAAGCCTGAAAGAAGCCAAAATTAATATCGAGAACAAATCGAGTATTCTCGCTTTTGACTATTACCCTCGCGTAGCGCCTCAAATTGCTTCTGGACGCCTTCGATTAGGAACCAGTAGGTGACCAGTGAGATATATTGATGCAAGTTGTGCACAGTGACGGGCGTATCTCGTCCACCGCGGCATAGTTCAATATTGGCATGACCGGGAAGCACAAAGTCCAGTCCCAGATCGGCAATGGGACAACCATCCAAGTCCAGTTGTTCCATCTGAGAGCGTAAAAAAGAATTTAAATTAAACACCATAAACCAGTAACGAATATTCTATGCCTATTTACCTTTTCCTTCTTATCCAAGGCAGCCACATTGGGATCGGATTGTATATCCTCACGTTGTCGCACTATATCCTGCAGGCGCACCAACGTATTCTGCACTTCTGGTGCAACACGCAGCAGATCTGCCAGGCCAATTGAATGTTCCTCACTGACCAGCCAGCGATAGAAGGGCAAAGAGAACGGCAAGTCCAGCTAGAGATGCAAAGATACAGATTTGTTAGATACTTCAAATATATTCATTTATATTGCTGAACATACCATGCGACTATCCATCACTGCCTTAGCCATAAATTTGCCGAGGAACCTGAATTTCGACTTGGCCTTGGTCATTTGTGGCAGCTTGGAGGACTTGCCCAGTGGCAAGGGGAATAGTCCATGCGCTGTATGAATATAACTGACAGTTGGGGCTGTTATTGCACCCCCTGTTGTTGTTGTTGTTGTGACCGTTGTCGTCTGTTGTTGGCCGGATGCGTTGGTGTTGCTGTTGGTTGTGCTGCCATCTGAGGCAGTCATATCACTTAACTGCTGTGCAATTATCATATTTAAAGCATTGTCATTCGATCCGGTACTGGAGGAGCTGTGCTCCGCCAGCTGTTGCTGCTGATGACGCAGCGCATTGGTGCGACTGCTAGACCGGGTCAGATGCGTTGTGGTTGTAGTTGTTGTGGTGCTACTGATAACTGTAGCTGTCTGTTGCTCGCTGCTTGTCTCCAGTCCATCTTCGATGTGCACCACAGCACTGCTTGCCTTCACCACATCCACAATGTTGGACGAATTTTGGCGATAGCTATCGCTTCCATTCCATAGACCGAGATCAGTGCGCTGCAACTCAGACGAGACGAGGGCGTAGAACTCTAGCGTAGGACCAAGTCCAGTGCCCACCTGTGAACGAGACAAGGGATTAGGATTAGGATACAATTTATGAATATATTCAAAGTTCTACTCACCTCATTCTCATATTGAATCTCGAGCAGCGCCTTGGAGTTGCCAAAGTCCTGCAATATGTGCTCCGCCTGCTTGAGTAGCTCGGCACGAGAAATTGCACGCTTGCGTCTATCGAGACGTGGTGCAACACGCTCTGATGACTCAGCAGCGTTCAGGTCTGGTGTTGTATCGAGCAATCGTTGCAGAGCACGATCCCGATCAAAGCTCGTGGCGTAGAATAGCAAGTGACGCGTCTCGAAGGGAAATAGGAATGGACAGGCCATGCCAATTTGGGGCAACCATTGTGGCAAGTTGCCAGTCATAATGACCAATGGATCCTGTAGCTGACGATTTGCCTTGGCGGTAATCTTTGGATGCACAAACTCCGATTGGGCAATGATATTCTGACGCACAACACAGCCATAAAGATGCTCCCAGTGTCGATTGAGGGCGTGAATCACACGCAGCATACACAGTGCATCCAGTGAGGCATCCTGCACGGTAACCACATCCAATGGCAGGCAACTGCTAAGGAATGACTTGAGGGGCGACAACACTGGCGGGGCAAGACCTTCGTGCCACAGTTCGGTCTTCTTTCGCATGCATTTGCTGCTCGATTTGTGCGACTTCTTGCCACCACTCGATGTGGCTGCCGACGAGGATGAGCTGCACGATGAGGTAGCTACATGAGATGAGCTGGACGTGGCATTGCTGCTGCTATTGGCCTGCTGCTTGTTATGCGCCTGATTGCTGTTGCTGCTGCAGGAGCTGTTGCCACCAGAGCCGGCACCATCCTCCTCCACAGGACGATAGTAGATTGTGTGTTGCTGCACCCAAATGCTGCTGTTGCCTGTATCGGGAGTTCAAGAAAGATAAAGCATTAGCATTGCAGTTGAGGCCAAATTCGAAGAGGAAGATCCTACACAACTCACCCAACAGCATCTCTGACTCGTTGTCTGTTTCGTGCTGTTCGTTGACCAGCGGCGAGAATTGCTTCACTGCCTGATAGACAGTCATGTTGTAGGGCAACACATGCTCGCCAATGAGGAACTGCAGCTTGTGCTTAAAGCCAGACTGTGTCATCACAACAGCGGCCACATTGTCATCCATATCCTCCTCGCTATCATCATCGGAATCGGCACGAATGCCGCCATAGCCGCGCACTACCAAATAACGTTCAATTGCCTGCACCATGGCCAGGGGATCGATCTTGACGGTGCCACCCTTCCACTGCCGCAAGTTGCTGCAGTGCGGATGACGCTGTAGATTGCACTGCAAGGACAAAGAAATACATAAATGTTAATAGGTGTAAGGTGAATGAAAGGAGAAATCACAAACTCACCTTCAATTGATGCGTGTTAAAGAAGCGCAAAGCGCTCTGATTGGAACGTCCACCGGGTCCAGCCTGAAAGTCGTGAACCTTGACGGGGAACTGCTCCAGTTGAGTGACGCAGCCATTTAGCTTGGCCACAAAGGCGCCAAATGCCAGTGGCTCAATCGTGGGCAATTGACCGACATTCTGGAGCAGCGGCTCCAGTGGCAAACCCGCAAAGACGTGCATAAAGCTACGCAGTCGAGCATCGCGCTCCACGAGACCCGTCTCACTGGTCATGTAGTTGAGCATGGCCTTGATCAGTCCCGAATGATTCACCTCGAATGGCGATATGTCGCTCTCTAGCAAAATGTTCTTCAGTTCGAGCAGCGCATCGAGGCAGTCGTGGTAGCTGCCGTTCAGCTTGAGCAATATGCTCGACAAACGTTCCAGTACAGTGGTGCTGGCCAACGAGGTGGCCGATGTCGAGCTCGCTCCTGCAGCTCCTCCAGAACCACTTGTCGCACCCGCTCCACTCTGGCCGCCCTCACTCTCACGTGCCTTGCTGCGTCGTGCCTCCTGCTCTGTGTAACGTTTGACAAAATCGATTGCCTGCTCACGTACCCATTGGCGGGCACGTTCACGATTGGCAGCTGCCATCAAATTGGCATGCGAGATGCTCTTACTAATGCTGGCTGCCACGGCGGCGGCATTCATGCTGCCACCGGAGCCAGCAAAAGCGAGTCCAGCCGCGGAGGCGCTACTCGAGGCGCCGCTGCTGTTGCTGCTCGCGTCTTTGGTAAGGCCGTGCTGCGACTGCGACTGCTGCTGTTGTTGTTGCTGCTGCTGCTGATGATGCGCTGTCTGGCGACCCCAGCGGGCAGGATTAAGCGAGGCCAGAAATGATGATTTTGTTGAGGAGCCACTCGCATTGTTGCCCGTACTGCCAGCACTGAAACGGGACTTTGAATTGTTCGAAGACGAACCAGAACTGGGTGTGCTGCGTCCTCCAGCACTGCTGCTTCCCAGACCTGCCAAGGAGAAGGAGAAGGGAGATTAATCAGAGTTCATTTGAGATTTCGAGTGATTCACTTACTTGTGGCACGGCTGAGTAGCTCGTGCATGGCTGAACTGGCTGAATTGGCTGCAGCTGCGGCAGCGGCAGCATCTTCCTGTCTCGATTTGGCGCGGCCACTGCTCTGAGATTTGCGCTTGGGCGGTGCTTTGCGTTTCAGCATGTCTGTCATCTTGTGCTGCAACGCTGAGGATGAGCAATTGTTGCTGCTGCTGTTGTTATTGCTGCTGCTGGCTGCCGCAGCGCTAGTGGATGCCACAGCGGCAGTCATGTGCGACTGCTGCTGCTGCTGATAGCCACCCGTAGTAGCTTGTCCACTATTGTAGATCACCTGTGTGGGCGTGCCCACAATTGCTGCTGCTTGTGCTCCAGCCGATGGCAATAGCTCCAACTGTGCCGCAGACATTGGCACCGCCGGCGGTTGAAAGCTCAAATATTGACGTGGATCGGCGGCCACAAAGTAGGCTGCAGGTGCAGCTCCTGTTGCCGCTGCTTGTGGCACCACTGTGGTTGCCGATGAACAAGGCGCCGAGCTGCTGTAGTTATAATTGTCAGTGCCGCCTCCTGCCTGCTGCTGCTGCTGCTGTTGCTTGGCCACGGCATTGGCGCTGGCCGTAAGCGCATTCATGGCATGGGAGAAGCTCTTCACACTGTACGATTGATGCTTGGTGCTGCTGCTGGGCGTGGCATTGGCACTGCTGGAACCACCTGCGCCGGATGCACTGCCCGCTCCTGCGGTTACGTTGTCCATGAAAAAGGGATTCACTTGCAAACTATTCGCCGATGCCGGAGCACTCTGCGAGCCACCAGCATTCGCAGTGGGTGTGGCCGTAGTGCTCAGCGGTTTTGGCGATGGATTGGCACATATGGGATTGCTGGGATCCGTCAATTGGGTAAACTGATAGATGACACCCTCGCGACGGAAGTGTGTGCCAAATACATCGGGTAGTTGTCGCATCAGAATCTCCGCCATCTGCAAAGCACCAACAACAATCCGCAGATCATTGCTGCCCAGCATGCCGGCTATGTGACTGGACACCAGCTGATACTTGAGCACCTGGCGCAGCAGTTCTGGCGTCGCATAGTAGACCATACGCAGCAGTGCGCGCAGGCACTTGTAGCGCACATTGGGGCCCGCCGATGAGCTGTAGACCTCGTAGAGTACGTTGAAGATGTGCTTGATGAAGTCCGCAGCGAGGCCACGCTCCTCCTTCAGGCACGCAATACGAGCATCTAGCGAGGGACGGCGTTTGTTAGAAGTGCTCTGGTTGCTGTTGTTATTATTATTGTTGTTATTATTATTACCACTGGCTGCAGCCGCCGATGATGTAGATGCAGCAGCAGCGGCAGTCGCACCACCCGTCGTTGTCAAATCCTGTCCAGCTGCTGCTGGTGCCACATAGTTGGGATTGAGCTTACGTTGCACGGGTCTCGTGGTCCCAGTGTCCTCGTTGATCTGCTGCATGGCATGAAAGTCGACCGTATAGGTGCGTCCTAAGGTGCTCAAGCTGATCTCATCCTCGCTGCTCTGATGGGCCGCCTCAATGAGACGCGAATCGATGGTCGAGTAATTATGCCAAGCACCACGATCATCGCGCCATTGCCACTGCACCTGATCCTGTGTATTGAGGGTGGGTCGATCCAGGAGCGCATCTACCGCAAAGATTCCATCCAGCGGCAGACGCGGCATCAGTTCACCAATTAAGCAGGTCAACTCTAGCAGCTCCAATGGTGGCCGAGTCACCAGCTCCACATGCGTGGCACTAGCAGCTGCCGGCTCCGCATTGCCCGTCAGCAGATACAACAAAGTAGCAGCGATGTCGTTGCGCAGCAATGAAATTGCCAGATCGGGACAAGCGGCGCACATTAAGCTCAGCATACGCACAACATTGGTGAAGGTGCCCGTGTTGAGAATGGCAGGTGTCATCACCAGCAGCTGCTGGCAATTCTTAAGCAAATCTGGGCTGGCAATCTGTTGCAATCGTTTTCCATCATGTGGAAAGCTTTCGACCAGGCGCCAAAAGGCGGTACAGACACTATCGACGCACTTCTTGTCCTGCTGCGAGAGGAGACGTGCCAACTGGGGCAGGCTCTCCGACACGAAATGGAATTCCTCGGCGTGCATGTTCTGACAGCAGTTGGCCGTGATGGATAGTGCAGCACGCTGGGCCACAATCGAGAAGAAGTCCAGATAGGTGAGGCAAGCACTGATGCCGTTCGCCTGCAATATGGCCTTGTTGTGGCGACGCGAGAGTATCTCCAGTGCGGTCAAACTCTGCTCCGCCACATCCATGCACTGTATGACCTGCAGCTTCTCCAGGAACACGGGCACAGCTTCCACCACAGTGCCAGCGGAACGTGGCAGCGCCTCGAGCATGTAAGCCAAGGCACGACAAGCATTGTTCATTATATCAAAGTTGTGTTCCATGCGCAGCAACTGGATCAGGGCCGGCACCACTTGCTTCACCGGGAAACCGGCCAGAGTATCCTCATTGCCCATGACAAGCATCTGGCACATCTCGATGGCTGCCTGAAGCTGTTGCGATTCATCGTGCGACTGCAGACCCTGCAACAGTTGATTTGCCTTCGATGTGCTGCTATTGCCAATGGTGCGATGGAGTATGTGCGTCATGCGTGGTCCCAGGGCGCCGAAGAGATGAGGCGGCAGACCGCGTGCCTCCAATAATGCTTGCAGACGTCCTACTTCGCTGTCATCGCTTTCCGAATCTGCCGCTGCTGCTGCTGCAGCAGCTGCGGCGGCGGCAGCGGCAGCAGCAGCAGCGTTTACAGCAGCTCCACTTGCTGCCGTAGCAGCGGCGGCAGCTGCTGCTGCAGATGTTTGTTGTGCTGCTGCAGAGGATGCCGATGTTGTTGTTCCTCCAGCTGCTGCTACATTGCTGCCACCGCCACCGCCACTAGCCGAGGAGGCGTTTGCATTGTTACTTCCCACGCCACCGCCACCGCCTCCACCACCGCCGCCTCCTGCGCTGCTGCTGCTAGTTGCGCCCACTGCGCTGGTAATGTTTACGTTGACCGCTGAGTCGCGTGCGGCGCTCAGTGCGGCTGCAACGATGCTGAGATTGGCCGAGTTGGAACCTAACAATGCAAAGATATTACAGTTAATTTCGTTCATATCGTTGTTGTTAGTTGCACAACAGTTCTCAAAAGTAAAACACAAAATATAAACCAGACAAGGGTACAAGATAGTTCTCAAAAGTACATATATGTATGTACAGAAATGTACATATGGATGTAGTACTAGATAGATAGATAGAGAGAGAGAGAAAGGGAGACAGAGAGTGACAGCAGACGACAAATGCAAAGTGAAACAAAACAAAACAAAACTAAAATCAAATAACAAATTACAAATATCGAAAGAAATTTCTAGTAGTTTGTTATCGTTTATCGTTCTAGTATTTCTAGTAGTTTTTTCACGTTGATCGGTAGTTTTGTTAGTGTTGGCAAATTATAAAAACAAAAGCTTGGCCAGACTATGAGTGTAAGCACCTGAAACACCCTGTAGTTGAATGGTGAGTTTGAGTGCAATAAACAAAATAAAATAATAGAGTTAAGAGTAACAATTTTTTAATGGGTTAATATGTGCGTGTGCGTGTGAGTGTGTGTATGTATGAATGTTGTTGCAATTTTGTTTGTTTGTTCACTGTTTTTGTATTTTTGCTTTCTTTACCTGACGTCAGTTGCTGTCCACCTGCATGCGGCGGTCCATTTGGCGCTTGTTGTTGTTGTTGCTGTTGTGCCATCAAACTATATGTTAAAGCATCCGAAGCTGCTGAATTGAAAATTCATGTTTGTTTTTTTTCGATATCGGTTTTGTTTTAGTTTTTTTTACACATGAAAGTAGCAGAGTTGCAGCAACGCGCGAAGGAGTGTGTGCAAGAGAGAGAGAGAGAGAAATGCAAAGAGAAATTAGAACTGCCATTTATAAGGGGGTGGGGGGAACGGCGAGAGAGGGAGCACTATAGCACTATATATATATAATTTGATGTATGCATGGCTTGTGATGGTGATGGTAAAAAGCTCAAAAACTATCGATGCGCGCTCACACAATTGAATCGATATCGATAAGAATAGATCTTGGGGTTACAGTAGAGAGAGCATCGCATGTACCGATTGCTTTGTTAATCGATACTCCTTGTAAATGACTCAATTAAATGATGGAGGACCCAACACCAGAGGAATATAGATATGTCAGATATATAGATCCGTATGCCGATAAATATGTGTGTGTACAATATCATACAGAACAAACAAACGGACCACGCCTCCTACTACACGTACAACCACGACGACGACGACAACACGCCTCGCCTCGCCTTTAATACCTGCTTGCGTGCGTATGTGTGTATGCTGTCTATGTGTGTGTCTGTGTGTGTGTGCGTAATTGAACTGAATAGAGCATGGGAAATGGTGCGATATATGCGACATATGATGCTCCCGCTATTCTGTCTGGGTAACTTCAGCTTCTCCTTCTCCTCTCCACTCTCCTCATCATGATATTTCTTTCATCATCATCATCCATCACATCTTCTTCTCTCCATCTTCTTCTTCTGCAATCCAAATTCTCTCCACTTACCACTGCTAAGCGTCGCTTTGGGTGTTGCCTGTTGTTGTTGTTGCTGCTGCTGCTGTTGTTGTTGCGGGCCGTGATTGCTGCTGCTGCTGCTGCGGTAACTGAAGAGGAAACCAGGCTGAACAATTGTTGCACGTTGCTGTTGGTGATGCTGGTGTTGCTGATGTTGCTGCTGCTGCTGCAGTGCTTGCTGATGCATTTGCTGGTGTTGCTGTTGCAACTGTTGCTGCTGCTGCTGTTGTCGTACGGAAACAACAACTGTATTGCCGCCCAATTGCTGATGGTATTGATATTGATTGGACGGCGGTGGCACCACTTGCTGCTGCTGCTGCTGGGCCGTGCCGGGCGCAACAACAGCTGCTGCTGCAGCTGCAGCCAGTTGATGTTGCTGTTGCAGATGATGCTGCTGCTGCTGCTGTGCGGCTGCTGTAGAACTCACACAGGAACCCGTTTTGCTACGTGAACTGCGTCGCAGTGATGAATGTTGCTGCTGTGCGTAGGCAGTATGTTGCTGCTGTTGTGTTGGTGGCGGCACAAATGTTGCTGCTGCGTAACGTTGCTGCTGATATATAACTGGCGGCGGCGCTACTCGTGCTTGTGGTGGCCCTGCGGAGTTATAGTGATGTTGCTGTTGTTGTTGTTGTGTATGTTGCTGCTGCTGCTGCTGCTGCTGCTGCTGTTGCAGGTTCAGCACAGCGACAGCAGCAGCAGAACTATGATAATAATGCGGTTGTTGTTGATGATGATGTTGCTGGTGGTGTTGATGCTGTTGTTGTTGTTGCTGCTGATGATGATGTTGGTGCTGCTGCTGCTGTTGTTGCTGTGTGAAATATGCTGCCGCTTGAAAATGTTGCGTCGCTGGCGCTGTGGGCGTCACAAAGGAAGACATAGCAAACTGATGTGCTGGCAGCAACTGTTGCTGATGTGATTGCAAGGGCGGTGGACCCGCTTGTTGTTGCTGCTGCTGCTGTTGTGGGTAGGGCGACATATGTGTTGCTGCTGCTGCTGGTGGTAGAATGCTGTAGTCAACGATGCCAACAGCTGCTGCTGCTGCTGCGCCGCTGTTTCTTGTGGCGCGTGCCGCCCCGCCCACAATCTGCTGTTGTCCAGGTGGAGGGGCGGCACGTTGATACCCCGACGTCGTTGTTGCTGCCGCGCCACTTGCTGCTGTTGGTATTTGTTGCTGGTGCTGCTGTTGTTGATGTGTTGCAGTTGTTGCTGTTGCCGACGCAGTCGGTGCAGCGCTGGATGAGTATGTTGCCAGCGTGTTTTTGTTCTGTTTGCTACTGCTGTTGTTGTTGTTGCTGCTGCTACTGCTACTGTTTATGCTGTTGTTGTTGGTAAGCTTATTGCTGCGCCGTCTGTTGTTGCTGTTGCCGTTGCTGCTGCTGCGACTCGTGTTCCTGTGTGTGCCTTTTGTTGCACTAACTTCCGCTGTTGTTGTTGTTGTAGTTGTTATTATAGCTGTTGCTGTTGTTGTTGTTGTGGTTGTTCGTTCGTTGGTTGGTGGTTTTGGTTGTTGTTGTTGTTGGGCGGCAAGTAGAGAGGGGGTAGAGTAGTGGGAGACAACAGTTAAACAGCTTTGTTTTTTATAGTTTCTTGTTGTTTGTTTTTGTATTTGTTTTTGTTATTTTTTGCTTGCAGCTACTCTACTACGTTAGTTTTTTTATTTATTATTATTATTATTATTATTATTGTTGTTGTTGTAGTGGGAATAATGCAAAGAAATGTTTGAGAGCGTTCTGAAAGTGTTCGTTCATAGGAGCGTGGGAAGGGTAGAGGGGGTCGTCTAGCAGGTAGAGTAGAGGTGTAAGGGTTGAGGTTTTGGGATTGGATACATTCTGAGGGGAGGAAATAAGGGGGACGCTCAGTCGCTGACAATGATGATGTTGCTGCTGCTGCTGCTGCACTGCGGCTGCTGCTGTTGTTGCTGCTGCTGCTGCTGCTTGGCACCTTTTACTACTCTCTGTATGCATGTGTAGAGTAAGAGCGCACGCAGACACACGTACATACACACACGCACACAAGCACACGCTAGCAGACAGAGACACAACAACAACACTTGATGCTGCTGCTGCTGATTGTCGATGTTGCTGCTGCTGCCCCTTCTTTGCATGTTTCGTCGTAGTTGTGTTGCTGCAATATTTGTTGTTGCTGCTGCTGCTAATAGTTGTTGTCGTTGTTGTTGTTGCTGCGGCTGCTGCTGCTGTCTCTGCATTTGCTGCTACATAAACAATTCTCTCTCGCTCTCTCCTCTTTCACTTTCTCATTCTTTCTCTCTCCCTTTCTGTGCATCTGCCTCTCTCGCTTTTTCGCATACATCTTTCTCTCTCTCTCTCACTGCGACGGCGCTTGGAAATTCTTCGTTAATTTTATATTCAAATTTTGTATATTTTGTTTTTGCACAAAAACAACAACATCATCATCATCATCAACAACACAAGGCATCACAGCAAAGAAATATATCGAATATATATTTATATATATGTATATATATGTTTATATTGCCTTACACATATATGTATACACATACATACACATTGAATGGAACGATATTATAATCCTTTAATTTGTAAATAGAGTAGTTCTTTTTCATTTTTCGTTATTAGAACAAATCAAATAATAAAATTAAACAACTCAAATTGCAACAACAACAACAATCAACAACCATAATAAGTAGAAGAAGAATAAGAAGAACGTGCATAGTATACATCAAAAAAAAAAAAAAAAAAAGAATTCAAATTGTTTGTTTTGCATTCTTTCCTCGTCTTACAACACTGCAGAAAAAGAATCCTAATTGGGAGGGGTCGGGTACAGGGAAGGGATAAGAAACTTATTAGGCAACAAAAGGAATAACAATAAATAATAAATGACGTTATTAATAATGCAAATAGTCGTACTAATGGGCGTCAATGAGTTCGATTGAATGAGCGATGAGTGGGACGAGCGTAAAACTGAATAAGATTAGTAATTGAATGAATAAGAAAACAATATGCACAACTAACTGAAACAAACCTGACGACACACAAGTATACAAATTTCTTTATCTTTCTCAATAACAACACTCTCTATACTCTATAATCCGTATCGAAAATATTCCGATCTATTCAGTTCTAAACAGCACGACGTAAATATTTCAACTGCCTTTGCCTTTGCTAAAGTGCGTTGGCATTGTGAAATAATATTTTCTTTTATCAACAATATAATTAATATATAATATATATACTATACTATACTATATACACATACAACAGCAGAACCGAAACAGGCAATTTGAGTACAAGAAATGTTTCACTGCTATTATTGTTGTTGTATTGTTGTTGCTGTTGTTCGGCGTGATAAGAAATTCGAGCACTTATCAAAATGAGCACAAATTAATGTGTAAGTGGTGCAAAAAAACACACAGTCACACACACAAAGACACGCATTTACTCATTTTCACCACATAAAATAATAAAATCTTTTTCTGCAGTGGCAACACTGGTCTGTCGCTGTTAATTCTTCATGTTTTTTTTTTCATTTTGTTTGTTAATGTGCAAAGAAAGGAAATTAAAGAATAAACTACAGTAATTAAGAAAGTTCTATACACATTCATGGATATATCAATATATAAAGCAATATTTACATATTTACAGTTCAAAATGCAAGCAAATTATTAAGATGAAAAGGTAAACAACAGTACGACAGAACACAACTCTAAAGACTTAAGATAACAAATTGGAGTTCACTTGAGTAGAGTCGATGATAATATTAAATCGAACAAATCGCGGATATTCTGGACTTTTGGGCATAATGTGGACAAATTACTTGGTTAACAATCCACAACGCCACCAATAGTTTAAAGATCTTCGAACTCAGAAGTGCCTTTTAAGGATCATGCGTAAATATTTCTGCTTCTAAAAAGTTAACAGCCCAATTTGGAATGCAGTAAGGAAAGTTTGTCCGATTTTCATGTTTAAATAACACTCGCACAGTGAATTCCATTTGTTATTTAGCAACAACAAATAGTTCTTAATATTATTATATTACACTGTGAATATTGTTGTTAACTGTTTTTATATACATACATAATTTTTGGGGAATTTACTTGTAAATGTTTCTTTTTTTTGTGTGTTGAGATATAAATTTAATAGATATATAAAGAGAGTGTCAAACTTACCACCAAGTTCACCAATAATGTGCTCAGCGAATTCACCCTCTGAAAGATCCTCTTCCTCTTCGTCGAAATCCTCTTCAAGATCTTCGTCCTCCTCGTCGTCGTCAACGTCCTCCTCCTCACTAAGTTCGTCTTCTTCGGCAACGATTTGGGCGTCCTCCTCGTATGATGAATCCGCCGAGTTAACTATTTCGTAGAAGCCCACTTCCTCTTCGTCCTCTTCGGGTTCTACTTCCTCCTCCTGTTCCTCGTCGTCTTCCTGCTCCTCGTCCTCGTCTTCTATGTCCGAATTGCCAGCAACGGCGGTGGCAACAACAACGTCGTTAGTGGCGTCAAATGTTGCGTCCGCTGCGTGTCCCTGCTCAATTCCAGATACCTCTTCGTCGCCGTCTAAGCCGTTCTCACAGACTCCCTCGACAATGGCGGCGTGTGCGACGTTGTTGTCCTCGTTCTCCGCTTCGATATCGTCAACGTTGCTATTCGCCTCGATCTCTTGATGATGACGACGATGCACAGCCAAGTTTAAGTTGCCGTAATCGTCGTCGTGTGAATCGTCCTTATCCTGAGAGAGTTTGCTATTCGCCTTCGCGTCAATCCTGGCGAGCAACTGTTGCTGGTAGTTACGCAAAGTCTTGCGATATTTGCTGTATTTGTTGCTGCTGCTGTTGCTGTTGCTCTTCTTGTCCAGACGCTTGACCACAACGTTGTTACTCTCTTGACGCTGTGCGACAGTGTTTGATGCGGCGTCAATTGCAGCAGCAGCTGCTATTACCGCTGAGCTGCTAGCCTGAAGACGAGCACGTGAAACGAAAGAATCCTCCAACTGTTGTTGATGTGCTGCAGCAGCAGTTGCAGTTGCAGTGGACGCTGTTGCCTGCTTTCCCCGTGTGTGGCTCACCTTTCGCGTCTTGCGGTAATAATTGAGCAGATTGCTGCTATTGATGCCGCTGCCCCCGTTACCGCTGCCGCCGCCTCCGCTACTGCTGCGTGCTGCTGCTGCTCCGCGCTGTGGCGTCACTCCAATAAGGTGATTGCTACTGTTACTGCTGCTACTGCTACTGTTGCTGCTAGTGCTGGTGCAGTTGCTCTCCTTTGCCTGCTGCTGCTGCTGGTGCTGCTGATGGCGACTGTAGTTATGGCGTGCTGCTGCAGCGCTGCTTGTGCTTGGCAGCTCCTCGGGTGTCAGTGTCTTTGAGCGCGTGCGTTGGGCAACACAATCTCCACCGGATGCCAAGCGGGCAGGTGTGCTGTGCTCTCCACCAAGTGTAGCCGCTCCTGCACCAGTTGTGTCTGCAGCAGTGGCAGCTTCCGAGGATAATGACTGTTGCAGACGTCGCTTCTTGAGCGGCGAGCCAAGCTCTACGTAATGATCTCCGCCGGGCGCAGCTGTAAAGGACATGACAACAATGAGAGAGAGCGAGAAAGAAAGAGATAACAAGAGAGAGAGTGCTCCGTTAGCTGTGTCTTTAATCAATTATGGGATACACGTCGTCGTGGTAGACTTGAAATAATCGATAGGATTGTTCTTAGTTGATTGGCTCTTGGTTCGTTGGTGGTTAACGTTAGTCATTAAGAAATGAGGAATGTGAGGTGGGAAAACTTGCTTAGAAATTTGATTTTTGAAACCAAAATAGTAATAAAAAAATTGGCTATATTGATTTAGTCTTTTAGTATTTAATATATTTTGTGTTGACGGATGTCAAATGCAATCTTTACTAAGAATTAATTGTCAAGTCAAGATTCAATTTATGGCACATCATTTTGAAATTTGAAAAATATAAAAATAAACTACAAAAGATTTCAATTGATTCGCACTCACGAGGGACAAATTAATCGATTACTATCGGCTTGCACTTAAAGCAGAGCACCCTGTGATAATAAAAATAAAACTCATACAAATCTGAATCAAAGTGCAGAATAATTAATCGATAACTATCGGAAACCATTTTCGATCACTCCGAGCTCTTTTTGTAATCAATTAAGAACATTACTTTACTTACTGCTGCTTGGATTTTGATTGTTGTGGCTGCTTCTGCAGTTGTTGTTGTGGTGGTGCTGCTGCTGCTGTTGATGCTGCTGGTGCTGCTGTTGATGCTGTCGCTTGCGATTGCCGGGCGACAAGGAAGAATCGTTGTTGTTTTTGGGCGAGAAAACTGGAGAGCGTAAACTTGCCGAGCGACGCGATGTTTCTCTCTTATTGTTATTATTTGCTGCTGCTGTTGTTGTTGTGTTTAATGTTGTGCGACCCTTACTGCGCGAACGACGTGTGGAGGCGGTGACGGAAGATATTGCAGTTGTTGTTGCTGCAGCTTGTGAGTTGCGTTTTTTGTTGCTGCTGTTGTAATTGCTTTTGCTATTGTGGCTGTTATTGTTACTGTAAATTCGTTGCGAATTTGATGTGGATGTTGTTGTTGTACCACCGTCGTGTTGCCCCTCCGTCAATGCAGAGAGCGTTTGACTTTTAACGGACTCGGCCATAGACGACACTTAACCGCACTGGCATCGAACACACTTAACATGCCAACTTCACAGAATATTGTTTGCAATTATAATTTTTCTCTCTCCTCTTTATCGATATCAACTACAAAACTACACTTAAATAATTTAACACGTAAATTTAACGAGTCTGTAGGTTTTTGATATTGTTTTATTTCTTTTTTCTTTCTTTTTTTGAGTGCACACAGTGTTAAACGTTTATTTCGGGTAGAGATTTGTGCTGCAATGAGAGAGAGATATAATCCAATATTAATATTTATTTCAGTATTAAAATTGCCTATTGAAATTTAAATTTTACATAAGTTGATGTGGCTACACTTGTCAATTCGCCGTGGTGAAATAAATTTAAACAGACCCTTTGTGCAGTAGTATGTGTGCGTGTGAGTGCTCAAACAATCAAACGACAACTGAATGGAATGGAAGAATGTAAAAGATCAGTCAAGAAAAGAATAGGAAGTGCCACAACGTCATAGGGGTGTGTATAAAGGAAATACAATAGACAAGAGCTGAGCTGATTACAACGAAGTAAGGGTAGTCGCCACAGAGATTTCCTGCAGCCTTTATTAGAAAAAGAAATACAGGTACCCAAGCGAATGCAGAAATAGAAGTTGATAAGCAAAGAGCAGAATACACCACCAAAACCAGGCTCAAATATCAACTCACTCTCTCACTCCAACACATACATACAAACACGCACGGTTGAGCGCACTTTGTCAACATATGTGCGCAGTAAACACACACAAATATGTAAATAAATTAACAGCTGTTCGCAGCCAGCCAGCAGCAGTTACCAACACGTGCATGTGCCAGAAAAAGAGAGAGAGCGCACGAGAGAGAGCAAGCAAACTGTGCGCAGCAGATGATTGTGAGCGACTTGTTTTGAGTGGAAAACTTTTACAGCGAGACGACCCTCTTTCGTACTCACACATACACGTACACAAACTTACATTAAATGAGCGCGCACATGCTGCACTGTTAATCAGCTGTTCTCGGCCGCTTTGTTTATATTTTGCTTTTCGTAAGCTGTTGGCTGTCTGCCCCTTCTTCCTATATAAGTACATACGCGCATTTATATATTCAATACAAGTTCGTGTGTGTTGTACGCGAGTGAGCGAGAAACGAGTTCGGTTTTTGATTGTTGTGTGTGTGAGTGGCTTGTCATGCTTGTTTCACTGCGAGAATCAATGCAAGATCTTGTACATACACACACAGTGTACGTATATCTTTGTATATATGTATGTATATAAAAATACAATAAGCACACGCGAACGAACAAAGATAAAAAGAAAAACAAGCAAGGCAAAGGCAATTGTGGCAACGGCGATGCGCCGCAAAGGCAAAAGACAAATAAAAGCAACAAAACGTGTTGGCGGCGATGGCGACGTTGACTGCGCCCTTTGCAACGCTGGCAGCGCAGTGGTACACTATAGAAAATAAATGCGTAGTTTGTGCGTGCGTGTGCCTGTCGCTGCCTCCACCTCCACCTTTTTTATAGGTAGGCAACTCTACTTGAAATTGACATGACAAAATCAACAAAAAGCAATTGAAACAACTGACAATTACAGACATCTACTGCACACACGCATTCACACATACACACACATAAATAAATACACACATACGAATTGAGTTCAAGGTCTTCAAAAAATGAAACCAGCAAAACGACAAATGAAAATTAGTTGAATTTGATTTTTGTGTCTTTAAACCACAAGTTTTTCACACCAAAAAAAGCACAGCACAAAAATGTGCGAGGCCACAGCAAATGGTAGCGCTGCCTTCATGTACGTGCATATTGGTATGTGTGTTTGTAGCATTTTCTTTGCGTGTGGCAACTCCAACATATGGCATGTAATTGTTGTTGTTGCTTTATCAGCAGCAATTGAAAATGTGAAGGGCCTCGACTCTCCAATATATACATACTTCACATTACATAGATAAAGCCCAATATAGAGTTATCTAAACACGCATGTGTGTGTGTGTCAGCGTTGCAATTACCGTCGCGTTGTCGTGCTAGGCTTGTCAACCCTGCCGCAAACATAATTGATAAACATTTTTGGCCTCCTCTCTTCTCTTTTCTTCATCTCCACCACCCTGTGAAAAACTCAACTCATTATCATCTCTCTATATACTACCCCCCCTCCAGTACCCTTATATTCGCAGTGCGTGTAACTTTTCTGTAATACTGTTCAGTCGAGCAGCAACAATAAACAGTGCAGTGTTGCCCTGTCGACTTCATTTGTATTTTTTTGTATTCCATTTTATGCTCTTCTTTTCTATTTTCTATTATGAAACTGCTTTGTGGCCTACGCACAGCTGACACAGCCAAATTGTGCGAGTGAGAGAGATATAGTGGAAAAGTGGGGTGTGCTGCTATGGCTGCGCTTTCTGCAGGCTGCGCTGCTGCTGTGGCTATAAAAAAGGGACGGACTGCGACTATCGTCGCCGTCAAGCGTAAAAAGCAAATTGCAGTTGGAAAAATGTTGTACGGCGTACTTCAAAACTTTGCGCTATGACGCAGTTTACACAGGGCAAAGAGAAGAACAACGCAATAAGACACTTGAAAAATGTTCTGTGAGCATGCTTGGCAACCCTAGTAAGTACGAACAGAATGAGTGTGCAACAATTAAGTAGTAGAAACCAACCTTGCCATTGTGTGATACTATTGTTGCTTGCTGTTGCCACGCAGTGAAGGTCTTCGAAGGGGCCTTAAGCCAGCCGAGCCTGCTGTCCCTGACGGTCAGTCGATATTTGAGCAAAACTTTCCAAAGTTGCTCAACAACAAAACAACAGCAACTATAACAGGGCATATTCAGTGTGCACTTGTTGCAAAGCGGAGTAAAATGGTAGTAGAAAGAGGCAGAAGCAACAAATACACACACATACGCGTACGTTAATATTATTTATACAACTCCGTATATACATACATATACACACTGACACTAACACATAGAAATGCCTTGTATACACACAACTATAACGAGTAAATAGATAACGAATTAATTTGGTGCATTTCCATAACCACATATGGGGAAGGAAATACGAGACGACAACGACAACCATAATTAACATTTAATTTAGTATATCATTTATGAATTACATCTCCATTCGATATGTTTTCACAGCATTTACTCCTCTTTTAATTTCTCCTTCTCCTTTGCTGGCGACTGTCGATTTCCAGCAAAAATATAAAAGGGAGCACAAGGCAGAGAACTAAAGCAGCAAAGTTGACGTTGACGTCGACTTCACGACTGCTTCTCTCACTGCCACTACATGTGCAGGAAAGAGAACGCACGAGGGGCAGAGGCACATGACGACGTTACACTAACACCAACACACACTAACACACACTAACACACACAGCCAAACAGCCCCAATCTCGTACAAACATACACAATCAAGAATATCTATGCATGTGTGTGTACATAACGAAGGCAAAAGAAATGGTTGATGAAAAAAAAGTATGCACAGCAGAGCAGCAGTATAAACAGTGTTGCATGCCTACATAATTATTCCATTTATTGTCCTCTAAGTTAATATAATATGTACTGCACCTTTCAAACAAAGCTTTGTACATTTCTATACATTATGTACATGTACTTGGCACACACAGGTAGATGTATATAGAAAAAACGTTTGCCTTATTTCATCAGCACGAACGTTTTTTCAGCTGTGCACGCACTCAAAACCAACTCACGACTGACAACGGCAGCAGAAACGATAACGTCAAAGGCGACCCCGCGAGCAAAGCGAACGAACGAAGCGAATGAGCCACAAACGAGTGAGAGTGAATGTGACTCAGACACTCAGAGTGTAGAATTGAATTTGTTGTACGAATGTGGTACATTTAATGTGCTCTTTATAACAAGCGATACTTTTTGAGTTAAGTTCAAAACACACAAAGTGAATATGTCAATAAATCGTATCTAATCATAATATTTAGCTGCGACAACGTAACGCAAAAAAAAGAGAGTGAACCACTCAATTGTTTTAAACAGGTCACTCAACTCTTCTCGCCTGCTAGCAATGAGGTCAACAACCAAGTGACGCTTTGATAAATGTTCTTATTCGAAATGCTAAGTAAATTAGCATTTATCTAAACAGGCATACAGATTACCATATTATTTTAATATAATATGTATATATTAAATTCACATTTTATTGCTCTTTTTAATGGAACTCAATTTCACTCAAAATGGCTACACACAACTGCTGAGTGAGTAAGTCAGAGAGCGAAAATGAGTGCACGCGCTCTCTCATTGTTCTCTCTCTTTCTCCCTCTATGCAACAGCAATTTGGGGGGTTGAATGTGCGCACTCGTTGCTCGCTGGGTATTTTGTTATTTTGTTTTACCTGTATGAGAGTGAAGTTAGGTTTGTGACCCGATCAGCTGATCGTATGAGTGTGTTTAGGTAGCGAGAGGAGAGAAAACTCTATCTTGGGTTTCAGACATGCACAGCTGTTTTCTGTTCTATCGAGTGGTGTAGAAATAAACACATACACATACTCACGCTGTGACTAATCCAATAGGGTATTGGAAAGAAATGCAAATAGGCGTGTTAACTTGCTGACCTGTAATATTTTACTATGTCTCTGCAGCCACGTAAACGTCGCATTGAAGGGCTGGCAAAAATTATATTTACTTATTCCTAGATAACACTGGTCTGCACCAAAATTGTTTCACTTTGTTTTCGTGCTCGAAACTTATCGCCAAGCGAACTGAAAATGGCTGTTGACCTGTGTACAAAATTCTCTCAACGAGAACACGCGCATTTAAGCGGCCCACGCAGCAGCGCAGTTGAGTTGAGTGCGACACTGTTTTCGACGTTGACGTCGACGTCGCTGCTGGCCTACTTGAAAAAGCTACTCACCTGCACATGCACATTGACTGCGTGTTACGGCAGTCAAAAGCCAGAAATGCAAGTCAATTGCTGTGTTGTTGTGTTGCGAGTGAGCAAACAGATGAGGTTGTAAAACCAGTAACAACAACAAACTACACAATAAATATGCAAACAACATAACAGGCAATGCAACAGAAGCGGCAGCAGCAGCACAAGTGAGCGAGAGAGGGCGCATGTTCTCTGTCGGCGTCGCTGCATTGAAAACAGAAAAAGAGGCCACGGCCTGCGCTGCAGACGTCGACGTCGACGCCACCACTGCTGCCAAATTGGGGCGAAGAGCAGAGAACACAATAAAAAAGATAAATAAAATACGTATCAACTTTCGCTTATCGATTATGCAGCTCATTTGCATATCGATATTTAAGTAAACACTTGGGCTTATGTAAATATCGATACTATATACTTTTTTAAGATAAAACAAGATGTAGACCCTTCAAAATTACGTTTACTCTAAAATATACTTTTATTGATGAACATCAAATTAATCGAAACCGATACCCGATAACGCACTAAATGCAAACAGCTGGCAAAATGGAATGCAGGACGACATTGTTGCGTATGTCTAGCTGTAGATAAATACAATGGTCATGATCGATGCCAATGATGATCTCCTCATTGGGCAACTGCAGGGCACTAAAGAACGCCGACGCTTTGCGGGAATCCACAGAGCAGGAAGCCTCCTCACCCTCCCCCTGCTTGGATCCCTCTCTCGGATAGGGAAGCAGGTGATTGAAACGGGTCGTTATGGTGGCCATTTCGGACTCGGAGACCAGATTCAATTCACCCCCCGCACTGCCGTGGAACACGAGACTGGGCGAGATGTTCTTTAGTTTATCGATCAGGCTGCGCATCAAACGCAACGAGGGCAGCCCGAGCACAATCTGTGCCGCAGGAACCTTGGGCAGCACGTAGGCTGGCCAATCACTGGCCGGAATAATTGTCGCCGGCACATCGTGCTCCACTTCACGCGGCTCGGCTGAGCTGGGCGAGATCACGGAGGAGATCACCGAAAGGCAGGGAAACTGTATCATCTTCAGTTTAAGCTTGCAGCTGTGCACTGTGCTCGTGGTTCCGCTGCGTAGCACAGCAAGGGCGCGACCCAAATGCACGGCGGACATGGCCAGGACAATGAACTCCTGATCGGGTCGGGCTGGTGTCATTTTGTATTCCGGAAAGTAATCTTTGGCCGCAATGCTAGCCCATACCAGCGGCAACGACGTCGAGCTGTGATCCTCGTTGACTATGAAATGCATTCGCTCCTGGCCCAGTATCATCACGCACTCCTTGGCCAGTTTGGCCAGCGTGGCAATTATAGCCTGAAACTCGCGCATATACAGCACGTCCTGCATCTTGGCACGAAACTTCATGCCGAAAGGGGTTGGAGGAGGTTCTCTCTGCCGCAGCAACAAAAGCAAGAAAAGAGAACAGAAAAAAAGAAAACAAAATTTCAAGCCGACTGCCAAGAACGACAACAAGGTGCAGGAAAAAGGGAGGGGATACAATTAAAAGTAAGCATGACCGAAATATTAATACTCTATGCATTTTGGTAAAACATTAAAATGGTAAAGGAGATCAAGGGTTTACTATATAATATATTAGATCATATATCTCTTATAGCCTCGATCACATATTCCCCAATGCCTCAAACCGAAGAGGGCAGAGAAGCAAAGCGTAAGAACGTGACAGACAGGGAACTTAATACTCCAGGGATAGGACAGCAGAAACAGCAGCGCACTGGGTCTGGGCCTGGCTCCCGAGTTCAATGTACAAAGGCACACTTATAGCATAAACACACACGCACACACACACACCTAGCAAAGTCAGCCAGGCGATGGACGGACAAAGTGTGCAGAGCAAGTCGAGTTGTGTTTTGGATTTTTGAGGGGGCGAAACAGCGTGTAAAGAGCAAAGCAAATGAAACGCACCAATACTAACACTGGCTCGCTCTCTTTTGCACACACACACAACGCCATCATCAGTCAGACAGACACACAACAGGATTTTTGTTTTTATTCGCTGCACTGGAAAAATGCAGGAGGTGAAGTGGAAGGAAGAAGTTTGTTATAAGGACGGTAGCCCTGCTGTTGCTCCTCTCTTTCTCTCTCTCCACCATCAGCAACGGAAATCAAATTATGTATATGCCGCCTGGCCGCGGGCAGAGCACACAGGCAGGCAGGCAGGCAATCGACTGCTCTGGAGTGTGTTTGCTTAGCGACTTGGGGTCAAAATATTTTCCTTTGGCAGTTCAATCAACTTTCAAGGTTGAATTGTTCGCCGGCAGAGAGCTAAATTGACTACCTAGTACCCTCCTTGTGAGATCACCAGCAATTAATTATCGTTTATCGATGGCAACATGGATAAGTGTCTACACAAAATAAAAAAGGAATAAAAATACTAATACATAGTTGTATTTACCCTCCACCCGCCAGGTATTTGTCGATGCAAATTACTTGAATTCACACCACAATGTGTGACGTCACAATTGATGCTCTTGTATTTCATAAGTATACGTAAATGAGGCACACACATTTAAATATTGCTCATTATTTTGTTGTTGTTTCTGCTGTTGCTAATACAACTACAAAGGCGTTACTTGCAAAATTTCGAGCACGAGTTGCCATTCACTAGAACGAACCTTCACAGCGAAGAAACTCAATGCAATGTGACCATAAAAGCTAAACAGATACAAACAGAAACGCAGCAGCAACAACAACAGTACACACAATGCAAACTCGAACCCATATAAAAAGATGACAAGATGCCAAAATTAAATACAAATAAAATAAAAAACACTGTGCGCATGAGATTCAACGTGACTTCTGCTCTACGAGTGCATTGAGGGGGGCGAATATACACATACAGACTCACAAATACATACACGCACGCATACAATTTACACTCACACCAAGAGAGACGACTGCAGCTTGGAGCATAAATAAAAGAGAAAGTAAAAACCTAACAAGATGATGTGCATCAGTGAGATGAAATTATGTATACATATAAATATTATTTAAAGAAAATATTCAAAATAGAACAAAACCAAAGTCTCTTTATACACACATGCACACAGACACACACACACATACACAAGCACTTCATATTGGGTACCCTAGCATAACTGCTTTGATCAGCGTTGCCAACCGAGTTGACATCGTCGTCATATCGCGGCAACCCCAAATTGGAAATCACAGAATTTTCCCGAAATTCTTTTGTATAACTATAATGTGTAATAAGCAAATAGTTATAGGACTGTATTATTTTTTCTTGCGTTAATACCGAAAAGCCATTGTAAAAATCAATATCGAAGCTTTACCTCACCACACTGCACACAGCACACAGTTTTATCGTTGCACAGCACTTTGAGTACACTCGGAATGCAAAAGTTTCTTTAAATGTAAAACTAGTGGTGGTATAATATTTTCCCAAGTATTTATTTGAAACAATAAATGAACACGATCCGTTTCACAAAGAAGTGACTAAAAAGCAATCAAGAAATGCAAATGGTCGACATTTTGTTTTCTGTCTGTGTGTGACAGGCCACTCGCTGCTCTGCTCAGAGGCTACTGATTCGACGAAATACACAAATATGTCTGTATATGCATGCATACACATATATATATATGTATGTGTGTGTATGTGTCTCGTTTGAGTGGCCAGCGGAGCACCGAGCAACAAATTATGCTGGTCTATGTTGCAAGATATAGACGCATCGCATATTTACAACACTTACACACATGAAAGCTTTATGCATAAATGTTACACTTACCTTTTGGTTATTAATTTATAATAATTTGCACAATTTTCACAGAGCTTTTATTAATTTCTACACGTAACAAAACTCTGACTCCGACACTGCTGTCAACAGCACAGGTCACACTGTTATCGAAAAGAGTGTTACCAAATGGTGCGGATAAAATACCCACAGGGCATTTACCGCACTGCGAGGCAAACAGCAATTCACGCACAGGGTGTACGGCATAGACTTATCGATATATCGATACAATATAAACATTCCTAAATTTATTTGGAATTTTCATGAGATAAAAGAACAACAGCCCGCGAACATATCCACGTAAAATGAAACTCTACTAGAAATTCATAACGCAACGACGTCTCAAAGAATTACGTGACGACGCAGACACACCCACAGTAAACATACACACCACACAAACACTTTCATCTTGCACAGCTCCCAATAGGAACGCGCCAACATCCACAGCAAAACAACAATAACAACTACAAGCGGCTTATCAGAAGAGAAGCAGCAACAAAAAGGTAACTAACATTAATTATCATTAAACAGGTAGCAGACAATATTTTACAAACATTGAAACTCTGCCTGCGCTTAGTCATTAATTGTTGACATACAACGAGAGTAAAGGGTTCCATTTTATTGCAGAATCAGTGACGTGTCCAAAAACGAGAACAAGAACAACAACAACGATAACAAAAACACTTGCAACAATGTGTGGGTCTCCGAACGTAGCTGGTGGAAGCGGTGCACGAGCACTAATCCTGGTCGGGGGATATGGCACCCGCCTGCGCCCATTAACGCTGAGCACCCCCAAGCCCCTGGTGGAGTTCGCCAACAAGCCCATTCTGTTGCATCAGCTGGAGGCGCTTGTTGATGCTGGCTGCCATCAGGTGAGTACTTGCACCTTTCGCAACTTGCACCAGCATTAACAATTATATAAACGATTAATTAGGTCATACTGGCTGTGAGTTATCGGGCCGAGCAAATGGAACAAGAACTGAAAGTGGAGGCTGATAAACTTGGCGTAGAACTGATCTTTTCACACGAAAGTGAACCTCTTGGCACAGCGGGACCACTCGCTTTGGCCAAGCCCATATTGTCCGCCAGTGCAGAACCCTTCTTTGTGCTGAACTCGGATGTTATCTGTGATTTTCCATTCAAACAATTGATGCAATTCCATCGCAATCACGGCAAGGAAGGCACCATTGTGGTCACTAAAGTGGAGGAGCCATCCAAGTACGGTGTTGTACTGTACGATGAACAGGGATGCATTAAGAACTTCATTGAGAAACCTCAAGAGTTTGTTAGCAACAAAATCAATGCTGGCATTTATATATTTAATCCCTCCGTGCTGGATCGCATCGAGGTGAAACCGACGTCCATTGAGAAGGAGGTGTTTCCCGACATGGCACAGCAGCAGCAACTGTACGCCATGGACTTGACCGGCTTCTGGATGGATATTGGACAGCCCAAAGACTTTCTAACCGGTTAGTTTGTGTGTGTGTGTGAATCATAACAAGAATCATTCCTTATCTTCAATTGGCCCATTAGCGTTATCAGTGCTATCAGTGCGCACAATTTCCTACGCGTTGTCGCCTTCATTATCTCTTTGTATATTTCTTGGAACAGTCAGCTGCTAAGCTGATTGAACGATTTCTGGTCAGGCAGAGACAAGCACTGAAAGGAGTCTGTAGAGGCAGAGGAAGTCATTAGCTCTCCCCTCCTGCTAGCTACTCTATAAATTCTCCATTCCCCCTTAACTTATATCTTATATCTCTTTCTTTTCTCCTTCAATAGGAATGTGCCTTTACCTCAGCTCGTTGCGTCAGAAGCAATCGCCCAAGCTGTACACCGGTCCTGGTGTTGTGGGCAATGTCATTGTCGATCCGACGGCTAAAATTGGGGAGGGTTGCCGCATCGGACCGAACGTGACAATAGGACCCGATGTGGTCATCGAGGATGGTGTCTGCATCAAGCGCTCGACTATACTGAAAGGTGCCATAGTACGTTCGCATTCGTGGCTCGATTCCTGCATCGTTGGCTGGCGTTCCACTGTGGGACGTTGGGTGCGCATCGAAGGCATAACGGTGCTCGGAGAGGATGTCATTGTCAAGGATGAGCTCTATGTGAATGGGGGCCAAGTGCTGCCCCACAAGAGCATCGCGGCCAGTGTGCCTGAACCGCAAATCATTATGTGAGGCAGGACATGAGGCGAGGAGGACGATGACTGCGGATTGTTGTAAATATAAATTATAATATTTTAATTGTTTACAATTTGGTACTTTGTTTAAAGTGTTTGTAATTTAAGCCGAATGTTTGTCAATGTTCTAAAATACATTTCCATTAATTAGCCTGGCTAAAAAAGTAAACAAGCTTAACTGCTTAAGTCATGCAATCACAAATTGCAAATTGCAGATAAATCGCAGCTAATGTTTTTATACATTTGTGAAACTAAATTGTAGTGAAAATATATACGCATATGTATTATTAATATAAAAGAAGCAACGTTGTTTATATGTCGACGAAACGTTGCCTGGCAACCACTCGAGTGGCAGAGTCACAACAAACAGAGACACAGAAATGGCCAGTTCCGATTTCGAGTTGGGAAAAATGTTAAAAACACTTAGCAAAATGGACTCGTTGCCGCAGCAGCAATTGCTCTGGGAAGACAAGGAGGTCAAGTTTGATACCCCACATCTGTAAGTTTCAGTCGGGTAAATTAGATATTTATTAATTCTCCTTTCTCTTTGCCAGGCACACGCGTCTACGAGTTGGGGAGAAAATATTGGATACAATTTATCACATTGAAGACAGCAAGGGCAATCCAGGGGATACGGGCAAGCTGCTGGTCACCAATTTGCGCATCATTTGGCACTCGCTGGTCCACAAGAAGTTTAATCTGTGTAAGAGAAGAGATGCAGATCTCACTTTAAACTTTTTTAATATTAGAGTGTATTTGTGTCAAGCGAAAATTATATAACAGGCAGGAGGAACCATATCCGACTTCATAGTAAAATGGATATAGGCACGTCTGTCTGTCTGTATGAACCACATCCCTGTGACTATAACAGTTCGGACTGTCAAAGTAGTTGCCAATATATCTTTTTAATGTATTAGATTTAAGCCACATGATAATTCACACAATTGTAAAAATGTGTACACATTAATATGCGAATGTTTAATAATTATAGAAGTTACTAAAGAAATGGGCAAAAGGTTTTGTTGCAGGCATTGCAAAGTATGCAACACAAAATACACTAAACAAATACTTAGATAGAAGGTATACTACCGTCCAACAACTCGACTGTAGTTTTCTTACAATCCCTTCCATTTGTAGCTATCGGGTATGCTCGAATAGGAAACACAACCACCAAGCTGGTGCACATGCACTCCAAGGGACGCATACCAAGTCAGGCACTGTACATTTTGGCCATTAGCAATGAGACGCGATTCGAGTTTCTCTTCACCGATGTATCCGGCGAGACGGCCAGACGTGAGCAGCCCATCTTCGCAAGTGTCTTTGATGTGCATCAGTGTGTAGCAAAGGAAACGATAATTTTCATAAATATTAATCGATTCTAAATGTTCCCTCTTTTAGCTTGTATCAGCGTACATTTCTCTATCGGGATCTGAAGCTACGCGGCTCCATTGTGCAGGCTGGACAGCTGATCATATTACCGGACGAGCAGGTGTACAGCCAGATGCCGGGCGTGTGGAACTTATCCAGCGATCAGGGCAATTTGGGTAACTTTGTGGTGACCAATATACGCCTGGTCTGGTACGCCGATGCCAATGAATCGTTCAACCTGAGCCTGCCCTATTTGCAGATAGAGAGCGTGAGTATTGAGGACCAGTTTAGAATCTTTACTGAACTTCTATATGACTTCCAGTTACGCATACGCGATTCAAAGTACGGCCCCGCTTTGGTCGTGCAAACTATGGAAACGGGTGGCGGTTATGTGCTAGGCTTTCGCATCGATCCTGTTGAGCGACTGAACGAGCTGTTCAAGGAGCTTTGCTCGCTGCATACTGTCTACACGGAACAACCCAACTTTGGCATACAGTATAATCCACAGGATGCACGTCAGCGTCAGGCTGCGGCAGCTGAAGAAGCTGCTGCACTGGCGGTACAATTCAAAATTGAGGATTACCAGGAGCTAGACGAACGCCAGGAACGTGAGATCAATACCAAGCTGAACAATTATCTGGCTGCTGGCAGTCTGGGAGTGCTGGCCAATGATCATAAATCAACGGATGAGCCCATCTATTGCAAGGAACTTGGATTTGCCATGGAACGTATCCCAGAGGGCTACAAGCTGCAGGATTTGTGGAATGTGCTGCCCACCAAAATGGCCACGCTAGATGAATAATAAAGAAGGAATCAGATATGACAAAAATTATTTATGTTTATACCTTACTGATTTGGGTGAGATAAGCGCAATGTGGCGCATGTTGCTCTTCTTGGAACTGGAATAAGAAACAAGTGAAAAATATATGCTTGACTGTAATATACACTTTATCTTCAGCGCACTTTGTGCTGCATACTTGGAGGCTGCAATATCGAAACCTGTTTGCTCACCACATTTCTTAACCAAATTCTATGTTTATTCGCCGATAAATCAATATTGTTATTCACTAGTTATCGAAACGGGATAAGGCGCGACTGACTTCTAAAATTAACTTGAGATGCGTGCAAGATTGAGACAAATTATCAGCAAGTTTTATAGACGCACAGTATAATGTTGACACTGACAAAGAATAGACTATACATACTTTTTAGAGTCCCTTCTGCCTGTATTTTTGATTGGCTTTCCTAAGCCAATTCACTGCAATAATATCCGATCATGTTTGTCTATAATTCTTTACGGTTTTATTGAGGCATACAACTCGCTGTGTGTTTAAGTAGTTTTTGCTTTTTGGGTGTGTTCTGCAAATTGTTCCATAGACTTAATGTTTTTTTGGAATTGGAATCGCTTGAAACTGTAGTAAGCTTATGGCTAACACATAAGTTATTATTATCATATTATTAATTTTATTTATTTTACTATTGCCCAATTCGTTGGTATCTCAATGCTTATAATGTATTTTGTTTTTTTTTTTTATCTATTGTAATGATCGATAGAGATTTTTATCCGTATTACACATCGTCGTCTGTGGCATTAAAAGCAAATCAATTTTGCTGTCTTTTAGTTAAAGATTTTTTTGTTTTTGTTGGTTTTATAAATTAATTCATATCACAACACACAGTTGATTTGACCGGCATGCATTATAATCATTGCTGATTCAGTGTTTATATATATGTATATAGAGTATAGTATATGTTTGCATTGTTTTTGTTTGTATATAGATTTTGTTTTTATTTTCTTGTTTATTATATTTAAATTTGAATGAATTGTTTACTTTATTTTCTATGCTATAAATTCCAACAAACTTAAATCAATGTAGGAAATTAATATTAGTTGTGGCGTTTTCATCAGCTTCATCATCAATCTCCTGCTTCAAAGGCAGTCAGAATACATACGTACAATACAATACATAATTATACAAATTAAACAGTACATTTAAAGATTATAATGGAAAAGATAAGATGACAAGTGGCCCAGAACTAAGTAGCATTACATATGCTATATGAATACATTATATATATATATGTGTGTATATATATTTACGTGTATGTATATTGAACAAAATATCATATCAGGAATGGCTTATACATTACGATTTGTATGGATTTCTTTACGTTTTTACATTTATTCTCTCATTTTGCAGTGTTTTGTTTAATACTTTTTGCTTACGTTTTAGTTTTTTTGCTTTTCTTTTTCGTTTTCTTTTTGTTGGGAGGATCTCTAAACATAAATTCTTAATGGGTTCTTTGCATATCAGTTGCCGTTTAGTGTGAGTTCTTTCATTTATAATATTCGTTTAGTTGTTCATCAGTCTTGAAGACCATTTTATATAGTATTATATATATTTATATATAGTATCGACGCGAAGCAAGGGAAGCACCTAAGTGGGTGGGGGGGACAACTTAAGACACATACTACAAGTATATAGGATAGATTAGCTTAGAGTACAAGTCAATTGGCATAAAATAAAGACATAAAACAAAGAGAACATAATTGTAATTAATTCCATTTTTAGGGGACATGGTGGGGGTGTGGTTTTTACACTTAATATTTACTTAGCTTGCTTCACTTGCTTCTTCTCGCTTGACGAAACGAAAACAAATAGAGACGACTTGCTTAGACTTAAACAGTAACTAGAACCAAAGACTTAGGATATACATCTATATATATATGTCTCTATATATAGTTGTTTTTGTATGTTACAGCATGTGTTGAGGCATTGGATTACGCATCATACGTTCCAATGACTTAACTCGAAAAGAAGCTGACATAAACAGAAAGAGGGAGTGTGTGTGTGTGAGAAGGTTTTTACTTGCTTCTGGCGGAGATCTGTTGACGCGCTCGCTGGCGTGTCATTGGCGGTGATTTACGCGACGCTGGCGATATGGTTTTGCTGCTCTTGGTGGCATTGGCAGCCGTGGTGCGTCTTGGTTTGCGTTTTGCTGCAGCCACAGTCGTTGCTGGAGCTGTTGTTGATGGTAGTGGTGGTGGTGGTGCTGTAGCTGGAGGAGGAGCTGCCTCTTTTATTGCAGCTGACATTTGGCGACGTCGCTTGGTAGTAAAAAGAGGTGCACGACGTCGACGCTTTGTGGCTGCTTTTGGTTTGGCTGCGCCAGCTGAAGCTGCGCCTGCGTCGGTGGCAGTGCCTGCTTCTGTATCGGCATCTGCATCTGCATCTGCGACTGCATCTGCGCCTGAGGTGTGTGTGTTGCTGTTGTTGTTGTCCTTGGTGTTGCTGTGTTGGCTGTTGGTACGAGATCGAGTGCTGCAGCTCCTGTTGCTGTCGCTCTTGTTGCTGACTTCATGTAGCACAAAGGCCGATGCGGTGGCATGTTGTGGCAATATCAGTGTGCTGCAAAACATTACCAGTGAGCTTAAGTTCTCAGTTCCTGCAGATCAAACATACCTGAGCTTTGGTTTATGCACAACCGGCTCCAGCTCCTTGACCACCTGCTCGTCATCATGCTCGTCCTCATCCTCATCGTCGTCGTCGTCGTCAGCATCGCTGTAAACATTGGCGGGCGGCATAAATTTCGGTCGCTTCAGTTCAAAGCCGCGAGCTTTGTTGCTGTATGAGCAAAGGGAATATTGAAAAACATTGAGAAACATTCAAAATTCGAAATTAGGTTGCACTTACATTTTGATTGGCGTTATGGGCATGGGGCGTATGGGCTTGAAGATGCACAGATCCATGAGTAAGCTATCAGTGCTGGCATTACGCTTGCGCGCCGACGCCGATCGATGCAGCTCGGAGGGGGGCACAGTGAACTTTCGCAGGAACGCAGCTGTGGGGACAACGTATGTAGAGCTTCGCCCGTATGTCTTAATGCTGGTGGTGGTGGTGGAGCTGCTACTGGTGCTGCTGGTGGGTCCGGAACTGGAGCCGGTTCCCATAATGCCGCCAGCGCCAATTAGTTTACGTTTTAGACTCTGATTGCTGCTGCTGCTGCTACTGTCCAGTGGTGCATGGATTTGCTGCTGCTGCTGCTTTTGCTGCTTCTGCTGCTGTTGTGCAGCAGCAGAGACTGGCGTTGTGGCGGACATGACCAGAACTTTTTGCACGGTATCCTTGATGATTTCAGTGCCTCGATGCAGGCGCACAGAGAGCGTTTTCATGAGCGCAGTTGCCGCATTGCTGGCTATGCTGGTGTTGGTCGAGGGACGTGCTGTAATCGCCAACGTTCCCGTGCCCGTTCCCGTTCCCAATCCTCCTCCCGTTCCGGCCGTAGCTGCTGTGGTGGGTGTGCTCGTGCTTGCGTTAACATTGTTATTGTTGTTGTTACTGCTGCTGCTGTTATTGTTGTTACTATTGCTAGCAATTTTACGTGTCGCACTCGAGTCGAAGGTGTAGGGCGCTGCTTGCCCCGTTGCAGCCAGCAACATTATTGTTGCTGCTGCTGGTGCTGGTGAATGCAGGGGCCTTCTGCTCCCTGCTCCTCTAGCACCACCACCACTACCAGTACCACTGGCACTGCCTATCCAGTGGCTAAGATTGTTGCTTCTGCTCCTACTCCTGCTCCTACTTTTACTCCTTTTGCGACCCACTCTGATTGTTCTTGCTCCGTCAGCTGCTGCACTATTGCTGCCAACATTAACATACCCGGCGTTTTCCGTTTCTCTCTGTCTCTCTCGCTCGTTCGTTTTACACACACACACTTTACTTGTAACTGCACTTTTTAACGCATTCTACTCCATTTATTTTTGTTTTTATTCTGTTTTGCTTATTTTCTTATTATTATTATTACGGTATTTTTCACTCTTTGTTTTTTGTGTTTTTGCTTCTTCTTCACGTTAATTTTGCTCAGTTGTGGCTCACACGCTGTTTCGTACAACTACACTACTACAAACTTATTCAACATACTCCTACTACCTCTTTGCCTTCCATTGTGTGTGGCTGTAGCTGTGGCTATACTTTTGGGCCTTCGTTTATTCATTTACCGGTCCAATACACAGTTGTCTCGATTCACAATTGCCCTCTTTTATGGTTTATTTTTTGTTTGTTGCACAGACAAACGTTTGCAGTTAGTTTAAATGTTTATGATATTTGTTTTGTTGCGCTTTTCGGTCAGAAACAAAAATTTTTACGCTTTGCTGTGTTTTACACCTTACTACTGCATGTTCATTCATCAGCAGCTGTAGCTAGTGGTCGATTCACCACGCTCAACAGTTCTCCAACCTTCAACAGTTGCGTAGCGGTTGAATTTAATTAAAATACAAAGGAAAATTAACAACCGGTTATTAATTTTATAGCTTTTCTTTTTTAAATAATATTGTTCTATATTTTAACACAAATTGTTGTGAATATATTTGTGACACACAACTAGGGGAAAATTCAAAATACTAATTTACTATTTAGATGTGTACACACTGTCAAACTTTGTTGTAAGCCATGATTGAAAGTCCGTCGAGAATTCTAATTATTATAATAATTGCTTTTGTATCGTAACAATTACGCATTTATATAAGAATTTTATGTGTATGTACAATAAATTACTTGTATTTTTACTTTTTGAATATGTTTTTGAATTCAAATTGAGTGTTAATAAGTCGCATTGAAAGTGTAAACAATGTGACCAAGTTTTTATTTTGTGTTGTGAATAAAATGAATGGACCTTAATTTAGCGATGTGGCAGCTCTCGTAAGGGTGTTTTTTTTTCAAATTAATTATGAGTAGTAAAAAGGCACTGGTATTGACAATTTGTTAATATTTAACTATTTATCTTTATTTTGTTCACTCAACTCTTTTGATGTACCGCTGAACTACCTTCTTAGAGCTCATAATGCTCGACTAAAACTGAAACCTAATAATAAATAAATAATGAGACTGTGGCTACCGTTTGCATAGAACGAAAAGCTAATCTAAACTCATAGATAGACCATCGGTATCAAGTTTATTAAGACTAAATAATTGCCAATGCGCATGCGGTGCTGCAATTTATGAGAATGACGGCGCCTGCGCGCTGCAGCAGCCGAGGGGAAACCAGAGCGTAGTCACGGACAGGACAGGACAGGACTGGATCGGTGCTCTGGCCACACCACCTAGGGATGCACTCCAGTTGCTGGTGCTCTCCAGTTGCTGCTGTGACAGAAGTGTTTTTTGGCATGTCAAATGGCCGTTGAGCGCCCCCCTCAGTCGCCGCTGCCTGTTCCGCCCCTGCAGACGGCAGCAGCATTGACTGCCTTTTAATAACATTGTGAAAACGCGTGTTTTACAGCTCATCAGAGTCGCCGCATTGCTTGCATTTTTTGCACTCTTTTCGCTGCTTGCCTCTTTCTGCGCTGTCGTGCTGTCTCTGTCTGCCAGCCAGCCTGCCAGTTACGAGTCAAGTCCTCGCCACAGCGTCGCGCGGCTGGAGGTCGCTTGGGGGTCGTCGTCGTCGTCGTCGTCGACAGCGGCGCCCTCCCATTGTGGCACCATGCAGCCACGCGCGTCGCCTTCTGCGCAACCGCAGCCACCACAAAAGCCAGAAGCAGTCAAATACATTCGTACAATCGTATATGCATTGATATATATACATATATATGTATATGTGTCTGTGTATACTTCCATTTATAGGCAGGCGTTGGCTGCGCAGGCACAGGCTATAATTTTCCAATATTCAAATGTGTTAGTGCCTCAAAATGGCGCAGCGGATGCCGTCGAACGAAGCACGTGGGACGGACGAGGACGCTGTTGTTAACCACATCCAATTGCGTCGTCGTCGTCATCGTCGTGCGCTCATTAAGGACCCTGAGAGTGGCTAACCATTGACAATTATGCAATTTTGCAGCACGACTAAACAAATTATTTTCACTAAATTAAATCTTAACTCGTGCTGGGCGCACTTTTTGAGCACACATACAAACACGCATGCATAAATACACGCAATACAATACATGTGAGCACGCCTTCTAACCTCAATTAAGCTCAACTGGCTGAGCCATTGAGAAATCTTAACGGCATTTGAAAGAAGAGAGAGAGAGAGATAGAGCTCGCCTGTGGAGCAGTGACATGTGGCCTCTCAGAGAGAGATGGACAGAGAGTACTTTGACTTGGATCTTAAGCGCGCGCTCTGCAGCTGCGCGTGTTGAAACAATGAGACTACAGCCGCACATATGACTGTGTGGCACGCAAACTGTGATTTCAAATCAGTGTTTCCTAAACATATTTATCCTGCCAAATCTAAAATCGATTTCATCCTGCACAGGGAATTCAGCATATTTTCTATTTATCAACAATTTTTTTTTCGCAAAAACAACTGTTTAAAAATGCACAATCAATTCACAAGCATTATTAATACTCTATTGAATTGTTTTCGACTGTTAATTGTAAAAAATGAAATGAAAATGTGCTTTAATGAAGCTTGGAAAGCAATGTGAATAATTTACGTTTGTTGTTTACAATCAAGAAATCGAATGCACAAGATAAATGGTCATTGGAACGATCGAACGCACATCGAAATTTGTGCGCAACAAATTTAGCGCATTGTTTTCTAATTTTTCAACGAATTGTTCGAAAAAAAACTAAATCGATTTATATTGTGCCGCGCACTTACAACATGCTCCATGAGTGCCTCTTTCCCACTCTTTCTCGCTCTCGTTCATTGGCGATTTCAATTACATTTCATTTGGGCCCAACTTGTTCACAGGTGTGAATTATTTCCTCAAGAGGTTTTTCTGTATTTTTGTAATTTTTTTGGGTAATGAAAAAACCATAAATCATTGCACAAATGAAGTTCGAGTGTGGGCAACCCTCACTTCCATATTTCTTATGCCTTTTTTGATTCTGTTTCTTTCTTTTTTTTATTGTAAAGTGTAACATTGATTAAGCATTATTAGCGTTTCTTATTGTTGTTGTTATTATTGTAGTTCCATTCTATGGTCTATTGTAGACACATCGGCCGCATTGGTGTTTCCTTTTCGTTGTTGTGCCCGCACAGTGGGACACTTTCCATCATCAACAGTTTGGCATGATGGAACGTTTCGTTGGCTAGTTCTGTCAGACGACGGCCCCCCTGCCCCGCCCCCTTCTACCATTATCTCTTAGAACATGCGCCTGCGCCATCTGAGGGGCCTCACGAACATATTGATATATGTCGGTTATTATAGCGCTGTTGTTGTTGTTGTTGCTTGTTGTAAATCAAAATTGATTTACTCTCCAAAGCCAAAGTATAATGAAGTTTTTAATGGACTTAGCGTTGCCGAAAAACAAAGGGAATTGGGGAAATTTTAGGCTTAATAGGATTATAAAACGAGATGCTTATGTACATATGTGCCTTGATCGAGTCACAGTTGACAAAGCTTTTAAACAGCGGGCAGAGATGTTAGTTTTAATACCCCTTTAAAATAATTCTAAATTATCTTGTTTACAACAAAAAACGACAACTAAATTTGGTTACCTATTACAATATAGAAAAAAATATGATAATTTCAGGAATTAAGCTTATAAAATCTTCTTCATTTTATAGCATAAAGTGGCGGTTTTAATAAATATAGCCTTACATTTTATAATAATATTTCTGGATTGAAAAAAAAAAAACAAAAAAACCAAAAAAATTTTTACTGTAAAATCTCTAATTTTATCATTATATCATATAAGGTTCATATTATTAAAATCTTTGCCCATTTTATAATTAAATGAGACTATTTCAATAGCTATGCCTCTTCATATTATTATAACATTTTTAATTTCATAAGCTTTCAAATTGTAGCCATAAAATCTCAACCATTTTATCTCAAACTCTTATTCCTGAATCCTGCAGCGAGTTCCGCCTTGAAAGCAATGCAAAAAAACTCTAAAACGGTGCCAAAAAGTTGACAAAACAAATGTGAAACCGTGAAGAGAACGATAAAAGGCAATGCGACAGGGGACAAGAGAGAGACGGAAAGGATAATGCGAAGACGGGATCCAAAACACGAAGCAGCCATTACTCAAAGAAAAGGGCAGATGGGTAGAGAAAAAGGCTATGTTAAAACGGCAAACGGCCAATAAAATTGCTGGAGAAATGGCCATAAACACAGTCGGACATGGTCGGACAAAAGAGCCACTGTTCGCCAAAGCTGACCAACTGGTTGGCCAAAATTGGCAGTAACCACAAAACAAGCAGCAACAACAACAACAACAACACTAAAACACAACAAAATTCGCATAAAAGTTATGTGGAAAATTGATTTTGCGGTAGCCAAAGCAATAAATGTTTTGCCCAAATGCTAAATACCATCTGAACATGCCAACGAAAGGGGACGGGGTGAGGCAAGCGAGTGGCAATGGGAATGGGAACGGGGGCTGGGCAAATCAACTGGGCAACTGGGATACTGGCAACTGAGTTTGCGGTCTTGCGCAGTTTGCCGTCGAAACCTTAGACAAAGCGAGAAATATGCATGGCAGAGTGCAGTGTAGCTCCCGCCCTATACCAGAATATACAGAGTATTTACATATACATACATACACTGCAAATGTACATACACGTATACACCATATGTATGTGTGGCACTGGAGTCCAAGTAGCCAAGACTGCAGCGTAGGAAATATGATGACATATCGCGTCATAGTTCAAACGGCAGGGAATCCTCTGATCAATTTTGTACACAGCAAGGCGCCATCTTTCTGCACTCGCAGCTTTGAATGTGACTACCGAATACCCTTTTTCATATATATAGCAGTATGCAACAAGAATATATATTGCAATAATATTTAATATAAGTTATTATCCGTTTTATATCTTTGCAAACATGAGATAATGTGATGGTATACTAAAATATTTTTTATTTATTTATTTATTTTAATTTCTTATTGAAGGTTTTACCTTTATTTTAAAATTGTTCTTAGTTTTATATCTTTAATTCAAAATTTACAAACAATTATGTTTATTAATAATTTTTTACTTTTAAACAGTCGACCTACCATAGTTCGACTATAAATTAAATAAATAAACAAATAAATTAAAAAAATGAATTCTGGGTCTGCTTTTTACTTGTTTAAAGTTTTAATGGAACTTATAATAATAACTTGAGAGATAATTTAATATAAAATTATATAAAATTAAAAAAACTAAATTGTGCATTTGTTTTTTTAGTTATTATAGTGGAAACAATAATCTGCAGATTATATATTTTATATTCAAATAATATATTCATTTTTCTTGGTCTGGTTTTTATATATATATCTTAAATTTGAGTTAGGAATACTAACATTCTCTATATATACAATACATCTTGACATTAAATAATTCTTTTTAACCTTTTTTTTTCAGTGAATTAATTGGTAAGAGCTCATCCAGAGTATTTAAAATGTGGTTTTCAGTTTTTTTTAGGGTTATTTTTATTATTTACTTTTTATTTGGTTTCCTTTTTGTTTACCCCCTCTCTCCCTCTTTTTCTTTTCCACTCTAGCTATGCAGTTCGCCTGGTCAGTTGCACATTTTTCTCGAGTGCGCCAAATCGTGGCCATATTTTTTTATTATCTCAACCAGACCCTGACACTGGGTCCCGCTTAGTGTGGACCCTTTGGTAGCCAGCACACTCACATACAGAGAGTCACTGCCTGTTGGCTTCTGTTGGTTAGTTTCGGGGGCTGCGCTTTTGCAGAGTGCACATCGCGGAGTAGCCATAAAAATAATTAATTGGCTTTTATGTGGCAGGAGCCGTTGAAATTTAGCCTGAAAATTGCCTGCAATGGCGTCTGTATTGGCCTGTAATTAGTGTTATTAATTCAGTATCATCTGTATCGTCATCATCTTCAGTGAGTCCGCTGTCCGCATCTGTGTTGTGGTTGCTGCAGAACTCATTTCCGCTTTGGCCACCATTTTGCATTTGGCAATGCATAATTAGTTTTGTGGTTATCGATTGATGTTAACTGTTTTCCATTGGATTTTAGAATTCGTTTTAGCAAGAGAAGGTTGCAAATTTGATATTCAAAATTGTATATTTATAGACTATCTAACTAACTGTACATATAATGTTTCTATCTATCTATATGTATATATCTATATTTTGATTTTTCTTTCAATCGTCACCTTTTTCCATTCAAAACCTCTTCATTGTAATTTACATTTATTTTTAATGCCGCTGGTTTAATTATAATTTAACCATTTTTTCTAGCTTACTTTTCCAACGAGCTCTTCCCTTTTTTCCCTCTACTCTACTTATTTTGCACTTACCATACTCTTCTTCTTTTGTTCTTTTTCATTAATTTATGCACGGAAAACTTTAGCTCAGTGTGATTTTTATGGTTGTTGTTGTTTTGCTGGGAAACGCAACACATAAAAAACATGTGGAAAATCGTGTGAGGACTATACACTACGTAACTGGGGTGGAGTGAGATAGGAAAGGATTGCAGTAAAGAAACGAACGGTAAATTAATGAGCTGGTATATTTAAAAAAATTTAAATACCCGCAATTATCACAGTTGCGATAGAAGAAGACGATAACGAGTAACCAGAAAATTAATAAAGGGAAAGACCAGAAAAGCATGAAAATGTGTGTAGAGAAAGACCAGCGAAAAAAGTCACTTTAGCAATATTTACTATTTCATTTATTTATTTCATACTACAGTATTCATTATTTTGCAATAAAAAGTTATTTTAAATTGAGGGCATCGTAGAAAAGGAACTGTGCTCTTATTACGAAGCACCAACAGACGAAAGAAATTAATGAAAACTTGAGATTCATGTTTGAACCTTTGCAAATTAAAGTCCCTGGGGCACTGTTAAGTGAGGGTACAAGGAATTGGGAAGGGGCTGGCGGGCTGGTAGTGTGCTGTGGGTGTAACCACAAACAGTTACCCCAAAATACTATCATAAATAACAAAAGATCTGGAAAAGAATAACCAAAATTAGCACTAATGACTTTTGTAATTTCGAAAATGAATCAAAAAAGGCGAAGGGGGTAAAAGTTAAAAATTAAGTTCAAAAAAAATATTACCAAAAGAGAAAAAGCCAACAAAAATGTCGTTAAAATGGCAACCTCAATTTGGTTCTGCAAGCGAACTGCGCAATTTGCGGTGGGCTAAAGAACTTTACGCCCCTTTTCATGGGCCTTTATAAAGTCAATAGAATGCAATTCAAATACAATATGACTTATTTAGTCGATGTTTGTTTGCAGTTAATGAAGTGAAAATGCAAATCATAACGATTGTAAAGAGCGATAAGCTTCAATTCAAAGTGCCGAATTCAAAATACCCTGACTACTTAAGGGAACTGACTAAATACAATTTTAATTAATATATGTACTATTTTTTATTGTTCAATGCTAGACTTGTTTAAAGTTAAATGTTTTTTATTTAAATTATATATTTAATTTATGAGCATTGTAAATATCTAAATAAAACTCGAGTACTCGCTGGGTAGGGTACTTCTATAGAAGGCAAAGCCAATTGTTCAGTTATGGACTCGTCAAATTTTCAGCTCAACTTGGTACTTCGGTTCTATTGTTCCATACGCATGATATTTCAATAAACAAAACAAAAGGGCAGTAGTTGCTAACACGCTCTCTCCCCCTTTCTCTCTTCTTCTGGCTCGTTCTACAGCGTCTATGCTGCGTACTGCTGCGCTTTTGTTTGTTTGCATTCGCTTGACGGACGCACTCAGGAGTGCGAAAAAAAACAACCAGAAAAACAAAGGTCGAATGAAAAAATAAAAACACTAAATAGAGGAAAACTCTGTGGTGCAGCATTAGTTGTGGCTCATTGCCTGCCAAAGGAAGGTTGTGGTACGAGCTCAAACACGAATTAGTGTATCAATAACAAAAAAAGTTTATGAACTGCCAAATGTTATCGGTCAGGAGGACAAGGGTATTAGAAATTGAGAAGATTGTTGGCTGGTTTGATGTAAACAACTTAATAAATTTGAAATTTGGCTATGAGGTTCCTCTGTACCATCAAGTTTAGCATTCATCTTTCATTCTTTCCTTATACTCAACTTCCTTAAAAAACATAACCATTTTTATATAGAGATTTATTGTATGTTAACTGATTGTTTTATTATAGCTATAGTTTCCTATATAACAAATATTAAAGCTGTTTGTTATATGGTAGTAGTTCGATTCTAATACAATTTGGTTAAACTATTTCAAACAAGGCTAAAGGAAAATATTAAGAATTTGGTTGGACTATCTTCAAAGAAACTATAAGTATGTAAATTCCACATAAGTTCATATAGGTAAGTAGGCCTGGTGTACAGTACGGCAGGCTTTCATGTAAAAAAGTGAAGGGAAAAATCATATCAAAATCGATACTTTACGAATGTGTATTCTTATAAATTGAATAAGTATATTTTGTATATATTGTATGTATTTAGCGTTTCAATAATGGCTGAACCGTATGTGTCGATATGATTTAGAGATTTTATTTTGATCTATACGAAGTTTTGCCTTTTTTTAGAGGGGATAAACTGACTTGTGGAAAATGCTCGAAACTATGCTGTGCTCACCATTGGAGGGGTAAGTTAACCGTCATCATACCCCTGATTACACTGCCGATTCTAGTATATGGGTGTTTAGAATCAAAACCGGTAAGCGTAATGTTATCTTTAAGATTTAAATTTAACCCAAAATAAACTTTCAACTAGGAGTATAAGTGCTTGTTCTTGGTTTTAAATATGGCTTTTTTTTGGTTATCGGAGGCAATACCCCTCTATATAACATCACTATTGCCGATTGTATTTCTTCCGCTACTTGGTATTTTGGTCAGTAATGGAGCTCTAAATGATTTTTAATTGAAAACAAAATTGTAAGTCATTCTGTTCTTTTGCAGAGTTGTCATCGGACGTGTACACAATATTTTTCGGACACGTTGGTCTTGTTTTTGGCTGGATTGGTAATTGCACTGGCCATCGAGTATAGCAATCTAAATAAACGCATTGCTCTGGGGACCATTCTGTGTATTGGCAGCAGTCCCAGACGGTGCGCAGAGAGCCTCAACGGAGACTTTACCTTAAATCTATCTTTCATTTTCAGATTACACTTTGGTCTGACATGTTGCACTATCTTTTTATCATTGTGGATCGCCAACTCGGCTGTCGCGGCTATGATGTGCCCCATCATTAAGGCTGTGATCATTGAAATGCATTCTGTAAGCATGCCTAGTATGGCAATGGGGGAATCATCTATATCTATATCTACATCTACATCTACATGCGTTTTATATTGCAGAACAAAGTTTTCAATGCTTATATGTCCCAGGAAGAAGAACCAGTTGAGCCCGGCGAGTGAGTAGTTTATACATACGTATATGACGCATATTTCTCGTTCCGAAAAGCATAATTGATCTTGGATTTTTTTTAAATCCATGGCCTAAATAAGATAGGAGCGATCAGAGTAGATAAGAACCTGAAGGGCTATAAAACCTTCGGCATGCCGATGGTAGGCTTTCGTTTAGGTTTTGACATACATTTGCTTGCCAAACATAACCCATCAATCTAATTTGTTGAACATTTTCTCATTGATTACAAACTGGACAGGGATCCGCACCCATCCTACATCTCGATGGCGTTCTACTTTGCAATATGTTACGCGTCAACTATCGGTGGCTGTGGCACACTTATCGGCACAGGGACAAATCTCACCTTTAAGGGATTGTACGATACGTATGAGAAATTTAATAATCCTAAGCCGACTTCTTAAACCAAATTTTACAACTTCCATTACAGTCGTTTTCCCGATTCTGAGGAAAAGGTGGAGTTCGTTAATTTCATGGCATACGCGATACCCTTAATCGTGATTGTCAATACCATTCTGCTCTATTTAACGCTACAGATAACACACATGGGCTTGTTTCAGCCAAATAGCGATGCAGCAAAGCAACTGGCTCAAGGTGAGTCCCAAAAAGGCGCAGTCAAAAAAATGATCCAAGAAGCCTATGCAGCTCTGGGACCTATCACTTGCCATGAAATACAGGTCACTTTGGCTTTCATATTGATGATAACTCTTCTTATAACACGCAATCCCGGCTTTTTTCCGGGATGGGCAACATTCCTCAACGCCAAGTAAGTATTGTGTACGAGTTATCCAATCGAAATAAGCATGCACTACAATGTAACTGATTCGTATTCCCTTGCAAAGGTTATATTGATTTTGGCAAGAAGCTTGCAAACCATATTATTACAAATATATTATTTATATACATATATATAGGAGAAAAGCAAAGAAATTTGTTATATGTATATATAGTAACGTTAACTGTTAACTGTTTCGTATAAGCGAACATATCTTCCATTTACTTTTATTCCAAAGAAAAAGTAAGTGACTTCACTTCGGTATTGGTGTACATGCCACTGCGTTCTGCAAATGCGATATATTTTAAACAAGGAAACTTATACCCTTGCAGGTTCTTAGCACCTCCGGTTGTTACAATACTAGTTATTTTTAATTGTGCCAAATTGAATGGTATTGTGTATATTCAATATATTGTGTCTCTAAGTTAAGTTATGTATAGAATCAAAACTGGTCTTCATAGAAAAACCTGCATTTTGGCCGATTGTTCTTATGTCAGATTTTTGTTACATACATTTGCACAAAGTTAGTATACCCTCTTTGACCATTTTCAATGGTCGAAGGGTATAAAGAGCAATCGAAGGATGTAATATCCAAAACCTGCAAGGCTAAAACTTTTAGCAAGCCGAAAATAGTTTTTGTTCCAGTTTTACTTTTAACTATTTGTACATCGTATATCCACAGAAAAATCGGCAGTTCCGGCTGTATAGTGATAAGTATGATTTTGCTGTTTGCACTGCCTACTCAATATACGTTCTTCAGATATTGTTGTGGTAGTGGTAAGTATAAAATATTTATTTTATTTGCGGTACATAAAAACCCACCGCATTCAAGTGTATGTAGTAATCTTCTTATATTTTAATAATTAGCACCGTTTACTGGCCGTACCATGGATGCTTGTCTCTCTTGGGCGTACATAAACAAACATATGCCATGGGGTCTCTGCTTTTTGCTGGGTACGTTAATTATTTACCGTAGCTGATATTCTTTTTGACTAATTTAAAGCAACTTTAGTTGTAACTACTGTTTGCACTTCATAGCTATATCCTATTGCTTTTAAGGAAGCAACAGTTATGATGAATGTTAGTTGTTTATTTATTAAAAGCAAAGGAATAAGTTGTGTATGGTAAAGACTTGCTGAAACTCTGGTTTAACACTTTATATGTTTATTATCATGTTTAGGCGGAGGATTTGCCCTTGCTGAAGGTAGTAAGGTAAGCGGAATGGCCAAAATGTTAGGGAATACCATGTCAGGTCTCAAAGTGCTACCGCCCGTTTGGTTAGTTGGGTGTATATTGGTTTTGACCACCTTTTTGACTTTGTTCTGTTCCAACGTGGCGACGTGTAACATTCTAATACCCATATATTGTGAAATGGTAAGTCAGATATAGTATATTTATGTATGATTTATTGATCGGGCTGTGCTTAGGCTATCGCCGTCAAGGTGCACCCCTTGTTGCTGACATTTCCGGCTGCGTTATCCATAAGTTTTGCATTCTTTTTGCCCGTCAGCACACCACCAAATGCAATTATCTGTGGTTTTGGAAATATCAAGACAAAGTATTTGGTGAGTATCAGAGAGAGAGAGAGAGGCCTGTCTGGTGCTTGCTATATATTAATAAGGACATCCTGTTGCTGTTGCTTTAGGCGAAGGCTGGAATATTGCCAACAATTTGGTCATTTCTTCTGCTCTGGATAAATGCACTGACATGGGGTAAGGTTGTATACCCGGGCACTGCTAATTTTCCATCTTGGGCTAAAAGTCTTGATAACGAATCACCTAATATTTTAGATATTGATGAGGATTTGAGTTTGAACTGAATGTGGTAAAATTTAAAAATTATTTATAAATTATGAAAACAGTGAGTGAGAATAAATAAATATAATATCAGCATACGAGGTGTGTTCAAAAAGTATCGTGAATTTTGAATTTTCGTGGGTTACGTATAATCGAATTTCGATTTTTGTTATGTTTGTTATGTTGGTACACTCTTCCCGAACATCTGTACCAAGTTTCAAGTGTATACCATTTTTTGTTTGGTTGTGAGAGGCGTAAAGATCACACAGAGAAGCGTAAAGATACCTTGCGAATCCGAATACAAAACCAGCCTATCATGTCAGAATTTAACCTAACCTAACATTTTTTTTTGACCCCACATGATTTTGTGGGGCTTCAAAAATTTTTCGAGTTTTTTGAGGTAAGTCGAAACTTAGACGTGCTACGTAAATTTTGACTTCGGATTCGGACTTGGAAGGACAAAATACATGTTAAAACATATATCACATGCCCAGATCAGGATTCGATATCTTTTGGGGGATAAAGGTTTTTCAGTTTTTCGAGGTTATGTCGAAGTCCAGAAGTGATGGCGAAATTCTGACCGCGGATTTGAATTCAGCGCCTCAAATATGCCGCTTACCCAAATCATGAAACCTTTTTTTTTTTAGTGGGGCTGTGTTATATGGTAAGTGTTTTGCGTGCTCGCCGATTTTTTTCTATCGAAATATATGTATAAAAGGATTTGCATAAAAAAAAATAAAACACTTGAAATTTTGACGGTGAAATTTTTGTTAGTAAAAACCATTAACCAGTAACGACCTATGTTCCCGTGTAGTTTAATTTGTTAAATTCATACACATATGCATATGCATATGCTTTACAATTATTCACGATAGATGGCGCTCGCCCGCCTCCCTTGTTAGCTGATAGAAGCATTTGGTTTTGTGGTCATACTTTCTTAAATAACTTTTGTGATTATTGTCCGATCGGGTTGCAATTTGGAGAATACGTAGATAATTCATTCAGCTATATGTATATGTTAAAGTCAGAAAGTTGTAGCCTTTATAAATAAACATGATCAGCTTATAGTACACAGGAGTCTTCTTGCCAAATTTGGTAACTCTAGCTTTTATAATAGCTGAGATCTGTCCGTTCACACAGACAGACGGACAGATAGACAGACGGACAGACAGACAGACAGACATGGCTCAATCGACTCGGCTTGTGATCCTGAGCAAGAATATATATACTTTATGGGGTCTCCCACGCCTCCTTCTGCCTGTCACATATATATGCACAAAGTTAGTATACCCTTTTTTGACCATTTTCAATGGTCGAAGGGTATAAAAATGTTTACAAGTAGTACAAACTCTTCCAAGATGGCCGAGAAGATTCCAATGAAGAGCCTCGCTCTGGACGCCGAAGCACGTCAAAAACTGATGAAAACGTTCAAGCAGTGAAGAAAATTGTTTTGGAAAATCGTCGAATCACTACCAGAGAAGTTGCTGAGGATGTCGGTATATCGCTTGGCTTGTGCCATGAAATATTTTCTATCGTTTTGGGCATGAGACGTGTCAGCGAAGTTTGTTCCAAAATTACTAAATTTTGACCAAAAGAACCGTCGCATGAACATCGCTCAAGAGCTGTTGAATGACCCAGATTTACTCAAAAGGGTCATAACTGGTGACGAATCATGGGTATATGGTTATGATATCGAAACCAAAGCCCAATTGTCCCAATGGAAAAGCCCATGTGAGCCAAGACCGAAAAAAGCAAAACTCGGCGAACACGCAAAACACTTATAACCTTTACGCCTCTCACAACCAAACAAAAAATGTTACACTTGAAACTTGGTATCGAAATTCGATTATACGAAACCCAATTCAAAATTTGCTATACTTTTTGAGCATACCTCGTATGCTGATGCTCGTACTGTGATCTGGCAATGATGTCTAGAAATTGTCGTCGGTTCCCATTTTAGAGGTTCCCCTCTAACTGTTTCATTGTGGTAAGCCATCTGCTAATAAAGTTAACATTGACTTTCCACAATTACGAATAGCCCAGAAAATATAATGAATATTTTCCAAGATAATTACAAGCAAATAAAATGGAAAACAAATCGCCCATTTGTGCGAAAGTCGAAGGACTCGGGATGTGCAAAATGCAAACAGATGTAAATCCGAGCGTAAAACCCAATAACCAAAAGGCTCAACAACGCAGGAATATGAAAAGCGCGGCATGAGGCAGAGACGCAAAGTCAGCGGGGGAAGGGCCGTAAATACGTATGTACATGGGTCAAGTACGAATAGAGACAGCATTTAGCCCTAAAGCGGAGCATCATCTGTGGGTGCAGAAAGCGGAAACGAAAACAGTTGGTAATGCGTTGCGTTACTTGAAAGTGCTGTGCGAGGAACAACGCGTGCCAAGGTGCGAAAAGAGCCAGAAACAGCGGAAGTGCTGGGTTATTATTAGTATTGTTTGTCCTCTCAGGACCAGCTGCTTCTCCTTTGCCCTTCTTCCTCCTTCCATTCGAGATTATGCAATCAAAGTTCGCCAAGTTCCACGAATTGTCTAGAAACGAGCCACGTGGACACTGCGGACCCAGCGTGGATCAAAGCGCCTTTTCGTATGCCCTACCCTGTTTTCTGTATCTCTTTTTCTCTCTCTTATACTCTCACTGTGTGTCTCTCTCTCTGTCATTGTGCCGTTGCGCTGCGCTTGTCATCATTTCTCATCGTTGCTTTGTTTCCTTCTAATTTGTCACCGCTGGAGCTCATTTCTGCGGCGTAATTTGTTTGCAACTCATTTTCGTTTCCATTCTGTCCCTCTTTCCCCTTCCTTCAGCACCTTATGGCCCCTTGCCCCTTTCCCAAATTTTGCTTGTTTGTACCTATGTTTTTCCCTGTTTCGCTTTGATGCATTTTATTAAAATTATTACAGCTTGTAATGAAAAAGGTCTCAAAACATGCCACAGCATTGGGTGTGTCGCAAATGGTGGATACAGATTAATTCTGAGGTTATTTTTCTATGGCTTGTTGTACAATAACTTTAAATTATAAGTTTATATAAGATATATCTTGAGTATATTAAGTATATTAAAATTCTAAAATACAAATAAGATATTCAGTAGTCACGTTTCTTTGACTGTAACGTACGTCTGTTTAATGTTTAAAATTGGATTAAGTATAGTATATAGAAATAATCACAAATTTGGATATAACAATAAGGTAGAAACTATAATTTAGACATACATGTGTATTAGTTTCATATAAAATTGAATCCATTCAACCGCGTATGTTATTGCGGGACCCCCTGGGACCTCATCGCTCGACTGAAACTCTTTTTCGGCACTTCTAGCTCGCACTTCTTCTGCAAGTCAAGCATATCGCAACGACCTACTAAGTCCACTTGAGAAAACTAATTTCTGAGCATTAGAAAGGGCCAGAATATGATGTACTCCATGTACATATAGTATGAAGTATTATGTTATACCGGTGAGTCTATCGCTATTGTGATCGAAAATGACTTTGCTTTGAAAACACATTCGTAACGGCCTAAAGCCGACAATGGATCGAAAACAAAAGCAACATTGTATGTGTGAGAGAGAGAGCGAGAAAAAACTCAAGTACACGCACTTCTAAACGCAATTACATTCATGCATTAAACTTTGCCCTGGGGTCGTGGCCTCTGAATGAAATCCAAAACGATGAAAGGTGTAGGCCAGTCATAGTTATTGTGTATATGTATGTGTGTGTGTGCGTAATATGCCTATGTACATTGTATATAAAGCAACACTTATCGCTTAGAGCGGAGCTTCCTCTCTGCGCCCCAGGTGAAAAGAAATACACGCAGCATTAGCAACAACAACCACAGTTCACTGTGGCTCGGGCTCTCACTCAGCCCTCTCGTTGCTGACCTATTGCTCTTGCGCTCTCTCGCTCTCGCTCTTACGCACTGTGACTGCACTCGTGCCTGCAGCGCTGCTTTTCAGCAAACGCCATTGGGGGTTTGGCATTGAGCCTACGTTATGCTTGCCTTCTCGCTCTGACTCTTGCTCGCCTGCGCCTCAACTACGTTCGTTCTCTTTGGTATTGCTCGTGCTCTCGCTCTCGTGCTGTGCGTTCGTTTGCGTGTGTGTGCGTTTGTGTGTTATGCGGCTTTCTATGCGTTTCCCTTTATTAGTTTGTCTAATTGCTTTTGGCAACTATTATTACGCTGTCGCTGTTGTTCTCGCTGCTGTTGTTGTTGCTGTTGCCATGGATTGTTGTTGTTGTTGCTTTCGAACGCGCGCAAAAAAGTATCACAGATGTCATGTTTAGGGCCGCGTTGCTGCGTTGACCGACTGGACCCCCGCAGGGTCCACACTGACTGACGTTGCTTTGATTTGACTCTTCACTTTTTGGGTGTGCACACACTGTTAGTTACCGTTCACTCTTCCTAGATACGCGCGTGTGTGTGTGTGTGTGTTGAATACTCTTTTAATAAATGCTGTTAAAGAAGGCGTGAAATTTCGCTGTTTCACCATTTCCGCCGATCTCACGCTGCGACCTGCGTCATTGCGTATGCGAAAAGTATTTTTTATTAGATTTTAAATACAATATTTGATAATTTGTAACAGCAGCAGCAGCTGTCATGGTTACAGCTGAAGAATTTCCGTTTAATTGTCGGGGAATTTAGCACTTCTTACCAAGGCCATTATCTATTTTATTATATATGTACATATGTATATTCAAAGGTAGAGAGTATCTTACAGTTAGTTATTTTTGACGACAATATTGGTCGGGTGCGTTCGACTGTTGCTCTCGTTTTTTGTTTTATTTAAATTTAATCTTTTCCAGTACTTCCATGATTCAAGCTTTCCCATCGTTTTTTCAACTCCTACTATTTTTCATTTCGCTACATCTGGCTCGCTCGCTCACAGCGTCCACATCTGCTTTATGGTCACTTCGACCTCCTGCACTATTCCCCCTCCCAACATCTCTTACGAGTTGTGTTATTTATCATTCGCTTCTGCAATTTCTCATATGGAAACTTTTAATGCAGAGCCAGAGAGAGAGTGAGAAAACGAGGGAGACATAAATATACAATTTGATTTGGTTTTTGTCATTTATTTACAACAACAATAACAACGTGCAATATTATTAATTCTACTTTATTTGTGACTGTCGCATTCCACGGCACGGCAAACATCGCCTAGGGCACACGCTCATCCAAACGAACAAGAGGAACTACTACAAACATAACCTCACATCTATATCCCATACCATTCCATTCGAGCTCCAGTCTCAAGTCTTACTCGCAGCCCATATCCATCCATCGTTTCGTTTTGGCCACCTTCGCGTGTCCATCGGTTATAACTCAAAACACATTGAGGACTCGAGACTGGCGCACGTTGAAATAAATATAAATGTCAAAACTGAGTGGAGTTTTCGGGGCGAGAGTAAGGCAAGCAAATAAAAAACCAGTAAATAACCATAAAAAAGGAAAACAATAAACAAACAAATCGCAAAACAACAAAAACAACACTGCACTTGGCCAACAAATGAATCATCATTGGGATGAAAACTCTGTCGGACTCTGCGTGAGAATCGAGCAACTGCTGCACTTTGGGTGGGCACTTCCCAACTGAAAGTGGCATATGTGGATGTGAAGATAAAGTGTGATGTTTGCTTGTGCCTAATTTGAGATTTCTGCACTATGATTAACTGTACAGAAATGGTATTCTATTGTATAACATATAAGGATAGAACATTTATAAACGTTTTCAAATGTATGTATGTCTTTTTAATCAGCAACTTAATCAGAGACGTATCCGACTAGGGAACATGTCTAAACTGAACTGAAACGGACAGGCCAATAGGGCTTATCTACTAATAGTGATACTGATTAAGAATATATATACTTTCAGGAGTCTGCCACGCATCCTTTTACACGCTACTTATATTTTCAGTGAACATGTATTGATTTTTTGTACTCTAACTTGAGTAAAGGGCATAATAATTGCAATGGATCAAGAATGATTGAATGGATTGGTAATACTATCGAGAATAAATAAAATGTAGCTTCTGAACAACTATTAATGATTTTGACAGCATCAAATCGATAAAACGTAAAATGTATTTCGTAAAATGTATTTTGTATTGGGTTTTATCATTCTGTAAAATGTTTAATGAACTACATACACACTATATTTATAAGCACGGCAATTACAATAGGGCCCCCGAGACTTTTGCTCTTTATTATATTTTACTGATTCGTTTTTGTGTGTTATAAAAATGTAAAATATTCTTGGCAAAATATTTTGTAAGGAACGGCATAATAATGTAAAAATTTATTTTTTTATGTATGTTAATAATATAATAATGTATATAACATATGCATTATAAATGATTTATGAATGAAAACAATAAATAGATTACAGTTGACAAACGTTAAGTATAATATATGTACATAGCCTTTTGTACTTAATTAAAGTTAAATTAAATTAAATTTAATTTAATCAAATTCAACAACATTTCTTTTCCATAACTGCATGATCTATATAAACTGTAGTTAAACATTCTCGACTTTAAAAACATATTCAATCAGTTTTATTTAGACTGGTAGTTTGAAATATATTTAAGTATAAAGAGAAAAAGAGAATAATAAGAGAATTGCCAGCTCAACATTGTCCATTAAGATTAATTGTTTAGTAAATTCCGCAAGTTTTAAAGCTAAATAATAGCGAATGCACCCGAAAATATGCCAAGTATGTCCACGATAAGTTTCTCGAGGGAACCGACCACCAACTGGGGCTGCTGTGCTGTGCTCCGCACGTTAGACCCATCAATCTTGCAGCATTACATGAGAACCACAAGATGTTGTTGGGTTTTTTTTTTGGCGAAGATTATCATCAACATTTTTGACTGACTTAAGATCATAATGTCTGGCTCCTAAGTCGCGCAACAACAACGACAAGCACGGGGAACAACAGACGGCGCTATATGGCGCCTGTCGGTTTAAATCGAAACACAATCATAAATAATACAAACACCCCCCGTTCACGAAAGATCAAACCAAAAAAAAAAATAAAATATTTTCGATTTTTATTAATGACGCAGAAAAAGATTTAAACGCACAACGGGCCACTTTTTATATGGCCAAAAGTTGCATTTACAGAAAAAAAATGCATTAATTCATTCATAAGACGATGGTGGCCAGAGAGAGGGGAAAGGACTTGAGTTCGAGGCAACACTTGACCAGGTTTTCGTATTTAACTTCAAACGTCGATCGTTTGTCCCCAAAGAGATGTTGAAAATTTTAAGCGCCATCATTTATTATGTGTTCGTTGATGTTGTTGCTGTTGTTGTTAGTCTGGTTGTTGTTGCTGCTGCTGCATTTATGCACAAATTTATGTGATTTTTATGCGTAGACATAATTATAAAAGCCGCGCTCTCGAGTCTCCAGAGAACCCACTAAGCCGAACCCGAAGACGAATCTGAGAGAGACGACGACGACGACGAAGCCGAGGTTAAAGCTGAAGCTGTAGCCTGGCAACGGGTGTCTCCCGTCTCCCGTCTCTCGGTCCTTGATCGAGTTCATTTGCCGACCATTTTGTGGGTCTCGTGCGCCGGCGCTCCAGCTACACCTCGTATTGTCATAAATTACAAAACTTTATGCGTAAATTAATGACAACCTTTTCTTCTCTCTCTCTCTCCCTCAGTCTTTCTTTCTCTCTCTCTCCGTCTGTTTTATTTGTGAACCCTTTGTGGCATGCCCTAGGAAACGAGTGGCTGTGTTGAATTTGTCAACCAACTTGTTGGATCAACAAATTATATCTATATAACGCTTATTTTAGTAAGTAGCACTGATATATACCATTTTAAGTCTTGTATATTCATTGTTTAGTCCGTGTTCTTTTTCATTTTCTGATCTCTTCTACTTTTCTAGTCAAAATATATAAATACAATTAGATTTATGGTCAATTTCTTTACTTGGAGATGGAGACTATCGACTCTTTCTTTCTACATTGATCTGTTGCCTCTTTGCTCTCTAGCAGTGTATACAGTATTCGTTATATTTCCGTTCCCTTTCCCGACTCTCATCATAATTTTTCTTTTCTCGCCCCATGTTTGTCTCACCGTATCCAATTTTTGTCATGTCTTTAGTCAGCTTAAGTGTTATGGTCCACTAAATTAGTTACATTTTGAGAGAGTTCTCTCGGTCTTTTACCTTTTCGAATCTGTTTTCCTGTAAAATGAATTCATTTCGATTCAATATTAATGAAGTGTGGTCGGACATCAATGAAAAATGCACGTCTAAGCTTGAACTCGACAGTTTCCAACTGATTTTCCTCTTATCTCTGGGAAAATCGTTTTGGAAAGCAACCGCAAGAACCACAAAACAAAACCAGACAAAATAGCAAATATTGAAATCAATGTATGCAAAACCAAAAGCAATCATGGAGAGGGATTAAGAGATAGAAGCACGGACTAGATGATACGCTGTATCAGTTTAAACGAAGACTGTAATTGTGTGATTTGACTTGCAACTTGAATTGAGTGAGACTTAATGTATTTCCAAGTTACATACAAATATATTCCCTCTTTGATACTTTTACTGGGTATGAGCACAAACGCATGTAAATGAATAAACAACTTGAAATGAACAATTGCTTTTGATTAAACAAAAGTAGCCATGAGAGATGATTTGTTCTCTCACATATCAACGAAATCAAATAAATTAGTCGAAATGAGGGTGGCCTTTTGATTGTTCCTTGTTGTTGTTGGGCAACCGCAAAATGTGCAAAAATTGTGCTGAAATATTGTTGATTATGACAAGTTAGTTGCGGTACGAAGGGTATATGAGTTCGAACTCAGTATTTTATATTATAATAATATCTTGTAAGTGCAGCTGCTTAGGAAATAAGCCTTGGGAATTTTGGGAAGTATTATATTAGATTTTTAAAATAATATCTAAAAAGTATTTACTTTAAATGATTTATTTATTGTTTGCTAGACAAGTTATTAAACCTTTTTAATGTTATAATGTTCATATTTTCTTTCCTTCTGTAAGTTGATTTTCATATTTATTACCTCTCTGTAAGTCGATTCGCTTTTCCTTTCATTTACCACTGTACTTTTACTTTCTTTACCTCGTATTTCAGGCAGTGTACAATCTGTAGCTCTTGGCTTGAGGATTTGCTACACTTTCATAATTTTTAATAGGCTTCACATTGGGTTAAGTGCCTACGAAGCCAAGCGGGTTCAAGTGGTCTACACGACCAATTTAAAAAACGCGTGGAGAAACAGAGAGCGAGTGGGTGGGAGAATAGAAAGGGAGGAGGTTAATACAAACAGTTGGCTTTGCGTGCTCCACAAAAGCTGCTCAATTTGTCATCAGCTTTCGGAGGCCCGTAGCTCACTTAATCACCGCCTACAACCCCACCCTTCTGACTCTCTTTCGCTCTTCCTCTCCCTCTCTCTCTTTGTCCCATCATCGACTCCTTCTGCTCCCTCTCCTGTTGAATATGTTGTTTTGATTCTACAAATTCGCTACGCCGCATAAGTCTTACTTTAGACTGCGTTGTCCCACACCGTCTCTTTCCCTCCTACTCTGCATCTGTCCCTTTCATTTGCATAAATATGGCATAAGTTTAGAAGCGTATTATCCCTTGGCAACAACGCACAAGGCTCGCATGACGTCGTGTAATACGTCAATGACGACGGGTTGTCTATTAGATTGTTTATTTTTATACCCTGCAGCAGACGGCCGAGAGGGGTAGGCTAGTCAGCACGCGAAGGTGAACCAAAATGTGTGCTGTTAATAGTCTAGTTAGCCCTTTTATTCTCACTACAGGACATTCGACAGTCGAGCAACTTGCAGAACTGCAGTGCAAGAAAGAGAAACCTGTTGTAACTTTTTGTTTATTGTAATTTCACTGCACAGAGTATCTGCCAATCGAGCAACTGCAACAATTGCACTCTCTGATTAGTCTGCTTGCATTTGAGCTCTGATGAATTAGCACAATTTGCTATATACTACGATATGTGGAATGCGATATGTGTGTGGGTATACGATAGTACGAGTATCGCATACAATAAACGTATATTCAATTTATTTATAGCCCACAAACCTGGCCCCGTCCGGGGGCTATAAATTCTCACACGAAGGTGTCACATTACAAACAAGCGTACAAGACACGTACGCACAGTGGGACGAACAGACAGAGGGACAGACTGACGACGGACGTACGGCGCATGGGCGCAAGTCAAGAGGCCGCAGAGGCAGCGCAGACCGGAACCATTCAGGTAATTTGTCGCCTTATCTTGTCAGCATTTAGCCCTGGGAAATGTGGGCAGGCATGCAGGCAGCAGTCTCAACAGCAGCGGGCATAATTATAGAGCCGAACCGCAAACAGACACTTGAGCTACTAATAAAGCTACTAAACGCCTGCCGTCTGTCCGCCCTGTTTAACGCTTCCAATTATGCAGCCAACTCGGCTCAGTGCAGTCAGTCAGTCTTAGCCACAGCTCCGGCTTGTGCTCCTTCTTCAGCTTCAGGTACAGCACATCAATCATGCGGAGCTGGGCGGGACGCGCAGCTTACGCATCGCACGCTTGATTAATTAAGTTTAAAATATTGCCTGCCATTTTTTGTCTGTATCAAAGGGCCCTAAGAGGAATGCACAGACAGCTCCATGATCCTTCACCTGACTCTGCCTCGGGCTGCCTTTTAGCCCATTCTGTCTGCCGGCTGCCTTTTGGCCAAATTAATTAACAAACATCACTCCAGGCACACGAATGAAAGAAGGAGGGGGGACAGGGAAGTGAACCTTAGTCGCGCTTTGAAAAATGTTTGTTTTTGTTGTCAGTCAGGCTGGAAACGTATTTATCGGGAATTGTGTGAATTGAAAAACACCTGTCTTTCGGTTTGGGCCCTTCGTAATACAAAACACAAATGAGCGAAGGCGTTCTATCGTTTAATATTGTTGTAATTGTCTATTGATAGAAATCAATTTGGTTTCCCAGCATTTGTAATCGTTAAGAGGTGAGGAATACCCATAAATATGTCTAGTCAAAATAGTCTATAGTTTATGCGATGCTATTTACTGAGGAACTTTTGATATGTAAACTAAGTACTTTAAGGAACTCAAGTTTTTATTATGAGGTATCACACTTTACACGATGTATTATGTACTATAATAGTATAGTTTAGCAGAACGTGTCGTACTTGGCGACCAAAATTAATATATCGTCTGCAAGGGTATAAAAATAGGACATATACAAATCAAAGAACAACAAAAAAACAACACTAATTGTTAAACTAATTAAAGGAATGCACTCGTGAATTAAACAAAATACTGTAAGTGACAATTGAAACAAAGTGCAATAGTTAATTATGCACCAATAATAATATTTTATGGTATGTGATGATTAAAAAAACTTTCTTTATTTGATTCTTGAATTTGGGTGAATCAAACTGCGTTACCAGTCAAACTATATGATATTATAAGGTTATCAATAAGTCTGCTTTATGCTAAGAAGAATTGAACATGTGCTTTAGTTAAAATACATAAATAGACTGATAATATCAAAGAACAATTTATAACAATTTCGCAACAAACAATTTCTTTGATATATTCAATATGTTAACGGTCTTGTACTTTATTTCTACGTCTTTTATATCCTTGTTTATGGTCTTTTACTGGGATTTAAATACTTTATCTATTCAAGTATTTATATTATATATATCGTGTCTTCTAATATGTGTACGTTAGCATTCTTAGATAACTATGTAGAAAGTATCAAGGCTGACTTATAGAGTAAACATTGTGTTTCACACATGCTTTATATCTCCCTGGGAACTTTCTTCCTTGAGTTGCAAATAGTCTTTTTCTTCAGCTCATCTTACTTTGTCTCCCCTTATTCGAACTTCGTTAAAGTTCCATTAAGTTAGATCGCCCCTAGTGTTCTTTATTATCTATGATTAATACAACATTAGAACTAATTGAGTTCTACAATTTGACAAATTCGCCTAGGCTCGTCAGGAACGACAAGGGGAATGTGGAGAGGGGAATATTGTTGGTGCGAACGGTTTGATGCGCGGCAGGATATCCGTGTCACTTAATTGTTCGACACTTTATTGGATTTTAAAAAGGGACATCGTCGGCGTCAGGCTCGAGACCGATACCGATATCCTGGTGTATTGCTGGCCGGGGGTAATTAAATTTCCCGTGGAGCATGCGGGCAACACGATGACGCACTGGCGCTGGGCGGACCCGGGCAAATGGATTTGATTGAATTAAGCCGCTGGCAAAGATGTTAGAAGGAAGGAAGGCTTGATGTGAGCTTAAATGCCGCCAATGATGCCAGAGCAGAGAAGAAGAGGAAGGGATTGAAAGTATAACTGGGGGTTGGAGGTTGCCAGGCGGGAGGTCCTTCTGTGTGGCAGCATGAACCAATTGCGTTGTGGGGCCCGAAGCCCGAATACCTCCAACTGGCGATGCTGTCGTTCTGGTTTGTCCTTATGTGTTCCATGTTGTTGTCCTTTTTGTCATTGTTGCTCCCCTGTGGCTTTGCTCAATGTGCTGCGCTTAAATTTTGGGGGTGTATCAATTTCTATTCATTGCCATTTGCCACTCGGGGGTGGATTTCGATATATAAATTGTTGTTCTTAGCCCGAGTTGTTGTTGTCGGTTGTTCTAGTTGTTGCTGCTGTTACCACTTAAGTGGGTGGCCCTTTGTGTGGCCCTGTTTTTGGGGTTTGTCAGCCAGCAGCTTCCCTTCATGACTGAGCTAAGCTGGGTTGGCTTCCTTCCTCCCACTCAAGCTCAACGCGACACAGAAACAATAAAAATCATTGAGTGCCATATGCTACTCAGCTCTAATAGCATTAGTTGAAACGCCCTCACGCCCTGAACTCTCTTGTGGTGTTGGGGTAATTAAATTGTATTAAGTAGGCTGTAATACGCACAATCATCATATGATTTTATTAATAATTTATGGCTCTCTAGTCAACTGGGGGGAAATGTCATAATTTTCGTCTTTAATTGAACATTTATGAGGCGGGATGGAAGGAGGTACTACTATTTTGGATGCTTCAGATCGCATAATAAAGACTCCACATATGACTTAAGTAACTTTTGGGAACTCAATCTCATCTCTTTCCTGGCTTTCATACTGATCTTTAAACTTCTTGACAATTGAGCTGCGAGTTCGTTTGATTCGCACTTAAGAAAAACTAACTTAAACGATCTTCAATAAAATAACCGAAGTCTTCTACCTTATCATTTCAAAAGACATGATTTAAGTTACTTTGGAATACGTAGACAATGGTAATATATCCTAATATCGCAAGAAATTCTAGTGTCTAATCTTCTTTATAATTCCACTGCGATTTTGTATAATTCAAAGTTAAGAAAAACTGATTTAAAGGATTTACAATAAGAATATTGTTGTCTATTCATGTTAATCGAAGATGTTTTGTATTATCTTATAAACAGAACTTTTCAAATGCTTAACTAAATTGATCTGAGTTTATAAACTCAAATTGAAAAGGTTTCCAAAGATGAATCAACTGCAACCCGATGCGCAATTTTTATACTCAAAGGTCTCTTGAAGAATGGCTCGAAGACTCTTTAAATAGAACACAAGAAATAGACTTGTCAACCGAAATGCGAAAATCATTGACTGCCTTCCCCTCCTACTTTCTCTCTGAGTCCCTTAACCGCCGAGGGGTAAAATTTTAAATTCTTTTAGTTCATTGCATAAATATTTATGCGCATTGAGAAATGCTCATTCGCCTCGACTCGAATCGACGAAAATATTTTTGATGGAATACAAAGCGAGATGTGTCAATGGCAGAAGGACCTCGTGAAGGACCCTCATTAGGGTATGGAACAAAGAGAACAAGATGTTGTTCGATATAACTTAGTGAGCGAAGGAGAGTGAGTTCAACAATAGAGCGACAACGCCTTGCCAGAGACCCTTGACGGGGCGTGTCAACTGACTGAACAATTACGTACAGAGCAGAGACGTCATGAGGCAGGGGGCGAAGGTTGGCGGCGGCGGAGGGGTTGCTCGGTATGCGCAAGTCAAGACGCTCTGACATTTTGACTTGATTCCGAAATACGATATTACCGGAAGTTGGACAATTGGCTGCAAGCGCTGCGAATGGGCGCCCGAAATCGGGTAACGAACTCCTACTTCCAAGGCGGGGCGGGGCGGACTAAGGCGGATCGGGTCGTATAATTATTTGCGCTACCGTCTTGACTTCATTTAACTTTGCCCGCAGCCTCGCAAAAAGCCCGCCAGAACATCGGCATCGTGTGCAGCCCCTCGACAGAAAGTTTCTCACGCTCGATGGATGCAAGAAAGGAAGGATGTGTGTAGTATATAGTATCCTTACGGGCCATTTGACAACTTCCTGCCTTTTAGCAGCAGCAGTAGTTGCCGTTAGGTTTGCAGCTTCGTACACGTAATTATAGACCCGACTTATCGGCTTCACAACTTCCTTTCGATATCCCCCTTCCAGACATCCCTCAGCTTTTTCAGTTGCAAATGCGCAATTGCCCAACGCATTCGTTGCACATTTTCGAATGTTCCGAACTTGGAATTTTCATTGAAAAGTGTTCAAGTGGAAGTCATTAGGCTTTTCTACGCTGGCTTTTTTTACAGCTTTTAACTCCTTTGGCTTTTAAGTGGCCTGTCGACACTTTCGATCCAAGTGTTATAGTCGCATGTCGGGCGACCTTAGCAACAGTTCTTAAGTTGAATAAAGTACTGAAATTGTGAATAGATTGGAAAAGGTTTTAATGAGAATATGTACATATGTATGTATGGGTTGTATTGGATGTCTGTAGGAACATATATCTATTTATGCATGACGATACTAATGATGTTAAGAATTCAAAGATTTTCTAGGGTTTGAGTTATTTTAATTTAATCAAATTCAGTCTAAATCATTGTTATGTTGTTTTATATAAAAATAAAAGAGAACGCTAAAAAATATTCCAAAGTTTCTACAAAAAAAAGCTTGCATTATAATTTTGATATATAATTTTAGGAAAGAATTGTTTATATAATAATTTTTTATTATTTACGTATAAAAAAAGTTAGAAGTGTTGAACAAAGCAAAAACAAATTTATTAGTTTGTAATTCTATCTTTAATTTATTGGGACAAAAAAACGTAGACATAAGGACGTACACAAATTCTAACACAACATTGATCTATATGCAATATCGTTTTGGTAACCCCAGATCATAATGTCCCTCAGAACTATGTGTTCATACTATACATACTATATTTATATCGACTCTGCTGCTGATGCTGATGTATTCGTTCTGGTTTTACATTCGTTTTCAATTGGCACAAAGTTATAACACCCTTTTACTCTTTGAGTGGTGGTATATGAAGCACAGAATCGGTAAAAGCATGAAATATCTGTAAATAATCATACTAATATTTGGTAAACAGTTGAACAACCATGACTTAAATTTCTCTTGCAATTTCTTACTTCATTTCAAGTGCTGTCAAATGGTTTTCTTCGTAGCGCAACAACATCATTAGACGAACATTTCAATCTGTAGAGAGCTCTCTCTCTCTCTCTGTCTCTATACTCAACCTGCCATCATTCATGGGCAGCTGGCAAAACAAATGTGCTGAGCTCATCGCAGGACCAAAGGGACCAACACTACCTGAGGGCGTAGAGTTTGCACTTGTCGAGTAGCGGGAAATCAATTTAATCCCATTTTAAAATCAAACAAACAGTTTGTGCTGTTTTTGCACACGCCCAACGAAAACAATACAAAGTCAGAGATATAAAGAGAGAGAGAGACGGTACCTGTCGGTAGTGTGAGTGAACGGTTCGCATATATTTAGCAAGTGCCGTTAAAACTTAATTAGCCGAGATTTGCCAGGCAGGTCCACAGAGAGAGAGAGAGAGAGAGAAAGAGAGAGAGACGGGGATAGAAGTGAGAAACAACCTCCCACTGTGTGTGCAGCAGTATAAACGCCCCGAGAGACCTTTTTGCCCTACCGTGTTGATAAGGCCAACAACGAGACGGGACTAAGCGATACGAAACCTTTTCGGGCCTGTTCTCATTGCCTCGCGTTGTCAACAATTTCCACGTGTTTACACTTGCCGCCGTTTTGTGGTTGTTTTCGGTTTCAAGTCGATTCGGTTATTCTGGTATCGGTTTCGGTATCGGTTTCAGGTCTATCTCCTCGCTCTTTGCTTTTCGTATGCGGTTCCTTCTATGGACATCTCTCGAGCCCGCTATCTCAAAGCGCGCATCGCAGTCGACGAATTTAATTTCGTTTTATTGATTACAAATTATGTCTCGAGGCACAGAGCCATACATATCCATAAACATACATATCCATATCCCTCTCATATCGTTTGCCTGTCTAACAATTTTATTAGCCAACTCCGCGACGCCAGCTCGTGGTCATTATGATAAATTCTATGTTCCTCTCTCTCTCTCTTTCTACCTGGATCGACCTTATCGACTGGCTTAGTTAACAATTATTAATCGAGCATAACATTTATCATATTGGGGGCCTTTCAGTTCTCCACGGGCCCTAGGCTCTTTAATATGTAAATTTCTTCTTAGTTTGTTCCCTTTGACATTTTTCTGTTTTCGTGGGCTGTGCCCGATGCATTTTCCAGCATAATTTCCTTTAGTTTTTCCATCGCAGATGCCTCTCATGTGATAACTTTGTCTATGGCGCTGCCGCCGCGAGACAACTATTTAGATTGATTCTGATGTGATAAGCGGACAATCTTGGGGGCGATATAAAGTGATATGATATGAAACCAGAGACAACTTGAAAGTTTTCTAAGCATTTTTCCGCCGGAAATAGAAAGATGAATATTTCAAGTATTGATTAGCTGTCAGTTGCCAAGTTTTGCTTGATACCCTGTAATTGTAGGATAGAAAGGTATTATAGCTTTGGGACAACAGAAAAAAGCACAAGGGATCATCTTTGTATCCACAAAATATCAACAGCCAAGTTGAACTGTCTTTCTGTATGTCTATCAAATTTGGTTATGTATCTTATTATATCACGCAGATAAAGAGTATTTTAGAATTTAGCAAATTTAAAGATTTCCTTATTTTTAGCACATCTTAATGTCGAATAAGTTTCTGGTTTATCTGGTCAATGATTTACAGTGGACTCCTCTTCCTACTTTCATCTCCACTTGCCCCCCATATCATTTTCAGAATCTGTCAAATGTCAAAGTTATCAGAAATTAAAATGAGCTGCACAATTTATTTGCCTTCGTTTCGTTTGTTTGTTATCCTGACTACGTTTTCAGGATCCTGTGCCGGATCAGGGGCTTCCTGGTTTTTGCTGGTGCACCCGCAGCGTGACTACAATTTGCCTTCAGGTCAAACAGTTGGTGGTCCCGCCTTGGTACGAGCACTCAGCTTTTTTCAAATGCAAAGAGATGTCCACGGTCCACGGTCCTTGTTCCCTGTCCTGTGTCCATGTGCCGTGTGTCCTTGTAGGTGTTCAACTCAAATTAGTGGGTTGTGCATTGTTGTTTGGCTCGGGTTTGGTCCTGGGGTTTCTGGGTTCAATCTCTCTCTCTTACTCTGTCTTTATTTTTCCCTCTCTCTCTCTCTATGATGTTAATCAAATATAATAGTTTGCTGGTTGTCATTGAGGTTAGTTTCGCAGCTGCAGCTGCCGCGTTGCCAATACTCGTTCCCCTTTCCGTACCCGTTCCCGTTCCCAGTGCCTGCCTAGTCGCGCTCATTAGTTATGATTTAGTGTGCGCATAAACAAAGTTATTAAATTTCCATCCACGCTCCGCCAAACTACTAAATTGTCTGACTTCTCTCTCTCTCTGTGTTGCTTCTGCTGCTGATGATGGCCCCAAAGTTGTAGCCATAAAAATTAAAACCATAAATTAAATAAGTATTTATTTACTGCCCCATTCGCTGCATTTTTCGCCAACAAGCCAACGAGGAAGCCGCCGTTGCTGACGCCGATGCCGACGTTGATGCCGAGCCCCCTTGCCCGAAGCCGAACCCGAACTCCGAGCCGAACTACTGCGCGAGCCCAAGTCGAATTCATGCAGAAATTTAATTAACGCTTCTGTGTACATGTACTAGACACAGCAGGAGTGGGCGTAAGGGGTGTGGCATTTGGGGGCGTAGCTATAGCGCTTGTTGCATGGCCATAATTAACGATTAATTAAACAGCGACGTCCGGAAAGAAACGTCGCTACTGCTCGCTCTGCTCCTCCTCCACCTCCTGCTCACGACCTTGTCACATAAATCTAAATTTCCACGAGTGAAAAGAAAACGCAAAATGTAGAAAAATAATTAAAAAAGTTTAATGCAATTATGCAGAAGGAAAATAAAATTGTTTATATAATATAATAAGAGGGAAAATATAGAATTCATTAGGAAAGAATGGACAGAAAACGAATTTGTATTATAATATATTTATTTACATAAAATAAAAACAACTAAATATGATTGATGAATCTAAAAAATATATTATTTATGAGTAACAATTAGGTAATAAACTGTTGTTAATAGAAAAATAATTTGAAACTTTCAAAATTATAGAAAGTATGTTCTTTACACTTAAGTAAAGAATGTCAAATAAATGTTTAAATAATGATAAACCAGAAAATAATTCCTCAATTTTGATACTTTGCTTTGTAGAAGTTAAGAAAACAACTTGAACCATTTAATATAAATAAAAACAAGCACGAAAATTATAGTCGAGTGTTCTCTGCTTCTATGTCTTGCGTATCTTCTATTGCATACTTTCAGAGAGAGACATTGAAATTAGTACATGTTTAGAATTTCTTAAATATCTAAATCTAAATTATCCGATCGCAATCAAACTTTAAGAAATCATTTGGCTGTTCCTGGTTTTTGTTTTTCTGCATTAAAATTACGCTTGGAATTTGATTTCGGCGGCAAGAGGTGGCGTGGCCAAAATAAACTAATCTGCGTGCAATAATTACACACCAAAATTGGTTGGCCTAGGACTTATAGTGTCTGAGATCTAGGTTTTCATACGGACGGACAGACAGACAGAAGGACAAACAGACGGACACGGCTATATCGACTCGGCTGTTGATGCTGCCACGCCTCCTTCTGTCTGTTACATACATTTTCTGGTGGCACAAAGTTATTATAACCTTTTATCCTAAGGGTGACGGTTATAATAATCGAATTCTAACAAAAGGTTTCTGAGTTTTTCAAACCAAATAGGGATAATTATGTTAACTAAGTAACATAAAATAAATTAATCCAAGGTAAAATATCTAATAGTTTCTCTTCTTAATATGCAGAAAACCATCTACATTTTTATGTTAAATTTAGAAGAATTTCATGCTTGACCTGCGGCGAAATGAGTTCAGCATTTCGTTAGCTCAACTTTGCTCTAATGCGGTTTATAGCTCAGCTCTATTGTGGCTCATTTTTTGCCGCAATGCATTTCCTGGACATTCCGATGAGTGTAAAAATACCCATAAAAATAGATCTTAACCCTATCTACAATTGGTTTCATAAAAAGTCAGAGGAGGCGTAGGCAAAACTCTGTTTGCAGTTTGCATTTAACCCGAAGTGGTCAACATAATTGGCTCAACAATGGGTTAAAGGCTAGTTTAGATGGCCCGTTGCAACGCCCATAGCAAAGCAGGTACACAGAGATAGAGACAGCGAGAGAGTGTGAGAGATAGTTGGTGGGCAAGAGAACGCCCACAGAAACAACTTGACTCGACTGTGAACGTCAACGTAGGCATAATTTACAAGCTGTGCGGAAAACGATCGTGAAAAGTGCCCGGAAAATGACACAGTCACAGTTACAGTCAAAAAGAGAAAGAGAGAGTGTGAGAGAGAGATGGGTTATTCAGGTGAACAGGTCATAAATCACAGAGTTCGCACTAGAGTTTACCAAGTTGACTGACTTGGGCAACGTCTTGACTTCAGGTCGATAGATTCCTCCGACCTCTACCTACCTGAAGACAGTAGATCATCATAAACTTTCAAGGTTCGCTTGGGCATTCAATGGAAAATGCATAGCGGAAAAAGGATATCGTCTATCGTATATACCATAGAGAGATATATATCCAGGGGCTCACCTTGATTTTTATGACGTGTAAATATTTATGGTTGACACGACCTTGTCAATTTGCAGTTCTCGCTTCGTTCGATCTCTCTTTTCCTTCTCATCTTCCTCTTCTTTTTGTATCCTGTCACACACACACTTTTTTATGATTAGCCCGAAATACAAAAACAATTTAACGCTCCGAGGAAAAACGCTGCAAATTTCCAAATGGTTTTCCTGTTCCCCTTCGAGGTTCCTGTCCCGTGGCCTGTCGGTTCCGGTTCTCCGATCCGTAGGTTGATTTGCCTGGAATGATGGTCATAAAAAAATTGACTTCTTAACGATATATTTAACGGGTTGCGTATTATCACGCCCGCGTTTACGGTCCAGCTTAGGCTGGATACACCGCTTCGATCTTCGCAACTTTTTTCATTGTTTACTTTTTGCGGGTTTCGCAATTGCGAAATTGCGCGATTTACCTGTTACCCCGCCATAATTCGCACGTGGGCGTGTTCTGAGCACCTCGACTTGAATGGACTCTCAGAAGTGAAGTAACCTTTCATGCAGTTATACGATTCAACATTTTATTGGCAAACTGTACTAAATGTTTACTATGTAATAATGATTTTATATATATATATATATATATATATACATATATATATATACATATGTATATATATATATATATATATATATATATATATATATATATATATATATATATATATATATATATATATATATATATATTTATATATATAAATTGCTACGATCAACATTATACATATGAAAAATATTGAAAACAGTAATATTTCTTATATATCGTTGATCACAATTATTTTATTTCCAATCAAAGGTGGAAAGAGAATTCTTATACTGGTATAAATATTACTTCTAAGGAACACTTTTTTGATCTCTTAGTCAGTTTACTTTACTTAAATATTAAATATTTTTTTTGATTGACAACTAGGCAACTAGGAAGACATCTCCAAACACATAAAATATATACCATATTTCTTTTACATATATTGAAAGGCATCAAAAGGGAAATCACACGCTTAAATTATTCGGGTTGTTCCTTAATTTTGGAGCTAACTTTCATGAAACTTGGTAAACATGCTTCCTATCGCTAGAGGACTACTATAGTAAGTGTATTAATTATCAATCTATCATAATTTAACTAATAAAAATTAAAATTTAATTTGTACACTATTAAAATTGTAAACAAATCGGAGCACTAAATCGCAGACATTTCAGAGAAACATAAAGAAACCTTGGACTGTGGAAGATAACCTTTTCTTCTTGTTTAACATGAGTTCCCCCTTCTCGATAGTTATTCCGATAATTTTGCACTTGATTTCGTTCTCTTTTATTTCTCCCTTTACTATTTTCCTTTCCCTTTCAGAGGGCACATTCTCTTTTTTTTCATGCCTACCATATTTATTTATAGCTTTTCACTTAATTTTCTCTGCAATTTCTAACACTTTTTACATCAGTTTCTTATATAGTACATACATACATACGTATATCTATCAAATTATGCCCTGCTCTCATACCTGGCTTCAGTTTGTTGAGCTTTCCACCTTTTTCTTGCCGTTGCAGAGCGCGTTAACCTGTTGACGGGCAAACTCCCACGCTTTCAAAAACAATACACACTCACTCAGCACACACGGAACAAACTCTGCTTGCACAGTGGTGCTGCACCGTGGTCTGAGAGCGACACTTGAGTGCGGAACCCCAGGCGCAAACCCGTGCACCGCTGGTGATCGCGGCATGTGCCAAAGGCGTCCCCGGGTCGAGGCGAGTCGAGTCGCGTTGACTTGTGTCCACCAGGCGTGCCACGCCCAGTATTTGCGTCTTGTGGCCAATGTGTGTGACCTTTCCATGCGATTCTCAAGCAAAATGCTAAATGGGATAGGGGGAATGGGAGAGGAAGAGTGTGGGGATGGCGAATGGGAAGGCAGGGCAGCCCTGCTGCGCCAACATTTTCCCTATGTTTATTTACATTTTTCACATTTCTAATTTGTTGTTGCTGCTGCTGTTGTTGTTGTTGTTGGATATATTCCTATGGCAAGTTTATTGCAGTTTTTCAATTCTCAAGTGGCTTCTTCTGCATTATTTATGCACCTCGTTCCGCCATGTGCTAGAAATCCACTTGGCAACATCTCATGTCATGTGGCGAAAGCTGTCTCCCCTCTCCCATCTCTACCCCGCCCTACTTGCTTTGCGCCTCCTCCTTTGGGGGCTGATGTGGAGCAATGGCTTCATTTGAAATGACAACTGCCGCTTGATGCGCCGCGGGTTGGGCACCAACTTGGTTGCTTTTTTCCTGCTTTTATGGCCCCTCAACGGAGCCTGAAATGGGCAACGCCAACAGATCGCAGCGCTGTTTGTTTTGACATTTTAATAGTCGCATCGTTTGGCAACATCGTTTGATGGCCACATTGTCCAATGACGTTTAATGTCACAATTTGTGCGACTTTTAATTGCCTCCTTCCTCCACAGAACAAAGATGAACTTGCGATACGTTCTCATTTATATGATTTTAATGCAGTTTCTCAATGTGCCACAAACTTGATTGTGATTTTATAAAACTCTTCAGATTACATACCAAAATAGCGTACTAATTAGCAAATCTGTTAATGCTCTTGTTTAATACATTGAGAGGGAATTTATTCAACTGTCAGTCTTTGCAAATGGAGACCTCATTGGCTATCATAGCCTGTGCAAATATTTTGAACATATTTATAGTTCTGCCAATTAATAAACAGCCGCAGCGAGACCTTCGGCCCAAATTGGAGTGAAGTGGAGAAGAAATCACTTAAATAATCGCTAACAATGGGCATCATTATCGAAAATCAATTAGCTGAGCGAGAAATGATCGTAGATTTGTGCCTTATTTAAAATTCCATAAATTAAGAAACAACAAACCGGGGGGCGAGACGATCTAATGAAAATTGATGTCTTCATTACGTAACGGCGAAAAACGTTTTTCATTTTCAATTAAATAAACAAAAGCTAGTGCGGGTGTGTGTATGTGGAAATGTGGCTAAAATAATTAAAATCAATAAAATAAACAGCTACAACACAATCGCTGGCCAACTGACATGGCGCCAGAGATGCTGAACATGAGCCCCAGAGCAACATGGCCGACACTGTTAACAAAATAAAATGGTAACTGTATTAATAATGTAGCGATAATCAAGTGTGCAATTAGTTGTACATGAGAGTTGCATACGTTGCACCAAGCGCCATTGGTTGCTGCTTGCGTAGCCAATGGCAGGTGGCTTGTGTTGGGCGCATGTCGTGACACGCCCCATGCGCCACTGCACCCACATGTGTCCCGGTGGGTGTTAATTTGCCTGCTGGCAGAACCGTTTGTAGTGTATTGGTTTGAGTGGAATGGCAATACATACGGCAATTCCAATTGGATTCTGACTTGGAGTGGTACACAGAGCTACTGGTACTGCTCTAACGCATGCAGCTGAGCCAGATAGCAGCCATTTTGTATATGTTGTGCGCTCACACTCGCAGTACCACTGGCGTAACTCACCACACAGCACAGCACAACGCATGCACACATGTCTCGCTCTCGCACATGTGCGTGAGAGAGCAGAAAGCAGCTGCCGAACTTGCGCTGTTAACCAACAGAGTTTGCTTTAAACTTTACAGTTGGCTGCGAGGATCGCTGTTATGCTAGTTCAAAATTAATTTTAATAAATTTTAGCTTAGTTAGTTATAATATTTAAGTAAATAAATTGCTTAAGCTTTTATAAAAAATATAAATATACTGTAATAAATTAATAACTAAAGTGTTAAGTATACATAAATATAAATATTACTCATATTATAAAGATTATATTTTAATTTATACTTATTATATTTTAATAACTGCAGCTTAAACATATTATATACATAATATATTTCTATTACTATTATTTTTTTGTTTTAAATATTATTTAATTGCGTTTGTTTATATGCTGGGCTGCCATGGGCTGCAATGTACATATAAGCACAATCTCACCTGCGCCTCTGTTATCTCGGCTAACCCACCACAATTCTCAGCTCACTTGCTCTCTCGCTCGCTCACTCACTCACACGCGCTCTCACTGTGCATTCTGCTCTGTTACACAGTGTGCTTAGACACGCCCTCTATCGGTGGTTGATTTGAGGTGGACTGTGTGTGTGTGTGTGTGTGCGTAGACTGGTTTTGTGTATGCGCACACAGCGCAAATCAGTTCGCGATGGAACTCTGAGCTGAGCATTGCGTTACAATTCAGTCCTGCTGCGAATCTTGTGACGTTTAGACGCTCCCCGGTGTGTGCTACGCGTTGGCAATGCGCGACTTTTGAATACCAAAAAAAAAAGTAACGAACAAAACAGAAAACATACAAAAAAAAAATATCGCGCGCGCCGCGACTCGTAATACAGAAACATATTGAAATAAATACTTGTAAGAAGAAGAAGAAGAAAGCTAAACATATATACGAAGATCTGAGATAATATTCATCAGTTAAAGCTAAGAGTGCGCCTTTCTGTGTGTGTGTGTTGTGATGTTTAACTAGTTCACTGTGTCTGTGTGTCTGTGTTAGTTAATCAAACATTCTACAAGCCTCAAGATGATGATGAACGCATTCATTGAGCCCGCGCAACATCACTTGGCCAGCTACGGGCTGCGCATGTCCCCCAACACAACCGGCAGCAGCAGTAACAACAGCAACAACAACAACAACAACAGCAGCAACAATCAGCAACAAGAGATGCAACAACAGCAGCAACAGCAACCGCTACAGCAGCAACAGCTGCAGCAACAGCAGCAACAACAGCAGCAGCAGCAACAGCAGCAGCAGCAACAACAGCAGCAGCTCCAGCAACAGCAACTGGAGGGCAGCGCCGACTCCAGCACATTGGCAGCGGCGGCTTATCAGAACTCCGGTTACGGACACTTCAACAGCTACGCCTCACGTGACTTTCTCCTGGGGAGACGCAGCCACGATGCCAGCGACTATGCAGCAGCAGCAGCAACAGCAACAGCATCGAGTGCGGACTCGATGCTCTTCTCCAGCTTCCCGGCTCAGGCAGCTGCAGCTGAGCTGAGCAGCAGCTTTGGCCAGCATCCGTTCCACAGTCATCACCATCACCATCAGCATCATGCGGCATATGCAACACATCCCGCCTATGCCCAGCATCACCATCACCACGGCCAGTTCCCGTCGGCTGCAGTGCATGCGGCACATCATCATGCCGCCCACGCCGTGGCCCACGCCCACCCGCATGCAGCCCATGCCATGTCCGCGATGCATCCCGCCGGAGCTGGAGCCTTCTTGCGCTACATGCGGCATCAGCCAGCGTCGGCAGCGTCGAGTGTTAAGCAGGAGATGCAATGCCTCTGGATAGATCCCGATCAGCCGTCGGGGTTAGGTCTGCAGCAGCAGCAGGGGCGTAAGACGTGCAACAAGATCTTTCACTCCATGCATGAGATCGTGACGCATCTCACTGTGGAGCATGTGGGCGGGCCGGAGTGCACCACGCACGCCTGTTTCTGGGTCGGCTGCTCCCGCAATGGGCGCCCCTTCAAGGCCAAGTACAAGCTGGTCAACCACATACGCGTCCACACTGGCGAGAAGCCCTTCGCCTGCCCCCATCCCGGGTGTGGCAAGGTCTTTGCACGCAGCGAGAATCTCAAGATACATAAGCGAACGCACACGGGTAAGTCCAAGTTGCAAGTTGCATGTGGCAAGTGGCAGCCAAGAGTTACAAGTCACAACGGGTTTAACCCTAGAAAACCCCTGAGAATGCAATGTGCTAAGGTGTATTGCACACGCCTCCCGCCCAACACGCCTACCTGCCAAGCCGGTTAAGTCCTTTACGATCGCAGTGCAGCACCTGCATCAGGATTCGTCTTTAAGCCTTTCCCGCAAATCCCTGACAAAGTCGTCTAAACAATATTTGTTCCCACATAGAACCCGAGAGGGCTTGACTTTGACTTTTCAACGGTTTAGCCAAAGGATTTCTAGCTGACTTTAAAACTTCACGAGTGGGATGTTGTAGAGTATATATATATATAGAAAGGGTATACAGCTGACAAAGAATAAAGAAAAGGATATACGTGATTGTAGTTAGAGTATATATATGTATGTATGTTTACAATTTCATACTGATATTTGCTTGTTTTCTTAGACAATTTTACCCATTTTGAATAGGTTCCTTATTTTGTGTAACTCTTTTGTAGAAAATGATGTATATATATATATGATATATAGAATGATTATTTTAGATGCCATTCTTGAAAATTCTCACAATTTTTAAAGGTCTTTTTTATATAAACGTATATAAATAGCTTTTTTTTATATTTTTCATTCTTTTATTCTAATTTATTATAAATGCTTAAAATGTTTTCTAAGTTTCTTCTTCATCTTAATACTTTCTCTTCATCAAATCTCTTTGCAACAACTTAAAGTGTCTTGCCATGCTATTTAATTGAACTGCAATTGAATCAGTTGCTTCAAATCCATGCAATTTGAAATAATTTCCTTTATATGTAAGTTTATTTTGTGAAGTTATCTGCGAATGGCAACTTTTCTTATATGAAATTAAGCGTATAATTCATTTATTTAGAATTCTTAAGCCTTATTCAAAAGAACTTTGTATATTTCTTCACTGATTTACAATCGTGCCTGAATTCGACCAATTTCTGCAGTCTTTTTTCGCTTCTTCACCTTTACCATATGCAACAACTCCTCTCCTTATCAAGCATATCTAACTAGCACAGAACTGCCGACGGACACAGCTACTACCCACATATAGTAGAGTACTATATCATTCCGCCAGCTCGATGAACTTTACGGCCCCAGAGCCATAAATAACTGGCGCATGTTTGTATCAACGCTTTTGCATAAACTAAATCAAAAGTTAAATGTAGCATGGCGAGTGCCCAAAATATTTACCCACAACACACACACCCACCGAACACACACACACACACTCACAATCACACGTAGAACAATCGCAAAAGGGGAACGAGCTGAATGAGAATTGCACTGATTTTTGTGATTTTACCCCAGTTTCAATTGGGAAACTGAGCACGAAGTGCCTCGAAGTATTTCCGTGCGATTACAAACGGAAGTTTTGACACGTGTCAACGCACACACACACGCACTCACACACACACTTGCTCAAGTGCATTTGGTGTCAATGTAATAAAAACAAACAACAAAGATTGCCAAAGATTCCAGATATCCCAAAATGTTACTGATTGAATTTTGATTTATATAAGGGGCGTCAAGAGAGATAGAAAGGGAGAGAGAGACTGAGTGAGTAAGAGAGGGAGGTAACTCAAGTGGCAACTCGAGTCGTGCCCGGGTTAAAGGCCTCTTCTTCATTGCGGGGTTCAACTCTAATGAAGTTGTGTCTTCTATCTCCCGTCGGCCACTTCAAAACCCCGAAATATCTGTAAACTGCGGTTCCAGCCAATCCGATTCGATTTCTGCAGCATCATTGTAGAAATTAGTCAAACATAAATGAGAAAGAATCATTTTCTGTTCATTATGCTACACATACCGCGCTGTCTCTCTGTCTGTCCGTACGAGGCGTTTCAATATGGCGTCGTCTCTCGAAATCGAATCAAACATTTTAATTACCTTACAATGAGTGTGCAAAAGAAATTTGTCTGTTGTTTATTCTCTACGAGGCGGACGAGAAATCGAAAAATCAAAAATGATTTGTATTTCAATTGTGTATCAATTTCAAGCTCATTAAATTTTGAATTTCCATTTGCATTTCGATTCTTCGTTTTATTGAGGAGCTTTACGCTGTAGCGGATCTAGTGAAAGACAGAGGGAGAGGGGGGAAAAGTGCAGTCTCTATGGGATCATTCACTAGTTCACGTTGGCAATCAGTTATATATTATTTTTAGTTTGTTTACCAATGAAAATTTGCAATAGAAAACCTAGTTTACACCCCATTAAAGTTTAAAATATATTTTTTATGACTATACCCTTGTAGAGGGTTTGGCCAGGAGTTCGCAACGCACCTTAGGAGACAGCTCTGACCCTGTACAGTGTACACATTCTTTATTAAATAACCATCAGCATCAGAGAAGTCTTTCTAGCCATGTCTGTCCGTAAGTCTAAAATATAAAATAATCTTATCAGTTTCAATCAAGTTTAGACACGGCGTATATTTTTTTAATTTCATCAAATTAAAACAATCATATCCTATAGTTTTTATAAGCACAATCAGTTAGAAATGAAGATTGGAGTTATTTAAGTCAATAAAGTTATTCAATTGTCAACCATTGTACATATTGTACATTGCACATTGTACATATAAAGTTTGTATAGGAATGATCGGAGGAGATAAGAACCTGGAAGAGTGTAAAACCTTCGGAACGAAGTAGTTTGCCTTTTGTTTCTGCTTGATTTAATGATTTTTGCCAGCTTGAAATCATGAAACTAATGAGCCTAATATATTTTGCGCGTGTTTTCACGCTATAGATTTGAATATATCATTCCCTCAACACTTCGGATAAACATTTATTATATTTGTATATTCAAAACATTGTTTTCTCATATCTGCTGCGAATTTTGCCCGTTTTTTGCAGTTATTTTATTTATATTCAAGCATTTTTCTCATATTCGCTTTTTTTTGCTGTAGAGCTTTCGCTAAGCTACTCGTATATTAATGGGTTCTTCTTTTTTTTTTGGAAAAATATTTAAGGTTTAACGGGTTGAATGACAAGGAAAATGTACAAAGTGAGTGAGAGAGAGAGAGATGGGGGCTCAGAGCGCGTGTTTAGCTCATTACAAAACTTGGACTTTTAGTGGCTTAGTGCGGGCATTAAAATCAATTAAACAAGCAATTAAAAACACTTATTGCATTGTTTGCCAAGCTGCTGTTGTTCTTGTTAGTGTTGTTGCTGCAGCTGCAGCTGCTGTTCGCTTTTTATGGGCTCCACAGTGGGGAAGGGAGGTGAGGTTAGCCGAGTGGCAAACCCAAATATAATTGCTTTAAAATTGCGCCACTCGTTTTAATAAAGCAAACACAAAAGCCAGCAACAACAAGAGGCGAGAAGAGCAAACGCCAAAATGAAAGCCAAACCAACAACAACAGCAGTAACAATAACCGAACGTAGGCAAATAAGAGAGAGAGAGAGAGTGTGTGTGTGTGTGTGTGTGTGTGGAAGAGAGCGAGACACGCGTGGGCGTATTATCCTTGTTTGGCCCTTTACACAGCCTCCGTTTATTAAAAGCGCGCTATGCATACAAACAAACAAACGCAGGGAGAGTAAGCGAGTGAGAGAGAGAGCAGCAGAGATAGCAGGAGGCAGGCGACAGCAGCAGCAGCTAGACAGGCTACTACAGCACCAACAACAATAACAGCAGCAACAGCAACAACAAGGAGTCTAGAGCCACAACACGTACGCAGAGGAGGCCATCCACAAAATGGCGTTTATATTGCTTGGCATATTTTACGCATTTTGTTTGCTTTAATTTTAGCTTTACACTCGGTCTTCCTCGCAGTCTCTCCCTTTCTCTCTGTCGCTGCTTCTGTTATGGCCATGGGCTTTAAAAGTTTCATCCTTTTTGCTTTGTTGGTTTTTTTTGAGGGGCTTTTGTAGCATAACCGTAAATATGCGTATTTTTATAAATTGAATTAAAATATTGTTTTGCGCCGGGTTTGTTATTAAAATGTTTATTTTATATACAATATAAACACATTTATTTCTTGATTATCTTTGAATTCGCCTCATGATAAATTGTGTTCATGCATCAAGTTTATTAGTTTTCTATGGCTGTAAGTTAACAGGTTTTATGAGCGCAATTATTTATTATTATTATTTATTTATTTCATGCGTAGCCTCAGCTGCAAACCGGAGTAGAAAGCTAACTTTCATTTTAACAGACTCTTTAGTGCGTACGTTTGATGTTAATCTGCATGTTAAATGACAACACTACCACTACGATGACTGTTAACTCCCTACTCTCTCTATTATGTGCGTAATGCCGAATGTTAGTTTTCTGCATGTTAAATAGCAACTCCGCAGTTTACATTTAATTACACTACAGGTATCTGTTAACTTTGTGCACTTGACATCTTTCGTTGTCCGCTCTCCTCACTCTCTCTCTCTCTCTCTCTGTGCACTCTCGCAGACGCCAACAATGCCAGCCAAAACAACAACAAGAATAACAGAGCCAGGGCAAAGCTAGAGTGAGAACAAGGGGTAAGAGAAGAGCAAGAGCAGAACAATCAACGTTTGTCTGCTTTGTTGTTGCTGTTGCCTCCAGTTGACACCTCGCTCAGCAGCTTTGCCTGCATACAGTGTGTGTGTGAGTGTATGTGTGTGTCTGTGTAAGTGGAGCTACACGAATGGCGTTTATCATGGTGTGTGCAGCTCTTTACATGGCTCTTTCTCTCGCTCACACTTATAGACTGTCGCCTGAGTGCGTTTTTTTCGTTTGGTGGCTGCACTCCTGTGGCTGCTACACCACAAACAACAACTTTATTCATTAACACCTACAACGAAGTTGCTCCAAATGGTCAACAACTTTGTGGTTAGTTTTACAGTTGATGCTGCCTCCCAGCTCATTATGTTTATGTCCCTCTCTCTCACTCTGTCTCGAGTACTGTTGTTGCTGTTGTTGATGTTGGTGCAGAGTTGTGCATTTAGCAATATCCTTCTCTTACTGGCAGCGCATATACCCTTGTAAACGTTGATTAGCTCTGCTTCCTGATTCCGCCACTCGATTTAATTGAGCTCAAGTGCTTTTTTAATGAGTCTTTTATGAAGTTGTTGTGGCTGGCAAAAACATTTTATGCGCTTGGCATGCCATGCCCCATCCCCGCGACAATTTCTCCATAACCGCAGTCATTGCTGTTAACCAACAGTGAGGTTAGCTTTGGCACTGTTAACTGTTTATTACTGCTAGCTTACAGCGTTGGCTGCTGTTGATTAACATCTCTGCAATTATTGGCACTGTTAATGTTTTTGCGCTGTTGCGGCGCCATGCGATAATTTTTCAAATCTCTACAGACAGCTCCGAGTGGGACAAGATATCAAACGCCGCTGCAAATGTCAATGATTGATGACTTTATTGCGGGTTCAACGATTTTCAAACAAACAAGACAACAACTGTGAGACACAGGGACAGTGGGACAGGCAGACAAACTGTCAGTGGGAGCGAAAATAACTTTTTATATTTGCGCATAAAATGTTGACTGTTTGTTGTTGTTGGCTGTGTTTAACTTCTCAGAATCTCAGTGAGAGAACAATGCAGCAGCAAAACCTGCGCTGTACCCCAGGGACTGATTACCTTTACCTGCTACGTTCCGCTCTGCTCAGCTCAGATCAGCTTCTCTCCTCTCCCAGTCCTGTCCTATTCCGCCCGTCGAGTTGTGCCTGGCAGGATCTCGTCTCGTGCTGACTACGACTCTGAAAATCAATTAGTTACGCTCACAACTTAGGTTAGGTTCTAGCTCGTCTGGCAGGGAGAAGAAGAGAGAGATCTCTTCCTATCTCTGCCTCGCTCTGCTTCACTCCTCCGAATTTCCAAATGACGAATGCATTTTTAGCCGGAAAGTGCCATTGAAATTCGTCATTGACTCATTTCCTCGGTTTCTCCCAGCCAGATTGCAGGGTATCTCTGCACTCGAGCTCAAGTCGTGTTTGGCATTCGTTTCGCTCAATTAAAAGTGCCAAATGTGACCAATTTTAACATGACACTCGATTACAAACTCTGCTCCAGAACGGCAGAGGCAGACAGAGTCAGATATAGAGAAAGAGAGAGAGGGAGAGAGAGAGAGCGGAGAGAGGGGGAGACCGCTTTAGCTTTGGCCACTCGACTCGAATTATTCAAATGTTATTTTTATGACAACGCCTTCGAGACTGCAGATTTATGGGACCTGCGGCCGAAAGTAAAAAGTATATAAATTTTGTTTGCGGTTCAAGCTTCTGACAGTTGTCTGGATATTGGTTTAGTTTGCCATTCGCAGTGGAAATTTGGAACTGCTTTTTACGATTTAAAGTTGCACAAGCATAAAATTTATAACTTCTAGAAAAATTGCAAAGAATGCAAGATAATGTAGTACCAAGAAAATAAATGTAAAGTGAATAAAGAATAAAATAAAAGGAAAACTATCTTCAAATCTTTAATGTTTCAAATATTAACAATTTTATGAATTCTGTAGTAGGTAAAATTAAAATAGATCTTGTTTTTAAGATACAGACAAATTCATTTTATATGCAGAGTTGAGTTGGTTGTGGCTCACCAATTCATGCCAATACATGAAATGAGGTTTATACGGGCACACTTTTTCGTCATTTCATAAAAGTATTTCACGCCTATTTGTTTCAAGTAATTTCTTTGTTCTTATAGCTAAAGCAATTCTAATAATAATGTTTGTTTACATCAGGTTTAAACTAATTTGTATAATTCTACATGGATTCTTTGATATCCTACATTTTTTCGTTCTAGACAACAACACAGTTACCCATTTCCTAATCAATTACTTAATTTCCACTTCACCCTTATCCCTGCAATACTTTTCAGTGTTCAGGACCTGCCATTTTTCAACGTAATGCTCTACATAACCTTTATTATCGGACATGGAAGGACGATCCCTCCATATGCATATTTATTAATCTAGCAAATGCATGCACTATAATTAGCACCACCCTTTCTGTGATGTTGCTGTCGTCTCTCTTCCCTCTCCCCTATCCTTTCAATGTGTCTCCCTTTTGCCATGTGCAGCCGCGTTCCGCTCTATAGCAGGGGTTGCTTGGCCATTATACTATGGAACTATGCCACGCATTTTTAAAAATGTCAAAACAATTTTATATATAGGCATATTTTCGTGATCATGTGTGTGCGTGTGTGTGCCTGGGTGAATTGGGTATTATAATTTCATTTAGAGCTGCATAAAGACGGCAGGGGTTACATTTTTATCGACTGCCTGACAACCCTTTTTGGCCGAGCCGGCTCTATTAGCTAAGTAGCCATTTTGTTGAATAGTCTAAGTAGTTGCATAATGTGCCCCCTCTCCACCACTCTCCCTCTCACTCTCAGTCTCTCTCTGTGACACCCTGTAGAATGCTTCACTGACTAAGCTGCTTATTGTGACGTGCAACTGGGCTAGTTAATAAATGAGGCTTATTTCGGCTGGCGGCCATTGTTGTTGTTGCTGTTGTTGTTGTTGCCTGGGCAACTATTAGCACACACTTGGAATATTTTTGGACTCATACACTAAGCGCGCTTTTCGGCATAACTGCCGCTTAGCCACGCCCATTTGTCATAGAAGTCGCGCTCAAATTAATTAAATTCCTTAGATAAAAAAAGAGAACAACAAATATCCGAACAGAATAAAACCAAAAGGAGCCCAAAGTAGCCACGTACCAGTTCGCATTCCCCAAACTCAAGGAGTTATGTAGGTGGCACAGGGGCAGGGAGAGGGGAGAGGATATCGCAAGCAACCAGGGTATTCCTGGATCCAGTTGGGATCCGTTGAGACTGGACGAATAAAGAAAAATAAAATAAAATTTCAACGCATAAAGAACTGATCAGCAGCAGACAAACCATAAAATTAAACTGTCATCTTGCATATTTTTTATATCTGCATGCAGATGATACACAAGCACACACACGTACACAGAGAGAGAGGGAGACTCGCTTTAGCTACAGGTAGAGGTAGAGCTGCTACAGGTCGTGCTTGTGCCCGGTTTTTGTACCCAGCTCTGTTCGTTTTCGAGAATTATGAAAGCAAGCCTGACTAATCCTCTAAATCGCGTCAAGGGCCCCCACCACACATGCCCCACATCATCCACTTGTATAAATTAGCTTATGGGAAAAATGAAATCATTATTCATACCATATGAACAAAAAAATGTTAAATAGCAGCAAGAAAAAAAACAGAAACAAAAAGAGTTCTTGAAGAACAGCAAATACACTGCGAGGTGTTATAATCATTGAGCAGCAAATAACGTTATATGCGTAGTGATAGATATTCTACAAGTACCAATATATACAGACTCTTAAGAAAGCATTTAGGAACATAATGTAACATAGTAAGCAAGAATATAATACAGCTTCACTGCTGATAGACTCATCTTTTCAATTCAAATTACAAACAAATCATATGTTTCACCTGAAACTTATGTAGATGCTTCTTAAGTGAATTACTATGCCAGATTTCTGTATTTATAACACGTATATATTTTATTTGGCTCCCTAGAAGAGTATTGAGTAAGAAGACTTGGAAGACTATGCTTGACTCCATGTGTTTTCTTCAATATCTGCTATATTGAAATGCCTTATGGCATTCATATGTATGTGTATAGGGCGTGCCTGTCGGTTCGACTTAGCTCTGCGTATTGCACACGCAATTTCGCGGAGTGCTCTCTGGGTTCTCGGGTTCGTTGACAAATTTGTAACACGCCAACGCCTCGCAATATTTATTTAAGCATAAATTGTGATTGTTTTAACCCAAATAGAAATGCGGCCCGTTTGCCGGCGCGCAATTTATTGTAAAAACATTGTCAATGCAATTAGAGGCGAAAATAGATCGAAATAGTGCGAACGGTTTGAGGTCGCAACAACAACGACAACACAAATCTCGCCTGACAGGCGCCTGTCAAATGTTGTGAATGCTGTGACAGCCAGGCCGACATACAGTGGGTTTCACAGTCAGTTTTTGGCTAAAATTACAAGACATTTGGCTATGACGCATTGCCGACGGCAGCTTGCTTGATTTCTTGTTCGTGTTACGCGTCGCGTTCTCTGTTCCGTTCCATTCCAACTTCAACCTCGACTCGGCTCGTCAAGTCTGCCAATTCTTGGTGCGGATTTTTCTCAGCCTGCTCGAATTTCAAAACGGTTTTCGGGCCACAGGGCGGCGTATTCGACTGTGCGAGTGGAGGTGAGGCAACACTCTCCGTGAGATGCGATACTTTCAATATGTTCTGGGGCGTTCACCAATTTGCTGCAGGCATTAAACTATATGCTATTTTACTGCTACATAAATGCAATTTTAGTTGCTGTTTTGATGTGTTCATTAGGCAATCTTGACACCTTTTCACCCCAATGTGTGTGAAAATTCCATTGAAAAGCAATTTCAGGGAAGTATTTAGTTTACTTAAAGTATATTTTAGGGTTTGTATACGTTAAATTATAACGAAAATTGAATACAAAATTTCAATTCATAGAAGTTATCATCTCTATTAATATAAAACATATCAAATGCATTAAATTAATATTAAACCTATTTAATAGGTCGAATTTAATTTTATTTAACCCTTATTCAGAAATTTTTTATTCATTCAAGTTCTTAACTCCAAGGAACTTCGACTCAAATTCTCATTCTTCCAATATTTCTTCATTCTCATTGTCTGCTTTTGCTACCTTGGCACACTTTGGAATATTCCATCAAATATTCCTGCGCTGATGTCATTGATATTTATCTGAAACTCAAATCTTGTTAAAATTGACAACATTTAAACTTGAACAGCGATAAGGAGAGGAGTAGGAACCCAAATCGGTTTCACCAGTTGTCACATCAACTAACCGATGATGACAATCTCGATGACATTTTAATTTCTCACACTCTCTCGCCGAGCGGCCCAACACATTTTCTACTTGGCTGCAGCGGCAAAACAGCAACAAACAAGCGGCTCAAGAGACAAGAGCGCAGATTAAAATCTTAAAGAGCGAAAAACAGAAGAGGAATCAGACCCATCGATAGTCTGCTAAGTCTGGCCTTATATACAAAGCAACACCTCTTTGAGTGCTATGAAGAAGCCGCCGACGCCGACTCCGACGCCGTGTCGTCTACTTTGTGGAGTGCTCACTGTAGTAACAGAATTATTGTTGCAAAATTCTTCTTCTCCCCATTGAGAGTCTTTAACTTTGGCTCAGCTGTCGCTGTCTTTACCTGCGAACTGGGCTAATCCTGCCTAGCTTGTCTTGTCTTTGTCAACTGTTGTCTGCTGTCCCGAAACTGGAACTGGAACTGGGACTACAGTTACACAGATTTCTCTATCCATCTCTTTTCCACTCTCTCTCTCCTTATCTTTCTCTGGCTCTGGTGTCTCTCTATCGCGCCTTGTTTGTATGCACTTTGGGCCGCAGACAATAGGCTTAGTGTTACTTTTGCTTATTTTCTACGCTTCGTTTGTCATTCGAGTGCACTCCCCTCTTCCCTCTCCACAACCTCCTCTTCTTTTCTACTGCGCAGGCACCCAAAAAATATTGGCATAGACCGCAAATTGAAACGAAAATTTGCATTAAATGTTAACTTTGAGCTGTTATTGTTAACATAATGCAAGTAGTATAAGCCTGCTCGGAACGTTAAGTAGGGAAACTTACTTGTGGGTAGAGTACTTGATATACAACTACCCTTTATTTCTTTATAATGTGAGCTGCTTAAACTTTTGCTATCTGGAGCAAACTACAAAATATTTGCATATCAAGACAAGCAACTTGAAAACTCTTACACCCGCACACGCCGACACACTCTTCCCTCTTTCCCACCATAAACATGCAAAGTGATTAAAAGTGCAGTTTCGAAGGCTTTTGTCTATGTTGGAACATATTTTTAATGGTAATTTCTACAAAATGTTTGTGTACAAATTTGTCCCGTGTACCGTGCTGCATGTACAAGGTTGCCAGACGCAGATGCAGACATAACTGCACTCTGCATATATATATATATAATACATAAATATATAGATATATCGCATTTACATGTCTCCAAGTCGTACCCGGCCAGACACTCGGGCTCGACTGGGCTGGGCTGGGCTGAAAACTTTTGCAGTCTGAATGCATAATGTGCATGTGTGTGTGTGTGTTCGAGTGGGAATATGTATTTATACATATCTGTTTGTAGCACACACACCTCTAATATGTTCAAGGCGTTGTTTCCTCTTCTGGCCGGGCAACTTGTCGAAAATTTGTACGTAAAAAACTGCAGTCGAAAAAGAAGAAGTAGAAGACAAACAGACATTACCAGACGACGGGTACCGAGTCGCGCAGTACCAGACAAACTGGCTCATGTACTGCCTCGTGTACAGCAAGGCTGTTGCCTGTCATTGTTTTACTAATAGTCGTTGTAGTTGTAGTTGCAGTTGTTGTTGTTGCAGCAGTTGCTGTGGCTTCTATGAGCAATCGCATTGTGTATACGCAACGTGGTGCGCTTGTTCCGGCTGGCTACGATTTATTGTAGTCTCACAAGACAAAACCATTTCTTAATGGCTTTAGCAAATGATTCTACACGGTTTCTGTAAGAAAAAAGCTTTAACAGCACAAAAAAATAACACCTGAGAGAACCAAGTATAACACCAATGTTAGCAACAACAGTTCACTGTCAACCCAATGCGCTGTTGCAGCACTTCACTGTTAAATAACTGCACAAAGTGTAAAATCTATAAAAGAAGAGTTTTAAGATGTATTCTTAACATTTATATAAATACAAACAGTTCTAGCTGATAACTTACTGTCAAAATCTCATAAATGATACTCTAATTTGTTTTCCATTCAAAAATCTTTTTCGTTTGCTCGTGCCGCAGTCATTAGAGCAAACCCAAAACGCCAGCCAAGTGTGAAATTTGTTTTGTTTCACAGTTGCAAAGTACGAAATTCCAAATTCTCAGTTCCCGTTTACCGTTTCCCATCTCTACTATTTACTGCGATAAACCACAGGCAAAGACGGGCTCGAGTGACCCCAGTGTCAATTATTAACGTATCACTTGACAGCAGCGGCAAAGCTGCAAACAAATAGCGAAAATTATGTGAGGATGGAATGCGATGAGATGGGAGATGGCCAGCTACGATGGAGGGATGCAAAAATCATAAATCATGACAGACATTACGCAATTCACTCAACAGTTTTTGTCAAACAGAAACAAACAATAGAGTCGGCAGAGGGAGAACGAGAGAGAGAGTGGAGTCCGGTAAATAGGTAACTTCACTTTTAGGGGTGCAAAACTTAACGATGGTGATGATGATGAGTCCAGCTCTGGCCCAGGCAGAGGCTTCGGCTCTGGCTGGAGGATTTTGTTGCCGTTGACAAGCGGCATTCATTGCGTTTAAATTATTATTTTATTATTATTATAATGAATAAATAATGAGTGCGTCGAGTCTGCCATTAATATGGTTATCAAATGCAGGCAAATGTTATAAATATTCATGATGAAAATTGAGAGTTGATGAAAATTGAAGATTGTGGGAAAATTGTGCGCTGTTTGTCTTGAAAGTAGGTCGGATATTTGCACAGATAATTAAGATACCTTTGCGAGAATTCCTTTCGAAAGTATGTAAGCTGTTGCTGGTGATATTTATAAGATTTAAGATAGTAAACAACTATTTATCTATGCTACTCGTATCTTGAATGACTTCATTAAATGAGCGATTGTATCTCTCTTGTTGCCACGTGAGCGGATTGCAGCACCTGCAGCTAGTAACCCTCTTCCGATATACAGTCTGCCCTCCTATCATCATCTTCAGAGCAGTCACTGCCCCCTAACCATCCCTAAACCAAAACAGAACAGAACAGAGACATTCGCAAAAATACAAACAAAAAAGGTGGAAAATGAAAAAACCAATCCAAAATAACTAGAGAGGGGAAAGAAAATTGCCCATTGAAATGTAAACCGCCAGGAAATCGGGGTTTGGCTTTTTCCGGCTTTGCATAGAACAAAAGGCGCGCAAGGAGGAAGAAGCGAGAGCATAGAAAAAACTGAAAATATATATACAAAACAAGAGATACAATAAGCAGAGGTTTTTCAAATCCTCAACGAGTGTCAACAACCTAGAGCGAGACAGCAATATAAGTAGGGAGGCAGAAGCACTGAAAGGCAGGCAGGCAAAAAGTAGCTGCTGTTTTGTTATTTTGTATTGTTAGATAATAATAATCATATCGCATTGCATGTTGTTGACACATGAGCGATGATGATGCCGCTTATCTCCGCTACTGCGCTTCCCTTCTCCATCTCTTTATCTTTTACTGTCCTTCCCTCACGCACCCCTTGCTGCTTTTGTTTGCGAACAGGAGATGCTTCTTAAGCAGGCAATAAATATTTAACAGGGCAATTATTTATTATCTCTTCTTGCTCTATTAACAGTTAACAGCGTGCTCTAGATAATGTTATCTCACCCCTCTCTGAAGTAAGATCTTTACTGTTAACAGTTAACAGCGCGCTCTCTCTCCTGTCTATAATTAACAGCACACTTCAAAGTTATACTAACAGTGAAATGCTATTGCAGCAGCTCGCTCTGTTAGGCCTAACAGTTTGCTGTTAAGCGTATCTGCATGCGGCATTTTTAATTAATTTGCCTGCTCTCGACAGTTGCATTTAATACGCAGCTCTGCGTTTTTATCGATGTTCTTTTTTTCTCCCCGTTAGCCAGGCTGAAAATTAAAAACCTGATTCTGCTTCAATTAATCAGTGAATGTCAATGATGTTAAATTTACTACTCGTATGTTTTAACTGTAGTTTCCCCTTTTCGGAGGGGAGTTTTAAATGAGGCAGATTCTACAGTTCGAGTTCAGGTTCTGTCAGTTTGTTGCTTCCGCCTTGTTGTTTAGGTGGGTGTTGTTTAAAATAAACTTCATTTATGTGTCGTAAATTACAGTCAAGTCAGAACGGGTTTAGTTTGTTCTTCTTTAAAGATAGCCAAATATTGCCAAGTTTTGTGTATTTACCTTAGCTTCAACTTCATATTCAGTATCAAGATTTAACGCCCTTCTACAACATATAACAAAATCTTGTAGCAGCACAACAAAGAAAAACATATTGTAGGTATTTTCACAATATGCTTTCTTCCCTTCCCCCCGAAAAAACACTTAAGAGACGTTTAGGAAAATTCAATTTTTTCTGCGACTACGCCCAAATCCCCCTCGGCTGCCTTGACAGAAAACAACGCCCCAAAAGTAAAACTTCCACAATGTGTACACACACACACACACATACAGGAACTGTGAATGGGGATTGCCAGTCAGACGTTGAAGAGACCTAGACACAGTAGCCCGAAGCTCGAGTTCGAGTTCCGAATTTCAGCCCGGTCCGGACGTTCGACTGAGTCTGCAAATGACAGCAGCTTTACCGTTACATAAAAGCTAAAACATGTGATATGTTCCACATTACATACATATATATACATATACACTATGTGTGTGTGTATTATATACACTTTTATGTACACAATTGCTCGGCTAAAGCCACCCACAAACAGATTACAAAGCAATGCCAACCCCCGAAACTGAACCACCCCAAACAGGGTGCAGAGAGAAAAAAGCGCGCGCGGCTGTACACGACGCAACGACGACGACGACGCCATGACAGCGCGCTGTGTGCCAATTCCACGCGTTCCACGCCGCTACATTAAACGTTTTTTTCCGCAAGGAAATTAACAATTTGGGCCTCAGTTAATGGGGCTTGTGCGGGTGCTTTTAGGCGAGGAGGAGGGAAGGGAAGGGACGTAGGCCCTGCCAAAATATGCAAAGCAGTTTTCTATAGCCTCCCACGACGGCCTATTTCAAAAGTTGTGGCGTATTTTTTTTTCTTCTCTCGGTCTTTTATGTACAGACTTGGGATTTACTTTATTGAAATATTTAAATAAGTTTGCCAATGTGCACAGCCTAAATGGGATTTTCCCTGGCACGCTCAGCTCAGCCCCATTCTCCAGACGTGTCCTTTGGAAATATCTTTGCACTGAAATTGACATTTTATAAATGGGCTTGCTCTCGTTCCATCTTCGTTTCCCTCTCTCTTCTCCTTGGCTGGCTGAAACTTATAGCAATAAAATATTTAAATGCACATTTTTTAAATGCGCATCGCAGTGTAAAATGTGAAAATTATGCGTTTCTTTTAGCGGGTGCACGAACCCTTCCACACTAGCCTCACTGGGCTGGTACGGCGCGCGTGCCGCGCTCTTCTCCCCCGCTGTGCTTAGACCGCAAAGCGCACCGGGAGTTGTCCCACATGGGACATGCACGTACACACTTCGTACCGGGAACTGTCTGCCTCACTCCTGCTCCCACTCTCTCTCTTCTTGGTCATAAAAACAGTTGCCGCACTGCGATGCATCTGAAGTGATAATGCCGATAAGAAGCGCAGCAATAACAGCGTGAGATATGTGGATAAACATGAAAAGTCAGCTGCCTGTCCAATTTCGAGTAATTAGCGTTATCCCTAAGCGCCTGCAAAATGTTAAGAAAGATAATATCTAGTTTATAGAATGACTATACGAAATTCGAATACTGTTATCGTATTTGTACTTGTAGATATGTAAGAGTATCTACAGTGCAGTGGAATACATTGATTAATATTGTTTCTCTTCATTCCTTTTCAATCTTTACCTATAATTACTATTTACAATCGTTGCTTTACTTATTTCTCTTCTTTACTTTGATATTTCGAATTCCTCATCTCATCTTTAATATTAACGCTCTTTACGCCCATCAAAATACATTGACTTTGACGGTAAGGTCGACACTTGACATTGTAGACCTCTTTCCCGCCCCGCCACACCTCTGCCCGCGCCATCGTGCAAGTGTAAATTACGAATACTTCGAGTAGATCGGGTATTCGTAACGAAATGCATTCTCTGCGCTTGTTTCTTAAACATTTCTGGTAGATTCGGTCTGTCAAAATAATCAAGACTCCGTCGGAGTGATTAGTCGAGTAACACGCATATTTACGACTCTTAAATTTTGACAAATTAATAGAAAAAACCACGAAGAAACAACAACTTAGACAATGCGACACGCCGTACAAATCGAAAACTCATTTGGACATTAAAGCAAACTTAAAGTTTATGCAAATGGGCGTAATAAAGCACATAAATTAGTATTAAATTACAGCCTAGGGAGCCGAACAATAAACAATACATTCGAACGAACAGAAAATAAATATATCATAAACCAAACAAAATATGAAAAACTGACAAAAAATAAAAGAGGAGAGAGACTGAAACTTGTTGAACGCGACACAAACCGAACCCGGAGAGCACTGCTGGATGTCTTTTTTTGTGGCGCAAGACACAAAGCGCCCAAGGGACAGATACAACATCAGCTTTTCAGTGTACAAACCCCACAACGAACTCCCCGACACCCTTGGTGCCCCCATTACCCTTAACTCTGCCTCTGCTTTAAGCTGAAGGTGTGAAAATGTTCGATTATTGTCATCGTTGTCCGTCGGTTTTCTGTGTGGGACGCGATGCGACGTGAGTTGCAACCGGGCTTGGACATGAAGATGGGGTTGTGCAGGAGGAGTTGGGACTGAGCCGCTTAGCTGCAATTGTCATGAGGCGAGGCTTATAATGGCCATAAATGCCATATGCTAAATGGATTTTACTCAGCATTTCGATTGTGGTAAAGTGCTTTCGCGTTGAGTTTATGTTCGGGTTATTGAAAGTTGATGGATCGCACAAGTAGGTGTGCGTTTGTTGTGGTCCCTCCAAAAAGATTAGAGCACAAAACATTAGATATAATGATAAATGTGCTGGTTGATTAGATCGAATAGATGTTAGAATAACTTAAGACTAAGTTATGCTAGTTATTATAATAGTTATAATATCATTCAGAATAGTATACTGTTTAGTAGAGTCTTAAAAAGCCTTTCGATTGGCAGAAGAGAAACACATTTAGTAATTTAAGTTTCATAATTTATTTTGCTTATTCCCTAAAATTCTTCAAATGGTTTGTAAACCATTAGAGGTTCCTATTCTAGGAACTACTTAGACTTATGTGTATGCTAATCGTTGCCAGTTCTATAAACAATCAAAACACATTTATACCAAATATTTATTTGCCAAATTACAGTTTACCCTCAACCCAGTTTATTATTTATGGGTTAAATGGAAATTTTATCTGTGAGCATCTGAAACTCCTTTATCAAAAAAGAAAACAGGCTAACAGATAATTTTCTAATAAACCATAAAATATCACTATTTTTTATGAGAATGTTCAGTCAGTTCTCGCTAGGTCAAAAGGTGTTACGCACACGGGCCTAATGTCGTCGTGTATATGAAAGACCTTAACCTTTTGACCTTTTCTCCCCCACTCATGTATTTTGACCCGTTGTCCGTTTAGTTTTTCACATGTCCCGACAAAGGACACAACCGACAGACCTATAGACAGACAGTCCTAGGCACAGGTGAATTTTCGTTGGACGATTGAAGGAGAGTTGATTCGGTGGCGGCCCTCGTTGCTTTTTGATTCCGAACAATGCGCTGATCCCGCATAATTTATATCATTTTTCTCTATAAAACGAACGAGAGTCGGAGTTTTCCCACCTTTATTAAATTGTATTGATATTGAGTCTTGGTTCGAGTTCATAAACGGGCGTCTTCTTCTATAGAGAGCCCGTCTTGGGCCTTCGCTCTTCGAGTAAATATGTATTTATATTTTATGCGTGGCACATAAATAATGTCGTTTATTGCCCGAGGTACCAGGCCTGACACATTTATTGGGGAACCCAAGGCAAGGTAGAGAGCGCGAAAGGGAGAGCCATTGTTTTCGCTCAGTGACAATAACAATAACAACTAGTTGGAGGAACAGGCTGGCAGTTGAGCGGGTAGACTAAGAGATATCCTGTAGTTAGACTCTAATATTTATTATTATATCTATAAATATTTTGTCTGTATGATTTAGTTGTGAAAATATGGATTTAATTTTTTTATTTTATTTTACTTTTTTAAGGTATTATGTTTTCAGTTTTATTATTTTATTATTTATTATATGCTAAACATTTTATGTTTTAATTGTGTAAATTCTTTTTATTTTAAATAATATTGTATCATTATTTTTTGTTTTATATATTATTATTGTTTCATTATTCTTTCTATTAAATATCTCTTTCATTTTTATTTTTTTGTTTATTATTTATTTTTTTTATTTATTATTTATTTTTTTATTTATTTTTTGTTCTGTTTTATTTACACGAGCTATTCGTAGATAATATAAGTATCTCTATACATTTTCATCTTAAGTTGCGCTTCAACTAACTGAGTTTTCCTTTGGATTTCCCTATTTTCAGGCGAGAAACCGTTCAAGTGCGAACACGAGGGCTGCGATCGCCGTTTCGCCAACTCGTCGGACCGCAAGAAGCACTCGCATGTGCACACCTCGGACAAGCCCTACAACTGTCGCATCAACGGCTGTGATAAGTCCTACACGCATCCCTCCTCACTTCGCAAGCACATGAAGGTAAGTTCCAGGAGATTACCAACTGCCAGTCCCCCCATCAACCTTCCTCCCTATCCAACTACCTCCCCTCCCCCACCCACTTCAATTCGCAACCGAAACTGATGAAGTATTTTGTGTTTGTTCTTCTTCTCGCAGGTGCATGGCAACATTGACGAGAAGTCACCGTCGCACGGCTATGACAGCGAAGGCGAGGAGAGCTCCAGCTCTAGCATTGTCACCGGTGGCGCACAGACGCCGCCCTCGACCCGACTGGACGGCAGTGCCGGCAGCAGCAGCGGCGTCAGCAGCTTAAGTGGTGGCAGCGGCATTAAATCATCCCCGCACTCCATCAAATCGGAACCAAATCCATTGCACAGCGTGCATCTGGGTGCCTCGAGCAGTGGTAGCAGCAGCACAGCCAGCAGCAGTGCTTCGCACCTGTTGCAACAGCAGCAACAGCAACAACAACACCAGCAGCAGCAACAACAACAGCAGCAGCAGCAACAACTTGCCGCACATCAATCGCTGCACTCTGTGGACGCATCGAAATCCTCGCCTGCCTTGCAGCTAATGGCATCCTCTGCGTATCTGCCACCACCTCTGGGACCACCACCCTCGCTTAATCATCATCATCACCATCAGGCAGCAGCAGTTGCCTCAGCGGCAGCCGCCTCCCCGGGCAGCGCTGCTGCGGCGTCGGCATCGATGCTGCATCACAATCATCATCTGCTCTATCATCCGGCCGCACAACATCATCCGCCCAGCGATTGGTATCACACGGCAGCGCCCGCTGGCAGTGCGGCAGATGCGATGAATCCCTTGAATCACTTTGGCCACCATCATCATCATCATCACCTTATGCACCCAGGCGCGGCGACAGCGTATTGAGATTGGGAGAACTGGTGGACCGATGATCCGCCGCTGCCACCGATGCCGCTGGCAACGACAACGACGGGATCGGGATCGCCGTCAGCCTCAGCGTCGTCAACATCGGCAACGGCAGCGGCAACGGTCTCCACCATGCTACCGCCAGAGGAGCCATCATCCTCTGGGCTGGACTGGATCTGCTGTCAGCGTCTGCAGAATTTGGCGCTTGTCGCGCAATGTGAAAACCAAATATTTCTGAAAGTTGAAGAAAGCACTTTAAACTTTTTACCTGATAATTGAAAAATTGCTGTTAAACATTAAAGCTATTTAGCTGTAACTATAACTTAACACAAATCGAGTTGAAATTTCTTGAAACTGCGATTATTATTATTATTATTATTAGCCTTATCGATATGATTATTATGTATGTATTTTAATATGATATACACAAAACAAAACACACAAAAAACAAAAGAAACACAAAATTGCCTAATTTTTTGCTAATTGAATGTTGCCCTTATTTAAACGTAGTTCCCTAGTTCGAGATCGAAGTTCGTTATCGATAATACTTGTAAATTAAAATGCAAATCAATTACGACAAATGTATAAAATAACCTTAATATATCTATATGATCATCTACACTGTAATTACTTAAGCATATTGACTATGTAACTTTTAAGTATTAGCAAATTTTTCAAGCTGCTTCTCACACAAATACACACGTACACACATACACAAACATGAAACACTGAGAAAATTTCACAAAAATACTGAAGATTCTCCAGCTTTCTAGTACAAAAACAAAAATGGGAAAAAAATTGAAAAATATCGTAAATACACTGTAAAAAATAATTGGATTGAAAAGCTACTCATATACGTACATACATTTTCGGCCTTAGATTCCCCCAAAACCCTCAGCTTAAGTACACAAGATAATATAAAGTAAACACACGAAAAATAAATATAAAGCAAAACTATAAAAAGAATTCAGAAAATTGTTGTTATTGTGGGTGAATTCAAATTTATATTCACCTTCTTACTCCGAACTTACCTTCTCTCAGTGATTATAGAAAATTCATTTGAATGTATAGCCTGATTTCGATTATTTTATGGTGGTAAGTTTTACAGTAGCCTTGAGACAATTTCAACGCACATTCACTAAACGCCCCCACATCACATAAAACTGAACCCAATTAAAGACTGTATACCATTGCCATTAGTAGTCTCAGGCCCCTAATGAAATAACTAATTGAAATGCAAATGAAATTGCAATTTTGATCTGTTAATTAACGCGGCATTTCGTGTGTGCTTCGTTTCTTTTGGAATTTGACGGAATTCCGTCATGAATATTTATCCAAAGCATTTAATTATTTATGTTTTTCTATTGTTTTTTGTTTTTGGTTTTCTAATTTTATTTGTTAATTTGTTTTGATGGCTTTCGCGATTCGCACAGCGGTGCCAAAAATATTTATGCCTCGTCTTTGGTTTCACTGGATCGATCGGACAGACCATCAAAGTTTTAATACCAACGAGATCATTACAGCGGCTATTATCGAACGCTGTTAATCAACATTAGCATAACATGGAACGGCTACCAGCTGTTATGATAATGTTGATTCACACTGTGAGAAACTGGGCAATATAAGCTGAGGAAATAAGTCATTTGCACTGCTTAACTTAGCAGTGAGGAATACTCGTTAAATATAACATATAATTTAAAAATATGTATAATTATGATTAACATTTATTTTTATTTTTAGCTATAACTCTCCTATAGATTAGAGAGATTCTTGAAAATATGAATTTATTTACTTGTAACGTATTTATTGAAAATATTTTGTATATTATATATAGAATCTAACCTTTTATTTAATATAAATAAAAATAATTACTTTTAATTAATTTCTTTAAATAATTATAATTGCATGGTTAATTCTTTAAATATTACAAGTATATACACATAGTCTTCATAAATATACAACTCCCGTTGGGCGTTGTAAAGTAAAAATTTCTCCTCCTGGTTGTTTTTTTTTGGCAACAACAACAACTATTTTAGCTGATGAAAAGGCCCGTCAAGCCCGGCCACGGTTGTTAGCACTCTGCGAGTAGGAAAAATCAAACGATTTATGTTTTTTTAATTAACCCAGCAATTTGTTACGTGCCTCAAACTGACACACACACATACATACATGTACGCACGGCAGCTCGCCTGGCTGAATAGGGGAATGGGAGAGTCTCTGTGACTCTCAGCCCCATCTGCGGTGTGGCACGGCGAGACGCGTTGTTAGGTGCGCTGTGCGGGCATAACGAATTCATATTTTGATTTATTGAATAGAAATCGATTGGATTAATCTAAAGAAATTATATTGCCGGCTGCCGGCTGAAAATCTGCCACGTCTGTGGCCCCAGAAGATGTAAAAGGTGAGCGCACAAGGTGTGAGTCGAGGAGAGTCGAGAGAGTTTCCAATTGAAATTAAGGAAAAACAGGCAGAAAACTGTTGTGGCGTGCAATTAAATTTCTGTAAAAGAGAAGGAGACAGCAAGACAGAGAGAGAGAGAGAGAGAGAGGCAGAGAAGGAGAGTGAGTGAGTTTGCATGTGCTGAACATGTTCGAAAATAAAAACAAATTGTGAACAGGTTTGACTGCATTGACTTAGTTAGAGGAAAGTGCAGGAGCCTCAGAGTTAAGGCTGGTTGATTATTTAAAGAGAAGAAGAAATCAAAAACAGAATTTCAATAAATGAAAACTATGTTTTTAATGTCTTAAGGTTTATCTAACGTACTTTACTCCCAATCATTGCGTATATTTATGTATTTCTGTAGACATATCAGTGAATTTCAGCTATTGCCAGACAACTTGGCCGTGCTTTAAGTCCATATCTCACTCACTTTAACTGCAGCCAACAACATACTCCAAGTCGACCATTTAAATATTCCAACACTGGCGCAGCTGTGTGAAACCGCAAGGCGCGCAAGTTTTTTTTCCCACACGGAGGAAACCTTTAAACAAATCAAACGGCGACAACACAAAATCCACCAACAACAACTAACAGATCAATGGCAACAACAACGACAAGCGGCGTCAACAACTGATAAAAAAAAAGCCAAAAAATGGCCAAAAACGCGCAGCAGACAAAAAACTTGTTGACACAAAGCTCTACACCCATTGTGCTTGCATTTCCATCTCGCTCTGTTCTGCCTCTCGCTCTTTCTCTCTTTCATACACACACAGTTAACCGTTCACTTTGTGTCGGCACAATTTAAGTTTCAATGAGCGACTATTTGTTGCAATTTAAACTGAACGCGTTTATAAATTGACGTCGGAAACAAGCGCGCATAGAATGGGCAAATGCAGTGAGTAAGACAGAGACAGGACAAGGGAAAGGGGACGGCAAGTTGACCGATTGAGAGAGGGAGTGAGGGAGAGAGAGAGATACAGTTTGCCTACTGACAGTAGGCACCAGACGACAGACAACGTTTTGCACGCTCTGCTACCTTCACTGTTGTTGTTGTTGTTGTTGTTATTGTTGTTGTAGAGGTGACTATTTTGGATACCGAAATAACATCAATTAACTGCGACTAGTTAGTATAGTCGAAGTCGGAGTTGTTTGGCTTTTGTGGTCAACTAATTTGTGCGGTTGGCAGTTTTAATTTAACTCTGTAAATTGTTCGTTTAGTCCCTCGTAAAATATTGCAAAATCAACAACCACAACAGATAAACAATAGATATTATGTTAGCGATATCATAAACTTGAATGAATGTGTACAGATACAGTTTAATACATAGTTTGAGATCTTGTACGATTGATAAGATGAATTTCTTTCCAATGTTCCAATGAAAACTCTTGTTTCCTCAAGTAAAATTCACAATTTCATTCTTTTCAAATTAAATGCAAGAGAATGCTACAGTCCACGGTAAGACAATAAGATACCTTTCGGTTAGTTTTAAAAAACCGTTACAATCGTTATACATTAACAATTACCAAAGACAATGACTAATAGCAAGCGTATGCAGCGCTGCCAGACTTTAAAAACTTCGGTGTTTATTGCCGAATCGATTTTAAGTTTGGAGGAGAGCTTAATATTACGATTAGCTAAGTATAAGCCCAACTCAGAAAATTTCAACTTTTATATGTCAATTGATAAATTAAATTATTGATTTGCGGGGCCGATGGGGGTGGTACCCAATATTTAAAATAAATTTGATCTGCGCATAGTATACGGAACCTTTATGCCAAACTTGATGTCTCTAAGTTTTGTAATAGCTGAGATCTGTTCACACTGAAGAGACGGACATGGATCGATTGACTCAGCGAAAGATCCTGAGTAAGAATATAAATATGGTAGGGCATGTCTTATACTAACTCTTTACTAATACTATTAACTCTTCTGATCTGATTGGATTTTTCTGGGTTTTCCCAATTCTCTGCAACAAATGTCGGATAGGTTATATCTTTGTTTATCCCAGATTAAATTAAATTAAATTAAACTCAAACAAATTAAAATAATTTTAAATGTAATTACCATAAAATTTTGTAAAGTTAAACTTAATGCTTAATTATTTTAAATTGAGTTTTTAAATAATTCTTTGTATCTAATTCAGTCGACTGTATTTAGTCGACTTTAAATTAAATTAAATAAATAAATAAATACTTTGTGGGGACTATTGGCACAAAGTAAGTACACCCTTTTTTGACAATTTTTAAAGATCGGAGGGGAAATATCTGATTTTTGAAATTACGTGCATAATCATAAAGTTTTCATAAAGCAACGAGATTACATTATTAGTCCAAAACTGAAAACTAACCCACTTTAAACTACGATTACCATTTAGCTTTAACATGCCCCTTGCTCTCCCTTCATCAAGAAACAAAATTTTAAGAGTTCTTTGCATTGTTCAAATCAAGGTGATTTGTTCTCCTCGGCAAGATCTATAGGGCCGCCAACAAAGTTATCCTTGGCAGACAAAAGACTCGAGTAAATTAAAAAGCCACGCAACTTAGCGTTTCATTTGTAAAACGATGAAAACAATAAACCGCTCCCCACATCACAACAAACACAATCTATAATCGATAATCGACAATCGATCGCGGCAGACGCATTGGCACCAACAATAGTCGCACTTAATGATGCTTTTTACACTTGGCTAATAGTTTTTTGATACAAAATTTTACGCCAAAGCCAAATTACAATAGTCACACATAGGCACACGCACTCTCACACATACACAGACACACACACAACCGCCTTGGCCACACGCAAGCGAAACTTAATTAGTTTTCAAAGTGCAGCAACAAAGATGATAAATTGAAGAGCGCAGAGCAAAGTCCCAAGATGCTGCTTCCAAGCTGTCTGGAAAGATCGCGTCTGCAGTCGATATATTGAGTTGCGATGTCAGGCGGCAGGGGAAGATCATTAAAATTACAGAGTTTCCCAAGAAATACTTGTTTTGCTCGAACAACGAAAACAGCTGGGAGAGCGACGCTCACATCAAAAACGTTGTAATTTTTCAATGAGCATCCTCAAAACTAAATTAGCTGAGGTCCAGGCAAATTTCCTTGGAATCAAAAATGCGAAATATTCAAATAAAGAACTGAAAAAGTGATACTAAAAGATTATGAATGCGGGATAGGAACGATTTGTTGAGAAAGCCGTATATAAAATACTCTTCCATATGGTTACATCTAAGAAAGGATTATAATTAATTATATTACTCTTAATAAACCGTATTTACCTTATTATTATATCTTATAATAAGGTAAACTATTGAAGGGCTAGGACTTTATCTATCATCTAATCTTGTAATTTGAAAAAAGAATTCAAAAGTGACATTTTAATATCTTTAATAGATTAATAATTATAAAATAATTGCTTTTAATATAAAAAGAACTATTTATAATATTTTAAAAGTATCTTAATAAAATTATATTTAATATATGTGTTAACTTTCACTTTCTCCAGTTTCTTTAGTTGATCATTTTAAGATCATGTTCCCTCTGATCATGTTTATTAAACACATTTGTAAGGGCATTAAAATATTGAATGCAGAGGAAAGAAGTTTTCATACCAAGACCCAAAAGCCGTTGCAGTCGCGTGTGACTTATGACTGAAGCTGGGTCTGTCCGAGCATTCTGCGATCTGCAGTTCTCTCTCACCGACTTCGTGTGTCTCGTTTCGTTTCGTTTGGTTTTTCGGTGTCCATGTGCAGACAGTTGCGAAATTATATTTGCGCAGCGTCATGAAGCACCATTGTGTTAAGAGCAGCCAGGCCTGGTCCTGGAGCAGGGATCGAAGACGAAATGGGCATGCCCAGCATGTGGAGCTTGGTGAGGGAAAGGGAAACACAAGGCAAGGCTTGCCCCGGCGATTTGTCAGTGCAGACGAATAGTTTAACTGGTCAGGGAGAGCAGCCTGGTCACAGGTTGCTGCGCTAGACTGCGCTGGCCAACTTGCCCACAGACGGACATCATCGTCATCGTCGTCATCGTCGTCATCGTGCTATTCAAACAAATGATTTACAAAATGTTAAATGAATTATGCATTTTGCATATGCGACTCTGCCGCTTCGTGCCATTTTTCATATTAGCTGCAAGTCCCAGCACCAGCTACAGTCCCAGTCACAGCACCAACACCGGTCCCCATCCCCTGCCCCATTCCAGTCTCTGTCACATCCCCACTCGCAGTCCCATTTCCAACGCCAATCCATGTCCGAGTTTGGGTGTACCTGTGCCTGCGACTTGGATATGGTGTTGGCCTTAATAAATTGGCGTGGGGTGCGCCTGCAGCAATTGTTGTTGTTGTTGTTGCTGTTGTTGTTTTCTTTTTCTTGCTCTTCGCTTTGGGAATCCCATGAACGATTGTCAATGCCTAAGCAAATATAGCGCTGCTTTTGCAGAAGACCTTTATAATCAAGTCATATAAATTGAGTGCATTTTTCACGATAAATGAAGGGAATTGTCTAAATTATCCCGTCTGGCCGATCATGTCGATAGCCCTGAGTGGGCCCTGTGAATGTTACGATAGCTGTTCCAGCGCCTTTGGTGGGTAGTTGATCAGTCTGCTTGCGTGTGGGTTGGTGGGATTCAGAAATGGAGACGAGCCACCTAAACGATTGGAGAGGTTGCAAATTAAACGACGATAAGAAACTGGTAAAAAAATTTTGCAGAAAGAGCAAAAAGTTACTTAAACCAAAATACTTCAAAGAAGTGTGAATTTAAAGATTTCATATTCTTTCACTTGCAGTTATTAAATTATCAAAACTCAGTAATAAATATACAATTTCGTTCTAATTTTATAAAGCCAAATCCACTTGAGATATTAAGAAACTTTAATCAAGATTTCCCAAGTTTTGACTGCAACTTTCGACTCATCAAGTGTATTTATTCGAACCGAGGAAAACTATCAAAACTGTTCCCTATGAAAATACACAAGGTCTCTCTCGATCTCTCACTTGCACACACGGTATCATCGTAAATTATAAACATATCGAACAGCACATCATTATAAGAAAATCCAGTGATATATCCGAAGATATACCAACTCGCGTGAGTTCTCATTAGGCAGGTGAAATATGTTGATGTGCCTTAAAACAATATTTGGCCACTTTTGGCCGAAGCGTTCCTCGTTTGTTCAATGTCGAAACTTGTGTGTTTGGTTAGCAATTAAAGGGGGCTATCGATAGTGCAGTCAGAGAGCGAGATAGATAGAGTGCAGAGTGCAGCGCTGCAGCAGCAATCCCAACCCCTGCATCGATCTGGTGCTAGAGCCAACATAATGTCTATGCTGACTGTCGGGCTGATGTTGTAAACAACAGGAGCTGCATATTTAGTATGTGTGAAGAAAATGAATGTGCAACACGGGGCAGCAGCAGTTCGACGGTTGGGAATCGAGATCTGGATTAAGATATGGGGCATACGTTATATAGGGAGTCGTGCGGATCGGGAGTTGATAGTCAGGCACTCGAAGAGCGAGACTAGATGTAGCCACATTACGTATGTATAATTATGCTACACTTTCTACCTCTCTCTCTCTCTCTATTTCCCACTCTCCTCAGCTTCTTGCTTTTCTCCCCTCTTTCCAGCGACCACTTGAGAGACCGCATTGCCTTCAGCAAGACTCTTGGACTACACTAAAACTGATTTATGACCTCTGACGGGCCAGACTTGAAGGCGGCTGCCAGTTTAGTTTTAGCTCGCTGAAAGTTTCAAGTATTTCAGACACAATTGCTCTCAGAATTGCCGAACTATTCTAAAATTCCAGCTTGAGAAATAATCTTGTAACTTTGTATTGGTATATAAAAGATAATTGTGTTCATTCAAAATAAATTACTTCTATTTTTTTATTAAGCTCAACGATTATTTGCTGAAGCTCTTTTACAAAATATGATCATAAAATATAAATATAATACTTCAGTGTAATGACCTGGTTAGATTGTTCCTTTCAACTATGGCAGCGAATTTTCGAGTTTTCTTTGTGAATTTATTGCAGTGAAGTACTTTTCCGGATCATAGTGCAGTAGGACCTTGTTATTTGGTACTTTAACTGGTTCTTGTTTGAAATTTTCACTGTAATAGTTCGTACAAGTTCGTAGTGCTCGCTCGGCTAAAAGTGCTACATGTTGCTTATAGCTGAGTGGTCCCGATTCATTGGGATCTTTAGACATTAGCACCGACTCGTCATCATCTTCTGCGTGAGTTCGACGATAGAAACGCACACTCGGCTCGTAGTTGGACATGCTGCCGATGCTGCTGCGATACGAGTTGTAGCTACTATTTGGGAAGCTGATATCCAACTTGCTATCGCTGCAGGGTGTCAGCGGTATGTCAAGTATTTCGGTCTCATTCTCCGACTCTGATAGTTTTTTGGCGACTTTCTTTTTGTTTCCTAATTCGTCATCGGTGGGATATTGCATTGATTTGTCATCGCTGGAGATGCTGGCCTGGGAAAACTCATTCTTAATCTCAGACTTGCTTGCATTTTTACTCTGTGGCATTTCCACACTGAGTTCATCTTCCTCTTCAGTCTGCTTTACATTCAAAATTCTTATAGGACTGCAAGCGTGATCACGGTATGTCTTTAGTGGCGTTGATATTCTGGATCTACTAGATCTTTTGCGAATAGACGTTCTTTTACTTTCCCAATCAAAGTTACTAGTGCTTCCTGTTTCATATTCTTGAAATATAGTTTCTTTATTATAGGGAGATACTAAACTTGTTCGAATATTTCGGGACTTATGTCTTTTATTCGATCCTTTCTCTGATTTAAGCCTTTGTCTCGATCTTTCCACTTCATGATACGCTGAAGTCTCAGAACATACTGTTTCATCTTGCGCGATCTTAGAGGGTTCTAATTTTTTAGAATACTGGAATTTTCTTGAGCTTTTCCGCTTTTTCCACTTTTCAGAAATTCCTAAGTTCTTAATAGACTTGTGCTCATAATCTTGTATTGAGGAATCTTCGCACGTTTCTGAGTTATAGGAATTAAAATTGTCAACAGCTTCTTTACTTCTATATGTGTTTTTCTTAAAAGATTTTACAGAATCATCAATACCAATTGACTCTATATTCGCAAACGAGCCTTGCTCCAAAGAGTTAAGAGAAGTCTTTGCATTACACTGATCTGTGAGAGCTACGGAATTCTTTGATTTTCGAACTATTTGCTTTTGAAAAGAATGTGGATGCTGTTTTCCTGCAAATAGTACACTGTTATCTGACATATAGCTAGTTCTACTTCTCCAGGAATATTTTCCTGTAAAAAGCTTGGATTCCTTGCGATCAGACATCTTTTTCTCTTCCATCATTCCCATGTCTTGACTATCTTCTATTGAAGATAGCACTCTTTCAGCAGAAGAAAGGGATTCCAATTTATTTGTACGTATCCATGTTTGTGGTTCTTTCATATGCTTATGTTCGGCTCGAATCGAGTTTCTTCCTGTATATTGTCCCTTTATATCTTCATTCTTTTCTATAAAAGAGTGTTCATCTTGATCAGTAGAATATACTTCATTGCAAATGAGATTATATTCATTCGTTGTATTGCAATTAGATTGATTACGAATTACACAAATTGTTGGGATTTTCGGGCTGGATTCAGCTATAGATCTCTTTACCATGCCTTCCATTTTTTGGCAATCTTCAGCAAAAGATCGGATATTTTGAGTAGAACAAGACACGCTCTTGTTAATATCTTTCGTTTGATTCTTCTGCTTCTTAAAATGTAAATCAGATTCAGTTTCATTTCGAAAGTATTCTGGATTTTTAATGTTCTCAATACTAGATGAAGATGTGAGCCCTCTTCCATGATGTATATTTTCTCTGTAAGATATTTCTAAAGAATCGTTTTTTACAGCTTGAACTTTTCGTGCAGAAGTTAGAAGATTTTTCGAATGACTTTCTTGTTCATTTCTACTCCTGCAGGATTGTGGGTCTTCCAAGTGCTTGAATTCAACACCTGAAACTTTCTCTTTATTTATCTCATTTGCATTGCACTTTTCATGAGCATATTCCATTGAAGAATTCAAAGTTCGAGCAGAAGAAGCGGAGATTTCAGGAATAGCGCTCTTCAGGTTCTTTGAATGGGACTTCGATTTATTTTTATTTCTATAAGATTCTGGATGATCGATATACTTAGACTCACCTCGGGCTGAAAGCTTTTCCTTATAGACTTCCTTCATTTGAAAGTTTGAAATAAATGCAGAAACAACCTCAGTTATAAGCTCCTGATGATTCTTTAAACGGTTTTCCGACTTTTCCACGCGATAAGTTAATGCTTTAGATTTGTTTTTCTCAAGTGGCTTAACATGATAAATTTCACAGTGATCGAACTTAAGTTTCTCAGTCCTATTATTTGTAAAGCTTTTTATGTGAGAGGCTTCAGTATAATAATTATGGGACTGATGTGAACACTTGATTTCGACGACATTGTCTGTTGATGTTTTTTCGGAAGATTTTAGTTTTATTTCCTTAAAGCTTTCTTGGCATGGTTTACCCTTGTGATCTTGTATTCTTGTTGGTTGAAGATCCATCGGGGCTTTTATTGGAGTTCTGTATTTTTCTTTGCTTGTTTTATGCTGATTCTCCGCTTGGTATGATGGAAGCGATATATTTTCACTATAATCGGAAGCTTCTGTTGTCCAATCTTCCATATTGCGTTCTTCTATGCCATTTACCCAGTGCTTCGTGCGATCTTCGGGACTAACGTGCTGAAAGTGCATTTGGACTCGGCTTGTTGTGTAAAATTTGCAAATGCTCTCAGCATTCTTCTGCCGAGCTACCGATTCCTCATAAATTTCACTATACACCTGGCTATAACTTTTGGAATCATCACTCGATGCTTGAGATATTTGGCTATTAGTTTCCGCATCTGTGCAGTCTTTGGCATCGTCATTAAGTTTCTGCCTGGATAAAGATACTTTTGCTCTCGGTTCTTTATTTATCTGCCTTCCATACTTGTCACAAAAGAACTCATCGCATTCATCTATGCAATAACTGGATGAAAGCTCCGAGTTTCTTACATTAGATGCGGTGTTTGATGAATAACTATCCAGCTCCATTTCATCATCATCTAATTCTTGTTCTTCCGACACCGATTCACGTGACATTGCATCGAATTGCAGAGCAGGAGGACGCATCTTGGGATTGATTTATCAAACTAAAGGCCCCTCGATTGCCGCAGTGGGCATATTACTAATTTCGCTCTTTTGAGTGCTAACTGAGTTGGATTTCAGGTGTTCTAAGTATTCAATGTGTTCCACATTGAGTTTGACATAAATTACATTGAAGATACGTTATCACCGACAGAGATTTCATCACAATAACGAGCCATGCTTTCGCCAGGTCCATCAATTAGAAAACGACCCGATGCCACACACACAATAATACACACAACTTGGCAGCCAAAAGGGAGCCAGCCAGGCCAGAAGAGTCGCACCAAGTACCGCCCCGTTCAACACAACCACAAAATACAGAACGCAAATCAATTAGCTGCAGTTTGGAAAAGATTCTAACAAAAATCTCATGAAGAAGGTACAACAAGTTGGAGAAATTGATTGTGTAAAGCAGAAACTTAAATACTCTCTGAAAGGAATATTGGAATGGCTTAAGTAGAAAAAAAGAATCAGAATCAAAGACATCAAAGAAATATAAAACAATAAGTGATAATAATGAAATTGATCTTTAAAGTTGAAAAATCGTACTGCAAATATGTACAATATAAGGGGAAGATTGCTTTTTATGTTTATTATATTCTATTTAGAATCTGTGAACATTAACTACATTTTGTGGTAACTGGAACATTGGCATGAATTGACAGAGATATATTATATAATTTATGACATGAACAACAAAGTAATACAATAAACCGAACCCGGAACCCCTTTTTAGTAGGAAATATTCCTATTATCCAGGAAATATTCCTATTATGAATTTGTGCACTACCATCTCAGTTCAAGTATATGTTACGCAGCAAACAGTATCACTAGTCGTCCCTATCATTATAGTGTACTCAAAATGTTGAGAGACATCAGCCTAAAACTCAACTTGCCCACACAAGGTGCCCTCAAACTGCTGCACTTAATTGGGCAAAGAGCATGAGTTGGAGCTACAAGGGGGTTGGGAGGCAGATGCGCAGCTAGTTTTGGGTAGCTGCTGCTGATGGTGCTACCAGAAGCTAGAGGCCGATCCGTTAGCATGGCCATTAATGTCACTTAGCAGCTAATTATGCAGCGCCTTGTGAATTACTTTATAATTTGTTGCTGCACCGCGTACCAAAATAAATAAAGAAAACGAGACGCAGAGGAGACGTAGATAAGGGCAGCGAAGGCGCAAAGGTGCTGCAGAGGAGACGCAGAGGAGTTGCCGAGCAGTCAACTCCAGCAGTCAAGTGGCAAATTTTTGTTCGAGTGGATCCCAGACAGAAGCTATGTAGGGAAGGCATGGCCAGCTGCCAGTTTGGCTGCCGACTACGGCTACGTGGTCGAGAAGGTCTTCCGTCTGGACGTTGTGCCAGCGGCTCCTTCTGTGCCATGGCGCGTGCTGTGGGCGTTTACTTTAATTTAACTGCCTACCGAAACAGCCCCCGGGGTCGGAGCAGCTTCCATTTATAAAGGCACAAAGTGGGCGTGAGTTTTGCTGCTCATTCTCAGAGAAATTATGTTGTCTGCCGGCGAAACTTAAGTGAGTAGTTGCAGCTGGTTACCAAGGTGGAGCAGCCACTGCGCCTGGAGCTAAAACAAAAGTGGAGCTAATAGAAGCATTTGAAAGGGAGCTCAGTGCGAGAGAGACTTAAAAGTAGATTATGCTTTCGAGACTCCTTTCTTCCTCAGAATTTATTTTATACATTTTTTTTTTCAAAGAACTTTTTAAAGTTTTTTTGTCATATATTCTCTTGAGTTCTGAAATATAGCTTCTGTATAATCAAAGATTGCTTAATGTCTCGTATATCTCTTCCTCTTATGTCATCTTATCTTCCCTCTTACTTTTCAGTGCTCTATGGTTATCATATGCCATCTTGTAATCACTGAAGTTATCATAACATTTGTTGTCAATGTATACTAGTAGTGGTTAGCTACTGGTACTGAAAGCAATATCTTCTATTCCTTCCTTAAACTAAACAACTGAATATCTTAGATCTTACTGCTCTCTCTTTTGATATTTAGGTCGCGTCTTCCTCTTATCTCTTGACACTTAATTGCCAACTAGCAACCTGAGCAAACTCGAGTTATCTCGCTCTCGTTGGGCCTTTTGATCTTCACGCCTTGGCATCTTGGCACGCTTCAAGTTGCTGCCTCCATTGTGTTTCAAGTGTTAATTAGACAAAAGCTAATTAAAAATTTTACGCACACTCTCGCTCAGCGCCAGGCTGAAACTACCAGTGGAAGCCCCCAATCAGGCTCACTTCGCTGTTGCAACCTCAACCTGAGTCGCGAGTCGCAGAAACTTAAACTGAAGACGATTCCAAAAGCGGAAAGATACATTTATTAAAGTCGCTCAGAGTCGGTGCGATTGGACCTGAAGCTGGAGTTGGAGTTGGAGCTGGGGAGCATAAATCGTTGAATGACATGCGACAAAACGTGCAGGTTACAATTCAGCCTGCGGCCCGATTGATACGTGAAGACCTGTTTCTGCAAGCCAGGCAACGCAAGGACCCAACGAGGCTTGAAGATCGACTATCGACGATCGACGATCGATGGCTGATGGGTAATTAAAAATTGATCACGTTTAACAAAATGCTACCGAAACAATATATCACAATGCTATCGAGGGGGAAGGAGATGGAGACAGACTCTTGCTCTGTTGACAAAGTCGCAAAGACGATCGCAAATCGAAGATTGGACGTATCGATCGGTTTGCCTGCCACATTAGAGTCACCAGTACCCCAGAGTCTGCCCTCTCTCTCTCTGCCTTTCTTCATGTCTCGCTCTTTGTGGTTGTTTTTTGTTGTTGCCCCCTTGTCAGTCCATCAATAATTCATTGCGGCTGAGTGATCTATTCAGCGAAACGAGACGATCGCCGCGAAGGATCGCGAGAAAAAAGATATTCCGCTTGTCAGCTACGGCGGGCCACAAGTGTTTTTCTTTATGCACTTGTATTATGCCAAAACAAAATTGTGCCATAAATATAATAATGATAAGAGCAGGAGAGCGACAGGGTAGGGGGCAGACAACACAATGGACAATCGATCGATGTTCCGCTCATTATTGTTAGCGAGTTGAGGAACCCTTCAGAACGGGTGTTGCTTTTTCACAATGCACTGTTGCAGCGGCGGCAACTCCTCAACGAGTCTTCCTGACTTGGTTTGCTCTGGACTGGAGACGGAGCTGACAAAAGGAATGCCAATGATGTGGAGTTTGATTGAAAATTGCCGCTGCATTTTTGACAGCACTTCAGAAATCGTATTAATGCGTGCGTGTACAATGCGGTAGGCCAAGCAGTTCTCTTTCTCTTTCTATGTCGCTGTCTTCCTCTCTTTCCCCGGCTAACTTCGTTATCTGTTGGTCCGGGGCAGGCTTTAACCCTTGACATAACATTGCGAGGTGTTGACAAAACATAAAGTTCGTGTGAATGCCAACACGTTGTGACAATTGTTTGACAACAACACAACTATGAAAAGGTCCTCGGCACAGGCAGCCAGTCAGTCGGCCAGACCCCAATGCTACTCTCTTCCCACAAGCATCCTCCGTCTTGCTTCTTCCTTCTTCTGCCGGCACCCAGCCTCAGTCGCTGGCCATCATCGATAACATTTGCAGTTGTTGTTGCCGTTGTAAAACGTGCAGAACGCGCGCGAACATTTCAAATATGCAAATGCCACAGTGAGGCAAGAGGCAAAGAGGCAACCAAAAATGTCAAACAAGATGTGCGGAACTCAAAGTGCCCTTTGTTATGTGCACTTTACGAAAACGATTGAGAGAAAATTAAAAAGAAACGTGTACTTTGTTTGTAATATGATGTTTCCTAAAATATTTTAAGGATGAGTTAAAACAAAGTTGCTATATTCCTTAAGAACATTTATAGACATCTGATTGGACATACTATTTACCATAATTCGGTACAATTCTTAAATATTATATAATATTTAAGACTTCAATTTCAAACATATTCTAAATACTTAATTTTCTACAATATTTTCTGAAGTTCTTAAGACCTAAACTATTAACTACCAACCTGTGTCATGGTAAGCCGCAACTACCCTTCAACGATAGTGTACACCAAACAATCGTCTAGTGCAATCGTCATCATCATCATCATAGCCGTTTGGCGACAGCGTAGTTCGTCGTCTTATCGTTTGGGGGCATTCAAAATGTTTGTGTAGCACTGTTGCATATTTTGTGCTTGCTTTTTTTTCCTCCAAATTCCGCGAAATTCCACATTGAGCACACATAGACAGCTTGGGGAATGAATTGAAAATTGGCTAATCAAATTGACAAGCGCGACAAATCTTGCTCAGCTGACAGACATTGCGGGCTTAGGCAGCTTGTTAGAGCCATTAGTCATCGACATCGGAGGAGAGTTTGAAAAGATTTTGAATATCGTATGTTTGATTTAAAAACCTCAACTTAATCACCTCCCCCCAACGCGAAAACAATCACTGCGATTGCTCAAGTGTTCATGTGCCAACAAATTTCGTATGCTTGCTCTGTATTTATGCTCCCTTTCCTCCCCTTCCCGCAAGTTTACCTGTGCTCTTGTTGTGTTCATCTTGTACGGTGCAGCGCAGGAACAACACCAGAGCCAAAGCCAAAGCCAAAGCAAAAGCAAAAGCCAAAAGCAAGAGCAAAGCATATTTATATCGTGCATATTGATCTTGTTCGGCGATAAGTCTGCTGCGCTGCCTATGCTGTTCGTATGGTCTCGTATATATGTATGTATCGTATGTACATATATAAAAATATTTGCTACGTTCGGCTTAAGCCACTTCCATGGAAGTTGCTCGCATAAAAACAGAGGAAAAAACGAACAAAAACAAAGCACCAACTCAGAGGAGTCTCGCGAGTCTGGCATTAGACTCCAGTGCGATTTGGTCAGTAGTAGTTGCTGGTTTTGGGCCAAAATGCTTTCGCTTGAACTCGGGGTTGCGCCAGGGTCCAGGCCGAGCAGGCACATGTGGCCCAACACCAGCCCAAGCAGCCCAGCCTGAGCTGGCATTCTCACACGACCCACGACGCTTGGTCAGCCAAGCCAGCGCACAGCTGTTGAGGAGCAGTAGAAGGAGCTGCAGAGGAGGTGGCTTTGGGTCTGCTGTCTAGGCAGAGACCGCAACTATAAATTTCATAATGGCAAAGCGGGGTAACCGTTTAACTGCCCGACTTGACTCCTCGTCTGAAGGTCTTTGCATTTCTGCGAATTAATATTCGTGTGATTTTTTATCGTTATTTGATTTCTGCTAAATATATATGCACATTCATATAGGTATACCATAGTATATGGTAGAGCCAGAGGGGAACAATTCAAAGTGCCAATCGTAATTGTTGTGATTGAGTGCAAGTTTTTGCACTCTCTCTCTGTGAGATTCTCATGAAACAGCTGCAGGCACTCTATGCGAGGATTCCCCAGAAGATTCTCATGTTAGAATCTCAACTCGCAAGCTTGCATTTCCCACTAATAACTGCAGCCTTTCTTTGCGATTCTCACACGTGCGCACCTCTCTCTGCGCGTCTTAAGAAAGTTATAAGCAACTGTTCTAGCACTTGTTATATGATGTGATAACTCATTTTAAGGCCCACAGCAATTTGTGATGCGTCTGAGCCCCTTGTCCCAGCCCTCTCAGCGGCACGAATTGGATCAGAGTCATTAAACGGCTTCAACTTTAACCTTTTTAATGAGCCGCATATTGTGGGCCGTCGCTCAACCGCAATAACCTGCGAGCATATCCCAAACGACACGCCATATAAAATCATAAAATCTCCTCACATGAAATTAGCCATGGTCGTAAAAGGTCCCACATAAAATGCCAAACAAGAGCGCCAATGTAATTATGCAAAACAAACATTTCAATGGCCCTGAGGGCGGCAGGGAGAAGTGGCAAAGGAACGAGGTGCTTTAAGTGCGGAACGTTTGCGGAATTAACTTATTAATTCTACGAGCTGAAATTTCAATTTCTGCGATTGGCTTTCGTATGGCTTTTTTATGGCCAACTCGACAGCAGCAGCAACGGCACACACTGCGTATGTGGAATATCGTCCGAGCAGAAGGTAAAGAGATCTACAAATTAAAGCTACAAAAGGTTTGTTCTCTCACTTTTGTGCAAGGAAGAAGATCTTAAGAATGTTCTTAATTATTCAAATTGTTTTGCAAAGCAAAATTGATTCGTTTTTGATTAGTTTTTAAGGAATGCGCGAATTGCAGAACACACTCGAAGTTTGCTGCATACCTGAGTCGCTCACTCTCTCTCTCTCTCTCTCTGTCTGCCTCTTTCTCTGTCTCTTTCTCTGCTCAGGTGAGCACCCAAACAGCAGCGCGTAATTTAATATTTCGTGGCGCCAGCAGAACTATAAAAAAATCAAAGCCCCTTCCCAGTTTAAGGCTGAGCTCCAAAATGAAATGACTTAAGCTGCACCATTCATTATGGCAACACGACGCGTCGCTGCTTGCTTGGCTACCCGCTTCGGTTGGTCGCTTGTTCCGAGCCAGGCCGAGCCGAGCCTGGTGGCGGTCCGGCTCCATCTCCATCTCGAAGCCGAGCAGCGGGGCTTGGCCTGGGCATATATTGGACGCATTGCTTTGCAGATTCGCTGCTGCTTCATCTTCATCATCTTTTGGGACTAGGCACCACAACAAGCTCAGCAACAACAACAAGAACAGCAGCAGGAGCAGCAGCAACAGCAGGTCCAGTATGCAGTAAAAATGTCTGCGCCAAACACAAATTTTGTGTTGAGATTGCGATCATTTCACTGATATCGTCGCGTCGCATTCAGGCGTGTGCGCAGGCGCAAGCAATCCTTGGCCGCGTCGGCGGCGTCGCCAGCAGCAGCAGCGTCAGCAACAACAACAGAGACACAACAAGTTGAACAACGCGTGACGCAAAAATACCAACACAACATTTTGTTGTTGTTGTTGTAGCTGCTGCTGAATGTGGCATGTGACCCTTTCATGTCACTGAGAAATACACTGTGAGAAATTACGAGTAACTAAAGGAAAGTTTGAATTAGAAAGATTATTTATATTATAGTAATATTATATTACACAAATATTGAACTCGAATCAACTTACTAACGTTTAACTATTTACAAAATATATTACACATACATATATATTTGCATCTATGTAAAGTATAGTTTTGATTAGGGATCAAATATTAATTATTAGAAAAAATTTTAATTCTATGAACAGTAAGAGTGCATCACGTAGGTGGTCAACTGTATGGATTGATGAGGTCCGTTTTGATGATGATAGGTGATTCTGTTTCTAAGACTTTCACTTTATTTACAAGTTTCAAGATAATTCATTTTGACAATTTTTAATTTTCATTCTCTAACCTAAGTTATATTTGATATATATTGTTCATGGTTACGCCAGAAATTTTGAGAAATTCTGAGATCTTATACAATATTTTCACCTTTGATCTCAATTTAATAACCTCCATGTAAAGCTAAAAATGCAGTTTTTAGTTATTCATAACATTGATAAAAAGGAATTTGAAAATCAATTTAAGTTATTTAACCTTAAGCTTCTAAACTAAATAATGCGTTAAAATTCAATAAAAAATACCTTATAAGTCAAATGTAATTTGGAAATGATTACAAAAAGTATTGTAATGCAACTTTTAAGATCATTTAAATAAAATCCTGGAAACAAGTTAATACACAATTAATCAACAACAAGCTGTGACTCATTCACTATCCTCCATCGATTGCCAATCGATTCCAAGTCATTCAAGTGCTTTCAATGCATTCTTTCTCCTGTCACTTAATTTCGCTTTATCAAACAACAAATCGACAAACTGTCAAATTGTTTTGTCAGTGCAGAAATTCGCACATCAAAATTGCGCTCAATGAATGATATTTTATGCCTTAGTTGCAAATCTGTGGGCTCGCTTTTTATTTCTCTTTTATATTTGTGTGTGTATTTCGCCTACCTCATCGCCCGTTTCCATAGGGTACACGGTAATGTGTATAAAAATTGTGAACATGTGGGAACATTTTTTTTCCAAATGCTGCGCTGGTTTATTTTCATTTTCAGTTTATATGCTGGTCAACTGGTCGAATCGAACTCGCAAACCGAATCTCAGTCTGAATCTGAAACTGAATCGCAGTCTTCAGGCTGAGGCTGAGACTGCAACTGAAACTGAGGTTGACTTTGGTGTTGTTATGTCGTACTCATTTCGTATTTGATTTATGCAGCGAACCCTTTCTAAATAATAAATAAAATATGAAATATGTTGACTTTTTGTTGTTTTTACTGTTGTTGTCGTTGCTGTTGCTCTTGGCTGTGGCTTGGCCCCTTCAGGAACAGAACCTGAGTTACAGTTCTCTTTCTCTCTTTCTCTCTGCATTGCACTCACCTGAGCGGGCTGTCCCGGCCTGTCCTGGTCTGGCCCGGAGGCAGTTGAGGCGACTGCGAACCGAATCTGGTGTCGTTTTGTTAAATGTCCATCAAAATCATTTTTGTGTCTCAACAAAGCCTCAAATGTATACATCAAATGTTGTCGGACCCATAAATTATATTTGCGGCCAACTCGACCTCAAGTTTGGGTTTGAGATGTCGGAGTCGAACTTGGATCTTCTCCAGAAATTAAAAGTTTTCAACTGCCAGACTGACAAGTGATTTTTTGGTCAAATCTCTTTTCCTTTCTTTAGATGTGTGTGCTGGAATGGGAGGGAGACGTTGGAGACATGAGAGGCGAGAGAGTTGCTGGCGCTAGCTGGCTGTCAAATTAGTCCCCAGTTTCACGGTGAATGATCCGACAACGAATCATGCTGAGCGAAATTAACGATAAGGATAAAGTGGATAAGGATAAAGTGTAAAATGGAAAATTGGAAGAAATCGGTGGAGGAATAGAAAAAGGACTAGCAAAAGGAATAGATGTTGGAAGTAGTTAAGGATTGTGAATACGAATAGGTATAGGAAGAGGAGATGACATAAAAGTAAAGAGAAAACTATGAATAGGATAAGGATAAGCACAAGAAATTGCAGCAGGAATGGGAGTGAGAATTAAATAGTAGTATAAAAAATATAATAAGAATAGCAATTAGTGTAGAAATGGGACTACTAATAGGAGTACGATTGGTATGAGGAATAAGAGTAGGAATAGGAATATTAAGAGGACCAGAAAAGGGAGTAGAAATAGAAATAAGTCTAGAGGTAGGAGTATGAGTAGGAATAAGAGGAGTGAAAGGAGTTGTGATATGAGCATTAAAAGTGGAAGAGATAAATAAATGAAAGATGGAAACAATGTGTGAGTAAATATGAAGTTTGTGAATAGAGTAGAAGTGAGTGAATATAGAAGTTTGTGAATACTTGTAGATAAGTTTGTGAAGAACCTTGAATATAAATTGATAAGTAGCAATTAAAGCGAATGAGAATGTGATAGGAACTAAATCCAAAAGAACATGATTAAGAGAAGACCTTGAGACAGAATAAATATAGATAAGTTGAGGAATTGTAGTATGATTAAATTATAACTAAGAATAGAAGAAGGAATAAGACTAGCCCTAAGGTACTTCCCAATACATTCCACTCTTTTCGCAGTATTACCTTCACTAAGTATTTAAACACCTTGCAAAAAAAAAAACAGAATTCTTTCCTGTTCTTTTTCGCTTGCCATATGCTTTCCCAAGTTCTCTAAGTAACTGCGTAGCAAGTTACTTAGCTAACGACCCTGACAAGTCCGGGAGACCTTTCGCTCCTCCCCCCTGAGTTACTGCAATCACCATTACATAAATCAAGAGTATTTTTAAGCGTTAAATAAAAAAGAAACATATCAAAATGATGATGAGAGTTGAAAGTGGGGAAAGTACTGTAAATGTTAAAGCAACCGGATAAGCATAAAAATAGGCATTCAAATAAATAGACTCAACCGGATTTGCAGCAAACACGCGTCGTCTGCACCCACAACAGACACAGGAATACAAGGATACCATCCCCCGAAGAACTCTTCGTAGACACACACACACACCTCGATATCCGTTCCGTATATGACGCACTTCCTACGAACCCAGCCGACTGCTGCAAGTGAAGCCTACGTTGGGTGTGCGGCGGATTTGGGTTTGAAGACCCCGTATTATCCTTTCACACGCAGTCCCATTGTTGGGGGTTATTTCTTTTCCTCTTCCTGTTCCTCCCCTTCGAGTTGTTGCTGTTCTGTACCGCTCGGAAAAAGTCAATTAAAAAAGTTAAATAAATCATAAACTTGGCAGATGATTTGATTGCGGCATGCGCACCAATCCCAGCACAATCCTCGCCAGCTACAATGTTGCCACTAGCCTGGCACTTGGCACTACGTTGGTGACAGGGGGTGGCAGGCGGCAGGCGGGGCAGGTTTGTTTGTTTGCCTGCCTGAGAGTGAAGGAGAGAGAGAGAGAGAGGATGAGTTTGGGCACGTTGTTGCGGGCGCCGGTGCAAATCTTCCGTATTTACTTTTGGGCTACTGCGGTTGCCTGCCAAGGCTTTGCTTCCTGCATGCTCTTGCCGTGGGGCGTGGCGCAGGGCGGGGAGGGGTGGGCATACATCCGCCACGTTGTTGTTGTCGTTGACTTTGGCAATCATAACTGTAACTGCTCGCTGCCAAAATTTATGAAGTGTGCCGTCGTTGACGATGACTTCGCCACGTGTCCTGCGTCTGCCTCGTCTGTTCGTCTTGTCTGTCCGTCTGTCTCTCTGTCCGTCTGTCTGTTGCGTCTGCTGCATTTGAGCTCTGTTCGGGGCGTTTTGCTCTTCGAGCATTTTCATTCATTATTAAAATTTGCTTTTCGCTTTGATTTCGTTTCTGGCATTTATCATATTGCGGCAAATGAATTTTAATGGCAAATCTCTTTGTCCTCCACCTCCTTCTGGTGCTACTTCTTCTTTCGCTGCATAATTTACGACGCCGCCAAGTTTTGTCGCATCGCATGCCTGACACTTCGTAGCATTGCTTCCTCTTTTTCTCTTTGCTGTTTTTTGGCAGACATCTTTAAGTTGTTCGCACCCACATCCGTTTCCGTCTTTCGGCTACCGCCGCTGCTGCATATGCTGAAATAAAAGGGACAAAATAGAAAAAAGACAACACGAATACGTTGTCACTTGCTCCCCATTTGTTGTTGGCCTCCTCTCATTCGTTCTCGCTCTCTCTCTCTCACTCTTACTCGCCCTGCAACTGTCCCTTTCTGGTGGCGAGCATTGCGCCAAACTTCCTTACTGCGCCAATACGTTTCCGTTTTCCTGTCTGCCCTGACACTTGCAGCATGTTGCGTGTCATTATCTTTTTGCGCATACCCTGTAATTATTGTGAGGCCCTTAAAGGGTGTTTAGTCGTGGATTTAGACACGTGGTAGTGCCTTTAAGGTTTATATACATTTAATTAACAACCAGATTAGCACCAGTTTTCTTGCGTTAGCTTAAAAACTCAATAGATTTCAGTTAATGTAACCGATAGGGTATAAAGTTTCTTATATGACTTCCTGAGTATATTACGAAGAAGAATTTTGTTTAAAGTATTATATTCCGCAGCTACGCCGCGCAAAAATCTAGTTTTATCAATTAGAACTTAAGGAACTCCGTTATTATGAGCTCTACCAACAAAAAGGTTTTTAACTATCTGTCGAAGAAGAATCAAGCACCGAGTTCTCCTAAAAAATCAGTTTATTTCGATTATACCCTGTAATTTGAAAAACAAAACTGAGGAATTCGACTTACTAACTAACTACAACATTGAACTTCGAGGGTATTCTTACTGAATACTCCTAGCACTTTTAAATATTTATTATTGTAGTCTGCTGGTTTTTTGGAGCATACTGGGAATGATTTGATGATGACAAATAAAAATTTATTATGCGTAAAGTTCTCTAACTCGTCACGGGGTCAGAGTTGAGGGCCTTGCGACTCGACTGGAATTGGCAACGACATCTTCATTCAATAATTAGCTGTAGCTAGAGAGAGATTTTTGCATTGACAGGCGATGCGATGTGGCCAACCCTCGTGCTTGTCTCCCCCTTCTGCGTCATCCACTCTTCCCGGCTCTGCTCTGTCAGTGTCAGTGTCATAACTTTGTGGGCGTTGTTTTGGTCCTTCGACCCACGTTGCACATCGTTGCTTCATCTGGCAGCCCATAATCATGTTGTCATTGGCACATGTCCCAGGTCCCTGTCTAGCTGAACCCCTCGATGAGATGATGCGGGCTCCAGCTCTGCCTGCCTTAAATTATTTGCAGAATGCAGTGTAGGAAACTTGCACCGATTTGCGGTCCTCACTTGAGCTGCCTTCAAAGAGGCCGCTTCCGGAGAGGGCCGGGCAAGAGGGGTTGGGTATTTCAATGAAGGGTTTTCTATTTATACTGACAATTACACCGGGGTTGACTTTGGCAAGTTGTCTGTCTGCCTATGGAAGTTAATGAAGGGAAATTTAATTATCTTATTCTATGTTTTCAACTTGAATTCCTTTGAAGCTTTTTTTTTCTTTTTGAGGTTAAATTGAGTTAATTTTAATTAGACTTTATGATGTGAAAGTCATATTTTTTTATCTACATATATATTCAAATATAATGCTATAATGATGTTTGACACCATTCAGTAAATCCATCTAACGTATTGGATGTGAAAGGTTACACTGAAGTAATGATAACCAAAGGGAAAGTTTTTTAAATATTATATGTATTAAACCCCTAGAATTCTGCAAACAAACGTTTATGGAAGTATTTCATCTATTTATTTTTAAAAACCAGTTACCCAGAAGTTACTCTACTTATACGACACTTCCAACGGTGTTTGTCTTAAGAAGCTCGTTTTACACCTTATACCCTCCATTAGGTAAGCACTGCCTGATTCTTAACAATCTGCTGCCATTAGTGGCCTCTTAACGCACTTCAAGGTCCCGAGCAAGCTTTAAAAGCTTCCCGAGCATTATTTGCGCCGCTGTCCGTTTAAGACGGGGCAGTGTCCACAGCAGGCCCATTAAAATCTCAATGGCTCTGTTTATAATACGACCCGCTGACGCTCTCCCCACTTATTCCCCTGCATTCAGTTGCAGGATACCAGCGCGGGACCAATCGGCGCTGCTTCTTGTCTTGTCAATATTGAACAATCCATGCGCATTGCGTAAACATCCGTTAAAACTTTATTTTATGGCCGCCATTTTACGAACATTTCGAACGTAATACATTTCCGCCGGGCACTCGGACCCGGACCGGGGACCAGCAGTGCCAGAACTCGAGCTCCGGGACCGGATCCCAATGTGGAGACAGAACTCAGGCGCAGGAAGCGCAAAAAATGGCGACGCCAGAGAGATGACAAAAGACCGTAGGAGGAGCTGGATAACGACCAGGCAGGGGTAGAATTCGGGAATCTGCACAACACAAACAGGCAATTGCGGGAGGAGAGAGAAAGAGGAGGAGAGAGCGGCGTAGAGGAGCCCAGGCATAAATTATGCACTGCAAAATAAACGACGAGGCACACAATGAAAATCGACAAAAAATTGTGTACGCAATCAGAAGCACGAAATGGCAAAAGAAAAATAAACAACATTGCCAAGAGAAGGCCAAGAGAAGAGCATAAACGAAGCATTAAATACGCTACAACATAATAAAGAGAGATACAAAGGTAGAGAGAGAGAAATATAGTGGAGATAAATGGAAGCGAGAAGTATAGAGTAGTATAGAGAAGTATATATATATGGTATATATATAGTATGTACATTCACACTATATACTTACATTCTTGATCAACATATAATTTAACTAATATATAATATTATATAATATATGTTATCAATCAGTTTGGGACTCAGAGAACCCAGTTGGTATAGGCGCTAGAGTCACCAAATTTTTAACAAAGAACTCTTCGAATAGTTTAGAAATATGCTGTAAATTTTGTTATCGAAGCTATAAACACAAAATTTGACAAAGACGCTCAGACTGTAATTATTCAGGCACCACTATCTCTGTAATCTTCGTAATGCAAATCTAATATATTTTATCTTTAATATATTATAAAAGAAAGACAATACTGCATTGACTAAGCTGGCAGAAATGTGAAAAAAAGTTATTATAACCACATAACTACATATTATATTATATATATTATATATTAATTGACAAACTGCCACAAAAAGTCAATATATTCCGACCTGTGTAGGGTATTATTAACGAGAGAAGTAAAATAAATGACAAAAGTTTTTGCTGCTGTTGCCGAGCAATAAGAAAGCAATTTAAAGAGAATGGGAAAGCAGATGGAGACGAGACGAGGCAAACGAAAGAAAAAGATGGAAAAACTGACAGTTTTAATGAAAAATCTTATACGTTCGCCTTTATATGCACGGCAAAGACAACTACATTTGGTAGGATATAGCGGGCGGCGGGCAGTCGGCGGCGTGACGGCTGGGGATCCGACGCGTTTTCCTGACAAGCATGTGACCCAATTATGCACAATCATCAGCAGCAACAACTACAATAACAACAACTACAGCAACTGTGGCAACGTCTAAGAATCATAACAGAGCGCGCAGACAAACAACTTTTGTATCTCTTGGATGCGAGGCACAAAAGCGATGTCAGTTACACAAAACACGCGCGCGCGCCTCCCCACGTTGCCCCTCACATAGTTCCAACAATTCCGAATTCCAATTTCAATGCGCCTGACAGCGCCGCGTCCATCTAGCAAACCGAATCCGAGAGAATTCTCGAGTCCTGTGCACGGTTGCCTGGGTGCCGTCAAAGTATCTCTGAGATACAAATCAGCAAAGACGTCGACAATGATGATGACGACAATCAGCGCCAAACAAATGAGTTAATGTGCCGGCCAAATTTGTTGGCCATTGTGAGCCATTGTGTGCCAGCCAGCCAGGCTCTTGGCCAGGCTTTGTCCTAACAAGTGGCCACAATTGAATAAATGAATGCACTCAAATAGTCCAAGCGGGGTGGCCCCACGCATCTTCTCTCTGTCTCTCCCCCTCGCTCGACTGGGGTAGGTGGTGCACGCTCTAGTCGGGCAGGTGAATGCGTTCGCTTTGATACCCTAACTGACCCAAAGATAATATAATAATATAAATACAATATGAGTATAGGTATATTTGTATTATATATAATATGTTATTTAATTCGAACTATCAGCGTTAATTTGCTAATGTATTATATTTATTCCAACTCTATTTGATCCCATCTTACTTATTATCAGACCCGTTTGCCATGGCTTCCTTTGGGTAACCATCCTTGCCAACCCATTAAACTATACAATGTCCTGCGCCATAACTGTCCCGGCTCCTGTCTGCAATTTGCGTGCTTTGTTTGTTCTGCTGCTCTCCCCGTATGCAAATAATTGCTTTATGCGCTTGTTCCCAGCACCATTATAAACGGGGCCAAACACACACCAGACTTACTAGACAACACAATCCGCAATCAGCACTTAATGAGCTTGTTGCTCCTGTTGATTGGTGTTGTTGTAGTATGGCTAACATAATTGAACATAGATTGCAATTGAAGTGCGCAATTTGCTGGATTTATGTGGAATTTCCGATAGTATATCAGGAAAGTTTTTAGAGAAAAAACAGAATTGATATAGAATCGAATATGAACTAAAAATATGAAGATATACTATAAAATCTGATGGAATGTTTGTTATAATTTAATAAAGCTATTTGTATATTGCCGGCTTGATGAAATATTTATATAAATTGATAAATGCATAGTATGTATGTATTTAAATAAACTGATAAGAACATATGCTTATGAAATAGTCAAATTCTTTATTAAAAAGCACTTTTAAAAACTGATCGTTGATACTGATAAGTTATTTCTAAAACCAGAACTAGTTTAAAATAAGAACTGGTCTTAATACAAAAACGTTTCGGCCGATTGTACCTATTGCAGCTATATGATATATTTGTACGATTTTGGATGTACAATCTTGACAAATAACAAAAATTGGCCACCAGTTTGTATTACGATATATCGGTCCGATCCGGCTCCTTTCGACAGACGGACACACGGGCACACGAATACACGGACACACGGGAAGACGGATAGGGCTAGTTCGATTCCTCTGTTGATGATGATTTATAATATATACACTTTATAGGGTAGGAGATGTTGCCTAAGGTGCGTTGCAAGGGTATAAACATCTTTAAGTGCATCGTGTTTTCTACTTAATGAATAAATACTTAAATAATTTTTTATTTTCCTTAAATTCAATAAAAAGTTTTTGGTACTCAGGGTATTGTTCGTATTTTGCAGTCTTTATCAATTAACAGTTTAAAAATACTATTTTCAGTGTATAAGAAAACAATTCAGACTAAATTTGATAAGGAAAGGTGAGCTTTGGGTCTGGGGAGCCGACACGTTTTTCTATCAAGCAATAAATCGCAATGTGCACCAAATGTGACGACGACCAAAAATCACAACAACATCTATAAAAAAATAATATGAGAGAATACCGATAAGAAAAGAATTTTAAGTCCATGATTTCCCCAACAAATATATTTATACTCTTCGACCATTGAAAAAGGGGAAAAGGGTATACTAACTTTGTGCAAATGTATGTAACGAGAATAAGGAGGCATGGCAGACCCCACAAAGAACATATATATTCTTACTGCGACTGGCCAGTTTGAACTCACAGATCTAAGCTATTATTAAATCTAAAGACATCAAATTTGTCATGAAGGTTTCTTTATACTATGCGCAGATCAAGTTTATTTCAAATGTTGGATGCCACTCAAATCGCCCCCGCAAATCGATAATTTAATTTATCAACTTCAACGTATTTTCGATACAACTTTCTAACTTTGGCATATAGTTAGTCGACTAATATACCAATAACTACAGAAGTTATTCAAAAAAGTATGTGCATATAATCAAGTAATACCGAGCACGAACGTCATCTGCCGAAAATAATTTGAAAGTATGTTTATGTGTATGAATTTAACAAATTTAAGTACATCAGAACAACGATCATATGGTATTCTAGCGTCGAGTGCGCTCGACTGTTGCTCTCGATTACAATTGACTTGGTAAAAAAATTTATATGTTAGGTCATTTTGATTAAACTTGATGCTTATGTTTATTATGGCTGCACGCAGTACATAAGTCGGAACGAGCCGGATGGGACACATGCATTTGTAGATAAGGCATTCATAAAATAATTCCCCAATATTTTTAAAATTTGCGAAATTCTGCAGAATGAAATTATATAAATAAGCACACAACGAAAATTATTTTTATTTAGTTTATTTCGAGCTTCGAAACGATTATGAACATTATAAAATTTCTTGTTGTCGCTCAAGCACTAGAAGTCCTTAGTGCGATTGAGCAACTGGGGTTTGAACACAATTGTGGAGAAATTATGCTCATGAAGCAATAGTTGATGGTTACAAGATCGAACCTGACGAATATAGTTGGCTAGCTAGTCTTCGATATGGTGACGGAAAGCAATTTAGAATCTGCGCAGGGTCGGTGATACACAAATTGTTTGTGCTGACAGCTGCTCACTGTGTGAAAGGGAATCTGCCTGATCAACACGGAGGATTGTAAGTACATATGTAGCTTTAAGCTTAGTTGGTAAGGTTCACAAATCTATATCGATATCCATGTTCATTTTTAATTGGCAGAAATGGAGTGCGTTTGGGAGATTTTTCCCGCCAACCGTACTGCGATTATGGCTCTTCCAACTGTACTACAACAGGATTTTAGGATTTTGAAATCACAGAAAAGATATGCCACGAGAACTACACAAAGATCAACCAGACACCAACCAATGACATTGCGTTGCTTCGCTTGAATCAAAGTATTCTCTTTGACGATAAATTAAGGCCAGTTTGCCTGCCCGTCTTCCCGAATGAACCAGCTGTCGATACTGTTCTAATAGTGACTGGATGGGGGCAGACAATGCGCGAAAACTATAAAACTATAAGCCCGAAAAACGCGCTTTAAGTGTACCTCGTTTGTCCAAAAAAATATGTGAACATGAAGACAACACAAGGTTCTGTGCAGGTATTCTTAATGGATATATATTCTATGCAAAAACTTCGTGCGCGGGAGACTCTGGCGGACCACTAATGAGTCAATTCCACAAGAAAAAAATGGTTGTCAAGGGTAGCATTGTTAGTGTATACGACCACACACGCGTACGTAATTACATCGCGTGGATAATAAATAATGTTTATTCATCCATTTTCCAATGTAAATAATACAAGATAGATGCATTTGTTTAGAAGGTTATAAACACCTTTTGAACTAGTGTTGACACCCCATTGCATATCGCAGGAGATTTTTAAAATGAAAAGTGTTCCATTCAAATTACTTTGTGCTTTGTACTTTATGCATTTCCTATTCAGTTATATTTTCAATCAAAAAGATCTATCAGAGCTAAGAACAAATAAAAGAAAGTTATGATTGATAATATTTTTGAGTATATCAGTTTCATCCCTGCATTCATATGAACTTGATGAACTTGTTCGCAATCCCGTAAACAACCTAACGATCCCACTCTCTTACATACATAGAAGTATTTTTGTATATAGACTGAATTTTCAAGCAACGATACCCAAGTTATCTCTTCCATTGAAATTGAAACAAAGCTCCCACGTTCCAGTAAAATTTCGAAAACCAAATCAACAATTACACGGCGAATTAAGTTGTTAAGTTCCTTCCCAGCAACGGCACTTGACAATCGCAGACAATTGCAGTCAGCCGAGAAAGCCAATATGAGAACCCGGAAAGAAAACACCTAATGTCGCCCTCGCTCCCTCTATCACTGTACATACTTTTCTCTGTCTCTCATTAGACATTCATGGCGCGTAGTCGAACAAAGCCGTAGATAAAGCTGACCCAAACTCAGAGTGGAACTCGAACCCGAAACGAACCCTAGAGACAGTTTCTAAACAAAACAATTTACGTATAAATTAATTTACTTTCATTAATTAGTTGGGGTATTAGCCTCAGGGTCCCCCAGGGGCGACAGTGTGAAGAATTGAAATGTAAAAGTTGTATAAGTGAATTTGCATAGCATTTCTCGGTGAGAACAAAACCGACACCGAGAACTCAAAGCAGTCTTGGGAGAAATGGGTGAACGTTATTTTTGGTTTTATAACAAATGTTTAGCAAATTATATGGCAAACAAAAGGGAAACTTTTTAGACACCTTGTAATTTAAAACGTCAAATGGAATATAAAAGGTAAGAATAACAGTCAAGTAACTAAATTCATCTAATAATAATATTTAGTTGTTATTAGAAAGGCATTCGTTTAATATAATAAGTTTGTAATACATTTAATTGTTGTTTCATTTATACCTGATATAAAAACTTGGCAATAGACTGAATTTAATCTAAATTTAAATCAAATAAAATATAAATAATTGTTAATTTTTAAACTTACAATCTATTTATATAAGTAATTATCAAAGTCTATATATTAATTTACTTTTATTAAATTTTAATGTAATTTTTAGATTCTTCTTTTAGTCGACTGCCATTAGTTGACATTAAATAAATAAATAGATAAAGTTATTCGATATTGACAATTCTAAAATACAATAACATTAGTGTAGTTTAGTCATTAAAGTTGGCAAACAATATGCATATTTCAGCCTGTTTTCAGAGTTGCACTTTATGGGGTCGAAGAAGTCTTTAGTGCATCGCAAGCTTGTGCCGAAATAATGTAAACAAGAACAGCACTGTCACACTTTATAGATTGTAATAATCGTATGGGTCTCACTTCAACGATCTCTAATCTCAAATGTCATACTCAACTCATCCACAATTAATGAACTCCCAGACCGTATGACATTTATGGACTGTGCACACGGTGCACGGTGTATCGGGAATCTAGGAGCAGCTCTGATTACCCGATCTGATTAGTTCAGTCGTTGATCGTGCCGTCGGACGTTAGCTTTGAAGCCTCAGATGGGTGCAATCGATTTTAATTGAAACTTAAATAAAGATGGCGCATAAAATTGACGAAACCTCCATAGCAGGAAACTCTCTTTTCCAAGCTTAGAATACTATATTACATTCGTGAATGTGTGTGTGTATTTTTTAAATACCGATAAAAGCGCTTGTACGACATGCGACTAAACAAGGCACAGAACATGGCATCATTACCACCAGGAGGGGAAGCCAGCGCCATGTTTGATGATTAAATCTTGAAAATGTTAATGATGCCGACGACGAAGCCGTTAAACCAACAACAACAAGCGAGTGATCGAACCGAGAGAGAGAGAGAGAGAGGGAGACAGGGAGGTATCCCAACGTCAGACTTGGACTGAGACATGGAAATTAGCTGACGATCGTTAAACGAGCGTCAATTTTCGGTGACGCCAAGAAAGGATCGTCCCCATTGAGGCTTGTCGCCCTCAGCATCGATCGGTTTGGGCTTCACACCGAACTCGGATTCAGATTCAGTATTCGGATTGGATCGCAACGGATCGGTTTTCATTTGACGCGCTCGACGGCTGATCCGGCGACTTGATCGTCTTGATTAACCCGCCGCGCTCGACTATCAAAATACCCATTAGCAATTAAAACGCTTATGACAAGTTGAGTCTGGCCTGAAACTCAAAATTATGGGACATTAATTGGCTGCAGGTTACCAAAAACAGGCACTGGGGGAACATAGGAAAAAGAATCGAAATCAAATTATGAAAAATATTATTGCATTGTCTGTAGCCTTTTCTTTCCTCTTCACGCCACGTTTTCTTATTTTTGTTGACTCTTTTGTGTAACTGGTTTTTATGTAACTGCTTATGGTTGCTCTGTTCTCTGGTCTCTCGAATGTTTGCCGGCGATCTGTGGCTTATGGCCGCGGATTATGGGCGCAGACTATTGAATGTGGGTTTTATATAAGTGGAATCTATGCGATAAAGCGTGGAATTGATAACTACGCAGTGTCCTGGGAGAAAAGAACTACAGATCTTCAAGGAATAGATGTAGAAAATCACAAAGTTTTTATGAATCTTTTTTATTTCTTGATTTCTTCGTTCAGTCCATTAGCTTTATAAATTCTTATTCTATTTTCATTGTTTTTATTTTTTATTTGTTAATTTTAGATAATTCTTATACAATTTCATTTTCTGCTTGCTAAGCTCCATCAATTCTTCATCTGCGCAGTGTTCTACCACACGATCTTTGCCAGGTATTCTCACAAGCCGTCCTCGACGGCAGCTTCGTCTTCTCTGACTGTGTATTGCATTCTCATTCTTTGATTCTTCTTTTTTTCACCATTTTGTTGTTCTTTTTGTTTTGTTTCGTATGCGGCCCCAAACAGACGTCGCTGCGTTGTCAAGTTTCTTAAGATTAATTGAACAATCAATTTTAAATTTTATAGGTTTTAAACTTTTCATTTCTCTTACACGATTTTCTGTGTTCCTCTCGCTGTCTCAGCTCAATTCTTGTTGCTGCTGCTGTTGTTGTTGTTGGCATATAAATTTGATTTCTTTGTAGCCATCGAAATGGTCTTGGGGGCCAATTTAAAATTATGAAATAGTAGCGTTAATGAAAGATAAACTTGTGTGTATTTTGGCGCGTCGTCTTTGTCCCTTCTCTTTAGGTCCTGTACACAAGCAAATCAAACACATCGAAGGCTAAAAACGGCTGCCGTATAGCTTTTGGCTTTCTCTAGCTTCTGTACTTTTCCGAGCCAATTGGCATCTGTGTTCAAATATTTTGATAGCTTCGCATTAGAGCCATAAGATTTTATGCGTAAACCGATAAAAGATTTTCATCCTTCTGGCATCATTAAATGAAAATTTGCCATACCCGACGACAAGTGGCCATTTCTGGTCAGTTTATGGGCGACATTCGGAAAATTGATGCTAATTGAGAGCGGGGGAGAGGGAGAGAAAGCGGAGTATGCAAAAGCTTGTTGGCAAACCGTGGCGAAGTCATAAAAATCTTTATATATTTTATTTAACATTTTTTCTTAGCCTAAGCTGGCGCCATTTTCTTTAAGTGGGGAAAACTTTAATGAAATTATAAATTAAATCGCTCCTCCACCGACTTTTATAGACCTGCTTGGGTTCGGAACCACCTTCTCCCTCCCCCTTTCCCTAGCACTTTCCCGCAGCTATTGAAAGAGAGGAGTTCCATGTGCGCTTTTCGAACTGTGACGATGCCAACACCTACGGTTTTACTGCATTTTGTCAGACATTTCTTGGGCATTTCTTTTGTATTTTATTTATGCGCATTTCAAATGTTCCCCTCGTCTGCTGTGGCGCATGCGCTACAGTCTTATCTGCTCGTCTCCCCCGACTATCAACAACAACAGCACACAATAGATTGGAACCCATTGGAGAATGCATTCGAATCCCATAGGCTGTACATAAAACTATGAAACTGACACAAGCGAACTCTTTTATGGCTGCACACGTCAAATGTTTATAATATTCATGTAGTGGGAGACGGGAACGGTGTAGGGCAGAGGGAATTGTGAATATCGAATAAATATTTTAACGTGCTTTAGGCTAAGTTCTTGACTATTTTGAACATATCAAACAGTTGCCTAAGGTAAAGGAAAAATACTGTAGCTGTCAAAAATATATATAACGGGCAGACAGAGGCTGCTCCCATAAAGTACAAGTATATAAGTTTTATTTGAATAGTTTTTAGATTAATTCGATTTGAATATAGTTTTTGATTAGAATATTTGACAACTTAATATTTGTGCTGCTGTGTTCAGCTTCAGTTTTCGACTGTCTTAACAACTTTCGCACTTCTTAACGAATTCCCGCATTGACTATCGACTATCGATTATTGTGTTAGTTTTAAAAGAGCTGCCCACTCAATCGATACCCACAGGGTTGCTAGATTTCATATATATTCTTAATCAGCATCAGCGTTAAGTTGTTAAAGCCTTGTCTCTTTTTTCAGGTAAGTTCTGCTCTGCTTTCAAACATCGTTACAAAACACAGAAACGCATCTTAACAACCGTAACGTTATTTTTAGTGTGTATAACAATTAGCACCATCAAAATGAGTATATAACATAGATAAAATTATAGTGTTTTGGCGACCTTTGTTTTTTTATCATCTTGGTAGCTGGCTCGAGGTCAAAATAAAATAAAATAAAAACAATTTGTTTATATTTCCTTTTTCTTTCGATATATTTCGGTTACTCTTCGGTAACCGTCTTCAGGGATTAATTTTTAACGTCTGCTCTTACGGGCGCGGTGTTCCGTTAGGAACTTCCAAGATGATAAAATTATAAAATATATATTTTTGTTCTGTTTCTACAAGCCAACTAGCATTGTTTAAGTTCTTATCATACTATAGTATCTGGCTTCAATACTCTGACACTTAAATCCAACATTTCTGCCAATCCATTATAATGCGAATTTTATTTAAACAGTTTCTATTTGACATGCAGGCATAGTTCATTTCGAATCCCATGCAAAAATTTAAATGCAATTTCAATTTGCAGACACGGGCGAACACCTTAAAAGGTTAATTGTAGACAGCAGACAGCTGGCGCTGTTCAAATTATCAAATACATTTCCACATACACACATAGACACACACACGCGCACACAGTGACTGTCGTGCAACTATGCCACACACAGAAGTAACAAGTTTCCCATAGACTCTCCAGTCCAGGCACAAATCATAATAAATGCAATTTATAATATTTTTCAATAAGACATAGGCGAGAGAGGGAGGGTGTTCCAGCGAAAACATGTCGAATTGAAAAAACATGTTAAACAGTTAATAAAACAAATAATTGCGTTGTGTATGCAATAAAAATAAGGTTAAACGGTGGGACAGGACAAATATCCGGACAGGTGGACGGCAGACAAAGGATGGAGGGAGACGGGAGACATCGGGAACTGGCGGCCATTGAGGAAAGTTCGCATAGCCCACATAAGCAAAGACTAGACAGAGATGGTAGCAGCAACAACAACAGCAACAACAACAAGAAAGGGGACAGACAAGCGACAAGACGAAGAAGAAGAAGAAGAAGAATAAGCAGCAGCAGCAGATGGAGAAGAACGAGCTAAACGTCGCGCCAATTGGAATTGCAAATCGAGCAAAGGAGACTCCAGTGCGGCCGCTTCTTGGCTCCGTCTAAGACAAAATGGTGGAGGCAACAACAACAGCACCGATGAAACAGGTTCATTCTCCCATAAATACGCTCAGCGGGTGTTAAATATTTTGTACGACTTCTGCAAGTCCTCCCGGAGACGATGACTCTGCACCCGATCCCAGACAAGCATCGCTCTTGCTCGCTCTCCTGCTCTCTCTCTATGTCTCTCTCTCTCTCTCTTTCTCTCTATATCGCTCTCTCTATTTCTGTCTTGGTGCTGCCCAAGCAAACTTTAGCCCAAACGCCTTTGTTCATCAATTAAGCTGTCCGCCTGTCCGTCTGTTAAACTTTGTACCACCTCCCTTAAACCCTCTCTTTATACTCCTTCCCTGTCCTACTGTCTGCTGGCACACACACAAGCTGCAGACAGTGCTAGAGGAGAGCATGGGGAAGGGCAACTTCATTGGAGACACATGCTACGGCTTGTAAATTGTGCGACGGTCAGAACTTGAAATATGGCGTCGCAACGAAAGCAAATTGAAATCAATGAGAACGGCTAACTTGTTTGGGTAGTAGGGTCCTTAAAGCGAACACACATGATAGCTGGGGAGGGATGCAAAGGGCAGAGGAAGGAATTCACTTGAAATCGAACTTAAAGATGGAGTCTGCTTAAAGGACTCCCGGAAGAAGTATAGCCAGAAAAAGTTTGATATTATTATTACAAATTATTGAATTATAAACTTTAAACGGAGTACAAGTTACACTTATCGCGAATCACTACACAAAGAGCTCAATACAATAAATTGAAATTTAATTGAGTTTTAAAATATAATTGTTGGTGTAATACAGTGCCTCTCAGCATATTTCGTACAAGAACAAGACATGAACTTTTAGGTGTAACTTGTAAATTATAAAAGATATTAAAAAAGTGTAAGCGCTGAATTTTTTTAAGGGTCCTTTAAAGTATTTCTTAGTGCTAACAATATATTTATATCTTTCTCTTTTACCTTACAAATAAGAAAACCTACAAAACTGTTTTTTCATACACACAACTTATTTCTTGCATGCCCTGTTTCCTTAGTTTCGTTAATTAATCTTAAATGTAAATATTTCTATTAATACACATATACACATCTTTGGTTTTATTTTTCGTTTTTTCTTTCTGATGTCTGATTTCTTGCGACTTGGTCAAATTTGTTATATTCAAACAAAAATGGCACTTTTAATAGTTTTAATACGGTGTGGAAGGTTATTCTATATATACAAGATAAACCTATTGTAACTTTAACTTTTAAAATCATAACCTCCAAAATTTTTTCTCTCTCTCAGCACTTGCTTAGCGTCAAAGTTAATCATTAATAATATTTAATGTACTTAGCCTACTAATTAATTACAATTCCTTTTGAATTATATGCCACAGCTGCGCGACAGGAAAACCGAATTTTTCACCCGCTTAGCTGACATCGAAATTAACATAGAGTCAAATGCAAATCTAATTTTCCGCATTTAATTAGCGAAAGCGTTAAAAATACAAGAAGGCAACTACAACTACATACACACACACATACTTGGGGTAGCTTAATCATTTAAATAAACATAATAAAAGGCTAAGCGCGAGTTTGCGACATTTTGATAAATTCCAAATCAAAATAATGCGTCAAAACAATTAATCACCATTAAATGAAAGAGAGTCAGCAAGAGAGTGGGAGAAAGAGAGGGGAAATTAGAGTCACACACAATAATGAAATGGAAACGCAAAACGTCAAATTAATGAGCCAACCGAAAGAGAGATGGGGCGGAGGCGATTAGCCTGGCGAACTGGGGGTGGGCAGATGATCGATAAACGCTAAAAGCATACAGCAGCAGGGGGTGATGAGGGCAACTCTGGTAGAACAAGTGTTTGCAATCACACGCCATTTTCAAATTAGTAGCAAACATACAAGAACAGCAGCAACAACAATGGCAGTCCCCAATGGGAATATATCACAAGTCATGCGCCGGCGACAAAAATCTGGCAACACTTTGCCCAAAATCAACGTCACGTAATCTAATGCAAAATGTAATAAAATGCGTGTAAATGCGATTTGCTGGGCAAACATTCCCTCCCCTTAAGGGGTGACAACGGAGTCAGGGAAAGTCGCCTTTCTGTTTACTTTTTGACTTTTGTGCATAATTTAAAGCCAGTTTAATGTGATTTGGGCAAGTCAATTTATATTCATGTGTTCTTGTAGCTGTGAGAACTTTGTCATGTGGCTGCATGTGGGCGAGGGTTACCGAGGCTGTTGGGGTAGTAGCTATTTCTCGCTCATTGGGCAACCCTTTTCTTGCGCTTTTTTCCTTCATTTTTTTTTACCACAAAACGCTTTTTTTAATGCTTGAACGCGCTCCCCATTGCGGTTTATCAATGAATGCGCAATTGGCAATGTGTCAACTTAGCAACTTGTTGCACACTGGGGCAGCATCAAAATGGAAATGAGAGCGCAAAAATACGTTCATATGTTTTATTTATAGATTTCAATTATAATAAAATTTTATTTTAAAAGTGAAACAAAAAACTAATTCATACGACGAAACTATTATCAATTTATGCAGTTTTTTATTCGAACAATTTAAAATGCAACATTGTTTCCTATCCCTTTAAGATTTTCCCCTGTTGGTGCAATTGAATTTAATCAAAATCAAGGTTAAGTAACGATCATTGCGCCGGCTGTGCCCCAAGGGTGACATTTGACGTTGTTGTTGTTATTGCTGTTGTTACTGTTTAGCGCTAACACGTTGTTGTTGTTATTGCTGTTGTTACTGTTTAGCGCTAACACGTGCAACAGGCCGCAAGCCACACAAAAGCGGTCCGTGTGCGGCGACGGCGTCGACGTTGCTGGGTAATGACGCCTCTGCCCACAACCCTTAATTGCGCGTGTAATCAGCCAAACAGGCGCTGACTGGGGAAGGAGGGTGTGAAGAAGGGTGGCAAATTTCAAAAACCTTGTAAATGCAACAGAGCAGCTTGTGCAAGTGTAATGAGGCACTGCTGAGGGTGGCGAAGCGGCGCGACGTCGTTGATGATGTGATTTGATTCGATTAGATGGCATTAGCGAAAGATTGATGGGGCATATGTCAAATAACATGTCATGTCATGTGGCATGAAAACTTAAGCTATTTGGTCTCTTAAAAAAACAATTTGTTTTCTTAAATTGATTTGGGGCAAACAGAAAAGTTGAGCGCTTTAAAATTTAAATTGAAATGGACGTTGACATGACAATAGCTGAACGCTATGAGCAGCAAGCAACAGCTGTTTACGAACGGTCACCCTTAAACACGATATAAATGCCGGCAAGCAATCGATAACAATCGATTTAATCGTAATGTGCGCCTTTTTGCTGGCATTAAAGCGAAATTAATTTACAACATGCAGCGAGTAAGTTTCAATTTGTTTAAATATTAAAGTATATATATAAATAATAAATTATCTGGTTCCTTTGTCTGCAGGGCATAGACTCGTTTTTCAAGCGTGTGCCCGCCAAGAAGACAAGCGACGAGGAGACTGCGCCTTCGTCGGCGCCAAAGAAACGCAAGGCGCTGGTCATATCCAGCGACGAGGATGAGATTCCAGCCAGTCCGCAGGTGACCAAGCATGGCAAGGAGTTGAAGAAGTCACGCAAGGCACTGGAAACAAAGTCGCCACGCAACGAGAATGGACACAATTCGAAGAAGCCGTCTTTGTCTAAGCTAAAAGACGCTCCCGCAGCGGATGCCAAGAAGCCTCTGAAGCGGGTGAATCCCACAGAGCTGTTCGGAGGTGAAACCATGCGTGTGGAGGCACCAAAGCCCAAGGAACGTAGCTTTATTGAATTGGAGGATGAGGCAATCGATCGCAGTCTGATGGAGGTGGATGAGGGAGAGGCAACAAATAAATCCGTGGCTGTCATCTCTCCATCGCCCAAGAAGGTTAGCGCAGAGCCAAGTCGCAAACGTAAAACTAAACCAACGCCAGAGCCAAAGGCGGCATCGGCCAAGAAGGCGCGTGCCAAGCCGGAGAATCATTCGGATCTGGAGACGAGCGTGATCACGGACGAGGAGCGTCATGAGCGCAAACGCATGGCAGCTGTGCTCTATCAGAAGTTCAAGAATCGCAGCGCCTGCCTGAACCCGGGAAGCAAAGAGATCCCAAAGGGTTCACCCGATTGCTTGAAGGGCTTAACCTTTCTGGTCACCGGCGTTCTGGAGTCCATGGAGCGCGATGAAGCTGCATCAGTGATCAAGGGGTTCGGTGGGCGTGTCATGACTGTGGTGGGCAAAAAGCTTAACTACCTTGTCGTGGGCGAGGAGGCGGGACCCAAGAAGTTAGTCCAGGCTGAGGAGCACAATGTGACCATCCTGAGCGAGGATGGACTCTTCGATTTGATCAGGGAAAAATCTGGTGAAACGAAACCCAAAGTTAAAGAAGAGAAAAGCGAAGTACCCAAGATAAAGAAGGAGGTCAAGGAGGAAAGCGAAATGCCCAAGATAAAGAAGGAAGTCAAGAAGGAAAGCACCTCATCCAAGCACACTCTCAAGCCGGAAGTCAAGAGAGAGCGCAGTCTGAGTCCGAAAATCAAGAAAGAGCCCAAGGAGTCGCCAATGAAGGTGACTGAAGTGAAGAAGGAGCCCAAAAAGTCGCCCATGAAGGTGGCCAAAGTGGAACCGATGCCCCGCAAGGAGCCAGAAGTCGTCAATGAGGAGAACATAGCCTGGGTGGACAAATACAAGCCAACTTCCATTAAGGATATTGTGGGCCAAGCTGGAGCCTCAAGCAATGTCACCAAGTGAGTATGGGGATTACTGGATATCTAAGGAGATATCTACTAATCTCTCTCCCCTCTACAGATTGATGAACTGGTTGTCCAAGTGGTATGTGAACCACGATGGCAAAAAGAAGCCGCAACGTCCAAATCCTTGGGCTAAGAACGATGACGGCAGCTTCTACAAGGCGGCGCTGCTCTCGGGTCCACCTGGCATAGGAAAGACGACAACAGCGTCGCTGGTCACCAAGGAATTGGGCTTCGATGCAGTGGAATTCAACGCCTCAGATACGCGTAGCAAGCGCTTACTCAAGGAGGAAGTGTCCAGTCTGCTGGGCAACAAATCTCTGGCTGGATATGTGAATGGTCAATCGCAGGCGGTGTCCAAGAAGCATGTGCTCATCATGGACGAGGTGGACGGCATGGCGGGCAACGAGGATCGCGGAGGGATGCAGGAGTTGATAGCACTCATCAAGGACAGCTCTGTGCCGATCATCTGCATGTGCAACGATCGCAATCATCCCAAGATTCGTTCCCTGGTCAACTATTGCTACGATTTACGCTTCCAGCGACCCCGTGTGGAGCAGATCAAGGGTCGCCTGATGAGCATTTGCTTTAAGGAGAAGTTCAAGATGACTCCCGCCAAACTGGAGGAGATCATTGCCGCCACCAACAATGATATACGACAGACCATTAATCACCTCGCGCTGCTCAGCGCCGGCGAGCAGTTGCCACAGCGTGGACAGTCGCAGCAGCAGCAGCAAGTGGCTTCCAAGGATCTTAAGCTGGGTCCATGGGAAGTTGTGCGCAAGGTGTTCACCGTCGAGGAGCACAAGCAGATGAGCCTCCACGACAAGAGTGATCTCTTCTTCCACGACTACAGCATGGCGCCGCTCTTTGTGCAGCAGAACTATCTGCAGGTGACTCCGCAGGGCAACAAGCAGGAGCTCATGGCCAAGGTGGCAGCCACAGCAGATGCCCTCAGTCTGGGCGACATGGTTGAGAAGCGTATTCGGTCCAACATGGCCTGGAGCCTGCTGCCTACGCAGGCCGTGTTCAGCTCAGTGCTCCCTGGCGAATACATGTGCGGCCACTTTACGGGTCAAATCAATTTCCCCGGCTGGCTGGGCAAGAATGCAAGGAGTAACAAGCGTGCTCGCCTCGCCCAGGAGTTGCATGATCACACTCGGGTGTGCACCTCCGCATCGCGTCTCTCGGTGCGCCTGGATTATGCTCCGTTCCTGCTTGCAAACATTGTGCGTCCTCTGGCCACGGAGGGTCAGGAAGGAGTACACGCTGCTTTAAATGTCATAAAGGACTATCACTTGCTGCGTGAGGATCTGGAATCTCTGATTGAGCTGTCCGCTTGGCCGGGCAAGAAGTCACCTATGGATGCGGTCGATGGGCGTGTCAAGGCGGCACTCACGCGCGCCTACAACAAGGAGGTGATGGCCTATTCCTATTCCGTACAGGCCAATGTCAAGAAGAAGCGTGCCGAGGCAGCAGCAGGCGACGAGGAGGCCGAGCTGTACGGCGGGGCAGATGAGGAGGGTGGAGGCGGTGCAGCAGCCTCGGACGATGATGATGAGGACAAGGATGATCTGGAACTGGACGGCCTGATTAAAGCTAAAAAGAAGACTGCAACAAGTTCCGCAAGCAGCTCCAAGGCGAGCACTTCCAAAGCAGCTGCCAAGAAGGCTGCAGGAGGTGCAACTGCAGCCAAGCCAAGCAAAGCCAAGGCTAAAAAATGAACTAAACATTATTCGTAAGCATGTTAATTCTAGGCACTTCATTCACATCCGTAAACCTTCATAAATGCTACATTTTATTGTTAATTTATATTTTTTTGCCTCCCAAATTGTTTGTAACAGTAAAATTGAAAATTATACGAGCTGCGACAAATGAACAGCATCAAATTGTAAACAAAGTTTGTTTCTTAGTTATCGGAGTCGAAGAAAAATATATCGATATTTAAGTAGTAGAATAAAAATAACCATCAGCCAAACGAGCATGAACATTTAATAAATAAAAAATAAATACCACATGAATTTTGCTTTGAATAATATAGAAAATGATTAAAAGATAATTTACGATATTCTTCTAGAACTTGCAACAATATATCGCACATTGGAGCGATACTTCGTGACTTTACGACATTCGTGATAGGTAACAGTTACCAAAGCAAGCAATGGTCATCGCTACCATAAACAGCTGTCAGAAGTAAAAATGGCGTTGTCGTGAACGGTTCGTATAAATTCCACGCATCGCGCAACATTACAATAGAGAAAAATGCAATTTGCATTTACAACGATTACCAATTGACAAAAATAACTGTCAACACGATGTGCGCGCAACTGTGACACAATAATTGACAAGCAATAATCGAGTGTGCGTGCAATATTTAATTGTTTATTGCCAACTTACATGAGTTTGCTGTTTGTGTGCGTGCGTGTGTGTAACTTGTCCACCTTTTTTGCACCAGTGAAAACTTCTGAGCCTGTGTAAGTGTGTCGCCCTTCTGCTCTCGCGTTGATTTTGTATGCATGTATGTGTGTGTGTAAAGGGCGCAGCAGCAGCAAAAATAAGTAAGAAACAACAACACAACCCAACCCAGCCCAGTTTTAATCGTGCCATTCAATTAAATTATACAAGTTCAAAGAGCTGCCAGTAATTTGCACAACTCGTTCGTGTTCGTTCGTGTCGCTCAAAACACTGAAAATTCAATAAGCACGCAAAATTCCAGAACACACACACACACATACGAGCACAGCAAGTGATAAAGTGTGAGAGGCAGAGAGCGAGAGTAAGAGAGAGAGAGAGAGCGCGGTGGTGAAGACGCGTACAGCATCATACGGACAAGGATGCAGAGGCAAGTGTAGACTTTGACAACAGTAAAATGGGTGGCTCTGGCCATCAAGACTATCTCCTCTCTCACCTCCATTGCCTCTCCCATTTGCCGAGCCACCCCTTGCCAGCTTACTGTTGTGTTAGGCACAAGGACGTTGCGTATACACACACGCACGCACGCACACACTAATACACGCCGCAAATACCAATGCATGCGCAGAGAAGAGTGTGTGTGTGAGGGGGATGGAGTGGGGAAGGGGGGACCTAGAACAATTACTGGCAACATTTTACTTAAAAACTGTAAACAATTTTACAAAAAAAGACGAGATATTTTTATATCTCTTCTTTGTTGGCTTTTTCTTTGAGCTGTGTGCGGAAAGAGGAGCTCTTACACGCTGTTTACCTTTTTACGCACTTCTTATCTGCCTCGAATTCAGGTCATTGCATTTGTTTAAGTTACTCCCACGCGAGAGAGCGACTCTGTGACAATCGTCGCTCTCTCTCTCTTTTCGTAGAGATGACTGTTAAATTTTTGTTTCTCTTTTGTCACTTAACATATTTTCGCTTTCATTTCCATTGAAGCTTTTGTTGCGGAAATCAAATTAAACGTGCGGGGGAGGAAGATGCAAGATGCTTACAGTGGGTCGCACTGGGCGCTTATCAGTGAAAACTTTGTGCTACATATGCGAGCAGATTAAACTCAGCGCCGTTTGCCTTTGCATAATTGGCACAAAAACTAGTCGTTCACCATGCAAAAAAATGAAAAGTAAATACAAATACACATCGATAAGATTTATGATAAACACACGCTCGCACACTGGTACAATTGTAATGTTTGTATAACTGTGACGTTCGGTGTTAGAGGGTGAGCAGATAACAACAACAAGAGCACACTGTGAAATAGATAAACGATGAGCAAGCACCACAACAACTCATCTCGCAGCTTTTTTCTTATTGTTATTGCTGTTGTCGCTTCTGCTGGTGGTGCTGTCTATTTACACGCGCCGCTACAGTCCCCAAAGCGCATTTTGTTATCAGTCCTCGATATGTGTTTAGTGGGGGGAGATAAGGAGACGAGCCGACAACTGAACAGACTGGTAGGGGCTTGAACAAGATTGTTCGACAAAAAAACCCCGTTGTTTGTGGAGCTCTTGGCTATATTGCGAGGTGTTATTTCTTTTCAGTTTCTATTGGCGATTCCGCCCTTTAAAGCAAATGCTGACATCATCATCAGTGTGTGTAAATATCGCAACAGCTTTAATGAAGTTCAGTTTGTCGAAAAAACACGTACATTTATTTATTTTGTATTTAGTATACATTTTGGAGAGAATGAATGAAGAAAATCTTATAATCTGGAAGACTAAATGGTTAACGAGCTGACAATAAGAAAGAGATAGTCATACTAAAGCAAATTTGTATCCAATGAGATAAATATTAAGTTGTTAAACTAGTTACAATTATAAAGTTATTAAATTAGTTTCCTTATTAAATAATTTGAGCTCCACAAAGTTAGAATTTAAAAGAGCTCTGAGATACGCGTGTAAAATACAACATATATAGAATGATCTAATAGAAATTGGTTTATATGTATCTGTATATTGGTTTAGATTCGTCTACAACTTGATTAAATTTGTCTGCTCTCCATTTTTAATGAAATTCGTATTGATTTTATTGTTGTTTTCGGTATTCTGTGTCGCAACAAAGTTATTTATCGAATAGCAAATACAGCAGCAGCAACAGAGACTCGCACACACATACAGATACATTTACAGATACAGATAGAAATACAACTCGAGACGAGAACGTGGCTCCGTCTGTCTGTCTCTTGGCCAAACAGAGAACGAGTTAATTGTGTAGATGAAATGGGTCAACAATGTTGTGGCTCGTCTTGCTCGCAGAATCTCGGCAAATACAACACGGATACAGATGGTGAAACAGATACAGATACATTCTATACAAATAGAGATACAATACGGAGACGGAGACGAACAATGGAGAAACGTTGACAGTTCAAGCAAATTTAGTTCTCGATAGCTGATACACACCTTGTATACAGTAGTCACTCGATTAGTATCAGTATTCAAATGCTTATTAAGCAATGTGGTTCTAATTATATAGCTCACACTGTGCCAACGAGATCTTTATTTGTCGATCTGCCTGTTTTGCTTAATTGAAAATGGTTTTACTAGTTTTTCAACCGGCACGCGACTGCAAACGGGTTTCATTAAATGTTTTTTTTTTTTTTTCATTTTTTCGGTACCAGATCGATAACCGATAAACGATTTCCATATCCGTTTTAATAAACATAAATTCCAGTAACAGAGCGCGCGTTCGCCTGAGCCCTCGGCCTGCATACAAATTGAGCACAACTTGAGTGCCCCAGCCTGGCCATCAGATACTTGAGCACTTGTATCTTCGCTTATGTAAATCTATGTTTGTGGGTGTGCGTATCTGCTGCAACCCTTTACACAGCTCGTTGAAATGTCAGTCAAGTTGCATGGGACAAGGTTGTGTCGCATCACTTGAATATCTTTTATGTTTGCAGAGTGCTTTATACAAACAAATTCTAGTTAGATTGCTTTGTATCTACAGCGGCAAATTGGCATTACTTACAAACTAACTATCTAACTATCAATGTGAACTCAACAACAAAAACAACTACTCGTTGATCAGCCCTCTTTCCCTGTTAATATCTAATCAATAGAAAATACTTATACCACAGCGCCCACTTGAATTAAAGCTGCGGCCAATGGACTTGTGACCACTTGTATTTCTATCTGTGTGTATGTATCTGCATCGGTTTTCGCCACGGCTCTGCGAGTGCTGCCTGTGTTTGCTCACTCAACTGCCTACGAAAAATGCTTTGACAATACTAATTGATTTTCAAACAGGCAGTTGACTGTTTATACTCTTTGACCATTGAAAGTTTTCAATAATGGGTATATAAACTTTATGAGAATTTATGTTAAAGACAGGGGGTGTGGTAGACCCAACAAGGTAGAAATATTGCTTAGATAACCCTGTCCGTCTGTATGAACACGCCGATGTTATTAACTGTATGATTTTGAGACATCAAATTTGGTATACAGGCTCCCGAATTGCATTCCTAGATAATAAGTACTTAAAACTATTTATACACGCTCGAAGTACCTGTAATTCGTTTAAAATATTAAATATGCATTTTTTTCATTGGCATATATGTATGTTGCTGATTATAATATGAACTTCTTATCGAAATTGCAATTCGATCGGACCATAAACACATATGTTATTTACAAAATAAACAAGGTATCTTACTGTCGAGCACGCTTGACTTCAGTTTTCTTTACATGTTGTGGTTTTTCAATTGCTGTCCTCAGTTGAGGACGGTACGGCCGTTTCAAGTGCGGCGGCTTTCGCATTATGTTTATGAGTTATTTTGCTGTGCGTGTGTGTGTGTGTATCGCATATTAACAAGCTGTTTTCTCCTGTTTGTTTTTGTTAGGTAATTCAACTTAGTTTTCACTAAATAATTATTTAGAGAAAGGTAAAACGTGATAATAAAATGCTTAAATATTTACACATTCTTCTGATTAAACATAGACTACAGACAGGGGGAGGGAGACAGGGGAGAATTTGTTGCAGACTAAACAAACGTTTGCTTAGTGCATATACCATCGGTACCATCCTGTGCACACTGGAGATATCGCTCAAAATTAAACAAATTTAGAAATTCGCTTCTTATTGCCAACTGCAAGTCATGCTCAATTAAAATATTTACTCGCAGTCGCAGATGATGAATCACTTGGGATGTGTATGTACCTTTTGGGAGGAGTATCCAAAAATACAAAATAAAATCAAGAGAAGAAACAACTCACTAAGGCCCAGACTGTCTTGGTGTTGCTGCTGCTTGCGTAGGCAGAAACAAGCGTGAGGCAAGGAAAATTCTTGCTGCAGTTGCATGCCAAGTTGATGAGATGAGAGTACACACATTATATACTTTATACAGACATACACTACTACATGGTATGCGACTCCATTTGTGCCTGTGCTGCGCTTGCTTCTTTCAACTCGTACATGAGTTTAAAAATAAAATGCAAAGCAAAACAAATTATATGTATGTGTATATAAAAGGATGCACTCTCTGGCAGAGTCTGTCCGTGTGTCTTCGGGTCTGTCAGTGCATTTCAAAGTCAACCTCAGTGAAGAAGACGCTTCTTTAGGTTTTTGCCTTTGTGCAGTTCATTAAAATCTCCCTGTGTCCGTATATAGGGGAAGAACAGTTGCTCTTTTATATGACTCTCGCCTTTGTTTATCCATTTCATTTCATTACTTTACTTGTGTGTTCCTATGCAGACAGGCTCTTTTCTTTACGATCTTCACGGAGAGTGAGAGAAACATGTGGCAGAATTTCACCGAGCAGACAATTCTTTTTGATTTAATTGCGTTTGCTCTTTACACATCAATACATAGAGACAAACAAACAGATACATAGCCAACTGTAACGGCACCCACATTGAATGCAGTCTTACCAGTTAATCCTTAGTAATAAAACAACTATAAAAAACGCCAGAGGTGAAGAGAAAAAAAATGACCAGCTTTAATGACAACTGAACTGAGCTGAGGAACTTGTCGTAGTCAGCTTATCGGCAAACTGGTCGCGTCATAAAATGGGTTGAAAAACCGCTATAAAATACCGCAATATGACTTAAACAGCCACAACAAAAATGGTCAAGGAAAATCTTTGGAAACGTGTGAAAAATATTGGAACAAATTTAAGTACTGAGTAAATTGAATGCTGATTAAAATTGCAATCTTTTTAGAACTCAATTTCAATTGATTTCAAATTTACAGACAGAAACTGTCAAAGTTATCTTAGCTCACATTCCTATAAGCAAAATCAAGTACGTAAAAGTTAGTGTAGGTTTGTAGGCTAAAGATAAAGAAAGTTCAGCTCAGGGGAACACAAGCAGGGCACATTTACTATGCAGTGTTACGTAACAAGTTCGTTAGAATATGTGTAAAAAAATCTCGAACTTCATTTGTTGAAAAGCTGGCGTAAAGTCTTTTTAAGCTCTTGTAGATGATAATTTGAGTTGGTAAAAACTTTGCTTAAACTTTTTTTAAATGCGAACTTAGCTACTTCTAAACTGTGATAAGAACCCTGAATATTTTCTCCAACCAACTCCTTTATGTTTTTAATTTACAATTGCCTACTTAATTCTTGAACATAAAATGACTTTATGAGCCACAAAGAATATTAATGGTATTCTACAGATTTGATGGCTACTGAAAAATGGGTTAAAGTACCGCTAGAGTAGTGGTTTCCAAGCTGCAACCAACTTTGGTTTGTCAACTACATTGCTGGCCAGTCAAGTGTGTCAACGGCAGTTGCCATATTCCATATATGTGGAGGCAGCTTCTTCAGCCTGCACACATATTTAACGTGCCATCCTTCTTCCAAATAGGCCATGATGTGTCCGGGGCTGGTCGGGGACGACTTTCCTGCCGAGTTCTTCTTTTAGTTGTTGTCAGTTTGGGCTTAATAAAGTTTTCAGCTCTTCACCTTGTGCTCCTTGTGGTTGTTGTTGTTGAGTTTTTCCAGCTTGTTCTTAAAAAAGTTTGCACTCTTCGTAGCCCATCAAAAGTTTATGGCCCTTACATGCTGTCAAGTGACGAAAATTTACGGTTACTTAATTAAGTTTAACGAGAGCAGCAAAGCCAAAGAGTTGAAGGTTCAGGAAAAGGGTAAAGGGAAAGGAAAAGGAGCAAGGAAGCCCGAATAGCCTTGAGGTCTATTTGGGGATCTATCAGGCTATGCCACTTACTATTGATGAACGTATAATAAACCAAAAAGTGGGCGAGAGCTCAATAAAAACGCTGATGTTGAATAAAAGACAAGTGACCGGCATTTAACTCTCTCTCTCTGTCTCTCTCTCGGTTTCGGCTGCCCCCTCCCACTGAGTTGACAGCAAATAATTAAAAGAGCATAAAAGCCAAGCGCCCAAACAATGACCCAATAAAAATTGGCTGCCACAAATAATATTTAACATTAAAAACCGAAAAACGAACAGAAAAAGACACGGAACACGCAAGAAAATTGATTTAGAGCAACGGAAAGAGAGGAAATTGATGGAAAATTAGTAAAAACACCTGTGAAAATAAATAAGCTTATCACGGGCGACCCAGAAAGTGGAAAAACGGTGTGGGATATACAAAGTAAACACGAGAAATGTTGAGCACTTGAAAGCACGAAATTGAAGAGAGCAAGAGAGAGAGAGTGTAGGATTGCAGAGAGAGAGAGAGAGAGAGAGAGATAGAGTGAAAAGGCGGTAAATCAAATGGGCAACCCACGTGATGAGGCGCCCACGCGAAAAACCGGAAAGCTTTCAGCTTAAATCTGTAAAGCGAAAACCGAAAAAAAACCCGAAACAGAAACTGAAACTGAAGCTAAAGTTGATGTTGGGGCTATTGTCAGGCTCTACTACCCACAGACACATACAGATACTGAGTAAATGTATAAGTAGATGTGCATAGAAGTTTGGCGCCAATTATATTGTGGGCCGCACACTGGAACCTAAAAATGAATTATGAAAACTGATGATAAAGCTGAAGCGTGAGTCGTCGAAGAGGCCAAAAGGCCTCAGCCACGAAGACGCAGACAGAGACACAGCCATAGACGATGCCTCCCAATAAGTAATGTCTCGTATTTATGGCCAGCTCGTAAATTTAAATGCGGACGTGGTCCGCTGTCAATTTGCAGATACACAGACAGGATGCCGCGCGGCATTTCGAATGGGGCGTGAAATGTGTGTGAATTTACGATGCTATGCAGTAGTCAGCAGTCATCAGGTTGATCAGCTGTGAGAGCAAGAATTCCTCCTCTTTCTGTCTCTGTCTCTCTCTCAAGCGCTATCTCTGTCTCTATCTATATATGAATAAATATACCTCGCGGCGATAACACTTGAACCAACGTTGACTACGTTCAATGACCCGGCAAAGCGACAAGTCACTTCACTTACCCATTCCCCACCCGCTCACTCATTCACTCAGTCGGCAATGAGTGCATGAGTGTGAATGTAAGAGTATATGCTCATCAATGTCTACTTAGTTGTCGCAAGATAACGTCTTCAACTCGTATTCAAGTAGCAAAATTAGCCTGAGAAAGTAAATATATCTTCTTATACTTAACATCATAATAGGGTGATATTTTATAAATATGTTCTGTATGCAAACTCCATTAAAATATGCATACTTGAACTAATCAGTCTTAATTATAAACATTTTCTTACTCTTATACTTATCGCAGATAGTTTTGTAAGCTAACAAACTTATATAAATTTGATTGTTCTCCAATGAGGAATATGTTCTCTACTGTCTTTAGCATTCCCTCATTTTACCCTATACTTAAGGCTGGCTTCAGTTATAAACATACAACATACGCTGTCCGTTTCTCGTACATGTCATGCCTGTCATAAAGCAAAAAACTGTCTTGCAAATTGCTTGCCGGATCGCATAAGTCACGTTTCGGCATACGAAGACTCGTTTGGGTACTCGTTTATAACTAGCAAATGATTAGCATGTGCGGGGTATGGTATGAGAGTGTTCTGTCTGCCATTCTCAGCTCTCTGTCTCTCTTTTTCTCTCCCTCTCTCTCTCTCTGTGCTAATTGCATGATGATTGATGCGACCAGAGAGCAGTACGAAGAGATGAACTTTTGTTTATGACTTGCATGCGAAATGATGTTGAACTCCTTTGAGGGACCACAGACCAGAACACAATTTGTTACTGTTGCTGGTCGTGTCTTTGAAGTGGATTAATATGAGAGAGAGCATAACGAAAGCGAAAAGTAATGTAAAAGTGAGGGTTCTCCGCGGATTATATCATAACGAAGCATACATAAGTGAACCACTGTAGCCAGAGTGCTTGGGAATGCTTTTTATCTTTAAATATAAAATACAGATAAATGATCTTTTTAAGTTTTAAGCTTCTTAGACGTATTATGACTTGGCATATCTAAAAGAACTACTAAAGAAACATAGAACCTGCTTAGATTACTTGGTAAATCCAAACTTTCATTATGACATCACTACGTTAAAGTTCTTGTTCTCTCGTAATACCTCTTAAGCTGTTGGAGACCTTACATACGCACACTCACATCTTCTGGCATTATCTATTTTATTAACTGCAACTGTTCGTTTGCTGTGTCTTAAGTTCTTATGTCCATTTATGATTAACTTTATCGATGCTCTCTGCTGTCTTTATAGGCACAATGAGGCAACACATTCAGCAAATGAACGATGAGGAAATCGAGTCCACATGCGCGTTATAAATATTAATGAAGAAACCAAAATCGACAAACAGACGACGACCAAACAAGAGAGAATCGGAGAAGAGGATTGAGTAATCGAAGCAGCAGCAAAAGTTATGCCAACCAAAAGTGAATCGAAGAAGAGAAACAGCAGCAACAACAACTATGACCAGGGGGCACTTTAAGAACTGAATCAAATGTGAAGCAGATGTGCAGCAGCATTTGGTTAAAGCTTCTACAATTTTATTTCTTCAGACTGTGTTGTTTGGTATCTTTTCTGGAAGCGAATGAATCAAACTCCCAATTGAAATTCTAATTGAATTAATTGTGCCACTTGGAACAGGAAAAAGCTTTAGAATTGAAACGAAACTGTAACGAACCCCCAAAACGAACCCAGTATCATTCCAAGTCGTAGCATTTAGAAACGAAAAAGAAAAGACAATTCCAGGATTTAAGGATTCGTGCAATCTATGCATGCTATCAGCAGCAACCCAACAGAGAGCGGAGTAAGTGCAGCACCCGAAGGAGTCGCAGCTGGAGTAGCCATTGACGACGAACTCTTTGTGTTGCGGTAACCAAAATTCTCGTTTACAAAATGTCACTCGCCGACATGGGCACAGTAACACGATCCACAGGCGGCGGCGGTGGCTCACGTCATTACGATCTGAGCAGTGCTGGCGGCGGAGGAGGAGGCAGTGGTGTGGCCGGAAGTGGCTTACCCGGCGGCCGTATGACCCACTCGCTGAGCACACCCAGCGGAGTCGATGGCACGCCGTCAACGCCCAGGCATCGTGGTGGCAAGAAGCTGACTGTGCGCATACAAATGCTGGATGACTCGGTGACCATGTTTCAGGTTCAGGTGAGTAAAGTACTGAAAACAGGTTTATACTGCAGTTTTGCAAAGTTTTTAAACGTAATACGTGATGATATATGCATATGTCATTATAATAATACCTGATAGACAAGCGATAAAGGTTCTCTAATTGTTTCATAAAGATAAAGATTATTTCTGTTAGGATGCATGTAGATATCAGAATATAATTTCATAGTATAAAAAGTTATGATTTGAATGAAGATAAAGGGTATATTTGAGAGTTCTCATGATACTGTTAGACCTGATACTTAAGCCTTAAAATTATATTTAAACGTATTCGTGATACATTATTTATACCTATTGTAAGACCCAATATCAATTTCAAGAATTAAGCAACAAAGATGCAGTTTCAATATTGAATTCATTTGATCTTTACATGATATATAACATTTTATAATACATACTGCAAATATGATATAGCGCATAGGCAATGTGATAGCTATCATTAACCCCACGATAGTCTTTCATAATTGATTAACTTGCGCGGCATAAAGTTTTATTGATTGAATAATTATTAATTTATCATCGTTGTCTACGCCCTCGTACACACACGCAAAAGTTTCAAATTACTTTTGGTCCTACGACAAATAAGACATATAAAAACCTATACAGCCCATAAAGCCGCAGTTATTTACGTCATTTCAACTTTCAATGTACTACGTCGCAACAACTTTTCAATAATTCTTCGTTTTAAAAAAGTTCCTTGACGTTTTTTTTCTGCGTTATCAGCTAAAAATGTAGCTTGACTATGCCGCCCCTGCTGCTGCGTTTTCAAGTTTATTTTTGGGTTTTATTTTTCACCATGGGCGCGATAAGCTTATAAGAATGTTTGCAGTTATAATAAAAAAACGCAATTGCAGAGCCTTTTGTTTGATAAATAAAGAGCGGAATAATGGCGGAAGAGAAGCAAAAAAACCGAGTTTGTTTTTACAATAATTCAATGCCGAAAAGCGTAAAACTGACAATTGAACATTACGTAAAAGCAGCCGATTTAAACTTGAAAGCAATAAGAGGAAAATTCTTTGTATGCTTTTCATTCCATCGATGTGTAGTACCAATTTTCTCATTTTCCAATATACATACTATGTATGTATGTAGTCTCTTGATCTGTGCACATTCAATTTTCGGAAATTTTCTATACATATTTAAAGACGTGCATGCTCTCACATATTGCCAGAGTTGACATGGCAAGGATGTCGAATTGTCGAATCTGTGTGGCATGTCCCCCATTTCCCCCTTTTCCGAAAAAGGTTGTGTAACGAGACCGGAGACACGACCACAAGCCAAATTTGCGGTTATCGTTTTGTCGACCAATTTGAAGCAAATATGGCAAACATAAAACAAACCACAGGCCATTTAGGATAGTAAATGTAATACTCTGTAAATTTCGAAAGGCCTCAAATGGGTATATAATGTGTAGAAATAAATTTGTTTTTTTGATTTGATTTTTATTTATGTAATCTTTTTTTCTGGGTTTCTGGTTCTTATTTACCTTCACGGATTACAAGTTTACACTAAAATGAAACGTCCAGTCATATTTCTAGCTCAGATTCGCGATTTTTATAGGGCAAACACACCCTATTTGAGTGGTCACGATTGACTAGGCAGAAGCTGTTGTCAGCGGTCAACCGATCGATCTTGACCTATAGAATAGGTCCGGGAATTTTTTGTTGTTTTTACTATATTATATATCGGAGAATCTACAAATATAATCTATATATTATATGTAAGTGTGTTTATAATGATTTCGGTGTATGACTCAACAAAGCAGATGAATACAAACTCAAACATTTTTATCAGCGAATAATATTTTAATGTTTACCGTGTGGAAACGATTTAAATTAGTTTTGGTTTGGCATACAAAGAGCAAACATGGCATTCCTACGAGTGATTATATTAATTTCAATTTCAAAAAAGCACTTCATAAGGAGCAATTCAACAGGCAACCTATAACTATACAGTGTGGAACAAATGAACACATTGAAATTGTCAAGACAAAAATAAAACAAAAAGGGAATTTGGAATCGATACAAAGAAGGATTTTCAATACATTACCTAAAGAGATGACACATGCAGTAAAAAATAAGTACCAATATAAAAATAAATGTGTAGTAAATGAAGATATACGTATTAACAACAAAATTTCTCTTGACATTGAGTATAATTGTATCAACACCCGTTGTCCACATGAGAAGTTTATACAAAAACACATCGTCAGACTAGTTAACAATCCAACAGAGGATCGAATCAAAGAACAAATCATACATTCCCTTGCTGATGATCGTGGTAGACAAAATTGGTTACTTACAGACATAGTAGATTTTTATATTGATCCAAAAGAGTTTATGAGTTTATGAAAAACGTGGAAATGAATGTGTGTTCAAGACTGCAGCACAAAAATTCCATTGTGAAAAGAATGTCTCTAATAATTGGAATTGTTAGAGACGTGGAACTGCTATAGCTACTCATGACACCGTATCAGGACATTACATAGCGAGAAAAACTGTTCAAGTAACGACATAGAGAGCCGTAGATGGACGTAAATTAATGCACAAACGGAATGAAATCATGGAATACAAACTGGATATGACAACGGAAACTGAACTAAATCATTTCATATGAAAAATTGAAAAAAAAGTTCTTCTAAATATTAAAAAAAGAATAAAATATTTTCAAAATCGTAGATTTAAAGATTTAAAAAAAAAATATGTAAACAAACAAATTTAGAACTCGTTATCAATCAAACTGTAGCATCAGGCATTTATTATTATGTGTATACCCGCTAGCCATAGGGTAGAAAGGTCTTATTTTTATTGGGTTTTCTTTCTTCTTGTGGCACTTTTTAAAATATCAGCAAAACATATTAGAAATTGATAACTCGTTTTAAGCTATATTCTGAACAGTTTTTAAAATCCTTTTCAACTATATTCTGATTACTATTTTCAACTGTTTACAGAATATGTAAGAGTTCTGAACCCCTGACCTAAGCATTATTGCTAGTTAATAATGCAGTTGAACAGGCAGTGCGCTTAGGGCTTAGAAGAAGATACGGCCACAAATTGTTATTGCATCACAAAGTCTGCGGTTAGTTATGGTCAGCAGAAATGCTCTTGAGTAGAGACGGGTGAAGAGGGCGAGGGGGAGAAGCCAGAAGCACACTGTGACTGTGAACTTATATTTATAAACTTGCCCAGCTCCCATGTCAATAGATTGCACAAGTAACGTAACGTATACGCAACGTATGCGAGCATGATAAAATAGGTAGCTGTGTAGCTAGCAACAAACTTGTTACGTGGTTCAATATTTAATAAGCCAGCACAGAAGATAGAGCTGTAGACTAAGGGAATAGTTGAGGAAACAAGTGGAGTAGGGGCGGGAAAGAGGGCGGTGCTTGTGTTTGTAGTTGTAGTGGGGTGGCATGTAAAATAAAACTAACCATAAAATAGTTTTGTGTGGCACTTTAAAAAGCGCTCAGCGCTTTTGCAGCAGCGCCTCAAGTGCAACTGGTTCGCAAGGGTTACTCTTAACCCGCAACAAGCAACCCATTCAACGGCACACACACAAACAAACAAACACACACTCGCACACACACACACACAGGCGAAGACACCCGCACAATAATGCCGACAGCAGCCACAACAACAACTTGAATAAATAGGTGAGCACTGAGCTGAGTATAATCCCCGACTAGTGGATACGCTTTGAAAAAAGGATCCAATTGGTTTTATTTTTAAAAGTATTTATATATTTTTGTACTCTATAAAAAGCAGTTGTTAGGTTTATAAATAAAATACCTATTAATCTCTTGCTTTACGTATACGTAATTCCGTTGAATTTCCATCATATCTAACTGAGGCAGCACTTTGTACCTCTTTAGAGTCTATATAAAATCAAAGGGTATAACAATAGTATAACTAAAAGCAACGCTTTTCTTTGCTAGCAACATTTTCCCCATTTTTCGCTGAAGCGAGGAAGCCTTTGAAATGTGTGTCTGCGGCAAGTTGGTATTGTGTATGTATGTTTGTGTGTGTCTGTGAGAGAGTGCGGCATGAGCAACCAGGCAAACCAGGGCGTGGCCACTTCAACTAAAAACCGAGTAAGCCTTTTGCTTGGCTGGCTAATGGAGCCAGCCAACAGAACAACAAAACCCATTAACAAAACCCAAAATGACTGAAAAACAACAACGAAAAGGAAGCGGAAGGAAGGAAGGAAAAAAAAGGGAAAAAGCAGAGCAGCAACAACAATAACAACAAGAAAAAGAAGAGCAAGAGCAAGCATAAGGAGCAGGATGCGACCGATAGTCGGCATTGCCTTCTGTTTGCATTAATGCGATTTGTGGTCAGTTGCAGCCAACAATAACAACAACAACAATAACGATAACAAGAACAGTTAAAAGTAGAACTTGCCATGTGTGTGGCCACAGTTCGTGGACCTCAAGTAAACCTCAGACTGAGAAAAAAAAAACATAAACTGAACTATTTCTAAAGTTGCCAAGTTTGCTTTATTTTTGGGCTTGTTTCATCGAAGCCAAATGGCGGCACAGCATCTGCAGCAGGCAACACCTCCCAACACGACCCCGAATGGAAGGGAAAATTTGTTGATTTGTCGGCAGTTGCTGCTGCTGCCGTGTCTGTGTTGCCTCAGCTGCTACTGCGACTGCTGCTTCTGCTGCTGCCTGTTTGCTGGGCTCTTGTTAGCCCGGAACAGCACATTTTGGCTGCCTGCCAAATGCTGTGAATGCCCTCAGTGTATGCCACTCCAGAGCTCCAATACCAGCCCTGCGCCACCCCACCCTGTGCCCCTGTTTTACAGCCCTTGTCGCATTAATCTTGTATTCTCAACTTCTCCCCATATATATAATATATTTCTCGATTTAACATTTGCTCCCTGTCTGCCGTGTAATTATACATATCTTTATACTATATATCGTATGTAGACTTGCAACTGTGTTGTGCAATCCCTTCTCTGTCTCCGTCTCCGTCTTGTTGGTTATATACATACTATAAGCAAATATTATATATTAATGCAATTTCATTTTATGCCTGGTTTACCTTTTGGTCTGTTGCCAGGGCTACACTGGCTACGATTGATGTGATTGCAGGTCACAGTCGAGCAGGTTGGCAGGAATTCGCTGAGCGAGACAGGATAGATTACGGCAAATAGCTTTTAATTTAAGTTGTCGCTGAAGGAAATTCGCAAGTGAAATAAATTAAATTTAACTGGCAAACATGGCAATTTGTCTAGAAAATTGAATCAATTTTAAATTTATTTTATATTCTATTTTAAATTTCAGTTTAAAGTATTCGAGTTTATATTGAATTTCTTTTTTATTTTAAATTTCACCCAAGTCTCATTTCGTTTAGCTCTTTAAATAAGAGTTTCCATTTGCCAATATATTTCTTATTGATTCAATAAGTGTTAGATACTGGCAGCTATTAGTGAATATTTCATTTACAGTCTGCAGCTGCTCTTTCTTTTTCGGTGTACGGGCAATTCCTGTGAAGCTCAATGGGGAGTACTAGGAAAGTTTTCCATTAGTTTCCGACACCCGCATAGCTGGAAATTTATTGCGCTGGACAGCAGCAGGTGAAATACGAAAGCAAACAATCGCTGGATGCATACCTTCCCTTCTTGTTTCTCCTCCTCCTGCCTTTTTCTACTCCAGCCTAGCTCAGCTGCCTCAGGGACAACACCTGCAAGCAGCGCAGCTTCTTTGCATCTTTTTTTCTCAGCGCCAATTGTCAACAAGGTCGTACGTGTGTTTGTATGTTGTGTGGACTCTTGTGTATGTGTGTGTGAGTTGTTTGAATTCAGCTGCTTCCTGTGCTTTGGCCATTTCCGTTTCCCGCAGCCGCGCCCAAAGTTAATTGGCTGTTTGTAGCTGTTGAAAATCCAAATTGGTTTAGTGGATTGGCCTACGACAGAGACAATGATAGAGGCCTTGCCAGCTTGATACTGCTTCCCCACCCCTCTCTCCCTTACTCCCCTTTTAAGTTCTTCCTGTGTGAAATGTCAAAGTTCGGGCGTGGCTGTCGTCCCATTGTTGGTGCCAGTGCTGCTTCCGAGATTCACCCGGGCCCCAGGCAACAATGCGACTGCAGTTTCTGGAGCAGATTTTCTCCACTCTCTCTACTTCTCTCTTTATCTTTCTCTCTTCTACTTTAGCTCGCTATATGCATATCTCTTGGGATAACCCGCACATTCATCTTTTGTTATGCGCCTTTTTGCTCCTCTTGTTTGCTGGAAATTAAATTAAATATGCTTCAGCAATTGTGTGCAAAGTGTAAAACTTGTGTAAATTTCGTTTTAGTTTGACAATTAGTTGCAGATCCTGAGGGAAACTTGTGTAAATTGCATTTGTCGTCGTCAAATGTTGTAAATACACAAAACCCAAAAAACTTTTACAGCAGCAAAGAGGGAATTGATTTGTGAGGCGATAATTAAATTGTGCATTTATGACACCAGCACAGCAAAGTTGATATTCTACTGCAGTCTTGATATCTGTTTATTGTTTCATTTTATTTCATTTCAACTCGAAATTGGCTCCAGCTATGAAAAGGCAGTAAAACGAAAAAGATTTTTATATTTCAGCTACACTTTTAACAAGCCATAATCTATTTTTAGCTTGAACAAATTTTCTATTTATAAACCGCCGTAAAAACTTAATTTTGTATGCTTATTTGGGTATAGAAACCATTCGAACCAGTTTACAATTTTCACTCTGCCAAACTGATGGAACACTTTACTGTAGTTGTATTACGTTATTTGCATGGAACACTTTACTGTATTATTGTTACGTTATTTGCAGATCTTTTTGTTCCCTTTGTTGTCTATTGAAACGAGCTTTCAACTACTAGTTTGCTCTCTTTCAACCCATGTCGCTATTCTGTCGACTCATCTGATAAATGTGCTATAAAACTCTGCACTCTGTTGTACGGACTATGTGAACTATGAAGGCTCTGCGTCATAATAAATTAATATCGTTGCCTAGCCAGGTCGCATACCTTCCCTTGGTCTCCTCACTTCAGCTTACACTTCCTCACCGAATTCCCTGGACGACCTCAACTCGCCGAAAAAAATTGTTGCGAAACTTTTTGTTCCACCAAGCAGGAACTCATAAAAAATGTATCAGCAATTCCTTTGTGTCCCTTGTCGGTCCGAGATCCCGCGTTGTTTGTTGGTCTCTCACTCATATTTCAATTAAAGCGAACACCAAGCGAGCCTTAAAGCGAAAAATTGTGTAATTGTTGTTGCTGGGATCTATTTAATATACGATAATTATAATAAATATATAATGAAAACACACACACACACAGAGACTCAAAACCTTGACCACACCCAAAATTTGTTATTTGATTTATATGCGAATGCCAGAGACCCATTTGCAATGTGGCTATATTGTGGTTGACTTTGCTCGTGTTGTTCTACAGCATGAAATATTAAAATATCAGTAAAAACGACATGCAGAAACATGACCAGTTTAATGGGTTGAGGGAGGGATAGAGGTAGGCAGCTGTTGTTCCAAGAGAAGTTGAGACTTTAATTACATTTTGGCACGCCTCATGGGTGGATGGATTGGTTAGAATGGGTTATGTTGGCTTGGCTGGCTGACAGAAATTCGCACTTGGAATGTGTTGCCTGTTTCTTGGGGCAAAAATCGAATGACAAAGCACTCTGCTTGATTGGTGAACCACATTCGCTTGCCACTTTTGCCTAAGCTCCTTCACTTCTTCCCCACTCGCATCGTCTAACCTCCGTCACACGGTCTTCCTTCTCATCTCTCTCCCCTTTTACTCTCCCTCGTATGTGTCGATAACATTTTCCACTGGCCTTCATTTCTCTAATGGCATAAAGGTGTCATGGCATCTGTTCAGGACACGGTTTAGCATGTTATCTGTGACCCCAAAGGCGTTCGTTCGTTTGATGCGAGCGTGTCCTATTAGCAGATTGAAAGGCGTCACGTATAAACCGAATAAATTGGCCATTAACAAGCTCGTTATAGGGATTTATATAGACTAAACTTGGGGATACACTAAATTAATGCTAATTTGAAAGTCCTTAAGGATAATCGAATGGCATTCTCGAATTTAAACTACTTACATTAATTAAAACCCTCAGTTAAATGAGTTTCCATGATAAGGTAGATGTATAATCAACTAAGAAAGCCAAAGAATATTCCTTGTGAAAGGCGTTCAATTAATTTAACGCACAATTTAACTGCGCGGCCTTCATAGTGTGAGCGGCAAACTGCGCGACTTGGGCGTGTCGTGAGCAAGCGCTAGCTAAGCTTGTTCAAATTTAATTTGCGCGTTCAGTTAAGCGAGTATACTATGATATGTACTCTACTCTGTACATATACGCGAAATACTAAACGATATAGTAGTATTACGGCACGTAGAGAGCGTTTGCTTGTGTGTGTACTTTGTGGGCAATGCGCCGTCTGATTGCATTTAAATAAATTTCAATTGAGTTGACGCCTCGCCCTAACTACTAACTGGGCCACTTGGCGGCTGTGTCGACAGCCTGTCTCTCTATCTCTTTCTTTCTCTCTCTCTCTCTGTCAGCAATTAAGTTATATAAAATGTAGGTCGTTGATTTGGTTCTTTCTTTTTGCGCGCTGCCAAATTGAGCGAGAACTTTGTAAGAAGGGGGTCTTGCATAGAGATTGCGGTGTAGGCAGCAAGTTGCAACAATATTCCTATATATATTGCAAGTGCATATATACTATATTATTTAGCGCCATCTAATGGCATTTTTAATCAACTCTAATGGTGTGTCACACACACACGCAAAATAATAGAAACACAACCGCAATACACTTTAGCACACATTCGTTGAGCGAGAGTTGAGCCTGGTGATTTATGCGGCTCTCAGAATTGTTGTACAGTTGCCAAGTTGTGGTCATTTCTGCAAATGGACTGTAGAGTGTTTACATCAAACTGTGACTTTTATAAAATATGAGTTTGGTCGCATGTATATTGCCCTATATCTATATCTATATCTATATACACACAAATACATTTGCATTAAACATATTAATTTGAATTCTAAATTTAAAGTTCTCAGAAAAACCGCAATTATTCACAATAAATGATTCACTTTGTTAATGAATACCCCTAGATCATACGTCAACTGTCTTAAATTAGAACAAAAAGGTTAGGTAAACATCGCCTTAAAAACCTGATACTGAAATTTATTCTAATAATCTTTATATCATTTTTTTATTAACAGGCCAAGGCTTTGGGTCGTGTGCTGTTCGAACAAGTTTGCCGGCAGTTAAACTTGCTAGAAGCAGACTATTTTGGCCTGGAATATCAGGAAATTTCCACACATACCAAATATTGGCTGGATCTGGAGAAGCCCATGAATCGCCAGGTGGGGCTATCGCTAATCGATCCAGTACTGAGATTCTGCATCAAATTCTATACGCCAGATCCAGCTCAGCTGGAAGAGGAATACACCAGGTATGTGAAGAGAATATAAAAAATGATATACAATAGAATGTATATTTTCTTTTCAAAGGTATCTGTTCTGTCTGCAAATCAAACGTGACCTGGGTACGGGCAGTCTGCAATGCAATGATAATACCGCGGCGCTTATGGCTAGCTACATAGTGCAGGCATCGTGTGGCGACTATGTGCCCGAGGATTATCCAGATCATACGTATTTGTCATCATATCGCTTTGTGCCGCATCAGGATGCGACGATGCAGCGAAAGATTATGGAGAACCATAAGAAGCATTTGTAAGTGCGCTAGATAAACTCGACTCGGTTTTATGGCATTTGTTAATCGTAATCGATTTTGGCTTACTTGCAGCGGACAATCGCCGGCGGAGGCTGACCTCAATCTGTTGGAGACAGCGCGTCGGTGTGAGCTTTATGGCATGAAAATGCATCCTGCCAAGGATGTGGAGGGAGTGCCACTAAATCTGGCTGTAGCGCATATGGGTATCACAGTGTTTCAGAACATTACGCGCATCAATACTTTCTCGTGGGCCAAAATACGTAAAATTTCATTTAAACGTAAACGTTTTCTGGTCAAACTACATCCTGAGGGCTATGTAAGTATCGATTAGATAGAAGGCTACTTAAAATAGTTTATCAATTAATCCTATTTTTAGGGTTACTACAAGGATACCGTGGAGTTCTTCTTTGAGGGTCGCAACGAGTGCAAGAACTTTTGGAAGAAATGTGTCGAGAATCATGGATTCTTCCGCTGCACAACAGTGCAGAGCACTCCGAGACGTAAGACACGTGTCCTCTCACGAGGAAGCTCTTTCCGGTATGTTCGTGTTCTCATCGTTATGTTCGATTTAATAAAGTTCATTTTCTGTGCTTTTACCTACAGTTATAGTGGAAAAACTCAAAAACAAATCATTGAATTTGTGCGTGAGAATTATGTAAAACGTCAAAACTTCCAAAGGTAAGTTTAATTTTTGTTTTAAAATAAACACAAAAGCCACACCAACAACTACAATAACCAACTGATAAAACTCACGATTTTAATGCCTGAAATGTTTTTTGTTTCTTTGGCACAAAATTTACACGTTGAAAGCCATTTTTGGCGCCTTTACTTAAAATAAAGGTTTCATTTCGAAATATTTTAATAATCTGATGGTGAAAAACACAACATTTTCGAAACATTCAAAATAAACTTTATAATTAATATTTCCTATTACATAAGTAACAGCAATTTAATTTATTCTCTAAGGTTTGCTTAATTTATATTTTAAATACATATTTTTCGATGCTTTTACAACCCTTTTAATCTCAAAGCAACGAAACCAATTGTCTATACAAATTTATTGTGCCTTTTATATAAAAAACACAAACAATACTTTATGCTCTGACAAATAAACATAAAATCAGCAAAAATCAATTATACTTATAACGAAACTCATCCGTTCGCATCAAGAACCATCAGCGTTTTCATCAAAATCAACTCGTGTTTGTTTCAATTTTAAAATTAATTGCTTATGATCTTTACTTCAATCAATATTTCTTTTTTTTGGGTTTCAAAATCAATTCTTTGTTTCTTGTATTGTCAACTTATTACCAAATCCTACTACCCCCCACAAACTCCCGCCACATAAGAGAACTTGGCCGAAATACAGGGCCATGACAAAAGAGAAAAGAGAAGAGGATTAAAAAACCAATTGGTCTTAAGTAAAAACTAAACAAAGTAAAGCACAAAAGAAAACTAAAAAAAATCAATTAAAATGGAAAAGGAAAAACACAGAAGGAGCAATTTGTACAGAAGCAAACGACAATCATTTCAAACTGATGTTTTATGTTGAACTTAATTTCTGTTCTTTATTTTTTTTGACATGTGTTACTAACTAACTAATCCAAACTTTCCAAATATATAATGTAGCCAGCAATCAGCCCTGTATATTTATTTGTAAACTAAATTGGCAATTGGCAAATTATTTATGCGTACTACTAACCTCATAACATTCTAATTTGTTTCCATCGAACCCCGCCCCGTTCAAACTAAATCGTATTTAACTCCAGATATCATCAAAACCTAGCTGTAGCTATATATTGAGTCCCCCTTCGTCCCGACCCTCTCATTAGTATATACTAAACCTCATTCGCATCATCCACTGCTCTCATTGTGTGTGTTGTAATTAGATTAGTCGAATGGCCCAACGAGTCGGAGATGTACGAGTACATACATACAAACATATCTAAATGTCGATACCGATATAACGATCTACACTCGTTGCGTTTTGCTGCTTTTTTCTGTCTCTCTCTCTCTCTCTCTCTCTCTCTCGTGAACTCTGTGTTTTGTTCAGACTGTACACAATCACAGACATATCACGTTTGTTTCCTCTCCTAAATGTGTAGTAAATAGTTGTGTGTGTTTCATTACGTAATTCTAGCATAAACCTAACCTAACCTACTTATGTGTATATGTAAGTAGTTTAGTCTGTACAATTAAATAAAACTAATAATCTACATATCTAATATGTAATATAGTTGCTATATTTCGTGTATATTAAAACGACTTCTCATTGCCAATTCAGGCTGAAATTTTTGGGCGAGAATATTATAGAAACGTGATACTCGTCATAGTGTCTTCTAAAACAAATCGTTTTATATAGTACGTAGCGCTCCAGGTGTATTCCTTAGCTATAGTAATCAACCCACTGAATGATGTTGTTTGTGTGTATCTAGTTTTAAGTTAAATTATGATTATTACTAACCAAACTTTTATCGTTTCAATTTGTTGTCTCTTAACTTAAAGCAATTGCCTCTTCGCAAAAAACCTAATCTTTCTGAGCCTTCTCAAGCTCAAATAAAGCCTTAAAAAACTCAAAAAGACAAAATGTGCTTAAATAATACTTAAAATACAAATAAAAAATCTCTAAAAAAAAACCCAAATCAAAACTAAATCCAAAGAAACTAAACTGAACTGAACAATAAAATAGAAATAAATTGCTAAAGCAAACTAAAAGCAAAACACTGAGCATGTGAAAATAAAATCGTGGTATCCTCTTGTCTTTTCTTTTGCTGCAGGTCTCAGTCGTTCCGGCAAGGGCCACTGAATGCTAGTAGCCGAAGTCAGTCGCATACGTATGTGAATTCCAGCATTTCAGCCAATCCCCTACTCCCAATTGACACTGGTTTGTATTTATTTTGTTAAATGTTCAATTAGTTACCATATATCTTTATAAATATATATATCAATATTTCTTGACTTATTATTTGACGCCTCATTTCGTCTTTGATTACGATTTTCTTTTGAGTTCTGCTCGCGGAATGTGTAGCCAAGTGCGATGAATGATTTTTGATCTTTGATTTTTTCCACATATCGAATTGATTTTGAAATTCTTTGCTTTTCTTGTTCTTTTTGTTTTGCACGCTTTAGCGGCATGGGATTATCGCAATCAATGCAGCGACTCGATGACCCCTTCTCTGACGAAGAAGGCAGCGGATTCCTTGGATCGCCGACGCGACAATCCTACCGACCACATGCGTTCTCAAGTGAGTACTGTCTTGCAATTATTATAGTTACGATATCTAATTGCGATATTCAATTTTCAGGTCACAGCAGCCCAGGTGGAGATCTATCAGACGAAGAACTATGCAGCGGAATTGCCAACCTCTCCGGAGGAAGCGGCATGCTCGGCGGAACGACAACACCACTCGGCAGCGGCTATGGACCAAATGAATTCGAACCGCTCGCTTTCACCACAGGGTCCGCAATCGTGGACTTCGCCCAGCCACAGCAGCCAACAGCAGCGCGCTCCCGATCAGGCTCGTGTGCATCAAGGCGATCACAATTTAGGTGAGCTTCCATTGAACTATTTGCATTGAAAACTTAATATGATTTCATTAAGTTTCATCATAAGTTATATTGTAGTCTTACCCTTATTTATAGATCTCTAATTTATTTAACTTAAAATGAATATTACGATCTCTGTTAATCCTAATCCCTTGGCAATATGGGACCAACATTAAGTTAACTATAATTTCTATAACTTTGCAGAACCCTTATGTTTACTTTTAGGTTTATTCTTAGCGAAAGCTAAGGTTTGTTACTATGGCAAACTGACAATAAATTGCTCCTCTCTTAATTATATTTATATGCTTATGATTTAGAATGCCCATTCTCGACATGGAACTACTTTGATTTCAGTGTTTCCTTTAGCCTGCAGTTAATCTGTTCATTTTGCGGTTATCCCTTGATTTTCGATATGTTTTCGGTTTGTTTCGATTGAAAAACTTGGTTCCAGTGCTAACTTGTTAACATGCTTTGTCTATGCGCGTGTTCAGGTCTGAGCCACTTGTCCCACTTGTACAGCAACAGCACGCCTCGTCGAGTCTCAGTGGGCTCCCAAGCGTATGTCCCTGCGTCGCCGCAGCTCATCAGCATCAACACCAACAGTCACAACATGCACAACAACACTACCAACAGCAGCACGGTGGGTCTTTCGGTGGATCTCAGCAGCTCCATGGAATTGGAGGAGCAGGAGGAGGAGCTGCTGGAGCCTGTGGAGGATTCGGAGGAGGTGGAGCCTACGGGGGAGGAGGAGGAGGAGGAGGAATTAGTCGAGGAGGAAGCGGATTCGGACTTGACAGCATCTACCATCAATCGGGAGACTATGGCGGCAGTCTCACCGCCCTCGGCCATGGCCATGGCCAATGCCCGTCGTCAGCCGCTTCGGTCACAGGAGTCCCAATCTCAAACTGTCACCCCAGTCCATTATAGCAGTACCAATTATTCGATGTCTAAGCAGTGCATGCTCAACAATGCCAACGCCAACTCGACCGAAACGGAAACCGACAACATCATCTATACCGACATCAACGACATGGGCAACTATAAATATCCTGACTTTCATAGCGCGGCCCAAATGGAGCATAAGATCTCGAATAGTGAGCACCTTAATCTCAATGATCGTAATGACATCTATGCCACAGTAAATCGCAAGAATAAATCAAAAACTCGAGAGAAACATTTCAGCGATGAGTTTATCGATCAATCCATTCTTCAGTATACAAGGGCCAAGCAGTTGGGAATACAGCAACAGCCCATGCAGATGCCGATGCTGCAACAGCCCAGCACATCGGCCTATGCTGCTGCCCAGGAGCGTAACTATAATAGTTTGAACTATCAGTATCACAATGATCTTAATCATCCCTCAGAGTCGTCTTCATCTTCGTACTTTGGCACCGGCTTCGGCACAAAGCGTTACGCGCAGAACGATCGCACTAAACTTGCTCAGTCTGAGAACTATTTGACACCCTCGATAGACTCACAGAGCTCTCGACATACTCATTCGCTGCCTCGAAACTCTGAACTCTCTGGTGTCGATTCGGTTGACTCGTATGACAGTCATTATATTACACACCATCCCAGGCGTAGCTCAGCAGACAAGGCCGACTATCAAATGGCTTCCAGTAATGTTTACTCCACAGCACAGTTTGTGAAGCCTGAACAGGCAGCGGTCCATTACATGGACGATGAGGAGGAACAGGATGATGAGGTGGATGGGGATGGGGACGGAGAGAATATCTATGATCAGGTTGAGCGTGAGTCTTGGCTGAAGAGCAGCTCCTGCAAGGATCTCTTTGAACGCTACAGCAGTGCCTACTATGCTCGAGAACAGCCAAAGCCAATGACCGCCTTTGACAAGGAGTTTCTCTCTTCGAATCGCATTGATTCGCCAGTAACACGCTATGACGATTCACGTCATTCGCTGTATTTTACCAAGAATCATTCTATCGACGCACATCAGGACTTTTCACCGTTGCCACATAGCAAGGTCTACTCGTCCAGCTATCCGGGAAGCACGTACAATACGCAGGAGCATAAACGCAACTATGGTCATCAATTGGACTACACAGGGTCGCAAGATGATATCTCGCAAGACAGCTATGAACTACTGGAGAAATATGATATCGACTTCTTCAGTGGACGACGGCGTTCGGAAGATCACATGCGTTCTTGTTCACTAGACTCGGGCAATTACATTCCCAGCGATGATGAATCCGTTTCCGAGCAACCCAAATACCGTTCGGCCATAGATGTGAAATCTAAATCGGCTGCGGACATTATGAATGAGATCTGGGATGCCGAAGATCCACGTTATTTGCCACGCGAGAAGCTCTCGGTGAAATCAGATGGAAACTTTTATAAGAAGATACAGGAGGCGCTTACTCGCACCTCCAGTCAGGAGAGTCAAAGTGAAATGTTTGAGACGAAAATTTCCCGTAGCTCGGATTCGAGCAAGAAATCTCGCGATAGTCTTTATCACACTGACAGCAAAAAGTCCAGGGAGACAACCAAAAGCAAGACATCCGTGGCATCCAGTCAAGACTCCAAGGAATCTCTGGCAGGAGATTGTTTTGGGCGCAATTATGAGATGCCAACAACAACATGCAAGAAGGTTAAGCAATTTACCAAAAAAGAGCTGTATGAGAAGTTTGCTCAGTCTAGTCAGGACTCAAAAAGTGATTATTACGATGCTGTTGAACCAGGGCCAGATGTCGAAGGACTCTACTCGCGACCCAAAGTCAAGAGTCATGATTGTCTACTGTCCGATACTCACAGTTCGACGGCAAACAGTTCATTCTACGATAGTCGGGATACGTATTCAACATTTCCTAGCAACAAGACCCACAAGACATCTAAAGTGCATTCGATTAGTCTGCAAAACGTGGAAATCGAACGCAATGCAAAGTCATTTGGCAGCAAATCTCCAGAATCTGTGTCGACGCCTGCCTCCGGTATGCGTTGCAAAGAGAAGGATATTCAGACAGGTGACTCGCTCGAACAAACGGCGCCCATTAAGCGCGGTAACTCGCAATCATGTAAAATATCCGCGTTCCGGCGACGTTCTGATAGTGAAAATATATTCAGTTTTGATCAGGATCGCATAGAGTGTATACAGAAATATTCAAAACAATGGGAGGGTCAGCCCAAGGATGAGAAATCAAAGCAGAGTCCAGAGTATCCACTGACACCGGAACTAGTTTCGGAATTCGAGAAGCAACAGGCTCGCGTAGCCCACCAGAAGATAACGCGCAAGGAGGAGCTCATGGCCAAGACTCACTTTGAGGAATATAACCCGATAATGGTACCCTTAAGCTATTCACACGCAACTGTCGAGCGCACCAAGAGCGATCCCAACTCACTGGCAAATCGTGCTCGTCTGGGCAGCAACTCGCGGCGTCATGTGTTGATGCATCAAAAGTCCATAGACCTAACACCAGCCGATTCCAGCGATGAAGATTACATATACAAGCAGATACCAAGTGCGCCACCATTGTGCAAGGCACATGGTAACTTCGAAATACCCAAATGCTACGACGGACCGCCGCAGGCAGCACAAGTCGATATACCTAAGACTGGTTTTGAGCTACCGAAGAGCTTCTTCCGCGACTACGAACGCCGCTTCACCAAGGTACTCAAAGAGGATATACCCTATGTGCTGCACAAGCGGCATATCATGAACGGGACAGCACCCTCGCCGAGCGATAAAAAGCAACACAAGCCCAAGTCGCCAAAATCACCAAAGTCTCCCAAATCTCCGAAGTCACCCAAGTCACCAAAATCTCCCAAGGCAAGTGCTATTGTTGTGCCAGGGCCAGTTGATTTTCTGCCCGATATACTAGATAGTTTGCTTCCGGCTGAAACCAAGGAGTTTCTGTTCACCCAAAATATCGATCTGTCCAAGGTTGATCCTATTACACTCGAGATCGATAAAACTATACCGACTATACAATTATCCTCGCCCAAGCGGGACATAACCAAACAAATGGATGCTTCCACACTGGAGAAACTCAACAAGAAGCTCTCACAAATCGAGAGCGACTCAGCCACAAGCTCAAGAACCGAGAGTATGCAACAACAAAAGCTGGAACAAAAGCAAATGGAGCTTATACAGAGTCTGCGAAAGGAACTGCAGGCGAATGCGCGCAAGGCCAACAAGCCGAGGGTTATACCCAAGACAAAGCCATCGGGCAAGTCCAAGAAAGGCAAGACACGCATCACGTCCTTCTCGTCGGACGATGAGAGTTTGGACTCGGACGATGTCTTTGGTTCAGCTGAGGCCATACCGGATCGCCTGGAGTTCTCTCCACCGCAGTCACGCAAAGAAATCGAGCCCATTTTGCGAATCGAACAGAGTCGTCTCATATCGGCTGCCTGGGGCCGTGGTCAGACAATGAGCTCAACTGAAATTGAAGGATCACCCCCTCAGTGCCGTCGTCTGGCCGATTTAGAAAGTCGTTATCATACACAGAAACTGGATCCGCAGTACGCCAATGCCACAGAGCTACGACGCATATCGGAACGTTCCATATCGATACCATCATCAGAGGATGAACCACACTTACCCACTCGACGCATGGACGAATGCACAAACGACTATCAGCGCAATGAGAATATACCCTCGCCCATTTTCGAACATGCAGAGTTCTTTCGCAGTAATGACGACATCTACGAGACATGTCACGAGGAAAAGATAAGCGGATCCGATATTGATTATACGCTTAAGAAACAAACGGCTAAGTCAAAAGTCAAGCTAATCGAGGAAATAATTGATTCCTCCATAGTAATGCGTTCCAAAGGACATGCTCCCATACTGTTTGCCCACGCAAGGCTCAACCTGTCGGAGGGTTCGGTTTCCCTGCAACGTCAGCAGGCAACTCAACAGTCGCCCACAACAGAGCGACGTACAAAGAGTTTAGATACTCCGGTAATTTCTTTACACCGTTTACCGCCCATGAACGCCTTCTCTTCCAAGGATGATACAGTTGGCTTTGAAGAAGAGGGTGAAATTCTTGAAGAAAAGTCATTAGAGCGCTCGAATCAAATGCCCCAGCCAGACGACGATACTGCAGACAGTGTGCATTCCTGTGCCGGCTCTATACCCACTCAGGGCAGCTACACTGCCAACGCAAGAGATTCGCTGCTGAGTGCCGTCACAATCGACAGCGAAGAGGCGGAACTGCTTAACCAATTGAAATACATTGAACGCATCGCGTTGCAGGGCGTAAAGATCAAGGATAAGCGCAAGTCAAAAATGAAGCTCAAGAGTGGCGATCATCTGATTCTCAATATACCAAAGTATCGATTCACCGATTGGTCACCTTACAGCTCGGCGAACAGTTCGCGCAAAACATCTCCAGGTGTCTCACGAGCTAGCAGTATCGATAGCACTGGCAAGGGCAAGCTTAAGACATCAGAGCCTTACAAAGGAAAACCCGTCTCTCGTAGCCGTCCGGAATCGAGGCGCACCAGTGCGGATGATATCAAAGCTGCTAAGGATGGGAGAGGTAGCAAGAAATCAAGTCCCAAAGAGCGTCCACGGTCGATTGAAATGCGTCGTCTGAGCAAGGATAAAAGCAAGTCACAGGAAGAGACCGAAGCAGATATAGCTAAGCGTAAGGAACGTCAGCAAAAGCTTTACGAGTCAGCAATGAAGCAGACCATTACAATGCTGAGCCCAGTAAAGGATACATTGCCAGCTTTCCCGGCACCAGAAGATAAAATCCTAGTAAAAACGGATGGCGATAAGATCATCATTGAAACGGAGTTCAAGTCGAAGGCTGAAGATCATGTACTTATTGCAAAGGCACCACGCAAACTGGACACATCGATGGTTAAGTTTAGTCGCAGCTTCGACGAAGGTCGTAGTCCCGACAAATTGGACAAAGCTAATCGAAGCTTCGAGGATCGCAATAAATCCTTTGAGGATTCGGAGAAATCAGATGTACCCGAAGACATCATGATCAAGTCACCCAAGAAAATAGCAAGGGCTCAAGAAATAAAACAGAAAATCGAGGGAAGTGTGGTGCACAAGAAGATCGATGGGAAGTCAAGTAGCCTGGAGAAACCTGCCGAACATCATTATATTGGGCGAGATGCCAAGGCACGCAGTTTGGATGACAAGAAACAGAACACAGCTGAAGCTAAGGCGAAGACTGAGGAGAAACCATCGGCAATCGTACGAAGCGCCATCGGTGATCGCCGCATGTTCGCGCATCAATATAATGTCCACGAAGACATTGATATGCAAGCGGTAATCTCGGAGCGTCGATCATTGGAAATTCTCAAGCGTTCGCTACCCTCCGAGGATACCCGTGATAGCGAATGCACTCACAGCCGCAAGGCTTCGACAGCTGAGAGTTTGGATTCGTTTATCTCCGTGGATGACAGTCATTCCCCAGCAAGCAAGTCGCCAGTACCTCCACCTGAGGGATACCCCCACCGAGTGCCCACTATTGAGTGCGAGGAACCTTCTATTGAGGAAGACGACAACTCGTCAGAGCGTCGTCATCTCAAAGTCGACCGTCAGGACGTTAATCGTTTGAGCTTAGATCGTAGTCGCAGTGATGAGACAGGTTCCTGGATTACAGTTGAATGCGATGAGTTCATTGGCTCCGACACATCCGATAATGAACCACGTACCCTTGAACCGGACCGTAATGTGCTCGAGACACAAGCTACACTTGAAGATGCCGTTCCATTAGAGTATTCTAATTGTGCCACGCCCACATCGGACTTAAATATACTGGTTACGCCACCCAATGTCAGTCCAATGCTTGAGAAGTCTGTACTAGAAACTTTTGAGAAATATACGTCGGATACCAAGAAGAAATATAGTCTGGAGAAGCAAAGCGATAAGTCTAAGAGTTCAGACTCCTGGACAAGTGGTGAGAAGGACACGAGTCCACAGCGCCAGCAGGATTGGAGCTTGTCGGTTGGCAAAGAGAAGAGTTCCGTCGATGAAGAGTCAAGTGTCAGCTGCTCGATTGCTCGTCCGTTGGGCATATCTCAGGACTTCGGGAATGAAGAAGCTAAAAAATGTTTAGAGCTAAAGCAGCGCATGCTTAAGTTAGATGTCGCTGCGAAAGATGCAGATATAACTCCAACTGGATCCAACGAACAGACTCCAACCAATGAACCCAAGATAATCATCAAGAAGCCAACGACTCCGACACTGGAGAAGCAGAGTCCGATCGATTTGGGTAATAGCACCGAATCGTATTTAGATCCCATTGAGGAACGCATTGCCAAAATACTACAGAGAACCGAGGACAGCGAGTCGAGCTCTGGTGGATCACGCAAACCGCCTAGAATCGAGAAACCTGTCCGAGCCAATGCAGGTAAAAAGCTTTCTGTCAAAGCGGAGCCCGGCAAGTCAGGCAGCGATCGTAGCTCGCAGGAATCCAAGTCTAGTTTCGACTCAAAGGGCTCGCTCAGTGTAGAGTCACGTGGTTCATTTGAGACCGAAAGTAGTTCCGGTTCATTGGGTGCGGCTCAGCGACGCGGTGAATTGGCAGCAAAGGAGCAGCAAAGCACCTGGAAACCATTCCCCATCGAGAGCTCCAACAGTTCCAGCACAGATGATCCCTGGCATCATGTGGAAACCGATGGCGGCTACGAGCGTTACGATGCGCAGAATCCACTACGCGACTCTTCTGACAGTGACATCAAAGAGGTATCTCCAGATGAGAAGGAGAAGGAAAGCGATGCTAGCTATCAGGATGATCTGAATGATTTCCCAACCACCTTTGGTTACCCAGCAATGACCAGTACCCTGAGTGGGATCGGTGTTAATCCCACTGACATAATTGGATACAGCACTGGATTCACGTTGGGCCGTACTCTCTCAAGGATTTCGGAACGCAGCACAGCCTCAGAGAAATCAAGTATGGAGGATGATGTTAGCAAGGCTTCAACACATTCTGTCAGCATGCGTGATGAATCGGTGGGGTCCACAGATCATCAGCCCAGTCTCAGCTCCGATTCGCGCAGCAATACAAACTTGGCCTATATATCGGATGCAGATCGTCGCACGTCGGCAGAGATGCCTGAGATACCATGCGACTCGGCAACAGCAGATCGCCTGTCGAGCATTGGGAGTTTCAATGAACCGAAGTCACCAACTCTGGTGACCGGACGCTTCTCCGTGACCCATGTGGATGAACAACAACCTGATGATTTGGAGCGGCACACTCTTATGTGTCTATCGAATGCTGGCAGTCAGGACTCAGAGGATTGGCCGCTACCTGAGATACCTTTTGATCATGTCCCCGTGAAGCCGGCAGAGACTATGTACGGCATGCCTGACTTGGATAAGCCGGTTCCTAAATCCTTCTGCTGGAAGGCGAGCATGTCGTTCCAGCAATCACAGGATTCAGTTGACTGGCCTTCGCCGCCCTCGAGCACCATTGATGCGCCCATTGTGGTGGAGAGCATTGAAACGTACTATGCTAGCGAGGTACAAAATGCCGATAAGGTACTGCTGGAAGAGGAGGCGAACGCTTTATCGGGTCCGCCCGATGTTGCCAGGGTTTTACCGTACGAGGAGACAGCATATCTCATGTCAGCAGCCTTCGAGGATAAGGACTTTGGTAGCGAGCCAATTGCCTTGGACACAGTTAGCTGTTTGAGCTCCACTTTAAGTGCTGCCTCCTGTCTGTCGTCCTCGTTCAATGTCAGTTGCAGTACCTCATCGACTCAACCGACAGCAAAGGCGATTTCTGCACTACGTAAAAGCTCCAGTCCGGAGGTGATCGTGGCACAACCAACACGCTCGCCAGCTCCCAGAAGTCCAATTTCTGAGGATGAGCTATTCTCCAATGACGACGTCTTCATGCCGGGTACCATCAAAGTGCAGTTGTCGCCCGATGCACAGCTGCGAAAGCTTTCGCGTGGTTCCAACAACTCGGACACCTCGATCGATGACATCCTCTCGGCCAGCACCTACATGGACGATCAGACCACAGTGCGTCGCAACTACGAGACGCGTCTTAGCAGCGGTGGTAGCTGCAAGAAGTGCAGCCATTCCAGTCACTCAGAGGAAGAGACCAGTTCCATTGGCACCGATCTTGATGGGACAGTTCGCATGGGATTGCAGCAAAAGAAATGTACGCATAGCTCCCACTCCGAGGACACTTCCATTGGACTTAGCATCTCGGAATGGTCGACAGGCACCAATACGGTTCGTCAATATGCCAATCTCTCTGGTTCCGACAGCCTTTCAGCCGTATCCACGCACTCGTGCGCTAAGAGCGAGAAATCCAATCACACCAAGTCGAGCATCAGCTCCATTAACAAATCTGCCGAGAGTCTGAACGAACAGAGCGGCAGCTACAAGTTCAGCGGCGACAATGGCTCCTCGGATGGGTTACGCTACGATATGTTATCAAACTCAGAGACAGATAAGTTAAGTGAGCCGACTTCGGCAACTCGCAGCGATGACACGACTCTTACCCTTACCGAAATGGCGCATACCATCAGCGAGTGGTCTACGTCGAGCAGTCGCACCTTGGTGGGGGTGGAGTATTTGCCACTGAAACAACCCCGAGTCGGCTCCTCCAAGCCGAGTCTCAGCTCTCCTAGCGAAGAGAAACGCAGCTCGTTACCCCAAGTGCACAGACGCAGTGGCAGTAATGGCAACCAGGCGCGACTTGGTCAGGATCATGTCGAGCAAGTCGGTGGATCGGCTGGGCCAGAAACAACTGCCGCTGCACGCAAGCGTCGCTCGTTGGAAATGATGTCCAAACTGTATCAGAGCCAAGAAATTTGCTCTGAGTCGGAATCTCCATTTGTAGAGCGACTGTATGCGCATAGCGAGAAGCTCACAGAGCGCTATCAGAGCCAGGAGTTTGTACCATTGCATACAACCTCCCAGAGTAGCTCCACCTTGACAAGCACTACAACGACAACAACACAGATCCAGACACAGCAATCGCAACAGACACGCCAGAAGCCACGTGCTCCTCAGCCACCCACTAAGCCCAAGCCGGCAGTGACGAGGCCCATTATGCAGGCATTGCTCAATAAGATGAAACAGCCCGGTCTGGCGGAGCAAGCAGCTGCTGCTGCCGAGGCTGAAGAAGCTCAGAGCAAGGTACAGCAAGCTCAGACTCAAGTGCAGGCCAAGCCAAGGCCAGTGCCAGTGCCAGCTGTGGCCAAACCAGTGCCGCCACCTGTGCCCACAGTGCCGCCCATTGTCACGCCCAGTGATCTGCCAGGCAATGTGTGTGCTCCGCCTGCTAAGCCACTGGCCAAGCATCACAGCTACGACGACAAGACGCTGTCAAAGACGCAGATACGTGAATTCAAGACAACCAGCAAGCAACTGCGTCAGTCGAGCTCGTTCCACGAGCACATGCTCAGCAAATCCCAGCAGAGTTCGCAGGAGTTGCCCATGCGCATAGATGAGGAGCGGGACTTGCATTCCACATCGTCGGCCACCAATACGACGACCACCACAAATACGCTGAACAGCGAAAGCACCGAACCGAATTCGCCGCAATTGCCACAAAGGGCAGACAAGCTGGTACGTTGTTCGCCCTACTACTCGAGCAGCCTCAGCTCTGAATCGCCACCCAATCAGCTTATACAGAAGCCTCCACGGAAGGTGAACACCAATGCAGCAGCTGTTGCAGCTCAGTTAGCTGCCACCGCGGTGGCCACCGCCATGAAGAGTCCACCCAGTGGCAATGATACAGACAGCTCACTAGATGTGCGCGGTCAGGATGTGAAGCAGTTACGGAGTCGTGGATATCGCAAGAAGCGCCAGTTGCCGGTGAAGCGAATGCGGGCTAATCTGAATGCTGCGGCGTTGCTGGAGCAGGCCGAGAGCAGCGAATGTTCTGAAGGTTATGTGCCCGAAATGGATTCAGGCAGTTCGGAGTATTCCTATCAGCGCGATGAACAGTACTTGGAATTCGACGAAGAACAGGAGCGGGATCAGACCGATGAGTATGAGGATTACCCACAGTACAGTGGCACCAGCAAGTTCGAGAGCCTGGACATGAGTGACAATGTGGATGAGATGGGCTTTCCGCGCTACGATCGTCTTGGTCATATTACCAAGCCGATGTATCAGCCCTTGGTGACAGCAGATAGACCGGCACCGGCTAATCATCCCATGCCACCGGCGAGCGGCCAACCCGTGAAGCCAGCTCGCACCAAGAAGCGACAGCTTAGGCGGGAGGACTCCCAAGTAGCCAGCACTTCGGCAGCTGCACAGCAGCAACAGCAACCATACCATGGACGCAGCTACTGCAATCCTGAGGAGAGTGAGTGCGAGCGAGCAAGCGATGATCTGGCCAACTCGAGCGAGGACAGTGGTCCAGGCGGTGCCGGTGCTATGGGCACCATTCGTCGCGGTACCAGTCGCAGCGTGATGCCGGCAGAGTCTGCTAATACACGGCAACAGCTACCCTATCCAGATTTTCTATCGGACTATGAGACGGAACCCATTGAGTATGAACGTTATGCCTGCGGGCTGGATATACGAGTTGATCCACCGCCGAAGTTCCACGACTCGGATGATCTAAGCGATCATTAGGTGGACCTCAGAAGAGCGGAGGGGGAGAAGAGAAGAGCAGCAGCAGCATTTTCCATTTATTCAGTTGCCTTGAACAATTTTTAGAACAACTCTACGACTTTTTACACACGATCCAAGTATATCCAACTTATTTATAATTGAGACTGATTTACGACAAGCCAAAAGAAACAAAAAATACAAAAAAAAAAAACAAAAAAAAACAAACAAACAAGAGTATCGTACAATCCAAGAATACCAAGAAAAACGAAACTAAACAAAAATGCCAAAAAATGACTTTACGCTGCTAAAGAGAAGATCGAGGACGAAACTGCATACTATGTAACCCAAAACGCGTTGAAAAATCAAATTAAATACAATTTTAATCAAATATATTACTTATTTAATAATTAACAAAATATACTCGATGATGTCGGTCGAAAATAGTTAACGTTGATGGATACAAAAAGAAAGAGAAAAGAAAGGAGGAAAACGAGTTGGATATGGTGGAATGTCTTATATAGAGAACATATATAAAGCGAGTTGAATCAATTTTAATGCACTGTTTAATCATCGAATAATTATAAATAACGAAGAAAAAAACTACAACAAGAATAAAGAAATATTTAATTGTTATCTAGCTAAAACAAAGAACGGACAATTGCGAAAGTGTTAGGATTAATGTTTCAAGGCCGGGCAGATGGTTAAATAAATGAATATTAAATTAATAACTATAATTATTACTTGATCAGTATTACGTATTATACTTCTTATTGTATTACCTACGCGATAAGTTCCAGTTGAATGTGTCAAAGCTTAAATCTTTACTGCAATGTTTATCTATAAGTCGTGTTATCTGAGTTCGTATCGATTATATAGTTTTCGACAAAACAAAAATATCTGCGAAACTTAAGATCTCCAAATGCCATGTTTGCAACAGAATTTGGTATTCACGTAATATTGAAGCATTTATTTCATCCGAAGTTCGAAACTTTTTTAAATAATACATATATTTAAATACTTATACACAGTCACGTAAATATTTTATATGTAGTTCTTCTGCTATATAAGTTTTTAAGTTTATGGCAACGTTTTAACAAAGCAATCGAGAAAATAATTACACTTCGTAATCCATCACACTGGACAAGTTGTATTAGCTTTAGTTATATATGACATAAAGGTGCCAAAACATAAAGGAAAGGAGAACAGAGGAATCTATATAAACCAAAAAATAACAAAATATATTTAATAAATAATACTATGTACTATATTATAGGACAAATCGCAGATGCGTAAATCAATTGAAACCCTGTTAAGTTTTTCGAGAAAAAAGAGAAATAATGAAAGATCACATATTACATGAAAGTTTACTATGAAAGGCATAGAGTATTAAAAAATTGTTAAGAGTGAATCAGGTTAGGGTAGGCTATTCAGCAGGGTGTTTTTAGAACGTACCCAACGTACAATAATTTCAAGTATTTATCGGATCAAAAGTATTCAAATCAAAATCGCAAACCCAAAGGAAACAAATAATGAACTCTATATACCTATTGGCTTTATAATGATGTTTAACTTAAGTGAACCAATTAAAATCTACACGAAATCTGAGTTGGTGTCTGAATGGATTGAGGTTTTGAGTAGGTTTTTACCTGTTTAAGTTAGTTATTTTAGGCAAGTGTTTATTATCGAATCGTACCATGTTCCGTTATCCCATGGCTTTATGTCGACTTCCAACTGAACAATTGGATAACCAAATTCCTTCGAGTGCAAATCAATGTTTATTTAGAGTTAAATTTAAATTAAAATAGTGGACACGAATAAGAACAAAAAAAGAAAACAATCTTAGCTGAATTTTAGCGTATAAGTATAAAAGAAAAACAAAATGGAATTTCAATTAAAATTCGTTCTACACTTTAACACACAACAGCAACAAAAGAGAAATATCTATACAAAAAGAACATTTGATTTTGACAAATTTTAAATACAATTTCATGAGAAAAGTAAATTAACTAATTACAAGAGAACCCCTATACACGAGCGAGCGATTAAGCCAGCATAAATTATATAGACAAAAGCGAAACCAAATAAATAAAACTTCATTAATCAAGTGAATAGTGTTTTTTTTCTCATCGGTTCAAGTATTTATTTCGTAACAATCGTTAAGATTTTCTATAAGTTAAATTTAGTTTTAAATTCCTTTTGCATTTTCATTATTTATCTAATTTGATTCATTATTTTCTCTTTCTTTTTTGGTAATTTTCTCAATTGGTCTGGTTTGGGTTCTTAGATGTGTACCACGGCATCAATGGGAACATGTCGCTGGATAGGCGTGGCGAAATTGCCACGCCCCCGAACCGCTATGATCTCACCTTGGGCTCGGACAAATCATCATCTCTCTCGCGGTCAGAGACAGGGACCTATGACATTATCCAGGCTGAGATACAGCATGCCAAGCGACAAGAGCTGGCCACAGGTGTGGCCACCGCCCACAATGGACACAACGGCAACGGACTGCCACCGTTATCTGGCGGCGCGGGTCATGACCTGGAGACAGAGGTCAAGAAACGCAAATGGCCCACCGAGCCAAGCTATTTCCTGGCCAAAGAGTTGCTGATGACAGAGCGCACATACAAAAAGGATCTGGATGTGTTGAACTGTTCGTTTAGGCAAGTGCTCAGTCTGGAGGATGTGGAGCAGCTGCAGCCACTATTCGAGCTGCTCGATTCCCTGGCTCAGCATCACAATCTCTTTCTGCGCGATGTCGAGCATCGCATGGTGCTGTGGGAAGGACGCGGCAATCATGATACCCATCGCATTGGCGATGTCATGATGAAGCACATGGGCGCTCTGCCTATATACGATGAGTATGTGCAGACCCATCTGGACATCTTGCACTGCATGAACGACATGTACGAGTCGGACAATCGTTTTCAGCAGATCTACAAGGAGTTCGAACAGCAGAAGGTCTGCTATCTGCCCATTGGAGAGCTTCTGCTGAAGCCCCTGAATCGTCTGTTGCACTATCAACTGCTGTTGGAGCGTCTCTGCGACTACTATGCCGAGGAGCACATCGACTACGGCGACTGTCAGGCAGTCTATCATCTGCTCATACGTAGCACCAAGCAAATACGTATTCAACTGCCCGACTCGGCCAACTTTGTGGAACTGTGCGAGCTACAACGTGACATTAGCTTTGAACAGCTGGTCCAGCCACATCGCCGTCTCATACGACAAGGTTGTCTGCTGAAGCATTCGAAGCGTGGATTGCAACAACGCATGTTCTTCCTCTTTTCGGACATATTGCTCTATGGCTCCAAGTCGCCGCTGGATCAGAGTTTCCGCATTCTCGGTCATGTGCCTGTTCGCTCCCTGCTTACCGAAAATGCCGAGCATAATACGTTCTCAATTTTTGGCGGTCAGTGTGCGATAACAGTCAGTGCTGGCACCACAGCTGAGAAGACCCTTTGGCTGGCCGAGCTCTCCAAGGCTGCATCCGACATTAAAAACAAGCCGCCCAACATGCAGCTGCAGCTGACCACGCTAAAGAATTGCAGTGAGTATTTTATATGAGTGTGAAACTATCATAAGATAGTTATGCATAGAATACCATACAATTTCCGAAATCTATTAAATAAGAGCGCATAATACATTTATCAAAATTCTGTAAATTCTAAAACATATTTTACTTAACTTACTGCATACATTTTAAATCACATCGTTTTCATTATCTTTATTAACAATCTACGTATCTCACTAACTTTTCTCTTCTTATTATGACTGGCAAGAAAAGCACTCTGCAAAGCAGCGTAAGAAAGCAAACCACCCAAAGCCACTTAATCTCTTTTTTTTGTGCCATACAAAGATAGTAAAACTAATACTTTTATTTTGCCATCTCCTTCACAGGCTCCTCGGAAGAGGGTCTCGACATGGTTGGCCTGAGCAACGGAACAAACAGCCTGAACAGCAGCATGGGTGGCGGAGGTCCGTTGACACCGCAACAGTTGCAGATGCAGCAGCAGAACAAGACGCAACCGTCGCGAAGCAATACCGCACTGCACGTTTGCTGGCATCGTGGCGCCACCGTTGGTCTGGGCGATCATCTCATCGCAGCAGAGCATCAATTGTCCGGCTATCTGCTGCGTAAATTCAAGAACAGTTCAGGCTGGCAGAAGCTCTGGGTGGTCTTCACCTCGTTCTGTTTGTATTTCTACAAGAGTTATCAGGATGAGTTTGCACTGGCCAGTCTACCGCTGCTGGGCTATACGGTGGGTCCACCCGGTCATCAGGATACCGTTCAAAAGGAGTTTGTCTTTAAGCTATCCTTCAAGAACCACGTGTATTTCTTCAGAGCAGAAAGCGCACACACCTACAACAGGTAAGACTTCTCTGCATATGATTAAATGAACATAAAATATTAATTCAATACTTTTCCAGATGGCTTGAGGTACTGCGCAGCACCACACAAACCCAGGACTTCAAAAACGTGCACACCCATGCATCTGGCAATTAGTAACCTCTGCGAATAAGATCCTTGTGCAATTCCATGGAAGCAGCAACCAATGCAGCTGAAGCCCACATAGAAATACCCTCTAGTATTCTATATTTTTATATACAACGTATACACCACCCATTTTTTATACTATTCTTCAGCTGGGGCTCTTATGTCTCAGGAAGTTCTTTACTTTATACACTGCGTATATATACGCAACTTAATTGTATTCTGCAAGTCTAGTGCCTAGTTTATATTTCCATGTAAATAACGTATTTTACTTTTCTGTCTTCTTGTTTTGTGTTGGTCCCTGTTTTATTAGCCTATATACTTTATTCTGCGTGAGCTATCTGGATTATTATTACTGTGTATTCGACTTTTTCTATCACCCTGTGTGTCAAATTATGCAAATTAAAAAATATTCAAAATATTAATACAAATAAAATTATAAACAATTTTATAAATATGCTATGTAATCAAATGTTGCCTTACGACGCAATTCGTCGCTGTCTACATTAAGTTTGTCATGCAATTTTCAAAATATTTAACAAACATTAAGTGTAAGTCATTAACTTTAATAGAATTTACAAATTAATACAGAATTGAAAAAAATAATTAAACTGAAGTTTTCATTGACGAAAGATTGGAATATGCTTATAAAAGGATGTGTTCTAAATACGAGGGGAGAAAACACTAAAGTGAAAAACACATCGACATGTTTATTGTAATATTTTCATTTATTGATATTTGAAATCTATAAGGTAAATTGTTATCATTTGCTTCAATTTGCTGTTTGTTGTTGTAATTGTTTTTATAAATGTTACTTTATTCTCAATTTGTGGTTTCTCTTTTTGAAGAGATCTAAAAGGATTGCAATACGTTTTGAGTACATTGTAATTATTAAATTAAAAAACAACATGCTGCTATAGTGGATTATCCATATAGATTTACATGATGCTCAGAGCATCATAATCATTTCGTTATCATTATCATAATCATCATTATCGTTCCATCATCATCATCGTCGAACACAAAGTGCCAAAGTGGGGGTCTTAGCAAAAGGAACAGCATTTTGAAAACAAATATGGAGAACAATCGATTGTAAGTATACGCTTAAAACTAAAACTAAATAATGAAATTCCCCAGCCAAGATGCTTAAGTGTACCCATAGTACTATTTAGCGTGGCAAATGGCAGTTATATGAGGTGTTTAGACTAATTTCTATGCATACAATTATATGTTTCTGGGAAGTGTGTTTAGGTATATGTGTGTGTATATACGTAGCATAAATTATCACCCATGGAAATGAGATTAGAATCGAAGTATTCAAACCTAATGTACACAGTCATTGCATATATCAAGTTAGTTAGGGCCGCTCAAGGTACAAATATTTAGTAGAATGTAAGTTTGGATTGGTCACTGGACAGAGGGTTTGTTTGTATTATGTATAAAGATGTACACAGTTATAATTAATAAATGTTTTTTTTTTGTTTTCTTCTTTTGTCAACTATACTCGTACAAGCACAAACATCGATCTTTCTTCACCGTATTGCATATCATAGATCCGATCTTAGTGAGTTTTAATTTAACTTGCATGCTAACAACTAACATTTAGTTTTAATTTTAATTGTAATTGTAGTAGTTTTTTCTTTTAAGTATTCGGTAAATTTCACAACTTGTAGCCAATAAACTTATTAACCAATTTAGGTAGCTTGTGCGAATAATCAATCATTACATACATGAATTGCAGCTCTCACTAACAGCCTGTGATTTTAAGTAGCTGAGTATACAATTAAATTTTAATATATAAATACTGTTTTTAATCAAGGCAAGATTTTTTTTTAAAACTCTTCTATGGAAACTGATTCTATTGAATTCTTTGCGTTACTGACGTTTTCTCAATTGTTTAATAATCTAAATACGTTAAAAAGATTAATTATCAACTATAATTCGCTCAAAATATCTGTGGATTTTCATTTAGATTTAGTTTGATTTTTGACAGTGAAGAATTGGTTTGGCTGTCTTGAAAAATGAAACTATTTTGCGCAATGGTGTGACTTTGTTTTATAAATTTTTTTATTATTATTCTTAATAACTTTTTTGTTGCTATTTGAATTATAACATTTATTTGTTTGCTGTTTTATATTATAATGTATTATTGTTGTTAGCTTATAAGAGGCTTTAGGTGTGATATATCTATTGATGTCGCTTGAAGGGGTTGTTCTTGCTTTATCAGTGGGTTGATGTTGTTGCTGTATATGCTGCTTGTTATCGTTTGCCTACGATTAAAAACAATTTGCAAAAATTTAAACTGCCCCTTTTGCGGGTGTGTTAAAATGTATTTGCGCGTGTGTGGATGTGTGCGTGTGAATGTGTGTGTGAAAGGGGGTGTGTGTCTCTGTGTCTATTGGTTTTAGGCGCTGTTACAATTTCATAGCATTATAACTATTATAAATATATCTGATATTTAATTTAAAGTTGTTTATATTATTGCATGTTGTTGTTGTTTTTCTTTTTCTTTTTGAAGTTTGTTGCTTCGAGCCGTTGCCACTGCCCCCACTGTCGCCGTGGATGCAACTACTGCCACTGCGCCTACTGCTGCTGCGCCTACTGCTGCTAATGTTACTGTAGCTGTTGCTGTTGCTGCTGTTGATGCGGTTGCAGTTGGTGTTGATAATGTGGGCGCATGGCTAATCGATGAAACTTTGCTCCACGCAGGCTTTCACACGCTTCTCATACTCGCGACGATTCTCTTTATACAGCTGGGCGGCAGTTGAGTTTGCCGGTGAGTTGGGATTGGGATCGCTCAGTAGTGACTATGTAGAAGGATGTCAAATAAACCAATTAGTCGATGAGTCAGAATGAGTTACATATAGAAATTGTGAGCATTATGCTAACTCACCTGTATGGATGTTAATATAGCTGACACATCGTATGTGGGACTCCAACGATTCTGCAATATATCCAAGCATATGCCACCGTCTGCATACACGTTTGGATGAAATACTTTCGATACAAATCGAACTGTTGGCGGTTTATTTGGGTATTCTTCCGTAAATTCTATGGTTAACTTAAAGGTACCATCCTCGAACGGAGTATCGTGTGGACCAAAAATCACAGCATTCCATATCATAATATTATTATCTGTTGGTGCACCCGAAACACCCGTTGGTGGGTCCTCCTGAAGTCTGTAACAAAAGTGATCATAACGAAATAAATAAATGTATTCAAACAGCAATATAAATAAGTTAATTTGTTTACATAAATAATAATAATGTAACTAAATGGTTTTCTCTTCATTGTCCGCCTTTCTTGTCAAATTTAAGTAAACAAACAAAACGACAGACAATAAGGGGAATTGCACATTAATCATATCTGCTCGTCTCTGACTAATCATACGCAGGGGTCTTGGGGGGTTCTACGAGTGTATATATATTATACATTTAATTATTTATTTATAAGAATCTTTATGATTCTTTGAAGATATTTCCTGCCGTCGTCTGTTTGCTCTTCTGCCTTCGTTATTGCTCTTTTGCTTTGTCTATTCTGCAACGACTGTTTACAATAATCAGCTGCTGCTTTATGTATCTCAGTATGGTTTGCAATTTGTGGAGGCAGCACCTGCTATCGAAAAAGATTTCTATTTATTTGCTTACCGCAAATAAACATATGAGAATAGCAGAAACTGAAGATTAAAGAAGTTATCAGGGAACTGCATATCAACTGTCAATTGGCACGTTTTGAATCCCAGGCGCCTTCCACTAACTCCCAGGGGCTTCGCACACTTGTATTTAGGTCAAGCACAGACATATAACTGTATCTGGGTGTGTGTGCATGTGTATACGAGTGTGCAACAGCTATAAGAGAACCTGAACGGAACCACAAACAGCGAACCCAATGCCGACGATGCCGTTGCCGACACAAACCGCGCCCTTCAATCGCCTAAATCAATACAAATGACAAAGCCAAAAATGAAATCATCGATTAAACAATAATAAACGCAACGCATAGCAAAAAAGATACACAAAGTAGATATAGCGTAATAAACAAATTACAATATAAAGCAAGCAGACAAATTACTTTAGACACTGAAAAAGGGACAAAAGGCGGGGTGGGGGTGTCTTGGCTTCCTTGTAGCCTTGGCGCAGCCTTGACATTTGCTGGCTGGACTTGTAGGGAAGTGTAACCAGTCCTAGCTGCCCCGCACCCTTGCTCCGTAAGTGCTTTATGCAATCAACCCCCTTGCCAAAGAACAATCTAAGGGAAGGGGGCGAAGTCAAGAGAGAAATGTGTTGCAAAAATTGGGCAAACTAACGAAATCGAGTCGAGTCGAATCGAAGCGCACAACATACACAACGGTGAATGAAATTCCAATAAGAGACGCAAGACGCGCTGCTGCTGCCTCTGCCTCTGTTCTGCTTCTCAGCGGCAGAGTATGAGTCAACAAGGTTAAGTGTGCGCGTTTGTTCGTGTGACGAGTGATGGCGAAATGAAGAAATATACGGAAATCAGGATGAGGATGACAGATCTGCAGCAGTTGGCAAGCAGAGAGAGAGAGCGATTTGAATAACACACATGCATACCTATGTTAGTACGTATGTGTGTGTGTAGATAGTTGCTCTCACTTTCTGCTCGGGTTGGCATTTCTTTTTATTGTTGTTGATTTTGATTGTCTGCGACGCAATTGCACAAAACGGGAAAAGAATTTTTGTACATTACGCTTTGGTTTTGCTTTGCTTTGCGCAGATTTAGTTTACACGCTTTTGTTATTTTGCTTTGTGTTTGTATGTATTTTCTTTTCTATGCTATGCTTCAAAGTCAAGTGTCAAAGACGCAGGCAGCACACTTTCTGTTGTTCTTGTTGTTGTGGTTTTGTAGTAGTATCACAATATAAAAAAGAGCAGCGAAAAAAGGCAACGTATAAACACATACACTCACACCAACACAATTTATACGCAGGTCACAGACACACATGCACATTTGTATTTTGGCTGCGCAAACTTTTCCACGGACACATGTACACACATTCGTAAGTATGTATGCATGTGAGACCATCCATATGTATATACGTTTGTCGCCCCGTTTCTCCATATCATACCACGACGTTTGTTGAAATGTTAGTGTGTGTGTGTGTTTTTCTTACCTTTTAAAATCTCTCATAAGACGTCTGCGTGCGGGTGTTGACATGTTCTACAACGTTACTGCCACTTGTGTTAAATGTAAACTAGAAAGGTAAAACAATGCGATTTTCTACAAACAGAGACAGTTAAATTTTGTAATTTTATTTTTAATTGAGGGCACTGAGCGACGTAAGAAAATGTATCGATGTTTCATACAGCACAATCGATATTGGATCGCATACTCGATGACCTTAGAGCTGCAAGAAAAGACGCAATCGCCCAACGATAACAGCTGCTGTGTTAACATTTCTACTCCTCCGATTAACAGATTGGCTCCTCTTGAATATAAGTCTGTTAAGTTTTTAAAATATCACAATCTGCATTAATGCATTATTTTTATTATCTTTCCCCTTAGAATTGTTTGTCAAAAATTCGTTCATAGAAAATAAAACAGAATTAATAATTGTATTACGCAGTGTATTATAAATGGTTCTGGCAACATTTTGTAGTTTTGACTTGCATTTTTATTTTGGATTTTAGTTCTGCCACTGTTAATATTTCCCTTGGCTGATTTATTCCTGAATAAAATTATATTTTTTAACGAAAAACTGTTCGAACTAAGGTTAATGAAATTTTAAATCAAAAATACGGAAGGTTTTCTTGTTTAGTTTATAGTTTATTTATGAAATATGCAGATTAACTCTAATGTTGACAAATTAACTGTATCACAAATAGCATACGACTTGAAAAGAATTATTCAATTAGACGGGGAAGAGTTCGTTGAAGGTGAAGTTCTCAACAATTTTGGTGGCAATAGCGAGGAACTTGATCTCAAGAGCACGGGCAATGGGCGCTATAACTTCATTTGTGAATAGCTCGAAGTTCTCATTGATCGTCTGGTTAATAACATCTCCGAGCACCTTGTCTCCGTTGAAGAGATTGTCCAGGCGCAGACGACCCTTTCCAGTACGGATCTTCAACGCGAACTCCTTGATATCGAAATATTCAATGTCGTTCACATTCTTAATGTCGTAAGTGACGCGGCAATATGCAACAAAGTTAGTAAAGTTGCCCTCGAAGGGTCCATTGCCCTTGATAGGTAGCGCCAGGATGTTGCCGTTGATATCATATTGACCCTCTCCTTGCAGATGAGGCAATATCAACTCAAAGTCGAAGCGTTTGTTTGGAATGGAAGCTCGCATTTTGGTTATCTCAAAGTTGGACGCTCCATAGATGTTGAGTTTCTTTGCCTTAACCGTAATTCCGGCTGCGCCTCCTTCAAGAATGTTGAGATCACCGATGTACAACGGTTCCAGAGCGGGCACGTTAATCTCCTTGATGCCTTTGCCCAAATAGGGTCGCAGACCATGTATACTCTGCTTCAGGCACTTTGACAGTTCGGGATCATTACGATGGCAAATCTTTATATAGTCGGCTGATGGAATTAAAGAAAATAGTTAGGAACACTACTGGAAGAAAGTTCCTCATGCTACTCACGCATATTGCCCGCGTAGGTGACAGCGAAGAAGCAGACAAGCAGAGTGACAGTTATCATTTTGAACTCCATTTCCTCAAAGAAACAATTAAGAATTCTGAAAATTTGAAGATGAGTTGATGAGTAAATTTGAATTAGCTAAATACGGTTAGGACTAATGATTGTTTTTATGTTAGTCATTTTCAAGTTATGCAAAGTCATCGCTTGTTCGGTTCATTACTCCTCCTCATTGACGTCACAGAACGTCACATTGTTTGATAATATAATATCATTTTCTGCGCTTTAGACACGTTTATCATCGCTAACGCTAATCAAGTGCAGCACACATGCAAATTCGTATAATTATCCCAAGTCTCTGATTGCATATATTACGGGAACTGATATGTAAGACAACAAACTAACTAGTAGGAGGTATTTGGGAGGTGTAATTTGCAAACGAGACGCTGTTTGCCGTTAATGCATCTGAGTGTATATTGCAGTGGATAATAGTTATTGCTTCTGTCTGCATTGAAGACTTATACGGCCTAACTGAACCCGGCAGAACGGTAAACTGTTATTATGCAAATTTTACAGTTATTCCGTACATTCTCTTAACTGATTTTATGTCATGGTTCCACAAAATATTCTGTAATGAAAATTTTTTTCTCTAGTTCAAATATCTATTGTGATGATTGGAATATTGTATTGAATCTTTCGATATATCTTTCAATTGTAATGTAATGAAACAAAGAACTTTAGCTTGTATTTTGGAAATCTGGTGTCCTTTAAACCTTTAATTCGTATTAAAATTCGTATGTATTAAGTTTTTTCGTCGATTTAAATGTTGTTTAGAATGCGATTTAGGCTCTTTTAGTATTGTATTGCCAACTTGAAGATTGATAATTATATGATATACACTTTTTACTAACATTTTATGCTTAACTGAAGACGGCTCAGTGTTCTCGGATTGAGGTGTGTATAGTTTAGATAACCGTCTCGTACTGAATGCTAAATTGTTGACTCGTTCGCATTTTATAGCAAAAAATACGTTTCGATTTACATGAGAGAAGTAGACGGACGTAACGTAGAACCCCAAAACACGTTGACAATACCCACGAGAGAGTGAGATAGGGAGAGAGAGAGAGAGAGTGAAAGAGGGGGGAGAAGCCCCGAGATTAATACTGCGAACGAGATTCTAAGCGCGGCTTCAGCTTAGTTATAATAATAATAATCTGAATAAGCTATCCAAGTGTCTGTGTATGTGTGTGCTGTAATGTGCTGCTCGGCAAAACCCCGCCCACTGTTTGCATTAAGGAAGTTGCATTAACTAGTCTAGCAGATTCCCAGATTCAAACTACTCAGCAAGAGCATTTTCGCTTCGATATGCCGAAAATAGAGTTTCTTAATAGTTTTCTAACTTATTTTTGAGTGTGTTTCTATTTTTACTGCAAGTTGATGTCTGACATGTTGTTGCTTGGCGTGCAGTGCGTAATTAGAAGCCCTGATACGTCTGAAGTTACCTGTGTTGACAATCTGCTGAGTTACGCGCTTGAGCTTGGGTTGGGATCGCCTGTCACAGTTTTATATAATTGGAGGGTCCCCGTTCGGCAGAGAAGAGTGTCGACAGAAAGGCAAGACTGTGACTATGACATGGTTCACTGCTACGACTGATAGATGCCCCACTGAGTTGGCCTGTCATAGCTTAAAATTATCCAACAACACGCAATTGTGGAGTTACGCTGAGAGTTTGTACTCGTAGTCGTACTTACTACCTATTTAGGGGAGAACTAGAAGTGTTTAGGCGCAGCAGTTAAGTTATTCAAGCACGGGCCACGTTGCCTATTGATAATGGGTGCGATTACGATCAAGTTAAGCCTGATTAAACTAACCCAGACAAATGTTTGACAGTCTAAATATTCACAAACATATGTAGCCCATTCTTCTTTAATAGAAATTCTCTAGTTTTGATGAGTATAGAAAGACCTGGAAAACCTCTCATTACAGCCATAACACTCCAGATAATGTTCTAGTTTCCGTTGTACACATACAGTGTGGTTTATTTAGCATTCATTATTCACTTTACTCACTTTATCCCTTCTATAATTTTCATTTAATTGAACATTTCTCCACAGTTTCCATTCATTCATGTATTTTAGTTGAGTCGCGGCCTTCGATTCGCATGTCAAGCCCGAAGTTACCGTGCGACTAATGATAAACCATAACCCAGCTAAAAATGAGGAACCTGCAATTCCTCTTATCTAATAGTTATTGTAATAGCCTTAAATTGAATGTGAGCATAAGCTGGGGCTGGCTTCGTTCGACAACGGGTATTAATTAAACACAACAATAATCCCGATTTGGGTGTATATAAAAGATGTGCCTCCATTTCAAGTACATATCATATAATAAGTTTATTAGCTTTTCATTTCTGTGTGAGTCTGGGTGTGTGTGTGTGTGTGCAATAAATTAGACCTTAAATTGTATATTGGAATAGTGCAACTTCTAATTCAAGTTAATCCATTCATCCAGGGGTATCTTGGCGAACAGGCGATCCATGAAATTGCGTATGACCAGCGTCAGTTTGGTGCGTAGCGCAGGCTTCATTTCCTTCAGCAGTTCCTGCGAGTTTGAGTTGATGAACAAATTGAGAGCGGCCTCTGCAAAAGGGAATAAAGATTACATTAGACTGTTTCCGTGTGGGGTTGGGTTTCTCTTTGACTTACGAATAACAGTGTTGCCATTGGCAATGTTATCGACGCCCATCTGAATGTCCTTGACGTTGAAGTCCATTTTGACTGCATCGGTGGTGAGATATGTGCGTCCATCTTCGCCCTCATTGGCCAGCGCCTTGAAGTAGATCTTGGCCTTGACACCCTCTGCAAGGTGGGATCATAATAATATGCTGTTCCATGACTCCGAGTCAGTTCACGTTCCGCTGTTCTACTTACCATATTCGCCCCAATAGTCACCGGCACCGGAGGCCTTCACCAAGATCAGCACACCTGTGGATCGGTACTGAGCCTTGACGCGTATGCGCGGTATCTCGCATGTCAGCTGGAACTGCAGTGAGTCCAAGTCGGAGCTGCAATTGGTGGTGGAGATGGTGACAATGGCAGTGATAATGACACTATGATTAGATATGCTTTGTATGTATAAATGTTGCAACTGCAACTGCAGTGGCAAGTTGAGTCAACTCGAAACTGCCATTTCATTGGATGTTCCAAGCATTTGCATTTTTCAATGTCACACTTGGAGACACTGTCCACTCCACCTCGACCTTCAGTTCGGCCAGATGTGACGACAAATGTGGTGCAACAAATCATTGCACAGATCTAAATCAATATAGCCCAAAACACGCCTTGCAAAACCTGTAACCGCAGTGCCGCAGTGCAATACTCAATACTCGCCAAATTCAAAAGCGAATCCGCATTCGTATTGGAAATAGAAACCGGCTGAGTGTTCGTTCGGTTGTCCAAAGGCCAAAACCGACTAAAACCGATTGACTTGACATAGAGAATCGAGTTGACACACATTCGTAATCGAGCGGTAGCCAATAGATCGAGAGAAGTGTTTCTTGGCCATAATCTTCTTTGTCGATCTGTCTCTCGCCACTCCGGCCTATGTAAATGGTTCTTAAGTCACTTCAGAATGTCTTGTTTCATTGCCGTTTCAATACCGGAAAGTTATCGCACGTTTGGGGCGGTCCAAGTGCTTTGCAGCTGCCAAGGACTTTGTAATGTTGCATAATACATATCTGAGTGGAAGCAGCTTCAAAAGCTTAAGTTATGATCATGTTAGGTGTCTCGCATAAATTACTGAGGACATAATATTGATTTACTTCTATACTGTAAAGTTTTGCAAACATGAGCAATGCATTTTGAGAACCTGCTGTTTCCACTTAAGACGCACTAGACCACAGCAATTGATATTTATTAATAGAATAAACATGAAAATCCCCAAGTTCTTGCGATGTGGGCACGCGTCGCTTGGGCACGCGTTATAAACTAGCTATGAATATCGATTAGAGGTAATTCCAGCACAAGTACTAGTAGCTTTTCCCTTATACGAGATTTTTCACGTTAAGATATTAATCTTTGAGTTAAGATTCAAGTTAAATTCATTCCCGGTAAGATGCTTGGATTAGCTTTAAACTGAGTTTAACCTGTTTCGAGGTAGCGACACATAAGGGGCGTGTCAAAAATGCGGTCATAGTTTGTAGATACTTAGAAACTGTAATTACATTTAGTGATTAAACTCTCTATTTGCCCTTTAACGATAAAACGGTGAGTTGAATTAATTAAAATGATATGCGATCGCGTGCTCACGAGTTTCTCTAGATTACAATCTGAGAAAACGGAACTTGAATTAACATAGAAATTGATAAAAACGATTATTAAAAAATATCATAAGAGATATGTGTTAATTTTGTTGAATAATTCTAAGAAAAGCTAATATTATTTAATGCTATATACATTGTCGAGGCACACATATTATCTCTGCTAAGTACCATAGAGCATTTTTGAAGTAGGTAAACACAACTAAAGCAGAAAGTTATTAGGGTACAAAGGCGGTGTTATTGTTACGGATTGTGATCATTGTACAACTAATGAGGCCCGGTGAGACCCCAAGTGTCTTGGGGGCACGAGTGACGTACCCAACTCAACTACTGTACATTCATGTGAATACGTACCGCACATTGGTGACTGTAATGTTGCTAACCCCATAAGCCTGAATATTACGGAAGAGAGCGCGATAACCATCAGGTCCGCTGCCCAAAACGATTCCGATCTCATCGATTACTACAGGTTCGATCTGGGGGAAGGTGAAGAAGAAAGAATTCATTGCTAGAACGGTAATTGGGTAGTTGCTGTCTGGGCTTACCTCGTAAATATCCAATTCGGGTATGCCCTTTTGTAGATAATGCACCAATTTGTTGCCGCTATCACGTAGACACGCATTTATGGATGTCTCATCACGGGGGCACTGCTGCAAGTAGTAGGCTGAAAGAGCAAAAGAGAAGCATTACTAGAAAGAGACAAGAATAGACAGAGGCAGACAGATAGTGTGATCCGTTGCAGCTCGAGATTATTTCCCAGTTCATTGAATTTTTGCACGTATCGCTGTCTTGTTTTCTATACTCTGCAAGTGTTCAAACAGAGTCAGAATGGGTATATTATGCTCACAGAAAAGAGCGTGGAAAGACAAAAGGGGCGTGGCAGAGTACATATACATATTCTTTATATATACTCTAGGATATTGTTAGAAGACCAGTTTCATTCCTCACTAGTTAAAGTGAGTTGCTTGACAGGGTGTTGATTAGTCTACTACACTCAACTATTTCTCTCTCTGTCTTTACTTGTTTATCTCTTTTTATTTTTGTCTTTATCGCTATTCCGCGCTTTATGAGCCGTTCGGCAATCAACTGAAAATCAAACATTGCGCACTCGACTGTGACTGCAATGGAATTAAAGTAGTTGCCATTAATTGCATCTCGACGATCGCGGCTTGCTGTGTTTGTGCTCAGTTCAAGTTCGCATAACGCTACTGTCTCGTCAAGATCCCCCGAAACAGCACACGTTCCCAGAGCTAGGCGTGAGCAAGTGCAACGTCTGCCTTGGCCCCGGGCTGGGGGCGTCGAATGTGACAGCTTTATTGGCGGGTTCATTAACTTTCTCAGCCCTACAACTGCATTAGTGTACTGAGTTAGTGTGGAAGGCCAGAGGCAATTTTATACAGAACAAAGAAAGCTTTTAATTAAGCCCTATTCCTATATAGTATATGCTGTAAATTGTAATGCTCTATACTAGAGAAAGCAATCAATTTGATAATCCGGTCGTTAACACCCGTAAGTACTATATAATTTACCCGATATAATCGTTAGTTGTGTAGGTAAACTGGACTTGGACAAAGTCTATGATATTACAAAATATTCAGCTTTATGTAGTTCCCCATTAGGTATCATAATATTAAATTAAGTCTACATTAGCAAACAACTAATTGTCTCGACTCTGCAGAGGTAATTCTTCTCGTAGCTCTTAAGATGACCGCTTAATTGGAGTATTCATTCACTTAGAAAAACTCAAGTCACGTCTGCTCGTTAATCTCTTCTATAAATATAATTATTTTGAACCTGTTTTCAGTTATTGTCCGCACGTGGTTAACTCTAAGAAGAATCCCTCTATAGAAGGTTTTATCCCCCAGGAACATTAAACGGAACGGATCTTCTATCTGTCTGCGAAAATTTGATTATAATTTAATTATAGCAACTGTTGCTAAAGGCCCTTTTTTTATTGTGTTTACTATTTTAAGAAGTCCACAAAATTGCCTCGTTGAGGGACCGTTTTTTTCCATAATTTACAATAGATTCTCAGAAACCATAGCTTTATACGATATTATCTATTGGCAACTTTCAGTGTTGCCAACGCACGTCTCAGGGGGGTAATTAAAGCTGAATCAGGCAGTGTATTAAGCCTGGCCGAGAGACGTGACAAATGCTACGATTTGTGTCTCTTTAAGGACCGAAAAACGATTTGGGTTAGACGTAATCTGATGGAAAGTAATCTTGGTGCGTATTGGGCGATTGGGGGTATTGTGTTGGTAATACTTACGCTGTTCCTGAGCCCAAGTGGCGCCCAGTGTGGCCAGCAGCAATAATATTCCGAATTTGTGGCACATTATTGTTGTTGTTGTTGCGGTTTTTTGGCTCGTCTGCATGAAAGTACAAGTCGAAATGAAAATAATGATGGTTATCGTTATGTTGTTTCACTTTTAGTTTGGTTTCATAATTGATTAGCACGTTTCGTATCGTTTCGTTTTGTTAATATGCTAATTTGTATCGGATGACGCTGACCAGTTTTACTTTTCCCCTCTTCTTTTACTACTAGGCGAATGAGTGAGAGCGAAAGCGAATTAGGATTATCTTGGAGTACAAATCACACTGGGGGAGCACACAAACAATCGACACATATCATACTATACAATGCAAGCGATTTATAAATTTCACTCGGGCCGCCGAAATTCTTTCGAACTGAGCTTGGGTACTAAGTAGGTCAAAACGGACCAGTTCGGTTTGTTTGTTCTCTTTCTCGACACGAAAAGAATAAAACTGTCGTACCGTCTGTAGGAATTGCTTTCTCAATAAGGTTTTGCTTTTAACTTGTGCTTCTGCTTCTGCTTTAGCTTCTGTTTCTGTTTCGGTTGAGGTTTGCTTTCTTTGCCGTCGACTGAGTGTCGTCCAACTTTCACGCGACTTGAGCGAGGAATGAGCCAACGCTGCATTGGACCAAGCCATTTAACCAAAAGCCAAGCAAGCCAGGCAGCCAACCAGCCAGCCAGCCAGCGAGGCGGCCAAAAGAAATGAGTTTCAGTCGAAAGCAGCGCCAGAGGCAAAGGCGTAGGTAAAGTGCAGTGCAACAAGCGAACAAAGGCCGCGAAATGGGGCCACACCCACAGCCAGCGCGCTGCAAGCGCATGCATAATGCCAGAGTAGGCCTGGGTCTGGGCTTGGGTAGGGCTGGGTGTACAGCTACTTGAAGGTTAAGTTCATGCCGTGAGCTGGTCGGTCTTTGACTCGCTCTCGCTCGGCCTCAAAATCCAGCCTAATGAGCCGTGCCATGAATCAGAGTCCCATGAGCTTCATTAGCTGGGATAAGCTCACTGGGATTAGCCCGTGCCAGTGCCTGTGGCCTATAGCCTGTACATCATCTTTACGGTACGAGCTGAAACTATTTTTGCACCTGATGATGAATACCTGGCAAATTGCATATTTATTTCACAGTCCTTTGTGGCTCAGCTGGGCTCAATTAGTTCTGCCTCAAGGGGTGCCTTCGCAAAAGGTCAAGTGGTTTCCTTTGCCATTTGCCATTTTCCATTTACCACTTGCCACCTGCCACATGCTACATGCCACATGCCACCTGCCATTAGCATTGCACTTAGCTTCCACACGCACGCGATTTGCATACGAGGCACAACACAAAAATAATGAAAAAGAAGCTAAGCAAAGAAGGCGGAGAAAAGAGGAACAACCGTTCATTGAATGCAATACACCCATTATGACGCCCATTGTATAATATAAATAATAATGTTTATGGCTGAAAGCCATTAATTACACTTCTTTATAGCGAATTCCTCTGACAACAATTGCATACCTGACTGCAAGAGCCCAAAGAACTCTTGTCGATGCAGACACGCGTGCTTTGCATTTTAATCAAAATCAATTAATTACTTTTTTTTTGCAATTGTGGCAATATTAACATATTTAAATATTACCATATGAATATATCTAAATGGTATTTAATTTGTGGGTTGCTTGTTTTTTTATTGAGTTCGAGGAATTTCACAGTTTTATGTTCAAAAAAGGGAAATTTGAAATTGTTTAGGGAATTTCAAAGGCATTTTCAATAAAGCGTTGCATACCTTTTGGAGCAAATGAAAAACGCTTTGGTACAGTCGTGTTATGCACCGCGCATGTTCTGTAGAATGGTGAATGAAATGAGCCCCAGAAAAGTATGCAATAGTTTTTCTTACTGTGAAATGTTAAATGTTTTTTCGGTTTTTTCACCCGCCACGCCCTCCCTGTGAGGGAAGGGGGCGTTTTCCAAAAGGGGTGCATCCTAAAAAAGTGAGAGAACTTAAAAAAACGGCCAAAACTTTGGAGCTGTTTCCAGGGCGGGCTGTGCACTCTACGAACCTGAAAACTTGTGGTCTGTTAGATTTTGAAATAACGAACTGATTGGAAAAAGCCGCTTGTCGCTATCTCGTCTGGTTTGGCCGCAATTTCGAATTGAAAATGGAAAAAAACTGCCGTTATTCCAAATGAAAAACTGCTTGTTTTTCGCTAACAGAGCCGTGTTAGCTAAGACACGATCCTATATGTGTCCCGGATGAGGCGGATCCACCAAGTAGTAAACTGCTTAGTGACTGATCAGTCAGAAAAAAGCCAAATCTGGCGGGAAAAAAAAGAAGAAGTATTCCTGGACTGGATTGATATTATCTGTTTTATTTCGATAAGTCACACTTAACTAGAGCCATATAAATAAATACGTTACTCTAAAATATATTAGAAAATAAGTTGGTGTATTAAAAAACAATACAGTATGTTTCTTATGAAACACTCAATTTGTTGCTTATCACGTATATATAAATTATAATACATCTCCTATTTGTTATCTACTTATCTGACTTTAATACCGTATCTATCAATTTGTAGTGCATATTGGCTAATGGGACAACTGCTGCAAAGCAGTTGATGAAAATCAAATATAACGTTTTGTTTTTCTTTAAAAAGTGAGACAATGTGGAAAAAGTAGCCAACAATTGGATACCTTATCCAGGGCGAGCTGTACATTTCACAAAATTGGAACAACGTGTACTGTTGAAAGAAGAAGAGAAACAATAAAATGTCGTTATCGCCTAAAGTTGCTCGCTAGACGCAATTGAAAATTGTAAAATAAAAGAAAACAGCTGCATAATACTGAAATAAACCAGATATGCCGTTGCCCGCAGTTTTCTTCTTTGTCCCGCTATGCAACTTTTGAAAAAGCTAGACTTGACGGGAAAAAGCTGTGTTCGCAACACTGTTATAGTGCAGGGAGTTATTTATTACAGGTTTTTGTTTTGAATTTTGTCAAGGTTATTTTTTGGTCAACGACATTCACCCAGTTTCCTTGAAAGCTTTCAACTTGATTCTTTAATTTCCCTACTTTGCATAGGAGGCAGTTCCAAGGAGTGTTGGGCGTTCTTGAATAGCCTGCAAAATGCAATCGATAGTTAACGGCGCAGAACTTGAAAACTTGTTTAACATTTCCAGTTATACTAAGAACTCCCTGCATAAAACCTCCCTCATCAAATTATTATTGAGCTTATGGGAATTTTTTGGATGTATGCTAGACGAGATAGAAACTAGTTTCCATTGATAGTGAAACTGTTGCTGTGCTAATTAAAATCAAAACTAAAAGTTCAAATTCTCTTAATTAGCTTCAGTCCATCCTAGTCGTGTTTTGAGGAACTCGTTTAACTTAAATTTATGTCTGGAATTAAGTTTTGTTTTATTTCCCGTTTTAAGCTGCACTTAAAACAGCGTGCGACGATTACTTCTGTATAATTTCGGTAATAATTCTATCCCAGAAGTTTAAGTTGTAGAGTTTTATAGATCTTTACTTGGTTTTTTAGAAAGAAGATTTAGTTATGCGTGGCAACCTCCATGAACACCAGAAATAAGTACCTACATCTGTCATCTTATTCATAGCCAGATAGAACAAAGCCATCTAATTATTTAAATAACAAAGCAAACGGCTTAGACAATAGTCTGGCTAAACGTTTTCCTGTTCCATTTATTATTTATCCATTTACTTTGGCTACAAAGTATTTCTCACAATTGTCATCCACGAGTCTGGGTGTGAGTGCGAGTACTCGTACTCGTTGCGAACTCACGTTTATTATGTGCTAAGCAGTGGCTCTAGAACCCACTGGGTTTTGTATGGTACTTCCCTCAACAATTGTCACGGCCATTGTAAACAGTTTAAGATCGTACAGTCAAAAGTGCAAAGTTGGGCCCTTGCGCGTGTATTCTGCGCATTAGACTCCACACTAGGCGAATAGATGCCAAAACACAACTCGAGTTGAACCCGGATTGCCTCTAGTATCAGTATCTATTCTATTCCTTAAATAAATTAATCGTTCGCTGATGTTTAACTAATGACTTTACCCTAATGGTTCCCGGGAATAAAGTACTATTAATGTTTAGTTAGATAATAGCTCATTAATCTAATAAGCATCCACTATAAATCGCCTAACCCATATCCGCATATCTGAACTTAACATTTAGCCCTATATAGTATGTGTTGAGAATTAGTTGGAATTGCTTGAAAGGTTCAGTTTTGCAATGTTTCCATCTACTCATCTCAACGCTTGAGTTACTTCAGTAAGATTATAAAAGTAAATACCTATGAATCGTAAGTTCATGTCGGAAACGACTTCTTCAATTATCAATTATTATAATTGACAGACCGAGAATCGCAGAACTCAATATGCTGCTCACGTTTTGGTTTCATAACTCCTCTCCAAGATAATGGGAAAATTATTCGCCTGACTTTGGCACAGAAACCCAAAGAGAGCGAAACGCAAATGAAATAAAATTGAAGAATATAGATTTCTCTTTAGCTCAGGGCTCCAAGGTGGGCAGCCATTAAGGAGAGGTCTGACCCCAGTTGGCCACAGTTCTTACCTACTTAGCACATGGAAAACATTAATTTCAGACGAAACAATCGAAATTGCATGCCATAATGCACTTTAACACATTATTACCGGTAATTTTATGGGATTTTGTTTTTGACGTAATTCGAAAATAATTAAAATTAACATTTTATTCTAAACGAGTCAGTTGAAAATTTACAAGCTATTGCGCAAGTGAACAGATATATAATGCTTAATTACATTTTAAGCTTTTGGGCAAAACAAAAAATAATATTAGACAGCTAGACAGAAAGACAAACACAGACAGAATCTGAAGAACTTGGATAGCAGGCTGGGGAGAATTGGAGAGGAGAGACCTTTGGACAGTTTTACTAAACAGCAAACGGTTTGGCAGTCAGGCAGTCAGTCAGTCAATCAGTGATTCAGTTAGTTAGTTAGTTTAGTCAGCTGAAGTTCGGCTTTGGCAGTCGACGTCAGCGTCGCTGCCGCCATCGCAACGTCTCCGTTGAGGAGCTGAGAGCTGCCGACAGCGAGCTGCGAGCTGCGCTTTGCATGTCTTGGGGGAAGCTTTAAAATCCGCGCCAGATGCCTCCAACGTTCACAGTCGCCATTCTCAGCTGCGCGTCGTTGGTCGTGTGTTCCGAGATCAATATATAGCAGACATATAATAAACAATTCTTTTGTTATTGTTGTGCCTTGTCGAGTGTCGTGCGCTGTGTGTTAATATCTGCATATTCCAGTTACCTTAATTGTGGTGTGAACTTTAGCTTATCAACATGCTGAGAATCTTCCTTGTCGTTTTCGCAGTCATGCAAACCATCTGCCTCAGCCAGGCCGAAGCACGTAAGTTGTATTCTCCCATCTGAATTAAGTTATACATTCTTTAGTAACTTAAACAAAGTAAACAGTTCAAACATGTAAATGGAAAGCTGTGACAGTCAAATAAATGATCTATAGTTATTTACGGTTTGTGTCACATGACAAATGACAAATGTATTCACATTGACTCCGCTAAGTTCAATTTGAATTTTGCAAAAAAAAACCCCAAGTCATTTGAATGTTAGTCAGAGAAACTAATTTACTCTGCCTCAGCGCAGGAAGAAATGGGTTGTAGATGAACAAGTTAAATTTACTCTGCGAAAAAGCAAAGAATGACACTACTTTAGAGTGTTAGAGTGCTTTAATAGTTAAATGTTTCGTTTCTATCAAGACAACTCAGGTATCGATGTGATAACAGAGTATGCCTGCTGTGATTTTATCTTCACACCTTTGTGTGTTCCGCTCTGCTCCCCGCAGAATGTCAAATGTCAAGCCAGCTGCTAATTCGATAGCAGTCGTCATTAAAATTATGTAAATGCGAAAGCTTCGCACAGTTCGATGTGTTAACTAACCAAAAATGACACACTTTAGCGAATTGAGCGCGCTGTACGGAAACTTTGAAACTCGGGCAGGGGTACAAATGCGATGAAAAAAAGCAGAAGGAAAACAGAAAAACACAACAAAAAATAATCATAATAAACAAAAATCTCTTCCGCATCCATAAAAGACTTAAACTCAAAATGCAGACTATGAACCAAATCCATATATAATGAACGTAATACACAGTCTCGATCCGTTGAACAGCCTTCAACTTGAAATCTCAAAACTATGCGCTGCAATGCAGTTAATGATCGCTTAAACCACATATGGATGCCATAATGGTTAATCAACCAGTGACGGCCGAATCGTAGAATCGTAAACATAATACAGATACCGATACAGATACAGATAAAGATAGAGATCAGGTGCGTACTCGTATTCGTGCTGGAAGACAGGTTCTTACCATAAGCAGTTGCAGTTGTAAGGCCACAGAGTCGCAAACAGCAAGAGCAAGAGCAGTAAGAGAGAAGGAGAGAGAGAGAGAGGGAGTAGGAGAGAGAGACGACCTTGCTGGAGATCGCACTTGGTCGCGGCCAGGGTTGAGCTTGAGTAATATTGTGGCCGGTTTTCGACCAAGTCGTTGAACTTTACAGGGATTGAAATATAGTAGAAGATGAAACCGAAACGGAAAGCGTAGTTCGATTATTCGCTATTTTTATTGTTGTTGATTTAACTAAGTGAATGAATATTGTTTTGATGTTCTGTTTATATTTGACAGCTGCGTATATCAAGCAATGTGCTCGTGATGATCCCAAGCTGGTGGATTGCTTCATTGGCGCCCTGGAACATTTGAGGCCGTATCTGGCTAACGGCATACCAGAGATCGAGGTGGGTAACCCTTCAGTCTTCAGTGTGACACGGTTCAGACTATTTGCGCTTGTATTGCGAAAACGAGTTGCAGTTGCAGTTGCATAAGATGCAAAACAAAAATCACAATCAGCCCCAGCGACAAGGGGCAGGCGACACGAGGCACGAGGCAAATGGCAAGACTAATGGCAACACTGTGGCAGTGGGGCTAGGCTAACGGGTCTTGCGTAATGCCGCCGACAGTGGTGGCTTGTGGCAACTGCCACTCTGGTGCGGAAATTGTGTCTGTCTCGCCCGAGTGCCGATGGTTGATGGTCGATGGTCGATTGCCGATCGCCGATTGTTGTTGCGCACTTGTCTCTTGACTTCTCTAATTGTTTCTGCTTCTTCTTCCTGCCACAGTTGCCACCCGTGGAGCCCTTCAAAATGGACTCGCTGTCGCTGCAGCTGACCGAGGGACCGCAGGGCTACAAGATCACACTGAAGAACATGGAGGCCTTTGGCGCCAGCAACTATAAGGTGGAGTCCCTGAAACTTGGCGCTAACGGCGGCGAGCCCTTCAAGGCGCGCATCATTATGCCCAAGCTGAAGATCGAGGCCAAGTACACCAGCTCTGGCGTTCTGCTCATCATTCCCGCATCGGGTGGTGGTGACTTCCATGCCGTCTTCGAGGGTGTTACAGCCGACCTCACCGGCAAGACTTCGGCACGCGGAGCCTTCCTGCACGTTGACTCTCTGAGTCTCGTCCTCGATGTGAAGAAGGTCAACATGAGCATCTCACGCGCATTCAACAATAATCGCATTTTGTGTAAGTACTAAGGACACTTGAACATCTTATGATTTCCTTAATCTAACTGAATTGTATTTATTCCTCAACAGTGGAGGCCACCAATCTCTTCCTGCGGGACAACTCTCAGATCGTTCTGGAGGCCATGCAGGGTCAGCTGCAGAAGAAACTCGCTACCGAGTTTGGTAAACTGGCCAATCAGCTGCTCAAGAACGTTCCTATCGACCAGTTCTACTCGAATTAGCCGTCCCTAGCTGTGTCGATCTCTAGAATAGAACGCTAGCCTAAGCATTTTTATTTAATTGTTAAAACTAACTCGTTATTGCTATGAACAAAGTATTAAATAATTTACCTGTGTAATCAAGCAACCTTTCTTTTAAAGTTAAACAGTGTTGAAAGATCAAACAATATAGATAGTAATGATAGATACGAAGGGCTCTGAATCATCTGTAAGCCCGAATGAGAAGGAGTTGAGAAAGAGAGACCGCATTAATTTGTCTCTTTCGATCAGGTTCTCCAGGTGACCTGATAATATATTCAATTCCACTATAAATAGTATAGTACTGGCCATATGTTTAAATGTTTCATTTTATTAAATATGTAGAAGTATTTAGTTTTACAATTGTTCATCTTTAGTTATCTTCGTACACCTATATACATACGTGTGACCGATAAGATTCCATCTTTTCCACTTGCATTTCAGTTTTAATTGAATTCGACTTGTTCGAGTTGTTTTTGTGGCATTAATGGGGGCATTATTAAAACGAACCAATCTTATATTGTACGGTTTTAGTATTGGTCAAAAGTGCTCATTATATGCAGTTTGAGGTCGATTTTAGGGACTAGCTGACAGAGAGCTGTTGAGTATTTAAAAGTTTGAGTACAACAAAAATGGGCTATAGCTGTGAAATATATATTTTGTGTATAGATTGAATCCTAAAAAAATAAAATATATATTTACGAAAAGTTTGGTAATCTGAAAACTCCTAAACCAGAACTTAGCAACATAATAGTTATCCGAAGTTCACCCGTTTTATTTCAAACAGTCCAGCCTAATTTTGAACTAGTAATCACCTAATTATCAATCAATGTATCTTATGATCTCGCAAAGAAATTCATTGTAAATCAACCAATTGAAATTAATTCGCTATATTTGAAGCTATACCTCTTGCTTACCCCCATCTCTGTGAAATTGTATGCCTTGTACGAGTATCTACTCCGTATATACACTTTAATATATAGGTATGTGTAGTTTGATTCTCTTTTAGTTTTCTTTTGTGTTTAGTTTTTCTACAAATTTGCAGTTAAATTCGCACTCAGAGAGCGATCGACAGAGTGCATCGTTATTTATGGTTACATGTCGATCGGTTTTCTCATCTGAATATGGTTCAAGTAAAAATCTATATAGTTAATACATACATTTCATTTCTACAATGGAAAATTCTACTAATTGAAATTAATTCTTTTTGGGGGCTAGGCATACTTGTTTGTTTATGCAATTTAATTATTATATTAATTAATAGGTTTAGTTATAATTTACTTTCATTTAAGTTTTTTCGTTTAAGATCTTAGGTTTATATATTGAATGGTAATTGGTAATTTTGTTAAAATGTTCGGCCTGGAAAAGTGTAGCTTGCCAAGGCTGATAAAAAAATAGTATGTCCGTTTACTTACTGCCTCATATAAAAGTTGATCATATGTTCAATATATTATCATATATATATATTATATAGATATATGTCATATACAGCTAGCCTGTTTTTTATAAAAAATGCGCAGTATAAAATGCCTCAAACTTTGCGCTGTCTTAAGAATTTGGGTTTGTTGACTTGGTTTAAGGTTAGTTTTCATTATATGTTTATATATAGTGTATATATATATTTATATATATACTATGCTAGCCATTAATTATATGCCATATTAATATGAATTTTGATTTCAGATTTGTTGTCATCGCAGCCTTCTATTGAAGCCAATTGGTTGGAATTTCAATGTGATCTTGAGAGCTTAAGAGATTAACTGAAACCGAAACCGAATAATTGTAAGAAGAAGAATAATTGTCAAATCGAATTGTTGAAATAAAACTTATAGATTTTTGCTACATAATAAACTGTGTTTGTTTTATTCTTTTTTCACAATGAAATTAGCATTAAATATAATTTGTATAATAAACATAAGAGTTCATAATGCATAGTTAAATCAAATGCTCGAAAGCCCGAATGCTTTTCACGAATTGAATTTTTCTTTTATATACTCGTATGCGTGTATATATCTTTATATATATATATATATATATCCGTACATAGCTTGTGCCGATTGCGCGCTGTTTACAAAACTAAAGGGTGTGGGTGTGAGTGTTTTTATATATGTGTGTGTCGAGTGTTTAACTACAAAATATAATTATTTATGCTTTATAAATATTATGTACTCGTATGTATATAATATATTTATATATATATATATGTATTTTTATGTATAATTTATAGTTTTTACTTGACAAATGTAGCTCTATAGCGCTTGCCGGTCCACGCTATGTTTCATCCACTCCACCAGCTATCATTCTATCATGCTATTCTTTTTACAACAAATTACAAATGGTTTATTCACTGTCCTTACATTAGTTTACAATGTTTGCGGTCGAAATTTTACAAATATCTGCTTGTGTGTATATATGCAATATATATATATTTATCTTGTTTAAATTGTGATTACTTTTCAAATTTTATTTTTCAGTTTTCTTGTTCGTATTTGTTTTTACAAATAAGTTGGCAAAATCAAATGTACAAATCGAAAATGTTCAATCTTTCTTTCATTCTGTCTGCTTTGGCAGCTTTGAAAATTGTTGCTTAGCGTTTTCTCTTCTCATTGTTGTTGTATTTTTGCTACCCGACCCCTTGGGGTACATATGTATATAAAACCTCATACAAGTTGATTAATTATGTTGTTTAATCTACGCTTTGCTTATGTTTGTTTTCTGTATAAGTTAAGTTACATTGTTTACATTTTATTTCATTCAAAATTGGGATTTAGTCGGTTTACATGCGTGCAAAATCTGTATATATATATATTCTTTGTTTTCTTTTCATTATATATTTATTTTCTGTAAAAACTAGCAATATGTAAATAACGCCAGTTGCGTGTAAATTTCACTGTGCACACAAATTACACATCATATCAATATATAGTATATTCCATATACATATCCATACACATAGTATACAGTATATCAGTATATATTGTTGGTATTTAAAAACGTTGCTTCAAGTGTAATACATATGTATATCGGTTTGCGTGTGTTTTATAAGTAAGTATAAGAGCTCGCCTAAGCCTTATACTAACTACTACAGTTAAGCAGCTTTAATCTTGCCTTTGCAGAGTGTGCTTACGATATATGTTTGTATGCTTGTATGTAAGTATGTATGGAGAAAGCGTCTCTACTTTCATTGTTCATTATACAGAACATTTGAATCTAAATACAGTGTTCTTTTCGCGTGATCATGTGAATGTGTGTGTGTGTGTTTTTGTGTGTAGTTCGTAATGATTTATGTAAATTAAAATTATCAGTGCATTGCGCTCTGTAGACAGGCAGTTGTTTAGTTATTAACTAATAATAAAATTATAAAAAGACACAAAACACACAAGTTAATATGAATAATACGAGAACCATTCGCTGTATTTGCGCTTGAAATGCTCTCGCTTGCGCGGAAGGGAGGGGAGAATCAAGGGATATTATTATGGGAAGTGTGGGGATATTTGAGACTTACACAAAGTTCATATTTCATATACATGGGTGTGTCGGTGTGTGGGTATATACAAAAACACGACGGTAGCAACAACAATGACACAAAAAATGTCCTCCAATAGATTTTTACAGTTTACAATTTTGAAAAAATATATTTCTATATTACTTTGATTTAGTATAAGATCGAAACCGATAAGAAAACGAGAAATTAGAAAATATAAATTCGTTTTTAGGCATAGTACAAAGTTTGCTGTTATTTCTTTGTCCTGTTTCGAATAAGGCGTCGCACGAAATGTTCTAAACTGTAAGGTATCAAAAAATTTACAAAATTTGGAACTCCGCCTCGGAGCCTGGCTTTATACAAACTACGGTCCCGTGTTGGCAATTTACAAATGTGTCTCAAGGTGAGTGAGTGATTACTTTCTATACACTTACAACATGTATCGGTTAAGGGTATTTTGCACAACGAATGCATTTCAAGCTGTCAAACAATCAAACAATTATTAAAAAATTAAATGAAAATTGATTCTAAAATTAAATTATAAATAAATCAAACAGCGAAGCGTCAACATGGTCGCTGCCAGTGACCCTCAAACTGTACGTGGTTTCGCACAAGCAGTGCTAACGCTTTTGCACTGCTTGCTGCCCGCAACTCACACACACACAGTTTGATAGCCGTTGGGCGCAGCAACCGAGACTGCCAGGCCAGATAGAGATTTTTTTTACAATACAAATAATATTTTTACAAATAATTTTTACTAAATAATAGTAAAATAAAACTATTGCCAAGTTTAAGCGAATACATGAATAATGAGGGATATTGTTTTCGAAATATTTTGCTTTTGGTTTATTTAATTGTTTTTGTTTTTAATTTCTTTGTTCCAAATAATTGTGTTTGCATACATTTTGTGGACTTGTGGGGGTTGCAATGTTAAAAAAATGTTGAAAAATCATTGCTAAAAAACTTAAAAAGATTAAAAATCATTAATCGGTAATCGATAATCAGTAATCAGTTAAATCTTAGCATCTAAACAAAAGTTCGGTTCGATTCGACGGCCTGAACATGCGCGTTTCTACAAGTATAAATACAATGCGTGTAAATATGTTTGATGATAGGACTTAAAAACGAAACAATTTACAAAATACAAATATGAATTTATACATACAGCTACACATACACACACACATATACTATAAAGCGTAGTATACATGCATATATATGTGCATATAGTTGGTAATAGTTGGTATTATATGATTGCTACAATGCATGCGTGTTGTTCTTTTCTATGCGAGAGTCTTGTTTGATTTTCTATTTGTTTGTTTGTTTGTGTGTGTGTGTGTGTTTGTGGTTTTTTTATGATTATTTTGTTTATGTTTTTATACACAGCAAGCAATTTACAAACAATGGTTCGATTAAAATTAATGAGAATTTTACAAAACATTTAAATTTTACAGGTGAACAAATTGACAGAAAAAATTACATAATTTTACATGGGTTGCTTTTTTCGTATGTTTGTTGGTTTCTTTTTTTTATGTTTTTTTCGTGTGTTGTGGTTTATTATTTTTCTTTTTGTACAAAATTTTACATAGCGCAAAAGCGACGTGAAATTGTTGCGAAACGCAACGCTAAAGAGTCCTTGATTATGGGTGTGTGTTTGTGTGTGTGTGTTATTCTGTATGAGTATGAGTACGAGTGTGTATTTGTGTGTGTGAGAGTGCTCGCAGCTGCTGGCTCTATAAGGTTTCATTACACATACATAATTAACTTGCTCTTTAGCCTACATGCTACCATTAAGTTTTTCATTATATTCATATCGTGTATGTGTTTGTATATATGTGTGTGTGTGTGTGTTTATATATTTATGTATTTGAAATGGTTGTAGTTTAAAATCTACGCTAATAATCATCATGCTCTTAGTGTTTCTCTTCTTCACTCTTCATCTCTTATTCTCATCTTTCTTTTAGCTTGTCTCCTCATTTCACTCTCTCTTCTTTTTCGAGTCTCTTCTTCGGTTTGTTCCACAACTGAACGTCACTTGCGCTCTTTCAATTTACAGTCGATTCGTTTATTCTTAATCATTTACAAAATGTTTTTCTTCCGATTTTTACTTTTTTTATACAAAGTTTTTACAACAAAATTTACGCAGACATTACGAATATTTTGCGTTTATTTGGGATTATTTTTCTCTTGTTGCGACAAGTTTTGCAACAAATATACAAAATTGAGTGCAATCTTGTTGCTTATCGAGTGCAACTGCACTGTATGTGTGTTCGAGTGTGTGTGAGTGTGTTAGCACTTTACAAAAGCAATTAACAATCTTTTTGTTACAATTGAATATACAAATAATCGATTGCTCGCCAATTTGGAGCCGATCACTCTCTTTCTTTATATCTTTCTCTGACAGGATAACTCCTCCTTATATTCTCTGTCAGTCAGTTAGTGAGTGTGAGTGTGTGTGTCTGCAGTTTGGTGTCTGCGTGTTTATAAATAAATTACATTACATTTATCGTATATATATATATTAATATTTATAGTATGCATTCGCTTTGCTTTTCTAAGCTCTCCTCTTCCACTCTTCTTACTTTCTTTCTTCCTTCCTCTTTTTCTTCTTCTACTCTTCTTCATCCAAAGTCTAAAAACTAAAATTCGATTTCTCAATTTACAGCACTCCGTTGGCTGTTGTGGGTGGTCCAATGGGACCCAGGCCATTGTTCACCGAGTTAACCACCGAGGATGACGACTCTGAGGTGGCTGGCGATGTTGGTTCGGTCATCAACACGTTGCCGTTCTCCTGCACGGCACACATGGTGGGCGATGCGATGCTGTTGGTTGTTGTGGTTGCAGCGCTGCCCACCACCGAAGTCGATGACGACGAGGAGCTTACTCCGCCCAGTCCGCCTGCAGCGCTGGTGCTTGTGGCAGCAGTAGCGCTGCCTGCTCCCGTTGTGCTGGAACCAGCAGCACTGCTGGCACTACCTCCGCCAATGCCGCCAGCGCCTCCGGCTGTGTTGCCACCCGCAATGGGATTAGTTATCTTCATGTAGTATTTCTCCAGTTTGGCATTGATGTGCTTGCCATAGGTGTACTTGCGCAAGGCAGCCATATGTGGTCGTATTTTGGTCATCAGCTTCTTCAGCTGCGTCGGCTCCGAGACATCAATCATCTTCTGCACCACATAGTTGGCATACTGATCCTTCATCATGACATGCAAGGCACTGCAATGGGGCATCACATTTGTAATCACAACTCATTCCTCTTTCATCAAAGCTTAGCGATACTTACTTATCATTGAATGTGCAGACCTCGTCGATAAGGCCAGTGCGTTCGCCGCGTGTGGCATGTGTGACGCACTTCTCCACCACGTTGGAGGCGAACTTGTGCTGCGACAGCACCAGCACCTTGCCGCGCACACTGTTGATCAGTATGGACTTATCCTCCTGCTTTCCGTGCTCTGCAAGCGAAATGAGTTAATGAACATTCAACATTTAATACATGACAACAACTGCCTTACCCAGCACATGTTGAATGACATAGTTGCCATATTGGTCCTGAATGAGCTGCTCCGTGTGCTCGTGCAGTTCATCGAGTATGGGTGTAGTCTGCTCTGCAGTGCAGTGCTCCAGGATGCGCTGTATGACGCGGCAGCCATAGGGATGTGTGCTCAGCGAGTAGACCTGACCCTTGAAGGCATTGATGACAAATTGGAGCGCAACAGGATCGACGCATTCAATGCACTTCTGCACCACATGATTGCCATTCTGATCCTTCACACACTTGAGCACATGGCCGTCCAGCTCATGCACTATCTCCTGCTGCTGCTCCGGCGAGATACTCTCCAGCGCCTTCTGGATCACACGGCAGCCATACATTTGCAGGGCCAGCTGCAATACGTGTCCCTTCACCTGCATGCCCAGCGTATTCTTTTGCTCTGGTGTGCCGAACTCGAAGAACTTCTGGATGACGTAGTTGCCAAACACATCGGTCATCAGGCTGTAGGCAGCGCCAAGAATCTCATTGAAAACCATCTGCTTCTCAGCGGCGGTGGCTCGCTCCAGTTTCTGCTGAATGAAGCGCGATCCGTGCTGATCCTGCGAGAACTCCACAATGTGATTGACCAGATCCCGCAGCTGTAGATTCGGATAACGCTGATTGCGGAAATCTTCGAGTAGCCGCGACCGACCTGGCTGCGGTGCCCCACCAGCAGCGCCGGCAGCGGCACCAGCAGCTGCAGCCGCAACAGCAGCAGCGGCAGCAACTTGCCGAGAATTCGCCACTGCAGCGACCACAGCAGCTGGTGTGGTGCCTGGCAATGCCAGATGATTCGAGAACAGCGAACTGTTCGATCCAAACATATTGTTAGCTGCCGCCGCCACGGCCGCCTGGGCCGCAGCTGCTGTTGCCGGCAGACCCACTGCCGCTGCCGCTGCCATCTGTTGTTGCCGCTGACGTGACTCGGCACCAGGCGCCCGATTGGCACCCATTAGGCACGACTGAGCCGACGGTGGCGGTGTTAGGGGTGCACCCAGCGGACTGGCCGAGGCATTGACACCCGATGCGCCGAGGGCTCCATAGGCGCTGGCATTTGACATGGCGCCTGGCCATTTGACGCGTGCAGCTGCTGCTGCGGCGGCAGCGGCTTGGGCAACGCTGGTGTTAACCGCATTGGCGGCTGCTGCCACGCTGCTGCTGGTGTAGTCCATTGCCGAGGGGCTGAAGGCGGATGTGGTGCGATCGAATGAGTCGCGGCGACTGGTCAATGAGTTTGTGTTCAAAGCGAGGCCTGACGAGAGAGAGACAGAGAGAGAGAGAGAGAAAGGGGGTGAGGATTAGTTGAGTCTAAAAGAATGAAGATTGGAGGTGAAGTAAAGAGGTTTATATTATACTTAAATAAGCTATAGTAAATATTATATTGCTCAATTGTTTTCGTCGCTTCTCGGGCACTTAAAGTGCGCACAATATTGTCGCATAAATTGCTGATTAAAAAGAAACTACCAAATCCAAGTTAAGCACCTCGCACTGCCTTCTTCTCCATCCATTTAACTGGGTCATAAACGAGGACACTAGCAGCGAGTACAGCAGCAAGTAATCGCCTCAGCTGCCCTCGGGTATTTTCTCTATTTTGTAATTAATCGAGTTACGTAGTTGAGTTGTAGTTGCCTCTTTCTGCGGCAACAACAGCAACAGCAGCAGCAGCTTGGTAGGCGCTCGTAAACTTAATTGCCTACTTTAAGGCGCAGCTGTGTCCCGTTAGTTTTAGTTTGATGCGGCTCAGTTGCAGGCAGCAGAGTGAGAGTGAGAGCTGCCCCACTTATTTAACTGTAAGTGGAGAAGGCGCAATCGTAATGTCACCCATTAAGGACACACACACACTGACACAGACACATGTGCGCACTGCTGCAGAGTCAGAGCAAAGCTCTAGGGATATGTAAAAGGATATATACACATCCATACTCCCACACACATACACACACACAGACACACGCATGCAGTAAGTACAAATAACAACAGAAGTGAACCGAGAGGGAAGCGCTGCCAACTTGATGGATGCTGTAATATGTCACGAGCATTGATTTGCCCAGAGGAGCAGAGCGAAACTGGAAAAAGACGGGGAAAGAGAGAGGGAGGGGTGGGGGAGTAGGTTGGGCTAAAATTTACAACATGTCGGAATATGCAAAGAAATAAGTGAAAGTTCCGCCAAGCCTCGTCTCGCCTTGTTCGTCTGCAATGCCATTTACAACTTCAACTAGAAGAGCTCAGCTCTCACACACATACACACCCACACACACACGGAGACACACACACATACAACTCGTAATGAATTCATTGCTCATGCCCCACGGGGGCATGCAACGGCAGTAAATGCTTGCGGCCTGCCATGCAATGCACGCAGAACACGCAACTTATGCTGCTGCTTGCCACTGCAAGGGGTGCAAAAAGAGCGCGCAGGGGAGTGCCTGGGGGAGGGAGAAGGGGATACCTCTGCAAAATTAATTGCGCGAATTTCTATATAAATTTCCTTGACAAGGCTGGGCAAGAAGGCGTCGCGTGGGCGTCAAATGTGCCATAAATAGGAAAGGGCAAGGGGCACGTTGTGGCAGCTGTTGGGTCACGTGTGCATTGTTATTACGTTATGCCAGTGTGCGTGTGCAGGGTGTGTGTGTGCGTTGTGTGCATATTTAGTTATTTTGTTGTGCCGTGCACAAAGTTCGCCAAGTGCGAAAGTGGGCGTCGCCTGCGTTGGCCCACTAAATGCTAAATAATTGCAAATCATATTTAACAAATTGCGTGAAAATTGCGCAATTGCCGAGCAAACTTTTTTATGGATTTTTATTCGCATTAGTTAAACAAACTGCTATGTTTTATTTCACTTTAAGTGCATGAGCAATTAATGTAATAGAAAGCGTATTGTGTGTAAGGAAATAACAATATTGTAGGAATCTGGCAAACCTAGTGTAAACAGTCAGTCTGTTTCCAAGAGTCAATAAAAAAATGAGGTTAACAATTCCTAATTATAACGGGCTCTAAATATTACAAATACCAACAGAATATTTTTGACTAATTTGTAGTTAATAATGTATATCTATGTCTTTGTGCATCAATCTGTCTTATTCTCTTTGTAACTAGCTACTTTTATGTGCTATTAAAATTTCCCTTTCTCTATCTATTTGTCCCTATTATTCAACCATAACTTACTATAACTCACAACAACTCTACAGCTCTCTATGATTTTCTTTAACTCTATTACTTTATAATAACAACAACTCTACAGCTCTCTATGATTTTCTTTAACTCTATTACTTTATAATATAACTATCTATTACTCAGCACTACTTACTATCAGTCAGTATAACTTCCATTTTTATCTTCCCTTCTACGAGTACTTTAACCTTTATCTCCTGCATTTCTGTATCTCCATCTCACTGTTGTCTTCTTCTATTTCCGCCTCTAATTTCTTGCTTCATTTCAACACTGAATTCAATTGCAGGCAGCAACAACTACTGCAGCAACAACTACAACAATTAGAGTATTTCCGAAATGTAAATTTATCAGACACACAGCTGAGGGGCATGGAGTAGGAAAAGATGGGGCAAGGGAATGCAAATGCAGTGCTTAATAAATGACAACAACATTTTGCCAACGTTGTCGGAAAAAACTTTTTAATTTCTGCATTTAAATTGCAACTAATTTGGCGCACTTCAGTGACGCGACGCGGCTAAATTCCATTTCAAATGCAGGCAATGAACATGCAGCCAAGGGGTGGGGGATGCAGGGAGAATCGGGGGAGGATGGTAGGTGGTTAAAATGGGCGGAATGGATTATGTAGAGCACACAATTTGCGAGTGTCGAGAGAGTGTTGCAAGGGGGGAGGGGAGTGATAGAGGGAGACTTCATCTGGTTTCAATGTTTGTCAGTCTGTTTATTTTATACGCTCGACTCGCTGGGCTAGACGATGCGTCCCTTCCCCCTCTTGTGCGCACTGCTCTTCTCTTCTATCCCTTTCCTTCTTCTTCACTCTTCCCTATTGTAACAATTTAAAAGAGAATTATTCATGCAATTTGTGTGTGTGTGTGTGGCAGAGACGCGCAACGTGTAGCACAGTGTGAGTATTGGTAACCAAAACAGTCGTAATACGAGGGTCGTTTGATAAGTCCGTGACTTTTTGTATTTGCCGCGCACCTGCTCTAAATACAACACTGCTCCTGTCAGCAGTTATCGATTAACAGCTGACTGTAAAATTTTGAGAAAGCTGCGTTTTTTGGTTTGCGTTTTATAGGCATTGAAAGCAGACGATCTCGTGAATTTTAACGAAAATGGAAAAAAGTGAATTTCGTGTGCTAATTAAGCATTATTTTTTGCGTAAAAAATCCATCACCGAAACCAAGGAAAGACTTGATAAATATTATGGGGACTCTGCACCATCAATTTCAATGGTTAAGAAATGGTTTACTGAGTTCCGTTGTGGTCGTACCAGTACAAGTGATGCCGAACGTTCAGGTCGCCCAAAAGAGGTCGTCATGCCAGAAATCGTCGACAAAATCCATGGAATGATATTGGATGATCGGAGAATGAAAGTGCGTGAGGTAGCTGAGGCTGTAGGCATCTCAACTGAACGGGTACATCACATTTTACATGAATATTTGGACATGAAAAAGCTTTCCGCGCGATGGGTGCCGCGATTGCTCACACACGACCATAAGCGCAACCGTGTGACCATTTCAAAGGAGTGTTTGGCGATGTTCAACCGCAATCCAAACGAATTTTTGCGCCGTTTCGTTACCGTAGACGAAACATGGATCCACCACACCACACCAGAGACCAAAGAACAATCAAGACAGTGGGTTTCTCCGGGTGAACGTGCACCAAAGAAGGCCAAGGTGGGTCTGTCGGCCAACAAGGTCATGGCCACAGTTTTTTGGGATGCACAAGGTATCATTCACATCGATTACCTTGAAAAGGGTAAAACGATCACCGGCGAATATTATTCAGAGCTTTTGGACAGATTCGATATTGATTTGAAGCAGAAACGACCGCATTTGGCGAAAAAAAAGTGCTGTTCCATCAGGACAATGCACGGGTGCACACTGTGTAGTCAGCATGGCAAAATTTCATAAATTGGGCTACGAACTGCTACCCCATCCAGCATATTCTCCAGATTTAGCCCCCTGTGACTATTTTTTGTTTCCAAACATGAAGAAATGGCTCGGCGGTAAGAGATTCGGGTCAAATGAAGAGGTCATCACAGAAACAAACGACTATTTTGAGGGCCTTGAGAAAACCTATTATTTGGAAGGAATAAAAAAATTGGAAAAACGCTGGACTAAATGTATAGAGCTAAAAGGAGATTATGTTGAGAAATAAAACGCTTCTTTGACGAAAAAAATATATTTTATTCAAAAAGTCACGGACTTATCAAACGACCCTCGTAATTGAGGGGGTTTTGTAATACTAACATGCTGTCTCCCTTCCGCCCTCCCTTCCCATCTAATGCCGCAGGCTGAGTCTGTTTCTTTCTCTCTTCTCTCGCAATCACCCTCTCTCTGTCTGTTTCTCTAGTGAGCGCACGCGAGTGTGTCTCCTTCGTTGGGCAAGGACACTTTGCCAAATGAAACTGCAGCCACACACACACACACTTATAGCGTGTGTGTGTGCGTGTGCGTGGCGGCATTAAAAAGACGCCCCGTTTATTGCAGGCGACATTTTGTGGTTTATGCACACGTTCCATATGAGCAGAAGAAGCAGATGCCATCGTTGCTTCTTACAGGCCCCCCCATCCCTATTGCAGCAGCAGGCGCCAGCCTGGCTTAATGTAATGATTTTATGAATTATAAATGCACACACGTGCGCATTTATGCACACACACACGCACATTTACAGTTTGTGCAGAAACAGAAAGAAAGGCAAAGTGGAAACGCATTACAAATGTTCAAGTTATTTAAATGCCCGGAAACTATTTCCGGGCAACAACTTTGCCAAGCGGCGCTCTTAAGTAGGCTATAAAAATATAACAGCCTCACACAAAAATGTAATTAGTGTTGAAAAGCGACGACTATAAAAACGAAAGCGCATTCGCAGTCGTATGTGGCACGACATAAGAAAGCAATTTGTGAATTAAGATGCGCCACTTGCAACTGCGGCACATTGCTTGAGGTGGCATCACCCCAAGAATAGTGGGTAGATCTCTGCTGTAAACTAAATCTAATCTGTTAACTATATAATCTGTATAATCTGTTAACTATATATAATCTGTAAACTATATCATATCTAATCACAAAAACAATAACTACTATCAATTAACCTTATAATTAATTAAATGCAGCGCTAATCTTAGTCTGTGTTGAACATTACGCATACGCCGCGTTGTACACGTCATTGGGAATTTCATTAAGCGTAAAGTGCTACAGCTGCAGCAACAGCAGTTGCCAGTTCACTCTTTCTCTCCCACTCTCTCACTCTCCACAGTGCACAGTGCAAGTGCTTTGCTTTGCGGCAAGTGTCAAACAAGTTGCTGCTGCTGCCTCGTGTGGCACAAAATCATTCACTTGCTACCGTCGCTCCCCCCAACAGCAGCTCCTGCTGTAGCTGTAGCCCAACAGCAATTGACATTTTACAAAATAAACGAATTCATTTGCACAAAAGCCTGCACTGAACAAGGATAACAATAGCAACAACAGCAGCAGAGGCAGGCAGCGCTGGCAGGCAATGGGAAGCAGGCAAGAGGAGGCAGGCAGAGGGAGCAGGGATAATAACAATGTGCGCCTTGTGCAAGAGTATGTAAAGTGGTTTTGGCATTGGCTTTGGCTTTGAGTTTCGGCTGTGGCTCTGTTGCTGTTGCTGGTTTGGCTTTCACTTTCCCCCAATTGCAATCACATGTTGCCAACATGTGAAAGGTGTACATAATAATTTTTGGGGAGGGATGCCAGCTTCATCGACAGGGCAAAGGATGCCATGCTGCCAGGCACAAATAAGGCAACAGTTCCCCTCTCTTTCCGTTCACCTTCTCGTTTCTCCCTTTGCTGCCATTGTTTTAAGGCACGGCCAAATGGTTTGGCGGTTGCGAAGTCAAGCTGCGAGTGTTGCAATCATAGCCCAGCCCAACCCTTGCTGGTCCAACTCAACGTCGTGTGCGCATTAACGTTTGTAATTGCAGCTTGTCTGTGTTGCCTTGGGGTTGGGGGAGGGGCTAGGTTACGCCCACACAGACTGTGCTGCACAGCAGCCACTTAAAACAATATAATCTCCATTAAAAAGCTTTTTGACAGCGCCAGGCACGAGGCATTTGTGGCTCACAGTCACACAGAGTCTGCTTGCTGTCTTGGCGCATCGATTGCACTCAGTAATGAGCAAGTGAGTGTGTGTGTGTGTGTAGATGACTCGTAACTGAGCCTGCTATTATGTGGGAAGAGAAAGGGAGAGACACATAGAGGGAGAGGGGAAGAAATTGAGTACCCAGTCAAGTTGGTCGCCTGCTTTAGTGCTAATTGCAAATTGAGTTGTGCAACAACTTGTCTCACGCTATGTGTGTGTGTGTGTACAGGGAGTGTGCGTGGGAGGGGGTGTATCATATGTGGGTTTCATCTACTCTAAGCCAGGGACAATACACGCACTCGAGACACACGCTGAGATCCAATTCGCAGTCACCTGCACACACTTCATTGTTGTTGTTTCTCTTGATGTCTTTGTTGTTGATGCCGCCATTGCTGATGCTGCTGCTACTGCTACTGCTATAGTTGTTGTTCTTGTTCTTATTCTTGTTGTTGTTGCACGGATTGGTATTGGTATTGGACCCTTCTAAGCATGTCAAGCGACCGCACAGAGCCGAGCTGAATGACAATTGCACTTAATTGATTTTTGACTGATTGTCAGCCCAGAAAGATGCTCGAGAGAGCAATAGAAAGAGAGAGAGAGAGAGAGAGAAGGGCACGCCCCCAATTGCAGTTCCCACTATGCATGTGGGCGTGCTGCTGCCTTGCTGCCCTGTGTGCCACGTGTGGCACAGTTCACTTAGGCAGGCAGTCAGTCTGGCAGTCATTTAGCCTTGCCTTGACGTCAATAAAAAACCATTAAAAATTGCCAGACCCTGCTGTGAAATACCCCGTTAACAATTCTAAAGCAGACAGATAAAGGTATAAGATGCATTTTATTTATTGAGTATTCAACATTAAAAACGGAATTTAAAAAGTAAATAAACTAAAGGAAAGAGTGATGCAAATTTTAGAAACTTTATTGTGCTCCATCTATATAGAACATATTTAAACATCTTGAAATCATTCTACGATTAACCCTTTAGCTCATTCTATTAACCCCTTTCCTACAGTTTCTACCAAAAAAGTAAAATAATTGAAAATCATCAATATTAAATATCTTCTGGTATGCAATGTGTCAGCCAAGCCGGAATAAAAGACCGAAATGCAAAAAATATACGGGGAAAACTCATTAAATTTCCACATGAAGGGAAAATTAATTAACGAAATAATGCAAGAGAGAGACAGAGAGAGAGAGAGAGGCAGAGGTGGAACCATTAACGAGTAAAGTGAGTTAAATGTGAAAATTGCCGATGAAAATGTTGCTGGAAATGGACTTGCGCGTCCATTAGCAGCACAGTGCCTCATGCCACATTCCACATGCCTCTTGCCACCACATTGTGGTCTACGGTTGAAGTAAATTGATTTTTACTTCGATTCTTAATGCAATTGTTGCTTGTTTCGGCAGGTTTCCAATAATTCAATAATGAGGTCCTTACGTTTTATTTTATTCTGCACGAGAAATGCGAAAATCTCCGGAAAACCAAATGAAATTGTGGGCGCCAAAATGCCGGGTAACATTTTCCCTTAGCTAAAACTATTTTGTAGCTTGTGCAAATTATAACTTTTCATCGCACACGATAATAGAGAAAATGTGAGGCAAAACGAAGCGCCTGCAGGCAGTCACAAAATGCTGTGGCAGACAGCAGAGAGAGGGCAGGCTAGGCAGGCTGTCTACAATATGCGCCGGAGAAGTAAACTCCGCTCTAAAGTATAAACTTTCATTGCCTGACTGCCGTTATTAATTATAATTTGAAATTCTATAAATTTGCAACCATTGCCAGCGACAACAACAACAACAATAAAAGCACTAAAATAGCCGTCAAAATGTTGTTGCCTTGGCAAGTTTGAAGCTTCAGAGTTTTCGGTTCCATCCTTCCTCCAACGTAAACCTCATATTGCAAATGTTATTTTTCGGCGCAAAAACTAAACAGCAACCAACAGAAAACACACTCAATACACACACAGAGAGAGAAAGAGGGAGCGAGAGAGAGAAAGGCAAAGAGTGTGTTGCGTGTTTATGTGTTGTGGGAATTCGTGAAATTTATATGTAAACTACGTAATTCATGATTCAATTGATTAAATTTAAATTCATTTATTTTTGAATACGTGAAATAGAAATATCTTCTTTTTATGCGATGCAGAGAGATTTATTAAATAATGTAAAAAGTATCTACTCTATATTGGTTGTATGTTAAGTATTTTATTAATTAAAGAAAACATTTGATGCAATTAAAATTTTTGGAATAAATAACTTAATATACGATATGTTTAATATTAAATTGTTGAAATGGTTACATTAAATGAGTTTCACATAAACACAGATGTAGCAGACTTATTTTGTGCTCTGTTATAGTTCTCTCTCATTGATAATATTGTTTTTGTTCTGCATTTGTTTAGGTTATTTGGTTTGGAAATTTCAGAGTTTATTTGGCAGTGATATTACCAGTGATATTAATTTCTTCGCAATTAACGACATCTTCACGCATAAACATTATACAAACTGTTGTATATCATTGGTAAACTGAAGAGTTGCGTTTTGGCGCTACGCTTTCCACTCTGCACACATCATGTAGGTGTATTCATGTATGCATGTGTGTATATAGTAACATATATTACATGATTCCATCGTCGACGCGACGGCTGACTGAGTGAGTTGAATGAATAAGGATAACAATGTTGTTGTACTGTTGCAGCAGTTGCAGGCACAGAGCCATCGGGCAAGCGGAGGCAATAACATTTTGCGTGCTTGCATGCAATTGCTTTTAGTTTTCAGCTATTGTTTCTGTCTCCCAACCCTCGCAGCGTAGTTTTGTTTTTCTTTTGCTTTATGCATTAGATATTTATGAAAAACAAAGAAAATATTTACTGACAAACACAGTTGGCAATTCAGTAGAATCGCTCGCTGAGGAATAACAGACAATACCCTGTAATGTTAATACTTCTAATACTTCTAATATTTCTAATACTTCTAATATTTCTAATACTTCTAATACTTCTAATAAAAGGGAAATAGATTATTTCCCTTTTATTTCCTTCTCAACTTATACACCCCACACTTGCACTTGCATTTGCAGCGTATTCGCAGACAGACAGAAATAATAGAAATGGAATTTCAAAAGTATAAATTGCATTATTCTGTTATGGCTGAATAATATGCTGACAACTAGAGAGGGAATGGTAGAGGGGAGGGAAGAGGGCGGAGGTGTATAGGTTGCGCCTTCTTGGCAAATAATAATGGAATTGCGTCAAGTGAAAGTTACTCATCCAACTGTTGTTATAATTGCGATATACGATATTCACTGTATACACACACACACACACACACATAGATGGTTGCTTTATACACATGTAGATATGTATATGTATTTATACAGTTGTGTTGTGCTACATTTTGAGAGAGGCTTCAATTTTAGTGTAACATCCTAAAATAGTCACGCAACATACAAATGGATTTTATACAGATACAAATTTCTGCCTATACACAATGACTGCTTTATATACAGTATTAAACAGGTATAGGGATGCACATACATATTCACACTTTACAGTTTAATTTCGAGATTAAATGAGCTATACATATATATATAGAGAGAGAGAAGGATTGTGACACTTACCTCCAACGCTGGAACCATTCTGCTGGGAGTAGAGATTCTGTTGGGCCGTCTGCGGCTGTGGTGGATACAGTTGGGGACCCTGTGGCGGCGGCGGACCGGCACGTGCGGCACCTGGTGGCACCGCCAACACCGGAGCGGGGCTAACCAGACGCATGGGCGTGCCGGTGCGTGGTCCCATCACAAGTGAACCGCTCTGATCGAAGAAGGCCGGTATGACCTTGAGATGATATCGGTTTTTTTTTTGTTTTTCATTTTATACAAAGTTGTTGTTTTTTATGTTTTGTTGTTGTTTTTTTACAGGGTTAGATGTTGATTTTGTTGTTTCGTTTTTTGTGGTTATAAAGCAATTTTGTTTTTTGTTTTATGTAGAAAAAGAAAAGAGAAAAAATACAACGTGTTAGGTCAAGTTGTAGGTTAACTATACAAATTAGATTTAAGTAAAGGCGAAAGTTGTGTACAACAATTTACACAGGAGTCGGAGGCGGATACGCATTCGGTACATTGTGGAAGCCATTGTACAGCCCCGAAAATAGATAATGCTATACAGAAATATATATAGAGAGAGAGAGAGAGAGAGCGCTCTGTGGGGGAGCATATCATACAAGAAGAAGAGGCGCTCCATTGCTGCCAATTCGCCACCTTGACCCGCCAATTAGTTGAGGGGGAATTCGATTCGAAATTGCTTACCTGATACGGTTGATTCTCGGCGCCCGCTTGCTGTGAGGGTGTCAAGGGTCGACGCGGCTGTGTGCCCTGCTGTGGTATCAGATTGCCCGGGTACATGCCCCACGGCGCAACGCCGTAATATTGCGGCATTTGAGCGGCAGCAATCATGCTCAGATAGGGTGTCGCCTCCTGTCCGGGATTGATGACATACGGCTGCTGGGCCGCCGCCTGCTGTGCAGCATATGCAGCATTCTGTTGCGCCTGTGCGGCAAGAAACTGTTGTGATGCGGCTGCCATTTGCATCTGTTGTTGCTGCTGCTGTTGCTGCTGCGTGGCTTGTGCCGCCATTGTGCCATTGGGTGCACCTGGTGGTGCTGCACCGGCCGCTGCCGCTGCACTTGCTGCCGATGTGGCTGCAGCGGCCGCAGCCGCCAGTCCTGGATTCTGTGAGCGAAAAAGTTGCTGCAAAAGGGAAAGGAGAGAAAGAGAGAGGAAGGTAAGTAATGAATTAAGCTTGTTTTAGGGGAAGGTAATAAAATGCCCCTTTGTACTTAGATACAAGATTGATGTAATGTTTATAACCCACACAAAGTCACGTTGATTTATATTAAGTAATGCAGGATTTGGGGTTTCTCTTAATGTAACCGTAACTCTGTAAGACTTTTGAGTACTGCATAGATTTGCTTAGATTGAAAGTATTTCATTGTAGATCATTTAATTCAATTGATATGCCATGAAAACCTCTTTCAATATGTTTTCCCAGCTCCCCATCTGTACTACCTCAGTCGCAAGCACTTAATCTCTTCACTGTAGCAACTAACTTACAAAATGTTCTGTCAATTTTCTTGGCACTTGCTGAGATTTTCACACATTTTCCCCCTGCGCTGCCACTTGAGGCGTGTAAATCATTTACAAAATGCTTTTTTTGCGCCCAACACAAACATTTTTCACAGCCTCAATGCCAATTTGTCTTGTTTGTCGGCATCTTAGGCATAATAGGGCGCAACAGCCACACTCACACAGACACACAGCCACACACACAAACACACACAGACATTGGCACATACATATGTTGTAGCTGTATCTGGTGTCTTTTATCTCTGTAATAACTACGCAGCTCGCTCAGTGCTCAAACTCGTGTGTTGTTCTAGCATAGATTCATTGAGACAGGCGCAAGGCACAAAGGGAGCATAGCACACACACGCAGAGAGACCTATACACAGGCAAGTATGTAGATAGGAAACATGATCAAGTGTTTTCAATTGGAAAATTAAATCAAATCCAATCAAATCAGCATGTGATATACAAACACACACATGCAGATATAGACACAGATACAGATACACCTATGCATAGCTACAGCTACAGCAGAGCTTATAGATACAGATACAGATACAAGATACCTTTATAAAAGCAGCACAGGAAAGCGAAAAATAATACAACATGGCAACGCACGAATGAGTGTTATTCTTTTTTCTCTTCTATCGTTTCGTTTCATTTCCATGTCTGTTGCAGTGTTGTCATATCATAGCCAGAAGCTACAGCAACAACGACAACAAAAGCTACAACAGCAACAACTACAGTAGGCACTCGAACGAGGCAAAGAGGCGTTGAAATTGTTGTGCGTAAAAGGTGGAAAAAAGTGCGGCACTTGTGTGCGTGAGTGTGTGTGCATCAAGTGCCGCCTTTGTGTGTGTGTGTGTGTGTGTGTGTGTGTGTGTGTGTTTGCTTTAAAAACAGCGCCTGGCAGCCGGAATCGAATCTGGTTGGCAACTAATGAATGGCCACTTAACAAGTTGACTGCACTTTGCTGCTGCTGCTGAAATTCATTTTCACTGTTTGAACAGAGTTCGAATTTAAATAAATTACGTACAGTCAAAATTCACAATTAAAGCTCAACTGTTGTAATAGTGACTCGTGAAAATTCCCATAAAGTACGTAACAATATAAATGATAAATTACTCCTAAAAGGTCACCCAGTCTTAACTTCTTTTAATCATTGATAAGCTCCATTTCTCACCATAACCTCAACAAATGCCCGACTTTTCTTTGTACATTTTCCTGTGGAATTCTGTCAATTGTTTACATGTGAATCGCCGGCGAAACCGACAAAGAGCAAATAACAAAGTACACAAAAAATATACAAAAAATAAGCAAGAACATTTTCGGACAGCGGAAAACAAGGAACATGAGCAGAGCAGAGCTGAGTGGAGTCGGGAGTGGCGAGAAACAGAAGAAATCAATGTGAATTATTGATGAATGGCGCAGTGAAGGCAGTCGAAAAAATAAAAGCATAAAAACAAAAACCAAAACGAAACCAAACCAAACGAAACGAAACGAAACGTGGCAAAAGATTGCACAAGTGAAATAATAATACACAACGGCGCACACACACACACACGCATCGCGCCATGCACACGTACACAACAAACTTGGCACGCAGCAATAAAAAAAATATCTTGCTGCATACTTTGAGGCGCGTGACGCGTGAAATTCTCTTCCTGCTCTTCGCTGCTTTTCTCTGTTGGGTTCTGCGAGTGTTCTCGAACTCACAGAGCATAAAATAATAATCAGAAACCAAATAAGCACTGAAATCTGAACCCCAAGTCAGTTCCAGGCAGCCCAAGCACAGCTGCCACTCCTGTTCCCATTCGAAACTCCCTGGTTGCCCACAGCCGCCCTTGGCGTTGTGATTAAAAGGAAAATTGAAAACAAAAAGCAAAAAATTGCGAATGGGGAAATGGGAACAGCAGGCAAAAGGCGAAAGTCAAGTGAAAAATTATGTAATTTCACGCGCGCGCACGAAAGTATGCAATGCTTTTTGATTTAGTTGCCACAGTGACGCACAAGTTGGCAGGGAAAGCTCAAAGTGATGGTGGGGGGGAGAACAATGTGACCAACGCTGTCAATAATGTTTATGGCACTGCCACAGAATGATCCCCATCCCTCTACATGTGATTTATGCAAATGGTCGCCCCGTGAGCACTTCCACAATTCACAAACGACACACACGATTTGGCAAGGCATTTATAAGGAAGGAAAAATATCAAGAATACGAATCAGTTTTTTACATATTGCATTATTAATGCCATCAACTCGAAGTAAGGCAACCCTGCTGCAATTCTACACAATATCTTCTTCTTTCCCCAACAATATCAACAAGTTTCGCTTGAGTATTTTTCCTTCGCCTCTTTTACATGTCGAGTAATTTGTTTAGCTGCCTTCCTTTTCCTTTTCTCTCACTCTCTCTCTCTCCCTCCACTTTTTATTTCATTTCATTTGCGCATTACACTGCATTTGGCCAGTTTGGGGAGAGGACTTAATAAGCTCCCAGGTGTACAATTTACAGTCGCTCGCCTCGTAATGGAAATTATAGCTGATGTCATACACTGGGGAGCTCCAACTACTACTTCAGCTACACCACCACGCCCACTCCCTCCTCTTCCCACTAACTGAAAGTGAGTCAGTCAAGCACCGCGAAGGGTTGCTACCCTTGTCGTCTCTCTCTCTGTTCGTTTATACTTGTTGCAACTGGGTCGCATGGCAGAAATAAAAACAAACGTTGGAAAACAGCAACAGAAACAACAACAAAAATAACTTCAGAGTCGTCTCTCTTAATGTTATTTTCCTGCTTTTCCTGCCTGAGTGGATTAGTTGCCTCTTGTGGTGGAGAGACTCGTGGAGGGAGAGCAACTAGTTGATTTATAATTATGGCACTAGGAAAGAGAGAGAGAGAGGCGAAAGAGACGAGTCCCACTTGGAGTCGAATTCCATTTCCATTACCTCAATTCCGTAACGGAATCCGTTTTCATTTCAAGTTTCAAGTGCGTTCGTGCCACACAAGACGACAAAAACAGCAAAAGAAAGAAAAACCCAAAAAAGAAACTTGTTCGATTGGTTTTCGCTTAATTGACACACTTTTCGTTGGCTAAACGTACAAGGCAAGTTTAATTGGTAATGCATTTAATTAGCTTGTCTGTAGATTGGTAATAAAGATAATGTAGGGTTTTTCCATTCAACTTGAACTTGACAGCCAAAATCTCTTCTATATGATATAGTTATGATATTAAACACTTATATCTTTAATATATCAATAAGGAATGGAATTATAAACTGTGTTTTTGTATTTGCCTTGGCGTGGTATCCAGCATTTGAAATGTGCTTTAGTTGTGTATGGTACACAGTAATCTTTATGCCAAATTTGCTGTCATAGCTTTGTAATAACTGAGATCAGTGCGTTCACACAAACAGACGGTCGAATAGGCAATCGAACATGGCTTTTTTAACTCCCCTTTTTATGTAGGACCAGTCAAGTCTCCTTCACTGCTTTTGTAATTTTAAAACGTTGCTCACATTACGAATTATTTTTTTTTTTATTTATTTATTTATTTAATTTAAAAATGTAATTCCTTTTTTGCGGAGGCGCTGGGAATGACACTTGGAATTTAAAACAATCATAACATGCTTATGGTACATAGAAACCAGAATGACAAATTTATTGTCTCCAGTTTTTACAATATAGTAGTTGAGATCTTTACACAGTCAGATAGACGGACTGATAGTCAACTATATGTAGTTAATTTGTAAGGTTTACTTCCTTTCTCCTTCTCACTCTTAGTTAAATTTTTTGTTTTCAAATTGCATACAATTTTAATCGTTGTTTCTCTCTCTTCATTAATCAGTTGCAACTCTTTCCCTACTCATAGACCGACCACCCTTGTAACTGCATTTCCGTTATTTTTGAAGTATGTGGAAAATTCCCATTTTCCATTGGTCGTGCATCATTTGGAGTGCATTAAATTTACGAGCTCTGTATGTGCTGTAAATTCGCAAAAGTACTGTAAAAGTACACAACGACGACGACGACGACGACGACGATGACTTTGTCAGCAGGGTTGTAAAAAGTTTTGCGAACCTGCAGGTCGGAAACAACCTAGGACAACCCATGACGACGACGACGACGACGACGACGAAGACCAAACTCCCCCAAATGGCGCCGCAAGTTATGAAATATGTGGCAAACTTCGAAGGCGTAAATAGAAACTACAAATGTGAGTTAAATCCGCACACACACATTACTTTTGTGCTACTTTCTTTCTCTTTCTTCCGACTTCCCTCTGTTTCTCCTACGTGCGTCATTTAATAGGTTCGCCTTCAAATTGCGAGTAACGACGTAAAATTAAAAAGCAATATACAAACAACAATCACGCACAGAGGAGAAGGCAAAGCACAAAGTAAAAGGCACGAAACTCAAGTAAAAGAATCCGAGCTGACCACAACTTCTGAGCACTCATGTGTGTATGGGTGTTTGCATGTGTGTGCGGGTGTATTGGGTTGTCGGCGTGCCTAAAAGTAGGCAGCACAAAGCGAACGCGTGTGGTCATTAAGTAATTCGCTTTAATGGTCACTCAACAACACAAGAGCCAAACTCAGCTCACTCCTGCTCTCTCCCTCTCACTCTCTTGCACTGCCTTCACTTTCTCACTCTCTCGCTCCACTTCGACAGCGCCTAATGAGCCACGCAATGCGGCACGAAAAGTGCGCTTAATGTTTGTTGTTTGTGGCATTAATTTTGTTTACAAGTCGTTTGTGCGCACCACTTTGCCGCCCTCTACGCACGTTCCATCCCATACCCCCTTCTGCCACTCCTCCCCATCACTGTTGCTGTCGCCATGTGTCACTCATTAACGGGTTTCGCAGAGTGTCCTGCCTCGTCTGCCCTGCCTGGTCTGCCATATTCAATTTGCCTGCGCTCGCCTTGGCGTCGTCGTTGTCGTCGTCCGCGTCCACAAATATTTGTGTTGCACTCTCGTTTTTATACGAATTGATAGACAGTTCAAGGGTGAGCAGAGTGTAGGGAAGAGGGAGTGCAAGGAGGATGTACTCCCCCACACTAAGCGCACTTAATTGATTGCTTTTCAGCTGCCGGCGTTAGTTGGCTGACTGCGTAATTGATATTTAATTAAAGCGCAGTTCAAGTAGTTGCCAAGTCACCAACGAGACTTGCGAGTGCCCACTCGCAACGCAGCTCCAGTTCCAGTTCCAGTTCCAACTTAAACTTGAGCTAAGTACCCCAAAGGATAACATGGCGTGCTGTTCGAATTGAGCGAAGTGGAACTAAAACTAGAGAGGAACAGCAACAGGGAACAGGAACAGTAACTGGAGAAGGAGCAATAGCAGCAACTGTAGCAGGAGCAGGAAAAAAGGGAGCTGGGTCTGATGTGCCTCGGCTTAGCGCAAGAGTTTGCTGATTGGATGAGTTCCTAAAGTGCAGCTGGGAATTACTTTGCCAAAGAGAAGGTGGCACAGATCGGAGGAAAAAACAAAACAGAAATTAGTTCAGTCCGTTCTGAAGATACGATACTCTACTCTACTATATACTATACTATATGTATATTATATATTCTAAACTATACTACAGTACAATTCAGTTACGAAATAGGAAAACCAACGCATTTACTCTCTTAATCAACAATGTCAATTCTTCAAGCCATAATCTAAAGTATGAAGAATAAAAATAGTACGACAAATGAAACTCTTGATTTGTCTGGAAAAATGGAACTAGTTTCTCATGCCATATTCAAGGCTTGGGCGCTTTTCCAAGCAACTTTGAGTTCGCTCTTTCATTATTCAAACACTTGAAAATTTAATGATCTGTGCGCTGCATTCTATAATTGATTCTGTCTTTCGACAGTTTCCGCTTCGGCTTCGGCTTCAGCTTCTGTCTCAGTCTCAGTTTCAGTTCCAGCCTCAACCTCAACGTCAGTTGCTGTCGCTGTCTCCGTCTCCCTCTCCGTCACTGGCTCAGTCTCAGCTACTGCGAGTGGCCACTTCCGACAGAGAGTAACAACAATTTCTGCCCCTTCCCCCTACACCCAACTTGGTTTCGCCTCTTATTTTATTAATGAAATTACGCAATTTCCCCTCTTTTTTTTATTTGCCATTCGTGTTTGTTGACTTATTTAATGAGTGCACGGAGAAACAGAGAAAGAACGAAATAAAAAGACAGAGAGAGAGAGCATGAATTGAGAGCGTTAAATAAATGTGACCTTAATTTCACTGTCGCTTGATATATGGACTATAGAAATCGGCAGAGGGAGGAAGTGGAGAGAAAGGAATGTAATGGGAATTCGAGCAGGAAGACAGACAGTTGCCAAGAGAGACAAAAAGGACGAGAGAGAATGTAGGGTGGTGGAGGGGGGCGTGGCAAATAAAGAGTGAAACCACAGTCGGCAGTGCCGGACCGCATCATTTACATGAACAGGACATTTAAGTAAAATATGGCCCAAGCTGCGCTAGCTGAGAGTGCGATAAGCACGGCGGGTTCAAAGGACGCTGCAAATTACCCGAAAAAAGCTGCCTCACTCTCCCTCTCTCTTTCTGCATCCCCACCAATTCGCTGGCAAATTGCTCACAAAAGAAAGAAGCCCCTGTTCGAGATTGGGGATGGGGGAGGGCACATAAAAATGCTCAAAATGAAGCCATAAATGCGCAATCACGAAATTACAAAGTAGCACACAGACGATATCAGAGCGTGGGGGGTGGAGCGGGCGCTGCGCCCAAGGTGGGCGGTGATGGTGGTGTGGGCGTGGCTTTAGCTTCAAAGTGTTTATTTATGCAGTTTTTGCCCCAAACATTGCGCGCCAAAAACCAGTCAAATTTAATTGCCTTGCAAATTGCTCAGGAGGAGTTTGGCGCCGCACGCCACGCCCCCTACTGGCCCTCTCCTTGTGGCAGGCAGCAGAGCGAGAGTGTATTGTCTTCACGCGCAAATTCTAGCCAAAGTTGCCGTTAAACCGCCGCCCATTAAAACTATTTTCACTGTTACAAACAAGTCGCAAGAGAGTGTGAGAGTGAGGGAGAAATGGACGAAGGAGGGGAGAGAGTTAAAAAAAATGAGCAAGTGTGAGTTGGCGAAACTTTTGGCCAAAGATTTTTGTGTGCAGACCACGGCAACAGGATTCTTCTCAACGAATTTCTCGCTAGGCAGCAAATTCTTCTCCCTCTAAACGAAAACTATTTTGCCAACTATGAGAAAGTCAATTAGTCGGACGAGCGAGCTGCTCACCCCGTTCCTACATTCAAGCTTGAATTACCTTTTACATATTACAAATACAAACACACCCATACAGACACACATCTCGTATGTCACACCTTTTTTGTTTTTGGGCACAATTTAATTGCATCAATTTGAAACCCACGCAAAGGGTGAAATTGAATTAAGGCCACTGTCAAGCTCACACACACACACAGCAACTGCAACAAATCACATAGCATACGTAAAATATTTGGCATTTTTTCTGCAATATTCTACGTAAAAACTGACAACAAACTGTTGTGTTTTTATTCACGCACAAAGCAATATAAAATGATAAAGCACCAAGTGCACGAACTTTACTTTTACTGATCTGATGTTACTTTATAAAATGCACGTGCAGGAAATAAGAAGTGCTTTTTAAACTGCATCTGCTCTTCTATTAAGGCCTACTTTTTGTATCTTTATTTCATCTATATTTCAGTTAGCACTGTTTGCATTGGAATCACAAATGGTCAACCAACTGCGGCAATTAGTTGACTATATTCGCCCATTTCGAGGCCAATTTAACTCAACCAAAGTGACTGTCACACACACAGGCAAGCAGACATGTGTGGCACTCACACAGTAATAGTCAGGCAGGCAGGCAGGCTGGGCTAAATTTCATTTAGAATTTTCATTTTCATTCAAGTTTCTTTTGCTATCATTAAGCGACGCAGACGCGCGCTGCACAGACAAAACGCCTTCAAATGGCACGCGAGTTGCAGTCACAGTTGCCACTTCTGTATGCCACTTATTATGTACTAGACGCACACACACACACATAGCGGCAGCTCATGCTAGCGAGCGAGCCATACATTAAAAATGAGTGTGCGGCGTGGAAAAATTGTTGCCTACTTTTGTGGGCGACGACGATACACACACGAACACACACACACACACATGCAGCACACGTTGACAACTAAAGGAAGCGTGTGTCGACTACGCCTGTCGCCTGTCGTCCGTTGTTGTTGTTGCTGTTGCCTTTTGTTTGTCGTTTGAAAATCAGGTTATCGATTTTTGCCGCTTTGCGCATTTGCCACTGTTTGTTTTGCACTATACAAACACACACACACATACACACGTAGATACACAGTGAACATACAAAAAATAAACTCACTGGCAGCTGCCATGTCCTTGCCAGAAGGACCTTCTTAAAGTAGATGACAAAAAAGGAAACCCCTCACAAATTGAATACTGTCAACGTCATCGTCAGCGTCGCCTTACTTCTCCTCCTCCTCCTCCACCACCTTATGCAAATTATTGTGGCGCCTTCAACTTCAACTTGTCCATGTCTCACGTTGCTTTTGTGGCAATTGGTAAACTAATTTCCGAGCAATTAAAACCCCAAAGACCACAAAACATTTTGGTCAGCGAATGAGCGCCCACAACAAGTTGAGATTTGAATTGAAATTGAAATTGATATTGCTCAATTGTTCCCCAATAATAATGGTTAATTTTTGGAAAGAAGCTTAGCTAATTTTGTATAAATATGACAATTAAATTGGCAATTAATTAAAGTTTTCGAGGCAAGCGAAAACATTAATTGAGCCAAGGCTCAATTTAATTGCAAAACAATCAAATAACATATTAATAAAGTAAAGAGTCTTCTATCTTGTCTCGAGTGTGTACAAGATGTAATCAAACTCCAAGGCAATCTAATTGTTTATATTTACAATCAATTTCGTATCGACGAAGGGCTTTCCTGGCCTGAAATTTAATTACAATTAAGCAATAACAAAACAGTCTCAACAAGGAGGAAATTCAAGAGTTGCTTTAATTGCAGGCAAACAGGAGAAGGGGTTGCTAAATCATTGAGATATTTGAGACAAGTGAACATTGAACACAAGAGACGCGCAGAAGGTGATTAAAGATTCGAATTTCAAGGAGAAGTCACTTTAAACTACTCCATGTATCGTATTCAACCTGATTCTTATGATTGCAATATTTTGAATTAAATTTAAGTTAGCTAAAATGTTGCGATAGCTTTATCTCTCTACTATTTTAAATATTTAGCATATATTCTATATAATTCCCTATATCTCTTCTATATATATATGTATGTCTTTGCTGTGCACTCATTGAAATTGCCTAAATTACTATCTCGAATAAAAGTACCTTCAATTGTTCTTTCTTCTTTTTTGTTTGCTGCTCTTCAATTACGTTCGCCCATTTCCCACGAAGCGCAATCAAATCAAACAAATTGTTGACTAAATTCCAGCGAAATAAATAAATAAAAGCAAAGAAAAAACCAACAACAACAAAAAAATCCCTGGCCATTAAATCAGACACACGCACAATTTGCCTGTTCCAAAAAACCAACTTCCTCTGACAGAAGCTCTCTCTCTCACTCCCTCCTACTCCCTCTCTCTCTCTCGTGTTGTCTCTTTCTAACTGAAATTACAATAACTAAATGCAAGACCTAATGGGAGTGAGAGCAGGGTGGGAGTAGGAGTTGGGGGGCGTGGCGCGGCGACACCAACTAAATAGACCAAAATACTCATGAAAAATACATATAGAAACACACTTATATTTAGAAAGAGCGGAGCAGGGAGGGGGCGGGACAAACACTTGCCTAGCTGTTAAATAAATAAATTGTTAAAATATGCATGGAAGAGTGGCAGGGGGAGGGGAAGGAGGGCTAGGAGAGCTAGGAGAGCTGCGCGAGAGTGTGTAGAAATTCACCATAAATCACATTTTTAGCTCAGGCGCCAAAAAGAACTTTTGCGTGACAAAAATCAACTAATGTGGTTAATAAAAACCAAAAGTCCTCGTGCCCCCCTCGCCAAAAAGAAAACAAGTAGCTAAGAACCTGCAAAGTGCGAACGTTCAGGCGGGGCAGAGAGCAGGGGCAAAGAGGGGCTGGGGAGCAAAGCGTGTTGCAAGTTTATGAAAAGTTAAACTGAACTTAAGCAACAAACGAGCAACGTCATAGCTGGAGAGGGAGTGTGCAGCGGCGGGGAAAGGGGGTCAGAGTGTAGGTGTAGATGTAGCTAGAGCTATGTGTGTGTGTGTGTTCGTTGCTGTTTGGCTGGTGTTTGTGGTGTTGATGTAAATCACTTTCAGCGCGCACAACTTTTACCCACAGCGGGTTGGCTTCGAAATTTATGCAAATGTCTGCGTTGTTCTCATTGTTAGTTGCTCTTGTTATTGTTGTTGTTGTTTTATTGCTGTTGCCATCGTAGCTGAACGCCACCTGGCGTTGGCAATTGTCGTTGACATTTTCACCTGCTTTTTGGCTGCTCTCTTCGTCTTCTTCTGCGTCCCTTTTGCCCCCTGCAACTTCTTCTGTTCAACTTTTCGTGAGTTGGTTAAATTGTTTTTAATATTTCCTTACACTTGGCAGGGAGTACCTTACTCCTTACTTCTTACTTCCGTTCCTCCTTTCCCCTTCCCCGTCTTACACTTTTCTAGACCCACTAAAATAGCTCTCAGCTGAAATCAACGCCAACAATTTAGGGTTGCGCGCCCCAAAGAGTTGCCCAAGTTGATTGGCGCGATCCTGTGTGTGTGTGTGTTTGACTGTTTAGTGTTCTTGCTGCTGTTGTTGTTGCTGTTGTTGATGTATGTAGCCACGTTTGATAAGTTTCTGACATTTATGACCAACGGGGTCTGGCTACGGGGCGGACAGTTAGCAAAAGCTTTTGAAATGTTTGCCAGAGATAACGTGACAGTTAATCGATGAATATTGAAACTTGCCTCGATTGCGTTTTTATGATTCCCGCAAGAGGAAGAGAGGGCGAGGGGAGTGAAGAGAGGGAGTGAGTGCTAGAGCAAACCGTGCTGGATTTTGAGCTAGTTGTGATTGTCGCTGTGAAGGTCGACAGCGGTTGCGCGTGGTTTGTGTACAGAAATCAATTAAAGCGTTTAACATGGAAAGGGCGTATATAGAATTCTAGATATGATAGATATACAGATAGAGAAGAGAGATAAGGTGGTAAGGAGAGAGGGAGGTAACTAGCAAGGAAGGGAGAGAGAAATCGTGAAATAGTTTCATGAAGATTTATTATACAGTACTAGCAAACACACCACACACTTCTACGGAAATTTACCAACAGTGATTTCAATTGAAACTTCTAGAGATAACAAATTCACATTGGACAGATATGAGGTCGATGCAATTAATTATAATTGGTAAATACAATATTATTTAACATAATTCTTTCTGCAAAATGACGCTTGCTTATCCTTCTTATCTTCCAAAACTTCCCTATTGTTACAGTTTTCTAGGACTATCGATATCTGGGTATATTACGGTCACATTTATATATTATAATATGTATAATATGTAATGTCATTTTAATATAATAATTAATGAAATGCATCATTATACTTTCATAGTAGTATAATATATTTCAATATATTTCTTCCTCTTAGCTGTTATTAAATATTTCTCTCGTATATTTCCTTTTATAACGCACCCACACAGCATTAGCGAAAATGGCCACACTTAAAAGTCCCCATGCCACAACATACCATGCCATATGGTGCCACATTCCTCTCGCTCCTGCTGTCCCCCCTCCCCCTAACCCTCTGCAATCTCTCTCATCGTGGACAGCACACAAAATGTTGTTGAAATTATGGCGAGTGAATGTCATAAACTTTGATTTCCTGCAGCGAGGACAGCACAAAATGGCGGCAAAGCCAAGCCAGGCCACAATACAGTTACAGTTAGAACGGTTAAAGCGGTTATAGCTCTGCAATTTTTATGTCGGAATAACACGCACGATTCGCAGAGCAGCGGGGGCAGAGGGCAGAGGCGTGTGTGGTGGAGTTGGTTCTGTTTCTAAATCGACTGCGACTACTATTTAATTTATAAATGCCCACACACACATCCACGCAAATTCACAAACATCACACATACATAAATGAGAAAAGCAACAAAAACGAGCAAACACTAAAACAAATCTATTTTTTATGGCTCGCTTCGGTTAAGGCTTGAAAAATGTTGGGCGCATATAAAGAAGGGAGAGAAACGGGTTTGGGGGAGGGGAAAAAGGGAAAAGCCAGCCAGGCAGGCATAAAAATATCTTTTAAATGCCTGACGCTGGCATATGATGGAATTTTCATGTTTTTCGAATAGTCCAAACGGACCCGCAACACACACACACACACATGCAAGGCAAGGACTCGAATTCCAACTGCCTTTTGCTCTCCCTCGACCCGTCATCATGTAAGTGCACTTTTTTGTGTTTTTCAATCGATTTTTTTGTTTTGCATGAATTTTCTTTTGTGGTTTTTACACACAGCACACAGAGAAAGAGAGACAGAGAGAAAGGGAGAGAGAGATAGAGACAGAAGCTGCAAAGCTTGTTACGTTTTTAATTTATCAACAATATGCAAACGATGCACAATTCAAGGCTTACAATTGAGTCTGGCTTCTCCCTCTTGCCCCCTTCCTCTATCCAAGTACTTACAAAGTTTACAGTTTCATTTACGGTTTTACATGTTGTTTATGGGAGGGCACTGCATGAACTTACCTATAAATAGAGAAAGGAATGTGAAAAACAATTGTTAGTATGGAGCCAATATTTTACGAGGATTTTTGAATACTTTCTAGCAATGGTTAATATAAGATATCTATATATTTCCATATAATTATGTAGCATATTGTATTTATAAATATTTAGTTAGAGTAATAATTGTATCAATTTCCGTATAGAATATTATGAACATTAAATATATAAATAATTTTCTAATTTACATTTTCCCACACAAACCACAGTGCGTTGCTACACTCGGGGCCATTCAAATAGTTCTAGAGTCTTACAAATTGCTCTCGCTGCCGTGTTGTGTGCAGTGTGCTTAACCTCATTTGTATGTATGACATGTTGCAACAGGAATAATTCTCGACAATATCATCAAGGAGCAAATGCACAAGCCGCACACACAAAATGCCACAACATTTTTGGGCACAGAGTCAACAAATTTTCAGTGCAAGAACTGAAAGACGAAGAGACAGACAGAGTGACGCACAGACTGGCATGCAGAGAGACAGAAAGACGTGCAGACTGACGGGGAGACGGGCAGACAGACAGACAGACAGACAGACTGAGCGAGTCGCAAAGTTGTTGGCGCAACAAAAGTTGCATTTGACAAACATGATACAAAATGAAACTCGGCAAACAACAAGTGTGGAAGGCAACTCGACAATGATGATCGTGATGATGATGATGCAGAGGATGGATAGCCATAATGATTATGATAATCATGTTGCATGTGGCATTTGTGAATTATAATGTTGATGACGTTTGACGCCTTTCAGTGGAATTATGTGTTTATATCTAAAGTGAATATACAGTCTGTATATATATTGTATGTATAAAGCGTGTCTGCAGAAATCATGCAGTCTGCAAAAATCATCACGCACAATTTTCAATGGTTGCCAAGCGTAAAATTGCGCATACGCCGCGTGCAGCGCTGGATAATAAACTTTAATTAACGTGGCTCTCGTTTAGTACGCGACTCTCCCTCTCTCAGTCTCTGTCTCCGTCTTCATTACTGTCTCTGTCTATTTGTCTTGCTCACCACTTTGCCATGTTATTTACTTTTGATTTGTTGTTAATAATTGTTAAATATATTTTTTCTGCCTGCAAAGTCATCGAACCATCGCAAGCAGCAAAGGCAACAGCCATAAAATTGTTGCAAACTTTCATTTGAAAGTAGGAAATCGTTGACGTCATTGTTGTTGTTGTTGTTGTTGTTGTTTTAGCTGTTGTTTCTGTTACAGTTGCAGTTAGTGTTGCAATTATTGTGTTGTAATATTTATAATTATTAATCGCATTGCTTCGCTTTGGTAATTTGAATTTGAATTGAGCTCAAGCTGCATGCGACATTAAGTTAGAAATACGTATGGATTAGATGAGCCGAAATGCAATCAACACTAACACACACAAGCAAAAGGGTGACACACACACTTACACACAGATAGGCAAGCAGGCAGACAGTTGAAGCCCTGGGCTTATGTAGCTAGGCCGCAGCGTAATCAAAACTTATGTCTCTGGTCTCAGTTCTGGTGTGGCCTGGTCTCGTTCAATTTTAATGGTCAACCAGATACATTGCCTGCAAGCGAGAGCAGGCATTCGGCTATCTCTCTTTCTGTATTGCCGTCTCTATCTGCCTATCGCCTATCCCATTGTGTTGATAATAGTGTTAATTATGCGCCTGTCAATATGTCGAACGTTGCGGCCTAAAATATGTTTTGCATGCAGGCAAAAGCAACAACGGCAGCAGTCACCGCAGTTCGGGTTAGTCAGAATATATATGCCATAGCACAGCAGAGCTGCAGTGCCGAGAGAGAAAGCGAGAGAGAGAGAGGGAGGTAGAGAGACAGAGCGCTCTCGCTGCACACTAATTGAAGTTTGCATTTGTGCAGTTTGTGTCAAAACATTTGTGCAAATCAAAAGGCCTCCACACTTGCCACATTGTAGTCTCTCTCTCTCTCTCTCTCTCTGGCACTGCCTATACCTTTGTCCCTCTCTGCCCCACTATGACAAAGTTCATACAGCTGTTTGGCCTTAGGTCACATTGCAGAAATGCATCAGAGGCAGCTCAACTTGGGGGCTCAGCTCAGTTCGAGCGAAAAGGCAAATAAACAATGCACATTTTGTTTCAAGAGCTTCGTATCAGTTTTTAATTAAGCTTCCAGCTTGACCAATTAGGTAAGCTTGTTATGCTGACCATATGTGGCAAAGGATAGAGTAGGAAAGGATAGGTCAGCTAAGCGTATTATATACTGCACTTTGCAGCAGACGAAGGCAGAGACACGAATGGAAAGAGGGAGGAGGATAATAAGTGATTACACATAAAAGACAACTCAATGTAGTCAATATCATCCCTATTCCTATATATACTAAAGTACCTCACGGACATAAAATAATCTTAATGCTACAAACTAATCACGAAATTACCGTCTGCATAGACAAAAGTATCTATTGTAAACAAAAGTATCTTAATGACACAAATTTATCATAAGATTGCCGCATTCTCAACATAGTCTGAAGATACAAAACTATTTCATTGATACAAAAGTAAGTATCTCTATGAAAATGTACAATATCATAATATCATCTCTCTTATCGATAAATGGCAAAAATTGTACTTTACCACGTTTATTTTCTACATCTAATTCTCTGCAGCTGAAATATGCAAACCCAAAATAAATATTCGATTTTCCCCAATGATATTTACAGTTTTCTCTATTTTTTCCACATAGTACCATTCATTATTATTTGAAAACATAAACTGCTGCATAAATTAACGCAAAGCCGGCAGTAAAAATCCAATAATGCCAGATACTCCCCCACCACCAGTGCAGTCGCCATTTTGTATTGTTGTCGATTGTTAAATTCGAATTTATTGCAAATATGATGTGCTGCTATAGGCGCAAATATGTATGCAATGTGTGTGTACTGTGTGTACTTGTTGTTTGTGTGTACCATGTAAAATAAATTTCAAATTTGTTCAACTTTGGCATTTGGCAGCTGACACATGCAACCCTTCCCCAAATGGGTTCCCTTCCCCCTTCCTAAGCATAAATGCGATTTACTCGCTAACGGAAAAAGTTCATTAACAGCAGCAACAACAACAATTTTAGTGCAATTCGCATTGCTCACTAATGCAATCAAATTCATTTATGCTAATTTAATATTAAAAGCGACTTTAAGCGAACAATTTAACGCGATTTCGCCCTATGCAAATGAAATTGAATTGCAAAAATAAAAAAATTAGCAGGCTATTTACTGTAAAATACTATTGATATATACTATGTAGTTGTGGGTATGGTACTATGCATGTATGGGGGGCTCAAGGGATTTAATTGTATGTGCTTCGTATGAGGGCAGAGGTCAATGCGATAAGCGTTGCCCTCCGTGGCGCATTATGCGAGCTTATTTCAAATTTGCAATCTCAATTTGCTAATCTCAATTTCCTCTCTCTTTCTATAATTGCAGTGCACATTTCTCGCTTACTTTTTCATTTTGTACTATAGTTAAATCTTTTTTAAGTCTATCTAACTGCCTTTTCTTTCTAGTTATCATAATAGGGATTCATTTACTATGACAATATTTATTCTCCACTTTGGTTTAAACTGTGTCACTACTCATTTGCTTCAAATGTTACTAAAACTACAGAATCTCATTAACATTTGTGGCACGCACACACAAACATACACACATACATTAAAGCTGCGCTTTGTCCTGGATCAAGCCTAATTTACATGCACGGGGTGCGGAGAGGAGCAGCAGCAGGAGAAGGCAATGGCAAAATATTTATGCACAATTAAATCAAGTAAAAGGAAGGAATAAATTTTCAGCCTTGGCTGCGTGGCATGTAAAGCGAGAAGGAGGAGAAACGAGAGAGAGAGTCACACACACATTAAAGATGTGCCCCGTTGAAAAAAAAATGCAAATGACATTAAACCAAAATACGAAAAGGAGCCAACTGCACATATGATTGTGTTCGTCTCTTACTCAATGTCTTCTTCTCTCTCTCTACCCCTCTATTTTCCCCAATTTCTCTCCCTCTATCTCTACCTTCCGCTCTCTCTTGCCATTTTACTTTTGCCTTCTCATGCTTTTTTCTCTTCGTGTTCATTTTTCACAATGAGCCAACACAGTTGACCCACATTGTGCATCTCTTTCGCACACACTCGCATTTTTCGCCAGTTTTGCTCTTTTCTTGATTTGCGGCGAGTTTTGTTCGCCCCGATTTCGTGCTGTATTTCCTGGGCTTAATGTGCATTAAGCGAGTGTGCTGCAAGTTATTGTTGTTGTAGCTGCGCTACTGCTGTTGTTGCTGCTGCTCTTGTTGTTGTAGTTGTTGTCGCTGTTTGCGCTAATTAAGTGGCATTATGTGCCGCGGGACCTTCGGTTAGCACTTCTTGCCATTCTACATGCTGCTGCTGGTCTCCTTCTCTCTCTTTTATTCTCTTGAGTTTTTTTCTTGTTTGCTGGAACTTTGGAATTCCCTTTTGAAATTCCTTTTTTGCCCAGTTAATTGCATTGACATTGGAAAAAACTTGAGCAAAAGGTTGTGACATCATTCGTACTTTTTTGTATATTCTTAACTTTTGACTCAGTGAGTTGACCTTTGGCACCAAATGTGCAACGATAAACTACTTACGAAGAAGCTGTCAAAGTAAATTAATCAATAGTTTTAATGGTACCTTTACAGCAATCATTAAATATTTGTTTAGTAAATGTTTGACAGTTAGAAAACTTCGAATTAATTTCAGTTCATTTATGTGGTATTCCATATTTATAATGTTATATCACATGATTTATCACATTAAAACCTTTTTTATTAGATATAATATTATCAAAATTCGGCTATTTATAATATCTGTGGGTTTTCATGTTATTTATATACATATTTGACTAGATTTAGATATCTTCGCCCAGCTAACCCCAAAATGTATGCTACACTTTTATTAATGTTCCTTTAGCTGATTTATTTGACCAACCGCGAGTGAGTGCCCATAAAATGCACTGACAAATTGCGCAAATTAGTCGTAAAAATACATACACTGGCATACACACACACACACACAGGAATAGAGAAACTGTCAGTTTGTAAAACCATCACGCAGCACAAAACAGCAACAAATTACCAAATGCATTTTAATTGCAATTTCGGACTTTACAACGGCTGTTGCCGCATTTGCATGCCAATTGACGTCAAATTAAAATAGCCTAACCTAAAAATGAAATCGCATTTAATGACAAAGTCGAAGCATACACACACACGTATACGTACATACGCATTCGTAAAGTGTGCCTGCATGTTGGACGGGGGGTTAATGCAGTCAGCTCCGAGACGAGTCGAAATCTAACTGCCTCACTCCTCCAACTAATTTTCAATTCGTTGTACCTCCGCCGTCCCCCCACATTGCATTGCCTTGTGCTGCTTTTGTTTGCTTGTGGCATAAGCCAGCAAAGTGCGTCGTATTTTCGACGCGTTGCAAAACTAACGAGCAACATTGTTTGATGATGACAATCATTAGATGCGATAATGCAAATGAACGCGCTGCCGGAGGTCCGAGGCGAGCTCCCAGGGCGCGAATAGGGACAGAGAAAGCCACAAAGTGTGAGAGAGGAGAGAGGGCGAGCGAGAGAGACGGACAGCTAGACAAAACAGACGTCCTGCCTGCGCGCCGTCCTGCCTTGACTGTGTGCACTGGGCCAAAAAGAGAATGGCAAAGCAACAAAATTTGCATGCCAATGATATATGGGCAGCTAACACAACAACAGCAACCACAACAACAACAAAAGCAGGACCCTGACTGAAATATTTTTCAAAACCCAAGCACTTCTCACAGTGGTACGCAGCTTAGTCCTAGTGATTTATAAAAATAAATAAGGTTTGAATGAGGATCAAAAAAGAGAATTGAAAATATTTGCTAGAAAGTTAATGATATACAATAAATATATAAATTTCAATAAATAAATCATTTACTTCTCCCACATTTTCTTTTTTTTTATTTACATCTCATTCAACTCTTTATTTGTGAGTTTCTCTCAATCTTGCACCACTGTGCAGCAGGATGGTTTGTGTCTCCGCTTTGCAGTATCTGCATGTTTATAATGTATGCGCCTGGCTGTGCCTGGGCGTGTCAAATGTGGGCGTTGACAGCAGCAGCAGCAGTAGCAGCAACAGCGACGGTGGCGACGGCTGCACCGACAGCAACAACAATAACAACAAAAGCTACAACAACTGATGACGTGTGGTTGTCATTAGAGCTGCTGGCGACTGTTGATGACGTTGTTGTGGCGCCCTTTAGCACACCCCACACCCATCATTGCACACACTACACCCTGTATCCCCCTTCTGCACTACCTAGCTACACCCACTGCCGCCTAATACCCTTCTTTATGCTGCCCTATTGCTGTACTGACCGCTGTTCTTCCGGTTGTTTTGCATGGATTGTCGCAGTTGGGGTGTTGCCACTGTGCTGCTGTTGTTGCTGCTCTTGCTATCACAGTTGGTGTCAGTGTCGTCGTCATCACAGCACAGCTCCAACTTGGCTGCACAGTGTAGTGAGTGTGGTTCGACAAAATGGAGACCGCACAGCGACCAAAATGCATACAGCATGAACAAAACATAGAACACAAAACAGAGAACAGAAAACAGTAAGAATTGCATTGGTGTGTTATCGTGGTCAGGGTGGCAACCCTAGATTGGTCGTCACTCGACCCTTTTATTAGGCATCGTCTGCATTGAACAGAGGCCAACAAAAAAGAAACAAGCTTTAATTGCAGCTTGCAACATGAGCAAAGTTTCAAACAGACTTTTCTTGTTGTTGCTGTGTGCATTATGCGGGTCGCATTGTATATATAGATTGCCAAGGGTAGCTAAACTGCAGTCAAGCAAAACTCAAAAGGTTGTCAAACTGTGCACTGTGCGTGTGCTAAATTGCTTTTCTTTTCCTGATATAATTTGTGCAATTTGTATTCTTTTTAATTTTAAATAAATTTCTATAATAAGTTATTGAACTCTTTCTATAAATATTGAAATCCTTCTAAAATTGTTTATTTTTTATATGTTTCTATTTATTTATTTGTTTAATCTTCTTATAATTTGCCTATATTTCTTTATTTGTTTATATAAATCTGTATTGCCTTCGTATGTTTTGCATACAATATAAAACTAGATATTCATCTCACACATCATCCTGTATATTCTTATTCCTATTCTGTTGTATCTTTACTAGCTTTGTTATTCCAGATGCAAAACCCTTGCCAAATTGTAGGCAGCTATTTGCTGCATTCTTTTCTTTCCCTCCCCTTGCAACTTTCTCACTCTTACCTTCTCGACACCCTAATGACATTTTGATGATATTTTTTGCTGCCAAAAAGTTGCCTGCAAAAAATCTCCTTCCTATCATATGTGTACATACATATTAAATACAAATAATCACACTCTGTACAACATATTGTCAGCAAACCCCCGTGCTTGCGACGCCTCTGGCCTCTGGCGATCAGCTCAATTACACGGGCAATTAGTGTGACCAAATGTAAATAGATTGGCTAATTTGATCAGCGAGGAAGGTGCTGCATATGTTGTTCTCCCTCCCTCTCTCCCCTTCGCATTTAAAAGCTGATTTGGCAAAGCTATTAAATACCCGAGCTTGGAGAATGCATTTGTCAAAAGGATAAGGGATATATGGTAGAAGGTACAGAGGATGTATGGCCCAATGAGGGGGAGGGTGTGCAGAGTACAGGCAGGTAGGGAGTGAGGCATCACCACAACCAAAAAAGTGAGTTATCAGGCAAGCACTTTTCTAATTACGATTTCGCTTGCAGTTACCGCCTCCCCCATCAACTCTATGTGACTCTGACTTTGACAGCCAGACAACAACAACAACAGCAGAAACTGCAGCACGACGAGGACACAACAAGCAGGACAACATTAGCCTGGACAGATTTCCCTCAGGCCAAATGTTGCTGCTGCTGCTGTTGCTGTCGTTGTTGCTGCTTCTGTTATGGATGCAACTTTAAATTGCTTTGCCAGTCAGTTTTTCTAGCAGCCTGCCTCCCACAACTCTCTTTGTGTCTCTTTCATTCTCCCTTTCCCTCTCGTTCTTCCCTGTAGAAGCTGCAGAAAATGCAGATGAGGCTCGTCTGGCGCTCTCTCGTTCCTGTGGGAATCGCATCACTGCTCTGATTGCGCATTGCTTCGAAAATTTCACAGAGAGAGAAGCAGTTCCCTTGCCCCTCTCTCAGCATGGAGGCTCCCCCCGAAAATGCCTGAGTGCGTAATGCGTTTTCCAGAAAATGCCAGTCCAGTGTGTCGGCCCTCGAGGACTATGTCTCCCCTGGCGGGTGGCACAGTGGGGAGAGGGACAGGGAGGGCCAACTGCCGAGTCTGACGATATGGTGATAAAGTGCAGACATTTGACAAATTAACTGCTTTGCGCCGGAAATGTTGTTGCAACGTTCGACAGCAGCAGCAGCAGCACAACACACACACACACTGTGACACACACATAGACATGCAGTGCGGCATACAATTTCACAATTTGAGAGCCCCAGCAGAGTTTTGGGTTCCCTCCCCTTATCCCCCGCGCACCGAACATAAGCCAATGCCACACTCTGATTGATTTATGAAGCCAGACAACGATTTGACCGATGACCCTCGACTGTTGTTGGCGCCGCAAGGTGTTGCAACTTGTCATGTTGTACGAGTATTGCACGCCAGCCAAGATGCTTTAACTTGCCACAAACCAAAAACAATATCAGTGCAATATAATGTAAATTAATATATGATAAATGTGGTGTAAATAAATCAAGAGAAATAATAAAAACAGAAATTATATCTTACTTGATTCTGACTCAAAGCAAGCGAAAGCACATCGTCACTTACCTAGAAAGACAAGAAGAGAGGTGGAAAAGTGAGTTAGTTTATGGGTAGAGTTTAGATATATTTTATATTGTATTAATAAAATTATAATAAATTATTTATTGATGAATTGTATCATTGAATGTATTAAATTAAATAGATTATTCTCTTAGAAATGTATAGTTCAAGATTTCTTTTAACTTTACACCATAATTAAATACAGAAAAGACTCCCTCCCTCTGTCTCTGTCTCTCCCATTTCCCTTTCTCTCTCTCTTTCTATCACATCACTACGCACACAGCTTGCCAAGTCATAACGAATTTCCATTGAAGCGACAAATAAAGAAATCGTAGCATAGCAGCAGGCGCTACACAAGGTCGTTAAATGCATGCCACTCCCACAAACATCCACTCACACACACACTCACAAAGAACAATTGTAATCTGAGCGAGGTAGCTACTCTCTTTCGACATATACACGACCACTAAAGACTATAATTCCTAGACTAATGTTCGACCTGCCCCTCCCCTGCTTCGCCTCTTGACCTTGGCTGAAATTACGCAGTCCGGGCAAAGTTTGACACATGTCACACAGAGTGCAAACACAGAAAGAGAGAGAGAGAGATATGGAGAGGGAATACAACAGCTTTGCAGCACCTGGCTGTTGTTGTTGTGCAGATCCTGTCGGCTTCTGTCGCGGCACGAACCAACATAAAAATCAACAGTTTATGGCCAACGCATGTCCTTGAGTGGCGGCAGCAACGGTGAAGGGGGCGAAACAACTCCCTTGGCCTTTCGCCCGTGCCCCCACTTCACCCACTCTCAACCGAGACCCTCAAGAACATGACAAACTTTTCGTCTGAGTTTTGCAGGTCTTTGCAAAAATGTCTTGCCATCTATTTGCATTTTCTATTTATTTCTTTATCCCTTTTGGCTGCCCTCAGAATCGGCGGCACTTGAGTTTGCCAGCCCCATTAGTGGCATGTCCTTGCTGCCTCCAACTCCACCCTGTCCCACCCCCTTCTAGGCAGTGTCTGTCCTTGTCTCCAGTCCCTGACTATCCCCTATGCTGCTATCCTTTCTCTATCGTGTCCGCCCGTTTGTATATTCCACTTTGGCACTCATATTTTATTAAGTAGCAAAGTTGACAGGGGATTTGAGGACCCTCTGTCCCTGCTACCCTATACCATCCATTCTATTCTATCTCCTCCAGCTCCCCCCTTCCTTATGTTCTCAGAAAAACACGATTCAAGTGGAACTGTCATTTTGTAAAGTAAATATTGGTAATTTTTATTGAGGACTTTGCTTGATGCCCTTGCTTAGCTCTGTCCCTCTCCCTCTCTCTCTCTCGGTATCTCTATCTCTTTCTTTGGGCTTATCCCCACAGGCAACTTTCAGCAAATTACAGACATTTAGGTAGCCCGAACTTTGGATCTGAACCCAAATCAAGAAACGAGCGTATTAATGGAAAGTGATTGCAGCCAGAAAATTAGAAACACATTTCTTTATTTGCCCTGCCCTCCCCCTTCCCATTACTTCCCCAGCAGCCTGTGCTGTCCTTTTTTCTAGGCAACGCATCGTTGGATTCAGTTCCGTGTCTGTGTGTGTGTGTAAAATGCAACAGACCGTAAGAGACAACATAAGCGATAACAACAATTTTGGGATGCTTTGCCTGTTGCCAGGCAAAGATGTGTGTGTGTGCGTGTGTCTGTGTGTGTGTTCACAGCGCGGTTGCTAACACGATTTTATAAGCATCCCCCATCAGTAGCAGGATGTGCTATGGTTGTACCCCCTCCCTCTCTTGCTGACACTGCTCTGCCACTTGTACCACTAACTCTTGTTGCACAGTGTAACCATGGCAAAATGCGGCTCAGACGGATGGTGACGGATGGACAGGTGTCGATGCATGTGGCGCACATACGCGCAAATTGCCAATGGCTAAGTGAATTTGCACTGCAAGCAGTGGGCGGAAGGGGAGTGAAGGAGGTTGGTAAACAGGGGTTGGTATTCACACTTAATGTTGCAAATTAAGAGGCAAGTGTGCCGCCTGCTTATGCATTTGATCGATGGCAGGGCACAGCTCGAGCTATTGTCAAGATTCTTTATGACTTCAGATCTAATAAATATTGCAAAGCACGCTGCTTTTGCTGGCACACATCATTTAACTTGGCTAACAGAGCCTGCTCCCTTAACCTGTTCAAACACCGCCTTTCAATTTCAATCAGCACACACAATGCTCAACGCTAATAGCTTTCCTCCAAAACGGAGATAGAAGCAGGATAAGGGAAGGGAAGAAAGAAAATTGCTATTTACTTTTCGCACAAATTGTTATAAAATATTTAAAAATCGTGCCTCGAGCTCAAGAGGAAATATGCAAAAAGAAGCAGAGATGAGAGAAATTTTTATTTTCATGCGAAAGTAAAATGAAATGTAAGGATTTTCACAGGCACGCAAGTTTTTTTTTGATGGGTTCTTAAATATGCACACAGAGCATCAATTTTATACGTGTGTGTGTGCGCGTGTCTCGAGAGAATTGAGGCCCATAACTATGCTACAGCATGGAGGGCAATAAAAACAATACAAAGAATACAGAAGCATCACACACACACATGCACATTTGTATCTTTATCTGTATGTGCTTACACATATGAAAGTCGTCTCAGGGCTACATGAATATTTAAAATGCAGTGCAAACGAATTGCACAAAATATTCATTTCAATTTCATTTTCTCTCCCCCCCTCTCTCTCACTGTCTCTCAGTTCATTTGCATTGCATGCCCACTTTTTATTATTCCTGTTATTTGTTAACAATATTGTACTACACATAATATGATATCATGCATATTTACAAGCAACAATATGCTTAAATATTTGAAAAGGCCTTAAACTTCAGTCGAGTAAGGATTATCCAAGTTGACTTTAAACTATACACAACTTCTTTAAGATACTTCCTTCCTGTTTCAATTCATAGAACAACTTTTAAATTTACATAATAATTACCAAATTATGTCGTCAACTCTTTCAGCTCTATTACAATTTGCCACGATATCCTTATCAATCAATTTGTGACAATGTCACGCACAACCTCAAAACAAATTAAACATAATCGCCAATCAATTTCAGGATCATATGACACATATTTAATCCCATTTATTTCGCCCTAACCAAACTTTTTGATGAAGTGTGTAAATTTTCATCGATTCGCTGTCACAAATTTGACGCATTGAGGACAAAACAATAAAATCGCATCGAATAAAAAAAGGGGCGTTTTTCTCCCTTCAGTGTGGAGAGAGGAGAAGGGCGTGGCTTTGGGCTGGTCACGTCGCAGTCATTTCCATGCGATTAATAAGCGCAAAATTGACATTAAACTGTTATAAGAATGGGGTCTCTGTCTCTGCTTGGCAATCATTTCCCTAGGATCATCATCATTTTGTCGAAAAGCCGAAATAAAATGGCGTACGGGAAAGGGCCATTTTGTTATTGCTTTGCTTATGCTTTTCTTCTTTTTTTGACAAGTGGAAAATCAGCTTCCGGCATTTTCCTGCTGCTGCTGCTCCGCTTTTCGCCAGTGAAAAACCTGAGCGATGTCTGCACTTGAAATGAATTTAATTTTCTACTTTTTGGCGGCTGCCAGACAAACACACACACCCACACAAGCACACACAGAGAGGCAGCAGCACAACAAGCCGCAAAAGCCGCCACTGCCGCCAAGCAACGCCTGCGGCTGACAACACAAGCAGCAGCAACAGCAGGAGCAGCAACAGCAGGAGCAGCAGCAGCAGCGCAGTTTCCTTTTTTTTTAATTTTGTTTAGCCATTTTCAAGCTGCTTTCTTGCTTTCTCTTTTTTGGTATTTCTACAGCACTTTGCCCTGGCTGCGCTTGGCAAATAGTTAAAACTTTTGGATAATTACATTTGGCGGCAACGGCGGCAAAGTCTAAATAAATGCAACAATAAAGTGGCTCGACAGGGGAATACCCTATGATGATGATGCAAATATATGATAAATAAATATGACATAGCGCGGAAAAGTGGTACTGCACTTTCTGCTGTAGGAACAACAATTTTAAATTGACAAAAACACTAGCTCCCATTGTAAAGTGGGAAAACGTGAGATAGATTATCAATAAATTCAAATCGAGTTGACACATTTATTAACGCATTTCCGTAGGTATTGATGCGTGCGCTAACTTCTGGCAATGACTGTAAACTAATTTGTGGTTTTTTGACTGGCAGCCCCCGAAAAAGTATGTAAATGTTTGTAACTTCTTTTGATGTACTTTTTAAGAGACGAAAAGAGAGCGAAAAGGAGACAGAGAGAGAGAGAGAGAATGGACGAGCACATAATCAGGACTGGGGTAAGGCAATTATATATGGCTGGGCGCACAATCAATCGAGCGGCCATTTTGTAATATCCGGCTTAAAATGTAATATGCGAAAAGTTGATTGAAATGAAACGAAGAATGAGCAGGATGAAGAAGCAAAAGCAGAAGAAGCAGTAGAAAAAGGCCTTCGTCCCACATGTGCATAGTTTAATTGCTTTTTACGCTCAGCTGTATGTGTGCGCTGCTCCTACACATGTGTGTGTGTGTGTATATGCATAATTGCCCTGTCGTCGTACTGCAGCACACAGTGTGTGACAAAAGGCTGCCCACACTAAGCGAAAGAAGCTTACTCTGTGCTCTGCTCTGTCAGTGACAGCAAAAGAATGAGCCAAACTCGAGAGTGATAAGAAAAGAATAGATATTTCAAGTGAGATAGCAAAATAGAGAACAAGTAGGAGGGAGGGAATGGGGTTACCCTTTGCTGCTGCTGCTGAGCACTCCAAGCATAATGCAAAATGTTTTACAGCACAATTAAACTTTTAAGCAGACAACGAACTCTGTCTACGCAGAACGACGACAAATGATGATGAAAATCCATGTAAATGAAAATAAATACGAAGAATTCAGTTGCTGACACATGCCACAAACGCGTGGCAAGAACACAGAAAGAAAAGCGCGACAATGGTGAAGGGGAGAAAGAAGTTGAAAGGGCAGCACAGGAAACTATTGTTGATAGCCAGAGCAGCCGCAACAATTCACATGGCTCATAACGGTCAAACCGAACGAGTGGGAGAGAGACAGAGAGATGGTGGGAGCTGAAGGATATATAGCCTGGCAGTCAGGATATATAGAAGTACTTTTTATGCTGTCTTCTGCTGCTGGGGAAACTGCGTTTGTCGCTTTCTATTCAAAGACTCACACACACAGGCCCACACACACGCACACACATAAATGTAGCATACACATAACTTGCATGAATGAAATATGGCAAATGTCATTTAACATGACAACTTGATGATAATAATAACAATAACAACAATGGAAAGCACCACACACCGAAATGTTGCAGAGCTCTTTGTTCCCATGCCGGGGGGGTGGGGGATATGGGGTCTAAACGGGGTGTCCTGTGACAAGCAGAGGCAAAACGGCAAACAGAAAAGGTGAAACAACAATAAAGCCAGTAGAGCTAAGAAAAGAAAAGAAATGCTGCCTGTGTCGGGGTAAAATGGACAAAGATTGAAATCAGAGCGAAGAATATGAAATAAAGATAACGCACAGCGAGTGGCAGAGGGAGAAAGAAAGAGGTCTAGAGCGAGTGGAAAGATGAAACGCTGAAATAGACAGGAATTATATTTGCTGAAATATTATCATAAATTGCCTGGCTAAAAATGCAATTCAAATTTCAATTATAAAGAAATTTTACATTGGGAACAATCTGAGAATATTTCCAAGAAATATAATCACAATATTATATGAGATGTAAAGATTTGCAGTGCATGATTTGCCATGCTCATATACTACGTGGGTTCCTTAAAGATATTTCGAACATTTGTCATGATGTGTTCTACACATAATCTATTAGTATAATTAACTTGTACTGTACTTTTACCTCTTTAAGAAAACGCCAAGGTTTTAAAGTAAGAGTATCTTCCCAATGTAACCCCTTGGTAGATAGATACATTAATTCTTTAAAGGATCCTACAAAGGGTGCCTCAATTTCACTTAAATATTGTAGTACGATATGTCCTCCCTACGCTGAACTCATTAATGCACATCTCTATAAGCATCATTTACCTTTTTTTGGTATTCGTATTTTTTCAACAATATGATGATCGATGATTTCAGTCAACATTAAATGGCAGATGGATGCAGATGGAATACGCAGCCAGGCAGGGCCAGCAGAGCAGTTTGAGCAATACGAGCTGGTCCCGCTGCTGCTGCTATCGGGCAAAAGCCACAGAAGCACATTTAGTGTAAACCGAGTCGACCGCAAAGCAATTGAAATGCGTGCAGCAGAGCCAGAGGAATAAAGAGAAACAGCGAGAGGGACAGACAGAGAGAGGGACAATAAGAGAGAAACACAAAGAGACAGGGAGAGAGAGAGAGAGAGAGAGAGAGAGACAGCAGTCAGAAATGGCAGAAGCCGCTTCAGATGCAGTAAATTTATACGGAATATTCGCAAGCCACACTCGCACACACAGCGCCACACATAAACGTCAGTTTCAGTTGGAAATGCTGAGTGAGGGAGCCGGAAATGTGGTTACATAATCTACGTGTCCCATCCAGAACTATACACAGAACTATATAGAGAGCAAGTGAGATAGAAAGATAGATATATAGATGTGCGAGAGGGAGAGACAGTGCGTGAGATATTCGCAGAATTGGCAGCAAAAATCTGTAGCATACTTCGTGGTGCATTATTAATTTTTATCATCTGCCTCTGCTGTCGTTGCTGCTGCTGCTGCGTCGTTTGTTATTCCAATGTGACGGCATTTTTATTTGGCATATTTTTTGGGAATTGCCAAACGCCGATAATTCCATGAATATTTATAAATACGCGATATTAAATGGAATTTATGGAAAAAGAGAAAAGGAAAACTGAGAAAAACCCCAACAACAAAACCAAAAGCAAAAGCATTTAAAAGGTTCTCTTTGGGAATTGTTTAAGCTTAGAGAAAGGAGGGAGAGAGAGAGAACTGTGCTCAACGGAGTCAAAAGGGTTCTGAAACAGACACTCAACAAACAGTAGCAACAGCAACAACAACAACAGCAACAGCAACAATTCAACATCCGCTGCAAAACCGCAATGAAATTTCCGGAAGTTGTGCATAAAATGGGCTATGCATACGGAAATCATCAACCCAATGGCTGAACAATCATAGAGCAGGCAGCAGGCAGGAGTAAAAACAGGAGAAGGAGGGGAGGGGGACAACAGGAGACTGAGGCAGGCAACTGGGGAATGCTGACCAGAGAAGCAACAATGGAATGACGCCAAATGAAATGGGCAAAAACAATGCAAACGGCTGCCAACTTCCGGCGACCGAGTGCAGCCTGCACCCAACCCCAAATGTGAGAAATGGAGAGAGAGAGAGAAAGAGAGAGAGAGAGGAGAGACAGAGAGCAAGGGAGATGATGTTGTACGAGAGCTGCTGCTGATGACCTTCAGTGAATGTGCTGGATTTTGCTGCTCAGTTGACCAGAAAGGAGTTTGCTGCGTATGCGAAGGAGAGAGGCTGCAACTCTGGCCAGGATTGCCGCCGTTCGCTTTCAACGCATTTTGTGTTATTGTTTTACAGAAGCAAAAAAAAAAGAAAGACTCGCTCGTTCATCGTGTGGCTTAAATGGATTCATGACTCATTTGATTTCAATGGCAAAACTGTTCATTTGGCAACAGCGAAAGTATTCACACAAAAACAATCGAACAAAGCGAACAAAGTGGACAAAGCGATGAGCTCAATTTGAGAACATGGACAGCATAGGGGGAAAATGCTGTGAAATTGATGAGATTTCTGAAGTTATCTTTAATTTCGAATTGGGTGTAATAAATTAAAAGCAATCAACTTTTCACGGTTATCAACTATACAAGGTAAAATATACGAAGTGTCTTTGTATTCTGAATAACATTTCAATATTTTTATTGCAAATAGAAAATGGATATCGTGATAAACATTCCAGTATATTTATTCCTATTTTCATTAAGGTGAAACACATAAGCAGCACAAAATAATGTTAAATCTTGCAATATTAAACAAGGATTGTTTTCACTCATTAACGCATTCGCGCCACTGTGCGGTAGCTAACTAGTTAGCTGCTAGTTGGTTGCGGAGGCTAATCATAATAGTTATAAATATGCACATCGAGGGTCATTCGCAGAGCTCAGGCTGAAGGCCCTCCTTACTCCTACCTCTTCCCTCCCCATCTAGCCAACGATGCGCTTTCAGTTTTAAGCGGTTTAGTGGTTTGGACTGAGTTGAAGTGGGTTGCACTGGGCGAATGTAATGCGCTTTGCTATAGCGGTATAGCGGAAGTAGTTCTGGACAACTGGGCAGCTAACTGAGTGATCCCTACGGCAGACGAGCAGCAGGAAAGAAAAGGGAGAGAGAGAGAGAATATGATAAAGGGGGAGAAGGTTGAGCTTGGAGATTGACCGTTGCTAGGGATTAGCCATGGCGCATTGTCAGGGGAGAACAACAACAGTCTGACTGTAAGGGAGTAAGACTGACAGATAGAAAGACAGGCAGATAGACTAACTGAGAAACGGAGAGACACACACAGAAAATGCAGCTGGACAGGGGACATAAATGTTTAATAACTCAAGCATAAAATTAATTTTTATGTAAAACATTTTGCAAAACAAAAGACAAATCACAAAGGGAAACGAGAGCGAGGGAAAAAGGGGAAGGCAATAAAAAGATGAATGAGCCCCGCAAAACATATTTTACATAATTCTTAAAAAGTTTCAACTTGATAAACAATTTCATTTGAAGCAGATGCTTAACAGCAGCACCAGCAACAACAACATGTACAAAGTGTAATAAAAGGAATTTCGCTTTCATGTTGCCCGCTGGGGGAGTGCTGCCTCTGCTGTTGCTCGTTTTTCTTGCTTTGCGCCTTCGACTGAAACTTTGATGCGAGTCTCGGCGTAGAACACGCACAACCTACACACATATACACGCATTACACACAACCATGCAAACACGCAATAACAACAACATAACACACAACAAAGGTGTGCGACTTGTCGTATAAACTCTGAAAGCCTCAACCCGAGACGCGCAGAAAAGTATGCTATGATTTTGGTATGCTATATATAAATCTGTATAAAATACTTTTATATTATCAGTAATAATTACCAATTTCACTAAGTACAAATAGAAATCTTTTCCATTATGTTGCCTATTCATCTTTTAATGTTTATAAATATTGGCTATAGTATGCTACATGATGCAAACGCTTCTCTAGCTTCTTTATTGTCTTCCTCTGAGGAATCATTTAAGACGGAGCCTCTGTTTAAATTTCGATCGAAAACAAATTTCAAAGCTGCTTACGCGCGGCTTAAACAGTGCTGAAAGTAGAGAATAAAGAAGGCGTAGAGAGAGAGAAACAGAGGGAAAGTAGATGTTCCTTCGCAGTAGCATGTTGCATGCCTAAGGGTGCAAGTTCTAAGCGTGCTTATATAGTAGTTACCAGCCCCAGACTGCAACAAGTTAACAATTCACACACACACACACATAGCTTGGTTGCGTGGTTGAAAGAAAATTGCCGTTGGTGAGTCAACAGCACAAAACAGCCAGAGACACGCCCACTACAATTCACTTTCCTTCATCAAAGGGGCGTAGCGGCATTAGAAGGAGAAGAGGAAACGGAATGCGAGAGAGAGGGGGAAAAGTAAAGCAAGCAATGGAGTCAGGCAGGCAGTGAAGTCTTCTTATGCTTAACTACAAATTGCCGCTGGGCACACACACACACACACACGCACAGTGGGGGCAAGTGCAGCATGTTGCAACGTTTTTTACATAATTAGAAATATGAAGCAGTTGCTTTACTCCCCTCTCTCACACTCTCTGTCTCCCTCACTTTAATAATGATTTGATGTTAAGGTTCATTTGCCTGCACACTGAAGAAGTTGCTACGTTGTTGTTGTTGTTGCTGCTGCTGCTGTAACTGAAGCATGAAGTGCAGTGTAAATGTCTTGACTTTTTGTGTTTGTTGAGCCCTTAAGCGCTTTCTGCCAGTGTGTGTGTGTGTGTGAGAGCAGGAAACGGGCAACAGCTGCAACTTCAACGTGTGTGGCAAGCAAAATAGAAGCGCAAGGCGTGGATAAACTTGAATGGGGATACAAGGGGCACCAAGGGGTGCATATAAAAGTATGAGCAACAAATTGGCAGCTGCAAGTGAAGCCAGGTTTTTGTGGCTTGCACGTTAATTGAATGTTCTCTCGGCACTACGAGCCCGAAAATTGTACAACTTTTACAAGCAAATATTTTTAATTAGTTATGAACAAACCTCAACAAATACTTCAATTAAAACATTTGAAAGTTATACCAAAATATTCTTACTATATGCACTATTTAAAATATATTACCTACACCAACACTTTCACTTCATTACAGTTCTAATTAAATTCTCGGATTGCTATAAAAAACCCAATTAGTTGGGAAAGCCACTTTAAGAACTCCTTTGTAGCGAAGCTTTTAAGCGGCGCGTTATTTAATCCCTGCCATGCCCACCACTTCGAAGAAATAAATTAGCTATAAAATCCAAACAGTTAAAAGCCTACCTCAGGGCGCAGACCTGCCCTCATCCCCTCAGCCCGCAGAAAACTTTTACTAATTGCGTAATAATCTCATTACATTTAAAAATACATTTACAACAGCATTCATACCTGCCCCAAGGCCCCGACAAGGGGAAGAAGAAGCAGCTGGAGATGAGGAAACAGCAGGCAACAACAATAACAATAACAAGAGAAGGGAGCAACAATTGAATATGAACAAAAGACAAGGAGAGAAAGAGAGAACAACAGCCAAATGCCGCCCGGAAGCGTTGATAAATGAGATAAATTCCCCCCATCTCTCATCCCTCTGTCTCATGTCCAAGAATCACCCCACACACCCTCTGTAGCTCCCCATCAAGTTGAGTGAAGAAATAAATCTAAACATTACAAGGAAGTTGAAGACAACGACAAACGGCACTAAAAACTGTCAAAATTGCGTCAGCTTATGAATATGAAATGCTTTCCTGTCTCACTCGCTAGCTGTCTTCTTTCTCATGTTCTCTCTCTCTCTCTCTCTCTCTCATCCCTTCTTCCCTAAGCTCTTAAAGTTTTACAAAACCGACTCCATCTCAACTCAAACCCGTAGCGAAATCAAGCGAAACGCGTGTCGCCAGTATTCCCTCCTGGTTTCCGGCCTCGTGTAATGAGTAAAATGTCACAAGTTGACGCAAGTAAATATTTAAATGTCAGATTTCTATATGACGAGGCTACTTCTCCTCTCCTCTACAAACCCCTCACCTAGGCCTGTCTACAAGAACAGCAGCAACAGCAAAATATGTCTCATAATTTTCGGCAATGCCCGGAAAATTCATTCTAAACTGACGACATTCCCAGCGTCTGTCTGTCTGTCCCTCCCTTTGTCTCTCCCTCTCTCTCTCTTCCTCGGTCTGTGTGCTACACAGTTTGCCCCCAGATATGCGGGATACGCAACTTGAAAGAACATTTTTGAACTGACTTTATATGTGGAAAGGTCCGGAAGCGGTACATGAAGTTCCTCCCTTTTCCATTTCCTACTTCCGCACTGGAACTCTGACTCTATCTCTCTCTCTCTCTGTCTCCCCGTCTCTGTTACTCTGCCCACTTATAAGAAGTTTGGTATTTCCTCGGTGTATATGTAAAATATGCTCGACCGCCGTTTGACATTTACAAATGACAAACATTTGACAAACAAAATGTCCTTTTGTCTGCGTTTGTCGTTCGAGTGTGACAGAAGCATTGTCAAAACGTTTAATGTGGGCGCAGCATCTTTGCAGCAGTGGGGCAATATATGATGCTGATGAAGAGTGGGAGGGGGAGGGAGGCAGGGACCCGCAGCAACAACTTGCAGTACCACAGGGCAACTTACACAAAGAGAAATGAGTGTGCTGTAACTTAAAATGCTCAATAATTAAATGAATTTAAAGAAAAACAGTAGAAAGAGAAATGCAGAGCGAAAGGGGGGACAGAGAGAGAGTGGGAGGGAGAGAAGAGAATTAAAGAGAAAAGGAAAGAGAGAAACAGTGAGAGGTGTGTGAAAGCAAGCATGAGATGGGCAATTAAATGCATACAATGATTGAGGGATTAACATCAAAGATTTTTTATTAATTATTGTAGGAAGTGGCAGGCAATAATGGATAGACAGGGAGAGAAAAGGAGAGAATGAGACAGATACAGTGGGGGATTAAGGACAACTACTTTACAAGCCTAGCAGCTGACAGAATTCTCAATATCTCTGAGCAAACTATGCAGACAATTAAGAAAGGGATATAGGATGAAAGATATAGATAAGTAATAGAAAAAGAGTAAGAGAAAGGAAGATGAATAAGGAGATAAGGAGTAAGAGAAAGAGGTCAAATCGAAAAGGAACAAATGAAAGAGCAAAAGAGAGTTAGGTATAAATACAGAACTGGCTCTTTGGCTCTGTGCACTTGCAATATCTCTACGTAATATTGGTTTCTCTCTCTCGCTCTCTCCCTTCTTCGCTCCATCTCTCACTTCATGCAAATCTCCTTTAAGTTTGAGTTACGCATTGAACTAGTTCGGCTGCGAGCTTGGCCTATGCTCTGTGGACAGTTAACATTCATTTAGGCCTGTTAGACCTGAGCCTAGTCGTATTTCTGGTTGTAGTCGCACTACACACCTGCCAGCCAGCTGCGTCATTACTTCTAATAAACTTCACCGTTAGCCTCTTTTGCCTGGGTGTGGTCAGCAACGCACGAACACAGTGAGGCCTAAAAGTGTTTGCACTCAACTGTTCGCGTACGTTTTCTTTTCTAGGTGTGTGTGTGTGGGAGTGTGTAAATATTTGGCATTAATAGAATTAAATGATGAAGAAGTGGACAGCAACGGCAAGAATTATTTGCCAACATGGAGAAGGAGAGTGTCGGGCAGTAGTTATGGGGAGCCACAACGAGACTACGCCTGTGTCTACCTGCAGCTAAAACACTTAAATTAATAAAGTAAATAATAAGAATTACGTGAGGGACACACTCACGAGGGGAACAGAAGAGACAAGACAAAACAAACAGGACACAACAACGCAGACAGTGAGCGTCCTTGCTGCCCAAGTGAATTAAACTCCATTTACGTGGCACCACCACCAACAAACGAGCAACGAGAAAAAAGCAAAGTTTATTTTTTGGGGCTTTTGAATTTCTCTCGCTTCGCTGTTGTTGATTAATTTATGGACATCCTGCAGCAGCAAGGCTCCTCTATATAGAACGCTCTATGGTCGTTGGTCCTTGGGTAATCTCACATGGCAGCAGTTAGCGCCTAATCCAGCTCAATATGGCTCAGCTGCCAGGGGCAACCCGGACGACACAGTGGGGGTGGTTGCACAGTCAGCTTGGCCATGTAGCTGGACTCGTCGGGGCTTGGGTGCTAAGCGCATTTCGTGGCTTAGTTGTGGTTAAAGCTCTTGATTGAATTGGTGGAAAATGGAAAATAATTATGCGGTCACTGGCACTTTAAATAAATCCGATACTTGGGCTAAGTTGGCTATCCATTCCTCTCCCTCTTCTCCGCTTAAAGCTAACGTACGCAACGAGTTCGACCTCAGTCAGTAATGAAGCTGAAACTTACCTAAAATGAGAAAAAAGAGAGTGAAGAATGCAAATTAAATTTAAATTAATTTTGGCAAAACAACAAAAATTTATGTAAATTTAGCTAAGTGACACGATAAGTCTAGGCGACATAGCTTACAGACAGAGGCAGCCAGGAAGGGAGAAAGAGAGAGTGAGGGAGTGAGAGGAGACGCTGCCAACCTGGCCTAGTAAGATTGTCATCCTGTCAAAATCTTTGGAAAACAAATTGCCTTTTCTTTTGCCTAATTTAAAGGCCTACTTAAAAATCCATTAAAAATTTGCATGTATCCAATAAAAAAAGGGCAAAAAGAGAATGATTAAAGCAATGGCAGTGTTGTACAACGAATTGTAAATGTGCTATGAAGTGAGCGAGGCACAAAAAAAAATAGTAAAATCAAAAAAACGAGGAATATTTATTTGCTGATTTACACTTAAATATTGAGATAATTTTCGTAATATTGCAAATGTTTTTATTGCTTGTTTTGCAACACTAAAAGCAGTATCAAATTCATAACCTATTTGTTGCTTCACTTTTTGCCTTATTTTAAGAATTTGTCGTTTACGATTTGTTGTTTATATAATTTAAAATTGGTTATGCAAACAAATTAAATAATTAAATTAAATTTTAATATATTTTAAATATTTCACTCATAGTATTTTGCCTCTACTTTATTAATCGTTTATTCAACTATAAAACTGACAGAATAATAAGAAGGTAATTTAGTATTGTTTTCAACACTTAAAATCTCTCCAAACACAGTAGAATGCTCCACATATTTGCCTCAATTGCAACCCTATTTTATTCCCTTCATCGTCGCATCTCGTGTCTCCCACCCTCGACAAGTGTATTCGTGTATTCGATGTTGTTTCCCTACTGTCTGTTTTGCCTTGTAACTGACAAGAAGCTGTCATTAATTTGCATCAAATCAATTTCTCTTCGACAGCTGCCTGCCGCGTGCTGCCTATCGTTGGCCCAGCCCGCCTTCCAGTCTGCCCCGTTTTTCTCATGTCTCTTGCCTCTTGCCGCAGGCGACATAAAAATGCAAATTTTGTTTTGGGCTTTAAAGAGGCTAACAGAAGAAAAAGGCAGAGAACTGTCGACTCAACTCAGCTGCCTGGGAGACTGTCCGCATATGTGACATGGCAACATAGAAATTGCTTAAATATAATATTATTACAAGTAATAGGCACAAGGGGCAGTAACAGCAGCAACAACATTTTGTGGCACGCAGCAAAAGGGTGTTGAAATTGATGCCAACGGCAGGCAGCGATGATCATCATGATTATGATGATGATGCGGATGTGGATGTGGATGATGCCTTGCTATATCAATAGGCATATCAATACTGTCGCCTTACTCACACACACACACACACTACAACAAGCAGCTTGATGCGGTTAGACGTGCCCGAAATACATTAAAAGTTACGTAGCAACATTGAGTTGGGGTGGTGGGAGGTAAAAGAAAAACTCTCCGGGTATTTTCTATACAAACAAATTGCCGCGTACGCGACTTGAAAGCCAAAATTGATTGATGTTACTTTGCGCTTTTCCCCAAGACTTTTTCCCAGTTTTCGTCCCTTGCTTTCGTTCTTTCCATACTTTCTTTCCTGGCTAGCCTGCTTTTAGGCTCTCTTTTGCAAGTTTTATGCATGACATGTTGGCCAAAAACTTGCCTGTAATGCGATTTTGAGTGCTCATTGTTAGAGACGCATTAAAAAGCACATACAAACACAGACACACTCACACAGACAAACAACCATATATAGCGAAGAAGTCGACAACAAATGGCAAATTAGCTATGAAATAGCAACAACTTTTGTGGTGGCTTTATGGCCCAACGCCTTGAGAAATTCATATTTAATTGTGTGTGCGTGTGTGTGTCGTTGGTGAGGGGGGAGTATAGGGGGTTGTCTGGTTGCTGCTGTTGGGGATAATTGAATAACTGTCAGCACTTTAATTAGAGCGTAAATAATGCATTGCAATTGCCTCGATGCAATGTCATAATTGTTACAATTGCGAGACATACAAAAATTACAACAGCTGCTGCTCAACAACAACATTTTCTTGGCAAATGCATCAACCATTCTTGACCTTACACACACACCACAGATATTTATGATATTTATTGAAATCTTGTGGTCAGTTGCCTGGCTGCATCTGCATGTGTATCTGCATCTGCTGCGGCTCTTCTACTACTGCCATCGTTGTCGCAATTTGCTGTCCAATTAAAGTGCATCAAGAATTGTCTTAACCTTTTGTGTTATAAAACGAAAATCCAATTAAAAAGCAACAGAGTGGGAAACACAAAAAATAAAAGAGACTTTTTTGTTGCAACAACAGAATTTTCGCAGCAACTGTTGCAAATTTCAACTGACAAACTGTTAAAGACAGACGATGTAAATAAATTTGGAATTAAGGTGAGGAAGGGCTAAACTTATTTTTAATGCCGGCTCTTAATTAGTAACAAAACTATCTTTCTTTCTCTCAATCCTTCCCTGTTGCTTTCTCGTCTCAATTTTCTGCATTTGCAATTTTCAAATGGAATTCATTGTTCAAAATATAGATAAAAAAAAACAAAATGGAGATAAAAGGGCAAACATTAAAGAAATTTCAAAAATGTGTACAAATAAGTATTGTATTAATGCAACTAGGCTTGGGTACGAATTGAGTTCATTACGGCAAGAGTTCTATTGAAGCAATGTCAGTATAATTAAAACTAAGTATTTCGATATTTCAACAAATCATCTACATAAAAACACACACATACACACGAACTCTCAGACAGAACATATTCATAAAACAAATCGTGGAGGCGTGTTGAATGAAGTCACTAAGCTGCCATTCTTATCGCCATTTCGGGCACACACATAAACACACACACAAACATATGGACAGGGTTGTATAAGTACATTTATGTTTATTTATATAGGTAATTTCCGCAGCAATCAGGCAAAGAGGCGTGTCACAGCCCTCACTCAAAAGGCATAAAAACCGCATGCGGAAAAATCGCATTTTTCGCGTTGCGCCCGCAAAGTATGCAACATTTATTTTTAATGCCCCCCGCCACGATGAATAAAAGGAAATGCGAAACAGCAACACAGCAACAAGAAAATATTCCCCGTTTTATGCATATTCGGCACATATAAATTTTTACGCGTTTAGAATATCAATTTGGTAGATGCGATTTGGCCATAAATGCCGCAGAAAACAACTAATAAATTCATGGCAATTTTTTTTTCCTCTGCTCTTTCTTGTTCTGCTTTTTTAATGGGTGTGTGTGTATATGTGAGAGGGGGTTCAAAAATGTTTGCTGTAGCATTTAAAATTTCATTTCGTTGTTTGTTTATTGTTTCGTTCGTTTTGTCGCTGTTGCGTTTGTGACATGTTTTCGTGCGGTTTTTCCGCGCCATTTTGAGTGTTTTGCTTTTTTTGTCGTTTGTTTTATAGCTGTTTTTCTTGTTGTTGTCGTTGTTGTAAGTGGACATGTTGCGGTTTTTGTTAGTAAAATTAAATTATGCGGTTTCTCGCACACAAACACACACACACACAATGCAGTAAAATTAAACAAATGCCAAACTAATGAAAAGCATTCACCAAAATGGAAATTCAATTGCCGCACTGGAAAAATGCAATTACATCACATGCTGTTTGCCCTACACAGACGCCAGATGTCGCTGCTGTGTGCATATAAAGTGTTGCACAACTATTTATTAATTACAATATAAGATTTCATTTATTTTTTATAATTTTTGTGGTATGCTGATTTTAAATCATTCTCCATCGCTCTCCCTCTCTATATGTCTCTCTCCGCCTTCTTTGTTTTGCCTTTTTCTGTCACTAATTAAAAAAAGGGACTCAGCTTCATCATTTTTATTCACTTTGATAAGTCGCCGTCCTGTTAAATTTGTCAGCCTGTTTATGTTGCAATGTTGCTTTTTTTATGCGATGTCTCGACAATTTTAAAACAAAGCCATTTGTGGCTGGGTCTGGCACTAAGAACTAAAGCCCAAAAGGACACTTTGCTAGGCTCACTCCCTCTTTCTCTCTCTGCCTTATGACTGTCTTTCTCCTTTTCTCTCTCTTTTTCTTGCATTGTCTTTGCAGCTCGCTTTCGCTTTGTGCAAGGCGCGTTAGGGCAAAAGTTTTTTGCATGGCACTTAAAAAATTTATAAAGTGCTTTGAGCAGACTGCCCCATGGCAGTCCCTCTTCCGCCCCTATTCCCCTTTCTCTCTTTTCTGCTGCAGCTGAGGCTGGCAATGAAGTGCAAATTGCAGCGTAAAGTGTGTGTTGGCCATGCTTCCGTGTTCAACTGCCACGTCTCTTTCCCCACCCGCCTCTGTCTGCTGCTGCTGACACGCCTACGCGGTTTCTCGTTTCTCGACTTTTGCTTATTTGTCACACGACGAAAAAAAAAGCCAGCAAAGCACCCACGAAGCAAGTCACTTGCAGTTACAGTAACTAGACGCTTGCCTTTCTCCAACTATCTTTGTCTCTCTCTCTCTCTCTCTCTCTCTTTCTCTCTCTCTCTGTCTCTCCCTCCCTACCTCACTATTTTTTTATATGATTGGCAAACTTTTTCGCATGCACGCCCCGCTACTTGGCAAAGTTTTGCCGCCGCCGACGCCTTCTCGCAATTTTAATTGTTTCGAGTTTTTTGGGTTCGAGGTTTCTCTATCTCTATCTCTATCCCTCTCTCTATCCCCTTTCCCCTTTCATTCTCAGTTTTGTAGTGCAATTTGTTTCCGGACTCGCCAAGAAGTATGCAACACTTTTTTAAATTGCGCCCTTGCAATTTGCACAAGCTTTTCTTTATCTGGAAAATTTCGTCATAAATCCAGCCAATTATTTTTAATCAGAACACAACAAATCTAAATATATAAATTACAAACAAATTTATAATTTTAGTATAAACTGTATTTGATTTCAGATTAGGCACTGCACTTTGCTCATTTATTTGGTTTGTTTTTTTAAGTATTTGATTTGTATTTTATTTTGATGATTATTTTCTTTATTTAATATTTATTTATTTCTAAAATAAATATTTATTTAGTTTGTTTTAATAAAATTAGAAAATGGAGGCTCTATTTTTTCTTTCAATTTCAGATTAGTCGTAATATTCATTTAATTTGTTTTCATGATATTAGAATAACTTTTCTATTTACTTCATAATTTTCGTATTTTCCCTATTCAATTTATTAGTAAACTGAACAAATAGTACAACAAAAATAAAAATATTTATATCCACACTTTCTATTTATTAAATCGCTGAACTTTTCACATCATTTTTCAGTATACGGCAAAAACCTATACCAAATTATTGAGGGCTTTTATGTTTATTTATTTATTTTGCATACCTGCCAATTCATTCATTCGGGCTGGTTGGATTGGATAAATCCACTCAAAACACTCATCACAACACACACACACACGAATAAACTGAATATATTTTCGGTGCTTCTGTTATTGTGTTAAATAATTTTTAAATATGCCAAAAACGTGTGGCATAAATACTGCGCGTGTACAAATAATATGAATATACTGTATGGTACTCATTCATATAGCCCATATTCATATATGCGTATATATACGTATTTGCTATATATATTGGAATAATATGGCAGCTGACATGAATTGTTTTGCCATTCGCTGTTGATATGCAAGGGAGACTGGCAATTAATTGTGTGTGTTTTTGTTGTTCTTGTTTGTTTCAGTATAAATTTATTTTACCATATCGCGCGACGAGAGCTGCGTACTGTGCCTTATCACTGGCAACTCAAAACAGAGAAAACTGAGAGAGAGAGAGAAGGGCGAGAGAAAGGAAACGCGTGCGAGAATTTAAAATTTAATACACGCATCTCTCCTGCTCCTTGCATGGCCAGTTTATCATAACGAACAACACAACATGAAAAGGATGGAGGGAGGGAATAAATAAAATAAACGATATAAGAGTAGACAGTAGAAAAATGAAAAACTTTGCTACAAGTCAGTCGGGGCAGGGGGACGGAGGTTTTTCATCATTTTGTTAGCGGAAATTTGCTGAAAAAGGTTAAGTAGTAATATTTCGTCACCTTTTGCCTCTCCATGTGAAGAAGAGGGGAGGAAGGGAGGTGGAAAGGCCAAAAGCTGTGCATAATTTAGAGCATGCATCTGCCAGACGATGCTCGTTGGGTCCGACGAGTGTGTGCCATAATGTATGCTGTGGCACACACACACACGCACACGTACACCGTGTACGATGCCATTTACCATATCATGCACACATACACAGAGAATAGAGCTCGCATAAAAGATGTGTGCGAGGGCACCGGAAGTCACTTTAACGATGCGCGAGTAAGTAATAACAGAAAAAAGAAATACATACACACACATATACACTGGGAGACTCACATAGAGCCTGGCAAGACGGCACCGGAAGAGCCCTACAAAATGGCGCACATTTGTACGCTCTGTGCGGGTTGTTAATGCGCGCAATGAGACAAGCTAGACACACAAATACAGAGAGAGAGAGCTATATACATATACAAAGCACATACACATACATAACACACACACATACACATGTGTGTTACCTGTGCGCACACGAAATCTAAGCTGAATTGTATCTGGACAGAAGTCACGGGCTGAGATTGCGCCCAACAACAGCTAACAATGGCAGCCAGTTCAGCATGTGTTTGAGTAGTATGTGTGCCTGTGTGTGTGTTTGTGTGTGTGTGTGTAGAGCTGAAGTATACACTATAAGAAAGATACTTTCAGATCAATTGTAGCAATTTTTGACTTTTGCTCCCATTATAAACTGGAACGTACTCTTCATACAGGGTATTAGGTAGTCTCCCATCATGCCTACCTTCTCGACTTACAGAGTATACAGTAGCCTATCATAGTGCAGCACACTTCATTGCCCATTCACCTGTTTCATTGTTTACTTAGGATTGTAAACGAAAGTTTGCATTTCTGTTGCCGTTGACCATCGTCTGTTGGCTTTTTCTGCCTCTTGCTCTAGAGATGGAGAGAGAAGGAGAATGTGAGAAAAGGAGAGAGACAGTGAGGGGGGTAGCCAAGAGCGAGAAAGAATAACACAGCAGAAGAACAACAGCGGCTCAGGAATGCAATTTGATCGTCCATCACCTTCCCCACCTTCCCAACATTTTCCATGTTTGTTGTTGTTTTAGTTCCCATTTTTTTGCTGTTGTGTATTTCGCAACTGGACATCATATCTTTGGGGCACACAGGTTGCTGCCGCCATCGTTGTTGTCTTTGTTTATACAGGCCCGTTTTCGTTTTTCTATTCTTTTCTCACTCTCATCTCTTGTTGGGGTTTAGAAGGGAAGGAAATTCGCTGACTGTGCTGGCATTTATAGTGAAATTATGAACCATCGCGTACTCTAGGCGACGACAATGATGATGAGAGAGTGTCAGCTCGGGGAGAGGTAGAGGGAAAGAGAGAAAAGGAGGGACGGTATGGGGTAACAGAGAAAACTGGGCTGCAATTGCCAGAGGTAAACGTGCAAGAAATGAGAAAATATGACAGTCAGACATGTGGAAAACGGTAACAAACGCAGGGAGAGAGAGAGAAGGGGGGTTGTGGAGTGCCGTTGTTGTTCACGGGGGAGTTGCAGCTGGCAGCTTGCAGCGTGCCACAGATGAAGAGAAATGTGCAGCTTATGAAATGAAACAAGTTGCGAACACATGCGAAATGCGAATTGTGCCACGCACACAGTTGCATTGCAAAGAATGAGAGAGAGAGAGAGGGAGAGGGAGAGGGAGACACAGTGTTGCTGCTGCTGCAAAGCCTTTTTAGCCGCAGACAAATGTGCAACACGGCGAGGCACGACTCGGCACGAAGGCCTTGAGAAAAATGGCAACAAACGAGCTTTCTGGCCGAGCAGGTTGAGGCAACAAGGCAACGGCAACAAAACTGATGATGCCTCTTGCCATATCATTGCGGCCTGCCGCTGTTTGTCTCGCAGTCTCTCAATCAGTCTGTCAGTCTGTCTACCTCTCCCTTCCCCCACTCTCTCTCTCTCTCTCTCTCTGTCTCAGTGTATTTGCCCGGGAGTTATGATGAAGCGGAAATTGCTGTTTTTCTTCTCTCTTTTCTTTTATTTCTAGACGCTTTTCTTCATTTGCAAACGCAAACGCAACGAAACGAACGCAGCGGAAATGAAATCAAAATGCAAGAAAAAATCGGGGAAAAATAAAATGAAAACGGGGGACCGTTTATCTGCTCAAACATTGAGAAAATGCGGCCACAAAAGGAGAGAGAATGTGTGTTGAAGACATAAACTACGAAATTAGACTACAATTTGAAAGTTAGCTTAAGAAAGAATGAGAAGAATGAATATAAAGAGCATTGTTGCAGAATTTAAAGATATACATGCTTAGTTCAATTCACAGCGATGCTTATACAACTTTATTTATGCCCTGCCTAAATTATTGCTTTAAATTTCTCTGGGATTTGCCATTTTCCCTCCTTGAACATTGACCCTGTATGCGGTTTTCTTCCTTTTTTTGACTGCTTAAAAAAACAGCAGCAAACCTTTGTGACGTTTCAAAAAAATTGGTTGCGGTTACATTGGGGGTGCTCTTTTTTTTGCCTTTGCGCTCCTACAAAACTGCTGGTCTGAGGCCTGGGCCCTCTGACGGGCCCCATCTAAAAGTCTAGACATTGCCATTTCCGTTTAACGTGACATTGTGCGCTGTCCGAACTCTCGAGCTCGAACGTGAACAGCTTTGACTGCGGTGGGCGCTGCACTGTTCCCATCGTAGTCATCGTCAACGCCATCATCATCATCGTCACCGTCAACTGGTCGTCGTTGCGCCCTCCTGTTCGTTGTCGTCGTCGTTAACTAGTTCTTCATTTGCGGTTTTGTTACCGTGTTCTGGGCCTAATTTGCATATCGTTGACAATCCTCGGCTGAGGAGAAGCATAAAATAGCCCCATTTGGTTAGGAACTGAAAGGAAACCTCGAATTGTGTCTTTAACTGTTAACTATTTGGACTTTTTCCAGCTAACAAAAATTTCATTCAACTCTAAACTGTCGCTTTGGACTTTTCATTAAACTGCACTTTGGTCGGCTCCCCCACACACAAGCACACGGAGACACACACAAACACGTATTATGCCTGCATATTGCATGAGTCTTGTGCCCATAAATGCATGCTATGGTTATTCAGGCTATTCAGCCAGAGTTTTTAGTCAAAATTTTGCCCACACACAACACACACGTAAAAAAAAGTGCCGTACAATGTTGACATTAAAATCCAATTTGCAAAACGGGCAATTGCAATAAATATCACAGTGCAAACAGCACAATGCACTATGTAGTCAAAACTGGAAGAGTGTGGAGAATGGGCAAAGTTGACTAGATGAATACTCTATAAAAGAGTAAACGACTTCAGTAAAAAGAGGAAACATAATCAAATATGCATAATAATATAATACTAATTGATGATACTTTCACTAACTAGCTTAGAGCAAATATATTTAATTTATAATTTGATATATCATTTCTTATTATTATTAATTTATCAATCTCAATTATAAGAACTATTGGAGGTCGAAAACAAATCTAGATAATAAAGTAAATAAATTCAATAATCTCCTGCCAACCTGCCTCCAACTAAGTCGATCTTAGTGAAATGCACACCACGCCTTCTATTTCTTTTGTGTACCTTTTCTTGTTTTTAAATGCAGAACAACCCGCTACGCTATACTAGCTTGCATGTATGTGTGTGCGTATGCATTAGAGTGAGATAGAAGGTGTATTGCGAGGCTGCTATGCATAGTAATATTATTGCCAATTTTGCAATGTTTACAATTTGCAACGGCTGTCAAGCGAGCCAGCTAGCAACAGACAGACAGAGAAAGAGTAAAGAAGCACTAGTGAGGGAGAGAGAGAGAGAGCGAGAGAGAGGGTGTGTGACGGAGAGAGGTACAGAGCGAGACAGAGGTTGTGTGAGAGAGCAAGCACACGCATTGAGTGAAAACAAATTCGATTGCAAATTGAATTTTTATTGAATGCTGGCGGCGGCGGCGGCGGCTTCGTTGGTCGACACAAAACCCCAGACTAACAACCAAAACTGGGAAGAGAGAAAAAAAAGAGAGAAAGGAAGAAATAGAGAACTAACTCGGCGGCTTGTTGTGGATTTGTCGAGCTATTTATTTATTTATTTTCTACTTTTTTCGTACACACACAAACACAAAACCTTTTTTTTCTGTCAGTGCATTGCAGGAAATTCAATTTTCTGAATCAAAGATCTCGGCAGCTTCAAGACTTGTACAACTATAATTTAGATAAAGTTCATGACAGTGCTTTGCCCGATGTTTGCTAGTTTACAGCTGCCGACAATTTCTTATCGCAACGGAAATGTTATATCGAATTTGTAGTTATCGGAGCACAACTGCAATTTGAGCCGAGGCCTGACCGAGTTTCGTTTGCAGTTTTGTGTAGTTACTATAATTGAAGTCGCTGACTCAAGCTATGATATAGAATACAATATACTATGTTAATGATATAAGAATTGAATGAAAATCAAGTGCGAACTTAGCTGCTAATGCGACTTGCATTTATTAAGACTTTCTAATGGATTCCTTTGACAGAACGAGAACTTACCTGTAAGAGGGAAATACCGAAATACTTGTATAACATATGGTACATTCGTAATAGAGAAATTTACCCTAGAAAGTTAAAGATTTCAGCATCTCACAAAAATATAATTATAAAATTGTCAACACATATATATATAGAAAATGTCTAATTTTCCAACCTTAGCTCAATTTTCACACGCAGGAAATTGAAACCTCTGTAATATGTTCATCCAATTTGTCATATGTCAACAACACATTTTTTTTATGTTTTTTTTTTATTAATAATTTCCGCCGCTTTGCAGAGAAAGTTAATAAGTTCCAGCCTAGACTAAGCTTGTACTTGCAATGGGCGTAGAGAAGGCTCTAAGAAGAAGAGTAGGCACAGAAGACGAGGCGTTGCGTCGGCTAGATGAAAAATAATTAAAAGCAATGACAACTCGGTTTTACTTTCGTCGCAACGAACGAACACACACACACTCTTACACTTAAACACACACAACAAATCCCCAAACACGTCGCTCACATTTCAATTTACGCATGAAAATGTCATTTCCGACAAGGCACAACCCAGAAGAAGAGGAAGAAATGAAGTACGTAAAGAACGAGGAGGAGGAGACTCATGAAATTTGCATGCAGGAATGTTGAGGGCAGAAAAAGAAGTAGAAAATAAGAAAAATAATAATAAGAAAAACGCAGAGGAGGCTGCCATGACTTAGATGCGTCTTGGCCTACGCGTAACGTTTCCCCCTGCTTCTGCCTCCTTCCTAACTCACGTCTACCCATATTTTCTAGCCCTCTCCCTCTCTCTCTCTCTGTGTATCTCTGTCTATCTGTCGCTCTGTCTATTTGTCTCTTGCCAGAGAGAAGTGTAATAAAATTAAGAATTCCAAGCTGCCGTGACAAATTTTTCTTGCTTCTCCTTGGACAAACTGAGAAAGGGAGAGACGAAAGAGAGAGAGTGAGGAAGAAAATGAAGAGTAGGAGGGGGTTAGGTGAAGTGGAATCAGCGAATGAGTGAAGCATTACTGACAGCTCACGACAGCGAAGACGACGTTGAGTGCCAATTTTGCGCTAAAGAAACTCATAGTTTGTTCGGATTGAGTTGGGGTGTGTGCACACTGGCAGCAGAGAAGGAGAAAAGGAGGGAAGGGGCACGCGGAACGTGGGCGTGCGTTCTGCCAATGATGGGAAGTACGAGAAGTATATTAAGCCATAAAATTAGTGCGACCGCGTGCAGAAGAGCAAAACCATGGACAGAAGATGAGGGCAATTCCTCAGACTGTTTGTACGTGAGTGGCATTAGGCAAACACAAACACACAAACACACATACAGAGAGCAACATAGTCGAGATGAAAATTTGTTTATTTGTGATATATGGCATAATTAGAGGGCGAAACGGACAAAAGGCCAAGGCGCACAAGACTCTTATAATTTCAGTGGGGCATCATCAGATTAAAGGGGATTGTGCTGCTGCTGATGCTGCTGCACGACACGCTGATGATGCACAGATGAATGAGAATCAACGCACTGTGTAATTAGAGTAAGAATGACGGCAGTCTATGGCTATATAAGCTGAGCTTAGCTGTGCTGCTCAGGGTGCTGAGGGTAATGAGATATTTATATAACATTCTCTTCAATAGAACTTCAGAGTAATTCATATTCCCTTTCATTTTTGATGTTTCAATATATTAAGCAAATAGCACCATATATAAGGATCTACTCAATATATATTACTGAAATTTGATGGACAGCTTCTTTATGGCTAAGCTGTTTCATCTATGCTGCATTAACTATTTATAACTCGGCAAACATGAAATTTTGCTCATTAGAAAGTCATCAAATCATATTTTAGTTTCCAGTTTCGAAAGCTGCTTAAAATGCGAGAGCCAACAAAAGCTGCGCATCTAATCCACTGATAAAAATCACAGAACAAAACAGCAATGGGGAGAGAAACAGAGAGGCGAGAGATGAAGAGTAAGAGAGATAGGAATACGTTGAAAATCAACAAATTATTATGCAAGACTTGACTGACAGATGTTTTTGCCTATTTCAGTTGCTCTTCTTGTTGTTGTTGTTGTAAAGTTATGAGATGATGATTGACTTGACTGTGGAGCTTGACAAATAAATGAGTTTGTTATCATAATCAGAAAATTATTAGCACTACTTATGAATAGCATTATATAGAGCTCATGGGGATGACGAAGGCGCCTCGCGTATTAGAAAATGTTAATCAGGTCAGATCTCATCTGCGTCAACATTTGATATAATTATGTAATCGCACATCGAAAGAGACAGAGAGGGACAGAGAGAGAGTCTCTAGAGTCTTCTTCTCCCAGCAAGCAGCAGCCCACACAACATTTGTCAATTTAAATGAGCCATAAGCGCATTTCGCCAATTTCTATGATTAATTAAGTGTCTACATTAATTGCAGTCGAACATGAAGCAACAAGCTACAAGACTGCCTCACCCTCCTCCCCCTCCTTCTCCCTCTATTTCTTCATCATCATCTCCATGGCATCTATCGTGTCTGCGCCTCTACCCGAACAATTTGCTGCCAGGCCGAACGCATGGGGCCAGAACAAATTGCAAAGCAATCGCCGCCAGAGTAGCCCAAATGAATACGAATATGAGTGTGTGTGTATGTGTGTGTGAATAACGGGTGTACATGAAAACACTCACAATTGTGGGAGTGAATGCATCTTTGAGGGGGGAAGAGAGAGATAGCCATAGCAAGAGTTGTGTGCGAGTTTATGTTTGCAACTTGAAAAGCCAAAAGCTCAGTCGACTGTTGAAATCGTTAGCCAGGTTAACACACACACACACACAAGCAAACACATACACTAGCCTCACATATCGCTTGCATAGTTCGCCGAGTGCCAGAATAACTTTTTTTCAGTTTGGGCTACGTTTTATCATCTGTCGTGACCTTTAACTTGCTCGTCTGCAAACACACAGCTTCCTTTTTTAACCAGCAAAATATTTTGGGCCTTAGCCAAAAGTGAAGCTACGTACGGCAAGGCAAGGCAACTCAATTAAATTTCTGGCACAATTTTTTTAGCTTGGACTTTAAGCTACTACCTGCCTGGCTGCCCGGCTGCCAGTCGGTCTGTCTCTCTGTATGTTGCCGCCCTTAGAGAGCTACCGAAGCTTAATTAAGTGCAACAACAGCAGATAATAAATCAACGTTTCGTATTTGGCCACGTTCGGGGCATATTAATAGGCGCGTGAGGCGTGGGGCGTGGCATGGCTATGAGTGTTGGCCAACGAGGCATTTGTTATGGGCACATCACATCGAAGGAAATATGTTTGTGTACAAGCAGCAGAACAATAAATAAACATGACAGATGGAACAGATGAACACACGGCACACATAGCCCAGAAATGAGAAAAGCAAAATAAAAGACGCCGAAGAAACCAAATGTGCAAATGAATAAAAATGTTATTAACTCAAATTGTAAACGTAATCATAACAATGATCATTATGCTAACTAATTATTGACTGTGAGCACGTATCAAGCATAACAAACAGAGCAAAGAAGTCCTGTACGTTGAAAAGGCAGCAGATCTCAGGATCTTGAAGAGTTAAAAAGCTTCAATTTCTTCTAGACAATGTATGAGACCCTCTCTTAAAAGACACACCTAAAATACCCAGCCTTTTTAAGCATTTGTTGCAGAGCTTTATGAGTTAAAAACCTAAAATTTATTCTATTGTAGATATTGTAGACAGTCCTCTGTTAAGGGTCTCTGTTGCATTTGCTGCAGATCCCAGGATCTTGATGAGTTAAAAACCTAAAATTTCTTCTAGACAATGTGTGTTCCCTTCTCTTAAGAGGCACACTACAAATACCCTGACTTTATGAGTATTTGCTGATGATCTTAGGAGATGGATACACTGAAATTTCCTCTAGACTCAGTAGACTCAGTACTTTCTCTTAAACGGGGCGCACTACACATACCCAGCCTTTTTGCAAATTCAACGAAATATGCGCGACTTTTTCTGTCTGTCACAGCTGCTGCTGCAGATCGTTGCAAAAGATGAGGAGTATGAGGGTTTCATAAATAATACCTAATTATAAATCATTGACAGTGCAACGCGTTGTGTACAAATAAATCCCTGAAATGACAGCTGCAGACCCAACAACTAGGCTAAGTATGTAAGAATGCGTCGGTATATCAAGAAAGGAATAAACAAGCATGTTATGGTATTTCTAGGGGGTGTTGGGCAAATGACAACCCGACAACATGCATAGCACATAATATTTATGACTGTTATGATTACGAGAGAAGCACCTATCTACCTCTGCTCTCTCTCTGTCTCCATCCCAATTCAAGAGTCCGAGTACAAATCGCACACGGTACCGAGTGCCTGCTGCTGTTTATTATAATTAGCTACAAAATTGCACATGACTGCAATAAATGTTTCAATTATTTATAATCTCATATGTTTCTCTCCCTCTCTGTGTGTATGTGTGTGTGTGTGTGCGGTTAGCTAACCCCTTAACGCTTTGGCGAGAGTGCCCGATCCCCTTCTTTCCCGTCCTCGTCTGGGGGCTGCGGTTATTGCGCATTAATTATGTTCAATTACAAATTACAATATGAAAGTTGCGCAAAGTGTTTTGCGAATATTCAACTTTATATGGCAAATAAATCACTTTAATTAAGCTTTAGATCTGCGCAATTAGCTCACAAACACTGAGATAAATTCATAAAGAGGCTTAAGGCAACGCGTCGTATCTTATGAGTGGCGTTTTATAATGCGATTGTACCGTGTTAATAATGTTGATTTGTTTGGGTAAATTTGAATACGAAATATTTAAATAAATCTATCTAAAAATGCTATACATGCTATATATTCTGAGCCTTCACTTATCATTTCCAAGATATGTCCAAATTTCCTCCTGTCCAAATTTTTTAGAATTCTTAAGAAATATTCAGAATATCTTCGACTCTTCCAAACATTTCTAAACTTACACCATACCTAACAGATAATATTCCACAGTATCTTTCAGAGTATCTGCAAAAAGGTTTTGCAAGCCTTTTATTCATCACAATTTACTTGGTATCTTCCAGCCTTACCCGCTTTTGATCTATCAAGTAAATTAAACAACCTAGAAAACTTTTAATGAGCCGCCATCTATTAAGCTTGAGCAGTCCGATGAGGCTTAGAGATATATATGAGGCCGTAAGCAGACTCATCATATTTCCACCCGCCCCGTTTGCGAAACATTATTATCCATCATGTTTACAAAATGTATCGATCCATTTGCACCCCACGCTCTCTCTCTCGTATACCCACAAATAAATTGTGCATAATTTATCTTCCAACGGCAGCATTAAAACAACATAACAAAAACATTACAACAACAAACATTAAAGGCCAAATTAAACAACTATTTCGAAGCGAGCATGAAAACATTTTCTATATGCGGTTCACTCTCTCTAATGATGAGAGCAATGGAATAGATTGGTTCCAAAAACAAAAAAACCTCCAAACTGTCAGAATAGGCAGCTAAATAAATAGCTACCACACAGGAGGAACGGAGGGGGGAAGTAGATAATGGTAATGAGCTGTGTGTTGATTTGATGTACCAACAGCAAATATTTATAGTTTTTTTCTTCCAATTTTGTTTCTTTGTTTTATGCCGAAATTAATTTGCAATTAACTGAAAATTATATCGGTAATTATGCAAATGTATGGAACACCACATAAACAAATAGGCAACATGAATTGTTCTTCCATTTTAGAAACTCAATTAACGAGCAAAGCGCGTTCAACTGAGAGTACTTTGAATGGTTCATCATAAAACTGGCGGCATATTTAATAAATTCCGCTAAAATATATTACACAAAAAGGCCAAAATATCAAATTTGATACAAATTAGTTGAAATTCTTTTGGGATAAAATATATTTGTATTATATTGACTTGTTCACCTAAATTATTCATTCAATTGGCTTGGGATCAGTAAACTTTGTGTATCAAACCAGCGATAATTATGGTATACCTGCGAAATACTACAATTATATAGTATATTAAATATATATGAAACATTATTGAAACAGTAATTGAAATTCTTTCAACAAAACAAATCGGTTTGTATGAGGTGCAAATTTCTATTTAGACAAGTTTAGTGGACACATGTATTAAAATACTATATGGATATTATTAATGCTCAACTGTTTCTATACAATTTACACATGTAGCACAATTTACAATGTGTATATAGAAGGGGCTCTAATATATTTTAGCATACAGATAGTAAAACTAGGGAACAAAAGCGAAGAAAAGCCAACATCGTCTTGTCGTGTGTGCGTGAAAGAAAAACTTTTCTGGCAACTACACGAGCAACAACAACAAGGAGTACAGGAACAACAACAAAGAGGCAACACAACTGAGGCGCAACGAAAATGCTAATTAATGTGATTATGCTGCCATTTGAATGTTAAACAATTGTTTAGCGATTAGTCAGGCGTCAGAGGCGACGCAGACGACACTTTTGTCATGTCACACACACACACACACACACACACACTGAGAGGGAAAGCGTAAAGAAAAGGGAAATAGATGTATAGGGTGCAGGGAGAAAGGCAAGAGGAGGGCGCGAAAACAAAAGGGGCACAACCTCATGATGATAAATTGTTGTTAAAGTGCAGCCGGGCGCCCAATTTAATGCCAAAAGTTTTGCCATCAAGCGAGAAGCGAGAAAAGTAGCAAAAATTACACATAACACATACGCCCCGTGTGTGTCAGTGTGTTTACGTGTGTATGTGTGTGTTTGTAAGGCATCCAAAGTAGTGGCAAAGTTTAAAGCTTTTGACAAGCGCTGAGGTGTTGAAAGCGTGGCAAGTTACGCACACTTACACACACACACACAGACACATATAGATACTCAGGCAGACATGGCAGTCTTGTCTGCAGTGCAGCCACCTGGGCAACCCGTTAAACAGCCGCAGCCGCGTTGGCAAAATGTTTTTGCTGATAAGCGCAGCAGACAAACGCACGCCCTTCTGCCACGCCCACACAGCAGCATCAGCAGCGTAGCCGCCTCAGCTTCAGCTAGCTAGCTGGCTAAACTGACAGCTATAGAGACATTAATGTGACGAGGGTTTTGGGGTTTGGGGTTTGCTCTCTCCTCTTTTCCTCTGCACACGGACAAAAAGTTACAGAAAATTACATCACGACGAGGGTTGGCAAAGCAGCAGAACATGTAAGAAAAAAACGAGCGCAAAAAATAAACCAAAAACCAAGAAGAAATCCAGCTAAATCAGTTCATGTCTGTGCGGTGTGGACAGGGTGAAGGGTGAAGCTGCTGCAAAAAGGTGCTGAAATCTGTGCAAGCAGCAGAAGCAGCAACGGCAGCACATCCTACACACAATCCTGGCCATGGCTCTGGGACTGTTTGCCGACATATCACATGTGATATGTACGTGGTGTGCCGCAGACTGAACTCTCAGTCCCCTTGTTACTCCCTCCTCCCCCTCCTCCTCCTGCTCTTCTGTTTGCCACTTAAAGTTGCACGTCATATGCTTAAAAGCGATACAGTTATATGGCGTGTCTAACAGTCTCACGGTCTCACAGTCCCGGCTTTGTTGCGGTAGTAGTACGTGTATTTAACTAGTAGCTCGGGCAAATAGGAAAACTTTTGATAAGCGCAGCACAGCAACCGCATAGTTTGCTCAACAATTAGTTAAGAGCTTCGCTGCTCGGAGATTAGAAATCTTTGCAAGATTCTCGTGATTACTTGCAATGTGAACTTAGGGAATTTTCTAAGAATACCAATTTGAGTTAATACGGAGTTTCTGATTGATAATATGATACTTTCTCTCACTCATATATTAAGATAATTAGAAGATTATGTAATTCCCATTTTACTTTGGAAAGGTGAATAGTTTCGGAGAGCAGTAAAACCTATTGTAATTCCATGGTTATGTATATCTATAAGTAAATATTGAATTTACTTCTACTTTTACTGCTTATAATTGGTTCTACTTTTAGTACTACTACTCCTACACTTTCTACTAAAACTGCTACTACAACTACTAATATTTAATATTTGTTGTGGGTATGATCTATTGTACCCTCTTCTGTGATTATAGCTCCCTGTCCAGTACAGTTATTTTAAGAAATTCGATCATTTTGCCTGGACTGGTCAACCTTATCTCGTTCACCCCGAGAAGTTTTCCTAGCGAAACACTTCTTTTGAGAGTCAATGCCAATGCTTTGGTGTTTCGGGCTTCACATCGCTAAAGCACTGCTAATTTTATTTCTACAACTTTTGCTATTAATACTTATACTCTTATTTCTAGTGTTAGTTTTAATGCATCATCTGCTACTTCCATTCTTCTTTTTCTGGTAATTCTAATGCTTTTACTGCTCCTTCTTCTGATCCTTTTACTCCTTTATCTACTTCTCCTACTGATCCTCTTCTTTTCATTCTATTGCTACTTATACTGATACTTTCACTGCTACTTCTATTTCAACTTCTACTGCTACTTCTACTGCTACTTTTACTGCTACTTCTACTGCTACTTCCACTGCTACTTCTACTGCTACTTCTACTGCTACTTCTTCTGCTACTTCTTTTGATACTTCTGCTGCTACTTCTTCTGCCACTTCTAGTGCTTCTTCCACTGCAACTCCTACTTCTCATTTTACTTCCTCCCTTAATTTCCCTGCCTCTTTTTCAGAATCTTTTCATCTTTCTCGCCACCAATTCATCAGAAAAGCCTGTGTTGTATCATATCTGACTTGTTAAGGTTTCTACTTTTTCTATTTGCCATAAATAGATAATTGGCCTAGTGTAAATATTTAAAAGGCAATTCGCTGCGACATTGCGGCAAAGATAAAGCTGCCCCCTCCGGCTCCGTCGCATCGCGCAACTCGTCACTCTGTTGTTACATAGAAAGCGTATCGCATCGCATTCAGTTCTCCTCGTTGAAAATCTGAAGAGTTCCGTCAAGTGGCGATAACAATGTTTGTCATTTGCGGGCACACTTATCACGCCACTCCCCGTTTCCTCTTACCCGCTACACCACTTTCCCTTCCGCAATCTCTCTCACTCACTCCCTCTCTCGAACAATGCAATGAAATTAACTTTTTGTGTATGATTTTTCACTTGAGATTTTCCTTAACTAAACAACATTTGATTTTTCTCCACGACTGACTGACTGAGCCTTCACAATTATCGATTCGAGTTCTGCTGTTTCTTATCGAAAACACAGAAAATAAAAATCGGTAAATATGAGAAGAAGGAAAACGTGGCTCTATAATTGATTTGTAGCCGGAAGAGCTGAACAACAACAATAATAATCGACTGACAATGGCAATCAATTTCCATTATTGTGGGTCGCCTAATTGAAAGTTGTCGAGCGATTGATATGGTTCGAGTATAATGTTGTTGCATTGGGCAAGGTACATACTATATATGGTACATATATATCGATAGACAGTGTAAACACTCAACTGGAAGACTTTCCATGCATGTGTGCTTTCTATTTCCTGTTAGGTTACCCAAATCAAATGTTGTCTTCCCCTAACTGTTGTTTCCCAGCCCATATTTTATTTCATAATGAAAAACTTTCGGCTGCCGTTCTATCATAAATAATTCAATTTTACAGCATACTTTTTGGGCAGCAAGGAAAAAAGAAAATTTGAAAAAATACCAAGAAAACAAGCCTCAAAATATACGAATGGAAAACGAAAACGAACGCCAAAAGTTCACACAGTTGCGCTTCACTGCACAAATATATTAAATTTCCATTTGGGTGGGGGTGGTGTAGGAAACCGAACTCCAACTTGAGCCTCAGCCTGAATCCAAATCCGATATACTGAATCCATGAGCACGTGCGTTAACCTTTGACATATGAGCTGAAGCAGAAGCTGCTGAAGAGGCAGACAACGGTGGCGCAGTGAAACCATCAAACATATTTTATGTATTAAGGATATTCTGTAGACAGAGACAGACACTGCCAGAGCGAGAGAGCAAGACAGTCAACACAGACAGGGCGCACACATAAAAAAAAGAACGAATAGGTTGAACAAGGGTGCAATAGAGGGGCAAAGTGTTTCTACGAGGTGGAAAAAATCACGTTACAACAACCGCGACACCCAGAACAGGACACATATCATACTTGCACACAGTGTTGCCAGACACGCCTACCTCTCTCCGTCTCTCTATCTAACACTCTCTGGGGAAATCAAAACAGACCAAAATGTCATCTTTAAGAGCTTAAATTTGTATAAAATTGCCGCTCGTAAACCCAAAAAAAGAAGCTAAAGAAGAAACAACAACAAAAACGCCACAGTAAAGCAGATGCCACAAAAGGTGCAACAGTCTGATATGATATCGCCCTCCCCCTCTCTGACTCTCTCTCTCTCTCTCTCTTTCATTCTACAAGCTACTTTCGAGCAGGTATAATAACAATATAAACACACGGCTTAGTTCTCTTTAAGTGGGTTAGCACTGCGTCTTCTCTATCACAGTGGATGCATTGTGAACCGGAGGGGAACTCTCTGTAGACATCATAAAACTCAATGAGTTCGAGAAAGTGTCAAAACGTTTTGTGTTATTTCTTGAGAGAGCTTGCGACTGTCAATTGGACATACATCAGCAATTTTTGACGTAGCTGAGGTTAGTGAAAGGCAAAAATTGGAGTTAAGATAAGAGATGAGGTTGGTGTAAAAATGAAAGTGTGCAAGCAACTCCACAAAGACAGAGAACTCTTTAAGAGACTGTTAGATGAAAATTATATACAAGCAGATGTTGTTTTATAAGAGATCTGCCTGGGAAAATCTCATCCTACTATGTAATTTCTATAATTTATTTATCTTCTGCGGTTGCCATATCAAATTTTAAATGGAAAACAAACTCTTGATTTAACAAAAAAATCTTTAATATATTCTAAACGTTATTAACCATTCAATCTACGCTTAAAACTGCACTACAATTTTTAGCTAATACAATGACATAAAAAACCAAATAAAACTGGAATGACAAGACAAAGCAAATAAAAAAGCAACAAAATCTTTCGTATCGACTTCTAACCAAATTGAGACATGGAAATCCCGTGAATGAGTCAAGGAGAACAAAACACCTTCTAACAGACATAAAAAGCAGTTCAATGCTTCATGCAATTGCTGGAAAAAACAAGAAAAATACCAACAATAACCAACGTGCATAGACAACTTCATTTTCTCAACCAAAGAAATTCAAAACCGAAAAGAATCAAATAAACACTACATAAAATGGATGTGAAAATGTGAATTGAATGAGTGAAATTTTATACGATTCATTCTTATGGTCAAAGTTAGTGGATGGAGGTGAGAAATCCATTTAGCATATGGAAGGCAAAAACGAGAAACTGCATCTGCTCTGCGCACACACACACACCCACACCCACACAGGCAGACAAACAGACCACGAGACAAACAGACAGTCAGGCAGACCAAGAGACAAACAAACCGAACGACATAATAAGCCCAAAGCAAATGCTTTGATTTCAGTTTCTGAAAGAGGCGACAAGGCACAAGGTTTTCCATTCAGTTCAAGTCGACGCAAGTCGAATCGGGTCTATCATACATACATATATAACTGTATGTTTGCTCGGGCCGGACGTTGCACGACACTCGAACTCGAGTCTGTGTGTGAGGGTGACAAAACCTAATAAAATTTAATTAAACTCAATCAAAATCCATTTAAGGCATACAAAAACCCACCAGCACATACACATGCAGCAGACACGGAGACAGAGAAGAGTCTGAGAGAAGGAGAGAGAGAGGGAGGGGGGAACTGATGCCTGGCTCGTTGTGGGTGCATGGCGAGTGGACCGCTTTAATTGAATTTTCTCAGTGCGATCGTCGTCGTGCTGCACTGCAAAAACGGAAATGAAAATGATGTCATTTGTTTGCTTTTTGGGGTCGCTTTTATCACACATTTTTCATAAGCAACAAACGAAAAAGACGGGGCAAAAAACACAAGAGAAAGAGAGAGAGAGGGACAGAGAGAGATGGATATTAATTGAAATGCTCAGGACAGGCGGGCAAACAGACGGAGCAGTGCAATTGCTGCTGCACCTGTTGGTGGACAAAAGCTGATTAGCTTGTGACATGCAGGCTGTGGCTGTTGAGCCGAGCAGAATTCAATTTACTCGGGAAACAATCAAACTTAACGATTCCCAGTGAGAGAGAAGTCTGCTCCTTCTCGTGTGGTAAAACAAACACCACAGTTGTATATGTGCATATATGTGCATATGTGTGTTTACACTGAGAGAAACGGAACAACATTGAAATAACTTAATAGAGTTTCTTATTGGAAACAAATTTCAAAATATTCCAAATATATATTCTATGTATTCTCATATTTACCAGAGATGCCTTCTTTTTTCTCGCAGTGTACAAATTCATATATGAATGATGATTTCCACTGTCATATTCTACAATGAGCTGACCTCTCCGTCTGTCTGTCCCTCTGTCTGTTTCTCTCTGCCTGTCTGTGCATCTGTTTGTTTGCTTAATTTAATTTACCCAACACAATGTTAAGGGATGTTGATGACGATGTTGATAACAACAAAGAGGAGTAACAACGAAAGCAGGCAGGATGGGGCGGTGAACAGCCAGTGCAGGCCAAAGGGGAAGAGGTCAATTTACTTGTTAGCGCACAAATCAAAATGCTGCTGAATGCAAATGAGGCGAGGGGCGAAACAAGGCGAGGCAATGGGGCGAGCCAGCAGCAGTACAACTGACTGGGATTGACTGGGAGAGTTCACTGATAAACCCAACTACATATTATACGACGAGGTACGCAACTCACGCCCCCTTCCCTCCTTCCTTCCTTAACCACTTCTCAGAAATACCCTCTTGAATTATGGCAGCTACTCATGCCCCTCAGTGAGTTCCGTTGGGGGATATTTTCCATGTGCGGGGCCAATTTCGATTCTATTCTAGTTTTAAGTAGCTGTCAAATTAAGCAGCCTCCCTCCCAATTTCCAGTTTTCAGAATGCACATGCCAAAAGCAGACTAAACAGAAACAAATATATATGTACTATATATTGTTGTATCTAAAGTAATGGCAGGGAATGTACGTCTTGCTATAGATACATTTATCTAGCTGGCACGTCTAGTCATATTCAACAATGTGTAAATTGCTTGCCATATATTTTTGACTTCTTAACACAGACACACACATAAATACCCAAATATTTCTATAGTATTTTCGTGTGCCATCGTTAAAAACTAAAGATTCCCATCTCGCGCACACAGCATCAGCGAAAGAAAAATCATTTTTCCAAATTAAAAATACATTTTTACCTCAGCGTCGACGTCGACGTCTCGCAGTCGACGCTAACCGCGCTGTCGGCGTGCAGGTGTGCGCCAATATATTTTTAGTAGTCTGCCGCCGGCAGCGCAGTCGCTGCGCACCACTCGCCTGTTTTTAGGAGGTATGAATACAACATATACTATATGCATGTCTATATACTATACATGATTTTTGTATTTTATTTTTTTGCCTTTTGCTTCCGACTGTCTAGTGAGTAATTAACAAGCAAAACCCAAAAACGAAATACTGCAGAAAAGAAAGAAAGCAGAGGCAGCAGCAGAGAACTGTGCAGAACGACGGACTGCCATTTCACTTAACTAGACATTAATTATACGCCGCAAACTCAACTCAACTCAACTGAACTGAACTGAACTACTTGGGTGGAATACGAAGCTGCTGCAACAACAGCAACAACACGTAAACATTCGAGCACATGTGGCGCAACAACAACTAAAGCAAAAACCAAGAAAAAACAAAACAATAATAATAATAATTATTATAAATATTGTACACACATATGTTGTATTACGATTGCGGCATATTGCAAACTAAATTTAGCTCAAGGCGTTTTGTTTTTTCGGTATGCGCTACCTGAGTTTAATAATCTTTCTTGCCTTGTGCTTTGTGTTTCATATACCCTATATACGTTGTCACGATATCTCAGGATCGCATGCAACTGCAGGAGAAATCTTTGTGAAACAGTTGCAAAAGTAAACTGATTTTTAAGCTGAGTTCGAGAAATAAAATAATATAATTTGGGGTATATATAATTGGGGCCCCAACCATCATGTCAATGTATCTAGGGATCATATGCAACAGCGGGTCTAATCCTTTAAGTTGTGCGCACAAAGCATCTTATACTCTGTAGTGTACTTAACATTCGTCTTGTGAATGTTTATGATAAGTGAAAAATATAATTGCAACTGAATAACTTAATACGAGGTCAATTAACTTGAGTGCAGTCTTTGAACTTGTGAACTGAACCAGTTAAGTAGTTCCTAAAACAAACAAACCGACTGCAAAATTTTGAAATAACCTAACGGAACTAGTTTCAGTTCTTAGCTAACACTCAAAAGTTTTAAACATTAAAAGGTACTTATGCTTTAAGTTCTGTTTTATGGCCGCCTCTCGATGCATGGAAATGGAAACTTACCTGAAAGAAACAAAGAAAGAAAACGCACATTAGATATTAAAAATTTTCACAGCATTTAAAAAAATACAAAAGCTAAAACCAACAACATTTCATAAGTTCAGAAACGCAATAAACACACGAAATTTATGAAGAATTTAGTAAGAAATGAGGGAAAATTTCAGAGGGGAAAGAAAAATATTACAACAACGTAAGGGAAAACTACATAGAAGACGGGCACGAAGCAAGTAGAGATAGACACAAGTGGTACAAGAATTTATGACTATAAAAATGTTTATTGCTTGTGTTTTTTTTATGTTACGCCAGGGGAGCAGCTTCTACCCCCTCTCACTCGCACACTTTATTTCTTTCCCTCTCTCTCTTAGTCAGTTTTTAGGCAACATTTGACAGGTAATCCAAGGGGAGAAGTCGCCGCTTTTGCTGTCACTTTGAATAATGCGTTTGCCGCGTAAATTGGTTTGCCTGTGAAATGATCTTAGTCCCCTCCATTTCATCCACCTTCCTTTCTTTTTCCTTCTCTCTTTTTACCCACTCACGCGTAATTAGCTGTTGCGTTACATTTTCAACACTTTTCATCAAAGTTTCATAAGGCCGCCATTTGATGAAAGTATCAAAATTAATGCGCATGTACGAGAAAAAAAAAGAAATGCGGGAAAAGGGAAATTCGTAAAGCGCGTGAAGCGTATAAAGGAATAATCCTTTAAAACGTGACAACTGCCTTGACAGTGCAGTGCGACTGTTGACATGGCAACCCTATACAGAATAAATGGATTTTAAATAATATTTAGTTGCAACGAGGCAAGTGAAACAGTATTAAATAAAGAATGAATTGAAACTGTAAAACATTTCCTTGTTTTGTTTGAGAATTGACAACATTTGCTTATCAAATTGAAGAATTATTTTTATAAATACAAAATAAATCTTTAAATTAATAGAAAATAGAATTCTATAATTTAATTTAATTGCATTCTTAATTCTGTGAATTGTTCTCAAATTATTTTCACAAGTAAAAAGCAGTTCCAAAGACCAAGTTTAACTAATAGCGATCCCAACGTCATCTGCTAGTCGATGTGCTCAGCCTTTGAACTTTGCCCGACCGCCACACGCACACGTACCATACACACTCGCAGTGTGCATATATATTTTTTAATCAAAATTCTCTTAAATAATTAAAATGCAAATTGTGTGAGCATAAAAATAACAACAAACAAATGACAGGCGATGCCCTGACACGCAAGGACAAAGCAACAAAGGACATCATCGTCGAAGCTGGTGGCACCCCCTACCCCCTACGAATGATATGACAACAACAACAAGAAGAATAACATCAACAACAACAACAGCAGGCGTTGCTGGTGATGATGATTATGATGCTGCTCTGCTGCTACAGCGAAGGATGACGACGACTTTGACAGTTCTTTGTGGTTTGTTGTTGGTTTCTTCTTTTTTTTGCAGCGCTGTCACACATAACAGTAAAACGACAACCGCAACAGGAACGCGATAACAACAACAACATCAGCAGATCCCTTAAAGTGTTAACGACAATGATGATGATGATGATGATGTTGATATTGAGCGCAGCTGTAGGAGAAGGAGTTGTGAAATATATCACATGACATCTTTTAGCTCCACTCATAACCCACTCGAAATGACCCTGGCACACACACACACACACTCACGCCCACAAACACACGCACATCATACGCGTGTTAAATTCATGACACGAGCTTTGCATGCACAAAGAGGGTTGTCTTCCCCCTGCACGAAGGGTGCGAGAATGGCACGTGCTGCAAAGGGTTCACTTTGCTACCCTCTCTTTCACACTCTCCCTTTCTACCTCTTTCTCTCTCCCTCTCTGTCTCTCTGTTCATTAAGCTGCTTATTATGTTTGCACTTAAAAATTCATATGTGACTATGGCAGCAAAATGTGTCCTACAAATTTATAGTTGTTCTTCCTCTCCATCCTCTCTTCTGCCACGTCTCGTGTGCGTCCTTTAAAGCACAAAATTATTAGCATACTTAGAAGGGCGTGCTTGAAGGATTTGAAAATGTAATTAGTGAAAACACGCCTCGATTCGGGTTCACATTTTATAGTTATTTTCTGTTGTAATTAATGTTTAATGCTCTACGAGATGTTGTTGTTGTCGCTATTGTTGTACCTGTTCCCCCTGGTTGTAAACATAAAATGCAATTAAGCATACGCCATGTGGTACCCAAATAATCTGTACCACTTTTTTCTTTACGTACTTTTCCTCATATAAATATTAAATTAAGCATACAAAAATTTACATTTTCAGAGCAGTTTGATAAGCAGGACAGTGGCAGACAGTGGAGTGATTGCGGGTGGCAAATGAAATGTTTGCGGTTAGTTTGGGGGAAAGATGTTGCTGCTGTTTTTGCAGCTGCTGCCACGCTACTTACTGCGGTTGCTTGGGAAACCGAATGAAAACTGTCGAGCAGCAAATGCAACCGCAAAGTATTACATTAGCCTTATCAAGTGGTTAAGGCAAAGAGACAAGCTGCTTTTCATTCGTGGAAATCTGAAAACTTGATAAGCGCAGTGCGCGGTTGAAAGATATTAAACCTTTGCGTAGTTAACGCAATTGAGTTAGGGTAATGTTCAAATCAAAGAGTTCTTAAATTTGTTTTGGCTTAAAACTTTAAGGATTTACTCTTTGTGCAGATACATTAAGATATTTCATCATAAATAATTCATTATTTCTTAATGAGTTTTCTTTCTACAATTTCGTAGCTTCACAAACTCTTAAATTGATTTGAAGAATAGGCTTCCATTGAATTCATTTATATATTCTCTATACCTCTCCTGCATAACTAAACTCAATGTTTTGCAGATGTATTTATTACTTTACATACTTTTCTTTCGTTCTTCTTCGTAATTTCCCCAATAACTGACAGTATTAGTGCCACAAGCTTTAACTAAGAACGTCGGAGTGCCTTCTCGATTGGCAATTCAACTATAAACAATATGGAAAGAGAAAAAACAAAAACCATTTTCTACGGAAAAACGAAACAAAGCAACAAAATATTGTTAATGCTGAGATAGGAGAGGAGAGTAGAGAGGAATATTTGCCAGAGAGACAGCAAAGCAAACACAAAGCAAGCAGCATATGAGTGGCAAGTGGCAAGTATGTTTAAAGTCTGGCAGGGAATAAACAGGGACAGACAGAGAAGGACAGAGAAAGAGAGAGAGATATATAGCTGAAAGCAAGGAGAAGCTGGGCACAAGCAGCTGCTGAGGGTTGTCTGACGCAAGGACACCCAAAGCAGACACGTACACAAACAACAGTTGCCCCAGACACTGGACAAAGCACGAAGAGACGGCGGAGAGGGGCAACACCAGATGAAAGAGGCAGCAGGCAAAGCGGGGGCCAAGTTTATTTAAGCGAAAATGTAATTTTATGCTTTTTAATTGAGCGAATATGCGTGTAACATGTGCACACAGCTGGCAGAGCGAGACATAGACAGAGAGAGGGAGAACAGTACGATGACAAAGATGAAGTGAGTTGAGTGCCAAAAAGGATTTCGGTGAGCAGAAGGGGGTGTTCAGGCGACGGTTACTTGATGAGTTTGCGATGCATTCAAGCGTCAACATGAATACAAAGTAAGCGCGCAGAGGCGGCAAGGCATCACCAGATTCTAACCTGGCTGCAGCTGATGTTGCACATTAACTGGGCAGGAAACACTTTGGGCGTCTGGGCGGCTGCGGGCGGGGCGTGTGCTAATGTATTTAAACAACTAAAAGGCGCTGAGACAGCACATTGAAAGAACTAGCAAGGAGGAAGAGAAAGAGAGAAAGAAGCGACAGCAGACGCTATGAAGTTGGGGGCGTACGCTTTGCTGCTCTCAGCCAGCTCGTGCCAGCAGCCCTGGACGACGACGACGTCGACGGCGATGATGATGAAAAGCAATAAAAATGCAACATTATTAATCATCATCAATCAATGTCATCCATCAAAATTGCGGCAATGGCGTCGCGGCAACGTTTATGAAGACTGTTCTTAGACCCCTCTCCTCTTCGCCCTTCTTGCTTTCCCATTATCGCCAGCAACTCTGCAGGCTTCAAAGCGCCCTAGGCAGGACTGTCAGACAGACAGACTGCCAGACTGGAGACAATTTAAGTACAAAGCAAGCGGCAGAAGACCAGAGGCAATAACTTTAATAGTTTTAAAGGCACTAGATCTCTTTGTTGTGTCTTTTAAGCCAGTTGGCAGTTGCATACAATGTCTGAATTTATGGAAGCTTCAAGATAAACTAGTTAGGAGTGAGATATTTATTGAACACATCTAAAAGAACAATATTTATTGATTTACGAGGGCGAAAAGGGGCGTGGTCAAATTCTAATTAATGCTATAACTGCGCACATATTGTCGACAAATTTGATAGTCCTAGCTCTTATAGACACAATGACTAAATCGCCTTTGTGGAACCGAAGATGCAATGGATTTTGGGTACAAGACAACAGCAACAAGAAAAATGTAATATTAAGTCACAACAAACATCGATTTTTCTTTCTTTCTGATAAACACGACACCCATTAAACACAACTCCATCGATAAAACTCATTATAAATACCATTGAAATACCATTTGGACATCAACACCGCAATAAATCAGCTTATAACTAAGTTTTAACTGCGACAATAAATTTATAAACTAACACAATACAAAATTGGCAAAGAAAAACATGAAAGATCAGGCCACAATATGAACTTGACCTGGCGTGCGACAATCTCTTTAATCGCGAAGAAGATCGCATTTCAGTCAATTAAGAGATTTAGATATTAAATGCATTGTTGAAAGTCTTGAAAACCAATGCGCAGTTCCGTCTCACATTCTTCCCTCTATATCAGCTCATGCATATGCAGAGATCAGCCCGACACACCCAATCAATTTATATGGTATCTGTCTAGAGTTTCAACACAAAAGGTGGCAAAGTTTGATAAAGTTCTGAAGAAAAAGAAGTAGAATGCATCAACGGTAAATTGTTGTTAACAAAGGAAGGGGAACAGACAGAGAAGGAGAGAGAGAAGGAGAGAGAAGGAGAGGGAAACAGGGCCATTATACGAGTACTACAAGCAAGTATTTTCTATGTCAATTGCTTTTCAAGCAGTCACGACACAGGAGAACAAGAAAAAGAACATGAAGACGAGCACACAAAGGGGGAGAAGAGGCACAAGAAACAGAAGGTTATACGAGTAGTTGTCACAGGTATTCGAGCCAGGGGGTAGGACGGGGTGGTACAAGTGCCGCAAAGTTTATAAGCAGAGTTTCTTGGCGAAGTTTTCAGAAGTCAAGCGACTCAAGCAGAGAGGGAAGAAGGCAAACGGTGTAGGTAACTCAGTTTGTTAATTAAATTCACGTTGAAGAAGCCACACGAACAACAACACGAAAGAAAAAATAAAACCTAAATCAAAACAGAGAAAAAAAGAACTGGTGATAAATTTAAATAACGACAACGGAATGAAAACACAAAAGCGCGACCAAAAAGGTGTCATGATGTAATCTACGCAGAGAGCGGGTGCCAAGTGCAGAGTGGCAGAAGAAGCAGCAGTAGAAGACTGAAGAAGACTGTAGCCAGTGCATAGAGGGCCTATCAACGTTGTCAATATCTTTCTCACATGCTGTGTGTAATTATCACATATATTATGCTAACCTAAGGCATTTTATTATAATTCAACCGACCCCCCTAACCTTCCTTTGCTATTGTTTATACACAATTTCCATATAATATTCATTAACAACTATTCGCGCTGTATTCTTGCTTTTTAGCTTGCTCAAGCCTTTCTTTATTTTTTTCATTTCTTTTGTTCGTTGACTTTCTTGACCAAGTTCATTGACTCTTCAGCTTTCTTGCAAGTCTTGTTTTTGCGTTCTTCTCTTGTTGTATTTGTTGTTGTTGTTGCATTTCGACTTTCATTCAACGTTTAGTTTAGTTTTCGATTTGATGGCGGCTTTCCAAATGATATTTAATCGACCTCCCCAAACTGATTGTGCTCGTTTTCATTTGCCATTTTCATGCGTAATGCAAAAACCTTTCTAAAGTGATTGCCGATGATTGGCAGCTCATGTGAACTATTGACCCCAAAATAGAGACACACAAAAAGTGAGCGAGTGACCTTTTTTTCGCTGGTGATTGTAATTTTCTTTTTCGCAGAAAAGTAGATAAGCCTCATGCCTAAACTTTCGATAATTCATATTTATGCCATTTCTGGTTAGCCTTTCTTTATCTCTTACCCAGTTATTATGTATTTTGTTCTATTCCACTTACCTATAACTTTTCTACATTTTACCAATTCCCATCAAATCTGGGGTACTTCCAAAACGCACGTACTTTCCATGGCCTTTCGCCACGTTCTATAAGAAAAACACAAAACTTATAACACCTTTTTCTACTCAACTATCGCCATAGTTCTCATCATGCATTTGGCGCACGTTTGTTTTTTATTTTTTTTCTCAGAGTTTCTTCGCCTTCTTCTCCACACAAAGTATCTATTTTCTAACGGCTTTTGTTACCCACAATAAACAATAAACTGGTAAACAAATCAACACAAACAGTCGGCAATGTTCAGTTAAACGTGAATAATAAACAAAGAAAACAAAATAAATGTTAACCCACTTTTTTGGTTTGTCACGTCTTGCAATTTAAATTTATAAATAATATTTATTTAGATCTGATATGTACGTTGCGTATTTATAATCTCTACACAATCACAGTTTTGATTGAAAAGACTCAATTTCCCCCGCAGCTTTCGAAAACAAGTTGCCTAATACGCCCACAATATGACCGCATTTGCAATGGGAAGAGAAGGGGAAGAAGATGAGAGCATGAATGGTTCATCATCTCTCCGTCCATCGTGAGCTACCTGGTGAAAATTCCAAAGAGCCAAGTGCCATTCATGATATAGCTTTTCATCTGTTTTCCTTTTTTTTCTTCTCGTGTCGCGTAGATTTTCACACTCGCCCGTTGACAGTTTGTTGATAAATTTGCCTGTTGACTTGCCAAGTGTCAAAGGGGAAGAGGATGAGGAAGTGAGGTGCGGACGAACAGAAATTATGGCGAATTTTGGCATACGTCAAGAGGGGTATTTTGGTGGAAATTCTTAGACAAACGAGTGACGCATAGATTATAAACATAGCGAGAGAAAGAGAGAAATATATGTGATTTCATAGAGAATATGCACAAAGAGAATGCAACTTTATAGCGCAAGATTCTGTAATCTTTCTCTTAATTGGGCTTTGGCCTTTGGGTGACAGTTTTTCCAGTATTCTTCACTCCAGTTCTCGCTTTTGAACCCTGACAGTGTCTATTTTGTGTTTTCTTTGGGGCCACTTTGACTGACAGTTGCAATTTGCACTAACTTCAACGACAGTTTCCGAAATAGAGCCAAAAACGGAGAATGAGGAAAGGCAGAAGGGCAGAAAAACAATTTATATAAAGCGCTGCAGCAAAAAGGGCAGACTGAAATCTCCCAAGTGACGCCTTTCTTTAGGTATTAAGGTCAAAAGCGTTAAACCAAAAACCAAAACAAAACAAAGCAACAACAACAACTGCGCAACGGGTAATACAAACAGGCAGCAGCAGATTTTACAGCAGCACCAACAGCACGAAGAACCGCAAAAAGCACAAAAGCCAAAGCCCAGCAATAAACCCCTTTCCCATTTCCCACAGTACCCCTCCATACCTCTGCCCACTCGTAATAAGCAGAACGCAGCACACAGTCAGGTAACGGTAAAGAAAGAGAGTCCAAGAATTAGGTCAGAGAGCGAGAGAGAGAGAGATGCAAGAGCAAATAATTGGCCAAAAAAAGAAGAGGAACGGCCCAAAAGAGAACTCTTGCCTCGGCTGAAAAGAAAGTTAAGAACACAAACAGCTGGAAATAAAAAACCGCAAAGAATTCGCGGAGCACAAACTGAGAATCTACGCTTGATTCTTTAGTTTATTTCTCCCCCCACCCATTTCCCTTCCTGTTTACAGTTATGTTGACCGCCTTTGTTAACGGTACTGCTGTAGACAATCTGCAGAGAGTGTCTTCGCTGTCAAGAACCGGTTACATTCAGCATTGACACCCATTTTGCAGAAGAAGAATATCTTTGTGAACATCATCTGCAGATTCTTCCCATCTTCCTACAGGCTTCCTTCCTTCCCTCTTCAAACTGAAAACAGGTTTGCAAACTCTACACAAAGCAAAGATTGCAACTTTCAAAACATACTTCAACTATTATAGATAAATTGTTAAACCTCATCAAGCTGACGCGAGAAACATTAAAGAAACTGTTTCAATTCACTTCTCTTGATTGATTCACCGCCACCGTAATCATCTATTAGACAACATTATCGCTCATTAACAGTTACCATATTTTTCGGGGCAGGTTCTGACGCGTGCAACCCAAAATGACCACAGTGAAACAATAACGAAACATAAAACCAAAAAAAAACCAAATATCGAAACGAATTGAAACCGGAAATTACTCAATCCACAAATCAAAGCAAAACTTTTCGGACGCTTCCGTTTGAATTCGTGTCTATCAATATTCATTTATTTATGTTCATATACCCTATGAATGGGGAAACTCAGAATACAGTTAGATTGCAATCTTATTATTATAATCAACTTCCAAACTGAGTGGGTATCTTCTCGTTGAGTTCTCTGCTCGTTGATTCTCATTTTTAGTTTCTCGCCACTGCGGTTTCTGATCGCAACTCTAATGAAATCATTCGATTTGCACACGAGCACACGAGATTCACAACCAAAAAACTTAACCAAAACTTCAAACTTGGTTACTAATTAAAAATTATAATAATAATCAAATTGAAACAACTGTTGCAACAGCAGCGAGGGGCGCCAGTAAAGTTTGCTATAAAAATCCAATGCCATAATCGACGCGACGCTTCAATTTCAATTGCATTTCAATTATGCCATTCAACTCTCTAATTAATTGCTTGCAATTGGTTTTTCTCTCTCTTTCCATCTCTCTCAGTCCACAATGTACATTCAATTATGCTAACTTTCATAACGAATCTCCATTGAAGTTATTTCAGTCTTCAATGCGACTTTTCAATCAGGCTTTTAAGTGTTAATTCAATTGTAATTGAATGCTCTCTTCCCCGGCTCACATTCATTTTACAATAATCAGATTATTATAATTCAATTTTGCTAAAAGATCTTTTGATTGAAAAGGTTCACTTCAATTAAACACAATTCTTCAATTCAACTTCAATTCAATTAAACTCTGCAATTCCAACACAATTAACTCCTGTTCAATTGGTAACTTGGCTACGCTTTCATTGCAATTCATCTTCAATTTCTCAATATTATTTAAACGCTCCACTCTTCTTTACTTCTTTCTTTTTTTGTTATTTCTCTATTTAGTCTTCCAAATTTTCGTCTTGTTTATGATCTTGACATTTTCCTTTAGTGGCAGAAACGTGCTATGCAGAAGAGATCAAGAAATTCGGCGATTTAGTGCTAATGCTTAACGACGACATAAAACTTGAACGGGTTAGTTAAAGCTTCAAGATATCCGAGACCAGACTAGACTAGACCAGTCTAGTTAATTAATATGTTTTATGGCTTTCATAGTTTGCCGGGAGAGGAGCAAGGTGAAGGAGAACTACATTTGGAAATTAGCATCTCCCGATTATGCAATATGTGTGATGTTCTACCCGAGAACCAGTATGGGAAGATCATACAGATAAGATCTCTAAAGTATTTCTGCGCTGTAACTAAATCTGTAGGTTCCACCCTTTGTTCTTTTAGTTCTGTTTAAATTGAGAAGTGTTTTTGTATAATGCTATAATATGGAATAATAAATTCCATTTCAAGTTGACATTTTAAGTTAATTGGCTTTTTGCTGTCAGAGGTATTTGAAATGATTTCGACTTGATGAGTTTCACTCACTCGCTTGTTTTATATATATTAAAATATTTTGTTTTGTTTTGTTTTGCTCTCTGTCGCTTTTTTAATTTTTTTTTGGGTTTGTCACATCAGAAATTCTTAGACAAAAGCTGTCAGACCCGTTTCCTGAGAGCACCAAACAAAATAAATATAATTAAATTAGCAACTTGTTTTATTGCTATACACAACAATCCTTCATACATTTTTAAAAAGAGCTGTCGTTCTGTTGTTTATCACCCTCCTGGAACTGAACTATGTAAAGTTGGCTGTGCGTGTGTGTGTTTAAGCGATATTAAAGCGACTGCGCATTTATTATGCAAATATACGTGAGGTTTGTTAACCCTTTTATGCTCATCATTTATAATGCAAATAACGGCACACAAAAAATAAGGGATCCGCTTACGGCTTGGGGATTTCGTTAAGCTGCCACAAAACAGCAACAAATGTAGCAGATACTAGATCTAAAAATATATGCATATACATAAATAGGAAGGTATCTACATAGTTTGTCATAGCTGCACATCGATTGCTGTCTAATCTAATAAATTTGGCCATTTAATGTGCGCCTGCCACCTTTGGCTGGCTAAAAATAAATCTGGTCCAAAATAAGCAAGGAATCTATATATTAATTTAATCGTCTCACCCAACACGCATGACGCATACCCCACAAACAAGAGAAGGCTGACTGTCAAATACCCTGCAAAGACGAGCAAAGTAGGTGAACTTTGTGTTCTGTCTAGCTAATATACCCCACTCCCTTCGTGTAGTACATACCATTTTAAACCTCATAAATACTTCTAGCGCAAAAAATTTGCTAGTCTTTTTTTCGTAATCAGCAAATCGTGTGACTAATAAATTCACCAAATGAATTTATGTTGTGTTATCTCACACTGACAGAATGTTTACCTAGAGATCCCCCTTCCCTTGCACTCTTTCTCTATCTCTCTTGACGGAAAAACTTGGCCAAGAAACTGCTGCGTCTTCGATTAGTAATTTTCTATTTTGTATTTTGTATTCATTGTTGTTATTGTTGTTGTTTGAGTACTTTTAATTAGCTGCCAGCTAATAGAAAACCGAACCCAACACACCAAATTGATTTCTAATAGTCTCTCCCTCTTACACTCGGCCATAGAATTTATTGACGACCCTCTTCGATGCGATGACGCAAACCGAATTTGGTGTTAGCATAGTACACAAAACACACACACAAGGTTTGTTTAGACCACAATTCCTCCAGTCTTTTATAACATTAGCTGTTCTCTATATCTTCCCCTCTCCCTCTTTATATGCATTCTGGGGGAGCCATGTGCGAAAAGCCTTATATCAATAAAACAATAATATTTTCCACTTGGCAGTGTTTATACTTATAGTGAGACGAGTGGAGGGGAAAGTGATTGGGGGGTATCCCTGTTTCTTGTTTCCTTAACAAGTTACGTACATTGTCACCTACCTGTAAAGAGAAAGAAGAGGGTTTTGAGGGTTATTGACATGTATGCGGAATATAAACAGATGCATAACAATAGTATTATAGTTATATAGAAAGTTTCAACAGAGAACTATCTACCATTTCATTCTACAGTCCCTCTACTTCTACAGGCAATACAGGAATATTAAAAGATGAATATTAAAAGTACTTTAGTTATATAGAATGTATCTCTGGCTTTGCAGAGTAGTTTAAACAGAGAACTATCAACCATTTTATTCTACAGTCCCTCTTCTTCTACATGCAATATTTCCTCTGCTTGCTACACGTGCCACAATTTCAAATTTGCCAATTTTCGAAACACCATCCACCATTGTGCTTGGGGTATCATGAACAAAACTCTCCGCCGGCACTCGAAACAAAGGCCTTTTTGGCTTTGTCGCCTGGCAAACTAGTTAAGCCACAGGGGAGATGGGGGAAAGACTGGTAAAGGGGTGTAGATAGCTAGAGGTATAACCAAAAATCCGCATCAAAAGCGCCACTCATAAATCAGCGGCCTCTTTCAAAAACAAAGGCCAAAGTGTATGAGAAAGAGGGGGCTGGGAAGAGGGTAGCAGGTCAACTCGAGGCAAGACTCATAAATATTGACGCGTTTCGTGTGCTGCAAAATTGTCGCGCGCGGTTTTTCTGGCGGGTTATTAAAAAATTCATGGCTTGTAAAATGCAGAAAATCCAGGAATATGAAATTTTAAAATGCCTATAAAAGACAAGAAAGCCAACGAAAGGGTCAGGGACAGGCACAGTGACAGGGAGACAACTGGCAGTCAAAGCAGCTTAAACGGACAGACAAACATACACGCATACACACACACATACACACAACACTTGCTGGCACATACAGGTCAAACAGATTTCACCCCAGCGGCCTTTTGACCGCAAAGTACGAGCGCTGGTTAAAGTGAGGAGGGGGCAAGGGTAAAGAATGAGATTGGTATTGGGTTTGGCTGTGGAGTAGGCCACATTCGCCTACTGCTTTCTGCTCTCTGCTCTTTTCCCCCCTCTCTCTCTCTGTCTCTTTTTGGTCATTGGGATTTCTGTTTTCATTGCCTGCGTTTGACGCGCGCACTCGAAAATATCATTTACATATCCAGTACGCATCCTTGGCTCCTCTTTCCGCACTCCCCATACACATGAAAAGCTTTTACATTTTTTATACGCACACTTCTTTCATATTTTTATTCGCTTGCAACCTCAATTGATGTTGTTGTTTATTTTTCAGTGTGTATCGCATTTTTCCCACAATTTTTAATAAAAATATATGTATATATTTTTTTATTATTTATTTATGCCTTCTTTCTGCCTCAGTTGCAGTACACTGCAATATCCTACCTACCCGTTCCACTTTTCCTGTGGAAACCCTTTGATTTTTGGTTGACATTAAATTACATTTTCAAGCTGCCACTTTCGTTTTTAAAGCCACGCCCACCTGCTGCACAAATTGTATTTCATTTTATTGTATATACATTATCAATTTGCAACATTCAATGAATAAAAAACTTGCAATCTTGTTTTGACGGCAATTGCTTTTTGTCGTCAACATCAAAGTGCAGTTTGTTTTCTTCTTCAGCTTCCGTTGCCTTCCCCTTTGGGCGAGTACAACAACAATAGCAAGAGCAGAAAGGAAAACATTTTATAGCACATCTGTGCAGTTTTCTTTTTCGATTTTCCTGCGTGTTTGTGTTTATGTTTTAATTACGTTTATGTGGTTGATTTATGTTGAGGGTAGCCATAAGATACCAGCTGTTTCTGCGAGTAGTGTGTGTGTGCTCGTGTGAGTGGGTGGTGCGTGTCTTGACTAATTCGGCCTTGAGCACAACAAACTCATACGATACCATCGAGAGTTAAGAACAGACATCGTATTGAGTACTTAATACTTTGCACTTATTCTCCCACTCTACTTTCTCTGCCTCATATCTTGGCATGCTACTTTATCTTTCGGAGTTCGCATTACTCATACATAAATATACTATGGATATATATCGCATATATTTCGCTGCATTGCGCGCGCGTCTGGCATGATAAATGACCCAGCTTGACCCAGGGCAACCATTCATAGCACACACACACACACACACACACACACAGACACCCCACCCATCTATCCATCCATCCATCTGGCCGAACTGAACTATCTATCCAACTATCTATCTAACTGTTCCATTTTGCCCTTTTATGCATGCAGGCCAAACAATATGGCAAATATGGACTCTATGGGAGTCAATAGAATTTATACTTCACTCTCTTTCCCTCTCCCTCTCTTCCCCACTTTCTCTGTCTCTGACTCTCACACTCTCTCTCTAACTTGGCTGCTATCTTATATGACCATCGAAAAGTTGCTGGCATTGTTGTTGGTATTGCAACTTGTCAGTTTCGGCGCAAAGACCATCAATTTACTTAGCTTTATTATGTGCACACGCAGTGGGTAGTCCAGCTGTCCCACCCCCTCCTCCTCCTCTCCGCACTCCTTACAATATTTGCTGTCGGTTTTTTTTTTTTGGGTTCTGCGCTTCATTTTCTATTGGCGCTTTGCCTTTTGTTTACGCTTTGCACGCAATGCATAAAACACAAAGAAAGCGCAAAAAAGAAGAGACTGAAAATCGCTGCCTCTTCCCCCCACCCCTTCATCAAACCTTGTATGCAAGTGTCGTGTGCACGCCCCTTTCCGCTGCCGCCCCCTTGCTTTGAAAAAAAACAATGGCAAGAGCAACAAAATGTATCTTGACACTTCATCGTTAGCCAAAAAGTAGCGCAACGTAGCTAAACAAAAGACAGCAGCAACAACGGGGGCAGGCACAACGTGACACGAGTAAATAGAGGGGGGGTAGACTGGAGTACAAGGGGAGGGGATAGCTGAGGTAATGGCAAGAAGTGCCTGCATTTTCGCGCTTGGCGTTAAATTCCCATGACAGCTATAAAATTGCATTTTAGAGTAGAGCGCAACATCAGAAAAAAAAGAGAAACAAAACCAAAAGAAGAAACAGAAGAGAGGAGACAAAAATAAGCAACAAGAATTCTACAATACACACACACAGACACACATTATGTATCTATGTATCTAATAAATAGTTATTGCCAATACAAAAACAACAACGAGAACAAACCGACAAAAATTGATATTCCCCCGTGGACAGACAAACATCGAAATAGTCCAAGACAGAGCAAGCAAGGAAAGCGGAGGGTAAGGAGACAGCAAAAGTGCGACATCATTATATAAATTGTGTGTGTGTGGTTGCGAGAGCAGCATCATATGTTTTGTATCTATCAGATACGTGGCCCGAGCCCGAGTGCGTCCCTCCCCCTCGCTCTCTTCGTCTGCTTCTTCTCTGGTTTGAAGTGATTTCACACACATGTTTTGCCCACCACAACGCAATGCTTCACAGCTGTGCTTCTCCTTCTGCGCTTAGCCATTTGTCAAAGCCGTTGGGAGGAGGGGCAGCAGGAGGTGGGAGAGACAGACGCAGCCAGGCAAACAAACAAAAATGGCACGTGACAAATGCAAGATATGTCTCCCTGTGTGTGTGTGTGTGTTTGTATTTTGCGAGTCCAGTCCACATTTTTGGACTTGCAGCGAGAACTTAAGCAATGCCTTGCAAGGGTTAAAGCGTTGCCTTCTCTTCTCCTCTTTCCTTGGCAACTAACCATGCTCACTCTTGCTCTCTCTCTCTTTCTCTTCTTTATTCTCTCTCTCTCTCTCTCTCTTTCTCTTTTGTTATCCTGAAAGTAAGTGAATTTTGATGACATGAAAAGTCTGTCACACATGTTGACAGCAAACGTTCCCCCGCAATTTAAGGCCTGCCAGCTTCCCTCCCGTTCCTCACAGTTGTTCTGCCTTGCCTGCCTGCCTGTCAGCTGATAGCAAGGCGCGGCACGTGTTGCAGCCACGTGAGCAGCGCCTCCAGCCAGGGTGAAAAAAAACAGCATATATTGTTTTTTTGCCCCCTCCTCCTCCAACTTCCCTTGCATTTTCCACTTTGAACTGAGATTACACGCTTGTCAGCCGCCCATTTGCTATGCGTATTGATAGACAAAGAGAGACAGAGAGAGAGAGTCTATCGAAAAGGGTTTTTTCCTGTTTTCCAATATGCCTCGAGTTGTATTTGTGGTTGACTTTGTCGATAGGGTCAGTTGTAGTTGAGCAATTGATATGCAGGCTTATGATATGGAACTGATAGGGAAAATGGGAAAATTGATTGTGGAGAAAGCCATATGGACGATATAAGGCAAGGAAGATATTGTAATAGAATAAAGAGTATAGAGAGAGGTATAATATAGTATAGCATGATAAAGTAAAGTATAGTATGGATACATCATGCATATCATGTATAACAGTACAGAAAGGTAGTAATAGTTATTATGATATGAATATTAAGATGAAAAATACAAAAATAAGACACGCAAATCTTAAAAGGGAAAATTAATACAAAGAGATAAGTCAGAGAAGTTTAAATGCCGGTATTACTTGGCAAACTAAATAGATGTCTGCTAATGACAGTAAAGAGAGCTAATTCTAACAATTATTTCAAAGGTTTCAATTGCATTACGAAAATGAAAACAAATTCAAACGAAATTGAAATGAGCTTAACTTCTCGTTTATGTTACCAACTTCATACACACATACACACCCACACATACAGCCGCATTTAAAATTGTGTCACACGTCAACCAAGTGAAATTGTCATAATTCTTATAATAAATGTGCTCAAAATTTTATTCGACTTCAACTTGTGCGCATGGAACATTCAACAAAATTCTCTTGTCTTGCATTAGCCATGGCCATTTCACCCACACACACACAGAGAAGATTCAATGAGTGTGTGAGTGTGTCAACTCTTTTGTACAGCCAACTCTGACAATGCATTTTATTCATTATTCACTTGTGTGCAGTCAGTGCCATAGCTCATCATAATCATCAAAGTTTTTATCATCATTATCATCATCACAGTTCTCATCATCATTATCTTCATCATTATTTTGATGAGCTCTATCATTAAACATGTAACCCAGTTTCGTGCATTTTTTATTCCCATTGCAAGTTGCAGTTCTAAGCTTTAGGTTGGCAGTTTTTCCATTTCCTCATTTATGTGTCACACACAACAAAATGAACTCAAAAGGGCAACAACAACAACAATAACAATTAACATTTTCAATTGCAATTCACAATTCGCAATCGCCAAGCGCATTTCCGCTGTGCACCCAAAAAATAAAACAAAGCAACAGAAAACAATTTCCACAACAAAATAGGCAAAAGGGAAGCCAAGAAAGAACGAGAATGGGGGAGGGGGTAAGAGTCTACTGCAGAACTTTGCGCTAGCGAATTATTTAAGCAAATAATGCGAGGCTACTTCATCATGCAAGTTACAAGAGTGCAGACCCAATGCGGCACAGTCCGCAGCAACCTACGACTTGCTCCATTTGCAGCTTCAATTGCCGCCAGCTTCCCACCTACTCCTACTTCCAGCTGCCTCTTCCCTGATCTACCCTCTTTCATTTCCTTCTCCTAACTCCTACTCAGGCACCTACATTCCCTACCGCGCTCCTTCTCTCTGCCACCTCAAATGGCTGGCAAATTTTCATTCACATTCATAATCCCAAAAGAGCAAAGGCACAAAATGAGCAAAAACTTTTGCATATCAGCAGCAGCAGCAGAGAAAGAGAGACAGAGATTCAGAGGAAGAGGGAGAGAGAGAGAGAGAGAGGAAGGCTCTGGCAATTTGGTGAAAATTTGTTTGGCATAGATTGTAATCCAAGTTAAGCAGTTGCACTTGAACACTTTTTGGCAGTAAACTGAAAGCTCTGGATACAATTAGGATTATGAGGCGCAAGCTAAGTGATGATGAGAGAGAGAGAAAAAGAAAGACGGAGAGTCAGTGCAATAGAGAGGGCAATTTATAGCAACTGCAACTATATTGAAGCTAGAGTTTTTTTGGGCGACTGGCAGGCAAATGCTTTATTCGCTTCATAAGAATTAATAGAAGAGTTTTACTACCAGCGGCTGTTTATAACTCTGGCAATTAATTGTTGTTTTGCAAAAGTTGTTCCCTAATTGAAACTGAATTTTATAGCAAATACCTGCATTTATTTAATAGATGTTGTTCAATTGAAGACGAGATATTGCATTTAAAGAGAGAATTGAGTTGGGAATTGAGCATCCCTCAGTCGAAGCATAATTAAACCAATTACACCTTCATACGAAATAGTTCTAGCTGTCAGGCTTTAGCTGCAATTAAAAGAAACCAAGCTGAGAGAAGAGTGGCAACTTTGGCCCCCGGATGAAGGCGTTATTCGCACTCGCTGGATGCAACACAAACTGAAACTGAAACTTAAAACGAATCAAGCCCAGAACGCACTTAGCACAATCTTCAATCGATTTCTACTTTGGAAACGTTGGAGAGGGGGGAATGGGTGCTGCAGCACATGGCAACACATCTCGACATCATTCAAATAGCTAACAAATTGCACTGTCGAATGCAATATTTTTGCTTTTAGCCATAATACCTTTTACATATGCCACGACAGCGATGCTTTGGAAGCGATGTCTAACGGCTGCTGCTGCTGCCTACCACCTGCTCTGGCTCTCTCTCTCACTCTCTTCATGCCTTGCCACGGTAAGTGAGTTGCATGCAGGGCTCTCGCTTGGTCTAGCTTGTTAGCATGAAATGTGTCTGCGCCGCCACCTCTGTCCCTGCTCTGCCTTCTTCTCCTACTCCCTCTCTCTTCACTCTCTGCACTCCATTTTCAGTTCTCCTCTGTCTGGAGATACCAAAGATGCCAGAGTGATAAATCCTTGTGGCTTTTTATTTCTCGTCCTCGTCCTCGTGTGGGTGTGACATGCTCTATGGCCACGCCTCCTCACCCCCTTCCCAACCTTCTGCCTGCTCGATGCGCATTGCATTACAAGCATAATAATTCTTACTGACAGCACTCGACGAGCTGTTGCGGGTAGCATCGCATCGTCTCGAGGCGAGGCAAGACGAGCGCGGGCTTCAATTCCTTCAGATACTTAGCCAATAAATGCACACACGACATATATAATACCCTAACAGATAAGTATTGGTGAAGTAATATTTAATTAATAATATTTTAATCTCCAATCCAATTTAACTGGTAATACTTTCCTTATATTTACCTATATTACAGTTTAGCTTTTCTATCAATAAAACTTGTAATAGTAATATAATTAATTTCCTATTGGTATCTCAATAGTTAAGTGATATTTACCACACGATATTATGACCTTGTTTCTCTTTATATATTCTTAACAATATTCTCAATTTTAACTTTATTTCTTTAGTCTTTCCTCTAAATTAAATCTTTACACACTTCTATATTATACCTTCAATATTTCTCTATATTATATGTATTTTACTTTTACACTACTCAACATAAGTAACATCTTTATAGCGCATACACACTTCCAGTCAGTTTTCAAGTTAACTTTGCTTTATTTACTTTTTCATTTCTCTCTTTATTTCCTTCCTTCCGCCCCAACCACCCGCTTTCTTTCTGCACTTAGCGCCCAATTAAAGCAAAAGTTTCATTTCATTTTCGTTTCGTATCCTTTTCTTTTCGTATTCTGGTTCTGGGTCTAAGCTTAAAAAAAATTTACGCCTCGTTAATTTCAATTTAAGTGCAGACAATTTGAAAACAAAAAAAAGGAATGTATTCTTATATATTCTTATAATATACGTTCGTACAGATATAAAGCTGCATGAGTTGCGGCTGCTGCGTTTTAAAACTCCAAAGCGCAAATTAACAGTTTCGCCAGCCCTTAAACCACCCACCAGAGGAACACACACACATACATACACACATACACAGACACACATACGTACATTAGCTTTGGCATAAAAATGTATTTTATCGTTGGCCAGGAAACAGTTTTGCGGCAGCCGGAAATGTTTCCACTTCCACTTTATTGTGGGCTCATTCTTATTCCTCTTTTGTAGCCGCCTTCTCCCTCTCTTTTTCCCACTCTCTCCTCTCTCTCTCTCTCGCCTTCTCTGTCGCTCTCTTGGGCAAAGGGTTTTCAACATGCCGCACCGCAAACAAAGTGCATTACATATTTCACTAATTAAAATAATGGAAAATACAATATTTGTAATTATTTACAGCGCAGTTTACTCTTCTCTTGCTGTCAGCTTTGCTTCCTTTTTTTGGGTATCTAGGGGATTATCATATGACCCAGTGGTTTACTGGGTAATTTCAGGCAGCAGTTCTTTCTGTGTGTCTGTTTGTTGTTCAGTCGTTTCATCATTTCAGACTAATGAGGTCAGTCGACTGGGACTAAAATTGCCAAAAGAATGTTGAGTAAATCTCCAGATATATTTCAAAATATTTATGTATTTATAACACTTGCTGAAACTCTGTTTACAACACTAACCAATCTTAACGAGGACTTAAGAACAAAGATAAATTAACTCAAATAGGTCATCTCTATTTTCTATAGTAAATTACCAAATATTTCTATATTTAAACCATTTACAACGCTTGCTGAGAGTGCACTCACAACACAAGATTAATCATGCCAATCAAATTCCAAACGAAACCGGTTTACGGTATTCGGTTTATTAGCCAAAAAAAAGGCTTAAGAAATGTGTTAACAAAAAAGAAAGAAACAAGTTAGAATTGTTTTTCAAGTGTTGACAATTGACTTACTGACTCTTAGCCCAGGGCCATGTGCACTTCAAAAGAATTTGAGCAAGTCGTAGACAGACAAATAGACAGACAGTGGAGCAGAGGGACAGTAGGACAGACAGACAGCTGGACAGGCAAAAGTTAAGCGTGCGTAACACATTCAAATGACAACAAGAACAACTCGACAACTCAAAATTCTGCAGACTTAAAGCAGTTGTCTTGACCACTTTTTCCAGTTAGCCCATGGGTCATTGACATTGACTCGACAAGTAACTTTTGGGTAAATAAAAGATACTTTAACCTAAACTATTTAACATAAAAATTGTTAAAGCTCTTACAAGCGAAATGAAACACGTAAACTAGCAAATTTCTTAATGTATTCCCTATTTATTTTAAGTATTGTACATGTATTTTATTTTATTTTATTTGTCCTCTTTTATCTCTGCCTGTCTGTCTGTCTGTCTTTCCTCATGTTTGTCCAACTATTTGGCATATTTTGGCATATTTCGTTTGATATTTGCGCCAAGTTTGTGTTACACTTCATTGATTGAAACGATGTGCTAAACGCTTTATGGTTTCGATGCGTAAATAATGTTGTTGCTTCAAAGGTGTATGGTATATATAGCTGATGAATCAATGGCTGCCAGGCAGAAAAAGACTGAACATATTTCTATGCTCTTAAATTAACCTAATCTCTACTCTATAAAAAATCCCTTCAACCTTTTAACTATGCACTAAAACTTTAGGCTAAAATTTGTTTGCTATAAAAAAGAAATGTTTTGCATGGTGGGAGAAACAGATAAACATCATACACTACATACATATTGTATATATAATATATACACGAACGCATACACTCAACATCAACGAAATTTTCTGCACATTTGAGCAGAAAATTATCGATTTTATATGCAGCAGCGCACAAAATGCAACATCAACTGGCAAATAGAGGGACCCGAAACCCCAAAGCGAACCCTCGATGCCAAAAAGGGAGGAATGAAGGAAGGGTTGTCAGTCAGACAGTTTTTGGTGGAACTCAAATGATGCCCAGGCATCACCAGATGAAAGGGAGTGAGAGAGAGAAAAAATACGGCGATAGCACAAATGGTGTTGCTTGTATCTGGGTTTGCTGCGTCCAAACTCGACGTCAAGTGTTTATAGCACGAATGCGAATCATGTGGGAAGAGAGAGCCAGGTACAGCGGGGAAGCAGTGGCAAGGTGGGGGGTAACGAGCGGCGGCAGCTACTTTGCTTACTTTTCATTCAAATATTTTGATGTGTGTACTTAGCATGTGAGAAAGAGAGAGGGAGAGCAGAAGGGGGCAGGAGGTAAAAAGGGAACCTCGTCTGAATTGATATTTGCTGCCTAGTTTGCTGGGCTTTCGCCGGGCTGCCTTGTGCGGCAGGCGCTCCCTCTCTTTGTCTCTTTCTCTCTCGTTCTCTCCCTCTCCATCTCTCTCTCTGTGTGGTTCAATAAACTCGCGCGTGAATTTTCTATTTTACTTGATTTTTTATTGCCGTTTCGTTTAATGTTCAACATGTTTTACAATGTGCCATAGACAGCAGCAGCAGCCAGAAAAAAGAATGAAAGAGACAGCAACAACTGACAACATTGCGCCCAAAATGTGAGAGCGTGCGGGCTAAAAGGGCGAGGGCGGCGATGGTGGCAAAGGCGTGGCGCTGCGTTTTATGTGTCAAACATTTTGTAAAGTGAAGTGGTTCGAGGTAGCAAGAGGGCCAGCAGAGATAGCAAGAGAAGTGAGAAAGGGAGAGGGGGAATAACAGCCTGTCTGGTTCCCATCGGAATTTTTGCGTTTTGTTTGAAGAGCCAGGCGCTATATAAGGAGTGCCAATGCTAGGCGTGGAGAGAGAGAGAGAGGGGGGGAATAGGGCAAGAGAACCTAAAGGGTGCGCTAGGTGACTTTAGTCCAATAGATCGGTCGAATTGCCAAAAGCTGCCAGCATATTTTGTGACACAGTGCAGTATGCACGCTATATACTAAAGGTACTATATACCTAGCACATCTGCATATATAGTATTTATCTTTGTAGCCATATCTATTTGGCTTTCAATCTCCAGTCAATGTGCTGTCCCTTTATTAATCTTTCCAATTTCCTTTTTCTGGCTTTCATCTTCTAAGCATCTTTTCTTCAAGAACATCATTTCCACTTCGCTATGCCCACCCACAGTGTTGCTTTCGTCTCTCCCTACTCCCCCTACTTCCCACCTCCTTTTTCTTCTTCTCCTTCTCCTTCACATCAATTGCCACTTTGGTGTGACCTTTTTTATGCCAGCTAATTTGCTGTCATTTTGCTATGTACGAAACCACTTGGGCCCTTGGCATCTGCTATGGCTCCTTGACTTCCACTTCTCTCCCCCTCCCCCTTCTCCCCTACCAACACCTCCTGCTTACCTACGTGCATGCATTATATATCGATCAAAATTCAATTTGTGCCGCTTTTTTGACAGCGTTTAAAGCATAAAGAACAAGTAGAAAAAAAGAAGAAAAAATTAACTTTAATTGAAAAAGTTTACCACGCACTTTTTCGCCGTTGTCGCTTGCTGCCAGCTTTTAATTTTTTCTTTTCCCCCAATCCCCTTCTCTCTTTCTTCTTTATGCCATTTTTTTTTCAAAAAGATTTCGAGTGTGAGAAGGAGAAGGAAGAGAGCAAGAGAGACCTCGAGCGGTTTTTAATTAACCTAATTTGCAGCTGAGCTCAGAAGTTTTCCTCATTATTTATGCTGAAGTTTTCACGCTCTCTGTCTCTGTCTCTCTCTCTCACTGTCCTCACTCCTCTTTTCTGTTAGGAAAAACGTTTGGTTGTCACTGCAAATCATTCATGTGTCACCTTGGAAAACTCTTGACGGGGAAAAACATTTCAGGGTCAGCAGTAAATCAGTATAATACAAATACTAGATAGAGAGAGAACTAAAAGCAGTAGACGGAGAGCATATTTTAAATAGTTTTATATACCAACTGTCATTTGTAAAGAAAGAGAAAAACATACTACAAATATTTACCATGCCAAGCAAACTTTTTTATCAGAAAAGTTAATGAAGCATCGCAAAATAGACTTATAATCACTAGAGAATAAACTGCAAAGGAAACACAATAGACGAAGTAGTAGTGCATATTTTAAATACCATTGAATAGCAACTTGAATTTACAAAGAGAAATAAAACTATTTTACATTTCTCTTATATCAAAAACTAACTTTATTTATATATATTTCCAATATTCCTTTATTGAGTGCATCACAAACTTCTGAAACACAGCACAGACTCAAATTCTTGCAAACTTTTATTTTTATATACTCGCAGTACCCCCAACAAGTTGGGAGACTGGACAGAACTTGTCGCGGTTGCTGTCATCCCCGGGAAAGAAGATACTGACTTTTACTTCATTTCCTGTGCTGCTTTTCTTCTTTTGAGCTGTTGCGCTGTTGGTTCCGTTGTTGCTCCACTCTATAGTTCAGTTCAGTTCCGTTCAGTTGAGAGTGGGAGGCTAATGTTTGACTCACTTAGTGTCAACTTCAACACAATATTCCCCCGTTCCCTTATAGAAGCCTTGCCCTTTGAAGCTGCCTGCAACAAGCGTTGTCCATCAATGTGAGGGAACCCAAGTTCGACTCGACACAACTCAAGTCAAGTTCAGTTTGTTCTCTCTTTCTATCAACACAAATTGTGTTTGTCTCTTCCAAAAAAAGGGGAAAACTTTGTTGTTGTTTTGTAATTGAGAGCAGAAGATAATCAACTTACGAGTTGCCACAGACGAGTCACACAGAGTGGCAAGTTGCCAGTTGCAGTGCCAAGCTGCAGCTAAGCGTTAAGTCTTACGGCCATAAACCCAAGCTGTTGGACATCATCTGGCTCTCTATCTCTGGCTCTAACTGTGGCCAACACACACACACACACATGTTCCTGTTAATAACTCGACTCGAAATTGAAACACGTGCTGCAATAGCTTCGTGCCACGCCTCGCAAAAGTCATAATTAAGCCAAAGTTTGATTTTCGCAAACGTTGACAGAAAATTAATTAAAAAGAGAGACCGAAAGAAAGAGAGAGAGGGGGAAAGAGGTACTGCTGCAACTGCGATTGGTATCGAAGCTGCCGATTGCAATTGCGATTGAGTTAAGCACATTAAAGTTGGCCAAGGAGTCCAAGGCTGCAGATTGGGTCATTATGAATCAAAGAGCTGCAGTTGGCAGCAGGTAGAATTGGATATTGTAGGTGTGTGTGAGAGAGAGAGAGGGAGAAGAGGAGGGAGAGTGCGCCAGTGTGTGTTTAATTCTCTTTGTCTGGCAAGTGTTTTTAATTGCTTTTAGACGAAAGAATCTCCACAAAGTTTATAGCGATGTTCAAGATTATGGGAAAACAAAACTACTGCAGAACAAGGTTCAGAGTATTGTTTAAAGTCTTCAAATATTGCAGACTTAAAGTGAAGTTGAATTCTTTTAATTACATATGTTATTAATTGAGTTACTTATTGACATTTTTCAAGTCTAAAATACACTTAACTCTGTCTAATCATTGTAATTAGTAATACAAATAAAGCATAATTAATTCCCCCACAATCAGTTATTAGTTGCCAACTGCACCATTGCTGCATTTCCTCATTTGCTCTGTTTCTCTCTCTCTCTTTGTCTCTTTCCCATCTCAACAGTCCGTTGTATAGATTTCTCCATGGATCTTGCTCTAGTTTTCACCTGACCGAAAAACCGAACCCAACAGAAAACTGACTGTGGAAATAATTCGCAATCTCTGGCATTCTTTATCTGTCTTGAAACATAGCTGCACATGCAGCTAAGCATGAACTCGTTAAGACAACTGGCAGGAAAAATCACATTTTCCACACACGCACCCAACACTCACACACAGACAAATAGACACACACACACACTCTCTCTCACACATCATGAAGATTTCGTGGTATCTAATTTACTGCAATTTTCACCGCATCTACCAACGACGACGACAGCAGGAGAAACAACTGTGAAAAAATTCTCAGCAAAAAAGAAAAGCAAGCAAGAAAATCTTCCTCAACTTCCCCCTCTCTCTCTCTGTCTCCCCTCTCCACGAGTCACCACACAGCAACGTTGCAAATTTCTGCAATTTTGCACGCAGCGCAACGCGCGGCGAACATAAAAATAAATATTAAAAATAAATTAGAGCTACCTGCGGCTTTTATTAACTTTTAATTTATGAAAAGCGCACAGGAAAAACCTCACGCAATTGCGCGAAAATCCACACGAATGCATATGAGAGGAGTGGGGAGTGGGGAGGAAAGACAAGCAACAAGCAAGAAAATAATGCAAGCTAAGCGGGAATACACAGCAAAAGAGGAAGCAGACTACAAAGCCAACAAGCTCAACAGCAAAGTCATGTATCTATGTGTGTCTGTGTGTGTGTGTGAAGAAACATATGCACCAGCACATAATAACATACACACTCCAGATTGCAGCAGACACACACACCTTGTGAGTCGACTCGAGTAAAGAGAGCGACAATTGAATGCTCTAATACGCATACGATAAGCTTTCTCATTTCCATTTATCTGAGATCTCAAGAATCATTGAGAAGAAAGAACTTGAGACCGTGAAAGGAAGATTCTGATATTGAGATAGTTCCAGTTAACTGAGGAGGAACACTTGTTTATCAGAGAAAAAGAAAAACTAGAAGGTAAATGGATTAAAAGAGAATTATATTATAATATTCATATCCATATTCATATTCATAGTTTCTTATAATATATTTGATAATTTAATAATTACCATAGACTAACTTATGACGTATTATATTATAATATTATTCATATTATATTGTTGATATTATACTTCATTTGCTCTTTCTATATTTACTGTATACTAACTAGATTATATCATAATATATTGTATGATATTATCATTTAGTATAGCCTTGTCTTTCTAATCTTAATATAATATTGTATCATATTATATTTTAATGTATTTTCTTTCTTTTTGGTATTATTTTTTATCATTACACTCTGGAACATTGTCTTCTTTCTCATTATATTAGATGATGTTACATTATATTGTATCTTTATTATTATCATATAATAGTCTGTACTATTTGTACTCTTTGAAACCCCTAACTGATCTCTGATTAAAAACATGAGCTTTTCCAGCTAATTTCATAGAAAGCTGCGTGCTTTAATTGACGGAATGCGCTTCAGAAGCAACAACTACAGCAAAACCAACAACTACAGCAACAACAACTGCAACTACAGCCACAAAAACAACAACAACAATGCAACGATGCATAGCAAAAATGTAGGCACTTGTAGGCTTTAGAGAGCACACACCCCTTTCCTTCCACCCACCAGTCATTGCAACCACTTGCAGTTCCATAAACCATATCCGCCCTAAAAAGAAGGAGGAGAAGGAGCAGAAGGAGAAGATGAGAAGCAGCCAAAGATGATGCACTTGAGTTGCGTCAGTGGAGCAGAACCAAGAGCAAGTCGACGCTAGTCGGGCCACTTGGAGAAGAGTCAAGCAAGGCAGGAATGAGAAGGGTAAAGAAGGAAGGGGGGGTTATAACTATGTTGGCAAGCTCAAGAGAGCCTCAAGCGCCATGAGACAATTTGTACAACATTTAAATGGTAGAGCTGAGGCGCTGACGAAGGTCCTCGAAGGCGAAGAAAGCGCAGCGAACAGAGAGAGAAAGAGGACCACACAGACAGAGACAGAGAGAGAGGGAGTATGATAGTAAGAGAGGCCAGATAATGGCAGTGAGACACATGCAACAAGAACAGCAACAACAACACCAACACCAACAACAAATTTGTACGACAATTTAGAAAAGAAGCAGGCAAAAAAACTAACTCGAGGGCTCATCAGAAGTACAAGTTCATTCTCCTTCTCACTCTGTTTCGTTTTACTTCTTAGTTTTTCTTCTGCATTTTCTCTGCGTGTTCTTCTGCTTCTTCTTTTTCTTTTTTATTATTATTTTGAAAAGCCTCTTGTAAGTCGCCTGAAGCGCTTTTCAGTGTTTAACTTGTGTGTGAAGTTTTCAAGTTGCCCCTCTGACTCTGCCTGACTGACTTTGCCCAGTTGCATAGACAGATCATTCAGCCAGTCAGTCAGCCAGTCAGTGAGTCGAGCAGGCCATCAGTCTGTCAGCCAGTCCGTCAGTCAGTCATTCAGTCAATGAAGCACTCCGTCTGTCAGCCATTTAGAGATGTCCGACACAGTTGTATTTGTCTCGATGGAGGAGTCAGCGGGAAGGAGGAGTAAAAACGCCTAGCGACAGCTGTCTATATGGTTATTCAGCTTTAAACAGGTCAACAAAAGCTGCAAAACAAGCTAGAGACAGTGATGGCCAACATGGCAAATATAGTTAGCTGCCTAGATATGCCAAATGGTATTTTACAGTTTGAAGTTTAAGGCAATAATCAACTTGGAAAGTTGAAACACGAGTTGCCAAAGAGAAAGAAGAAACAGTTGACAGAGAGTAATAAAGAGATAGAAATCGAGTTGGTATATTGAGAATATTTTTTACTTAATATCTTATATGATAAATCTTACTATTAAGGATTTCCTCAAAACCAGAATTAAAGTTAATTCTTTCCAAATTTCCAAATTACAATTTTTTATACAGTCAAACTTTGCATCAATCTAGACGGAAATTCGCCATGTATGCTTTGGCTTTGTTGTAGCCTAATGAGCTGTGTGCGAGGTATGTGTGTTAGGTGTGTGCAAACTGTGTGTGTGCATTCTGCATGCATTTTTCAGGCGCATAAATCACTCAATTGGAAAATGCCCACACAGCCGTTGCCGCCAAACAGAGCTGCATTCGCAGTGTATTGAGTGAACTGTGAGCACGAGGTACCCTCTTTACCCCCTGCTCCTCACACCTTTAGCAACCCTTTCCCCCTTGTGCACCATAATTCATAGGCTGCTTAAGCCGCTAGTCATAAATTTACTGCACACACATTAATTAGGCCCACCGCCACAACCCTAAAGATACTCGTTGGCAGTACCTTGCTATCTGGTAGTTCTACGCGCTCTACCTGGTACCTTTGGCTATCTATATCTACTCTCTACTCACTGCACTCTTCTCTCTGTTCCTCGTCGTTTGCAGCTTGCAACTCTTCTAATAGGCAAGCCGCCGCTGGGCAACCATCGGTTCTGGCTTATGGATTCTGCTGCTTATGGTTCCGCTACCCTCTCTACTCCCCCATCTCCATCTCAATCTCTATCTGGTAGTGCTGCTGCTGCTGCATCCATCCACAGGCTATCCCCAGTTGAAAATGACTAATGTGTGCTCATTAGTCTTGACCAGACATTGGGGAACCTCGTCGTCGTCGTAAATAGTACGCGAAATGTGCTCGGCAAACCGGACTCACCGATAGCTTCTTCAGTTACCTCCTCAACCCCGCCCTGCTTAAGTTTCCCTTTTTAATAGTTTTTTTGTTTTGTTATTGAGGAGAAAAAGTGTGTGCAGAAACTGTGCAACAATTACGCTCTGGATATATGTGGGATACATATATAAAGGAGTATAAAAGGGATTTTGGCATATAATCAATCAAATTGTCAATCAATCAATGCAAACTAACAGCCACAACAACAACAACAACAACTGAGACAAACAAAAGCACACGCAATCAATGTGAAAATGTTTGAAAACGAAATTGAAATGGACAACAAAATTGTGGGCCAAGCTACAGCGATACTGGACAGCGGAACATGATGGGGAAGGCAGAGAGAGGGGGTTAGCTGAAGAGTGTGTGACAAGAAAAACAACAGCGACACCAACAACAGCAACAACAATGAACGGAAATAATTAGAAATACAGGAAAAGAAGGGGGAACCGACTCTAGATATTTTGTTACTTGTTGTTGGGAGGAAGAAAAATAAATGATATACGCAAATCCAAATAGAAATCGAAAATGAAAATTGATTACAAAATCCCAAAGTGCAGAGAGAAAGAGAGAGCGAGAAAGAGCAAAAATACAGTTACTCAAAAAATAAATATTGCAAACATTTCAGTTTGTACTCAAGCCCAGGTTGATTTTACAGAGTTGAACCAAGAATTTATGAACAATTCTTCAAAAATTCAATTTTTTTCAGTTCTGGGAAATAATATTCCCAAGATGTTACTGAAAATACTGATAAGTTATCGTAATTGCAACTTCTTAAAATCAATTTAAGGGAAATAAAGCAAAGAAATTTATATTTATTATTATAAATATACCATGACTCAGTGCAACAAATTTAGTGCAAAAAACAGTCATCAATATTTAACATAACCTAAAAATCGCATATCCAGCAATATGAGGGAGTTGCCCTTAGTACGATATTACGCATTACTCTCTTATCTTTCACCATTATATGACGTAAATTTTTGAAAGAAATATTATGTATGAGTACACGCGTTTCACTTGAATATTGTGTTAATGATTACAATGGGGTACCCTACATAGATCATTATGGTATTTTTGAAACTTACAATATGCTCCTTTAGCTCTTTGCGTATTGGTCCCAACCATTGATGTAATCCAATGTAACGTTTTTGCACCATTTTCAAGGCGGGTGCGCCCTGGGCGTAGGGCCCGCCTAAAAGGGCGCTGGCAGTTTCTAAAACCACCATTTTGTTATCGTTTATATTAATATTTGTTGTTATTATTTCACTGTTGTTTCTTTGTTTGGTCTTGGTTTTTACACAGCTCACTTTATCCGTACTCTGTATATGTGTTTATATTTCCGGCGATAACAAAATATGCCACAATATCAAGCCCGTATTTCTTTATAAATATAATTTGTATGTATGTGTATTTATCAACTTTGAGTTGAAAAACTTTGGTTTCTGGTTATTGCAATGCGATTAACATTTGTGCATAGTTGGATTGGATAGTTGAGAAATTGAATTTCTTATTTGCAACTCTTTGGGTTATTGGGTTTACGGTTTTAGACGAGGCTCACACTGGGAGAGCGTTTCAATTAATTTTAAGCCGCATTCGTCAAACGTGCCTCGCTGGCCACAAGAGCGATATGTGTGAGAAAACAGCAGTTTCCCCTCAGATGAAGATATACACGGAATGCTCTTTATATGTATATGAATCTCAATATGTACATGTACGCGTACGTGTGTGTATAATCTGCACCTTTAATCCTCACACGAGAACTGCGACGACGATGACAACAGCGACGATGTTTTCGATTTCAATTGCATTGGGAAATCCTTAAAATCAATTAAACGACACGCGCACAGCACAGACAACAATCGGAATATCTTTCATTACTTTCTTTCTTAGGGCACACCATATAATGTTGTATATTTATTATTTTAAATTGAATTTTTAATGGTAAAGAAATCTGTATTATTATTGCACTTCCCCTCACAACAAAAACACTCACAAAAACTGCACAGTAATAATATTTAGTATCATTTATATATAGATGATAATATGAATAATAATAATAACACGACGACGGACACGATAAATTTTTGAATTCGAGTTGAGTTTTAGCTTGGTTCACGACTCAGAAAACGTTACGATTAACGGGTAAACGATGACGACGACGATGGCGAGAACACGCAAAGTACGATACAAATACGGAAGAACGAACCGCACTGTTCAAAGTTCCATCGCGAACTGATTTTCAAGCTGCGATACGAATTGTTCCGAACCGAAATGAAACGAATAAGACAAACGAAGCACGACGACGACACGAAAACGAACACGAACATGAGTCAACACGAACGGCGAACCGGCGGAGGAGAGCTGCTCGTGTAAACGAATGCAATTGTTGCCGAAGCAACAGTGGGCAACAGTGGTTGGCAATAAGATAAACATGTAACTAACTTATAACATTTATAAGATATATTCAATTGGAAAACGAATATAACGCTCTGAGCACATACAGAGCCAAACTATAGAAAGATACATCACTTATTACTTTCTACATTTGCTAAGTTTTCGACCTTTACTAGCTCATATATTTCTATATTTTGCTACACTGTGCAGCGCTCTCTGTTGTAGAAGAGAGCACCACAGAGCGGCGGCAACTCGTGGAGAGTTTACTCAGCGCATAGCGAAAAACACTTGTTGTTGACGTTCTGATGCGGCGGCACAGAGCACACCCCAAAAACACCATGGCGAGAGAGGGAGGAACGTGAGAAAACTGTTGCGCGCATTGCGCTCTCTTCTCTCTACACTCTTATACGCCGTCACTGCACAGCATTGCCAGCATGTTTGTTGTGTATTGTATTGGGTCGCGTTGTGTGTGGAAAAGCGCAGTTATCTTTTGTAGAATATCTTGCAATTGGTCATGAGGTTAGCCAAAAGAGACCTCCTCTCTGGGCACTGTGCAGGTTTGTGCGTGTTTATGCTTGTTATTTTTTGTAGCAACTTTCGTCAAATTTTTTGGTAAAACTTAACAGATTACCCAAAAGAGACATATGAGAGGGAAAAGAGCTAAAACTAATATGTAAACTTCAAGATTTTGGATCGTAGCTCAATAGAAGAAATGTACAATATCAATATTTTTAAAGTTTTCATATAAGTCATGGAATCCCTCTATTTGTTTAAAACTGAATTTTGTACTAAGTGAAGCTTGGTTATTCAACTATCAAATTATAAACTGGTTATCAAATTAAAACATGTAAAACCTTAAAAGTAATGTTATTTCTTTAGAATTCCCCTAATATTGAAAACCACAATCCTTAACTTATATTTGATTAATGTTTTTTAGAATATGGTAAGAAATGTCTTTTATTAAATATATTTCTTATTCTTTATCCTATATCTATTCCATTCTAAGATATTCTATCTATAATATTCTATACCTAAGATCTATTAATAATATTCTCGCACATTTGCAGTTCTACAGTTATTACCATTTAACGGCATTTACTTTTTTAATCATCCATCAAAAGGCTTGTCAATGTCAGCTGATATACCCCACCAACACATACAGACCCAGCCACAAGTAGCAAGATCGTGCTAACCCAATATTAAGTTCATTAATTATACAAAACTAGACGACATGTCGTCAGCACGTCTAGTTGTTGTTGTAGAAACTACGTTAATGACGTTAGCCAAATAAAAAAAGAGAACCCAAAAAATACAAAAATGAAGAATTACAACAAAACTGACCGGCCTGGAAGTATCTGCCCGAACCTGAGCCTGGTCTGATGATATGAAATATTGTTAGGTAACGTTGAACCCATGTGGAGTTTGTTGACTTCTGCAACAAAGTGTGACTAAACAAATTAAGCCGAGAACTAGGCGGGCATAAGCGAACTGAGACTAAAACGAGAACGAAAGACAAGACAAGACAAGCAAAAAAAAGAAACAAAAAAAACCTTATAAAGCTCCAAAACGAAACTAACAACAACAACAATAAGGCGTTAAATTACATATTAAGCTTGGACTCTCAAGCAGGCCCATACCATACCATACCATAGCTATCTGTGGAGTGTCAAAAGAAGGCAGATAATAATAACAACAAGAACAACGGCAGCAACAAAAACAACAAGCGAGACGATTTCATGCACGAGAATATAAAATTGAAGGAGGAGGCTGCCTGCTGCCTTGTTTGGCCTGCTGCGCTACCTTTAAATCTCTCATAAGCTGGGAAATTGTTTTGTGTGTGTGCGCAACATGATGGAAAATCATCATCATCATCATCAGCTGCAATAACAACAACAACAACAAGTACAGCATGTACGGCATTGTAGACTGCATTACAATGTGAACATTTCTATGCGGTCATTTTCCAACCAAACGAAGAGAAGCAAAAGAAGTTCATCAACTTCTAACGGTAAACAGTAAAGAGTTTGTCGTATGTGTGTGTGTTGCCAACAACATGTTGCTAGCAACATTGCAGCAGCAACAGCAGCAGTAGTAGCAACAATAATTAAACGTTTGTTGTCTCAGTCGTCTGTGTTTGTATCTCTCCCTCTCTGTCTCTTGCTCTGCGTTTTGTTTTTAGCGCACAAGTTCAATGCACGACATTCACATGAGAAATTAGCACACAAGCAACTAGCAACAGCAGCAACAACAACAGCAGCAGCAACAACAACAACAACAACAACTCGTTCAAGCCGCCAACGAAGCTTATGCAAACTAAGACAGCGGGCAGGCAAAAAAAGAAGGTAAGAGAGCCAACGAGCGCGCTCTCAACTTTAACTCTGCCGCCGTCGCTGCTCTCTCATCTCTCACCTCACCTCACCTCGGCAATGACATTCAAAAAAGCTGCAAGTCAAGCTTAGAGACAAGAGCCCAGCCAGCGAGCCATATCCCTCCCTCTCTGTCCCTCTCACTAGCATATGCTGTGTTCCCGTCAAACAGCTTTGAGTTCGTTCACCGCACGCGACGCAACCGACGTCAACAGCGACGCCGACGCCGACTGCGACTGCGACAGAGAGTGTTCTCAAATCTAAGCACATGTTTGTGTGTGTGTGCTTAAGTGTGAGTGTGCCTGTTGTATGTGTCTGTGCGTGTGTGCTTGGCCTAAAATTTTTTCACTGCCGGCCACGACCTGCCTAACTGCACAACAAGTTTGACTCGAGTTCGAGGGTGACAAAGACAGCCTCAGTTCAAGAAAGAATGAGAGAGAGACAGCGAGAGAGAAGACCTACGAGAGCTCAGTCGGAGCTGAGGCTGAGCTTGTTGTAACGCAGCGCGATCGTCAAGATGTTAATCTCCCTCTCTCTCCTTCTCTCTTGGACGCTCGTTAGTGACGCTTTTACATGCTGCCAAAGTTAACTCTCTTCCGCACTGTCTCCACACCACCCTCCTTATCCTACTACTATGTTCCTTCTTCTACCTCTGCCTTTAGTTGGGCAATTAGTTGTGGTTGTTGCTGTTGTTGCTAGTTCTGGTTAGATTAATTAAAATTAGTACATGTCTGTGTCAATTTGTCAACTCGTTTATTTAGCTTAACATGCCTATAAATATTGCCCGAGAGTATGTACAGTCTTTACATGCACATTTTATCGATAACGATAACTTGTACAACATGAGGCAGTGTTGAATATTCCTTCTCTTTTTTTGATCTCCTCTAACCATTTCAATTCGTTTTGCAAAAAAACATCTGTGAAGTGTCCAAGCAGACACGGAGGCAATGAAGTTTCAAGTGCATGTGTGTGTGGGGGAGTGTTTGTTTGTGTGTATGGGAGAGAGTGGGGAAGGGGAGAGCATGTGATGAGCGTGTTTGTAAATGTAGGTCTGCCGCCACTTGACGGTGCTGTCATACACTCTCGCATCAAACTATTTATTACGTTTTTTTTTCTCAATAGGTATTCAACATGGAATTGTGTTCGGCCTAGTTGACTATTGAAATGCGCTACGTGTTTGGAACTAGCTTAGAGTGAGGTATGATAGATATAGAAGGGAAGTTGAAAAATATTAAACGGTTTTGTTCTTATTTTTTTATTCCTCGAATATATCCTTTAAATTATTAAATACTAGATCTATTTATAATCCCAAACAAATCTGTTACTTTGCATAAAAAGATAAGATGTTCTTTGTATTTCTTAAAACATTTCTTATTACTTGCTCTATAGCATTTACAGATTTATGCAATTTCTTTACCCACTCCATTTATCACATTGTTTTCTTGCTCCTTTACCTTAATATTGCTTTACAATTTCGCTGGCACCGCAACTGCCCGAACAACACAGTTCTCATGTCGCCTTCCCCCAATACATTTCCAGCTAAATTGAATTTATAATAGTTGACAATGTAACCTCAGTGTCAGCACCCACACACACACATAGACAAACACACAAACACTGCAGAGAGAGGGAGCTACCCAATTGACAAGAATTCCGCATTCATTTCCCCAGAGTTCAGAAAAATGTGACGAAAATTAATTAAAAATCAATTTGAATTTGATTGTTGACTGCAAACTGTGAGCACACACTGTCTTCCCCTCAGTCCCTGCCTCTCTTATTATTTTTTTTTTTTCACCCGCTGCTCAATCCCTTCATATTATCAACTTATTCGCATACTATTTGTGTATTCGGTACAATCTTTGTCATCAGACGAAAGTTAATTGACATCTGTACAATGTGAACTGCCGACCTCAACGAGCATCGAACTGAAATTCCAAATGGAAATCGCAGCTGGAGAAAAAGAAGAGTAAAATGGAAAGGTAGATTCGTATCTAAATAAAAAACTTATCAAGCAATCAATCAATTTACTATAGTCGAAACTATATACAGTGTTTCAGCTCTGAGTTTTGCAGGGTATTACAACGTTGAGCTCTTAGTTGTTGTCCAGTTTTTTATCCGACTTTTCCAATTATGCACACAACGTTGCTATTGATTTCATTTGTTGTTGACAACAGTATGTAGGAAAAACAATTTTAAATTGCATTATACCTAAAAGGAGAAGTACAACAAAACTCTGGGGTGCCTTTTTCACAATTTCACTTTATATTATATATATTTATTTATTTTTTAATTCAATTTCAGTTCGATCAATCGAATTTTTTTCTATCGTGCGATTAATGTGAAATGTAGCTTAAAATTGAAATTAGCCAATGCGAAATAAATGCGATGATGATGGCGGCAACCCTCTATTTGACTTTGACTGACATTTTGAATGGCGAATTGCAATTAGGGTTGCCAAAACACGTAAAAAAGAATTGAGAAAAACGTTAACTATCAATTTATTGCCAGCTGGAAAGCAGCCAAAAATAGAAACAGACACCGCATCAACATATAAACAAGAATCCAATAAAGAGAAACAACAACACAAACACATTGTGATAATGCACGACGACGACAACAATGAAAAGTCAGTGCGCAATGAAAAACCTTTTACTTCAATTTAATTGAAATCGACACACAAAAAATATATGTCAACCCCAGCAACGAGTTGAGAATATTTAAAATGATATATGGCCACGATGTGAGGCACATACTATATACATAAATACTCCATAAAGAATATTGCTACATTTTCCACAGTTTAACAAAATGAGTTGGTAACTCCTCTCTAGTTTACTGTTCTTAAAATATAAATGAGTCTGTTAGTTTCTATTCTTTTCCATGGACTCTTAAGTACTTCTGGCAGATCTTTTGATTGCAACTTACATATTTGTCATGGAATGACTACACTTCTTACCCAAATTCTATTCAAAAGTACTTTGAATAAATTTTAGCATGAATAAAGTGCCATTCTTGGACTAAAAATAGCCTGGGAACAGCTTTTCACAACTTTAAAGTACAGTCATGCACAGACTGACTCAATCGTATAGTCAAGTAATTGAAATACTTATAGCCAAAGAAGAAATTCGCATTACCTGCAAAGAGAGAATAAAATAAAAAAGAATTAGTAAGTGTTATACGACGGGGTAATATATTAAATTATCCATATGCACTATACGAATTAAAGACACACGGATTAAATAATCTCAGATAGCTAAGCGAACAGAGTGAGACACAGTGGAAAGTGTAACAGAGAATCTGAGTGGGAGAGAAACCCATAGTATGTTAAAGCAAAATGTCGACCACAAAAGCTTCTGTTCTGCTCTTCTCCATATTATCTTTCTCATTATTTTATACACTTTTTTTCACTCGCTCTCTGTCTTTCTTCTTCTGTACTTTAAGTTCATTAAAAATTACAACGCACTTAAAAAATTTGCTCACTTATGCCTCATTTAACCAAATTAAAAGTAAACACGAGGCGAAATTGCCAACGTTATGCTCGGAATACTAAGAGAAAAGCGTAAGAGAACACAAAGAACAAAGAAAGGAAGGTAGGGAAATAAAAACCCCAAGAATTCCTGTGGCGAGTGTGTGTGTACGTGTGTACTTCTCGTGCGTGTGTGTGTGTGAAGATTTAATCAGCACACGAAGGCAGCGCAAAAATTTCCCAACCGCAAAAGGTATGCAATGGAAAAAATTATGAAAACGGGTAAACAGACCAAAAAGGCAGAAAGTGAAAGTGAAAGCGACACGCAAAACCTCAGACCAAGCTCATAATGACGATGATAAGGTTGATGATGACGAGATTGATGATATAAGAGAAACACGATTTATACGCTATATAATTGGTTATTAGATCTGAGATCTGTAGAACGCATTAGCGACAAGCTCTCATTAACACTTCGATATTATATGCTTTGTCAACTTGTATTATCTTTGTATCCACTTATTAATTTCTGTCTCATCCCTTCTCATTCTCGTGCTCTCTCTCTCTTTCTATGTTACTTGCTTGCCTCCTCGTTACAATCTGATTAGCAGCAAACAAGCTGAAGGAGCCCCAAAAAGGGAGCCCATTGCTGATGTCACCAAGTGCCATCAAATAGACCGTGACAAACCATTGACCCTTTGTGACACTCTGTTTTTAGATAGGTAAGACAAACAGAACGGCTAAAACTATGAGAACATCTTATACACTACATAATTTGCTGACTCAACTAATTTCTGTTAAGATATACGAAGTGGGTCGTGCCCATTTCTATGAGTAAGTAAAGATTTAGGAATGTTATGCTATGCTTAATATAATCATCGTGAATAAGAAAATATATAGATACATGTATCCTTATTTTGTATATCGTGTCTCTTATCTACCTTTTCTTGCGTTCCCAGTTCACTTCAACTTAATAATTTCCCACAGAAAGCGTATACCACATTCGTCTAAGCCCATCTTCAGCCTCTCACAACCTTTTCTAAACGTTATCTTAGTTCGCAATGGACTGAGAGAACTCAGTGAAGCGCCTTCGACTTTAATAACTTTAAGCAGCTACGGTCAATTTAATTTTCATGGCTGGCAGCAGTCAGCAAGCAGTAAGTAAACGGCAAAGGAGTAAAGTATAAACACACACCCACACACACACATAGTCCACAGAGGAGGAAAAGTTTCACAGTCACATATCCTTGCAGCCAGGCGACAATTTGTGCAAGCATATGGAGAATAGAGGAGTGAGAGGAATAGGAAAAGGAAACTTGAAAGGAAAACTTGATTATAAAGCGATGACTTCACACATTGCTGTACGAAGGACATAGGACCTATAATTTTCATGCTGCTGCGCAAAGCAAAGAGGAGAACACAGCAAGACGACGACGAAAAAAAAAGGATAGCCAGGACTAGCTGGACACACAGCCGTAGAAACCCCAGAACACACACACACACAGGGGAAAGGGCGGGAGTCAGAGCCACAGAGAACAGGCCCGCCAGCTGCTGGGGCAAGGACATTGTGCAAACAGAGGCGTGTAGATTCTGCATGGCGTTGTAATTTAATACTTTTCTAATATGTAGTTGTCTCTCCAGCTGCTTTACCACCCCCCCCCCCAACCCCTCCTTCACTCTCTCTTCCTCACTCGATTTCTCCATCTCTTTCTGCTTGCGTGTCACTTTTCACAAGAATTTTAATAGAATTGGTAAACTGAGTTGGGTAGCGGCGCTTCGTGATTAGATGCCCCAAAAGTAGGCAGTGAATTTTTGGGAGGAAAGGTACTGTTTGCTCTGCGAGTGAGTCTTGTGCTCCCCTTTATCTCTAGTTTCCTTGTGCATATTGGCAGTAATATGGGTCAGAATATCGCAAGTATGAATGGCTAAGCAAGTCCTGCCAAAAGGAGCAGCCGTTTCGAGTTGAGTCAACAAGCTTCTCTCCATGGTTGATTTAAGTGCTCCAAGGCAGAAGGCAAAACAAATAGAAATTCTCTATAAAGTCGGCAAAAAAATGCGCATTAAGCTGAGCAAGTTCTATTCGACTAAATGGGGATAAAGGCACATACTGTATAAGAAAGTCAGGCTTGAATATATTTGTATAATGTATGCTTCTTTCTTGTCTTTATAAAACCTTTCCATGCAAAAAAGAAAGACTTAAATTTGCTATAAATTTATAATTCTGCAAAGGGATAGCATGACAAAATATTAAATAAAATATATTTTATGTATACATAAAAATATTAATGCAAATCTAAATAAGAAGGGTATTCACTCATCAAAATGTCATTCCAAAGTGAAATACTCTTATTTATGTGGGAGTATTTAGGGTTGAGAATCGCAATAATACAGTGCTTTCAAAAAAATTAAGAACAGCTTTTCGGTATCCACAATAGAAGTAACCAACACCTATCATCTGCCTATCTTTCTATGTCCCCATGGTTCATATCCCATTGGATCTTTATTATATTATGTTCAGCATTTGCACAACATTCAAAAGCGTTTTCCAGCACCTTTTTGTGTATGTGTGCAACATTGCCACTAACACCTAATTTTAAACTACAAGCTCTAATTAATTTTAACTACTTGCAGATGGTTCCCAAGTCTCGCACCCTGTCACACCTGTAATAGCTGCTGTAGTTGGAAAACAGGGGAGTTAAAAATAGTAAACAACAAACTTTTTTGGGTCCTAGCACTGCTGTCCCTGTCCGTCGGAGTCTCTTTCTCTCTCTATCGCGCACTCCCAAAGCTTTTAGCATACATATTAGGATAGAGTTTACACGTAAACGTACTTCATTATTATCCCGGCGAGTGTGTCGCATGCACAAACATGACAAACTTCCCCAGAGAAACCACTACGACTGAGACAGCAACTGCTCTCTTTGCACACAAGAGAAAGACACAGACAGACAGACAGGGAGGCGTAGAGACGAGGGTTTGCCAGGGGGGGTCTAGAAAAAAATAAATACATTAAAATGCCAGCGGGTAAAATGAAGATACAAACAAACGCATTAATACGTGACGCTGAAACATTATTAGAAAATGTGTCTCGACGTTGGTTACTTGCCACAGCAGCAGCAGCAGCAGCACGAGGGCACTCAGTGAGCGAGCAATAGAAGGGTGTAGAGACGGGGGCTTTAGGTGGCGCCGCCCATGGTACGTGCGTCTATGAAGAGGGCTCCCATTGAAGCAGCCTCTGTGCAATATATTTTAGAATTTTTGCACTTGCAGAATGCGGCTCGCCCGGATGCGGGTTCACTTTGCGCTCGCTTTGCTTTGCTACGGGTTTGGGGCACAGTTTTTGGCTTTGGGGGGAGACGGAATACAGAGTGCTGGGTATGGCTTGCGTGGGGCCTTTGCTACTGTCATGTCTGCGCGTACTTTTAATATGAATTTAGTCCTTTAAGTCTTCGCCGATTCGCCTGACTGTCTGTTCTGCTCTGGCTTTCTCCCCGCCTGCCAGTTTGCCAGTATCTTGTCTGCTCGCCTAAGCCTTTGCCTCGCCCTCTCCCTCTCTTCGTCTCTTTCTTCTCCTTTCGCTATTTTCTCTTTTTCTTACGCCAATTTGAGCTTTGGCCGTGTAGCGCACGTTTTTTCAATATGTCAATATTACACAACGTTGGCCATCCTGAGTGGCATTACTTTTCCAGTTCCCAGTTCCCTGTTTCCACCGTGCTGCAAGGATGCGGCTGCTTGTTGTAAGTGACTTAATCAAATAACTTTGCATTCGCAGTCTGTATCAAGAGAAAAACCCCCCGCCCCTCCCTCTGTTGTCTCTTCTACTGCTAGAGAAAACTCTTCTTTTTATTCCCCTCTCTCTCTCTTTGCTTTGGTTTTCTCTGCTTGCACTTTGCCATTTTCTTTACGGCGTGTTTTGTGCGCCATTAAACATGACTTTATTTTTGGCTTTTCTCCTTCTTCTTTCACTTTTGGCAAATTGTCGCCAGGCCCTCCTGGCTCCTCCCTTCACTTGTACCATTTGCCTTCTTCTGCTGCCTTCTTCTACTACTGTGGCAAGTGACACGTCGCAGCACGACAAGGCATTAACTAGACCGAAAGATCGTGCGAAGCGTCGCAGCAAACGAGTTAACTGAAGATTGTTTTTCGCTTCCTGATAATGAGGTGTGAGATTGAATTGCCAACTGATAAGATTGAGTGGCGAATAAGGGAGAGAAAAACATACAATTAAGTTGAGTGAACAAAGACAACAAAGGGGAGAGGTTTAATATAATATAAGAAAACAAAAAAAACACAGAGAAAGAAGGATAGAATATCAATATCAATTGAGAAGAGTACTAGTAATAAAGTTGTAATGCTTGAATTATTTAATTAATATCAATAATAAAACTATGTAGCTGTGTATATATCTGTGTATATATGTATCTATATATCTTTATAATATTGTCTGTCGTTAACAAGAGCTAAAATTTCTACGACTTGACTAATTACATGAAGTATTCTGAACTTTACACCTTAAACATATGTATAATATTATTTTAGAAAAATTCAAGTAACTCTCTTTTAATCGTCTGCTTTTTAAAATATTATTCACATCAAGGACAAACTGCATTTGAAGTTCAGGCTCTGCCAAGTTACAATTAGCGGGGCTAACTAAATTTGGTAGCCTCTCAACTGAGCAGCCTTTCTCTCTCATTATCGTCAGCGCCTTTTAAAGCCTGCGTTCAAAGGGTTGATACACACACACACACAATGTGTTCCACATTAATTCACTTTGCGCTGCTGCAAAGTCACTTTACACTGCGCGAATTACAGCAACATCCAAGCCACCTTTTCCCACCCTACTATCTGCAGTCACCAGTAACAACAACAACAGCAACTCGAAATTGTACAACGTGGAAAAATTCATCAAGCGCAAAATAACATTGCATACTTTATGGCGCATTATGAAAACACACGCGCAAAAAGAGAAAGACAGGTATATCGCAGCGACAAGCGAGAGTGCGTGACAGAGAAAAAGAGAGAGAGAAAGGTATAGTGTGGAAAGAGGAAGGAGCAAAAATGCGCGCAGAAATTTGCGCCACATTTGCACAAAAAACGTTTTAGAAAATGTGCGCAACATGGCAACCCTACTCTGTCGTTACTAGGCTGCCCCCCAGATTGCTGTCCCTATCTCCCTCACACACATACACGTCGTAACGCACTAAGTTGAGTTGAAACTATTAAAAACATGCAAAATGTGAGCTGCCAGTTAACCCGGCACAGCACGGCGAGAACCCGCACTTATGCAGATAGCGTTCATGATGAAAGCAGGAGAGGGCACCGATGTGCGGGAGCTATAGGGAGAGCCTGAGCATGACAACGCGCATGATGATGATGATGATGACGGGAATGCCCCCCAGACCAAAACAATCGTGAAAAGGCAACAACATTGGCGTAAGAAGAGTGTGCGGTAGCGTAATAGAGAAACAACGTGAATACACTGAGAAAAATATTGATGGTAATGAAATTTAAACCGAACTAAGGAAACTAATTACAACGTTGGGTAACTCAATTTTGGACGGATATCGGCATTAACATATCGAAAATTGTATTAATACAAATGTCCCAAAGAATATCAGCAATATTGCTTTAATACTATCAATATATTGTAAGGTATTGGATAATTACCAGAGCGAGGCTGGGATAAGAAAATTACTTATAAAATATCTATGTATCCCTACATCGATATTGACACCATCAAAAATATCGTATAGAGTTACAAATTGAGTGTAAGAAATATCGATGCTTGTCGTACTCATCGGGAAAAAAAATTGACATCATCAATAACATAAATATCGCTTTGTTATATTGATACGAGGGTCGTTTGATAAGTCCGTGACTTTTTGAATAAAATATATTTTTTTCGTCAAAGAAGCGTTTTATTTCTCAACATAATCTCCTTTTAGCTCTATACATTTAGTCCAGCGTTTTTCCAATTTTTTTATTCCTTCCAAATAATAGGTTTTCTCAAGGCCCTCAAAATAGTCGTTTGTTTCTGTGATGACCTCTTCATTTGACCCGAATCTCTTACCGCCGAGCCATTTCTTCATGTTTGGAAACAAAAAATAGTCACAGGGGGCTAAATCTGGAGAATATGCTGGATGGGGTAGCAGTTCGTAGCCCAATTTATGAAATTTTGCCATGCTGACTACACACGTGTGCACCCGTGCATTGTCCTGATGGAACAGCACTTTTTTTCGCCAAATGCGGTCGTTTCTGCTTCAAATCAATATCGAATCTGTCCAAAAGCTCTGAATAATATTCGCCGGTGATCGTTTTACCCTTTTCAAGGTAATCGATGTGAATGATACCTTGTGCATCCCAAAAAACTGTGGCCATGACCTTGTTGGCCGACAGACCCACCTTGGCCTTCTTTGGTGCACGTTCACCCGGAGAAACCCACTGTCTTGATTGTTCTTTGGTCTCTGGTGTGGTGTGGTGGATCCATGTTTCGTCTACGGTAACGAAACGGCGCAAAAATTCGTTTGGATTGCGGTTGAACATCGCCAAACACTCCTTTGAAATGGTCACACGGTTGCGCTTATGGTCGTGTGTGAGCAATCGCGGCACCCATCGCGCGGAAAGCTTTTTTCATGTCCAAATATTCATGTAAAATGTGATGTACCCGTTCAGTTGAGATGCCTACAGCCTCAGCTACCTCACGCACTTTCATTCTCCGATCATCCAATATCATTCCATGGATTTTGTCGACGATTTCTGGCATGACGACCTCTTTTGGGCGACCTGAACGTTCGGCATCACTTGTACTGGTACGACCACAACGGAACTCAGTAAACCATTTCTTAACCATTGAAATTGATGGTGCAGAGTCCCCATAATATTTATCAAGTCTTTCCTTGGTTTCGGTGATGGATTTTTTACGCAAAAAATAATGCTTAATTAGCACACGAAATTCACTTTTTTCCATTTTCGTTAAAATTCACGAGATCGTCTGCTTTCAATGCCTATAAAACGCAAACCAAAAAACGCAGCTTTCTCAAAATTTTACAGTCAGCTGTTAATCGATAACTGCTGACAGGAGCAGTGTTGTATTTAGAGCAGGTGCGCGGCAAAGTCACGGACTTATCAAACGACCCTCGTATAATATAAATATTGCAATAACGATGTCCATTCCTAACTCAATTCAATGAAATATTTCGTCAAGTGTACTAAACAGGGAGGACATGCTCACCCACACACACACACAGGAAGCTCAACAACTCTGGCGCCTGCCTGACGAGGCTGACGTCAGCTTCTCCTCCATCCAGCGCCCGCCCACAGCCAGACGTTGAATATTTTGCCATATGGCAACGTAATGATAATAAACTCCAAAAGATAAACTCGTATACAACGGCAACCGCAACGAAAGGGTATGAGGGCGTGAGGCAACAGGCAGCTGGCTAGAGGGAGGCGCAGCTAGCAAAAGTAGAAGGCGGAGGCGGGGAAGCATGGATGAGGTGACAGTTCGGGTTCGAGGCGGCAGGCCACAAGTGTCGTCACTTTGTCGGCAACAGTTGGACGGATGGACTTCGCCTTCAACGATATCATTTTGTCTTATCTTGGGGCTGGTAGAGCAGGGACAGCAATAGCAGCAGCAGCAGCAGCAGAGGGGATGAGGACCAGAGGGGAGCTCGATAGGGCCAGTTATTTTCTTTCAATTTGCAGCTGCAGCTGAGTACCACCAAGTGAGCTGAGCGTCATCACCAAGATGCGGTTGAGATGTGGTGCCACCTTAACAGCTGGACAGAGACAAGAAGTCTCAGGGATAGACAGGGTAGACAGGGAAGAGATGTAGACAACGTCAATGCGGCACATCGCTCGAAGTGCCACAATGCATGTCAAAACCTGTGGCTGGTCAAGGCAAGAACAACAACAACAAGAGGCAACTGTTGCAACCTTTATTAAATTTATCAAACGAAGTTCAAATAATGCTAGGACAGTGCAATCTTCAAACAAGTTAATCGAGAAAAGCAGTAACTAAAAAGAGGAAATATTTATTCTCTAATTTATTACTTATGAGAACGAAGGCTAACATCGGCTTGCCGAAGGTTCTATACCCTTGCAGGTTCTTATATCTTCCGATCATTCCAATGCTAGTTATATATAATGTTCCAGAATTTAATGGTATTTTGTATATTTAATATTATAACACACTTTGATTGCCACTGACAAGTTCATGGCAGCTATAGTTTGATTTTGATAAAATTTTACATGCATGGTATATATATAGAATAGGTGCGATGTAGTAAGATTGGATGCAATATCTTGACAAAGTACAAATATAGGCCGATAGTTTCTATGGCAGCTATACGATACATCGTTTCGATCCAGCTCGTTCCTTATATACTTATATACAGCGTGCAGCAATAAGAAGCTTGTGTACCAAGTTTCATCAGGATACCTTTAAAACTGAGAGACAAGTTTGCGTTGCAACAGACGGACACACGGACAACCGGTTACACGGACACACGGACAGAGCTGTTTCGATGCCTCTTTTGATGCTGATTCAGAATATATCATATATGGGGTTCGAGATGTCTCTCTATGTTCTATCATAAATGTAGTAAAGAGACTAATGGTTTTGTCCAGGACATGTAACAGTCATATACGCTTTGTAGAGTCTTACATTACTTGCTTTAATTGCGCTCGCGTCGCCAAAAAGTCACAGCACAAAATCGCATTGCCATTTTCTAGCCGAATTATCCTGCTGCCTCTGTTGGTGGTCGTATGACCCACTCCTTTCCCCTGCTTATTCCCCCCTCCCTCTTGCTAGTTTGTTCTCATTTGTTGGCCAAATCCAACGCCACTCCCCCATCTCCAATAGCTGGGCGGCAAATTAAGCGCAAGGCTGACGCTGACGTTGAAGCTGACGCAGACGCTGTCATCGTCGTCGTCCTTCTGCTTCTCCTCCTTTTGATGCTGCATACCCCCAGGCGTTATATGTAATTGCATTTTTTAGTTTTAATGGAGCGTACAGAACCCGGAACGAAACGAAACTGAACTGAACTGCGAACGTAATTAATTTGTAACGTCTGATGACCAGCTTAATGGGAAACACAGCAGCAGCAGCAGCAGCATAAGGTTAAGGCGGCTGCAGAAAGGGGGTGTGGTCGCCTGTGATTTGGCGTAAAAGTCCTCGCCATCTCGTTCGCCCCCCGTTCTGTGTGCCGCTGCTGACAGTGCGCGACAAAACTGACTCAGCGGCAAACGAGATTCGCGTTTAATAGTTTTCTAATTGTATTTGATATGATTTAGCAGAATGAGAAAAACAACAACAACAACTCTTCCTCTTTCTCTCATTACAGTTAATTTAAGAGTAAAAATGTTCGAAAGGGGGAAATTGTGTTGAGTAATAGAGGGAAACGGAGAGAGACGGAAGGAGATCAATTTATATTGGATTTTCTATAATCGAAGAGAAATAAAGCTGTTCGATCTGTTGGTTTATTATATCTCTAGATATTTATTCAAGCAAATATAATACATAATTCTCTTTGCTTAATTGATCTCAGAGCTCATATTTATGTGAAATAATTGTGCCTAATGTTAATACCTATGTTAGCTACATTTCTTATTATACGTGTTCATCTGTTTCATAGCATAATTGAATATTCAACAGTGTATACCTTCTAACTGTCCAAACAGTACACATTACATTTGCAGTTGCCTTTTCATGTGCATGGTGACATTATCAATTCAACTTTAATTACAAATCTCTAACACAAAAAGCTGCAGTTGATAAGCAACAAAAAGAAAGAACCAATGCTAAGGTCAAGAGCCAGAGAGGGAGAGAAAGGAAGAGAGTAGACAGGGAGAGCAGACTGTCTGCTGTCTGCTCTGCTTTTCGGCTAACACCAAGCGACACCAAGACCAACACCAACACTAACACACATGGAGAACAATTTGTAAAAACAACACACTCGACTTGAACTTTAGGTAAACAAGTAGCGAAAACTACATAAATGAGTTTGCTAAAAACTCGTAACACACACACACACACACACACACACACACACACACACACACACAGACACACACGACAAAAAAGTTGTCGACCAAAAAAGCCGCCGACTCAGTGTGAATGACACGGCAGACACAGCAGACAGACAAGCTTACGTACGTACAGCCAGCCCGGCAAAGAGCAAGAGAACATGGCCAACACACACATACACACACACACATGAAACTTTTGCAAAGGGCAGAAGGTTCTCTCCGTGTGTCCAGACACATTCACGTTCTTCTCACACTCAAGAGTGCTGGGACATGATGATGAGCGCACCGCGTAGTGGATTCCACTTTTATGCTGTGACACTTGTAGACCCATTGACAGTCTCCAATCCCTACCCTCCGCCTTGTAGCCCCCTCCTCTCCAGCAAGCCACACGCTATCAAAAAACTTTGCCGACAAACGAAACAGAATAAAAATGTTAAAAAAAAACTTTGATGGGGTGTGAAAGATGGTCAGCAGAGCAAACCCAAAGGGGGCATACAAAGTGACAAATCAAGAGATGAGTCGAGTGTGAAAAGCATCTATAGAACTGGTTTCATCACTCCACACTCTATACCATATGCTACACACACCACAAGTCTCTTCTCTCTCTCTCGTAGGTGATTTCCAATTAATGTGAGCATTTTCACGCCATAATTTGATTGATGTGCTGCATAATTATCTATGGTATTTATAGAGTTTATATCTTTCTTTCTTTCATTCCCGTCAACTTTTTCAGCAAGTTTCTTTCTTTGCGCATTGACACTTCTTATCGTAGATCTAATGGAGTTTTGCTTGATTTCAGTGCTCAGTCATTATCATTAGCAAAATGTGATGATTATGTTTGACAGAAAATTTAACAGAAGTAGGGGAAAGCTCTTTTTGGATGCATCCAACACATTTAGGTAGAAATTTATTATAATTTAAATCACTTTTGAAATGAAAATAATAAAATATCACCCTATAACCAAGTAATTTTTGATCTGGATGTTTGCTGAGGGTTTTTATATGAAACATTTATGATATAATAACATCGATGAATATCGCTCTAATATGTAGATATTAATGAACTTTTTTAACATTCTCCTTTATAATCCGCTCGGGTAAGAACAACTGTTGGTATTTCCTATTTTAACTTAATTTATTGAATCTTTACTCCTTTAAATTCCACTAGGGAAAGAACAACTCTTGCTATTTCCTATTTTAACTTAATTTGTAAAATCTTTATAGCCTGCCTGATATATCATTTCATTTAATAAACTCTTTGAAAGTCACTACCAATTTTTTCAAGTGCACAAACCTCATTATGATATCGTTATAAGCACATCTAATGCGACATTTCTGAGCTGTCCACAACACACGCAGCGTAGCCAACTGGAAAATGTGCGACGACAATGTTGGACTCGTGGAAAGAAGGACGGACGGACAAACGAACAGAGTTGACATCTCTTGAGCGTCAAGGGGCCATAATAGGTTAACATTAACCCGTCAACGTTTGCTGCTGGTTTCATTGGTTTGTTCGTTTCACATTTTCTTGATTGTTAAATGCAAATTTGCACGTGTTTGTGGAAATAGCTCGGAAATAATGTCACCGTCTATTAGGAACAACACGGCGCGTTAATGGACCAATCAGTGCGCAGACTTCTCGAAAAAGAATGTACGAATGGTAATGCTGATTACGGATAATGAAGATTTGCAACTAAATAAAGTGATAAATATTTAAATGAGTGAAGGATATATGATAGAAAATAGAAACTGGATTGGAAGAGGGAAATAAGTAATAGAATTCTAGTAATATCGGAAGCTAACGAGGAAACTTATTCAATTAACATCACACATCATTTGGATTACAGCACCAACACAAAAATATTTTCATGAAATTCAATAAGTATTGCAAGTTCAACGACTTCATTAACGATTACACATATTCCCATTCGGAACTTATGACTTCACATGCGAAATCAAATTTAATTACATTCATCTCTTTTCATTGATGCCATACAAAATGTATAATCCTCTTTAAGCGGCACACACATTCTCCCATTTACATATGTGCCACATTATTAGCCGGCTTATTAGCGAAAAAGTTATGCTATCTATATCGCTGTGCTGACGTAATCAGCCCATAATAATCCCCTTTATATGTTTTCCAGCTGTATCCCCTATTCAATCTCTCTTTGGACATTATCATTCCCAAATATTAATGACAACCGTTTAACACTCGGCTAAACACACACATAACTCTCCCCCCTTCTTCTAATACTTATTTCATTTGGTTTATTATCATTTTCTATATGCTTTTTATAGATCAACATAAATTTTGGTATAATATTTAATTAAGTACAGCACGCACAACAAACCATTCGATATGCGGCTCTGGTTTGAGTTCGACTTAGGGTCAATCCAATCAAATCAAGTCCATTTTCTGCTGAGAACATAACGGCGCTTGTTCTTTATGGGGTTTCTTCTCTGTGTCTGGTCTGTCGTTCAACGAACTCACCGAAGACTTGTGTCACAACAAATCAAAAAACACGCTATTAATAATCGCCAATTAAAATGATAATCATATTAATATAGACCGAGTCTCGTCGCATGGTGAGACTTGTTGAGTTCTAGATCCGCCTCTATATTTTTCTTTGGACCAAATAGAAAGCGGATAAGTGTAAAAAGAGGAAGGCAAAGAGACAGAGAGGCTGGCAAAAAAACGAGCCAAGACAAACATTGGCCATTGACCCAAAAACGGCGAAAAGAAAACGCCAGAATCGCGTTTCCAAATGGCTCCATATGGAAAAACCAGCTTGGACATGACCAAGCACAAGTAGAAGAAGAAGAATGAGAAGAAAATGGCCACATCGAGTTATCTGACATCATTTAAAGAACTTCCAACTGAGGCCCCACAAAACGGGCGCACACAACCAGGCCAGAAGAGGAGTGAGTTTCATGCCACAAAGTGGAGTTGGAGTTGTTGTTGCGGTTGCAGTTGCTGCACTTGGGTCTTGTATTTATGGAGAGATAATGTCTTTGCATGTTTGGCATTGCAAATCTCAGCGGAGCCGCCGCAACAAACCAGGAAGCTAGGCACAGGCACAGGCCCAGCAAAGAAATAGAAGATTGTACATGCCACAAACAACTGTTGCACGTCGACTTTGTTCAGTTCTGCACAGCAACAATAACAACTGAAAATTGCCATAGAAATTGCTGCTTGCAATTGAAGTGCAGAGAAAGTTTGGCAGGTAAAGCTGGAATCGAACAGATGCAAAATAAGAGTTCAAGTTCTGTGGATCAGTTCAGGTTTCTTATTTTTAAAATTGTAGTATATAATGAAATAATTCGAATTCATTGCTATTCTCTCATTAAAAGTTCCTGAAATTGCACCATATTCTAAATGGCAACAAGTTTACTCGAGTTTTCTATTGGATTTCACAAGAAATCTTTTGAAAAATTGAACAAACTAAACATTATGTGACACTGCAAAATTGTGTAAAGTTTGCAGGAAAACTCTCAGCTGCAAAATTTATTGTTATCGATTGTAATTATTCAAGCGGCCTCTGTGCAGTCAAAGTTTTGCTCTATTTTCCATCTGGTTGACCGAGAGTTGACTGTTGTTGTTGGGCTTGTTCTTGCAACTGCAATTTGTGCAGTTTGTGAAAATGTTCCAGTTTTTTTCATACGCTTCCTACGTTTCCTACTTCAACCTTCTCATTGGTTATGCAAATTGCGACAACGGAACATGGGAAGGAGGAAGAAAAACTGGAATCGTAGTTCTTCAAGCTGAAACTGTGCTACAATCATTGAGACAAAGAGAGAGAAATGTTTCTTACGCTTACAGTTAAATAATTATATCTAACGGTACTCATAATGATGCTGGCTAATAGCCCGACGAACGACAGCGACAACCAACACCATCGAGTTACAATAACAACAACAAGTAGTAAGCACAAAACTATCACATTCCCTCAATGGGCCCATAATATAATTGGCAACAAGAGAGAACATGATGGAATCACACTAGCAATATCTACAACAACAACAGCTATAGCATACTCGTATATAATACCAAAATAATAACAATAACAACAACAGCAGCAGCAACAAGTTAGAAAGACAGGAAGCCATAGGAAAAACGCTGTTAGGCTACACCCAACGTGACATCATCACAATAATAAATAAAAAGCAATTGTGCTGCTTAACATGCGACTCAGCACAACTATGGCATACCCTATGACAATACCTTGTTATAGTAGTGAATAATTCTTTAACCTACACTGTATAACTTTTTTTATATTTTCAGCTTCGATAGACCTAAATTTAAGATTTCATTCATTCATACTTTTCCTCGAAAAAATTCTATGAAATTTCTCAATAAATCTTGTTGAATATTTTTGAAAACCTTTCGAACGATTAAATGTTTAAAAAGGATATACTTAAATTTGTGTAGATTATCTTTTTTTAGGCCATGCATTCTACAAAAAACATAATATATTTTGTTTGTCGTAACGGGGAATGTGCGTAACAGGCAGAAGGAGGCATCTTTGACCTTTTAAAGTATATAGACTTTAAATCAGCATTAACAGCCGATTTGACACAGCCATATCTGTATGAGCGCCTGTTTCTCAGAGAATAGAAACGCTACTGTCATCAAAATTTGCCACGCCCCTTGCTGCCTCTGTAGATTAGTAAACTCCTCTTAAAAGCTGTATTACCGCTGCAATATAAACTGAACTATACTTCACATGACACACACTTTATCGTAAAGCAAGCCATATACCCTTTACCAATAATTATTACAGGGCAACAAAAAACTATTACCCAAAGGGCTTAGGCTTGAAGAAGAAGAAGAAAGATTGGTCAAGAGAGGGATAGACAGACACTCTCAACTGGTAAAGGGGAATATCGACTGAAAACGTAGAAAGGCAAAGTAGTCGTCAGACCCTCAAAGACCAAACCGAATGACTGACCAACGAGTGGCAAACTTCAACCAAATGCCATTGACCCAGGGGCGTAACTGATGATGGGCATTACCAACGCCATTGCGATGATGAGGCGGCGCAATAATAACGTTTAAAATAATGGCAAAGCCAAATGCTAAAGTAAACAACAATTAAAAACCAAAAGCAAATGCGTAACGAAACTTTTTAGCAATCATATTACAGAAAAGACACAAGAGACAATGACCTAACACAAAGAGACAGCGGAAGAGAGACAACGAGAGAGAGGGAGAGTGAGAGAAAAAGACAAAAAGAAGCGTCATTAGCATGAACTAGTTGCGCGAGCAACATGTTGACAAAGACACAAACACAAACAAGACAGAGCGAGCGAGAGGGCAAGCACGACCATGATCAACTGTTGCCTAGGCCAAGGTCAGCTTGGCAACATGTTGACAAGAAGCGCAAACATGTGCGTAGCGTGAGATGTTGCAATTGCTCATGTTGCTGAGCAGACGAAGCTGAATGTTGCGTGCTGCTTGCATATCTTGTGTGTGAGAAAATGCAGTGCACTTTGAATACCCTGTATGTCATACAAAGAGGGGTATATACGATAATGAAATGGATTTACATTATAAATGTAAGTTGTGTTATAATTTGTATGTAATATAAATCAGGGAAATGATTCACAAAAATCTGGTATACCTCTCAAAACTATCTAAAGGGGTGTTTCAAAGTCACGTGCTCCTTTTTTCTGCCTATCTTTGCTGGGGTCAAGAGTTGTGCGTCGTGTTTTGCACAACATGCAACCAGCCCGGAAAACCACTTTAGATTTGAGGTCAATGTAAAGCAGATGCAGAGCGAGAGAGAGGGGAGAGAGAGCTGAGCAGACAATCAACCGAGTGTCTGAGGTAATGCACTAACAATTTACAACACACTTTGCGATTACACACCCCAACCCACCGTACTCTCGTAAAAAAAATAAGCTTCATTTGCCTCGACCCCTCTATCCAGCACTCTCAACCAATCCAGCTGCCCCTTTCGAACTTCTTTTTAGTGCTTTACTTGGCAGCAACATCACAACTAATAATCATGACTTGTTAATCTTTATATGCTGTTCCTTTCACACTCTCCTCCCACTTTTTTAGTTTTATCTGCTTTCTGCAGATTATGTGGACGGTATAAAGTGCTGGCTAACAGCTAGAATTTAACGGTTTCGTGAAGCTTTACTTGTTATTCCATATACTTTATTACCAAGCACAGCATCATCGTCACTTCGTTTATCGATGATATAAATACTAAAGTCTCCCTATCTCTCTCTCTCTTCCTAGTATCTTCAACGTATTCAACTTTTTTAAATGTTTCTAGCTTTAAAGCTATTTCCGCCAAGTTTTCTTGTGTTCGAAAAACATTTTCCTTGCCAACGGACGCTTGTCATCACGTTACTTTTTTGTTACTTTCCGGACTATCAACCTTGGACAGAAGTTTTCTTATCGTAGGTGTTTGCCATGCTACTGTGTTCCATTTCCTAGTTTTCTTCCTCTTTCTGCTCTTTCTGACTTGGAAAGAACGCATGAACATTTTCATTTGGACTTCTCTCAAGACATTTTTTTTGGCACTTGACCAAGGTTAAGTAACTTGGCAACAAAAATCATAGTTTATTATTAAATTGCATATTTTAAATGCAAACATAACTTTGTTTTAATTTTAACAGTGAATATATTCATGTTAGGAACTTGTTTCTATAAGATTTAGCTTGTGCAATAGGTTATTCTTTCCTTTTAATTGTTTATTTTACTCAAATCGGTGTTATATCTAATTATATACCTTATGATATTCACTTTACTTTAGTTTACTGTTCTTGATTCAATATAAATTAAATAAATTTCCTGTTTAAATCCCCAAAATCACTTTCAAAGCCTGTTTTTATACCCTTCGACCATTAAAAATGTTAAAAAAAGATTCTATTAGTTTATTTCATGTCTGATCCTTTCTCCTTTCTACCTTTTCTGATTTTCCGCATACTTCCTCATTTACCCAATTAAACTTTTAAAACGCAGTTTCCAGTGCCAGTTCGCACTTCCTCATTTTGCTGCAGCTGCAATTTCATCACTGACCTTTCCAATTTGATAAGCATTAAAAAACTACTTCAGTTACCTCTGCTTCTGCTTCTTTTACTTCTTCAGCTGCTGCTGTCAAGGTCTTTGCTTGGGTTATTCACTTTTATGGCATCTGAGTAGAAGAGACAGACAGAGTAAGACAGGCAGAGAGAGAGAAAAACGCAACTCAACTTTGAAAATGAAATTGAAAACGTTACGCATGCGTTTTCAATGGCTTTTCATATGGAGGAAAGGGGGGCGCAAGCGTAGCCAGTTGTTTCTGCATTTTCTTTCAAAGTTATCGAATAACACAAAGTGTTGAACCGAAGCTGCTGCACCGCGCGCTTGTTCGCTTCTGGCAAATGGAAATGAAAATTGCATTCACAACGTGAGGTGGACCAGCTGACACAGGCTCCCCTTCTTCCCCTTTGGCAATAACGAAATGTGATCTGGAATGCGCTGTTGCCGCCATAGTCGTCGTCGTCGTGGGTCGTCTCTCGCTTCTTTGGCGAGCCAATAAAAGTGGGAGACAACGCAGCTAGGCTTGTCATAAGTTGACCAACGTTAATGGTCGCCACATCGCCCTCATCCGCCCCCTGGCATCAAGGATAATCACCCAGCAGAAGCAGCAGCATGAAAAGCCGCACAGGCGCCTCCTCTTTACTGCTACTCACACTCGCCTCTGTTACCTTTGCTGGCAGTGGTGAAAGGTAAGCAAGGATATCAAAAGACCCTACAAAAAAATGATGCTTGATTGATTGCAATTGCAGGGTGCACATACGGCTGCATATGCCGGAAATTGTGCGTCAGCATACGCATTTTCACAAGGTCTACAAACTGGTTGAGCCTCACGCATCACATCCGCCCACGAAATGGCAACCACAGCCACATGTATCCCTGCTGGGCTATACAACTACGGCTAGTGGCACTGGTCACCTATCGTCCGATCTCGCACAGCTAATATCCTCTGTGGTAGCGGCCACGCCCACACCACCTACACCCAACTATGGCCCGGCATTGTTTGATAACAAATATCTAACCGAGGAGTCGGCGAGTCACAGTGATACAACAGTGCAGCCAGCTGGCAAATTGTTGCAACAACTCTTCAAGCCAAACGTGGAAGTGGAATCTCCTCCACATGCCGATTCGGAACCGGAACTGGAACACAATGAGCTGCTCAATTCAAACTTTATGGCTGCATTGCAACGCGAATATTTGGCTAAATTTGGTTCAACTTCCAAACCGCCGAAACGCAAAAAGCCAAACAACAACAACAGCATTCTGAGAGTGGCGAAACCGAAACTGAAACCAAAATTGAAAACTAAATCAAAATACAAACAACAAATGGAGGAATACGCATCAAACTATTTGCAGGATATGCAGAGTGGGGAAAACTTTGATGAGCACACAGTGGATGAGGAGGAAGAAGAGATGCCACCACCAACAGCCTATGCAGAGCACTACCAGGAGGTGGAGGAAACGGCTCCCAACAGCAGCAGTAATCCATTTGAGGATGAAGATGAAGTTGTCGGCCATGGGGATTACGATAGTGCGGCGGCATTTAGTAGACCACATAACGGTTTATCTTTTCTACCCACACCAGATGAGTTTCTCAACGATATTCATGGTTCGAATTCCTATGCTGGCAATATCTACACTGATCTATACGATGATTATGGACCAACTGCAGCAGCACCGTCCGGAACTGGTTGGAAAACTGTGCCAGCTTCAAAGCCGCGTCCCACAAAACCATCGCTGACAACAAACAGCAAACTGCTGCGCCATCGCCAGCGACGTCGACCCGCTTTGGATTTCATGGCAACCGGTAGTTCGGGCTGGGCACCATCGTCTAGTACCACCGCATCTGGTCATAGCAGCAGTGGTCCTCACCATATGCGTTACCCCAAATTAACCAATCGAAGTAAACGTAAAAATCGCATCAAGTCAAAAACTTATCGCATTTAAATAATAGTTTGCTTATAAGAAAGTAGTCTCCCTAGTTAAAATAACATAACCCGAGTCAGTCTTCTATGATAATCAAAGTATTTGTTTCATGTAGTATTAAACCTTAAACCTGTAAAGTTCTGTTGATTTTGAATAAATTAATTCCAAAAATGTTCAGTTATTCTTTGACCTTCATTGGTAATCGTTTTTAACAGCTGAGTTTAGATTAAAGGGCAATAGAAAAATAAAAACAGGTACTCCACAGGAATTCCTTGATATTATTTAAGCCTTAGCCACAGACATGTGACATGCTCCGGCTCTAGTCTAGAGTCCCTCGTTATACCATTGTATCATAATAAACAGTCACACTCAGCTTACCCAATCACACAGAAAGTTACTCCAAAGACATGTTTCAACATCGTTTCAGTTCTTGAGCTTACCTGAAAGATAATAAAATATAGATAAAAAGTTAGTAAAGCTTTAGATATATGCATGCCTAGTTATACTAATATTATATCTATTTATACGCGCATAAAAACCACTTAAGACACGTGGTAATTACAAAAATGAATCTATGAAGCCAACAAAAAAAGCTCGTCTTTCCTGCGTTTTTCCTCCCCCTATAATTTCCTTCCTCTTGGCTCCCTCTCACATTTCTCTACTGTGTTCGTTCATCTAAAACAAATAGCATATTTTCTATGAAGAAACCTCCCCGCAAACAATACGAACTATAAACGAACTGAGCGAACTCCCTCAACCCAACACAGCTGCCAAGCAAATAAAGTATACGATTAAATGCGAGAGGAAAAGAGAAAGAGAAAGGGAAGAAGCAATGGAGTAGGGATAGAGAGAGAGAAGCGAGCAAATAATAAGTAGAAATGCTAATAAAATTCAATTAAAGGCCACAAAATTACAATAAAAGTGGCTAGAAAACTAACTGCCAGGGAGGTTGGTTTCAGGTTTCTTACGGCAATGTGAACTGGTACTAGAGAGTGGTGTGAAGGGGTGGGAAGAGAGAGAGGGAGAGACTGTACTGGATGTGGGGGGTGTCACATGAAAAGTCAAAATTAACGACTCATTTGGGCAAATTGAAGCCATAAACTACGAAGCAGAAAGCCAGACAAGGGGTCCAGTAGAAGATGTCCAACAGGAGTGTGAGAAAGAGAAGTAGGGAATGAGTAGAAAGAGAGATGGCAGCAACGAATCAGTACGCAAAGCTGACGTCACCGCACACAACACAAAATATAAATTACGCAACAGGAAAAATTCCCAGTAACGAAAGGGGAGAAGGCAAAGAAGGGCAGGAGACACAGAGGGGCGGACAGGGAAAGGAGGCTTCTGGGGTTTCTGGCCATAAGACAAGCTGCTGGCAGCTGTAACGCCTAACGCTTTGTTGATGTCCTCCCCCTCTCTCTCTCTCTCTCGCTCTTCACTACACTCTCTTCTATCGTCTCATCCTTATGTTCATTTCGGCAATAATATTATTTTATTTTGCTTCGCCCATAAAAATGTGACATACAAAACACAGTCCTTCCTCTCTGCTCCTTCCACTTCTCTCCCTCCATCATTCCTCTTCCAGTCTCATTTGCTGCATACTTTCAGGCGAAATTAAAAGCGTGCAAGATTTTCATTTACAATTTGCTTTCGAGTGCTTGTAGAAGGAGGGGGCAGGCATGCAGTGGGCGTGGCGACACATAAAGTGTTGATGTGTCAGCCATATGACATTTATTGTTTAGGGGAGGCACAGAGCGCTTCGCCGTGTAGAGACGTTTATTATGGCCGCCAGCTGGTGGCGTCAACTTGCCGCGCCAGCAACAAGTGGCAAACCTAAAGGGGGAAGGGGGAGCGAGCAAGAGGGGATGAAGGGAGACGCTTGTTTATGCATGCATGTAGGACGTTGGAAGCTGACCCCGAGGGCGCCTTCTGCTTGGCATTTCATTTGATTTATTTCTACCTCCCCCAGAGAAAGAGATGGAGAGAGAGAGACAGCGTTATAAATGCTAAAATGAAGCAATATCTTCGTAAATATCTCTCGCAGAAATGCAAATCTCATGATCTATGGCCATTTCATATGCTATATATAAAATCTTTGGGGATAATCTGAATGCAATAAAACAGATGATCTATGCGACGACATTTTGAAAATGTGAATTGAGGCGATAAAAAGAATTGCAAATGATTCAAGGAATTTCAATTTTAGCGGACTTGGGGAAAGCATTTTCTCCAATATAAGGAGAGGGAAATAGGAAAGTAATATTAAATCTGATAAGAAAGGAATTTATTTATAATATATATTATTCCTGCTTTATAAATTGTTATATTTACATATATTTAATTTTAGAATACTCTGGATATATCCCGTTAGTTTCGTATATTGAAACTGACAGCAGAGCGAAATCAAATTCAACGCGAAACACATCACAAACAGTTTTTATAGCACAACAGCTTTATAAGCCCCATAAAAGTTTTTATTACCACACCATAATGACGACATAACATTTACATTATTATTTAGGATATGTGTTATATCTGTACATATTTCATTTGATGTTGAGGCAATACGAAATTAATTTAAACGGCCCGAACAAAAAGTGTAATAACTAAAATGATATAAACAAATATAGAGCATTATCAACAGTAATGCCAAACAAACGCAACACATTTGTCATGCTGCAGCGAGGGAGCGAGATAGCGCGATCGAGACAGTTGTGAGGGGGTGTGACCTGCCTCCTACTTGACTAATTTTGCTATAAATGACTAGAAATTGCCTGCGGTGGCACCGATGGCGACGAGGGCGGCTGCTGTTGCTGATGTTCCATTTTTGGCATAAAAATGCAATGGCAAACAATTCATTAATTTAATTAATTTGTGGCAATTAAATGGCTCTGTGTATTCTATAGGGGGTTGCCACATGGGGCAAGGCAGGGCGGTGGTGCGTGGACCGGCAAAAGCTGCACAGTCATCATCAACTCGACCAACGACGGGTCATTAGTTATACACATGTCTCTCTCTCTCACTCTTACTCTCCCTCTCTCTCTCTGTCGCACTCTGTCCAACTGGTCATCATCAGGAGACCCATCAATTCCCTTGAACGTTATGAACAACGCCCCAACAGTGACTTGCTAATGCTGTTGTTGTCGTTGCTGTTGCTGCCCCAGTAAAATGGGTTAAGTGTGTTCCATGTCCGTTTCAAGTGCAGATAACGGCAGTATATACTAGATACATAAGGTAACAACACTGCTGTCCCCATTGTTGTTGAGAAGGTGTTGAAATGTGGCACTTAACCGAGGAAGGCCAACAAAACACATTTATTAAGCACGTGTGCTCGGGTCCCCATTGAGAGAGGATAAAATGGAAACAGATGATGAAGAAGAGTAGAACTTGAAGTAGTAGCACAACAACACCTACAAAAGAGTGTACGATTCTTTGGCTACTACACTAATTACTTGTCATTGTGCGTTGCCTGACAACCACAGCTGATTCGGCTTAAAGCGAGAGTGCTGAAAATCCTCTTGAAGAGAAGTGGAATGGAAGAGAATTGTTATGATAATAACATGATATTTAAAGCACTTAATCGAAGGCTATTACTTCTATTCTTTGGAACATGGAAAATAAGTAGCTAATGGTTTAAAGTTCAGGTACTTTTCAAAATGAAGGACTTAATTAAGATAAAATATATTCTTTTTTGATTAAATAACTTGCATCCCAAAGTAAAGATAAGTTTCACTAAGAAATCACAGAATTTTAACAAACTAAATGTAAGTTGTTGCATAGTTTTCGAAGAATCATGTCTAAGCTATTAAGTTGTACACAAGAATTCTTAAAGACTCTGCAATTTCTAATTTTTTTTTAATATGCTAATCATCAAGTTTGTCGGAGTAAGGTTAAAAGATAAGGGAACATTTTCTAGATTAGCTTATGTTAAAATTTAACAACAAATTCCGTGAAATCACAATATTTAATACATTTTTTTTCTAAAATTCCAAGAAATATTCATCAAATCATTAATTTTCGGTAACTTATCGCATATCTCAGCAATGTTTAAACTAATACTCAGATAATATCTGTAAAACTCAATGGGGTACACTACATTACAACCATTTTATATAGTAAATCTATTATATTATAAGGTTGTACGTTCTTTTCACATTCTATAGCAGAACTATTTACCTGTTAAACGAACTTATTCATCAACTACTTTAGCTTTGGCACTTGCCAAGTTTCAAGTACACAACCATCTGCCAACTACTTTGAGGTACTCCCCAGCCCTTCCCCCCCTGCCGCACTCCTTTGTTATAACGCATGCAATCAGGGTGTGTTCATGGCCCCAAAACGTTTAGCTGGGCGTCGTCATTTGCATAAGCAACCGCCCACAAGTTGCTCAGCTCATCGTCGGCACTGGACAGCTGAGCAATTTAATTAAAATTAAAAGTACAACTGCAACCAGCAGCAGTGGCAGCAACAGCAATAGCAATAACAACATAAACAACAAGAGAGTGACAGAGACAGAGACAGAGAGAGAGAGCAGCTCGCACAAGGCGAACACTCGCGGGCATTGCGAATGTATTACAAAATGCTAATTAAATGCCATCAAATTGGGCCAAGCCTCGTTGAATGTGGAACCGCAGTAATCGCACCCCCAAGAGTGTAACAGAGGCGGCAGGGCGGGACAGCGAAAAGGGGTTTGTATTACGTTTTTTGCTGCTGTTGTTTTGTTTCTTTTTTCTGTTGTATGTGTTTTTTGCTTTTGCCCGCTCTGAAGTGCATTGTATAAAATGTACACAAATTTTTAAGTCTATTTGCGACAATTAAGTAGAATTACTTTTGAGAGAATGTGTGTGTGTCAAGTAATATATGATATAAAATAAGAAGTTCGACATTAATCTGCCATCCTTTGACTTTCCGGTACGCATGGAATGAAAGCATTTTTTACGAAATGTTATTTTGTTAGGAATACTCCCAGTAGCCTGACTTGACTTTGAAATGTAAAAGATTTTAAGTATTAACATTTTTTTAATTTGTTTCATGTGATCTAGAGGAAATTTAACAACTACTATTGTTGTTATTCTAATAAATAAAAGTATGTACATCCAATTTAAATTTTCTACAACGGAAACTTTTTCCATATATAAAGTTTATATATGAAGACCAGTTCTGATTTTAGAAAAAACTGCCTTATCAGTGCCAATTACAGTGACACTATATATTGAATGAGCACAATACGTATTCAATTCTTCACCACTATGTATAACTAGTATTGGAACCATCGCAGGAGTTAAATCTGCAAGGGTATAAAACCTTCAAAGAATGTCTTTCTTCATCTTTTTAATATTTTCAATGGAATCTGCAAAAGTTGTGAACTTATTTAATAATTTTAAGCTCTAATTTCTGCATCATCAAACGAAACCAATTAAAATATTAGATATTATATATTCTATATATACATACATATATGCAAATTGCATTTCAAATTGTTTTAAATTAAAAATGCGTATCACACAAATAAAATATTTCTATACTTGTTTTTAATGATCTATTATCATCACTGTAGTTCCAACATAATTTTCCGCTACCGACATAAAATGCATTATAATTATAAACTTTCGTCGCAATTTAGCATAGTGTAGATGCGGCAATATACAAAATTGTAAGCTAACTTTTAACGCTTTTGTGGTTCTCATGTCGCATTGCATATTGTCAGTCACATTGCAACAGCTGTTGGCACTCTATCTATCTCTCTGTTGGTGTGTGTGTGTGCTACTTACAATTTAGATCTAAATTTTAGTTGGCATTTTTAACAATTAAAACGAATGAGTGCATCAACAACAATGCGGCGGCAACTGAAACGGACAAGGGACAACGAACGCAGGCACAGCACAGCAACCCACCCAAACTCTGACGCTGATGAGATTTTGCCTCAACCGGATGACGACGATGACGAGACGACGTCGACAACGGCTGTTGGCCCGGAAAGCATGAAATAAAATGCGTAGAAGCAGAAGCACTGCATGATGCAGTGCGTCGTCGCCTGCCGTCTGCCGTCAGCTCTCGTCAGTCCGTCTGTCTGCTGCTCCATTCACCGCTTGTCGTCTGCGGTTGTACGTCATCATTCGTTTTGCTTGGCTCTGGCAGTTTTCTGATTATCCCAGCAGTAGTAGCAGCATACGACGACGTCACAGCAGCCTGACTGCATTGTTCCAGTGGGGAGGGAGGGCGAGACCGGGTGGAAAATTCTTTTGGTTCGTCGAGTTGGACAGCTGTGATTACAACTTGCCTGTTTATGTTTTGTAATTGTGTGCCATGGGTTTTGTCGGTTTTTGACAGTTATGATGCAGAAAAATGTGGGTGCACACACACACACGCGCACGCACACACATTGCTCTCTGTCTCTTTTATTATTGCATATTGCAACAAAGCGAAGCACTTGAAATGCATCGAGGCAAAGAGATATGACAAAAATCTACTGAATTATAATGCACGCTTGCAGGCTTGACAACTTTTCTGTGCTATGTAAAATGACATAGAGTTTCGAGAGAGAGAGAAAAACCGACAATTGTAATTTTAAAAGTAGAGCATTTTACTGAATATGCAGAAATTGTCCTTAGCTCTGTAGATATCATATATAATCATACAATAATAAAGCTTATCATAGATTGCTGCAACTGAAGGCAGGTTACGTGATTTGTTCCCTTTCCTCTCCTTAAATTAGACAAATTTATATTGAACAATATCTTTTTCTGGCTTAGCCAACCTGTCACCAGCTTTATCAATGTCAATTTTCCTACGAAGGCAAAAGACCTTCAAGTATTGTTTACCCAAAAAAAAGTTGTGTACCAAGGGGCAAGAATATGGAAACAATAAATAAATAACATGAACTGCATTCTATAGAGTATATCCGACTTTGACAACAGCTACAGACGCAGCTGACAGGTCCTTGCTATGCATGTGTGTGTGTGTATGTGCGAGAGCGTGTGTTGTCGAGTACCCTGACCATATATCATGCAACAGAAATTGTTCAACTTACTCAAACCCATACACACACAAAAAGATTGCTACTTGGCTACTGAGGACACTTGTCCTTGGTGTGGAAAACTTTTTCACGTCGAGTGAAATTGAAAATATGCAAGCAGCAGAAAGTTTTTCTGCTGATAGTGCCAAAGTGTATGTGTTCTTGTTGCTGGTTAAGTTTATACCCTTTCTCTTCTCTCTCTCTGACTCTCTCTCTCCTGTGTAATAACAGCGGTGGAACTGTGTCAAGTGCAGGCGAAAAATATTGTTAGTTTGGCTTTGCGGTGTGTGTGCGACGCAGCAAGAATAAATATTTAAACAATTTAATTCAATATTCAAACAAAAATATTTTTAAATATTTGTTGTAATTTCTTCTACGGCATGGAGAAATAATTGCAAGAAAATAATAAATATTTCGACTGAATATATTTTCAATCAGTAGGATTTTGAAGGAAAGTATACAAGGAACTGCAATATAAGGGACGTGGTAAGATAAGGGAAATATGAAATCTCGTACTCAAAAATAAATATTGTAAAGAATACATCAAGTATTTGTCCCAGAACTCAATACAGCATGTCAATATCTAAAATGATGGCAGATTCACACTCCTTAAATTTAAATTTAACTTTTTCATTTAGATTTCATTACTAACTTAAAGCTTTTGGAATATAAGTACAACAAATAAAAGGAACAGTTGCCTGACACTGAAAACTTTTCCTACCTCAGTGCGCCTACGAAGCAACAAAAAAAGGAAAATCCAACTTTTCTATGCCGCCCACAAAACTATGCAATGAACACTGCGCGAATGAAGCTCATTTAATACTTTATTCTTGCACATTTTTTTTGTGTGTAAGGTTTATCAACACTTCCGCACGACGGTGCGCATACAAAAGCTGCAAAATTTACACTGAACAACTACACACGCACACACATAGACATACACACACACATAGTGAGAGACATATGCGCATCCTGCTACTTTGCAGGACATTGTTTGCGCTTTGATAACACACACTCGCACACACACACACAAATACTGGCGCACACTCACACATAAATGCGTCGTCATTACAGCTACGAAATTTGCGCATACCATGGGGCATTGTGTTTGACTATGGCGGGCAAAGAGGAAGCCTGCAAGAGAAGTTTTTGGGATTGGGTTGAGGGTCGAACAGGACTGGTGTGCTATGCTGACAACGCATACGCCGCCGCCACCACCGACTATGCCCATCAGACTCACACAGTTACACACATCCACACACGTGTCTTTCCCTTTCGCTGATAAACGCGGCGCAAGCGACGGCAACGCTGGCAGTCAAAACTATTTTTCGCTTGGCATTTCAAGCATTTTATGGTTTTATTTCAACAAAAATTTCGCCTTTAAACACGCAGATAGTTGCATGCCAGAGACGCGCTGGCTTCATTCAGAGAACAGAACAGAGCAGAGCAGAACAGACTATCGCATAGCATAGCACAACCAGCACCCTCTTGGCTACCCCGCCCAGTGCTTAATTCATTGCCTTATGGTCGGTCTCCTCACCCGTTGACCAAATCAAGGCGGCAGAAAGTGTTGGCATCAAAAGTCGCAGACAAGTAAGAAAATAATACTACTACTAATACTACTAATATCCGTAAGATACTTTTGTATTAATAAGATTCTTCAGTATATACAGTCTAGTTTTTCAATGCAGTGATTTTATGATACATTTATATTTATTATTGATAGTCCTATCTTGTATATAGTCCCTGAGATTTGATTTGAACTACCTCATGGAATGGTATATAAATATCTTTGAATACCTTTCAGTCTATTTGCTATGATATAGTCAAGAATCCTTATTTGTACTTGCCTTCAGTTCCTTATCAAATATAAGCTCTCCTTTAATCACACTAAAAACTCTCGAAATGAAATTAAAAACGTAAATTAGATAATTTTTATAATACCTCAAACATTAAATAAACAAATAGGCGTGCCTATGCTACGTACGAAATCCCACCGAGATAAGCAACAATGCAATAATAAAGAAGGCACTTGCAAAGAAATAAGGCAGCCATTTTGGCCTTTTAACTGTTGTTGTTGCTGCCCCCAGAGTTGGCTTTTCATGCCTGTCTGTGCCTGGGTTAGTTGTTTAGCTGCTTGGTTGGCTGTGCCAGGGCCTGTCATTAATATTTCACAGTCAGCCAGTTTACGTTCTAAGCACGACAAAACAAGAGGCGCCCATACACACACACCCACACAGATGCATCCGAACACACCCACCCACAATTAAAATCAGATTAAAGTTGCGCTAATTTATGCGACCGCACGATGACACAACAAAAGCGGATTTTGTTCCGTTGAAAGAGCCGGTTAAGCAGCACGATGCGATAAAGGACAAAGGTGAATGAGCAACAGGGAGAGAGAATGGCTTGCTGGCAATAAAATAAAAATACTAGAATAATGTTAAAGAAAACAACAAACACGAAAGAAGAATCCTACTGTAGAATACCCTGTGTTGTGAATCGATGTTTACTTGAGATACTTTTACATCTTTGACATATTATCGTATCTTTGGCATACTTTTGTGTACTCAAAATACCTTTATGGGCGACAAATGCTTTATAAAAGAATTATATTATATTATAGCAGATAACTGTTGAAAGTCACCTTAATTTTGAATTTACAACAGTAGAATATAAAGAATCTTTTACGATATATACACCCTATTAGTTAGCTACAGGGTCATTTACAAATGCATGAGCCAACAAACTTGCAATCAACTCAAGCAACACCAAGGAGTTGCAACAACAGTACCAAGATATACCTCCCCTTTGCTTTCTTCACATTTTGAGCTTGCAGATTTTTGCGTAACCGTCACAACTCCTTCCCTCCCTCCTACCAACAAACTGTCTAAGTTTTCTTACTGGGATTTGGGAGTGTTAGTGTCCCATTTGCTTTGCTTTTGCGCTGACAGTTTCTGTGGAGCATAGTCAGGATACGTAATTGCCTCGTAGTTTGACTTCGAGCGCGTCGCTTACCAAACAAACAAAAGAAACAGGTAGCTCTACTAAAAGTCAAGTGGCAATTTGGTAAACGATAAAAAGGTCAGAACAGATGTAAATCTATATAAAACTTAAAAGTAGCACATTGCAATTTAAGTGGCTTTCTTGATTTCTATTTTTAATTAATATTTTCCTCTTTTTCTTTCATAGTTTTCATTTTATTTTTTTTCGTGCTTTCTTTTTAATCATTTTCCATTGGTTATTCTGTCTGCCTATCTTTTTTTTTCTTCAATTTTGTATTTTTTTTCCAAACTGTTTCGTATTTTCGCATTGATTATTTCAATTGTTATGTCGGGTTGAAAAAGCAATTCAATTTATTTAAGAGTTTTGACCCAAAATGCTGATAAAACTGGCAACAGAAAAAGGTACAAAATGTTATTTAAATATAAACTGAAATCAGAACTCTTTGAGATTGTCAAGATGTCATCGAAACAGTCTACTAAATATGCCAAATATAAATAAATGAAACAAGTCGAAGTCAATCCTATTTCTATAAGAATATATTTCCCTTCTCTGCCCCCCCGTAGGCACCTTTATGTATTTCTATAAATCAATTAGTTTATTAGTTTACTTTAAAATGTATATATAGTTCAGTTTCATAATCATCTTAATTTGCTGACAGTTCCTTCTCTTCTATGTAATAATAAGTTTTGTTGCATTGCGCGTTTGTCCATTGTAAAGAAATACATAAACATTTCTGCTTCTGTTTCGATTTGCACAGTGCAGAAGAACTGATTCCTTTTACAATTCCCTTTGTACGTATTTATTTTGCCTTGAAAGCCAATCAAAAGTTATAAAAGAATAAAAGAAAATTTATGAGAAAATTCCAGTTTACATTCGCAAGTCGCAGGTCGATGGCAAGCAATGGCGAAGTAAATAAAAAGCTTATACAGGAGTAGTAGAAGGAGTTGCTCGAGAGAGACGACTGAATGGTATAATAAATTCAGAAATAAAATCCCAAACAATTATTTACTGTAAATTTATATTGTTTATTAAAAGTAAAGCCCAAGTTACACACGCACGCATGGGAGTGCGGGCAAAACATCTGAGACATTGGAGAACGTCTTTTGAGAACCATTCTCAAGTGTTGCTTAAGCAACAGAGCAAATATAACACTTGCCACTTGAAACTTGGCAACTGTTTGGGGAGCGTAAATAGCTTTGTACACACACACAAACTAAGAAGCAAGCATGTATTTAAATAACTTATATACACATACGCACAGAGATTGTCTATCTTCCTTCTATTTCTCACTCGAATATAACAATTTTCTTCATTTTCATTGAGAGTATTTGGAGTTCCATTCATATCTGGCGTAAGTAAGCTCTATATGTTCAACAAAATCGGACTATGAAAGTTATGTTGTGTATAGTTTTACAACTGTAGTGTAAATATCAATAACTTCCGCAGCTCCAACTGAAATCTAACTACAACATGAACTTTTTAAGTTGATCTTACACAGAAGTATCATACGGAAATGTTTGTTTAATAAATTATTCAAAAAGTTAAATCTGCCTCATAATATCGCTTGCCTTAAGCTCATTTACTATACTGTTTATTTACCGAGAAAATCTTTCTGCATTCTTATGTTTTCTTAAATTATTTTCCACTGACACATTGAAAACTTTTGCTCAGCTGCCTCTGGTAAACCGGATTTGTAATAATTAATTGCAGTCAGCATTTTGTACATTTCTATAACAATTGCATGTGTGTTAACATACATACATGTGTATCTCTCTCTCTCTCAGTGTGCATGTGTTTGTGTGTGTACTGTGTGTATGTTGTGGCTTTGCTCCTTTATTTCAATATTTATTGCAGAGTTTAGTTGTTGCAGTTGCAACGTTTTATTAAGTGCCACAGGCAATTGGTAATTGTAGATAGCCAAGTATGGCCAATTGGCATCCACTCGATGCAATCTCCTCAGGACTAATTAAAGTGCCTGCCAAATAGCTGCAATAACGTTAAATGCAGCAACTGCAAACTGCATCCCTGCAAACTGCAACTGTTGTCAAGTTTATCACATTTCTTTGTTTACGACATTTGAGTGTTTTTCAAGTTGTTTGTGTGGTTGCGCATGCAAATCGATAGAAGTGGTTTGACTTATGCTTGGAAAATATCGATAAATATCATAAGATGGCATAAAACTCAAGTGTTGCAGCAAAAAAATGAACAAAGCACAAAAGGGCAAGACGTAAGAATAATTGAAAAATCATTTCTATTCATACTTTTTTGTCAACAACTTTAATTAAACACACTCTTTTAAAGTTTATCGATACCATTTGGGGAAGTTTCTTTGTTCTTTCTAATTTCTTATACATATTTATTCATTTGCGAATATGTAAACCTCAAACCCTCAAGTTTAAGCTTCTGAATACCCACAGATTCCTAACTAAACTACCATGCACTAAATATTTAAAATATCCCTACATAAAATTTCTTCATGTAAAATTTTCTACGCAAATATCTTATAAATATTTTGTTGTTGTATCCAAAAAGGTGTCCCCGAATGTTTTCATCTTTTGCCTGTTGTTAGAAGGAAAATGCCAACTTTCAAGTTTGTGCAAGAAATTTTACAAATATTCTCGTCGAGAAGGAAACGAGAAAAAACATTTATTCATAATTAAGTTTTGCATTTTTACCTCCCCCCACTTGTAATAAAAGGTTTCTGGTAGTCATCTATGCCTGCGCTCAAAATAGGAAACTTTATGGCAAATTTAATTGGCTGCAGCAGCAGTTTTCGTGCAGCAACAGCTTTTTCAGGTTTCCCAGACGTAGCTCAGTTTGCGTTGATGGGGGGGTGGTAGGGGGGTTGTATGCTAAGCTGACTTGGCCTATCGGCAGGGTTGCAGCTTTGTTGGCCCATTATCAAAGCGGCTCAGCAGAGGGTGAGTATGTGTGTGTGTGTGAGAGGGGGTGAAAATTGCCTGCCTGATCGGCTCAGTTTTGAGATGCGTGGAGCCTTCCACATATTACGTATACGCAATGCGAAATTGTACGTAAACGCAGTGTGAACTTCCTCGAAATACTTTCAATTTGATATCATTTTTTCACCATGTATAGAAAACTGTTCAACATTTGCTTTCGCTAATCCGATAACCGGCTAACATCGTTCAGACTCGATAACTTTAACTGTTATTTACTCCCCACACGTTGTGTTTTTATTCTCTGCGAATTTAGCCATGCATAACAGAAGTTTTCCCTCCGTTTTTTTTTTCGTCTTTCTTTCTATGCAGTTTTGGCGTCTCGTCGACAATCGATAAAAATAGTTTTGAATAGCAAATAAAGCGACAATTGTGAATGGCCGAGCGAACAAAGAGCACCAAGTAGAAAAAGACAAAACAACAAGCGGCGGCGCGCAAGAGAAGAGAAAAAAAGACAAAGAATGAAAGTAACACTGCACAAAACAAATATACCTACAAATTTAGTTAGGAACAGACACTCACACATACATACATAGAGGAAATGCAGCACGAAAAGCAATGGCAGCGACAGACAGGCAATGAGGGGGAGAGAGAGCAACACTGGACAAACAGAAGAGCGCCAGGCTGACTGACAGTTAAAGCTAGTCCAACAAACGTCCACTGCACCACCACTCCACCACCACCTTCTTGCATCCCCTTAGGCTCCCATCTCCATTATTTATGCATCAATGGCTGCTATGACGACATGCGCTAAATTGATACAGTCCACACAGAGTGGGTGAGTGAAAAGAGAGAGATGGATAGAGCAAGTGGAAGGCAGTGTTGCGACAAGGACGACTCGCCCCGCATTGGCGCCAAGCGACGACACGACACATGCAATGCGACGCCAGGAGACCAGGTAAAAAATGAAAAAACAAATACGAAAAAAATACTAGAAAATATTGGCGAAATTGAAAAAATAGAATGCAAGCAGAGAAAGAATACAGGAATAAAAAAAGAAACACACATAGAATATACTAAATGCACAGTTCTATGGGGGGCGGGGGGAGTTTGAAAAAAATGGAAATGTGAACGATAAAAACTGCAACTCAGTTGGGCTTCACTGCGTGGGCTTTTGTCGCTGTTGTAACACCATGAACAAGCCACAAAACTAAATAGATTTCAGTATTTTTATTCTCTCTCTCTCTTTCACTCCTCCCACTCACTCTCTTCAGGCATCTCTCTTTCCCTTTCCTTCTCTCTCTCGCGCGCAGCTTTTGTATTGCTGCATTGGCTCATAAAAAAGGAAAAAAGGAGCACCAAAGTCGCGTCGAGTCATTGAGCCAATTGAGTAAATTGTTTTATTGAAAGATTTTTCCTGCCCGTCTCTCACCCACCCCCGAAACACTCCTCTTGTTAGTAAAGAGCTCAGCATTATCGAGTACCTCAATATATACGTCGATATTGGCGTTATATATAACGATTTATATTTCGCATTTTTTCTTTATTTTCCTTTTTTGTGTTGTGTTGCGTTGCGCTGACATTAATGCATTTTTGATGAGTTTAAAAGCGTCTTTTATATTTCCGTTTGCCTGCCTGATCAACTTTGTGCGCACTAAGGAAGGAAAATTAAAAATCTTCATTTAAAAATTTAAAGAAAGTGCCTGAAAATTGCTTAAAGTGATGAGTTGAGTTGGGATTGATTGAGGCTCTGAGCTGAGCAAAAGCATAATAGTAATACCAATAATAAAAACATCAAATTAATATTGATGATAATAATGATACAATTAATAGCAATAATATTAATGAAAATAATAATAAAAGTACTAATGATAATAATCATAGTATTAATAATATTGATTATATTGATGATAATAATGACACAAATAATGATAGTACTGAAAATTATAAAACATATAACGATATAGTATATAATAATAATGATAATATTGATGATAAGGATTCTAATAAAAATAGTCATGAAAGTAATAAAAATAATGGTGATAATAATTATTAGGTTCTTATCTCGTGTTAATATATATTTATTACATATTCAACTTCCTAACATTCCTTTCTATTGAAATGTATTCCAATTCATACAATCTTCAATTCTTTTTTAAACCTTTAATGACACTCTCTGCAACTCTTTATGCAGTTTAATGCTTCCCCATGGCAACATTTGTTGTTCTTTCTTTCTGTCGATGTTGCAACTCAAACTCACATTGGCTTAGCCCTTGCCTAAACACAGCTGCGCCGCTTGGCCAATTCATCCAGTGAGCAAATCGTGCAGCCTAAGCACAAAGAAAATAATAACAATAATAATACAAGGGGGAATGTGAAAGAAAACACAGAGTCCTTCCGCCAAATACAGCTAATAAAATGCAGACGGTGTTCTTGGCAGAACAAAAATGAAACAGCTAAAAAATTTGGCTATTAATTTGACATCATGCATAAAAAATGGCAAAGTAATGCACCAAACTTGTAAGAACCCTGTAAAACACCAATAGGATACTAATCAATTAATCTGTTATGGAATCATACGTACAATTAACATTATGAGGAGTTTGGTTTAGTACCAACACGACTACCCGCATACCTGTCGATTTAAAGGGTATACAAAAGTAAACGCTAGCCAGAATCAATTGATACATTTGGCAGAGGGTGTCTGCCCTAGCGCCTTGCTGTATGCAACACATACGACTGCATACACACACAAGCAGACACATTCGAGTGCACACAGCTGCCGTTTAAACACATTTTAGCCAGATTTGATAGCGTTACTGAGGGCAACTCCGGCCCTCGGGCTGCTGCCACTGCTGCTGCTGCAACCCTTTTGCCACCTGCCCCGTCAATTTCTTTGCCTTCTCTCGTTTCTTTTTGTTGTCTGGCGCGGCCTCAGACGTTTTATATAAATGTAATTTTTATGCAATTTAACGAGCATTTCGGGTGCAGTTTTTCAGTCAATGAACCGTACAGCAGCAGTGGATGGAAAGGAAATGGAAAGGGGATTGACCACGTCTACGTCTCTTGGGCTACCCCCTTCGGGATAAATCAATAAAAATGTCAGCAACAAAACAAATCATTCATTAGTTTTTTCGGCTGGCGCACATAAATTTCAAATTCGGAATATGTGTGTGTGCGTGTGCGTAGGTGTTACGCCTTCACTCCGAATAAAAGCCAATTTGAGAGAGCGAGACCTCTGAGCGAGTACAAACTGTCAAGAGCAGAGGCAGATCTGAGCCTGCTGCTGCTGTCACATGTCCTGAGAGAGGACAAGCAGCCTCTGCCTGCCCTCAAACAGCATGTCATCTCCCTGTCCCAGTCCCAGTCCCTCTCTCTCTGTCCCTTTCACACTGGGCATACACACACTGAGCGGTTGTCAACGCAACGCCCGCAATTTCACAATGCATGCACAATGGGATCAATTATTTTGCGATAGTGCGCTTTGTGTATTTTGTGTGTAGTGTTGCGCAATCATGCCTACGCCTATCGAATCATCATCGTCATCATGACCATCCTCATCAGCATCATCAACATCATCATTATCATCATGACGCAAGCTTCACTTCTTTCCCCTTTCTCTTTTCCACAAGTGTCAAGCAGTCTGCTGTGTGTTCGGGAGTTTGGGGTCAGCTTTGAGTGGTCAATCAAATGTTGTTTTGAAGGTTTTGCGGGTTTTGCGTTCTGTGCAGTTTTGACATGAAAGTTGGACTTGACATCTGTTTGTATGTCCTGATATGCTGGATATGTGTGAGTGTGTTGTGCCCACTGAATTAAACACAAACTCTTGCACATGAAACATTGATTTTGGAAATGGATTTGATATTAACAAGGAAATATTGAATATCATAATATTTTGCATTCCTATTGAGATCATAAAATGATATACAAATAATAGGATATTATCTTAACTCACATTGTAATGACTATTTGATATGAGATATTATAATATAGCTCATTCTACAAATTCTAAAAATATTCACACTTTACATGAAAATTCTATTGGCATCAAAAAATCAAATTCGTAGGTATAAACATTTAAAATTTAATCTCTTTTAATTTTTAGAAATGCATAAACATATCAATTCAATTCCCCCACAAGGTACTCTTGATTATTGTTGCACAAATATTTCTAAATTACCACAATCTTAATTTTTCAGGAACTTTGAATGATTTATTAAAGAAAAAAACGTGTATAAATTTAATTCAATTATGCATTTTATAATATTCCTGTCAATTTCAGTTGATTGCGGCATAAATCTACTTTCTATATAGACAGCACTAGGTATATAGCTATAGATACATTCACATATAATACATATATCGTATATTTTAGTCAGACATCGCGTACGACGACGTCAGCCTTGAGCCGTCAAATTTTATTAACATATTTTCCAAATGAGCCAATTCTTTTTTGGCCAACACAACCCACAAAGTTCTCCATCTCTTTCTCCCTCTATTTAACTTTTCGTCTCTTTCTCTTTCATTTCTTTCTCTCACTCTTATTCAATTTTAAATTTAAACACGAAACTAAAGCATTTTCCAATTCGACAACTACAAATGCAATAGAAAAATGTGAAAAATCTTATTCATAATTATCATTATCACAATTATTATGATGATTAACCTGATCATCATTATAATCGCCTGCAGCGGCATCATCTAATTAGAAACACGTAACATCATTTCAAGCAATTTTCTGTGTGCAAAGCGACGCGCAGCCTCAGGCAAAGCAATGAAAACTCAGAGAGAAAATAAGCAAAAAACTAAAAAGCACTCGGACAGGAAAAAGAGAAGAAAAATGAAAGCCAAATAAAAGCGGCGAAAAATCATTTTAATTACATTTCTAGCTATGCGTAGATATTATTATTTTTTTCCTATTGGAAAGAGCCAAACAGGTGCGTGGCCGACAGACGCCTAGACAGACAGACAGACAGCCAGACAAACTGGCGACCATCTTGCGATGTCAAGATGCTCAACTAATGAGACAAGTGTGGATGACAATCGAACACGCATTGGGGGTCGATCCTTGAGTCAACCGATGAGTAATGGCACTCAATCAATGTGCGAGTGGGAAAGAGAAAGAAAGAAAGTCTGGTAAATTATACACAAAGTTTAAAGAAACTTAATTAAAGTCGTAGAAAAAACAAGAGAAAAACAAGAGATATTGTCAAAATAAAATCCCAGTAATATATTTTAACATTGTAGTAGTTTCTGATTTTTATTTAAATATTTAAAGCTTTAAGCACGACTTTCTTAGTTAACATAGCTTGGCCCTCAAGCAAGCGCACACACAATGCATTCAGGAACAGACAGCAATAATTCCCAAATATGCTATCTATTAATTATGCAATTTTCTATTATTATAAGTAAACTCCTCTCTCTTTCCCTTCCTTCATCTCTGTCTCTAGCTATCTGTCTTTGTCGTTGCTTCCTTGCATAATTATCTGCCCAGTAGCATTTAGTATTAACCTCTTAATCTGTTTGAGGGTTTTCGATATCAACAATTTCAGAAAATAATTATTTATGTTTCTCGTACGCCTGGATGAGTTTTGTTTGTTGCTGTTGCTGTTGGACAAATGAAAACAAATGAATGTGGGGTACAATGAATGAATGAATTATTGAATATATTGTATTTCACCTGGCCATTTCTCTGTGTGTGTGTGTGTGTGTGTGTATGTGCGAGGGCAAATCAAATATCACGTTGGAATTTCATTAAAATAATTATAACATATATATCAAGTGGAAGGCGGCAGCAGCAGCGGGCGGGCGAGATTGAAAAAGGAGCTCGACAAACGCCTGCGAAGCGTGCAAAATGTAATGCATAATTGATGACAACAGAAAACAGAAATCAATCAATCATAAAATGTGTCAGCTTTCTACTGTCATCGACGGCGACGGTGACAATAAGTAGAAACGAAATTAAATGGGAAGCCGCCACGAAGCAGAGGCTACAGCAGGCAAAGGCATTGAAAGGGCACAAAAATCATTTCATTAAATAATTTATTGCTTCACTTTACTAGGAAAATATGGGTAAATGCCTGAAGATATCTCTATATTAGGTATGGCAAGAAATTTTTGGATCTTCATCAAAAATATACAAACAATTTGCTGCATTTGAAATCTGCAAAGAACTCCATTTCGATTGAACAAGAATTTATATAACATATGTTAAGATATACATATATCTATATTCCCTCTAACATTTTTTTATCTATTTTCTGACAACTATCAAAAGAACATAAGGCACATAAGCCTGCCATATTATGAAAGTCTGTTTTGCTGTTTACACTGAACAAGAAAATATATTCTTTATACAAGTTTAAAGATACAAGTTTAAAGATATAAACAGCTTTCTAACAAGACGTCTGGTATAACTAAACTTTATATTCACACGAATCTATGCGGTCTTTTTGTCTTTTATTTTGTATACTGAACAAAAATATACATGCTGTATATAAGTTTAAAGATATATATATCTATAAACAGTTTTCTGACCACACATTTAGTATATCACAAATCTATGCGTTAGTAGCATTCTGTACCCGCATACCTAAAATAAGGTAGTTGCTCTATATATAGCTTATTCACTCCACAGTAAAACGCAATCGACACTCACGAATTCCATTAAATTTATATCAGAAATTGCCTTAATGCCTGATATAACCCCCATAATGGGAGGTCGCATCGAGCATGTTATCCACTCGTATTTCGTAATTCCATATGAACTTTATCGAACGTGAATACCGAAACCTCCTACTTCATTGTCGAAGCGTTATTTAATTTACGACACACAAGTTGAAAAATCGCATTAAAATTGTAATTAATTAATATTCAATAATAATTTGCAAGCCGTGTTGCACGTTGAATGATCTCAAAAATGTGACGCGTAAAAAATTGCTGAAGTAATCTCAGTATAAAATAAATATACGTTAGTATAACAATATATGCAAACCTCAGAGTGGGTGGAACTGGATTTAATAATAAAAAACAGAATGAAACAAAAACGAACAAAAAGAACTTGCTTTTAGAACTGGCAACAGGTGGCGTTTTGGTGTGTTTAATTTAGGAAATATATAATGTGCTTTATAAGTAATATGTAGGTTAAGGCACTCAAACCAAAGTTCATGAACTTTTTAAGTTAAGGGAACTGCTTCATGACGCATATTCTGTTCAGGTTTTAATAAAATTGTTAAAGTGTGTCAGCAATTTCTTTGTTCCCAACTGGTGAAGTTAATTTGAACATCATTTTATATATCATATACATATATCATATCAGTTACCTATTTATACTCTCCGTAAATAGCTCACATTCATTATAGAAATCTCAATTGCCCTTGATAAACCACCCGCATAGTTTGCTGAATAACCAACTACAATCTGTATTTATAGCCCCATTCCATTCGTATATATCTCACTCTCTCCTACTCACACCCGATAATTTAATGGCATAATCAATATGCCTGTTCATTTATCGTCAGCTCGTGAAAATATTTTAATGTTAATTAAATTGAATGCCCAAAATGCAACATGCACACAGCACACACACACTGAGCACGAATGGATGCATTATTAAATTATTAATTATATTATATTTATTTATAACGTTGATTTCATATTTTTACCCCCTCTCCTTTCTTCTTATTACTTTTTAATCAACCAACCCGGCGGCAGTTCATTATTAAATAAGGGCAATGGAAATGAGGGGCAGGAACGGGGGACGACTGTGGCCAGTCGATGAATTTTAAACGCGATAATGTTCAACAGAACATCAGGTCTGTCATATCTGCCTGCTGCTGGCCGAGAACAAAAGTATTCATCAAGGTAATTAAAGCGTAAAATTGAAAACAAAAGTCGAACAAGAAACGAAGAAAGGCGCGCACACAGCTCCGATGCGTTAAAAGTTTCCCCCTTCCGCCACTAACCTCTTTGCGCAGTCAAGCGAGTGCCAAAATTGTCGGCAACATGAAAATCACATGAAAAACTTAGCCAAAGACCCAGAACCATCGAAAGAAAACTTTTGCCACACAGTCCCCCGGAAAAGCAAGAACAACAACCACAATAGGAATAGCTACGAAATGCGTTACCACAAATAAAGCGAAGTTCCCAAAGATATATCCGAAAGGCAGGTGAAAGGAGAAAGACAAGAGAAGGGTGAGGGGGGTGTGTGGCAGACAGACGGCCGCAACAATAATGAGTTGTAAGCACAACTTTATACAAAAGGATTAAACAACAATAGTCACTGTGGATGATGCTACCTGAGCACAACACGCCTCTTCGGTTGTCCCTGTCACTGCCTCATTCCCATCGCTTCTCTCGCTGTCTCTCACTCCTTCTCAGTCTGTCTGTGCTTGAGAGGTTTTGTGTGCATGGCCATGCAAAAGATTAAGATATTATCGACATGAACAGGTTACGGCTTATGGCTGAGTAGAACTTGAAATGCTCTTACAAACCATAAAAGCACTTTCGTAACTTAAAAAGGAGTTATTTCTATAGAGAATCAGTTAAACTTTGATGTTACTGGCAACCTCAAAAGGGGTTATAAATATTTAAGCAGTCAATAGAGATGGGATATTTTATGATTTGGCAACTTACAGTTATATTATTTTAAAAATTTATAACGATTTCTTTGAAATTATTTATAACTCTTTGTACTTATGGTATATTCTCCTTTTCATTTCAAAATGATCATCTTATTAAAATATATCTTTTATCACAAACCACTTACAAATTGCTATAAACTTCTTCCGTAGTAGTGTATGAAGTGGGCTAAAGTCAGAGAACTTGTCTTAAGTTGTTGCACGTGCAATTTTGCAAAGGCTTTTGTGGTGCTCTCCAACTCATTAACTGTTGCCTTAGAGCCCACACCCTCCTCAATACTCCCTCCCTTCCTGCGTAGGTTGCTAATCACAGTACAAGCTTGGCAAATACACATTCGATGGGAGGCAAACTTAATGAAGTGGGCCAGAAAATCTATTAACACACATCGGGTTAAATTGAGGAGAGAATGAACAGGAAATAGCAAAGTATAGAAACGGAAAAAGACAAAGGGATAGATAGAGCGTAAATCCGTCATGAGTAACACCACAACAAAAGAACTAAATGGCTCAAGTTGTTGCTAAGCCATAAAAGGGTTAACTAAATCCTTCTCCTGCTTCTCTCAAAGATAAACACATACGCAGAGTGGAAGTTTCAATCTTGAACTACATACACAGACAGTGAGGAAGTTTCCATCTTGAACTACATAAACAGTGTGAAAGTTTCATTCTCGAGCTACTACACAAACAGAGCGTAAGTTTCACACTCTTTAATATTTGTTTATTTCACAAACTTTCTCAATTATTTAACATGTTTCGATACGGAGCTCAATTTCAACTCAAATTCACTCAATTCGCTCATTCATTTGCTCATTCAACTGTGGCAGGTGGCAAGTGGATTTTCATAAATCCAATTTTGCCATTCGAATGTGAAACAGTTTGGAAAACTTTTTAATAGTGCAACGTGTTTTGGTTTTGCTTAGGCTGATACTTCTGCTGCCACATAAAAGTTGAGGATTTTGTTTGGCTTGTAGAGCGCATCCTCAGCTGCTGCTGCTTTTGCCTCTACTGCTTCTTCTCCTTCAGCGCACACTTAAGTGCAAGGCAAATAAACTTCAGCATTCAACTCCTACTCGTGCAGAGCATCAACAACAGCAACAACAACGACAACAGCCACACACACACACACACAGTGGGCACATCCGCAAGATATTTGCTGTAAAAGTTGTACATTTTGCTCGCGCTCCGGCTGTGGCAGTAAAAGTTTTTAATAATAACCGCAATACAAGAATATAAACATTTATATTACGAGCATACACTGCGCCTCATAATGCGCTTCACTACGGTTGCGACGGCACACGTTGCGTATGAGCAATGCCAATGTGCCCAGCGCAAACGGCCCAGCAAATATTCTCCTCTCTATCTAAATACCCCCGCCTCCTCGCACTGCCATCTTGACTATCTTGCCTTATTTTCCCCATGCAGCTGTTTATATTTCTGTGTGTTTTACTTTGAACTGCTCCTTCCACTGCTGTCGACTCAAAAGATTGAAGGTTAACGCGACCAAGCTTGCTGCCCCCGTCCCAACCATATTCCCCGCATGCGGGGGCAGCAGCTGCAGGTGCCATAAATGTAAGGTTTAACTCCAACTACGTGTATGTGTGTGTGTGTTGGTGTATGTGATGTTGCTGCAATGCGTGTTAAAAGTTGAAAGATTGCTTAAGCTGCTTAGAAAGAAACCAACTTGAAAGTGCTTTTGAAAAATGTCCTTGTTATTCGACAAATATCTTTGACATGTGGCTGGCGATTTATGTGTTTTTATTGCGAATTAATGCTTTGACTAGAACCTGCTGGCTATGAAACTAGTAATTATATTTTAAAATTTCAATTCTTATTGATATTATTTGATTGGTTGGAGATGTACTGTGATCTTGTAGATCCCCCTGCTGAGCTTGAAGCTCCTTATCCAGTCCAATTACTCTAAGGGGACTGGTCGACCTTATCTCATTTATTTCAAGAAAATGCTTGCCTAACGACACATTTCATTTAATAACCAATGCTAGACATACTGTGAGTAGGTGCTCTGTTGTCTGGCGATTTAACTCACAACATCTGCATTGCTCATTGCTCACTACTCCTAGTTTGCCAAGGAGTGCTCTTAGCCTACAATGCCCTGTAAGTAACCCTATAAGTTGCCTAAACCTTTTGAGGTTGTAGGAGACTAAAAGAGACTTTGATTGCCACAAGTTAAGTGTTCGTTTCCAGTTCAAGAAGCGGATCTTTGCCTACTCTAAGGTACTCACTGATAGTATTTCTACCTACGCCGCATCATTGTACACTCTGCTACTGTTTTTCCCTAGTGTGTCAGCCTTCTCATTATCCGGTATACTGGTGTGTCCCGGTACCCATCGTCGAGTGAAGTTGTTTACCTTCCCTAGTTCGTTGAGTTTGGTTCTAACCTCAATCACTAGTTTCACCTTATGCTTAGTGCCTTTATCGCATCGCACATATTTCAGAATTTAATATACTTTACATTTTTAATACTTTGACACAAATCAGGCTATTTTTATTGCGAACATCATATTGTTTGTGGTTTCCACTTTAAATTTATAAGATATCGAAATTTCATGACATCATATAAAGTATTTTAGTTCTCCTTAAGAGCTTTTCAGCTATCAACTGCTTAAAGCTGATTTTATTCGACTCCAAGTCCACACTGCACTTGTAAAAGTTACCCTAAAACGGAAGTGGCATTTGCAATAAAGTTAGTTAACTTCAGAGTAAGCACACACACACTCTCCCTCTTTCACTTGCAGTAATGAATGCCACCTGAAGACGTAGAGCTGTATGAGAGTACCCTCTTTGATGCTCCCCAGATAGCATCTCAAATGCTTCCGCTTCTGCATCTTCCTTCTCTCAACTACACTCAGTGGGGGGAGGGAGGAGGAAGTCCATCTAGAGTTGAGAGACCGAGCCACATAATGGCAACTCAATTAAGCAAACAGAAGCGTGGTCCGCTGGCGTTTCCTATAGCGTTCCTGCTGCGCTAACTCCCCCTTCAATACCGCCCTTCATCATTCTACTTCGCGACTTGTAGAATTTCCATTCACATTCAGTCAATGCATTCAATCTTGCTGCCACCTACTCCAACCCAACCACCCACCAACTTCCTTTCCCGCATTTCACATACTGCACTGCAGTGGCGTTTCCTGTTTCCTACAACATGCCGCCATTTCCCTTCGACACGCTCTCAACTCTCAACAGAAGGAACTCAGGAGTATTGGAAATAAAATTAAAAGCGCACAAGAAGTTGACGACGATAAACGCTGCGCACAAAAGGCGGAAATGATAGAAAATGTTTTAATGTTGCATTGTTGCACACAGGTGGAGGCGAGAGAGATAGACAGCTAGGTAGACAGACCCATAGAGTAAGTAACAGAGAAACAGCTTTCTTGAAAGAAAAAGAAGACAATTTGATTGATTGTTAAACAGTCACTTTTAGAGGGGAAGTAGGCAACGGAGAATTGTGAAGATGGTAAATTGCGGTGCAATTGTAGAAATTGTCTGTGTTCCGAGAAAGTTCTTAGCTGGTCGACAGTCAAAGAAAATGAAAATTTAATGTAGTTTAAGTTTTTCCCTTTGTTAATAATATCAGTTTACTAATTTGATTTTCAGTTATGCAGAACTTTAGGCATGCTCAACCCCAAAACTGTGTTCTTTTTAAACTCAGGTTACCTTATATCATACCAAGAAGACGACTCTACAAACCATACTTTGTTAAAAGCCCCACACAAAATGTCAATCTATATCTACCATTTGCATTCTATCCCAAGTCCCGCTTGACTGACCCAAGGCGCAATAGAAATCATAATGAAAATGAAATAATACACTGAGCAAAATAGAATGAGAAGCGAACAAGATGATTGCATACACTTTATGGCGCTACAACTTCAATAAAACAAAAGAAAAGGCAAAGGAATAAACAAAAAGAAATGAAAAACTCACCAAGACGTCGCGTCATTGAAGGTTCGATTACAATTTAGTAAATTTCCCCCCAAAATGGTTCACAATTTGAACATTTCCTTCGTTTCAAAGAAGAAAGAGAAAGGAGGTGTGAAGGAGAAGCAGATTGCAAGTAACGTTTGGTAGCGATTCAATTCTTGGTTTTCTTTTTGTTTTCTTTCGTTTCTTTTATTGTTTACCACTCAATTGAATTTTTAATCGTTTCTTCGCTTAACTTTTTATTTCTGTGTCGCGCAGCTTTTCACTTTCCCTGCCAGAGAGAGACGGAGAGAGAGAGAGAGCAGCGCTCCTCCTGCGTTCCCCTTGTGAACATCTTGAGCTGTTTCCTCCTTATCGGTTGCCCAACAGTCGTTGTCATTGTTTGTCGCTTCCTTCCTTCCACTCCCCAGCATCCCTCCCCTCCCTCTTTCTTCTGTCGTCGACCACTTGACTCGTCATTGTTTACATTTACAAATTGCTCGCTTGTCCGCAAATTGTCCCTTGCTTGGGGTCCACCAGGACCAGGCACAAGAGTAGACAACGCAATGGCAAAGGAATAAGAAGGGGAACGGCAAGGGAAAGGAGGAGCGCAGCATAGCGCGCCTTCTTTCTATCTTTCGAATCTTTTGGCTCGCCTTTGCTTTCTATTTTTTCTTTTTTTGGCTTCAAACGTCGCCTTGAGGCTAAGGCAAAAAGTTGTAACAAAAGCAAATGTCGCTTTTCCTGTGTTTGCCTTTGCTTTTCGCTGCCTTCTCACTTGAGTTTTGTGCTTCGCGTTCTTCGTTCTCTAGTTTCACAATTTTCTTACTTCGTTTTTAATCATTTCGGTGCCGCTTGCGGTTTCCATTCGCGTCTTTGTTTATATTTACCCATCATCCTCAAATTTACCACCCTCCACCCCCTTCTGCACAGTCTTTCTGTTGATTTATCATGATTTTATTTGGCTACTGAGAGCAGCATCCTACAACGAGCATTTTTCGAGTGTCTTTCTATTTGTTCTTTTTGCTCGTGCTTCCCCATTGCCTTTGGCTAATATTGATGCCATATTTCTGGATAAAGTTTTGGGTTTCGAATACGAGAAATAATTTACTTTATTTGGCCTATTTCAAGAGAGTATTATCATAAGAAAATTGTATCATATTGTTGATAAATTTGATTATAAATTATTTAATTGATAGAATATGAAATAATGAATAAATTACTAATCTTAGAGATGTAATTAAACCTCTTTCCTCATATTTCTTAGTATGTCGCCGGAGAAACTTAACTTTAGAATAACAGAAAACGAAAGCGCAATGTACTTCAAAGCAAAGGAAAGAGCGAAAGTTGGCAAATTTAAGAGAGCGCCAAAGAGAAAAATGTCACTAAATTTGGCGGCCTGTTGAATGAAGAAGCAGGATATATGCATGTTCTAGAATATATATGATATTTTATAGACATTATTAACAGTTGGTTTTATATGATATTGTCACAGCATGTGATGAAACTAGTTAACCATTGTTTTAGTGCCTGCCTTTGTCAGCTGAAACTATTTTTAGATACGTTACGTCATGTAAAAATGACAACACCCGGTATCTCCTTTCTGTTCTTTCTCTTTCTCTCTCGCTCGCTCTCCACTTTTGCTTCTCTTATACATGAGGAACGCATGCGCGCGCCCACGCATCGACAGGCGGGGTGACAACTCTACAGGGTGTAAACTCTCCTGCATTACGTTTGCAACAAGTTGCCTGGCAGAATATCTCCAAGTTGCCAAAATGCCGCTGCTGCTGCTACTACTGTTGCATTTCTCTAGATTTCTTGGTTCGAGGAGGGGAAGGGTAAGGAGAAAGGGAAGGGGAAATACCTATCGCATGTTTTCTTGAATGCTTTTCGGTCTGCCATTTGCAGCTAATTGCATAATTGCCCAGTCAGCTGGAAAATTTACCAAAAAGGCCAGTTAATTTGTGGTCAATGTGAGTACGACAGATAAATCAATAGCATATTGTCGAACTAAGGAATGAAGGCGCAGAGTTACACACATAGAGCTCAAGAACAGAGAGAGGGTCTCTTTAGAAGATATAAGAAACTGAAGTCGATTCTAACTTCCTTCATTTTCCCTCTACCTTTACAACTACTTTCCCTCTTCTTTATATATACACTCTATATACCCTTCGCTTTCGATATCCATTGCTGGGTATCTAAAGACAAACAAGTCTGTGGTACTACGTGTCCAGAACTGGGTAGCAAATAGAAAATTTAATTCAATTAATTATGTTTTCACTTAGCAGCTGCATTGGCCGCCAGCAGCCGCCAGAACAGCCCCAGCACAGACATCCTTTTCCCTCCTTCCTCCTCACTTCAACTCACACGACTTCATCTCCCGCTTGCCCACCCTGCCTCTCTCTCCCTCTGCATTGTACAACGAAAATTGAATTAAGCCAAGTTGCAACACACACGCAGACACATCCGACTGTAGTCTATGCTATAACGGTAACTATAGAACTACTATAGATAGTAAACGAAGCATACAATCAAACATCTGTTTAATGCACTGCAAGATGCGAAAGTGCTTTAAAGATTTCTCAATAATGAATATAGAATACTAACTACATTTATGTTGAAGACCTTTGTCTGATAACATAACAAATACAACACAAATAGAATTACCCTATAGAGATTTAATGTTTAGTGTTTGCAAATCTCACATAAAATCTGTCAACTTTTCTTCTTATTTTCTATACAAATTTTTGAATATATTTTATAAATTTCTTAACATTTCTGCCCTTCAGTTCATTCTTCATAACACGATTTTACTGTACCATTTTCGAAGGGCATTTTATAATTGCACTTGATGTGCTGTTAATCATATTACGCATACGCCTAGTGCACTGTATGCATGAAAATATTGCATTTATTATGTTGCAATTCCTTTCTGTGATGCATTTACTGTGCATGTTCATCGTGTTGTTATTGTTCTTGCTGTTGCTGTTGCAGCTGCCACCTATCACTCAGTGAAAGAACGTTTGCCGGAACCTTTCAGCCTGATTGTTGGCTAACCTAATTAGCTTTGCCAGCAGCAGCAGCTGCCGGGAGAAGTCAGTTGGGAAATTTTGCTACTGCACAAACTGTTGCATACTTGGCGGCACAAACACACACTCTAACACAACTGGGAGGGGGCAAAAAAAGAACACCATAATTCCATTTTGATGAGTTCTGCGCCTTTGCGGCACAATTTGGTTTCAATTTTAATGAAGAACGAGAGAAATGTGAGAAGCTTCTAAAGTATCATTTTACGTACCCCCTTTTATTGTTGTTTCGATGTTCAAACTTTTAAATTATGCATTTAGTGAGCTTACCTGGAAGGGAGAGAGAAAGAAGAAATTGCATCATTAGTTATTGTTTTGTTATTAAAAATTCTATTTTTATATAAAAACAACTTTTGTACCGAACTTCGGTGAGTCGGAAAATAAATGAAGGGGAAAAAGTAGGGAAAAAATTGCCTTGTAGGGCAGCTGGTTAAATGTGCCTGCTAGCGGAACACAGTGTCAAAATGAAGCAACAAGAAGAACTACAACAATAACAACATCAACACCAACAACACTAATAAAAAAAACAACAACAGCAGCGCTAAGAGAGAGAAAGAAATACAAAATATACACGCTACACAAATTTTCATGTTCGACACGAATCGCGGATGGTCAGTTCAGCGAGTTTTTTTTTCTTTTTGGAGGGCGAGGGGCGTGGCCCTTTGTACAGGACCTCAAAGGGTATCCAGAGCGATAACAACAACAACAATGTACACTGAAATAGCAAAAGAGTGAGAGCGAGGGAGACAGCCTGAGAGAGTGGGCACGTGAGATATGACCTCGGCTTTGTACTGTTATTTTCCAAACGAGTGAGAATTATTAAAGGACATTATTGCAGCTTCATGAAGCAAACACACACACACACAGCTCCAACTATGTGTAGTACATGCTGTAAAGACAAAATATTGCCATTTATCGTTGTCAAAGACAAGTGCATTTAACGGGCCATCGCAGCTTAATAAAATGTGGAAGGAGGAGGCAGGAAATATTTTAAGCGAAAATAAACTTGACAAGAAAGTAAGCCGAAAAAAAAGTAATTGCATTAATTGGTCAGTGAAAAAGAAGGAGGAATATAAAGAGAAAATAAACTACAATTATTTTTATAAAGAAATATACTTATTCAAGTAATAATTGATGCAACCTATTTCCAAATGAACCTTTATCCAAACCAACCTATTTGCAAAACAACCTATTTCCAAAGAATCAAACTAACCTAATCCTATAACTAAGCAACCATCTAACATAAGCACTTTTTTCTGAGCTACACACATCATATAATACATAGGTATAACTACAGCTCATAGAGCTGCCACACTCCCAACACACTTCTTCTCTTGATTGGGATGCTGTTCCAGCTGTAGTCTTCTACATGCCCTGATGAAAAAAATAATAATTTCAACTTATGAGAAACTTTGCAGTGCGGCACTTAAAAATGCAACGCGACGCGACGACAACAACAACAACAAGAACAATTGCAAATGAGCAGAGAAGGCAGCTAAATAAACATTGGGAAAGCAACGACTTAGATATGCTCTTCCAGAAGAAGAACATGGCCTTTTATTAAATTAATCTGATTAATATGTACAACATGTTATTATTAACTCGAATATATAAATGCATTTTCATAAATTCATAGATATTTTAAACCAATAACAAAGTTCATCTTATGTTGAGCAAAAACCAAGAGCTTTCTCATGCCTACAGGGTATCTTGTGAAACAGAAAAGCAACAGCAGGAGCAGCAGCAACTTCTTGACTTTGAGCTGACGCAATTTTGCTGCATAATATTGTTGCAACTTTTGCATTTCATAAATGAAACATGTGCATAATATTAATAGATGTAAGTAAACAACAGACAGAAAGGAGAGAAGAGTGAGAGGCAGTTGGCGTAAGAAAGAGAAACAGCTGCAAGCAAAATCGTATAAAGAAAACTGTAGCTGCAAATGAAAATGTTCCCCTTGAAGCAAAGTTCTCTGTCTCTCTGAAATTGAAATTCATGAAACGCAACAATAATACTATACAACATTTATTTATTGTTGCTTAAATCAAATTTAATTTAATTGCAAATTATGTGTCTACTTGTGTCAAAAACCTGTTTTGTCTGCCACAAAGGGCAATTAGTCCTGTGGCCAGGACCTGCATAGATGGAGGTGGCGGTGCTGCTGCTTCTGGGTCGGATTTCAATTTCCAAAAAGCACTCGAAAAATTTGCCAAAATAAATTGTAGTTTTTGTTTTGCTTTGCTTTCGCTGTTGGTGCTTCAGACAGTTAGAGGTGGAAAAGGGGGTGTCAGTGGGAGGAATGCCTAGGGCTGCTGTTGCTGCTCAGCTGAAAAGATTCCCCCCTGTGTTCAAAATGAGCTGCGTTCAGTGTGGCCAAACTTTTGTGGCCGGTGATTTTCAAAGGTTTGTGGCCAAATAACTTTGCCTTTGGCAAATCCATATACAGAGTTTGCCCCCCAGTTAAATAGAGACAGCAAGAGAGCGAAATAGGAAGAGTAAGAGCTGCAGTTGCAATTTAAATAGTCTCTTTTGTTTAATATTTATTTAACCAGACAATGCAATAATTATTTTAACGTATGTATTCCCATGCACCAACTGTAAATGACACTTAAATTCGGTGCAGCTTCATCTTCAACAGGATTTGACATAAGTAAATTAACATTGTAATCGTTAAACCAGATTCAAATCCTAAGTGGAAGAGTTGTAAAGCATATAAATTGTTTATTGTGTATACAGAAAGACTGCTAATTTATCTAAATAACGGGCCACAATAAACGAAAATAACAAGAAAATACGCAAATAATTTATAACTAATTTATTAACACTATAATAAAATGCATTTAAATGCAGATGTGTTAAGGCATTGTGAATTTACAGATTTAGCAGTATGTATTTCTTCCTTTAATTAGTTTGAGTTCGATTTTAAGAATAAGAAATGGGTTTCTATAAAACAGTACTGAGAAATACTTTAATAATATTAATTAAATAATTGAACACCGTTTTTTATTATATAAATCTGGTCAATATTAGTTATGTAATTGCAAGAGAAATGTACATTTTTGTACAAGAGCTTTTCAATACACAGCAGAGCAAGAGAATAGACAGAGAAGGGCAAAGAGAAGAGCAAGGCAATAATAAATGCAGCGAAATGAAACCGACGAACTCAACTGAAACTTCAAGTAAACTTTTCAAAGATAAACTTGTACTGGGGAAGTGTACAAAAACCTGGGAAAAAACTCAACTCGAACGGAGAACAACAGTAAAAGGAGTGATAAAGCAAAGAGAACGACTGAAAGAGAGAGAGATAGAAAGACTGTAGGTAGAAAACATTGCCAATGCGTAATCATGAGCAGGAAATGCAACACAACCCATCAAGGTGGCTGTGCTCAAAAGTTCCACAAATGATATGATGGCAGCAGCCACTGGAGAACAAAGAATATCAAAGTTAAATTAAATTTGTAGTTTGTGTGTATGAAAGCAGAAACTTTACCTGCCTGCCTGCTTGTCTGGCCGTCTGTCTCACTTGCCAGGTGAGTGTCTCAGTTTTCCACTCTCTCTCTCTTTGCCTCTACCCATCTCTTTTCCACTTTACACACTGCTTAGTCTTCAATTGCTTTTTTGCCATCTTAATTAAAAGCTTCAAATTCAATTAATACTCGCGCACAGAAATTTTTGGATGCTTAACATTTGAATTGAAGCTCATTAAAATTTTGAGGGAAAACGAGGAAAATACATACACACAGACACACACACCTACACGAATATAAACTTGTTGGCAACGCGCCGCCATTGTGACACAATGCACAACGTTGGATAAAAGTTTTTCTTGGATTTTGCCATCAAATCTCACACAAAGTTGAAACTTGTTCGCGAATCCAAGGTGAATTTTAATGAAAAATATAATTATAATTCATGCAGATTTCAGTTCGTGTGTGCGCTGGTGTGTATGCGTGTGCAGGTGTGTTTGTGGCGAGGTGTGCAAACTTTGACAAAGTTTATATTATTATTATTGCTAAGAGCAGTTGTCGCAGTTGTTGTACTTCTGGTATTATTTGCCCCGTGTTTGTCTGCGGGAATTAAAATATAATATAATTATGTCGTAGGGCAAACCCAAAAAGCGTAGCACACTTTTCCGGTCAGGTGTCAAGTTGAAAAGGAAGACGGCAGAAAAGTTTGTTTGAATTTTAATAGACTTGACTACTACGACTACTACGCGATAAGACTCTGGGGGATGCAAGGAATTTCGATTAAATTTGGAGGAGTAAAAGATCATATAAGAACTTATCAATGTCTTGACTTTAGGTATAGATATAATTAACAAAAATTTAAATATGATAGATCTAAGAGCTGATAGAGTTGTCTTAGATATAGACTCTATCCATATTTAACTTAATAATGTAAATAGATAGCAAAGAATACATAGTTCAAACTAACATGTACTAAGCTCTACTTTTAAAAGTAAATTGTATCACTCTAACAACTAACATCTGAGTAATATATAAAACGTCATCAATTGTTCTCTCAGTCACCACTCAAACTAAATGACAATTTGTGGCTGGCAGAGCCTTCTCTCACAGAGCGTTCATGCAACTCTTCTTTCTCTTTCACTACTTCTCTAAGGCCTAATTAAAAATGTGGTGACATTTTGGCAGGATAGCCAAGAGTCAAAGTGACAGTGAAAACAATAGAAAAAAAACAGCTAGTACATAATTTTGATTGACAAACGTCTATCAACTAGAGAGAGACGGGAAAATAGAAAGAGAAGACACTAGAGAATAAAACGTCTCACTCCTCTTGCTTGCGTACACACAATGACAGCATAAAAGCGGTTCAAATGACAACTGAGCATAAAAGACGAATGAGAATCCTATATGCAGCACACTCGGCATTTTTTGTGCCTATTTCTTCTTCTTCTCCGTCTACTTCGTTCCAGCACATATACACACCAAAGTAGCTTGATATGAACAGAAAAGAACATCTTTTAGCGATTATTAAATGCTCGTTCTGTAGTATGCATTGCTCAACACTTAAACATGCTTTGTAACTGGCGAAATTAAAAAGATCCGCTAGAGGTCGAAGATATTGACATTTTATTGAAAACTACATAAGAAATATTGTCAAATCTTTGATATAGAAACAGTGTAGTGCAGTATTGTAAAGATTCCCAGTAACTATTGCATCTTCACCTTAACATCCATCTATGAAGTTCTAACTAAAAATTACCTATCTTTTCTAAAAATATCTATAAAACCTTAGCAAATTTCATATAATATTCAATGTACCCTCTACTCTGAAAGTATAGAGGAAATTCTGTATTGCTGTCACTTAATGAGCGCCCATTGTGCCTAAAAGCACGCAACATTCACTCACACACTCTGACTGCCCTTCTAATAATGACATGCACAACACGCAGCTGAAAAGATGTCTTATCTCACCTGTGATCCCCAACTGCACTTACACCTGCACCTTCCCTTCCCTTTGTTAAGTACGGCATTATGCGGCTTCCATTTTGAATCGTGTAAATTAGTCGACACCTCGAATGCACTTTGCCTCCCCCAAAACACACCCACACATCCTCATAAATACTGCTCCCCTACATGCTTTCCTCCCTCTTCCACATGCCATACAAAAGCTGACATAAGTGCAGCTAATGACACCAACGATGATTATTATTAAGACGATGATGATGATGATAATATGCAGAAGAGGGAGTAGCTTTTGTTATTATCAGTGAACAAAAGACGCAAATTAATTGCAAGCCTTGAAATTGTCCAAACTTGACAAGAGGCCCCGAAAAAAAGGAACCGAAAACAGCATTTTTAATTACCTAAAAAACAAACTTACATAAAACTGACTACAGTCTTACGTATTAGGTGTTTTAGTTGCACTTAGCTATAATTGTTTTTCTCTTTTTGTTTATTTGATTTGTTAGTTGAGTAATCGCGCCTATTGAATAATTTTTTTCTGCATTCGAGTATTGCGCCAACTATTCACGCCTCAATGGAGCGCATCGCGTTAAAAGTTAAAACAAATCGAAAAAAATAAAAAATGAATATCAAAACAAATAGAAAAGAAAATTCAATGCAATCGAATGCAACAAAATACCAAAGAGAAAATCAAAATAAAGGGGAAATACAAATAACAAACTCACTTGATTATTTACTCTATTCATTAGTTTATGTTTATGATATTTAGAGCTATGTCGAATTGATAACTTCTTATGGCGAAAAAGTTAACAAATTGTAAAGGAAACATACAAAATTTTCTATTTTAATGCAAAATATCTTTAGCTGTCTGAAATTCATTTCAATTTTAAACTAAATTCTTTATTTGATTATGAAAATATTTAATTCAATTAGTGAGTCAAACTTTTTTCACATTTTTATATATTATTTGCGTAAGCAGCTTTTAGTCAACTTTGTTTTAGATTTTAAATATATTTTAACAAACTAATAATATCGAAAATTTCATTAAAGTTTCATAAAACTAAGTTGAAATTATTTAATTAATTCTTCAAAATTAAATTTAAACAAACTAAACATCATATCATTATTATCGTTAAATGTTCATAGCCTACTTTCATAGAGTATTATTTTGCGAGTTTCCGCTTCAATCAATGGCATCATTTTCCAAGGTTTCCTTACCTCGAGGCATTACAACATTATAAACAATAATATTATTCACATACAAAGTTATATATCGATGACTTCTTACACTAACCTCGCGTGTTTGCTAGCTAACTGAAAGTTTATCAATTTCACAGATAAACCTTCCATATAGAAAACAATAAAATCGTCTTTAGACACCATCAAACCATTAAATAACACTTTAACCAAGAACATAAAGAGAAGTCATTCGCTTTATTTTCTATTCATATTTTTCGTTTTGTCAACGGACACAAATAAATAAATAATGCAGAGAGTTAGAAGAAAATAGGTAGTGATAGAAGTAGGGAGAGAACGAGAGAATGTGTCCACAAATTTGGCGATAGTTTTGTCGCGTGTCACATGCAAGAGACAAAAAAAATATAAAAGAAAACTCATACAAATGGCATATTCAAATTATATAGCAAAGGGTTGACAGACAAACTGAGATTGAAAGAGCGCAGAGAGTGGGATAGTAATATGGGGCGATGATGGGAAAAAAAGATAGACAAGTGAAAAAGATATAGAGTTGCTGGAGCTCACAGAGCAGTGATATAGGTGAGATAATGTAAGTAGTGAAGGAACGAGAGAGAAGGGGAAAATAATATGCAAAGAGAGAGAAAGAGAATTATAGCGAGAGCACTCCAGGAAAATGTAGCTGAACCATCAGTCGGTGATATCGTATGTTATTGCAACTCCCATTCATGCCTCCTGCTGCCTCTATTAAAATCTATGACTGGCTGTCGCCAGTTTTTATGGGCTACGCCACGCCCCGTTGAACAGCGCGACATGCCAATAAAAAGAGTAGGGAGGAGGAAGTGGGAAGTAGGGAGTAGTACTAAAAAATGTGGTGGCAGTAACAAAATGAAGTTGCTTGACAACTGCAGCTGACGTTGATTGCCTGGCGCCGGCATTAATTATTTACAATACGCCGAAGGGGCAACCCCTTCTCCCGCACTCCCACCGCCCTCTCATTCATTGCACCACAAGCCGTGGTGATAGTGTTGGTGGCAACTCTGGCCGCGCACAAAAGTATGCAATTAGTATATGGAGCGTGATTTTGTTTGTCCTTTTTTTGCACTTTCTGATTTTACTCTTTCGCATGTTGATTAGGGGGTATAGATTGCATTTTTGAAACACAAATTGTTATCCGCGTCATTGGCCCAATTTGGTTGAGGGTAAAACAAAGAGAGTGCATGAAATGCAGACATTAACAATCATTTGCGTATTGTATTTAACGCAAAAGACCTTTTAGTTGAACATGTTTTGACATATAGCATACTTTTGTGAGTATCCAGATAGTTCCCAAACAGCTTAAATTCTTATTTATGAAACTGTACAATTCATGTGCAGTTCCATATAATCAGTTCAGCCCTAAAGTATCAAATTCCAAGCTTTAATTCCATATAAACTTGATAAGTAAGCGGCAGTTTTCAACAGTAAACATTCTACAATCAAAAGCAGCTAAGAAACTTTTTAGAATATTTTTAAAATTTAATGAAAGATCGAAGAGTTAACAAAGTGTTTTATAAATTCCTCACACTAAAAACATGTTGCCTTTTAAAGTATTCAATTTCAAGTTAAGTAGTGTAAGCTGAAGTTTCTAACATTAGACATGTCTTTCTTTTTTGTCACAGTGTCTTGCACTCGCACATTTTCAAATACTTTGAGTGCATACTATACTCCAAATAAATACAATTAGGATCTATTCACACTCAAGACCAAGAAGAAGTATTGATTTCCCCGTCCGCCCCACCCCATCTTTTGAAATGTCAACTTTTGCAACGCTTTTAACTTTTGCCTTTGCCAACTTTCAAGTAGTTTGATTCGCTTCCTTCTTCACTCCCTTCTCCTTTCCCATTCCAGTCTCGCTCTCTTTCTCTCTCACACACCAAAAACTGTCAACATTTTATCAAACTGTCTCGCTCGTCGGTAGTTTGTGTGTGTGTGCGGTTTTGCAATCTTTGCTACGCTTGGCTTCTCCATAAAATTCAATGAAAAACTTTAGCACACCCATTTAAAATAACCATGTAAGCACTTGCCCTAAACACACACGCACATTTCTACACACACTTTAACAAGTTGAGAAAGGGGCGTAAATCTGCTTTTCCTTTTGCTGCTTTTGCGGTTCTTTTTGGCAGTACTTTACATGCTTTTAGTTTCAGTTAAGCTTTCTGACCAACACAACGCTCAAATGAGCTACACACAGTTTGAAGTTTTTCACCACAAAGCAAGCGACAGAGCGAGCATGAGGGAGATGGCAACAAATTTATTAAGCAGAGTGAAAATGGGGCGACAATTTGCTCGGTTGTTGTGGTTAACCTTTTGCTAATGAGCCAATTTAAATTTACAAACCAGCGAGGCATCTCGACCGTATATCTATTAAAGCGCTTGCAAATGCTCAACACATTTATGATTTATAGACATACTACATACATACGTAAATACATATATTATATATAGCATATTCATTCAGTTGAAGAAGGGAAAATATGGCAACTTATCAAAGTGAAAAACGTGGCAGCAGCAGCACGTCAAACAACTCGCCTGGAAAATGAGCAAAAACTGCGTACAGCAACGTCTGCAACTGAAAGGTAAGAGAGCTAGAGAGGTGAGAGAAAAGTGAGAAAGAGAGAGAGAGAAAGAGAACGTATTGCTTTGAACTGCTTAAGAAATCTCATGACAGCAGTCCACGACACCCGAAAGTGGCCCAAGCAAACAAACAAACTGAGAGCGAGCTGAGAAACCAGTCACAAATTGGCAGACTTCGGGGAAGAGAAGGAGAGTGGTAGAAAAAATGGTAGAAAAAACTACTTTAGAAGCATAAAATTCAACGAAAAGTTGCACACAGCAATTGCCGAGGGATAAGCGCAACAAGAGAGCAGACGAAAACCAACATGCAACAAACAGAAAGAATACTAAAATAAAAACAAAAACAAAAACAAAGAAAACAATCTACTAAGTTCTTCCGTCTGGCGCTTAATTATGAAGCTTGTTAACTATTAATGAAAAAGTTGTTGTAAAAACCAGGAAAATAACCCAAAAGGCGGAGCCAAACAACAGTTGACAACAACAGTTGGAGCCAAGCCTCCCCGAGGAGTCGTCGTCAGGCAGACAAGTCAGGCTCTGCTGCGGGTTTAGTCAGGATGGGATTGCTTCACCCCAAACATTAGATCAACGCTGGACTTTAACTGATTAAGAAAGATAAAGAAATTTTCTTTAACTTCAAAGAGCATCGCTTAGCGAAGAAGTTAATACAAATTACTTGTGGAAAAAGTAAAGATTTCTTTGGCATTTTACTGTAAATATTTCATTTTAATTTTAATTGCTTTTAGGCTTGAATTATGTTTAGATCATGCTATAAATAACCAGCTTAACTTTACACCCTATTCTACTCTCAAACTAACCCCAAACCCAACCCTAAGCCATATCCAACCCCAACTAACACGCAGAGTAAAAGTCAAAGTTTTTATTCGAGCAACTTTAAAAGGCCAATAGCATTTAGGATACACTTAAACACCTCATATAGTAAGTCTTAGCAGCAGCAGCAGCAGGAGCCAATGAGGATGGACGAAACTTTAGTAAATAATTTGCCTTTAATTAACATGCTGACATCATTAAGCAAGCAACCAAAATGGCAACAGTTTGTCAGACAGTCGAATCATTTGTCTCGACGCCCCTTCGAAATCGGCAAGAAAGAGAGAGAGAGGGACAAAAGAGGCAAGCGCAGGCAATAGTCCAGGCATGACACCCTCCAATATCCTGCAAAGTTCTGCCCATATTGACAGTATATATTCAACTCCCCTTATCACCCCCGCTAACTCTCTCTCTCTCTCTCTGTCATAGTGTGTATGTTGCTAATTAAATAGAAAAATTAGAAAAAACTACGTCGTAAATTCCATGGCCAAGCGGTGCGTCGTCATGTAATACAACACCCTGGGCACACTTATCACACTCCAGGGGCGGTCGTCATGCTCAGACATAGGCGGAGCCGCAGGGAGTTGCCTGCTAGAGAGCGAGGCAGCCAGGCCAAGCCAGGGGCGGGGTAGTTGGGGCAGTTGAACCCCTGGTGTGAAATCATTTGACGACGTTGCTCCGCATGACGCAATTAATCAAATTAAGTTGCCCGGTCGTCAGTCGGTTGGTGCAGCGTCTCTCATTCATTTTGGTAAGACGAGAGACTAGACGAACCAGACGAACGGACAGACCGACCGACGGAAGGATATTGCGATAGACGCTCGTCGTCACTTGATTAGCTCATAAGTAGGCGATGCCTAGCACAGGAATTGGGCTCTTAATCAGGTTGGTAGCAATTGAAGACGCTGTCAATGCAGACGCAAGTTGATTATATTCAATAGTGCTGACAACTTGCTGTTAGTAGTGGTCATAGTATATCGATAAATATCGATTGCTCTCACTTAATACAGGGCTCAAGTTGATTTTAGTTAAGCAGGTAGTCGCTCCTGAGGCATCTAAGATTTTTGGGCGGGGTTTTTGTTATAGTGTTCTATAAGTGATAAAAGGTGGGCGAGGTCACTGCTCCGCTTATTATTGATTTTAATTCAATGAAAGAAAGTACATAGAGAATATGTATTTAATTAACAAATATTATTGATTTATATTGAAAAGATATTTAACGTGGTTTACTTCAATTCTACATCCATTTCAATATAAGCGAACAATTCAAGTTAAATTCAGTTGTGGGCAATTGTTTGAGACCAATTGCACTGAATGAAGAATTCTTATTCTCATCTTACTTTTAAGCTAAACAGTTAACTTTCCCCAATATAACAACTAACACATGTTCACTTCGCTTTCTATAAAACTGCCAACTTGTTCAAAAATGAATTGAAACACTCAAATAAATAACGCAAAAGTTGCTTTCTGAAGCATGTTTAATCCCCTCATATCTGCTTTCTCCGCTACGATTTTCAAGAACCGATTTAAATCAACGATTTGGCTCTTCGGACCACTTTCGCTGCAACATAAATTAGAAACTGAAGGCAGCTTGTAGGCGTTCAAGTGCACTCAAGCTGGAAAAATTAAATGCCAAACTTTTTTTTTGGCGAGAACGAGAGATGGTTAGAAGAGGAAGTCACAAAAATATATGCCACAAATTGCATTTTGGGCAACGCTTCGCTGCCTGCTGACACCAAATGCCACAAAGACCAAGTCAGTTCCCAAGCAACCAATGAAGGGGCTGGAGAAGAAGCAAAAAGAGAAACAGAATGAAAGAGACAAGGACAGCGTCTTGGCAACGACAAATGTTTCTCCTTATCAGCGAAGCAGAATCAAAAGTGTTGCCACACGCCTGCCTGCTGCTGCTCGCATCGCTCGCTTCACTTGACATTTTCCACCACCAATAAAGCTCCAATTAGCGACCGAGTCATCGTCGATTCTGCTAGGGGACTTTCGGCTTGCAAGTTTTGTGGGTGCGTCGCTAAAATGCTAATTAGCGTGCTTCGAGTGGCATGTGGCAAGTGGCAACTAGTTACCGGCTGAGAAAAGGCGTTGCTATTAATTAGCCGACCAATTGGAACAACTTTGCGTGTATAATTTGTTCCCAAAAAGCGAAATAGGGAATAGAATTGGGGGCTACCCGCTCGTTATCTCTTAAGTTTTTGATGCAATTAAAAATAAAACAGAAAGAAATATTATGGCATAACTCTTTATGTATACTTTCAACTTTAACCATATCTTTCAACCATTTCGAAGAAACAACAAGTGTTAATCAGCGGCAAGTGATCATATTTTGATTAAGTTTTGACAACATATGAACAAACACAGTTTAAGAATATATATAGAATAGAATCTATAGAAAATATAAAATAGAATATATAAAATATATATTTGGCTTGTTTCGCTTATTCAGACTTATGTGTTTACAGTATACTTTTTAGGTCATATTTCAGTTTCAATAAAAGTAAAAGTATAATTCGACTCGCCGACTTACGCCGATAAAGAATTTATACACTTTATAGGGTCAGTGATGTCTCTTATTGAGTGTATTCTGTAGGTTGGAAACTACTTTATCAATTTCGCTCATCAATCTGTTCTTAATAAAATTAAATAGGAATAAAGACACGGGTTTTTAAGCTGGGTTGTTTACCTCTAAATATTTTTGATTAATGCAATTGTTCGCCGAGTATATAAACTGTGCCTCTGCACAGTTGCTCTGTAGAAAGTAAACCCATCGCTTAGTGTCAACATGACTCGCTTTACCAAATTTTTGTTGTACATTATCTCTGTCGTTATGCTGCTAGGATATTGCCTAGCTCAAAGAGAGTACAAATCGTGCGGATCTGGTAAAGAATGTGTGCCCCGACACTTGTGCTCCATCATTGTACGCTCTAACACTGATATTTCTAAGGAGATCTGCTCATGGACAGAAAAATGCTGTCCCATAGAACACAAGGTGAGTGGCCAGTGGAACGCTTTTCATAAGTTGCGCCTTTTTGATTTTTTGTTTAATTACAGAAAGAGGATACACCGATCAGCGACAAGGACAACGAGACCAAGAACGAGTAAGAGACCTTTTTATTTTAATTGGAACAACCAACGCAATTTAAATGGATCAGAACGGCCTTATCTTTTTGGGCTATGGATTATTTAAACACACATGTTCTTTTGTATTTTTGAATAATATGAACATTCAAATTAATGCTGAATAATATACAAAATATAATTGTTGCAAAATTTGTAGCCAACTGACCATATTTTCTTTTACAAATGGGTAGAGGGTATATCAGATTCGAGCTACAGTTCGATCAAAATTATTAACACTTTAGGGATCGGAGATTGCTTTCTCCGTGAAAGTATAAAAACGTGTGCTCTGAACGATTTCTCGCGTCGCCAAAGCTTATCGCTGTGTTCTCATTTAATGAATTTGCAAAAATCTACCAAAGCTTTATCGCACAGGGTTTCCCAACAGTATCGCTCTCTCATGACCTCTAAATTTAGCCTCAGTGGTTCTCGGAATCAACCTCAGCACTCGGGTATTTCCAGCTCTGCAGCAATTTTATTTGTCTCTCTTTATATTGATCATAGGTTCACCGAATATTATAATTCAACCTCAGCTCAGTTACTGTTCGTAGAGTAAACTGATCAGTTGTTAATATGAATCGCTTGACCGAATTTGTATTCTGCTTTGTCGTTATCCTTGCGATCCTAACCACTTCCGAAGCACGCAAGTCGTGTGGACAAAGAATGGAATGTGTGCCACATTACTTGTGCTCTAACAACAAAGTTATCACAGATGGTCGAGGCTTTATCAAAGAACGATCTGCAATAATCGACGACTGTTCGTGGAATGAGGTTTGCTGTTCCTTAGATAGAAAGGTGAGTAGACTGTGGAACACAGTTCATAAATTACAATTTTATGACTTTTTATTATGCAGAAAGAGGATACTCAGAATAGCGACGAGGATAAAGATATCGACGACTCATTTTTATTGAATCTACCAACGATATATGAATAAGATTAATACTTCCTGCTCTTTTGGAATATGACAAAGCTTAAAAGATTTTTAAATACATTTCTCGTGATTTAAACTAACCATTTCAGTTTTTTTAGTTAATTATTATGGTTGTATTTGATTACGAATTTTAAAAAATTATACATTTTTCGCCAGCTTGCCCACAGTACAAGTCAACTTATGTAAAAATAGTACTGTCAACTTACTTTTTATGACTAATTGAAAGATGCACTGAAGTCTATAATAACTGAACGACAAATCTCGTGGAACTGAAACAGGACTGTCAACTTGTAATTCCTCATAGAATTTAAAGTTATTAAACTTATAGCACTGCCAACTCACTGTACAAATCTTTTATATTCGATTTTATTAACAATTCCACAAGCTGCAATTGAAATTTACCCAAGTGGCGCTTACAATCGAAAGTGCTTCTTGGCGGCACGAATGCACGTGCCACACAGAGAGAGTATGCCTGCCACACATGCATAATTAATTATGTACACATTTTGCGCTAATTAACGCTTAATTAATTGCACATTTAAATGACAAAGGCAATGCAATCGAGCAGATGTTTAAATACATCAACTCGTTGTTTCATTGATTTAAAAGTGCAGAGCAAAAAACCTTCCGCTCAAATTGTTTTACGTGTGATAAAAGTTTAATTAAAATTACTGCCGTAATTTGGTGATACATTCCAAAAGTAAGCAACAAAGTTATAATTGACATAAATGGGGTAAGTGAGCTTGACAAATGTTGAACATGTATGGAAATCAGGTTAAATGGTAGGTTAATTTCTACTTTATTTCTCTTTAGAACTAAACTTCGTTTCAAAATAAATTGATAACACGCAACAAACAACTGAGAACCTAAGTTTGATCTTTAATTTCGCTACAGAATTTTCTGCTTAACTCCAATGGATTTCCAGCTAATCCCCGATGCTTATTGCGGCTTATTTCGTCTGACAAAACTCAACAGACAGTTTGTGGAAATCAATTAGCCAGACTTTCAGATCAAAGACAATCCCTTTCAATACATATAGACACAGACATGTTCATGTAAATATGCGCATTGTGCGCGCGCTGATGCCGAACGAAATCCCCATTGACTGATTAACACACAAACTCAGTCAAATGAAGCATATCAAAAGGAAAGTAAACTTCAACTTCTCCAAACTGATGGCAGGGGAAATACATAAATATGTATATAGAAAGTATACATACATACATATAAATTTCTATCCGTCTATCATCCAAGTAAACCCATGCAGCATAAAAGCCTTGCAGGCTTAGCCACATTTATAATTACTTTATTAAGTAAAAAACTTGAAGCTTCTGTCAGTTTTTCACACTTTACAAAATTAACAAAAGTTTTCTCACTTTCTTTAGCCCCTTTGCCGGAGCATACCCTGACTTGTACAAGGTGTCATGTTTATTATTTATGCAAAACTTTCAACGATTAGTTTACAGTTATAGTTAGGCCAAGTACAGATCGGAACCAAAGTAAACTACAAGCGAAGTACAAGAAGTTTAGTACAAGTTTTCGATTTGGAAAATAGTGAAGAGTCAGTAAGTTATCTTATGAAATGTTGAGATATTACAAATTCTGGAACAATGAAACTATCTCCTAAGAAATGTTATTCTTCTTCTACAAGAATATTGAACATTATCGAATATACAGCCACAGTGCTTTAATCGTGTTTTAAATACTCTGGAAATTTATTTATGCCCTGACACATGCATATCATGCAAACTGTCAAAGAAAGGAAGAAGAGAGAGAACAGCATAAAAGCAACGGCTCATAAATAAAAGACACAGTGGAAAGATAAAGAGAACCGAATATATAATAAATAAAAAATGAATACGTAGTTGAAAGATGACAATATGTTGGCGATAATGGATAATGTGCCATGAAATCGACAGACCTCCCACTCTCTTCTTTCGTCTTTCTCCCCCCCCACTTCTTTCACTCTTTGTCATTGGTTTCTTTTTTTAATGCGCCATGCGGCGGTTTTGCTTCTCTTATTCTGATTCTTTTTTTGGAATTCCACACATATTTCTTATTAAATAGAGTCGATATTAACACCACACAAAGAAGGCTGACGAATTGCACGCAAATTGCCCGCTCTGAGGTTCGTAAGGGTGCGGGCTCCTCTAGCCAGAGGGTGCTGGGGGAAGAAGCAGAAGCGAGGGAAGCACATTTATAAGAAACGTTTGGTATTGTATGGCAACACAATGCATGCGACTACGACATGGATATGCAATAAAGAAAATGTGCCGCGATGCCAAGACTTTGTAATATTAAAACGAAGCAAGTGAAAGAGCTATGCATGAGTATGTTCCCCATATAAAACGACGATAAGAAAACGTTTCAATACGGATTAATTTTTGCTTAAAATAGTTTGCAGTTGAAGTATTGAGATAAAGTATATTAATTATACTTTGATTTACATATGTATATAGCACAGGAATATTAAAAAGTAAAGCTTCATTTTAAATGAAAGACTGAGCGTACAGCCCTATAATATTTAACATTTCTACCAATCTTTAATTAGCATGGCTAGTTCTAATGTTCAGTCTTTACTTTATACTTTCCGGCTTGTTTTTTAGGTTCCAACTTAATTAGAACTCGCATTGTCGTATTGAATGCAATTTCCTTCAGAGTTTTGCTTCTACATATATTAAATTTGCATCGACATTTTTATGACATTTTCCTATTTAAACATTTAGAATTTACCACAAAAATTCTATTGAATTTCTAATCTATTCTTTGTGTCGTAATTCATGAATTTAAACTTATTTTATTCAACATTTTTTGTGAGAACACTCTGGCAATTACATATAGATTTGCGGGAAGACCCGCATGTGCGCCAAGCAACCAAGCCAGACAGAGAAATCGCACTATGCAGACTAACAGACGGACAGACGAATGAACTGATGGACAGAGAGACAAACAGATAAACTGAAGATGATGCTGAAATGGCAAAGAAATCATTATTTATATGCAACAGCAGGACCGCAGTACCGCAGATCAACTGTGGGACACATACAAACATATTCTCCCACTCTCTTTCTCTCACCCCCACACACACAAACATGCAGTGTAAGAGCAAGTGCTGTGGACACTTTGAAATGAATGCAAACTGTTGCCAAGACGAACGACTTTCGACGACCATCAATATAAATTTCAATATGACCAAAAACATATTTGCCATTTCGAATGAAGAAAAATAGTGTACGCGCTGTTGAAGAACTTTCAGGGTAAAACAAACTGAAACTAAAGTATAAATCAATTAAAGAGCGCTGTAAACTCTTGGGGGGCAAAATGGACACATATCAGTGTTAGGAATTGATAAAAAGGTGTGAGTGTATGGGGGAAAAACCATTCGAAAATTACCTTCGATTGCAATTAAAAATTGTAAACCATAAAATGTGTTTATTGGTATAAAACACAAAGCTAAAACCCAGTTTAATTAATATACTGCATTAGAAGATTTACAGTATAACAGTCTTGTGCAAATAAGGGTTGTCTAATTCACCTAAATCTAATACTTAAATGATTACTACTACAAAATATTCTCTACACCTTACAATATTAAAATAACTTCATAACTTCAAAGTATTTAGCAAATATCAAAAACAACAAAGCTTCTCGAAGAAATTCTCCTTTTTACCTCGTGCAACACTTCAAAAATATCGAAAAATGCCAACATTCAATATACAAAGCGACTTAAAAACGCACACCAGAGGCGGAGCTCTCACACACACACAAACATCGACTTTAAGCGTAATGACAGCAGGCTGCCTCTGTCGCGCCTCAGCTTCACAGCTGCTTCAGTGTTTGGTGTTGTTTGTTGTTCTCGTTGCCGCTCTTTGTAGCATACTCCAAGGGGGCAGCACACTGCACTGTAGCCAAGAAACGAATCACAGGGCAAAAGGCAAAAAGTGCAGCGATAAAGTTGCAGTTGCAACTTGCAAGTTAAGAGAGAGACAGAGACAGAAGCGACACAGAGAATTGCACTAGAGTTGTGTGTGCATGTGTGTGTGTTTGAGCTGCCTGTGTGTGTGCGATAAAAGCGGAAGTGCAGATTGCCCAAGCCTCTGCAGCAGCAGCCGCCGCAGAAAGTGTGGAAATGTCAATTTGCTTTTGCTCGAGGCTTAACTGCAAGGCGGCCCAAGGGGGGCCGACAAAGAAGCGTTAAGGGGGCGAGGGGCGTGACCAGCACCGGAAGATAGCAACAGCGTGTGCAACACACAGTGCAACAACGCATATTGATTTTCAATTTGACGCCAAGCGACTTTACCCTAAGATAAAAAGCCAAAGCGACAGAGAAACGACATTACACACACAGGGGAGTGGCGAGGGGGTTGCCAGTGGGAGAGAAAGTGAAGGGAAGCGTACGGGTTTGAGAACAACTGCAAACTACTCCTTGCTGAGGCCAGCTAAAGCTTAAAAGCAATTTTGCGGCTAATAAATCCGATTTCCGTTGTGTTTCGAAATAAATTGCATGCGAGGCGAATTTGTGGCAATGTTTTCTGCCTTTTTTCAGCGGAGTGGGGCGCGGGGCAAATAGAGTGACAGGGGGAAAGGCCAAAGGATTTTGCACCGGAAATGGCTCTCAGGGGGAAATGGCAACAGTTTTCACAACAGCAGCAGCTGCTTTCGGTCGGATGCGGTAAATTAGCAGCTGCAATGGGTCCTCCAAATGCACTATACACACACATACACACACACAAACACACACACACACAAACACACACACACACACAAACACACACAAACACACACACACACAAACACACACACACAAACACACACACACACAAACACACACACAAACACACACACACGCCAATATCACAACAATACACAACACATGGCCTCGTTTCGTAGGCTGTAGCAGAAGATATGTTCTAGCAAGGTACCCTGTACAAATTAGGCTATTAAATATTTTTTAGCAATTTTTAAAGCGGTCATCAAGCTATGTAAAACTGGCATACCCTTAACTGTTCTATTCCAGTCTCTCAAATGCCAAATGAACCGCCTACCTTCATCACATAATATTTAAAAGTATTGTGCAATCAATGCAATTTCTACAGGGTATCATTTCAGTCCTTCCCACTCACCTGTACATCATAATTTTGCTGCTGTTGCTGCAATAGATTTCCCGGAGATTCCATATGATTGGGTCCACCGGCTGCGCCTTGATGATTTAACATTGGTGACTGCAACGAGGGCAATAAAAGGCATTCGATTAATTTTCATTGTCACTGTACTGCAATGGAGCTCAAACTGTGCTCAAATTGTACTCTCACCTGTGCGGCCATAGGCATTCCAGCTCCACCGACCCCGTTCATCATTGGCGGCTGCAATTGACTCATCTGTGCCGCCATCTGCTGATGAGCATAGGCAGCAGCTGCGGCGGCACTGCCACCTCCAACTCCTCCTCCGGCAGAGCTATTACCACCGACTCCACCTAAGCCATGACCCTGGCCATGATCCATTAGCATATGATTGAAGTGTGGCATTTGTGGGAAGCCACTGTGTTGCGTGGGATCCAGCAATGTTGGTGGGCGTGGCAGGGTCTCTTCAGCTGGTGATGGCTGGCGGGAGCCGGGAGTGCGGCTATAACAGAGAAAGAGAAAAGAAAGTAAGTTACTATGGTATCAAAACAGTTAAGTAAGCACTGTTAGCAGTTGCAGCCACACTGTAAGATAATAGAATCCACAGAGTTGTGGAACAGGAGTTTTACAAGCACTATACATATCCTGAACAGTTCCAGTTCCCGCCACACTGTTTACAGTTTTACAACTAGTGTTTCACTCTTGCGTAGCTCATACACAAACCGTTTTAGCACACCCACTCGGTGTAGCCGAGTCGCAAACCTACATTGAACTAAAACAAAAATCCCACTCATTGTATGACTCTAAAACTGTGTCAACTTAACTTCAATTAGAACAAAAACTTATCAGATAATTAAAAATAAATTACCCTCGTTTATTTTTGTTTGGTATCTGCGATCTCAGTCTTAATTACCAACAAAAGTTCAACTTAACAATTCGTCACTCGCAATGACTTCCCAACCGTGCGCAGCTGAAACAAAAGACTTAAGCAGCAAACTTGAACTGAGCTCAGTCAGCCAATGACGTCAGCACAAATACAACAATAAGAGAGATAACTTATTTTGCTATTGCTACTGCTACTGCGGCTGATGTCGTGATGTGTTTGTGATTTAATGAATGCATTTAGCTTCCAAGAGTCGCCAGACAGCAAAAACAACAACAACAACGACAATAAACATACGTTAAATTCATTGCTCACACTAGTGTGTGTGTGTTGACTCACACACGTGCTCTTTCTATCTCGCTCTGGCTCTCGCATGCCGTTGCGCCAATTTATTGTGATAGAATTACCGTCGCCGTCGTCGGGTCATTAACACCAAACTCGGCAGCAACAAAAACAATAAAACTGCAGCCATTGCAGACCAGTTGCTGTGCAACTGTAAAGTGACTCAGCCAGAGAGATCATCTCTGTATAGCAGTTGCTCCCAAGCTTCTGCACTGGGCTTAAAATGCTGAAGCAACTGTAGTTTGGCACTTTATGAACTTCGGAAATTAAAAGATTGTTAAATTAGAAACGAAATAAACATTTTAACTGCCAGTGAAATTAATTTTCTTAATCTATTTCAAGTTAATTAAAATATAATTTGATGTTCATTTTTAATGCTTCCTCTCTAAAGTTTCAAAATTAAGCATGAATCGAACATATAAAATATAATATTTAATAAAGAAACTCTTAAATAAAATTCTCTATAATGTTTGCTCTGTATTTTCAACAAACTTTAAACACATTTAAAATTCTTTTTCTTTATAATTCCAACCAATTCCCAAGTTGACTGTCCAACCATAAATTAAGCCAACACTGGGCAGCCTGCCCATTTATTTGTTATATTTATTGCATTTCTCTGATGAACTCAAACATAGCCACATGAAAGAACCCTCGACCGCATAACAATTCCCATTCCCTTCTCTATTTCTCTCTCTATCCCTCCCTTTCTCCATCTCTTTGGGCTAGGTCAGTTTCGCATTGGCAACATTCCCATAGACAGTGGCAACAACAACAATAATATTCTAATCTGCGCGACTCTTATGTAAGCAGAGACATGACAAACAAACAAAAACATTTTCACTTTCAAAGCGAAAAGAAAGCGCCGCAACGAAAACTAGATAAAAAGGTCAGCAGCGCGCGTCAGTTGACCAAGTTGGTAGCCAACACAACAGATAAACAGACAGACGGACAGACAGACAGACAGGCTTGGGCCTGTCAAACACAACTGGGCCGCGTCTCTCGCGCAGTAGGTCGGACAGGTGCTTCAGGTCTATCGCTTTGTAATCGTCGTCGTCGAAAATAAAGCCATCACACGAAACGTAACTCAAACTGAAACCGACACTGCAACTCTCTGTTCGTCGCGAGGGGAAGGGTTGCCTCAGTTCGCAATTTTCGCAACTCAATTTCATTACGCGCACACAAAACGTGAGCAAAAAATTACGAAGCACAATAAAACGTTTACAAACAGTTAAAAAAATAGACGAAAACTCAACATGGCAACAAGAAAAACATAAATGAAAACTAATCGAAGTGTTATAGAAAATTAGTTATACCAAAAGTCAATAATAATAGCCTTGCTGGAGATTAGAATACCCTAGCAATTCTTATTAATAATTTATAATAAATTGATCATTGCGTTGAATACCAACAAAGGAATTTGTGATGATTCCTAATTTATTAGACGAAATCTGTTGTTTCTTTTTAATTAATTATTATTTACATTTACTTTTATTTGTATTATTTATTATTTATTTGTTTTATTATTATACAAAGTGTTTTATTTATAATATTTTATTGGTATTTATGTTAGTTATTTTTATTTATTTATATTAATTTATTTAAATCATTTTATTTATTTATTTTAATTCATTTGTATCAAATTATTCACATTAATTTATTTATATCAATGTATTTATATTTATTTTGATATTTTTATTAATTTATATTTAATTTATAATTCATTCATTTACTTCTGATATTCCAAGAGTTTCAAACTACAATACAAACTGAACGTTTTCCATTTCATAATTTACCCTCTTTACAAGTCTAAGCTGATGAAACCTCGTTTAGTTTATAAGCTCTGCCTACGCTTCCACACAGATATCATAAAAGAAACTGTAATACCCTCTCTGAGTACAACAAAGGGTATTCAAAGTGGGCAACGTTTTGTGTTGTTTGTCTTGGTGATGTTTGCTTTCTTGTTGTTGTTGTTATGATTACTTACATCATAACAGTTATTACGTTTGGCATTGAAACACGTTTTGACTGTGCTCCGACCGGCAATGAAATTGCAAAAGCAACAACAACAACGACAACCGAAAGAGAAAACCGGCAAACAAGAACAACAAGCAGCCACCACAGCCTATGAGAGCCGCTAAGCTCGACCACAGACTGGTTTTATAATTTTCGGCTTGAATATAATTTGACTCAATTCCTCAATTGCTTGTTTAGGAACTTGTAAAGAGGTCTTCGAAAATGATTCGTTTTGGAAGCACATTTTGTAAGCCCCATTTAAAAAGAGGTCAAAGAAAAGATTAAACGAAATTGAGTTGACCTTAAAGTATCCAAAATGGTAAGGGAATGAGGAAGGTGTTAATCACCGATTTGAGTTAAGAAACAAGTTAATTTGCAATTTATATGCACAACCCTATTGATTGAAGCTTACAATGATTTTCATGATGATTTTATGAATGAACCTTTCATTATATTTTACGCTTTGCTAACGTCAATCACTTTCGAATCTTTCTTTATCTCTCTTTATACATATTTCTGAATATTTCACTCTGTTTAAACATATTTCTTTTCATCTGTTTCTTTAAACCTTCTATTACTTCCTTTTCAGCAAGAGTCACTTTGTATCTCGTTACATTTTGCTTTTTTTAGCTTCATCTTCTCCTTCTCTTCAAGGCACTTGACAATTGAACCATCTTGCAATATATAACTGATACTAAAACCATTCAAAAATATACGCCAACACAAAATATACAGTGCTGAAATGTAGGCCAAGTGGGGCGACTTGAGAAAGTGCGAAATTGAAGCATTGATATAATGAGTAAGCTGAGTCAACAGTTTCCAACTGACTGACAAACTGGACAAAAACTTTTTCATGCTATTAATGTTGCTGACAATTATTCACTGTGGGCATAGTCAGGTTTTTGATTGAATGTTAATTAAAGGGATTAAAAATGACTACCAGTAATAGCTGAAATCATTATTTAAGCTTCTCTCTTTGTGAGTTCCAGCAATGCATAATATCTATTATAATATTTAACAATTGTACTTTGCAATCATAAAGTTTCTTTATAAAGCCTACAGCCTTAAGACATTGAGTAACCTGTTGAGACTATAAGTTGGGGCGCGATCTATAAAGTGACCACCACTTGCTATACCCAAGCACACAATACAAGTAGGCACCACTTATAAATAACAAAACTGACGCAAATCCAGAGCGGAGTTCCTCCTCGCCCGTTCCCCTCCCTTCCTTGATGCGAAGAACAAGAACGTGTTGGGGGACCTTGGGGAAAACCAGTTTACAGTGATGGTATAGGCATTCTAATGTCAATGCCATTGCCCAGACTTGAGCTAGACTGACAGACAGAGAGAACGAGAGAGGGAGAGAGCATACAAATGGACCGACGACGGACAGACATCTGGTTACATACGAGTTGAACTGGTCACCAGTTATGATCGGTTTGTACTCACTTGAATCCCTTGTCATCATCGATTCCATTGACAACGACGCCGTTTGTATTTGTGACCTGGTCGTCCTTCTTTAAGCCGTTTGTATCAAACGGAGAATTTGCCTTTTCTTTATCATCGTGTGACTGCAATAAAAGCGAGTGCATGTTATTATAGATGTCTCTATAATATGTGAGGGACTTACCTTATCATTATCGTCAAACTTCAAGTTACGCAGACGCGGCTCTAGGGCAGACAAGGGACTCTCCTTGTTGGTGGGTGAACCACCCAATACGTACTCAACCATCTTGGCGCATGTCGAATCGCGGGGACTGTAAATTAAAGATAGAAAAATATTAGAAAGGAGCACAGGATGTGAAGAGAATAAATTATAGTAACTAAATAATAATGATACATAGAGAGCACTTAATAGTATCTAAACCTTACCTCAGAATGCCAGCATTGCCGCTATTCGATGTATCTGATGCGCCACCATGTGGATAATTGCGTGGCCTGGGCGGGACCAGAATATTCTCGCCCTGCGTCGACCAAGTGTGATCTTTCCACACAGATGAATGATCCCCAACGCCGGGTATTTGCAATGGATTTAAAGGACCACCAGGTGTGCTGGAAACGCCACTTTTACCATCCGATTTCTCCCAGAGCTTCTTAGCAGTCGATGTGGTAATCTACGGAGGGAAGAGAGAGAGAGAGAGAATGTTACATAAGTTACAAGGTTTTTCTTGGTTTGTTTTTGTGGCCAAAGTTTCTTTCCAGCAATTGAATTACGAGAACATCAATAATTTGCATATTTGTGTGTGCACCACAAAATTCGCAATCCAATCGAGTTTCCTTCTTGCTTGGCCATTACTTCCCCATTTTTATCATCCCTTCCCACTTGCCACTTCCCTTTCCTGTTCTGTTCGCCTGGTTGAGTTGATAACTTTGTTTGGCTTGGCGCAGTTTATCCCCGAGTCGAGTCGCGCAAGCATTGCAAACTTTTATCATTCTCTCAACTTTAATGCAGCATTTCTCTCGCCTCTGACAGCTGTCAGTGCTGGCTTTGCGCAACCCACCTTCCCCTCCCCTGTCCCACTCCCCATAGCCGGCCATCCGTAGCTGTGGTCAGAGCTTGCATTGCATGGCTAATGAAATCAAATTAGCTGCAGTTGCCCTCTTAATGAATACGTGACAATTACAACGATCAACTGCTTTCAGTTTATGACCTAAACGATTGAAAATATCGAGCAATTAATCGACTAAGCCAGCTTAAACTTATAGAATGTTTAAGGGCATCGTAAATCACGGTTTAATTAAAGATTAAGAGGTGACACAAGGTGAGACATACAAGATGAATGAGCATGAAGACAAAGTCATTTAATTTCAACACAAAACTTTGTTGAGTGTTTTCGCAGCAATCAGATTGTTAATATAATCCTACAAATACATTTATTCTATCTTTTATCTACCTAATCGAAATTCATTATTATCCTCGAAACAGAATGAAACTATAGTTACAAAACAACTAGCTTAAGTTTAGTGAGGAGTTTATTTAGTTTATTCAAAGTTAATATTAGTAATAACTTATGAATCACCTAAACAATAACTAAAATCATCAGCACAGCATTGTGAAATTCATTGTTTGCTTTTTGTATTTGTCCTAATATTCATATTTTCCATTATTCAAAGGATACTTTCGTTATTTGCCATACTACAAAAGCTAACTAAGCGCACATGTGCATGGGTAACATAAATATTTGCCTTTGATAAGGGATTACAACATGTGAAACTAGATACGTTTTATGTAAAATGTTAAGCACACAAATGGATTTCAATTATTTAGTGTAAATATTTGCGAAACAAGAACAGACCGAGTCAAAGTAAATAGTGCAAAACGGAATCATTAAAATAGAAAAGCAAGAAACCAACAAAAAATATACAACAAAATAAATACAATAATTAAATTTCCTTGCATAAGTCGAGCTTAAGCTATTTGTTCCTAACGTGTGCGACCAAATCGCTTTAGTAGCAGATAAGGGCAACACAAATTGGAATTACGCAACACTTATCAGAACATCTAGAGTGCCGTTCTTTTTGTTCTTTGTTATTTTTCTGGCCTCTCACTTTGCTCATTTCATCGCTTTGGGCCACTGACCCCCACACAAAGCAAGGAGAGTTGCCACAGAGAAATGAATCATATGGCGACAAATAGATAGATGAAAAGAATGGCAAGCAAAGGCAAAGGAAAGTTGCGAATAAGGGCATCCGAGGAAGGGAATGTGGGGCGAGAGAAGGCGACAGTTGCCAGCTAGTTACATTTCTCAGCGCAAAAGAACTTATGAGCTTCTCTTGGCGTCTTTGGCTCGCTGACAAACTGCAACAAGACAAACTGCAAAATGAACAGTCGAGGAAAGCAGATACATAGATAGATAGTTGGACAGATAGAGAAACAACTATCCGACAAAGACTCTTTTTGAGCAGCTGTTCAATTTCAGTCCCCGGTGCTAACTCGACACGACTCGCAGCAAGTTTTTAGTGCAGCCGACTTAATCGCATGGCAACCATAAGCGACAAATGGATGAGGGTTTTAATCAGCAAAAGAAGTGAGAAAAGAAAGAGAGAATGATGATAGAGACCTGGGGGAAGAGTATCAGACAAAACAGAGAAATAGGAATAACAATATTTAGACAAAGGAGAAAAGAAAAAGAAATATAAAAAGAGTAAAACGTATCAGATAAGGGATAGAAGATAGGAAAAAGGAAAGAAATGAAATAGGATACATACATATAACAAAAGATAGAGATAAATAGACGAGATTGTTCTAAGAGAAAATAAGAAAATAAGGAATAGAATCACGTCTCCCTTAAATATACATTTTATAAAACACAAAACAGTTAATTGAAGTTCATATAAAGTTTTCAGAGTTCATTTGCAATTCTCATCTAACTGTATCTATAACTTTTAATAGCTTTTCAGCATGAAATATAAAAGTTAATAAAGTTGCAAAAGTCACTTAGAAACAACCTAAATGGGTCACTAAATATGCATAAACAATTTAATTTATTCGCAACAAGTTATGCAATTGATCAGATGCAAAGATGACAAGTAAAATGGATACTTTGGATATGATCGACTCTGATATACCCCTTAACATAAGTTTCATCTGAGTTATTCCACTAAATTTCATATAACTTGACAAACAAATTCATAAATCATTTAGACTGTGTTAATTATTGTGCGTACACTAAAAATGAATGTTCTATCTTAGATTTCAGAGACTATATTAGCTAGGGCTACCAAGTATGTTGCGCCCCTATTTAAGAAATCGTTTTGGTCAGGAGGGTACCGACTATATTACAGTGCACTATAACTTTGGTGCCTGTTTAATTCATGATTTTTGCGAAGAGGGAAGGGGCGTGGTCAAATTCTATAACAACCTTAACTTGCATACGATAGTAAGACATATTGAAACCAAATTTGAAAGTCCTAACTCATATAATTTCTCTAAATCAACACGGATGTTGATGCTGTTTAAAAATAAATACAATTTTTGGAAACGCAGCAGCCTCTTTCTGCTTATTTCATACAAAATTATAGCATCCTTCTATAATATGCGTAGGGGGTATAAAATCATATCATGTCACCAATTTACTCGGCTCCTTTAAGCTTTTTAACACACACACCGTATGTACACATTATACTCAAGGGTCCACACCACATAGCCAACACCAACATGTATTGCAGCAGTCACAAAAGTTACCTAATTAACTTTTATGCCGCACACAAACTCAATTTTTATTCGTGCTTTCCCCTGTCGTGTAGAGGGTATTTTAATATTGTAATAAAGAATGGGACAGGCACATGATTATAAGCTCATAATATACCACATTATAGATACACGATAAATATATGATATATAAAAAGAACAATCGATAATTGATTAATTATGTATCAAAAGTTGTTACAATGGCGCACATTCATAAGGGTATACAAGCTTCGGCAAGCGTAAGTCAGGAATTTTCATTCATTTCCTCTTTTTTTTGGACTCCCAACCCAAACTTTTCCCAAGGAGAATTCGTTGTCATAATGCGTCAGCGCGCGTGCCACGTGCCACACGACGAGGACGACTACAGCCAACATCGTTTTAAATATTTAATATGCCTATATCGCGGACGCACACACACACACTCGACAGTTAACCAACATGAGAAGCTCTGCGCGAGTTGCATTAACAACATCCAACGTCTAAGCAGAGCACATTAACTTTTAAAGAAGATTAATTCCATTCCATTTTATAGGCACACACAATCAAAAGGATTACGATGATTGAAATTGAGTTCCAAATGGTTTGTTGAAGTCCTTAGTAAGTATATTAATAATTTAAAATAGTCTTAATGATATAAAACTTGATTTACTTTATGCTAAATCTGTTTTTCTTTCTCCCAATTTAAAGTTAATTAGCTTTATGTTTCCCTTTCTTTCGGCGCCCAAGTACCTCTTTTTTACTTTCAACTGTAATGATCATTTATTTTAATTGCATCCCTTGCATAATTTCTAATTGTTTCAGGGCTGTGTCTTGGGTCGTTTTTCCTTCAAAGTAGGCAACGACAACCTTGCACTATAAATTTTTGAAAAGGCCAAAAGAAAAACTCTCCAAAAAACACAGACAGTGAGAGAGAGAGAGAAAGAGAGACAGACACAAATTTATTTGTTTGCCAATATTTGCAACGTCCAAAACAGAAACCAAATACGACATGTGTGTGGCAACAATGTAATGACTAAGCAATACCCTGGTAATTACTTTTAATAATACATGTGGGGAGACTTTTATTTCCCTCTAATTTAAGGCTTTAAATGCTATGCCAGTGTCTCATATACCTCGTTTTACCTTCACTTAGGGTATATGCAAACAACTGCAAATATTAGCTGAAAGTGTGAAACAGTCAACAACAACCAAACTCTGTTTTTTAACCTGGGCCCGTCACACAGATTAAACGAACAATAACAAAGCTACAACAGCAAAAACAAATACGTACAAAGTGTTAAAAACAACAATAACAATAACAACAACAACAATTATAACTAGTTCGATGCCCTGATGCAACACCGCAAAAAAACTGAATAAAATTGCCGACTATGCGTATACGTAATGTGGGTTACCCCACGCAGAAACTGAATGAAACTGAACAGTGAAAATAAAGCCAATTAAATTATTGACTAAACTGCAAAATACAAAACATAATCAATAAATGAAATTAGTAGACAGGAAATGAGCCAAAAAGTGAAGGAGGGAGAGGGAAAATAGAACAAGCTAAATGCGAAGACAAGCAAAAACAAAAAAAGAAATATAAACAAAAACGAAATGCAGTAATAATAAAAAAAAACTGTACTTAACATTGATCGATTTGGCGATACCCATTCGAGTAAAGGTAACAATCAGTCGAGCAGTCAACAGTGGGATACCCTTCGATCTATTTTGCGGTGTATTTTAATTTGTTAAGTTCATACACATATTCATATGTGCGTGCTTTCAAATTATTCTCGACAGATGGCGCTAGCCTGCCTTCCTTGTTAGTGTTCTGCGCATACTTTCTTAAATAACTTATGTGTTTATTGTCCGATCTGATTGAAATTTGTAAAGTATGTAGATATTATAGTCAGCTTAGTATTGGTTTAAAATATCAGAGATTTGTATATTTTATGGGGCGCTTACAAATCGACTTATATTTAAATATTGATTTGCGGGAACAGAGGCGTGGCATATAATATTTGAAATAAACTTGTTCTGTGGACAATTCACATAAACCTTCATGCTAAAGTTGGAGTCTCTAGCTTTATTACTAGCTGAGATCTTCACGTTCAAACATACGGGGAGATGGACAGATAGATAGACATGGTTCAAGTGATCCTAAGCAAGAATATATATACTCTATAGAGTCTCACACGCCTTCTTCTGCCTTTTACATACATTTGCACAAAGTTAGTATACCCTTTCTTTAACCATTTTCAAAACCAGCTTCCAACTTGGAAAAATGACTAATTAACGAACGTAAAAAGAAAACTGTTTTAGCATTTTTAACGCCTTCATTCAGCACAGACAAGTCAAAAAAAAAGTAATGAAAATAATTTGCATTAATTTTGAATGAATAAGCAGCAACAACAACAACAACAAGAGCAGCAGAGACGAATCAGTAAGCGAAGAGCAAATTAAAAGAGAAGACAACGACGATATGAGTCGACAAATGTGATGAGAAAATCAGAAAAGTGTTTGTACCCAACTACAGCGGACCCTCCCTCCACCCCCTCAACGACAACAGCAACAACAAAATGTAAAGAAAAATGGTACGCAAAGAATTACAAAAAAATCAAATCGTTCATTAACTTGTCCTTGACTTCGAAGAGGCAACAACAACAAACAGAGAGCGCATACAGTCAAAAGCACAGGCAATAGAACGAAAGAGAGAGAGGGAGAGAGCATGCGAGTTGGTGAGTAAGAGTGTAACGAATAACCGGCCCCAAAGAAAAACATGCGTGAGAGAAGGCAAAGACAACAAAACGGCACAAAGCAAGCAACGAAAGAAACATCAAAACGAAGAAGCAGAAGAAAAACATATCAAAAGGAAAATGACCAAAAGAGAGAGAGAGAGGAAGAGAGAGCGCACGAGAGAGAGAACACAAAACAGCGACACAGAGAAGAGTGTGCAAGAGTAAGAGACGACAACCACAGGGGGTGGAATAGGCTCGTGAGCCAGAACAACAACAACAACAACAACAACAGCAAAGGCAAACGCAGACAAAATAAAACAGAATAAGAAGATATAAAGAAACGTAAAATAGCATAAAGAAAAGCAGTCGAAAATAAAATCCCAGCACATTTTTCTTCCCTCTAATTTGAGTTTAAATATGTAGAAAATCTTTAGAGAGAAGGGGATTGCAAATGAAACAATTGAGATAATGCAAGATAATTGCTAGGCTTAATTATCAAATTGAACTGGTTTCTCAAGTTGGTAAACAGAGTTATAAAATGAGGTACAAATTTATTGAAATAATTGAGAAAAAAAGAGCAGAATGCAACGAACATTTGCAGAGGCGTCGAAACAAATGTCCAGCACCAATACGAACGATGCACTTGACACAAATTGTGGTTAAGAAATAAAAACAAAACAATAACAAAACATAAGCAACGAAACATTTGTCTGTACATAAAACAACATTAAAATGTGGCCATATTTTGAGCACGCAAAGTGGTTGACTTTGAATTGAGTTTGACAAGTGTGTGTGCGAAGGATGAGCTAAATATACAGTATACCCTATAAATATTTAATTGCCCAATTCAATGATGGCGTAAATGGGTAGGAAAACTACAAAGTACTTGAGACGTTTATTGATTTCGTATTTTTAAAACAGAAGATAAACCATAAATACAGAGACATAAGAATACAGCTTTTACTCAAGACAATTCATAAACTAACCCCTGATTGAGACTATACTGTAGCTTTGCAGGGTATCTTTATGGCAACTCAAATCAAAAATCACATTAAATTCAAATACAAGACCAGAATATGCCCTAAACTTAACTAAATTCATAGTCTACAGCTCTCTGTAGTTTCTTTCGACTTTGCAGAGTATCTACAACTCAAACCAAACCCTAAATCAGCTAAAATACAATGACCAGACCAGAGTACACCCTACAATTAAGTTAATTAGGCAACAACTTACTTTAAAGTACCTCCTAATATTGCAGAGTATGCACAAGACAATGCAAACCAAAAAACGAAAAAGTTTATCATAAAAAAACAAGGCAAGAAAACTGTGTAGAAACAATTTTGCAATATGCGCGAAAAAATGGCTTAATTCTCGCTTGGCAACAACAAACATAAACAGCAACAACACAAGCTTGAACAGTGCTCTGTGTGTGTTTAAGACTCTTTTTTCATTCTTTATATTCATTGCCTGCAGGGGCCGCATTCAAAGAGTTTTTCGGTGCGAGTTCGTTAGGTTGAGCATTTTTGCCACCTTTCGGAGTCGTCGTCGTCGTCATCGTCATCAGGTGCAAAGACCTTTTACGTGTCATACAAAAGGTGGCAAAGCAAAATGTAGAATAAAAATAAAAAATAAAATGAAAACTAAAGCAATAAAGCAAAGCAAACAACAAAAGCAATGAAAATTCCCAAAGGAAACTGAAAATGGGAGAAAGAGAGAAGGAGGCAAGGAGAGCGCGTGCTAGAAAACAACACAGCATGCCCTCTCTCCCTCCATAGTTCCCTCTCTCTCTATCTCTCTCTCTGTCCTTATGTCTGACAGCAGCAGTCCGATAGTTTTGCCCGGAAGCACCAGGAGTACGTGCAAATGTGGGCGTGGCATGTCATGCCATAATCAAGATAATGTTCAATGGTTGCTTCCCTTGCAACAACTACAACTACAGCAACAGCAACAAGGTAAGAATTTATTGTGCGACAGCAAGAAATCAAATTTATAAAAGATGAATGATGACAGGGAATCTTGTTTAGCGGGTGATGAAGTAAAGAAAGATATGGTGAAGTCATAATGTTGACAAATAGTATTTAGAATTTCGAATATTTCATTTTTGATAACATTCATTAGAGCTACGATTCGATGGATGTCCTTCATTTAATGAAAATAACACAATTTCTTTACTTCGTTTCCTTTCTCCCACTTTTTAGCAACTTATTAACACTGTTTGAGATATTTGACAACACTTCCAATTCAGAAACTTATCTCTCTTCAAATATTTATCTACGTGCCACACCTGTCATATTTCTCATGCACAATTTTGCCATTATTCACTGTACTGTGCACACTGTGTCAACTTTGTTGCCCCTTTTTCGAGAGGTACCTCCCTGCCCCACCTTTTTCTTCTATTGATTTTCATCCGCTGGCCAAAAAAAAGAGAAAGAAACAACAAAAGTAAATGCTGATAAATGCGTTTATTGCGCTTTTCAATCGATGCCGCGCGCTTTATGCATATTTATTTGGGTTGAAACACGCCCCCTACGTTCCGGCCCCCCTAAGTCCCGCCTCTACTTCAGTTTATATTCCTTGAAATATGCAATGTGACGTTTGCATGCACAGCTTTTTTACGAAGACGACTGGGGGAGCCTTTTTTGGTATACAAAATGCGATAGAAGAGTTTTGAGCTGGTATGATGAATAAACATTTCTCTTTGAAATTCCATACGACTTCAATGTAGATGTAAATTTTCTTTTTTTTTAATACATTTGATAGCACGTAAGGTTACTTAACTTTAAGTCTATTTTATTAAAAAAAAAAGTATGTTATATCAACATATATTTTCTTCTTTATTGATCGCTGCAGCATTTACTTCTAAGAAACACTTAAAAAACAATTACCAATTGATAAGTTGAGGTACAAGTTTTTCAAGCCAATCAATTGATGGAAAATTCTTTCAATGGAAATTACTTAAACAACAATTTCACAAATACTTGACAAGTTGCAGAACCTAAGAAGAAAGTTAGGAAACAATTTTCCTGTTGGTCTCTGCAACTTACTATGGAAAATTACATCGTTGCAATACCGCAAAAGTTCTAATGTTAAACTCAGGCACGTGACAACGTAACACAAACACAGTGACGAGTGAGAGAGCAAGATAGAGAAAGAGAGAGACAGAGTCAAAGTGATAGAGTGAGGTTACCTCTGCCCTCTTGCAACATTTGCAATTTTGTTGTGGTGTTTATTGGATTTGCTCAACGCCTCTTTTTCTGCATCGCCCACAACTGTTAACTGTCAGGTCTCTTCCGCTGTCTTCTGGCACTGAAATTGACTTCAGCCTGTCGTCCTCCTTTCGATTTATTCTCCCTTTGTTGCCTTCCATGAAGCAAACATTTCCGGCCCCCACTCCCTTGACAACCTGCCTGCTTGCCTGCCTGTCCAGCTGTCCTCCTTGTCCATCCAGTGCACTTAATCAACCAGTTTCGTCAAGGTGTTTACGTTGTCAACGTCTCTCTGCCCCCTTCACCAACAAAACATGGTACCATAATTTGCCTGCACGTTCTGATAGTCATGAGTCAAATGTTGAAGTTCCCTTGATCGAGAAATGTAGAAAACATGGCAGCCAATCAAGGTAAATGTTTCTAAAAATCACACAAAGGTGGCTGGAAGTAACTTGATTGGAATAACTACAGACCTTAACAATCTTACAAAGAATAGTGTTAAATAGTGTTATTACAAGTTAAGGTTTCCTTTAGCTGAAGATAAACTTAGTGAACTGTGTCGAATGTACCTCAAAATATTGAAACATTTCAGAAGATAATATATTTATATAAAATTTTATATTTGAATTTATTTTATTAGGTACTGCAGACTGACCTATACAATGGAAAGACATGAATAATAAGTTTATCATAGTTCAAAGTTGAAACTTTTGCTCTAATTTCTTATTCCCAGTAGTTCATTAATTACACTTTATTTGTTTTTATTTGTCTTTTATAGTATTCATCATAATTGTGCTCGGCAGCAGCCACGCCCATTCTGGGGCATTCTCGACTAATCAGGCAATGAGTCAAAACGACAATGTAATCAACCGTGAAATAGACTAAACTGACTGAGCAAAGGGGGAGAACACCGCGATAGATAGAGAGACGATCTAACAATGGGTTTAGGTGTCTGTATGTGTCTGTGTGTGTGTAGTATGTGTACACATTGCATATAATTGAAACCGGAAAATATACATATATTTTCATGTAAATTCCTTTAAAAAACGAAATAAATAAAGGAAAGAGAAACCGGTACGAAAAAGGGGGCAAAAAGTGCCAGGCAAACCAGGCAAACACAGCATAGAATTCATGCACAATGAATGGACAACCCTCTCCATCTCCCTATTTCTCTCTCTCTCATTCTTTCTGTCTCCTTCTCTTTTCGATGTTTTCCATGGTGCCCCCATCAAGTTCTATTATTTATTTTGTTTGTTTTTTTTCGGTTAGGGTTAAACTACGTGAAATGCATAAAAACAATTGCCCAGGCAGAGGAACCGCAAAACGTTTTTATCTACGAGGCCCAGCTCCAAGAGACAAGAGACAGAAAGAGAGAGAAAGAGAGAATGAATTGAAACCACAGCAGGGCTTCGGCTACGGACTACTGCCGGCTCTGTGGTTGGGGTCGTACTCGGGGCTTAACTTGGACTTTTTTGGCTTTGGCAGAGAGAGCTGTTGTGTTATTATCTAATTGCAGCAGCACCACCCCCACAAAAACAACAAATAAAAAGAATACAGTACTTTTTGTGAGTCATTAACGAAAATGTTTTATAGTTTTTTTCCTTATTTTATCTATATCTAACTGCAGTTCAGTGTTTATCCGCCCAAAGAACTAATAAAATATTATAAATTGGTCGTATGGCTACTCGGTTATGCGGAGTAATCAATATATAAGATCTAATAACGTCATCGCGGGCACAGTCCCAACAAAATCTGATGAAAGAAATAAATTAACGATTTCGAGCTCGAGTTGCGGCTAAAGTGTAAATGGTTAAATGACAGTGACAAATGAGTTTGACCAACTTGTTTGGATAGCAAATTCGAAAGAGAAAAACAAACAAGAAATGTAACGAATGTCAAGCCGAGATTTGAATGCTCTGACTAATATAGAAACTTGCAATTAAGAAAATAAATTAAGCTTAGTTATTTCAACTTCTTCAATCTTAACTAAATATATACTTTCAACAAAGTATGTAAAGTTATGTAAAATTCCCTGTCCACGTTAGGGAATATAATGACTAAGCCTAGTTTTGATTTCCATAAAAACAATTTTGAGTTAATAGAATCAAAATCTTTAGAAGCCTTAAATGCATAAAATTGATTTTATTCATTCCGAAACTTTTATCGAAACTGTTTAGATAAACTATAAATCAATTTTCAGAAGTTAAGCGAGAAAAGCTGTAGAAATGATGATGAATTACTTGAATTCCAGTCGAATTGCCATAACAGTTATGCGAATCGAAGTCATAAATAACAATTTACTCACAAAACAAATAACAAACTTCTAAACAGGTGTAGAGATTGAAACTTGAACGAACGCGAACAGAAGCAATTATGAAAGAGTGAGTACATAATTAGACATAGACACATAATGGAAACACCAAAAATGCTCTGGACAAGTTCGCAAGCACGCAGCACAGTGGTTGAAAATAAGAAAATAAATGTAAAGTAATAGAACAATTCAGTTTAAATTTGAGATTTTATTTTAATGGTCTTAAATACATTAATTCTTTGTTGACACCATCCCGTCTAGAGACATCTTCATAACCAAACATACAAATATAATAAAAATAAATAATTAAAAAAACAACACATTCTAGAGCTGAAGCCCACCGTAGTAAGTGCTTATTATTGCATTAGGTTTGGTATTAAATTGTAAAATCAATAAGGAATTTTAGTAGGAATTCTTGTTAAGTCATATTCTAACCACTGTGCACGCGCACTAATTCATCATTTACTTCAAGTCAATACAACAACAGCAAAATGCGCATACAGATGTTTTATTCTGCCCAACACTGACAAGAAGAGCAAGTCTGTTTGCGAGAGCAAAAGTCAAGAGAGCGAGAGTGGCAGTGTGTGAGACAGAGGGGATATGAAGGTAGTTGCATTGCTTTACCATTTCCTGTGTGAGTGCAACATCCTCGGCGTTGCGCGCATCCAACATAAAGTCGTGCAGTAGTTTCATCATGAGTAGGCTGGGACAGCAAAAACAGCAACAACAAAAGACGATCCAGAAGAGAGCGAGAGTGTCACGACAACTACGGTGAGACCGCAAGAGTGACCAAGTTGGTATTGGAGAAGATATAAGAACGAACACGCACAAACACGCACATACGCACTCACAGCGAACACGTTACATAGAGACAACCTTTTTGTTGTTTCTTTTATTGTTGGGGCTAAATTTAATACATTTATATATGAATTTCGATATTGATTATTTTGCTTTTCAACATTTTCAATTAAAAACAAGCATCAGCTGTGTTTCTTCACACATATACACATGCGCATTCACACATACACACGTGCATGTGAAACACGGCGAAGGAAGTTTTCACGCGTTCGATTGTTTGCACTCTTTTTTTTAGCCCCACTCGACCGGCATAAAGCACACGTTTCTATATATGTTTGTACTTATGTTCCAATATAGTACATAAACACACACACGCGCGCACACACACAGAAAAAACGTGCTTAACGATCAACGGACGGATATGGAGGCAGGGAGGGGGCCTGTCAAAAAAAAATGTACACCATGCAGACGAGTCAACTGTTGCGGCAAAACTAAATATTCTACGCGGCTGTGGCTGCTGTTGCTGCTCTGGCGGCAAAAGCAGCGGCGAAAACTCGACAAATCGCAAATGTTGAGAAAGAGAAAGAGCAGAAAACAGAAAAAAAGAGTGAGCGGCGGCGGCGGCTCGCAGCTGTTGCTCGCAAACGATAATACATAACAGAGACAAGCATGCATACACAGACACACACATCCATACATATTTACATACATAATCAGTAACAATTTATGCTGCTACTGCTAATGAGAGAGGGGAAGACGGCTGCACAGGCCCCTCTCTAACACTCACACACACGTGTTCTATCAGACTAAGCGTATGCGTGTGTGTGAGTGTATAAGCCTCAATTGGCATACTTTTACGTAATTTGAGAGAGAGAGCGAACTTACTCAATATTGAGCGCAGCTTAACTGTATGAGTGTGTGCTTGTGTGAGTGGGTAGCGCTCACCTCTCTCACAACAATTGTATTTGTTGCCCCCAGTGTGTGATCATGATTTACAGCTTGAATTCACAGTCAAATCTGTCTTTAGCAGCTGTTTTTATTATTTACAGTGGAGTGGAAAGCATGAAAATACTATAAAAAAAATAACAAATAAATACTATTTGTATTTGAATTTGTTATTGTTTGCTATCGAACGAATACGCAACATACATTTGCTAGGGTATTTGTAAACACTGAGTGAACGGCAATTAAGATCATTTGACTTTAATAACAAAATTAATTTGTCAGACAATTTGATGCTGCATTTAAAATGTTTATTTAATTAATGCCGGCGAGATAATTGATAATTCAGGATAGCAAGATACTAAGAAAGAACCCCAGTGTGTTCACGTATAACAAAGAGAGGAGAGAGACCACGCCAGAGAGAGTAAGCAAGTGGGCGATGCAGAGAGAGAGAGAGAGAGAGTAACTAAACCAGGTCTTGCCGGCAACGCAAATCAATCAACATAACGTTGACGTCGCTGCCAGCCGCGAGCTTCACACGCTTGTTCAGCAGCAAGTAACAGAAGCAGCAACAATGTGCATGTGTGTGCAACATCATCATCGTCATGACAAGCATCATCATTATAATCATTAGAAGAGCTGCGCTTCGTATTCTTTGGTCTCGTGCTGTTGTTTGCTGGAAAATTGCAGGGAGCAAGCAAACATTTTCGCTAATTGGCAGCGCGGCAAAGCCAAAGAAAACGGCAACGTCGCCGTCGGCGTTGACTGCGCGCCAGCAACTGCGACTGCGACGCTTGTTCAATTAGAAACAAAACGCGGCGCACAAACGCGATTGGCAAAAAGGGCAGAGAGAGAGGGGAGGGAGAATCAGCGTACAGTGTGTGAAATTAAAGACAGTTGCTTCAACATAAAAGAGGAATGGTAGAGAGAGAGCGAGAGGGGGTGGGCAACATTGAAGAGCAATTACAACAACAGTTAATTGTTTTACTCTAGGTTCAAAAGTGATAAAGTTAACAAGTCTAATCATGATCATTTCCAACTAAACAACTGTTCAACACGAGTGAGACAGAGATACCGCAGAAGAGCATTTGGGAACATGTTGCACAAGCTTAAGTGCACTACACAACAAGAGTTGCCAACCTCCCCAATGGGAAATGTCGAGTATGTTTTTGGGATGTAGCTGCAGCAAATTAAAAAGATACTTTAATTATGGTAAAAATATAAAAAAATGATTTATAACATGTGCTGGGCTGGTAGAGGGTCACACTGATATATCGATACTTATGTATATAACACAATGACTATGTTAAGCTTATGTTAAACCTATGTAAACTAATATTAAGACTGAGAGTGTCATTCTGTGTTACCATGTCGAATAAAGGAGAAGTACTGCAACGTCGTGTGTGAATTTATTTAGCTTCCACACATGTTTTTTAAAACCTCAAAGGAAATATCATCTTAAATGATATAAAATAAATAACATATCAAAAGGTTAAAAAGCTTAAAATAAATACAAAGTTAGTAAACCCTTTTATGACCTTTGGTTGAATCAATTAATAAAATTGATCTGAAATGTTAACACATAATCTTATGAGCTCGAAAACCTTTAAACTATTAAATATAAATAATACAAATTTCAAGTAAAATGATTGCAATCAACAAATTAAAGCATTTTCGCAATTCTAGGCCATTAAAGATAGCTAGAACCGTTGGAAATTCGCAGCATTTGGTTTGTCTCAAAAACAAAACGAGATATTCAACAGTATTATTTCCAGCTTTTTCTCTTATTTAGACAATTCTCGAAGAATTGGTTTGTCACTAAATTATGCCTAGTGCTCTCAAAGCAGGCTATCCCACACTAAAAAGGATAGACTAAGAAAAAAAAAAAAAAACAGAACGACAAGAATAAAAAGACAATAGGTTTTTGATTTAAAAAAAGCGCTAAAATATCATACATTTTTAAATTTATGTAATTTTTCATGCTCAATCTTTAATGTTCCAATTGTTTTTTATATGTTGAAATTGCTATATTTAACAATATGGCAATATTAACCAAATCTTGTGTTTGAACGTCGATTTTAAGAACAATTTTATAAAAATAATATTAAAAATACGTTATATTATATTTGAGCAATTCAAAAAGCAAAGATTTCCAGCATTAGAATTAGAACTTTTTCAGACTACACGAATGAATAAAGAATAAATCTTAGGGTGAATAGTAATATGGATCAGCAATCTAGGAAGAAATATGGCTCTAGGCGAAGGAGGTGCAAAAGAACTATAGGGTTGCGATATAGATCCCCACAAGATATAATAATATTAATAAAATAAGAATATGAGATAAGTATATTTTTGAATGTTTCGAATTTTATTTAAAAGTTATTTTAAAAGTTTTCAATTGATAATACGCACTTCAAAAGTTCTGACAAGCTCATCTTCATAAGAAACTGGGTTAAATTCACAATCAGGGCTGACTTGCTACCACACACGTACTCTCACACACACTCATGTACCCACACACACACATACTGCACTCATATCTCAATTACACAGAACAAGTACAAAAGTTTTTGCGGTGGTTCAAAAAGCTTCTAAAGACGTCCCAAATCGGCAACCGCTGCCTCCTTCTCTCTTCCTTTTTTTTCCTCGCACTCTCTCCCCCGTACATTAGCCCAGCAAAACGCAGCAGGCAACAATGGAATTAAAATAAAAGCTGCGCTCAAAATCAGACACCACACAGACACACATTCGAAATCATTACAGCACACGCAAAAAGCACCAGCAACAACAACAGCAGCAGCCGCAACAACAAAGCAAAAGAAGCGCGCATAGCGTGCAAAAACACACACACACATGGATAACAACAATTACAATAACAGCAAACAACAGAAGCAGCGGAGCGGCATCCACAGTCGACTGCGGCAGCGACTGCGACTGAGGCAGCGACTGCGGAGCTCTGCATGCAAGAAGTAGCGCATACAAAAAGTAATAAGAACACAATTACGAAGAACAGAACATGGAAACAGAGCAGCAGCGAATGCGCCACATGCAACGATACAACAACAACAGAAACCTGTACGAAAAATGAAAAGAAGAAACTGAAACAAAGCAATGCGCACAGACAACGCTGCTAGAAGTGGTGGAGGGGGGATTGACAACAGGGTGGGGCGCCCATGAATAAGGCGGGCGCACACATCTCTGCCGGAGACCGCCGCAGCGCAGTTAAGCGCAAATCAATGACCTACGACATCAACAGCAGCAGAGGCGGCAGAGACGGCAACAGCAACAGCAACAGCAACAACAACAACAACAACAACAATAGCAGCCGAGAGCAAACGCACGTAGTGCGCGAAGAGAGGAATAGAGGATAGAGATAGAGAGAGAGAGGGTGTAAGGGAGTAAGGAAGAGACATGCAGGCAGGGCAGAAAGACAGGGAGGCAAGCAAAGCAGACATTTTGTAGTGTTGAAAAGATGGAAAATGTTGGCGCTGTCTGCCCTGCCAAACAGAGACACTACACACAAACACACACGCGGGCACACACACTTTCACACAACACAAAGGCAATGAGCTAAAAAGTGGAGTAGCAGCGCCAGCAAAACAAAAGCTAAAGCCAAAGAAGCAGCGCAGACACCCAAACACACACAAGCATACAAAATTTTGATCTGCTTTATGCTCGCATGCTCTCTGTCATTCTCTCGCGCACTCTCTTTCTCTATCTCTCTCTCTCTTTTCCTTCTGCCACTGTCGTCCTGACATAATTGCAATAAATTTGTTTTGTATTGCGTTCGCTGTGCAGCAGCGCCAACGAGATTGCGAAATAGCGCAAAGGAAGTTGTTGCAAAAAAAATATATAGTTACAACGGGAAGAGAAAGTCGGCGAGGGGAGAATAAAAACAAGCAAAAGGGACACAAAATTAAAAAAGAGCGCAATGTATGACTAGTGAATATCCTTACACGAGACCAAGTATAGGCAGACTTCAATTAACTCTATGCACAGTGGGGTGATACTAATAAATAAGTATTATAATAATATAAGAAATATTTTATATTTATTTTATTTATGAATAAAAATGCATTATGTTAGCAATATAATCAACAGTCCTCCTAATTCTTTGTTTTTCCTTCCGGGGATCACAGTCAAGCAATGCAACAAACCTCAGAGAGTGGAAAATTCCTTAATTAAAATAGTTTTCTGTGACTGAAAACATTCATGACATTACAACATCAGCAACCATTAAAACAACAACAAGGATAGGAAATATGAAAAAACCAGCAAAGAGAACTTGTCTAAAGAGATCTCATTAAGTTCAAGTCGAGTATGAAAATTCTTTTATTTATAAACGCGAATGTTTTCTGGGTACTCGTCTAAGTATATATGAATGCATTCACATGCAACACAGACAGCCCCGCTTAGGGCCTGTGTAAGACGAGTGTGAGTGCACTTATAAGGCAGAAAATTGTAACCGGAATGCACTTTTAGCGGAACAGCAGACAAGCTACCTAAGAAGAGCAAAGCAATAATAAGACTCGCCCCATCCAACCTTAAATTCTTAGAGGAATTAAGAACATGTGTGAATAGTGAGAGAAAAAAGAGAGAATGCCATAGTTTAAAACTTTTGAAAAACAAATTAAACTACTAACTTTAAAAGGATATTCCTTATTTTCCTTATTAAATTGCATATAATATTATTATTTACTAAATAAAAAATATCTCCAGCTTCAGCGCAACCCCTTACTAAACTTACTGACAAATCCATTAAAAACTTTATAAAATGTTGAACAATAAAGTGTTAATTTTGCTAATTTTCAACAACATGCAATACCCTATCACGTTTCTTTTTCCTCCATAAAATTTTTCAAATTATCCTGACTGGCGCCTGTAAAGTGCGTTGTAGTTAATGGAGAAAGACTATAATAAAATCGAATTTAAAAATGTGAAAAAAACATTTCATATGCAAACAAAAACAGAAAATTTATTATCGATGTTGTATTTCACACATCAATTTCTTCTACATGGGGGGAAATAGAGAAAAACGAGACGCTTAACAACAACAGCAATCATCAATTTTACGATGTCTATGAGGAAAAACTTGAAAGGGTGCACAGAGGCGAAAATAAAATGAGAATTGAGAAATAAAACAAAACGAAAGCGAAAACGAGAAAACACGAAAAACAAAAACTTTGCAATTTACAGCTAAAAAGTTTCATTGAGAGGTTGCAAGGGGATTGGGCTGGAAAAGTGGGTATATACATACACACACACATGGAGACATAGCCAATTATATAACGCGCCATTAAAGACAATAACAATAAAAACAAGACAAATTATTGATTAACCGACAACTAAGCAGCAAAATTTAACGATAAATGCGGAAAAATTTGGAAAATGGGAACCAAACTAAAAGTGTAACTAACATTAAAACCAATTCGGATGTAATAGAAAGAAAATGTGCCGAAATAAAGTTCGAGAAGTCTGGCAAACAGTCGTGTAGAATTAACGCCATTAAAATGTGTTAGTACTATTTGTATATACCATTAAATTTGAGAAAACTTGAAAATACCATTAGGGTTATCTATACCCAACTGCGAACTGACTTAACACATTCATAATCTAATTCGCTTATAGTGAAATTAACCCAATGTTCAATCAGATAAATATCCATATAACATTTAATATAGAAGTGCGAACTGAACACGTTATTCGCCGACACTTTTATGAAGCGGACAGAACATAATCAACAATAACAAACCGCCATGTGATGTGAGCATTAAATTCAGAGAACTCGCTTTGGTTCTCCCGAAAGATAATGAATACATTGAATTTGAGATTATCTCTAAACACATAATGAGAGGGTTTTGATTGAGGGAGGGAAATGTTATCAAACCCATCGAAAATTTAATGTTGAATATTGCAAGCAAGGAGCTTTCTTTATGGCAAACATTATGGTGAACTGAAAAAAATGGAACCCTTTCATGGCCCTGCTGATATATGTATGTACTGTCATCTATATGATTTGTATGTTAATGTTTGACTTTAATTATCAACAGTATGGTATGTTATATTCAATGAATCCGTTTACAATTAGCATCAAGAACAAGCGAAAGCTACATAGTGTAGGACAAATCGAAGATATGATATAAGTAAGATAAGATATAAGTAATAATCAATCATAGTTCTCATCGATCAATTGCCTACAGTGCTTTTATCATCATCAATCAACAATTATATATCTATAACAATTGGCTATTAGAAGAGATCCCACCTTCTATTTAAATAATTATTTCATATTCTACTTACCGCTGCATTGCGACTAGCGGCGGCGGCTGCAGCTGCTGAGTTGTTCATATATTGATTCTGTGGCGGCATCAGAGCGGCGCCCATGGCAGCTGCAGCTGCAGCGGCGGCAGCAGCATGTGGCTGACCGCCCATATAGACATAATCCTGGGGTCCACCCGGCGGTCCCAATGGTGGCGGTGGCGGTTTGGGCATGCCTCCATTCATTCCCGGATGCAGTGCAGCCGCAGCAGCAGCTGCAGCACCGGCAGCATGATGATCGTACATGCTGTTCGTGGCTACTGCCGATGATTGGGCATATGGCGGCATATGACCCAAAGCGGCACCGGCAGCAACAGCAGCCGCCACTTGATTGTTCATCACATGGCTCAATAGATTCGAATTGTATTGATGCTGGCCGGGATGTGTCTGCTGCTGCTGTTGTTGTTGTTGCTGACCTTGTTGCTGGTTCTGCTGCTGTTGTTGTTGGGGATGATGCTGCTGCTGTTGTTGTTGATGATGGGGTTGACCTATTCCGCCGAGACCATTGCCATTACCAAGTCCATTGCCGCCCATAAGATGATGCGGTGGTCCTTGAGCATTCTGTTGTTGTTGTTGCTGCTGCTGTTGTTGTTGGGGATGCTGCTGTTGTTGTTGTTGCTGCTGCTGTGCAGCTACAGCGGCTGCTGCCTGTGACATCATGTGATTGTGCTTGGCCACAGCAGCCTGTTGCATGGCAACTGCTGCCGCCGATATCAATGGCGGATACAATCCCGCACCATTTGTGCCACTTGCCGCTCCAACATTTCCCATGCCACCACCCAAGCCCCCGCCGCTACCAACTCCCATGCCGATGGTGCCAATGGCGCCAGGTCCACCGTTGCTGCCATTGCCGGGCGGTGCGCCGGGTGCAGCATTCGCAGGATTCATTGGCGGATTGTATTTCCATTTATCAGGATTCTGTAAAGCAGAAGTTGAAGAAAGGAAAATTGTAGAACATACATATTATATAAAATAAAGGTATTCGAGTATTTATAGATATGTCTTTATTCTGTTTAACCCAAAGAGAAAAATCCCGATTAGCATTGATACAAATTTATTTTCAGTCTATTTCTCTTATTATGTATTTTACATGCATATTTCGCACATTATAAAAAATCATCTGATTTGGCAAACAAATGAAATTAAAATCCCTCTAAGTCAAATCTATAACAAAACAATTATGTAAAGGTGAACATAGGACACCCCATTGATTTGACTTCATAAGTTTTGTAAATGTTGTTTCAAGATGTTTCTCTTTACATCAAAATTACAAGCCGATGCAACCAACCAACTATTGCTTTGTACATTGAAAAGAGTAGTTCAGTTATCTTAACTCAACGTGTATTGCGTCGACAAATACTGGCACAGTGTGAGAACATTCGCTTTGTGTCGAGTTTTTTTGAGCACGGGATTGTCGGAGATTATTAAGAACTCGTTCATTAATGACTAAGACCAAGACATGACATACGGCGTATCCAACAATCCAGTTTCTGCAACAAAAATTCCCCGGAAATCTTTTGTTAATAAAAATATGTTACATAGACACCTAGATTTTCAGGCTTGACCCCTCCGCACTTGTTTTTTTGAGATTAGTTGAAACGTAATGTGTACGCCAGCAAGCCACAAAATATTGAAGTGCATAAGGAAAATATTCGTGACGTAATCGCTGCTATACCACTCAAGGTATTCAAAAATGTAATGGAAAAGCCGCAAAATCTACATTTTGCTGTGGTCGGCCTTCAGGAGTTGTCACAAACGATCACGACCTTGGACACAGCTACGGCACAAAACAGGGTTCAATGGAAGACTCTAGTAAAGGCGCTAAGTTCCCCAGTGAAATAAGCCAAGGAAAATAAAAATTGAGTCCGCCACTTAATAATTATTGTATTCAAAACCTTATAAATTATAAATTAAATAAATATTCCTCATACACAGAAATTGGTTTGTTTTATATGTAAGTTATTCAACCATTACAGGCCGCACCCCATATAACATGAAAGCCCCATTTAATTAGAAAGAAACGCTGCCTTCGGGGCATACCGAAAGTTGTATACCCTTGCAGGTTTTGGAACCCATCCACTCCAATTACTTTATGACATTTTTAGGCATACGTTAACAGCTAAAGTAATTCTAATCGCTGGACGCATGCAATTTTTTATAAAAATCTTTATTTTTCATTAATTGTTCATAAAAAGGTACAAAGTTGATTTTGAAAAATTGGAAAATTACTTAAATTACTTCTGTTAGATTGAACACAAATACTTTTTAGATTCTGAGTTGTCTCCGAGTATATTCTCTACAAAAAAAGCGAACCCAGAAGAAAAGTAAGAAGGAAAGTTCTCTGCGGCATAGAAAGGAAAAAAACTTAAAAAATTCAGTTCAGGTAACAATATTCTAAACTTAAGATCTGTCCTTAGTTTACTACTCAGTGCATCATCTTTCATATTGGTATATTTCAATACAACATTAATATTTTAACATTTAACAAAGTTAAAGATTAGATAAATATCGGACAAAAACGATCGACAATAGTTTCTGTTTGTGTCTTTAAGGATTTTATAATACACCTAATTTGTTCTTTAAAATATACACAGATATACTAAATATATATAAAATATACCGAAAATACTCTCTTCGCTCTTAAAAACTTCTATCTACAAAATTTATTGATTAATCGTCATACTGCGCAACCCTGGCAATGCAACGATGATGAAAACATATTTGGATAAATCATTTTGTGAGCGCATAAGAAACAAAAACTAAATGTGCCCCCTGACCCTGTGCAGAACAACCTGACCCCTCCCTACCACCACCCCCCCCTTTTCTAACATGTCTCCCTCTGTTTGACAGTTATGAGATTGGGAGTGTAGTTGGCGCACTGCCAAAACTAGAAGGGGAAGTGTGTGTGTGTGTGCACAACAGAGAGAGTGTGAGTCTGTGAGAGAGGGCGAGAGAGAGAAAGAGGGAGTGATATTGTAGTTATTACTTACATCAATTCCATGTTCGTCGCCGCATGCCCAGCGCGTTTGCTGCTGCTTCTGTGCAAAATGCGCTGCATATTCCGCAGCAGCAGCATCGTGCAAATTGGAACCGACTGGACCGACGCCAGCAGCACTGCCTGGCGACGGACGCTGTTGCAGAACATAGCCAACAGCAGCAGCGGCTGCTGCAGCACTTGCTGCATCAACATCCTGCGCTGAGGGGACAACATTGTTGCCACCGCCGCTACGCGAACCAGTGTTGCTGCCGTCGACACCGACGCCGACGCCACCGCGTCCATTGCGATCATCATTGCCGCCCAGAAACTTCATGTGTTGCAACTGTTGTTGTTGTTGTTGCTGCTGTTGTTGTTGTTGCAGATGCTGAAAATATGGCGAAGGTGGAGGCGGCAACGGAGGTGGACCGTAATGTTGTTGATGTGGATACGGTGCCTGTTGATGTTGTTGCTGATGTTGTTGTTGCTGATGCTGCTGCTGCTGGTGATGTAGATGATGCGGCTGCGGCGATGGCGACGTCGGTGGCGCTACCGTCGATATGGAGATCGTGGGTGCGCTTAACAGCTCAATTTTGGCGGCCTTTTGCTAAAACAGCTGTCCGATTGGTGCGTATTGCGAAACAAATTCGGCGAAAGAAATTACAAAAACAACAAAGAGAGCGCGAAAATTCTTCTCTGAGAATTTAATTTAAAAAGTAACTGACGGCGAGACGAGATAACGTTACGTGACGCTATGTGTTACGTTACGACTAAAGTCGCGCCCTCGCGTTACGACAATTTAAAAACTTTTATTTTATAAAATTCGCAAAACACGCGGCGTGCACTTTTGAATTTGATATTATTTATTTCGGTTACTGTACACAATTTTCACTTGTTGTTATTGTTGGTTTAAAACATGCATAGAAACCACACTTTGCTCTTTCTTAATATTATAAATTAATTTTTACAGCGACTGAATTACATGAGTTGTTGTTGTTATCTCCTTTGTTGTTATAAATTTTCATACATTCAAAAAAATTTGCCGCATTTTTGCCGATTTTGTTTGGTTTATTATCTTACTTTCTTTTTTCTTTACAAAAATTTACACTATTTAACACAAATTATGAATAATACTTTACACAGTTAAACCAAACAAATAAAACTTTTTGCAATGCACAGAATTATTACGGTTAAGAATCGGTTAAATAATTATTTTCTTTTTTTTTTATACAGATCAATAAAAATTGGTTGAGATTTAATTATTTTTTGTTTTATATTTGCAGTTGTTGGGGGTTTGTTGTTTTGAATTATAATTAAGATGATTTTAATTTACACGACGTTTTAATGATGAAAATATACACAAACTGTAAAGAAACATAAGAAAATTGTAATTAGTTTTAGAATTTCTTATGTTGAGGAAATTTGTATATTAATATTTACTTCCTGTTATTAATTTGTTTATTATTATTTCTTTGTGTTTACTTTCTTTTCTTAATGTTTACAATTTCGACTAATTTTCAATAACAATGCAACCACTGTGCCAACTTTGAGCTGGTCATGGTAGAGAAGCCAAGATAACACGCAAGGGGCAGACAGATAAACCAGAATATGTTTAGAAAAAGCTTAAAATTATAATTGAAGCAAGTGGAATACGCTCTCTCGCTCACAACAGCGAAAACAATAACAAAGCAAAAAACGTGCAAGAAGAAGAATCGGTAGCAGTTGCAAAGAAGAACAACGCGACGACGACGACAACGCTGAATCATGCGCGAAAATTACGAAAAGAAAACGACAGCAGCCGATGAGACACAACGCAACGCGCTGTGGAAAAACAAGAAGAACTGAGGAATGGGAAACTAAACGCGAAAGAAAAACATATAAATTAACATATACACAGAGAACAGAAACAACAGCAGCATCAACAACAACAACACGCAAAGTGAACAGCAGCAGCCGGCAGTGGCAAGTTTTGAGGTTAAGTTACAAAATATGTAAGCAATCGTCCATCGTCTCTTTCCCTGTTGTGTTAATATGCGCAGGCAACCCCAGCACACACACACATACAGAGATACCCTAGAGACGCTCCCCACCCAACCGGAATTATCCCAAACTGAGACGAAAGACAAGTGCAGCGAGCGAAACCACAGTGCCTAGCGGGGGCCTCGCACATATACTGATGCACAGACGTACGCACACGTACACACGCACGACATAATCGGTCGCACTCAGTACAAAAACAAACAAAGATAAACGCCAAAAAGAGACATGTGAAAAACAAAAACGCACAAGAACAAACAACACACACACAAAAAGAACCTCAGCAGTGCGAAAGGGGGTGTGGCACAAGCCATAAATAGTAAACTGGAGACAGAGCAAGAACGATTTTCCGATTTCGATAACAAATAATAATTAAATTGCATAGTTAACAGAGAATTTGTTTACTTGTGATTTTTGATTCTCTTATTAGAAAAATTCTTGTGTACAAATGTGTAAGAGGCAAAAGAAAGAGCAAGAGAGTGAATATGCGAAAAGAAATATAAAAAAAATTAAGCACTGCTGTGAAAATGTAAAGAAGAAGCAAATGGCCGCCGCTGTCGCTGACAAGGAAGAAACAGATACAAGGCACGGGCGGATAATGGACGAACGGACGGCGAAACACTGAACTCATGCACGCAAGCACGCACACACATACACAGAAGCCGCACTCACACTCGCACATGTATGCATCTTTGCTCTGGGCATTATTTTGCGAGCCAATCGGAAAAATAATTTTTGCAGGCAAGCTAAAAAATTAACGCGAAACTGAAAGAGAGGAGGCGCACACTGAGCATAAAAGGCAACATTTAATTGATTTTTTACCTAATGAATACGCACGCGACTAGCATTTCCACAAAAACTTAATTTATTTTCGCGACTATTTATATATGTTTATATAAAAAAAACATACACACAGACGCACACAAGAAAAATACCAGCCGCAATGCGCGTCTCAAAATATGCGTGTGTTTGTGTACGGCCGCCGCTACTCGTCTGGATTTACATACGCACACAATTACATACAGTACATACACGTACGTAGTGCATGTGTATGCCTGTGCATATGTATGTGTTTGTATATATAACAAATTTTTGCAGCCGCCGCCGCATTCGGTACAAAAAGGAATCGACGATGACAATGTAAAAAGAGGCAGGCAAGCGCAAGCAAATGTGTCTCGAAATGAAAAACTTAATATGTATTGAATTCTACATAAATTTTTCATATAGTTATTTATTTATATTTTGTGTGTTTATTTTTTATCTTTTGGCACTTACACATGCACTTAATGACTCGATAAACACGCGCGAAATGCCCTCAACTTGCTTATCTGATTAGTTTTGCGTGGTTTTGTGTTTAATTTAAATTATTTAAATTACAATTATTTACACAGGATGAAGAATACGGCTAAGAATTCTTCGTCGTCGTCGCGGGAACGATAATAAAGCGAATGCGAATGCGAGACACAGCGCCAGCGTCGAAAACACAAAAACCAGCAGGAGATTGCGCTCAGAGCGAAACACAGAGAGAAAGGGAACCAAGAGAGAGGGAGAGAGAGCATGTGCCGCTAAACGGTGTGACCAGCTTTAACAAACGTCAAAATATACGTACAAAGAAAATTAACAAAAACGTTAACAGCTCTTTAACAGAGTAGCATTTAATATATCATCGTTTATTAAATGAGTGAATTATCAAAATAAAGTAAAAAACAACTTTATGAAATATAAAATTTGTTTTCATTCGTTAGAAATGTAATTAAACCTTTAAAAGGCTTATTTAAATAATTACAATCTAGGCACGTACACATACAAGGAATAGGAGGAACCAAATGCGATAAGTAATAGCAGAGATGTTACAACAACAACATCGAACAAACAGCTGCTTTTGGCTGCAAGTGCAAAATTGCCGACAGGGTTGCCACATTAAGAGAATTCAAAAGAACAATAAAACTCCAAATATTTATCAATTAAAACAGCTATTATTTAAGAAGTAAACTCTACCAAAAGCGAAAAATTAAATCTAAAAACTGATATAATCACATTCCACCAATATAATATAACTTTATCACACACACACGTATGAACCCGCACAGGTGCTCACGCACGCTCTTTCGCTCATATGCATACACAACACACACACAGCGGTCTATCTGTAACGTAATTACATTTGTTATGCTTTTGCCATTTTAATCGTTTCACTAAATTATGTTTTCAGTCAACTAACATTTATCTAAATCGATTTTGTCCGTACCAAATTTTATTAAACACAAACTTAGATACACAGACAACATGCAAACTAGTAAATGAAGCGCATTGGCCGCCGTTTGCTTGTGTATTGTTTTGTTTTTGTTAGCGGCGTTTTTTATCTATTGCCGCCTTGACTTTGCGTTTAAAGTACACAAATTTGATTTACAAGATTTTGCTTTTTGTTGCTAGCTGTTTCATCCGATTTTCGCTATCCTATCCATGCAAATTGCACACTCAAAAAGTAATTGACATTGTCTTACAAAAAACGTTTTTAACATGGCACGCGCTCAAGTTTAGCACACGGCGCATTCGTAACCAAGGTATTTATAATTGTTATTAAATCTCATATAATTAATATGCATTAAATATTATTCACCTTAGCTTATTTGAAAAAAATGTACATATGTATGTATTACAAACACGCTGTTCTTACAAACGATTTACAATGACTACAAAATCATTTTTTATCGACTGTCATATAGATTTACATTTATCGATTAAGAACGATAATTCAGGGCATAGCATTAGTGGTGCTCCGAAAATAATTAACATTCAGCTTTGTGTTAACTGATTTTCAGCCCTGTTATACTCGTTTTGGAACTGTTATCATTGGGTAAAAAATGCGTAATGTAGTCAATAAATGACAGTTGAGTTTGAATTATGAGTACATCTACCGATACTAAACTGCGTGCATTTTGTACAGTTGTGGCTCTTTACGATCATTGGATCAAATTAATTTATCATTTTATATTTTCCGATTAGAACAGAAACAGTAAACAAAAATGTTGTTATTTTTGTTCACATGTAGTTTATTAAATGAAATTTATGAAATTACAATTATTTTAAAGTCACTACGATGATATTTAATGTATTATTCTGTTGTTTAATATATAATATGTACGTGTAATTCTCAAGTATTTAAGCGAAAATAAAACGCTGCTTAAATAAATATAAGAACAAAATGGAATAAGATAAAAACCAAGATTGTTTTTGGAACCACATTAATTACATCTGTTAACATTTATATCAGTTAAACGTGTTTTAAAACTGAGCCACAACATAGATAAATATGTCGAACCGTTCAGTTAAAATCGCGTTTTTGATTTTTTTGTTTAATTTTAAATTGAGTTACGATGGTTGATGTTTTTACTGCTTCTTATGGTTAATCGAACCTTTTCGAGGTTTAATTCTGTATGTGTGTGGTTGTTTATTTAATATTTAAAGGGAATTTAGGCAACCCAATTAGCTTCATCGGATGCAGATTCCACGTATTCTTCATTAGTTTGCCCGGCTGATTTTTTGGTTCCATTTTCGGGCGAATGGGAATTCGAAACGCGAAGACGTTTTTCTGATCTGTCATCGCCAGCATTGCTATCGCCATCGCCACTCAAACTATCTTCCACGCCGGTGAGGTCCAGTGACTTGACGCTCTTGGGACGACCCCGCGACGATGGCGACTTGACTGTTGTTGTCTTCTCATCTTCATCATCATCCTCCTCCGGCTCTTGTTGTTTGGCCTTAGCCGGCCGGCCACGCGGCTTTCCCGATGGTGTCTTTTTAGGTGACGAATTAACGGTCGGCGACGCGATGCTCTTCGATTTCGCTAACGAAGGACGTCCGCGTTTTTTGGGAGTTGGAACTTCGACCTCGTCATTTTCAGAGTGCTCGAGCGGCTGGTCTTCGGCCTCCTCCTCCTCCTCATCTTCGTCGGCAACTGGCTTTAAGACATTCTTTTTTGGGCGTCCACGCGGTCGTCCCGTATAAGGAAGTCCTTGCTTTGTCATGCCCTTCTTGGGGCGCCCAACACCGCGTCCGGTGCGCACAATGTTCAAATTGACGGCACCAGTCGGTGGTCGACCCACTGGTCGACGGTCCTCATCTTCATCATCGTTATCTGTTTAAATATAGAAGTATTAATAATTTGAAATATATATGTATATAAAAATAAAACTGCATATTCGAGATATATGTATGTCGAGGGCCTAAGCCACTTAAATTCGACACGGATCCTCTTATAGTATTAACTTCATTTTTAAACGAAATGCGCGCGCGACTGTAGCAACAACAAAATAAATACTGTACAACTGTATTTTTAAAATTCAATTATATATCATATTCTTCCCTCCTTAAACAGTTATTTTATGGCTTATATTTTATATAGATGGGTAACTTTATAGAACTTACCATCATCATCGTCGCTAGGCTGATGCTTGCGCGGTCGTCCTAACTTGCGCCGTTTAGCCGATTTCGCTGTTTTTTGTTGCTTCACCACCTTCTCTTCGGCAGAGGAATCGGCGTCATCATTATCATCGTTTCCACTATTGCTCTCTGGCGCCTCCGGTTCCACTTTTCGAGGGCGACCGCGTCCCTTAGATACGTTCAGTTGCTCTTGCTCACCATTTTCCTCGTCATCTTCATTATCACTGGCCTCTACAGCAGCAGCCTTGGGGCGACCGCGTCCTTGGGCCTTTGGTGGACGTCCGCGTTGTTTCTTGGGTATTTCGTTGGCACTTCCTGCTGCTGGGGCCGCCACTGGTCGCGCAGCTGATCCTGCCTTTGATGGACGCCCACGTTTTTTTACCACTACCAAGTTGTCCATAATTAAAATTTCCTGAATCCGCTCAAGAGTGCGCGCGCTTTTTTTGTTTGATGCTTGGCGTTGGTTTCAATGCACAGAACTCTCACTCTCTCTTTTTCTATCTCTCTCGCACGGCAATCTGAATTTTGCTTACTCGTTCTGCTGCTCTTTTGCTGCGTCTCTTTTGATTAGCCTTCTTAATTTGTTGTATGCTCAATTGCAATTTGCACTACTATCTAGAAGAGAATGAAAATGAATTTAATTTAAATGATAAAGATCTGCGCAAATTTATAACACAAAATATTTTTTAATATTTTTGCATTTATTGTTGATTTTTTTTTATACATAAGTATCTGTACCTGGCTGGAACGCAATTAAATCCCTCCGAAAATGAAAATCGGCTTCGGCGTCTTTTTTTGTTTTTCGCTTATTTTTACTTTCTTCTTCACAGAGTTGTGAGAATGTCAATCGATATTAATGCAGGGCTTGTTGTTATCGACAGACACAAAGCAAATAATTTGAAAACAAGTAGAAATTTATATGAGAATATTTAAATGCTTTGCTTTCAAGACCTTTTATTTTATTTATTATTTGTTAAAAATCTGCTTCTTTCTCAATTGGAGAATGAGGCAAGGCAATATTGATTTCGTTGTTATGCCGGCCGGTAAATTTGTACATAAATTCTCTAAGCTAGCGCTGCCAACTTATTTGCAGCTATTTATCGATAAATTTGGTATAACCAGTAAAAATTTAAATTTCAGGATACATTTGATATGTTTTTTGCTTATTTATTTTTATATTGATTCTTTTATTTATTTGAAGTCGACTAAGCTGTGGACTTAACTTTATCATTATATTAAATGAATATAAGCAACAGTCACGCGGCTCGCGTCAGTGACATACCCTTCGACCTAAGTATGAGCATAAAACCTAACAAGGGACGTGGGCGAGCGCAAATCGCGAGCGCCATCTGTCGGAAATAATTTTAAATCTTGTGCATATGTGTATGAATTTAACAAATTAAACTACACCGAAACATAAGTCGAAGGGTATCCCACTGTCGCGTGCCGCTTGACTGTCGCTTTTCTTACTGGTTATACCCTTCGACCATTGAAAATGGTCAAAAAAGGGTATACTAACATTGTGCAAATGTATGTAACAGGCAAAAGGAGGCGTGGCAGACCCCACAAAGTATATATATTCTTGCTCAGGATCACTAGCCGAGTCGATTGAGTTTGTCTGTCTGGATGTCCGGATGTCCAGACGGCAGATGAGCACACAGATCTCAGCTATTATAAGAGCTAGAGTCACCAAATTTGACATGAAGATTTCTGTGTACCAGGCGCAGATCAAGTTTATTTCAAATGTTAGGTGCCACGCCCACCGCCCCCACAAATCAATAATTTAATTTTTGAACTCAATTTTTAAGCGCTGTATAAAAGATACAACTTTCTAAGCTGAATGAAATATCTACGTAGTGTCCAAATCACAACCCGATCGAACAATAAACACAGAAGTTATTTAAGAAAGTATGAGCATAAAACCAAGTGCTTCTGTCAGCTAACAAGGGAGACGGGCGAGCGCGAAGCGCGAGCGCCATCTGTCGGGATTAATTTCAAAGCATGTCCATATGCATATGTGTATGAATTTAACAAATTAAACTACACGGGAACATAGGTCGAAGGGTATCCCACTGTCGCGTTTTGCGCGACTGTTGCTCTCGTTAAGTTCTGTGTTTATTGTCCGCTCGGATTGCAATTTGTAGTATACGTAGATATTTCATTCAGTTTAGTATATGTTGAAGTCAGAAAGTTGTATCTTTTAAACAGCGCTTACAAATCGAGTCCAAAAAAAAAATTACGGGGATTACGTAGATATTATGGGGATTACGTAGATATTTCATTTAGCTTAGTATATGTTTAAGTCAGAAAGTTGTATCTTATATACAGCGCTTACAAATTAAGTTCAAAAATTAAATTATTGATTTTTGGGGGCGGTGGGCGTGGCACCTAACATTTGAAATAAACTTCATCTGCTTATAGTAAACAGGAGTCTTCCTGCCAAGTTTGGTAACTCTAGCTTTTATAATAGCTGAGATCTGTGCGTTCACACAGACAGACGGACAGACGGACAGACAGACAGACATGGCTCAATCGACTCGGCTTGTGATCCTGAGCAAGAATATATATACTTTATGGGGTCTCCCACGCCTCCTTATGCCTGTTACATACATTTGGACAAAGTTAGTATACCCTTTTTTGACCATTTTCAATGGTCGAAGGGTATAACAAAATTTAGCCGACTGTTTCTATGGCAGCTATACGATATATCGGTCCGATGCGGCTCGTTCCGACTTATATACAGCGTGCAGCAATAAGAAGCATGTTTACCAAGTGGTCAACAATGCGGCAACGTCTCCCTTACCCAAACCAGAAACGGAAGCTTAGCTCAACCAATTGCACAAGCTGCAACATTGGGGGAAGAAATTTGACGGCACTTGTGGGTCACCGAAAATGACAAACTATCTTTTCACAACATTTTCTTTTCAGCAGTTTTCCCCCCAAAATGCGAAAATGAATGAGAAACTGAAGCTAAATTCAAAATCAAAATGCAACCAATTATATGATTTTTTGAGAAGGTTTTTATTTTAATATGCTTCGTATTTTACTGCTGGTCTAAGTTTACTTCCTAAGAGGTATTCTAAAAGTACCTACACATATTGTAGTTTAGATCTCTATATGCTTGTTGGCTGACTTGTGTTCGATCAACCCTATATATATATATACTAGCTTTGTGCAAATGTATGTAACAGGCAAAAGGAGGCGAGGGAGACCCCTTAAACAAAGTCATATATATATTACATACATTTGCACAAAGCTAGTATACCCTTTTTTGACCATTTGACTACAAAGGGTCAAAGATAAATATAGCTTACCTACAAATATTTTTGAATGCACGAATAAAAGAAAGATCAGACATCATTGTTTAAAATCCTCACTTGGAAGGATATTAAAAAACAGTAAGTTTTTGTTTGAAATAAATTATTTTATTCTAAAATTTGTTGCTAACTTAGGAATAGTTTAACAAGAAGTTCTTCTCTATGGTGTGGGATATGGAAATAATCTCAGATATCAACCAAAAATACTAATCAGTCTACAGACCATAAGGATAAGTCTACTATACTATGGTTGCTTATGCTAGGGTTATCACTACACGAATTCGATTAGTCCACTTCCTCCACAGTGGGTCCTTTGTAGCCGGCGCCACCAAAGCCGCCCGCTTGCTGGCCACAGTTTGGATTGGGAGCTGCTCCCCGCTGGTGCATCTTAGTCATGATGGGCGAGCAGAACTGGGTGAGTTCCTTCAACTTGTATTCGTACTCCTCCTTGTCGCCTGTGGTGTTGGCGTCCAGCCACTTGACCGTCTCGTTGCACTTGTCCAGCACGGAGGACTTGTCGCTCTCGCTCAGCTTGTCGGCACTGGCCTGCTCCACAGCCTGCTTGACTCCGAAGACGTAACCCTCTAGGCTGTTGCGTGCAGAGATGCGCTGGCGCTGCTGCTCATCCTCCTCAGCATAGCGCTCGGCCTCGTTCACCATGCGGTCGATCTCTGCTTGCGAGAGACGGCCTTTATCGTTCTTGATGGTGATGTTCTTGGCGTTGCCAGTGCTCATCTCCTTGGCCGACACGTTCAGGATGCCGTTCGCGTCCATGTCGAAAGTGACCTCGATCTGGGGCACGCCTCGCGGTGCTGGTGGTATGCCCGACAAGTCGAAGGTGCCCAGCGCGTTGTTGTCCTTGGTGAGAGCGCGTTCGCCCTCGTACACCTGAATGGAGACGCCTGGCTGGTTGTCCGCGTAGGTCGAGAAGGTCTTCGTCTGCTTGCAGGGAATGCGGCAGTTGCGCTCAATCAGCTTGGTCATCACACCGCCGGCCGTCTCGATGCCCAGAGAGAGGGGCGCCACATCGACCAGCAGCACGTCCTGGATCTTGCCGCTCTGGTCACCGCTGAGGATGGCTGCCTGTACGGCAGCACCGTAGGCCACAGCCTCGTCCGGATTGATGGACAGGTTAAGGCTCTTGCCACAGAAGAACTGCTGCAACAGGTTCTGCACCTTGGGAATTCGCGTAGAGCCGCCGACCAGCACAATATCGTGGATCTGCTGCTTGTCCATCTTGGCATCGTTGAGGGCCTTCTCCACTGGCGCCAGGGTGTTGCGGAAAAGATCGGCGCACAGCTCCTCAAAGCGGGCACGGCTCACCTTGGTGTAGAAGTCGTGGCCCTCAAACAATGCGTCAACCTCTATGGTCGCCTCTGTCGAAGAAGAGAGCGTGCGCTTGGCTCGCTCAGCTGCAGTGCGCAGGCGGCGCAGAGCACGAGGATTGGATCGCAGATCCTTCTTGTACTTGCGCTTGAACTCCTCTGCCAAGTGCGTAACCAGTCGGTTGTCGAAGTCCTCGCCTCCCAAATGTGTGTCTCCTGCCGTCGCTCGCACCTCGAACAGGGAACCCTCGTCAATGGTCAGTATAGAGACATCGAATGTGCCGCCACCCAGATCAAAGATGAGCACGTTGCGCTCTCCCTTCAGGTTCTTGTCGAGACCATAGGCCAGTGCCGCCGCCGTCGGCTCGTTGATGATCCTCAGGACGTTGAGGCCGGCGATGTGTCCTGCGTCCTTAGTGGCCTGGCGCTGCGAGTCGTTGAAGTAGGCGGGCACTGTGATGACGGCGTCTGTGATGCTCTGGCCCAGGTATGCCTCAGCGGTCTCCTTCATCTTCGTCAACACCATCGAGCTGATCTCCTCTGGGGCGAATCGCTTCTGCTCGCCTTTGAATTCGACGCCAATCTTTGGCTTGCCTCCGTCGCTGACCACCTTGAAGGGCCAGTGCTTGATGTCCTCTGCAATCTTGGGGTCATCGTACTTGCGTCCGATCAGACGCTTTGCGTCGAAGACTGTGTTCTTGGGGTTCATCGCCACCTGGTTCTTGGCGGCGTCGCCAATGAGACGCTCTGAGTCTGTGAAACCCACATAGCTGGGAGTCGTCCGGTTGCCCTGGTCGTTGGCGATGATCTCCACCTTGCCATGCTGGTAGACACCCACGCATGAGTACGTGGTGCCCAAATCAATACCAATGGCTACCATTCTGTTTCTGTTTTTGTTCTCCTGCTTATCTCTCGGAATGTGCTTCAAGATAATTCGCTGGTTTTCTTGCTTGGAAAAGCTCCTTTTCTTACAGTTTTATTTATTTATTTTTAGTTCTTCTTGTATGTTGTTACTTTATGCTCTTACTTTACTTTTAACTTTTTCTTTAGTTAAGCTTGTTCAGCTAGTCGCTTGTTTTGGCTTTGTTTATTGGTTGTGATGTTATCACTTTGCTTGTTTCAATTGAACTGAGGCGAAGAGCGAACGCCGGCCGTATTTATACTCAAGCGCTCTCTTTTCGAAATTTCTAGACGCTCTCTTCTCGAAGCGCGTCGAAGTTCGGGAAGGTGCGAGAGAAACGACAGTTGTGGTGGTGGGTGCCCAATGATGAGAGAAGGCCAGAGCACATTCAAAGAGAGTGGTTTTACATACACACAACATACATACTTTCAAGCAGGAAACATACGAATTAACAGAAAAGATTCGAATTTTCCCGAATATCTCTTTTGTTATTGTTTGGAAAGAGGGAAGGCGTAAGGGTCCAGCCAGGCGACCTACCGCAACAAATGGTTGTGTTTGAAATGATTCTAGAAGCTTCACCTGATAAATGGCAATTCAAAATTTCGATTCTCAATTCTATTCTATTTTCATATCTGATTGCTAAAGCCAGATATGAGTTTATTAAATATTTTTAGATTAATATAATCATAGAATGGAAAGATATCCGTTTATGTATGTACATATGCATGTATGAATGAATAAGTTAAGGACTTTAAAATCTGGGGCTAAAAAAGTGATTGAGATTGAGAAATTACATGTGTACATATACAATATTATTATTATTTTTTAGCCTTTTTAAAATCCTATTATAATCTATGTCTTTAATGATGTATAATTAAATAATATTGTTTGTTATGTATCTTTGATAGCTAACCAAGTCCAATCGCTAGATATATACAATATGTTATGCAAATCTTTATTTCCAGCTGATTGTTCCTATGAATGACATAAACTATAATTGTCCGACTTTTTTGAAATAATATATGTCGATTACTGTCTAAATTTGATTGGCATTGATAAGTTACGTTAGTTCGAAAAAATATATACACATATAAGTCTTTATACAAAAATCTGCATGTGGTTCGTTTATATGTATATAATCGAATTTAGATTTTTTGTTATTTTGGTACACTCTTCCCGAACACCGGTACCAAGTTTTAAGTGTATAGCTTTTTTTGTTTGGTTGTGAGAGACGTAAAGGCTATATTTATATTATATTATATATTTTGCGTGTACACAAGTGTACGGATGTATTTATTTTATGTGTGATTATACCTGTTTACTATCTGACTACGTATTGCAAATATTATTGCAAATAACGTACTATGCTTTCAATTGTTATTATACCCTTCGACCTTTGGTCAAACAGTGTATACTAACTTTGTGCAAACGTATGTGACAGGTATAAGGATACGTGACATACAGACCCCATAAAGTATATACAAGGTGCGTTCTAAAGTAAACAGGACTTAAAAAAAGGGAGAACAAAATCGATTAATTTTATTCAAATTAGTCCTTTACTGCTTTAATACAGCTTTTTACACGGTCGAAAGCATGTTGAACGAGTGTTTTAGCTCATTGCCCGGCATGGCCGCCACGTCTGCATAACGCTTTCTTTTTTCCGAAAAGAAGTCGCACGGTGCCATATTAGGTGCGATAAATCGATGTTTTGGAGATGTTTAATTCTATTTCCATGAATTTCAATGATGATTTCAGCTGATTTTTTATGAATTCAAGCACAGTTTCGATGGACTTTTCGAAAACATTGATCATTAAATTTTTTGAAAACATTGAAACCACTCGTGGACTCAATCATCGCCATAATCTTGATTAATCAATTGAAACGTTTCGGTAAAAGTTTTACCAATTTAAAAAAAAAAATTAATGTTGGCTCTTTGTTTGAAGCTCATTTTCGCACAGATGACAAAAACATACTGATACCTAAAACACAATAACTTCACTTCCAATAGATGAAATGTCATGAAATTTTTAGTGAAAGTCGATAAAGGATAGCACACTAGTCGACATATAGATGGCGCCACTAGAGGGCGTTAGATTCAAAAAGTCCTGTTTACTTTAGAACGTACCTTGTATATTCTTGCTCAGGATTACTAGCCGAGTCGACTGTTCATTGTCCATCCGTGTATCCAGTATGAACACAAAGATCTCAGCTATTACCAAAGCAAGAGACTCTAAATTTGACATTAAGGTTCCTGTACTATATACGAGTACGATGCGCAGATGAAGTTTATTTCAAATGTTGTTACGTTACGTTATTTCTATTAAAGAGTAGGGGTGATCGTACAATTAACTACTCTTTTAAACATAGGTCGAAGAGTATTCTACTGTCGAGTGCGCTCGATTATTGTTCTCGTCCAGGTTTTTATAGCCGCTACCCATAGGGTAGAAGGGTATGTATAATAACTCTGTGTCAACCGAAAATGTATGTAACAGTGAAAAGGAGGCGTGGCAGACCCCACAAATTACCCTATATTTTATTACCCTATATATTCTTAATCAGCGTCAACAGCCGAGTCGATATAGCTATGTATGTTTTTCTGTCCGTATGAAAATCTAGATCTCAGAGACTATAGAGCTGTCTGAATTCTGCGCGTAGATCAAGTTTATTGTAGAATTTAACCACGCCTCTTTCCGCCCCGCAAATCGATATAATCCGAATTCCAAGCATAATTCAATAAATTAAAATTTTAGAAAGGATTTTTAATATGTTCTTTGCTTTGTGCAAAATAAAACCAAATGTTTTTATACTGATTCTTTTATTTATAGTATTTAAAGTCGACTTTGCAGACTCAACTTTATGATAATATTAAATAAATATGAGGCATTTTATATCTTTTCTATTTTATTTATAATATTATATTTTATAAATAAACTTTAATAATAATAAGTTTATTTGTAAAATTTTTTTTTACTTATGACAAAATAAAATTTGTAATTTGTTTTAAATTTTTACTGATCTTTAACCAAGCCATATTTATGTATATACATACATGTACATATTATTATGGTATGGTATGGTATTTGCGGTACTATTATTAACATTTGCGGTATACCAATAAAGGACAAGTTTAACCAATAAACTGCGTTAAAGATACTAGGATACAAATATCCTCACTTGGAAGGATATTAAAAAACAGTAAGTTTTTGTTTGAAATAAATTATTTTATTCTAAAATTTGTTGCTAACTTAGGAATAGTTTAACAAGAAGTTCTTCTCTATGGTGTGGGATATGGAAATAATCTCAGATATCAACCAAAAATACTAATCAGTCTGAAGAACATAAGGATAAGTGTACTATACTATGGTTGCTTATGCTAGGGTTATCACTACACGAATTCGATTAGTCCACTTCCTCCACAGTGGGTCCTTTGTAGCCGGTGCCACCAAAGCCGCCCGCTTGCTGGCCACAGTTTGGATTGGGAGCTGCTCCCCGCTGGTGCATCTTAGTCATGATGGGCGAGCAGAACTGGGTGAGTTCCTTCAACTTGTATTCGTACTCCTCCTTGTCGGCTGTGGTGTTGGCGTCCAGCCACTTGACAGTCTCGTTGCACTTGTCCAGCACGGAGGACTTGTCGCTCTCGCTCAGCTTGTCGGCACTGGCCTGCTCCACAGCCTGCTTGACTCCGAAGACGTAACCCTCTAGGCTGTTGCGTGCAGAGATGCGCTGGCGCTGCTGCTCATCCTCCTCAGCATAGCGCTCGGCCTCGTTCACCATGCGGTCGATCTCTGCTTGCGAGAGACGGCCTTTATCGTTCTTGATGGTGATGTTCTTGGCGTTGCCAGTGCTCATCTCCTTGGCCGACACGTTCAGGATGCCGTTCGCGTCCATGTCGAAAGTGACCTCGATCTGGGGCACGCCTCGCGGTGCTGGTGGTATGCCCGACAAGTCGAAGGTGCCCAGCGCGTTGTTGTCCTTGGTGAGAGCGCGTTCGCCCTCGTACACCTGAATGGAGACGCCTGGCTGGTTGTCCGCGTAGGTCGAGAAGGTCTTCGTCTGCTTGCAGGGAATGCGGCAGTTGCGCTCAATCAGCTTGGTCATCACACCGCCGGCCGTCTCGATGCCCAGAGAGAGGGGCGCCACATCGACCAGCAGCACGTCCTGGATCTTGCCGCTCTGGTCACCGCTGAGGATGGCTGCCTGTACGGCAGCACCGTAGGCCACAGCCTCGTCCGGATTGATGGACAGGTTAAGGCTCTTGCCACAGAAGAACTGCTGCAACAGGTTCTGCACCTTGGGAATTCGCGTAGAGCCGCCGACCAGCACAATATCGTGGATCTGCTGCTTGTCCATCTTGGCATCGTTGAGGGCCTTCTCCACTGGCGCCAGGGTGTTGCGGAAAAGATCGGCGCACAGCTCCTCAAAGCGGGCACGGCTCACCTTGGTGTAGAAGTCGTGGCCCTCAAACAATGCGTCAACCTCTATGGTCGCCTCTGTCGAAGAAGAGAGCGTGCGCTTGGCTCGCTCAGCTGCAGTGCGCAGGCGGCGCAGAGCACGAGGATTGGATCGCAGATCCTTCTTGTACTTGCGCTTGAACTCCTCTGCCAAGTGCGTAACCAGTCGGTTGTCGAAGTCCTCGCCTCCCAAATGTGTGTCTCCTGCCGTCGCTCGCACCTCGAACAGGGAACCCTCGTCAATGGTCAGTATAGAGACATCGAATGTGCCGCCACCCAGATCAAAGATGAGCACGTTGCGCTCTCCCTTCAGGTTCTTGTCGAGACCATAGGCCAGTGCCGCCGCCGTCGGCTCGTTGATGATCCTCAGGACGTTGAGGCCGGCGATGTGTCCTGCGTCCTTAGTGGCCTGGCGCTGCGAGTCGTTGAAGTAGGCGGGCACTGTGATGACGGCGTCTGTGATGCTCTGGCCCAGGTATGCCTCAGCGGTCTCCTTCATCTTCGTCAACACCATCGAGCTGATCTCCTCTGGGGCGAATCGCTTCTGCTCGCCTTTGAATTCGACGCCAATCTTTGGCTTGCCTCCGTCGCTGACCACCTTGAAGGGCCAGTGCTTGATGTCCTCTGCAATCTTGGGGTCATCGTACTTGCGTCCGATCAGACGCTTTGCGTCGAAGACTGTGTTCTTGGGGTTCATCGCCACCTGGTTCTTGGCGGCGTCGCCAATGAGACGCTCTGAGTCTGTGAAACCCACATAGCTGGGAGTCGTCCGGTTGCCCTGGTCGTTGGCGATGATCTCCACCTTGCCATGCTGGTAGACACCCACGCATGAGTACGTGGTGCCCAAATCAATACCAATGGCTACCATTCTGTTTCTGTTTTTGTTCTCCTGCTTATCTCTCGGAATGTGCTTCAAGATAATTCGCTGGTTTTCTTGCTTGGAAAAGCTCCTTTTCTTACAGTTTTATTTATTTATTTTTAGTTCTTCTTGTATGTTGTTACTTTATGCTCTTACTTTACTTTTAACTTTTTCTTTAGTTAAGCTTGTTCAGCTAGTCGCTTGTTTTGGCTTTGTTTATTGGTTGTGATGTTATCACTTTGCTTGTTTCAATTGAACTGAGGCGAAGAGCGAACGCTGGCCGTATTTATACTCAAGCGCTCTCTTTTCGAAATTTCTAGACGCTCTCTTCTCGAAGCGCGTCGAAGTTCGGGAAGGTGCGAGAGAAACGACAGTTGTGGTGGTGGGTGCCCAATGATGAGAGAAGGCCAGAGCACATTCAAAGAGAGCGGTTTTACATACACACAACATACATACTTTCAAGCATGAAACATACGAATTAACAGAAAAGATTCGAATTTTCCCGAATATCTCTTTTGTTATTGTTTGGAAAGAGGGAAAGCGTAAGGGTCCAGCCAGGCGACCTACCGCAACAAATGTTTGAAGACATTCTAGAAGTTTCGCCTTATAAATGGCAATTCTAAATACTATTTATAAAACAGGGCTATTTTTAAATGTTATTTATACACATTTAGATTATATTTTCATATCTGATATGAGTTTATTAAATATTTTTAGATTAATATAACGCTAACAATGGAATGAACAGATCTCCGTCTGTTTGCTAACTTATGTATGTTTGTACATACATACATATGTACACATGAATGAAAGACACAGGGACATTAAAATCTGGGGGTTAAATATTGGGGGACAATATGTTTAATATTGCACAAAAACCATTTTTGTGAAAACTCGCATGATTTAAAATAAAGAATGTTAATTATTTATACTTATTTATATACATGTAAATAAATATGTAAAATAAAACCAATCAATCGGATAGTAATAATTGACGGACATCCACATAATTTGTGTACAAATCGTTTTTCGGGTTATTAGACTTTCAGAAAATATTTCAGAAATATTGGTTATATTTATTATATTTATATTGTCATATTTTTGGATAAACCACATTTTTAACAAAGAAAGAACTATTTGAACAATATCTATTGACCTTGATAATAACATCCAAAATAACATATACAAACTTATTATATTTTTGCCTTTTTAGAATCTTATTATAATCTTAAAATCTTTAATGGTGTATAATTAAATATTATTGTTTGTTATGTATGAAGATATACAACTTTATTATGTAAATCATTATTTCTAGCTGATTGTTCCTATGAATGACATAAAGTATAGTTGTGGTCAAATAAAATTTTATATGTAAATTTGGTTGCAATATCTTGGAAAACATCAAATTCGGGCGATAGGTTATACGACTATACGACATAATTTAAATTACTTACTAAAATAAATATTGTTTGAAAAACATAGTGTGTATAGAGATTGCAAGTATCGTTAATAATGTCACAGTAATTTTTTAATTTCTAAAAATGTTGTGGGCCTAATAAATTCATTCATAAATATAATATATTTTGAATTATTTTTAGTCTGTCTGTCACGTTTTCTTGAGGCTAATTGGCCTTTGCAATTTTCATACAAGCCTGAGTGTTGGGGCACAAAGAGCAAGCTTCCTTACACACAAGTGTACGTACATATGTATTTATTTTACGTGTGAATACCAATTTTTTCTTAAATTATTTCGATGTTTACTATCTGATTACGGTCAAATAACGTATCATACTTCAAATTGTTTTTATACCCTTTGACTTTTGTTCAGAGAGGGTATACCTACTTTGTGCAAATTTATATAACAGGCAGAAGGCGGCATGGGAGACCCACTTTATTCTTGGTCAGGAACACAAGCGGCCCCTGCAAATAAACAATTTTATTTTATATTTCATGGTAAAGGTTAATTAGCTGCAAACATCACCGATTTTGTTTAAATATTTTTTTACGGATAGGGCTATATTTAGCATGATTTTAGGTGAAAGAATTATTTGGCGGTCGCTTCTAGTTTATTTTTAATTGAATTTTGAAAATAATTAAATTTTTACCAAAATATGTATGAATGTGTGTATGTACATATGTACTATATGCAGTTCGTTTCCCCTAAAATGACTCTTATGGTTCATACGAAAAATATTGCTTTCGCAATTAAATATGAAAATAGAATCTAAATGTGTATAAATAACATTTAAAAATAGCCCTGTTTTATAAATAGTATTTATTTAGAATTGCCATTTATAAGGCGAAACTTCTAGAATCTCTTCAAACATTTGTTGCGGTAGGTCGCCTGGCTGGACCGTTACGCTATCCCTCTTTCCGAACAATAACAAAAGGGACCTTCGGGAAAATTCGAATCGTTTATGTTAGTTCGTATGTTGTGTGTATGTAAAACTGCTCTCTTTGAATGTGCTCTGCCCTTCTCTCATCATTGGGCACCTACCACCACAACTGTCGTTTCTCTCGCACCTTCCCGAACTTCGACGCGCTTCGAGAAGAGAGCGTCTAGAAATTTCGAAAAGAGGGCGCTTGAGTATAAATACGGCCGGCGTTCGCTCTTCGCCTCAGTTCAATTGAAACAAGCAAAGTGATAACATCACAACCAATAAACAAAGCCAAAACAAGCGACTAGCTGAACAAGCTTAACTAAAGAAAAAGTTAAAAGTAAAGTAAGAGCATAAAGTAACAACATACAAGAAGAACTAAAAATAAATAAATAAAACTGTAAGAAAAGGAGCTTTTCCAAGCAAGAAAACCAGCGAATTATCTTGAAGCACATTCCGAGAGATAAGCAGGAGAACAAAAACAGAAACAGAATGGTAGCCATTGGTATTGATTTGGGCACCACGTACTCATGCGTGGGTGTCTACCAGCATGGCAAGGTGGAGATCATCGCCAACGACCAGGGCAACCGGACGACTCCCAGCTATGTGGGTTTCACAGACTCAGAGCGTCTCATTGGCGACGCCGCCAAGAACCAGGTGGCGATGAACCCCAAGAACACAGTCTTCGACGCAAAGCGTCTGATCGGACGCAAGTACGATGACCCCAAGATTGCAGAGGACATCAAGCACTGGCCCTTCAAGGTGGTCAGCGACGGAGGCAAGCCAAAGATTGGCGTCGAATTCAAAGGCGAGCAGAAGCGATTCGCCCCAGAGGAGATCAGCTCGATGGTGTTGACGAAGATGAAGGAGACCGCTGAGGCATACCTGGGCCAGAGCATCACAGACGCCGTCATCACAGTGCCCGCCTACTTCAACGACTCGCAGCGCCAGGCCACTAAGGACGCAGGACACATCGCCGGCCTCAACGTCCTGAGGATCATCAACGAGCCGACGGCGGCGGCACTGGCCTATGGTCTCGACAAGAACCTGAAGGGAGAGCGCAACGTGCTCATCTTTGATCTGGGTGGCGGCACATTCGATGTCTCTATACTGACCATTGACGAGGGTTCCCTGTTCGAGGTGCGAGCGACGGCAGGAGACACACATTTGGGAGGCGAGGACTTCGACAACCGACTGGTTACGCACTTGGCAGAGGAGTTCAAGCGCAAGTACAAGAAGGATCTGCGATCCAATCCTCGTGCTCTGCGCCGCCTGCGCACTGCAGCTGAGCGAGCCAAGCGCACGCTCTCTTCTTCGACAGAGGCGACCATAGAGGTTGACGCATTGTTTGAGGGCCACGACTTCTACACCAAGGTGAGCCGTGCCCGCTTTGAGGAGCTGTGCGCCGATCTTTTCCGCAACACCCTGGCGCCAGTGGAGAAGGCCCTCAACGATGCCAAGATGGACAAGCAGCAGATCCACGATATTGTGCTGGTCGGCGGCTCTACGCGAATTCCCAAGGTGCAGAACCTGTTGCAGCAGTTCTTCTGTGGCAAGAGCCTTAACCTGTCCATCAATCCGGACGAGGCTGTGGCCTACGGTGCTGCCGTACAGGCAGCCATCCTCAGCGGTGACCAGAGCGGCAAGATCCAGGACGTGCTGCTGGTCGATGTGGCGCCCCTCTCTCTGGGCATCGAGACGGCCGGCGGTGTGATGACCAAGCTGATTGAGCGCAACTGCCGCATTCCCTGCAAGCAGACGAAGACCTTCTCGACCTACGCGGACAACCAGCCAGGCGTCTCCATTCAGGTGTACGAGGGCGAACGCGCTCTCACCAAGGACAACAACGCGCTGGGCACCTTCGACTTGTCGGGCATACCACCAGCACCGCGAGGCGTGCCCCAGATCGAGGTCACTTTCGACATGGACGCGAACGGCATCCTGAACGTGTCGGCCAAGGAGATGAGCACTGGCAACGCCAAGAACATCACCATCAAGAACGATAAAGGCCGTCTCTCGCAAGCAGAGATCGACCGCATGGTGAACGAGGCCGAGCGCTATGCTGAGGAGGATGAGCAGCAGCGCCAGCGCATCTCTGCACGCAACAGCCTAGAGGGTTACGTCTTCGGAGTCAAGCAGGCTGTGGAGCAGGCCAGTGCCGACAAGCTGAGCGAGAGCGACAAGTCCTCCGTGCTGGACAAGTGCAACGAGACTGTCAAGTGGCTGGACGCCAACACCACAGCCGACAAGGAGGAGTACGAATACAAGTTGAAGGAACTCACCCAGTTCTGCTCGCCCATCATGACTAAGATGCACCAGCGGGGAGCAGCTCCCAATCCAAACTGTGGCCAGCAAGCGGGCGGCTTTGGTGGCACCGGCTACAAAGGACCCACTGTGGAGGAAGTGGACTAATCGAATTCGTGTAGTGATAACCCTAGCATAAGCAACCATAGTATAGTACACTTATCCTTATGTTCTTCAGACTGATTAGTATTTTTGGTTGATATCTGAGATTATTTCCATATCCCACACCATAGAGAAGAACTTCTTGTTAAACTATTCCTAAGTTAGCAACAAATTTTAGAATAAAATAATTTATTTCAAACAAAAACTTACTGTTTTTTAATATCCTTCCAAGTGAGGATATTTGTATCCTAGTATCTTTAACGCAGTTTATTGGTTAAACTTGTCCTTTATTGGTATACCGCAAATGTTAATAATAGTACCGCAAATACCATACCATACCATAATAATATGTACATGTATGTATATACATAAATATGGCTTGGTTAAAGATCAGTAAAAATTTAAAACAAATTACAAATTTTATTTTGTCATAAGTAAAAAAAAATTTTACAAATAAACTTATTATTATTAAAGTTTATTTATAAAATATAATATTATAAATAAAATAGAAAAGATATAAAATGCCTCATATTTATTTAATATTATCATAAAGTTGAGTCTGCAAAGTCGACTTTAAATACTATAAATAAAAGAATCAGTATAAAAACATTTGGTTTTATTTTGCACAAAGCAAAGAACATATTAAAAATCCTTTCTAAAATTTTAATTTATTGAATTATGCTTGGAATTCGGATTATATCGATTTGCGGGGCGGAAAGAGGCGTGGTTAAATTCTACAATAAACTTGATCTACGCGCAGAATTCAGACAGCTCTATAGTCTCTGAGATCTAGATTTTCATACGGACAGAAAAACATACATAGCTATATCGACTCGGCTGTTGACGCTGATTAAGAATATATAGAGTAATAAAATATAGGGTAATTTGTGGGGTCTTCCACGCCTCCTTTTCACTGTTACATACATTTTCGGTTGACACAGAGTTATTATACATACCCTTCTACCCTATGGGTAGCGGCTATAAAAACCTGGACGAGAACAATAATCGAGCGCACTCGACAGTAGAATACTCTTCGACCTATGTTTAAAAGAGTAGTTAATTGTACGATCACCCCTACTCTTTAATAGAAATAACGTAACGTAACAACATTTGAAATAAACTTCATCTGCGCATCGTACTCGTATATAGTACAGGAACCTTAATGTCAAATTTAGAGTCTCTTGCTTTGGTAATAGCTGAGATCTTTGTGTTCATACTGGATACACGGATGGACAATGAACAGTCGACTCGGCTAGTAATCCTGAGCAAGAATATACAAGGTACGTTCTAAAGTAAACAGGACTTTTTGAATCTAACGCCCTCTAGTGGCGCCATCTATATGTCGACTAGTGTGCTATCCTTTATCGACTCACTAAAAATTTCATGACATTTCATCTATTGGAAGTGAAGTTATTGTGTTTTAGGTATCAGTATGTTTTTGTCATCTGTGCGAAAATGAGCTTCAAACAAAGAGCCAACATTAATTTTTTTTTTTTAAATTGGTAAAACTTTTACCGAAACGTTTCAATTGATTAATCAAGATTATGGCGATGATTGAGTCCACGAGTGGTTTCAATGTTTTCAAAAAATTTAATGATCAATGTTTTCGAAAAGTCCATCGAAACTGTGCTTGAATTCATAAAAAATCAGCTGAAATCATCATTGAAATTCATGGAAATAGAATTAAACATCTCCAAAACATCGATTTATCGCACCTAATATGGCACCGTGCGACTTCTTTTCGGAAAAAAGACAGCGTTATGCAGACGTGGCGGCCATGCCGGGCAATGAGCTAAAACACTCGTTCAACATGCTTTCGACCGTGTAAAAAGCTGTATTAAAGCAGTAAGGGACTAATTTGAATAAAATTAATTGATTTTGTTCTCCCTTTTTTTAAGTCCTGTTTACTTTAGAACGCACCTTGTATATACTTTATGGGGTCTGTATGTCACGTATCCTTATACCTGTCACATACGTTTGCACAAAGTTAGTATACACTGTTTGACCAAAGGTCGAAGGGTATAATAACAATTGAAAGCATAGTACGTTATTTGCAATAACGGGTATTTTCACACATAAAATAAATACATCCGTACACTTGTGTACACGCAAAATATATAATATAATATAAATATAGCCTTTACGTCTCTCACAACCAAACAAAAAAAGCTATACACTTAAAACTTGGTACCGGTGTTCGGGAAGAGTGTACCAAAATAACAAAAAATCTAAATTCGATTATATACATATAAACGAACCACATGCAGATTTTTGTATAAAGACTTATATGTGTATATATTTTTTCGAACTAACGTAACTTATCAATGCCAATCAAATTTAGACAGTAATCGACATATATTATTTCAAAAAAGTCGGACAATTATAGTTTATGTCATTCATAAATAAAGATTTGCATAACATATTGTATATATCTAGCGATTGGACTTGGTTAGCTATCAAAGATACATAACAAACAATATTATTTAATTATACATCATTAAAGACATAGATTATAATAGGATTTTAATTTATTTAATTTATTTAGGCTAAAAAATAATAATAATATTGTATATGTACACATGTAATTTCTCAATCTCAATCACTTTTTTAGCCCCAGATTTTAAAGTCCTTAACTTATTCATTCATACATGCATATGTACATACATAAACGGATATCTTTCCATTCTATGATTATATTAATCTAAAAATATTTAATAAACTCATATCTGGCTTTAGCAATCAGATATGAAAATAGAATAGAATTGAGAATCGAAATTTTGAATTGCCATTTATCAGGTGAAGCTTCTAGAATCATTTCAAACACAACCATTTGTTGCGGTAGGTCGCCTGGCTGGACCCTTACGCTTTCCCTCTTTCCAAACAATAACAAAAGAGATATTCGGGAAAATTCGAATCTTTTCTGTTAATTCGTATGTTTCATGCTTGAAAGTATGTATGTTGTGTGTATGTAAAACCGCTCTCTTTGAATGTGCTCTGGCCTTCTCTCATCATTGGGCACCCACCACCACAACTGTCGTTTCTCTCGCACCTTCCCGAACTTCGACGCGCTTCGAGAAGAGAGCGTCTAGAAATTTCGAAAAGAGAGCGCTTGAGTATAAATACGGCCGGCGTTCGCTCTTCGCCTCAGTTCAATTGAAACAAGCAAAGTGATAACATCACAACCAATAAACAAAGCCAAAACAAGCGACTAGCTGAACAAGCTTAACTAAAGAAAAAGTTAAAAGTAAAGTAAGAGCATAAAGTAACAACATACAAGAATAACTAAAAATAAATAAATAAAACTGTAAGAAAAGGAGCTTTTCCAAGCAAGAAAACCAGCGAATTATCTTGAAGCACATTCCGAGAGATAAGCAGGAGAACAAAAACAGAAACAGAATGGTAGCCATTGGTATTGATTTGGGCACCACGTACTCATGCGTGGGTGTCTACCAGCATGGCAAGGTGGAGATCATCGCCAACGACCAGGGCAACCGGACGACTCCCAGCTATGTGGGTTTCACAGACTCAGAGCGTCTCATTGGCGACGCCGCCAAGAACCAGGTGGCGATGAACCCCAAGAACACAGTCTTCGACGCAAAGCGTCTGATCGGACGCAAGTACGATGACCCCAAGATTGCAGAGGACATCAAGCACTGGCCCTTTAAGGTGGTCAGCGACGGAGGCAAGCCGAAGATTGGCGTCGAATTCAAAGGCGAGCAGAAGCGATTCGCCCCAGAGGAGATCAGCTCGATGGTGTTGACGAAGATGAAAGAGACCGCTGAGGCATACCTGGGCCAGAGCATCACAGACGCCGTCATCACAGTGCCCGCCTACTTCAACGACTCGCAGCGCCAGGCCACTAAGGACGCAGGACACATCGCCGGCCTCAACGTCCTGAGGATCATCAACGAGCCGACGGCGGCGGCACTGGCCTATGGTCTCGACAAGAACCTGAAGGGAGAGCGCAACGTGCTCATCTTTGATCTGGGTGGCGGCACATTCGATGTCTCTATACTGACCATTGACGAGGGTTCCCTGTTCGAGGTGCGAGCGACGGCAGGAGACACACATTTGGGAGGCGAGGACTTCGACAACCGACTGGTTACGCACTTGGCAGAGGAGTTCAAGCGCAAGTACAAGAAGGATCTGCGATCCAATCCTCGTGCTCTGCGCCGCCTGCGCACTGCAGCTGAGCGAGCCAAGCGCACGCTCTCTTCTTCGACAGAGGCGACCATAGAGGTTGACGCATTGTTTGAGGGCCACGACTTCTACACCAAGGTGAGCCGTGCCCGCTTTGAGGAGCTGTGCGCCGATCTTTTCCGCAACACCCTGGCGCCAGTGGAGAAGGCCCTCAACGATGCCAAGATGGACAAGCAGCAGATCCACGATATTGTGCTGGTCGGCGGCTCTACGCGAATTCCCAAGGTGCAGAACCTGTTGCAGCAGTTCTTCTGTGGCAAGAGCCTTAACCTGTCCATCAATCCGGACGAGGCTGTGGCCTACGGTGCTGCCGTACAGGCAGCCATCCTCAGCGGTGACCAGAGCGGCAAGATCCAGGACGTGCTGCTGGTCGATGTGGCGCCCCTCTCTCTGGGCATCGAGACGGCCGGCGGTGTGATGACCAAGCTGATTGAGCGCAACTGCCGCATTCCCTGCAAGCAGACGAAGACCTTCTCGACCTACGCGGACAACCAGCCAGGCGTCTCCATTCAGGTGTACGAGGGCGAACGCGCTCTCACCAAGGACAACAACGCGCTGGGCACCTTCGACTTGTCGGGCATACCACCAGCACCGCGAGGCGTGCCCCAGATCGAGGTCACTTTCGACATGGACGCGAACGGCATCCTGAACGTGTCGGCCAAGGAGATGAGCACTGGCAACGCCAAGAACATCACCATCAAGAACGATAAAGGCCGTCTCTCGCAAGCAGAGATCGACCGCATGGTGAACGAGGCCGAGCGCTATGCTGAGGAGGATGAGCAGCAGCGCCAGCGCATCTCTGCACGCAACAGCCTAGAGGGTTACGTCTTCGGAGTCAAGCAGGCTGTGGAGCAGGCCAGTGCCGACAAGCTGAGCGAGAGCGACAAGTCCTCCGTGCTGGACAAGTGCAACGAGACTGTCAAGTGGCTGGACGCCAACACCACAGCCGACAAGGAGGAGTACGAATACAAGTTGAAGGAACTCACCCAGTTCTGCTCGCCCATCATGACTAAGATGCACCAGCGGGGAGCAGCTCCCAATCCAAACTGTGGCCAGCAAGCGGGCGGCTTTGGTGGCGCCGGCTACAAAGGACCCACTGTGGAGGAAGTGGACTAATCGAATTCGTGTAGTGATAACCCTAGCATAAGCAACCATAGTATAGTAGACTTATCCTTATGGTCTGCAGACTGATTAGTATTTTTGGTTGATGTCTGATATTATTTCCGTATCCCACACCATAGAGATGAACTTCTTGTTAAACTATTCCTAAGTTAGCAACAAATTTTAGAATAAAACAATTTATTTCAAACAAAATTATATTTTGTCTTTGCCGTTCATGTAAGTAAAGCTGATTTAATAGCGCTTATGCAAACAATGGGAATATAACACTTACATATACCTTGAGAAATATTCTGCCAGTTTTCGCTCTTCTTTTTCGAAATTGAAAAGCACATTCATCGATTAAAGTTTTGCTTCAGCAAAAAATTTTATTGTTTTTAGTTTTCTTTATTTTTTTTTAATATTTAGAACTCATTTAATATACAATATTGCAAGTTATTTACCGATTATAGGAGATATACAATTACATATAATAGGTAGAAACTATATTATTGATTGATGGCCTGCATTAACCGCAATACAAGTTGTAGGTTCTTTTGTGGGGAAAATAGGAAACGATGTGTGTGAGTGTGTATGTGTTTGTATAAAAACAAGCAGGGAACTTACGACTTAGCTTTTAAAATGTACACTTGTGCAAATTAACACAATTATAAATATTAATTAAGAGTAGGCGAATAAAAAAATAGCAAGTATATAGAAACGGTAGAAATAGGTGTTTTTAAATAAATTACACTGAGTAGAATAGTAATAATCACGGAGGCAGGGCTAAGGTTCATCATATTGTTTGTTGCATTACAGAAGTTTTTGAGTACTTTGAAATATTGCAGGCTTCTCGAATAATTTATATAAAACGTGTTTCATTTTTTTGTTTTCTGTCGTATTTAGTATTTCATTTACGATTTTTAAAAAACAACAAATACGTTACAATGTGTAATTAGAATATATTCTATGATTTATGAATCTCATAAGTTTTGCAAGAATGACAATAATTTCGTTTCATAGTTTTTATTCGATTCCAAATTGCGCAATGAATGGCGTTCCTCGGGGAACAGATGAAGCGAATACGGCTTATTTGCCTTATTCAGAGCGCTGATCAGTCGTGAGGTGTGATAGAAATGAACATTCTCATCGATCAGACCATGGATGAGCAGCAGTCGATTATCCCTGAGAAGAAAATAAATATTTCAGTCAGTGCATATTGCTTATAGAGGACTCCTTCGATTCCTAGTTTCAAATCTATTAAAGGGAGTTTCTTACTCTTCAGGAAATGCGTGCACGTAATTGAGCACGGATCCTTGCGCATAGCCGGTCTCGTTGAACTGCGGCAGATCCATATATCGTTCCGTGTAGCCAGTATCATAGAACTCCCAGTTAGTGACCGGCGCACCGGCTATGGCTACCTTAAATATGTCTGGATATTGTACCAGACCCATCAAACTCAAATAGCCACCTGTAGATAAGATAATTGTATTGTATCTAAACGAAAATAAACGGTTTCTCTTGGGAACTTACCATAGGACCAGCCATGAATGGCCACGCGTTCCATGTCGATGTAGCCTAGCTGATCTGATAGAATGCGCAATGCATCTACCTGATCTGTTAGCTCTACTTGACCCATACGACCACGAATATGGCTCTCAAAGCGAATGCCACGATGCCTGGAGCCACGGGAATCTATGCAGATCACACAATAGCCCTGTGCCGCCAACATGTGCATACGCAGCTGATGTTTGCCCTGGTGCAGGAATAATGGAAAATATTTAGATATTTGATTTGGTTAATATATGTAAATATATGCATACTTTAAAGGTATTGTTGACCGTTTGCACCTCGGGGCCACCGTAAACGTTCAGTACTGTTGGATATTTGACGCCTAGTTGAAAATTGTGCGGCTTGAATACCATGGCATAAACTATTTCACCCGACGGCAATTGCGGCCGAAAGATTTGTGGGCAATACTGCGGCTCCGGTTTGCCGCCTTCGTGTAAGAATCCGACCAACGAGATCTGTATACCATTGACGCCACCATTCTGGCATGTTTGCGTTAAACGCATCACTTTACAGCTGGGCAGTCGTTGTATATTGCAATAGACTAGCAGCATAAGTTGACATTGCTGCAATTGAGGCATAGATAAAAAGGTTGTTATAATTTAGTTTTATATTTGTTTCTCTTGTAAACTTACATCATCGAACTCAACCAAATAGGAATAGCCTGGCTCTGTTAGCAGGCGTATGTGTTCGGGTCTTTGAAGACTAACCACATAGAGATGCTTCTCCAATGGCGTATCACGCAATCCTAAAAAATAAACAAGCTGATTGGCCTTATCCACCCACAAATTGCGTGCCAGCACCTCCCATTCGCCGCTTGTCAGTGCAACCTTATTGACAATTCGTGCTTGAAGCGCTGCAGGTTCTACAAAATTTGGTTGCTGGGCGGCAGCTGCAGCCGCTGCTGCTGCTGCTACAACGGCGGGTGTATCTGTTTGACAGCCATTCACATGACTCAAGTGCAGACTCGAGGTCACTAAATATAAATGCCTAAAGCCAGTCTCCTCTGATGCCCATACATAGGTTACGCTCATCTCGCTTATCTCCAGAAAGTAAAGCATATCATGTACATTGATCCAGCTCTCCGATTGTTCTGTGTATATGACTTGCAGCGGCGTTATGGTACGATTATTAGGACTGCGCCAGCTGTGATCACCAAGTGAATCCGTTGGCGTAGACACCTGACTGCTGTAAGATTCGCAGAAGTTGTCCAATGGTATTAACATTACATCCAAACGTTGCTGTTTCCGATCTAGGGCCTCCAGCCATACACTAATGATTAAAATAACGAAGACAATCAAGGGATTAAATTGTCAATGAAAATATCATCCCCTTAAACTTACTAGTTGGCATCTGGTGTCCATCCTATTCGAACAATATATTCAATCCAGGGGAATACAGCTAGTAGAGAATATGGTAGATCCTTAATGCTTATCTCGCTAATCTGCAGCGCCTCATTGAGCACAAATTGAACAAGTTTTAGTTTGGATTTTGCATTGGGTGACCCGCTACGTGGAAAGCGGTACTCGTCCACCTCGCCGGGCACCGCCGTCGACGAGGGAAATGTATAGAGGGAAACATCCGTTTCGTCCACCTCCTCATATACAATGCGGTAGGTGCCATCATCGGAATGCGGCTGCCACCAGTAGCCTTGATAGCGACTGAACTCTTCCTGCATCACATACGATGGCACACCAGCACTGAGTGCATCATCCGCATACGTGCGACGTCCACTTCTCGTGTACGTTAAACGCTTCTCGTGGCCGCTGAGAGTGTGCGTTACCCAAATATCACAGTCACTGATGTACGCTATCAGATCTGAGTTCTGTGGACAGATTTGCGGATCCAATGCACTCCATTCGGGGCTTGTGCGTAGCTGCGTGGGAAACAGTGGGCCAGACTGAAAAAGATTAACAAATGTAGCTCTAATTAATCCACTGGCATTAAGAAGTAATATCTTAATATTTACATTATAGCCCGTGTCTAGACACTGATACAAATCGTTAACACAGGGAATGACCAACTTGCCGCTAGGTTTATGCAGCTCATAGGATGTTATTCCCCACGTGGGCAAACGCTTCCTTTCCAGCAGCAGTTGATACTCTTTCGCATAGGGACAAGTGCTGACGGTGCCCACATGACTGCTAGCAATGGGCTGCTGGAGAAGTGGCTTCAACGCCAAACTAGAAAAAATAAACCACAGGAAAATTACTTAATATGGAAATGAGAAATACGAAAAAGTTTACGCATACCTAGGTCCAAACAAGGAGCCATAATGAAAGGCGGGCATGTTAATTGTGGGTGATCCAGGGCCGCTGTTGGGACTATCGGCACTGGAGTTGTCGACATCACCACCACCAATGCCAGAGCCACCTATTTGCTGTAACACGAGCTGTTGTTTGTCATGCTGTAGCAAATGAATGTCCACAAAGAGTAGCGTTGTTTCCCATGTCTGTGGCGGCGTGCTCAGAAAATAGCAGCGTACTCGACCATCGGACAAATAGCGAAATTGCACATCCGTTGGCACCATGGTCGACAGGGTGGATAACTTCTTGCGTATCTCTTGGACAAAGAATTTATTTTCAGCCCACGTTTTGGAAGGTGTCGGTGCTGCAATATGCCCATCATTATCAACAGCATCATCCTCATCATCCTCCTCATCGTTATCATCGCAGTCCTCATCGTTAAGGCCCAATCCATGCGGTGGTGTGCCGCTGGTGGGCGAGCTCAAATGATTCGTTATTGCCGAAGCAGCGGCAACCACCACCTCGGTAGTTGTTGCTGTGGCTGCTGCAGCTGCTGCGGTTATCGGTGATGTTATCGAATTGAGTGCACTGCCTATTGAGGAGTAAAATGCATTAGCTGTGGTACCCAGCGAGCCCATGCTCGTAAGACTAGCTATCGAACCGGCACCAATGCCGCCCATGCCGCCAACGCCAATGCTATGGGTTGAGCTGGGCGTGCTGGCAGCGCTGTGACTGCGATCCATTGCGGCGCTGTTGATGCTGCCGGTAACGCTCACCGCCGTCGATACGCGTGATGTAAAGCCATCCAAGAGATTGACAAACGATGTGGCCGCTGCATTGGTTATACTATGACTTCGCTGATGCCCATTGTTGTTCTTGTTGCTGTTTCGTTTTATGCTGCCGCCGCCGACGCCGCCGCCAACACTGCTGCTGTCGCCAATTTCAGTGCCCAGCAGGCCGCCGCCAGTGGAGCTTGTAGCATTTGGACCGCCGAGATTGACAACGAGCGGTGAACTGCGCGACGTTTGTTGTTGCTGTTGCTGCTGTGTTGCTTGTATTCTGCTAAGATTGCTGTCCATCTTTATATTTCGTTAACGCACAATTGCAATGCAGTTTTCCTTTTCACTAAAATTTAAAATTGACCCAAATATTCTCTCCACGTACACACATACAAAAATATAAAAAGACAGTCACTGGACAATTGATTTTTTATGTTTTTTGGTTAATTTGTTCCCTTTGATGCTCTAGCACTTTCAGACACACACGCACGCACACACACAGACATACACACGCACTCGCACACGCACTCAATCAATCAGTCAGTCACACGACGTATTGTTTTGTTTTTGTTATCGCTGCTGATGCATTTCGTTGGAGATAGTCTTTTTGTTTGTATACAATTAATGTACTTTTTTAACAATTAAATTTTGTGCCTTGTCTCGTTTCCAGTGCTCTAATCTAGCTATGCTTGTCTGTCTGCTGCGATTTTCATTTTTGTCTTTCTCTCTTCGTACGACGATGTGTCGTTTGGTAATTGTTGTTGTTTGAATATTTTATCGCCTCTTTGCAAAAAAAAGTGAAAGTCTTGCTCGTGTCCTAAATGTACGGTACAGATGCAAAACATGTGCCTATATCACGGTCTTTGCACTAACATTGATTGCTTTTCTTCTGTTTGGGCCAATTAATTTAACTACTCAAGGTGTTTCAATTGTTTGTCACAGGTCGCACAATGATAGAAATGGTTTCCACTGCAATGCCGTTTGTTTTACTTGATTGTGTACCCACAGCGTTGCACTTTATCGAAACAGTGTCACTTGTTATTTGTCTTTTATTTATAAAGCCAACATGGTCACACTTAAAAGTTGTATTTATTTGTAATGATTCTGTTATTTAATTTACTTTACACAATCAATTTGTTAGTAGAACATGTCAAAAGTAAGAGTGTACTCTTTTCAAATAACTATTCACTATCTATTCATTTCTCTTGTTATGTTTATCTTATGTTAAACTCTTCAAAAGTAAATTCTTCTAGCTCTATGGTTCCTCCAAAAACGCACTTATCAATTCGGCTTGTCGGGCTCCCAGTATATGCCAGCCAAAGGCGCCTGAAGAATATAGTTTAGTAATTTACGGATAATATTTTCAATAACTTACATCGCCTCAAAGTTATGTGGAAGTCCCTGAATTACTCCAAGAACTGTGTTATTTTCAGAATTCATGCACCATCCACGAATGTCAAGTTTTTGTGCTCGGCGATGTGTATACTAAGTTTGTTATTCAAAATATATTGTGTATAAAACTATTGTTAATGACTTACGTGTCGAAAAGAAACATCTGTTATGAATAAATGTATTATTGGTTAAATTTTTTTGTTTAACTATACGAATCAATTTTAAAACAAACCCTGTACGATGCCAAATACTTCAAATTCGCAGGATTGAATTTTTGTTAAAACCTCCTCTACTGGGGGTTCGGGAGGCTCAACTTCTTGTACGGGAGGCTTAGCTTCTTCTACGTGGTCTTGATTTAGTTTACGTGGATTGTGGACATAACTCTTTTCCGTTTGGGTTCCAACATCCATTTGTATATTAGAAAACAAATGACAAACTAATTTTGAATTGCTTTTCGATTTCCGATAATTTTAATACGATAAATGAGTAGAGCAACACTCGCCTGCCTCAAACGCGCTTGTTATCGTAATCGCTACGCACTTGGGACAACAAGACGCAGTAAAATATTTTATTAAACAAAGCAGAACTAAGAACAATCGCACAAAACATGACTACCAATACTGTATATGCTGGTGTGCATGTCAAAAATAAACTAAATGATTTCTATCCACTCCATAACATTGACATGGACCAAAATGTTGCCTACTTGAAGAAACTAATAACACAGCAGCTGCAGTTGCAGTTTGATGCTAATGAACTTGGTGAGTAAAATATACATTTACATCCATAAACACATCTACACGTATGCAAAAAATGCAAACTCATTGTATATATATCTACACAGATATCTGCTACTTGGGCAACATGCTCGACGATGACACCAAACTGTCGGCCACAATGAAACCAAATGCAATTGTGCATTGTTTTCGCAAAATAAAGGGATATACGCCTTATGTGCCACCAGCCGCTAGCGATATAAATACAAAACATATACAAGAACTCTTTTCATTAACCTCACACTTGCAGATCAGTGTAACTTCTCGCTTTAATATTCTACAAAAGATATTAGCAGAATATCCAGAGTTTCGTCGCAATTTGGGTGCACAAGCTTTAATACGCGACTCGGTGCTCTTCAATATGTTGCACGAGCCAGAGGTGGTGCAAAATCTGGTGCGGGACTATCCATTAATTTGCGAGGCAGCTTCGTTTATTGTTGACACCATACGCAAAGAGTTGGCGCGCAATAGCTCTGCCACACAATGTAAGTGCGCTGCTTCTGTTCCTGATTTATCCTATGGTATATGTCAAGCCTTTCCCTGTTACCTTTGCAGTTCAAGAACAGGCTGCCTCAGAGTCAACAACATCATCCGAGGAGGAGAACTCTTTGGGTGCAGGCAGCAGCAGTAGCGGCGGCAGTAGTAGTACTGCAGCTGCCAATGCACTCGCTGCCAACCGACGCGATGAACTGGCCAACATACGCCAAATAAGCCGCCAGCAGCTTGCTAATGCTTTGGCCCGTGTCGATATGAGTTCCTTCAACTCACTGTCCAACATAGCCCAACGCAATGTTGACGAGGCACTCAGTGGCGATGAACGACCACGTACCAGCGCATCTACTGCCACTACTGCTGCTTCTACAGCCACATCAGGATCCGCTGCTAGTGGATCATCTGGTGGCATTATTTCATCAACGTTTCGCAATGAGCTGGAGCGTGCTCTTCAAATGTTCCAGCAGCCAACAGCTGCTGCTGCTGTGGAAAGCATGGATGTGGAGCCAAGTGTTGATGCAGCTGCTGCTGAGGCCGCCCTCGATGAGCCGGAGGATGCTGACGACGGTGTTGCTGGCGATGAGAGCGATGTGCTGCCGCGCTGCTACCGCCGTCATCGCTTCACCGAACAGCTGCGCACCATGGCCGCAATGGGATTCATCAATCACACTCAAAATGTTAACTACTTGACGCTGGCCGATGGCAATGTGGAGCACGCTATAAATCTGCTGATGTTGGGCATGAACTAAACTGAATGTGGCATCTTATCTGCTTAACTCATGAGTTTATTATGCTGCTGCTGCTGCTAATGCCAGATGTCATACAAATATATATATATATTTATATAGTGTGTGTGTTTATGTCAATGTATACGTATGTATGGTATACTGTAAGCGATCTAGCGTTATGTTCTTTAATTGCTTATTTAATATATGCAAAAAAGATTGAAAGGAATCATATATCTCTTCTCGAAGTACTCGTAAACATAATATAATACAAAATAAAAATACCGATGTACATATATATAACGAGAGGCGCTTGTATTAACCCTGTGCCATTTTCTTGGGCTCGGATCGGGGAACGGCGGCCCGCACATATAAAAAACGATAAAAGAAATTGAGCTACTTAATTAGATAGTCTAATGCTTTGTCCTTGTTGTTATTGAACTTCAAGAGCGCCGCCGAGATTTTAGTTTCTTCGAAGCCGAGATCCATTAGTTCGCCCAGTGGTATCAGGTGTTCGATTATCTAAAACGCAATTGCGAAATATAAAAAGAGTAAAAATGTTAATTAAATTCATCATTACTTTAGTTTTTATTTAAGGTAAAAGAAAGAAAATGAGCCCCTTATTTCCCCTAATTAACAAAAATAAGACATTATATAGTTTAAGTATATATATTTATTTTAGAGTTCAGAAAGTACAGCCGCACCCACCTTTTTATCATCCACGCCGCACAAACTAACCACCTTGGCGACTCGTTCTAGTGGAAACCCCATGGTGCTGATTTGTTGCGCCAGATTTTGGGCTGGCACGGCCAACTCCTGGAATATGTTAGTATTGTTACCCATCGAGGACTGCGATTCCTGCTGTTGTGGTAGCGTTAATGGCAGCTTCTGGTGCTGTTGGTCATTCTCATTATGACTATGCAGTCGAGTGCGTCGCTTCTCCGCCTGCTGCAATTCAGTTTTCAGTTCACGCAGAATATCAGGCACGCTCTTTGATTTTTCATCCGTTTGCTGTGCTGTGCTCAGCAAACTGCTAATGTTATTTGTTGTAGGGATCTGAGGCTGATGAGTTGGCGTGCCATAGCCATTCACATAACCGTGCTGCAAATAGTTGTGATTGTGGAAAAGCTGTTGCTGCTGCTGCGGATAGTAGTGCTGATTGTAGACCATATGTGGATAGAATTGCTGCTGCTGGTGTTGCTGCTGTTGTGGACTGTTGTATAGTGTGGCATTCACTACGGGGGGGTACATCGCTGGAATGTCTTGGGCATCATCACAGTGTACTTGAAAGTTGACGCTCTCAAGCGTCGCTTTGGTTTCAGCAAGTGACGTTACAGCCAACTCCAGTTTGACGGGCACTTGCTGTTGATTTTCTGGATTCAGTTCGGATTGTTCCTGCGGCTGTTGCTCCGGCGACTGTGGTGACTTTGGCAGTTGCTCCTCTTCCTGCTGCTCATTCGCTTCTGGTTTCTGCGTCATCTGTGTCTGATGCAACACTTGTGCAAGAATATCCAAATCGTTTATAGTTTTTAGTTCGATATTATCAAACGGTGTCGAATTCATGTTGTACTCGAAATCGGCATAATTTAATGAGCTATTGCGTTTGTGGTTCGTAACCACTGGAGCCGTCGCTGCTGCTGTTCCGCTTAGTATGGTGGGCTGAAGTATATTATGGAAATTGCACGAGTTTATTGACTTTGGTTCGGGTTTTTGTTGTTGTAGCTGTTGCTGTTCACGTGAGTCAGCGGCGCTTAGTGATGTTGTGGCCAACGTTTTCGGTGATGTTGTCGGTGTTATCTCTACCTCCTCATCATCGTCGCTGCCCGAGGATAGATCCTCTGCATTTGGATAGTCAACAGCGCCGAGCATCTCCTTTTGCTTTGCCTCCAGTTCACGTTGTCGTTCTCTTTTGCGTTGCTCCTGACGCACTTGACGCGCCTGTTGATGTTGATGTCGCATCTGGCGCCAGTGCTGGCACTTGCTGACCACACTGCGCTCCAACTGGAAGTCGTACTGATACGCCTGCTCCTGTTCATAGTAATTGGGAGTGTATTGAGTCAAACGGTTTGCAATCGTCTGTGGCAATTGATAAACTAATGGCGGTGGTTTATAGCGTTCGACTACTTTGACGGGCACATCATCCATATTATTAGCACTAGACATACGCGCATACACGGCAAATTTAATTAATTTCGTTCCTTCGGATTATTTTTTTCGAATTATCCGTGTTTTTTATTTTCACGCACTTCTCTTTTGTTATTGCAAAACGATTGTGAATGACCGATAGCCGTTCGGGAAATCCAATCGATGACACTTTTTCGGTTTGGCCAATTGTTGATAATTTATATGAATATGTACACACTGAAAAAGCAATATTCAAATTTTAAAATATATTTTAATTATTATTAATAAGACTCAGTTACTCTGTAGCAAAAATTGATAAGCTTGAATAAAAAATAGTAATTATGCGAATTTCTAAAATTATAAAAAACAAATATATAGCTAAGTTGGCACTACCATTTTACACATCAACTTATCGATATATCGAATAAGAATCATCATTATTTCGAGGTCTGGTCCATCTCTAATTTTTATAGTGGCGTCGTTGTAAGAAAGCATTTTTTCAATTAATTTAGAATCTCCGAGATAAGTATGCTAAGTCGCAAACGTCGAGCCAGCTCTATATCGAGCCGGCAAGATGAGGATCCCCTTTTGTTGGACGACTCAACACCGGAACAATCCCCGGTACAACAAACAACATCGGCGCGCAAAAAGCGACGCCTGGACCCGACAGAACTTTGTCAACAGCTGTACGACTCAATACGGAATATCAAGAAGGAGGATGGCTCCATGCTGTGCGATACATTTATAAGAGCACCAAAGCGCCGGCAGGAACCATCTTACTATGACGTTGTAGTGAATCCCATCGACTTGTTAAAAGTACAGCAAAAGCTGAAAACGGACTCCTACGACGATCTCTACGATATGATGAACGATTTGGAGTTATTAATAAGCAATGCAAAGGCATTCTACAAGCCAGATTCGGCTGAATATCAGGACGCACTGGCACTCTGGCAGCATATACAGACCCAAAGGCAACGCATTCTGGAAGTGAATGGTTTTGCAGAGGAAGAACCACGTGTAAAACGAGCGCCACGCAATGCACGCCGGCAAACAAGCAGTGCTGAGCCAGGAGGCGGAGGGGAACTTGACGATGACTGCAATCAATATGAGGAGCTCTTTGCATCCGTGATGACGGCAACGGATCCCATTGGCGACAGGCCAATGTACCCCATTTTTCAATTGTTACCTTCTAAAAAGATATATCCCGACTATTACGATGTCATTGAGCATCCCATTGATTTGCGTCTGATAGCGACGAAGATACAAATGAATGCATACTCTTCATTGGTGGAAATGGAGCGAGATCTGTTGCAGATGACCAAGAATGCTTGCCTCTTCAATGAGCCTGGATCGCAAATTTACAAGGATGCAAAAGCACTAAAGCGTATATTTACGCAGCGTCGTATTGAGCTGGAAACGGGTAAAGGAAAACCAGCTCGACGCGTAAAAAGTTTGTCCAGTGCAGCAATTGCCGGTATGCTGTGTAGACTATTGTTATCCATGAGAACCATAAGTAATCTCTTTATATTTCAGCACTTAAAGAGGAAGTAGATAGCTCAGACGATGAGGAGACGAATAAGAAAGGCGAGGGACCAATGTGGGCATTGTTTGATCACTTATACAATGCACCTGGTACCTCAGAGCATCCGGGGGACACTGGTCCGCCGTTGGGCAACTCTTTGTGGAAGCTGCCAGTGCGTCGCTTTCATCCCGAATACTTTGAACTAATCAAGCGCCCCATATCATTGAGCCAAATTCATAACAAGCTGAAAAAGGGCGATTATGCCAATATAAGCGATCTTACTGGTGATCTCTATCTAATGCTGGACAATGCCAAGAAGGCTTTTCCACCCACACATCGCACGCATAAGGATGCGTTGAAAATGCTGAAACTGATGAATGCCAAGCTTGTGGAAGAAACGCTTGAAGAGACCAGCGACATGGACGAGGATGAGTCGGACGAAATCTTTTTGGCCAGTGTGCAGCCAGAGAAGCGTAAGCCAGGCAGGCCACGTATCAATTCCAATTCCAACACCAGTGTAACGCATGCGAATTCAAACTCACCCAAGTCTAATCGGATTACCATCAATGCTGCCATCAAGAAGAAAATTCTCACTATACAAAAATACCTTGTGGACTACACGGTGGATAATCGTCGGCTAATCGAGATGTTTATGGAGAAGCCGCCACGCAAAATGTATCCAGACTACTATGAAGTTATTCAAAATCCGATTGACATGAACACCATTGAGCATAACATACGTGCCGATCGTTATGGAACCGTTGAGGATGTTGTCGCCGACTATCGCCTCATGTTTTCCAACTGTCGACAGTATAACGAAGATGGTTCCATGATTTACGAGGATGCCAATACGCTGGAGCGTGCATTAAACGAGAAGCTTAAAGAATTTCCTGGCCTGGTTGAGGTGAAGAAAACGTTGCAAAAGTACAACAAAGTGGGACGCAAGCCGAAAGCGGCTCTTCTTGCAGATCGCGATCGAATGTGGCAGCTCTATGAGACGCTACGTGACTATCAGGAGCCGAAGGGTAAGCGGCAGCTATCACTCATCTTTACGAAGCTTCCATCGAAAAGTGATTACCCCGAGTACTATGACATCATCAAGGATCCTATGGATATGGAACGCATTGCGCAGAAGCTCAAGCAAGCTGCCTATGAAAGTGTGGACGATTTGTGTGCTGATTTTCTGCTAATGCTGGAGAATGCTTGCAAGTATAATGAACCCGATTCGCAGATCTATAAGGATGCATTGGTCCTGCAACAGTTGACGCTGCAGCTTAAGCAGCAGTTACGCACCGAACGTGATGCCTTGCCTGATGTTCCACTGGCTGTGCAGGAGCTATTTCTTACGCTCTTTACCTCGCTGTACAATCACCAAGACGAAGAAGGACGCTGTTACTCGGACTCCTTGGCCGAGTTACCCGAATACGATGAGCTGGGCGAAGGTGCAAAAGTACGTGGTATTTCGTTGGACTTGGTCAAGAGGCGACTTGATAAGGGAGCTTATAAGCGTTTGGATGTCTATCAGGATGATATTTTTGCGTGCATGGAGCGAGCACGAAAATTATCTCGCACAGATTCAGACATCTTTCAGGATTCAATTGAACTGCAAACGTATTTTAGTCGTAAACGAGATGAGCTCTGCAAGGATACCTTGAGTTCGCCCGCGCTTAATTTTACACTGGATAAGTTGTTGTCTGATGTTGAGGTTGCACGAGCACAGAAGGCGGCGCAAGAAGAGCAGGATCAGGAGCAAGACAAGGACAAGGATGAGTTCAATGCCAATGGTGCGAAGGGTGAGAGCATGACTATCAATCAGCAGGTCTATTCACCTGGCAACTATGTCTATGTGCAGATGCCTGAGAACAAGATTCCCAGCATAGCATGCATCGAAAGACTCTGGACCACGCCAAACAACGAGAAGCTCATGCAAGCTTCGATATTTCTGCGTCCGCATGAAACATTCCATGTGACGACGCGAAAGTTTCTTGAGAAAGAGGTCTTCAAGAGCAGCATATCACAGACAATTTCCATGGACAAGGTGCTGGGCATGTGCTATGTCATGCACATTAGGGACTACATCAAGTTACGTCCCGATGGACTGCCCGAGAAGGATGTGTTCGTCTGCGAATCTCGCTACAGTGTGCAGGGACGTTGCTTTAAAAAGCTGAAGAGTTGGCCAACAGCGAGAGATAGCAACAACAGCTCGGTGCGGTTTGTGCCACGTGAAGCGCCGCTGGAGCTGAAGCGTGTTATGTCCGTGTTCAAGGAACGCATTGAGAAGCATAAGGGAGAGTTGGAGGAGCTAAAGTTGCAGGAGGTGCTGATTGAGAAGGAGAAGCCCAATGTCACCTGCGATGCACCACCAAATTCGGAAGATAAAAGCATATATTACCAGCAGTATAACACTATCTGCAGTGGCGTCATCAAGACCGGAGATTTTGTGTATGTGGCCACACAAACGGGCAAACAATCGGTTGCTCAGGTGCAGCAAATTTGGGAGATAAATGGCAAATCATACTTCAAGGGGCCTTGGTTACTGCCACCCATTGAGATAACGCCGGCACTAGGAAGGCAATTTTATCGTCAGGAGCTGCTGCTTAGCACCGTTGAAGATATTAGTCCTGTCATTGGCATTGTGGGTCGGTGTGCTGTTCTGGAGTATTCCGAATTCATTGGCTGCCGACCCACAGAAATTGCCGAGAGCGATGTCTATATCTGCGAGTCCGTGTATGATGAAATGAAGAAGGCATTACGCAATTTGGTTGTAGGAAACCTACGCAAGTTCCAACACAGCGCTGATGTCACCGAAGATGAAATCTTTTATTTCAAGACGCCCATCAAGCCGGCCAAGGATACCAAAAACGAAGTTAACGAGCTGTCCATGTTGGAAGATTCTATGGATGGTGATACTCCATCACTAAGTTCTGACATAGTGGCCATATCTTCACCAGCGCCGTCAATTAACTCCACTCCGCTTACCTCAAAAGCAAAAGCCAAATCGGTGAAGAAAAGCCTCACCGGATACATCCTTTATTCCAGCGATGTGCGCAAAGGTAATGATCCAATTCTAATCCCCTTGAGGCATTATTCTAATTATTGTTCTATTTTGCATCTTCAGGTATAAGTCAAAGTAATCCGGATGCCACATTTGGAGACATCTCGCGCATGGTGGGCAACGAGTGGAAGAGTTTGCCCGCCAGTGTGAAACAAAGCTGGGAGGATCGTGCCAACAAGCTGAACGAGGAAGCTGCCGCGCTGCGACGTGAGATGGACGATAACCAGAACTGTGGCAGTCCCCTGCCGCAGTCCCAGACACACATGCAAGATAATCCCAGTCCTGCGTTGACTTTTGAGTGCATGTGGGACAAATGTGACTTTCAGTTCGAGGAGATGTCCGACTGCACTGAGCACTGTTTTGCCGATGCCACCGGGCACATACAACGTCATCCGCAGGCAGGTGTCGAAATGGAATACGTCTGTCTGTGGCGCAATTGTCCACGCATCAGGAAATCCATCCAGGCCTTTCCCAATGTGCTGCGCCTTATCAAACATGTTCGCGAGGTACATTTAAGTAAATGTGGCAAGTCACTGAGTCTCACAGAGCGCAGCAAAAACTTTGTGCCACGCAAGCACAAGCTTGGATTGCAGGGAGTGCCGATTCCTTCAAGTAATGCGCTATCGCCCCGCGCACCTATTATTGTTGATGCGGCTCAACAGCATCAACAACAAATTCAGCTGCAACAACATCAGCAGCAGCAGCACAACCAGCAACAAGTACATCATCAGATACAGACCATTGTGTCGGGTCCTCCACCTGAACCGATGTTTGTCACTGTACCGCCTCGGGCCAATCGTGTCATCCATTCAGAGGCGTACATCAAGTACATCGAAGGCCTGCAGACGGGCAGTCACTTATCGGTCAGTGCCAGCAACAATACGTTGCGACGTTCGATCACTCACATTAATCCCACCCAGGTGGTTAAGACGCAGTTACCCGAACACTGGCTGGGTCCGAATTTGCGCGACCAAGAGAACGTGGTGCAGGCTCTGTGTCATCTGCGAAACTTTATGCTCGACGATGTGCTGCAAATACAACGCAGCTGCACCTAAACCAACTAAACCTAAGTCCAAATGCAAAACCATTTCAAAACTCAAATACTTTCATATACCCTATGTATAGAAACATATTAAATTTCAGAAAAACTAGAGTTACATTAATTGAAAACCATTTTGTTAAAGCCACCAATAAATGAACAAAAACAAGAAAAGTAGTTTGAATATTACGATGGAACTTGAAGCAACCATTGTGAATATACAAAATAAGTACTTATTTATGCGAATATACTTACATATCGCACTACGCATTTTTGATAGTTTTATTTTGAAATATATCTTTTTGATGGGATCGGGAAGAGTTTTCTAACTGCGTACATCATGCATAGAAAACAGCGCATAAACGAAGAACATTGTCTGCCCAGCTTTATCGCAGTAATCGCCTTGCTGGGACCATGACGTCATCATGGATTATCTTTTCGTTTTTGTTTTGCTACGCCAGTTCGACAACAAACCGGTTTTCTCCGTCGCCCGCTGATAGTGTCATTTGGTTATTTTAGCGTCGCTTGTCTAATGTGCTAGCTCTGAATAAACGACTCAACTAATCTCATGCCTCTCTCGTGTGCTCTTTCCTTCGATATTCTGCTATTTTTGTTTTGGGCTGCGCCACAAAAGTTTTGCCAGCGAACTCGAATAATCAGTCGCAGTTGGTCGCTTGTGGATCGCAGTTTGTATTTGTTTGTTTGCCTCATCCATTAATTAATAAATATATATAGACACATAAAATGTCTGAGGGCGAATCGAAATTTGGCTTCAAGGACATGGAGAAGGCGTTGGAGACGCTCAAGCTGTTGGAGAGTCACGATATACAGTACCGTAAGCTGACAGTGCGTGGACTACTGGGACGTGCCAAGCGAGTATTGACTTGTAAGTTGCCTTAGCGAGTCATTATAGAATTCCAATATACATAAGTCTGGCCCACACACAGTGACAAAGGCAGCGGAGAAGGTGAAGAATATCAACGACGCCATCGGTGTGTTCGAGAACTGGCTGGAGGAAAATGGCGGCAGTGCATCCAATAAGAATGCAAAGACTGACAGCGAAGATAAGGTGGAAACAGTGCCTGGCCTGGGCTTCAAGGACAAGGAGGCAGCTCTGGCTACCCTAAGGTAAGCGAGTTCATTTGGAAATTAATCAAAAGCAAGCCGCCTTTTAAGGCCGAAGGTCGTTCCCATAGTGGACCCCGACTGCACGTAGCATTGCCTACGCACTCATCATGATGTCATGTCACAGTTATAGTGTGAGCTAACACACTCACTCGGAAGTCCCATAATTCGATAGAGCACCGCGCATCGATTTCCTCTCCAACTGCCTCTCTCAACATGCGACTGCGAGACACAGACGAACGTATTCGGCACATTCCACAGTCTGTCTATAGAAATTCCTATACGTATGGCTAATCTACACATGCATAAGTATATATAATATATTAATGGCGCGATAATTAGTGCTCTCGATTGTGAAATGCGCTGCAAACAGGGGGGTTTCGACTTAAGGGATTATACTTAAACAGAGTTGCTAGTGCACATTGATCCATGATTAATAAAGAATGTTAAGAATGATAGATAGTTAATATGTCAGTTATATATATTGTATATAATTTTCTTTTGCAGTATTTTGGAAGAACGCGATCCGGATTACCAAAGACTGGCTGTTAAGGGTTTGATTGGCAGCTCGAAGCGTGTGTTGTCGGGTACCAAAAACGAGGATAAGATCAAATCCATTAAAGAGGGCGTACAGATTTTGGAGGACTTTCTGGAAAAGTTCGAGACAGAGAACCGCATCAAGGATAACCGCGCATATCTGCCCCAAGCTGTGGTAGCCAAGTTGCCGGAGCCTAAAGAGGAGCTGGCAGCTGAGTTCCTGGCAGTTTATGGAGGCTCCAAAGCTAAGGGAAACTACAAGCATCTGCGTACAATGTATCCAAAGGATGAGACTACAAGCTGGGATATAATACGCAATCGTCAAATTGCTAAATTGTTGGATGAAATCAAGAAGGATGGAGTCAAATTGTTTGACGAGGACACTGGAGCACCAAGTGGGCTGCATTTACGCTTAATACACTGGGCCTACAGTCCACAGCCGGACAAGGTGAAGAGTTTCGTAGAGAAGTTGGCCAAAAAGACACCAGAGAAACGCAAACTGGAAAGCGACAGCAGCAGCAGTGATGACGACAAGTCCAGCAGCGGATCAGATTCGGAGGGAAAATCAGTGCCAAAAAAGAAGAAGAAGGATGAATGATAAGAACAATAGCTGAATTTTGTGTAACGAACAGAAAACGGCATATACTTTATTCTTTATACGTCAACTCAACCTCAACGCGATTACATTTATGTGGTGGACACACACTGCTTTTTATTATTATTGTTTAATGTATGTATTTATACTAGAATGCTGCTGATAAGGCCTCGCCTAGATGAGCTATACATCTAACGCTAGCCATCTAATAATCAAATATAAGAAATTGTTTAATATACTTTGTGGTGCCACAGTCCAAAAAAACACAGTCCACAATTGGTTTGAATCTGTGTGGTATCTAACGCTTATTAAGTTGCATGCGATCACGATAGCCGATAGCTCGACGCACTTGTTGTGGTGGCGGGTCGATTCATATGGCCATTTGGCAACACTTATTCGCACAAGCCGTTAGATGAGTAAATATTCGCAAACTAGACGCACCCGCATTAAAACGACATCCCCCCTCCCCAAGCGCATAGCCGGTCGAAAGTAAATTACACAATGTACATGAGACATGGTTACACCCACGTTACGATGTTCCCACGCTTCCACGCCTACTAATACTTATGTAAGCCGCCGTCATAATAATCTGAGGCCGTCGATTTTTGCACGCGAAGTGACTGCGATTGCGACTCCGACGGTGACTTGGCCAGCGACAAAGTCAACTGATGCTGTTGGTCTGCCTGTTTGCCGGTGAGGTGTCCATAGGCCATATTGAAAAGAGCATCGGGATCGCAGACAAAACGATACACATAACGTTCTCCATTCACCTTCTGCATGATTCCCTTCTCGTAGTAATAGCGCAGACTACGCGACAGCTTGTCATAGTTCATGGCCGGCCTGTTCTTCTGTATGCCCCAACGACGCGCCACCTCTTCGGGTTCGATGAGCTTAAATTCCATACCCCGACCTGTCCAGGCAATGCAGCTGGCACTGCGAATAGAAGCGGAACATAAACACAGTGGCATACATTGTAAGGGACACATTTAACTTACCTGGTGGCAGGCTCATCTAAGAGTGCTACCAGAAATTGCCACAATTGGAGCGATCCACGTCGTTGACTGATGGGTTGTCCATTGCTGCTAGTCGATATTGCATTGCTGGCATAGAATTGATCCAGGCGCAACTCCGCATCGCTAGAGGTGGTGGAGTCCACTACACTGGGCCGCAATGGAGGCGGATAGGTGGACGAAATGGTCGCATTATATGGACCACTGTCATACTTAAGATCTGCGTCACTGCCCGACCCAGTGGTGGGGGATATATCGCGATAGACGGTGGCAACAGAACCACCGTGCGCATGGGATTGCGTCTGCTGCTGAGAATAGTGTGTGGGCGTGGCATAGACAGCCGAGCTCGATATGACAGCGGTGTGGCTGAATTTGAATGCGGAGGCAGCGTGCACTGAAGTCAGGTGAGGATGCGGCTCCTGATGCGTGTGCTGCGACTGCTGATGATTATGAGGATGCGCCTGCAATGCTGCCTGCTGCTGCTGTTGTTGTTGTTGTTGCTGTTGTTGCTGCTGCTGTTGTTGCTGATGCTGTGCAGCTGTTGTGGTAGAGTCAGCGTGCTCAATCTTTGTGTTATGCTGATGAAAATGCTGCCCAGCAGACACATCGTTGCAATATGCAGCGGCTGCTGCAGCGGCGGCAGCTGCGGCGGCAGTTTCTGGAAGAGATGGGCAGAGATTTGAAAGAGCCGCATGAAAGCCGCTTTTATGCACGTTTGAACAAGGAGAGTAGAGAGGGTGCTAATTACATAGTACAGAGATACCATACACTTTCCCCAAACGAGAGTATTGAGCTTGCGATATCAAGCTGGGTACTCAGTAAACTTTTCTGAGTGTAACCGGAGAATATGTTTGTTTGAAGCAAGAAAACTTCTGACGGAAATGTACTTACACGCATAATTATTTTATATCCCGTTATTGTCCAAAACTGAAGCCATGATCGAAATTCCTAACTTCCTAACAGATTAAGAGCAGATCATAGGATAATACATATTTACTTATTTAAGTATCCATTTATCTTGTTGAGAAGTGTATACAACAATTCGGTAAAGCTCGTTAAGCTTTGTTTTGTTTGTTGTTGTTTCACTAAATGGCCAAGGTATTTAGCGCAAATTAATTATTTAAGCAACCCACTCTCGTGCCTTAGACCTGGCCCTTTTCCCTTGCCCTGCTCTACACAACCAGTAAATGCTCAATATGCTGCAATTTAAGGGCGCCTGGCCCACACCCTCTTATTTCCATGCTTTTCATTAGACGGTCCTGAAGGCCCTGGTCTCCCTGCTTCGCATGGCATGACTCGTTGAAAATCACATCAACAAACAGCCTGCAGGCAACGCGACTCGACGCTGGGCGAATTAAAAATTCAGTAGATACCTCTGCATAATACATGAGAAAGTGTCGACAAGTAAAAACATCATTGGCGATAACAACAAACGGTAAAACCTGTTGGCTGTGATGCCAAGGTAGAGTGCGGAGTTGCAGAACAGCGAGTACGAAGTACAGAGTGGGTACAGAGTGGGTACAGAGTGGGTACTTATTTTCCCATTTCCCCCAGAGTTAGCTGTTACCCTCATACCCAGAACACCCTCTTCTCATCACCGTGCTAATTCAATTCACGGCTTGTGATTGAGTCGCTTGTTCGACTGCAACCCTCCTCCATTCCGCCCCGGGGGTAACCCAAAAGCTAAGAGCATCGAGGCAGCGCAGCGCATCGCATCGCATGGCATTGCTGTGTTACACTCAAATTGAATTCCGCGCCCGTGCAACCAATTGGATTAGCGGTTACTAACACCGCGGATATTGTTATTGCGATTGTTATTGTAAATTATGTGCTGCGCGCTTATTTGCTGCGTTCTCATATACTTAAGGTAAATCTGGCCAGCAGATTGACTTATTGAGATGCAAAACTGATTCCCGACTGATCCTGCGTAGGAGGCGCGAGATGGAGATGAGGACAATACGATGCCAAGAATACTGACGCACGTCTCGTGGCATAATTTATATAAATGATGGCTTTGATAATTTCTTTATGGATTCCATCTACTTACCTTCGTCGCTCTTCTTTAAAATTCCCGCGGGTGGCGATGGAGGAAATCTGGGAGAAAGTATATTGAAAATGCGAAAAAGTTGATTGACTTAAAGTTGCCTTGTCAAATGCTGGACTTGTGGCTGCAGATGAGTCCGGAGCTCCCTGCCCAGCTTTGTGTTCAACATACATACCTGTAGCAATATGGCAGCGGGTGTGTGTGCGGATGTGGATGCGTGTGCGGGTGTCCTGGATGCGGGTGCGGGTGTGAGTGCGGCGTCACAGCGGGTATGTCGAAGAAAGTTGATGTTCTTTCATGGCGCACGCCTTTGACATTCACTGCAGAAACGGCAGGTAGGCACAAGGAGCACAAGAAGACCAAGTCGACGAGGAAGAAGAGCAAAAATAAGAGGAAGCTTTTTTAATGTGATTTTCAGCAGTACAAGTTAGACGGCCCGCTCTCTTTGTTAGATAATATTTTTGCATTACAGCTCGCGCCGGGATATCTTTGAGTTGGCAAATGAGACTTGTCATGTGCACACCACAAGGTGGTTCTAACTACACATTATTACCCATACGATAGTATGAGATGAGGAATAGTGGATAAAATCAAATGATACTCAAATTATAGATAAAAGATTACAAATGAAATTGAATTAATTTCTATCTCACATGGTAGCTCAATACAAAATGAATAAAGACAAACTTCCTTTGAGATATTAGCTAAGGCTGCAGAGGGTGTGTTAAAAAACTATTAAGAACCAGTCAGAAAAGCAACAGTCGGGCGACACGCGACGCAAGAAGTGGACACATGGAAGGCGGGCGACACTCTTGATTTTATGCTCATACTTATTTTAATAACTTCTGTGTTTTTTCCGATTGGACTGTAATTTGAAGAATACGTAGATTATTCATTCAGCTTAGTATATGTTAAAGTCAGAAAGTTGTATCTCTTATACAGCGCTTACAAATTGATTTCAAAAAATTAAATTATTGATTTGCGGAGGCGGTGGACGTGGCACCAAACATTTGAAATAAACTTGATCTGCGCCGAGTACAGAGGAACCTTCTTTCTAAATTTAGTGTCTCTAGCAATTATAACATCAGGACATTCGGACATAGCTCAATCGACTTGGCTAGTGATCCTGAGTAAGAATATATATGCCACGCCTCCTTCTGCCTGTTACATACATTTGCACAAAGTTAGTATACCCTTCGGCATGCCGAAAAATTTGTACCCCTGCAGGTTTCTATCTTCTCCGAATCTTCTTACACTAGTTTTATAATGGTGCAGAATTTAATAATATTGTATATTTCGTCTGATTGTTTCAATGCAACAAGAGAAAATCCGTTGTAGTAAATATGGCCAAAAAAAATGGTTGCAATATCTTGAAAAATAACTTAAATCTGCCGATCCGGCTTGCTGCGACTTAATCACAGCATGCAATAATAAGAAGCATATGTAGCAAGTCCTATAAAGACATTAAGACCCTCTCAAACCGAGGCTCTACTTTGCAGACACACAGACAAAAAGACATGTCTAGTTTGAATCCTCCATTGATCACGATTCAGAAAACATAAACTTTTTAGGATGTTTTATTAAACCATAAAGTGTAATAGATTATATAATATATTTACGATTCAATTATTTTAATAAATAAATTTTAATCACTTATTTGACTGCCTAACTTATCCTTCCCCCGTTCTTCAACGTTTTCTTCTACTACAGAACTGTTTCTAAACACTCCTATCACTTATTTAATTATGTTCTCTTTAACCCCCCACCCAAGTAATAGAAAACTTCAGGGTATCATGTATAATATGTTAACAAAATGTTTGTGTGTGTGTATGTGTAAAGTGAAAAGTAAATCAAAACAAAATAAATCATAGCCTCGGGGCTACAACAGGCAGGGAGAGCAAGAAAGGCAAGCAAGGCTCGTGTGCTCCCACTCCAAGGCAGAAACTCATAACGGGAGTTAATAAACAGAGAGCGTAAATAGCAAAGGCAAACAAGAAGACGTCGCTGCACTCTGTCGCTCTGGTGCTCGGGCGCTGCATCCGGGCGGACGTGGACGTGGACGCTTACCATTGTACCTTGCGTTCAAGTAACCCTCCGTGGATGTGTCCAGCCCGAATTTACCAATGGCGGCAGCCGCTGCCGCTGTCGCCGTCGCCGTCGGCGCTGGCGTTGTGTACATGACCAGCTCGTCGGCCAACTGATGGTGATGATGATGATGATGATGGTGCGCATACCAGGACGACTCGCGGACGAGATCTGCCAAGACAAGTGGTTAGATAAATCTTACATCTGAGGCTGCATGAGCTGGGCAATTCACCGTTGCATAGGGAGGCACCTCCGCCACCTGCACTTGGCGGGGCGGAGCCATTCATCAGAGTAGCTGCTGCCGGTGGGGAGGAGTTGCCGGACATGGCTAGGCAACAGGGTGGTGACCTTTGACCGTGCATGGGCAGCGGCAATGTGCAAATGGCCTCCATTAGTGTGTGGCTCACGTCCAGTTCGCTATGACTGAGACATTTCTTGCGTTCGCCATCCGAATGGTCGCAACTGGTGGAGGAGGACGAAGATGACGAGATGTTCTTGCCTACAGCCGGCAGTGTTGAGGTGACACAGGAAACCACCGAATCTGTGGTTATAGTCGAGGTATTCGGCGCCGTGTGATACAGTCCATGATGATGATGATGGTGGGCATGCGAGTGGGCGGCGTGATGGTGATCCAAGTGCGTCAGCGTCTGCTGTAGCTGCTCAAGATGAGTCTTGGACTCACCATAGTCTGCCTGTCGAAAGTAAAAAGGAAATGAGCCCAGGCGGCGCAGCAGGAAATTGTTATGAGTTCGTCTTGGTTCGGTTCTCATTCGATTTTGGCAAACGAATTAGCGATTCGAATTTGTTTTTGGGGGGTTGATTTAGCTCTCGTTTTATCTTTAAGCGCCAGCAATAGCCAGCCGCTTTCAGAGCAACTTTAAGGCCACCCGCTGAGTGCAAGACCCACTTCCCGTAGAGCTAGTCAGGAGGCTAGACAACAGGTTACACTAATGGCTACACAGTGAGAATGAAGGACTAGCAATGTTATTCATTTAATTAAGAGTCGAGAAAAAATAACTAAATGAAACTAAATGATTTTGATTACAATATGATTACGTGAATAAATTCATTACGAATCAAAGGATAAGATGAGGGTATTGCGTATTATTTTGTATATTTTTATACAACGCTTATTCACCCAATTAATTTCAAAGTATAGCAAAGGGAATAACAACAGTATGTACCGATTTATTGTATAAGTAAAACATACGATATACTCGTAATACAAATTCATGGTTATTGAATTTGTCTCAATAAAATAGTGAAACGTAGGAGATAACTTCTGGAAATAAATAAAACATTATTACAAGACTCTTCGCAATAGTAAGAAAAAGAGACAGAGAGTTTTGATCGATTTGAAACAATAACAGTACCAAAATTAGTAATTACAAGATGGTGAATGTAGTCTGCAATATTTTTATTTAAATAACAAAGTCAAAGCTATTTCAGCTTTGTTTTATGTAGAGTTTTTCTCTCGGTGCGCAACTGACAATATACGGGTTGGCGTAGAATTGGAGTTGAAACAAAGTACTCGTCACATTGACATAGTCGACTGTGCGCGATGAAGAAGTTGTGGCAATTAGCTTAACAGCTTCTGCCCAGGTCCGGCCTTGCAGCCGGGTGTCAAGTTGACCTGTGTTATAAGTATGAGAGCGTATGTGGTTTTCTGCGCGCACGTATGCCATTAAGTAATGAGCCATTGTCAACACCAAAGCGAAATTGGCCCAGTCGAGTTCTAACAACACCCGACTGCGATTGCAACTGAGAGCAGAAGCAGCAGCAGCAGCGAAGACAATGGAAACCTGCGGTTTATTGACACTTTTACATTTAATGAGCTCAAATGGAGCTGCCCCAGCTGAGGTCAGTCGAGTTTACGGGTGATGGCACTCTCCACTCTCGCTCTCTCTCTGACATTTTACTTTCTAGCTCGGTCGGGTGACTGCCAACTGATCTTTGCACAGAGAAAATCGATTAGTTGCCTGTTTGTTTTCATCGATAATTGTTGGATCGATTGCAAAGGTTGTGGTGCTGCCCAACTTGACACTTTGAAATTGGCACACAGCAAGCGTTGCGCATCGTTGCGTGCGAGAATAGTTTGTGCAATAAGTATCACCCTTAATTACACAGAGAAAGATTGAGAAAGAGGGCCAGAGGTGGGGGAGGGAGAGTAAGACACTTGCTAGAGCACTTGTAGTGTAGCCAGGGGCGGAGCGACGGTCTCGAAAGCAAAATCTCTTTGGGGCCCTAGTTTAATTTCCTATGTAGCTTAAAAGTAAGTCTAAAGCTTCAAAATGACGAAATAATACTAGTTATAACGTTAGATATATTGCCAAAATCACCAATTGTTTTTTAAATATATCTATTTTGCGCCCATTCATTTGCTTTGACAATATTAATACAAAAAATCCATTCAATCCTTCTTGACCAATTGTGCTTTGCAAATAAAATACTCTTCACCCACAATAAGATGATTATTATAAAGTTATACCAAACGAAAATGATTGTAAGAGGCATAAGAAGGCGTGGCCGACACCACATAGTATAAATATTCTTGGTCAGTTTCAATATAATCCAATCTTAATAGTATTTCTTCGTTTCTTGTTTGTTTCTTTTGGTATCCGGGGCCCTTGTACAACGCAGACCCTGCTGACACCCAACTACGGGCCTGGGCGTCGCGGAAACGCAGAAAGCGGCAAGTTGCTGAGCTGCTAGAAGACGCAGAACGTGCAGCATGCCACCACTTGCAGCTTTCTCTAGCTTCTTCAGCCCAAAAGAGGTTATGTAAATGCGGTACATTAAACTTGAAATGTGGCATTACATCTGGTTTGCAATGCGACAAAAGTTGGCAAAACGTTTCCGCCACTTGCCGCACTTGCTGCTTGTTACCAATTTATACATTGCAAAAGCGGGCTGCTGCAATTGTGCTTGCTTGGCATTTAATAAGTGCGCGCGGGTGAGCAATTTGTTAAATCAAATTACCGACATTATTTAGCCCAGGGGAGTGAGGAGATAGCAGCCAAGCGTTGCCAACCGGCACGATATTAACGCCCGTTTGAAACGGTTCTGCATTTTTGATAATCTTCTGAGTCGGGGGTGGGCACACTGGTTGTGTAGTTAAGTTGACATGGCAATTGCGATTGATCAACTTTGAACTTATTACGGCGCATGCGCAGCCGCCTGCCCTCAGCTGGCATTACGAAACGACGAGACGTCGCAGTCGCAGTCGACGTTGACGTTTTCGTTGACGTCGTGTTTGCTTTGCGTTTGCAATGTTACTTTGATCTACTTTGGCAGTCGCTGCGTCGCGACAGCAGAAGACAATGAATGCTTTTCTTTTTTCCTCCACGCTCGTGTGCGTTGTGTGCCTGGCGCTTGTCGTGGAAAACACTTTCACTGCACATGAAGAGCCAGTGACACGACTTCGGCAGCGTCGACGTCGTCGTCGTGAACTTCTTGTGGGTGCTGCGACAGCTGTGGCTGGGAATGTGTATATACATATGTGTGTGTGTGTGAATGGAAGCGCGACCGAGCGAGTTTCTCGGTCTCGCATGCGTTGTCGCCGCTGGGAGCTGGGAGCTGTGCCCCAGACCAGTGTTGCTTCGTTGGTCTCTGCAACAAGATCACAAGATTCACATGAAACGAACAATTCATATGCTGTGGCTGCTGCTGCTTGCCAATCTGCTGCAAGGTAAGTTCCTGCCTGCTGCTGTTCTTGGAGGGATCCTTGTGAACTTCCACGTTTCGTCTTCGTTCTTTACAGCAATTCTGGGGCAACCCTATCAGGCTACACATCGCTGCTCGAATCGTCTGGAGAACGCACTCGAACATATGCGACGGCGCAGTGCGCAGACCAAGAGCAGCTCTGCCGGCGTGCGGTCGCGTTCGTTGTGGCATAAACCACAGCAGACGCCGTACCAGCTGTACAATAGTTTCTACGGACAGCAAGGGGAGGTGGAGGATGATTTCTACAATGTGGGAGGCAGTGAGAATTATGGCTACTATGGCAAGCGCATACGTCGGAATGGCCGTCCTTATGCCTTCAGCGATGGTGCCAGTGCCAGTGCTCTAGAGCTGGAGGAGCTGCTCTCGTCACACCAGCAGAAGCAGCAGCAGCAGCAACAACAGCAATATCAATATCGACAGCCGCACAAATTGGCTATATCCCGTGTGGAGGTGGAGGATCTGAAGGTGCGTGTGCCGCCGGCAAAGTCTGCCTCGCGCTGGGTAGAAATCGACAAGTGCAAATTCAGCACAGAGAACTCCACATTAGACACGCGTCTTATCTTCCCCGACTTGACGCTCAGCGGCAAGGTGGTGCTGCAGCCGACGGGCGGACGCTGCAACATGATATTGCGCATGAGACACGCCGGCATCGAGTTCCGCACGGTGCCACTGGGTCCGTCATCGGCTGGTTCCTCATCGTACGAGCAATCGCGACGACTTGGCGCCGCCTCGGTACGCACTGATTCGCACTTCGCCGAGCCGGGATTCATTTCAGTTTTCGCGCATGGTTGCCAAGGACCAAGCGGAATCAGGCTGCGCCAGAATTCCAAGCGGCGCTTTGGCTATGGTGAGGGCACCGCACCGCCAGTGGAACTGGGTGAGCCTCATGTCATTTTGGGAAATGCTGGCAAGTACCAAAGACCGTCAGACTATGATATCCGTCTGGAGCATGTGACGCAGCCACAGCGGGATGAGAGCATCGATTTCGGTAGTAACCAAGAGGGATTCATTGGTGATTCAAGTGAATTCTTTGATGTGAACGGAGACAACTTTTACCGGCGCCGGCAAATGGACAAGCGACGTCGCCGCCGCCGGCGTCGCAATGCTTTGCCCACGGATTACGCGGATGAGATGCATTTCAGTGAGGATATTCTGCATTTTCAGGACGAGCAGCTGCAACAGCTTGTCGAGCCAGATGCACGCGCTTTTGCTGATATTTTTGGAGGAGGAGGCGGCAGCGGTGCAGGAGGAAGTGGCAATCAGGAGGAGCTCGTTGGTGACGCAATGTCCGGCGAGTTGGAGAAGCTGTTCTCGATGGGGGTACGTGGCTTATTGACGACCTACATGCAGCGAGCACTGCAGCCGGCCATCAAGGAGACTCTCATGGAGAACATGGGCTACACACTGAGCTATGGCTGAGAGACAGAACTTAAACTAATTCAAGACATGTCTGAATGAATTAAAAGCTTTAAGTACTTAACACTGCCACTTTATACCATCTAATACTGCAGGGGGTCTTACCAATTTAGCGGTATCCATGTAGTTGACTCTTTTTCAATTCACACTTGACCGAACACTAAGCACTCTCTGAACTCAGTTTTGGTTTTACTTGCAAAATTTCACTAATGGGATTTCACTTGGCTTTGGTGCATCGATAATTTTAAATTATTAATCAATTCGTGGCACCCATTGGTCATTGGATGATGATCGCCGCATTCCGTGCAACGCTTTTGGAGTACCCGTGGCAACTGTTGGCCTAGCTGAAATTCTAAGGATGCGGCATGATTTATGTCCAGGAATTCGGGGGTTGTTGGGTGTCTGGGATGCTGTAATGAACTGCGCAGTCGCGATACGCCCCCCTTGGAGGTAATTGGTGCACAACTAAGACACGAGGCAGCCAATCAGATTTGTTGATTCACTTTAATTGACAATATAAATAACAATTTCATACGACTTGGATACATAAAAATATAAATACTTAAATTTATTCAAATACATTAGGAGGTTTTCAATTATCACATACAAAAAAAACTTAGATATTTTATTTTATTATTTTTTTAAGCATGTATCTTATTTTTATATATTATGCTAATTCGAATTAAATTAATACAACTTTTTTATTGAATTGAAACAACGCGCCTAATATTTCAGTGTGTACACATCGCATTTAGAGATATCGTCACATCTATAATTCTTTAAAAACATCGATATTTTTCCATTGCTCGATAAATGTTAAACTTACCATCACAAAAAAAGAAAAGGAAATTGTTAAATTTATAATATATACATTATATATACAGTATTTATATGCATTTACTTCGGTTTGGTGTCTTTAGTGTATCATTGTAGACTCCGGTGACGATGGTAATTTTTCTGGTGATTCTTCTACTTCGCTGTAATCAAATTCTTCCAATCTAAGTCAACTGTCATTTGTTGCTCATTCAACAGAATCCTTGCAACAGCAACAAATCAAAAAAACCCCTGTAATAATGTTATAATTTGTTTTATAGTTTGAAATCCAATTAATGCATACAATCAAACTGGATTAATATATTTTACAGAGCCCGCCCTTTGTAATTACGTTACGTTGGAATTTTATAATCGTAATTTTAGCACTGCCACAACAATAGCAATAGCTGGACACACGTTTTTATGTGGACTAACAAACTAAGTTGACGGCAGAGTGACCTTTACGAAATAATGTGAACTTTGTTATGTTAATTTAATATTTTAGCTAAAATCGGTCCTTCTAGTGTTAATAACGTTAAAATGAGTTATCTGCTGTGTAATTGAGCTATCGATAGCATACACGTGTATCGATAGTTGTATTCATCCCTCGTTCCGCACAAAAGAATAAAACTTTAAAACAACAACAAGAGTGCAGTACAAACTGCCGAATATTGTTATTGTTAACTTAATGCTGTCCCCAAACCGTAAAGAAGCAACACCATGGGCATTCTAGAGAAGATTGCGGAGATCGAGCGTGAAATCGCGCGGACGCAAAAGAACAAAGGTGAGCGCCATTGCAAGTGGCAACGAACACCGGCGCAGACAACACGGCGTCACGAATCGCAATGCTGGCAAATAAGTATCGGAATTTAGGGTTAGAATTCACTTGGCATTTCATTTTGCAGCCACCGAGTATCATTTGGGTCTGTTGAAGGCGAAGCTAGCCAAGTACCGTTCGCAGCTGTTGGAACCATCGAAGAAGGGTGAGAAGGGCGAAGGTTTCGATGTGCTGAAGAGCGGCGATGCGCGTGTGGCGCTAATTGGATTCCCCAGTGTGGGTAAATCGACTATGTTGTCCACGCTGACCAAAACCGAATCAGAGGCTGGTGAGTTGCACGCCTTATTCATATTCCTTAGTTCCTTAATCGATTGACCATATTCCGCGTAGCCAACTACGAGTTCACCACGCTGACGTGCATTCCCGGTGTGATTGAGTACCAGGGAGCAAACATACAGCTGCTCGACTTGCCTGGTATTATTGAAGGTGCCGCCCAGGGTAAAGGTCGTGGTCGTCAGGTTATTGCCGTGGCACGCACGGCCGACCTGGTGCTGATGATGCTCGACGCAACAAAGCCGAATGTGCATCGCGAGCTGCTCGAGCGGGAGCTGGAATCAGTCGGCATTCGTCTGAACAAACGCAAACCCAACATCTACTTCAAACAGAAAAAGGGCGGTGGCCTCAGCTTCAACTCCACCTGCGCACTGACGCGCTGCAGTGAGAAAATGGTCCAAATGATCTTACACTCGTTCAAGATCTTCAACGCTGAGGTTTTGTTCCGTGAGGATTGCACAGAGGATGAGTTCATTGATGTGGTCACAGCCAATCGCGTATATCTGCCTTGTTTGTATGTCTATAATAAGATCGATCAGATTTCCATTGAGGAGGTGGATCGACTGGCGCGGCAGCCACACTCCATTGTAGTCAGCTGTAACATGAAGCTCAATCTGGACTATATGCTCGAGGCGCTCTGGGAGGCCCTACAGCTGATTCGGGTCTACACCAAAAAGCCTGGTGCTCCCCCAGATTTCGATGATGGCCTTATTTTGAGAAAGGTAAGTGGCCGTGAGACTTCGTATCGTACCCAGTTCTAATTTGATTTCTCTTGCGGCACAGGGCGTCAGTGTGGAGCATGTGTGTCATGCCATTCATCGCACGCTGGCTGCACAATTCAAATACGCCCTGGTCTGGGGCACCTCAACGAAATATTCTCCACAACGTGTGGGCATTGCCCATGTCATGGCCGATGAGGATGTCATCCAGGTGGTCAAGAAGTGATTTTACTTGAAGCTGCATTTGTTCAACCTGTGCATGGCGTCAATTCAGTTGAAATATATATTGTAATCTATATTAAAGCTCTTGAGGATCCGCCTAGAAGGATGATCCCAGAAATTTGGCAAGGAAATGCCACCAAAAAGACTCTGTAGACGATATAATAACTTTATTGACATTCTTCCATTTTATAACAATTACACTTGGCTAACCCCACTTGGGTGTGATTACCATCTGTCCGTCTTTGTTGCTGCCGCATTGCTAGAGTTTGATGCTGCCGAAGCTGCAGCCGCGTAGCTCTTATTCAGTGAACTCATCGCCGAGATGTTGGAGAAGGGTGTTGGCCCGCTGCTGATACGTTGCGGTGCCACCTGCTGCACGGGAGGATTATCGATGCTAGCGAATACGTTCGTGGCGTCACGCAATCTATACCGACGCAGATTTAAGTAGTGCTCCTTCTGCTCCTCAACACGCTGGTGCAGCTCGTGCAGACGTCCGGCGAGCGAAATGAACGATTCGTTCAGTTGTCGAAAGCCACGTTTTAGGGCGTCTGGCGAAATGCTCTGCGGATTGGCTAGCGCATGCATGTGGCTTTCAGTGAGTAAGATTTGCTGGCGGAACGCTATCAGATCCTCCTCGTACTTTGCCACCAGACACTGAAAGTACTGAAAGGGTGCGCTGTTCTCAAACTGCAGCCCCGCCGGCGTATCCTGGGTTCGCTGTGCCATCTCCAACGATTGAATGGCCTTGGCCGTTTCGCTGCGCAGCTTCTTGATTTGTTGATTGTTCGCATCCACCGAGTTGGCCACGTTCTGCAGCACCCAACGAAGGTTTGTGATCTCATGACTCACATTACTCAGCTTTGAGGTTGACGTGCGTCCAATGTCCGAAGAGATGGTCTTCTGCTGCTTGATGTGAGTCTTGAGTGCATCCACGGTCTTTACAATTTCGTCGGGCACTTGCGTCTCCTTGATCTGCAATTCAAATCTTAGTTAGGTCTTAAGATGCCTATATATTCCTCCACTTGACTCACCTTGATGCCATCCTGCTTGTTGTCGCCCAGCTTGGGTTGCGTGGCACTCACATCGATGCCGCCCAGGCCAACAAATGCGGGCGGAGCAGTTGCCGCTGCTTGTGTGGTTGTAGTCAGTGGCTTACCAAAGATGCCGCCACCGCCTAGAGTATTGCCTAAAGTCAGGGTATTGGTGCCCAGACGCAGACCAGCGTTGAGGGGCTGCACCGTTGTCGTCGTGGTTGTGTTGAAGTTCAGGCTGGCTGCCGTTGTAGCCTGCGGTTTGTTAAACGAGAACGCACCGACAAGTGTGCCCGGAGCGGCGGACACTGCCGTCGATCCAAAGGCAGGCGGCGCTGTAGTCGGAGCACTCGTTGCGGGCGTCGAAAAGCTGAACGAAGGTGCCACGGTAGCGGTTGTTGTGCCGAAGGCTGGCGCTGCTGCTGGAGCGCCAAAGGTAGGAGCGGTCGTAGCTGCTGCTGCACCAAAACTCGGCGCTGCTGCGGTTACACCGAAAGCAGGTGCTGCTCCTAGCGATCCAAAAGCTGGAGCAGCTGTTGTGGCGCCAAAAGCAGATGTCGTTGTAGTTGCTCCCAATGCTGCAGTCGCTGCTGGTGCACCAAAAGCCGGTGCTGCTGCAGGCGCACCAAATGCAGGTGCTGCAGCCGGGGCGCCGAATGCAGGGGCTGCAGCCGGGGCGCCGAATGCAGGGGCAGCAGCCGGGGCACCGAATGCAGGGGCTGCAGCCGGGGCGCCGAATGTAGGCGCTGCAGCTGGCGCACCAAACGCTGGAGTTGCTGCGGTATTTCCAAATGTCGGCAAGGCTGGTTGAGCAGCTGCGGCTGCGGGTGAACCAAAACTGAGGGTGGGCGTGGCACTCACCGCAGCGGGAGCAAAACTGAAGCTAGGTGCAGCTGCACCAACCACTGCTCCGGCTGCACCGGCCAGAGTCGAAGTGCCCGTTGCAGCACCAAAGGAAGGCGGCGGAGCGCTTGTTCGCGCGCCAAAACTGAAGCCGCCTGTTGCTGGAGCTGCGGCAGCCCCGCCTATACCGGCATTTGTTGTTGGTGTGTTGAAGGTAAAGGACATTGTTTAAATATCGTTTTTTAGTTTTTGAACCGTAATTTTGTGTATTTTCTTATGACGCACAGCTCGAAATTTTGTTTAATGTACACTTAATTTCACAAGCAACTCGGCTGGCACACTAAATAACCTATCGATAAATATCGCCGATGTATCGTTTTAGCTGAAAACACTTTTTAAAAACACACAACTATATTTAATTAAAATGTGAATTAAATGTTAAAATGCAGAAAACTAATTTTTTTAAATAATAAGAAAAAATCAAAAACATTGGGTTATTAACATTACTTTTTGTGCAAAACATTGAATTTGCCAGCACTAAATTTTTAGTTAGGCTCACAACCAATTCAATAGTACGTTGCATGTACGCTAGAGGCGCCACACTAAGTTAAGAATTTACAGTTATTCCTCCAGTCATGTGATCGCAAATAATTTCTAGTTTATTGGCACGTTGTTTTTATAATTTGCACTCGAAATATATTTAAAAAAAAATGTCGTTGAGAGAAGAGGAATACACAAAGTACATTAAGGATCACAACATCTTGACGCGCCTGTTGGAAACCTTGGAAAAACTTGTCGACCTAAAGCCGCTGCCGAAAGATCCACTAATGGACATTCTAAACGCCATCGGCTGCCCTCTCATACCACAGGCCCAGATGAAGGAGCTGGAACGCAAAGTTACACGAGCCCAGGACGAGCTGCGCTACCTGCGTCGCATCCTTATTGATCTAGGCGGCCAGGACGAGCTCTACGACAGCGACACCGATGAAAACGAATATGTGGGTCAGGTAGGCCCAATGGGCGAAGCGCCCCTATATACGTCAGATATGACCATTCACGAAGAGTGTGGCGTTTCGACGGCAGAAACGCCGGTCTCGCAGTACCATGTCGAGGGATCGGTTACTCTAGAAAAGGAACCAAACACTCCACAGGCTGCCTACCATGAGGAACAGCCGTGCAGCAGTCGCACTATCCAATCTTAAATTTTGCTCACGTGTTAAATACATTAAATAACAGCTAACACTGTTCTGCACGGTATTAAGAACCATTCATAATTTTCCACATTTTGTTTAAAGAACGCAGGCTCAAAAGTCGTTGGGCATTATGTAAACCTATTATAAATTAAGAAAAGCCAATGTTTGAATGCATGGCATTTTAAGTAATCTTGCACATACATAGTTATGTATGTTTATTTAAATGAATGCATTTTGAAAACTCATCAGAAAAGTGAATAAAATAAACGCTAGTTCGTTGTGCATTGTGAAAATAAGTTTGCTTATCTGGAAGAAATTCCTCTTTCCCTTTACTCATCCTATTGGATAAATGAAAGAATGCAGTAAGTTAATTTATGTTTCCTCGAGAAAGGATCGATGTCGATGTGTGCCTGCAGTGATGCTGTTTGGCCCCGTTTCGGGGGAATTCAATATCCAATACGCAGAACTTGTCGGCGGTTGTTGCTGTCACAGTACCAGCGCCAGCACAAACACGTCGAAACAAAACATCAATTCAATTAACTCGCAACATGTCATCTATGTATGTCGACGTCCATCAGTGGGAGGTGCTGTAGGAGGTGGGCAAATTGCAAATTTCATTTGTGAACCCTTCACTGGCAAATATTACAGGAACACAGGTGGGAGGGTGAAGTGAGTGTGAGTGAACCAATCTGTCGTTTGCGGTATGTCTTTTCTTTGCCCAATTTCCCACTGGGCTATCGCAGACTTGTCTTTGTATGCGTTTTGCTCACGGAGCGTTTTGCCTCTCTCATGATCTCAACATGATGCAATGTCACACGGTTGCATTGCTTGCATCTACACTTTGTGTTCGATTGTATCCATGATTCCCTGTGATATTCCCCTCATTGCCTGTTTGGTATCTTTAATATTCATAGGCTTGCAGACGATATATTTATATTTGCCTAAAGTTTTCAACATTACCGACCCTAAAAAGAATATACATAATATATATTGTATTTTAAATCATCATCATTCAAATAGCCATGTATGTCTATCCGTGTATCCGTTTGTCTTGCTGCACGCTAGAGCTGAAAAAAACATCAACGATGTATCGATACATAGATGTTTTCCAATTTGAAAACATCGATCTTCAACTGAAAATTATATAATCAGGACTTTTCGAAGGCTATATCTTCTAAACTAAGCCGAAAAGAAAAAATTATTACGAAGTATTTTCGTCTTATCTCGTCGAAATTATTATGGATCGATCGTCAGATCTTGTGCGCTTTGAAAACTGCAATGTTGGCTTTTGATTTATTAATTTTGTACATATATTGATTAACAGCTTGCGCTCGTAGAAATATCGATATATCGATGTTTTTTAATGTATGGATGTTTTGCCAGCTCTATTGGGAAAATAACACTTCCAATATTAACCTACAGACTATTTTTTGTATACTATGTACATACATACATGCAGTTGCAAGCATTTAAATTTTGCAACCTCAATACGGATCGGTTATTTTATGGAAAATACTTTGAAAAATAATTGTTTTTTGTAAATATTTGCGTTGTTTACATTTTATTTAGTGTGTTTTACAGTTAATAACACAGCTTACCTAGTAGGAGTACAAAAAATATAGAACATGTCTGACTAATAGCTTTAAACCCTTTATTTATTTGCCGTTACGCGATAAATCCATCTAATCCGCTGTGGGCGTCAAGGCGTGGCAGGCGACAGCTGTCAGTCGCTTATGTGAATAAATAAACTGCCCGTCAAGTTGACACAGAATGTGCATAAATATTTGCAATAAAAACAAAACAAGTTTTGCCAGCGCATCCTTAAACAAACCAATGCTGTATGTCTGTGGGATGAAATGAATTGAAATCAAGCGGCTGTGTTTAATTGCAGTAGTTGTGAGTTTTTTATCTCTGCGGAAATTGCCGTTTAACGGCAAATTGTGGCTAGAAGGCAAAAATGCAGGCACGATAATTGATTGAAATAAAATGCTGTCGCATTGGTTTTTCCTAATTCCTGATACATCTTTACATGTGTGTGTGTTGTTCGTGCGAGTGTGTCTGTGCATATACTTTTTTGGCGACTGTAACGGAGCTGAGTTGAATTGCAGTCGCCCTAGGCTGCATACATTGGACGCTTAATCTGTGCGCGTGCCGGGGCGCGCTGGCTGCCAGGAAATCTGCTTTGCCTTTGCCTGTCAGTCTGGCGTAGCGTAAAACTTTAACCACGTAAAATACGAGCCCGCTGGGCAGCAGTAGTAGCAACGGCAGCCGCAACATAGCCATGGAAAAGCAGGCAAAAAAGCGAACGAGCTGCAAACGAACAGCAGTCGAAATGCATATAAAAGCAACGGGCTGCAATCCAATCGCGAGTCGAATAGGTTGCCAGACCGCCACGAATTCCAGATGAGCTGCAGTGCATTTACTCGTCTAGTTGGCGAATGCGATGCGGTTGTCAGTGTGATGCCAGAAATCTGAGTAAGCTAAGCGAACTAACACACGAACTAAATTTAAAACTGCAAATTAACTTTTCTCTCACATTCATCCATTTTTGATAGTTTGACTGCTTTAAGCTTGTGTTTTCATTTATTGCAATTATTTAACGAAATATCGATAACATCTGGGTTATATTTCAAAGTTGCTTATTTATGTCTCACATATCTTACTTTTCGATAGTTTGTTAAAACCTTTCTATTTCTTGCAATTATTTATGGAAATATCGATAAATCCTCGCCGACAGATCAATGTAAGGGTACTCCCCGGTTATTTATCTTTCGGTTTTTATTAAATTTAATTATTTCTTGCCGTCTCTTTGTGATTTTGAATTCTATTTGTTTTTACGTTTTATTTGTAATCGATTTACTGCTCGATTGTGCGATGCACAGTTTTTCTTTACTATCACTTTTGAATACACTCATATGCATATTCGTATTCGTTGCAGCGCCTTTGCGTGCAACATTGAAAGCACCCCGTTGGCTCCACGCCGCGTTACATCCGGAAATGGCAAAGCAACTGCAACAAAAACGAAAATTAAGAAGTAAAAAGTTGAAGGCCAAAAAACAAAATGACTGCGGGCAGGCAGCGCCAAGCTCCTCCTCTCAGCAGGCAGAGAGATGGAGCCACACTCAGCGGCGCTTCAATTTCATGTTGAGTAAATTTTAATTTACAGCTCTTTTGTGACCGCAGGTTCGGCCAACATGAGAGCCCGAAACTTTTCCTCTTTTCCCTTACCCTTTTTTTTTGTATCCTGCAGAGATATACGTATTTTTTTGTTGGTTCATTTTTTGGCTATTTGGCTGTTTGGCTTGTTGGTCGACTGATATATCCGACTCGACTGCAGGCTGTTTGCCGTTTGGGCGCGGTCCGTTTGCCATTAGTTTTAATGACCGCAAGAGCGTACGAACGGACCAGGGCTAATTGCAGATGCTGCCCATCTCAAACTATGCTTGATTAGCGCTCCGCCCCGGCTCCGAAAACTCTATTAGCCAAATGAGGGAAAAGCGCGCAAAGTTTAACGCGTAAAGTGTCGGCGAAACGTGCTGAGGCCAAATAATGTCAAATTTATTGCACTACAATTAAAATCCAATTAAATCGCGTGAATTGCTTAAACAAAGGAGAGGCGTGCCACAGGCGCAGGGAGTCGGAAACTTTCAGAACGGCTTAAGGAGAATTTATTCGGTTCGGCAGCTGTTGGGCAAATTGCAGCACGATTTTGACCCGAATACATCAATGTCGACAAAACGTAGCTGCCAAAGTCCACATACACACACACACGTATGTAGATAGACGCACACGTACAACACACACACTGGGGCAAAAGGAAACTAAGCGCATTTTATCATCTATTGTCATTTTTCATTTTGCGAGCAGGCAACAACGACAACAACAAAAAAGGGTTAACAATTTTTATGTGTCAACAAGAATAATTTGTGTCGCCAACACGAACACCAAAACAAACAGCAAAACGGGACGAGACGAGACAAGGCGAAAAACTTTGCAAAGATGACGAACAAAAAGTGCAAAAGCGTCGTAAACAAAGGCAGGCAGCATATTAATAATGAAAGCAGGACAACGACACGCGGGCAGCAACAACAAAAACAGTAGCAGTGGCAGCAGCATAGCAACAAGAGGGCGACTAGCTGATACAAATGAACAAACAACACGGCGAACTGCCACAAACACGTCCAAGACAACAACAACAGCAGCAACATCAACAACAAGAGGATGAACTATGTATGTGCCGAGGAATCAACAAGCAGCGAAGAAATTAATACCGGCTCGCACACACACACACACTCACACACATACACTTGCATTCGCCAACTTACACCTGCCATGCCCCGCACCCACGTCAGCGACGTGCAACGCTGGGAAAAGCGTGTGCTACGTGTACGTGGCATAATCCTTTTGCCGTGCAAGATTCTCCCTTTGTTCAACTTGGGCGCTGCGCTTTAGGCACGAATTTTCCACAATTGCAAAGTTTTCCAAAAAAGATTTTTCTTTTATTTGCCAGCATTAGTGTTTGTTGTTGTTTCTTTCTCATAAAGTTCAGTATGGAATTAAAGTTCTTATTTCTTTGAAGAAAGTTCACCTTTGTAGAAGATTGTTTCATTTGAAAAATTATTATTTTTTGTAAATTTAAATAAATAAAAATTGTTAGTAGTAGAAAAGTATGCAACATGTGCGTACATATTTAAATAATTCATTCATTCACACGATACTTTCATTAGGTTGGCAGCTTATATTTGGTGTAGTGGAAGTGAAAACTATCGATATTTTGATTTGTTATAGAGTCAGAGGTTACTTTAAAATTTATTCTTACTAATGAGTCTATCAATTAATGTAATTTGCTTTGATATAAATTCTTGGAAATGTTCTTTCGCCAACAACATTTGCATCTTTGGACATGCCAAAGTCTCAACTAAACTACTTAAAACTGACCTTCAAAGAGCGCACTCCGCCTGCTCACCCACCAAAATTTGGTCCATTCCATTCCAATCCCCAAAATACGCCTGGCTATAAATGCTTTTGTGCTTGGACGCCTTTTGCCATTAAAATTAAGAAATGATTTAAGCGGATATTTAAACAGCTTAAGAGCTTCCGATTGGACGCCATAGAAATTTATTACACATACATTTTCCAATATATAAATGGAAAATTAAAAATAAACTGAACTCAATTTGTCAACTTGTTTTATTCATTAGAAATGTTATAAAAAAACCGAAAGTGAAAGCTTAGTCATAGACAGCACGTCACTTAAGCAGCTTAAAACATTTGTTACAGGTTAACTATTTATGGATTTGATAAATAGTCAACTTATTTAAATTTTTAAAAGTATCTTAATTTATTTTATTCTTTAATATTGGTCAAACGAACTTAATCAATGTAGTTTTTTCCAGCATGCAAAATTCCTCCACATATTGCCCACAAAGTTGCCAATCACTGGCATATTACGCATACGCCACGTGTCACATAGTTGCCAAAATTGCGTAATGATGACAACGGCAATTTTTAGCAGACAGTGAGAAGAAACTTTTTAATTGCAATGCCCGCTGGGTAGAGGCCGCGATTGGGCGCGAGAGAAGTTGAATTGGCAGATAGCCGCGACTAAGACCCCTAGGGGCATTAGCAGCACAGGCCTCTAATTATTTTGTAAATGCGGCCGCCCGCAACGCTGCGCTTCATTAAAATTGAAAAAAAAAACATGAATAAAGCGTAGGAAAACGGGCAGTTTTTACTGCTGCTACTGCCACGGCAGCAGCTGCGTCTGACGGATGACTTAATCACCCAGAAAAGCGCCACACAAATCAACAAGCAAACAACGCCGCCAAAGCGCTTGTCACAGAAGTGTAACGAGTCTCCAAAGGCTCCAAAACGGACATCGACATGGGCAGACGCACCAAAACCACTCGAAATTAATGGACCAAATCAAACGAGCAAAAAGCAGTCGCATCCGAGCTTGCCCAGCTCCGACTCCAGCCACAGCACTCTTTTCGCCACAATTCCAGTTGCAGCTTCAGTTTGGGTTGGTTAATAATGACAAGATTTGTGTGTGCCGCATACAAAATTAAATGGAAGTGTAGGCTTCATGGTAGCGGGGCGTGTCCAGACTGAAATTTTGAAACGTTGGCGTTCATTAATTTTGCACTGGACGAACGCAACGAGTGACGCGTTCGCTCCGAGTTTGGTTTTAATTAAAACCGAGCGCAAATTGCAAAAATATTAACTTCCGTCGCAACCATAAACGAAAAATAGCGCAATAGTTATGAGGGATGGAAAGGAAGATACTGTGCAGTAGGAGTAGTTGAAGTAGAAGCTATAGTAGTAATAATAGAAGTAATAGTAATAGTAGTAGTTTTAACAGTAGTAGTAGGAATAGAATTAGCAGTAAAATTAGTAGTATTATGGTAGAAGTAGTAGTAGTTATAATTTAAAATTATATGGTGTGAGAAACCCTATAAGTAGATGTTGTAGTTGCAGTTGTATTAGTAGTACAATTTTAGTTGTATTAGTAGTAGTAGGGAAGATACCATCTACTGAAAGTAGTAGCAGTATTTGAAATTGCAGTAGTAGTAATAGTAATAACAGGGGTATTACAGAAGTAGTATTAGCAGTAGAAGTAGTAGTATTAGCAGAAGTAGTATTAGCAGCAGAAGTAATAGTAGGAGAATTAGTCGTAGTATTAGTTGTAATTTAAGTTACAGTAAGTGGTATTAATAGTATTAGAAGTATTAGAAAATTTATTAGTTGCAGTATTAGTATTAGTAGCTGTAGTATTATTAATAGTAGTAGTAGTAGTAGTAGGATTAGTAGCAGAAGTAGTAATAGTAGTAGCAGTAGTAATATAAGTAGTGTTAGTAAAAGTAGTTAATAGTTGTTAACATATTTGTAGTAATAGAATATGTTGGAATAATATTAGTTACCAAAGTTAAAAAGTAATATTAATATTAGAATGAGTTGTAATTTTAGTAATGTAGGTAGGCAATAAAAAACTTATACTATAAGAGTGTGGTACATGGTACGAAACCATATAGAGTCAATTGTGAAATGTAGTATAAATGCAGTAGAAAAGATGTTTGATAAGAGGTCCCGCTTGAATCGTAGTATAGGAATCATATAGCAGTGGCAGTAGGGGTAATAATTAAGTATTTCTAGATTGCAATTATACAAAGTAGTTCTCTTATAAAGTAACTAATTAAATAGTGAAATAAAGTCTGATACTTGTAAGCAAATTACACTTTTTATAGGGTATTTATGATTCTTTTGTTTGCATATCCAACTTAAGCACTTTAAATTTATGCGATTTTTGTTGGCTTTAATTAAGCAAACGGAGTGGCGGAAATTACCTAACCAAGCAGTGGGGGCCAAAGACACCACACACCAGCCATATGTATGTACACACATACAGACACACAACTCACACACGTGGAGCTGCATATGCGAGCCATGCAAATATGTGTAATGTTCGCCCCGGACACAGAACCTTCTGCCTCAGCAACAAACCCCCTTTTTCACATTGTCCAGCGAATTGTTGTCGGGCCACACATAAAACTCGTTGAATTCGCATAAAATGTAATAATAATTTCGCTGAACGCGTTCTCACTGCGAGTTTTAGGTCAAAAGTTGTTGTAACGGAAACAGCTGTTTCCGCAGCAGTCTCTGACCCCGCTGCATGATCCCGGCAGCACCCATCCGCGCGGCCACGACCCGCCTACTGTGGAGCTGCCGCTTCAGCAATTTACTATTCATTTGAATTTTAGCTGCCGACTTTTGTGCTGTTTGCCACCGCACGACCATAAAATGCAAAAGATTATGAAAAGTGCCGTCGCTGCGGCTGCCATTGCCACTGCCACTGCCGCTGGCACTTGCAGTGCCGAAGTCAAAACCGCAGCCGCAGTGACTGCCACTTCCTTGGCAAGCAGAAAAGTAGTTCTGCCACACAATAATCATAATAATAATGCAAGGTTCCGCCTGCTGCCACATGCAACAAATTTTCGGCAAGTTGCGAGAAATATTAAAGAACTTGTAAACCAACTTGGAAGTATTCATTGGTTAGTCATATAAATGTATTAAGTTGCCGTTATCCCATACTTATTTATAGCATTTATACCCCAATCACTGAAGGAGTAATCCAATATTTAGCAACTGTAGAAAATCAAGAGTTTTTCTATGTTGAAATCGATATGGAGGTGAAAAGGTAACGAGATTTGCACAACCCTTTTTTACTCTTTTCTTTGCATTCATCTAACTACCTTTGCTGTCTGCTTATCCCATCTTTCGCCTAACTTGATGGTTTTTCTTTTCCTTTTTATCGTTAGATTATTCTTTTATGCAAAAGTTAAGCTGCATTTATATATTTGCAGTGATTAGGGGTAACTTATACTATAGCAAGCATTACTTATTTATTGCTCATTTTTATTTATTATTTGTTTAACAAGGCATACTTTTAAATTTTCTATTATCTGTTATATTTATTAAGTCATACGGGGAAATCCATTTACCCTTTTGTGTCCTTGTCATCTATGAATTCAGCCTATTCAGGCGCGCCGGCTAACTAACTATAGTTTGCTTTTATGTGAAGTCTGTTTTTTAAAAACCGTGCCCTCCCCCGGTATTCGAACCCGGAACCCCTGTATATTCAAACGAACAAGGCATACTAAATCGCATGAAGAATTCTAAGTTCGGCCTGAAAGTATGCTTTAATTTTGTAAAACTAATTTCCAATAGATTGACCAAATATTGCATTGGTTATTTCTATAGAAAATGTATACAAATTAAAATAAAAGCTACATTAAATGTGTATGTGCAGGCCTGAAATAATTCTTGTAATCTATAAGAAACCCCTACGGACTACCCGTTTCATGCAACTTACGACCGTCGTTCTTAGTCGAATTCACTTTCCTGACAGTTTCATAAACAGTTTTCGCCCTCATTCAGAGCTGCTTTTACTGCTCGTGCTGCATATGCTTGAAGCTGTCTGTAGATTTATTCTATTATGAGTACTTAAGAGTGGATGACCCAAAGGATTTGGTTTAAAGCAATTTATCGCAGCGTACCCGTATTTATGCATGTGCTGCCTGCCAAGTAAAACTAAAAGTTGGCAGAGTCTCTCACCCGTTTCCATTCTATTTATGAGCTGTGTGCAATGTGTGCAGTGCACAGCATTAGTTTAAAGAAAATATAAAATACATGTATGTACACTATGCGTACATAAACGATACAGCACTCTGAAAGTGGCAAACTTTGCTCGTTGTAAGCTCATGAGCATCCGTTTCAACTTCAACTCTTAACTGTTATTCGCAGTGTGTTTGCTGTAGGTGTTTGTTGCTCTGCTGTTGTCATTGTTGTTGTTGTAAGTATGACTGGGAGAAGTTTGCAGTCACGTGGCTGCCATAACATATAACATATCGAATTACGGCCGACTAATGGGAATTAAGAAACTCTAACGAGCGTGACAAATGCAAATGCAGAAGGCGCCCAGGCAACCAAGGCAATCGCATTTTCTGTCTGTCTGTCTGTCTTTCTATCTGTCCCATCGGTCCTTGCAACACTTTGCCCAGCATATTTATTGCATTAAGCTAGCTAACTTATCAGACGTGCAATAAACATCAATTTGTAATCGATATGTGCTTGATAAATGTTCGTATGTAGTAAAAGTTTTCATGAATTTTATGTATAATTTATTGTTTGTAATTTGAAATGTTGGGAAAATTAAAAATACCTGACGAAGACTCAACTCACTTTCTTTGCACTTGTGAAGATCAAAAGATATATAGTGCTAGTATGTATTACAAAGTTCATATATAAACTTAAGTATCCCAGAAAGAGTAAAACGAAACACATATGCCGAGTTTCAGATTGAGCTTTTGCTGTTGCTGAGTTTGTATTTTCTACGTTGGAAATTAAAACATAAAATCAACACAATTTCTGCTGATTTTATGGTAGACACCAAGAGCTGTTTATCTTGTGAAATTTATAATATATGAGAGTGAAGGATTTTGTTATTTCCAACAAAAGTCAGTAATACTTCAGAATGAGCTTGCCGATAAACTTTCTCTTATGTTAACATATTTTGTATAATTTACTGCTGAAGCATTCCATCATTTTTCAAGGGTATTAATTATTCTGCATTACAAAAATTCCAAATGTTTCTCAATGCACATGTATGTTCAACAATTTTGGTAATTAAAATCGGTTTTAACATTTTCCAACTTGACACCATCTGAGGCAAGGGCAAAGTTTTGATTTCCCTTTATTAAATTTCAATGCTTGCTCGCAAATTACTCTGCAGCTAAGCGAAGCTCGTGAGGCTTTCGCAATTTTCTACATGCTAATTTTTTTTGGGGGAACTCCGCCATCTTAGCCCCGGGGGAAGAACAAAGTGTGTGAAAACCGGGAACGGGATCGGGATATATCCACAGCAGTTACAAGTGCTTGAAATTACATTTTCTACATTAATAAAATGAAATGAAAATAAAAATAAAAACTGAACTGCTGTCTCTGCTACTGCTGCTGTTGCACGAACTATGCAAATGCGCCGCGTGCAGCGCAGCAGATAAAACAGAGCACAGGAGACACACACACATGAGTGTAAGTCTGTATGCCATGGTTTTTCATGTTTTTCTTTTCGGCAGCCCCTCGAGTGTGGCAGCTTTACAGTGAGCTGGGCTGCCATTGGGGTTGGGTCTGGGATTCGTGGGAACCTCAAGAGAAGGAATGGGGGTCTACAATAGTTGCCAGTAGAGTCGCACATAATGTGCAGCAGCTGTTGCCGCCAGTGCCAAAAGTCACAATAAATTTTTGCATTAGTTGGGAGCACATCTGCTGTGTGAGGGGCCTGCGAACTCTGCCAGCGTTTTGTGAATAACCAAAAAAACATTGAATAAATAAATTGTGGATCGTGCGAATAGAGCAATGCGTGAACTACTCAATGCAAGTTAAATGTAAAGCATTTTAAACTGCTAGCTTTCAATGGCAGAGTGAGTTAAAAGAGAAACAGCAGCAGGACAAAGTGATGAAGAAGCAGAAGCAGAAGCAGATACACATGCAGGGAGGGGAGTGGGAAAGCCGGGAACGTTGCTGCAGGCTATTTGGCCTGTTTTAATAAGAAAATTAATTAGTTGCTAATTTCCTTTTCACTGGGTACGTCGTAACCGACAAAAAGCAAATGGAAGAGGAGTCGAGGTAAACGGCAGCACGAAGAAGATAAGAAAAAATCTGTAAATTGAATTCATTGAGTGCTCGAAGCCAATTTACAGAAGCATCCATACATACATTAAGTCAAGAATAAACGAGTGTTTATGGATAATATCTAATGAAATTTTAAACTTATTAAGGAAGAATTTACTTATTCTCTTGTGGTGTTTGCTTTATGTATTTTCGATTTTATTTTCACATTCTATATAATATTTTACAATATCTTTTAAAAAGGTAAATGGCATTTTCTTTTAGCCTAATCACAAGCTGAGATTATTGTAAATGTCACCTTTTTCAGGAAAAGCTGCCCCAATTGCCACGTTGTCTTTTATTGTGCAATTGTCAGTCGCATTATATGGGAAGCATTATTATAATCCTTAAATCATTGCGTACTTTCGGCTGCTTCCCCAGCGAACTAGGCACAGCTCTTTTGTCAGCTCGTGCAATGGCTGCTGTTCCCCACAGGGTTTCAAGTTTTATGGCAGACCTGGGAAACTGGGTAGCATTTCTTGCTGTAGTTACTCAAGCTTTTTATTGTTGTTTCAAGTGTTGCCCGATGTTGTTGTTGTTACTGTTGTTGGTCTACAGATAACTACGTGCTAAGAAATGTGTAACAAACTACACACACTGTAGATACGGGCACAAATACAGATACAAATGCCCAGATACGAGTACGAACCTTTACCCCAACCCGCATCCGCAACCCGAGCCCCAAATCCGAGGCAGACAATGCCAGGCGCCCACGTCTCCATGGACACATTCTAATAAAAAGGGAAGCATTGAGAACGCCATTTTGTGTTGCCATTTTTGTGCTGTGTGCTCTCCTGACTGTCCGACCGAACGCCCGCCCGCCAGTCGTTTGTCTGTCTGCATGTCTGTCCGTCAGTGATGCGAAATATTTCGTTCAAGTGTTGCAAGCCGCTCAACAAAACGAAACGCAACCAAAGTCGAGCATTAAATCGAGCATTCTCTGAGTGAAAACTCACTCAGAGAAGCTGAAATAATGTCATTTGGGGTATGCGAAGCATTGCTCAACACTGATTCTAGAAGAATGCCGATTTTTCCTTCTCTTTTTCCGTTTGCCTGTTTTAGGCTTTTCTAGTCTGGCCAACAGTCGAGTTATAAATGCCGCACTACTTGAATGAATCTCATGGGCGTAATAGTTTTCAAATGGCTTTTATCTAGCTTCGTTGGTCTCGTTTCAAGTGCCTGCATACAAGCGCTACTCCCTGTTTCCCCATCCTCCACCCGTCCCTTCCATCCTCTCCCACTAGCCATAAATTTGTAAGTGTGTGTGTGTGAGTGTTGGAAAGCAACAAATTGCTATTATATGCAATTTGCGGAACAAAACGGAAAACACGCGCATTTCGCATCGAGAGTTCGGGATGCTCGAGCGAAGCGCATTCATCACATTCCTGGCATAGCTTCAGCTTGTGCTACAGCTTTTGTTTCAGCTGCCGCGGTTGTCTGGGCTTGAGCTACTGACAGGCAGGGCAACTGCAGCCAAACAGGTGTCAATTACACTATACGACAAAGCAACGCGAGACAAGCAAATTGAAAGGTTTGATTCAATTTAAAGGCAAAGCTAATATCTTTCGAAAAAGTATAGTAAAGAAATAAAAAATATGGGAAACGCGAGTTTTACTTTTCTTTTTGTATTTCGGAGACGCTGTTTGATTCAATTTGGATACTTTGGATTGACGAAAAGAACATTAAGGAAATAAGCATAATTGCGTGTACAGGCTTCCACAGTTTTGTTCTGTTGATGTATAAAGATGAGCAATTTATTAATTTTCTTTTAACTCTAGAATATTCCATAAGTTCTATAAATGCATAGTTGAAAGTTAAATTACTTAAGGCATTTTTTTATTGCTTAAGATTACACAATCTAAACTAAACTGACTTATCTAGTCTAAGCTTGCCGTATGTATGTTTTTAATTAATGCTTTAATAACCTAACCTCACCTAACCTAATCTAACTAAATAAGTTATTATGCTTACCTAGCCAAACCTAACATAACGTAACCTAACCTAACTTAGCCTAACCTAACCTAACCTAACTATTCTTATCCTTATCTTACATAACCTAAGATAACAAAGCGTAACCTTTCCTAACCTTACTTTACTTAACCTAATCTTATCAAACCTAACATAACCTGACTTAACATAAGTTTACCTAAGCTAACCCTACCTAACCTAATCTTACCTAACCTAACCCGACCTAGCCTCGTTCCTAACCTAACTTGACATAAAATTACATAAACTAACCTAATGTGAACCGATACTAACCCGATTAAACCTTAGTTAAGTTAACCTAAGCCACTCTTTAATTAGTATTACAAGTAATATAAACTCTTTAATTGTTAATATTAAGAAAACAATTCCCTATTCCTAGCAGCACAGTGTTGTGTCGCTCGTTTGACGCACATTTTAGCCGAGTAACGGGTGCAGTCGCTTGGAGAGTAATTCCTAAACGTTATAAAATACTCGCATCCTAATTGTTGTACGGTAACTGAGATGAAACAATTTTGGTGGCCAGTGAACAGGAATTTGTTGTTGTTGTTGTTGTTGTGTCTGTGAAGCAGCTTAAGCGAAATTCACTGGCATACTTTGTGTGGATCAGAATGCTTGCATTCACGTGGCGTATACGTAACGCGGAGCAGCGTTTAATTGCCTGCGACGCAGCAGTGTCGTCGTATTAGTCGAGCGAACGAACTAAATTAGGCACGCCAACGTGACGTATACGTAATCAGAAATGATGAGGCTTAGTCCCTGTTTTGCTTTGCAGCTTTGTCCTTTATAGCGTCTGCTTAAATTAAGTAGATTTAATTTGGATTAATGTGCGCTCGCCCAGTGGGCGAACGGCCTTCACGACTTGGCGTTCGATTTGGCCGCTTAAGTCTGTACATTTTTTATAGCTCACGCCAATCAAGCCGTAAGCCATGAAAATAGATTTATCGCCCCGACTCTTGAACTGTCCATTGACGTGAAGTCTGTCCTTGTGCTGTATAAACAAATCAACTTTTTTTATTCTCCTTTTCCTATTTCCAGTCAATTAGCTGCATAAAAAATGCATGCAACTAATCAGAGAAAATTCCGAACGGAGGGAGGAAGTGGATGGGAGTTTCAATGCTCTAGCACGAGTGAAGGGTCGAACAAATTGATTCCTTTTGAAAATGGGTTATTGATTTCAATTTGTATTTGCTTTCGCTGAGTAGTTGCAGTGCAGTGGGAGGAATGTGCCGGAAGTGGGGATAATGAGGCAAAGCATTAAGTGTGTTTATCTTATCTTATCTTACTCGTATACTATATATCTTGCGGCTGTCATAGCAATCTGTCTCTCATCTGTCTCCTTTTTTCAAAGTGTACTTAAGCTTCGCAGTACACAACACATGGACACACACATATATAGCGACTTCAATAGCTCGCAGTTATGTATTTCGTCTTGCCTTCTTAGGTCTCTCTCAGTATTCCTTCCCCCTCCAGACTGTGTACACCTTGTTCCTTTATCCCCCTTTGTCACTCAGCTCTTTGCCTGACACATTGCAATTTAATTTGTGTGCTAATGTTGTGCCTGACAAGTGAAATCCTGGCTGAGTTGAATCTTGGCCATGTTATTTATATATAATATTTGCGACAACTTCTTTTCTTTTAGCTTCTTTTTCTCCCCGTCTTATTCCAGCTCTTTATAAATAACTGAGACGAGTATTAGCAATTTTAATGCACTCGGCCTTATGGCACATTCGACTACGCGTATGTATTAAATGCTAATTTCGCACACGGTGCACGCCCCAAGCCTTATAACCAAGTTAGGTAAGTAGGTTAGCAGATCCAAAGGGAAGCGTACCAGGTCGACACACTCTTCCCCATTTTTTTTTAACACAGGCTCACCGTCCACACACTACATGACATTTACAAGTTATTATTATGCAAAGGACACGCGTTGCCGGCGACTCCTGCCGTTATCCTGTTGCAAAATCTGCTGCGACGGTGTTGGTAAATTTGCATTTATTCATGGCATAAATAAAGCATAGAGCGAAATACGTTGTCCAAAAAAGGGAATCGAAAAGAAGAGCACTGTAAGCCACTGGCGAGTGTGCTAGACTGCTGTATATCCTGTATGCTAAGCCTAATAACTTAATACATAGAGATATAGTGCTCAAGGTAAGTAGTAGGGCATTAACTTGGAGTTCTTAAGCTTCTATAATTGATTAGTAGCAGTTTACAACATGTATTTAAATAAATATAATCTCTTTATAATCGTATTGTTTCCATGCAGGGTATAAATCCACTATATGTTTTATACTTTTCCTTTTTTCCATTATCCAGCGGAAATGCTGTTATGACAATGGGGTAGGCAGAGCCCCTCTGGGTGTTTAGACTGCATTTCTCTCGGGTGGGGATTTCGTTGCGCTCGTCACAATTTCGCTCGATGCATTTTATTTCTGTAAATTATTTGGCAAAGCTCAACACCTGCCAGCGGCTGCCGCAAAGCTGATGCAAACGTTGTTTACCCCAAAAACAAGTGCAAAGCAATTACATGTCGTATTTAACATCTGGTTTCACTAACATTCAGGCTCTCGTATTGCTGTCAGTTGCGGTTTCGCCTGCACAGCTGGCTCCACAGTCGGTTGATTCGAACGTTGAGTGGTTTCTCGCTGTGGCTGCGTTTCTGATTTGCCATCATATAGTTACATAAAATGTGATGCCCGAATTTGAAATGATCCCAATGATAACTAATTAAAGGGAAGCGGACAAATGCTATATTATTAAAAAACTACGAGAGCAGAATTAACTGTATAACAATCAGTATAAATCCATAATTTCTGGCAATTAAAGTCTTGAAACTCTAAATTAGCTTGAATACCCACAACATAACCTCAACTTTTGTTTATCCCTTAATAAATACCATTATTAACATAACCTCAATTTTATAATTAGCTTCAATATTATGCCCGCCACTTAACTATAGAAAAACCCCAGTGAAAAGCTTAAAGCTAAGGCATTTTATTTGCCATGCCTACCCCCATCGCCATGAGTTAACAACCTAACCTCAAAACCTAAGCTCACATAACCTCGAAACATAAGCCAATCTAACCGCAAGGCATAATACCGCATAATATTGAATTAGAAATGCGTAAAATTAGCCCAAATATTTAGTCGACATGCGACGATGGCAGCAGCAACTCCCCCAGGGCAGGTGGATGGAAGCCAGTTGAAAGTATTGGTGGGGAAGGTGATGAATAGCAGCAGTAGGTATTCAAGTGCGGGAGATTCTTAGGCTGGTCTTAACCTTTGTGATAAAATAATATAAATTAAGCAACTTTAAAAATATATAAGAAAATTCTTGTAAATTTTCGATTTACTTTAAGTCCTGTTATTGGCAGGAATCTTGTGCTTGAGGTTGTGTGGGGTGTTTATGTATTTGCGTATGTGTATGGCGTGTGTAATGTGTGTGTATGGTCTTTGTATGGTGTGTATGGTGTTTGTATGTTAATGCCACACCCGCCTATCTCTGTGTTTGCAGTATCGCTAAGATATGCATATAAAGCACATATGGCATATGGCGATTGCCATAAGGCAAACAGGTGGGGTAGTTTTCATTTCAGAGCAGGGGGAAGAGGGGAAGAGAATGGGAAGTATAGAAGCCAAAAACGATGTTGCTATCCATTAATTTAAGCGAGCTTTAAGTGCGCTGTGCAGCAGCCAACCCAAAATTCATTCAACTGTTTTGTCTTCTGTCTTTTCAGAGACACAAGAAAGGAAATAGAGGCACGCAGAAAAAAGAGAGCCAGAGGGAAACGAACAAGACCAAGGAGAGAGAAGAGAGACAAAGAGTAAGAGGTAAGTGAGGAAAGGGTAAAGAGAAAGCCAACAAGGAAAATCCATGCTGGCTTTTGTATTGCGTATTCCATTTCCATTAGCGCTTTAATATTTAATGACTGCTGCTTATCGCACATAATTGAATCCAGTTGCCTTGCCGTTTGGCTCATTATATTATTATCTTTTGTTTGTAATATCCGCAATATTGTTAAGCTGCCGGCATTTGCCATGCCATTTTTATGAGGCCTTATTATTTGGTTTTTGCGGCTGTTAAATAATGCAGGCGTTCGCCTGCTGCTCATCCTTAATGGGCATCTCTCTGTCGCACTCATTCACTCTCACACTCTCTCACATCTTTTCCATACATAATTCTCAATCAAATGTTGGCTGTGGTCGACACATACTCACACACTTGTCCCACAACTGAAAGCGCTTGTAATCTGCGGCACGAAACATGATTTTCTTTATGCGCCCATTGGCGGCTTTTCCCTTTCCCGCCACTTCCGCTGCCTGCTCCCTTTGGGCATCTTCTGAGGAGCCGTAAATAAGAGTTAGGTACAGTTTTTTTTTGCTGGCTCGCCTTTTGAATTCGCTTTGGTCTCAGCACAAAATTTAATTAATGTATTTCCTTCGTGTTTTCGCATATTCATGTTACCAAAATTATTTTGGCCACAGTCAAAATCAGAGCAAGCAGCCAGGGTAGCCAGGGCTACGGGCTACGTGTGCATGTGTGGCACGTTTTGATCATTAGCCCGTAGGTGTTATAAATACCCGTTAAACTGCGTTAATATGCATGGCAATGAGAAAGCAGACTTACCTACACACACATATACATTCAAACTCGCCAAGACATTATGTAGATGTTGAGCATAATTTATATGAGCATGAGAACCGCGCAGGACATTCAGTCGTTGGTCAATTGCAAGAACTCAAGGACAGCGGCGGTCGCAACTCACTTTCAATTTAAGGTAGACCTTTTTTTTTCGCCATCTTGAACGCATTTCAACCTGCATAAATTACGCCACAAAATATCCACAATTATTTATTATGTCACGGCTGTACAGGGGTGGGGGTGTGGAAGACCGAAGGGAAAACCAAGGTTTGCGTTGAAAGGATGTCAAGAAAAAGGTTTAAACGCAAACAAGCCTGGGTAATAATTCAAAAAAGTTTCAGCATTTCGTAGAAAAGTGTAGAATAAAAACCGAACAACCGCAGAAACTGTGACGCTTAACTGGGTCTTTAAAGCGTCATTTGTTAAACAGCAAAACAGCAGAGGGTATAAATTTAATGACGTCTCATGAAGATCACAGGCACGTAGCGTATTACAAGCGCAACCAGTAAAACCTCGAGGGTTTCTCTTATTAGCGCACTTCTAACACACGTCGTGCAGCCCTGGCGCAATCTATCAAGCGTCCAACGAACTGACGGCGACTGACGACGCTGACTGACAACGACTGACGGTGAATGACGTTGATTGGCCGCCATACCAGCTCGACTAGAGCTGGCCAATTCACCATAGAACAAACGCGTTTTGTTGCTTGGCAAATTGTCCAATGCGAACTTAATACTCTTGTCGACGTGCGTATTATGACTCAATAAATGTTGTAGACAAATTGTGAGAAGTGTCATCAGGTAGAGGGCACGAAAGTTTGAGACTAGTATAGATTTTCAATATTCTCTATAAGAGACTAAGCAGAAGTTTTATAAGTTGAATACAAATAATAAATTTAAATATTGCTCCAAATAATCATATTGATGTCCATATAACTGAAGAATAATCTTAAGTTTCAGTAATGCTTTGATTACATTCTAATTACATATACGAAATTATTTAAACATGCATTTGAGAGCAAATCAATTTAATATTTAATTTAATTTTACTATACTATTTTTGAGAGTTTATAGTCTCTTTTTATTATTGTACTGCACGTATAGAGTATTAACAAGTCGACTAAGTAATTGGAGGCACTGCCTAGCTTGTCGTATTTGCGGTTGACAGGCGAACGTTTTGTTTACTTTATTGTGCTTCTTTTATTGTCCGACTTGTTTTGATTTTCATTTGACAGTCGACGCGCCCAGGCGTCGTATACGTAATCTGCCAGAGCTCGAATGCATGCTATGCTTTTTCTTCTTGTTGCTTTTCTTGTGGTTCTTCACCGTCGCTTTTGCTGTTGTTGTTGGTGTTGACTTAATCAAAATGCCAGATGCTACACGTGGCATAGATTTCGCTTTAGTTTTTGGCCCATAAAGCGCACACGTGCATAGACTAAACGTGAGTGAGATAGCTACAACAAGCAGCAAGGTGGAATAGTGAGAGGACTTTGCGAGAAAAAGAGAGATAGCGAGTACATAAGTGAGACGGAAGCAGCTTTGAAAGGTTGAAAGGCAACTTGAATGTTTAGCATTTTCTAGCAATTTGCATAAATTTGTAGTTTAACCCGAGTTTGCCAGTTCCCAAATTCCCAAATACCCCAATTCCCAAATTGCCGAAATTCTTTTCTCTTCTTCTTTGCTGTGAAAACTACGTTTTATCTCACGTTTTCTGATTCGACGGCAATTAATGATAACCACTTACGTTCTTTCGTAGACATAACGTAATGTTTTACGACTTTTAATGAAATTATGCAACTTATTTGCCAGCTGACAGCTCAATTTATGAGCTCAGTCCCCACTCCAAGGCAGTTCTGACCCCTCACCATCGTGATTTTCCTTCAGCTTCCTCCTCCTGCCTGCCTGTCTACTTGTTCACAGTTGCGCTGCCGTGCACAGCTGGCGTCATAAATAAGCAGAGGCCATGCAATTATGCGCTTGAGCTGTCATTGCAGTTGTCCGTTGGTGTGAAAATTGCATATTGGCATAAATTAATCAGCCAACAACATCCAACCAGCCAGCCACCGCCAGCTGTTGGCCCTGATTGGCCCAATTGGCCAGCAACTCGTGTTGCCAACTGACTGGCTGCGCCTTGGGGCCAGTGTGTGCCCAGCTGAGGGCTTAATACGCTTAACTATGCAACATATAGTGTAGATTGTATATGCGTATATCGATTACTCTGGCGAAGCCCTCGAGATTTGTTATTAAAGATTTAGATTTCATTTAAAAAGGATTAAATGCTTGGCTAGCTTCAGCTGCTAACCATATCTTAAATTTTAAATGAATCAGCTTTTAGTTGTAATTACAGACCAATTAACTAAACGGGGGCATGACCAAAGAACTTTCTACGCTCAAACGGCAGCAAAAACATTGCCTTAGGTTGCATTCCAACGCACCTTAATTGAAAATGTACCTAGTTTATATTATATAAAGATGTTTTATTTATGGTCTGATTTTACTTCAATTTTCATAATCGATTGTTTCTTGATTTCTTAATTTCTTCTTACGTGGTACTGCGTACTTTATGCGATCGTCATGATACCCTTCAACCATCGACAATTATCAAAAAGGGTATACTAACTTTGGGCAAATGTATGTAACAGGCAGAAGAAGGCGAGGGAGATCCCATAAAGTATATATATTCCTGTTTAGGATCACTAGCCGAATCGATTGAGCCATGTCTGTCTGTCTGTCTATACATACATATGCAATTACGTGTGTATATATTTATGTTCATAACTGTTGCAAAGCTTTGTAAGCTAATACCGGAATAATTTAGATATACATAATCATTGATGGAAAATAATTGATAGATCAATCAAAACCAATTGTAGATTTCAAGTTCATTCGCCTTGGTTTTAATGGGAAATTTTTATGTATTGCATTTCTCAGACTAGGACACCCGGCCTCCTTTTAATTTGTGCTGGGTATATAGAATGTAAACAGACCCAAGATCATTTCAGTCACATTCGGTTGCTTGTTGTGCGCTCTGCTGGGTGCCCTTTGCTGTCGCTTTGTGCACTTGTGGCTTCGGTATAATTGATTTGCTTTAAAGCTCAGATGAACTTGATACGATGGCCAAGCAGAAGAAAGAAAAAAGAAAATTGGTCGGAAAACTGCAAAAAACTGAAAAGTTTGCCTAACTGCTGAAAGGAAAACTGCAGACAATTAAGCCGACGCCAAGGCAAGTGAGAATTGCAGAATTGGAGAATTGCAGCATTAACAAGCGGCAGAGGGATGGTGGAGGGCGAGGGGAACTGTAGCAATTACTTACTCGCAATCCGGTTGGGGCCGGCACGGAGACTTAGCCAAGTCTCGACTCTTTGCGGCTGCAGCTGCAGCGGCGTGAAAGTGAAATACTTTTGCCAAGGACTTTCATTGTTGCGGTTCGTACGCTTTTTGCCGTTAGTTGCCTTCGTTTGTTTCGTCGAACGATTGGCGAAAGGCAGGCACAAAAGCGAAAGCAATTGTGTCAAGCATTTGCTCTTGCAAAAAATGTTTCCCCTCTTTGGAATTTTCTTGTTTTCCGCAAAAAAAGAAAACGCACGAATAATTCGCATCGATTTGCGGGATAAATTTGTTTTAAGCTGTTACTTTAATCGCATTATTAGAGCAGTTTTAAATACTTTTAAATACCTTTTTGACACAATGCGCACAATTGAGCCGCAAATTAACATTTTAAAGTGGCGCCAGAGAAATTGCATGCAACAAGGAAAAATGTGTGAGAAATTAATTGCAATTGTGACCAAATTGGATAACCGCAAATAAATTCTCGTAATGGCCTGACGCTTCACAACAACCGGAGGCAGAATAAACGCGAGCGCGTTTCACTGGCGTTTTAAACGCGTTTTTCACGTGTCACGCACAGCAAAGTGAATGGGAAGCAACAGAAGAGAAAGACATAATATGGAAAAAGGAGAATTCGTACAAAGATAGGCAGAAGAAAAATGCGGCAATCTTTGGAACACGTTTTGGTTGAGTTAATTTTATTCTTCGTTGTCAACACGCAATGAATTCAATAACAAAAGAGAAATAAAAAAGACAAGTACTAGAGGTGGGGAAACATTGATGCCAACATCGATGTCATCGATGTTTTCCAAACATCGGTAACATCGATGTCATTTTTGCTAATATCGATGCTTTTCCACCTCGAATGATGAATACCAAAATTCGTGGTAAAACGTAGAAATCGTAAAAGTATCCAAATTAAGTTAGGAGAAAACAAATTCAAATAAAAAATGCGACCCTTTGCAATACTGGAAGGTAAGATAATTTTCGATTACACCCAGCGACAACAAAAAAGCCGAACTTCGATAAATTTTGAAATTTTGACTTTTCTGACCTGGGGTTTCCCTAAATGTCTTTCTGTGCATGCAAATTTTTTTTGGGAGTCCCCTTAAATGTTTTCTACAAATTTTTGGTAGTTTAACAACACAGTTCACAGAATTACATGTTTCATGTTTTTTGATGAGTACTAGAGATGGGCATGGACTGTCATATTTCGGCAAGACCCAGCACGACACGAAAAGTAAACGACCCAACACGGTCCTACACGAAATTTTATACGTATTTTTTTTTTTTATTTTCATTCATTAATTCATAATATTTCTTTGAAAATAATTTAAGAACTTTTCATTAACTTTAAATTTAAAGATGACATAGTTTTATATAAAAATAACAATTTGTCAAGATTAGAACTTGACAATCTAGTCCTTTAGTCATTAAGGATTTGCCCAGATGTGGAAAATATTGTGTTCGTGTTATTTCGTGCCGAATTTCACACAATTTTAATTTAGCACACGCACACGCGTGCGTCCGTCGTGTCACGATGTGACGATGTGACATACTCTAATGAGTACTGAAGACAGAGTACTGAAAACTATCGTATGCAAAACTTTATGTGTGCCTGCTTCGTCTTGTGAGTCTGAGCGGATATTCAGCAAGACGAGCCAGCTGATCTCTGATAGTCGAACGAGACTTTCTTCAAAAGTGGTAGACCAAATACTGTTCTTAAAAAAAAACAATGATCTCAATAAAGTTTAAATATAGTTTTGTCTAAAAAAAATTAAAAGGTTTTTTTTTTCAAAACATCGTTTACTCTAAAAACATCGAAAACATCGTTGTCCGCAGACATTGATGTTTTCGCATCTCTAAGAAAGTACTCCAAAATTACATTTTAAAGAAAAATTGTCTGATTGGCAATCAGGCAAAAAATACTGAATAGATTATAAATATCGTATATCGTACATTATAATATTATGTCTTTTAAGAGGTTACGTATAATTTTAGGATTGGATGTAGCTAATTAGTGGTGGAAAATAGAAACTCAGTAATTCAACGAATATCTACACATTTCTTTAAGAATTTTCAGTTTCGTATTTATTTAAGTTTAAGAAATACAAAATATTAACAACAAACGCAACAAATCCAATTTGTACACAAGGAAAACACCAGGGAAATTGCCTCAGATTTACTTACGTCTTGAAATTTGCTTACCTAAACGACTTAGAAGCAATTTTCGTTTAGGAATCAGATTTAAGCGATTGCATGCGCTGCGAGAAGGACGTGGAGTGGAAAGGAGGCAGGGGCGGCGCATGAGTCTTACGTTGCCGTCAAGTCAAGTTGTCGAGTCGTGTCGTGTCTACCAGGCGCCCGCCGAGCAATCACTCAAAGTTGTCCGCATTTGCATAAACACTTCTAATCCGAATGCCCAGCAGACTGCAGCAGTTACTTCAGTGGTGCTTCAAGCGCTTCCAGCTACTTACAGTCAATTGCCCCCGCTGAAGTGACAACGTTACGTCGCAACGCTCCGCCCGAGCTGCCCAAGCTGACGCCCCCGTCAGTCGCAATCCCAAGTCCAATCTCAAACCCATGCCCAAGGACAAGCGGAGCCCAATCCCAGCCCAGAACCAACACGTCAACATCACCACTTGACAAGAGACGCCGCCAACCAATTGATGTTGCTCGGGCGGTCGCTGTCAGGTTGCCTGGTTGTTGTTGGCGGAGCAAAGGCACAAGTAGGGAAGGGAAGTGGGCGGGGCTGTGGAGCTTTCCTATTCCTTTTGTAGCACTCAGCTACGATTACATCAAACAAATGTTGCGCCAGCGGATCACGCACAGAGTCGACAAGTCCGTGTGCCCGTCAAGGTCCTGTTACTGTGCCATAAAATGCTCTAGCGGATCCTGCAGCCACACCGCTTAGGGCGTCAGTCAAAAGTGTCACTCGCCAGGCATTTCAGCTGCAAGCCCCACTACTCTTCCTCGTCCTTCTGCTTAACACTGCCAGCTGCTGCTCTTTTCTGCAATAAAAATGACTGAGCCAGGGTATCAGCTTATTGCCAGCGCACAGAAGCGACCCCATAAAGCGTTTTTCATGGGTATTCATTAAAGCTAATGTCTTAAGTTCTTGCTGCATTTAATAGCAGATAGAATTTAATTTTATTGTATAGTTTGCACGGGATATCCTAAGCAATTGGGCATACAAATAAATTGTTTACTATTGAATTTTAAAGAGATTTTCACTTTTTTTAGTTGAATCAATCCCATCAAGTCTAATTTATTTTTATGTGCGAGTATAGGGTATTTATATTGTTCACCGGCTTTAAGTAAGTCAAATAAAAGTTTTCTATTGCAACTATTTCTCTGCATTCCATAGTAGTATTTTTCTGTTGAAATTCACCCCTAAAAATGCACTTTATAAAAACTACAAATTTCCCCCAGTTGTTGTTCAGTTTTTTTGTGGAATAGCGGTACATTCGCCCTCGATTAAAAGTTTGTCGCGTCAAAATAAAATAAAAAAAACTCTGATTAACTTTACCAAACTGCAAACCATATAAATTGCAAAGTTAATACACTACGGCGTCGGGTACATTCTTTATAGAATTGACTTGGTGATCTTTATTGATAACATAGAAGAAAACACATAACAAAGTGGGAGAATGAAAATAAATGTAGATAATAAATGAACCGATTGATCACATAAATGTAATGTTCAATTTATTTGACTTAATTATAACGGAGTTTTTGTTATTATAAACTATATTTATCATAATCAGGGCAACTCCTCTTCGTTGGGACTTTATTTTTGTTTTATTTTCAATTTACTTTATAATTTTTTGGTCTTGTTCTTCTTTCTTAAAGTTTAGCATTATAAATCCAGTTAGTACTCGAGAATTTGCGCAGTTCTATAGAAATTACAAAATACTCTTGGAACATTTCTTCTTTCTCTCTCTTGCTTCTATTCTCTATCCATCTCGCTCTCTCTTCAACTGGTGCACTTTGCATAAATTCGAGCTGAAGCATTGCACTTACTTGACACATTTTGTTTGGCTGACGATGCTAGTTCCCAACTCCCATTGCCAACTCCCATTGTACCCCCTTATTTAATTCCCCGATCTACCGTTCCAGTTTTGTGTGACAACTTTGTTGTTGTTGTTGTTGCTGCTGTTCATTTGCGAAAAGAACTTTTGTCTCTGGCACAACAATTTACCGTTAAGAGCTCAACATTGTAACACTGGTTTTTCACTTTTCACTAAGTACCGGGTTTGTGTTACACATAAAAATGCAGCCGCAGCGGGGTGTCGGAGGGGGTCCGGGGAATTAAGGGGTTGGCTGGGGCTTGACTTTAAGCAATCTGCACAAGTTTTGCAGCGCGCAAAGTTTGTCACTTCGTCAAAGAAATGCTAACGGTAACTCCGTGTCTATGTAATGCATTCACCTTGTAATCCTCTCCATCCACGTTCAACCAGGTGTGCCACAGGGAGGGGAGCAGCCTGGGTAGCCTGCGTTAGCTGGATATCGTGTCAACACAAGTTTTGCATTTTGCAATGTGTTTTCTTTTGTTTCAGTCTTTTGCTCTCTCTCGCTGCGTCTCTCACTCCGTCTCTTTCTCTGCACCTCGCACGTCCTTTAAGTAGTTAAATTAGTTTTCATAGTTTGGCGCCATTTGGTACCTCACCCCTCCTCCTGTTTGCCCGCAATCCTTTCAGGCTGCGTGTAAATGAATTCTTTTTTCGCTTCTAGTTTATAAACTCGCCGCTGGGGGCGCTTTTGTTGTGCAAAAGTTTTGGCATTTTATGTTGGCTGATTTTATTAAAATTTACAACCAGCCACAGTTGCAATTTACCAGAAGGCAACGGCGCATAGCGCATAGTTCGTGCAACGGCAGGCAGTGCACGAATCTTAAGTAATAGTTCCACTTTAGAATGGCTTAGCCAGCAGTGCAAGTCTTAGGACTGTTCTCAAAATATGCCTATAACTATGTCGACTAATTCCCTTGTAAATGAAGCCAAAGTTGAGCTATGCACCAAGCCAAGAATGTTCTCTTTACTGTGATGAATACGCAGAGAGAAGGCAGCCCGCAAAATCATTCCGAGCTAATAGACTATCAGACGAAAACATCGAAGAAAAGAGGAAATATAAATACTCCAATCGAAATATTAATTAATACTTTACGCTTCAAAGGTTTGCTTTTATTATTTTAGAAGAAAGTTCAACTTTATCTAATGGTCCTAGAATAACAGACAGTTCGACCGACACATGGAAAGAACAATACTTATTCAAGAGAAGTTCTTAATTAAATTTATACGGATACATTAGACTTTAAGGCTTCTTCTCTTTATATTCTATTCAATTCATATTCAGCGAGCATTGAGTATGTAAAATGGAAAAATTGTCTATGCTCGCTGTGATTTCCTTCGCGCTAATAAAAACCCAACGAATAGAAAACTTTCACTCGTTCGCTTTCAATGCTCGATGCAAAACAGTTATTCATATGCGACGACGAGCAGGCAGAACTAATACGCGCGCACACACAAATAAATCACAGACAGACACAGGGAAGTGGGAGAGAGGGAGAAAGGGGTCGGCGGGGGCGAGTGCACGACAGACAACGCTGTTGGAATTGCATTTGCGCATTTCCGGTCAGCGCACGGATGTTCCGGTGATCAATTTTCAAATGCGCTGTGTCAGTTCGGTTGGTCAGTTGCTGCAGTGTTGTCCAGTTTGGGATTCGCTTGCTGTTCGCTGGAGGAAGTGCCCGGGCTAGAAGGAGTGCAGCTGGAGAGGAGAGGGTGCTGGAGGAAGTGGGCAGCAATAGAAAACGTAATCGACCTGTCGCCCGCCCATCCACTTGGATTCGTTATGTGGCCTTTTTGCAAATTGAATACAAATTCACAGTTTTTGCATATTTGGCTACAGTTACACTGCTCCGGCTTTAGCTTAAACACACAGACACACACAAACACACACTTGCACACTCACTCAGTTGTGGTTTTATTTTGTGAATTTAAAGTACAATTTTTTCCGTGTTTCCTTCGTTTTCCTTGGGTGCAATTTGTGTGTGCACAGTGTGGATAACAATTTTCGGGTTCTGCAATTTGTAGCTGGCCCCCTCTCTTCATGCGAGATCGAGATCTGACCACAACCAAAACCAAGCAAACCGCAGACATTAGAGCGCAGCGTCAGCTTGAAAAATTGATACATCAGCGTTGTGTGTTAGTTTTGTGGCTAGGAAAAAAAACGCAGCTGGAAAGTATCACAAATATAAACATTTTCTCTGTCGTATTGAATATTTTTGCAACTAATTTTGAGTGTAATAGACAATACCCAAATTGGTGTATGGTGCAGACGGCGCCTGTCTCAACAGGATGTTCAAGTTGCCGCTTTAAGCGAGTAATTTCTGGCAATTTCCGCAGTCTGGCTGTCGACAGTTTCTCGTCGAACTAACTTCAAGTCGTCTCAATTAATGAGATTAATTAGCAGCTAATCAAATTTGCAACTACAACTTGCCGGCTGCCATTGATGTGCGTGCAGACCCCTTCCCCTGGAGACCATTCTATCCACCTTCCTGTCGAAAAGTTGCCAAGTAGCAGCCGGTGGTGTCTGTCTGTCTACCCTGTCCGTAGCAAGGCTGTCTGTCAATGTCGTGATGCCTGCAAATTGCTTGACGCAATCTAATTAACTTTCATTTGGTTAGCTACTTTCAGCTGCTTTTAGCTTGTTTTTAGCAATTTACTCCCGGAGAGAGTGAGAGCTTTCACAAAAGGTGTTCGCTCTCGCGTCCAATTTGCCGCACACAAATTGCAATTTGCTACCAAAATTGAAACTGGAACTGCAACGCTGACCCGCACTGTGGCTGATTAGTTGCGTGGTGCCTCGAGCAACCGCACTTGGCGCTAACTTGGGCGAGATAGTCTCAACTACGAATGCTTACTAACTTATTTATAGCCGTTCGTTGCGAGGCGAACAATGTCTCAAGTCCGACAGCTGGCAAAGTCTGAGCGCGAGTCGGACTTCAAGTAATGGAAAATTATGTCGAAGCGAGTGTTAGCCATAGCCACAAACAGACAGACGGACTTTGGCTTATGTTGTCTTCGTTTTGAACTCATGTTTGCCCAATGGGTTTGTTAGCTGTCTGATTTGTCAAGTTTTTTAATAGAAAACCCAGCGTTTTCCTTGTCGATTTTCAGTTTACAGCATTTGACAGCTGCACTTGGGAAATGCTCTATGACGATTGGCGAATGGCCATGGGATTACAGCTCAAGTTTCAGCCAAGCAACTTTTTTTGTTACTCTTACAAAAGGTCCTGCAAATATGTGAGAAGTAGTGTTCTTATTTGTTTTTAATTATTACAATTGTAATTAATAAACAGATTTGAAACCAGATTTATTATAAATAGATAAATTTTGAAACTTTTTATACTAATAATGTAACGGACTTTGTAATTATCCTTGCACAAATAATAGAAATAATATTTCATAAATATTATCTTTATAATAATAAATGTAAGCCCTAAAGTAAGTGTTATCTTTATGCATGTGTTTTGCTTATCTCCAGTATCCTTCTTACAATCGTAAGTGTGTAGATGAACTTCATTACAACCAATTGAAGTTGTCCCGTTGTGTTTGCTGTTGTTTTAAGCTGCTGTTCAATTGCTTGAAAGTTGTGGCAAAGTTGATTCAGCCAGCTGGCAGCTGATGTTAGGGGGAATATTGCCTGGCAGTAGCATTAATTGCTTATGTCGGTGTAAATGGAAACTTTCAATGGCCAATTCAACTGACACAAACACATTCACATGAGAACGCACATACACGTACAACAAAGTACTCAGTTCGAGTTGTGTAATTTTCATAATTATGTCAATTAATATGTGAATTAATTAAGCTGAATCATTGTGCTGTTGTCGGTCGAACAGATCGTATTGTTCACATGTTACGAGTTAATTAGTATTTTGATGTATATATATACAACATTGTGATAACAGTTCTCATTGGTTTAATTGGATTCGCAGCGCAGACTGCTGTGACATTAAATCAGATGAGAGAGCGAGAGTAAAGAAAGCTGGTGAGTCCTTAAATTACGAACGGTTTTTACTCAGCAAAACGCTGACAATTCAATTGAAATTCTGCAGTTGGAAAAATGCAAAAACATTGAGAGCTGCAATTTCGCAGCGTTGTCATCGAAGGCAGCCGTCAACCCATACAATTCACCAACACCCACCCAAAAGAAAAACGAGCAGAACTCCTACAAAACCGAAATTAAAACCAGCCACTGCTATGGAAAAAACGTGAGGTCGAGAGGGGCGTTTCTGCAGTTGGCAAAAAAAGTACACACAATGCAAATATGTATGCCAATGTAAATCGGCAGCAGCACCTTCTCTCTCTTTCTCCCTCACTCATTTCTCGTCATCATTCGATGTTCGTGTGCTTCACTTGACAATGAAATGGTACAAAAAACGATAGACAAAGCGAAAAAGATGGCCGGGGGGTGAAAGGTGAGGTTGGGTGGGCACGACTTAAAACTGGTAAAGTTTATGTGGCCAAGTTTACGAAGAACGAAATGGAAATGCTCTAAAGCAGGAAAATCGCTTAGTATGGATTAATGAAAAAATAATGGTTCGTTGAAAGGAAACAAAGCTCCCATAAAGCTTCTTTAGTTATTGTTGAACCACACACATACATATATGCATAGTAAGAAGGTAAGAGAAGAAAACAGAACAAACCGATTGATTTCATTCCCATTTTCAAATTAAATAAATTTTAAAATGGCAACACAAAAGTAGGCAACATTGTTTTGCAATTCGTACAATACTTCCAATGCATTGTACCTTCTGTATTAATGTACTTTTTATCTACACTTTCGTGTTATTGATAGTTTTAATTATATATATGTATGTGTATTTTTTATATGTACCACGCGATACAACATTTTCAATTTAAATCAACGCAGCGCTCGCAAATAAAAACAAAAGTCGATTCGTTCAGCGATGCTGCATCGGGGTTTTGAGCTGCCTTTTTGCATCATTGAGCAGCGCATATTTCCCATATTCAAGTAAACGAGTGTATATTTTTATTGCCCTGGCATAAATTAAATTGTGCATCCGCCAATCTGTATGCCCTTGTCTGTGTCTGCGTGTGTATGTGCATGTTGAAAAATCAGAGCGGCAAAATATTAAAAGACAGCCAGCGATGCGTTGAAGAGTTGTGTAAACATCATGCAAAAGGGCAAACGGGTGATGGGGCATATATTGCGTATGATCGATATGCTGAAGTCAAAACGAATAAAGAACTATCTGCGAGTATATACATATATATATAAATATACAAATATTGATGGGAGCAACTGCAAGTGAAGTCTCATTAGTGATGACTGCAGCGATGAAGGGTAAGCAAAGATTGTACAAATAATGTGGAATCTCGACTGAATGACTGACAGAGTGGGAGGATGGGAAGAGAGTGTGGAGAAAATGTAGAGCCAAACTTCAACTTGTTTAATGCTGCATTTTGTAGCTAATTGACAGTCCGAGGTGAGTTCAAGTTCTATTGGAAACTATAATTAGTTTTCTGCAGGTACAAAAACTGCAGCATACAATTTATAACACAGAAATATAGCTCGTTTGCTACGGCAGCCCCCTCGACCACCCCGTGGCAATTTTTCTTTGCACCTGCGGCGCAATTTCCCGCACTTTGGCGCATTTTTTCGTTGTCTCTCTGACCAGGCAAGGCCAGGAACCTTATCATTTATCAGAGTTCTTGAGGAAGATCAAAAGCAAAATGCCAGCAAGCCATCAAAAGAAAGAAAACAGGCAGTCTAGAGGAGTAGGTGGGTGGCAAATTTAATAGAAAAACTGGAGTAAAATACGAGTAAAAAGAAGCAGTAGCTAACTGAAAGCTTAAAGCGCACTTTGTTATGTGGGTGGTGCGGGCGAAAGGGCCGTTACCAGTAAGGAATGGCATTGGCTGTCATGCCATTTGCTGGAAATGAAACTAATTTTCTTGATTGTGGCGAGCATCGACAGTTGATATAGATTATATATGTATGTATGTGTGCTTGAAAATAAATGGTAAGGAATGAGCTGCAGCTTTGTCTCCTTGGAAATTGGCGCTGAAAGTGTCTTTGAAGATAAAATATTGACGAAATACCCGTACATGGCATACAATCTACTCAAAGCGATTAGAGAATTTAGTGATAGAATACTAAAAATTTTACATCACATGAAAAATGAATTGAAGAAGTTAATTAGTTTCTTGCTCGATTAAAATTTGCTTTCAATTAGTTGCCGAACTATGCTGACAGAAAGCAATTGGCAAATCCGCTTTGTCCTCAGCCGTTTCTCAATTTTCTTTTTCCCCACCTGGCTCTCTTATCAAATTCCCGCATAACTTGTCTGCTCTTGCTGGCAATACGTTTTCCTTTTATGACATTTTATTATACCAATTAGACGGACTTCTTTCGACCCGGCATTGTTCTCATTCTTCATCGCATTTTGATTCCCACTCTACACTTAGTGAGTGCTTTGTTCTCTTTTGGGCTTCTCTATCTCTCTTTCTTTCTCCCTCTCACTGCTGATTCTGTTTTCACACCTCTTTTACCTGCTGACTGCTCGGAATTTACGGCTCTCGATTGTGGCTCAACATTTATTCATACGCAGCTGGAGTAGAAGCCAAGCCAGCAGGGTAAGAGGGTGGCGGACGATGGGAATGGAAGCTGGAATAGTTGCAGCGTGTTTGGGCTTCCCTGGGCTGTTTCCCAGCGAGCACTTCACTTGTAGCACAGTTTTCAAAAGTGCAACACTTGCCGTAAGTTGTTGTTGTTGTCAGAGTTGAAGCTGTTGTTGTTGTTCACGCCATGTTGTTGTCGCATGGCACATAAATGACATTTACATTTTGAGCACATAATGTTGTTGTCGTTGTTGCTGTCGTTGTTTTTGCCTACTCTGTGTGCGAATAGCTCCAGGTGATAATTGCACACGGCTACGAGTACACAACAACAGCAACAACAACTGTGACAGGCACAACAACAAGGGGAGCAACATCAGGCACTTCAATTCCAACTGCTGCAGTCGAGAATTTTGCCAACTAACAACTTCCGGCACTTGTTGGCCAAAGTTGCATTTTATGGGTTTACTTTTTCACAATGAGAACAGTCGGTGGTTGAGAACAGTTTCGTTCTTCCACTGGGTTGGTTTTATGCCGACATTCTGGCTAAGCTGTCTATCAATACAATTGACCACAGGCCACCGCGTTGAGCTTAACAATCCAATTGACTTAGACAGGCAATAAATTGAACGTTCGCATAAAGCCCAAAAGGGGCTGGAGTGGTCTAAGCCACTGCTGCTATAGCTTACTTCAAAGGTGTGACCAGTGATTCTGCTGAGCAGTCTGCGTTGCCCAAGCTCATCGTGTCGGCTTTAAAAGGTCAATAAAATCCATAGGCAGACCCGTAGGCCCATTGATAATAACGACGTCTGTGCAGGCGGGGCAAGCTCTTGGCACAAACAGGTAAGTTAGTATAATATTGAAGTGGTCTACGAGACCGGCGTTTTAATTTAAGAATTAAATATAGCAGAAAAGATAAATAAAAAAAAGAAGATTTTTGTGACAATGTGATTGCATTAGTTAAACTACAATTTAGAGTGGAATGCAAGGGATTTCACTTGAAGAAGGTCGCTCACTTAGAGGCCTAGCGAGATTAAAGTAACATAAGGTTAAATAATAAAAACAGTGTATATGTTACATTGTTGGCAAAAATAGTAGAAACAACATCAACATTTGGACGGAAAGCTACATTGTTTATTATGTACAAATATTATGGGCAAGAAACCGACGTCATATAGATCACTGATATCTGTACTTTATTGTGAGTAACTTCTTTAGTCGATTTGGCCTTTTAATAATCCATCAAGATATTTCATATATTTGTTGAGTAAATGTTTATTTTATTCACAATTCAAGTTGCAAGACCTAAATTACTGAATGCCGTACACATGCAAATTGTCTCATACAATAGTAAAGTTATTTATTAATTAAAGGAATATATGTAAGATATTTGAAATTACCTTTTTGCGTCAGTCGAGAGCGGACAAATCTTTGAGAAAAGATTTATTATTTCATGTTTGTTAAATTATTGATTGTAAAATTTGCTGGCATTTAGATTATCCAAAGATACTATCCAGTTAAATGTTGCTTAACTTATTTGTTTATATTTATATCTTGAGAGAGAAAGAGAGCCTTCTTTTGCTTCAAAGTCAAATGCAAATGTTTGGTTCAAAGAAAACGAAATAAAACCCGCGCCGAGTATGCAAATGAATTTCTGTTTTTAATTTTGTTTCACTTATCAACTCGAAGACAAAACTTCATACATTTATTCCATCAAGTTTAAGCTGTTTATAGAGAAATAAAAAAAAAATAAATTAATGCTTTAAGAACATTGAAAATAGTTAATTTACCGATAGAGCTTCTACAGAAGGGGCAGATCGGAAACTCTTCATTATTTATGAGAGCTATAGAGAGAGAAAGAGAAGAGAGAAAGAGAAGAGAGAAAGAGAAGGGAGAGATATAAAAAACCAATGTTATCCATTAAGAACAAATGAGTAAGGACGTAAGTTACTACATAAGTTATTTGTAGTTGTTGCCTAACTGATTTCTAGTTATTGAGTTATCCCACTTGATTCATTTGTAGTTTAAGTATAATCTGCAGATATGCATTTTTTTGTTTTTGTTTTTGTTTTTTTTGTGCATGGGAAGAGAGATTTGCAAGCGATAGTTAGATATATGCCTGTCTGTCTCTCGGCGAACTGTGCCTCAAAGCTGTGTTACTAATTGCTTTGTCTTGACCCGGCATCATTGTGCTGGTTTGTCTGACCAAAGTCAACTTTGGTTTGCTCTACTTGCTGTTATTGTTGTTGTTTTGGGTTTTTGTATTGCCTTTTGTGTTGATTTTCCAGGCAGTCGCACTTTGTGCATTGTGCAATTTAAGTTATGAAAGAGTATTTCGTTCCGTTTCGCATTGCTTTGTTAAACACTTTTTTGCGCAAGGGCATAGTGGAACTGTTATTAGCCCTGCAGGAATAAAACAGATCGGAAACTTTTAAAGAAACATGACTGCAAAAACATAAAAAACGGCAAAAACTTTAAGGCAGCGTTGAGAATCAACTTAAATGTTAAAATTTCCAGCTGAAATGCTGCAATGTTGCATACATGCAGGGTATGCAAAGGGTGTACAGGCATGAAGTGCAACTTTTGAACTTCTCCTTGCGTTTTTGTTTTGTTTTATTGTGCTTTGTTGTTGTTGCCTTGCCTGCGCTTTGTTTGGCCATCGCATGCATTTCACATGCGCCGGCAGCAATTCCTCACTTCCATTTCTGGTGCCGCTTTCCATTTGGCTTATTGCGAATTTTATTGTTTTGCGGTTGTTTATGGCACTCGCAGTGTGCTGTGTAAATGTTTGCACAGCTTTCACATACACATACACACACATACTCACATTCTCTCTGCCTCTCTGTCTGGCTCTCAGTGTGCTTAAAAATGCAGAGCAGTGCAATATTTGCTTGGCTATTTCAATCAGCGCCCGTCGCTGCAGCGTCTCATGATAGGCGAGAATTTTCAAATTAAGAACTCACCCGAATACTTTTGTCAGCCACTGTCAGGGCGGCAGCGTCTCTGGCAATTTTGGGCCACTTCAAATTTTAGTTATTTCAAATAAAACTTAATTACACTAAACAAACCGAGCGACTGGCCTATTAGGCAAATGGGCGTGCATAAAACTTTGTCAGGAGAAAGAAAAGTGAACGTGGCAGGGGAATGGAGGCGGGTTGAGCAAATAAAACCCAACTGCAGTTAAACAAAGCGTGTAGAAATAATGTGCTAAATGAACAAAAGCTTTGGCTTGAGTATGGGCGTGGCTATGAGCGGAGGCGTGGCCCCTCTAAGTCTCTGGGCCTCGGAGCTTTTGGCCTGCGGGCGGTCCAGGCAAATACAAATAAAATTAACTAAACTCAAAACAAATACCCAACTCGGAGTTTGTAAAGCGCTCAACACGGGCAGCAGCAACAACAACAGCAACAACGAAAAAACTGCACAATAATTAAAACCTAATTAAATGAGCAGCTCGAGTGGGCTGCTGGTGTTTGCTGGGCGTGGCAGCGAGCGCTTGTCGAGTTTGCTGTAAAACTTAATTAACTAAATTCCCCACAACAACAATAAGAACAGCATGGCACGACGATAACAAAAACTAAAACAATAACAATAACTCCAACAGAAGTTGTCCTGTTTCCCGACCGCCCACATGGGCCCAGCCATATTTCAGGGCCGCGCGCGTATGGGGCGTATGAGTAATTTAATCATCTTGTTGGCATGACCAAAGCTTTTGTTGTCATCCGCAAATGCAATTTGTGTCACAAGCAAACAAGAAACTTACATGACCGAAAGCACTTAAACACAAAGTCAACAAAAGTTATGAGTGTATGTGCGTGCGGGTGGTGAAAGAGGGGGTACACCGTCAAGCCGAAACCGGAAACTTAATTGAGATCTTAATAAAGAGGTGAGGTTATTAAAGATGTCTGTTTATTAAAGTGAACTGTTTTTTAAGTAAGTTTTGGCAACATTTTATGGTATGATTTGTTTTGATACTTTCAAATTAAAGATCATTTAGCCTCTTTAAGTCACATGTCGCTGGATGCCCCCGTCAAGGTTAGCCTCTTTATACCCGTTACCCATAGGGTAGCAGGTATGCCTTAATGATAGGCGGAGGCGTGGCAGACCCCACTAACTGTATATATTTCGAATCGCCACCAACAGCAATGTCGATATAGTCATGTCCGTATGTCCGCTTTTGAAAACATAGATGTCAAAAAAAAAAACATAGGGCTACCAAATTCAAGAAATCGTTTTGGTCAGGTGAGTAACGGGTATATCACAGTCGACCACACTCGACTATAGCTATCATGCTTGTTTTATACGACTTGCTCACTTCTATTAGCTTCTACATCTCCTACATATTTACCTTTGCACTTCAGGTTACAGGCGCAGGAAAAAACGAAGAAACGCTTTTTGCAGCTATTCACCTGACCTGCGGCAAATAATAAGGCCGCCCACTCGAACAGTTGCAAGTAGCAGATTGGGGTGGGTGGCACGCTGAACCTTTGCCTTAGCCAGGAACATCGAGTGTTTACTTAGAGACTGTTGCTTGAGCACACAAGAACTCTGTCTCTGTGTGTAAATGGGTTTGTGTGTGTATGTGCTCCGTTTTATGCCAACAGGAAACATAAATAAAAACGAGAGCAACAGTCGAGCCGCACGCGACAGTGGGATACCCTTCGACCTACTATATGTTCCGATATAGTTTAATTTGTTAAATTTGTATTTACACAGACAGACATACATAGGTCAATCGACTCGGCTAGTGATTCTGAGCAGGCAAGTACTTTATGGGCCTTCCACGCCTCCTTTTGCGTGTTACATACACTAGCACAAAGATAGTATACCCGTTTTTGACCATTTTTAATGGTCGAAGGGTATAAAAAACTTCGTTCGAGCCATGGTCTTAGTCTTGTTAGCCTCAATGCCAATGTCGGCTTTAATTCACATTGACAATTGTGGGAAATGGAAGATTAGCAATGAAAATAAGGCGAGTGCAGGCAGAATGCACTTGCAATGACACCTCAGGTTATGGCTTTCACATTTCTCACAATATTGTCGACAATTTGCATACAATATCAATCAAAATATTCTTTCCTCCTGGACAGCGTTTAGGTTTTGGACAGAGAACATCACATTCTACAATGCAATCTTTTGATCAGTCCAAAGAAGAAGGATAGGCATAAAAGGCTTGATTCGAGTCAAATTTTCTGCTGGCCCAAATGGTCAAATAAACTGAAACGAATTGATAGCAGGCAATGATGATGAGGTTATTTTGGCCTTCAAGGTGTTTAATAAAATTAACAATACATGAAACTGAATATCGTGGGATTACTTATGACGACATTTGACGATCACATGGAAGATGATGACATCGATCAAGTATTACTCGATCCAAATTTTAATACCGAAGGATAATAGAGAATTTGTACAAATGATGATGAAATAGATAGCCAGTACTGGGCAACACTCCGTAGTAGGCTGTAACAATTGAGCAGATGAATGTTCACAGAGAAATATCATCTGAGCTGTTGAAAAATCATTTGGTCAACATTTGTATTAGATCGAACGTAATAAAAACTGTTCCTGTTTTTTACCTGTCCGCAAGTCCAAAATTAATATTAAAAAATGGTTGTCGATCTAACGGAAGAACAGCTGAACCACTTCAAAGAGGCTTTTGGTCTCTTTGATAAATCTGGCACTGGCGTGATTAGTGCTCGGGAATTGGGCAACCTTATGAAATCGTTGGGCCAAACTCCTACCGAGGCCGAGCTAAGGGATCTGGTTAACGAGATTGATATTAACGGTGATGGCGAGATTGATTTTGATGAATTTGTCGCCCTGATGGCCAGGCAGGTTACTGAACATGACGCTGAGGAGGAGTTGCGCGAGGCATTTAAGATCTTTGACAGTAATGAGGATGGTTTCATTTCTGCAGTTGAATTGAAAACTGTCATGACCAACCTGGGCGAGAAGCTCACCGATGAGGAAATTGATGATATGATACGCGAAGCAGACTTCGATAAAGACGGTGTCATTAACTACGATGAGTTTGTTTATATGATAACAAAAACATAAAACAAAAGACCGCTTATCATTCAACCAAGTTACAGATACATACACTTATGCTCAATAGTTCAAAATTAAATAAAAAGTAATATATAATGTTTATATTTATGGTATGGCCGACTTTCCTCATGTAATAGCTACAGCAGAAACTTGATACAAATTAGCCCCATAAGCTCTCACCTCAACTTGCTTAATATTTGCATACCCGGGCGGATAATTATATAAACGCACCGAGCACATAAAGTATCGTTCTGTCCGTTTTCGTTGCTGGATCGGACCGATTTATCATATAGCTGTCAAACAAAAAATCTTTTTTTCTTTTTTGTCAAGATATTGCAACCAAATTTATTACATCGGATTTTTTCTATATATAATACGTATATAAAAATGTCAATCAATTTGAGACATTGAATAATATTGAATAATCACAATCGCAATTAATTCTGCACCGTTATGTATAATTCTATTGGAACGATCAGAGAATATAAGATCCTGCAAGGGTATAGAACATTCTGCAGGCTTAAAGTAGCTTTCGTTCTCGTTATTTTATATCCGCTACCCATAGGGTAGAAGGGTATAATAACTTTGTGCCAACCAAAAATTGATCTAACAGGCAGCAAGGAGACTCCACAAACTGTATAGATTTTGAAACAGCATCAACAGCCGAGTCGATATAGCCATGTCCGTCTGTCCGTCTGTCTGTCTGTATGAAAACCTAGATATCAGAGACTATAACAGCTAAAGATATCAAATCATTGGTATCATTGTGAGTTATTATTAAACGCAAATCAAGTTTTTTTTATGATTTCTTGGTTGCAATCGGATAATTAACATAAAAGTTAATTAAGAAATAATTAAAATGTATTAATTTCGGAGCTGCTTTCTGAAAGTATGCAACACAATAATACAACAGAAGTTGTATTTTGTTCAGAAATATTTTTGGTCAGGTGGGTAGCGGGTGTATCGCAGTCGGGCGCGCTCGATTAAAGCTTTCCTAATAGTTTAAACATGAGTTGATTGAGTATTATTTTATTTTAGTTTTATGTATTATAATACAAAATTCAATAGCTTTGTACAGTTAAAGCCTATAAGTTAATAAAAATACTAAAGCTTAAAGCGGTATGCTCTTGAACTCGGCGCATCTTTAGTTAAAAATTAAAATTAAATTTTCATTCAAACTATCCAAGTACTTGTATTTTAGTAATTATAATTTCAATTTAATTCGTTGCATACACAACATTCAATTTTTTTTGTTTTTCTTTTCTTTACCACATTCAATTTTTCTGTTTTTCTTTTTTCCTTTATTTTTTAAAGATTACGCGCCGGCATTTGTAGCATGCGATGGAATTTTCGTTGTTACTCTGGTTGTCATCCAGCTCAAAGTGCATTGGGTAAATTGCACAATTTGCATAATTTGGGGCTGAAATTCGAAAATGGCTTTGGCATCGGCTACAGCTGGCATATTCCCACACAACAACACGAACAACAATAATAGGGAGAACAATTAGAAATTCAGAACCAACAATCTAAAATTAGAACTCCTGCTAATGAGAAGCAAATGCAGGTGACCTGTTCTACGCAACCTTCCCATTTAATATACATTTCCTTCCTGCCACCAGCCTTCTCTTTGTCACCCAACTGGATAAACATTCTGTGCATAGCTCGCAGCGTCCAGCTAAGAATCCAGGGAACTTGACTATACGGATCCTATGGGCGAAAGCTTGTGGTGAGCTGCCTTGACTTAAACGGAAATTACCTGTGCATGACCACAAGTCAAAATACCAACAACATATTACACAAATGAGATTTCAACCATTGGTATGAATTTGCTGTTGAAATTAACGATTATGATGGGAAGAAGTAGTATTTGTATTTCTAATCATATTGAAATTCATCAGGTTTCTATTGTATTCAAATTTTTGTTATTACTATTGAGTTTCTAGTCTAACAACAATTTTGATTTTTGATAAGTGGTAGTATCTTTTTTTGTACTTTTATCTTTACTACATAAATTTTAAGGTCAACTGCTTAACAATGATGGATGATGATTTTGTTGACTATGGTACACCACCGCCGGAGGAGCGCATAATTCGTGAAAATAACTTGACGGCCGAACAATTGGCAGATCTAACGCAGGCATTTTCATTGTATGACATTGATAATTTGGGAGTTATATCAATGAAGCTTTTGCCAGATGTCATGCACACCGTTGGGCATAATCCGCCCGAGAACGAGCTCAATGTTTATTATGCGGAGTTAGATCCGCACAGTACAGATGAACTATATCTGAGCGACTTTCTGTTCGTTATGTCGGAACGATACAAGGATATGACGATTGAGGATGAAGTGATCTTGGCTTTTAGGGTGTTTGATAAAATGGATAATGGCTATATACATGAATCTGAATTTCGTGGGATAATGATAACATTTGGTGATCACATGGAAGATGATGACGTCGATCAGATATTACTCGATGCCAATTCTAATACCGAGGGGAATATTGTCTATAGAGAATTTGTAGCAATGATGATGGAGAGATAGCCAGTATTGTGGTGCCCAGCTAAGAGTGCAGAAAACTAGGTTGTGTAGATCATGAGGGACAGTTTTTGGTGAGCTCCCATGACTTAAATGGATATTACCTGTGCAAGTCCATAAGTCAAAATAACACCATATTCACAAATTGAATTTCGAATCTTGATATGAATTTGCTCTAATATTCTTGATTAATATAAGTTATATTAGTCTGTATTTCTAATCATATTGAAACTCAGTAGGTTTCAACATTTTTGTTAATTTGGTTAACATTATTAAATTTCTTGTCTAAAATTTTGGAAGTTTGTAAAATGGTCGTTTCTTTTTTTTTTATTTTCGTCTTTATTACATAAATTTTAAGTTCACCAGCTTAGCAATGATGGATGATGATTTTGTTGACTATGGTACACCACCGCCGGAGGAGCGCATAATTCGTGAACATAATTTGACGCCCGAACAATTGGCAGATCTAACAGAGGCATTTTCATTGTATGATGTAGATACATTGGGAGTTATATCAATGAAGCTATTGCCTAATGTTATGCACATCGTTGGGCATAATCCTCCTGAGAACGAGCTCAATGATTATTATGCGGAGTTAGATCCGCACAGTACAGATGAACTATATCTGAGCGACTTTCTGTACGTTATGTCGGAACGATACAAGGATATGACAGTTGAAGATGAGGTGATCTTGGCCTTCAAAGTGTTTGATAAAATGAACAATGGCTATATACATGAAACTGCATTTCGTGGGATAATGACGACATTTGGCGATCCTATGGACGCTGATGACGTCGATCAGATATTACTCGATGCCAATTCTAATACCGAGGGGAATATTGTCTATAGAGAATTTGTAGCTATGATGATGGAGAGATAGCCGGTACTGGGTAACACTCCGTAGTAGGCTGTAACAATTGAGCAAATGAAACTTCACAGAGAAAAAATTGTCTGAGCTGTTGGAAAAATCATTTGGTCATCTTCATCTAAACTGTTCCTGTTTTTAACCGTCCACAAATCTAAAACTAATATCAGAAATGGTTGTCGAAATATCGGATGAACAGAGAAACGAGTACAAAGAGGCGTTTAGCCTCTTTGATAAGTCTGGCACCGGCGTGATTAGTACTCAAGATTTCAGGAACCTAATGAATGCGTTGGGCCAAGATCTCACCGAGGCTGAGCTAAAGGATCTGGTCAATAGTGAAGGACAGATTGATTTTGGTGAATTTGTCGCACTGATGGCCAGGCAGGTATTTGAGAAAGACACGGAAGAGGAGTTGCACGTGGCATTTAAGATCATTGACACCAATGAAGACGGTTTCATTTCTGCAGCTGAACTGAAAGCTATTATGACCAACCTGGGCGAGAAGCTCACCGACGAAGAAATTAATGACATGATACTCGAGGCAGACTTCGATAAGGACGGTGTCGTTTCCTACGATGAGTTTGTCTATATGATATCAAAATCATAAAACAGAATGCCATGCTACAGCAGCAATAGTTCAAAATTAAATAAAAAGTAATATTTAACGTTCATATTTTCATTAGATTCATGGCCTGGTCTGACAGCTACGGCAAAGACTTCATACAAATTAAGTTTAGAAGCTTGCAGCACCACAACTTGCTCAATATTTACGCAAATTCTCAGGTTTCGTCAGCCTGGTCAAAATGTTAGGGCGAGAGAGAATGACATGTATTTTCGTCGGTCAAGGGAGTTGAATGTCAGCACCTTTGTAGCTTATAAGCAAATTTCTTTATGCTTGAATTCAGTTTACTTATGCATTAAAATTAAAATTTACCTGGACCAACTCAAGCTGCTTCTTTGGGGAGAGGCACATGAACTCCCTTAGCCTTTGTTTCGAAAATATTGCATATTTCACTTGGGAAATGCCAGCTTTGCTTAATTGAAAGTTTACAAAAACATTCATTCCGAAATCGATGCACTTCGAGTGTAAACGATCCGAAAAAGCGCCAGATTTCAATTTCAGATGCAACATCAATAAGCACTTGCAAAGGCATAAATATTGTATATAGCACATGCCCTTATCCCTATACACACACAGGCATACATACTATCAGAAGGAGCACATGGAGAGGGGGAGTCGGTCTCCTATTGAGGCCGTGAACGAACCTGATGCTCAGCCTGCAGGATGACGACAGATGCCGTGCGATGGTCCACTGACTGCAAAGGAAATTGAATTTGTGTGTGGCGGAATTGTGTGATGTTTTTGTTGTTGTTGCTGTCACTGCTGGTTTTGCTAGTCGGTCATTGATAAAGGGTGTCAGCCCTGCTGTTGGGTCATTGCATTCTGGAATTAATGAGAACAAAGGAAATTATCAATAGGAATTTCATTTGCAGAACTAAACACTCCGCGAAATTGGGAAGTACATTTCACAAGACAAATATTAAAAATAAGTATATATAGATTCTAATCGTATTATTTTGGCGAACTTTATTGTTATCATGTGCCTAGCTGCCCCCATTTCTTAATTTATATATACTTGGTAGAATTAAGTTCTTATTTCTTTTATATTTTCGATTGTCTTTCTATTATTTCAACCTTTTCGAGTTCTCATTATAAAATAAAATTTAAGATTGTGTAATTAAAATTAATTTTTTTTAATGGTCTTAATAATCTCAGGGTAAGAGCATTCCTCTGTCGTCTTCATTACGCTGTATCGCTTTTAGCTGCATTTACCAAAAATTTTCATTTTCACGTCGATTTGGGGTACTATTTTTTTGCGGTTTTTCCAACTATACACTGAGCAGGGCCCACGCCCACTCGAAGTGTCATTTGGGACACTTTGGTACACGTACTTGGCCACGCAAAAAGGCGCATGCAAGTGACGTGGACGAGCACGATGAGAGCGAACTCGAAGGACGTGTACGAGGACGGCCAGAAGCGCAGGACAAATGTGCAAATGCCAAAGGGCAACAACTACAACAGCAACAACTGCAAATACAACGACAACAAGAACGATGCCAACAACAGAAACAACAAGGAATGCAGGCAAATAAATTCGGTCTGGCCTGAGTGCGAGGCCAAATGCGGAGAGACCAAAGAGTGCAAGGAGTGTAAAGAGTCGAAAGCCTTGCCAGCTGCGGTTATCGAGTGTCCATTTGCCGTAACTCAACTCCACTTAAATATTTCACAATGTTTAAAATGAAAACTCTCTTTTAATTGGTAGTAAAATAAATTATCGTTAAGAATTTTTAAATGCCACATCCGTTAGCAACTTTCCTTGAATTGAACTCGAAGTAGCTATCACATTTTTCCATTTCACGTTCTGTTATGAGCAGCAAAAGACTGAGAACTTGTGTGATTCGAATATACTGGCCTTTCGGAAAAAAGGCAGAGCCAAGTACCCTTTTGGGATTAGCAGATGAACACAGAAACGAGCTCGAGGAAATGGTTTGGGGACTTGGCTATTTTGGTAAGGCCAAAAGGCTTATCACGGTCAAGGATAAGGGATTTGCTTTAAAGTCGATTCGATGACCCAATTAATTTCTGCACAAGGTTGTTTTCTTTTCTTTTTCATTTTCTTTTTCTTTTATTTATAGAATCAATGTATGTGTTATCTTATTTATTATATTTTTGCAGAAGGATTATTTATGTTAGTGTGATATTTGCACTACACATCTTTACCCTATTAATATATATAATATATATTTTTTATCAGTATTAACAAGTACTCATTCACTGTATGAAAATCTTAATTTTTGACTGTTTGATGCACGATGCAAGATTATATCCAATATTACTTAAACGCTAAATATATTCATATTCGATGTTTATTGTATTTGCTTTCATTATGTAATACTTAGGATTCTGTTTCCCAAACCAATTCATACAGGACAATGACTGAAATCTTTTAGTATTTGTTTGCAAAACTCTTCTTGGTAGAATTACCATATACCGCCTCTTCTGGTATCGTGCGGCCCTCGAGAGTTTCAACTCTTCAAAATGTTGCGTTAAATTGCTTGGAAAAGTTATGCGTCGGCCCACCTTGCCACACCATGTGGCATTTCTCGTGCAGTATGCCCTGCCCCACCTACCTTGACTTCTCTCCCACATTTTTTTATTTTCATTTTCCACCCTGTGAATCGACTTAGCAAACTGCTTGAAATGTAAAAATGTTCGAGCAGCTTGAAAGGAAAACTTGCACAAACTTTGAAGGCTCACGTAATTATGCACATTGCCCGGCTAACAGGCGTATTGAATCTGTTACTTCTGGTCCTTGCACTGCTCAGCAATCTGCACATTAGAGCAGTCTCGGCACTGTCCCTGAAACAAAACAGGCGAAATCTTTTCGAAGAGCGGGCGCCGCATCTAAGCCAAGTGCGCGACGTGGGAGACATGGGAGACATGGGTGACGACGAGAGCTGCACCGAATCTAACTTCCAACAAAGCGATTCAGATTGTTCCAAGGCCACAAATATCGCCCAGCACGCTGCCCAGGAAGCGGTGCACGCCTATGGGACGCAACAGTGTGCGGCCGCCGAGGTGGCACACCAGGTGAAGCAGCAGTTGGCAGACAAAGCGCTGATCGCGGCTAAGGCAGCCGAAGCAGCGTTGGCTGGTAAGCAACAGATGGTCGATCAACTGGAATCTGAACTCTGCGAATCGGAGTCGGCGTTGCAGCAGGAAAAGGCATCGATTGCGAACACACAGTCCCATGTACAGGCGATCTTTCGGACAGCTCAGCAGACGCAGCATTTGCTAGAAGCTCTTCAAAGTATTGTCAAGTTGGCGGAAGAGAATCTTGCATGCGCCCGAGCAGCTGTGAATGGGGGGCAGCAGGAATTTGCCGAGAAGGCGTCGCTCATCGAAGCCGCGCAACGTCGTGTCGATTCACTAATTAAACTATTGAAACAAGCCCGTGCGGAACTCGATTGCATCAAGAAGTCAACATATAAGGCAATATGTGCAGCAGCTGAGGCGCGACAGAAGGTGAATAAGGATCGACGACATACGAGGAAAAAGAGACAAAATCAAAAGCAAAACACTCAAGAACTACATTGAATGATCTTTGTTTTTTGTATATTTATTATATATTTTTTTATTTTCTATAAAAGTAGCTAAACTTTTGAACTTTATTTAAAAGGAGTAAATACATTTCTTATCTTTCTTTCTGGCTGTCAAAAACTGTCGTGCAACTTCAACTACTCAAATATTGCCGCGCTGCATGAAGATCTGAAGAAGTCACTGTCACTAATACATTACAAAAATCTAAAATCATGTGGAAGGTAAATTGGTTCACTTACGTTGCAGTCACTAATACATTACAAAAATCTAAAATCATGTGGAAGGCAAATTGGTTCACGTTGCAGTACTTCCTCTTTATTTGACACGCTAATACAGAATGTTTCTCTTCGTCTTAAAGTTAGTTTTACCACTAAGCAATGAACACATAGAGACGTCAAACAGCTCTGACGCAGTTTGAGGCTGATTTTTCGGACCTGGTACCCCAGAAAATAAGAAGAACAGAAGCACTCAGTACAAACAGTGCATAGCATCAAAACTGCTTCAGTCGCACAACGACTGCGGAACGATAAGCATGCGCGTACTTCTTTGCGCTGTGCGATCGTTCGATTGGCAGATTAAAAGATTGTCTTCAAAACTAGTGGTTTCCACAAGCAAAATAGTGCATCTACTCAGAGCATCTACGTGTTGCATTTTTGTTCCGGATCTATGAATCAGTTCGTAGTCATAATTTTGAAGTTCAAGTGCCCATCGGGCGATTCTAGGATTTAACTCGACTCTGTTTAATGTAAGCGTTAAAGAATTGCAATCGGTAGTATTTTGAAATGTCTCCCTCGTAAATAGATTCGAAATCTGCGCAGGGCGTAAATAATCGCCAGAGTTTCCAGCTCAAAGCTGTGATTCTTTGCCTCAGTCTCTGTACTTCGCTTTGAAAAATAGAATACGGGATGGAGTTTTCCATCTTCTTTCCTTTGCATTAAAACCGCACCAAAACCCAAAGCACTTGCATCGCAATGCAATTCAACCTCATCTTTATGATTATAAATTGCTAAAACGGGTGCTTCTATCAGTTTTTTCTTCAGGTTCAAGAAACAGTCCAGCTCTCTTTGCTCAAACGAAAATTCTTTGTCTTTCCTTAAAATGTCGTAAAGTGGTTTTGCTAACGTAGAGAAATTTTTTATGAACCTTCTAAAATATGAACATAATCCTAAAAAACTTTGGACGTTGTGTATTTTTTCAGGAATTGGGAAGTTTGTAATTGCATCAATACCCTTGTCATCTGCTCTAATTCCTTTTTTAAAAAATAAAAAAAAAATCCTATGTATTTTATGCTAGATTTCATAAACTCGCATTTGTCCATAGGAAGTTCTAACTTGTTGTTCACTAGTCTTATTAACACATCTTTTAATGTTCTTAAATGTTCTTCCATATTTGTACTGGCTATCATATGTCATCCATATATACCACGACTTTATTTTTCCGAATTAAATCTGCAAAAATTCTGTTTACAAAGCATTCATGTTATATAAGTATCGATATACATAGACTTAACATAGTCATCGTGTTATATAAGTATCGATGTACAGTGTGACCTTCTACCTTCTACTACAATCACAAAATCATCCATTTGTCTGTCGACAGTATTATATTGATTAAAAGTCTTCTGATCCCATTGTCATATTTTAAACATGGCTCTCATTCATAATTCGTTGTGTTGAATTCTACGACGAATGAATATATCGTATAGCTGCCAAATAAACTATCCGCATTATTTTCTCTTGTACACATTACAACCGAACTTACCTCTTGTATATTTTGCTATATCTTAAATGATCTGCGCAAATAATAATTAATTGAGACAAAATCCGACAACTGCAATTGGTACTATCAAAGCTCTTGGGCTTTTTTTGTATTTATAATAATAATAAAAAAATGACTCAGTGTTTTAATTTTAGAAAAAAAAATATAGTAATCTTTTCTAATTGCAAAATAAGTGTTACAAAGCTGAATATTCTACTTGACATCACTTAATATTATTCGATTAACTGAAAGGGTATAAAACTATCAGCTTGCCGAAGCTAATATAAGCCATTCCTCTTCTTTACTTTCGTTTCTGTATATTCGCAACACTTGGGTACGTCTCAATCATCCATCTCCTAGGAATTTAAATTCTTTCACCTACACAAGCATACGTTCACCTTAATGTGGCATGGGTACTCTTCAATTTATCTGCTCAATATTTCAGTTTATTACAATAGTTTGTATCCTTTATAAATACAAATGTGTTGGCTTGACAGCCAATCCATTGGTGAATATCCTTTGGGATGCTGTGAAGTGGACATGAAAATCGAGAAAGAAGCACAATAAAACAATTTCGTAGCAAAGCTATTTCGTAACAAGTTCTTGTCGAGCTTGTTGTTTTGGTTGTGGGACGAAGCACTAAAGTTTTTGCCACACATTTCCAATAATGATTAGTCGGGGGAATGAGCGAAATATTTATATGTGTTTGTGTGGATGTATTTGCGAACGCACAATGGTTTTTAAAGTTTTCGTTTTCAAAGTTGACAATAAATAAATTTTGAAAAGCCATTAATTGGGTCATCAACGGGAAAGAACGAAATACTCTTGAATAACTTGTCTGAAGGCAGTCCCAAAAGTTCTGGGTAGCACTTGGTGAAACCCTTGAAAGCGGACTAGCTTGGGTCAGCTGCGGCCCCTGATCTGTTAATCCGCATGGACAGGGAATGGCAAAAGGGTTCGGTTCGGTTCGGTTCAGTTTGGTTCGTTTTGGTTTGGTTTGGTTTAGATTTGCCATTTGATTGAGAGGCAACGTTTTGTTTTGGTCTTGTTTGTCCGGCAAAGGCTTAGCGCATGGCACATTAAGCCGCATGCGGCCTAAATCACTAAGGCTTCCCACATGTCTGACCCCACCCTTCCCTACACTCTTCTCGACTCCACCCACTTTCCCCTGACTGAAAATATTTGCTGACACTTTAATGCCAACACAGCTGCCAAGTGTTGATCGCTCAATTGCCAAAAGCAGCAAAGCAGCAACGAAAAACTACTAAAAGTCAGGCCGGGCTAAAATGTTAGTGGGGTTTGCTTGGGTCTCGATGGGGAAAGGAGCTTAGCTGCCTGCTTGTCAGTCAACAGTATCAACATAAACCGCAAACGCCCCTCACCAACGTGCCGCCCCTCTCCGCCCACAGAAACGACAATGTTCGAATCTCAACAGTTTGACCGAAATGTATTCATTTCAGCAACGCCAACACTCACATTATGTTTGCATGCGTTTGTGTGTGTGTGTGTGTGTGAGTATGAGTGAGTGTTTCTATCGGGTTCTCGGTTTCGTATCCAATTTGCGTATTTTCGGAAACAAATCAAAACAAATGAAATCAATTCGATGAAGCAAATCTAATTTCATGCGTATTTCCTCGCTTTTTGCTGGACAATAAAAATTTCGGCCGAAAAATGAAACCCGAACTGTAACTGAAACGCTTTTCTTGACGTTGTTTCTGTAGTGATTGTCGTTGTTGCTTTTGTTGTTGTAGCAAAATACATACTTATATAGGAGTTACGGCCCACTGTGAGGGAATTCTGGCAAACTGGCGCCAATTGTTTGGCCTTGTGGGCGTGACAGTCAGCTCATAAAACTCAAGGCAAGAATCAAATTTGCTGCTGACTCTCGAATGCCACAAGTCAAGGTTGTTGGGGAGCGCGAGGAGACAGCGAAAGCGAAAGAGAATAAGACAGAAAGCCGGCGAGGGAAACATGAAAGTGTGTGTGGGAGTGTGTTGGCCTATGGCGAGCACAATTCAAGGGCTGGTCAGTTAATATAGCGAAATTAAGTATACGCACCGTAGTCATAAATGGACTCGAATGGCGGCCTTGTGTCATTAACATTTCACCTGCCGTGCAAATGGACTGGGGATAACTTGCTCATGCCACGCCTGACGTGTCAGTGTGGCGCATTGTCGATGATATTTGCGCATTAATTTCGTATCATTAAGCATTCTCCCATCTATATTATTTACAGAACACAATTCCCACACGGCTGCTGGGGATCGCAGCCCGCTTCGTTGTTTCGGGCGAGGCATTTACGGAGTATGCGGGGGTGCAGAGCGGCAAGCGAAATGCGGCAAGTAGGAGAGGGAGTCCCTGGTTAACAGTTTCTATTACGTCGGCATATTGAAATTTATGCGTAACGGTAAATGGTAAATGTCGAACGGAGAATGGTGAATTCTGTTTGTTTAGTTTAATGGCGGTTATTACATTACCGCCAGATTAATTATTATTATGTAGCTTGTGTTGTTTGTTGTTGGCATTGATGATGTTGATGGTAATGATACAAGGCAGCTGTTATTGGCCGTTGTTGACGCAGCTATTAGCCTGATTAAAGCTTGTAATAGACACTCCAACGGTATATATACAAACAGAATACATAATCCTGTGATGGAATTATACAACTATATTGAAAAGCAGAATGTAGAAACCTGAAAACGTGTGTTAGATCTGAGTCAATAAAGTTTGACTAAAAAAAAAAACTCTGTTGTTCTATTTGATCTATGGAATTATATTATTATATGCCTATTAACGATAACAGAGCACGTTATAGTAAAAAGATATACCTTTATTGTATACCTATATTGTCATACTAGCTTTCTCTTTGTGTGGAGTTTTGTTGAATGGAATATCTAAGCAGAGCTCTAACAAGAGTTTTTGCCAAACGATAAGAAAGGAACCAACAGTGCAGCATCGATCAGATTGTTGATATTGTTAAACACACATTAAACATATCTTTTTTTTAGAAATGATATAAAAGATGTAACAAATACATAGCCAACGAAGTCTCTTCATATTTTAGATTATAAATCATGGCTGCAGTTAAATTTAAGCGTCACTTTGTCAGTTTTAAAGGCGACTCTTCGCTTAGTAGAATGTCAGAGTTGATACAATTCGACTGACAATTGTTTAATTATGCAGCAAAAACATGCAGCGACTGCTGCATGCAACTCTTCGCCCGTAACGGCACTTGTACAGAGTCCAAAGCAAAACGGCAGCTGCAAGCGAACTACTCATAGAGCCTGTCCCAAGGCGCTGGAGCTGTCGAGGTAACAAAGAGAGAAGGTAAATAACACTTTGGCCAACTCACTCAGTAGGCGAGACGCAGACCTCGTGCTGCATGCCGCATACCTCATTCTGCATGCCGTATGCCGCATGCCACATGCTACCACCGACTACCGTCTACCGTCTGCTGGCTGCTGCCAAAGTTTGCGCTAAAGAACTGAATGAGATTTATTTCAATGAGCTGGGATTGGGTGCCGAAGGTGCAGCAACAGCCAAGACAAACGCTAAGCGCCGCGCGGTGCATGCAACTTGGCCAACAACAGTTGCTAGTCGCCAGTTGCCAGTTGGCTGCACAAAAACTCTGTCTGTGTCAGTCAGCGCCAGTTGCTGCAGCTGTTGCTATGCGCAAAAGAGAAATACATTACTAACGCAAAGTGTTTGTGAGGTAGGCAACACAAAAAAGAAAATAAACAAACGATGTATAAATGCAACATACTCGTCTATATAAAGGCGGCAGGCAAGCGGAAATTTATGTTTCTTACCCAAAAAGGCTGCAAAAATTTTGCAAAGTAATATGCAACAATAACAATGTGCAACAGAATGCAGCAACTTCGCAGCCAAAGCAAAGTTATTTATTTAGTAAAAAATTAACTTGAACTTATTTTACTCTGGTTGCCCGAGAAAGGGATGCGCTTTCAATCAGCAACTTGCCACATCTCCATGCACCCTACTTTGCTCATTTGCATGCAACTTTGCGTAAAGCGTGTGTTTCTGACTTACTCTTTCCCCTTCTTTTCTGCATTCTGTCTCTTTTCTTCTCGCTTGGAATTCAAATTTCACGCCTTACCTGACAAAGGATTTCACCTTTAATCACGCAACTGTCAACAATTTGACACTTGCATCAGTCTCCGTCACAGTCGAGCGAATAGTTATATCAAAATCCCATTAGTAGCACACATTGTCCTGCATGGTACTGTATGTATGCCTGTGTGTGTGTTTGTGCGCATATGTAAGTGTTATTGTGGCATTCTTTTACATTTAGTTGAAGGCAAATAGTTGCACGGCAAACAGTGTTTCGTAATTAGTTCACCTGCCATGTTATTGTTCAACTCACAACACAAATACTAATAAAACAGCAACAAACATCTGAATATGCGTGTGCAGGTGTGTGTGTGTGTGCATCTGCATCCTGGCATTTTGGTCCTAATTGCAATGCACTTCTAAAAGCTGGCTATGAAATTGAATTTCAGATACTTTCCCACTGTACTGTTTTAGTTTTTGTTGCACGCTATTTGTTCAGGGCCAGTTTCGGTTTTGTTTTCACCTGTTGTAATTTTCCTCTTGGCTATTTAAACTACATAGGTATGAACATATATACATATATACCTGTACTAGTGCACAATTTGAAAAACGTCAATTAGAATTTCTTGAATCATTTAAAACGGCTCTCGAATGGACAGTACAACATTTTCGAAACCAATACAAAGTGGTTTGTTATTTTAGTAAATTTTGATGGATTCTAGTTTCAATTTTTTGTGTAAAGGTGTTTTAAATATAATTTTATTACATAACCTTAGCCACATGCATCAATAAATAGCTATACCTTTTCAAAACATTCAGGGAGTTGAGCATGGTTTTTAAAAAAATAGATTTAACATAAAAACAAAATAGATAACGCTAATTATAGTTAGTTACCCGGCGCGCCTAAAATGGGCAGAATTAAAAGATAAAAAAGGACACAAAAGGGATATTGGATTTTCCCCGTATGCATACGTATGACTTAATAAAATAAAGATAAAAGAAAAATATATTTTAAAAGAAAATATATAGCATACTTTTTAGCGAACGAGTTAATTGCCTTCGAACTAGGCTAGGTTGTAATTTTGATTTAAACATACTCTTTATTTATTATTGAACAAATCTTCTGGGTTTCTCGATTGTCTATAACTAAGCCAAGATGATAAAGATGTATCTATTCAATGTACATTTCCGCCAACGTTGCGGCTGTCTACGACACGTGCTGACGCAGCTCATTGTTGCCCTTATCCTGTAACTGGATTTTTATTATGCGCAACAAAATTAAAAATTAAATTTTGCTGCTCGCCCGTGGGAATCGCTGATTCTGATGCCAATGTAGATGCTGATCATTCAGTGCTACGACTTGGCGTCTTCGCGTAGCCTTAACTACAGCAAATGACGAACAACAACACAAGGAAGAGAAAACAAAAGCAGAAAGACAACAAAAACAACATTTTAGGAGGCCATGGCATCCCCTTGAGCTCTGCGCAATTTGCGAGCCGCAAAATGCCTAAGGTAATCACTTGCCACAAATTGTTGCTGCCGTTGTTGTTGTTGTTACTGTAACTGCTGCAAAGCCTCCAACCCTCCGTGGGTTCGGAATTCAAGTTCAACTCCAGAGCTGTGTGTTCTTTAACTTTTTCGTATTATTATTGTGCATTATACGGGAAATTGACAAAGAAACTTTTTTCTTTTTGGCTGGAAAATAGCAAAGAAAACACACCGTAAGAGCCAGCAGTGGAGCAGTGGAGAATTCGACTTCGAATGCCACTTGAGAATTTAATAAAAGTACAAAAAAGTCTATATACATATATACACGCACATACACAAACAAACACAAAAGGAATAAGAGGCAGGGAGAGGCCAAACGACAACGAATGGCAACTGGAATTGTTGTGCACAAGTGCCGGTTAAATATTTTAGGCAAATGTTTCCTTCTGTTCCTTTCCCCTGGTAAGCAGGCAGAAACAGGAGAAAAGGCAACGAAGCTGGAGCGAGTCGGAGAAGAATCGGATGACTTGCCGGGGCAAAAATAAATCAGCTGGGGCGTAGGCACTTGAGTTGATTTATGGGCCAAGGGAATGGCAACAACAACGACAGGTAGGGCCATTCCAGTGACAGTATTTCCTTTTGCATAATACAAAACCAAATTGCTTGAGCCGTGAGCTCTGGAGACCTGCAGCAGGCCTGAAGGCGACGGCAATTGACAGCAGCCACAATCACAGGCGAGGGAGGCTCAAGTTGTTTTGAAATTTGAGGCCACGGACGAGGCTAGAACCAGAGACAAAATTTCAAAATTTTCGCTGTGATAGCTGCAGTTCATCAGACTGTCAGTCAGGCGGACAAACAAACAGTCAGTCTCGCAGGCACACAGCGAGCTTGACAGTTAGTCAATTGGAGCGCGTGCTGTTTGCACTTGCTCCAATTTGCACTTGAAGCGAAATTGCGACTAAATCTTCAAAGAAATCGTTGCTGTCGCTGCCATTCAGTACTTAGCGCTACCGTTGTCTCAGCTCAGCTTTCCCTCACCTGTGTTGCTCACGTTGTCCGCGTTTTAATTACAAAGCCATTCAAAAACGAAATTAATTCTCGACGGAGCGTAATAGGTGGCCGGCTAAGCTCAGCAGCTGCTGTCGGCACGTGGCTACCCAATTGAAGTCCAACTAGAATACGAAAAGATACTGAAATATGCTTACGACAAATATCAAATACTCTGACAGATAAATAAATTCAATTCAAAAATTGTTTTAATTATTTAAAGATAAGTTATATACAAGATTACATTTCTTTACATATATTTATTATATTTATTAAAGATGTGTCCGCATCTGCCACATGTGCTGTAATAAAACTAGTGGACCCTGCACCTTTAGGTTAGGGCATGCGAAATATTTATGGCCGCAATTAAAGTTGAATGTTTGTTCGGGGCCGCCGAAAAGTAGGCAACACATTTTAATGAGCCATGCGGTAGACAGGACAAATATAATTAAAACAGCTGAAGGTGAGAGCTAATGGGAAAGCAGATTCTCGTAAGCTTATTAAATTGATAATATTAGCTGAGCTAAGTTTCCCGGGCGACGCCATAAAAAAGTACCACAAGGCTGACAGGGACAACAATTGTCCCGGTGCAAACACTTTGACAAGGCAAGCAAACGGAAACACACACACATACAAAGAGAAAACAGGAAAAATTTCATTAGACTAATGTGTTGCATGTCACATCAACGTCAGGAGCAGTGTAACAAGCAAATGTGAAAATCCCAAACAAAACAGCAGATGCAGCTGCCCAGGATACACCAGGACGTCGCACAGCTGCACTTGCACTCAGGATGAGCTGCAGACATGTGTATGTGTGTTTGTGTGTATGTGAGACTGTCTTTCAGTTACAATTTCACTCGACTTGTTGTCACTGCAACATGCCTGTTTCGTCTCTCTTTTTTCTATGTGTGTGTGTGTGTGTTGCCAGTCATGCATCTTCGTCATTTCACAGCACTTGTCAGCCTCGCAGTGCAATGCAAAATGGCCACCAGGCCACCAACGAGTTGCCAGACTGCCAGTGTGAAAGGCTTCCATGCTCTAGGCTAGCAATTTCTGATAACAATACCCACCTCTTTTCTTGGCTGCTTCCCCATCATGCTTTGCCTCGAGTCACTAAAGTGATGCATTGTCGTGTGCTACTTCTGTATCATTTGTAATCGAATGAAAAATTAGATACTTGAACGAATCCAGCTTATCCAGCAAATTTCTGCTGCTGTCGACATAATTATATGTTCAATATATCTTCGCCATTGTGCCGGCGAATTGGAATGGACATAATGGCTGCTGTATTGAAAGCATTCGAAATAAATAAACAGATGATTGACTTGATTGAATATTGACAAATGACAAAAACTTGTGCTGAGCTATCTGGACAATTATATACCCTGTAGTTAAGTTAAGTTATATTAGCTATGCTTAGATTTAATCTATAGTAATAACTAGATACCGGAGTTATTATATACACATATTATGATATTGTTGATTGGATTTAAAGTGGACAAACTTATAATGCACATGACAGAATACCTATAAATAAAAGACGCTGTTCACTTGGCAAAAACGTTGCAGATTTTATTTAAATTTTGAATCCATTTACAGTACTCATAAAGCGAACTAATTAGTTGTTAAATATTTTTAGTGAATGACAATGAGAAAAAAGAATTTGGTACTTAAATTTTTAAACATTTAGTTTATTTAATTTTTTCAACCACTGAGAATATCAGAGCTTCCTATTTCAATGCATCACTTAACTTTAACTTGACCTTATCCAGGTTACGAACTTCACTAATTTAGAATCGCATCTCTTGTTAATTGGCAGTCGAATTTAAAGTTGAAAATTTCCAACTCGAACAATTTGCAACCGAGGCGCATCTGTTTGTGTGTGTGTGTGTGTGTGTGCATGTCAGTGTGCGGCTTAAATTTCAACCAGCAGGTGGTAATTTAAACCGAGCAAAAGCCGGACCAAAACTGACCGCAACAGCCGTCGCCACCACAGGCGTGGATCCAACAACAACACAGCAGAAGCAGAAGCAGCAGCACCAACAGCAATAAGAGCAGAAATGGGAGCAGCGTGGCACGTGGCGCCTTACTACCTGTCCGGCAGGTGGGGGCGAATCTCTTGAAGGCACGTGCACATGTTTCTGGCAGCCTGTGGCCCCCCGGCCAGAGGTTCAATTGATGCCGCCGATGCTGCAGCTCGCCGGTCGGGGTGAATTCATGGGCACTTAAATGCTATAAAATAGACCAAACGGCCGACACTAAAATCCAAAAGTTGCGCCACGCTCGCAAAAGTTTACCTGTTCTCTCATTCTATTCTTTTTGCACACACCAACACACACACAGACACCTTCTGCACTTTTATGGTTCATCATTTTTGGGGTCAGTCATAAAAAGCATCAAAGTTAAAGTTGAACTTTTTACTCGTTTCACATTTTTCCCCCTTGCCAGGCAACGTAGCGAGCGGTAAATCAGTTTTTATTATGCATAAATTAAAAATGTTCAATTAAAAGGGTTGCGAGCATTGTGTAGGGATGAGAGAGGGGTAGCTCTTGTGGGAGCAGCTCATGTGCAATTTTTTGTACAACTTTACGTTGTTTTCGGGCATAAACAAAATTTTTTAATTAAGCAAAATCGAAGTTACCACAAGTTCAATTAGTTTGTTTTTTGCCAACTTTGTTTCATATTAGTTCCGTTCTGACAGCCTGCTGGCTTAGCCTACCTGTCGTATACGCAATATATGTAATATGTATGGAAAGCGCCCAGTGTTAATTTATGCATTTGTTGCTATTCAATGAATAATTATGGTTAATTATAGTAGCAATGAAAACGAAATAAAACAAAGCGATGCATTTAAATTGTAGTTTATTTCATTTCATGCGTTATGTATGTGTTTTTTGTTCGCTTTGTTAAGTGCTTTTAAACAACAATCGAGTGCAATAATTGATATATTCGCGCTGCGTATTCATTATTAATTTGTGCGCGTTGTCTGACTGCAGCAATTTATTGCAAGCTTTTTATGATAATGTTTTTGTTGTTACTATTTGTTGTTTATCCGCTGCTGCTGCTGTTGTGGTTGCATTTGCTGTTTATTAAATGGCAAATGTGTGAAGTATAAATATTGATGTTATTTATTTATTAACGAAACTGTGTACTGCAACATCGAACGGGATCAGCGCTTTTTTAATTTTTGAATGTAATAAATGCCGGTGCGACAAAAGAATCGTTAACAGATTCGTAAAAACGAGCGCTGACAGAAGAATTAAGGGTTCCTTTTTATATTGTTTTAATTGTAGAGATAATATGCTACTGGGAATACTCTTTGTTTATTGTATATTGATTTTATGTAATTAAAAAGATACAAATGTTTTTTGCCTAACTTTCAATTTCTCTGCCTGTAAAGGAGTGTATAGATTCACAACCTTATAATTGAGAATATATTAAACTTTGATAAGTAACCTTTAAAATTCAGTTTGCAGAGCATCGAAGAGCGCTTAATGTCGAACAACTTTGAAAGGCACAATGATTCAATTATCGAGTATATAATTATTTAATTACAATGCAGTTATGATTAAAAAGCTACTCAATTATGCTGCAAGCAGTTAATACTTAAGATGCAAAAAAGCGAAATATTTGTTTTAACTTATCTGTGACAAAGAAAACTCGGCGCTCCTGATGAAGACGTCTGCTTCAGGCACTTGTTTTTCCTTTGTGACTCTCAAAGTGAAAGCTAACAACTCAGTCGATACTCTGTGCCAAAAGTTTTGACACATAGGAACGGAACGGAACAGAAGGGGGTTAGGCGAGCGCAGTGGAAACTACAAAGTACCATGTAGAAGGCAACGCATGTCAGTCAAACGCATATCCTGGAGCGATAAAAATCAATTTCCCCATCGAGACATGCAAACAACAACTGCAGCGACTGCCAGAGCGACAACGACAACAACAACGACAACAACGACGATGATGATGACGACGACGATGACACAACATTCCCGCCAGCGCGACGTCGCCGGGGGAAGGATCTCAAAAAATTAGGAGACACATGCCAAGGCGCACAGCGCACAGAGGGCAGGGACTGATGCACAGATGAGGGAACACAACCTTAGCCGAAGGAATGCAATGCAAACAGATTTAAATGCATTTGACGATTCTCTGATTTGATTTCGATATCTCAGCTTCCCACTACCTCACCTCCCTTCCGCGCTAGTCTTCTCTCATCCCATCTCTGTATGCCGCCATGTTGGCACTGATGTTGACTTTCAATTTCTGTTTGCGCGCAGTTTGCTGATTATAATTCCACTCGTCGTCGCCAGTCGGGGCGCAGCATTTTCTCGCTGCATTTTTAGCGATTTCTTTTTCCATTCTTTGCTCGATTTCAAGTTGGCAAAATGCTTGACAGAAATTGAGGAATCGCATGCAATTTCCCGTTGTCCTTGAAAGCTGTCAGTCTTCGATTGATTGCCGGGGGCGAGATGGGCGAAGGGACAGGGGGAGCAGAGATGGAACGATTTAGTTGATTGCCGGCGGGCTGATGTGGCGTATGCGTAATGCTGCCTAGCACAGATCAGTGCTTGTTACAGCCCAAGCGTCTTAATGCATATTTGTCAACCGCAAATTGTGTCACAGGTGGGTCAAGAGTGGAGTGTGGTGGGGAGGGGGTGTGGTGGAAAGTGGAGTAAAGGGTAAAGGGAACTCTGTTAATTTTCGCTAGTGCACGCAATAAAGCAACGCAGGCAGTGTCACGTGCGCATTTAAGTTGCAAGTTACAACGGCAACGTGCAGCACATATACACAGACAAACTCACTCACACATACACACACAGCTAGTTAGCGCATGTCAGCGTAAATTTAACACACAGCGAAACCTGACGCCGCATACAAACTAAGTCAGAAGAGCAGCAGACAAAGACGGCGTCTCTCTTGGCCCTCCTCCCTTTTTCTCTCTCTCTCTCTCACTGTCTCTTTTCTCCTTCTCTGTTACTTCCAGCACATTTTGTGGTTTATTTTTGCGCGCGACTGCAATAAAAAAATATATGCATATAGTGCACCTTGGTGAAAAGGAAGTCGCGGCAAGTTTTTGGCATCCACATTCCGCTCTCGAATAACTAACTGAGCCAGCGACAGCTCCGGTGACTGCGGCGCAGGCAGCGCTGCATAATCAGCAATGCGACTGCGGCAAAGGCGACAAGGAAACCTTCAGTAACAACAACGTTGGCAACAACACGAGCGACAACAACGACGGCGACACTGGCAACATTTATCATATGAAATGCACGTGCCAGGCGTTTGCCAGAGTCGCTTCCTGAGCTGCTTGCTCGATAAGTCGGTGAGAGAGTGGAAATATATCCTGTCAGTTATGCCACAGCAAAAGCGAGAGTAGTTTGAAAAGTTGCAAGAGTGGGAATTTAACCTTTTACCTGATGAGGTCAACTGCGATGATCATCTTGTACTAATTCTAATTATTTTTATAATCTCTTTGTTTATAATCGATTATATTAAATATTTAAACTATTTCCCATATTAAGAATTACCCAACATAATTTGATTTCCAGTAAAGCCAAACCAATAAAAGAAATCTTGAACTGCCCTCGCTTATTTGCACACCAAAGTCAGTTGCTAATATACAGTTACAGTGGCAGCAGCAGGCGGTGTTGCAGTGCATAATTAGAATGCGTTAAGTATACGCAGTGGGTACTGGATGAACCTCATTTGCTTACTACGGCTCTCGCTTTGGACTGTTTTCAGTTTGTTTGTGTTTATGAGTATGAATACGAATATGAATTTGAATATGATTAGTTATAAGTTTGAGGGTGTGTGCTAAGTATACGTAGGATGCAAACAGCAAATAGTTGGCGTAAGCTGCTTTCACTTTGACTGATTGCACAAATGCTGCGAGTACTCACAATCGGTGGCAAGTGAATGCTGCCTCAACTTTGCTGCACACATAAATTGCATTCGCCTGTCATGGAAGTTTCTGCACCTTCGAGTGCGACATTGTTGTCGTCTTTGTTGTTGTTGTTGTTGTTGCAAGAGCTTCCTAAGTGCCATGCATTGAGTTGTTTCCTTTAGCCGCCCCAGTCTTTCTCTTTCTCTCTTCTTCCATTTCTAAACTTGGAAAAATCGATTTCTCGCAGCGCATTGTTTTTGCAGCCGCACTTCAACTTGAAAATGTTTTGATAAACTAGCTGACTATGCAAAGCAGCAGCAAAGGCTAAAAAACGAGCAATGGTGCTGAGCAGGGGAGATCGGTGGCAAGGCGGGCAAGGGGAGAAACTAAAGTAAGCCCCGGGCGAACTTTAAGTCAAATGCTAGACAGCTGCAACAATACGAGCGGCAACATTGGCAGCAAGCACTTGTCAAAATGGCTGAAGAAGAAGCATACAAAAATAAACAATAGTCACAACAGCAGGCAAGCAACGAATCTTAGATGCACTATGGGCTATAAAATTAGAATCAAAGGTGACCTTAAGTTTGAACAAGGTTGAGTGTCCTTGGAGTTTCTTGTTTTACTGTTGTTTTAAAGGTATTCTTGAAGTAGCTTAGGTTTGGCAGATCGATACATTTCTTGCATACGATATATGGTTTATTTATTAGTTTATTTATCAAATACTATGAATGGATATTCCAATATCCCGATTAAGATGGAATTCCCTAAAAATGTTTACTTTTGTTTTATTGGTTTTTGGAAAATGTTGATAGCTTATGGAAGATATCAGAGAAATAAGCTAAAGTTTGATAAGTAGTTTCTGTAAAAATATTAAAATTACTACTGCCCCAATTAATTCTAGCAAAGAACTTTTTCATTGTATTGCATGGTGCACCAAAAAGTCCATAAAACCGTTGGTAGGGTATGATAACTAAACATGCAACTCAGCAGAACTTGTGGCACTTGTGCAGCGGGACAATTGTCGAAAAACAAGTGCAATAAAATTGGCTAAGCAATTGTCAATGCGTCAGTTCAAGTGGATTTAGTTGAGCTACTGAGACAGTAAATACAACAACTATAATAATAACAACAATAAAGTGAAAAAGAACAACAATGATCACTCGCAATTCGCAATTGTTTTGAGTAGAACTTTAATGGCATCTTAGTAGCCTTAGCATTATTCATCTGACATTCAGCTCCATGAAATCAAGTATTATCGGTTGTTCGAAGCAGATGAGTCGCAGCATTCACAGAGTAAAACTGAAAATTAGCTCGAGATGAAACTGAAACTGAAACTTTTCCTTTGCTTTTGGGGGATCGCCAATTGTTTGGGTGAGTTGTGGGTTGGGAGTGTTGCCAGACCTAAATCAGCAAGACTCATTTGAGTGTGCGTGTGTGTCTTGGTGTGTGCCAGTTTTGCAGATTGAGGGGAATTGCGTGCGCGAACCGCTGCAAGCAGCTCAACTGGAGGAACCAGTCGACAGCACACGCCACATGTGGCAACAACAGCGGCAACTTTCCACATCCAACTTGCTGACCGAGTCGGGCAGCTGCAATCAACCGCCCGTTTTACGGCATGCAACTGACAGCAATGTGGCAGGCGCCCAGGCCGCGGCAGCTGCAACTCCTGCGGTGACCCTGGGTAATTATGTCTACCAATGCGCCGCCAAGCGCGAGCTGAGTCCATCTAAGCCCATCAACAAGACCAGCCGCCCTTTGGCCATATCACAAGAGACGCTGCCATGGCATCAACAGATGACTGTGCCGGCAATAGTGCTGCAGTTGGCCCGCAACTGGAGGCGTCCTTAGCGCAATACAGTCCAGCAGTTCAAGCGTAGGCCTGCTATAATTATAGCCCTGTCGCCTATACATATTTTATAGCTAACGTTAATTGTGTGTCTTACATTTCAATTGTATATCTTGAACTCAGAATATACATAAACTGCGCCGCAAGGCAGCTAAATGGGGCAGCTTCAATCAAGGATTCATAAAAATTGGTGAAAATATGCAATTGATTTTTACTATCGACTATAAACTATTTATACATTTATTCTTGTTCAATATTAGTAGCCAAGTCAACCATTTTAAGGGTTATAACCGCTTTCCAAATCGATTAACTGTTGAACACAAAAAGTACATTTAGTTTTGGTAAGCATCAATTGCAGGACTATCTGCTTATATAATGACCTTAAACTGAGCAATACTTTTAGGAACTAGTAGCATCAAATTTAGTACCTTTACACCATACATAGATGAAGCTGTTTATGACTTTGTACACTACGCCCAACGGCTTTGCAATCGATAAGTTTAGACAAAGAAAATGTTGGGCACTGTGTAGGGGACATGCAGATTTACGTGCATAGACTAAAGTAAACTCCGTGTAGATTACTTAATTTCTCTACCTTGTGTATTCAATATCAAATAGCTATACATGTATCGCAATCAATAGTACATGATCACTCTTTGTAGTATTTTTCTTGTCTCAGAAAATATTCTTAGTAGCGAAACTATTACCCCAAAACCAACTCAAAGCTCTGCCAAATGTTTAGAGGTTTCTGCTTTGCTTTTCTCGTAAAAGTACCGCAAAAGCATTCGAGTTAATTATGCTGGGGCTCGAGCGAAAGCACGTGAAATGACCTTCTAATGAAGTGCGTCGTGCTTAGAGCGCGGCCATTTTTCATGAGCTTCACATAACGTGCATATTTCAATTAGACAAGCTAATAAAACATAAAAGATGTTTCGTCTGGCAGCTATGCCAGCCCACAGGCATTTAGAGCTCACAGTCAACCGCAAACTGAGAGAGAGAAGGAGAGAGAGAGAGAGGTAGCGAGAAAGCCAGAGGCAGCTGCTGCTCTTTTGAATTATTAACAGAGCAAAGCGTGGTGCAAAATAATTCCGCAACACATTCAGCGGGCAAACAAAAGCGCAACACATTTAGCCAACATGCCTTTTGATCCAGCTTACAGGGCAAGGCAACAGAAGAGAGAGAGAGAGAGAGGGAGAGAGAGACAGGAGCAGTATATGTGAAGGCCAGGCGAAAATAGTAACACATTTTTTGAATTGTTTGGCGTTTTGAATGAATGAAAAGGCAATGGGGAGCACGGAATGAATAGAAAAATGCTGACGTGTTGCTGCACGTTAGAATGCGTGTATGTATGTGTATGTGGTGCACATTCACTCTAGCGTTCTTTTGGCTTTAGCTTAATTAAAACTTTGGCGTGCGCGAAATGCGCGCAAAGCAGTTGGAAAATTAACAAAATTGCTGGCCGGGGAGTTGGCGGCAGGCAGCCCGTTTGCTGCATTGAAATTGCAGCTAAAGTCGTAACGCCATTAGACTAAGCTCCCCCTTGCACCCCCACCCACCTTTCAGGCCATTTAGAACTACACCTGAATGTAGGCAGTTCGAAATGAGAGATAGAGATGTACTGGGAGGTAGACATAACATCTCGCTGAGCTTAATGCAGTCCATTTAATGACAGCCTACTCGCTGTTGTTGTACGTATATCTACAAATGGAACAGACAGACAAAGAGAGAAGGGGAGAGGGGCAAATAGACTGCCAGAAAGCCAGGTCTGCTACATAGTATACCACAATACCTGCTGTGCACGGGGCATTCAATTTCCTGACTAATTGACACATTCGTTTAACCTTTCTCTGTCTTCATTTCGTTTCTCGTTCCTCTCGGCGGACAACTGAAATGCAAGACATGAATTTTTCATTGGAATTCCCGTCGATTTTTGTTGCAAAATAAATTGAGAGCTTCGAACAAACCAAGAGCACAAACGAGTCGAAAAAGAGATGCAAACTGCAATTGTTTTTGTATTTTGTGTTCCGTATTTATGTTATAACTATAACATGAAGATGGAGTTGAGAATTGAGAGATACTTGAAATACTTCAGTACCTAGGGGTTTGTCTGTGCTTTGTTTTGGACATTCACTTTATATTTCAAATTACATTTCTTGTTTTTAATTAAATTCTTAGACTGCAGTTCTATCCTATTTCGACAGACAAATTTGCAAGTAAATTTGTTTCATTTTCTCGCAGTCTTCTTTTTTTTTCTTTTACCAAAAACGAGTGAAAATATTAAAAAAGTTCAGTAGACTTGCAGAGAGTCTTGAGCAAGATTTATATTCTTAATCCAAATAATGTCAAAAAGCCACAAACAAGCGACAGGCGCATAAAACAACTCAGCAAATGAGTGCACACACACACAGAAGGCTGCCTGACAACAATCTAAGAGCAAAAACCGAAGAAAAATGTTATTTATTGTTATTACGAAAATAAATAAGCAACGAGAGCAGAATAAGGGGCGTGCCAAGCGTCCAAGGCGCCCAGAGAAATGTTGCACATAAATGTGGGAAAATAAAAGCGTAGAAATTAAACAACTGGACACTGGCAAATAAACCAACAACAAGAACAACAACAACGAAAACAGCTGAGGCGAAATGGCAACGGCAGCCATTTTATATGCCATTACAGTGTAAATAAAGTATTGTTTATGTGTGCGAGTATGCGACTGTGTGTGTGTGTGTGTGTGTGTATTTGTTGGCAAGCTGTGCCAGTTACATTTACTTAATAACCTGTGTCACAGTTGTACTTTTATAGGTCAGAGGGGCGGGGCAGCCGCCACCTCCCAATGTCATTATTGTTCGAACTGCCCAGGAAGAGGAACAGAAACCCAAACTGAAAGTAAAACTGAGACTGAAACAGAGGCGACACTTAATCAATGGAATACAATAAAACTGTCCCCAAATATATTTATTGACTTGCAGGAGCCAGAAACTAATTACGGCTTATACACGGCAACTGTTAAGTTAAACGACAATTCGGATTTGTAATAGCATTGAGTTGTAGAAATGTCAGATATATATAATTATATCTGAACATTTAATAATGTAAAACAACATGACCGGGCAAATCACATATTTATTCTCATAATAAATTCACTGGTCATATCACTTTCTCTATTGTGTTGTTTGTTTTCCTTCCCTTTAAATATGAATTCTATGCAGCAGCCTAAAAGTATGCACTGAAGTTTGCTAAAACCAAGTAGAGTTTCCTTTTGCAATATGATATTTTGACAATTTACCTGTTGTTCATGCATCCTGAACTGCAACTAGTACCATATGTTCTTTTCTGCTTGAGAATACTCTGATTTACTAACACGCTGCGCAATAAATATTAACACTAGTGTCTGAAAGTGTGCAGAGCTTTTCCCTCTCCATTAATCTGACTGGGTTCTCTGCAGGTCAACTGCATGTTGATCGCCTGCATGTCATTTGTGCGACAGGTTTATGAGCCGATTCCCAGTGAAGCTGCTAAAATTGCAGTTTATCTACCCAACTGCGAGCCATAGGCCAGGTTATCACGTTGAGGCCTCGGTCAAGTGTGAGTAATTGCGGCAGTTAGACAATTGGAAACCTGAGCCGCAGCTCGGCACTTGCCTATGGAATTTCCATGAGCAGAGTGCACTGGGCTCTCGGCTACTCTAAAAATAGCCGTCATATGAGTTTCCCATTTGGGGCTTGTCGGTAGCGTTGGTGTTGTTGTTCTTGTTGTTGCTTGTTACTCAACTGTGCAGCATAAAGGCATGGAGTAAGCTGTAGCACAACACACACACAGCTGCCGACGGCGCCTGGTGAGGTCAGCTACAGTTGACTAAACATTTTCATTTCAGTTAAGTGTGGAAGTTGCTTTCGTGTGCGTGTGTACGCCTGTGTGTGTAGCTGCTAGAAGTCAATGAATTGTGGCACATGGCGTATACTTGATATTGGCTAAGAGCGTTGCGTGCATGACTCAACATTAGCCAAATGGTTTCATTAGGAACGCCCAGCAGAGCCCCGCAAACACAATAGGCCTCTGTTGAGCTCTGTCGGCGTAGCAAAACTTTTTAATCATCAGCACTTGGCACTTCTATGTCACGCCCACATGGCCAACAGAACGGCATAATTAGCTGTTGCTCGCGCTCATAATGTTCGCATTAAGTTCTAATTGAAAACAGATATTTGCATTTTAATTAATTCCTTCAGTCGCCCCCCCCAAAAAAGACTTAGAAGTTCCAGCGGCAGCTGGACACGAGTCAAGGGCCAAACAATGCCATAGACACTCCACGGTCTCGTTGGCCAAGGGAGGAGTCAATGACATGTCCAAGAGGAATAAAATTCATATTCTGCATAAGACCGAAGTGGAGAAGGCAACAGAGACGAATAAACAAAGGCAAAATCAAGTTAATACTCGGGCTCAAGCTGCACGCAGCGCCGGCTGGGGCCAGAGTTCTCTGACATTTAATGAAAAGTAAACAAAGCATTCTTTTAGGCGCCCCACTGCACAAGCCTAAGTGTGTGACAAGTCTACGTGCGTGTGTGTGATAGTAGATGTCTACTATCTGACTCACGAACAACAGCTGGAAAGTTCAAGGAACGCAAGACATAAATTAAATCGGATTGGTTAAATCTCTTGATATTTTATGAAACTGAAGTCCAAGTAAGAGTAGAACATATCATTTAAGTATAATCGGGAGAGTCAGAGAGAAGTTAAGATTCTTTAATTGGGAAGAAATTCTGAAATTTTTTTATTTTATGAAACTAAAGTCCAAGTAAGAGTAGAACATATCATTTAAGTATAATCGGGAGAGTTAGAGGGAAATTTACATTCTTTAATTGGGAAGAAATTCTGAAATTTGTCTGATCTGGTGAAGAAAAGGACTTAACACATTAAAAGATCTATGTTATATAGCGTTTTTAACTTTTGAAGGAAGGAAACTTAGACAACAGTTGAGGTATAAAATACTCTTTAGATCAGAACACAAATATTAGGAATGCCAGCAGTAAAGAGAAAGCTATTGTAAAGAGTAAAACTAAAAGCAAAGAGCCGCTGCTCTGAGCGCGCTCTCTGCAGCATTCGATTTCTCTGTGCTCAGAGAAGCTGCACAATAGAGCTTTCTGGTGGAGCTTTTCGCTCAGCACTCAAAGGGATGCTGAGTGAAATTTCAGTGGTAACTCTCATTCCCATCTGCCCCAAAATCGCTCACTCTCTCTCTCTCTACAGCTCCCCCTCTCTTTCCTACTCCTGCGCGATGCTGTTCTGGTTGAGCTTGAGTTGCAGCAAAGTTTGTCGCATTGAGTGGCCATTGAGTCAAGTGTTCGCACTTGATTTGCTTTTGCCAGCTACAGGATATATCGTTCTTGTTTTTGTTGCTGTTGTTGTTGTTCTCTGCAATTCCACTTGCTCAAGCTGGGAATGAATGAAGGTCCTGTTCTGTGCCCATAATATTAGCTCACACATTTTCGTTTTTTGTCGCCACTTCATTTTGCCCACACTCAGACACACACACACACTTACACACTGTGTTCTTTTTGCTTTGTTTTTATCATTTCGAATTACTCTGTTTGCTCTGCCTTGGATTCGTCGTTCTTTTGCTTATCTTCGCCTTTTTTCTTCCGTTTTTATTGAACGGCGCGTTCATTGTTTGATTTTTGTCAACGCTTCTTTCGTTTCATCTCTTCTTCCTTCGCTTCATTCTCTCTCTCTCTCTCTCTCTTATTCTTTTTGCGCCGTTGTTGTTGCTTTTCTAGTGCTCTCCCCTTTGTTGTTCTTTGTTTAGCCGGGCGCTTCATCTTACTTACTTACATAAGTGGCTTGGGAGCACAAGTACGATGCGACTGGAAGGGGGTCAGTGTAGTGAAAGGGGTGGAGGGGGGAGGTGGGAATGAGTCTGCCTCGTCATTTGTTTCTTCATTTAGCGTGTTTGATTCTTATTTTTATTTGGCATTGTTCATTTTTCGGTTAGTTGGTCTTTTAATCGCCTTTGCTTACTTGTCTCCGCTTTCCAAACGATTCTCTTGATTCCCCCCCCCCCCGCCCTTTTCCGTTCTGATGGTGTTTTTCTGGCTTTTCAGCTTTTCAGGTTTTAATTAGTTGAGCGTTGCTTGAGTACCATCCAAGTTCGTCCGGCTGTTGGGCTTAAGCGCTTTATACTCTCTGATCCATTCGATAGCCGATTTAATTGACATTCTTCAACTGAAAGAGGCAAGTTTATTTATTCGCAGGCTGATTGAATCAGCATGTAGACCTGCAATATCAGTTGAGTTTTATTTGGGCAATCCCGATATACCCTAGAAAATGGAGTATACCCTAGAAAAGTGTAGTTAAAAGGGCATATCAAAAGTGAAACTTATTCAATCTGCGTGAAGTCGCTTCGATTTAATACTTCACGCCCTGCAATGCATACAATTTACCAGCTAATCCGTATAATTCCTCAACTCTTTGCACACCTTCGTTTCGCTACAGCTGCTGCCCTACCTGCTATGTGTGTGTGTGTGTGTATGTGCGTCTGTCTTTGTGTTTTAACGCTATTGATACGCTAATTAGTTGCGATAATTTATCAAAAGCGCACACAAACACACAGTTGACGCACACAGACACACAGCCAAATAGACAAAGCCAGGCACACCCACACACTGACAGCCAACTTACCCACAACCACACACATATACACACACCTCCTTGCACACACGTCTCACCAGCTACTAAAAATTCTGCTGCAGTAGCAAAAATTGCTACTTAATTACACGGCAGAGGCATCCGCCGGCAGCAACAGCACCTCCCTCCCAGCAGCAGCAGCAGCAGCAGCAGCGGCACCTACAGCTGCCACACCTGCTCTACCACCCACACACATTACACAGCATCATCGGCTTCAGCAGCTATCCGCATTCCCATCCGCAGCGTCGTCAATGTCACAAGTGCTGCAGCGTGGCAAGTTCCATTTCCTGCCATCGCCTCGGGTAACTTCACAATTAACTACTAATTGCTCATACGCGACGTTGGCTGGCGACACTAGAACAACGCGTCAACCACCCACCTCTTACAGTTGTTCTTCTTCTCTTCTCCCTTCCCTTCCATCCCCTCCCTTGCTCGCGCACTGTCAAGTCTTGACTTTTGCTCTAATTATCCGCATTGTCACACCCGCCTCGCGCTGCCGTTGTCCTTGCCAACGACCTCGTCTGCTCAGGTATTTACTGAATTAAGTTTTAAATTTTTATTAAATACTTTGCGCATTTTTGTGCGCAACGTGCCCCTCTTGCCCCTCGTTTTGCTTACCTCCCGGTCGTGCTGCTTATGTGGAGGCAACTGTAATTAGTTTTTAATTGCTTTTCAGTTGGCAACTATGCGAGCCGCGCGCTGTAAATAGTTGTGACGCCTTTGTGAGTTTTCCACTTGCCACTTGCCACTCGCCACTTGCCATTTTCTATTTGAACTTTTCTTTATTATGCAGGGACGGGCGCAGGCAGCTGTGCTGTGCGCCGTGTGACAAAACTCAATCAGCAATTGAGCCTGCCACACAAAAAGTAATCACAGAACTTTTCCAATAAATCTATGAAAATAATGAAAAACATCGGCGAAAAAAGCCAATGCGAGTGTGTGTGTGTGCGTGTGTGTGTGAGTGCCACGCCCCGCTAGGAATTTGCCACAGCAATTTGCATTTGGCACGTAAAATACGCTAAAGTTATGGTACATATGTTTGATATAGTGCGACAGTTGACTGCTTTGCGCTCGCAAATGGAAAAGTACCCGAAATGGAAAATCATAAAACTATCGAGGAACAGATGAATATCGCAATGCTCCACGCTGCGCTGGCATATAAATATGCATATATAAATATACTATGGGTATTCCCATATTTCAATTGCCACGCAAATGACCCCCTACCCCCACCCCCCCTTGATATGCTCTCTATATTTTTGAGGGTATCAATCAACTGCAGTCAACGCCGTCCTTCCCTCTGTAGCGGCGTCGCTCGCGCAAAACACTTGCCACACCTCGTGCAAATGTCAAACAGATGTCGAAGGCGCAAACACACGGACAAACAATATGAAAAATTGATGAAAACCCAAAATGAAAACGAGAGCGGGAGAAGCAAAACATGCGAAACTCAAACGGGAAATATGCCGCGTAGTGGGAAAAATATGTGTCGCACCCTCCAAAACAAGAAGAAGTGAGCAGCAAGAAGATGGAAAAGATGGAGGTGTGTGTTACTTCAGACTCATTTTACACACAAATGACTTGGCAGCATTTGCTGCGGCAAAGTGGCAAATTTTCCACATTGCCGAAATATTTGCCCGAGGCACGCAGCAGATGTTCTTGAAGCCAGAGAAATCTCTCATACGCACCGTTTGCACACTCGTCATCAGCTCCCCCAATTGCCATTTGATGGTTCATTAAAATGTCTACTATGCTGTTCCTGGTGCTGCTGCTGCTGTTTCTGCTGTGGCTGCTTTATCAATCGATTCCAATCGTCCAAGGCGAGCACAATAAATCGGCGCCAGGTGCCAGCAGCCCCGCAAAACGAGTAAATGCCGCTCAGCTGTTGCTCGTCTTGGCCTCAGCACGAGCTCTGTTTGCAACCAAATTGTTCAAATGTCTGACGCAGCCCAGACAAATGGCAGAATAAATTCGAGAATAATACGTGGTAAGCTCCAAGCTGCAGCTCCGCCTGCACTCTAACGACCCACTGAGAATACACTGTCTCAAGTAGGTCTTAGGCAAAAATAATCTGGGACAGAGAGAGACATTGATAAAAACAGAGTGACGGTTGGACGAAACTGGGATGCTATCCAGGATAAGTAAGTTTGAAGTTGAGTAAACGTAGGTCAGTTAAAGCTAAGTATCTTAAATGTAACATACATAGTGTCTTATATAATTGTTTAAAACAGTATGTAGTGACCATTCCTTAAGCAACTCTTTTGGAAAAAAGCTGACACTTCATCCTAATTGATCTTGTTGTGTCGAGTTGCATTTAACATGCTTCCGAGATAAACTGCTACACATTGACTTACTTAGTTATAATTGATTTTGAATATTTGTTCATATATGCACATATGATATATATTTACTCGATAAAGCTTAGGCGATAATCCTACTTATATAACCATCGTAAGGTACACGAGTTATACAAATAATAATCATAACAATAACAATAATTGACAGACAAGTGAAAGACACGTGTAAGCAGTGTTACGATACCCTGCACTTTGCTAAAAGTTAACACAGAGGGTATGCCAAAATGTTACAAAATTGACGCACAATGCATCCTGAACAGATTTTCTTTGAGTGTTCATATTTTATCCTGCCAGCGTATCTGATAATCCAGCACTCTCGACTACGCATTTTCGTTTGTTTTTTATTAATTTATATGCCGCACACGCAGCAACGGCGCCTGCTACAATTTTTTTTACCTGATATCTAATTTTAAACATTCTTCAAACTCAATTACGGAAGGAGCATTTGCCCCGCGGGGCCAGCACTCGCCGGGTAATTGCTTGGAAATGAGATACAGAGAGAAAGAGAGATACGGGAAGAACATGCAGGAGACATTCACAGAGATCTGATAAGTAAAAACTTTCTGCTTTGGCATGCTTTCGTCTCACATTTCGCAGGATAATGAAATCAAACAAAGACAGTCAGACAGGTGAGGGGAAGGGAAAAGTCATCGGAGTTTCACTAAATTAGCAGCAAACGCTGCAATTATGCGAGAAGTTGGCCAAGAGCAGCAGCAGTGGCAGCAGTAGCAGTTGGCAAGTTGGTTTCGAGTGAATGTTAATGACTTCAAGTCGCGCACAAAGTCAAGTTTAAGGCGGGCGGAGTAGGCGTGGCATGACAGTGAATGCCACAGGTTGACAAACATTGCGACAAAGTTGCGACTTTCAACTCAATTTGAGTGTCAAGCAGCTGCCACTCCCCCCTCTCACTCTGTATCTCTCTCTCTCTCCCTCTCCCTCCCTTTCTCTATCTCTCTCTTACATCGTCTCCCTCGCCCTTTTGCTGGAAATAGCGAAGCATTGCGTAGGGCGCCAGCTAAAATGGCTGTTTGTTTGCTTCCGGTGTGTGCGAACAACGCAAACACATTACGCATCAAGTGGCCAACCGGCACTTTTCTGCCTGCCTTCACCTTTCCCCTTCTTGCTTCTCCCTGCCCCACTACTCGGCAAATGCAAACTTAAAGGCAAGTGCATAAAAAGAGCCAGGTAAGAGTGGCAGTTAGAATCGTGAGTGAGAACAAAGTCAAACAGCAAGTCACGCGGTCGACACGCTGCGTACCCTGCGTACTTGGATCATCGTAATTATTCATAAAATGTATGCGAAATAGATGCGACGCGTGCGGCAGAGTGTCGTTTTAACGGTTTTCCACCCCCTTTCCTTATTCAGTATTCACCCTTCTTTGAAAGCGACTAGCATGTTCCCCCCTTGCAGATGTTTCATGTTGAAAAGAAATGTTTAACTATGCACTGCATATACCCTGTACGTTTGGAGTAATCGAGGCTGGAGTATGACTCGTGGAATTGTATTCAAGAGGTTGAAGTGCCCACGTGTGGTATGGTATGATTTGAGATGGAAGAACATTTTTGTTGTGAGTGTGGAAAACAATTATGAATGCATGAAATGAGATAGTAAATAAAGCATTTAAAATACAAATACTGCGTACGAAGATATAAAACAGATGGGAATAAAGCCATACTTAATAATGTGCATTTGTGTTTGTGTGTATGTGAAAGATAATAAAGAAAGTTAAAGATAATAACTTTCTGATGAAATGGGAAAACAAAACAGGAATTACAAGTTGAGAGAGAATGAGCAAATTATATTTAATTTTCTGCAGAACTCTTCCCCTAATCGCAGTACGCTCCATTGCGAAGCGTTATGATATCCGGTACCATAGATGTTGTGAAAAAGGGTATGTTAAGTTTGTAACAGAAAGTGGGAAATTAATTCTGTACTGATTCAAAGACTCATTTCTTTCGTTTGTTTTAGATAAAAGTGGCGAATAAACAATAGAAGGCTTCACTCCACTATCGTTTATTTTGCTTACAATTTCATATTTTAAAATTTCAATTTAAATGCTCATATCAAAAGAAACGTAAAGCTATCAATAACATATATTATTAAAGATGAAGATACATATGTGCTCTGTGCTTCATATATTCATCAATATTGATTGCTTTGTTTTGGATTGTCTGAACTTGTGAAAAGTGAATAAAGAGTGCGAAATTGTTTGCACTGTTAGGAAAGAGTTTTTAATAATTTTAGAATAAATAGACAGATAATGCCTGTTACGAAGATGGAAGAAGAAGACACTCTTCGCTCATTTTTGAAAATCCTGAACAATACTAATAACTATTCATTTAAATACATTCTATATTTAGAATATGATTAGGTTGCAATTTATATGATATCAATGTAGAAATAAAGACATGCGGTGGAGGCGACCGTATAATCAACCAATTGAATCAAACTTCAAATATATGCAATATAGAAATTTTTAACCAATTTTGTTGTTATTGAATAACTGAGATATGAAAGTTGAGCACATAGAAAAACAGACAGACATCGGTAAATCACTAGTTTAATATCGTTAAATAATTAGTGTCCCGTTACGACTAGTGTAATATCTACCACTCCACCTTTTACTAGTTATATAGGTACATTTTTACAAAGTAATAATACCTTTTTTTTGGTAATTTGGACGAAGGGTATACAAATTTATAATTAATGGATCTCTAACCGAGTGCAAGGCATAATCCCCATACTTATCGGATACTTTCCAATAGACAAAGCATGATTTCAATTTTCTATTCAATTGCCTGATACGATTATTTTAGCAGGGAACCCCTGGTTAGTCTGTTAAAATTGGGGGGGAAATAATTCATACAAAACTAAATAAATTCAACAAAATAAATTCAAAAAAATATGAGAATACCAAAATTTGTAGTACGCTCGTGCAGGTTGATTCGTACTGTATTTGTCTTTGTGGACAGTCTGATGTTTAGCTGGATGAAACGACATCGCCGCAAAATTACATTCTTGGTACATCCCATCTCCTTCGTTACACTGCTGATGCTCGTCGGACTGTTCCTGTATTACGAGATGCTCAGTATTCTGCCCGACTTGTACGACACCTCGGGATTATTCTATAAGGTGCACTGGGTGCTGGCGCTCTTCGTAGTCTTCAATGTGGTGGGCAACATGATCTATTGCCACGTCACGGACAGCAGTTTTCTAGCGCTGCCCAGGAATAGCCAGGATCCGGTTGTAACGGAGGCGCATCTGTGGCATCTGTGTACCCACTGCCAGATGCTGGTGCCGCCCCGCGCCTGGCATTGTCGATTGTGCAACACGTGCGTGCTGAAGCGAGATCATCATTGCAATGTGACTGCCAGCTGTATTGGCCATCGGAATCACCGATTCTTTATCGCTCTGCTATTCCATCTGACGCTGGGCACCCTGGCATCCCTCTTCTACAATGTGATCCATATGGTCGCTGTTCGCGCACCCATGGTCCGTGACCCGTTGTCAATAGTGGCCGCTGTTCTGGAGAGTTTCAATACTGGGGAATTTTTGACGACTGTGACTGTAGATACCACCAAGTTGATTATCAACGCAGTCGCGCTCAAGATCAGTCTATTCTGTTTTGCCTTATCCGGTACCCAGTTGGCTTACCATTGCTTCCTAATCGTTCGCGGAGCCAGCATGTTTCAAATGTGGGATTGCACTTATGACCTGGGCTTCTGGAGCAATGTGCGTTGTGTGCTGGGCGCGCGCATGTTCTGGACTCTTCTGTCGCCCATGATAGACAGTCCATTGCCCCACGACGGCACCCGATGGCAGCCTGCCCCATTGCAAGAGAGGCCCAAGGAGCCCGTCAGAAAGGCCGAAATCTGTGCAGCGTGAGTGAGACGTGATTTCCCCTTGTTCTTATTTAGTTACTGCACAGACACACACATACGTACTGAGATAAATACGGTTATGCATACATGTGTCTTGCATTGGACAAAAATCGAGTTTAACGCTTCATTTAATCCGGCGATTCGTGAACTAATTAACAGCACGTTGGCTCGTGGCAGATAAGCCTCGTGGCGGGACGGGGCGAGGCGAGACAGCCACGCGGCCGCAGTTTAACAGAGAAGTGATTGCCTGGAATGGATAGTCATATGTGTCTGTGTATGAGTGTGTATATGTACTTCAAGGTGTTGGAGAAGATCTCGAACCCTTATGGCAATAGTCTGAATTCAATTGCTGGATGTAATTTGTAGGTATGATGAGCAACTGAGTCAATGCAGTAAGTCGGAATAGGTTGCGTCAAATAAATATCTATATATTTACGAATTTATTAAAAAAATAACAACAGTTGGTTTTTGCTTTATTATTAAACACTTTTATTATTTCCAAAGAGGAAAGAACTAGAGCCTTTTAATTGTCACTTAGTTGGAATTTGAAGTGGGCTTTAGCGGATCTATCGCGGTTGATAGAATGTTCAGAACTAACATTTGCGGAGGTTTGTTTGGGTTGATATAGCCGAAATGAAAGAGCGAAGTGTCTTAGAGAGAGCTAAGGTGAATTGAATTTTTATTCTCTCGTGAAGAGAGTGTCCCGAAATATTAACATCTTGGGAATGGTACGTAAGCGACGATTCCGCTGATTAGGCAAATTGTTGCAGCTGGCTGTTATTGCCGACTTGCAGTTAGCTGGAATTTGGAGCTTTGTTTGTTGTTGTTGATCGGACGATGGTTTAGAGTTTCTTAAAATCGTGGGAATGCTTACTTTGGCGATTGCAGGTGGCTAACCGAAGGGCTTTAGTTTGTGGTGAACAATAAGTTATAAGTTCTTTTGATTACATTTTGTAATTAGAGTTTAATGTGTGTATGCGGATTTTACAATAGTGTATGTTGTTTAACATTATGTTATGTGTAGTTGGGGAGTTTTAAGTGTGGGTGTTCAATGGATATGTTACTATTTATATGTGAATATACTATGTCATAGATCTGATTTAATGAAATTAAATGATACATTTGGCCTAGGAGACATCTCCGACGCTATAAAGTATACATTGTATGTTTTTTAATCAGTATTAACACTGTCTGTCTATCCGTATGTCAGTGTAAACATCTGTTGCAACGTAAACTCTCAGATCACTATAACATATAATGAGCGTGTCATAATAAGTGTTTTTATGTAAAAACACGTCTTAATTTTCGGGATAATTTAATTTATCTGCGCTAATCAGAGTTTGAGAGTAATGGGCATATTATTCAATTCTGCTCCTTTATATTTAACTAGTATAGGTACCAGCAAGAATATCCGGCATACCTTAGGTAGCCTTCCGTTTTGGGTTTGTAACTTATTTCCAGCTTACTTTCTACTTAAAGGGTATACGAACTTCACTATGCTAGGCCGATGAGGGTCGTTAAATTCTCTCATCTGCATAACGTTTGACTCCTTGAGAGCGGAAAAGAGAAGACAGATTGATGGAGGACCTTTTGGCTGATATCTCGGCCATATAGCCAGGGGGCTGACTGCACCTTTTGCCACCTTTTTGCCGCAGCCAGAAACACTTGTCAAATGTCAAAAAATCGCAAAAACGGTTGAAAAATGACGGCAGCAGTCGAGATTGGAGATTCCCTCGGTTGCCTGCTTGGAGGTACAGGCTGTTGGTAGGGCGAGTCAAGGGAGGGAGGAGGGGCGTGGCATGAATTAATGACACTGCATGTCACTGACAAGCCCCACAACATGAAATCAGCGTCCTCACTGGGCGTGTCCCGGAGGCGTGTGCCATTACATGAGAAATGTTCGAGGTGTGAAATCTGTTCCAGGTCTAAACAACATAATTGCCGAATAAAAAACTGGCCACTGGCATTGCCCCTGCTGCCTCAGGCAGCGTAGTCCGTGCGGCTTTAAGCTGCCCATTTGACCATTAATCAAAACTGCCGGCAAAAAATGTGAAAACAAACGAAGCCATCGAAGTGTCGACTTCCGGCAAAGTCTGTTGAAAAATGCGTTGTCAACACTTTTGGGCCAATCAGCAGATCGCTGCTGGGCGTGCCATCTGCCTGCCCGTTCCCAGCCACGCCCAGTATTGGCTGCAGTCCGTCTTAGCAGCGTTTAACTATCATTACCTGCTACTCATCCTCGTGCACCTAATCCTCCTGCTGTCCCGAAGCGGCCGCGCTGATTGCGGCGCTGTCAATTGGACGACTTCCGCTCGCCGCTCAGTCGATTCTTCCGCTCGAAGCACAACGTGTCCAACGATGTGAATTACTTGCTGACGAATTTAAAGAGAAGACAAACAGTTCGGACCAGCACAATTCAAAGAGTTGACCAGCTATGCAAGCGACCACAAACCACCCGAGAACTGCCCTCACATTAGCAGTCAAATAATCATACACCGCATTGTTCCAGGCCGCAACAGAACGAGGGAATGGAGGGCAGGGGAAAGTCCAGGTGGGGGTGGCAGGGCCCCTGTTGTGTGTATTTGAAAGTGCCGTCAACAAGAGCAACGTGCAAAAGGAAAACGTTGCATATCACAAATGAAAATGGGCACGGCCAGGAGAACTTTAAACTGCGGGCCTTTTGCTGTTGTTGGAAAAAGGAGAAGGGAAAGGGGAATAGCAGAGGCTCAGAGCGTGCAGATAGCCCGGGTATGAAGTGAGGCATGAGTGCCTCCTGGTCGGTTGGTTGAATGGTTGGTTGCCTGATTCAGCTTCAGCTTCAGCTCCTGCCTACTTTGGTCTTGCTTTGGTTCGCAGTGCAGAATTTACCGCTAAGCGTTGCCAACTGCGGCGACTGCACAAAGGACATGGCAAACAGGCTGCGTCTGACTGGCCGGGATCATGGGGGTCATTGTAATCATAACGGTACTGTTGACGTTGCCTCATCTCGCGTCCCTCTGTAGAGAGAAAGAGGGAGAGAGAGAGGGTGAGAAAGAGGGGAACGCATTTTAAAAAGGAACATTTAATGCACAAAAAGTGCTCTTAAATGGCGCCAAATTAGTCAAATTGCGTTGGGCTTATACAGGGTGCTCTGCTGCAATGGAGAAACCAATATAGGATAATAGAAGGCCATTGGCAACTGTGTCCAATGCGAAGTCAATTCTTGTAGCGGATGTTTCTCTCACTCTTCAGCCCTCGACGTAGCTTGCCTTCGTTTGCTGCTGCTGCTGCCTCCTTCTAAGCAGCTGCGCTGCTAACTGCGCAGCTGCGTTGCTGCCTGCCTTGGCTGGTGGACAGACGGCAGCACACAAAGAGTGAGCAACTAAGCAGCCCGCGTCAGTTTTTATGATTTTTCGCCAGTTTCGTTTCATGTTTTGTTTTGTTTTGTTTGCTTTGCAATTATTTCCCCTGATGTGGACCGTAGCAGCAGATGTAACAGCAGCCTTAACAGAGGCTGTTGCTGTAACAGTGACGTTAACAGCGCGTGTTGATTGGTGGCGCTGCTCAGTGCTCGCTCCTCACACTCTTCGCTTGCTCAGTGAGTTGTCACTGTATTCTGCTGCAACTCCTCTTTGAAATTCAATATGTTTGGCACACTTTGAAATTTGCATAAATATTTGTAAGTAGTTGGCGCGTGTGTATGTGTGTGTGACTGTTCTCACTCTCATAAGTGTAAGTGCCGAGTTGGGCGTAATTTCATTTGCCCTATTTGTTGCACCTTCAAGGGAGCAAGCATCAAAGCGAATTTGCTCATATTTTTAGCAAACGTGTTTGCTCTCTTGTGTGTGTTTGCGTGTGTGTGTGTGTTTGAGTGTGTTACACCCCTTAAGTATCTCACCGTACCATCAGTTTTATTTGCATGACACTTCACACCCCACCGCACTTAGTTCTCCATCCCTCTCCGCAGCACCCTCCCTCTCGGACTTCCTGCTGCTCACATTCTCTCACCCTCCCCTCGTCTGATTGTCTGCTTGTCTTTGCGGTCATTTAACCAATGTTTTTATCTGTCTCTCTCTCCCTTTCTTCCTCTGACCAGCTCCTTGCCCGACGACCTGCCAAGTGTCCTTTTGCCTCGGCCAACGGCAAATGTTGAAATCGTGCGAAAAATTAAATAAATCGCCTCATCTCGCAACATTTTCCATTTCCATTTCCATTTCGATTTTCCCTCTCTCGCTTTTCTGTCTCGTTTTCGCAGCCATTTTTTATTGATATCTTTAATGTGCCATAATTTCTGCAATGATTTTCGTCGGCGCTTTCTACCTCCCGATATTTTAATACCAATCGCACGAGGGGAAAAGGGGGAGGGGGGCATATCAAATTTGCCCATTGGCTGCCTTGAAATGCCGTTCATAACGTCAATTCCACTCGCAATTTCCGCGCCAATTAAAAATTTTCCGGATTGAAGGCATTTTGCATGCGCGGCACGCACACCGTCCGCTGCGGTGTAGGATGGGAGTGGCATTCAGGAGGGGGGTGGGGTAGAGCGTGTGAGGGCCTTTGTTCATCATAAATAAATACTGTTAATTTTTCAATTGTCCGCTGAGCATTTAACGGGCCTTGGGCTGCCTGGGGTACGTGCAGCGTACAATGGGAAAGTGGGAGAGAGAGAGTGAGAGAGAGAGCGTGTGAAAGAGGGAAAGAGAAAGGGGAAGCAGAGGCAGTGCGCGCGTGGGAGAGGGTAGACAGGGTCAGCGAAAGTCGCGTTCAGGCAACGCCAAATTGATTGACAGAGGATTGGGAAATGGATGCACGTACGTTCATATGGCGTGCAAGAATAAAAAACCAGCAAAGTTTTGTTCCCTCCTGATGACGGCTTTATACCCTTACAGTTTATGGCTTCAGTTTTAGGTTTAAAGTTTTACTCTAGATTGATAATTCTAAGGAAATCTGAAGGGTATAGTCCGATTGTAGAAATGATATATAGGTTGTCGTTTAGTTATAAGATTATTAGTATAATATCTGGTATCTATACGATGTATCGGTTCTATTCTGGATGTCTCTACACGTTTAAAGCATACAGCAATAAGAAGCTAGATGACTAAAGAGTCTCTAGTAGAGACAGACGGATATGGTTGATGTTGATTCTGAATACATATACAGAATACATTTACAGAAACGGAGATGTTTTCTAAGTTGCGTTGCAAACTGCAGGACAATACTTTTATACCCTCTGCAAATGTGCTGGCCCAAAACTTCTCTGAGTCATAGACACATGCATATATGAATGTGTGCGTGTGTGTGTGTGTGTGTGGGTGTAGCAAAGATTGACAGCCAAGCGGCTGGGCCAATAAAGTTGACAGCATTCGAAAGAGGCGAACGTGACAGTTGCGTGTCTGGAACTGGGTCTGGATCTGGTTATGGCTCCGTCTGCGGCTCTGTGTCTGTTTTCGTATCCCGAACTGGCACAGGGCTCTGGCGGAGCGCACGTGTTGTCATCGTCGTCCTCCTTGTTGTTGTCGACGTCGTCTGGTCGACAAACTTGGCACCGGCGTCGCACCGGATATCAAACTGTTGGCAGTTTGTTAGCGGCAAAAAGCGAGAGCCTAATATACAAATACAAATGCGAGCATGTCGCGCGGACTGCTGCCACATGCCACACACTCGCATACACAAATACACACACTGGCACAACAACAGCTGCCACACTCACCGCACTCACTGGCGACTGACGACGTCGTCTGAAACGGAACTTGATGAGCAGCAGCCATTTTAATTTTCGGGACTCTTCACTTGACTTCTATAAATCTGTCAAGTACGCCGAAGTCAACAAGGCCCCTTCCCTTCCCCACCCCACACACACTCGCTCGCTGTTCCTTTCTCTTTGTCCACACTGGCAATTGGAATTTCTAATCGAAGCAAATTGAATCACATGTCCCTCTGACGCAATAAGGCGCGACGGGGGAGCCACCCGAACAAGGACAGCCATAGCCTGAGCCAGAGCAGCAGCTGGATATCATCCGGAAAAGATTCTGTTCTGCGTACTGTGTGGGCGTGGGCGTGGTCGGTGGTGCGTGCTGCGCGGTCGAGATGGAGTGGGTTGGGGTAGGGGTTGGGGCTACGGGCCAATATGAAAATCAAGCAGCCAGCGAGGCATAAATCAGCTTTGGCAAAGTGGCTGCCTAAAAGGCCTCCTCAGGGCTCTCAGGGCTCAGCTCTCTGAGCCTTCAGTTCAGGCTGTACCCGTACCCGGTTGCTCGGTAGCCCGGGCAATAAGCCAAACGTATAAGATAAACGATTTCCGTGCCCCTACATTGAATGAGTGGAAAATTCGCGAAATACTTGCTTAAACTGGGAGAAAACGCGAAAACTTTCCACACTGCAAATGAAAACTGTCAAAACGTGAAATTTGCATTTATTGCGTTTTAATCTTCAGTCTGCAAATGGAAGCGAATGTGCAATATATGACAGAGTGATATAACTGTCATGTGCTTTCAGCATAATTAATGAGGAAATACCTATGAGAATCTGTAGAATATGATGCTCTGATTGTGATTACATTTTCGCAGAATATAAAACGATGCCGCTGGGAACAGTCTAAAATTGACTGCAATCACTTAAATTGCAATGTCTTCAGAAGTCATTCAAATTTATACTCAAGAATAAAAGCCATGTTTATTATTTCAGTTAATTTTTATAAATTTGAACAGACAAAGAATTGTTGAGAATTAACATATGATGGGATTCTGTTGTGAAACATTGAAATTTAACAAGCAATTTGTTAAAACTGTTTCAAGTGCTAAATAGAAACTGCTGTGGGGATTCGATATCAATGTATGTCAACTTTAATCCAACATTATAATTGTATAGATTTGTATTTATATTTGTATTTTTAGCTTACTTGAAGTCAGTTTTTATTTATTTATGTATATGTATCTATATTTTCTCACAATATATGTATGTAATAAATTGTGAATATATTAAGAACTAACATATATAAATTGCATTCACAAATCCTTTAAGTTTCTTCCAGAGAAACCTAAACGGCTTAAATTGATGTCAAAATAAAAGCATCACAACTTGATTTTGTCCTTTAAAGCGATTTAAAAAAGAAAAATAAATAAAACCTCGAAGGGCAGATTTCAATTGTAATTCTTGGCCGCACTTAAACTGCAATCGAGCTGTAAAAAGTGTCGAAAGTAATAATAAATCAATGGGATTACAGCCGCACAATCAACGCTTGTTAAGTCCCTGAAATGTGCGAGAGAGCAAAGCCATTAAATTATTGCAAAATTGTTGCTGTTCTTGTTGTTGTTGTTGTTGCAGTCGCTGTTGTTGGTGCTGCAAATGGAAATTAGTTTGTCGCCGGACAAATAAAATATTATTAATGCGCAAAACCAGAACAAAAGCAATTAAAAATGTATGAGTAGTGTGCAGAGGGGAAAGAAAGGGGTGGGTGGGGGCCGATGCTGTCGAATTTAAAATTAAATAATCAATTTGCATTAGAAAATAATTCTGGTTTTAATTTGCGGCCATTTTATTTGCTAGTTTTAGTTGTCGACGCAATTAATGAAAATCCTCGCCAAGCTGAAATCGAGGGAGTACTTGGACGACTGCGACCCTTAGCCATTCAGTGGGCTGCTTATCCCCGTTGTTTCTATCTGGGAGACAGACAGTGTACGCCCCCGCCTGGTTGTAATTTGTATGCGCCGTGTTTTTGGGCGAGTGAAATTAATTTACGAGGTGAAACTTATTTGTGCTGAACCCTTTTGCGCTTCGCCAGTCAGGCGAGTCCATTGAAGCGTTTAAATTGCTGTCAACAAAAGGCAAGCAAATAAATAAACGGCAAGCGGGTGGGCAAGAGCGAGGGGAGGGACGGGGACAGGGACAGGGACAGGGAGATGGCAAACAAATGTGTCTACAAATGTCGCAGGGCCGCAAGCAGGAGGCAGCAGCCATTCCTGTAGGCATAGACATCGCCTCTCAAATGACCCATGGCAACCAGAAGGAAACGTGAGCCAGGCACAAATGATTAACACGTTGGAGGCAAGGATAACAGGAGAAATAAGAGAGAGTAGCGAAGGAGGAGCTGCTTAAGATGACTCGAAAATATGCAGAGGCGATCACAGGAGCGAGGAGCAAGTAGTGCCGCTTCAATTAATATCTCAGTTTGCACGACGACACGAGGCGAGTCAACAAATCAGACAGTGAAATGAAAATTGTCACGTGGCTTGCACACAAATGGCCCTCAAGTAGCAGCAAGAGGAAGACGGAAAAAATAAAGCTGAAAACGGGAGCTACTAAGGCTGGTCAGTTGGGGCATAAATAGCTAAGGTACCTGTGCATGCAAATGGCCAATGAAACAGTCGATGGCCGCCTTGTGCTGCCTCTCTCATCATTTATAATGCATTCAAAAGCCGCAGGTACAAAAACGGATTGAGTTACAGCTGCAGATACAAGCTACAAGGCTGCTCAGAACTGTTGATATGACAGCTAATCTGTCAGCACTCTGCCCACTCGCAATCCCTCCTCCCCACACACCCCTTAGACACACACCCGCTGCCGGCGACTGAAATTGAGTGCCAGCAGAACGTAATCGCTTGTTGATCCTTTATAAATACTTGAGCGCGCTGGGCGCCAGGCAAATTCTTATGGCCAACAGCTGCTGCCCAAAAAGGCCGAGTCCAACGCCAGCTCAGGCGCAGGCCGAGTGACATAATCAAATCAATAATTTATGAGTTCACTTTGCTTTAAGCGGATTTACATCGCCTGCACTTCAGCTTCCCTTTCAGGAGGACTCTCGTTGCGGCACGGAGAAGGGAAGCCAAAGTTTTTGCAGCTGAAACAGAAACAGAAACTGAAACTGAAACTGATATCAATTAGGTGGAAAGTGATAAGTTGTCTCTGTTCCTCTGTCATCTGTTGTTTGTCAGTTGTTTGTCGAACTTTCGACTGGCAGCGGAAGTACGAATCGGTTGGGAGAGATTAGGCAGAATTTGATAGACAGTAAGGAAAGGGGGAACTTCCACAGCGCACACTCCACACGCTGTGGAAGCCGTTCGGCCTGTGGATGATAATGCTCCTGCCTAATGCGGCTCAGCGAAGCGTGGAATGTGTGAAGCGCAGCAAGGGAGGGAGGCAGCAGGCAACAAAACTGCCACACTTAACAGCAACCCTCAAAAGAAACAACACACACACACATACAGACGGAGCTGCCTCTGTTATTTGCCCCTCTCGAAGTCCACAGGGGAAATAATTGCAAAGCAAACAAAGCAAAACAAGCAAGGAAACAGTCGAAAAATCATAAAAACCGTCGCGAGCTGCTTAGTTGCTCACTCTGTTTGTGCTGCCGACTGTCCATCAGCCGAGGCAGGCAGAGAGGCAGCGACGCAGCAGCGCAGTTGGCATCGTCGCAGCTACGTCGCTTCCTTTTATGGGACTGCCGAAATTGTCGACTGAGAGAAGAATCATCCGCTACAAGAATTGACTTCGCATTGGACACAGTTGCCAATGGCCTTCTATTATCCTATATTGGTTTCTCCATTGCAGCAGAGCACCCTGTATAAGCCCAACGCAATTTGACTAATTTGGCGCCATTTAAGAGCACTTTTTGTGCATTAAATGTTCCTTTTTAAAATGCGTTCCCCTCTTTCTCACCCTCTCTCTCTCCCTCTTTCTCTCTACAGAGGGACGCGAGATGAGGCAACGTCAACAGTACCGTTATGATTACAATGACCCCCATGATCCCGGCCAGTCAGACGCAGCCTGTTTGCCATGTCCTTTGTGCAGTCGCCGCAGTTGGCAACGCTTAGCGGTAAATTCTGCACTGCGAACCAAAGCAAGACCAAAGTAGGCAGGAGCTGAAGCTGAAGCTGAATCAGGCAACCAACCATTCAACCAACCGACCAGGAGGCACTCATGCCTCACTTCATACCCGGGCTATCTGCACGCTCTGAGCCTCTGCTATTCCCCTTTCCCTTCTCCTTTTTCCAACAACAGCAAAAGGCCCGCAGTTTAAAGTTCTCCTGGCCGTGCCCATTTTCATTTGTGATATGCAACGTTTTCCTTTTGCACGTTGCTCTTGTTGACGGCACTTTCAAATACACACAACAGGGGCCCTGCCACCCCCTGGACTTTCCCCTGCCCTCCATTCCCTCGTTCTGTTGCGGCCTGGAACAATGCGGCGTATGATTATTTGACTGCTAATGTGAGGGCAGTTCTCGGGTGGTTTGTGGTCCATTGCATAGCTGGTCAACTCTTTGAATTGTGCTGGTCCGAACTGTTTGTCTTCTCTTTAAATTCGTCAGCAAGTAATTCACATCGTTGGACACGTTGTGCTTCGAGCGGAAGCATCGACTGAGCGGCGAGCGGAAGTCGTCCAATTGACAGCGCCGCAATCAGCGCGGCCGCTTCGGGACAGCAGGAGGATTAGGTGCACGAGGATGAGTAGCAGGTAATGATAGTTAAACGCTGCTAAGACGGACTGCAGCCAATACTGGGCGTGGCTGGGAACGGGCAGGCAGATGGCACGCCCAGCAGCGATCTGCTGATTGGCCCAAAAGTGTTGACAACGCATTTCTCAAACGTCGATAAACAATCGCGACCAAGAGGATGGGATGAGAAGAAGGCGGTTTTTCACACTTCAATATTTCATAGAATTGCCCGGGGCACAGGCTCAATGCGCTGATTAATGAACACTCCTTAAGCCGACGGCGTATTTTGTTTATTGTGTGACGACATTAGGCAATTTACCATTTATTATAATATACTTGCCTTTAGACTTTATTGCGATAACAATTGTGCGAAAAGGAAGGAAAGTCAAGAAAACGACTAGATAAATATTTTGTTGCCTACTTTTAGGTATCAAGTGTTTATTATTTGCTTATGAATTTAAACAGAAAATGGAAATAAACATAAATTTAGTACAAAATATAAAAAAAAAAAATAATATGTACATATGCATGCGTAAGATATGAGTAAATAAATAATAATTCTTTCTACTTTTAAGTTATTTACCAAAATAATGAATGAATTAACTAAAATAAAGAAAAAAACAAAATTTATATTTTAGATTGTTAAATTGTATCTTTCTTTTAAATAATTTGGATAATTCTTTGCATACTAAAATCTCCCTTTTTTTTGAATGAATTTACATTGGGCGCTTGTGCAGCAGCAACGCAGCTGAATTGACTTTCCCTTTGACACACACACGCACGCTAAGGAAATCTCAGTCAGAAACAGTTAAACTGCGAGAAGCCTTTACAAAAATTCATCATACGCCGCATTGGCCACAGTCGGCGGCAATCCCCAACCGTCGGATGGGCTGATGGGGCGGCCACTGTCGGCTGTCGGCGCGGCATGTGAGAAATGCGGCTGTGGCATGTGGAGCACTTGTGGGGCACAGCTTGCCACGACGACAGTTCGCTTGTTGTAGTTGTAGTTGTTGTCTTATTTGTAGTTGTTGTTGCAGATTTTTGTGCACAATTGGCGATGTGGCCAGGCGCGTTACATTTCGGGCGATTTATCGTAGAAAATATTTTATGCTGCTTATTGAAATGCAGGCAGCAGGGCAAAAACCAAGCGAACCCCTTTTGGCTTCAGCCCACCCCACCCAGACCGCACTTCCCTCCCGCTCTGCAACAAAAGCAAATAAGAAGAGCAACCAGCGCCAACGGGCAAAGCAAATACCAGCACCAGCACTTGGAGCAGCCTCGACTCCATCTTCAACTACATTGCTGCCTGCCGCCCTCCTTCCCCACTCCCGAATGTTTGCCTCAAGGAGGTATCCCTTCTGCTGCAGCGGCTGTCTTTGCCCTGCAGCGACGGCACCGCCTCCTGCCCAAGTTTTGGCTGCCACACTATAAATATAACATTAATTTTTATGTTTTCATATTTAGCAACGCTTCAGTAAACACACACACACACGCACGCACACTCACGCACAGACACACACACTCGCACGGCTGCCTTATTGCTGTAGTTAGATAGAGCCATTGAATGACGTTTATGAGCGATATCGCTGATGCCGAAGTCGACGTCGCAGCTAGCGGCGACGCTGACGTCGGCGAGAGTTGTCCTGTTACGTGTGTAGTTCACTTAACAGCGCACTGTTAACGGCAGCATCCACAACTGTTAATGCATTGCGCCTGTGGTTGCGGCTGCTGCGGACGTCGACGTCAACGTCGACGGTGCCAACGACTGCGACCGCGTCAGCGCGTCGGCAGAGACAGCGTTGTCTGCCTTTCTATTGTCATTTGGCACATGTGAAATTTACCGTTACTTCTTGGCCGGCGCTTCATTCATTCATTCGCTGTTTACATTTTGCCAGTGCCCGAGCACAATTTCTGGCATAACGGTACTTTGACTCGCGACATTTGGCCGTCACAAAACAGTTATAATTGAAATTAAATAATGTGATAATTAATACGAGTAGTTGTGGTTGTTGTTGCAAATAAAGAGAATGGAATTAATTAATAAAGTGAATAAATGAGATCAACGATATGAAAATAATTTAATAAATTGTTAAATTAAAGAAACTATTTTATAAAAGAACCATCGATCAGAGGAAAGATAATGAATACTTATCAAGATTCACAGAACAATTGTGAAAACTCATAATTTATCCTATAAACTATTTAACATAACCTCTAAATAATATTTATGTCGATCATTAACGTCTTTAAAGTGCTATATGTTAAACAGTTAATGTTAAAATTACGTAAAATCGGTCGAAATCCGCACTCTATAATGAAGATCATTTTTTTGTTAAAAACTCATCATTCTCGACATTTTTAAAACACTTAAGCCTCGATATAAATATTATAATATTAATCTTTTAGGGGACGTTTAGATTTTTTTGACAAGTTTACTTTTTTATAAATAAATGCATAATTCTTTTTTGTACTTTATTGTAATGCCCTTCCACGCCTTGAAAATGGCCTTAAAGGGCATCCTCACTTTTTTAAGCCCTACCAAGTATTCATACATATTATTTGTGAGGATCATTAGTAATCAGAAGTCTTTATGATCGTCTTGATCTCAGCAACTATACAACCAATACATATCAAATTTAGTGTTAGGGGTCCTCCTGCATACAGATGCTGATCAATATGATTTTAATTCGTTATACTACTTTTCATAAGTTATTTAAGTCAATGTTTTCCATAGTTCCGATCAGCACCTGCGTCTTGCTCCGAATCGTATGCGCTTTCGATGCATCAGCATCCTCACGTGCCTGCGTTGGTTTTGATATTTATTCGGGTATGAGATTGTTTTTATTATATATTCGTATTATATAACTTACTATTTAATACAACTTTCCCATACCTCTTAAAAATACTATCAAAGTTTTTTTTAATCGATGACAAAGCTAGTTGAAAGTATTTTTCAAACAAACTACAAATCTCAAGCAGTTGCAGCTGAAGAGGACGAAATGATACCGCTTATGCACTTAACAACTTATGGTATCGGTGAAAGCCCCGCACTAAAATACATACTGTAGTCATCGAACATGTTGTTGCTTCGTGCTAGCGACATTGTTTATGGTTCTACAGAGCACATTCATCGTTTACGGGGCCGCAGGGCTTGTCCGACTGTCAAAGCGTTTTAATGGCTAGTTTTGGTTATCAATCCGGCTCTAGAGATAGATGTCATTTGCAAGTAGATAACCCTCGATGTCTGACAAAGACAAACCCCCTTCAGCCGGGCGGCCACTCGAATCGGATGGTGCTATCAATGGGGTGGGATTTCGAATCGAACACACGTCTGCAGCGATAAACTGCAGTATTTAGTGAAGTACAATGCAAGGTATGGGGTCAGGTCGGGGGCAAGGGGGACTCATTAATATAATTGCGCGCGATTTGTGGGCGATTTTTGACGCCTCCAATTAGAAACGCCAGCAAATTGAAAACTAAGCAGAGCGCGGAACGGTGCTGTATGGTGAGGGGGGTTGGGTTTCGTGGGGATGCGCGCCTGTCAAATGCAAACGCACTTCGTTGCGACACACTTCAAAAATGATTTACACACGTAAATCATAAATTATATCCTTCAAGTGGTGCGACAAATGCAGATGATGACGATGCTGCGACTGCTACTTCTCCTCCTGATGATGATGATGGGAGCGATGACGTTGGGCCGCACGATAACAGTCACGATAATTGTCTGTCCTCGATGGTCTGCCTTCCCATTCCATGGTCACTTTTGCCACTCTCTTATCGGCCGGCAGACGTCACATTTTGGCTTTCAGTTTTAGATTTCACATTTTCCAATCAATTGGCCAAATTGAAGTCGACAGACGCTACCTTCAATGTTAATGTTCCGACGACAATTCAGTTCGCGTCGGTCGTTGCTCGACATCGCACCTGAAAACCTTTTCGCAAACAACCTGACGGGAATTCATGGATTCGCCTCCCATATCTTGTTAAAAAAATATTATCACTTTGACGTCTTTGGCGTCCGGTCGAAAAAAAGTGTCTTTTTTTTAATTAAATTCAATTTCTGCACAACGATAAATACCGGGAACACTTTTGATAAATCTCTCTATATAATTTATATATAGATACATTTCTTTCACGTTTCTGATAATAACCTATTGCATGCCATGCATCTAAGTAATTTATATGTGCTGAAATTAATTTCCCTGGGCATTTTCTGTGTGCTTTGGAGTTTACAAGGTTCGTATTGCAAGTGCAGATTGCGCGATCGATAGGGCTAATGACACCAGACATTTCATTTTATTATTATATGATCGTGTAATCGTAGAGACAGGACAGCTCATTGTAAATGTATGTACATACAAGACAATTCTTTAATGATATACATAAAACTAACAATCACCATTTGAATATAGAAATTAGATTGATATTCCAACACATTTTTATGTATTACATGTTATCCATTGATTATTAATCTTTAACAGTTTATTGAACTGAAACTATCAAAACTATAAATAGCACCTCTTCCGTGTTAAGATATTAATTTTATATCTTAAACAATTTAAACCAATTTATTTCACTACAATCGAAATGGGAAGTAGTAGTTCAGCGTACGTCTGATAAGTTTCTTCTAGTCGATCTACCAGCAATCCACATTTTAATTAGATAAATATCGATTTAATTCAAGTTTATCTTTATAAACGGTTAGCATATGATGCCTTCGTCATTCTTTCATTAACAAAACGAAATTCATTCATAACTTGATAAGAACGTTAAGTACGTAAACAGTTTTAGATATTTTCAACTTATTTATCTATTTAATTTGAATTGAAAGAACAATATGCATATTATCAATTGTTTTTACTATTATGTGGGAAATCGATCGTATTACTAGCATTAGCTTATCGAAACCTGCTGTGGGATATTGGATAGAACAACCTTTTAGGCAAATAAGATTCACCTTCAACACATCGATAAACTCACCACTTTTAAGAGCAACAGATAAAATGATCATTGCCAGCATCAACAAAGAGCGGCAAATGAGAGAGAGAGAGAGAGCGAGAGAGAGAAGCAGTAAGAGAGAGCGATCTACGCTCTCGTTGTAAGCCTTTTCATTTCGTTTCGCCCCGATTCGTTTCGATTCTTGGCGTTTTGATAAGCCGCCTCACAGGTAGCGCGACCCGAGCGCACACCTACGGAACATCATGCATACACTGCGCTCTTCGTGCTCTGTGATCGTATCTGGGTAGCGAAAAATTGGATGACAATTCACTTAAATGTGCTGGCGAATTCTCAAGACCAATTCAGTTGGAAAACGCGCGTTGTACGAGGCAGCAGCGTTTATTCTGCAACCAATTTAAAAAAAAGCTAAACAAACTCTACATTGAAATAGAATCGCAGTGTAAATATAGCAAGCCCAATATCGAAATATCAACTCGGCACGTGTCGACGAAGCAAAACCTATTCGAGAGCGCGCGCGCCTTGAAATCACGCAAAATTTTGATAAGGCTCCGAAGTGTTTGTTTGTGTTTCATTTTCCCTATGCACCATCTCTCTGTCCCTCTGTCTCTCTCTCTCTTGCTCAATTACTTCGATTCGCCGGCGTTTATCACCGGGCAGAAACGCGTGCCAAGAAGTTATTTAAAAACTTAATTAAATTGAGATAAATATTCTAAACATTGCCCATTGTCGCTATCGGCTAACCCGCTCCCCAATGGTTGATTTGAATATTTGCTACGTCAACAGACATTTATTTTGTGTATTTTTGTTTTCACCATATTTCTTTCTGTTGTCTCCCAATCTTTCATGGCTCTCTCGATACTGTGTGCGTAGCGTCTTGGATCGTATGATTTTTAACCAGTTTGCGTTTATTTTTGTTGCATTTTATTCGATCTCTTTTTTCGGCTTTTTTTCGGCCACTCGACGCGTTTTTGCTCGTCTCGCGGGTGCGCGCGTTTTTAGTCGTTCAACTTACTGTGCCTGTGTGTGTGTGATTTTAGTGTACATGTGTATGTGTGTGTGTATGTTTATTTTGGCAACAAATTTCAATGTTGTCGTCGCGGATTTTCTAGTGGTTTCATTTATTTTTACGCAGCACAGACGCCGACGTCTGGCTGATTAGATAATGATACCAGATCCATTATTTCCTGATTGAATGACTTTCTACTCCATAGTTTCATTAGTGAGAGAGCCCTCAATTGTGTCTAGCAGACAAATATGCATATGAGTGTGTAATTAGAGTGCAATCAACAAACAGACTATAAACTGAAAACCGAGAAACAAAGAAAGAGACAGCGACATATAGAGAGAGGGAGAGAGACATAGAAAACCGCAAGTCAAGTGCAACAACTAGACAAAGTTCGTACCATGGCCATAGAGTCCCGCTCGACGAGCACTCTCAGTGATAGCAACAAAACAAGCAAAGCCACAACTGCAACAACAACATCGACAGTAAATTGCAATAACACAACAACAACGGCAACAACAACTGCAACAGCAGCTACAACAACTAACCGTGCCCAACAGCTGTTCGGTTGCGTCTGCGCGAATGCAAATCTGCTGCTGTTCACACTGATGCTAACGCTGGGCAAATGTTGCAGTGCCACGCCTACCACAACAGCGCCCAGCCAACTAACTGGTGAACCTCAGCTGCTACTGCCGGCAGGTGGCGCTACATTGCACAAACAGCTCGATGGCAAAGGCATCTTGAACATAGGCTTCAAGTTCCTCAACGTGTCTGGAAAGATCGGCACGCCCCTGGACATAGGTGAGAAACAGGCTACAGTGGAGCGAGAGAAAGAGAAGCGGCGGGTGGGAAGCGGAGGTGGCTGGGAAGTGATGAAGTTTGTTTTTAGCCAGACTATGCTAATTTTAGACCGCATTTAAGATGCAACTACAACACTCGCAAGCATTTGCTGCATACCGGGCTGAAGCGACGGGGTCTGTTCAGTTGCATCATAAAATTTACGAAATTATCGAAAACACATACATATTTAGCTTAGTTTAATCTCCTGAACGACCTCGATTTGTTTTATTTTCTTTCAAATTGCGTTAGCAACTTTTGTTTTGCCAAACTTTTTTGTTCGATTTCCGCAATTTGCATTTCATTTGGGGCTTCTCTATCTGCGTTGTTTTTGTCTTTGTCTCGGCTTGTGATTGATAAGAAACCTTTTTGGCTAACGATAGTCGCCCCTTTTACGAGCTTTTCTGTCTATTGCCTGGGGGTATTTCCAAATCGTAAATTTCTTTAAATCAGACCACCTGCTTGTGCTGGATTTGCTGTATTAAGATTATCTTATCATTGGCAGTCCGTCTCGCGTACTTTTATGATTTGTTTTTATTACATTGTCGCAGGGATTTCGCAATTGAATAGATTCTTATAAAATAATACAGAAGTACATACAAATATACTAAATATTTTCCATTCAATCAGTTTGGGTTTGCTTGAAGGTCGCACAGCACACGCAGTAAATAAATTTAATGTAGAACAAAAGTGGTAATGCGATTACCGCGTTTTATTGGGTCGTAAGTGATGTTATAATGGGACACAGAATTGAAACCGATGCAAATCCAAGGTAACCATATCATTTCTAAAGGAAAGTCGTTTGCAGCTCAGCTGAATTATATTTTGCGTATAATTTTCATAAAAATAAGCACGAACATTTCTTTTCTAGAAATTATCAGGTTGAAAAGAAGGAATCGAAATGTATTTTTAACTTAAAAAACCAAAATACTAGAGTGGAATCTTTTCTTTTACTTGTTACTTGCAATTTGGACTTTGCTCGCCCAATTTGAAACTCGTAAACAAAATTCTTGACATGTATCCCAAAGTCGCATTTCAGAGATGTTTACTGAGCAGGAGACCCGAAAAAGTCTCCATTGACGTAGCTTATAACGCAAATAAACGCAGCAAGTGGGTCACACAATATGCAACACATGCAGAATTCTACAAATCATATCTAATGCATTCCCAGAAAACTAAATTCAAAAAAATACCAAGAAAAAGACGAGCCCCCTTATTGGTTCACAGAAACAATTATCTGAAAATTCAAGTTTTCAACATATTTTTCTTTCACGCCTTACATGCTGATTTATCGCCAGTCCGCTTTGCTCTCTTTTGCATATAGACAACAAGATGTCGAGATTCGAACAGACCCCGTCACATTAATTAACATACGCTTTGTGTAGCCCGCTGCAAGGTCGTCAAAAGCAAAAATCTTTTCGTTGTATCTATTTTTTCTTAATTCTCTGCCTCATTTGCTTTTCATGCCATTTCAGTTTGTTTTTAATTTATTCCGAGTTTTCTAGCATGCTCAAGTAGTTTATATTTACAACAACAACAGCAATAACAACAACACGTGGGCGTGTTTGCTGCCCTCGCTATGTGCACCTTATATAACTAAGGAAACTGACGCTCGCGCCTTTAATTGATTTGTTTTTGTTTTGTTCTTAGCAAATCAACAATAAACGTTGTCCATTCATATTCTGAAAGGGGGCGTGTCAATTATGGAATACTCACACGTAGTGAATTGCCCAGCCCCTCATAGTGAATCTGCGCTCGGACGAAATCTGAAAAATCTCAATTATTTGATTAACTTTGACATTGAACTTGAATTGCTCGCCTGATTCAGCGATAAGCGAACACAAATTGATTAGTATTAATTAGCACCTGAAAAATGTTTCCTCCACTTAATGCAGACATATAGTATACTATTGTATATGTAGGCATGCTAATGCTCGAAATTATCGGAAAGTTTCTCTTATCGCATGCAAACAATTTTCTTGCAACGCAATTACGTGATTTTTATGGTTCGAGTACTCAAAACTACTCAATGAGTGTTTCTTATCGAAATTCGGTTTACAAATAAATATAAACAAATGTATAATCAAGATGGCTGTATTTCAAGCTCTTTTGGGTCAGTTAATCTGTTTCTATTTAATCTAACCAGTTTCGTATTTACTCAACCGGAATCGGATGAGTTTATGCAGTGTCTTTTCTAAATTATACGATATGCTAATAATTTTTTGGTTTTTGAATTTGCTATTGGCACACAAAGTGGGGATCGAAATAACCTGAATTTGTAAATCACCTACGGCTGTTTTGTTGATGTAAATTCCCTTTGGGCAGATCAGATAGAGATAGAAATTTACCATTTCCTTTTAGGACTTGTTTCAATGGAATTTTAAATGCATTTTCAAATATTGTCGCAAGTTTTATCGTTGTCACTTATACAAAGGGAGATGGAGTGAGAGAGGTTGACAGACCACATTATGCATTAATATGCTCTCTGTATGAACACCAGAAATATGTCAGAAATGCATATTAATTTGTACCATCATTCATAATTGAAATCAATTCTCCGGCAACAGGGCGAGGCAAGCGACAGGGCGACAGGCCCACAAATTGATTTGACCTTATCGATTGATGAAGGCATTCACTCAGCATTTTTGTGCCCAACTGTTGCGTATTTCGATTTCAATTACAGCAGTAACAACAACAACAACAACAACGGCAACAATAACAATTACTCGCCTGCAATGCGTTTGTTGAATTATTTATGCAAAAGTTTTGATTAAACGAAGCCCAATTTGAGCCAGGGCCCTGAGCCTGAGCCATTCGAGCAGGCTGTCAACTGCAGCGACAGCAACTGACCAGGAACCCTGCTCAAAAATATTTGCCATACATGTGTGTGTGTGTGTGTGTGGGTGTGCGGGCTCGTTTATGCAGAACATTGGCAATCCATAACTTTTTCACTTGTCACATTTTCCATTATGTATCAAGAGCTGTTGACATTTTGTGGGCCCTGTTTTATTTCTATTATAATAGACGAGTGTGTGCTTGTCTGTGCATGTCTGTGCGTGTGAGCCTACAAGCAACCACAAGCTAAAACGGAAGTTGGAAATTTGTCAAGCCGAGAGGCTCTCGGGGTGCCGTCAAAGTTTTTCTGCAGCATTCGGCGCCATTTTGTTTGTGTGCCAGTGTGTGTTGTTGTCTTATTCGAAGGCATTTTTGTTGATTAAAACCCCATGACGAGGGCACCAGCCTGACATTATGTTTGTATTGTATGCAAATGTCGCACACACACTCAGGCACATGTGTAGTCGTGTGTGTGTGTGTGTGCGTGTCTGCTCTTGATTGTTTTGAAGTTCTTAAGCCCTAATCAATTTGGGCTTTTGTGCCACCTCCAAATGGCACATTGTCTGCCAGTGTTTTTTCAGCACGGTTTCCTTTTCATTTTCGTTTTTTTTTAATGAGAAAACTTTTAGCAGCAGCTTAAGACGAGCAGCAGCATTAGGAACATAATTAGCTTTAATCATTTGTTTACCGTCTATATCTGTTCTCACTCGCCCCAAACAGCTCAGGCCCTCACCTCCAACTGCCAGGAGAAGCAGTTCCAATGCCGGAGCGGTGATTGTATTCCCATACGCTTTGTTTGCGATAACGATTTCGACTGCAGGGACCACAGTGACGAGGAGGAGCCCTGCAAATATCCCGGTAAGTTTGCAAAATGCCAAAGTGCTGCATACTTTTAGGTGGCGCGAACGAATTGCGCGCACTTTACACTGGCGTCCATCAAATTGAGCGACGTTGCGCATCAATCAAAATTGTGAAACTAGTTTGCCACATTGACGCATGGTGGGGAAGTGGAAGTGGAAGGGGATAAGTTTCGGGTTAGGATATGAGCGTAATTGTGCGCTATAGTCGTGTTTGTATATGTGTATATATATATGTGTGTGTGTGTGTGTGTGTGTAAGAGAGTGAATTGGACTGACTGCTGACCAAAACTGTGCCAGGGCAGTGCGCTCATTAAGTCGCTAAACAGCAACGCAGACTGCAACGCAATTTCGCTGACTGTGGCATGCAACGCTGTTGCATCAGCAATTTATCAACGCGTATTCGTCGCACGAGACTTTTGCGTCGCTAGTAGCGACGTAAAAGGAAACTATGTGAGGTCGTCTGCTTCACTTTATCACAATATTTGTGCCAGCCACCAAAAAGTAATGCAAAACCAACAACAACAGCAACAAGAGCATCAGCAAAACAGAAAGATTATAAAGAAAAAGCTCAGCGTGAAAATGCGCACAATGCAGTCGCTTTTATTGTTGTTGCGCTCTTTTTTTGTTGCTGCTACTGATGTGCATAACGGAATTCTTATATAATGTTGCCGAAGGGCAAATTGCAAGCTGTGAAATTGATAATGAGCCCTGTGCGGCAACCAGAAACTCTCCCGATGCTGCAGAACTGGGGCGGGACGTATTGCAGGTGAATCTGCAGCTAAATAATGAGCAAAATGGGAAATATGAAAATGCAAAAAAGCAGAGACGGCAAAGATGCAAAAGTGAACTTGATATGCCAAAGATTTAAGGGAGAGGGGGGCGCCATGAGAAATTGAGGATTAAATAAAAGTTTAATTGCTAACGAGATGGAATGAATATCCTTGGCTGCACATCGAGAAATATTTTGGAATATGCATTAACTTTATTATTATAACTGTTTTATATTTAAAGAGTTATAAGGGGAATGCAAATAAAAACATATGCTAAAAAGAATTAAAATTATTAAGGTTATGTTTGAAATAAAGTGCATTATTAAAACAGTAAGACATTTAACTAATACATCAATAACATTTTGTTCAATATATTTTATCGTTTTAAAAATTATAAGGAATAAAGAGAATTTAGATAATGTTTGCGAATATTGCAATTTTATTGATTTGAATTTATTTTCTAAGCAATGTTTAATAATTAGTCATTTATTTAGTTATTTATCATTATTAGCCTAGCACAACATAAGCCATTTACAACTCAATCGCTTTTGTTCCTCTGTTAGTACGGCGCAGCCCGCGTCCGCTGCAACCCTCCTCGCATTGTCGGCTTTGCACTCACAACAATGCTCAAACTTCGAGTCAGTGCGCAATGTGCGCGCAATAAAACTCACTCAAATGTTGAGCTCATTTTGCACTCCACTCGCACAGCAGCAGGTTGGAGCAAAAGCTTCGGGCCGAGATGCCAAGAGATGCTGCAAAACGAGACTTGGCAATTGTTTTTAAGGATTGGCGCTCTGCGAAGGCTCACTCAGTTGGCGGCGAACTTTTCAAGCAATCGGACGGGCGAGAAAACGCGTGAAGTGCGAACAAGCCAAACACATTAGTAAAATCAACCATATATGCATATATATATATTGCATACATATAGATTGCAAGGAAAGCAAACTAGAAGCGGAACTGAAACAGAAACAGAAACAGTGTGAAATGTAAGCGTAGGAAAAGTGTGCCAAGTGGAAGAGTTTTGACAGTCCCTCTCCAAGAGCTGAGCACTCGCTCTCTGGGGGGAAAGCCATAAATAAATTGCCTGAGAAAATTATATTAATATGCCCTCGAAGTGCGGAGAGGAACAGAGACGGGGCCAGAGAAAGTGTTTGTGTTGGGGAAACAGCGAGTTGCTGCTGGTCTAGTAGGAGTCCTTTTGATGTTATGCAAAGTGCTTTGACAAAATGCCAGCGCCAGGCCAAGGAACCCAAGCCGAAAGCTTCTCCAGACCTGACTGCCTGCCGTGTGCCTTTAAGATATCCCTGGCAGCAGGACTGGGTCTCCTTGTGTGTGCTTTTCATGCTTCCTTTTTCATTTTTGTTCTCGGTATTTCATTTTGACTTTTTTGTGGGCATTTTGAAAAGTCGCCGTTGTCAGGCTAATCGGCAATGTCCATCTGTGACATTTTGTGGGGACCAAGCAGAGGCCAGAGCTATTTAGAATTCAGACTCTCTGTCTGATTTCCCGTTACACTTATCATTTATCATTTAGTTTTCCCACATTAAATGTGTTTCCTCAATTTCCCCACAAAATTGCTAAATGTTCTCTGTGTCCTGCGTCCATCCCTCAATCTCTCTTCCTCCCTCTGCCACTCTCTCTCTCCCTATGTCCGTCTGACAGTCAGTTAAGTGCCTTGTCTGGCCATAGATATTCATTTCGTTGACTTTTGACAGTTGTTGTTGTTGTTGCTAACCATAATGAACTTGAAAATTTTGCCTGATATTTTCTGGCATTGTCGAAACGGAAATTATGCAATCAATTTGTGCAACTCGGCTGCCTCGAATATGTCAGAAAAGGCGCCGCAATTGAGTCGACACCATGAGGCACATGGCTTCGAGCGCATTTCGAGGGCATAGCGGGGCAATTGCAGGAGAGTGCAGAGTGCGGAGTGTTAAGAACATAAATCATTCAATCGAGTCGTGTGAAAATTAATCAATCGCTTATCCGCAGCTATAAACAATAACAAAAAATACAAATCAGACAATTGTGAAACTAAACAGAAAGAACAGAAACATGGGCCACATTTGGTGTTTACTATTTGTGACCAGTTTGCTGCACACACAGAGCCACACACAGAGCCTGGGCGCAATCATCTCGGAACATGGTATGCAAAATGATTATGATACGTGCAATTTATTTCTATTGATAAGCTTCAAGATATGTTTAAGTTTTCAGCTTAGCTAAACTGAGGAAATAAAATGAAAAAGAGATTACAGATTTATTATACGAGTATTTCAATTCCTAAACTATGTTATGTGGTGTAGGTTAATTACTTAGATTCTTAGCTATGATTTTCTAAATGATTTTTATAATAAATTTCCATTTTATACTGCAGTTATATTGTAGATTAGCCTCCAAGATTCTTAAGTTTTCTAATTACACTCGACAATCATTTCTTGTTTCTGCTTTAACCCGTTATAAATTTAATTGGAGCAAAGTAAACATGACTTAAATTGGCTTTGTTTGCCAAAGTCAGCGCTCGAAATAGAATTCGGTTGGGCATCCTGTTCAGTTAGCGGGATGGCTCCCCTGAGATTGAGGGAGGGGGAGGAGAATACAAATGAATTATTATTTGTTGTTATTGTTGCTGTTGTGAACTTTCGACTTTGTGGTTGTTTGAGTAAACTTGGCAGGCGTTGTATTCCTTAAAGGTTTATGCAAAACCAATAACTGACATATCTTATGATTATTTAAAAGTTTATGCTCGAAGGAACTTAAAATTTAATAACCAGGAATGTAACGAAATGTTTGTATTACCTATTTATAGTTTGCTATTGAAAATGCTCTCAAATAATCACTAAACTCTTCAGTATTTAGTATCTTTATGTACATATGCAGCTGTGTTGTACAGTGTAGCTTATGTCTCTGTAAATTGTTCACTGCAATCTGCAATTGAACAAGTCCAACAACAATGGCAACAAGAACAACAAATGAATTCAGTCAACAAGTTGCAAACTATTTGCGAGCTTTGCTTGTCTGCTGGCTTATAACACCTTTAAACTGGAATTAAACACGACAAAATCCAATCAGGATACGCACACACATACACAATGTATTACACACACACACACACACACACACACGCATGCACTTGTGCGTCCTTTCCTTCATTCTCCCTCTATCTCCCCGCGCAGTGCTGGCGTCGTGTGGCATGCAACAGAATAGGCAGCACTTGCCGCACTTGACATTTGCATACAAATTGCCAGACTGCGCGCTGGCAAAGGCCAAAGTTTTTTAATCAACTGAAAAGCCGTTTAAACTAAGTTAAAAATAAAAAAAAGCAAAATTATGCTGAAATTCAGCTGGCAATTTGCCGCAACAATTTCTATCAATTGCAACATGCAGCATGCCGCATGCAGCATGCAGAATGCAACACGCGTAATTCACAATTGCTTACGGTAAATGCAAAATCCCTTTGTAGCCGTTTTTTGTGTGTGCTCATTTCTGTTGCCGCAAACAATAAATTTAATTTGATTTTTAATTGCCGACCAAAGGGGTGTGGCGCGTTAATCAAATAAATACATTTTTTGCCAAATGCGCAGCAATTTGTCCGCGGGTCAGAGTTCACATGGGCGAGTAAATGCGTATAATCAGAGAGCATGTAAGCTATATATTTGTTATATATATGTATATATGTTATATATGCTATATAATATGTATATTAGCGATGCTGCACTTACAAACTACGCAGCAGCCAAACAAAATGAAACGAATCGAGTCAAATCGAACTGCGGGCAAAAAAGTAAATGCAATGAAGAGTAAAATACGCAATTATTATGGAGTGTCTTGCATATGTGACACCATATGTTGCAGCTGGCTTAACTTATTAATTTAACTCAACTTCTTTAACTGAAAGAACAGCAAAGCGCAGACGAATTTCAGCAATTCAGATGCTAGTTACTATATATTGAGCTGGAATTGGTTTGCCAATTTGCAAATATTTTATTTATATTTTATATATTAATTAATTAATATTAAGTAATTAGACGTACTATATTTAAGTTAATTGCAAAAATTGATAGTTGATTTAAAAACTAATCATTTGCAATTTATATATTGTTTTGTTCTTTGAAATGGGTATACCCTGTGTGTCTGCCGACGCTTTGGAGAGCATTTCAAAGTGTTTGTCGTGTCGCACACATGTGTCCATTTTTTTATTGTCCCATGTTTGAGAACAACGTATTTATATTTGTTTTCCTTCTATTTTTTTACACTTATTTTATTTCTCTTTTTTGCGCAAATATTGCTCTGCTTGCTGTTTTGTTTTGTTTTGCGCTGGACCCCCCTTTCTGCCGCTCTTCCTCTATCTTACTGATGGAGCATGGAACACGCAAGTTTTTGTGCTGTTTCTTCTGCTTTCATGGTACATTTCATTTGACTGGAGCGACAAAATGCGCAGCGAGCCAGTCGACCGGAGAGTTGGGGCCCATAAAAAGTTTAGAAAAGTAATCGTATAAAATGTTATTGATATGGCAAGTTGCGTCTGCCGCATAACAGCAGAAGCAGCAGCAGCAGCCTTCTGAAGTCGCATTAAAATTGATTAAAATTAATGTTTACCTCGTGTGTTCATGGGCATATCCAAGTGGACCGTTGATTTGCATAGGCCCAAAAAGCCAAGAAGTTCAAACTCCAAAAAGGGATAAGTATTATGAACACTTTGGGGGTCAACCTCACACCCTTAATTCCTTTTGTTTTGCGAACAATTGAAGTATTCATGTTGTTGCAATATTAGTAAAAGGAATATTTAATATTTTAAAAATTAAGTTCTTTATGCAGCAGAGAGCTCATTTTCTATGCGCATATTAAATGCAAATAAACAAACGGACTATAAAAATAACAACACTTTTCCAGTGCTGCTGTGAGTGGCATTGGAAAACCATTGAAAATGCCGCGCCCGCGAGTATGCAACGATTTATTTATGTTTTATTTTAAATGTATATTGTTTTCTGCGTTTTTGTGCGTGAGTGTGTGCGTGTGGTGTGTTTGTGTGAGAGTGTGTGCTGTGCGTGTGAGTATTTTTTTCAGCTTCGCTATATTTTCTTTGCACAGCACGTGCTCAAGTGCCTGTAAATAAACACACTCACTCGCGCACACCAACGAGCACTCATGCAGACACGCACACACACACGCACAAGCACAGTATAAGTACAACTGGCTGGCAGCTTTTGTTGGCTTTTGTTTTTGATACGGGTCCAGGGCAAAGTTCAAAGGCAGCCACAAGCACACTCGGAGTGTGACACAAACACATGTGCACATAGACAAAAAGGACACCCGATTTAACATGTTTGGTATGTTTCATGCTCTTTGCAGAGGCCACTTGCTCATCGGACCATTTCCGCTGCAACAGCGGCAATTGTATCCCCAACAAATGGCGCTGCGATCAGGAGAACGACTGCGAAGACGGCTCCGACGAGGCATCCTCCCTCTGCAGTAAGTACGCCGTATTTGCATAGACACTCTATGCAGCCTCCCCCCCCACACTTGATATGAATACCAGTTCGACTACAACTTCTACTATCGATACACAGTGAACGCGTGTCCCAACAACGAGTTCAAGTGCAAGACCGTTGACCAGTGTATACCCCGCAATTGGCTCTGCGATGGCAGCATCGACTGTCGCGACATGTCCGACGAGGCACAATGCAGTAAGCAAACCACAACAACCACAACAACCGCAACAAAAACAACAGCGACAGCAATAGCAATCCTATCTTGCCTCTCTGTCTTACTCACTCTCGCCTCTTGCGCTCTCGCTTTCGCCCTGCTCCATAAATCACGCGGCACTTGAATTTAATAAAGTGTTGCGCATAATTTCAAAACTATGTGCCATATCCCATGCAAGTTAATCAAGTCGTTGCATTCGAGTGTACATTAAAGCTAACCATAAACACATAAGCACCGGCTTACACACACAAACACAAACACACACTCACAAACCCACACATAAACACATGCACGCACACAAAGGGAATCTCACAGAGTACGCATACGCAACGTTGGTTGGCGGGGGCAACGCCTGGCAACAACTCTCACCCACACACACGCACAACAACCCATATTAACGCGAACCCTTGGCCTTGGCTATTCGATAGGATTATGTAATCGCATTCTGGCCACAGAAATAAAAGGGCAGCTGCTCGCCGAGCTGCAAATAAACCAGTTAAATGTGCCCCATGAAATTTATTAGCTGCAGTTATGCTCCCCCAAATCCCCCTCTCAAGATGTCTAAGTGTGTCTAAGTGTAAATATGTCTGTGTTTATCTTCCATCTGCACCCCATAGAGGCACGCACCTGTTCGCCCGAAGAGTATAGCTGCAAGAGCGGCGAAGGCGAATGCGTCCCCCTGGCCTGGATGTGCGATCAGAGCCGAGATTGCAGCGACGGCTCTGATGAGCGTGCCTGCAGTAAGCTACCCTCCGTTCCCACATAAATAGATTAGATTCATATCTTTTGATTTGTAGTGCGTATTTGATTTGTAGTTGGAATAGTTTCCTCTTTCCACTTGAGTTGGCCGAAAGTTGTAGCAAAGCAAAGGTAGAAAATTGCATGGCAAATTCCTTCATGAGGTCGCCATCAATTCGTATAGTATTCAGATATTTAGACATTATTTTGAGCTGTCTTTTTATATTTATTTGCTTATGTGATAAACTCTTTAGTGTTTTTGATTTAGTTCGTCTTACGCTTAAGTTTTCTATCTCGTCTCTTTCACACTTCATTTGCATTCCATTCGAACCATTACACCACCCCCCCCCTCCCCATGAAATGCTCTGGCTAACCCACTAACCACATCTCGTTCATCAACTGTCCGCTTTGTAGTTCATTTTCCGTTCGGCTTATGTCGCTTTTTGGATTGCCATTGTGGTCAGTTCTCGTTCACTCACTATTTTCTTTCTCTCGTTCTCCCACTCTCTCTCTCTCTCTCTCTTTCCCCCTGTCTAACCCATTGTGTTGCAGACCAAACGTGCCGCTCCGATGAATTCACCTGCGGCAACGGCGGTTGCATTCAGAAGCGCTGGGTGTGCGATCACGACGACGACTGCGGCGACGGCAGCGATGAGCGCAACTGCCCCGTGGTGCCATGCGACGCTGTCGCGGAGCACACCTGCTCCAATGGAGCCTGCATTGCTAAGCGCTGGGTTTGCGATGGCGATCCGGATTGTGCGGATGCCTCCGATGAGCGGGTAAGTGTGACTGAAGGGGGTGGGGTTGGTTGGGGGTGAAGAATGCCACTGGAGGATGCACGAGGTTGGCAGCACAGAATGCCTGCCTCATAAATTCCGATTTCTGTGTAGAAATGGGTGGCAAAATGGTTGTAGTCTCCGCCACCCCTAGGCCAAAACGAAGGCAACTTTTGAATGCAGCGCTGTTTGCTTATGTGTGTGTGTGTGTGTATGTGTAGTGTAAGTGAGAGAGTGTGTGTCAGGCATATAAATTACAGCCAAGTTGGGCATAACTCAACGCTGCCAGCTTTGGCAGCTTTTGTTGTCAACGCATACTACGCATAAAATTGCATTTTGGCTGCGAGCTGGTCTGAGTGGGAAGCACTGAAAGGAGTTGTTAGTGAGACGTCGGGCAACGGGTAAAGGGCAGGGGGAACGTTCCCGAGCGTGGGCGAGTGGAACATAATTTCGTGTGTAAGCAACTAAAAGTATGCAACGAAAAGTTTGCGCCAAACTTCTAACAAGCAACCTCGCTAAAACTTTTGCTCTCCTCTCACACCCCCCCCCCCCCCCCAAACACACACACGCACAGTCCTGCGCGAATGCCACCCGCCAGGTCACCCCCTGTTTGCCGCACGAGTATCAGTGCAAGGATCGCATCACCTGCCTGCACCACAGCTGGCTCTGCGACGGCGACCGCGACTGTCCCGACGGCGACGACGAGTATGCGGCCAACTGCAAGAACGTCACCTGCCGCCCGGATCAATTCCAGTGCGGGGATCGCAGCTGCATCGCTGGTCATCTCACCTGCAATGGTCAGCGGGACTGTACGGACGGCAGTGATGAGAAGGATTGCCGACTCACCGCACAGGCCAAGAGCTGTAACTCCACTAGCCAGTTTGATTGCGGAGGCAATCAGTGCATTCCCCTGTCCAAGGTTTGTGACAGGCAGAAAGATTGTCCCGATGGTGAGGACGAGCCAGCGGGCAAGTGTGGCGTGAATGAATGTGCCTCCAAAAACGGCGGCTGCATGCATCGCTGCATGGATCGCCCTGTGGGCTACAGCTGTGAGTGCCACGAGGGCTACAAACTATCCTCGGACGGCCACCATTGCGTGGATGTTAACGAGTGCGATGAGCCAGGAGTCTGTTCCCAACGTTGCGTGAATGAGATTGGCGGATTCAAGTGCGAGTGCGAGACAGGATACATGCGGGATCCGCGCAACCATACGAGGTGCAAAGCCACCGAAGGACATGCTTCGCTACTGCTCGCCCGTCGCCATGACATACGTAAGATTGCCCTGGACCACATGGAGATGACGTCGATAGTAAACAACACCAAGTCGGCGACAGCGCTGGACTTCGTCTTCCGTACGGGCATGATCTTCTGGAGTGATGTCACCACGCAGAGCATCTACAAGGCGCCCATCGACGAGGGCAACGAGAAGACCGTCGTGCTCAAGCAATCGTCGGTTACCTCGGATGGATTGGCCGTGGACTGGATCTACAACCACGTGTACTACACGGACACACACAAATGCACCATCGAGCTGACCAACTTCGACGGCAACTTGGGCAAGGTTCTTATCGAGGATGCCCTCGACATACCCCGTTCCATTGCCCTGGACCCCATTGACGGCTGGATGTACTGGTCCGACTGGGGTGCATCGCCCCGCATTGAACGTGCTGGCATGGATGGTTCTCACCGCACTACCATCATCAATTACGACGTCAAGTGGCCCAATGGCATCACTCTGGATATGGTTAGGAAGCGCATTTACTGGGTGGATGGCAAGCTGAATGTTATCTCCTCCGCCAACTACGATGGCTCGCAGCGCAGACAGATCCTCTACTCGGCGGAGTATCTGCGCCATCCCTTCTCCATAACCACCTTCGAGGATTACATCTACTGGACCGACTGGGACAAACAGACGGTCTTCAAGGCAAACAAGTTCACAGGCGAAGGTGTGGAGCCCATCACAGCGGTGCACATGGTGAGTGTCCGAGTCTCTCTGTTATTCTCTCTCTCTCTCTCTTTCTGTATATTTAATCTCTCTTTTTCTGTATATCTAATATGTTTCTCCTGCAGCTGCAACATCCCATGGTCATCCACGTGTACCATCCTTATCGCCAGCCCGACGGCGTCAATCACTGCCAATCGGTCAATGGTCACTGCTCTCATCTCTGCCTGCCGGCGCCGCACATCAATGAGCGCAGTCCGCGCATCTCCTGCGCTTGTCCCACGGGCCTCAAGCTGATGGCCGATGGCCTAATGTGCGTCGAGGATCGTAAGTGACATGACTTTAACTAATTTTCTATATATGTGATATTTATATATTTTTTGCATGCCTCGATAACACTTTATTTTATTAACTAACCTCTTGCGTGCATGATGATGCATGCAGCCCATTTTAGAGTGGTCACTAATGCTCCGCATGGTCAGAGACATAAGACCAAGCCGAAGCAGCACCAACGACTGATAATCATAAATGATAGCTCTAACAATAGTCCAAGCAAAGCCACAGAGGCAATTAAATCGCATCAGAATTTGCATGAATCTTCGGGTATGCCTGACAACTCTATTCTGTGTGGTCTTTCGGGTTGTTGTCGCCTTTTTGTGTTGTTCTATCTGTCTTAATATTTAAGTATCTGTGTTTCTCTTTTACCTTAGCTATAGAAATGCATCCATTATAAAGACTCCACTTTCCAGGCTCATCCTTTGTCCAGTTATTTAATAGCGCAAGTTAAAACTTAATCCCAAAGCAAGCAAATTAATCACAAAATTTAAGTGAATGCACTGAGCTCTCGCCACGACTCGACAGTTCAGTTCCGCGTTTCCTCTCACTTTGAGCAGGATGTGGCGGGAGTGGCCTGCGAAGGAGCGCGATGTTCAGTATTCTGTGTTCAGTGTGGACTATTTTCAAGCCAAGCACTTCATTTGCCGCACTCTCGCATAATATTTGCTTTGTCATGGCGCGCATTAATCATCATCAAAAGCAAGCAGCCTGACTCCTACGCCAGTTACGCCCCCAGTTACTGCCCCACTCTCGCCATTCATCCTTGACAGTTTCATAAACGCCATCGAGAGGCACTTGCAGCGCAGCCAACCGCAAGTAGGCAGCAAATGGGCGCACGCTGCAACTGATATGAGTGGAGAGTAGGAGTGGAGACTGAGTGGTGGGGCGCACCTCATCTGAACCACCAGTCAAACCAAACAGGCTGCCACACCACCCAAGCCATCCCATCTCTCCGTCCTACGCAACCCACCAAGCCAACCGCTAAGTGTGAGGTTAATATTGCGCCAAGTTGACGGGTTCCTCCTGCTGCTTGCTGCTTGCTACTTGCCGCTACTTTAAAGGGAAACTTGAGATAATGTTGATAGCTTTTGTCGTTTGATTTGATTTAAGCGCCGAACAAGATCCGCCTGCAGGTTCAGAATCAACTGAAGTCCCGCTCCGAATCAGCATGAGAATCTGATTCAGAATCAGAATCCATTAAACGCGTTGCGTTAACGATGTCATTACGCATCCTACGCCATTTGAGCTCCTGCTGTTTTGCAGTAACCCCCCTCTTGTTCCCCACCCTGCTTCATCCCCTATGGTTGGCATCCGCATCTTTAGATCTTCATCCCTTGGTGGCATAAAAGTTTAGCCCATCAAAGGCGCGAGCGCGTTTAAGTGTTTATTTGCGCCTAAATGCGCACTTTGAACGATTTGATTGAAAATTCTTTTACAGCGGGAGGGAGCGGAAGGGAACCGCCAGAGACAGTGGCCAGGGTGGGAAGAGGGAGCGAGGCGCCACTTCCGAAATGGCCTGGGACTTAGCTCGTATATTAAACAATTCCTTTTCTTTTCGCTTTTCGTATTTCATTTTGCGCTTTTTATTGCCGTGATTTTTATGCCTGCCTTGTGTTTTCTTCTTCGTTTGTGTTCTGTTTGCACTGTCGTTTCTTATTTGTTTGCACATGAGTTCAATGCAAAAATTTAACTATTTGCACCTTTATTCCACACAGTTGCCGAGCGACGTCCTACCAAGAACCAGACCCATGTGGATCAAGCCTCGGCGCCCAGCCCGCCACCAGACTCGGGCTTCATTGCCCTCGTGGTGATCGCCAGTCTCAGTGGCTTCGCGCTGTTGCTGTCTGTGGTAAGCAACGAAACTGCTGGTAACCCTGGTAACCCCTAATCTAATAATCTTCATCACACTCTCAGCTCCTGCTCATTGGCTATCGCTACTGCAGCAAGCGACGCATCAATTCGATGAACTTCGAGAATCCCATCTACCGCAAGACCACGACCGAGGATCATTTCAGTTTGCGCAAAAATCTTCCGGCGCGTATATACGACCATACCAGCGTCATGGATGAGGAGGTAACCGCCTAACCTATTTACCTTTCATCTGACACTCCCAACCAAATCTCTTCTGCTTACAGTACTCACCCGTCATAGGCATATCGTCGTACTAGAGCCTTGGTTATGCCTCTGACATTTATTTCAATCCCGGCCGACCAATCGAGAAGTTAGCTAACGATTTGAGATGTTGAGAAACCCGCAGCAGACACGCCTAAAGACTGAGCAACTTGTATGTGTAAATTATTTTAACATTATTTTAACAGCGGGTCACTTCGAAGAGTTTATCCTTAAAGGATGCTGTACAAATATGTCGCAGAGTTCTAACTTAAAACTAAACTAAACGAAACTAAACTAAATTTAACTAAACTGAAGGGAAGAGTAAGACGAGAAGGGAATGTAAGGACAGAACCTTTTACGATAATTCACATAGTTCCAAACTGTATATAGCTGTAAGTGTGCATTACTTAATTTTTAATGGATAATTATTATTATTATAATACTATACTTATTATCCTTAATAACTAGCAAAACGTTGAGAGTTTATTTCTGTTCAGAATGCAGATCGTTTATTATATTATTATTATCGATATTATTACTTGCTAATCTTAAGTGTAAATATGTTTCCCAGCAAAGATGATTGAATAAATACAGATATATATATGTGTAGTATAACAATGGTCTATATAATGGGTGGGGTTGGGCATACATGAAAAAATGGTAAGTTCCATGTCTAAGAATTTTCAAAAGAATTATATCACAGTCCGCTCGGATAAAAAATTAAAAAGAAAGAACTCCGAGAATTAGCAAACTATATTCAGTTCTCCTGTCCTGACACGAGCGAATCGAAAGACATAAATTGAAATAGATGATTCCCTTATTTGAATGAATGACTTTGCATACGTTTCATATGTATGTGAAATCAGAACAGAGCCGCGAAATAGACCTAGACATCAAAACTAAGTGGTATCGATTTCGTAGACATACATTTGTTTACAGTATTGCATATTTTAAGTTTTAAAGAACTACTCAATTTACATCAAATTGATCAAGTTTTGTGTGAACTATCAAACGAATGTCGATATCCATCGAAGCTTTATTTCATTTACAGCATACAATGCATGTCAAGGTATCCAACGTGGGCCCAGAACCAATTAATCCGACAACATGTTGTCCATTGTAATTGTTGGGTCACTCAACTAATCACATGCAATTGAAGTAAACACCTTCCGAATTGAGGTACAGTCGAACATAGCTAGCAAGAGAGCAATGAGTAAAATAAACTATCTTCAGCAGATATTTAATATTTAGACTATATTATTAAGTTCCACATTACCATAAACTGGCCTCTTTTCGCTTTGACCTGAGTCGAGTTAGGCAGAACCAACTGTACATTACGCAAAGTTTAAGAGCAGCAAAGAGCTTGGCATTTTGTTACAACCACCTGTTGCTCGCTCTTTCCGATCCCACTCTTTATCTCGCTCTCTCCTTCTGTCTCTCTCTGTTGTGCGTACCTTGGCTCTCTCTTTCGCTGCGCTCTCTTATTCGGCGACCCGATACAACTCCAGGTAGCCGAAGCAATTCGAGCGCGTGTGTTGTGTACTCGTGGCGATCCCTCGTTCGCTGGTGCGTTCGTTGGAGCCGACGCAGCTCGGCCCTCGGGTTCTTCGCCACTTGGTTGGCATTGGTCGGTCAGTTGTTATTCGTCGTGCGTTTGGCGCAGTCGCGTGTGCTTGTTACCGGATCGTATCGATCTTATTGGTCCGTTATGCTGTTGCTGCAATAAAAACCAAATAAAAAATTATTTGTACGCGAAATATTCACAAAAAAGCAAAAGTTAGCCCCTCGTCACAAAAGATAAAAAAGTGTTGATCGAGGAAAACCAAATATCAAAGCATCATCCGAACCGGGTATAACAAGTCAAAAGTGTTAATTGAATACGTATGAAAATATTTAGATGAGTTGCGGCGAACTGTTTTCACTGCATACGGCATATCCGACACACTCCAAGCACGTGTAGTCCGAGGTCGCTTGCATTTTACGCTGACTTTGCCAAAATATCGAGAACCTCTCGCTTGCCAAAGATGTGACTAAAATTAGAAGTTGGTTCCGTCAACTGTCGCACATGGTCATAATACATAATCCCATTCGAAATTAGTATTACAAACTGGAAAAGCACATGATATTTAATCTTAAATTAGATTCGTGGTGGCGCCAGTTAGAAAGATATTACACATTTATAGAGCTTGATAGCCCCCTGCAAAAGATAAGAGTAACTTTATGTGATTCACTCTGGTAGGGTACTCGTAAGTGCGATCTATTCATATTGCAGCCAATCAGCATGACAAGTCAGAGACGGAAAGAGAGAGAGAAGACTTCAGGTTTAGCTGAAGTTACGAACATATATTTTTCGGTTTGGTTTGGGTTTACCTTGTAAGCGAGAACTAACCGTTCGACTTGACTGCGGCTTTCCGCTAGCCCCTTCATCAAGTCGACGCCCTTATATTCTGCACACCACATATACCATAGTATACCCTGTATGCCGGGGGCGCGGGAGAGGTTGAATTAATTTACAACTGCTTTAACATTCAGCAATAAGCTTTGATCAGTTTCTACTTTATTTGCTATCAAACATGTAATCTAAAATACAAAGGCAATTACAATTCTATTATTTAAGTTTATAGGATATCTGGCCGTCTGGCATGCCTTCTTTTGCAATTCTTACTTGTTTTCTTTCTCGGTTTTCTGCAACATCGTATGATATTTCTTTATTTTTTTCGCATAATTATCACGCTTTATCTTATACTCTTCGTATTCTGTTTTGTGCCCACATTTCTTCGATACATTTACCAAAATATTTTAGGATCTCTCTCTCTCTCTCTCTCTCTCTCTCTCTCTCTCTCTCTCTTTTGTCTCTCCGTTCATTACCATACTCTTGCAAAGGCCTGCATAGCATTGTCACGAAATGTGTTACGCACGAAATGAGGTCTAACTGTGTCAAGTTTTCTGTTTGGTCTACTCTGAGTGAGTGAAGATTTGCTTTTCAATCTTTAATCATCTCGCAAAAGATCTTAAAATTAAAAGGAAAGAGTATTGAGACTTCGTTGTGTTGTTCAGTTTAGTTTCGCTTTATTTTGGCAAGTTTTAGCAAATGTACCATTTTTTACTCAGTTTTTATGCTTAAACAGCTGACACTGTTTAGCCCTGCTAACGTCACAGCCCGGGCAGAGATCGTGTGATTATTCAATAGTGAATAGTATGTAAATACTACAACAAATACAATAGCGATCTGTACATAATGCGTGTGACTGTGGAAAAGTTCTGATCAAGTGATTTAAAGTGAATTTTCCATTCTTACAGCCCGCCCCAAAGTAAAAAGTTAAATAAAAGCAAAGCCTAAGTCTAGCTAAATAATGGATGGGCCGCTATTAGCCAGCAATCCAGTTGCAAACACAAATACACCCGCATCAACAGTAGCAGCAGCAACAACAGCAACAGCAGCATCATCATTAACAGACACATGCAGCAACACCAGCAACAACAACGTTCTGGAGTTACAAACGGCACCCAAAGTGAGCCCCTTCTTCGACAGCTGGTCACGTTACCGTAGTCGAGCGCAGCAGCTGATCAGCTTCAGCTTCTCGCCCACGTTGCACCTGCTCTGCATCACGAGCGTGCTGAGCATTAGCAAGTTCTGCAATGCCGCCGCTTTGAATGCCTCCCAGGTGACCGCCTCGGCACCCAGTCCCAGTTTGATTATCGCCAATCTGACTGCAACGTTAGGACCGCAATTGGATAAACTCAAGAGCTTCGCACCGGCTGCGGCAAACAGCATCAATCCGAGCAGTAGCAACTCCATTGGATCGTCGATATTCGCGGGCAAATCCATCCTGGACATGGTGGACTTCGTGCCCTTGAATGTGTCGGGAAAGCGCAACACCTCGCTGGATATATGTAAGTACTGCAATAGAGTGGCCCGCATTTGAATTTCTGATGCTAAAAATAGGCAGGATGGCGAATTGAGAGTAATTATTATATTCCTCGTATTGTTCAGAGAAGTCAGCTAAGGCTTGTTTCGAACCTTTTGTTTTTTTATTATTGTTTACGTATGCGAAACAGCTTGCGTGTGTTTATCCAATTGTGTATGAGTATGTTTGTAAGTTGGGTTTCCCATTGCAGTTGATCATACCACCAGACTGGTGGCACCCAGCATTGCCGGCTCATATTTTACGTTTTTCTCAATAACTCGCGATGGAACTGGCCCTTAGCCAGTTCCAGGCAAACATTGCTAAACACACATTCCACACACAGCACACATACAGTGACGTATGTACATACATGCACAGCATACATTCCCCATACCTTTTACTTTCCTCAGTCGCATGCGATGATGCTCCATCTCTTTTGCCTGTTCTTCTTACACTATGTATTTCTTCTTCTGCCGGCCGGCTTCGCTCTAAAGAGCGAAGACCTCAGCGACAGCGGCAACGACGACGATGACGACGACGACGACGTCGGAGAGCAACAAGTGTTTCGGTTTCTTTTTGTGCTTAAGTCGCTTTTTTGGAGTTTCATTCGAGTTGTTGCTCTTTGCGCTTCGTTTCCAGTGCACACGCAGTGCACAGTGGTGTGAGGCAACGGTAGCGAGAAATCAAAATAATGCGACACGTGGAATAAACATGAAACAAAAGCCGACAACGAAACGTTTCTTTTTCGTTTTTCTTAAGGAAAACTGAAAAGAATTTGATCAAAAAGAAGTTCAGCTAACTCAGCGTTGTCTCTTGTTATCAGTTTGAAATATCAGTTTAAAATTTCAAGACATAACCAAAAGTGTGGCATAAAAACAGATTATCTCTTGAAACTCCAGCTAAAATACGTTGTTTCTAAATTTTCAAAATTTATTTTGAAGATTAACCTCAACTCATTTTATTAGTTTCCTTCACACTGTTTTGGACCTAAATTAACCATTAGTGAATTGGTGAACAGTTATAACCGTGTCAGTTGTGCGAGAGAAGCATTTAAGCTAATGTGTGACGCGACCTTAAAGCACTTATCTCTCAGCTAAACACCGATGGCGACTGATTTCACTTTATTTTTATATTCGCTAAAACATAAAGCAACAAAAATAAAAACCTTCAACTTGTCAAAAAACAAAACTAGTGGAAAAGGTTAAAGCGCAGCGAATGTCAAGTCGGATATGATGAATGGGAAATATTTGGCAGCAACATGAATTGTGCATTTTCTTATAACTGAAGCATTTCTTGATATTATACCAGATGCTGCATTTGCGATAAGGCCCAAAAAGGATAAAAACTAATGGAAAAAGATCTTATTTTGTTATCTCAATGTGACAGAAATTGGCAACCTAAGTTGGCTTAGAGAAGAAGAAAAAGAGAGTCGAGAACAGCTGCCTGTTGGCCAACTAATTGCCAAAATGAAAATTGTCAACAGTTATTTTCGTAGCTCTTGAATGTGGACCGCACTCGCAATCGAAGTTCTCGGCACGTTCATGACAGCCTAATGAATGTCAAAGCCAGATTCAAAAACAAAAAACTGAAAATGCAACAGCAGCTTGAGAGAGAAGACATGGGAAATGAGGGTACAGGGCCAAAAGGGAAGAGGGCTAACGGCAGGGAAGGGGAGAAGCTGAAGCTGGAGAAAAATCTGGAAATCCGAAAGCAGCTCGAGGCAACGTTGATTTATTTTAAAATCGAAATTAAACAAGTTTTGGTCCGAGCTGACCATCATAAAAACTGTCATGCAAAGGGGAGGGGAATGGTTGACAGGGAAGGTGAGGGCGACTCAGGGTATGGTAGGCGGAACTCAACGTCGTCCAGACTTTTGTAATTAACTTGGCTAATTATGCTAGGAATCTGCACGTGCTCCGATTCGAAACTTGTCAGCAGACTATACCAGGGCCAACATAGTTTATCTTCCCCACCCTAACCCTCCATCCCTACACAGTCGGTTGCATTGTTTCCGTTTTGGCTTAATTACAAAAGCATTTTACCTTATGTATATAATTATGAGCAAATAAACTGGTTACAGCCTAAGCAACTTTCAGAGATGAAGCCAAAAAAGTGTAAAACCGACAACAGAAACTTGCATTGAGTACTAGCACGAGTGTAGCCACAGTGTATTCATTTACAGTCAGACCGAAATAATGCCTGAAACTGAGGCTCAGTATTATACAAGTGTTATATATGTTTGTAGTATGAATCCAAATCAGTCTTTGACACATTTTACACTTTCCTAACGAATCAATCATCGGAACTTAAGTTTGAAGTCAAGAGGTCATACATTTTTAGCACCTGAAAGCTAAGTGTCCCTATAATTAACGATGAACTATAGATAAGTCTAAAGCTAATTTGAAAAGCTGAAACAGTCTAAGGTTTTTGGGGACAGAATTACGTAAAAATCTCATTTCAACTGAAAATACAAATATCAATTTGTATACATGGTTCGTATATAATTCAAGTATTGAAATTGTTCATAACAAGGTATACTTACGTTGTGCAGGATGTATCAGGCAGAATGAGATAGTACGGAGTCGACTGAGCCATGTCCATCCATCTATCAACATATCACTTGTACTATAAAGGTTTCAGTAAACTTTAATATACGCATTTTAATTATTTATTAGTAGCGAAAGTATTTACTCGATAACATTCTACTTCAACATACATAAATATTGATTATTATACACCTGCATAAATCAGAGAGAGTGAGCGTATTAGTCAAACGAAGTTTTTTTCTTTAGGTATTGTTAGGGTATTTGTGACGGTTTCTTACGACTGAGTAAAGGGTATCTTTCTGTCGGCCGTGCTCGACTTCAGCTTTCGTGTGTTATTTTTTATGAGTTTAGTTTTATTTTGTTTCGTCAGAAAGATTCCCATGATAGTTTTAAAATAGTATAGCTTATCAGTTGTAGTAGTAGTAGTAGTAGTAAATGTGTAGTTTTAATCTTATCTTACGTTACGTGGAATACCCCTCATACGCTGTCGAATGACGCAACTTACAGCATGATTTTGCATACACAAGCTTTGAGTATTTCTTTGGCTTTTCTTTTTTGCTAATTTCCATATGGAAATAGCAGAATGTACTTTCTCTTAATTAGCTATATTGTTTTTACGGGTCTCGCATGTGCAAATCGTACTCACATGAATATAACGCATTCGCCATGTTTGCCGTCGTAAAAGGTGGCGTGATTTTTTTTTTGGCAAATGATTTCAGAGTGACTTTGCAACTTTTTTTAAATGCAGTGAAAAAACAATAACAAAATAGCCCGCTGACAGACACGGTCACACTCACTCACACTTAAGAGCTAATTGTATGCAATGAGCGTGTAGCATTTAATTAGAATTCATTGAAAATTTCTAAAGAGGCGTTGTCTTTGGTGACGTCGCTCAGTTTGTGAGAACAAATAGAATAGAAATGATAAATTACAGGGAAGTGTTGTTGTTGATCATTCAGAATGGAATCGCAATTCTGACGAATGCTTTCAACAAAATCAACACATCTACTCGCAATTCCAATGATTCATAATTACAACCCAAACAGGCACAAACATGTGAGCAAGTCTCGAGTGTTGTTGTTTTTTTTAGTGATTTTTATAACTGTCTTTATGGCTGTTTGTATGACGCCAGCGATCAGGCCACCTTTTTCCCAATATGCTCAACAGCAACACTTAAACAACGAAACAACACAATAACACAATAACAAAAACAGTACAAGCTCTTTCATAGCATCGCGGGACTCTTAAATTAAGAGTAGTTCGTGAACAAACTTCAGGTTTCTCTTAAAACTCGTCGCGGTACAGCTATAATTTGAAGTAAATTGTGTATAATTACATCGTATCCAAGTTTCGATCCACGTCAGTACTCAGCTACCTGAACATTTCTTGATACCCAGCAAACTAACGATACCACGTTAAGGCGTTTTTATTAGCAGTTGCTTTGTTAAATTTTCAGCAATTGAAAGATAAGTCCTGTTTGGCTGACCTTCTTAATTTGGTTATCATAAGAAAAGCTTTCCTGAATATTATCTTAACATTAATGCGTATATGACTTAATTCATGCTTTAATAAAAATGCCATAACTACAATCCATTAGATTATATAGTTCTATTTAAATTTGAAAGTAAATAATAGACAGAATAGCATTTCTACGCCAAGTATTGGGTATTTCTTGGTCTGTCGCATTTCCAGTATCATTTTCTACCTGTTTACTTAATGCGCAATCTTCATTTGATTATTCAACAGCAAAAGCAAAGTTAAAAAAAATTCATTTGTTTTTATCGTAATTGCAGATAAAGTATTTTTTATTATCAGCACACGAATTATCGCGCAAAGCACATACGAAATTTAAGTAATTAGCTGATAACTGATAAAATGTGGAAAAATATTAGAAATAACGTGAAAATTATTGCGATGGAGAATAATTACACACAATTATTATATCTTTCTCAGTAAAACTCAATTTCTAATTATATAAGTACAATATATAATTCAAAAAACATTTACACACCCTTTAAAGATGACAGAAATGCTATGTCGAGCAACAGAAGAAACAGAAACCCACTTAAAATATTCCCTGCAATGATTCCATTGTAGCGTATACTATCAACTACTATTAACTCCCAGACTTGACTGACTTTCATCAACGGAACTAATCAATAACGAATCGATAATCATTATCAAGTAGCCTTGATCAAGCAATCAGGCCCATCGTCAGTCGTGCTTACTATTGATAATTGCAGCTATCTCTAAAAGCTGTATGCCCTGATATATGGCGAACTATCATTACGCTACCGAGTTAAGCTTCTACATAAAAGTATAAATAAAAGTAAAAAATGATAAAGGCGGTACGCCAAAAAGGTCTTATTATGTTGTATTGATGACAGCTTATCAATGAGAATTTTTTGTCGAAACTGGTGATTTGGTTCAAAGTTCTTCGTAATTGTTGTTTTTATCAACTTTATGAGTAATATTAACACGTAATTGTTGAAATTCACTGCATATTTAGAAAAACATCTGAAATATCTACTAGTAATATATAAATGATTGTGTATGGGAATGAAATCAAAGGAATCCGGTAGCTGATGCCTATTAATAAGGCATTTATATTGATTTGACCATTGATTGACTTTTGCGCTGATTTCTGTTTATTATTTCGCCCTTTTTGTGCCAAACCAAGCCCACCCCAAGATATTGGCCTGACCTGTTCGGCCCTCCACCATTCTCAGTCCCCACTTCTCTCTCCATCCCTCGTTCACATCGCCTGTCATTGAATTAATGGTGCGAATTTTCATGAGAATTGTTGAACCATCCTCCATCTGCATCTGCCCATCAGAGATCCGCGCCGGGGGCATGTGATTGATTTCTGGGCTTTACGAGCTGGCAAAACTGTTCAATGAACCTAGAAACACGCATTTAATTGGCCAATATCGAAGTCTGTCGTTGCCATCAGGCCCATTGCCCTTAGCTCATTCCCTGGAAGCTGCTGATTCCTGCCTCGCGTTAGCTTCCCGATGCCGATCGGAGAAATTCTGTCAATCAAGTTGCCACTGCTTCTGCGGTCTGCATCTTTTTGCTGGTCAGATTTGATTTTCTTTCTTTTTTTGGCGGCCATCGTAAGTTGCGTTAAATTGCTGCTCAAGTAATTTAATTTATTCCGGTGAAGACATGTTCTATCCAGTAGATCGATAAATAAAATTAAAATTCTAGAGCTTTCAAGGTCAAGAGTCTGGCAATTAAATGTAATTTCAATCTATTTCCATCAATCTTAATTCAATGAATAAAGCTCGTACCTTAAAAAGCCATAAAATGGTTTAGAAAATAACTTTAGACTTGGTCTAGTTCAAGTCGATGGGAAAACATGCAAAAGATAAGCACATATCACTTATTTATTATGCCCAGTCTGTGCCCTTTTCAATCCAATTATAGAAAACTTTCACAAAAACGAACCCAACTTGCAATTCAATTCGGTCAATTAAACACTTAATTGGCCAAATTCGATGGAATTTGCGTCTTTCATTGGAAGATTCTTTAATATTAACATTATTATTATTGCCGAACTTGAGTTTGGCCACAATAACATTTGAATATTTTGCGTTTTGCTTAACTCAAGTGTAAAGATATTCCGTATTTTATGCGCTTCACAAATATTTACTATTGTAGGCTTAGACAATATAGGCAGACAATATATATGAAGTTAATCTGTCGATTTGCGTTCGACAGTTTCGAAATGTACGGAATGTGCTTATGTTTTTGTTAGTTAAATATATAAACTAATGTTGAATATTCTCTGCACATACCTTGAATGGCCCCATTTTGGTTACTTAGTAGCTATGAATATCTTTGGAATTGCATTTTATGCTGTGAGGAGTGACACGAATTCGTATTCACTATTCATCTCGATATTGTAGCGCAATTTCAATTAAGCCCCTAAACGACTCACTTAAAATGCAAATTATGTGTCATTTACATAGAGATTTGTACGACGACAAAAGCTGCAATACGTGTGTGCAACACACACACACGTATACTTGAATTGCAATCAACACAATAAGACACAAAAAATCTTTTTATATGACATTAAAGCGTAATTCGCATGTACCAAATAAAAAATACTTTGACCGACACCTGTCACACTATGCGAAATTGAGAACGTTATACACTTTATTAAAGAATTAATTTGCCATATAACAATCAGAATTGCACATAAACGAGGAACAAAACAAAATACTGGAACGAGTTATAAACATAATAAAGAAATATCCTATTATTTCATTTAATAGGCAATTAACTTAATTTGAGTAAAAATGTTTATATAAATATTGGTAAGACTATGTAAAATATTTCAGAATAGTTTACCTTTACAGCTATCCCACCGAGTAAATGTAGTTTCCTTAAAGTTAATGACATTAAGAGTATTTTATGTACCATATGGTGTGTATGTACATGCTCAGAGCACATAAGTGAAATCACGAAAATTAAAATCGAAATACCCATTGAATTAAATTGGTTTTCTGCATGCCAAGAATTTCCCACGATAATGAAGTGTCTAGTTGTGTATGTGTGTGTGTGACCAGGGCAATGTCAGTCTGTCTTGTCTGCAATGGTAATTAAATGTGTGTGTGCCCGGTGTGTGTGTCCCGGTGTGTGTGTCCCAGTGTGTGTGTGATGAAGTCGTGCGTGCCTCTGCCGTGGCAGCCTAAGCAATTGTCAATTTGTGTTAAATGCGCACAATTAAACGGCAAATGGGACACGGATTGAGTTGATTCTCGAAACGCTGCGTCTAATCGGAGCATATTAGCGAAACTTTGAACACAACAAACATATGCTCCACACACTTACACACACACACATACTTATGCACATACATTCGTGTTTGGCTAATTGAGAAGTCATATCACACACAGGCAAACAGTTACAGCAACCGCCGTAAGGGGCACCTTAAGCCTTGCGCCGTAAGCCGTTTTACAGCTAAGCGGAAATGCGACTGCTGCCATTTTGTTTACAAGCGAGTTTGTCACTAAGCTCTCGGCAAATGCTATAAACGATTGATGAGTCCCTGCTGGAAAACTTTGGCGGTACACACCCAACCACACACACACAGACACACTTACTCAGACTACACAACCCCGCCTATAAACTCTCGCTGTTTTGCTTATTAATTTCAAAAATTTCACCCTTTTGTTTATGGCGTCGACCTTGTCGCATATTTCGTTTGCGGTTTGCCCTTTTCCAGACACCCTCACACACACATACATAGACGGGGATACATACACCCTCACACTGTATTATTTACAAGTTTTTGTTTATTGTCAGTTTTGCATCAGCGCCTTAGAAGGGCTTTGAGCTTGTCAACGCTAGCGAGATGGAAAACGAAAGATGCGAAACGAGCGAAAGCATCCCCGAAATCCCATTTTCTGTCTTTAATGCTCCATTGTGCGGCTCAGTTTGTTAACGACCCCAAGTTTTCGACTTAAATGTTAGTTATGAATTTTATTAGGCCTTTCCCTTCCACTCCTTCTTGTGCTCTTTATGAAGTTCCCTTGTTGCTTAATTATAGACCGCAGAATTCGAAGTTAATTAATTAATATGCATTTGATTTGCGCTCTTCTTGCAGCTCCCACACTGCCACACTACTGCCAGGAAAAGCAGTTTCACTGCAATAGTGGCGAATGCATACCCATTCGATTTGTCTGTGACGGTGACAGCGATTGCAAGGATCACAGCGATGAGTTGCAGGAGCAATGCAGGTTTAGAGGTGAGTTTAGTAAATGGGAAAAGCGGTGTAAAATGGGTAAACGGAGAATTACGAAAGATCCATAGCTCTCTTCGCCCTTGTCGGACATTCTTTTTGAGGTTTCTGTCAGCTACCACTTCAAACGTTGCTTCTTCTTTCACAAATGAGTTTTGTTCGAATCCGCAATTTCAAACACTTACAAAAGGTTCTCCATGGACGTTAACAAAAAAAATGTTGATTTTCCTGGCCAACAGCTCTTGAATGGAACTTTGGTCGATGCCATTTTTTATTTAGCCAGCATGTGTGTACAAGTATGTGTGTATGTGGATGTGTGTGTGCCGACGCCTGGTCCAAAGTCAAGGAGTACTGGATTCGGAGTATTGGGCCTGGGATTTGGGTTGAATGAATGGACACAGCTGTGCGCCCAGCGCTACGTGCACCCACTCACTCACTCTAATCTGTTGTCAGTCATTTGTAGTTTTTCAATTTAGAAAATGTCACAGAACTAACCATTTACTTAGTTCCAACATGTTTACTTGTGTGTGCGTGTGTCTGTGTGTATTTGCTTTTGTATTGGTTTTGGTGTTTTGCTATTTGTTTGGCTTCGTTGTTGGGTAAGTAACAACTGGCTGTTTATTTAGTGTCATGTTAGGGCCTCTGAAAAACGCCAACTGCCCTGGTGAATTTATTTTCGTTTAATTTTTAGCCTATGTCTGTGTGCGTGTGCTCGTGTGTTTGTACATGTGTGTGTGTCAGTGTCTTTTATTAGCCCATGCATTTAATTTAAGTTTGTTGGTTCACACCAAACCGTCTGAGAGAGCAGCCTGGTTTATTCGAGCTTGGTTGATTTCATTCGAGTTGAGTTTGAAAATAGTGTTGCCTACTTTTAGGGCTGCCACTTTAAACAGCTGACATACAGTCCGAGTCATAAATATTGAACATGCCCTGCCATAAAACATGTACGAATGACTCTAGATTCAAATTGTTACTTTACAGTCAATTTTATGTAAGCCATTAAAAATGTGGACGGTTTCAACTACTGGCCAAGTTCAGGGAGCTAAGCTGTTCAACTGTAATTATGCGCACAACACAAACATAAACAACCTTGAGCCGGCTGCAGTGATAGCAAGAGCTTAGCAAAATGAGTGGCACAGCGGAGCATAGCACTCGCGCAGCGGCTAAACACAACTTGAGTCTTATTTAGCGAGTATTTAAAACAAGTCAAGTGCAATCAAACTAAGCCATTGCATCATGCTCAGCCAACAGACTGCACCGACTGAGGCATAGCTTAAGCAACTGCATAGACGATGCTATTAAGCTCAGCAAAAGCTCAACTTGTTTGATTGTCGCTTGAGTTGGGGTCGATTATAAATACTCGGAGGGTTGGCTTTATCAAATCCACATATTTGTGTTCTGCACAGTCTTCAGAAGCATGATAAAATATTCTTAAATTAGACAAACTTTTCTCGAAGCCCCTTTTTATATTTTTATATATCTGTATACTCACATATTCTTCTCGCTTTTTCGAGTCGTATGTTATGCGATAGTGCTTCTCGTTCGGTTGGTAAGGCGATGCACTTTGCATTGTCTGGGATCCACATTTAACAAGCATCAGCTTTGTATTGCATGAACCAGTTGATTATACATACATTCATTGTATCAAAGTCCGTTCTATATACTCGTATATAAAAAACAAAGGATAAACATGCTTATAATTCACAGATACAATTTAATTGCAAGAATTTTAAATAATATAATCAACATTTGTCTCAAAAAAAAACCCTAAGAAAACATGAGTTCAAATCAAAAAAATAATGATAGCAATAAAACACAAGGTCAAACAATGGGAATATTTGGGATAATAACAAACACTGAGTCCAAAAAATAAAAAGAAAATTTATATAAGAAAGAGTCCGAGATTTATAAAACAACTAAATACATTAAAAGGCGAAACGTAAATAAAACCCGGTTCAAACTACAACCGGGTTCACTTACAGTAGGCGCAACAAAATTAAATACTTGTCATATTATGTCTGTCTAGATTCCGTAAAAAAAATACGAGTGATGCAGTTCTAACTGTTTCAAATCTGTTTTTATTAGGAAGTCTTAAAAAACATAAATAATTGAATGCTTCCTTATTAATTAATACTTTGTTTTTTGACTTTTGGCTCTCACTATACATATGGAATTTCCGCAAATCAGAGTATTCATTACTAGGAATTACTAAGCTGCGTCAACAGATATCATTATCAGCACTGTATAATGTGTCTCGACCCTATTCAACCGAAGTGTGAACAAAAATTACTTTTTACTTTGGTTCACTTCGTTATGTGTTTGGGATCATCTGGGACAGGGACAATTACGAACAGCAGCTGATAACTGCTGTGTGTTAAAACTCACTCGTAAACAAACTCAGAGCTTTTCACTCACTCAGCGAGCGACTGCACTCGAGTGAAAACTTATCAGAGCTGAGCGCAAGCTCTATTCTGCCAGGAACACTGTGGATGCTGGCAGCGTTTTGTATTTTTAAGATTCAACACAACGCGCTGAAAACTCAGTTAGCATCGAACTTTTAATTTAAGCGGACGTGTGTGTGTGCAACAGGACGAAAGGCAAACATCAAATTCGAATAACAAATTGTCCCGAGGCGTCAAAATATTTTTACAACACTCCGAGTCGCTGAGATAAACAATTGCAATTTATTTAAAAATAACTAAAAGTAAGCGCGAAGTAAAAGGATAATAATATTTAAAAATAAAAAAAATCGCTGTTGCAAACATAAAAAAAAATTACAAAGTACCATAAATAAAAAGAAAATACTATTATGTGAAACTTTAAACTGGTTGCTCAGTATGTTTTGTTTTACGCCTGGCGTCGCATTGGCGCCAACTTTGGCCAAAAATCCGCAGCGGAAGCTTTTACAGCGCCTGTTTTTCCTTTTCCTTCGGTCTTTCCGATTGGCTTTTACGCTTCTGCGCGTCGCTGTGTTTTTCTTTTCCCGCTGACTTTTCTTTTCTCTTAGCTCCTGATGCTCTTAGAAGGCGTACAATAAAAACAAAAAGCAAGAGACAAAAAATAATCCAAAAAAACAGCAGCATACAAATTCTTTATTTGCTTTGATTTGCAACTGCAGTTGTTTGTTGTTGTTGTTGTTACTGTTGTTCGAACAAACTTGACACATATGTCTGACCAATTGCCAGCGACACTTGCGTATCATCGTATTACTATGGAAGCTCTTAATCTTTATGCGTGCTGCAAATTACGATAACGCACATTAAGTCTTTATAATTAACAATTAAAATTTATAATGCACAACAATGCAAAGTAAGTGGTTGTGCCTGTGCGTGTGTGTCTGTGTGTGCACGCAGTCCTATTTGACTTCAAACAATGGCAATTAAAAGCAAACACACACGTGGTGGCAATATGCCGATTATGTGCTACACAAATGAAATAATTATTAAAAAAAACAGACACACATACATTCATACATACATAACAAGGACCCGAACAGCCGACGCTTAATTAAAACGTTTAATGTATGCATAATAAAATAGTGCAGTAAAAAGCCCGTTGAAAAAACAAACGATCTCTGAGTAAAAAATGTAATAAATAAGTAAAATTATGCAAGCATTGGAAAATCGTATATCCTGTTTAATAAAAAGCAAGCACCGAACAGTGAAGGATAAATGAATCGCACAGCACAAGCGAATGATGTATGAATTTACCGAATCATTTATTTGAATTAACGCGAAATTATATCAAAACAAATCAATCATGTGGAAAGTACACAAAATATTACGATAAATTATGTAAATACAAATTGTATTCAAAATTAGAATCTTAATTTATTCAAAAATTACAAAAAAACATGAAGACTACAAAATAATTAAAATAAACCGCCATTTTTCCAATGAAAAACCCCTTGCCTACTTTTCAACAGCATTAAACGATCTCAATGCAAAAAGAGTTGCCGCAATTTGCTGACACAATTTGCAAACGATATTTAAAATAATTACATAAATGTTGTGTATTACAACCTGAGTAACAAACAACGACAACAACAATAATAATAACAACAACAACATGAATATAATTTAATAATTCATACACGCACTTAGGACACATTATAATCTAATACAATTTAACTTTGGCCTGCGTAAATTCACAGGAAAGTCACCGACATGGGACTAATACGCAGCTTCATGGTTTGCCAGCTGCTGCTCATCAGCGGAATATTACAGCACGCACAACAACATCGGCAGGCATTCAAGACATATGCATCGTTAACTGACCCGGGTATGAGCTTATAACACTGTCCCTTAAGCAAACCTTATATTTAGTATATGTTATATTCTTATGCTAAACACCTTCGCACGCTCTGGGAACGCCTGGCAAGTTGTCAGTGGCAAAAGCTTTGTCATGTTTTCCGTTACAGCAACGAACTCACACGCAAGCAAAGTTTAATGTTAGTTTTAAGTAAGTTAGTGTTTAAATAACAGAATCCGATTAATGTTAGTTAGGTTGGAGTTCATTTAAAGCGCAATTAACTTGCTGCTGATACTAAGTAAAACGAGAACGTTAACTAAGCAAACATTTGCTACAAAACTTTTTCCCAGCCAAGCACATTCAAGATATTAAGATTAGATTCGCAATGGCAATCTCATTTGGGGATACAGGATACAGGACACATGAACTGCTTTGAGTGTAGTTCGATTTACTGTTATTGACTGTTGTTTTGCCTTTTATCTTTTATGGCGGGCGTGGCATGGCAGAGCAGAAAAATAATGTCAACTGGCAACGAAAAGAGTCTTCATATAGAAATAAATAACTTATAGACAACAACTAAATGGGGCAACCATTAAGCGCACAACAGTACCGTATTATACACTACTATAGAGCTTACGGCGTATAGTGAACGACAGAAGTAGGTTTCAAGCTGTGTGTTAAGTGGCTGGCGCGTTACGCATACGCCGCGTAAACAGCCAAAGTCAACGACAAAAGGCGCCACAAGACGCAGCTCGACTTTTAAGCAGCTTTCTTACATGTGCTATAAGTGCTCAATATATATGTATATGCGCAAATATATATATATACATAATATATATAAACAGATAGGGAGTCTCCTACGCGTTCAATATCATACACATAAATATTCATGTAGCACAGAGAAAAATGCAAAGAAAAAACGAAACGCTACAGACAGCTGATAAGCTTCACAGCGCCAAGCATGTAATGTGAAAAAATGTAAAAAATTCATGCTTCTCCGTCTGTGTGTATGTGTGTGTCTGTGTGTGAGTGTATGAGTGTGTATCTGTGCGTTGACTGCAAACCTTAGATAAATTCAGACACATATCCTTGGCCCGACACTGCCTTATAAGCCATAAATTATGCATGGCTCACTTTTAAGCAGCCGTCGCAGGCGACGCTTCAACTGCTGCAGAATGTGGTAAATTTCTTGATATTTGCCAAAAATCGTCCTCGTACTCCGATATCCGATTCTGATCATATCAACACTTGGCCAGCAGTCAAGCGCAGTTTAATTTTTAACATAGACTTGAAATCTCGTAGTTTTCAAGTAAATTGCCTCAACTTAAGGTCAGCCTTACTTACTTCGCTTTAATATATGACGTCAAAGCGTTTTGTTGCACTTCTCGAAATCAGAAAGGTTCCAACAAATCCTCAACCTGTGCAACTCACAAACAGATTTTGATTTCGTATGTGTCAATATATTTCTAACAGATTTTCCTTTTCCGACTGCTCTCACCATCTGCTTACATTTACAACTCATCTCCCCAGCTAATTTTCAGCGAATTCGCTTGACAGCCTGCCCCACAAACACTTTTCTCTCGCATACGAAATAGCAAAGCATTTGCCACAGCTCAATTCAATTCCGAGTCGGCTTTATTTAACATATAAATTGCCCAACATTTAAAATGCAATTTTATCGGACTTGTGCTGCCAATGGCCGCCCATTTGTTCACTTGGCCATTCAACAGTTGTGCCGCAACGACGGGAAGAATGCGGGGAACAGAGAAGGCTTGGCCCGGCATATGTAAAAAGTTTTGTCTCATTAGAGCAAGCTCTCAGAGCACACGCGCTCTCTTCAAATGATTTATGATGCGCCCATCTGGAGTCCCTTAACCCGCAGCTAGCCGGGATATTTGCCTCCGTTCTTCTGGGTTGTTTTTTTATTGAAATACTTGAAGTGAAAAGACAAAGCAGGGCGCACAACTCCAATAAAGTGAAAAAGGTGCCATAAACAACAAGCGGCAATGTTTGCCTCGGCCTTTTTTTATGTATTTGCCGAGAGGACAGCACGCTGTGCCGCAGATCTTACCTACAAAACATAAAAGTGAAGTGAGGGGAGTGTAAAAAGCAAAAAAAAAAAACAACAATTGTAAACAATGAAAAGGAAAATCTTCCTAACTGCGGCACAAATTTTTCATTTATTTATTGAGAGGAGAAGGCGAGACGAAAGCGAAAGTGGATAAAGAGGGAAGAAAGTGAAATTTGTGCACGTTTGTGCTTCCTTTTTCCGCTTTTTAAATGAAACGGACAATTCAATTTATGTTTGCCCAGTTGCCCCAACAACAACAGTAATAACAGCAGACAAACTTCATTAGATGACCAGTTGAACATTTCTCATTTTAATACCCTGCAAGTTGTGAAGCACTGAAGACTCGATATCAAGTAAAAAGCAACAGGAGAACCTTCAAAAATCTATTTACAATTTAATATATTTCATCATTTCTCTGTTTCATCACTGCAGTGTATTGAAAAGTTGGTGCCATTTAGTCAATATTAAGGCTTTGCTCCTTACTTCGTTCATCTTTTTTGATTCTATTAATTTCTATGGTACGTTTCTTTAAATGCAATTGTTGTCAGCTTTGGAATGAAAAGACGCCGCAAACGTTACAAATGTAGAAAAAAGGGAGGGGAATGCGAGAATGTTGGAATAGGAAAATGGAAAATGGCAAATATCAGAAAAGTTTTAATGCGCTAAATCGATGGATGACCGCAGAAAGTTTTCCTGCCTGTGGACACTTGAGCAACCAGATAACTTTCTGCTTTAAGCTACGCTGTAAATGAGCTTTGGGAACAGCCGCCAAATGAAAGAGACAGTTATCGAGTGAGAAAAGGAAGAAGAGGAGTGCAAGGGAGACAACAAGCTTGGGTAGTTTACTCGCAGTTGTAGCTGCATTGTGGCAAAGTTTGGCCAAGCCTTTGCCATGTGTGAAACTTTTCATGTTTTGACTTTTTTGTTTGGCTTTGTGTCTGTCGACTTCTTTTATTTATCTGCTGGCAACCTTGAGGATGGCAGCCAGCTCCCTCGGCAGTGATAACCCGCTGAGCAATGCACTTGCCTCGCCCAGCGACACGCCTAAACACCTCTTAATCCGGTGGCAAAGTGCAAAGTGCAATTCATTTTCGTGCAGAAGGCGACGACGGCGTCCAAATGGCAGCGCGGCGAGCGCATTAAATGAATTGCATAAAATTCATGACGATGTATAACAGTTGTTCCACTCGCAGTTGCTGTTAGTGTTGTAAGAATTAAAAGGTTCCTGCCCCTGCAAGTCCTGCCCAGCCAGCCCAGTATCTCTCACTCTCCATGTGGCACATAATCCGCGTTGTCGTCGTCGCGACGCGTCAGACTGTAAATAATGAAGTTTGCACCTGGGCGCCGCAGCGGCAGTGATTTGCGCTGGGCGTGCAGCGAAAGGGGGCGTGGCAAATGGTTTGCGCTGTGGGGCATGGAGCATAGCACGCTTTTAGTCGCAGAACGAGAGATAAACAGGGGGATAACCAGGAAGAGAGCGCGGGAGACACACATAATAAATATGCGTAACAAAAATGTTGCACAAGCAACAAGAACAAATTTATGAGCTTTGCGAAAGTAAAAGAAACGCCGCAAATGTAAACAGACAGGCCAGCAGAGAGAGCGAGAAAGAGAGAACGGAAGAGAGAGAAAACGAGAGGGAGATAGATATGGCAAGTTGTTTGTTTATGCATTGAACAGCACGGAGAATGTCAGTCGGCTGTGTGACATTTTGAGGCCTCAGCTGTCAGCCTATTAAGTCATAAATAAATAATTATGAATATATATGCAAAAAATAGACAGGACCAGCGAAGGTTCGTTATACCCTGAAGAGCTCGACGTGTACATACTGCGCAGATAAAGAGCTTAGAATATGTACTGCTGTGATCTGATTTCTGCTTACACATTACATAGAATGTCATTATACTCTAGTGTTTGATTAGAGGGTATACAGTCTCTGAAATTAAGCTGTGGCGACTTTGGCACATATAAACAAAGTGACTGGGGGCAGAAGTCAAGCATTCTTCATGGCATTGCGGGGACTACAGCTCCTGGCGTGACTAAACATCATGACAAGCAGTCGAGCCTTCAGCTATCGTTCATCTGCAATTTCATTTTTCATCCTGCAAGCCTGTGTAAAAACAACACCGGACAACAAGGCAAACAAACTGTTTAATTTGTGGTATTTATTAATGGAAAAGGAAAATTTATATTATATATTTAATTATAAAGAATATTTATTCTTGTCTTGAATATTTATTCTTGTTTCGTTATTTAAACTCACCAAACCCAGTTGCACAGTGTAGAAGAAGTTCTAAAGCCAAAACTTAATTATGAAATTTTGATTAATTTCGTTTTTTACCCGACGTGCAACTGCAAGTTCTTCTCTGCCGGGCAATGGCCGGACTGTTCATTAAACCTAGACGGGGAGGCAACTTGGCTCCACTAACCTTCTGCTGCCAACCTCATCCCGGTCTAATGCCGGCGCTAAATGCCGCTGCTAGGTAAATACGTTTGGAACGTTTCGAGTCCCCAAACGCAGAACGTGACGCGCATTTTTCGCAGTGCGACGCTGGCGGGGAAGCTAGTGCCAGGTGCAGAAGGGGGGCGAGGTGGGCAGGAACAACGTATAGGAAGACATACAAAAGTTGCTGCAAAGTTTATGGCAGTCGCTGAGCCGCCAAGTCTGGAGAGCGGCCTTTGGGTTCTGCAGCACGCAGCAACAGCAGCAGTGGCAACTTGCGAGCTGCAAGTGCCCGTCGGAAGACAGAAAGAGAGAAAAGGATAGACGTAGAGATAGAAAGAAAGAGAGAACTAGTAAGAAAGTTACAGGCAAGTGTGTTTGACTATAATATACCCGCTACACCTCTGATTTCTATACTTTCTACACACATACTGACAGGCGGATAGTTGAACATTGCTATATCGACTCGTCTGTTCATGCTGATTAAGAATATATATAGTTTGTGGGTTCTGCGACGCCGCCTTCTTCTACCTGTCATATACGTGTTCGGTTGGCACACAGCTATAACATCCTTACACACTATGGGAAGCGGGTATAAAAACAGAGAGAGAAAGAAGTAGAGAGTGCTGCAAACGTAGTGCGCAATCATTGGACTTAAAGCCCAAGCAAATTGCAAATGTCAGTCGACGTTGCATCCATTTGAGTTGCGCGTTAAATTGAGTGCAGTCCTGGGAGAAAGGGTGCAACAATTTCGGCACCCGAATGCAAAAGAGACGTCAAGAGGGACCTGCGTATTAAGTTGTTTGTAAAAGGGAGACGGAGAATACTCTTGGGAATTACGAAATAGTCGTGCAAGTTGTTTTGTTGCAGCACTTGAGACAAAAAAGTTGACTAAATTACAAGTCGACAAAGCTTTTAACATAATTCCGCAATGGAAACTTTGCTCAGCAATCTTAGAAAAGTTTTAGCTCTACTATTTTCACTCAGGCTAATGGAATTATCGTTCTTATCAATGGCCAACAATGATACCACCCAGAGAGAGTAAAAGTCCTTATTTACTTTTTGTTTATTTTAGCATTTTATTCGAGTTACGTTTTCCTTTTCGAATGTAAATGAAAATGTTGACCAGTTTTTTCTCTAATTGAAAGACCGCCGATTTGAAATTCTTGTCACCTCACCTGCAACACCTTATGCTCGACTGCTGTCGTCTTCTAATTGCATTTTCATCATTTTCCTGACCGAGCGAACTAATTGAAATTCGTTCGCTCTGTGGCAAAATGCAAATTCAGTTGCGGCTTGTAGACAATTTAAAAGCTTTAAACTCTGCCAAAGCGAATTTCGTTGGCAACGAGACGAGCAAAGTCATAAAATAAAATGACCATAAAATAGGGAGAAGCTAAACTAAATTTTTACTATGATGGCATAAAACAAAAGCCCAGCCAGGATAACGCAGTGAGAAAGAGAGGGACAAGAACGAGTGCCAAAGACAGAGCATCAGGCATTGCACACACTAATACAAACACACACACACACACACACACACACACACACACAGAGGCTTGCATGGCAAAAAAGCTCATACATACCAACACTCACACAGACAATCACAGCGAGCAAGTGGCAAGTTTTTGTAGCCTGAAGCATCAACGCCGCCCGCAACATAAAAATCACATTTATTTTTGACACAGAAAACTATCGAAGCATAAAAAGTAGATTTTCATTGCCCATATTCCTCATATTTTCAGCGGAGGCCATTATCGGGTATTTTTATACCCTATAACTATTAAAAACACAGCAAAAGGGTTCCATAAAGCTTGTGGCAGGCATAAAAGCGCAACGCGATGGTTTTCCACTTTTGATTTACGCTCGTAACTTCTGCAATCAAATAGCTGGAAATTGGATATATGAAAAGCAGAGGGATAAACATGATATTTAACTATGCTACAAATTTCGTAATGATCTGAACGGGTTGAGCGAAAGGAAATAGTAGTTAAGATGTATATTCTATATATAATATTAGGGAACAGGGTATTTTCAAGTTATTCAACTGGCGAACTATTCGTTTTTTCTCCACTTAGTTTGCACTTCCGCCAAGCTTACCAAATTCAATTCCATTTCAAAAGCAACGATTTTCAATATTTACTTTTACTTTACTTCTCCACAGAGTCAACTTGCGGTCCCGACAAGTTCCGCTGCACCAATGGCCAGTGCATCCCTCAGCAATGGACCTGCGACGAAGAAATGGACTGCGCCGATGGTTCTGATGAGTTCGCAAGGCATTGCCGTAAGTATTTCTCCAGCTGTTCGATCAAACATAGATATTGATGTTTCAGCTTAATCTGAATTTTGTACAGAGAAAAGTTGCCCCAATGGCTTTATGTGCCGCAATCAGGAAGGTTGCTTACCACTCGATTGGGTGTGTGACCAAGAACCCGATTGCCCGGATGGTTCGGATGAATTTTATTGTAGTAAGCAAATGATTTGGGTTTTGAAATTTCACTACTAACCCGGAGGACATACGCTGAAAAAAAAGAAAAGAAAGAAGGGACATAAATAGCTCACTCACATCCAGCCCACAAACTCACAATGGGATTCATACATTACTCAAAAGAACTCACAAGGATACCCCATTTAAGAAATGATATTCATTTGAATGCATGCCCGGGTTATATACGAGTAGAGTACCATAATCATGCGTGCCCGGCCCCCTCATCTGTCTTTCACTTTATGACTTGGGCGCGCCTAAAAGTTCCCCAGCACTGTCCATAAATTAACGTCACAAGACGCTGTACAATATCGCGACGTGCGCATCAAAAATGCTGCCGGCAGCGGAACTAATTTGTATTTATGCATTAGCAAACCCTCCCGCAAGCTGTTACATGCCCCAATCCGACGTTCTCCTAGTCCTACTCTCCCTCTCTATTTTTTCGCAGCATTATTCAAATACCCTGTAAAGAGAAAAAGCTTGGCGTTCACAGTCATTGTGAGGCCGTAAGACTTGTTAAAGCTTAAACAAAGTCTCAGGCAGATAATTTAATAATATAATATAATATAATATAATATAATATAATATAATATAATATAATATAATATAATATAATATAATATAATATAATATAATATAATATAATATAATATAATATAATATAATATAATATAATATAATATAAATGTATATACATATATTCAAGGGATATTCAACATTGCAGAGTATCCATCAGTCAACCTACTTTACCATCAATTGTTTCTTATGTTTCATTTTGCTGAAGTTGTCGCACAATTTTCGGGCAACTTATTTAGCAGTTTATAGTCTGTTTCACATTTGGCTAACTATATCCTACATAAAATTTTGCTTTTTTATTATATTCTTATATTTTGTTTTTTGCGCTCATGGTGTAATTGAAAAAAAATGATGAGATTTTTATGATGTTATCCACTCGTTACTCATCAGGCAGGCTGGCGGCCGGCGAAATAAAAACTGGTAATCAAAAAACGCGCTCAAATTGAGCCTGTGGTTTATTTTCTGCCAAACGACTGGCAGGACACGGCTCAGAGAATTTTACATTTACACAGGATTCACAGGATTCTCCTTGCGTCGCCCATCCCTGTTCTCATCATTCCTTTTCCTTCACTGAACACGTGTGACACTTTATGGCTTTTATGCGCTTCGCACAAAAATACGCGAAAAAGAAAGGAAGATTTTGCCATTGCTTCTTTTCGACATTTTACGTTGTGAATGTTAATTGAAGTTTAACGTGCGATGAAAGAAAATTGTTGACAGATAACGTAGAAATTTCCTTGGAATTTTAGCTTTTACTCTAAGGAATATATAATCACACTCTCGTAGAATACATTTTATTATATTCTTACTAAATGAAATTGTGAAACTCTTCGCATGAAATTTAATTTTTTTTATTTTCAAAATGTTGGCATAGTTTCTTCTTCTTTCTTTAATTTTCTATACCTTTTATGTGAACTCAACAACTATTGTAGCTCATACCAGCATTCCAGGAAAATCTGATAACATCTTCAATGTATTTCGTACACTTTTTATGGTCAAACTTTACTTTGATGTGGAGGAAACTGGACAATAAACAAAACGAGAACTGTTTCACAAAGGTATCAAACTTCATTGGCTGCAAAGTCTTTGAAATCTGCGCGAAGTAAGACGAGGGCGAGGGTGGTGCGTCGCCAACATCTTCTATACGTTTGTCACGTAAACTAAAAGCATTTTAAATAAAATTAAAATCAAATTGCAAGCTCTTTACCGCTCACTCACTCGAGCAACAAAGGCGGCGGACAGATAACAGGAAAATGCCAATGAATATACAGTACAATAGTCATATGAGTGTGTGTGTGAGTGTGTGTATAAGAGCCTATTAGTGCGTGTGCTTGTGCTATTGCCATGGGCTGGCAGTGAAGCATGCTTTGTAGTCTGCAAATTGATTTTCCTATGGCTTACTCCACCTGAAGCTCAACCAAGACGAGGCCATGCAGGAAGTTCTCAGTTCTGTCCAGAAGACATAGCGCAGCGTGTCCACTTTAACGATGCCAGGCAAGCAGTGGTTATAGCTAGTGATTCTAGCTACCGCTTGGAAAAATTTAATGAAGTCATAAAAACGTTGCGTATACGCAACAATTTCCAATTGTTGACTAAATGAATTTTCTCTAAAATAATTTCTATGGATGCCTTGAGAAATTCTGCAATTCTTTCAATTAAATTTCATTTCGTTATTAAATATTTTGTGCATTTCGCTTGCGGAACACGCTTTGATGCTTATTTCTATGCATGCGTTTGCTGCAATAAATTCCAATTTAAGTCATATCACGCATACGACATGTCGTACATGCAAAATTCAAGCAACAGCAGCAGCAGCAGCACCAGCCCCAGCAAAGCGTAAAATAATAATAAATTAATTTATTTGCACGACGATGCAAACTCTGGCAGTAGCAACAAAAAAATACCAAACATTTTTGCGCATAGGTGAACGGGAACAACACGGCAAACAATGGGGCAGAGGGAGGGGCCATGTCAAAAGGCATATTTAAATATGTGAGCCTGGCATTATGCGCGCCTTTATTGCCTATGGCACTTGCACACACACACTCACAGCGAACAAACACAGCAGGAATTACATAATCTTATCAAGCAAAATCAAGCGTGGCCACAGCAAACGGCAGAGCCACAAAGCGACACAGCGACAGAGCGCGACACAAACAAAGGGTATTCATTTCACGCGCCTGGCGAAAACAAAAAGAAATAATATTGTACATAAAAAAAAACAACACAACACGCATTAAGGGTTAAACACAAGCGTTTTTATGCCACAGCATGCGTAGCTGTGTGTGTGTACGTGTGTGTTAGTGTAGGAGTGTGAGTTTGCATGTGTGGGTGTGTCAGCTTTGTTTAACGTCCGTCGCTCGTTGCTAAATAGACGACGCCTGGCAAAACTTCAATGAAAGTTTCAGGCTACTAGGCTGCCATTAGTATACACATACGTGCCTGTATGTGTATGCATGTGTGTGTGTGTGTGTGCGATAATTGCTTTAATGTATACGCATGTGTGCGTTTTAACTTTATGGAGTGTTGGCTGATAATGTCTTAATTACTGCCTAGATAAAATGCCGCCTACTTTGCCTTGCCCCCACAGCAGTTTGACTTGCTCCATATTTATAGACGGGTGTACATGTTGTGTATGTGTGGGTGAACGTGTTGTAGTGTCGGCATGACAACTATGTTTATTACTTGCCAGGCATGTGCCTGGCACAATTGGACTTCGACTTCAATGGCTGATGCTGAAGCTGATGCTGCGTCTGCTTATAAACTTAATTACAATGCCAAGCAACCAAGAACAGAAGGCGGCAGTCAGTCGCCAAAGTCTGTTGCATACTTTCAGGCGTCGTCAAGAAATCCCGAAAAGTGCTGGCACTGCAGCAATCAAGGATTATACTAAGCAGCATCATTAAGCAGACACTTATAGGCCACTCAACACGAACCAAATAAGAAACAAACAAGCTGAAACATACAATATCGTTTTATCAATGCGTTGTGTAGCTTTTTTTGTGGCAGATTTGCGAGTAATTTAAATTTGTACACGCTCAATCTGGCGGGTAATTTTGGCTTATGGTACAAGTTGAAATATTCTCAACATATTCAAAACACTGTTCGATTATAATTTATTTTCACATAGCTGGCAACTATAATAACACATATAATCCCCTGGCATCGGATTTAACGTGCATTCCATCTACCATTTTGTATATTTCAGAGAGCAGAACCTGCTCACCGGACGAGTTCGCCTGCAAGAGTGGCGATGGCGTGTGTATACCGCTTGCCTGGATGTGCGATCAGAGCCCGGATTGCAGGGACGGTAGCGATGAGGCCATGTGTAGTAAGCTCTCCCCCTCAACCATACCCCTCACTAGCTTTCACCATATTGCTTATATAAACTTAATCTCAATTGTATTCTAAGTGTAACTGTGACTGTAGCATTAGCTTTGGTGTTCGTGTTGTAGTTGCTCTGTACTCAGTACTCAGTACTCAGTACTCACTACTCGGTGCTGGGTACTCCTTGAGCTGTTGTCTTTTGTGCGCTTCGTCTTGTATCCCATAAGTATGCTACACATTGCTGCAAGAACTGTGTAATACTTACCTAAACATTACACATGCAATAAAGCACAAATATTTACAAACACACTCACTCTCACACACACATACACATACACTTGCACATACAGCAACACTTTAGTTTGCAATGTTTTTATTACATATATGTTGTAGTTGTAGTTGTAGTCATATTTGTGCTTGTTGCTGCTTTTGTTGTTGTTGTTTTGGCAACAAATCTCTTTTGCCTCTTATCCCTTGGCGCGTTGCTGCGTTTCTGCTTGTTTGCTGGCAATTTTTATAATGGTGTTGGTTTTGTTGAGTTATGTCTTGCATATTTCAGTTTCTTATGTTGCTCGGTCTCTGCCTTTGGCTCTATATCTGGTTCTGGTTCTGGTTCTGGTTCTGGTTCTAGTTCTCACTCCTTCCGTTCTTGTTTACCTAACTCTACAATAGTTAACCACAGCTCATGCTTATGTAAACACTCATTGTCCAACGACGGCGTATCCTCCACTAACAGATTCACACACACACAAACACACACTGAGTCAACAAAGTTGTCTAACAGATTTACTCCTTACGCACATATTATATTTAGATACCACCTGCCGCACCGATGAATTCACCTGCGCCAACTCACGCTGCATCCAGAATCGTTGGGTCTGCGATGGCGACAACGACTGCGGCGACGGCAGCGACGAGCGCAACTGTAAACCAAGGACCGGTTGCCCACCGGAGACGTTCAGCTGCCTCGATGGCAACTGCATTAGCTTGGAGTGGGTCTGCGATGGAGATAACGATTGCTCAAATGGCAAAGACGAGAGCGTAAGTACCGAAAACAGATCGAGAAATCTCTGCTAAGATATTAGAAAATCTATGCGAGCATAAGCGCAGTTTCAGCAAGTTTTCGCACTACCCTCGTATATTCGTTTATATGTATTTTTCTATGCGCCCTGCCAGGAAGCATAAATTATGCAACACGCGCGCATTATTCAAAACTGGCGACGTCGACGTCGACGATGACGTTGGCAACTGCTGCCATAAACATTTATGTGTATGACGCGCAGCTTTCGCTGTCAGGCAAGGGAGCAGCAGCAACAGCAGGGAAGCGTAGCTCAGCGCAGACAACTTCCAAAATTGCTGCAAGCTATCGAAAAAAGCTAAAAATGAAATGTATGAAATATTTTGCGAGCAGCTCGAAAAGTATGCAACAAAAAGAGCGACGCAAGCAACGAGCGACAAGTGACTGCGCGTGTGTGTGTGTGTGAGGGTGCAGCATGCTGCAGTGCATGGTTCAGCTGCCTGCACAGTAGCAGCCACTTAGCGACTAGCCAAGTCATTGTTGTTGCTGCTCCCCCCAGCATATTCGAAGTAAACTTCCATTGCCAGTATCCTTCTGACAGCCGCTGCGAAATGCATTTTAAATAAAGCGTGCGCCGTAGACAGGCAATTTCATTGACTCTCCTATCTCTCTCCTTTAGAACTGCACCAGACCAGCACGGAACATCTGCCAGGCGAACGAGTATCAGTGTCAAGATCATATCACCTGCGTGCACCACAGTTGGGTCTGCGACGGCGACCGCGACTGTCCCAACGGCGATGACGAGTTCGCTGCCATCTGCAAGAACGTCACTTGCCGCCCCGATCAGTTCCAATGCGGGGATCGCAGCTGCATTGCGGGTCATCTTACCTGCAATGGTCAACGGGACTGTGCGGACGGCAGTGATGAGAAGGATTGCCAAATTGTCGCACAGGCCAAGAGCTGTAATGCCAGCAGCGAATTTGATTGCGGAGGCAATCTGTGTATTCCCCTGTCCAAGGTTTGTGACAGGCAGAAAGATTGCCCCGATGGCGAGGACGAGCCGGCGGGAAGCTGTGGTGTTAATGAGTGTGCCAACAAGAACGGTGGCTGCATGCATCGCTGCGTGGATCGCCCTGTGGGCTACAGCTGCGAATGCCATGAGGGTTACGAGCTTTCGTTGAACGGACACCATTGCGTGGATATTAACGAGTGCGATCAGCCAGGAGTCTGTTCCCAACATTGCGTAAATGAGATCGGCGGATTCAAGTGCGAATGCGAGGCGGGATACAAGCGCGATCCGCGAAACCATACGAGGTGCAAAGCCACCGAGGGGCATGCCTCGCTGCTGCTCGCCCGTCGCCATGACATACGTAAGATTGCCCTGGACCACATGGAGATGACGTCGATAGTAAACAACACCAAGTCGGCGACAGCGCTGGACTTCGTCTTCCGTACGGGCATGATCTTCTGGAGTGATGTCACCACGCAGAGCATCTACAAGGCGCCCATCGACGAGGGCAACGAGAAGACCGTCGTGCTCAAGAACTCTTCAGTCACTTCAGATGGGCTGGCCGTGGACTGGATCTACAACCACGTGTACTACACGGACACCCAAAAATGCACCATCGAGCTGACCAACTTCGATGGAAACATGGGCAGGGTTCTCATCTCGGATGCCCTCGACATACCTCGTTCCATTGCCCTGGACCCCATTGACGGCTGGATGTACTGGTCCGACTGGGGTGCATCGCCCCGCATTGAACGTGCTGGCATGGATGGTTCTCACCGCACTACCATCATCAATTACGACGTCAAGTGGCCCAATGGCATCACTCTGGATATGGTTAGGAAGCGCATTTACTGGGTGGATGGCAAGCTGAATGTTATCTCCTCGGCCAACTACGATGGCTCGCAGCGCAGACAGATCCTCTACTCGGCGGAGTATCTGCGCCATCCCTTCTCCATAACCACCTTCGAGGATTACATCTACTGGACCGACTGGGACAAACAGACGGTCTTCAAGGCAAACAAGTTCACAGGCGAAGGTGTGGAGCCCATCACAGCTGTGCACATGGTGAGTGTCCGAGTCTCTCTGTTATTCTCTCTCTCTCTCTCTTTCTGTATATTTAATCTCTCTTTTTCTGTATATCTAATATGTTTCTCCTGCAGCTGCAACATCCCATGGTCATCCACGTGTACCATCCCTATCGCCAGCCCGACGGCGTCAATCACTGCCAATCGGTCAATGGTCACTGCTCTCATCTCTGCCTGCCGGCGCCGCGCATCAATGAGCGCAGTCCGCGCATCTCCTGCGCTTGTCCCACGGGCCTCAAGCTGATGGCCGATGGCCTAATGTGCGTCGAGGATCGTAAGTAGCTTTATCATGCACTATTAGTCGGGGGGCTTAAGTCGAACACGACAAATGGCGCGAATGCAATCGCCTGCGCCATTATGGCTGGCTGCACTTGCGGTCACAGAGCAACATCCTTATTCCCGCGCCCCTCATTGCCTGCGGCCTGGTTTTGCCTTGTTGTGGTTGCGGCAGGCGATGCAGGCCGGTTAAGGACTTTATCGTTGGCAATTTGATTTCATTTTATTTTTTGTTCATTTACAATTTGCTTTAATTTAATTTTATCCAATTTGCTTGGGCTCTCTAGAACCGTCGAAGCGCCCCAGACTTACATCCCGCCTTAATTCAAACAAATTACGCGAAAAAACCACAACGCACGCGATGCCCGCGAATCCCGAGTCACACGCGACTCATACAACGCAGGTTTCCAATGCGATACAAGCGACTCACGCCGATGAGGCGACGTTCGCGACACACGCGCCTCATGCAACACAGTCAACGCATGCAACAAAAGCAACACATGCGACGGCTCTGCCGTCCACAACAGAAACCGCGAACTTACCTCAAGATCCGCCCACTGCAGCACCCGGTATGAATACTTTTTGCAACACTGTACTTGCTTGGTGGTGGCGGTTTTCAAGCGTATTATATAACGTGTAATGTTAATATGATCTATCATATGCATATGTGTATATTCCATGTATATGTGTGAGTGATTTGTAGTTAGATCAATCATCCACTTCTGTGTTTATTCACTGTAAATTACTTACCCAATGCTTCCTATCCCTCTGTCTCTCTCCCTCGGTCTCTCTCTCTCTTTTCGACATATCATTTCTGCATTAAAATTTCATATCAAATCCCTACACATAGATACGTGTGTTTCACCTGAGTTGTGCCTACCTCTGTCTCTATCACTCTTTTAATTTTGTTCGTCATTTGTCACGCCAATTTCTTACACATGCAACAACGAGAGAAACAACGACAACGCGCACATGTCATCAGCATAAATCAACATCAATGATATCGACATAATCACTCAAAATACGCACACACACACACACCCGCACACTGTCGAATCTACGACAACGTGAAACATAAATACTGAGCAGGAAGTGAGAGGAAAGGCGTTAAAGGAATGGGAGGGGAGGGACTGCTAAAGCTGGCAGAAAAACCACCAAAAAGGAAACGCCGCTGACATGTTTAATGGCAACAATGGTTATAACAAGCACCACGCCCAATGGGTTGCCACCACCAGGGCAAGCTTAAGCGACAACCCTATGACACTTGCTCCAGCGAATTTCTGCATGCAATTTGCGGCGATGACAATGCGGATACGGATGCGAGTGCGAATGCGATTGCGATTGCGATTGAAAATGCGAATGTGGAAGCGGATGATGAACGACTGACAGCCGCAGTGGCAGCTTGTTCCAAGGGGAGTTGGGGACTGCTGGAAGGGAGGCTATCCGAGGAGGAGCAACAAGCGGCAATCGGCAATGCGAGCTCGTCAACAAATCGCCATGAAATTAAATTGTACACATAACGACTCTCTCACTGAACAGGAAAGCTAAGCGAAAGGGGTGGGGCAGAGAAGAGAGAGGTGAAGCTAGGGTGCCGAAAATAGTTTAACCAGAAATTCATCATCCGCACGAGCCGCACACACACATTACAGCCACATCCATCAGCCAGCAAAATTGGCGTTGTCAACACCTCGTGGTGACGTCGAGTATATCGTCGCCTATCGAGCCCAAACAGTGCCAGCCAGAAAGCGTGTTACATGTTAAACCAAATATGCAAAATATTTGTATCAATGATGCGACTAATGGCGGCAATTAGCGGCAGCAAACGTTGACTTTGCGCATTCCACGTAGGGCAAATCTTGTATCATTATTTTTAACAAACTCAACTCATGCTTTGATCTAGTGGAAAGATGAAAATACATAGAAATAACTGTATAAATGACAAGACTGAACAACAGTGGGACAACAAAAACATGATTGATTGAACCAAATTCAAAGAAAGCTCTAACGACATAAAGAAAGCGCCCTCACTTTACCATAGAAACGTAGTACAAGAAGCAATGAGAAAGTAACGAAACCAATCAGAAGACAATTCAAATTTTAAATTTCAATGATTGCAAGTCCAGGAATAGACGCCCTGAGCTCTGGTGTAATTATAACTCTAGACTAGATGAATTTAAAACAACTAAATTTTCCTACAACAACCTTACCTAATTCCATGAAGGCTTTAGCGTCTTTGGCCTTAAGAAACTTAAGCAGAATAGATCAATTTGTGCCAACTAGGCTCATCTAGGCTATGCCTGTCATCCTTCTGTCTTCTCATACAGACTCATATAGGCTCATCCAAGCTCCTTAACTTAAACTTATGAGAAACTCTCTCAGTGATTCCCGATCTTTTATGAACTATTGTGATTATCGTTCTCATTCTATCTTTTATTTACAATTATTTACTATTGTGATTTTCATTCTCATGCTAACTTTCCATTCATAAGAACTACTTGACATTAATTGTATATCATAGCTCAAATTAACTTGTATATTTCACTTCTCCTTAAAATCCACCATTTTGCAAGTTCGACTACGCACTTAATGTGCTAAGAACCCACTTAAAATGGCCCTAACCACCCCATTGCACCTGCCACGGCCACTTAGGCCACCCCACACCACCCTTACCTCGTCATACACTCACCCAAGTTGAAGCGTTTCTATGCCTACCCAAATCAACTTCTTGCAGAGCTTAGCCGAGTCCGGCCACACAAATGCGCCTAATTACGTCAATTTAAAAGTAGCTGGATAAAGGAAAGGAATATAAAAAAAGAAAGAAAGAAAAGAAAAATAAGAAAGAAAACCTTAAGCCGCTCAAGCAAATGCCGTTACATTGCCACAACCTGGCCAACTAACCCGGTCGAGCGCCAGCGGCATCTCCAGAACCAGTGGTGCAATAAATATTGCTAAGAAAATGACGAAGTCGACGAGGACTTCAGGCCGAAGACTGCAGGACCAAGTGCTGAGTGCTTAGACCGAAGTTTGCACAGTTGAGCGGAAGGTCACGGAACGGCATGCGGAGGGTGGGGCGAGTAAATAACTATAAACTAGTTAAGGACTATTTCAATTAGATGAGCGAGTCGGGCGAGGAGAATACGCCATAACTGCAATTTCAATTAGCGGTTTGTGCTACTTTTTCTATGGCCATTCGCGCACTTCAAATTGCTTAATTAAGCGCAGGCAAAGTTTCGCAAATACGGCAGGGAGACAAACATACAAAGCGACAGACAGACAGACGAATGAAGCTTGAACCGCCATAAACTTTGAGCCGTCGAAGTAACGATTGCATTTTTAATAGCCAACACATAAAATGGCCGAGTGCGAGAGAGACAGAGAGAGACGCAGACGGAGGGCGCACTGTAGCCGCCTGGAGGTCAGCAGCTGCTCCCTTCAGTTGTTGGCCAATTTTATGACTTTTTCCCCATCGACTGCAGTCGGTCAGCGCGGCATTGTTGGCATTGTCTAGCAGTTTACTGCATATTGTGGGGCATTAAATGCGCAACGCTGATAGCCACATTGGGCTGGGGCATGCCACACAGTGATGGTGATGATGGTGGTGGTGGTGGTGGTTTCACACCGTTTTCGCTATCCCACAAACTTTTCAGCTCTGTTTTATATCTAATCTGGCCAAAGCACACAGCCAAAGGTGCCAACGCCGTCGGCAGCGACACTCGTTTTATGCGTTTTTATTTCATTTGCGTTCAGCGTCGAAGTTTGTCGCGAATTTTTATGGCAGCGACAAACCAGGAGAGGTAGGGGGTAGGAGGGGCACAAAGAACGGTGCACACACCTGGTCGCCAGCGTGCGATTCTGTTGCTCTTTAAAGAGCACATAAAACACATGTGCGGGATTATATGAAAAACATCGTGAAAAATGGGGGCAAAATTGTGGAAAATGGGGGAACAGTGCAAAGAACAGAGGCAAATGGGGGAGTCATACTTTGTTTTGCGCTGCGAAGCAAGCAAATTGCATTTGCTATAGATTAGGGCAACGCAATAATATATGACATTTATGGAAGTACATAAAATATGGCACAACGAGGAGCAGCAGCAGCAGTGACTCTAGACTTCCTGAATTGCTTTCTCTTAGTGTTTTCATGGAGAAATTGTTGCTGAAAAACAAGTACTACAAACTGTTGATCTTGAGTCTCAAAACTTTTGATGATTCTTGTATGACATAGAATGCAAAATCTTGATGAAAACAGTTTTCAGAACATCTTTTTCCTGTTGTTACCAGTTTACACTGCTCGAAGGAAGCATTTCAATTATAGAAAAGCTCGTTGCCCCGTAACGAATATAACATTTGAAAGAAGAGCTTATGTTGTTCCCACGCACACTTCCACACACGCACACACCTACACCCATTGGCAACAACAACGTGCAATTAATGTGCAAAATATGCGTAGAGCTTTTCCAACTGCTTTTCTTTTGCCACTTGACTGTCTGTTAATGCCGCAAATAAATTGCTAAAGTCCCATCCCAACCGCTGAATGAGTATTCGCTCTCCGCACCCCCTCCCATTCATTGTAGCAGACAATCGATGCTGTGCAGCTGTTGCCGTTGCTAACTTTTAATGATAATTCCGTCTCCTGCCGTTGCCATATGCGGCACATTCCCAGGCTGATCCACAGCAACATGCGACCGTCCAGTTCATGGAAATTACGACAAGACGTAGACCAAAAATTAATAATAACAACAACAACAATAACAACAGCGAAGCAAAGAAGAAGACAGGAGGCAGCAAGCGAGCAAACGAGCCACAACAATAAGTAGAACAAGAGGCGACAGTTCGTGCGATGCCGTTAAATGCGGCACATCCTTTGCCAGACGAACGCGTCCTGTGCTTAACTTTTGAACAAATTCTAAACGGAAAATATGAAAACGAATTATGTTGACAGCGGAAAAATCCTACAACTTCCTGCCACGCAGACAACGTCACAAAGCAACAGCAAAAAATAAAAACGCAAAGAGCGTGACACAAAAAGTTGACAGTGTTAAGGAGGCAGCTACAGAAGAGAAGGAGAGAGACACTGGGAGGTGGAGAGGAATGAGTGTTAAGTTGGAGGAAGGACACACAGGAATCGTAGAAATAGGGCGGAAACATTCGCCACAGGATGTCGGCGACTTTTTACAGTTCTAAAAATAAAGAAATATTTTAATTATATTTCGGTAGCAGCAAACAAAAGAAACAAATCAAAATGGCGAACCGCTGTTCAAAATTAAATAATCATCATAAATTATGCAGAATATTTTAACCGAAGGGTTTCACGTGGGTTTCCCATAAAACCTTAATGAAAGTCTCTGAAATATCTTAATTCTTGGAAACAAGTTTCTTCAATATACTTTTTAGGTTGTGATGCAAATAGATTTACTTTCTCACAAGGAACTTTTGGAAATTAATAAAACTTCCATCATTACAAAATAATAACATTCTTAGCCTGAACTAGTTTGGTATCAGGTTTGATTATACAAAAATTGTCTAGTTTTTATCTCGGTCTTTTCATGCTTTTCTTTACGTAAGATATATTCTACAGCTTGTACTCGTTATTCACAGCTCATCGGCCAAATGGTCAATTATTTATCATAGTACAATTCTTTTGTGTGCTTTTTCTTCGCTGTCTATTGGTTGCGGCTTTTAGTATACATAATATTATATACGTATTTTAATTACCAGCGACTAAGATCCAACTTTTCTTTGTTTCTTTTGGCTACAGCAGACAAGAAGGAAGGAAATGAGACACACACAGACAGTAGCGAATCGGAGCCCACGCAGACACAGTCCAAACACAGTTCGGGCATGATAAATGTGATTATCATAGGCGGCTCCATTGTCCTCTTCGTGGTGTCCATTGTGGGTGTAAGTACACCAATTAGTTGTTCAGCTCGATGTTCCTAGCTAAACACACCATTTAAACTCCCTTTTTATCTCTTGTTCTCTCTGTCACTCCATAGCTTTCCTACATAATCATCAAGCGCTACCCGAAGCGGGGCAATTCCATGAACTTCGTCAATCCCACGTACAATAAGACCACAGAGGATACATTTAGCTTGAAGAAGAATGCGCCCAATCGATATGCCCCGTCGCTTGACGAAGAGGTAAGCGGGTCGTTAGTGACGTCAGCGCCGAACCCAAACGATTTTAGTTATGTGAGATTTTAAGCGGAGCAGTCTAAGCTAGTGCTAAATAAATGTTGTACATAGCTGGATATTTAGTCGTAGTGCATAAGCTATATCAATTGGAGGAAGGCCACATAAGTTAGTCCTAAGTGAATGGAGTACAAGCAGAGTGCGAGCTACACAGCTATATTGATAATATCCGAGTGTTTAACGAAACCACACACCGAACAGATCCCAACAAGACACAAGACATACATATGTTGTATTATAAATTTATCATACATGTATTTCTAATATCATAGGCATTATTGTCACATACATAAGTTAATCATCGTTCGTAGATAACTGTGTCGAAAGACTAGTATTATTAATGAGATTTGCTTTTAAAATTCTCAAAAAGTTGTGACAGTTTCTTAGACGGGGGAATGACTGCAAAAGTGAAGTTTTAATTTCAAATTTTCATTTTAAGGAAATTTGCAAGTAAAAGAAAGAAAGTTTCACATTTGTAGCTAATACACGTAGTACTTGAGTAAGTTAGACAACAAAAGAACACTCTAGTTTAGAATATTGTATTTGAATTTGTAAATTAAATACAACCATGACTTGACAGAGTTTTATCCATATTTACTACCCAAATTGCACGCTGCGAGCGACCAAAACTAAAAAAGCCGAAACTAAAAACCCAAAGCGCTAATAATTCCCATTAGCCCAGTATATGGTAAGTTCTGATTATCCATAATAAATTACGACGCATTTTCCTTTGTCATTACTGTGATTATAATCATTTGGGGGTACCTAATTTAATTGACATTTTATTGCGCTATAATTTCATTACTACCAATTTATAAATATACCAAAAGCTAACCGAATCACCTTTCCCCGAGAGTTTGTGTGCGTGTTGAAAACTATTTGACACAGACCTGGCACCCTCTGGGGCCACGCCCTGTTAATTGTTGTGACGATATAATGCAATGCAATCAAAATGCACATATCAATTGGTCAATTAAACAAAAAGGCCAATTAAAAAGCGTCAATGGAGCGTCAAAATATTCGTTCCTGCCAACTCCCAACTGCGAACTGCAACTAAAAGCTGAGCGTGCCCCTGGCTGCATTTTTAGATAATTTTGTTAATTTATTTAAATTGAATTCTATTCTCTCTCTGCCGGCATTTTTAATTAGCGTGCTTAATTTCATTGTTGGTTGAAAGCAAAAAAAAAAACAAAAAAGAACAACAACAGCGCATAATAATTATGCCAATTTAAACTAAAATATCATTAAGCCAGATTTGCCATGCGGTTTATTGCCGCAAAAATCTGCATTGAAAATGCGCAAACTAATGGAATTTATGCCTGGCTTTTCCTTTGTTTTTACTGGCAGATTTAGTGCGTGTTTCAAAACCACTTCTCCCCTCTTCTAATTAAATCAGCACTTGTGCAAATCGGAAATGTCTACTAAAGATAGAGGAATTTACTATTTTTATTAATTTATATATTTTAAGGTTTAGAACTCCTTGAAATCCACAATTTGAATCAGTTTAGCTTCGTAATTAATAAACCATTTATTTAATAATATATTTTATTTAATTTATTAACGAATACTCAATAGGTTTATTAGTTTATCTATTTTATATACTATACGTGTACGCAATGTAATCCCATTTAATTTATCTTATTGTATTGTCTTTTTAAATTATTTTATTATATTTTTCTACCATTTTAATTAAGTTATAATTGATTAAACCTTACTTAATATATTATTCTTTCCTTACTTGCAAATCACCTTTAATACTCATTTTGTTTTCCTTTTGGTGCAGGTACCGCTTCGCGTTGAGGGCACAGAATGCGTCTGAAAGGGACCACAAGTAAGCCATATTAAAAGACATATCCAAACAGACTGCGTTTATCAACAGCAGCTGAAACAGCGACAGCAACAGCAACAGCAACAAAACTCCTATTAACAAGTCCTTTAAGTTCAAGGCACCTCACTCAAAGAAACAAAGAGTAAAACTTTTGTTTAGCAAGTAGTAGAACGAAGCATGCCAAAAAGACAAAGCAACAGAAACAACGTAAGAAGCGTAGGTGACGCAAAAGCGAGATCTTGAAAGTGAACGTGTAATCACAACCAGAGAAAGCTACAAGAGAAAAAGATAGAGAGACAGAGAGTGAGAGAGGGAGGAAGAACCGTAGCAATTAAATATTATCATGGGGAAAAGAAAATACTCAACAAATTTAATTTGTTGCCTAGTTTAAAATTTAATTTAAATTTACCATAAACACATGAAACAACACATCCACATTCTGACACGCTCAACACTTTTTCAGATAAACTTACAACATCGTTACACACACACAGACATTTGTATGTACACTCACCACCACACACATGCACCCATGTATTCTCACTCACCACACACACACACACACATATATGTACGCAGGGAGCGAGCCTCATTTCACATTCATCGAAAATTGAACCTTTCGTTTTAAGTGAATGAAATAAATTGTAAAAAGATGATAATTCTGTTGAAATTGAAAGAAAAACAAACTTGGAAATGGCAAAAACATATGTAAACAATAATTATGAATTCATATTAATACGGATTGTGTATATTTAGATATATATTTTTTGTTACAAGAAATTTAAAATGGAATTAAAGAATTGAAAACCAATTTAGCAAAATTATTTAGATCAAATTTAGCAAAATATTTAATACAAATTGTTTTTGTAAATAAAGTTTTGGAAAATAAAATTGATGGTCATAATGTTTACACTTAAAACACAACAAGAGTATATCAGAAAAACAATAGACTATTTTAAATTATACACGTTATGTTTAGTCTATTATTTTCTTTTGCTCGTTCTCTTTTTTGGTATTCAAATCAATTTGCTGTGATCAGTTTAAAAACATATTGTTTATTTCGCAATTACATTGTAATTATTTAGGTCATTTAAAAGGTTTCTCATTATTTAGTTTGTATTACGAATATTCGTATCATATTTTCAAATTCATCATTTAATTTATTTATAGCACAATGAAAATATTCAAAATACTAAACAATGCATACAACAGCAAAGGTTACACAATTGCAACCGATTTTGAGAAAATGATTTGTACAATAAATTTCAGTTTTTTCAAAGGTTGTGCATTCGTTAAATGGATTTTTAAATTGTTAGCTAAGAACAACGACAACAAATACAACAAAACAATGGTACATGTCAAGAATTAATTCAAATAATATTAATAATGAAATTATTGTAAGTAAAGTTTATTCAATAATAAAGTAAATTTTAAAATATTTCAACTGTTTGTAATTATTTTGTCATGAAAAAAGGTGGGCGTATTTTCGATTAATTGGATAGAAAATATGTGTCGTTAATTTAATTAAAATGCCAATTGAATTTAATTGTCAATAACGCAGTTTTGCAAGTTGAGGTGATAATCTATTTTTTTTTATAATTGTCTATCATTATTTTAATTAAAGTAAAAAATAACTTTGCTCTTTAAATTATTTTTTTTTTTAATTATTATTATAAATCAATAATTTGCCTAATGAGAAATCGGCACACTTCACAACAGCCGGCGACCATTAAATAGCCTAGTCCGTGATTTGCCTGCAAATCGCGGCACTAGCAACAGTCACCAAGCTAAGCTGCTGCCTGGCAATTGAGTGGGGATCTTAATAGCCTCGAACCCAGCACACCAACACCAGCGTATTGGCGTTGGCGTTGCCGCACACAGACACATGAATTATTAAACGGCATTGGAGAGCTGCGCCAATTATTTCACATGAGGACACATCAATTCGCAAAAGAAGACAGTACGCTGGACTGGCCATTATGCGCCTATCAATAGCCAGAGTAGAGTTCCCTGAAATTAACAGATTGCATAGTACGTAAACGTAGTATAGGAAAATCGAATGCAGGAACTGAAAGTGAACTGAGCTGAGCCCGCACTCGCTAATGGCCATAACACACAAAGCTATTTGGGGGTTTCTCTGTGGGATGAAGGGTTTGGGGGACCTTGTTTCGACCAGTGACCAGTGGAGCAGTATTTTTAATTTTACCCGTGTGGCCATGGCCAACCGGCAACCAATCGGAAGCCAATTCGCTGGCCATTCAGTAGTGGCCTTCAAGCGAATGCTCTGTCTGTGTGGCCGAGGCGGGCGAAAGTTTTGGTTAATTTATGGGCGCAAATTATCTGGGAGCCTTCGGGCAAAGTCAAACGCAGCGATTTTTGCACCCAAATGGCGTATAAATACGTTTTTTTATGCCTTTCGGTGTCTTTATTGTTATAATTTATGTGTCGCGCCCAAAAGCATGCAGCATTATTTTTGTTTATTGTCCCAACAGGCTGCACAGACGACAGCCGACTGTCATCGACAACACGCTCATCGGCAACGTATGTAAGCGTAAGCGTAAGCCGCTTAACACAATTCGTTGAGCATCCGCAATTATATCGATTCACCAACTGCCGCTCAAAGCCATCTTGCACACACTTGTACTGCGATAATTTCATAGGCTGCTTAACAGTTTAAGGTAAGTACGTCGAGTACGTCGGATGACTGTAGCGACTGTGTGCCATTCCATTAGCAGCATAAATTGCAGTGATATACGAGCCACACGTGCACACTGTGGCCGGACTCGTCTGGCTAAATCTGCAATTCAGCCGGAACAGCATACATTTTGGTCGTTTTCCTGCCGCGGGCCATACACAGCGCAGTAAAAGCAAAAGCAAAACCAAACACTGCACCCACTCCTCTCTGCCATTCCAGCTCTGTCAGAGCTGCCGACCAAAAGCCAATGAGGCACAGCATCTGCTCCTGCTGTGACTGTGGCAAAGAATGTGGCAATGGCAATGTGGTTTAGTTCTCTGTGTGCCATGCATGCAACGCTCTGTAACTTATGATGCAAGCCAACTTGCCTCTTCGCCTGCTGCCTGTCTGCCTTCCTGCCTGCCATCCTAGCTGCCTGCCCACGGCAACTGTGCAACGCGCTGTTTAGTGATGGCCACGCGGCGATAACAAGTTAAGTGTCAGTTGTAATGTCCGGCCAGCGAGAGTTCTAACATTTGTCAGCCTGTCGTGGGGTGACCTACAATGATAAAAGTAAAGTTCCCACAAAAAAAAGTTCCATTAAAATATGAATGGAAACACTTTGGGTTGGGAAATCTATATAAAAAACATAATGCAATATAATTATAAGAATACAAAATAATAGATAATAATATTAAGAATAATTGTAAAGGTAATGTAAAGACAAAGTAAAGATAAAGTGAAATTTAATAAAGTTGGTAATTAATTTAAAAATAAATAATGAAAAACATTATGCAATATAATAATAAGAAAAATAATAATGTTAAGAATTATTGTAAAGTTAATGCAAAGATAAAGTAAAGAAAGAAAGTGAAATTAAATAAAGTTGGTAATTAATTGGCAAATAAATATGCATTATTTTATTATTATTTAAAACTTACAAATACATTATAAATCCCGAAGCCTAATTTAAAACATGTTTTAAGTTCTATCGAATTCACATAGGAATTTCTCCTACAGCAATCAATTTGAAGCTCACAGCACTTTCTGCAATCACTTGTCCCACTGTCAATCAACATTAATTAACAGCCAGTTCTAAGCAACATTCTTGACTGGTCATTTTAAGTCAACAATATCGCTGCCCTCATTCAGACTGCGGCAAATATGGGTGATTTTCTCAATTTGATGCGCTAACTACGACCAACCTTAATTACTGCGCAGGCAGTGTCCGGCCTTTTGTGTGCGTCCGTCTGGCCAAGAAGCTGAAATCCGCCAGCTAGTTGACCAGCTAAGGCTAACGAAGCGTTCGCTACGAGCTGCGCTGCATGTTTGTGCTGCCATTCAATGCACTTCTACTATGCTTGTTGTTGCTGCTATTGTTGCTATGGTTGTTGTTGCCGGTATGGGCCCCAAGCTACTGACATGGCCCTTGCACACAAGGTTATGCAAGTTCATACGCCAAATATGTTGGGGCCACAAGATGGCCAGCCACGTGGGAGGCTGAGTGGATTAGTCTCTGCATGCCGGTGCGAGTGTGCGTATATGTGTGTGTGTGTGTATGTGTGATGGAGTGGGGCTAGCAGCTGGATGGCCCGCTGCGTCTTACACGTAGCCACGTTGTTGGCTTGTCGGTCGAGTTGTTTGCACCACGTTCTGAATAATGGATACGTTTCGTGGCACATTGAATGCCCAGCAGTGAGTGACATTACACGAGTTTTGGCCACCGTGCGGCACATGCTTGCAAATGTTTTCGGAATTGTTAATGTAATTACGCCTGAAAGCCTCTGCCTCTCGCCCAGTGCCCGTTTCCTTGAGGTAGCCAGGTTAATCGAGTCCCCACGAAGTGGGGCAAGCCGAGTGGAGGCGTCCGATTCGATAAGCTCAAAGTGTGGAGGGACTTTAAAACCAAATTCGCATCAAATCGAGAGATTGAGATGGGCCAAGAAGGGGTGGTGGTTCTGCCCGGCAATTTACCTAATTGCTGTTTGAATTCATTCTCCGGGCGCAGAGACATCATCCGGCGTACGAGCATTTTCTAATCAAGCGACGAGTTTTTCTTCATTTTCACACTGCATGAAATAACTTTGCAGACAGCGAACAGAGCGTGCGGAAAATTCATCAGCCCGAAGGCAGTGTACGATGGGGCTGAATGACGTGAGCAACAGCGTGGGTAGAGGGAGAAGAAGTGCGACAGTGGGGGGTTGCGAAGAGCGCGCGCTCTTTGTGCGTTTTGTGTGTGACATGGAAAAATGGTTACAAAATGGCGGCAGCTGACTTAACAAACAGCCATGCATGAGAGTGTGTGTTCATAGTATGTATGTGTGTGTGTATGCAAGTTTGCAAAAGTATAAGTGCGCCTGTGTGTGTTTTGGACACACGCAGCGTCGCGGCCTTGATGCAAACTGTCGTCTGTTTTTGCGCTATCTCTTACACTCTCCCTTTCTTTATTTCCGACTCTTTACATCTCTTTCACACTGACTCTTGCCTTTTCTGTCACTGCGTGTGTGACTTAAATTCGCTTTTTATATGTTGTTTTAAAAAGTTTGCTATTTTATGCACTTCCCCAGCGGTTGCTTTGAACTCATTATAAGCTTATTGGAGAGAATTTTTAAATGGCGTCGTAAGCTGATTGTAGACTTTTTAAGTCAGTGAGCAGCATGCGAATTATTATAATGGAAAAAGGTAATTTAATAAGTAGTTTACTTTGGTGTTCATTATTTAAAAACGAATTTAAAAAAAATTAATTTGTTGTCGTTTAAATTTTAATATTTAGTCGAGTTTCACACAACATTTATTTTCTCAACTAAAAGAGTATCGCACAGTCGCTTCTCTCCTGCATTATTTGCCTTAACTACAGCGCGCTGGCCTGAGTTTAACCCCACACATACATACATACGCACATACATAATTTCGTTGCGTCTTTGGCTTGTTTGCAAATTTTCAACTTGAAACGCCAACGCCAGACTGAAGAGCTTACACAGCCAGCGCTGTTTTCTTCTTCTTTATTTTTGCAGTTTCGCAAAAGACGAGAAAAATATGAATGAAACTGAAAATGAAACGAGAGGGAAAAGTAAAAGTTAGCTGCGTTTGGCAGCAGCTGCTTGCAGTTGTGCCCGCCCTGTGACCGTGTGTGAGCGAGTGTGTGTGAAGAGATTAACATGTGTGCGTGACACGATTTACATTGGCTAGGGCCAGCAATGGCAACAACAAAAATAACGGCAGCAAGCTGTTAATGTGTTGTTGCTTTTAGCGCGGTTGCCATTTGCAGCCACTTCATAAAATAATGTTGCATACTTTGAGGGGCTGGAATTGCACTAAAAACTAATTATACGCAAAGCAAGCAAACAAACGTACAAATATTCAGAACTAACACCCACATACGCACCCAAAAAGCATGTGGCAAACAATCAGAGTGTGCCTTGCGAGATAAATTAATTACATTTAATCAAGTGCCGGCGGTCAGTGTCAACATTAATTTGCGCAACTTATTGGGCCACCTTCGTCGCCTGCAACTCAAACTACGAACACAATAGTTGAGTACAGGCTAAAGTGAGTGCTTCAAATACAACCAAAGATATGTATGAGTGGCTGCATGTGTGTGTGTGTGCGTTTGTCAGCTGGGCAAACACTAAACTCGAACAGGAGGTGGGGGCTGCGGCAATGTGGGTGACAGGCGGAAAAGCAGCAGGTGAATTGCCGGACAGGACAGCACGTTTAATACCAAAATTGACATTAAATTGCTTGTGACCTGCACCCGGACACAGCGCACCCGACTCCGGCTCCAGGTGCTCGCTCTGTTATCGACTTTTACGACAATTCCAATAAAGAAACTGCTCAGACGATATACCCGCCTGCTGCTGCTGCTACTACTGATGCTGTCGCTCGTGCTGGTACTGACAATGTGCAGGCCGCGATGTGCCCTAAAAACGACAAAACGACTTTTGTGCAAATTATTGAAAGATTTACGTGAAGCCAGACAATAGTGTGACCACAAGTGGATCGCTGAAGAATGCTTACACGATGGTATAAGTGTATGGAATACAGTTTTAAAATATAACATTAATATTATTGTATAAGTTTATAATTAACTAATAACTAACTAAATTCGAGAAACATGCATTCCATGCAGATTTCAGTTTAAGCAATAAAGATAAAGATACTATAAGTTTTCATATACAAGTTATATTTGCATTTAAGTTTTGCATGTAAATAATATGGATAATTTAATATATGTATATATTTATATATTTTTATACATATTTTAATCATTAACAACAAAAAGGAAATGGCAAATAGTTTTACGTGACTTAATAAATTTAATGCAAATCGATAAAATATATGTTATAAGCAGATATCCTACAGCAGATATATTTGCTAGTAATGCAGATACTAATAACAGAAATGTATATTAAAATTAACAATTGTAAATTATTTAATTTAATTTAATTATGTTCTATCAATTAAATACAACATAAACACATTTTAATATATATATCCTGGTTAGAAGTACAAACTGAAAATCCCAAAGAGGCAACTTAGTTGTTTGCGTTGGTCACACTCTATACGCTCTCGAGACTCGAGAGCAGACACTGACAGGTGTCGAAAGTGTGTTACGCACTTTGCTGAATGTTATTTTATTATTACTTTTTGTGACATGCACAACAATTGTCAACAATTGGATGGGACTCTGTTGCTTCTCCCCACTCCGTACTCCTTCTTCTCATTCAGCTCTGTTGTTGCCGCGACTGTTACCATTAATTTTCGCATTTCGGCAGCTTTTAGCCAGAATGAAGTTGTTGATATTGTCCGACACGTGGAGCCGCACTTCTCCATCCATATGCATGGATATGTATGTGTGTATTGGAGTACGCAGTTATTGGCACGTCATGGCATAGCACTGGCCAAATCGAAACTGGCGTGAGTAAGCGTTCTGGCCGAAGAGTGCTCTGCTCTGCTTCCTGTTGAGAGCACCGTGAGTCGAGATTCCTTGTGTTGCGCTGCGCCGATAAGCTCGCCTCGCTTACGTGACGCAAATGTGTTGCGTAATTGTCATAACAGAAACACTCGGCACACCGCAATTCCCTGGCTAAAGAGCAAAACTGTAGCCCAGAGGCGTAGTCCAAAATGGGAACAGATAAACACACACACACAAACGAAAGACAAGAATGGCACGAAAGCCAGAAACTAGAAACAGAAAAAGAAGAGGAACAAAATAAAAGCCAAAAACTAATTTAAAATGACCTTCCCAGTTGGCACAATGAACATGCCGCATTTGACGTGCTACCCGTGGTACGGTGGTGTACGGGGCAGCAATGTTTGCTAGCCACACATACTTAGCTTCATTTGCAAGGGCGAGGTGTGCTCAAAAAGTTTGGTAGAGGCAACGATATACCAATTTCTGTTTTCGTGATACTTCAATAATTCATTGATGCAAATATAAGTCTAATTCTGTACTGTTATTCAAATTTTTTAAATTCTAATGATAGTTAAATAATCCACCAATATTTTTGATAAAGTTAACTGAATAGTCAAAATACAATTCTTTTAGACTCAGTCAAAATTGAATACAATTTGATATCTTGCACAGATTTTGAGATAGTCGTCCTTAGTATACTAGTTTGGTACCAAAGTCTCAAAAACTAATAAATATAGAATATTACAAAATGATTAAATGAAATAATTAGAATGTCATAATTATAGAATATTATATTTAGAATATATTTGCAGGTAAACTTCAAATATACTGAATATACATATATTTTAACTCAGTGATAAAAGTTAAATTTAGAAACTTTTATTCGAATAGTTCCTTTTCTTTATTAATAACATGTACTGTAATTCATACTTCCGTCAACTTTCTAATCCACCCACTTGTATAAACGCTTACATTCATTGCCTACTTTTGGGCAGCATTCTTACACTGCAGTTGTCTTCATTCATAGTGTAGACAGTAGCCAGCTAACCAAGAGCTTTCCCCTTCTACCTTATTTAAGGCAAACACCCGCTTGCTCCTTCTGCTTTCTCCCTTTCTCTTTGCGCCTTTCTCTCCTGTTACGCCTTGATCTTCACTCCAACGCACATTCTGCTGACCGCCAGGACGTTTGGCATTGACGGTGGGGGTGCTGCCTTTTAACATTTGGACTGGCCAAGCAGTAGACTGCCCACATTTAATGCTTTTCTGCCACCGCCTCCGCCTCCGTCTCTGGTCCTGCCTCTTTTCTGGCTTCTGTCTCGGATACTGGTATTGCCATTGCTATAATTTTGCCGTTTCGCCAAGCTCTCGCTTTGCTTTGGCTTGTTGTACCTCGCTTTGCTTTACTCTGCTCTGCTCTGTTCTATGTTTTGCGGGCTTTACGTATATTCTTTTTGCTATTTTAGTTTTCTAACCAACAAAACAAATTGAATCACGTTCGCCTGGGAGAGAAACGTGAGTATTTTATTTTTCCCGTTAAACATTTTCATTTTTCTTGCGAGCCAAAAATAAAACAAAAATAAAAGAAAAAAAGCGAAATGCGAAATAAAAACGAGAGCAAAAGAGAGAGAAAAACTGTTTCAGTTCGCAATGCAAGTTGTTTTGTCTGATAATGATACCGTGGGGTCATCTCGGCCACTGTTGCTGTTGCTGTTGCTTGCGCAGTGGCTGTTGAGTGTTGGCCACTGGACCATGCCCAACACAATCATTTGCCCCAAACACACCACATTATAGTGTGCTCTCTGTCGTGTGCGTGTGTGTATTTTGTTTATTAAAAAGAGATTGGGCTAGCAACAAAAAGATTTTGTCATGGCCAAAAAGAGATGCCCATCCCGATGGGCACCCAAGCGGCCTAACCAAACGAAACCATTCATCATCGTTCTAGGCCGATGATTTTATTTTGATTTCGACTAACGCCAAAAACGTTTGGGGATTACCCGAGTCTAATGATTTTATTATAGTTTTCATACGCTCGGCTTTACGTCTTGATTGATGATGCTGCTGCTCGCATCATTGTCTTCCATATCACTTTCATTGTCTGCCCACTAAGTGCGGCCTCATTATATTATAAGCACATTAATACCACAGCTGCCTAATGTATGGAAATTCTTTAAATTGAAACAAACTCCCTGACCTATAATTTCCTCTTTCCCTCTCCAACTAGACCGAAGCCGAAACGTCAAAGAACGACCAAACAATTTGAGAGTGAAAATCAGAACGAACCAGCAAAGTTTTCGTTGGGGACACTTTGCCATTGTCTCGAATCGGTTAGAAAGTTGCCTATCAAGTAGAAAAGTGAATGAGCTATGAACAAAATGAAATAATTAGCCGTAAGAAGGCTGGGTATAATATATAAGAGAAAAACTAGAAAGATAAAATAATAAAGATAAATAATAATGAATAATTCCTTATTATCACATTTATTTATCCGTTCATAATATGCCCTCAAAATTTTCTTTCAGGATGTAAGAAATGAAAAGAATTTTGTAATTTTGTAGATATTTATATTTTTTATTAAATTTATTTAATTTCAAAATAGTTTATATTTTTTTAAGTTTATCTATATTTACATTTAATTATTATTTTATTTTTTTATAATTCAACTATTTCTATTATATTTTACTTTTCACAACTGTAAATATTTTCCAATAAAATTCCGATTTTTGCTCACGTCGAGTGGTAGCAGACACTTAAGCCCGAGTGTAGGGCATGCAGAGAGTAGAGAAACTAAAGCAAGGCCAGGCCCGCAGCATGGAGTCGTTTTGACTGCCAGCCGCACCCTGGAAGGCCCCAAGTGCAACACCGCTCACACGCTGTGCCCGCACATAGTCGTAATTACGCGTAACTTTCGACAAGTGTCGCCACAAAATCGCCAGCACTCTCCTCGCCTTCCTAGCCCACTCGGCGTGTCTTTCGTATCCCTGGAGCGGCTGCAAAGTTTTCGCAATGGCGTCTTTTGATGTTGCCACCCAAAAGGAGGAACTGAAGCCGAGACCGGAGCCGGAGCTGAAGCGCACATGGCGGACGAGGCAGCTGCGGTTTAATCTTCTTTTAAATTATCCCCCCGGCCAGCAGAAACTAGAAGGGTGCGAGAGAGAGAGAGAGAGAGAGAGAGAGAGAGAGAGTAGAAATGGAGGCTGGTTGTTCTCAACAAATCAGTACAACACCATGGGCCGAAAGTTTGCCGCCGCTTGCGCCTGATAAGTTAGAACAAAAGTGAACAGAATCATCGCTCTGCAGGACGCAGGACGAGGACGTCGTGACGACAGCCCGAGAATAGTTTGGAATTCTTTGTGCAGAAGTCATTGTTACACTTGCGGTGCTGCTGCTGTTATTTTTCACTCTAATTAGCCGTCATTGGTTTGTGATTTGTGGACAGTGGACGGACACAGCGGAGGCGGAAAAGACACACCTGCTGCTGCTGCCAGGAAATTTCGCTTTGTGCAAAACTTTTGCCCAAATGCCACAAAATTGAACCAGTAATTTTCTTTAGATTTTGATTTACTTGGCAATGGGCTGGGCCCATAAATCTCCAATAGTTGCTCGGCCTTTTCTGGTCAGCCAGAGTCCACTCGGTGCACGGTGCCCGGTTCTCGGTGCTTACTTGACCAATTTCCAGTTAACGTAACCTGAAGTCATTTTAGGGAGGGCAGCAGCAGCAGCCGCAAATAATTTACAGCAAATGAGTTTGCCACAATTTATGCTGACCGCATTAACTGTTCGCCAGAGCCAAAGACCGAGCAAAGTATTTAATTTAATTAAACACAAAACAGCTAGCGTTGTGTTATGGCTTTTACGGTCCAGTCCGGTCTTTAAAGCGTGCGTAAATCATTTAAGACCCCAAGCAGCTCCCGCTAATTTCCGTCGATACCTCCGCCTTGTCTCCTGCCTCCGACTGCTGTTGCTGTTTTTGCTTTCTTTCTCATTGTCCAAGCCGATCACGCCTGCCATTTGTGGGCCACATTAAAATAGACTAAAATGTGCAGCGGCTTCTTGCTTTATGGCCACTTAATGTAAAACAGTTAATTAGCCATACACACACACATAGCAACACACATACAATACAAGCAACTACGTTCGGTGGCCATGCAAAATGGCCTCCATTTTTACTGCCGCTGACATTTGCGCCATCTTGGTTGCTGGCAGGTTGAGCCGGCCCTGTGGAAATGTGAAAAGGCGGAAAATTACTTTTGATTAATGAAGCGCAATAAGGCGTACAAAAAATTTTAAAAATAAAACAATCAGGGCGCAAATTTGAAGAGTCAACGTAGAAATTACGATACACTAACGAAAATTCAGAAGCAAGTATAAAAGAGCATCGGCAAAAACAGGTCAATAAAATTAAACAGAATCAAGATTATCTAAATAGCACAATATGAAATATATACATTCAAATATTACAAATTAAATACATAAAAAAGTATCTGTGTATGCTGCGATCAATATATATACATTATCTACATACATATCTATGCCGTGCTAAGGACATAAAATAAAATATTTCCCATCAATTATGAAAATATTTTAAATAATAAGGAATACCTCTAATACTGTTTCCTTATGAATTATAGTACAAGCCTGGAAAATGCTGTTTAGCACAGCGAGACAAAACGAATGCAAAAATCCAGCTTGTCCGTTTACTCTCAGTTCCACTCACTCATCCTTCCTCTCAGTTTCTTCTCACACTATTGGCGATAAAAAAACCGCTGATTACATGCAGCTACTGAGTGGCTGGGGCGGGGAATCACAGGACGTCAAAAATTAACTTGCTTTTGTCCATACCAAATGATGGCTGACATGCCACGATATTGTCGTGTGGTTGTTCGCTTTTCTTTTTGTTGTTGTTGTTGTTATTGTTGCTGCTGCACTTTATTTTTAATGCTGATGGAGAAAAAGAGATATGAATGTTCAAGCAGACACAGAGGGGGAATCTCTGTCACGCTCAAGGCGCGCATTTTCTTTGGCATGCTACTTTTGTCGCCTTGTCCTTGTCTCGTAATTATGAACTTAACAGCCATCCCCAGCATCCCCTGCCTGCGGAAAGATGGCCGCCATACCCTCGGGCGAGGCCAACAGCGACGCCATATTGTGTTAATATTTAATGGACGCCATCCAGCGACGCGCTCTGATTTTTAATTGAGCAAATGCACAACGCGCACTTTTATTTATTTATTTATCATTGCCCTGTATTTGCTCTGCTGCATTACACTTAACAAATTCATGTACACACACATGTGTACGTATGCATTTGACTGCCTGCATTGCAATGCATTGGTTGATTAAAACGAACGCTTGTTGACAGTCAAATAAGTAGCACATTTTCACGCATCCCAGCAGATTTTTGCAACTACTTTTACACACTTAATTTACTAAGGCTGTCAATAATAAGGTAGGCTTGCAGAATTGACGAACAGCTGGCAAAAAGTTTATATAAAGTAATAAACGCTTACCGCCCATTCATTTGCATATACAAGACTGTGCGGCATCAGTGGCTGCTTACGGCAAGTGAGCGCATAATTAAATTTAATCCAATTTAATGACTGACAACGTGCGGCCGTTCTTTTACGTACCTTAAAATATGCATGCCTGTCATCATTGCTCGAGTTCTGACCTTTAAGGCTACTTTACTATTAAAAGTAAATGACTTTTTAAGTAGCATCAATAAACTAAATTAAATATGTTTCACTTCAAGGACACAACCTTGACAATTACAATTTTTTGAATTTCTCAAAATGCGCGCCATTGTTCAGGCATCGTTATCAGCACGGCGTTGCCACTATGCAGTACTTAACCCAGTTGGCAGCATTCAAAAATTAGGTGGCAACATCTCGCAGCCAACTTGTGTAATAAAAACAAGATTCGACTTTAAATTGTTGTACAAATTAAAATCCATGTAATATTTTAGTAGTAAAACGCACACAGTGTGCATGTACTACTTAAAGACAGAATCATCCATCAGATAACAAATGGTATGTTAACAGCACATTAAATATCTATGCGATGTCAGTTGGCACCAACCTGTTCAAGGATTTTTGCACATTGATAAAAATAAATTGAATCTACATATACATTGACAGTGCGTAAACAAACGAAACAGTTCTGCTGAAAAGAAGGAATTATTATTTGAGTGTTAAGACTGTTTAAAATCATGCTGCCTGCCATCATTATTCGACAAATGCATCGCCCACTGAGCGCCGGTGGACTGCACCATGGAGCCACAACAACATTGAAGCACGTGCTGGGTGTAGGGGGGAGCAGTTTCGTCAACTGCCTCAATCGCTATGCAGCTGCCACCGGCTTTATACGGATTTCCTTCCTTGACATCAATCAACGTCGCAATTGGGATGTCGCTCGGCTGCGCATGTATGCAGACGCCAAGAAGCAATCGCTGCAAATGCGAACATTGCTTGGACGAGATCGTCTACAGGGTGTCATAGATAAGCAACGAGCCGAGTTCATTGAGCGTAAGAATTTCCTTGTCGACGACATACGTGAAGCCCGCCACAAAGTCCAGGAGCGTGTACGCGAGAAGATTGATGAGATTCGCGAGGAACGTGAGAACATTATGACTATACCAAATATGTTGACCATTAGTCGGGCCATACTCTCGCCATACATTGGATATGTAATTGTACAAGGCGACTTTACACTAGGCATGAGCCTACTGGCTATTGCTGGCATTACAGATTTGGTAAGAGCATGTTTACTTTTGTATTTACGTACAATAATTTACGGCAATACTTGAACTACTTTAGCTTGATGGACAGATTGCACGTCGCTGGCCGTCGCAGGCCAGCAAGTTTGGATCCTTTATGGACCCAATGGCGGATAAGTTACTCATGGGCTCTTTGGTCATTTCGTTATGTTACAGCGAATTGTTGCCCCTGTGGCTAACTGGGGTTGTTGTGTTTCGTGATGTGTTTCTAATTGCAGCCGGCTTCGTCATTCGCTACATAAGTCTTCCACCGCCGGTAAGAACAAATGCATTGTATAAAATTTAGTTTTGTTTATTTAAGTATTATATGAATTTCATGCAGAAAACGTTTTCACGCTACTTTGATGCCACCCATGTAACTGCCCAGTTGGAGCCGACGTTTATCAGCAAAGTAAATACTGGAGTGCAGCTTGCCACAATCGGCATTAGTCTGGGTGCCCCAATATGGAACTATCTTGGTAGATATTTTATTTAATTAGACCCAGATGTGTTCTTCACACTCATGTTTTATATCTTGTTTTATATAGATCACCCGGCGCTACATGGACTTTGGTACCTAACTGGGGTTACAACCATCGCAGCTGCTCTCAGCTATGTTATCAATAGACGTGATACTTTTAAGATTATACAAAAGAAAACGTAGAGCTGAGCATTCTTTTGTTTATCATAAACAATAGGAATAGAACACCAACTGCAATAATTAGTACATAGTCTTTTATAATTGCTTTTCATAAATTAAAATTATATTTGTTATCAAAACCTTTTTCTTTTAAACTATCAGCTGTTCCTCAACGGTTGAGCATAACGAACGTGGGTTCAGTGGCGCCAGTCCGCTGAGAAAAGTGCCGATTTTAATGTTGTTCGGAGTACGAAGGCTTAAGTGCTGCCAAAATGTTGAAGGAATGTGAAATACTTCTTATGACAAATTTCAAATAATGATTGTTATTTTACTAAAGCAGTTTATGTCAAATTCAGCTATTCAAGTAATTCGCCGCAAGATGCCCTCAGACAGCATATTCATATCGATATATTTATTTATCGCTTTTGACGATCGACACATTCGAATTGGAGAGATTATTACAGTGTTGTACAACGGTGTTGCACAAGCTAGGCGCATCATTTTTGTGACTGTGTTTAAACGTAATGAACGAAAAGTTGTGAAATTTAAAAACAAAATAAGAAAATAGCAGGTTCATAATTTTCTTCTCATTTTTATGTTATTCCCAAAATGTGAGTGTAAATCTACAAATCAAGCAATTAACATATAATGGTATCCTAATGATAAATTGTGTACAATATTCTTCCATGGCGTCCTTACAGAATAAATATGGGTGAAAACACAATGCGCGAGTTCGATTCCATTTTAAATGCAAGCGAAACCTATGGCGACAAATTGGCTGAATTTCTAAAACGTAAAACTGCCCCAAAGCCGCAGAGCAACACAGCGTTTGTTCTTGGTGGATTTGATGTATCCATTGATATAGATGTTGATCTAGTCAAATTGCCGCCAAAACCACAATCAAATGAAGGAGAAGAAAAGGCAGGTAGTAAGCAACCGCTGCGCGAGCTTACTGACAATTTGGAAAACACGGGAACAAATAATGGTCCTATACCAAAAACTGAAAATTATACGCCAGCAACGTTGTCCCCACCACAAGGAAATGCAAGGACTTCTCCGTCAACTTCTGCAACTTCACCATCATCTTATCCCATCGATAACCGTAAGTCAATTCGTCGCAGTGTGGCTGGATCTGATCGCCTACGTCGTGTGGCTATACAACGTCGATCGCGCAGCTGTGGACGTCGCGATCTTATGCAGGAGTTTAATAATGCAACATTTGAGAACTCCTCATTCGTAAGTTGCTACTGATTTATACAAAAATGCTCTTATAATAAATGTGAAACTTACTTTTTTTAGGTACCAGCAGTTAGCAGCACTCCAGCATCAATCGAACCAACTCAATATAAAGAAAAAGAAATAGTAGCAGCGCAGGTAACCCTTGAGAAATTGGCACAGCCACAGAAGGCGGGTTCCTTTATGGAAAGAAGTAATCGTCGACCCTCTACAACACGATCACAAGAATCTCTGGCACAACGTCCAAATACACCAGATAGTCAGACTCATCGACGCACCTACACCGTGGAAATGGGACCGGAACCAGGACAATTGCTACTCTCGCCAAAGTCTCAAAGTAGAAATAGTAACCACAATTTTCAGAGAATGTCAAAGCTATCTCCATCGAACTCCTTACATAGCCTGCAAGTGGTCCAGCCGACGCAGCACCTGATTCTAGCAGCTCAAAATGCAGAGATTCTTGCACCCGATTCACCTACACGTTCAAAGTCGCAATATCTAGTAGACAGGCAACCAGAATTTGTAGTGCCCGAAACACAGCCACATGATTTGTCACATCACTCTGCTCATGCTTCTTATGTGGTAGTTCCCTTGACTTGCCTCAGTCCAAAAAGACTTCAAACATCTGTCAGGTCGTCAGCACAAAGGTTTCATGTGTTAGAATCAAAACCGTCGCCAGTTTCAGCAGGAGGAGCACAAACTTCTGCTGTTGGTCTGTCACCGTCGTCAACTGCAAATACTGAACCACCACCACCGCCAAAAACTACAAACGTTGCCAATCGCAGTCAACAAACCTCTTGTAGTCCGCGTTACGTTAAAAACATGAATGATATTCTCACAGAAGATGACAGCGATGATGAACGGCAACCGAATAGTACAGCCCCACTAAATCTTGCACCACCAGGTGGTAATATAACCAGAGAGCGCCGCTTGCGCAAGACCACTCAACGCCATAACAGTCCGGCACAGCTATTGGACTTGCATCGATCACGGACAAGGAACTCCATCAAACGAGGCAAACGGCAAACCGTGCTTAATAAACCATCGAAACCGGCTATCAATGGTGAACAGTTTGCCGAGGAGCTAGCACGAATGAGTAACTATGAGATTCTGGATTTACGCAAACGGAAATCTCTTGGAAAGCTACATGCTGTTAACGGAAATCGCAGGCAACAAAAGATAATCGAAGATCATATCGAATTGGAGATACAACGGCGCAATCTAGACGAGTCCGACTCGAGTACAGACCCCAGAAATGTATATACAGCAAAAACTGTAACAGCCCATGGGACTGAATCAGAAGACAACTATCCAATGAGCAGGCAACTCAGATCGCGCGACCAAAGGCAACAGCGACCATCGCGATCCACACGTCGTGAATCACCAGTGGTAAGTAAGAGCTAAAGCTTTGTCGAAAAGAATTGCATGTATATTCTTAAATAGTCTACATCCGAGGATGAATCAATGTCAAATCGATTGCCGGCAACACCACCAGTAGGCTTTAGGGATAGATCTGTGAGAAGGCAACATACAATCAAACAGCAGGACATTTCGGTTCATCGACAGAAGCGACGTACACGAGCTTCTTCATTAATGGTAAGAAACAGAATTAAAATTCATTTATAATTAACAGAACTGTTATTTCAATTTATTTAAGGAATCATTCGAAAATGAGCCGCCTGTCAGCACCATGCCAATGTCACCTCCTGTTGGCTTCAGAGAAAACTCATTTCGAGCACAACGATCAATACACCACCAACAGAATTCACAACAACATCATCAACAAGAAACAAGTGGGCGGCAGTCACGATCCTTAAGAAGAACTCTAAAGGATGAATGTCATAGGAGTCCATCTCCCGTACCGCCACCGCCGAATGATTTTAGGGATAGTCTTCAGCGTCAAGTTAGCCAAATAAGTCATGAGCGAACTTCACCACAACGACAGCAACAAAGAAAGCAGAAGGAATCGCAGTCTACAATGGAATCTGCATCGCCAGCACCTCCAGCTCCAATGGGCTTTAAGAACAGTGTGACGCCCGTAAAACGAGTATCCTCACAACATTTTGTAAGAAGTCCTTCTCCTCCGAATGTAAGTCAAAAATACAATTCTTTTTAATAACAAAACTTAATCTAAATCTTTAGGCAATGCAAAGAAAGAAGCAGCTATCGCTATCTAAAATAAGTACTTCAAAGCCGACGATTGTAAGTGAAAATATGCGCAGTGCATCTCCAACAGCAACATCACCTCCACGTGGCTTTAGAGATAGTCTTCAGCTTCCCAATAGCCCTATACAAGATCACAACACCATACAAAATCAGCAGCAACAAAAGAAGAAGAAAGCGCCGTATACCGATTCACCAATAAAGACTCTCGACAATGAAAATGTTTGCAGTACATCTCCAGAGGCACCGCCCCCACATGACTTTGGAGATAGTCTACAGCACGAGGAGGATTTGCAGCATCATCGCTCGCCAAGGCATTCCGAATCACCGATTGTAAGTCGAAGATAAAGTTCTTTATCAATTTAACTTAATTAAAAATCTTAATTGGTAGACAAAGCTAAATAATAATACGGTATCCACCACCCTATCGGACACCTTGCGAACAAAGAACAAAGTTGTAAGTACTACTAATTATAAAAATTTCAACTAAATTACAAATTTATGTTTACAGCAAAATAATGAAAATAATGAACATGTCACTGTGTCTGCAGCTCAAAGGGAGCAGGAGAATGACGATACAGCACTGGGTGCAGACGTGCCACAACTCTTTGCCGATGTATCTCCTCCCGAATTCAATGCGCTACAGATAGAAGAACGTGTGCAAGCATTCCATATGAAAACATCAACACTAGCTGTGGATGCACTGAATGTGACGACCACAGTTGAGTTAGTTCAGCCTACAACAAGCACTGAGTCCCCAAAAAAACAAAAACAACGGGAGCAGACCCAAACTCAAGAAACTGATGTTTTTAAAAAACCTCTAAAAAGTGCCCCAAAAACAAAAAAGAAAGGATCAATTAATCGAGAACTAAAAAACCTTACAATTTTACAAAGTATTTCGTCGTTGGATACAAATGAATCAAGCGACGAAGCAAACTCAAGTAAGAATAATTACCATAATATTTAAAGGACATTCTAACATTTTTATTCACCCAAAGGCGGAGTGCGCAAATCAAAACGTGGTCACGTGCCTCTATGCAACACCTTCTCTACTACCATGGCTGATCCTTTCGCTTTCATGCGTAAAAAATATGAGGGTTTTAAATCATTTGCGAAAAAAGAAAACAAACATTCGGTTACATCGAACATTAGTAACATATCAAATCGTCCACCATTGTTTACCAGTACTCCACTCAGTGCTGCACATCTGAATGGTGACAATGTCCACACAAATGAAAAAAGTCTGCAGGCGACAGAGTTAAATAATCTGCATACCATATCGGGCATTACACCATTATCAGAGCAATTGGAGAAAGAAGCTGTTCAGCTATCTGAGCCAGCACCCAAGAAAAGAAGTCGGAAAAAAAAGAAACTCACGGATGAAAAATCAAATGTGGAAAATCAAAAACAGTTGAACACCATAAAAGAACAATCGTCGAATGAGCCTGTACAAACAAGTGCACCCTCTCCGAAGAAGAGAGGACGGAAAAAGAAAATTCCTGATGAGGAAGCCGTCGAAACCCAAGAAACGCCCGAAGAGGCTATAACGAATGTCGAGGATATTCAAGGAAACGCAATGACAGAAGTTTGTAATCAGGAGTCGTTTCAACCTCCAGATTCACCGCATGCACAAGAACAACAGAGGGATCAATTTCCACTTATTGGCTGGCTACGTGACTCCACGTTTCCTGTGTGCAATGAAGAAGATCCTGACAATGTGCAAACTGACTCATTGGCCATCGGTAAATTAACCGATAAAATGGACTTTAAATGAGCGTAATATATAGTAATCAACATAATGTTTCACAGGTCGAGCAAACAATTTGCGGTTCTCGAATCTGGATGGCTTGGATTATGCCTTCTATCATGTTGGCGATAGCGTCAAACTAGGATACATGCGCTTCAAGCCGTTACAAGTGCGTGGCACCAAGAGAGCGAAGACAAGCATATTAGTGAGTATTCGAGTTGGGGTCAAACACAAAAATAATGTACAATAATCTAAACTTTTATTTTATGTTCTCTCAACTTATATATGTAAATCTTATTTTGAACCAGAACTTCTAACATATCTTATTCAATCCCCAGCAATTTGTGGCTCTTCATGGATGCTTTGTAGTTGAATCGTCTTCTAACTCATCGAATCAATCCGAGCCGCTTACAGAAACATTCGACTTGAATGCAGGCGACATTGTGGAAATAAAAAAAGGTAAATAGGTGTCAAATTTATAAATTGATACTGTTTTTTAATTTTATTTACAAATTTGTTCCCAGGAAGCCGTTATAATATTACAAATCGTTTAAATGAAGTCGGCGTACTTCTAATTAACCGGATGTAAGTTAATTAAGCAATTGCCACAATAAATTATTAATATATTCCATTTTTGCAGTAATTAAGGAGATTTATTTGTTTTTAATTTACTTTTATTATGTTTTCATTATTAATACAAATGTTTATTGTTAAGTACTACTTTTTATTTTGCGTTTGGAAAAATTATGTAAATGGAAAAATTAGTTGATAAAATTGTGAGAACTTTCAATAACTCATATTTTCATTTTTTCCCTGATTATGGTAATTTATGTATTCTAATAAAATAAAAATTACAAAACATTACAGAAAATTAAGCTATTTCTTATGGGGGAGCGACATAAGTCCGCCGCCATAATTCCGGCGCGTCAAAGCGTCATAATATCGCGCGATCAAATTAATTTTGATTATTTGAGAACGCCCTTTTTTCATACCTAACATATTATGACCATTAGTGTAAAACGGGCGGAATTATGCCACGGAATAATGTCGTTTTTAAGGTTCATAAGATCGCCGCGAGTAGTTTCAGAACGACAATTGTAAGTGCGCATGATCTAATGACGCTTTAAAAAGTCATAAGTTCACCGGAAAAAAACTATATAATTTCGCCGGCAAAATGTACTGGGCGAGCTTATGACGCTGTGGCGATTTTTAATTGTTTTTATACCCCATTAAAAATGGAAAATCGGTTGTATCAAGTTTTTGTAAATGTGTTAACGGGGCAAAGATACACAAAAAATGTACATTTTTGAAATCATAAATAAATTCTTTTTTTTTTAGATCAGTGTGCCCGTTTCTTGTTCGATGACTCGATTAACTGCTTGTGGCGGGCAGTCGATTAGCAGTTAACATTGATACAATGTACCATTTTGAGTATAACATGTTAACTTAACCATTCCTGTTTGCGAACGCGCTTTGTTGTCACCCATAACAGAATGAAGTGAATGAACAATTGTATCTCTCTCTGTTCAATCCGCTCTCAAACCTCATCGCATCCACATCAACCTGTCGCCAATCTGTGTTTCGGTTTAAGTTTTGCGTGAAGTTGTTTATGAGTTGCTTATAGCTTTTGTTTTATTCAAGCGTGTGTTTTCAATATTACAGATATACATTTGTTTCTTATCGGTTATTGTGGTTTCTGTTTACGCTTCGCAATTTTAAAGTGTTTCCCGTCTCGTTGCCGTGTCTGTTATTAGTGACGTCAAATGCATCGCGCTTAAGATGCAAAAATAACTACAAATAATTAACGAATTAATTAGTTTGACTACGGATTAAGAACAGCAACAATAAATCAGGCAAAATGGAGATGAAATTCGTAATGATAATAATACTGGGCTTTGGATTTATGTTTGTCTTCACGGCATTCCAGACAATCTGTAACATTGAGGTAAGTCCGCGCTAGGATTGACCCTGCCCACGGGTCTCTGTGTGTGTGTGTGTATGTATGCGTAGGCGTTGTTGACATCCCTTGCGCCCTGCTGCCGTTTGGCTATTTTCGTCCTTGTCCTTGCCAATAGACGTTGTAGTAGCCTTGGCATACGTAGTCGTTATCGTCGTTTGTCGTTCGTCGTTGTCGTTTCTCTGTTCCCCTTTCCGCCCACACAATCGCACACACACACATATATATACACATGAATATGTACACTAGACTAGATACATAGATACACATATGTGTATGTTCCATGTGTTGGTTGATTCTGCCTGCGCACAAAGAAAGCAGGAGCTTTGTTCAATTACCAATTGAGTAAATTACACTGATTTCTGTTTGTGTTAAAATAACAGTGAATCTACTTTCTCTTTCCCCAGCTTCATAAAGTTTGTAAGCTTTAATATTATAATGCATAGCAAATACAGATAAAGACTCAGAGCTGATAACAAGGATATGAAATCCAGCACAGTCCATCATTAATAAATTGTATTGTACATTCTTTTATATCAGCCATAAATCAGTCCAGTAATTGCAATTGCAGACTTTCAAACTCAATTGAGTGACCCTTGACATCAACTTACATTCTTAATTAACTCTCATCGCGACCGTTGAAGTCGTGTGAAACTAGGCCTCAGATAAAGAGACAACGCCCATCATCATAATTATAATGGTTTTATCATTTTCGTAGCATTTAGGTCTTTATAGTGGATGCTTTGCTATTTGCGTTTGTCTCATATAGCGGGTTTTTGTGAGCTTTTGTCCGGGTTCGGCTTTTTAAATTATCAGTTTCAAGTCGAAGGTCGTTTAGTATTTAAAATATACATACAAAAATACACACATTGCTTTCGAGAGTATATGGAACTGGACTGGGCTACGTGTACCGGTTGCGAATTAACTTTTTATTTGTTAATGAAAAGGTCTAATGGTTTTGTCACAGTTTCAAGTTTCCGAAATTACAATTGCCTAAAGTCTGCTATATCCTACTTTAAGAGTATAACCTACTATACTTAAAACTGTACTGAATTATCAGCTTAGGCACAGCTGCCTCTTGAAACCTTGTATAATCCTCTCTTAATTATTGTAAGGTACTTTAACCGTTATTCCAGAGAAGTGTATCATAAATTCGTCACGTTTAGGCTTTACGTGTCAAACATAATAATAATAATAACGTGTTTTGGTTTTTTATATTTAAATTCAGGTTTCTTTTTTATGCGAGCGAAACGTATCATTTATCGCTGTCCCCTCCGAAAGTTATTGTTTTGTTTTGTTTTTTTTTTAGAAGAATTCTTTACACACATACAGATACACCCGTAAATACATTCGTTCATTGAACCGCTGCAACGTTCCGACAAGTTTGCAATATGAATTAACTGCGAACTTGTGTTTCTACGGTTATTCAGTCAATCCGATTGAGTTGAATTTAGTATTATTAATGAACAGAGCCCAGCAGAGTCTCGTAGAGTCTCGTAGACTCGTCGACTATATCGCGTTTCACTCTCACTCTTCGGAGTATGCGCAATTTGCCCTCAAGTTGCTTTGCTTTGTCTTTGTCTTTGTCTTTTATTTTTCGCTTTTCGTTAACAATTTTTATTACGCTTTGGTTTTGTGCAATAATCTGGAATTTCAAGCAGGGCGTGCACCGCCAACCAAGCCGAACCTATAGACGGAATGGAGCGAGCAATCGATCTATCGCCAATTCCTACGTGCACTTAAGTCCGATCATTTCGCCTTAGTAGAGCGTTGGTTTTGCGCAAAAAGTATAGAAAACCTTGGTATGTGAAACAATCTACTCGCCTTAATAACATCTATGTCGAGCAATTGTTCAGTTAATATAGTACTTATCTCTAAGGCGACTACTGTAAAATGAGAGCTTTATAATCAGTCTCTAATCCAGTGCGGATGTGCGTTCTCTGAAATGGGCTGACTGGGGTAACTAAACTCACAGCAGAGACGATTTATCTGAGTAGGTTAAATGCACATATATGTTGTATCTCTATAGATATGGTATATATATATATACATACATGTACGTCTGTCTGTACGGATGTCCGGATGACCAAATGAACACACAGATCTCAGCTATTATAAAAGCTAGAGACACCAAATTTGACATGAAAGTGTCTGTGTACCAGACGCAGATTAAGTTTATTTCAAATATTGGGTGCCATGCCCACCGCCACCGAAAATCAATAATTTAATTTTTAATCTGTATAAAAGAGACGACTTGCTGACTTTAATATATATTAAGCTGAATGAAATATCGAAGTATTCTTCAAATTGCAATCCGATCGGACAATAAACACAGAAGTTATTTAAGAAAGTATGAGCATAAAACCAAGTGCTTATGTCAGCTAACAAGGGAGGAGGGCGACGGCGAGCGCCATCTGTCGAGAATAATTCGAAGCATGTATAAATTTAAAAAATTAAACTACACCGGAACTTAGGTCGAAGGGTATCCCACTGTCGAGTGCCTCTCGACTGTTTCTTTCGTTTTATTTAACTTTTAAGCAGTTCATAAATTTTGTCATTCGATTTATCCTGAAAATATTTTCCTGCTCGATCTGAACTATAAATCCAGTTACGGCTGCAGCCGAGCTTTCCACACGATTGCGCAATCAAAGACCAAACAACGCTCACACCTGTGCAACACTGTGTGTGTGTAGTATCTGTCTGTGTATGTATCTGTGTTGGAAACACATTTGGAAACGCATCAAGTCGCGTCGACTCTTTCAATGTCATTGCAACTGCAAGTTTACTACACACGCACGCACACAGACACAAACACACTCTTGCACTTGACAGGCTCAAGGCCAAGCTGACCAACATATGCATAGTAAATACTATATACAATAGTTTATAGCAAAGATATATACAAAGCGATGTACGAATATTTGTTTGTCCCACTGTCGCGAGTGGGAAACAGTAACCGAAACCGTTAGCTACGTCATTACCTAACCAAAAAGTGGGTGTGTTATCGTCGAGCCCACAAACCACCCACCTTCTCTTTCCCTCCGTCTCTCCCTCTCTCTCTTCTTCTGTCTAGTCTTATTGCCAACTCTGTTTGAAGTTGCCAAAAAGCAACAAGACAAAGTGAAACTTGTTTTCTGCATTTTCCATGCCTCCATTCGCGTCGCATTTGCAGCTTGTCGCGCCTGTTTTGAGTTTTGCGTAACGACTTTAGTATAATACGATATACGAGTATACTATGTATATTGCATGCCTGCATCCCATCGATCAACCCGTGGTAATTCCCACAAAAATCAACCTGGCCATTGACTTTCTTTTTGTGATTTCACACAAAAACTTGACCTAATTTCGAGACTGCAACTTTAAAATCTTCTCTCCCTTTCGAAACTTTTCCCAATAAGCGTGTGTCTCAGCGATAAACTCTGGGTTCTTATCAGTTGATTGTAAGATTCGAACGTGATAAATCAATTGATTATTTTACTACAAGAGATTCGAGGTTATTACAATCATTATGAGTGTGGGTAGTAAATATTTAGATTTTTATTATACTCGCGAGTATTTTATTAAACAGAGGAATGCGGTAAAAGCAGGGTTGTAGCGATACCATCGGGGGAGCTTTTACCTATTTCTCGGCGGCCCTTATTGCTTTATAATGCAGAATTTAGATTAGTTCATAAAACATTTTTCATGTCCCGGGCCTGAAATTGTCGAGGCCCGGCCCGGCCCACGCCCATCTCTACTTGGGCCCTTGTGCACCGCACACCCAGCACATGCCTCTCTACAGGTCCGAGTAAAAGGGTTTATTGCTTTAAAAAATTGATAAACACAATGATACTAAGCCTTATACATAGGTTATTTGCATTAGCATCTTAGGTATGTGCTAAAAACCGAAAGACCTTAAGATACTTTGACTTATACACAGATTGTTGGCATTATATCAATGCATTCAATGCCTGCCTTTGTTAATACGAGTTAATAAATACTATACATATATATGTAGATTATAATTTCTATACATCCATAAATATATAGCTTAGTTCTCCGTTGTACTATAATTAGAGCTTATCACTCATACTCGTCTATAGATCATGATGGATTAGCTCCAATTGCAGCCTAGCTCTTAATTGCTTTTGCAATGTTTGCTAAGTTAATGCGAGATAAAATAGATGTACATATGGTACATATGGTATTATTATATTAATAATTCACTATATAGGGTACTTCCATGGCGTTCAACTGCATCGTGGTTAATGCTTTCACTTTTCCACTATTCTGCCTCGCTTGTTTCAAGTAGGGAGGGGATCCACACACCAAAGTCTTGATGATGCCTCCTCGTCGAGTGGGCCGCGCTCATTATATCAATTAATAGCGATAATGCCGGACTCTCAAGTCGCTGCTAATGAGCACAAGGACCACCTCGGTTCGGCCCAAGTTGCATTCCAAGTGCGATGCAAGGCGTATTGGTGTCAGAGTCAAGTTGGCGATAACGTTGGCGATTCGATTCGATTCCTTCGCTCTAGTCATGGAAAATTTTGCCAATTGCAAGCTAAACATGTTTTCGGGCCCCCAATGAAATTGGCTGCAGCAGTTGGAGGCGCGTAATTTTCCATGCTAGCAAAGTGTGTGTATTAATTATTCAGATTGTTGCAAGAATTATTCAACTGCGGCGCTGTCATTGCACTTGAATTTGATGCCAAACTCGTTTTGTGGGTGTGCTAAGAACCGTGATCAGACCGATACGCGATATACTTGCTAGGTTATAAATAGTCGATACTATATAGTGCTATCTATGTCGGTCTGTTTGGTATGTTTTATATACTGAAACTAAAGCCAAACAAGGGGACTAAACTACCGCATCCGCATAGGAAATAATTCTATTTTAAAGTTTCATATAACCCTGAAACTCGCGACAGGCGTCAACACGTTTTGTGCATAATTGATATAGAATCGATTTTGTTTTGATATCTCTATGTCGCAATACGCCACGAGTCGTTCATTGACTCGGCAAATATAATGATAATAGCACAGCCCGAATCAAATATGTGTCATATGATATGTAGAGTTTATTTTGCTAAATCCGAGCCCGAAGTTAAAGTTAATCTCACAACATTTCAAAACCTTTAAAAAAACGCTATACTATAAGTTTTTACTTATATTTTGAACTATGCACTTCTGAGTTTCGACTTAGCCTGAAAGAACTCTACAAATCCTTATAAAGCTATGATCTGATTTTGCAATGCATATTTCAATATAAGAAAATTTAAACCTAAAATAATTTGGACATGTTTTTCGACACTATATAGAAAACAATACTGGACAGCATCTCGCAGGAGGATCCCAGCTTCAGAGGCGAGGGCTATACGAGCCTGGCCATTATCTATTTGTTCTTCTCGCTCTCCAATTGGCTGGCACCATCGTTTATGTCCTTTACAGGGCCTCGCGTGGCCATGATTGTGGGCGCCTTGACCTACACGTAAGTAGAGAATGTAGTTATGACTGTTTTACTGCATACTAATGATAGTATTACTTTCTTCTTCAGCGGCTTCATGATCACCTTCCTGTTTCCCTCGACGTCGCTCTTGTATATCGCCAGTGCCATAATTGGCCTGGGAGCTGCCATCACCTGGACGGGACAGGGCACCTATTTGGCGCGTTGCAGTAATGCAGATACAATTTCAAGGAATTCTGGCATCTTTTGGGCACTGCTGCAGTGCAGCATGTTCTTTGGCAATCTGTTTGTGTACTATCAGTTCCAGGATAAGACGCACATCGATAAGGATACAAGGAATCTGGTAATTGGTGTGCTCACAGCTGTGGCCGTGCTGGGCATTGTCTTTCTAGCTGCCCTGCGCTTTATGCCCAACAATGCGGAACAGGATAATGAGCTAGAGGAGAAGCAGACGGGCTGTGGTCAGGCAGTGTATGCGCTCAAGGCAGCGGGAAAGCTTTTTCTCACCAAGAAAATGCTGCTACTCAGCTTGGCCTTCTTCTATACAGGTGGGCAGAGGATCAAGCTCCAAATTGGGCCTCTTTAAACTATCTTATGATTTTCCAGGCCTGGAACTGTCTTTCTTCAGCGGCGTGTTTGGCTCGGCAATTGGCTTCACCTCCCGCATAGCTACCACACCCAAGGAGATCGTTGGCCTAGTGGGCATCTGCATTGGAGCCGGCGAAGTCTTTGGCGGTGGATTCTTTGGCATTCTGGCCTCGAAGACAACGCGCTATGGACGCGACCCCATTGTCATTGCTGGCTATGTGCTGCACATGGCTGCGTACTTCATGACATTCATCAATCTGCCGAATAGTGCACCGTTTAAAGATACCACCGATATATCGTACTTGGATCCACCCAGTGCCAGCATGGCTCTGGTCTGTGCATTCCTCTTGGGCCTGGGGGATGCCTGCATCAATACCCAGGTCTATTCCATGCTCGGGGGCGAGTATGTCAACAATGCTGTGGGTGCTTTTGCGCTCTTCAAGTTCATGCAGTCTGTGGCGGCGGCCATTAGCTTCTTCTACTCCGCATTCCTTGGACTGTATGTGCAACTGGCGATCCTTGTGGTCTTCGGAACCATTGGCACCGTTGCCTTTGTTATTGTCGAATGGAGCTTCAAGCGCGAGCATCGGGAGGAGATCGACTAGTGCGAGGCCCTTTCCATGTTTGACATGTGTAATTCTAGTAGTAGTATTGACTAGCCTAAAGTACGTCTACACATCTGATGTATGTACATATGTATGTCCAATATTTGTTAAGAAAAAACAAGGCGAGTGCGTTATGCACGTTCGGCCGGCGTCTTCCTATGAATATGCAATAATAATTAGTTAATTGTTGAGCACTAATGTTGCTAAGTATATTGTATGTAATTGTATGAGTGTATTTTAATGTTGAACTTGCTAAACTTAATTATTAATCTAGTTGTAATTTGTAATTGCGTTTATATGTCTGCGTGTGTGTTTATTTATGTGCAGTTGTAAATTGATATTTTTACAAAATAAGAAGAAAGCTCGAGCATAGATTAATATATATATACATTGTATTTGAATTGAATTAGCGATATTAACTTGATTTTGAAATATATATCTACAATCTACAATTTTCTGGCTTAGTAATTAAAAGATGAATTCAAAAGACTGCGCAGTTTCAGAGCAAATGCTTTGCAACACTCTATGTTGCCAATCGATCGACCCATCCGATAGTTTCTACTATTGTTATCGCACAACATGTTCCAGCTGTTCGCTTGTATTATATACTATTTTAAAAATACCGCGCTTAGTTAAAGCAATCATTTTCCAACACTGTTCAGTTTTAGCTGTTTCGTTAGGTTTTTCTTCGGCTAATCTGATGGATTCATTTCGTTCCATTCCGTTTCGTTCAGCTCATTTGGCATCCGAATTTGTTGTTGTCGAGCAACACTTGTCGAGAGCGGACGCGCTTCTTTCGCTGTTGCTGCGTATTTTATCGTCGTCTTGGGCTACGCATCGCGGCTGCGGTGTCTGTGTGTGTGCTAACTAATTGCAAATAAAACAACAACAAAATCGGACACAACAACAACGAATCGCATTAAAAATTCAATAACGTGACGTAAAGAATTTTTTAAATTTGTCAATGCGACTGACTGTGTATAGCTCGCTCGCTCACTCGCGTGTATGTGTGTGTGCTGTGTATAAGTGTGTGTGTATGTTTGCTAGTGTCAGTGCGAAATAGAAATGGCTTAGCAAAAAGCAGCTAACAGATGTATTCCTAATATTATTAATGCTCGCAAATCAGCATTAACCAACCCACTGCGAAAAACACTTGAAGCGGGACGTGAAGGAACGGATTGCTCTTCAATTGCTGCTCCAATTGCGCGCCGATTGCACCAGCAGCGAAGGTAACTCAAATAATTAGCAAGATTTATTTGTATAAACATTCGTCAGTGTGTGTGTGTGTGTGTGCGGGTGTGGTGCGTGTGCGGAAACCTTGAGAAATTTGTTTGCGCCAGCTTAAAAACAAAAGCATTTCCAGTTTCAAACTCATGCAGGCGCAACAGCAACAACAACAGCAGCTGCTGCTTCAGCTGGCAGCGACATAGAAGCCTACGCCAGCAACGACGTCATCTTAACGCATTTCGTTTTCGTTTGTTATTTGTTGTCGGGGGGGCAGGAGACCAGGCAGAAAGGGAGACAGCAGAGAGACAGTTGTCTCTCTCCCTGAGTGAATAGTGCCCCATGTGACCGCTGCGCGTCTGCCCCAATATGTGTCTCTGTGTGTGTGTGTGTGTGTTTGTGTATGTTTGCAATTGCTCCTTGACTACATTCGCTTTTGCTTGATCATCGCTTTTCCATCTATCCGCATCTCTGACTGTCCCTGTGTGTGTGCGTATGTATGTGTGTGTTAGTGTCTCTGTGCCTGCGTCTGTTTCTCCTTTCATTCATTTTCTTCAATTTATTCAATGCGCTATGCTTGGGTCAACAAACCAAATGACTGTCGACGTCTTTGCCTCCGTGTCTGTGTGAGTGTTAAATGTATCTGTGCCTGTGTCTCTGTTTTCTATGTATTTAGTCATTGATCGCGTCCGGTGAATTGCTTGTGGATTCGTCCGCGTCGCCGTCTTTTTATTCACTTCACTTTGCTTTGTTTTTATTGGTGTCATTAAAATGTTTGTATGGGAAAGGTCAATCACACATACACTCGTATACACATGCACACAGACAGACAGACACACACACAGACAGACAGACAAGAGATATACCTTGCCTTGCCCCTGGTACTATTAGAGAAAAACCAGTTCTGGCTTTTCTTTTTCGGTAGCCATAGATAAAATACCATAGACAATTTGCAATTTCCAACTTCATTATGTACAGATACCCTAAAATACAATATACATATAGGGTATTTAATATCAACCTGAATAAGGTTTAGAACATTCCAAACTTTATGGAAATTAATTTAAACATCTACTTTCGTCTAGATTGATTCATTATTAAGATTTGATCAATCTTAAAAATGGAACTACATTTCTGTAGAATATTTTTCTACCTTCAGATAATAAAGAAAGTCAAACTTAGTGTGTTAATCAAACATTATTAAACATAACATAACAATATACCCAATTCGCATTGTGCATAAGGTATACAGCAGTCGAGTGCACTCAACAGGGAGTTCCCCAGTCGAGCATTACGAACCACATTGTTCTCACATTGTCTTAAGAGCTCTTTTTATTTCCCACCGCATTGCAGACAAGAGCTAAAAGAACAAGGGAGAGCGGAGGTGGGAGAGGAAGGTGCAGGTCGAGAAAGATATTCATCTCCATCTGTTCGCTGGGGCGACATGCGCTTTTTTCTTGGCATCGTGTCAATAGCCTAGAACTTGAGAACTAAAAAACGACAAAGACAATGAAGAAGAAGAACATGCAGATAAAGATAAAGAGGAGTAAAAAAAACAGCCAAAAATATTTTTGCTTGTAATGCGCGAATGTTTCGTGGTGCTCTCTCACCTTGCGGCCACGCCAGGTGGGGTAATCAGGGCCAACTGAAAAGCATAACAAAAATCAACGATATGTAAACATACTTCAGAGATTGACAGACCCCTTTATATAGTGGCTCAAGAGTGGACTGCGACAGTAGTAGTCTATTTTATTATACCCTTGCAGAGGGTATATACATATTGGTCCATCTTCATAAAGTATATACGATATATTCTTAATCAGCATAACCAAGGAAGTCGATCTAGCCATGTCTGTCTGTTGCAACGCAAACTAGTCTCTCAGTTCTCAAGTTATATTGTTTTTTGTCAAGCTATTGCAATTAAATTTACTACATCGGACTTTTTCCATGTATATAAAATGCATATTCAATTTCATAAAAATCAGACCACTATAACATATACATAGCTGCCATGGGAACAATCGAACAAAAAGAAAGGTTTTTGTATGAACACTAGTTCTAGTTTAGGAATTAACAACTTATCTGTGTAATATTATAATTTCAATCAATTCTACACTATTATATATAACTAGTATTGAAACCATCGGAGGAGATAAGAACCTGCAAGGGAATAGATCTTCCGGCATGCCTAAGTAAGATTTTCTTCCTGGTTTACTCTTATTTATAGTAGTCCAATTAGAGTACCCTTACTTGCCGCTGTTAGGGGTTCCCCTTAGGCAACTAATCGTGCTTAACTTTCCACAAGTCTTGCTCTGACTTCATGGCTATGCTATGCATGGAACACCTCTTTATAGACATACCAATTTTAGCACTACTATTTACAATGCCCATAGAGATATTTGTCCTTATCGGCACATGGTATTCGCAAGCGTATTCAGCATTTTTGCGCTATCGCTAATTAAATTAATCGACACTTGCCAAACTTGATGCGTCTGTGTGTGTATGGCATGTGTGTTGTGTTTTTCCTTTCGCTGGTAAAGAAAAGTAAAAACTTAATTCACTTTCAATTTGACTGCGAAGTAGCAAGGCCTTTTGCCCGGGCCCGTTAATAAAAGCGGCAACAGCAGCAACAGCAGCAACAGCAGCAGTAACAACAACAGCTGCAACAACGACGACTATAACAACAACTTGAACAACAACAATAACATTGGCAACAAAGTCAACTTTTCGCTCGTTAGCGCTTCAACAAGCCGCAGATAGTACCAAATATACAAACATGTGTATCTTATAGATACTTGTAATTTACGGGCAAACGTGCCGTTACCTGTAGCTTTCCCCCTCGCACTCTCTGTCTGTCTGCCTGTCTGTCTTTAGGGGCATTAATTTGTTTTCGCCTTGAGTCCCACACACTTATTCTCTGTGTCTCTCTAAACTGTATCTTATTCTCAGCTGCAGCTATCTCTCTGTAACTGTATCTCAGTTGGACTATCTGCATCAGCATCTGTAGCTGTTGTTGTAACTGTGTAACGAGCGTGGCAAATGCAAAGCGTCGCTTGACTTTCGTTGCGCCTAGTTTGGCACTTTGATGCTCCAAAAACATGTTTTTGGCACCTGCATCTGTCTATGTATGTTAATGCGAATACGTATGCAAGCACCGACGTATGCCTGTGTGTGTGTGAGTGTGGCTTGCACCTTGTTGCCGCATAATTGCCGCAAGCGATGCGTTAAAGCGTAGCATCGCTCTGTTAATTCTCTAGCAGAACCCAAATCCAGTTGAGGAATCTACATACAACACAGAGAGAGACAGAGAGAGAGAGAGGCGCATAGATATAGACTGCACCTATACAATTATATATTATGTAGATTTTTTCGTTCAACTAACGGCCTGGCAATTATGCTGTCATAAACGAGGAAGCTACAGAGAAAGAAGCCACCAGAGAAAGAAGCGAACGAAGCATTCAGGTTTCTTTGCCACGCTTAATGGAATCGCATGCAAATGTCGACTTTCTCATACTTTTAGAGTCCGTAAAAAACGTTGCAGTTAAACCATTAGGCTAATGATGCAGTCCCTGTACCAGCACATACACACATGTTTACACATGTATTCACCTCTGTCTACCTGTCTGGCAGTTAACAACTTGACGGGTGTTAACACACTCTCCTCGCACTCCTCCTCAGCCAAGGGTTTTCGCAGTGAGTCGTCAAAGCGTCTTTCACTCTGTACTTTTCCAACTGTAAAACAATCTTTGTATAATTATTTGATTGTATCTAGAGGTACATATTTTTTATAGCTAAGCTTCAGTTGAATTTGATAGTTATCTTTGCTTTTTATGAATTCGCAATAATTCTTTATCAAGTATGTACCTATAGGATAACAATTTAACAACTTAAGCAGTTAACCGGAATGTTTTACAAATTCTTGAATTATTTATTACACAAAATTAATAAAATAATGTATTCAAATGTATTTAGCTTAGGTAAACAGAAGGTTTCTACTTTGTCATGACTTTAAGAAACCATATTTATTCTTCTATAAGAAAAATTGTTTCGCTGTACTTAATACAACCAATTGAATTATTTTACCTTTAATTAAAAAAAGGGTATGATAACTTTGTGCAAATGTATGTTATAGGCAGAAGGTGTAGTATATATATTCTTGCTCAGGATAGATAGGATATTAAAGTAAAATTTCACTTTCTGAATTTGACATATACGAAGCTGATAAAAATATCCACGCCTCAAAATTTCAATGCAATCCGAAAAAAATTGATTTTATTATCTCTTTTAAAGGATAAAGAGTACCTACCATTCAGTTAGGGTATCCCGCGCTGCTCAGTTCGTTCGTTCAGTTCGACTGTTGCTCTTTTTTATCATTTTGGAAACATACAAATAAGATTTAAGTGAACTTTATCTTCTTCGTCTAAACTTCGAGTAACCTAAACCTATGACAATTAATGCCAAACAAACCTAATATATGTACATATATCACAGCTTTTGTTAGAAGAATACTTTCGTGCTTACTGGACGAGATACTCTTGGGAACTCGCATTTCCTACAAAAACGGAAACTTTGTTTGGTCTACTTTGTCGTCCTCTAGACTGACCACAGTCACTCCAAGTAAACCTATAACTACAACTACAAACATTACCAATGTAAATAAATAAATAAATAAATGATCAAAAATGTGAATTGCCTCCTACAACCCTCAATATAAATTTGGAAACTTAAGTTATTAACTGACTTTTGTCTTAGATTACAATCTTAATTGCCGCAATGACTTAAGCTACAGGTGTGTATGGAGATCGGGCAGGCGTAGATAGCGGACAGGTAGCAGCAGGTACTTCATTATCTCTAGAGGGCACAACTTGAGCTCGAGTGCATGCGCTCTGACTACTCCCCTCCCCACCCCACCCTCCCTCTCTCCCTCTATCTGTTTCGCAGGTATCAAGCACACAAGCCCAAACAAATGTTCAACCTTTTGTCCGTTTCTCTATCTGTCTCCTAGATACAACGACGTGTGTTTGCAGTTAGATACACTTGCACACATACACTCACACTCACACGTAGTTGCATGCAAGTTTAATGCGCTTGTTTACTTTTCATCAATAAAATGTTTGTGCAGCGCCAGGGCTACAAGGCAAACAGATAACAATAACAACAACGACAACAAAGACCACGTCACATGAATTCCATGTTGTTGTTGTTGTTGTTGCAAAAGAAAATAGACAGGTGTTTTCCGGCATTTGGCATACGAAACGTGCGCGTTTTCTAGCTACTCTTTCAACCTGCCGTCTTCTTCTTCCACTCGATGTGCATTCTTACCCCCAGCTATGGCAAAAGTGTTAACAATCCAACAGTAACGCAGCTTGGCATATACCCTAACAGGGGGAACCCCCTCTAGATTCACACCTTACAACATATACGAATTTCTGACTGATGCTTAGCTTTATTCTTCAAGTTAATTCCCAACAGAACACTTTATAGGCATTTTGTTAAACCTTCTGTAAGCGTATACAATCATCGGTCTTCTTCCGCCTCTTTTCACGGTCGAATGCGAATGTCTTTCGTAGTAGGGGCAGCGCCAAGACATGGCCTCTGTCTCTGTCTGCCAAAGCTGACAATAAAAACTAACAATCCTTCATGTCTCTTGCCTCTTTGCAGCTCTTTTCAATCTACATAGAAGACAATGACAACGACGACACAGGTGGAGATCAACACAAATGGCACTGCGGGACTGGAGAGTGGCGGACTAGCAACCACCACCACGACAACAATGAGTGCAACTGCCAACTGCAACCCGAGCATGCTGAGCAGCCAAGTGAATTCTATGCCAAAGAATGCGGGCGGCAGCGTGGGCGTGGCAGTCACCCCAAGAGGTAAGACAAGACAAGAGCGAGAAGATACGCTCGACTGAGGGCGAAAGACGAGACACAGTCCACAATTCATTGCCCCCTTCTCCAGCTAGCTAAATGCTGTTAATTCCTCTAGGCGCTTCCGCTGCCCGTGTAGCCACACGCGATATGATTCAGTTCCAACTAGATTAATACATCGCTTAGCTAGACCAACAACAACAACAACAGCTGCGACCACGACGACAGCAAACACTCCTCGTCTGGCGCACGCAATTTTCGTCTAGATGGGATTCGTGCACGCCAAACAACTGTTTTGGGGGTAATTTGTCAACGTGGGCGCCCAACGTGAGACACATGTGTATATAGAAATTGAAGTTGAGACACTTCCGATAGACGAGTTCCTTAAAATAATTGCCCATTTGTCAGCATAACTCATTGGTGATGCCTTCAAAGGGATTGGAAATCGGAAAATACTCTCAGATATTACCAAGTGTGGTTCATTTATTTATCTATCTCTTTATTTGCTTGCATGTTTCTTCATTCAGAAATTCCACTGCGATTCTCTTTCAATCTGTCATATATTTTATCAAGATCTTGATACACTTTCTGTTCTGAGTTTCTCTGATCGCTTTGGTTTTTCATTTCATTTCGTAGAAAGCAAATTCGAACCGGTTCAAGTCTCTTAAGAATTATGCGCTCTCAGCCATTGTCTCTGGGAATTCTTCCACACTCTTGATTTACGGATAATCTAATTTTGTGAATTCAACTTTTGCTTCACACGTTCCTCAAGATTTCTTACTTGCTGCGCCACTCTCCGCCAGGCTGCGCAAGTTCATTAGCTTAATTTGCATATTTTCAAATATTCATTAGGGCTTTTCTCTCTCTATTATTTTCTCTGACATTTCGATTTCCTCATGACTGACGAAACGTTACGTCTCCCCTTTCCTGTCTCCGTCACTGATTGCAAATTTGTGGTTGTGCAACATTTGAAAACAAACGAAAAGTTGTATCAATGCATTTCGAATTTTCCCTTCCCTAAAAGGCCAATTTGTGTGATTAGCTCGGGGCGCATCAGTGGGAGCTCTGTCAATGTGGGGTCTCGTGACGTAGTAGGTTCACGGTCAGTGATTGATTTAATTTCAGATGGCCTGTTATGAAATCTATACACGCGATCTGACATTGAAACTGGGTAAGCGATGCGATTACGAATCGAATTTGGGAATGGCCGAAATGGAGGCTAAACCTCTGTACGGATGGTTGAGGGGGACAGTTTATGGTGTAGGCATTAGCAGATGATAATTGCTGTGCGGACGGAAGTAGAAAAGTGGATGATGCATGCAATAGCAGTTAGAGAAGCGATAGCCAGCTTGATAGACTGGCAAATACTACTTAAAAGTCGACAAAATAAATTAAAGAAATGCAAATGAATCATCTACAAACCAGTTAAAATGCAACAATTGCAAATAGGGTAAGACTTTGAGTAATCTACAATAGATTGATTGTAAATTAAGTTTGTTGAGGTTTCTCTGGAAACTCTTACAATCTGCAGTTCTAGCTCTGCTACTCATACTTCTTATTGACTTCTCAGATCTCCCCCCAAGTTGCTTAAGTGACTCAAACATCCGACTCAGCTAAAGTATCTTTCTGCCACATGGCATTAGCTCATTGCGGCTTGCCACCACCACCAGTATATCTGTGTGTGTGTGTGTGTTGCCCCTTTATTCCTGCCACATCCGCTTTTATAACTCGCTCGCATGCTATTTATAGCACCCCCAGGGCCACCCTGCGTCGCGTCATGCAACGCCCCTACCACGATCGCAAGAACAACAGCGAAAACAAAGGCAGATAGAGCATGTTATATATGCAATAATAACAATTACCAACGAGTTCGACTCAGCTTGCGTCGAGTCTTGCTAAATTTAAACGGGCTCTGCCCCTCAGGGAATACACATCGACTTGAATAACTCGCGACTAACGATTCACGACTCACGACTCACGACTTGCACATTGCACATTGCGCGTGGAATGCGTGCCATATGAGAGCGCCTGCTTGCCGCGATCGGCGGCAGAGCTGGAGGAGATGGAGGCGAAGGCGTCGGCTTTGGCTTCGTTGTCAATGGAGAGTCGACTCGCTATTCAATTATGCATTGAATGGCAAAAGGTATCTCAATAGGCAGCTGCTTACAACCCCCTCTCTCTCTCTCTATCTCTCTCTCCCCCTCTCTGTCTGCCGCACCCACGCCATCTAACCGTAATTACCGGTTCGCATACGAAACTGTAACGCGTCGCACAAAGAGAAACCGACGCTGAGGCAGCTCAAATTTCCAACAAATTCAAATATTTAAGTTAACGAAAGCAAAACAAAATTGAAAACTAACAAATGAAGAAAACTGAGTAACTGATTGACTAGGTGATGCCCTGTGTCCCTTTTTATGCGCAAAATTGTCAAAAAAGAGCACAGTAACTTTGTGTAAATGTATGTAACAGGCAGAAGAAAGCGTAGAAGACTCAACATAGTAAGGCAACTACAGCCCCGTCGATTTAGCCATGTCCCCTGTCTGTCTGTCTGTATGATCGTCAAGATCTAAGTTCTTATATAAGCTATATTCATCAAATTTGGCATGATTGCTATATACTATATGCATATATTGCATATATTTACTTACATTTTTGTGATTTATGCGAGTATTAAGCAACGTACTTAAGTTAGAACTTTGCGCGCACTCAACTCAATGAATACTATGTGCACCTAACCTGCTAATTACAGTTTGATTAGACAATAAACACAAACGTTATTAAAGACAATGTTCATGAATATGCTCAGCATTTGCTGTTGGGAATTATTAGGACTTTTAAAAACTCTACAAAGCATATCCTACTCTCATTCAGTCTCGACTGTTGCTTACGTTCCTTATGTTCCCCTTTAGCTTTGCCCAATTTGCATACAACTCGTTTACAGGGTATACGCGAATATCAATGCTGGCTGAGAGCGTATTGAGAAACTCGTTTTGAGAATGCGGTTCGCGACATTTTTGTGGGCTGAAATAACAACACAAACTCAAAGCCTGGCGAAGCTCAACTTGGCGCTGTCTCTCATTCGCTGTGTGAGTCATTCGGGTTTTCGCAACGCGTCGCTGCAGTTTGTCAATCGAATTAGTAAATTGAATTTGTGTTATTGTTCAACTCCCCTGAGAATCGACATTGTTTTGCACCTCTAATTAAGGGCAATTATACTAACTAAATGTTACGTTTCCCAGTTGCGGATGCTGCCAAGCGCAAAAAACTGAAATCACGCAGTGCCTCAGCGGCAGCAACAACAGCAGCGGCAGCAGGAGCAGCTGCAGTGGGCAAGAGCAACGGCAGGGAGCACGGCAGGGAGCAATATTCCAAGGATCATCTGGATGCCTGGCTGGAGAATTGCCTGCGGGATGCGACAAATGCGCAACTCTCCTCATCCTCGGAGTTCCTTGACTTTAATCCAACGTCAGCTGCCAGCAAATCGGTATTTGTAACGCAGGCAGCAGTACAACAGCAGCAACAGCAACAGCAACAACAACAACAAGAGCAACAACAGCAGCAACGACAGCAGCAGCAGCAGTTACAACAGCAGCAACAGCAACAATTCCTTATGCGCTCGCAATCGCAGCCGTACAGCATGGGCACTGCCACGCCCTTCAGTCTGGGCCTACAACGCGTGAGTGATTAGCATTACTGCTGTGTGTGTGTGTGTGTGTGTAGTTTGCTGTAATTGTTATTGTTGCCATAATGATTTGTTGTTGTTCCACAGCACGCAGCACAGCCGCAGCCAAGCTATCGCTACCCTGTACTTTTTCCGCCCCAGGTCAATGGGTATGGCCTGAACTTCGGCATGTCGATGCACAACAGTGATGGGGCACAGGATTTCGCCAGCTTGCCACCGCTGCTCAATGTGCTGAGTGGCTTTGGCGGTGCTGGCTCTGAGCACGAACAGAATTCCACAGATGTACTCGACGGCAGCGGCAGCAATCCGAACATGAGTCGAGGGTAAGTGAAGTCGTCGATAATCGTTGTAATGTAAATCTCTAATGGAATCTCTTTCTGTTGCAGCTTTCGCTTCAGCGATCCCTGTCTGCTGAATCCATCGGATAACGATTCCAAGCTGAGTGGACAAAATACGCCCGAGTGTCGCAATGGCAACGGCAACAACAGCAACAGCGCCTCAGCCGCCTCCGCGCTCAATGTCAATGGCAACGGCAGCGGCACCGGCGGGGGCGGGGGCGATGTGGAGCAGCAGAACAAGTTCTTTGCAGCACTGATGGAACAGATAAACATTCTGCACGAAACGAACTCAAAGATTTGTCGCAATTTGCACGAGACAAAAGGTATGTGGGAGGACAGCAGGGCAATTGCTGTGCAAAAGTATACCCTGTAAATTGAAGGCAACTGAGTGTTTGTTAACGGGTAACCTTCCTGGAGTTGCCCCTGATTTGTTCAATCTACGTGAAAGAGAATCTGTTTAGTTCTTTAGAGTCTACCCCAAAGTGTATCGTATGTTACTTTTTCTGTGTACAATTCTCTGGTATTATTGCTCTTTTTGTTTGTTGTTTCTGTTGTCTTTCTTTATGTATTTTCTTTTTGTATTTACCTATTTCGCCTACTATCTTTTTCACAATCTGCACACGTAAATACACACATACACACAGTTGATATCGAAGCTTTGAAGCACGCTCCCAATGGCTCGCAGCCCTGGGCTGGAGGCGGCGGGGGCATGCGGCACCGTAGAGATAGCTTGAGCGGATTAAGCACACAGAGTCAACCCTTGATATTTGGCGGCGGCGGATTCGGTGGCACACACAGTCCAGCGCCCACCTTTCATTCAGGTAGCTATGAACATGATATACATAATATATATATACATATATAGTACCCTGCTGTATCCTGCTATTTATTTTGATAAATCCCGAGGTGGCTTAACTAAATGATGCCAATTTGTGGCTTGTCTTTTAGGCGTCTACACACCCGGCATGATGACGGATGTGGTGCGCGAGGTTAAGGAGGCGGCACGTGTGCGCGAAGATGCAATGCTCAATCGGTAAGTGGGAGTAGCTTTATGTTCCAATGGGACTTGAGACTCACTTCGCCTTTGCAGCGTCAAGTCGATGGTGGAGGAGCGCCAGTGGTCCATGAACGAGGGAAATGTACGAATACTGCGTGATGTAGATGAGCTGAAGGTAAGTGGGATAAAGTCGTGTAATGTAAGAAGTTTCCTTATTGTTCTCTCTCTCTCTCTTCAAACAGTCCAACGTTATGCAACTGCGACTGGAGCGCAAGGAGACAAACAAACGTCTGTCCCATCTGGAGGCAGAGAACAAGTATCTGCGACAGGCGCTGGCCAGTTTGTTCAATCAGCGACAGGCGCATCATGACATCATCTATGAGAATGATCGTGCAAGGGGAGGCACCCGCAAGTCACCGTTTCCATTTCCCAATGGCTGCGCCCCAAGACGTTCGCATTCACTGAATCTGCACTATGGCACAGTGCATCAGGCGCCTGTGGCAGCAACGCAATCACTGGACGAGGACGATGAGGGGGAGGAGGAGCTGGCGGGGGATGTGGATAATGATGAACTGGCAATCTCCGCTGTACAATTGAGCAACAAACGTTTGTCCAGCTCCAGCAATGAGTCGCGCAGTAATGAACTGGACACAAACGCAGTGCAGCAACAGAGGCAGCAAACGCAGCAACAGTCGCATCTGCAGTCGCAGTCGCATCTGCAGCCCCAGCAGTCAGCGCAGAGTCCTCCTAAATTTGCGTTAATCTCAGAGCATGTCGCCACGCAGCTGCCCCCGCCGTTGTTGCCGCGGAAGAAGGAACATGCGCAGCTGAAGCGCGAACTAAGCGAAGCAACCAGCGCACGTAAGGAGGCCGATCAGCGTATTATAGCGTGGGTGTAGTCTATGCTCTCTATATGGTTGTTTTGTTGTCTTGTGTATACTCTCCTAACTTTCTCGGCACCCCTTCATCACTTCAACTATCCGCACCATTGCATGCATAAACTTGTTCCCATTACTAATCCCAACTCGATCATTATTTGTCATATTTAAGCGGCGGTGACTAATCACAACAATAATCACTCACAGTATTTTTTTGCATTCTCTGTTCTCTTCTCTTCTATTTCTTTCGACAATCGGTTTTGTGATTTTCAATAATTTTAGACTCGAAAAATTGGTTAAAGACCTAAGCGTCCAGGTGGCCAGCAGCCAATTGAATTGGAGTCCAACAGGAGCACAAGCAGCAGCAGCAGTAGCAGCAGCTGGAGCTGGAACGGTTAACAAACTCAGCGTCGCTGGCGGACCTATTACGGACTTATAGTTCTAGCTAACAGGCCGCCGTAATGTCCCGGCCCCTGCCCCCATCTCTGCGTCCGCCTGCGATCATGAATCTGGTCCCAAGTACCGTGTCACCCATTTATAGCAGGCACCAAATCGTCGGGGTATCCGGCAACAGCAGCGGCGGCAACTTCACACATTTCGCTTTAGAATTATTTATAACTCATTGACGTTCGTCTAGGAGAGTCACGTTCAATATACGTGTAATACACACCTTAGCCAAAAATCGTGTACAATACGATATGATATGATATGAAATGGACATCGCATCCATTCGGCCAAAATCCAGCATCGAGAGCCCCTGGGGCGGCACAAAACTCTCAAGTCTAACCCGAACAATTTGTGACTAAACAAAAGTTTCTTTATAAACAGAGACACACACACACATACACACACATCAACACAAGATAAACACCTAATAGCAACTTACTTTGTAACTAATATCGAAATCGTGTACCTATAACAAATGAACAAAAATCAAAATCAAATTATATCTAAAAACACATGTAACGGTCTGTTAAGCGATTCAAATATGTAACCCTATATGGTATATACAAGCATATTGCATATACACATACATATACATATATATTACTATAACGTACATTCATCAAGTAATGTTGTTGCGCCGTGTGGCATCACTATTTTTATTGAATTACATTAAACATATTTAGGTGCCATTTGATAGAAAATACATGTCTTTTATTTGAAGTAATATGAACTGGGTGGATTACGAGACACGAACTCTTAATATATTGTAGTAATCCAATCTGGCTGAGACATGTCTGCAATCTTAAATTGATCCACCAAAATGAACTGCAACCACTTGTGGTCTAATCATACATATATTACATACATATATGTGCATTTATTGAGAACACTTCGTCAGATAAACACAATCATACATAGGCATAAAGTAAAACTAATGAATTGAATTAAATTTGGACGTCTCCGTTGCTGCTACACGTTGCATACGTGATTCATCCGTTTGATTGGCGACGCCGCCTGAAGTAGTTGTCAAATCTTATAAAGCATCTAGGGATAACAACACAAGTTAGTCAGACAGAACATAAGATAATTTCAATGTGAGCGTGTGTGCATATGGAGTGTGTGTGAGTGTTCTGTGTTTGGGGGGTGGGGGTGCTGTGTGTAATGTGCTACATACATTGTGCCGCCATGTCGTTGCTGTCGATGCCTAGCATAGCCAGCTCCTCCAACTCCGCCTTGCGTCGCAGCTTCTCACTATCTGTGGGCGATGGTGGGGGTTGAGGAATATCGCCCACATCCACCATATCGTTGACTTGCGCCTTGATCTCGGCCACAGGAGTTGCTGGAGGCGAGAAGGGCATGGGTATATCTTGTGCCAATAATGTCTTTACGCTAGTCGCGTGCGACGCAAGGCTGTCTGTTTCACCACCATTAGCCAGCTCTGTATATGCTGCACTCTGTGACGCTTCGTCGGCACTCATCTGCATGGGGGAGTCGTCCACTGCGGACTTTGCAGATTCCTCAAGAGGCGGCAACGAATTGGACGTTGTCTCTTCAATGGACACCAGATGTATTCCCTGCTTGGCCAAATCTTGTAAATTATGCTCGTCCAGCACAGGTTCATCCTCGACAATTGTGGTTATGGTTTGCGGTACTGGCACAGGGTTGGCCTCGTTGTTTGCCTCATCGGCTGAGCGATCCGCAGGGAAAATGATGTTGAGTGCTTCGGCAAAATCTTTGGGTAATTCGCCGTCACGTGACGATGATGCCGTTACTAATGGTTGCGGCACTAAATCAGTTTCAGCTTCATCGATACCTGGCGGCAAACAATCCTCATCCTCATCATTGTCCTCGCCGCCTAACTGCTCGTTATTTAGGGATTCCTGGCCATCGACATTACTGCTCTGACCTGGAGGTGGTGGTGGCGGACAATGCGTCATTAGATTAGCAAATTGAACAGGATCAGGCATCAGCTCATCGTAGTCGATCATCATGCCGGCATCGGGATGAAATGGTGGCGCATTTCCAAAGGCATCCTCCATCATGGCCATTTGGATTTGAGCAGCTGTCGGTGCAGTCTGTCGCACTGCAACGGGAGCCATGGCCATAGGCGGAGGTGGTGGCGGTGGTGCCACAGACATATTATCCACGGAGCTTCCATTTGTATAAATGCTGGCTTCGTTATACGCGGCTGCAGTCGTGGTAGGCTGTGGCTGCTTCTTAAGTACAGGCATCTTTCCAATGAACGGCAGCTTCTTCGCACCTACTCCAGTCGTAGTGGCGCTGCTTGAGCTGCTGGGCTTTGTTGGTTTTGGCTTGGACGTCGGCTCCTTTTTGTCTCGCTTGAGTTCATTTTGCTTTCGCTCGGGCATCGCATTACGCGGCCGGAACTCGGAATGCTTCACCACAGGCCGTTCGACGCGATCCTCAGAGCGGCTGCGGCTACGACGAAACCGACCACCATCCCGCGAGCGACTGCGACGTCCATCACGTGAGCGACTTCGTCCGCGACCTCCGCGTACTGGCGAGCGTGAAACACGCCGACGAGCACGACTACGCGAACGTGTGCGCGAGCGGCGTCGATCACGGTCACGTTCCCTGTCTCCACGTCCACGATCGCGTTCTCGATCGCGATCCCGGTCGCGTCTATCCCGATCGGAACGTCCGCGACTGCCACTGCGCGGTGAGGGGCTGCGCCGCTTAGAAACACCTGTACGCCTGGATTTGTCGTCAGCCGTTGAAGATGAGTTCTTGTTGTCCTCAGCTGGACGAGATTTGCTCTTAAGTTTACCCTTAAGCTGCTCCAATAGCTTCTTCTCACTCTCGCTAATCACCGGCTGCACTGTGTTCCATTGCTGCAGCATAGCGTCATCCCGCTTCTTGAGTTCCTCCTCTTTCATATCATTTACTGTCGTCGATGTCCACTTGCCGCGGTCACCAGCAGCATTCAGCGTATCCTTAATGATTGGCGGTGGCGGTGGAGCCACTTCCACCGTTGATGTGTCCGTCGACTTGACCGCCACAGGTACATCCTGTTTGCGCATAGCCACCCGTATAGAGGATGCGTTAGCTGCAGGCGCGGCATCCACTGCGACATTCGCTATCTTTGGTTGAGGAGCCGCGTCTTCCTCGTCTGAAGTGGAGCTGTCAGTTGAGGATGATGTGCTATTGCCCGCGTTCCGCTTGTGTTTCTTGCCATGTTTACGCTTCTTTTTCTTTTTATCTCCACTGCAGAGTAGAAGAAAGATAATCATTAGAAAATTGCATATATATTAAAATGGATTTGTTAACTAACCGACGTCGATTCTTTAGGCTTTTCATTCTTTGATAGTTTTCATCAAAATGACACAAAAGACAAATCTTAATGTAAATCTTAATGATATGATTTCAAACTTGTAATCGGTTGTACATCGATAAGAGAACCATATACTGAATCTACCTAATTTTAATAAGAACTTATGTTCTTAATTACAAACTGATACCTATAGGTGCTCTTTCAAATGTTTTCTGTATTTTGAAACAAATTTTCTTTTGTCTAATTGAGTTGAACATTGAATTAAAACAAATTTCAAAACAGCTCTGCTATATTATATGCTATATATTATCCATTAATGGTGCACATAAACTATACAGACCTCTTCTTCTTGCGCTTCTTTGAGGTCTTATCTTCTTCCTTCTTTGCTTTCTTCTGCTTTGCCTCCTCATTCTCTTTCTGGAGTTGTTGCGCACGCTCGCGCTTCTGGAGCCATTCACTTTCATAATTCGGTTGCTTCTTCAGAAACAGCTGGATGTGAATAAAATCGAAACAAGTGTGTGAATATTATGGAACCTATTAATGTTTCTCAAGTACTCACCTCATATCTATTGGCGTGCATTCGTGACTTCAGATGCGCAGATGCACAATGTAAGTCTCCGATCCAAACGCTGCACAACTTACAGTACCAAGCGGTGGCAGGCACCAAGAACTGCAGCCCTCGCACCGGAACCCGCTTAACGGGTGCCTTCTCGTGCGTGGGAAAAGGATCGTGATCGATTCCAATATGCCAAGGTGTCTCCATTATTTCACGGTTCATATGCTCCTCGGCATGCAAATGCTTTAGATAATCGCGAGCCGTCTTCGGGAACACATTGCAGTTTTCACACCAATGTTGCTCGGGATCGAAAAATACCAAATTGTAATTTTGTGATTGAGGCGGCGCCGATTTAGCTGTTGTTGCAGCATCGCCACCCAAACGCTGTTTGGCTTTCATTGATTTCATTGCTCGATTCTTAAGGCGATTTGTTGGACTTCCATCCCCGTTGCCATTATCCCCATCGCCCTCTTCATCGGAGGATGAGTCAGACGAGCTGCTTGACGAAGAACTTGAATCGGAACTATCCCCAGAGCTATCACTTGTTGTCGACGCTGCAGCACCTGCGGCTGTTGCTGAAACAACTTTAGTGCTCGCTGACTCAAGATCGTTCTTTGGCGTAGTCTCGGTCTCTTCGTCAGCTTCCTCGTCGCCTATAATGCCGTTCAACATGTCTATGACATTCTCGATGGTGTCAAGTTTCTTTTTTATTTGCACCTGTAAGGAAAGAGTATTACATAACCATAGATATTTACATTTACCAGTGTAAACTCACCTGAAGGCGATCGTTTTCCTCAATAAAATTCTTTGTGGTTGGCGATGGCGGGGCATCGCCTGCTGTCAAATCGTCATGTTGCTCCTTAAGAACTTTCATTTCCTTCTTCAAGAGCGACACTTTCTTCACGTAGTTAGTGCGTTGCTTCTTTAGCTCTTCCTTTTGATTCTCCGCTTCCTGGGCCACGGCTGTGTTTTCATCATCATTGTATCATCATTGTATATAGAGTGACGGGGGGTAGAGAGAAAGAGATTAATTAATATTCATTCTGAGTTGCTGATTTAAAGTTCAAATTTCATTACAAAATGCATTCTCGAGTGCATTTCACGGCTAGTTACAAACAGTTGGCACCAAATGCACCAACGGATGCGTTCGCCGGAACGGGTCGGATCGGAGCATGTCGGGTCTGTGACGGCTTGTTCTGCTATCCTCTCGGGTCTGTAGAAGATGTCGACGTTCGAGCTGACGTAACTGATGATGAATGTGTGCCGCTCCCCCCAGACGAGAAGTATTTTTGGTCTTACACTAAACAGTACACGACACATAAACGACAAAACTGTGCTTTGTTTTGGTTAATCGAATGCAAACGTTCCCGGGGCACAGATGCCTTCGCTCGTTGCCGGATTCGGGTCAGTTTTATAGCTAGATTGTCAATGTCTTTACAATATTTTTTTATGATTAGCACTGTTGTTTTTTCATTTACAAATAACGATCGATGTTTTTAACAATTTACAATTACGTACAAGTTTTTTTTTTTTGTTAGGGGGGCGTAACCATGACAACAGTAATAAAATATAATGTGAGAGGTTTGCATGTGAATTGTCGTAAGTAGCAAAGTTTAAATTCATTTCCGCACTTACCATCCTGTGGTGGCAAACCTGCGCTCTCAAGCGCCGGTGGTGGCTGCTGCTCCTCGATAATTGCCGACGGCGGCGGCTGTTGAAGTTGCTGCTGCTGTCCCGACGCTGCCAGCGCAGCCTGCTGGGTCGCAAGTGGCTCTGGAGCTGCTGGAGGAACACTAGCCAGTGGCTGTGGGAGCCACACCTGTTGCCCATATTCTGCAAGAGATTTCAAATATTTATAGAGATAGACTATATAATTTACTGGAGGTAATCGCAACATTTTTAAGTATATTAAATGACCTTGGCCAAGTTAGCTCCGCTTATTCTGAATACTTTGTTGGTCAACGATTGTCGTAATTGCCTAAGCAAGCTTGCCTATCCGATGATTATATAATTAAGTTTAATGAATGCAGTACTTACCATTTACACCCCATGCACCCCCGTAGCCCGTGTTGAAGCCGGGTGCTTGTGTGGGTGGTGGTCCTTGCATACCATAGCCTGGTCCTTGGGGCGGGAATGCGTTTGGTGGCGCCATGCCGTACTGATGACCATAGACATCTGGTGCACCATACGGCCCCTGACCGTACATTTGAGGTGGCATTACGCCATAACCCGAGGCCTGGACAGAGTGGGGCAGCTGTTGCACTGGCGGAGCTGGTAACGGTGGTGAGGTCGGCTTTTTCTTGGGCGACCACCGAGATCCTGGACTTCCACCACGACCGCCACCTCGCCTTGGTGGGGAATTACTGCGGGAACGCGATCTTGACCTACCATAACGATCACGTCGACCCCGACCACGAGGTGGTGAACGTCGACGGTCGCGATCGCGATCAGGCGAACGTCTGCGATCAAAACGGCGTCGTGGTGGATAGCGTCCATAGTCCGGTGAATCGTACCGACCCCGACGGGGCGGAGGTGGTGGCGAAGGTGATCGCGAATGTGAGCGTCTGCGACGACTATGCGGCGATGCAGCGTGTCGCGAATTTGATCGGCGTCGTGATGTCGAGCGGCGACGAGAAGTCGATTTGCTTTTGCTGCTCATGCGGGACGCGGGCGTTGCAGCAGTTGCTTCCTCGTTTTTTTCACTCGCATCATTTCCGTCAACGCCGGGTGGGCCGTCATCCAGCGAAGAGCCCATACGCTTATCTAGTCCATGATTCAGTGGCATGTCATCAGCCATTTTAAAAGAGTGGAATGCGTTCCACTTATTTCTTGTTTCAATAATTGTAATTTTATATTTTATACGTTTGTCTTTTTTTCTCTGTAGAAGTTGCCAGTAGAGCTGCAAAATGAATGTCGATATAATCGATAGTCCAAGTAGTTCTAAAATTAAATTCATCGATGACACTGTGAAATCGTGATTGAAAATCGTGTTATTTTATAAAAACAAAATGATTTTCAAAATAATTCTGCATTTTGTTGAAATCCCTCAATTCAAGACTGCATATATTTCTATATTTGGATATTATTTATAACCTACACTCAAATAAAAGAAAATAAAATATTTTATAACAGTGTAACCACACTTGAAAAAGTATTATATTTTAAATACATAACGAATCGAAAGCAGCTTTTTAAATTAAAATATATACCGCAGTAAATTTATTTTTAGAATTTCTTAAAAAAATACTGTAATTATAATTAATCGAAGAAAAATTAAGATCAATATTTTATTGTTTAGTTTAAATAACCTGTTTTATAATATTTAAACGCTACTCGATTTATTTAATTATCGATAAGTCGCCTGAGTGAATAGCGCTGCCACCTTTTCGGTGTGCTTATTATCGTTCGTAATTGTAAGTGGCACATAAACGGCTTTGAATTTAAAATGGAACTTCAATTAAAAATGTAGACCCTACTTTAGTATCCACAATTCTTAAATAAAAATAACAAGTACTCAGAATTGTATGTGGTAATTTACGGTTAAGCATTCTTTATTTTATTTTTGTCAATACATTAAAAGATCGTTTGTGTTTATTAAGCAACGTTTTCCATATCCATATCGTTCTTTCTGTTCTTGTGGGTTACAATATAATTTCAGAGTGTGTGAGTAACGATTAATGAATGCATTATTAATGAATGTGTGTATTTCTATGTTATGTTTACGTGTATTATGTGGTTAATCGATGAGAAACATTTGATTAGACTGTGTATGTAAGTGGTGCCAATAAGGCTCGATCGAACGAACATTTAGAATGTTTTTCAAAACCGCATGATTATGTTGTGTGTTTCATGAATTGGTATTCCGTCTTTCGTTTTTTTGTTTTTGTAATACTTCTTAAGCATTTGTCTTTTCATTTTTGGAGAAAATTTTGAATTCATTGTGAATATAGTCTTGTTTTTTTTTGCTTTTTGTTTTTGTTAGTGGGTTTAAAACTAAATTCTGAAATTATTTGTAGGTAGAGTAATAGATTTTAAATCGAATGCCTCCGACTGACTTATCAAAAGTATAAAAAGTGTTTAAAATCCATTTTTGATTGAATTGATGCGATGTGGATGGATGGATGCATTTAAATCATGTTAGCGCGGTTGGGCTGGGGCTACGAGTTCTGCGGGCAGAGGGCTTAGTTAGGGGGAGGATACTAAGAGGGGCGGGCGGGCTAGCAGCAGACTCCAGTGGCGTATGTATTTAAATACTTAGACTGTTTCCTGCGCAAGGATTTGCGGTGGCGATACAAGTTTAGATAGTTACAATAGATGATGATAATTATGAATACGTTGGTGATCGATTTGAGGGGGTGCGCATGCGGGAATGATGATTCCAGGCGACCAAACTGTCCAGTTTTAGTTCCAGTTCCAGTTGCAGGCGACTTAACTCCTCCTGCTGCATCGCCTCCAGCCGGAGTTGGCCTACATAGATTATTCTCACTAATTGTATGTGTGATTATAATAAATTGCAGTATTTCCTCAAGTTTATATAATATCTGAATGCAGCTGTAGTTAATAATAGTTAATGCATGGTTGCTTTCGATTCGCTTCTGCTTTGCCACGGTCACTTCTTTTGCGGACTCTTCTGACTTCAGCCCCTCCTCCTCCGGATAATCCTGCCATAATTTCGATCGTCGATGAGTATAAATAGATACTAGAAATTTCAAGTGTTTTGTTGTTGCTCTTGCCGTTTGCTCAAGTTGCTTTTGCTGTTGCTGTTCTTCTTGCTGTTGCTGTTGTTGTTGATGTTGTGTCTGAGTGTTGTGGGTGCTGTTGTTATTGGTATTATTGTTGTTTGAATTGCAAATCTGTAGACACCCTAGTTATTTCTTCTTCTGTGCCTTCTCAGCGGCTTTTGTTACTTTGCCCGAGGTCGTCTCTTTAAAGTTCACCGACTTTATGACACCCACCGCGACCGTCTGACGCATGTCACGCACTGCAAACCTTCCCAGTGGAGGAAATTCCTGGAAGCTTTCGACACACAGCGGCTTAGTTGGCACCAGCATGATGATGGCCGCATCTCCGGACTTGATGGCCTTCGGCTCTGTCTCAGTAGTCTTGCCGGTACGGCGGTCACACTTCTCCTTGATCTCGGCAAACTTGCAAGCAATATGGGCCGTGTGGCAATCCAACACGGGAGTATACCCATTGGCTATCTGGCCAGGATGGTTAAGCACGATTACCTAGACGAGGGAGTCACCATAAGAACAGGAAGACCTTGTTAATATAAATAATACTTTACCTGAGCCGTGAAATCGGCAGCGCCACGTGGTGGATTGTTCTTGGAATCTCCGGCCACATAGCCTCGACGCAGCTCCTTCACCGACACGTTTTTGACGTTGAAACCAACGTTGTCGCCGGGCATGGCCTCTGTGAGAGCCTCGTGGTGCATCTCAACGGACTTGACCTCAGTGACCAAGTTAACAGGTGCAAAGTTGACCACCATGCCTGCAAAGGAATGAAGTCAAATCTGTGTCAAGAGCTCCTCTCCTTCTCGTCTACCCACCTGGCTTGAGAATGCCGGTCTCGACACGACCCACTGGTACAGTGCCAATGCCACCGATCTTGTAGACATCCTGCAGAGGCAGACGCAGCGGCTTGTCAGTAGGCCGCTGAGGCGGCATAATCGCGTCCAGCGCGTCAATCAGGCATTTGCCCTCAGTTTTGCCCTCCTTGCGTTCGACGGACCAGCCCTTGAACCAAGGCATCTTCTCGGATGGCTCCAACATGTTGTCGCCGTGCCAGCCAGAGATTGGCACAAAGGCCACCGCGGCCGGATTGTAGCCAATCTTTTTGATATACGAGGAGACCTCCTTCTTTATTTCCTCGTAACGTGTTTCGCTGTACGGTGGCTCCGTGGAGTCCATCTTGTTGACGCCCACAATCAGCTGCTTGACGCCCAGCGTAAAGGCCAACAGCGCATGCTCGCGTGTCTGCCCGTTCTTCGAGATGCCGGCCTCAAACTCACCGGTGCCGGCAGCGACAATCAGCACAGCGCAATCGGCCTGCGAGGTGCCGGTAATCATGTTCTTGATGAAATCTCTATGGCCGGGCGCATCAATGATGGTCACATAGTACTTGGCCGTCTCAAATTTCCACAGGGCAATATCGATGGTGATGCCACGCTCGCGCTCCGCCTTCAGCTTGTCGAGCACCCAGGCATACTTGAACGAGCCCTTGCCCATCTCCTGGGCCTCTTTCTCGAACTTCTCGATGGTGCGCTTGTCGATGCCGCCGCACTTGTAGATCAAATGGCCCGTGGTAGTGGACTTGCCCGAGTCCACATGGCCGATCACCACGATATTAATATGAATCTTCTCCTTGCCCATATTGATGTTCAGTGGATATTCTCAATATATATTTTGATTTTCGCACAGAAGTTTAGCCTATTCAATCTACACGGAGAGATGCCATATAAGGAGTTGAGAGAGGCAGAGAAAGAGAAAAAGAGAGAGAGATAGTAAGGCAAAGGCGTATGCCATAAGGACACGAGTCATGTGTGAGTGAAATTGTGTGCGTGTGTGCGCAGTCAGTGTGGGTGTGGACGCGACTCGATTCGCGGTGTAGAGACTCAAATGTTGCAGTGCTGCACACACACATACGAATACATATGCATATCAATATATACATACATACACATATACTTGCTTAAAATTCAGCAATAAAAAGTTTTGCACTTATTAATGAAATCAACTCTCAATGGGTTAGGGCTCAATAAATTACAAGTTTAGATAGTGAACTTAACTTTCTATTATTTATAATAAGAGTATTCTTTAGTCTAGCAACAAAGGTGCAGCGAGACTCACCTGAAAACAAGCTTTTAACACGACTTGCCGCTTGCAAGTGCTTCAATCACCGATATTCTAAAAAGAGAGAGAAAATGGGAATGAAATACTTAAAATTAATGTATTGCTCTGACGTGCAACGAAAATATAACTAATGATTATGAAATATATTTGACTATATATTGTAGAAAATGAAAATGGGGAAAAAGAAAACCAACCACACAGACACATAGACACTAAGCGTTATTGAGTTTTGTCCGCACTGCACGTCCGCCCGTTAGTCAATGCCCGGAAAATCTGGGCAATATGTAGTAGTATGTGCAACCAAGTCTCAATTCTCCCGAAAAATCAATAACGAAACCCCAGACAAAACCGAACTGAGCTGAGCTGAGCAGAGCAGTTGCTCTGGAGCCGAGCGATGAACGACGAATGCACTCCCAGGCCCAGACTGCCGGCCGTCATGCCCCACCCCATCCCACACACCAGCAACAGTGCCCCTTTTTTCGAGTCGAAACACCTCCTCAAAATAGTTTAACAATAAAGTGCAACAAAATACTAAGTTAATCAACATTTATAACGCAATTTACAGGGTAGGACGCGAAAATCAATGATGGCGACGACACGCTGCCGATGATTGCAACGGTAAATGTACTTTCATAAGTAAGCATGTGTGTGTACTTGCTATGTGTGTCGCGCTCTGCTCACCGCCGCCGACCGGCATTTGCGGCATTCGTGTGTGCTCTTTTCTCCGTAGAAATTTCGCGATTTCAAAGGGTGAAAACTGCACACAGAGCTAAAGCACTTACACACACACATATGGAGAGAAGAAAATGCCGTTGCTTCGTTCGGGTTGCACTTGCTCATCGTTTCCTTTGGTCTCTCGTCGTCGCCGTCTTGGATAAACTTGCAAAACACAAAAAGGAGACCAACTAACATGCACACACACGCACACAAGTACAAATCGGCAAAATGGAAGTGTGTGTGTGTGTGTGTCATAGTATCTTCGTGATTTATTTTTTACCCTAGAAACAATTTTACTTGCAATTTTCCTTTAGTTATTTTTAACAATATATATACGTACACACACATGTCCATGTATTTACACGTAGTGTAAAGAAAACCAAAGGGAAATGTAAAAATACTTTCGACATGCAGCAGCTTCTTTTCGCGAAAGCGCTGCAGATTAGCACGTCATTACATGCACACACACATCCATATGTATGTACTATATGTACTTGCAAGTGTCTGCACACGCTAATTTTATTTTCGCATATGTATGTATATTTATTAGCCAATATACAATTTATCCATGCAGTTTATAACTGATTCATAAGAGAAAATGCTGAAAATTACTGCACACACACACAAATTCATGCATGCACAACTGGTGCAGCGCAGCACACACACACGCACATAAGTTCAGAAAGCTTCCTCAGACCCGGCCGCCATTTTGGAATTTGTAAAAGAGCAGGATAGTTTTTTGCAGACACACCTTTTTGAATAAAGTTGTACAATTTTGAATGTTCACTTTATTATTTGCACACACACCTCACACACACACACACATATATGAAGGCGCAGTTACCGTTACACGGGTATGTATTATGCAAAAACTTGAGACACCGGCCGGCAAATGTTGCAAGGCAGAAAATGCAGAAATAATTTAGAACGAGTTTACCGCGAAGTTTTATCTGTTATTTGACACTTGATTATTTAATCGATGATTATTTATGATTGCGTTATTTAAGGATTATTAATTATTGCCAGAACGTTTTACGAACCCCACCAGTAAGTACGTGCACTTACCTCGAAACCAGAAAACGGAAAGACCGAATCCGAAATCGACAGAGACAGCCAGTCGGTTGACGATGGGCCCGAATCGGCCGAACGATGCACGATGATGCAACCGAAGAAGAGTCGATGTCGAGTCGATGTGACAGAGTAGCCACCAACTGGGGTAAGGAATATATTGTATATGTATGTAGAAGAGAAATAGTAGAGGCACGACGACTTGACAAATGACACAAAATTGCGGGCTATTTTCAAATTCAACACTGATTGATGAAGGGCCAACAATGCATTTTTTAATTAACACTGGAAGAGTGCGACAGACTCCCGTTTGAACTGGTCGCTCTCTGTTAACTCGATGCGAATCGTGCGCACTTAACAATGGTTTACCCTCTTATTATACACTTCCACCACTGAAAATGGTCATAAAAGGGTAAACAAATTTATTTATATAGGTGCCTCTGATTTTAATATATGTATCTATTAAAGGGTAGAGACTATCATACGGTCATGTTTTTATGGCAACATAGGTCGAAGGGTATTCCACTGTCGAGTGCGCTCGACTATTTCTCCCGTTTGAAACATCGATTGCATTTGATGTTTTAAATTCTATATATTTTCATGTAATCAAAAATAGAGGCAACATTATTGCCAGCATTATAATATACGTCTGCATTTAATATATGTATATATGTTAGCTGTATCTATGTACTACTCTAGCCTATTTCCATTCACTATCCGATTCGTATTCGGGCCAATCTGGTTTCTCGCCTGCAGGCAGCTTCTTCTGTGCGAGGTACTCATTAAACTGTTCTGGAATCGATATGAATCTCCGAATCTTCGAACGGAACTGCCTCCACGTCCACTGGCCATGATTGCGACGGTCTGTTACCATGGCATTGTAGTTAAATTTGTATTTGTTAAGGAAGTATGAGAGTTCCTTGACAACACCTTTGGGAAGTCTGTAACAAGGAGGTAGGTCAGGTATGACTCATATAATTTAAGAGGTAGTGCATTTACCGGAACTCCGGGTCGGCACGTCGATCGATTGCCATTTGTTCCAGTTCCTGCACAACATGACCACGTTTCGGTTTCTTCTCCTCTTCGTCTACAATCTTTTTCTTGGATTTCAGTGTAGTCAACTCCTCGTCGTCGAGCTCCTCCTCCACGAAACCATTTACAATTTTCGCTGCTTCTAGTCTTTGACGTTTATAATTCGGTATGCCTATAGACTTGTTGGGGTCCTTGGCCAAACCCATGTCACTGAAATTGGTCCCCACGCGCTTGGTTTCTTCCCACAACTTTTTCATTTCGGGGCTGTGGAGCAATATGGAATGTGTTGAACAGAAACAAACAGGACATCAAATCTTGTTCAACTTACTCCTTTATTTTTCCCATATTTTTACGAGTTTTGTTCATTGTTTTGCGGTTAACATTGTAGCGATAACGCTTGCGCACATGATTTTTGCGGATCTTCATTTTATATGTCGGTTTTAATAGTTATTAACTCTATTAGAAAAACAAAACAACTTGCACGTGTTGCAGCTGGTTCAGCTGGCAGATAAGTATCGATGAGACAAATGGTCTCTGGTATCGATAGGCAGAGAAAAATATATCACATGTTTGATTGCTGCGAAGCATCGATAACAAGTGGCGGCTTCCGATATGATGACAAGTGGCGGCTTGTCGATAATTTGTAAACATCGCCAGCAAAATAATAAAGACAAGTAAAAATGCGCGACGAAATTTTAGATCCCCATAATTTGGTTAAGAACCGTGAAATATTATACCGGTTAGTGATCAGGTAAGTTCAACCCATCATTTTATTATATAATTAATTAATCAAACCACACTCTCTTAGTCAGTTGATGTACGATGGCTTGGAGAAGTTCGCGATGGAACTGTCGATGCTTGTCAAGGCGGATCAGTGTGCGCCAAGTGAGCGTCTGCTGCATGTAATGATTGCGGGAATGCAGACAATGTCCGAGAAGGATAAGAACAATACTGACGATGTACTGCCAGGCATTGATTTGGAATTCGAACCGGAAGCATCGGCCTTGGCACCGGAGCCGCACTCTTATGAGACGGCCTACGTGACCTCGCATAAGCAGGCGTGTCGAGCTGGGGCGTTCAGCTTTGATGGTTCCCTAGTGGCCACTGGTAGTGTAGACGCCAGTATTAAGATTCTTGATGTGGAGCGAATGTTGGCCAAATCAGCACCTGAAGATATCGAACCTGGTCGCGAGCAACAGGGACATCCCGTTATACGCACATTGTACGATCACACTGACGAGGTATCCTATCTGGAGTTCCATCCCAAGGAGCACATATTGGCCTCGGCATCTCGCGATGGCACCGTTAAGCTCTTCGACATTGCTAAGCCATCAGTGAAGAAGGCACACAAAGTGCTCACCGATTGCGAGCCCGTGCTATGCGTATCCTTCCATCCCACCGGGGACTACATTGCCATCGGCACAGAGCATAACGTGCTGCGAGTGTACGATGTACAGACCACACAGTGCTTTGTCAGCGCCATTCCATCGCAGCAGCATAAGGCGGGTGTCACCTGTGTTAAGTATTCGCCGACAGCAAAGCTCTATGCTACGGGTAGCTTTGATGGAGACATTAAAATCTGGGACGGCATCAGCGGTCGGTGCATCAACACCATCGCAGAGGCACACAGCGGTGCGGCCATTTGCTCGCTTCAGTTTACACGTAACGGAAAGGTGAGTGAACTAACTCTCTTGCTCTTCTTGCTCTAATCTTTCTGGTTTTCTTAGTATTTACTGTCGTCCGGAATGGACTCTATTGTCTATCTGTGGGAGCTGTGCACCAGTCGACCCATTCAAACGTACACAGGCGCTGGTACCACCGGCAAACAGGAACATCAAGCTGAGGCTGTTTTCAATCACACCGAGGACTACGTTCTGTTCCCAGACGAAGCAACCACATCGCTGTGCTCGTGGAACTCTCGCAACGGTTGTCGTCTGACCCTTAACTCGCTGGGACACAACGGCCCAGTGCGATATATAACTCATTCGCCTAACGCGCCAGCTTTTCTCACCTGCTCTGATGATTTTCGCGCACGCTTTTGGTATCGTCGTGCCAACAATCAATAAGCGAGCACTGTGTATTAGACTAAGAAAACCAAATAATCATTACTACAATCGAATGAAATGTTTAATTTTTCAACTTTGGCTTAGTATTTCGTCCACACTGTACCTTCCCGTTATCTTTTTTATGCTGTGGTTGTTTTTGTTGGTTGAGTTAATACAACAACATGGGATCGTGTCATGGGAACGCTGTTCAGTGCAAGCAGTCCCAGCAGTGCACTGCTTACTCACCAGAACTCTGTTACCGATAACACAAGCAGTGTTTCATTTGGAATATCTTCGTTTTTCAAAGTGTAATTGCGCTAAAACTATAATTTTTATAACGACATGTGGCTTTTTTGATTTGTTCTTTTCTTCTTCTTTTAGTAGTACACAAGCTACCAAGTTCGCCCTGCAATCAGCTTAAAAGTTGTGGTCAGTTTTTTAAGTTTAACTCATTTGTTAAAGACAAAAAAACGCCCCAAGTGCGCCTGGAGGGACAGAAATTCAATTACTGTAAAGAGCAGTAGTACCTTGTTTATAATAAAAGTGAATCATCTAAGTACATCGTATAATAATTATTTATTGAGCGCATCGTTAGTTTAAGTCGTAATTGATTGCTTTAAGTATATATTGAAATGAGAATACATAATACAAATGCTGAGTACTTTTTGTGCGTACGATTCGTGTGGAATAGGACACTAGGCATTAAAGATATAGGCTTATATCATCGGTTATCGATTGTGTGTATGTCTGTTTAGTTTAAGACAAAATATCAGTTAGTTCTCACTGGAAGTCCCTTGCGCATTTTGTTGCCTTACACTAGAGTTATGCGTAAATTAAATTACAAAATATGAATATATATAATATATATGTATTGCTAGAAGTCTGCTAGAGAATAATTAAGTAGTTGGTAATTAAGTTTACAACATTTTCGTGGTCGCGGCAACAAGAAACCCACCACACATGGTAGTGGTGAGTTTCCGTGTGCGGCGCCTCGAAGTGATTTTTGATAAATTGCACAAATAGCCAATTGGTTTGGGTATATATCCCATCTCCAATGAGATAGACCAAATATTCTACGGACTTGAGTATTGAACGTAATACTATATACAAATAAGGCATAATAAAACAAGAAAATAAACTGAACGAAAGTTCCAACAAAAATCACAAAAGGAAATAATAAAGATGGGAAACAGTTCTTCGACAAGTTTTCGATTTCGATTATAAATTATGATAATTTCGATAATTTGCCGAACTAAATATTTGTAACATGCTTGGACGGTGCCTAAACGTGAACAACTTTTGTATATTTCAGGAAGTAATACCATGGTGGAAATCGAAAACTGGCAGTAAAAATAAATAGCTAAATAATTTGACTCATAGTGAAGTCAGTTCAGTCGCAACCGGAACTGGAACCAACATAGGGGGTTCCACATTCGAGTCGTTTCGAGTTCCGAACGGAAAGTAAAGGAGTTCTCTCTCTCTCTCTCTCTCTCTCTCTCTCTCTATTTAGTATATATAGTCTAGTTAACCTAACTGATTCGCAGCTGGCAGTGGGGGGATTATATTATTTTCGCTACAAGTTAGTTTCGAATCAGTTCACTTAGTTCCTAACTGGAGTATCCCAGCTATATTTCTAACTATATATCTTTCTAAATGTCTAACTGTATCTGGTATAGGGGCTTAGACTATTTAAGGCTTTATGGACGGAACCTTGTTAAAGATTATTGCTTATTGAGTTACTTTCTGTCTCTCTCTCTTCTTCTGTCTGTTTGTGTCGCTCTCTCTTTCGCTATGATTAGCTAGTGGTGCTGCTTATGGAACTAGATTAACTACTGCTTATGTTGCTTGAAGTATTTTACAGTTAGTTTTGAGGCACGCGAAGGAGTCCCGTGGGAAGTCTTTACGTTGCTGTCGCCAGCGGCAGGCTTGCGCACATTGCTGGCGGGGATGGGGAGGGCGAGATCTGTATCTCGTTCTTGATAATGACATCGTTCTGCAGACTCAACATTGCCGCCGCAGCGGAGTCGCTTAGCTCCTGTTCGTGCTCCTGCTCCTGCTCCGCATCGTGATCGGGATCCTGATCATGCTCCAGCTTCACATCGGGCAGCAGAAGCGATGCGTCGTGGCCGTCGAAGGAGGAGAGACGCTCTTGCTGTCGCTCCTGCTGCAACTGATGTTCCTCCAGTTGGCGCTGAAACTGCTCCTGCTGTTCCAGCTGTTGCTGCTGTTGCTCCAACTGCTGTTGCTGTTGCTCCTGTTGCTGCTGCTGCTGGTAGAGCGAGGTGTGAATGTCGCCTGCAGCTGCCGCCGAGATGAGATACTTGAGCGAACTGAAGGCACCTAGATCCTTGGTGGGTGTGCAATGCTCGTGCGTCATCTTCAGATGATTCTTCATTTTGTCCGGTCGCGAGAACTCCTTGGAGCACACCGGGCAGGGGAAGACCTTGCGGTGCTTGCCCTCGTGGTAGAGGAACGCATGTCGCTGGAAACTGTACTTGTTCTTGAAGGTCTTTTGCATGTTCTCCTTGGCGCATTCGGTGCAGCGATAAACGCCCTCCACGACGCTTGCATAGCGGAACAGGTCCAAGCCACGCACGGACATCTCTGTCAGATGCTCTGCCTGATCATCCAGCGTGGACTGCGCCTTGCGACGCACCCGACGGCGCTGTATGGGCCGCTTGGGCGTGGAGCTGGAACGCGCATTTCTCGAAGACGGAGCCGAAGCTGGAGTCGAAGCCGTGGCCGAAGCAGTTGCCGATGCCGATGCCGTTGCGGAAGCAGAAGATGTGGTAATCTCGCTAGCAATGGCCTCATCGTAGCCCAGTCCGGCGTTCTCGTCGGCCAACGTCAGCAGCTCCGGATCTGGCTCGTCCATATCGTCTACATCAGCAAACTGTGCCTCGCCCGAAGGAGATTGCTGCGACGGTTGCGCCTGTTGCTGATAGTATTCCCCATTGGCGGCCATGTGCAGCAGCAACTGTTGCTGCAGGCTGTTGTTGCTGCTGTTACAGCTGTTCTTGTTGCCACTGTTGTTGTTGTTGCTATTGTTCTGCGCTTGCTGCTGCTGTTGCTCAGCTGCATTGGCCAACGACTGCAGAGCACTGCAACCGCTCTCCTGCTGCTGCTGCTGCTGCTCTATGCACATCTCCTCCACGGGCAAAGGCAGTGGCAAAGGATGCGCATGAGGATGGGACAACGACACGTTTTCAGGATCCTTGGCTGCAACACGCAACTGCTGCTTGAGCAAGGAGTTGCTGTTGTGCTGCTGCTGTTGCTGTTGCTTCTGCGGGGCTGTTGCTGCTGTAGTTGCAACTGTTGCCGTTGCTGCCGATTGATTGCTGGGATTGATGGCGCGTATCTTGAGACCGAGTATGGTGGGCAGATGCACTGGGGCTGTGGGATATGAATCCCCGCTAGATTCGTTAGTTGCTGCTGTTGTTGTTGTTGCAGCCGTTGCTCCAGTTGTTGTTGTTGTTGTTGTTGTTATTATTGTTGTTGCTGTTGTCACAGTTGGTGTTGCAATGGGAATCAAAGTGGACGAGCCGAACAGGCGCTGTGAGAGTTCTGGAGTCGCTTGGGCACCTGGAAGAGATAAAAGAGTAATTTGTTAAAGGACTGTACTCAACAGGGATATATATCTATATACATATATAGTATGTCGCAGCTAGGCTGGATAGAACATACGATATTCAACTGTAATAGAATTATGTTAGAGTTTGAACTCAACTGAATAATAGTACAATGTTAGAGGTATAAATTCTGTTATATAACGAGAGCATCATTCGAATGACAAGTCGAATGAGTCTGGCGCCTGCAGATGTTCTAGTATGTTCAAATGTGCATAAACATAAACGTGATGAAATTAGTTGCTGAATGAACCCGATGAAATACTTGGTAGAGGAACAAAAGAGAAAAGAAACGACGCCACGCGGTGGAACACTCAGTTCGGTGGAGTTCGGTAAAAGAGAGAGACTAGAAAACATCTTGCAGGCGACTTGCTATGTCTTAGAGTAGAAGAGAAAATATAAAAGAAATGGAAGTAGATCAGCTAATGTCACTTTCCCCAACATATATATAAATATATACATATATATATACAATATAAATATATAACATTAATAATGACTGTCCTATCAAAATAGAAAAGACTTTACCAAATGTAAAACATTGAATTTTCAATTTGTGATCAACTTCACTCTGAAGATCAGCAATAAATATAAATTTATGAAGATCTATAATATAATTTTAGGAATAAATATGTATGCAACAAAACGATATAACAAAGAATTTTCAAACATTGCAAACATAAATCTAAGCTAAATTTTCAAATTAATTTAAAGTAACGTGAAAATCTATTTTTTGTTTTTTTTATTGAAAAAATCATCTATTTAGAAAGGTTGGATAAGAAAAAGAAGAAGGTTTCTACTGGCCTACTCTTGGCGTAGCCGAAGTGATCCCAAATTTCAGGATTTTTTTTGTTTGCTCTAAAATTCTTTAATTATTAATTAATTATTATTTTTTTGATTTATATAATCTCTCAATCTCGGATTATTTCTCATCCAAAGAAGTTTTTAGCAACATTTGGATACAGACTTATAAAGTGCACCGAAGGGTATCCAATTGAATTATTTTTAATCTCTTTGTATATTACCTTTTATCTTGGAAAGTCTATTTAATTTCATATTTTGCTATAATATATAGTAATTTTTTTCTTTGAGCGATATTTTCGATCGACAAAAATAACTCTCAAGAAATAATCATTATTTGTTAATCAACATTTTTTCGCTCAAAAATTTGATTATTATTTTTTGAACGAAAAAAATAAAACTCAGTACATAATCATTATTTTTTGAATTTTAATTTTTATGTGTGATTTTTACGATCCCTGAGCTATCGTATAGTAATTTGTTAAAGCAATCTCAATGACAATTAAAACTTAAAAACCGAATAATATTGATTTCATATATATAAATTTCTTTAACTTCTTCCCAAGTTAAAATACTTCCTTAATTTTTCAGTATTATCCCAAATATCCCAATAAACACAATTCAATTTTAGTTTTCTAACTGTTTCTTGTGTGTGTGTGTATATTGGTGTGTGTTTCTTTGTTTATTTAGTTCTCAGGATAATAAAAATACATTTGATCTATGTATGCATAACAAAATTGTTACTTTTTATTGAATAATATTGCGTGATTTACTATTTTATTTATTTATAAATTTTACAAAAATTTGTAGATTAGTTTTCGAGCTGTGTGTGTGAGTGTTTCAAGTAACGGTAAACGGTTAAAGGGCAACCCTACGCTGGAAATATGCCTATATATAGTTACTATATATTGTATACATATACATATCTATCGCATCAGATCGGATCGGATTGTCTGCGTTGTCTACCCATGCTCAAAAAATACATATGTATTTCCACTATCCATTCTCATTTATCGTATTCTGTTTCTGTTTTTGTTTCTTTCTTTCTTTGGGCATCAAAAGCATGACTGTTTATAATTATATTATTATTATTATTATTATTTGATAGTGATATAATGGAAGTTGGTAATGTCTGGTGGAAGTAGAAGTAGAGCGATCAGGTCGTAAGATAAAACATATTTTGTGTGTGTATATAAAACGTAAACTAAAGTTTAAATTAAAGTTACAAAATATGCTATAGTAAATATTTATTTGCAAGTTTCTGTGTCTGTGTGTGTGTGTGTAGGTGTAGATGTTAATGCCAAATCGAAGATAGTTGGGTAGTTAGCTACAACAATCGATATTATCGTTAATCGCTATCGTTATCGTTGAATTTGTTGCGGCTGTTGCAGTTGGAAAAAGAGCTTCTCACTTAAGTTTAGATAAATTGCACTAGCTAACACTAAATAAAGAATTAAAAACAAATTACATTTAATAAATTATTGTTTATTACACAGATCGGGGGTACTCTTTATTCTCCTCCTCCCTATTTCTCCCTCTACTCTCTCTCTTCTTACTGTGTGTTATCCTTTTCTGATTGAATTTAGTTTTGTTCTTTTTCTGATCGCAACAAACTCAATTCTCAATTTTTTTCCGCTTTTCATGCAAGTTTCAATTTGATTCTTTTGTTGTTGTTTTTGTTGGAGATCGTGTATTTTATTAACTTTATTTTTGTTGTTTGTTTGTTTTGCTTTAATTTGTTTATTAAACCTTTTGCTGCGCTGAATTTTTACATACATTCTTCTGCTTCTTGTTTTTGTTTTGCTTTTTTTTGTTTTCTTCGTTTCTTTGGCGATAATTTAAGCCTCCGATATACAACGTAAATTTTAATCGTAATCGTAATTTTAGTAAATCGATAAATTACTTGTATTTGCATAGTTCTTGTTGGTTGGTTTTACGACTAAGTTAGCTGTATCATAATCATAATCATAGGTATTATCGATAATTATTAGCATTAGCATTAGCGTAGTTAATTAATTAATAATTAGTTTAATTAACATTCGACTCGCACGATACATTTGCAATGCTCTCGCGCGAGCTTGTGTGTGTGTGTGTGGTTTAATTGGTTGAATTGAATCGAAATCGGATTCACCGGCGCCACAAATATCGATAGTATCGATATAGATTGGACAACAAGATGAGATCCGATCGCGATCGTTTCCGTTTCCTTTTTTTAACTAGCTTCATTTGAAGGCAACAATGTAGATCTGCGCTCTCCCACTCTCACTCGCACGATTCACACGATATTACATGGTATATTATTAACATTTAAACCTCTATATATATCGAATATAGTTTATATGGTATATAAATTAAATAATAATTCTATAGCTACGCATACCAAAGACAAAGATATTGATTAAAGATATCATATATATATATATGTGTGTGTGTGGGCTTGTGTTTATATTATAATAATATAATAAATTTAGATTTAGTTTGCTTTGTGGTTCTTCTTGATATTGTTATAGTTGCATTCTTTATAAGGCCGCTGCGGTGTGCTTGAAATTAATGAAACCCGGAAATGCTCAATTTGCATCTTCGTATAGTACATGGTTTATTAATCGATAACATGCCTATCGCTCGTGTCGATAGTTTAACTTAACTATTGATTAATGAGTGTCCCCTTCTCCCTTCCATCCTGTTTTTTGATTGTGGTAAAACTAATTCGAATTCGAAACGAATTCGAAGTCGAAAATAATTGCACAACATGTGTTTGTATATAAAAAATAAAAAAGAAACTATAAAAACCAAAAGAGGCGAAGAAATGAAACGTCATGAAGGAAGCTAAATACAAAGAAAATAAACTAAAAACAAAATCAACAATTTTCTCTTTTTTAAAATTGAAATGTCAATTGCCCCCGCTAGCCCCGCCCCTGTGTGTGTGTGTGATTATGTGTATAATCTATGGACCCCGCCCTTCCCCAGAAAACTCCATCAAGGCACAATGTAGCGCCTTGCGCTGCCTTTGCTCTCCTCCTGCTCCCAATTTTCTGCTAGTTTCGCGTCATTTGCTTCTTTTTTTTTTGTTTGATTTTGGAATATGCGGACAATTTTTTCATTTTGATTCTACGGAGTTTACTGCGCCGCTGCAGCTGCCGCCGCTGCCGTCGCAAGCGGTCCGAGTGAACCGCTCGACGAGGACGTCGACGACGATGATGAGGTGGAGAGAGCGTTGTTGCTGGTCGCCGGCAGAGATTGATTCGAATTCTGCGCATTCAGATCTGGCGGCGTGGGTGTGCCAGCTGCAGAGGCAGCGCCAAGCGACTGATTTGCCAGCGAGGCGGCAGCGAGGGCGGTCGATGGGTTCTCGATTTTGTGTATGATCTTAACGTGGGCGGTCATGTTGTCCTTGCGCGTGAACTCCTTAAAGCAGAACGGGCACGGATAAACCTTAACGTTGCGCTTGTGCGAGGTCACGTAGTGCCGGCAGAAGTTGCTTATGTGCGTGTAGACACGCGAGCAGACCTTGCAGCGGTACGTGTGCTCCCCCTCTTTGGTACAATAGTCGCGCACCGATCCCTCCGTCTCGCCCTCACCGATGTTGCTGCTGAGATTGAGTTTGGTCTTTACGGTGGGCGTGCCGCCCACACCGGCACCACTGCCACTCAAATTGGGCGTACTGCCTCCGAGCATCTCCGACTTGAGCTTGAAGCTGTCGCTGCTATTGTACATATCCAGATAATCCTGTCCGGAGTTCGCTCCACGTACATCTCCATTCTGTTTGGCCTTGGGGCGTTTCTGTGCGCGAGGCTTGGATGATGACGACGAGGCGGGCGACACCAGCGGCGTGGAGGCGGCATTCACCTTGCCAATGGGCGTCAATTTCGGAATGCTAACCATAGATTTGCCACCTCCGCTTCCGGCTATTCCAATGATGTTCAACTTGAGGCCACCAGCGGTACCTGTTCCAGCTCCGCTTACTCCTCCCGCTGAACTGGCTGCCAGTGCTGCGGTATCTGCCTGATGCTTGCGCTGTGCCGCAATGAGGAATGCCTGCGTGCGCGCCTGTTCATTGAGGTGTTGATGGCTACCGCTGCCGCTCTCTGCTCCGCTTGCCTGTGCTCCGGGCTGATCTTCAGACAGGGGATTGTATTTGAATTCCACCGGTTCGTCATATTCGTCCAACATCAGTTGCGGCTCCATGTAAGATGTGTCCATTGCGTCGCCGTCGCTGTCGTTGCCATCTGCAAGGGAGAACATAAATTGGTTAGTCAACACTGTGCATACTAGGGGAGGGGCAAAAGGGGAAGGGGGATGCAAGAGAAAGGCAAAAAACACACACAATGATCAGAGCAGAGGCTAAAGTAGATTCTAGTGTCAAATCGGATCGGAAAAGCTATAGGGATTTTCAAGCCATTTTTTCATTTTGCGCGTTTCGAGTTCGAAAAAGTTTTCATTTTTTTCTTTTTTGGATTTTTGGTGGAGAAATTTAAACAGTTTCTGCTACGTTTTTTGTTGGATTTTTTTGGTAGTACGTTTTACGATATTCCATTTGCTTTTAGCTGGATTTGAGTTTCTGGTTTGCACACGGTTTTCTTTTCTTTACTTGAGATAATTTGGAAAATATCGAAAGTTTGAAAATTCGTTGCAATTTTCAAGCGTCGGCCATAAATCCCTGTGAGCTCAACCCGATTATCAACATGTTCTTCTTTACATTCTCCTCTCTCTCTCTTTCCCTCTCTCGTTTCACTTTTGTGGATTTTTTTGCATTTCTTTGGCATCTCTTCTCGTTTCGCAGCAGGAAACTCACCTGGTGCTTGGAAAACACACAAAATGCCTAATGCCGCGACAGAGACGAAAATCACTCGCTACTTTTTATTTTGTTTATCACTTGTTTTCTCTGTCTCTTTTAATTTTTCTCTACTCTCTCACAATTTGTAAATTTCACTCAACACGACGCGTTATTTTTTACGATATATTGTATATATTCCCTGTCTCGCTCTGACACACTCTTCCTCGCTCGCTCTTCTAAATGAAATGCGTAAATCCCTTTTAGCTTTTCCGATTTTTCACAATTCAAAATTCTTTTATCGAATCTCTCGTTTAAGTTCGAAACGTATTTTCTGCGTGTAGTATTTTTTTATTTTTGTTTTTGTGCACTAATGATGATCTCTGTTTCTCATTTTGTACTTTTTGAACAGATAAATCGAGTGTAAAATGCGTGTAACAAATAGATGTGTATGTATTAAGGTACATGTGCTGCAAAACTATCGATAGCACTATAGAGGACAGGCAATAAATCAATGAGGTATGGTTTATATTATATATGATCGATAAACTTATGATAACAAATGCTACAAATGGAGTTTTGAGATTTCAGGATTATGAATCATTATAACAATGAAAGTTTCAATTCAAATTTTAATTTCACTTGCAACTATCGATAGTTTTGTTTGTCGAAAGTATCGATAACTATCTTTCTTTTGAATGAATCTATTATGTAATTAAAAACGAAAGCCAAAACTCACCGGAAGTGCTGTTGTCGTCTTGTTGTTGTTGTGCCATGCGTTGATCTTTCCCGCTTTTCGATCTCTTTGAGGGCAACGAGTCGCGACTTTCCTATAGGGGGCGGAGAAAGGCAATGAAAGGGATTAGAGAGGAGGTGAAAAGAGTGGCAGAGAGAGAGAGAGTGTGTGTAACTTACATTCAGATCATCATTGTTGGAGCCTTGTTGGTTGTCATCGGAACCATCATCGTTACCGGAATACGATTCATTGCCAAGTTTGCCGTTGCCCATGTCCGAATCCTGATAGGAAAATTGGAGATTAGCAAACCTACTTTCTTAGCTCTACTTCTTCCTCTTCTTCTTCTCTCATACTTACATTGAGCATACCATCGCGATCGTATTCGTCGTAGTCGTTGCCTGTGCCATTGGAGCTGCCCGAGAGCTTGCGTGGTCTGCCCCGTTTGCGTTTGGGCATGAGTGCGGCGCTGAGCAGAGAGGGTTGGGCGGCAGCTGCTGCGGCCTGTAGAGCGGCTGCGGCAAGAACATTCGTCTGCTGTTTGCGCTGTTGATGTTGTTGTTGTTGCTGCTGTTGCTGTGGCACCACATACGGCTGTATGCGCTGCAATTGCGGAGGCGCTGGCGCATTTTCCGCACTTGTGGGCCTGTCGTCATTGACCTCGGTGAGGCCCTTGATGCGCAAACTCTCGGCGACGCGCAGAAAGGCGGTGAGGCGTTCCTGATCCACAGACACCTCGCCGCGATACATAAAGTCAAGCAGAGATTTCATGTCCGAGTAGGGAACATCCTTGAGTATAACAATTGGATGCTTCTCCGGATGATTGACGAACAATGCATTGAAGTACGGACTGCACGCGGATAGCACCATCTATGAGAGAGAGAGAGAGAGATTAACCTGTTAGTTCGTTTATCCACTTCTCTCATTATCAGCTCGTGCACTTACCTTATGTGCCTTTAGGTATTGTCCTTCGACGGCCAGCGTCACGTCTGTGAAGGTTTCAGCATGTAGCAGCTGGTCAAACACCGAGAGCAGATTGCTCTGATGGTTGTTCCAGCGCAGGCAAAATCGTTGAGATGCCATCTTCATTTGGAAGCCGTTTTGGGGGGTGGGGAGTACCTTGTGTCGTCTCGTCTCGTGATTCACGTTGTTCTTTTGCATGCAATTGAATGAATATTGTCTTCTGTTTATTTTATTTCCACTTTTCTCTGTTTCAATATCCTTTTTTATACGTCCTTCTGTTTGATGAATTGTGCTCAACACTTTAACATTTTGACGATAATATCAAATAATGCTGCAAAAGGAGAAAAAGGAAATGGAAAAGGAGAGTGTTAAAAAAGGGTTTGTTATTTATTGGAGATCAATTAAACAATGTTGTTTCATTGTTTCACATTAATTACGAAATATGATGAAATATAAAGAAGAAATATATTTAATTGATCAAGGGGAATTCCCTTTATCAACCCCCGCCTCTTCACATGCCTTTGTAAATCAACATTCCGTAGCTAAATTAGCCGACAAAAGGATTGTGGAGAATCAAACAGAAAAAGAGCGAATGGGATAAGACAGGGAGGAAGAAAGAGAGAGAGTGCAGGAGGGAGGGTTGCCTGCTCGCTCGCTCTCTCTATACGTCGACGTCACTCGCTCACACAAATTAAATGCAAACAAAATTTAATTTAACAGACGACCCGCCAGGTCAAACCGACGCCAAAGGTCCCACATATTATGCAGGCACAGCCCGAATCAGGGGAGGGGGACGAGTACTGTTCGAGGTACTTACTCAGGCAGGAAAACAGAAAGTACAGAGCAAAAACACACACACAGAAAAGCCAAGCAACAACTAAATGAGGAAATCTAAATGGAAATTTCAAATGTGTTTCAAATGGGCAAATTACAACAATAACAACAACAAAGAGACAAGCAAACACGTACACACACACACACCCACACGCACGCACCGATCGACAAGCATAGGTTTGTGTGCTTGCGTGTGTGTGTGTGAAACTGTTTGCCTTTTCGATCTCTACCCCAGCAAGACTTGCGAAGCGTGACAAACTAAAAGAGAATCCCGCATACAAAAGCAAATGAAGGCGATCTCTTATTGGAATGTGTATTTAGAATATGTTCGATAGGAATATTACAATGGATTCCTTTCTATATGTTTTCCCTACATTAAATAACAATTTTTGTGCTCTCTCTGTCTCTTTCATTACACTTGTCTACTCCATTTTCCCACTGCCACAGGACGCAGGTTTTGCAGTACTTGAAATTCTGCTGGGACTGTTTGCTCACGCCTTGTCTGGCTGGGCGTGCGTGTGAGTTAGTTGTCTGTCTCTGTGTGCGTAAGTGGATGTATGTGTGCGCACGACAAAGTTGATTTGAAAACATGCCAAAGGGTGTGGAAGCTTAGAGAAACGAAATTAAAACACACACACACACAAGCAGAGCAACAGGCACGTAAGTTGTGTAAAGGAGAATGAGCAAAAATTTACACAGCAACTGCGCGACAACAACAATAAAAAGTCATTAAAATGAAGTAGCAAAAAAGCAAAACGCAAAAACAGTTCGCTAGAACGCTCCAGCTCCACTCCATAATATCCATGTCCATGGAATTTTAGCTAACACACACAGCCACAGACACAGTGTTGTACTCGCACGTACATTTATAAATATTATTCATAGCACTTATCACATTTGTTTTTTGCTTTCAGTTTTCTTTGCTTTGGTCCAAACTCCTTAGCAGGCAGGCGCACACAGCAACAACTCACACACAGGCAGGCACAAACACAGACACACTGTCGTTAAGTTCCTGTACACTTGCTAATATTTGCCATCGCTAGTGCTCGCACACACTCTTATCTTATCGCTGGTCTCTTGTGTACCGCCTCTACATCGTGTGTTCTGCCTCCTCTTCTTGCCCCTTCGTGCACTTAATTGAAAATCATTCATTTTTTACAATTTCACTAGCTGTCAAATTATTACACATTTTTGTTTATGCTTTTACTCTTGCTTTTCACTCTCTCTCTCTTTCTCTCTCACGCTGTTCTTCTTCTTTGGTTTTCGCATTTTGTTATTGCAAATCTCGTAGTAATTGTTATTGTTTTGCAGTGCACTTGTTCAAATTAATTGAATGGGCTGTCCATTAGAGACAGAGCGAGAGATCCAAAGAGAGCGCGGCAAGAGAGCACAAGCCAGTCAGACACTTGCCGCACATGAATGCATGATTTATGTACATGTATTTCTATAGAAAAATATTGCTACTCTCTTGCACACAAATACACACAAACACAACGACACTTGGTGAGCTTTCAAAGTTCCGCTGCAGCTTTGGCCACAGTCAAAGTAGAAAAAATTGGTTCGCCGATCTAGCGCAGCGGCATTAATGAACAGTTTTTGTTTGTAGTCTTACACAAATGTGCATAATTTGTTGTTGTTATTATAGTATTTGTTTGGTGGTCACACGCACTTTAAGAAATCTTAACGAATCGCCGCTTACTTTATTCACACTGGATGTTTAAGAGAGAAAGAGAGGGTCACTGCTGTTACTGGTGCTGACACGTCCTCACTCGAGCAGGCCTCGCGTACGAATGAGCACGTCAGAGGCGCACGAAGCAAGTAAAGTCAAAGTCCTCGCGCAGGAAGCCGACTGCGCAGCCCCGACACGCACGCACGCACACACACGCACACATTCGGGGAGAGTACAAGAGAGAGAGAGACGGGCAGAGAGCGAGACACGCAGGCAGGCAGGCACTCACACGAATAGGGCGCATGATAAGGCAAGAGTCGTTGCTTAGGGGTGGGAGGAGAACAAGGAGAAGGAGGTGGAAGAGGAGGCAGGCCTTGCGGAGATCACTTTACATGCGCTTATTTTTACACCCCCTTTCGACGACAGCACACACACACACACTTGCAGACTATCAGGCATATTCGGGCATGCGCGTATCACTAAGGCAGCGACGCAGACGACGACGATGTCGATGAGTTTTGATACAGAATCAATGGGCGGTTGATGTTGGTAAAATGTTATTTCCACACGATTCACCTTCGATCGGGAAATTGTAACAAGAATTACACTTTATGCACCTTTTTCTGTTGTCGATCTTCCGATTTCCTTTTCCTCTCGCTGAACTTTAACTTTTATCACGTTTTTCTTTTGTTATTTCTAACTTTGTTTCTTTTTTTGTTTTTGTTTGAATTTTCTGTTTTGTATTTGGTGTCGTTGCCCAATTTCCAAATGGAAATTTTCACAATTTTAGTAGTGAAAGAGAAAAATAATAGTAGACGAGGGGGGGCGAACGAACGGAAAAAACAAACGAGCGAAACGCAACGAAATCTCTCTTGCCGCCAAATTCGTCCGTCTCGTTTGACACCAATACACTGACTGAGCGATCCTCGGCTCCTAAACGACAGCCAAGCGACGGCCGAGGCCTCTGCTGCGGCTGCTGCTGCTTCTTCTTTTTGCCCGCTTATTAGCTTCTTGCTACACACAAGCACAAACACACACACACATGCATACACAGGCACGCGGACGCACGCACACAACGACAGCAATCCTACATCCGTCGGCCGCAGTCGCAAGCGCTGCCAGCGTCGCAGTTAACGTTTGTGCGCTCTCACAAAAGGAACGAACAGTTGTTGCTGGCTGCGTCCCCAAGTCTCCAAATGATCACAATGTGCGCTCTCTTACTCTACACTCGCTCTCGCATGCGTTTGTTCTCTCTCGCTCTCTGTGTCTTTTGCTCTCGCTGCTTGCGCCTTTGACTTTTTGAATTTTTAATTTCCCTTGCACGCGATGGGACCTGCGCGAGCGGGGGTAGAAGGGGGCCACGACGACGACGGACGAACGGACGTGCCAACAACGTTGACGAAACGGGGTTAAAAAGAAAAACACGATGGAAAAAGAAAAAGCTAGAAACACAACTTTGGGTGCGCGGCAGCAGCAACAGTTCCAGCCGCAGCCGCAGTCGCCGCCACAGCCGCCGTCGCCGCAGCCTCTGTCGCCGCTGATTGTCTCTTGTGGAGTCTTGTTGTAATTGTAAGGGCAATAGGCGGCAGAGCACTTGGGTTGGGCGGCCTGCGCTGGGGTTGGGCCGCGTCGCCTTTGGTTTTTCCATCTGTTAGATTGTCTCTCTGTGTGTGTGCATGTGGTTTGGCTTGGCTTTTGCGGCAATTGGAAAAACATGTGGAAACTTGAGCCAGCGACGCAACGCAGGCCTTGCACAGAAACTTAAATTGTTGTCTGCTTGAGTGAGTGTGCGTATGTGTGTGTGTGCGCAGGAGCGCTTGTGTGTAGGCGCTGCCGTCGTTGGCAGCGCTGTTTGCGCGCAAGTGTTGGAGGGATTACGTAAGCAACTGTAAATTCTACAAGTGAAGGCAGGCGAATGACGAATTTTCTAATTGGAATCCTATAAGAGCTGCGCAGTTGGCTGCGCCGTTTTGCCAAAGTCTCCAAATAAGGTTTTTATCCTACGCGCACACACACACATATGCGCTGCTTTTGCTGTTGTGTCTGTTAACAGACATTAGGCGTAACGGTTGCCCGATCACCCCCCCCACCCCCAGCACCCTCTTACAACGGAAGTCAACGTTGCGCCTAATAGGCTCTCTCGCATACACACATACATAGGCGCACCTGGCGAAGATCCATACACACAGTCACACAAACACACCCAGTGCGCCCCAACCCAGGTGAAATACCAACAAATACCCCGCACACACACACACACAGGCACGGCTGTAACAACAACAACAACAAGGTAGCCACTGAATCGTAAATTCCTGTTGCTGGCTCAGCTCGGCTCGCTGCCACTGCTTGCGCTGCTGCCGCTGCCGTCGTCTCCGTCGCTCTGTGGCTGCCGCCGTTGCTGTTGTTGTTTGCCTTGCCCTATTGCGTGTTGTCGGTTAGTTGTGTTGTTGTTTTTCTCTCTCTTTTTTTGCAGTCTGTTTAATTTTTTCTACTTTTGAGTTGGATGTTGTTGCTGTTGTTTTCATGGTGGAGCTTTGCCACGAACGATCGCAGTGCTGCCCATTGTTACTATTTTTCTGCTTCTTCTTCTATTTTTCGCTGCCATTATTGTTGTTCTACTTAGTCGCTGCTCTAATATGTGTGTGTGTATGTATAGATATGTAAATTCAACCATTCTATCTATGCTCGCCAACTTCCTCTCCCTCCCGGTAGTGGAAGGGGATCGCAGCTGGAAAGGCCACGGAGCCTGAACCCGCTGCGTCCCGCTGTACATACCCTGTGTACCCTGCATTTGTAGGTTATATTAATATTACGCCGATAGACGATTATAATTAATTTTGATATCATTTATTTATATTTAATAATATCGATAATTGTTATAATCATAAACAATCTTTAATAGACAATTGTTGTTATAATTATCTATACTTGTTGTTTTACTTATCGTTAACTGTTGGCATATTTATCGATCTTTGTAATAATATATCATTCTTGTTATATTATCGATATTTGTTGTTATGGCTAACGATAGTTTTTAATTCATACAGTAACTCCCTCCCTGACTCCCTAGTATATACCCTGCAACCGCTCCTTCATCATCCTTATTCATTAGTATACTACCGATAATCATCGACTATCAAACCACTTAGTTTTTAGCATATACGGCTTCATTAAGCTCCTCTGGCTGATTCATTCTGGTTTATACCCTTTTCGTTTCTTTATAGAGTTATTCTATTGTTTATTTCACTAAGATCGCAGCATTGTTCGATTATAATCGATACATTATACTTCCCAGAGTTTACACAACGCACATTCCCTTTCCCACGCATTCCTTTCCCAAACACACTTCTCTGTCTCTCTCACTGTTGCGCGCGAGAGTGTAGAATACATGTGAGAGAGAGAGAGCTTTCTGAGACGAGCTTGTACTAAAAAGCCATTACATATGCAAAGTGAACAAGCGAAGACAAAGTTCGATTAGAGAAATGATCAAAGGCAGAGCAGGTGAATATCATGTCTTATATCGTATCTTATATCGTTAATATATCGTAAAAAGCTGCGCTTCTTACAGAACAAACGACTGGAAGTGTTTCCCACCGATATCGCAGCTACTACTGCTGCATGTCTTACCCACCGTCCCCCCGCCCTCTTCACTGTACTCTCCAATTCCTTCTCCCTCTCCTCTGCCTCTTCTCTCTTGCCAATTGTTACTCAATAGCATCAGGCCAAAAACTAGGTTGACTCGGTCGTCTCTCTCGCTGTGGGGGCTGCTGTTGCTGCTGCTGTGTGCGTGACACTTTGGCCCACACACACACACACCCGCCCCCACAATCAAAAGCCGATCACAGAGGCGCAGCCTGTGAGAGAGAGGGGGAGAGGGAGTGAGCGAGCGAGGCAGGGTCTGTTTGCTGTGTAAATAACAACAACAAAGTGAATGAGTTGGCTGCGTTAGACGAACAAGTCCATGCTTGTAAGTATGTCTATGTATGTGAGTGTGTCTATCTGTCTGTATGTGTGTGTGTCTGTGTGTGTGTGCCAACTGTTGATGACTGCGGCAACTGACTAACTCTGGCAGGGTTCTGCCGCTGCCGCCGCCAGCGCCGCCGTCACGCGGAACAGGTATCGCAGGTTGGCACCAAACACATGTGCCGCTAGCTGTTCCCCCTGTCCACCCCGCCAAATGCTCTCCTGCTCCCAGCAAAGCTTCAGCTGCAGATCGTCGCACCTCGCCTCGTCTCGTGATTATGCTTCGGCCCCAATCGGCTTTACTTCGGCTCTCGGCCTCGTTGTGGCCCGCTAACCGCCAACTGTTTCTAGCACTGCTGGTTCCTCTATTCCTCCATTGCGCTATGATTTTCTACTGCTTCCTCCAGCAGCGACGACGACAATTTCTGTTGACTGATTGTGTGAGCCGTTTGCCACACACACACACATACACTCTCACACACTCGCAGCAACTAAAGTACAATAATTTGTTTTCTCGTCTTCGTTTCGTTTCGTTTTCTAGCAACGTCGCGACGTTTGTCATAAAGTCCCGTTGTTGTTGTTTCTTGTTGTTGTTGTTGTTGCTGTCGTCGTTAAGTTTTGTGTGCAAGTGTAGAAATTCCTTTGCACGTAGGCCCGCTGAAGCTTTTGCGTTGGTCAGAGAGAGACGCAAGAGGCAAGCTTGGCTCAAAAAAGGCCGCCTCCATCGCACAGTGGAATCAACTGTGATGTGGGCAGCCCAATGCCACAGAGCATAACATATGTATACACACACACACGCAGCATAGTCACACAGACACAACGTCATGGCAAAGTCCTAAGCTCGCATCGAATCGAAAAGCTTTAAACTGTCAATGAAATCAAACCGCGCGTGGGTTAACACACACACGGATTCGGATCGTCTAGGCATGTGAGGATGTGTGCGTGCATAGAGAAATTTAATAATAGACACAACGCACGCAACGTAGCGCACCACACAGCTGTGCCAAGTTACAGGCACAGTGGGCCAAAAGCATATGAAAGTAGTCCAAGGAAACAGTAACTTAAATTCATAAATTCATAAACTATAGATATGTTAGTTAATTATTATTAAAATAATATGAGTGATTTTTTTCTTTTCTTAGCACTGAAACTTATAAAGAAATTGGCTAATTTCATAATTTTGTACAGTTTTTGGTATTAAAATCATACAACATTTTAAAGTTATAACTCCTTAAGTGTACATTCCTGTTATTTTGATAATAGGTATATGTAGTAAAAGTATAAAGCTCTGTTAATTCATTGAAATTCCCATGAATAATTCCAGGCTCTATAAATAGTTCGTGCTTCATGCAGGTACCGACACTGGCAGGCGAAATCACTTTGTTAATTAGGAATCATGCCATTAAAAGTACAAAGTATGTTCTCTTACTAATTACACAATTCGTATTTTTAAGTTTCAAGTATCTCTTATACCTCAATTTACTTTTGTATCTTCTTATCTATAGATTATTGTTTGACCTAATCTTATCTAGTAAACATATCGTCTGGCTTTATCTGTGATTTTTATGTAAAACATAAATTTCCCACAGCCGGTTCCACAGTGCGCTTACATTATCAACTTACTCCATTCTGGGACTGGAGCTGTGCTTGGTTTCATCGAATCTTTGTGTTCGAGGCTGTAGACAGGTTCCGTAAAATAAAAACTTTTGTGGAGGAGTTGAAAACAAGCCTCAAAGCGGTTCAGAGTCTTCGCCCAAGGGACCGAGACTTGTCGTTCGCTCTCTCTCTATGTCTATGTTTCTAGGGCCAAACTGTGCGTTAGACAAGGGCCGAGGGCGGGACGAATATAGGGAATAGTTGTTGTAAATAGCAAAACTTGTTGTTGAAGACGTCTGAAGCTGGGACTGTGGCTGGGACTTTGAGCTGTTGACTGATTTGTTGGCCAACTAGCGATGGCTGACAGCCAACTTTGGGGATCGCTAGCGGAGCTTAGATTACAACACCCATACGGAGTATACACAGTATGTTTGGATCTATACGTATGTGTGTATGTGTGGGTTTTGGCTGACATTTTGTCAGTCATAAGAAAAAACTGTCGTATACACATGGAACAAAGAAGGGCGCTTCTTCAAGTTGTCTCTGTGGCCCGTCAGCATTATTGATCTATGCATGTTTTGTGCTCACTTCACGCCTCAGCAGAAAGACACTTTGGCCCCTCGCTGGTGAGCTTTTTTTTATGGTGGTGTCCTTAATTTAGACATAGAAATGCGGGTCATGCACTCACAAAGGGGAAAGCCAATGTGGTTGGGTGGAGGAGGCGTTGGAGTAGGAGGAGGAGGAACATTCTGTCGACACAGTTCAGCGAGCAAAGCTGTAATAGATCATCCAACTGTTGCGGAAAATATGGGCGGAAGAACAAACAGAACAGCATGACTTGAATAGTATTGCATGCAATACTTTTATTGGCAAATAAGAAGAGAAAATTATAATAAATTATAGGATCTCTTATTAAATGTGCATGGTTTAGCTAAATATGAATGATTTCTGTCTGAATTGCATAACTGCTTTGGCTATACCTTTGTATCGTTTATAGATACTTATAATAAATAAACAAATCAATTATTATTTGAAAAAGTGTATTAAAATGACCATCGTGTATAACTTAACTATTTTATGTATGCATACGCATATTATTTATGCATTTAATTAAATAAATAATATTTAAAGTTCAAGAAGTTGAAATTGAAGTTGACTGCAATAAGTTAGTTACATTTCACAAGAGTCACGCGCACCCTTCGCCCACTGTAAATGCACATCTGTTAGGCAACTGTTTCACAACAGTTATTGCAGTGTGCACTGTTAAGCCTTGCTGTAAACTAACAGTCTGTCATTGTCTCTGCGTGATTCGCTTCAACCGCAATACTGATAACGGGACTTCGAAGGAAGTACACATAATACACACACACACGTATATATGTTTGCACACATGCCCGCACACAGAAATGTCTACAATTGATACGGACACCCAAGATAAAAGCTACTCGAAACCGAAACCGCAGCGCCGCCTGCAAGTCATGTATAAAGAATTCTTATTGTTTTTGTTTTTGTGGCTCGCGCCTTCTGCTAGGAGCCAAAATACACAACGTGATCGCCCAGTAAAAGCTTCGTTCAGTTCGATTAATGTGATAAGACCGGAGAGAGAGAGAAAGACAAATAGAGAGAGTGACATGGTTCCAATACTCTTTACCATTTTGGAACTTCCAGTGACGCAAGATTGCTCACTTTTAACGACTCCCTGTGCGTGTGTTTGTCTCTTCCTTGCATTGGGCATATGGGGAATTAGAAAGAAATGTATATTTTTAAAAAGGTGACCTAAATACCGCGCACGTCCAGCAAGAAATCCTCACAGCGCAGCGCACTCACAAATTGTGAAACAGCTGCGTCCACAGCTGTCCGTCCCTCCGTCTGCCTATCTATCCGTCTGTCTGACTGTTTGTCTCGCTCTGTCATGTCTGCATGTGTCATATCCATGTCCACCCGCACCGCCCATAACGAGAGAAAGAGGCGCACATGAGGATCGTTCGGAAGAGCAACAGCAACAATAAACAAAAGCAGCGGCAGAGGCAGCAGAGTCAACGACTGCGACGTCGCAGCGCAAAACCACTCACAACAGCAGCGTGCGCTGCTTTCTCTTCTTCATGCGTCGCGCATCGGGCGAAGGCGAATTTCGCTGTCGGTGTCGCTGCTGCCTGCGTGCATATTTTTGTTTCTCCTTGCTGCTCTCCTGGCGCGCCTGTGCGTGTGCCTGTATGGGTGTGTGTGTGTGAGTACGTTCTGTTGCTGTGCTTGTCTCGTCTGGTCGTTTGGCCCCTTGATAAAATTGTGTGCGCCTGTTCCCTCCCCCCGTTGCCGACACTCCTCCGCGCACTCAATTAAGCTTATCGCGCACTGTCCGTGTGTGTGTGTGTGAGTAAATGAGCGAATGAGTGCGTACGTGAGAGTGTAAGTGTGTTGGGGATATTTGCGCTATGCGCTTTAGAGGTGACTTTCCTCCTTGTAGGCTAAAATGAAAAAAATATCTGCTTATTGCTTTCCTCTACCCTGTCTCTGTCTCGCACACACGCATACGTGTGCACGTGTGTGTGCTGGTGTCGTGTGCAAAGGCAGCGCTGCTTTCGTTAAAAATCCTCTTTGAGAGGATTAAATATACACACAGCTTTTGCTTATTGTCATGTGCTCTTTGACGGCGGCACAGTGACGCAAGGTCGCTTTGCCTTGGGTGAAATGTGCGCCTAGTGTACGCATCCCGTTTCGGGGACACTGCAGTACCACTGTACCATGGTGTGCCCTGTTTACGTTCCATAAACGGACAATGTCCCCACTGCAGCCACCGAGAGCTTAAGGGTAGCGGCAGCGACGTCACGTCAACGTCAACAGCGACGGCGACTGCGACGCTTTCAATTACATTTCATTTGCATTTCGTAGCTGCTTATTTTTATTCTTGTGTGTGTGTGTATTTTGCTGATGTTGCCTTTTTTCAGCGAATGCGCGACAGTGTGCGTGAGAGAGAGAGAGAGAGAGAGAGAGAGAGTATGTGTGTGTGCCAGTGCAGTGTGTGTGTGTGTCAGTGTGTGTATGTCCTCACTGTGTGCACTCTTGGCATTTCCTTTCTGCGCTTTGCTTGGCCATTCGCTAAATGTAAAATAGGAAACGCGAGGAAACGCGGCGAATACGCGACGCGGACGCGGCGAATGCGAAGGCAACTGCAACAGCGGTTGCGACTGCGACGCTGGCGGCGTTAATTCAATTAAAGCGCTTACAAAATAAATAGGCGTCAGACGGATGTGTGCAACTCTTCCCCCCCCTCCCTTACCTCTTCCTCCTCTTTGTACCACTCTCCTCTCCTCTTCACTCTATCTCTGCCAGCAACAGCAGCAAGCCACGTGCAGTGTTGAAATCCTTTCCACAGACGCTGCAGATTTCTTTCATCATCCCTCTCTCTCTTGCTTTCTTTCTTTTGGCCCACTTCCTTTCGCCGAAAAAAAGCCGAAAGCAAGCAGAAAATTGATGAAATCCGAAAATATTGTTGCCTTCTCGCTCTTTTGCTTTTGCTACATTCTTTACTTTTCTTTTCTTCTTCGATTTGTTGTTGTCGTTGTTGGTTTTGCTCAATTGCAAAACATATTTTGGTCACTGACCTTTTCTTTTGCTCATTTTGTTCGCCGCCTGCCTGCTGCTGCTTCTTCTGCGTTTTGTTTGTGTTCCACTTTCTGAAATTCCGTTTGCTGTTGTTCTTCCTACTCCCCCTCCCCCTTATCATTGTAAGCGTTTTCCAAGTTAATTTACAGGTAACTCAGTCCGATCTCGGAATAATCCTACTCTACAAAGTCTACAGACAATCGCAGCCCGAAGCTCTCCTGTCTGTGCGTGTCTGTAGTCTTTGCAGCACGTCAGGTGATAAAAATCAGCGAACGCATTTCGACAACAATGCGAAAAAGTTACTAAAGAATTTCAGCTGCAAGAGAAGAAGAAGAAGCACTTGAGAAGGAGGAGGAGAAAGAGGAAGAGAGGAAAAGTTTCGCGATATGGCCGGGCTTAAGCGCATTGTCAACAATTTCTGTTGTTTTTTTCGCCTTGTCTCTTTTAATTTTAACTGTTTTTTTGTGTCATTTAAGCTCATTTTGGGGGGCAGCTACTCAAATATGGTAAGAGTGAATGAAAGGAGGTAGAAAGGAGGCAATAAGCCAAAGGAGTTTGATAACTTTTTGATGTTATCGAAATTAAATGCAATATCAAAGCAAACCACTCAATATTTATAACGTTATTATAGTTGTTTTAATTTGATTTTCCCCTGAATTAGCCCAACTTTGTATTAATGAAATGTTTCTTTAATGAAAAGAGTTTGATATATAATTAATATTAGTAAACTAAGAAACTGATACAGGATAAACTAAGAAACTGATACAGGATACTAAGACAATCTTGCAAAGTATTGAACATTTTTGCAATTAAAACCATAATTATCTCACTACAACTCCCTCCATAGTGCCCGGAAAGTCCCTAGATATCAATAATATTATACAAATTCATATTTGATAATTAATAATATTATTTACTCTCCCTATAAAGTCTCTGTTTAGAAAATAAACAGCAATAGTTAATCGGAAAAGGGAGAAAGGAATATGGCGGTGCTTTTTGGCATTTTTTTCTTGCTGTTAACAGCTGTCGCGCTTTTGTTATTGTTATTGTTTCGCTACCGTAACAACAACAACAATGAAAAAGGTGTTAGTCATGCTCCTCTCTCTCTGTCCCCCTCTCTCTCTTCCACTCCCACTCTATTTCTGTTTTAATTGCCGCCGATCGCCGGCCGAACAACAGTTAGAAATGCGAGCATAATTTCGAGAGAGCTTTTTGCAAGAGAGCGAGAGGGAGTGAGAGAGAGAGTGCGCACGCTTGCATTGTTGTTGTAGTCAAAACAAGCAGCAAAATTGATGTGTGATTAGTTGTTGTTGCTCTCCTTCTGACAAAGAGAGAGAGAGAGAGAGAGCACCTGTGTGTGTGTGTGAGTGAAGTGGGTTAAGCTAGCAAAAACGGAGATCGGAGATTTGAGATTTTTATATGATTTTAATGTGATTTGCATAAATTATGCGAGTGTTGCGAGTGTGTGTGACCGCCGCGTGCACAGGTGTTGCCAGGGTTGCCCCCAAAACAGCGGAAGTGATGACGCCGCTGGCATCAGTGCAAGAGCGAGAATGAGATGGAGAGGGAGGGAGATGCTGCCATTCACTCAACTCAAACTACTCAAATAACTCATTCACTCACTCATTCATTCACTCCCAACTCAATTCTCTGCCCTGACTGGGCTGCAATTTGGGTTGCCCACTCCCTGTCTACCCCTCCTCGTACCTCCCCTTCCCCCTCTACAAAGGGGTGCGGTCGACTGTCTGACGATTGACAAACGAACGAACGAACGCTAACCGATGCCAGCCGATCTGCAATCCGCGATCCGTTTCTCATTCCCATCCGCTTCGCTCCGATCCGAATCCGATCGTTGCTTATGGTGGGGATGGGGATCGTTTTGTGGGGCTCGCGTCGCGTTGTGCAGTAGCGAAAAGTGAAGAAGGAAATGGGAGACTGAAAATGACAACGATCACTCAAGCATAACCGAAAAGCAACAACAACAACAACTGTCCAATTTGTATCTATCTCTATGTATCTCTGTATATCTCTCAGTGCAGTACGTAGTACGATAGATATACTATAAATTTGTATTGGATTCAACCCAACTGGTTTTGGTTGAAAATTGTTCATATGGCAGATCAACTAGGGTTGTCTATTGGAGCTGAGTTAGTTATAGATCGATTATTCTATAATAAAACAGTTAAGAACTTCTACAAAATTTGATTATTGTAGTTATAGACTGAGTTTCCATTGCAAATATGTCAATCTCTTATTAAATAGTTAAGATCTTCTTTTTGAAATGAAAATTTTGTAGTTATCGCTGTTATTCTAAGAAAATACACCATACAACATCAATTATAAGAAATGTAAACATCATCAAGCTAAATATTAAAGTTATTTAACATTTAAAAGTTAAAATATCCTATTAAAAAAGCTAAAATATTCAATGTAACATTAAAAAGATAATCTTCCATTATATATTAAGATATCGTTGTTCAAATTTGATTTTCCCTTGAATTAGCCGAACTTTGTATTAAACAAATGTTTCTTTAATGAAAAGAGTTTCATATATATTTAATATTAGTATTATTAAACTAAGAAACTGATAATCCCAGCATACTACGACAATCTTGCAAAGTAATGAACATTTTTCCAATTAAAACCATAATTATCTCACTACAACTCCCTCCATAGCGCCCGGAAAGTCCCTATATATCAATAATATTATACAAATTCGCATAGTTATTAAAGCTTTTCATTTTCATTTGCATCTATAATTGAAAATTCCAGGAAAACGTTGCGAGCAGACGCGAGATGATAGAATACGAATGAGAATATGGTGTAATGAGTATTGCCTGATTTTGATACCCATTATGGTATACAGTATGGTACTTCTTGTTGCATCTACTCACCCCTGTTTCTGAGAAGCTTTTGTAATCCGTAGCTCATGGAAGACTTGGCTGTATGTTGTTTTTTTTATTGTATTTTGTTGCTGTTGCGATTCTTTTTTTTTGTTTTCTGTATTCGTGTGTTGGAAAGTTTTGCACAAGGCGCACTTCAAGCACTTTTTGAGTTGGTTTTCGGTTTTCCTTTTCGCTTTTCTTGTATTTGTCGTATTGTTGTTGTTTGCAATTTGTGCACAGTTGTTGTAGAAGACGAAGAAGAAGCGAGACGAAGTGAAGAAGCGGGCGAACGAAACGAAAAACAACTAATAAATTTCACAGCTGAGCTGAGCAAATTCGCCGCGTGCAAACAACGGCGGCGCACGAACCTCCAATCAGAACTGAAACGTAGGGATGTCGACGCAGACGCCGTCGCCGTGTTGTCGTTGTCCCTGAATGTTAATGCTGCTGTCGCTGTCGCTGCCGCAGTCGACGTCGACACGAACGCGAGAACGAGAGCACGATCACGAAAGCCGAAGTGAGTTTGGGGTTGGGGAGCCGCGCGTTGGGCGGAAGAGTTGGATGGAGCCGAGTGCCCGTGTATGTGTGTGTGTGTGTGTGTCGAGGGGCTGCCACGACGACGAACACGCGCGCGCCTGTTTTACGATGCTCTTGTTGTTGTTGTTGTTGGTTTCGATGTCGTCGCCGTTGGGTGGATAATAATATCGCCACTGCCTCAGCCTCTGCTCCGTGCCGCGCCGCGTCGCTGCTCCCGTTTCGTGTGTTTTTGTAATGGCGGATTTCAAATGTGATAAATGACCGAGTAGAGCTGAGCCGAGTCCGAGTCCCAAACCGAAGCCGTTGCCGAAGCCTGCGTTAGTTGTTTGTGCGAAATATCGAGAAAAAAAACGCCAAGTGGGGATGTTGACGGTCGCGGACGAGCGGATGAAATGGAATGGAATGAGCACTCGACTAGCCGAGGCGGGCAGTAAAACCAGCCAAAGTGCTAAAACGTCGGCAGAGCCAAAGAGAGAGAGAGAGAGAAAGAGCGTTCTCCCGCTCTTGACATTTTGGCTTGGGCTCTCACGAACACACACGCAAACACAAGCGAAGCCCCTTGGCAGCAGTCGCTGCTGCGTTGGCGCTCTTCTGCTTCGGCTCTCTCGCGTTGGCGCTCTCTCACGTTGACGCTCTCTTTGGTTATCAGATTCATGTCGAAATCGTTGACTGAGCAGCAGCGGCAGCAGCGCTCGCTCCTCATTTGGCTTCCTTTGCTGGTTCGTTGTGACCTGCCACGGCCCTCCCCTGTTCCCCCCTTTAACCCATGTGCCCCCCTTCCTCTTTCTACTCTTTGTGAGTGTGTGCATTTCGTGCTGGCGTACACAAGTATTACGAAATATGACAACAATGCAGTTTTGTGGGGTCTGCTCGTCCTCGTTTCGCTCTGCCGACGTTAACAGCGCTGCCTCTGCCTCTGTCTCTGCTACTACTGCTGCGGCTAGTGCTTCTTCAGCATAAATTGAACGAACGTACGCGCGCTCTCACTCTCTCTTCATTTCTCTCTTTTAAGTGGGTGGTGGATTTTTGCTCTGTTTGTTTATTTCTTGTTCGCGCATCACTTGCAAATCGATTGCATCTCTCGATGAAGTTTAGCTAAAAATAGCAACAGGGAAATTTTCTAATGCCCGCCGCATTCCGTCCCACTGTCCACTGTGGAATGACTTACGTCTTACGTGTGATAGAAATGCCATCCCATTAAAAACGGGTTTGATCTCGAAGCGTGGCGTGGCGCGCGCGCAATCATGTCTAACTGAAACCGAAATCATTTGACTTTTCCCGCTTAGCTGCTTAATATATGCATCGCATACCAAGTGGCACACGGCAAACGGGGAACCCTGGCACGGGGAAGCCTTCTGGGTTGCACTTAATGCCATTCAACGATATCTATAATGCATTTATGGGCGTTACACAAGCCCAATTGACCATTATTCCCCCCAGCAACAGACCCCCTCTAACCTTCCTCTACCCCTGCCTGACAGACATTTAAAGGACCATTAGCCGATCGTTAATCAAAACAAATTGAAAACCTTTGGGAATTCTCGGTTTCAGCCTTTGAGACCTTTGTTGAGAAAAAAAAACAGATGTAGAAAATTGTTGTATGTTCCTCCAGGCAGAAATCATTCAAAAACTACGATATATTTAAATGATCAAATAAAAAAATGGAAAATTGGGAAATATTTATATTAAATATGAAGGGAAAGCAAAATACACGGTAAATTGGAAGTTATTTTATGAAATATGAATATAATATTAAAGATGTTTAACCTATAATACTTTGATTAAAAGATTTTATGATATGAAAAATATAAGATCATATAAAATTAACGCGACAGTGGGTTACCCTTTTACATATGTTCCGGTATAGTTTAATTTGTTAAATTCTTACACAGATGCATGCTTCAAAATTATTCCTGACAGATGGCGATCGCGCTTCTCACTCGCCTGGTTTTATACTTATACGTTCTTAAATAACTTCTATGTTTATTGTCCGATCAAATTTAAATTTGAAGGATACGTAGATATTTTAATCAGCTTAGTATATGATAGTCAAAAATTTGTATCTTTTATACGCCGCTGAAAAAACGACTTTAAAATTAAATTATTGGTTTGCGAGGGCGGTGGGCATGGCACCTAACATTTAAAATAAACTTGATCAGCGTATAGTTTACAGCAATCTTCCTGCCAAATATGGTATCTCTAGCTCTGATAATTGTTGAGATCTGTGTGTTCACACAGACAGACAGATGATCTTGAGCAAGAATATACATACTGTATAGGGTCTCCCACGCCTCCTTCTGCCTGTTACATTCATTTGTACAAAGGTATACTAACCCTTCGACCAATGAAAGTGGTAAAAATAGGGTATATAAATTGTATGATATGAAAAATATAAGAACATATGAAATTACAAATGGGAACTTAAACAATTCTCGAGAAACCAAAATATTTTGAGAAATTCTGGGTATTTGGATAAAATATTTGAAGTTTTTAGCATTGACTGAGGATTTGGGGATAATTTTTGTGAAATTTTAGAATAAACTCAATAAACATTGAAAATTCAAATGAACTTAATGAAATATAGATTCTAAAGTTGAGAAATAATTTATATATTTATAAAATGGGTTATATAAGTTAGGAAACTCTATCTTATCTCTTGGAACCATACCAACCAAAAGCAAAATACATAGAGAAGTGCAAATAGATTATAATAATAATAATATAATTTATAAAACAATTACTTATATATTGCATTTTTAACAATATATATCAAATGTATTAAAATTCTAGGAACATATTTCTAAATATCATACAAAATTGAACTGCAACTATATAGTAAGATACCTGCATATTATTAATCATTCATCTATAAGGCAATGCTGATCACAATTCGAGACTGAAAATACTTATTACACCTGGATGCCGTGAGATTTCGCTATTGTCTGTAATACTTATGACAATTTAGGAATGAATCATGCGGCCAATTAGTCAGAGGCATTTGTAGGGGACGACGCGGGGGGGAATTCTAAAGAAAAGCGCGAGCGATTTGCAACTCGATTTGCATTAAGGCATCAGGCCCATTGGGGCAGGTACAGACACGTCACGTGTACCAGATATATGTACAACATACATATATGTAGATACTATATGGGCCCCTGGGAAGTGCCCAGATACTGGGACTGGGTCTGCATCTGGGTTATCTTGCTGCTGCTGCTGGGGCCCCTTGATCAACAGGTTTGTGGGCAGGCGAGCTTATTTTTTTCCCGCAACTGATATAAATTAATTGCTTAATTGTTGTTGTTGCTATTTTGTTATTTTTGTTGTTGTATTTGCGGCATCATTTGATACAAAATTTGTTTTTAATTAAAAAACTCTCCAAACGACAGGGCAACCCTCTCTCTTCCTCTGTCTGTCTATTTCCTCTCTCTGTATATTCCTCTCTCTATCTCTCTCTTCTTTCTCTCTCTATCTCTCTTTCTATCCCTGCCTCTCTCAGTTCGCGTAGATCAACCTTCGTTGCCTGTGCGTAGGGGTTTTCGTTTCGTTTTCCTCTCAACAATGCGACGCGTCTCCCTCTACATCTGTCTCGGCCTGTGCCTTCTCTGCTCCCTCTTTTTCCCCTCCCCCCACCGCACTTGCCGCCCCTCCCACAATGTGTCGTATTTATTAGACCAAAGTCGTGCACTTCGTTAACGATTGCCGACCGAATCCGTTTGCCGCCCCGACTAAAAATCCAATAAACGTTCTGCGTGGGATTCTCAAATGCGTCGTCGTTGTTGTCTGTCCACGACTGTTTCGTTAAGTTCGTAATACCCTGTCAAAACCTGAGGCGAATGCAAGTGGGGTCGATTGGTCAAAGCTAACAAAGCTTGCCCAGTACAATATTATTCACTATTATTCAATATATTACTATGCATTTAATTAATAAATTTATCATTTATCATTTAATTAATAAATCTTACTTTTATATGTTTATATTTATGTTAACCTTTTTATATATATTTTATATATCTTTTGCCTCAATCGAATCAATTATTTTGTTAATTATATTTTTAGTCTTATCTATATAGTAGATTTTTTATATAACTTTACAAGGAAATCTTTTGTTAGACTTTTATTTTTCTTCAAATATCTTCTTCCTCAATCAGATCTATTATTTTGTATAATCTCAGGAATATTTGTCAGTCCATCAGCCTCACATTTTTGGCACCACATTATTTGCTGTTGTTTATTATATGGATGATTATTTGGCTGATGGCTGAGCTAAACTGGTTTCCACTTGGTCAACTTGCCCATCAAGGAATCTCTCTCTAGCCGCGTTTGTTTATTGTTATTGTGGAGGTAACGAAACGAAATCGAATGGGGACTAAGTTTAAAAATGTGGTATAATATTTGAATTTCATTAAGATCGCCTGTTGGCCACAATTCGCCACCCTGAATGACGCATTTATATTGGATCATCTGGTATTTGGCTGATCAACTGGAGAAATGGAATTTATCTTCGTCTCTATTTTTTCCCCACTACCAATTGCGAATTCCCCCTAGAATAGAAGTGGGCTGTGTTTTTTACCTGTTCTTTATTTAATCTCTAAATATAGAATGCTTTAAATGCTAATCCTAGGGTTATTCAACAATGAATTAATGCATTTATAGTATTGTGAGAGTGCAATGTTAGGCAATTATAGCTTATCATATTGTAATAAGGGGGGTTTTCTACAGATAACAGTTCATTTGCTGAGGATCTGTCTTCAATTTTTTACTGTAATTCTATTCTCGAATTAAAATATTTTCATTATTGTTTTATATTTAAATATTTCATAGTTCATATACGTTTTTTTCCGTTTCTTCATATACATATATGTTTTGCTATTATCGCCATCTGTTATACACCATATTATCCACAGATTTCAATAGTTATAGCACCCAAAACCCTTTGCTACATTATGCAAATGATTCCTCTAGTTTCGTCTCGTGTCGCATTCAGGTTGTCTAACGGTAAAGGGAAGGGCCCCACAAGCAACGAAAGCAGCATCAAACAGACAGAGAGAGACCAAAACATAAATCTGTTGCGTTCCCTCCTAACCTCAACGCATTAAAATGCTTGACCTGAATTCCAAGCCCGAAACGCAGACAAAATGCTGCCTGATGGCACAACCCGAAGCGACTCGAAGGCTTTTTCGGGCATTTTCCATTGCTTTTTCCTTAACTTTGGCGTGCGTCGAAGATTTTCCTGCTGCGATCATCGTCATCATCTGTCTCGCTTGAACGCTTTGTGCTCCACACACACAAACAATACAATGGGATCCACATTGCAGTCCACTCTCCTGCTCCTCTCTAACTGCATTTGTTGTTGCTGTTGTCTGGCAGCCATTTTTCTGTTGTCTCTCTCACTGGTAATGAGCGCGCCCTTTTTCCATGTTCGTCTAACGCCTAACGGTAAGCGCTCTCTGTGGGCGACAAGGGGGGGGGGGTATGTTGTCGAGCTTGCCTTCGTTCACTTTTCTCACACTGCGCTTGGGCCTGGCTTTCGTTGCTGCTGCTGCTGCTGCTGCCGCTGCTTCTGTCTCTGCTGCGCCTTCCCTTTTACTCTCCCCTTTAGGGCCAGGGAGTGCAACTCTCCACATGCGGGCTGCCTTCCTCTCTCTCTCTCTATCTATCTCTCTCTCTTGCTTCCTCAGTTCATGTGGCTTTTGCTCATGTCTTTCCCCCTCTCTTGTCGCTCTTCAATCTCCACTCTCTCTCTCTCTTTTATGAATCTAACCGTAAATTACGGTATATCGTCTATAGTAATATTGTAATATCGTAAATATGCTTTTGACACTTCCTTCGTTGTTTAATTGCTCGAAATTTCGATAGAGCTGTGTGTATTAAGATTGCCTATGTGTATTTGTGTGTGTGAGTGTGCGAAGATCGCAGCAGAGAGATACTCCTCGCTGCCGCAGCTAGACAAAGGCAACGCCGCCGCCGCGCAGCAGCAGCAGCAACTCGAATCATAATTACAAGTTAACCTTAAGAGTGACACAAATCCGGCCGTAGTTGCTGCCTCTGTTGCTGCCTCCGCTGCCTCTGTCGCTGTTGGCCTCTCGGTCGTTCCCAGCAATTAACTTCAAATGACACAAATGCCACCAAGGCACGCCACAAAGCAGCCAAGCAGCAGCCAAACCAACCAACCAACCAACCACCCGCCTTGGTCGCTATCTCTGTCTCTGCCTCTGCCTCCGTCGCTGTCACAGTGGCAACCTCCACCTCAGCCGCCCACATTTGCAAGTGAACGGCAACTTTGATGACGCCTACGACGAATGATGCGAAGCTGCGCGCAGTCGCTGTCGCGGTCGCGGTCGCAGTCGGCGCCGTCGATGTTGCGGTTCATTTGATCGAAGCTTTTTTCTCAGCTAGCATTCCATTGATTTTTGTGTGTAGCACTTGGCAAGACAGCAGAGGGAGAGAGCAAGAGAGTAAGAGAGAAGAAGAGAACGAGTCAGAGACAGCGTAGTCTTGTGAATTTTGTAATTGCCACTCATCTTCGTTTTAAGATGCACACACACACACACACATAGAGGCGCACATGCAAGCACACACACACACGTGCAGAATCTAAACATGTAAAGTGCAGTGCAGGCAGCGTAGTCGACGTCGCGAGGCAGCTTCATTGAAAAAAAAAATACTGTGTGAAATGCTGAGAGGATATGTGTGCGCATGTGTGCGTGCGTGACACTCAGCCTGTGTCTGTGTGTGTGTGTATAACTTCGTCTATTGCAAGTAGCGAGCTTTGTTTTTGTTGTTGCTTTTGTCGTTGCCGCAGCTCATTCAATTCAAATAACTCGTGATTTCGTAAGCCTGTTTTTTGTTTTTGTTTCGGTTTCTGTTTCTGCTGCCACTACGAGTGTTGTTGTTGTTGTTGTTGGGTGCTGGGAGTTGCAGCTGATTCGAGGCCATTTTAGACAACTGAGCTGGCGCTGCTGCTGCTGCTGACGCTGACGTTGGCGTCGGCAGCAAGTGCGACTTGGACTCGTTGCTGTCGTCGTGTTGTTGTTGTTGTTGTCTGCCGCGCTGCAGTTGCTTAGATGCCAAAGCTCCGTTTGTTTTCTTGTTGTTTCGTTTAGTATTGCAAGCGTGATGACCTTGAGCCGCTCATTTTAACCAAGTGGTTTGGTCTGCGAGCTCAATGAGTGTGAGTCTGCTATGTGTGTGTGTTTGCTGTATAAGTGTCTGTGTGTGTGTGTGTGTGTGTATTGTGTTTGTTACCCAGTCCCAGTTACTTTTGGCATCTTGTTTGTGTCTCTCTCTCAGTCTTTTTCTCTGTCTCTTTCTCTCTATGTCTCTGTGTCTCTATCTTTCTCACTCTTCTTATCTCTCTCTCGCCCAGTCCAACATTTAAAGCGATCGCAGCTATTTTTATTGTTGCTATTTTTCCTTCTACTCTTGTTGTTGTTGCTTTTGCTTGCCTTGTCTTCGCTTCAGGTTTCTGTTTTGCTGTCATGTCTTTTGCACCTCGCATTCATTCATCGATTTTGTGAGTGCTTTGCTGACACTCAACTGTCCCCAGTGCCCACTGTGCACACAGTATGTGTGTGCCCACTGTCCACCTCGCTGCTGTTCCGCCTCCCTGTTCCACTGTACATTTGGTTTTTCTTGCACTTGAGTTGCAAATCAAATGTTTCTACTGTGGGGAGAATTCTTCTTCTTTGTCTTCTGCGCATACCTCAGCTGCTGCCGCTGCCTCTGTCGATGTCGCTGCTGCTGCCTCTGTCGCTGTCGCTGTCGCTGCCTTAGCTGCGGCTTCTTCTATCGCGTAATTGCAAGCGCTGATTTAGCCTGATTCGTTCGATTCGCCGCATTCATTCATGAATTTCGCCAGCGTCGCTTACTCGCACAAACACACATACACACACACTGTGACGTCACTGTGAGTAATAGAGCTGCCAGTGAAATCATAACTTGCTCAAATATAAACAGCAGACAGATACCGTAAGTACATACGTACATATGTATGTGTGTGTGTACATGTATGTGGTTTTATTGTTATTGTAATTATTATGCATTAGACGACAATGTTCGCTTGAAATTGCCAGAGTCGCCACAACGAGGCTGCAAGTCCCGGGAAACAGCTGCAAATCGCTTTGCAAATTAGCCTGAAATGGGAGCAATCAGCTTGTGTATCCTTTGTGTTGCACGCTGGCACCGTTAGGACTAAGCGGAGTGTCGATTATGCGGCAGCTATTGATTGTTGCAAGCCAAATAGCTGGAAAATAGCTCTTGCTACTATTTGTATTTTAATCATTTATAATACTCTTATCTCTTATCTTAATAGATTACTATTTCAACTATTGCTTCTACTTGTATTAGTAGAACTAGTAGTACTAGTATGACTACTACTACTTTTATTCTTCTACTACTTCTATTTTCACAAATACTTCTACTGCTGTTGCTACTATTACAACTACTACTATAACTACTACTACTTTAATAAATACTGCTTCTACTAGGCCTACTTCTACAACTAATACTACGACTTCCTCTACTACAACTGCCACTACTTCAATTACTACTACCAAGATTACTACTACTACTATTACTACTAATACTATTCCTACTATTTCTACTAATACTCTGACTACTACAACCACTACTACTACTACTTCTACAACTTCTACTACTACTACTACTACTACTACTCCTACTACAATTACTACTACTACTACAATCAAAACTTGAACTGTTACTATTACTCCTACTTCTATTACTACTACTACGACTTATAAAACTACTATTTTAATTAATACTACTACTACTAATACAACTACCAATACTACTTTGACTACTAGTATGACTACTACTATAACTACAACTTCTGCTACTAAAATGACTACTACTACTACTTTAACTATTACCACTATAACTACTGCTTCTATTACTACTGCTAAACTTCTACTACTACTATCACTACTGCTTCTATTACTTCTACTACTTCAATTAATACTGCTTCTACTAGCCCTACTTCTTCTACACCTTTCTACTGCTACTTCTTTTCCCTACTACTACTAATACTACATATATAACTACGACTACTAATACTACTTCATAGACATCTACTTTATATATTACTACTTTATCTTCTACTTTATCTAATACTACTTTATCTACCACTATTTTTAGTACAACTTCTACTGCATCCTCTACTTCCACTGCCCCTACTTTTCCTACGTCTGCTATCTATTCTTCTTCTAGTACTTCTCCTTTCATTACATACAACTGCTACTACTTCTAGCACTCTTATACTTACTTACTCTACTTATACTTGTATTCTATCATACCAATTACTACATCTATTTCCAGTTCACCATCTTAACTCTTATTCTACTTCCAATTGTAACCAGTTAAATTTGCCCCACTTCAAACTGCATTCAATTCAAAACACTTTCAAGATGAGTCACACTTAGTTCCATTTTGGGCAGTGCGACCTTCGTAGTGCATCTTCTCGAGAGGAGTACGGCAAGCTTGTCTTCAGATTGTTTTGACTACCAAACGCGATTTTGCACGCACTTTTCTTTTGTTTTTTAGCCGAAAAAATGCAAATAGCGAAAAGAGAAAGAACTTTTGCAAAATTTGCTGCTCTTGCAGTTGTGGAAGACAAGGCGAAGCAACAAGAACAAGAACAAGCTGCAGCACACGAAGAAGAAGAAGTAGAAGAAGAAGAGCAGAAGAAGTGGACGCATTTGTCGCTTATGCAGAATTCGTAACCTCGCTATGAAAAGAACGTGCAAAGGAGGGCGAAGTAAGAGAGAGAGAGAGGGAGAATGAGGCAACTCAACGCCTCAACTCAACGGAGCTCACCTTCAACCAAAGGGCAGAGGTGGAGCAGAATGGGGGGTACAGGTTGGGGGATAAGGTATATTCTCAGCGATTTTGCGGCCTTTTCGCTGGCGCAGTTCTTTTGCTGAAATTGTCACATCGACTGACCCGAATCAGCTACAGCAACTCGCCTTGACTTGACTTGGAGATGAGAATATGCAACTGGGAACTCGGCTGCGGCTTTTGGTTTAACTGAGTTAGCAAGAAACGCGCCAAACAATGTTGCAACGACCCCCCTCCCCACAGCCTAGAGAAAAGTAGCATATGATGAATAATTGGAGCACTCAGCGAAGCTCGTGTCACGTTTTCCAGCAAGGTAAAACTGAGAGGGGGCTGCCTCGGCTTGGATTGGGTTGGGCTGTGGCTATAGGAAGCCGCAGCCAAGGTAAGCGTCGGCGTTGCAGTCACTGTCAACCTCACGCGTAGCCCCGAGTCCAACAAAATAATCGAGTGAGCAAGAAGCAGATGAGAAAAATCAATAATCAAGGCAGAAGAATAGAACCACAGCCTGTTGCGGTTTGCTGTTATCAGCAGCAGCGAGTCCTGTGCGCCGATAAGCTACACACACTAATACACACACATGCATGTTAAAGTGCAGATAAAGGGCAAATCGGCAATAATAACTGGCAGCTGATAAGGCGTCCTGAAAGGCAGTGAAAGGCAAGAGGTAGGCAAACACACACATGCACACACACACACACAGAAACAGAGGGAGGCGCAGCTGCTTATCAGCAAAACATGACGATTAACTCCTGCGCCTCGTTCTGTGCTGTGCGTCACTTGCCCGTTTGCCCGATTACCCAGCGGGACTTTCCATCTACGCATAAAATGATTTCCTGCAGGGCAAGGAAACACTTTGGCAAGCATGCTCTAGGGTACACTGAATACATATACATATAATAAATACGAATGCATTGATATATACTAATAAAAATTATCATATAAAATGAATATAGGATCATTTGCTGTACAATTTAAGAATAGGTGACTAACAATCATTTTATTTAGATTTCTCTATAAAGTAAACAAAATGTTCTTATAAAAGACTATTTAAGTGATAAGAATCTTTATAAAACTGAATTGTTATTAAATATTATTTACTTAAGTTATAGTAATGAACTTGAAATGAGATCATTCGATTTTCTGTCTAGTCATAACAATTTAACAATCCATTTACCATAAAATTACTGAGCATATATAGGGATCAATATAAAATCGTTATTTAAGGAGATTCTTTTTAAAATAAAGTTTTGAATTGTAAATTATATGTTTATTCATATAATATTAGTTAATTATAATAAAAATCACTGAAGATCTCTTTGCATCTTTATCTGCTCTGTCTCTGCCTCTGTCTCTCTCTCCCTCTCTCTCTTCCCCTACACACATCCAACTGGGATTCACTTTATGCTTTTATTGTCATTGATATGACCAAGGAGTGTATTTGTATGAGTGTGTGTATGTATATACGACTGCAAACGTGTTTACTGTACGTGTATCCTGGACTGTGGTGAGTCCCCATAAAAGCAAACAGACCCCAACAATAATAATAATAAGCTGAAGGCGATAAACTTGACTTTTCGCCGTTGCTTTTGTTGTCGTCTCTCTTGGTTGCTATTGTTGTTGTTGTTGGTGTTGTTTTTCAGCTATCTTCTTAATGATTCATTTCCCTATAAATATTTGCCATAATCATGTTATATTTATAGCTGAAGAGAAAGAAGGTGAAAGAAAGTTGTGGATTCAGCTTCAGATGCATGTTATGAATAAAGAATCCAGTAAATGTCAGGATATAATTGTAAGTTTGGGATTTAGGACAGAAACCGACGCGATAAACAATGCTAAAAAAACATAAGAATGCTTACGAGATAACAATTAGAATATGGAACCAAGAAGGCCAACATTGCAGGACGTATCTTGTATTCTAAATTTATAAAAGACTTTCAAAAAACTCTCAAAATCAAAAATTTGTATTTCTAGACTTTGCTTAAACTGCCTTTAGTTCTCTGGGGATCCTAACTCAAGACGCAAATAGGCGTTCGGGGGTTATCTGCACAGTTTTCAAGGGCGTTGACCAAAATTTGAAAAGGCAAACAGAACGAAATTCTGTTATCAGTCGAGTAAGAACAACAAGTTGAAAACGAAATCCTCCGTCGGGTCTGGCCTCAGCGGCTTATCAAAAAACGGACAAGGAGAAAAAACAGAAACAGAAACGAAGGCAAAGTACGTAAACAGAAGAAAAAGAGGAAGGGAAACACAGAGTGTTCCTGGAGAAGTGGAAAAAGAAGAAGCAGAATGGGAAGCAACAGCAGGAAAAACCTTTGGCATCTGGCAAAGTGCATTCGCCCCCAGGAGCTGGCATAGCATGATAATGCCAGAGGCGCAGGGGAAGCGAAGAGGACAAGAGAGAAGGGAGAGTGGGACATTGCCCCCCGTTCAAGTGAGGCAGACAAGGAAAATGCAACGCAAAAAGTAGCATGGAAGATGGGAAAATGCGCGCAAAGGGTTCAATGCACGATTTTCTTTTTCTCAGGCCATTGCCAGTTGCCATGGGAAAATTGGAAAAACGAATAAGCAAATGAAATACTTCACTTAAGTGGCGAGGATCGGCTGTGCAGCAACTTATGTTGCAACCCTCGTTAATTGCCAAAAGCCAAATTTGAAAACTCGCGCGAGCCAAAATTGAAAATTCTGCGGGTTCACTGAAGGATCGCAGCCCCTCTCCCCACCGCCCGGTCTCTTTGATTGCTCTTAATTGAGGTCACAATAGACTCGCATTGAGAACCCAATGAAATCTTCACCTCACACGCGCCGAGCCTCATGTCGCGCTGTCGTTCGCGTTCACGTTAATAAGGCGAAATTATGCAGGATCGCAAATTGAATTGGCTTCTGGGTGACGAGCGGGAAGGAAGGAGGGAGGAATTGAGGTACCAGCGGTAGCACAGACGGTAGTCCCAGTGAAAGCATGTGGGCAGGATCGATTTCACTGAGAACAGTTTGAATGAGCGAACCAGATGAAAGCATTTATACAGGGATATTTGTAACACCATCGAAATATGTTTATACCCTTGAAGAGAGTATATTAATGTTTGCCAGAAGTTTGCAACTCGGCTCACAGACATCTTTCTGACCCTATATAAATATATTCTGAATCAGTATCAACAGAGGAGTCCAACTAATGCTGTCCGTCTGTCCGTATATCCTCGTGTCCGTCTGTTGCAACGCAAAGTAGTCTCTCAGTTTTAAAGTAAACCTTATGAAACTTGGCAGATATACTTCTTATTGCTGTACACTGTATTGAAGTCGGAACGAGCTGGATTGGGCCGATATACTATATAGTAGACCTGCAGTACAAACTATCAGCCGTTTTTTAGGTGTTTATAAATATAATGCATTCAAATTTACTATACCAGTTGTAATTTAAGAAATAACTGAACTTATCAGCGCCAATCAAAGTAAGACATAATATTCTGCACCATTATATAACTAGCATTGGTATACTACTTTCGGCATGCCGAAGGTAACATTTTTTCATCGTTTAAATTAATAAAGGAATGCTTGAGCTTGTGGTTCTATTATATTTGGAAGTAGTATGGTAAAGATATAAATTATCTAAAAAGTTTTCAAAATTAACTGTAATTAAGGATCAGGCATTTCAAGTAAAATCAACTTTCTTAGTTATACGTTTCTCATTACACAAACAAAGTTCCTAATACTTAAAATATAGTATATTATTATACTAAGAGAACAGGTGGCAAAAACATATATTTTAAGGTGTAATTATCATGATATAAAAAGTATTTATCAACGAAATTCGGTCCATGGTATAAAGGGATTACTTGGCCTTGTATCTCTTAGAAGTGAGAGGTAAAATTACCGAAACAGTTGTTAATATAGTCTTAAAATAAGTACAAAGTCTGTTAAGTAAGGCAAACTTCTTTGAAAACTACTAAATCATCTTAGCAAGGAAGTTAATAATATCTGAAAAGGCAGTAGAAATATTACAAAAATAAGGAAAATAATGAAAGATAAGATAGGGAAAGACTTGGTCACGCCTAATCTAAACTTAACCTTAAAGTAAACAGAGAAATATATCTAAAGGATACTTAAGTAGCTGAAACGTGAGTCTTTATCTGGCATCTTTATACACCCAAGTATTATCTCATCAGAATTCAACAAGGCAAACAAAGACCTGTGCTACCTAACGATGCACAAAGACCGCAAAATGAGTTGAATGAACGAGCGGGAAACAGGCAGAGGAAGATCTCAGCGATCGATTGTCCTTTCTGCAGGACGACCTCATGCTGCGAGCGCGCTGCAAGGTGTAAAGAAGGATGCGAGAAATCAAGAAGTCTGCAAAAGTCAATTGAGATTGTTGAATGGAAGACAACAAAGAACACAGGACAAACAAAAGGAAAGGCAACAGGCTGAGGCTGGAGGCAGAAGGCGAAAGGATCGAGATGTGCGTGCTGCGATACGCGTGTGTTCCACGAATTGCCACGCCCACGCTAACTCCCACACTCGCTTTGGCTTGGGCTGGTAATTTGAGCCCGCAGGATCTGGCACTGTCTCGAGATTCGTTCGGTTCGTTTTGGTGTTGAGTAATTTGTGCGCCACGCTCGTGAAATCTGTTAAGCGGTTAAACAAAACATAAACAAAATCGTCCCAGGGGTTGCTCGGCCGTAGCCCGAGAATTAACCCCTAGCGTAGTGACAGTGTAGAGGAAGAGAGAAGGAGAGAGACAGTGGAAAGGGCAGGGGCGACTACTGAACAGCGGCGTCTGATCGAATGCTGGTGGGCTATTTTTGGATCAAAGCCTTGAGGCCTCATGTGGGTCTCCTTCTCAAACGGGGAGGACGAGAACGAGGCGTGGCTATTTACGTACAAATGTGTGGGCCAGTCAATCTTCATTATTACAATTTCCTTGTACCCGCAGCTGAGACGCAACGCATCTCCTGCCCCAAGGATAAGTGAATGCAATTGAAATTGTAAATTGAAGTTGAATTCGAGTCTGAAATTCGAATTGAAATCGAGTTGAAAGTTCCCGGAGGGGAACATAAATCAATAAAACCTCGAGCATTCAGCTTTGTTTTCTTAACTTTTTATCGCGCTAATGACGTGTGAGTGATAAATGAAATGCACGAAAGGAAAGTGAGGGAAAACAAATGACCTCGCGACCTCTCGATTTCTCTCGGCGATACACACAAGAAAGCAAATAAAAAGCAAACGCTACAATCGGGCATATTGTAATGTCCATCGACAAAGCAACGGCTGGGATCCTTTATAGGGAACTCAGATATTTCCTTCGTTTCTTATTTGAATTTTTGTAAATAGTTCTTGAATTTGAAATCTCTGTTAACTATTATAAATAATATTGATATTGGCCTATTAATTGGTAAGTAACATGTGATAACATGAGATCACGGCATTAACCTGGTATTCATTTTATTACTGATAGAAAATGATGATTCATATCCCTAAAATGATGATTCACAGATTATGATTCATAGAAAATCGCTCGATTTCAGTGTAAAATATCCATTTAACTTAAGATTCGCTCTTTAGATTTGGCGTAAACAAAGACCTACAAAAATACACGATAGTTAAATTGTTTTCATAATTTTAAAGATTTGAAGACCCTTTCGACTTCCTACATGCATTATTTTATTTATAAAAATCATTCATAACATTAACTCTACAAAAATCAATATCGATTTCACGTTGTTTTCTAAACACAACTCAGAAAAATAAAGGAACCATAACTCATTCCATATCCATAGACCATATACTTAGAGTTTATTACTTCTTTTAATATTAAATTAAATTAAATTAATTTTAAATTTATACTTTACGCTTAATTATTTATTATTGACTTTTTAAATAATTCTTTGTATCAATATCCTTTCTAATTCAGTCGACGTTATATAGTTGACTTTAAATTAAATTAAATAAATAAATAAATATTATCTCTCGCTTTTTATCAAATCTATTATACAGAACATATACTACATGATACTTTACTTTAATGTGGCCTTTATCTTAGTATCTTTTCGATCTTTGGGATACGCTCTCATTAGCTTTAACGATCCTCATGTTGTATCTTGCTTCAAAGTGTACATAGAGAAACATATCCATCCTCACTTTGTGTCTTTTCGCTGCAAAGTCTTCCGGAAAAGAGTCCGATTCCGGGTGCGAATCAATCAAATCGAAAGCCAATTGAGGCGTGCTCTTCGGGCCTTGCGGGCCACTTGGAATGTCCCGAAATAGATCAATCGCAACCAAAAAAGTTCTGCTATTTATACGCGAAATTGATCGGAGCAAGGGGAGAAGGAGAAGCAAAGGGAAGCAAAGTTGAGGAGAAAGCATATGGCAGATGGAGTTGTTCGAGGGATACGCAGCAGCGAAGGCAACAAAGGCAGCAAAAGATACATTTGCACTTACACAGATACAAAGATACTCGGCACAGATGTGCAGGAGAGGAAGAAGAGAATAAGGGACGGGGGCTATGAAAGGCCGCGAGAATTCCTGTTCCTTTGTCTATGCTCAAATTGCCGACAAGCAAAGGCAACGTCGTCGGCCGCGTTGCATGCAACAGATACGATGCGAGGCAGCTAAATTGCATTTTTATCTATTTTTACTTGGGGAAAATGCCGACGCAGGCAGCGCAGCAAAGGCAGCGATCGCTGCTGCCGCCGAGGAGGATTACAAGGCGAGGCAGACGCAATTTCCTTCCTCCTGCTTCCACAAATAGCTGTAATAACAAAAAACCGATCTCGCCCTGTGCCGAGGCTGCACAGGCCTCTGCCTGGATGCCACAAGAAAAGCAGGAAAAACTCCTTGGCTGCCACAGCTGCAGCAGCTCTGCGACTGCATGTGTGTGTGTGTGTGCCTAGCCTGTTGCCTGTGGGCTGGTTCAATGAACTGCCGTCACCTCTCTGCGCTGCGCAGCTGGCAGCGCTGTCGACGTCGGCAGAGCGACAGCGAACGAGCAACAATCCTTTTTCTTTTGATTTTCTTGGCTCACCCTTCACTTGATCTCTTGCCTGACTTTTGCCTGCCCCGCGCACTCTGCCGCATGCCCCGCACTGCTGCTGCCGCGCTCTTTGCTGCATGGCATGGCAGGAGTTGTGTGTGCAGGAGTTGCTTTCAAGGGTTTCGGTTTATTTCGAGACAACAACAACAAGCTGATGCGAGACAACAACAACAACAACAACATCGCTTCGTCTGGGGGCTTTAGATTTCACTTGGCGTTTCGCTCCGCGTGGGGAAATGTAAACATTTCATCGTCGTCATCTCATAATCGCTTGTGCCTTTGCCTGTGTGTGTGTGTGTGTTAGTGTGGATGTGTTTGTGTCTCTGCTGGGTATTGCCCTCGCCCCTGACCGCGCTCTCCCCTACTCCTTATCCATGTTGCTGCCCCACAGCGTATCCCTTTTTTTAGCTGGAATGCGCCGCTTGTTTACCCAACTCGCGTCTCGCGTCGCGTATTCCGATCTTCTTCTGCTGCTCAGTTTTCTTTCCTCTTTTCCTCTTTGCTTTTGTCACTTTGCTGTTGATCTTTCGCTGCTTCGTTCGTTTTCCATTGCCCCATCGCCGATCATGGATCGTCGTCGTTTGCCACTTGTGAAGGATTTTTCAAGGAATCGCCGATGCGGCAAAATTTCAACATTTTCGTGCTGATCGTGCGGTAAATGTGGGTACAGTCGAGATCGGCAAGAGCCTAAGGAACTCTGCAGGAGGAACCATTTGATGTGGCAGATGCTATAAGTATGATATGATGACAGTTAAGGAGAATGAAAGCTGATATTAATGATTTCTTTATCACTGATCAGTCAATCAAGGGGATCTCGCTTAGAATATAGATCAGTTATTGAAATCTTATAAAATATTCACTATAGAATAGAATATGTGGGATGATCAAATGGATAAATTATTAAAATGCGTTTCACAGCAAGATCAATGATGGCCTAAAAGATGTTTACTGTGAGAAGATCCATATTGGATACGTTATTAGAATGGATCCCCTAAAATATGTTTAGTTTTATTCCATATACAGTAGAATATAGGAATAAGATTAAAAGAATATATTCTATATTGAACAGATCTTGGTAATAATGATGAACGATCATTGATCTAGTCAGCAAAGTCTTGTACTGTAGTGCAGTTTGAGGTTAGGGCAACATGATCACCCTTGGCTAAGTACACCTCACTCACACACACATACACACAGCTGTGTGTATAAACTGCACTTGACTCGCAGTTGGGCTCTGCCTAGCCCCCCTTGCTGGAGATAAAGTACAGTCTGCACAAAGGATCGCGAGTCAGGAGAGTATCCAACGATGAAGCCTGAAGAGGCGAGAGCAAACAAGGCAGGAGAACAAAGCAAAGCAAAGCGAAACGAAGCAAGCAAAGAAAAGGAAAAGGAAAGCGAGGGCAAAGTAAACCCAAGTGCGCGGCACAGCAAACAAATGGGGACTGCGATTGGGATATCGGGCGAGGGAGAGAGAGCGGGAATGGGAAAGGGAATACAGCCAGGGGGACTTGCAGTGAATGTCTGCCTGGACCTTGACTCTCTGTCCTCAAGTGTGGTGGTGCGCTGCCTCTGACTCTGGGCATATATCCTCCACGCACGTATTGTCCCTCCATCTCCACCTCCACCTCCAACGTGGCGATTATTCATGACTTTATGGACTTCGGGTAGGGAAGGACATTAAAATTGTTTTTACGCCAACTCATCGAGAGGATCAAACTGGTTCTGCTTTGTATGCCACTCACTCACTCACTCACACTGCTGCTGCTGCTTCTGCTGCTGCCAGACCCGTCTCAGAGCCTGTTCGCCTGTGTGCTCCCGCCTGGACAGTCAGGCCTGGCCGCTCCTTGGAATCTGGAGAAACCAGTTTGAGTAGCCTCCTCTACCTGTTGCCTGTCGCGACTGTTGCCTTTGTCCCACGAAAAAAGGGATACTTGTGAGCAAACACACACACACACACACTTGCACACTCGCACACACCCTGAGAGACCATGACAAAGCCTTGTTTATCCAATTTAGTGTGTGCTTGCCCCTTGCGCAATCCTTTCGTCCTCGCGACCATCGTTGTTCGATCTTCATTTTTGACTTTTTGGGACGTTACTTTTTCGTGTGCCGTGTACAGTTTCAAAAAGGGTTTCGCTTAGTTCCAAAGAGCAACCCGAAATCGACAAAGAAATGCAGATTAAAACAAGTCTGTGGAATTCGCCTGGCAGCCACAATTCGAATCAAATTTCGATAATATGTGAGGATTTGTGGTAAGGAGGTCCTTCAAGGGCAGGAGTCCTTTTACAGTGAATACAAAGTGTTATCTTAAGTACAAATTTAAACAAAGTTCTTTGAGTTGAGGTTTGTTTAAAGAATTGTTGAATTATTGATTATCTTTTTCGAGGTAAACTTTCCAAAATTAAATCTTTACCATCATTTATCTTAAATTATTTTAGCCATGATTTGTGTAGTTCCTTATTTTCAGTTTATATTTGCATTAACTTGGTAAATCAGTCAACTTAATTTGCTGGCATTAGCTTCGCTTTAGTTCCTAATTTGTCTGGGGATTTGTCAAATGGTCTCTTTTTCCTCTGCTCTACTTCCTTCTGGGTTTCTCTAAGTCAGCGTGCATTGCCGCCCAGCGAAACCCCTTGCAATATGCAGGCAACGGAGAAAGGCACATGAGTTGCACTATTTGCATACCCTACACTGTTGCTGTGAGCAAAGGGCGTATAAATATGATATGCAAGAAGAATAGAAATAAAATTATTATGTGTTAAAGTTATAATTGTATTATAGGTTTAATTTTCATACATCATAATATTTTCATAAGCTAAAATATTCGAATTATATAGTTGTATTTCCTATTACATACATATATCATTAATTTATTATAATTTTTATATTTTCATAGAACGTATAAACTATTGAGAATATCTAAATTTAATGATTCATCAACTACATATGTACTTTTCATCACTTTATAATAAATTTTTGTAAATCTAAGTTCAATTTTTCTATACATTTTTCGACATTTTTATAAACATTTTCGATACTGGGATATACATTGAACTCATATCTATATAAACCGATTCTTTATAATCCCCTAATATTATTTTTAGTTAATCACACTTACGGCTCCATAAAAGGGGTGTCTAATAGTCTGTCATCTTTACCTTTCTCAGCTTTTTACTTGCTTTTCTTTTTTATTGTTGTGAAAAATGGTGCGCAAACGCAAATGCAAAGCAGCAAAAAGGCAGAGAAAATCCACAGTAAAACAACAACAACAACAACAACAACAACAATAACGCAATGCAGAGCGCACAATTGGCGCAGGAAAAGCAAAAGAGCAAAGAACGAGAGAGAAAGAATGAGAGAAAGAGAGAGAGAGAGAGACAGATGAAAAGGGCAAACAGAGAAAAATGCTGGAAAATATTGTGTGAAAAGTCAGTTCTGTCTGCGGGGCAGGCAAGTTGAACGGCCTGCTTATGCCTCTTCCTGCACTTCCTCCTCGCCTCGCCCCTCACACCTCTACCCTCCTACTGCTCAGCTACTGCTGGGCATTGCTCGGGTAATGAAGGGTTTCGTCGTCAGCTCCTCTTGGTGCCTTCTGTGTGAGTGTGACACAGCCAGCAGTGGGGAAATGGGAAAACGCAGATTGGAAAAGTCATTGCTGTGGTTGGCATTCTGTTTTTCTGTTTCTGTGTCCCCTCATTCTTGCTGCTTCTGTCTGTCTTTCTTTCAGCCTTTTGTTGCTTCACCTGTTGCCGCAACGGTTCTCAGGATGCCAGCAACAATTGCCGGCGGGTCAGCGCCTGGGAAAGCACTTAAATGCTTTTTCATGCTTTGCCAGCTTTCCCAAGGAAATTGTTGGGCCGAGAGCCAGCTGCCTGCTGCCTGCTGTATGCCTCATGTTGCCTGCCCCATGTTGCCAGTTTCGCCATTGCGGTTAGCCATGCTTCGCTTTTGATTCGAGTGGCTCCAGGAAGCTGCGCGACCACAACCAGAAGGTGAAGCTGAAGCTGCAGCTGGAGCCAGGTGGAGTGCGCAGTCCAGCTCCGTATACGTAATTTCGCGCTGACCAAGAAGGAATCGCAGCCGCAGCGCAGTCGCAGTTGCAGTCGCTACTCAATGCCCCGCCCACCCTCTTTTGCACCATCTCCCTCCCGCACTCTCTCGCTCTTTATTGGTGTCTCGCTCTTCTCTAACCCCATTTGCAATCTGCTGCGAAATTGCTGAAGGAAACGCACGAGTGTCGCAAAAAGTAGGTGCAGGCAAGACAGTGTGAGAGAGAAAGAGACAGGGGGAGGGGAGGGGGAGTGCCAGCCACAGCTAGCGCTAGTGCTGGAGATACAAATGTATCTATGCCCTAGTCTCCTGGTTCATTCAACTTGCACAGCAGACACAGCAAGGCAGCAAGCAACTACGGCAGCTACACTGAGAGAATGAAAAGAGTGAGATCGAGTGTAAGACTTAAATCGTTATGCAGAAAAATTTAACTGAAAATATGTTTGAGTTATGGGCAATAAGAAGAGATTAAAGTATAGAGTATACATGAATACAGAAAGAGATTACTCTATAAAAATAAAAAATCAATTTATTTTTAAATTTGAAATATGCTAAAATAGATACAAACAATTTAAAGTTGTAATTTTTATGCATTGACTTTTAAATTCTCTTTTAAAGAAAACAAAAATTTAACAAATGAAATGTAACAATTGTATGGCACATTCTCGAAACTAAAGAATGTAAGGTTAATAATTCAAGGAAAATTCCTAAAATGCATAACAAACACTAGACTGATAATAGAGCTCTAGGCCTAGCAGGTGTACAGTAGATCTTAAAGGTCGCAGAACGGTTCTTTTTTTCAAATAATAACAATTAAAGTTTCAAAAATATCAAATTTGCAAATCGACTTTTAAAACAAAAATTAAAAAAACATTTTAGTCAAATATTCCATCAATAATTTACAGCTTAATTATAAAATAGCATAACAGCTTATAAATATGTCATCAATTAAATAAAAAGAGAGACAATATCATCGTTCTATTAAAAATGCAAAACAGTTTATAGAGATTCAATCAATATTATTTGATAGCCAGTGGTCCATCGACTTTTATTTATTTATTTAAAGTCAACTTTGAACAGTCGACTGTTGGGGAAAAAATGGTTAAAAATATAAAAATTGGATATAAAAATTAATATTACATTATTTTATCTTAAAATTAAATTTAAATTAAAAGTTAAAAAAAAGTAGAAATATATACGATATATAAAATTAAAGTTTAATGTATTAGTTTAACGTACAACAGTTGAGCTTACTATATGTATTTTTTCAAGAAGAATCCGATATTTTAAATTCTTATAAATATGAATTAATAATACTTTTGATTATAGGTGTATTAATAATGTCAATCAATGCAAGTCGTAGCAATAGAATCACTTTCTTTATATTTTACGCTCGATGTTGAATAACATCCTTATAACTTATTTGCCATGTTTTCTCTCAGTGTAGCTACTGCACAGGCTGCCTGGCTGTGCCTCGCTGCCTAGTTGGATCGAGGTGGATAGTTGGCTGGCTGCTTGGATGGATAGTTAGTTAGTCGGATGGATGGCTGGCTCTGGCTGTGGCTCTAGCTCCAATGGCCTGGCTAGCTTGGCTGGCTTTGGCTTTGGCGCTAGCTGCTTGGCTGACTGCAGCTGGCTGCGCAGTCGCTGTCGTCGGGCGCGTCTAATGCGGAGGCAGCGGCAGAGCCAACTGGGAGGTACACGACCACACGGGGCGGTTGCCGGCAGAACGATGCAAAGGATGCCCAGAGCGCGCTGGACGCCAAGTGGAACTGCGACTGCGATTGGCTGCGGTGCATTGGCCCCGTTTTGGCGTGCGGGCAGCGACGTCGACTGCAGCAGCAGCAAGTAGCATCAGCGCGAGATTGCGACGGCGACTGTGGCATGTTTTACAAATGGTTTTCATGTTCGGAGTGCGTTATGTTTCTCGGAAAGGATTTCTTTGGCCCGCTCTTGTCATGGCCATCTCGGGGCAGCTGGCGCGTTGTCATGTGCGTGCGTAAACACGAAACTTTCAAATGCACAAATGAGGCAAGTGCCAGGTGGAGCAAGTGGCAAACAGCAAAGCAGCAGCAAGTGGCAGGAAGTAGTTGACATGTTGCGCTTATTTGGTAGTTGCCGCAAAATGCCAAGCATACCGCCGTTGCTGCCGCCAGATCCTGCAACTAGGTGGTCCCCCCGTCAGCCCCTGCCCATCCCTCCTCTTCTTCTCCTGCCTCTGCGCCTGTACAACCCAGCCAGGTCAATTGTCAAAGTCATAAAACATCTTGAACAAAATGCTACCGTCCTGCAACTCTGAGCGAGAAGGAAGAGATACAAATACTGAGTATGTGCGAGAAAGTGAGAGAGAGTGGGAAGGGAGAGATACGGTGTGTGTGTGTGAGTGCACAACACACTATAAAAAGCAAATTAAAATCGTTTTTTTATTGCGTTTCCCAGCAACTTTTCGGGCCATGTTTCATGGCCAGCACCAGCAAAGGGTTAATGAGGCTGGACCTCTCTCAGCCTTCCAGTCTCAGAAGAACCTGAGAAACCCTTGGCGAAGCGTTGAGAGAAAATTTCAAAGGAAAATGTTGAAGAGCCACAGATGCAAAGATGCGATAAGCAGGACAGTCCAGGCACAGACAGAAGCCTCCTTCTCCTCCTTCCCAGCCTGCCCTCTCCGTCTTGCTTGCCTCGAAAATTGATATAATTCAAGCTGAAATTTCATTAATTCTTTCAGCTCACGAAGAAGAAGAACACGCAGCAGAAGCTGACAGAGGATTCAAGCTGAAATTTCATTAATTCTTTCAGCTCACGAAGAAGAAGAACACGCAGCAGAAGCTGACAGAGGACAGAAGAGTGAAGACAGAAGAATAAGGCCAGAAGAGACCATAAAATATTCAAATAACTTGCGAGTGTCATATAAATTAAAACGAATTGCAATAAAAAATTCAACTCCCGTTTCAAGCGTATTCACGTCCCAAAAGCCACAAACACACACACTCACATACACAATTACACCCATATTCACACACATACACTGAGGGGCATGCAAGGATTGATCGCCTCCTCGAATGACATATTATTTAGCGAATTTGCGAAACAAAATTAAATGGAAAATAAGTGCGAATGAGCTAGCGATGGCAGGCAGCACTTGAAAATACCCTGTAAATTACAAATAAATAATGTAGAATATTGAGCAGATCTTGCAAGACTTCAAGACGTCTCTTAAAGTGAAATGAAATCTGCAAAATAAAACAAAAAGGTTTGAAATAAGAAAACAATTAAATTAAAATGAAATTAAAAGTACAAAAACAATATAAACAATAAAATAAATTAATAATAAATAAACGAAATATTTAGTTCCTCAACAAGATACTCTGTAAATCAAAAAAAGAGTATCCAAAAAAAATAAAAATTATTTAAAATAAGAAAAGTGAGAGTCATACTAGAAAATAGTACAACACAAATGAAAGTGAAGTATTAAGTTAATGTATTTTATTTGTATATTATATAATATATAGTAAATATATATGTATACTCTATATTATATATTGTAAATACTCTATATTATAGAGTATTTAAATGCGAAGTAGCACATTGCTACCCTCTTAAGCACCGACAAACTGCCACAGGGTATAAGCACTGTTCAAATTGCAGTTCGCACGTTACAATTGCTTCGAGTCGTCTGTCACCCGCATACCCTGCGCCACTCCTTGGGCGCCTACCCCTGAGAGAGAGAGGCAACCAAAAAGCTAGAGGGGGAGGCAGACAGAGAGAGAGAGGGTGCAGCAGGGAAGGGAGGTAGTTTGTGCACTGAAGGGATCGCGATTTCTTTGGGTTGGGCTGCGGTGCCTCCTGCCTTGCTGCCTTGCCGCCTGGCACACACTTCGGAATGCAAATCAAGGGGAATGGCACTGCCAGGAGAGAGCAGAGTCGGAGGACGAGCCGTAGGAGGGAGCGGGGACAGGCAGGCAGGCGATAAAAGTATCCTCTGACTCTCTCTGTAGCTCTGAAGCAGGCACGAAGCAGTCGACAAAATAAATAACTTCTTGAGATCCCCCTGCAATGCAAGTTGTGGCTGTAGCTCTACATGTGTATGTGTGTGTGTGTGTGTGTGTTTGGATACACTCGGCTGGCTTCGACTGAGGCGCTGCGACGGTGACTGCGACGCTGTGGCAATCTCTGGGCTGCACCCTGTGGCGGCGAGCCAATTGTTTGTGGCACGTCCTCGCTTCGGTAGTTGCCGCTCACTCGCTGGCTGATGTGTGTGTGTGTCTGCCTGTGTCTGTGTTTGATCGCTGTGGAGTGCTTGAGATTTCGTATGAATGCGCCCCAGCCTCAACTTGCAACGCGCAACGCGCAACTCGCAACAAGCAACCAGGCGACCCCTCGGCTTAAAGTGGCGCAAAAGATAATGAAAGTCAATGCAAGGGTACAGGATATGTTGTCCACACACGCACACACATACATATGTACAATATATACATGACTATATATGTATATATACACTTCTGCCCTTCCCCATTTGCCCCCTCAATCTCGAGCAAACAACTCCTCAGACAGAGGCAGCTCTTTGTCCCGAGAGTGCTTCGAGTCTACCCTATGTTGCTCCCTCCCCTCAGTCGGGGAGCTACACTGGGAACTGTATTTCTTCATTCTCAAACTCTTCCACTCCATGCACCCCCCGTATGTTTTGGGGATCTCAAGTCTGGGATTGCCTGGCCTGGGGATAAACAATTTTTGCCTTGTAATTACGAAATGCGTTTATCAATTTGCCCTCCATTAAGAGCTGTTTCTCCTTCTTTACTTCTCTCTCTCTCTGTGTCTCTCCCACTCTGGAATTTCTTTCACAGGATAATGCAGATTGAAGAATATTGTAAATTTATTTTGTTGTTGTTTTTTGGGATCTTTTTCTTGTTAACATATTAATTAATCAAAATGTCGATCGTTTTAGTCTAGTCATTTGAGATATATGGTAATCGTTAAGCGATCATGCATTATAATATAAGGTAAATCAATATTGTTTTGTTTTTTTTAGTATATATACATATATCTATATTTTAAATACTTTTCTTATGAAGATCATATAAAGATCATTATACAATATTATTCGGGATGGATTTAAATATTTAACTTTTTTGATCATATTTGAATGAAAATCTCTCCCACTTTACAAGATGATCTATTACATGTATGTACAATATTGAAATAAATAAACTGTTGTTCCCATTTCAGCGTATTATATCATATACACGCATGATTATCAATATAATTAAACGTTCTTTGTAATACGAGAACAATTTAAAAAGAATCCCTTTGAGGAACTTATCATTTACATAAAAAGGAAGTATGATCATCATTAAAAGGACAATTTTCTTCTAAATAGTTGATGAAGATCTACAAAAAGTATCCAATATCAAAGAATATTCTTGATTACTTATAATATGAGTATTACCACTAATTGATGTCCTCTTTTATTTCTGAAATCCAACAATTACTTTTATTTCTTTTCAAATCTTCTTCTTTACTTTCATTTCATTTCAAGTTCCCCTCTTCAATTTGTGCTCAACAAGTTAAAGAAATTCGAGACGTGTTCTTCGAGTCGTTTATCAAGGATAATGGGGTGGATAAATCAGATGTCTTGGATCAGTCCTCAAATATTAGTCGACAAATATGACAAGATGACGCAAGTCGCCGGTAATGCTGACCAGGTGTTTGTGTCAATATGACGACGACGATGTTTGATGAAGATTGTGTGGTTCTCAGGCCTGAAAAGGACTTGAAAACTGATTGCGCGAAGGGGATGGAAAAGAAAAAAAGAAGCAGCCATAGCGGCGGTTGTGGTGTAGACACATAAAAATAAAAATTGTATCTAAATCGGGACGCCGATCCTCGCGCAAGGATCGACGCAACGTGGGAGAAAAGGCAAACAAGAACGAGAACTGAATATGGACATACACAGCTGGCTGGCACTGTGTGTGTGTGTGTGTCTGCTTGACAGATTGAAAGGCAAAGAGTTAAGGCGAAGGATACGAGACAAGAAACGAAAGGCAAATCAAAGAGCAGAACGGAGCGAACCAAAAAGTTCATTTCGATGGGAAAAACCAGTTGAATCGCGTTGAGTTCCTGATTTAATGGGGTGAAAGTCGTGAGATCGTTGTGGCCAGGTCGCAACTTGTTGGCCCTAATTACGAAGCGGGTGCAGGATAACGAGCAGGTGACTAGCCCTCACCTGCCCAACCCCGGCCTGTACTATTTCTTATTTCCCATTTTCCAGGATAATCGGGCGTAGGACGGGGGTTGCTTCTTGCTCTCTCCCATGTCCAGAGTGTTCTGACGCGTGAAAATTATGCACCGATCTTGGGAGGCAGCTCACCAGGGCAACCAGGCGATTTTATGGTAATTTCATGCCTTGCTCCGAACTGGTTCACACGCCAGCTAATCGCGTATTAGACTATCGTCCCCTCTTCCCCATTCTCCATCCCTCTCTCTCTCTTTCTTTATTAGTGCCTTGTCATATCCGACTGAGAACGTTGAGCCAAAGGTCCAACAACATTTCCGGATTCGAAAGCCCGAAAAACGTCATTAGGCAAGTTGGAAAAACGATGTTTAGAAACGATTGCAGCATCGGAAGTTCCCACCACATGACAATTATGACGCAACATTATTTTCGGATAGATCTCGCAGTCTCCACGGGAGCTGCAGGTGGAGAGAGAGAGAGAGGGAGGGGAGATCACTGTACCACATGACAAAAAGGCAAGGCCTGCGGCTTCGCATGGTCTGCTAATTAAAAAGGAATTTTCAATTCTCTTTCTTCGTCAGCTACTCTTCCTACTCTTCTTCTTCTAGCTTAACCAAGCCACGGCAATTAGAAAAACCAAACAATGCCTTGAGTGGCAGAGGGAGGTGTGGGAAGCGGGGCTGTTACAGCAATCAGGAGAGTGCTAATTTAGTAATCACAAGTCAGAGTCAAAGTACAGTGAGAGAAGTGCCAGTTCTAGTTCTGCTGTTCCCTTTGGTATAATCTGTAGACAGCATGGGAATATATAATATGGAAATCATTAAATAGTTTACTCTTAATTTCGATACACATAAATAAATATCGATTAATATCGGTAAATATCGTTTAATATCAATAATCATTGAAGGTTCCCACAACTGTCAATAAGTTTGCATATTTCATGTCAAATGCTCTAAAACTCCACTTACAATTTCTTGCAGTGCAGCCTAGTGTGTGTAGACATAACCAACCGGTTATTAGATCCTCAAAAAGTTCAGTTGTCGCTGTGCACAACACTGTCACCTGCCACGCCCCACTCCCTAGGCTGCTCTATAACGGGGTCTCAAGGTGTGAAATAGCATCGCTTCATTGCGCTTTGTTGTTGCTCTCCTTGTCTTTGTTGTTGCTGTTGTTGATTGGATATCTTTGTTGGATCAGGTGCAGCAGGGCGCTCAGCTTGACGTCGCTGCGACGCGTCGTGAGCAGACAATACAACAACTGCAAGTTGGTATCCTCCCCCATCTGCCAAGCTGCTCTTGTACTCGATAATTTAGAAATCTATTGAGAAATTTTCTATCTTATAGCGGAGCAAAGCTACCGAACCATTCTTTCTACGTCTTGGAGTCGTTCTCTCTTTCCCTCGCACTTTATCACGCTGTGTGTTCGATTCTCTATGTTGCATTGTGTGAAAAGTCGCTTGTTTACAACATGCTCTATGTCGATCAATCCTGGGAAACTAAAACTAAGGTTTGCTTAGGACTTTGATTGGGGATTAATGTTATCTTAAGTGTTATAAAAATGTAAGAATGAGGGGTGGCTTGAGAACCTGCATGGTTCTGGGTTATAATAGAGTTTTGAAGACTAACTGTGGTATGTTACTCACATACATATGTATGTATGTTGATATTATGCTGTAATTATAGTAGTGATGTGTTATAATAGTGCTTTATAAATAAAAAAGATAAGCACGTGTATCTACTGTTATATTCTTCTGTTTAAATATGGTTCAAGGCTCTTTTTGTCTCTTCTCTCTCCTCTCTGCTTGTCAATAATGCGAGTTCTGGCATGTTGTTTCTACGGGTAACCTCTAAGTTTTAGGATACATTTTCATGTACTGATTTCTAGACTAGTATGCAGAGTTAATGGACTAACTATTACACGTACTCGTATATCGATGGTTTTATAATGTTAACTTCAAAAATAAGTAAGGTAGGGCATTGGGCGTCTGTCTTTTTCTTCTTTCCATTCAGTTATGATACTATATCTGCAATTTCCCGTCTTTTTGTTCAGGTGTTTTATTCATACTTACTACTACTTACTTCTTTAACTTTCATATGGTTCAATTTGAACCTTTTTTCCACCCCTAGGCGATGCCCACTTGCTACTCAATTAGAGTTCAGTCGGAGGAACTCGGGAACCCTTAACGTAATCGACGTGTAAACAAATCATCAATATTCCTTATGCACCTATAGACAGTGCACTGAATTCGGGGTCCCTAGATGGTCCTCAACTAATTTACAACACGTGTAAAATCACACGGAGGTCGCTGACCGGGACACGCCGCCCCAGGCAAACATCTTGAGCAAGAGAACCTAGATTGACAAACGAGATTCAAAGCAAGCGGACAGCAGTAGAAGAGGAGCACCCAGAAGAAGAGGTGCAAGGGGCAGAGGCAGAGGGAAAAGAAAGAAGGTAGGCAAGTGAGCAGCCGAGCGTTAAGGTAAGGAGAAGGAGTCAGGATAGAAAGACAGACAGAGAGAGAGAGAAGTGAGCTGAGAAATGGAATTGTAAACAGTGAAGAAGAAGCAGAAAGAGAAGAGACTGCCTAGCAGAGCCATAAATAATATTGTTTACACAAATGGTTCACGTAGGTGGAGCCAAAGTGAGGTTAGGTTGTGTGGCGGCGGCTCCTGAAACGTAGCTGACCCGGACGCGTTAACTTTATACATAGTTCTTTTTTGGGTTTCTCTACTCAATTTTTTTTGGGTCATTGGATGTGGATCCTACGCACACACAGATGCAAACACACACAAACACACACACACGCACAGCAAGGCGTGCGTGAGCTAAAAATAACGATGAGCTCAAGTTTAGTTGTTTTCAAGAAAAAGTTATAAAGTTTCAGGCTGAGGAATAGATGCCGACAGAGAGAGAAGGAGAGAGGAACAGGGCAGGCAACTAGTTCTAGCTAACCCTACGATATGTGCGTGCTACAGCCCCACGCCCTGGTCTCTCTGTGTGTGTGTGTGTGTGTAAAGAGGAGCAGGGTGAGGAGCAGTGTAAAAGGGGAGCAACAGGCTTGAAAGCCGCTGTCGGTCCATAAAACGTTGGCAAGAGCCCAGAGCCAAAACAACAACAGGTAGAAATCAAATAGAAAATGGAATAGACAAAAGGCAACAGCAACAGACAGCAACGGCAGCAAAAGGCAAATGGAGGAGGAAGTGAGCAGAGCAGCGCAGCGGCAGCAGCAGCAACGGCAGCATAAACAACGGACACCAGCAGCAGCACCAAACCACCGGCACGTAGCCACGCACACACACACACAGAGCCAACACACACACATACACGTGCATACAACTAAGTTTGTCTATCTGCAAAGGCATTTCGAGTTTCATTTTATGTTTTGACCCCTTTTAAGTTCAAGAACCCTTTTCCTCACAACCTCACTCACACACACACACACTGAGACAAGCAGGCGCGCACACACAGAGAGCGTCGTCAGGGCAGCGCCAACATGCGCTCACAGCAGCGACTGAGCGCGCGCGAGCGACTCGTTAGAGATTTATAATGCAGCCAACGTCGACGACGACGCCGACGGCCAACGCAGCCCAGCGAATCAGCCAAGCCTCGAGGCACCAATACAAGCAAGAGTCGCTGCTGCTGCGCAGTCGAGAGAGAGAGAGAGCAGAGCGTGAGAGCGCAAGTCTACAATGAAAAGCTTAGCTCAGCAGAGCCCTCAGTGGAGAGTTGGAGAGCAAGAGAGCTAGAGAGCAAGAGAGCGCAGCCTGTGGCTTGTTATTGTTTTGTTGTTGCTGGGATTTTGTTTTTGGGGTGTCGCAGAATGCCAAGTCACATTTGTTCAGCTTCGTTTTCAATACGGGGCGCAACAAGTGTATTCGCTGTTTGATTTATGCATGCGCTGCTAACTGCGCTGTCGACTGCGCTGCTGACTGCGCTTTTGCGCGGCTCTGCCTGCGCCTGCTTCGAATTATTAATTGATTGATGAAAACTAATTATGTTAATTGGATAATGAAATGAAATGTGGCTTCGTTTTGAGCTCACTGTTGTTGCTCTTGTTCTTGTTGTTGTTGTCAGTTTTGACGCCTGCTGACAAGTATTTTGAGAGCTTCCATGACTCACTTGTGCAGGAAAAAGCTTTGCCGCTGCTGCTGAGCTCATCGAAAGCTCATCGACTGCAGCGTCGACTGCAGCTTATCGCAGTCAGCGTTAGCGACAGCGCAGCTTATGTATCTTGTGTCTAATGTGGCAACACGAATTAACAGTTACATCCTCCGCACCACAGCGAGCCACAACAACAACAACGGCATCTTGATGCCTCTCATGGTCATTGTGCCATAAATGGCAACGAAACGAAATTGAAATTAAGCAAATGAGTGGGAACACAGACAGAGGCGACGAAGGCGAAGGAAAACAAAACTAGAAACAGCTCGAAAACAAGTCGTCAAAGCTGCCCCTCACACTGTTGCTCGTCTATGTCTATTCGTCTTTGAAGGCGGATGCGCAGCAAAGCGCGCACCTAGAAATAAACAACAACAACAACAAATGAGGAAGAGGAGCAGCAGACGAGACTGTGGCGGATGCTGAGCTTTGGTTGGCCTCAACTGGGCCAAAACACAAACAACTGTTTGTCTCCCTCTGACACCGCCTCTCACTCTACCTCTGCCTCTGCCACTACTTCTTCCCTTTCCTCTCTCCCTCTTCAGCCTACTCCCTCCTGCTTTGCTGCTGGCAGGTTCTCGAAGAGCTTCGCTTTTATTGACTGTGTAATAAGGGGTGGGGTGGGGAGAGACTGTGCCACATGTCCCACGCGTTAATTTACATATCAAAATCCAAGCAGCAAACGGTACTTTTTACGCAATCCCACAATCCCAAACGCGAGAATGCAACAACGAAAGCGCCGCCTCAACCCAAAAAAAGGGACAGAGAAAGGGTTTCTTCGTCGATTTCTTGGTCTTTCTTTCGGCTTCGCGCTCATATCATAAAAAATAATAAAAACTTGCGACGCTTTTAACATAAAAATATATACCCCAACACACACACACACATACATACAGACAGCACACCACGACAACTGCATGAATGAAAGAAGTGGCCGGCAGAAGACACAGACGCATGTAAATTGGCGGCCCAAGCAAAGTTACTTTCCACTTTTGGCTGTCGACGTCGGCATCGACTTCGACGCTGGCAAGTCAGGTGGCCACCGTCCAGTGTCCAGTGTCCACACTGTGCCCATTGTGCACTTTCCATAGTCCGCTGGCCACTGTCCACACTCAGTTGGCAGCAGAGCCAAGCGAACTATGGCTACAGTGGAACAAATTGTTGTGCAGGCAGGCAAAGTGGACAACAGCAAGATGAGCAATATATTTTATAAATTGTCATTCGATTATTATGATATTTGTATTTCATACTATCATATTTAGAATTAGTTTCAATATTTCTAGTCGAAGCTTTTGGTTTTTTATAAATCTATTGATAAATTGACTTGATTTGCTTACAAAATTTAATTTAGTATTGAAAGTGAACCAAAGTCAATGAACATAATGACGACTAGAAACAGGAGCCTTCGACTCTAAACTCTAAGTTAGTTTAGTTAGTTTTAAATAGTTTTGAATATATTATTAGTTTTAATATATTAGTTTTTAGTTTTTAATATATTATATAAGTTGTGTTATAGTTTTTACTTACAGTTGTGGATGTTCAGTATGTTCGTTATAATTTCAACGTCAGTTTATGTTACCTACATGAAACCCACAATGGTATTTTGTTGATGTTTCAACTTTTATGAAGAATTTAGACTCTTTGAGCCGATTTGCTAAGTTATTACGATTTAAAAAAATAATTATAAGACTCCCTCACTTGGCTTATAACAGACTTTTTTTGCTTGAAATCTTAAACAAATAAATTTATTAGAATACATCGATTTCTAAATTATGATAAGTATTTCTACGAATTCGGCATTACTCCATATATTAGAAGAATGCACTGTATATCCGTTTTCATTAAAATAAGTTTATAATGTTTTTAATATCTATTGGCATAAAATCCATTTTATTCCTTTTGAACAACTTTTAAAATCTTTTTAAATTCTTTGAGCCGATTTGCTAAGTTATTTATTTGCTAAGTTACCTTCATTTTGTTTGTAACATTCGTTCGTTTTCCTGAAAAAAATATTAATAGCGTACAATGATATCTAAGGAATTTTGAAGTAATGATTAAAAAAAACTATTTCTACGAATTTTGCATTATTGCGGCCGACGATTATTTTATATTGTTATTCCATATTTGAGTCACACATTCACATACGAGTATGCTAACAAATAGTTTGTATGTACTTCATTTAAAATCCATTTCAAGTTCCATTTAGATTAGTTTCCAGTGAGCTACTAATTTAAAACCTACAATAAAGAACCCTCTTAAAGACCCTTTTCATATAGGAAAAGCTAAGACTGCCTTTATCAGTTTTAGGGTTTCTTTTAAAGTCCTAAATGCGGCTGAGATTTGATAGTACTGTGGCAGGTACACCAGGGTACGGCAAAGGGGTACAGGTTGCAACGCACCGTACGACACGTTTTTACTGTTACGATCATAGAGCGGAGATCTTGCGGCTCTCCTCTGGCTCTCCGCTTGCCCTCTTTGAACGTCCAGTTCAATGACCGAAAACGGACGGTCGCGGCCGTCCCTCTTCTGTTGCTGTTGTACGTAGTAGTCGCTTCTTTCGCGGTTCTTCCTGACTGCCTTCTTCGCCTGCTGGTTCGTCTAGCTTTCTATTGTTTGATTGTTTCCAAAAACGAAGAGAGTCGAAGAAACGCTTGTGGGTTTTAACCCTACAACGACGCCGCGCTGTAGCTGGGAACGGGCAACGGCAACGGGAATTGGATTTGGAATGGTGGAATGGGGAAATACGAAGAGAAGTGAGGAAAGTGGAAAGGGAATGGGAAGCTAGCGCGCTGCCCACATCCACATTCCAACCTGTTGTATGCGATAGTTTCTCTCTCTCTCTCTCTCTCTCTGTCTGCCTTTCACTCTCTCATTCTCTCTTGCTCTGCACAGCTGAGGATTAATAATGCGAGTGGGCATGATCTATTGACGATCTGTTGCCGAAAATGTCCAGAGATCTCAGTCTTTTTTCGACATTCGGTCATTGACTTTCCCCTTAAGAGCCACAGCCAGAACCAAAGGCAGTCAGGGACTTTGTCAGCTGAGCTGCCCCCATAGGGTTTTATGCTTATGATTAATGGGTTTCTTAACACTATCTACAAATTAAATTGTGAATACCCTGCGAGTCTCGCACACAGGTAAATCCTATTCATAGATAAGTGCAATCTATCATATGTGTATAATCATTTCTGATATTGAGTATCCTAGGGGTCTCTGTTGGAAATGGGATTATAATTGTTGTAAACTTCTTGCTTGCAACTTTTCCTACAGAAGAAATCAAGAAACTTGAACAAGAGGGTCTGTTCAGGTACATAATCATGATATTTAGATACAACTAAGCTCTTTTCAAAAACATTTCCCGAAAAATAAATGTTTCAATATTCCTAATATAATACGTGTTCTAGGCGGATCTTGGGGTAACGATAAATGTAAATTTATCCCTGCAAGTTTTCCTTAAAATGTAATGAAACTTGAAGACAAAGATATGCAGGTGTAATCAGTTCAAGAATCATGATATTTAGATACGATAGGGTCCACTTCAGTTCTCAGAAAATCATTTTCTTAATGTAAATTGATCCAGCAAGTCCCGAAACGAAAGTCGTTTGTGTGCTTTACGTTTGGCTGGAACACCATGAAAGTTTCTTGAGCTGTCTCATTGACATGTACAGTGTACAGTGCCTGCTGCACAGTGTATTACAGTAAGAGGTACCCTAATAAAATCAGGTAAAACATTGCGCAACAGGTTCGACAAAGGGCCCTAACGGGGCCTCTCAACTGACGTGTGACGTGTCGCAGTCATGGGAAACTGTCAGCTAGGCCAACTACACCCACACCACAACTGCGATTCGGACTCAACAGATTGGACTACCCCAATCGCACCATAGCGCACCTCAGGAAAATCCCAGCCATTGCAATGTTCATAAATAAACCAAAAAGCGTAACGAAATGCGGTGGAAAGCTTGGAAAAATCTATGGAAATACCTATGGAACTAAGCAGTTGTGTAGTTTAAAGTGTTCCTAGTTAGAAGTTGGTTCCTGGTAGGGGCGAATTATATAGAGGAGCGTCTAGGGGGTGGGGTAGAGAATCAATGTAATTATGCACCCCGTCGCAGCGAGAGTGAAGGCATTTCCGTTGCGAGTTCCGCATTGAATGCCCGCACAATGCCCGTCCCAGTGTCTCCCTCGCTCACTCCCTGCAGTCCCTCTGGCTGTCCCTTTGCCTTTGGTACCGTTGCCGGGCTGACCCTCGCCTAACAAACTGCGCCCAAGTGTCCGGAAATGAGATGCAAATATTATGTGGGATTCGTGACCATGTCCTTGCGAAGCTCTCAACATCCCCCGGATGACAATTAAGCGTGTCTGTGCATGCGCCGCTGACTTCGCCTCGAGGGTTGCGCATTTCTTGCATTATTGAAATTTATATGAATGCACTCATCTATCGTATCTACCCCAGGCTCATCATATACCCTATTTGTAGATAGCTAAAGTACTTGTACATTGTTGAAGAAAATTTTCTTGGGCCTGCCCCTTCTGCACGTGCATTTTCCAGACGAAGCAAAGAAAATTTCCCTGCTTCACTGCTTTTATACTTCGTAATTTGGTGTACGCCCAAGCGAGCAAGCTACCCAGCCAGGCACGATAAGATCTACTGGAGTATCTATTTAATATATGTATGTAAGTTATGTTTGTTATCAAAATTATGCAAACTACCCAAGTGATCCTGAGAAAGGCAACTCCTTAAGAAAGTATACCTTAAGTCTTATGAACCTCCAAGTATATCTGAAAATATAAAGGTTATAACTTGCCAGCTTAGTGTTCTTACGCTCTTTCACTTTATGATCTTCAAAGCAACAATTCATTTTAAGTAAATTTCAATTACAAACTAAAAGTGAATTCCTTAAGATAATCTCCCTCGACTATTAAGAACTTCCTATATTCCTAGAATATCTGAAGATATTAAAGTTATAACTTGCTAGCTTAGTTTCATAAATCTTTCACTTTATGATCTTTAAAGCAATAATTAATTTAAAGTAAATTTCAATTACAAATTCAAAGTGAACTTCTTGATTATTAAGAATTTCAAAGTATATTTTGCATAAAATTTGAAATTTCCATTTCCCATCTTTGACTTTTGACTTCTTTGTCATCTTTCTGATTTTGTTTTTCTATCTTTCGCTTCTCCAATCTGATAAACATTAGAATTTTCTCAAACATTTTGGCCGATTTGGGTCAAACGAATCAATGCAATAAGTGCAAACACATGTGGGCTCTTCTTCTTGTTCTCCTTCTTCCCCGGGCAGATTCCAACAGATTGCCGGACAACTCTCCCTCAAAGTCAACTCGGGCTGGAGCTGTGACTGGGATGTGAAGCCGAATCGGATCGCAGGGAGTGTAGAATTATGTGATTAACAGATTTCCATTGTGTGCCTAGAGAGAGGGAGAAAGAGGCAGATAGAGTGAGCGGGAGAGCGTGTCTCATTATTTATCATCCTCGCAGCGGCAGCAGCAGGAAAATGAGAATCAGAATCAGAATCTAACCCCCGATGCGGAGCGTGTGGAGAGGAGGAGTGCGATGAGAGGAGAGCGGAGACCGGAGCGGGGTCCAGCAAACAGAAACTAGGCGCAAATCATCAGCCGAGAAGTTCAACGAACCGAGCCACATGTCTAGCTATCGCTGTCTCTCTCTCTCCTACTCCCTTTGTGTGTCTCTTTCTCTTTGCTGCGTGCTGTGTAAGCGCGCCTAGATTGCGTCCAGCTGTGGAGTGAGTAAGCAGAGGAGAGGGGGAAGGGGAGCTGGATCACAGGCCGCGCCACGGACGAAACGAAACGAAAGCACAAAGCGTTACAATGTTAATGGATATGGAATGGAATGGAATGGATACCCCAAGCCAACGCTCCGGGCCTGGGCAAGCTGAGGCACTGAGGCGCACGCAACGACAGCAGACATTCCTCTGCCCAGGGCGATAGCCCCAGACTCCCAGTCTCCCTCTCTGCTGATCGTAGGCCATAGAAAGCTTAGGGCCAGCTGTGTGTGCCCCCCTTGAGTTGGAGAACAAAGTCAACTGCGATTAGTTGGTACTAAAGGAAAGAAGGGACTTTAGGGAAAGAATTTGAACCGGTGTTAAGGGGAGTGTAGAGTAGAGTGTAGTTTCCTAAAGGAGATAAGGCTTCGATCGTAAATCAGAATTGTACAAATGATATAATTAAATTTCAGAAATCAACATTTGATTTATTTTAAGACTATCTAAGGTTAATTTTTTATATGCCAACTATCTAATAAGTTTTAAGCCTAACAGGCACTGCAAATATCAAACATATCAGTAAGATCTATTAATTTTCCTTAGTAAAGTAAACTATCGTTTGATCTATTAATTTTCTTCAGAATTTCACTTTGATATTATATGATATCAGTTAGATCGATTGAATTTCTTAGAACTTGAAGATCATAAGTTCTTTTTCCATTTATTAGACTTTTTCTTAGATTCAACTATGGTTCAACTTAATTATAAGGTCAATGCTCTCAGGCTACTCCGAAGTTTGCATATCACTTAGATCTGCAAAGTTGATTTGATATGTAAATAGTTTAAGCTTTATGCGCTTCTTTTATTACCATTATATTGTAGTCTACAACTCGCGCCTTCTTCACTTTCTTCAGATCGTTAAATATCGTTACTTAAGTTGAGATTTACTACTTGACAAACTTTCATAATTCCTTTTTCAATCAGGCGAAAGATCGTTAAGCAGAGATCTTTAACGATTCGCTGGCTATAAATAAATTTAAGTAGTTAATAAAGTTGTGGATCGTTAGTCGGATCCCCTCGGCCGGCGGGCATCCTTTGCGCCTTATATAGTCATTAGTTTGGGTCCTTCGGTCGGAATGGAATAGGGGAAAGTAGTGGAGAAAATTGATGGGGTGATCTGTGTTAATTGGACGGCCATCTATCAAGCGCGTAATTTGAGAGCTGCATTTAAATTCAACTCTGTGGCAGAGCATGTGTATGCATGTGTGAGTGTATTCATGAGTGCATTCGTAACTGTATCAATTGTCAGTTTCCTTGGAGCTGCCGTTTATGCATGCCACTCAACACTTTGTGGCTCCTGACTGTGCGCCACTTAAATCACTTGTTGCGCCCCCCTTCTGCTCTGCTCTCGTTCCTTCTCCTTTCTCTCTTGTTCTCTCCTTCCTCTGCTGCTTCCTTAATGCTTTCTCTTCTGCTCCCATTCGAGACGGCGAGAGAGCAGCGCATAATTTCACCATCCGGCGCTGGCAGCTCGTCGTAATTGCCAATCGCTTTCGAGTTCTGCTTTTGGGTCCTTCTGCTGTCAAGTGGTTTCCCCTCTCTCTCTCTTCCTCCCCCAGGGGCAGGAAATATTGAATTAATAATTGCGTCTCTGTAGATATGTAGATGACATTCGTGTACTTGCTGCACTGGCTTCTAATTAGTGCAACGGCCAGTTGCAACGTGCTGCTCGAACGCATCGCGGAGTCCTCTTCCTGCCGAGGGTAGTAACGACTTCCAAACTACCCCGCAGAGCCACGACAACGTTTAACATTTAAATATTCAAACGATCACTTCACACTCGCAAGCACACACACTCACAAACACACACTCACGAATACATTCCCCGTGATTGCAACCACCAAGCTATCTTCTTCCATCACTTGCTCATCCTCTGTGTCTTTGTCTACCTTCTCTTACCTGTCTTTCGTCCACTTAGGAGGGTTGCTAGACCATCTAATTATCATTTTTCGTCAGGTGTCGGCGCGACTCGTCAGGTGTATTCCTAGGGATTGCGGCGACGCACGACTGCGCCCTGAACAAACCCCGTGACTGTTGCTCCCTTTGTTCCCCTCCACTCCCCCCTCCCAGCTGAATCGACTTTCGGGTTGACTCCGAGGTTCGTCCTCGCAGCAGACAATTATTTCAAAATGCGTTAATGCTTCTTCTGCATCTCCTTCTTTCTCGTCTTCTGCTGGTTTCTTTTGTGATCCTCTGACGCTCTCCCCTAAAAGCCGCTTTATCACTCACACTCCTCGCCTGTCAGCTCCCTCTTGACGGTGCCTGTTCTCCCTCTCTGCTCTTGTCCCTGTCCCTATCCCTGTCCCTTTCCCTGTTCCTGTTCGTTTGCCTGACTCTGACTGCAATACACATTCCCGGTACGTCACAGTCGAATCGGTTGGGCTTTTGTTGATTTACTTACTGTACCCTGTAATCGAAGTACTTGCTGGGTATGCATGACTGATAGGCGCATGAAGCTGTGTATGAATCGATTGTAGCCTAAACTATGAGCAGCCACTTGTGTCTGATGAGAAGTTATAGTCATTGACTAGATAACATATATGATCATTACATTCTATAACTTTGAGGCTATACCTAATATTATAAAGTTCCAGAACTTCTTGAGTTTTATCTACTAATATGCCTGGACATTCATTGACATGACTTCTTTTGTATCTTCTAATACAAAGATATATCTTATATTAAATTGATCTTTGCCTTATATCGTTCATTACAGAATAAAGATTTGTATTCTCTGCTACCCACTTCTCTACTACTCTCGTCTTCTCAAAGGGTATAAGCAGGTCGATCCATCTCGATTGGCAATCTAAGTGGCGACTGTTGCTTTTTGTTCCTCTGAGCGATCCGCACGATCTGTCCGATCCGAGCGAACCCTCGGCCCGACGCGGCTTTTGAGTGCCTGGCATTAATTTCCCTTTTGCATCCTGTTGCTTGCTCTTCCATGAAACAGGATGCCAATGACCGTGTAATGCACGGGCTTTGTTTGACTCGTCTCCTCTCGTTTCGTTGCTGCTTTTTTGTGTTGTTTGTACTCTGTCTTTGAGGGAGGGGGAGAGAGAGGGTGCCTTACCCCTATGCTAGCTTCATGCTGGCTTTCTAATTTGTTTGCCTGTTGCAGCCTGGTAAAAAATTCATAATTGCCTTTTTTGTCGGCTGCACTAAACGGTCAATTTCCGCTGTTCCAAGTCAATCGATCGAATTTTCATATATCATTTCGGACTTATGGGAAATGGTAAAAGGAAATTGATTGAGGGCCATGGAATTTAAAATAAGACTTACTTTGAATAATATTAATCGAGGTAATGGCATTATTATTTGAACATACTATTAAAGATATAATTAGAATGGTTTTTAGATGGAAACTAAGAGAAAAATCAAGCAAGTTGACATTGTAAACTTCGTTCATATTACATTTATACATTTTTTAGAGTTATTTATTTTAGCAGAAGTAAATTTAATGCATATTAATCACATCAAAGAAATCCTCTCTCGCTATTTCCTTCTCTCTTCAATCACGTTGATTTCCCATGCGATAAGAAAGAAAGAGCTGAAAGCAAAAGAGTCACAATAATCGATCTGATCTTCGATTGTCGCTCTTCGCCGCTCTGCGAATCGAAATCAAAATAAAAAGCCAACAAATCACAAGCAATTTGTCAAGCGGCACTTGCCACCGTAAATAAAAGCGAATAACAACAACAACAACAGTGGCGGCAGCAGCAACAATCGAGGCAAGTGGCAAGTGGCAGCAACAACAACAATAAAAAAGACGTTCGAACGGCAATCAGAAATCAAAACAAAAACCGCTAAAATAACAGAAAAAGTCTCGAATTGTGGCGCACATGCGCAAACGAGTTTCTTGAGCAGCGAAAGAGAGCGACAGAGAAAGAGAGAGAGAGAGAGAAGGAGAAGAACAATAAAGTAAAAGAGCAGAAGGGGTAGGAGCAGCGGCGACAGAGTTAGGTGCGCTGAGTGTCAGTTCTCGCTTAGAGATGACAGCGTGTCGTGCTTTTATCACGCGTGAGTCGGGAAAAGAATTCCAAGTAAAGGAACTTTGACTTTTTTCAAGAATTAAACCATATCAAGCTAAAACTCTGATTCTTGTTTGAAGAAAGGGCAATCTATTAAGAAACAATATAATGTCAATTGAATAAAGTGAGTCGATATAAATGAATAATATGAAAAACAAGAATCAGAATTCTTATTTTTAATTATGTTTCTCAAAAATATATATGTATCTGTATGTATCTCAATAGCAAGCCGATATTAAATAAATTAAAGCTTTCATTGTTATTGTATTTTCTGAGTTTGAATGATAGAAATAATTTTCTTTAGAAATATTTACCAAATAAATAAATATAATAATTATAAAATAAATCTATTAAGAAAAAATTTAATTCCACTATATTTACCAAATTTAAAGTGTTAATGTATAAGTTCTATTAGATTTTCAATAATGATTCTCAAAAATAAATAGAGTATTTGTATGTGTATGTGTAATACTTAGGCGATATTTATAAAAGAAGCGAAAGCTCTGTCTTTCGTTTTTCTAAATTTAAATGATGGAATCAATGCTCGATCGAAATATTCACGAAATAAATATATATATATTGCTAACTTTTACATAATTTCATAGAATTATAACCCCATTAATATATATTTTCTTGGGAATTAGCCTACGAATACTATCGATATTGACAAGTGGTTATTAAGAATGTCAGTCACGTAATCATCTCTAGTGCACCACAAAATTGAAATCAGAATCGAAGCTTTTCAAGCGCGGCAGCAGGCAGCAGGCGCGTGGCAGTGGCAACACTTGAGACTGGGGCAGCTACGAGGCCCCATTGTTCGTGCCGAGAGAGAGAGAGTGAGAGAGAGAGAGATAGGGCAACCCATACAAATGAGTCAGAACTGGCAGAGACTGCGACTGAGACAGGTCGCCACGCCAATTGAAATGGACAGCGGATGGGACAGGATCCGCAAGCCGCCGCGAAAGCCAAACCAGAAAACCATTCTGCAAGCAGAAGGAGAGACGGGAAGCGGGTAAGAAGGGTAAGAAGGGGGAGGGAGACTGTACTGGGGACTGGGCTGGGCGTATGCAAAGCAGTGCGACAACTTCATTTGTCGTCGCAGCGGAAACACAAGCAGCTGCTGGGCCAGGGGGCATAACCAGGGGCTGGGGCAGCAGGGAAGTGGATGCAGGAGGAGGTGCAGCACGTCGCCGCCCCGTACGAATTGAGGTTAAGTAATGCAGTCAAATGCGTGAAAAATGGCAGAAAGAATCAACAAACAACAATAACGGATAGCAGCAACAGGTGGAGGGGAAGAAGAAGGAGGTGGAGGAAAAGAAGGAGGAGGGGAGGGAGGAAGAACAGTACGCAGGAAAGGAGGGCAGAGCGTGCGCTCATGCGCAGTCCAAAATGCCAAGCCCAAAAAGGATCCGCTGCGTGACGGCGACATAAAACGCGGCACGTTGCAAGCACGTTGCGTTGGTTATTTGGCTTGATTCAAGCTAAAATTGGACACCTTTAAAATGACATATAAAACGCTTTAGCTGTACTTTTACATCACTTCCCATTTGCACTAAATTCCTTAAACCCGCTAAAATCTAGCCTTTTCCCGCTAAACTTATCTTTCGTACAGTGGGCTGGCTGCCAGCACTGCCGTTTGCACGCGCCCCCCATGCAAATTGACATTTCTGCAATTGGTTTTTGGGGTCAGTCGCAGTGACTCACGTCAGTCACAAGTCACGAGTCACGGGCAGCGAGTAACGAGTCCCAAGTCACCAGTTAGGTAATTAATTTGGTAGCCTGCACGCGCGACACCTGCGGCTGGAATCACTGCAGACAACGCCAAAACTGGTTGCAAGTTCTCCACGCTGTTGTTGTTGCTGCTGCTGTTGCCTTGTTGGCTGCAAATGCCGTTGGTTGCTCTTTGCGCGCAACTTCTAATCCGTTGGAATTTCAGACACGCCAAACTGGCACACACAGACTGACGTTAGACGCAGCTGCAGACAGAGACGCCGGCAGAGACCGAGACAGGTTCAACAGCAGCAGCAGCTGCGCAAGTTGCGCTTCAGGCTGAATTTGAAGTCGAGTTGCGTCGCCTCGTGTCGAGTGCCTGTCGAGCTGTCCACTTGGCGTTGGCATTGCCTGTCGCCCAGTCTCCACCTGCAGCCCCTCTCCACATACTCTCCTGCTCCAAGCTGCATCTGCTGGCAAAATGTCAAAAGTCTGCGCACAGAATGGGAACATTCACATGCAACTAACTGCAGGCAGCGAGTGTTATCTATGAAAGCAACCAGACTAAAGCTATCGAGCATGAATGAATAAAATATTGAATAAAATTAATGAATATATTATTGACGAAGAATTAAATGGCTCCAACTGAAATTTTAAGTGTAATTTCAACGAATGTGGACTATTTTTTTAGATTTAATACAATTAAAGAAAGTTCTGCATTATTTTTATAAAGTCCAGCTAGAATATTCAATGACATAAATAATAAAAATTCGAAAATCTTTAATACTTACAATAGTTTAATTTAAAAGAAAGCTTTTTTATTACCTACTCAAGCTTCAATACCAATACTCAAATAATCTACAACTTATTTACTATTTGTAATCTACAATATATTTATGAATCAACAAATAAGAATATACCTGGGTGTTATATACCCGGGTAAACAGGGTAGTGTTCGCCAAATAAAATAAATTTTTTAAATGACATAATCTCTATGTTTAACTGATCGCAAGCACATCATTTAGAATTATTTTGATGAAAAATGTTGCACACCAGAAAAGAACCTTATAGCTTTAGGATAACCTGAACAAATAGATTTATTTTGATTTACGAAAGAGCGGCGACCAAATTCTTAAAAAAACTTGATCTACGTGCAATATTAAAATATATTGTCACCAAGTTTAGTAATCCTAGCTATTAAAGTCCCTGAGATCTAACTGTTCTTATAAACATAGCATAACAAAGTTATGTGTATCAACGCAGTGCAGATCAAAAATACTTCTCTTTTTCTGTTACAAAGTTATAGCACCCCTCTCCTCTAAAAATAGTGGGTAAGAGAGTAAACATATGTTGACACTCTCGAAAGTCTCTAAACATCAAATCACTCATACGTCATGTTAACCAAGTGATCTCGCTTACGACATGGGCAACGTTTCCCAAAGGAACTACGAGTTGCTAAAAAAGAAAAATGGGGTACCGGACTGGGAGAGTATCTGTTCCCGAGCAAAGCACACAGCACACGCCATGCGTTGATAATGGGTCATAATAAACAAGGCATTAATAACAGTGCCTGCGCCGCAGTTTTCGACCGCCTCGTCACTCCAACAATCGCAGAATGTTATGCAATCGAAATATAAAAATAAACAAAATAGAAAAGAAAAAGGCAGCTTAATAATAGTTTGACGTGATAGCTCAAAACGGAAAACTTGAATTTTCTTTCACGCAAGCGAAAAGCGGCGGTAGCAAACGAAAGCCAGTTGCGAATTTCCTCGATTCGTCGAAACAGCAACAATAACAACAACAACGACCAAAATTGCCGAGCTGCAACCAGTTTCACTTGCGAAAGCAGCTTCAATTTCAATTTCAATTTCATTCGACACTCGACCGCCGGCAGCGGGAAACGCGTTTCGTGCAGCATCTACTAAAATTCAAATCGGGCTAAAACCAAAAGTATCTTTTGTCGCCATGAAGGAAGCTGAGCTGGAGGCGCAGTATGCCCGTTTTCCGGAGATCAAGCGAGCCGAGGTGCAGAAGTTCCTCGACTGGATACACGCCCAGCCGCACATCTCCGCCCACTTCTCGGAGGGCGAAGCATTGCATTTCTTCTACGCCTGCAAATACAGCATGGAGCAGGCGAAGCAAGTCCTGGACACGAATCTCACGGCCCGCACCCACCTGGATGACTTCTTTGTGCACCTGGACATCGAGTCCAATGAGCTGCGGCGTGCCATGAATACGGTGTAAGTGGGCAAAGACGTTGTTACTATATATATTGGTATGTATGGTATATAATCCTGTCCTGCCTGCAGATCGGTTGTGCCTTTGCCAGGCGTCACACCAGAAGGATATCGCGTTATTGTCGGCAAACTGGACGATCTGAATGCATCGAACTTCAATTACGCGGACTGCATGAAACTGTGAGTGAATTCCAATGTTCAACAAAGTACAGTGAATTCTAATGAAAAGAATAGTTAATCCCTTAATGAGGAAGGGCAGAAAACTAAATGTGCTTTATGGTGCTGCTTCTGCTGTTTTCTCAAAAAATATTAGAAAAAAACCTGTTTAAAGTGAATGTAAGTAAGCTGAAAGTTAGCAAATACACAACAAAGGTTTACGACGATTAAAGCAAAGACCATGCGACTTTTTTGACTATCTACCAACAAAATACGATAAGTCAAATCAAATAGGATTAATAAAATAGGTCATATCAAACACGTTAAATCAAACAGGTAAAAATAATTAGTTTCCTTTCAAATAGGTTAAAATTCGTTTGTCACTTCTTTCTATATTCAACTATCTTCAGATCTCTCAGTAACCCAGCCTGGTATGATTTCGTGTAAAAATTGAGTCAGTCAACTCACTTTCTGCTCTCCTTTCTTCTTGAACAATATAAAACTAACCGCGTATACAGTTATTCCTGCGCATATCGAGTGTTTACTGTACCCAAATACTCAATATAACTTATATACACAAATGAATACATTTAAATTGACTTTTGTTCTTCATTGTTTGTGTGCAAAAAAAAGGCAATATTTTGCAAGTAGTGAAACGGGTTGCTCTTCAAGATTTGTTTGATACCGGTTGAATTCCGTCATGCTACCTAATGATACTGCAGCAAATGATTTAAGGAACCTAAACAGTCGAAAATATTTGATGCAGAGTCACCAATCTACACAGCACATGCGAGTATATAGAGAACCTAATGACATCCAGCAGTGCTAATAACTTTTAATGAACTATTCCCCTATTTCGTGATTTTGAGCTGTAATTATGACAGCTGACGGGGGGATTAAGAGATCAAGGTGCCTGGGGTTATTTGCCGGTCGAAAACGTCAATGCAGCCGAGCAACACGCACCGCACAGCTACAACATGACATGCTCAGATACAGATACACACACACACAGATGCAGATACAGATGCAGGCACCGAATACGGATGCACAGACAGAAATAACAATTTACTGGTTAATAGATTGTAATTAAGTTGCCAGTAATACTAATAATAATATTGCAAACGACTCGAGAGAGGTAGCTGGGAGTAAAGTACAGTGCACCCTCCCCGAGTTAGATCTATTATTATTAAATATGACAACGCCCCCCAAAACATTAATAATTTTGTTCCCGCTTCTATGCAACGAACTCGCACTGTGCCGATCTCGTCTTGGCAGCTATTGCATGATTTTCGATTTCTGGATGTACGAAGATGGTATTCAGCCCGGACATGTGATTGTCATCGATCTCAAGGGCTGCGCCCTGGGTCATGTGGCACGCATTGGTTTGCTACAAATGAAGAAATTCCTCTTTTACCTGCAGGTAAAGTTTGTTTATCTTGTGGTTTAATTGGAGTTACTTCATCGGGTTCTTCTACTTACACAGGAAGCAGCTGCCATACGCCTGGTTGGTTTCCATTTCATCAACATTGTGCCGTTTATGGATAAGATCTTGGCACTGATGAATCCGTTCATGAAGAAAGAACTCACGAGCATCCTCTACTTACACAGCGATATCAACGAGTTCTACAAGTTCGTTCCCCAGGACATGTTGCCCAAGGACTATGGCGGTCCGCTCGAGGAGATCAGTGTGTGCAAAGGTGAGGCATAAAAGAAAGTAAACTATAAAGCTGTATATATATCCAATTTCAGATCTGTACTACCAAAAGTTACTCAACAATCGCAAGCAGATGCTCGAGTTCGAGACGCGTCACCAGGTGAATGAGAAACTGCGTCCAGGAAAGCCAAAGAACGCCTCTAGCCTCTTTGGCATCGAGGGTAACTTCAAAAAGTTGGATATAGATTAATCTGTGGGTTATACTTGGTTTGGTGATTGTTTAGCTAATAAATTGAAGCCTCATTTCGGAAAAAATTAAAAGTTCTCGAAGTTCTTTATTGTTAAAACAATGTCTTCTTCAATTCGTACAGCTTAGAGCTCTGTAGTATGTCGTAAATATGTAATCTAATAATATATAGATATATCTATGGATCTACTTAAAGGAGCCGTTACACAAGGTGCATATACTTTAAACGGGAGATGGGAGACTTGTTGTCGAACTTATTATCTATTAAGAGCTTACTGCGCGAGTAAATACACCTAAAAATATAGACCCATCTCATGAGTTCGCATAAATTACACTTAAACGATACAATATCGAACTATAGCTATGATAATGATAATATAAAATGATAATGATAATGATAATGATAATAATAATGATAAAATGAGCAAGCTGCTTCCTTAGCTTAAGCATCTAATCGCCTAGTATTATAATAGTATCTGCCGGTAGATATACAGTTCTGTACAGTTCCGACTCAGCTTCAGGTTATCTGCTGGAAAAGGGATACCGGGTCAGTATATATAGCTCCTTTATCTGGCGCCTTAAGCACTTACTGCTGATACAGTTGATTCAATTGATTCTGCCGCATGGTCTGGACATTGTTGTTGTTGTTGTTATTGCTGCTGCTGTTGTTGTTGTTGTTGTTACTGCTGTTGTTAATGGGATTGTTGCGTCCTCGATTGTTGTTGCCCTTCGCATTGTTGCGTCCCGCTGGCTGCTTGGGCAGCTGCTTCTGGTGCTGTTCCGAGATGAGGCCAAAGGAGCCAGCGTTGCTGCTGACTGTGATGGGCAACTGCAGAGGAGACACAGAAGGATTAGTGAATGATTCTAGACGAAGGCCACAAATGTCTTGACTTACAGGGATGTTGTAGCGGTGCACAGCAATGGGGTGCAGTTGCTGCTGGCCCTGCTGTTGTTGCTGCTGCTGCTGCTTGTTGCCGTAGCTGAGGTTGTTGCCACGACCAGTGAGAAGAGTGTTGCTCAGGTGCGATGTGGGCAGGGATACAGGTGTGATAAGGCTCGCGCTGTTGTTGTTGTTGTTATTATTATTGTTGGCATTGCTGCTGCTGTTTGCAGAGACAACTGTGGCAGGCAGCGAAACGGGGCGCAGGAACGTGTTGTTGGGCAACTTGAGCACCTCTGGCGTGCTCGGCGACGGCTGCTGCTGTGGATTCACCAGGGATATCATCGACGGATGCGACGTCGTTGTCCACTTCTTGTTCGGGCCCTGCACTGTAGTTGTTGCCATGGGCGAACGGTTCATTTGTTGAACGGGATTGGGAGGCACCTTCTGCTTGCCCCTCATAGGCTCCGTTTGCAGTTGCTGTGTCTGAGTTTGTGGCTGCGTCGTTTGCACCTGCTGCACCTGCGTCTGTTGCTGCTGCTGTTGCTGTGTAAGCGTAGCCGCTTGTCCGCAGCTGGAGGAATGACGCTGCCAGTGCATCTGCTGGCAGGGATAGTCACAGTACGAGGTGTTCCAGCAGCAATAGAGCTGTGCCTCCCTCATACAATTCGCACACCACTGCTTTTTCTTGGCCTCCTCCACGGCGCGCATCCGCTCCAGCGTGCTGTGCTGCCTCAGTTCGCTGATCACTCGCTTATTCTCCTGCTCCATTGTTTTGCGCATCTCGCTGATCATCAGTTCCGTCGACCGTTGCATGTCCGCCAGTTGTCGCTCGTAGTGCTGCTTGATGCGCTCATTCTCCAGCGTCAGTCCGGCAATGCGCGCCTGCAGCACGCTCGGCTCACCCCCTGCAAGATCGCTTAGTGTGTCCTCGATGACTGAGATAAAGTAGTCTGTGATCTGTGGGAGGAAGTCAACTTGCTGTTAATCTGACTCGTGTTCACATTCTGTGTCGCGTACTCACCTTATGTGCGTTCTCCTTGAGCCGCGTGGAGAGTGGCCCCGCCTGGGCCGGATAGATGCTGCCGCCATCCGACTGCAGTGGGCCACAAGGACGCGCTGTCAACTTGGGCGGCCCAGAGCGCAGCAGAAGCTCACTCAGCGCTGTGGCCACTCCTGTTGTGACGATGGGCTCCACGCTGCACACAGAGGATGACTCGGTGACCAAGGTGTCGCTGGGCAAACCATTTAACGCATTCGCCAGCAAATGACCTGGAGTAGGTTCGGCTACTGCTGTGCTGGTGGTGGGTTGGGAACGACTGGTGAGCCCGGCCAGCGGTGGCGGCGGCACAGAGCTATTGCCAAAGGCAGCCGCGCCTGGCGGAGGGGTCGGTATGGGCAGGGGCACAGA